>JAYKKI010000001.1:26930000-29607500 GCA_039881145.1 Druceiella hillmani
ATATTAAAGTTTCTGGCTTATTTTATGAATATTTATATATGAACGTATTTTTTTTTCAAAAACTTTCATATGATTAAGTTTCAGTTAAGTTTTAATACAGCGTCTAAAGTTCAAAGTCGATACACTGACACCGACGATGTCATGAATAGCCGAGAGAAGTTATCAACGACGCAAAGTTCCTTGTTCCAAGTAGTTTCAAATTGTTCATGCCAAGATTGCGTACTGAGGGCGAATGGACCACCCGGCTTTTACTTTCGACTGAATCACAGTGGTGAATGACATTTGCTTGCTTATTTAATTGTGTTAAATGTCATCTTAGAAGTTGTGTGGAGCAGTGTGCGAGGATCATTTGTGAGGTCAGTTTGTGAGTTGGATGTAGTTTGTAAACTGTTAAATTGTTATTTGATGTGAAGGAATTGTAGGATTTAGCTACTCCTTTGCTAAATATGATTGTATCAGCTTGAATTTACTTGAGTTATATTGTGAGCTATTAGAGAGTTGTCGAGTAAAACTAAAATTATCATCCATCTCAGTCGCTGTTGTTTGATTGTTTAAGTTCAGGTACAATCAAACTATGGTTAGGTTGGTAATAATATTAGTAAATTTTTTTTGTCTGATCATTGTTTAATGTAGTAATGAAAATAAAAATGTATCTTTCACTGGTCTTCAATATATCACTGTCTGATGTCTTTCGAAATTGGTCCAAACGTTTATATCCATTAGATATTTCATCATGGCAGTCACGAGAAATTCGCACATATGTAACATTTGGCTGTTGAGAGCTATTTAAATCAACCAGAAAATAAAAGTGTGTTAAATTAGACTTTTTCTCAATGCATAAACGGAAACTGATGGAAAAGTAAACCAAACAGTTTGGGATCTTTTTATATATCCTTGCAACGTGCTCACCTTATTGATATTTACTTATCATATTTAGAAATATTTTATTATATTAGAAAATATACATAAAGTTATAAATTGGCAATCCTCTAATGCATTTTTTAAAACATACTAATATCACACATTTGTTAAAATAATACATCAATTTCTCTTATCAGTGCAGGAAAAATACTTCTTTTCTACTACCCATTCAAATCAGAAATCTCTTTTGTACGATATGACAATTTATTTCAGTTAGTCGTTGCCAAAGCTACAATGAGTCATGAAGTTCTTTTTATATACATTATATGTACCATACTGAAGAAGCATTATTACTTGAAAGTAGTCCTCACATACCATTGCCACCTGAAGTTTAAATTACTGTATATTTCGTGAAAGACGGATATATCTATCTATATACCCTTCCTGTGAAAAACCTAGGTTTACTTAAACATTTACTAAAAATTAACATTATAAATAATTGTATGTATAATAAATAATAAAATGATACTGTTATAAACAAAATAACATATAATAGATGCTGACTTTTAAATTTACCTTTAATTTTTTTTTCACATTGCGTTCCAAATATTTTTGGACATCGTCACTAAATGTGCTTTAAAAGTTTGTCTTTTGTTAGAAACTATATAAGATATCAACAATATTTGTAAAGTATAAATTAACTCGCAATGCAAGTAAAAATAGGATCTCATGTCGGTACCCTTCATAAACGAGAAACATTTCTCCAATGCCCTGCATGCAATCTCTATTTGAATAAATTTTTTTCTCCGTGATTTGAACGCTTAATATTTTAGGGGTTTCTTATAATTGGCAACTTGTTTTTGACATACTTTTATCAGCCTCACTTATATGTAACTGTACAAATAAATATAGCAAGTCAATTTTCACTCAGTTCCAATTATGTTGGTTTAAAACATTTCTTCTAAAATTAATTAAGTAATTCTAACAATTGCAAAATTTTGTAACTTTTTCATATCTTATGACAATACAATTATAGAAAACCATCGAGCTGACATGATATGAAAGAGGAAGGTGGTTACAGGAAATTATAAATGACCGTATCGAGTGTGGATTCGTTTAACTTGCCTCAGAAAGTAAAATGTGTCTTTAGTTTTGACGTGGCGACACTTCGCAGCTAGCATGTTCAAAAAGTTTGCATTACGAAAATTACCTTGTTTATCATCAGCTGTTTCGCGGGAACTTTTAACTGAGACATGTGATATTTTTATATTATTACGTAATTTAAGACCTAAACTAAACGCTGCAACTAATGCGGGAAAAACAAAGCGCAAGAATGATTCAACAATTGGTTTTTAATTACTTAAATTTTCGATGGATATTCACGATGGTTCTAAAAGGAGACTCACTTCTGCTAAGTATAAGTTATAGGAATTTGACTATTGTTTAAATTTTGTCAATGAATCCAATAAATATTTCGCGTGACTACACACGTACACCAATATTTATCAAAATACATCACAAACACACATATACACACACACTTATATATATATATATATATATATATATATATATATATATATGTATATATATATATATACCTTTGTAAATACACGCCGACGTGTGCATTGTGAAATAATAATCCTGCTTCAAATGCAACTCCTCTAAGCTTCACACAAACTGCTTTAAAACAAACTAATAGTGCAAGCGAAATGTTGCTGATAGGGAAATATGATGTTCGGGCCCAAGTTGGGGATACAAATTCACTACCGTGCGGTGAGTTACTATTATGTATGTTCAATAATTTCTTCTTTTATTCTAAGTCATTACAGTTATTTTATTATTTTAGACTTTAATACTGATCCCAACATAAACAGAGTAAAAAGTCCACAATTAAATGAAACTACGTGATGTAGTATTATTTCTACTTTCTTTAAGTTCTTTACCACGACCTAGGTTTCGTTGTATTACAACATCTTCAGGTGGGCTATTAGCAAAGATTATCACTGATACATTACTGATACATCTTCAATCTTGAAAGTAGAAATAATACTACATCACGTAGTTTCATTTAATTGTGAATAATTAATTTCTACAAAATTAACGCCAAATATATTCAACAGAGTAAAAAGTGAAAATTTTATATTTTTAATTGCGTAGAAAAAATCCTGTCGCTAAAGATACCAATGGACGTCATTATATTATTATTCTTATTTATTTAATTTGAGATATTTTTTTATTGAATTATTATTCTACAAGGTATACATGCAGATCCTGTGGGAAAAATATACAATGCAGTAATTATTTTTGAATATGCATCTGTATCAAACTATGTCCGCTTGTTCTTATCATATAATAAACTATAGTATCTGGATATAAGGCAGTATCTCTCTAGCAAGTTTTAGCGATGGTCTCCAGCGAATATGAAGTTTATACCTATAGTACTTTCCTAGATATTTGACATAAGAATGATGAATTCCATAGTTCACTTATATACTCACTGATACGTCTTCAAAATCTAACATAAGATATCAACAAAGACAAAAGCTCTAAAATCTGGAGATCTTTAGCTAGAAACGAAGATAACGTGTACAAACCAAATATCATAAGTACGTAGATATTTTTACGTCTCTGTACATTTATTGTTCTCCTGGAAAGTTATTAAGTAAGTAAATAAATTACATGTCATCATCAGGATTTTGCAGAACCTATAATATAATCTAATACATCATCTCTCAAGTTCGGCGGAGTCATTTATTGTACTATCTCTTCAAAGTTGGAAACGTCTTTGTTTATCGGTTTGTAAAAGAGAAGGTCCTTAATTGTTTTATGTCTTAATTTCATTAAGATCTTTATTTTTTTTGTTTCTTCAAACACTAGTTTAGAGCAGGTGTCCCTATTTCGAAATGTCTTCAAGTGATTTAAAAAGTTCATATTACCTAGGTATTCTAGTCACATAAAATCTGGTGCATCAACTGGTTTCAAAATAGAACAAAGGTTCAAAATTTTGCACCATTTGTATTAATAGAAATATGCACTTAATATATATCGTATATTGAAACGTATAATTGTCCAAACGTTGAACTTCTGCATAAGGACTTAAATAACTTGCTTTCCGAAGAATAAACATAATTTCTTACGCATTTCATATTGAGTGACTTCAGAGAATAATATGCATAGTAGAAGAAAATATGAATAATATGCAATTATGCTACATTCATTTTAACACAAACTTTGCTTGAGACCGAGGTAAGGAGGATTTTAATAGATTCCCTGGAAAACATGGCTCTTTAATGAGTACACCTGAAAACTTTATCACTTGAAAACAGTGAAAGCATTTCGATTTCCATTTCCACTTTATATGTAAGGTACGTTTTAGATTTTCTTTTGAGATAAAATGTATTTGTAAAGTAAAATTGTGATTTAGATAACATTTCTTCTGAAAATGAATCGAGTGTGATTTGGTTCGATTTTAAAAGATTTTGTCGTAAACATGAAGTGTGGCCTGAATTATTGATATATATATATATATATATATATATATATATATATATATATATATATATATATATATGTATATTTAAATATAGAATGTATACAGGTATGTACTTATGATTTAGTAAATTAAATATTATTAAATTTAGCAAGCAATTTGCTTTTTTCTTATTAATTTGTTGACGAAATCGATTTCGAAATTACTTCTAAAGTAAACTTTTTGATAAATTGTAGGAATTACTGATTTTAAGACGTAATTCGATTGGTTGAATAACTAATTTTGAGAAGTGAATTAAGTACGTTAAATACACACGCAAACGCCATTGGTTTAGTGTAGGGCAAACAAGAGTTTTAGTACGCAAACCTGAACTGAATACTGGGAAGGTAACGCCGAATGCAGATATTTACTGTCAGTAATTAGATTGTGATCGGCTAGCTAATGACTTAAGTAGTCAATAGAAGTGATCTTATTTTGTCCCTATGTGCAAATTTAATGTGGGTATGTTTTTATTTAATTTACTGACTTACATATAATTTACAACTGTAAGTAGTACATCCTGAACTGATAAATTGGCTTTTGGTTTAATAGGTTTGGCCAAAGCTTTTAATAGGTTGAGGAATTTAAGTCTAAAGAGGAATTTAAGGATTAAGGTCTAAATTTATAAAGTAATCATTGTTTATTATTGTAAGAAATTTGTTGCCGGATATTACAGTGACAAATTGAGATTTAGAATCCGCAGAAAATAATTCTTTGCGATTAAAGTCATTTTATTTAACAATTTTACGTTTTAATGCAAAAAGCAATTCGAAAATCAACTCTTAAGTTCTATCTGCCCGGCACAACTGCCTCAGATTTCACAGTTGCAGATACTTTGCACATGTTTATTTATAATTTTATAATAGACCGAATGTCTGTGGTTATATAACCAGAAACAAGTTTTAAAGCTAACCCGGAAGTCAAAGTTTTGCACGAATTTCTCGTTGTTTTCATGGCAAGTCGTGGAAAATTACTAAGTCAACAGTGTGAAGATCTTTGTTAAAATTAATTTAAAATTTTATGAAATAAGACAGCGAAAGCGGAGCAAATGTTTCGCGCAAGTTTTGATTCAGAGCGCTTCTTGAGCATAGATATGCGTGCATACATTAATTTTTATAAAGTTATTGTAAATTTAGGCTATACTTGAAGTTTGTGTAATAATTACCTGATTTTATGTGTGAATATTAAGAAAATAATGTTTTTCAACCGAAAATGCAGCACGTAAAATCATTAAAACAATAATTTCATACTTTTTTAGAGGAACTCGATTTACAATTTTTCTGAGGAAGTAATTCAAGAAGAAATAAAATATTTCAGAAGCGAATTATTTTAAACAAGTTTCTGGATAAATGAAATAACACTCTTCTACTTTATTTTATATATTTATATATATATATATATATATATATATATATATATATATATATGTATATATACACTATGTAAAGTTAGGTAACTTTGGGGCTTTAATCTGTAATAGTACTACATGAGTAGATTGCAATACATCTATTTTATTTAAATCATACCACTTTTTTTGATATTTAAAAATTATCGTAAGTCACTAACATGAAAATGCATCAACCGATATCTTATATTCCGATAAACGTATGAGATGTGGGAATATTGCCTGATTACTCTTCTTAGCGATCGATAGTGAATTTGGCTTGTCTAACTATCCCTTTCATTTGCATAATTTTACAGTAAACAGAATAAAACAAAGAAAAGCATAACACAATTAATTTCAAGGCTAATTTTGTTTACATTTCTAAATCAAAATTATTGCCATTTAAAAATCTTTAACATTCATTCATTCTCCCTTCAGTTATAAAAAATATTATTGTCGGTTTTTAAAATATACTTGTCGGGATAACTATTAATACGATATTTTTTCATTTGTCGTTTAGACAAATTATTATTCACTTCTTATTAATAAAATAATTCTAATTTTAATTGCTTATTTCAAATTGTTTGGGTTATTTATAATTTAATATCATTTCTTCTAGTTAGAATATTTTTTAAAGTTTAGTTTGACATAACAGTTGTTGGTTTAATTTTATTCTGTTAAACGATTTGTTATTTGTTATATCGAATGAGTGAAATTACGAATATGTCATTTTTTAGTGCTGATGGAATATAGTATTAGTATGACAAATGTCATTATAATATCCCTAACAATGTACATCCAACATTATTACAAACAATAACCAACATAGTCTTCTTACGGACAACCTAGTCTTGTTACGATCAATTCAATACAGGAGGATATCCTCTCATCTCAGTGATATCAGGTGATACTTCTTCAATAATATCGATAAACATGAAACAAAATACGCTAACTTATTTTAGAATGACGTAAAATTCGAATTTCAGATGCACAACGTAGATAATTTAAGTCAAAATTATTGTTGTCGGTTGCGAAAGTACGATACGGGAAAGTACGGGGAAGGCACTTAACACGGAAAAGGAACATAAAATTTAGGTATGTTTAAATACTAAATACATTCTATAACAAAATTATTTGTATTTTATTTACTATGCACCCGTGTTTAAAAAACTTGGTTTTTTGAAACGGATAAGTGACATTTAATTGACACTTGACAGTTTGCAAAGTTTGCAGTAGGCCAACCGATATTTAGTACACGTTGCCAAAGTGATATTTAGTGTAATTATTATAGGGGATGTTAATTTAAACATAATTATGATTTCATACTAAATTTAAACTTTAATTATTTTATAAACTAGGCGACTAGTTGATAAAAATAAGATATTGTCGGATTACACATGATTAACGGAACAAGTGTTTGAAGTGACAAAGTTTCCTTCATGTACATACTACGTATATATATATGTATACATATATATATATATACAATAAATTGTGGATAAAGTATTGAATAAGTTAAAGTTAAGGCGTATAACTTAATTTATATTTTGTTATTATCTCTTAGAAAGTTTCTGCACATACATATGATTTTACCTATTGTATTTTCTATCCACAAATAAATTATTATTATTATTTTTAAATTCATGTTTTTAAAAAAGTATATATTATATACCACGTAAAATTATCTACCAAATTTAACCGTTTACACATAGTTCATTTTCATTTAAGATATAACGTTCATTTTATGTGTTTAATTTTCCAAATAACTTAATTAATAATTGGATGGATGCACGGGATATTTTACGTTTGATTTAAATAAGTTATTCCATTTCATAGGTTTTTTTATTAAGAAAACAAGATGTTTCAAGTAAATTGTGTTTGTTGCTTGTTAATGTTTCTGCTCATTCGCATGCTGTGTGTGAAATGATAGCACGGAAGAGTACGCAAGTCGGGGCGGTGATCTGAATAAGCTGTGTGGGACTGTTTCTTTCTGTATAAAGCTGCAAGTAATCCATTTCGCGTTAGCCCGATAAAGTGACATGGCTAATTTTGAAGGGTTACATTCGCTTTTTAAAATAAAAACAACCTACAAGTTTAACCTACAAGTACAGGTTTTATATTATAGTATTGCGGTGCAGTGAATTTCGTGCGAGTGCGGCGCGGCGTGCGATTTTAAATCATTCTTAAGAGGGTCACCACAATGACCTTCTTTAAAAAATATACCAGAACATTTTCGAAAAAAGATGAATAGCAGCCATTTTGAAACACTGTGGTTTATGGAAGCCAAGGTGTTATGAAATGAGGATATGTTGCGTTGATACAAAACCGTTGCGGCGGATTATATCATTTTATTTATAGACAAAGCGATTGTACAGAGTGAGATGAATTATCAGCAGCTAATTTTTATAAGTTTGTAAGCTACTATCATTTTTTTTAAATGATAACTTGAATTACTTTTTCTTTGAGAGTCAAAATATAAGTATAGGTATCAGTATCATATCTCGCTTCTAGAATATATTAGGTAAATATTATGGTTAGAGTTTTAATCGTTAATTATACACTAGTTTTGCCTGCAGCTTTACACGGATAGCTCTTGAAAAATTAATATCATTAGGATTTAAGGAATTTTTTAGAATAATACACATAACAATCAACAACAATATAATTTTAAATTGAAAATCTACAACATACTATTTCTCCATATCACTTTTAAACTATGTAACAAGAAAAAACATAACACATTAAGTGTAATGATAACTAACAAAGTACTAAGTTATATGCTAGCAAGACCACATCCCCACCACGCTACTGATCCCACCGCGTTTTTAAGTCGCTTGCTGAAACATATGAGGTTGCAGTATGGATCATTGCCCGATGCAAGGTTTTGCGACTGTGGATTAGCGAGATTATGTTTTCGGACTCGGTTCACAGAGTCATCATTGCATGAATTCGACTTCGCATATTAATAAAACATAGATACTGGAATGTATTAATATGTTAGTAACAATTAGTCATACTTAAATTATACATAAATAACACCTCGACAGCGGGCTCAAATAAAACGATATGACTGTTGCTTTCTTGTTAATAGATTATTCAAAATTGGCTCATCAATTCGGCAAATGACGCGCTATCATTTTGTATATTTCAAAGTGCGTCAGGAATAAAATTTAATGGTTAAAAATGATTTTTTATATTTTCTTACATTAGACATGTTACAATTTATTCAATAATTATTTTTCATATGTTTAATTGCTCCCTGGCTTCAGTACACTGGCTGAAGTATATAAAACAGAACAAAGGTTTTAATGTGCTTGTATATTTTGAAATTATTTTTTAACTTTGCAATAAATACGTTGCTTCGTTACCGATGCGATAAAATGACATTGAAAACTGCAAGAGTCTATATCGGTTTATAAATTCCTGAATCTTTCTTGCATTGATTTCTAATATCTTTCTTGCATTGATAGTCACTCATTACTGCGCATAAAACTGTTGGATATTAATGTTAAGAAGGTTTATTACGCCGAATATGTAAAAGCCAGTCAATAATAATAGAGTTTGAAATTCAAATTTTATGTTCTTCATTTAGTCAAATAATTTGTTACTGACGTTCGCGTAAGTAATTTAATTGAGTATACACAGTATATTTGAACATTTGCTAATTTATCTGAGCTATTATTATTAAAAAAATTTAAAGATTATTGAAACGTTTATTGTTAATTTCACATTAAGCTCGTTCATTTATGACTCATCATTATGTTTTGCTTATAACAAAATATAATGGAATAAACAGCCATCATGAAATATCACGTTACACCTAGCAAAACATTTACGGTGAGGACGATCTGATGAAAAGTGTTTACGGTCATTAGTTTTTGGCTCATAAAGATTTGAAGAAAGTTGAAAGTTCTTTGATGCTGAAGCCAGACCAGGATGAAATGGTATCAATAGATAAACATTATGAAAAAGATTTATGCTTGTTTGTCTAGTCACCATCATCACAATTATATAATGATTAGCAAAACGGTCAATATAGATGGATTGGTGGTTCATAATGTCATGATTTGGAATATTTTATACCAGAGAAATTTGCTAGAACGATGACTGAAAATTTTCTAATACGATATATTGAAAAGGTCTTTTTTAAAAGGAAAAAGTCTTTTATTGTTATTAATTGTTAAATAAACAATAGTTTCATTGTCTCGGAATCGGAGGTGAATAAACAGAATATCTTAGTAAATCAAATTATAATTTTTCAATAATTTCAAATTTTTCCTATACTAGACTAGTCTCCGTACTTTTCAGACAGATGTTGAATATAGCACATAAACTATTTAGAACAATGTCATCCAGTCAATAGTGGTACATAGTTTGAGGGTAACGGTCACAAAAACTGAAATATTATTTTCAGTAATTAGTCAGATTCGATTGACTAAACAATTGATAAAAGTTCACTAATGGTGAAATTTATATTTATTAGTAGCTAAACATTGACAATAAAGTATGAATTAAGTTTGGAAGTAAAAGTCGGTAACGACGAATATGATACAGATTCTATAAATCTCTTTATAGGATACGATCCAGTTTTACATTTACCATGTTTTTAAACAATGTTTGTTGCATCATTTCGAAGGTGATATCTGTGTGCAGCTACACATCTCTAGCGATGTAAATGCACTGACAATGATACTTAAAATACGTAAATTTGATTGAACGTTAGTTATTGCTGACTAACGAAAATCGAAAGTGTTCCAGGTTTATGCTATTAGGTAAGAAAAACGAATATAAAGTAGCGGAAACCACTTATTTATTTATTTTTTACCTAGATATGTCGATGGTATTTAAATTTATTGATGGTATATTTATTAGCTTTAAATCAAATAATTTAAAGAAAATAAAATACATTCAGATTTCATTTCAATCCATTCTTAAATAATTTGAACAAATGTTGCAGTGATTGAATAATATAATGCGTTAATTTCGTAAATAACTGTGCTACTTGGGATGAAATGAAATTTATTTAACATTTCAGTTGCTTTTCTGGGAGATTTTGCCGGTTGAGCTGTTTTATTAATAATTCAGGACACTTTCTTTTATTGTCACTCAACACTTCGGTGAGTTTCATTTCTTAAAATAATTTTGAAGAAACTTTTATCGCCCTTCTGAAATAAGAGGTTCGAATCAGTTTAAATGGCAACAGGGAAAGTTATTTTTAATCAGAATATAAATACGATTTTAAAAACTAAATTTAAATTGGATTGGATTTGATTCGAAATTAAGGTATTTTTTTAGGCAAATAGATTCATTTTTTAATGGTGAATCCATAATATTTTAAAAGCTGTAAACAGTGGTAAATGGAGCATATCTGATTCCAAAAATCAGATATTAAATTTTTAAGATACAGAAGACTGTAAGGTTTTATGCGTTTTCCGCTAGGAAATTTTATTTGACACGGCATAACTTATTTAGAGCGCGTAGCGTGACCTTTATTGATAAGTACAAGTTCATTATAAATAAACAATTACTCGCTACGCGATAAGAACACAAGTTTCAGAGAGTTCTCAGAAGTGAAACTTCTGAGCAATTATGCTATTATTTTTATGGCAAGTGGTGTAAAATTGCCAATTCAATGAAGTGAAGTTCTTTGCTTAAATTGGTGTTAAATTATTCGTACTGGAGTGACGCATGGAGGGCGGGCGGACCACCCAACTTTGGTTTTGCATCAAAGCGGAACCGTTATAGGTATATTGTCCTAATGTGTTATTGTTTATTGTCAGCTTGAGAGTCACACTGGGGGATTTACAATAGTATTTTCCTTATTTAAATATATCTATCGGTAGTAGCTTATTTCATACAAATAATTATAATTACTTATTTTGCTTTATTCACAAGTGAGATTTTACAATTTTCATTAAATATTTTATTTCACGAGTATAAATCGTGAATTAAATAGTTAATGCAAATTTATGATATATATAGTATGATATTTTGGTGTATGTGCTATCTAATCGTAGCACATACTCCAAAATATCATACCATACATTTATATACCATCAATATACTTGAAGTTAACAAGTTGTTTCTTTTTAGCGACAATGATAAAGTCGCACGCTGCATGTACCCATTCGGTCACATTTTCTTACCAAATGCTATAATTTCAATATTTTTAATAAATATTGATTTTATGTGTAATATTCCTTTAAAGCATAGAAATTTTACACGGCCAAACACGTTTTTGTTACGGATGACATTTGGATTGTGCCAACAAATTTCCATATTCTTCATTATCAGGCTGCAGTATTTCTTACGTTTTATTCAATTTATTACGTTTTTTATATTTATTTTTGATAAATTAACTTTTTTAGTGGAAATAGTAAACGAGGACTGAATATATAATTATGCTATTTTTAGTGCTTTCGCTATTATTTTCAGATACAAAGATTCACTTTAATTGGCTATTAGTTTCACTTAACATGTAGTTGTATACTTATGAAACTGATTATTTTGATTTACTTTAATTTCAAAATGTTATGCGGTCAACAAACAACTTATACTGATATAAACTTTCACATTTATTTTTTACGTTTTTTTTTCTTACCTTTTACAAATTATATTGCATGTAGCTTAGTTTATATATACTCGAACGTGGAATGAAATTTACGTTTTATAGCCAATGTAGGATATTTTCATTTCCCATGTGAACAGAAAAAATATTTAAGAATCCGACTAAAACATAAATGTCAACAAATGAGTTAACTTGTTTCTACTTTTTTTCTGCCTCAAAAAATATAAATTATATACCACAAAGCGATTTAAAAAATAAATAAATTTCATTCCCGTAGCAAATTCGAAAAATGCTTCAGAAAAAAAACAAATATGAAATAAATTTAAATGTCTTTTTGATCCAATATAACATGTGGTTTAGTTAAAGTTTGATAAGCAAAAATATTGTGCAGAAAATACGCCTTAAGGTAGTTTATGCAAATAAACGTTCGGTGGTGCTCAGTCCAGGGTTGGTTTGTGATAGAAATTGATTGGTATAATGCTGTGCATTTAGATTTTGGGATAAGGTATTCTTCTTATTTTAATGGTGCCTCTCCAATTAGTAAAGGTTGGCAGTCAAATCTGAGTATATAGTCATATCCTTGGCAAGACGAAAGTAATCCCTGTCCATTATCGGATGTTACGCAACCATGACTTTCTTTTATGACTGGCTCTCATTCTCACTGAAATTTTTGCCGTCATGGTTACTCGCAAGTGCTCATATTTTTATGCCTGGGTACATGTCCAGGGTATGCAACATTACGCAGTTTGTTTGATGATTGCGAAAGTTTGCTTTTCTGGCCAACCCGTCGCGGATAAAATATTAGAAAAAAACTTATCAAATATACATGTAACGTTATTTTCTTCTCTTTCTTCGCACATTTATCACAGTGATGGTGTCACGTTGCAGTGAAATCGAATAGCTATT
Organism: Druceiella hillmani; assembly: GCA_039881145.1. NCBI lineage: Eukaryota > Metazoa > Arthropoda > Insecta > Lepidoptera > Hepialidae > Druceiella > Druceiella hillmani. The sequence goes on from JAYKKI010000001.1 coordinate 26,943,252, forward strand.
TTAATATCAAACCAGGCTACCTATATACTTCCTTTAAATAACCTATACCTAAAATATGTCCTTTGAATTTGTTACACATCAACTTTACACGGTTGAATATTATAAAACTGGAATCAAATATGGAGTTTTTGTTTTCTTTAATGGTGTTATATGTGCTAGAAATATTTCTGTTCTTGACAGTAAGACATGACATGGTTTGTTACAACCAACGGAGTATGAAGATTTCGTTTGTCATAATGATATAGTATTATATATTTATATTTATCCAAATTGTATAAGACAAAAAGTGCTTTAATTCACTAGCAACAAGAAAAATTGATTTTGCTTTCAGAACAATCACGTAAAAAGTATTGCACCCAATTAATACAAAATATTTTAACATATAATTTGTAAACATCATTCAAAACATCATCCTCTCACGCAAAGATGATAATGTTTTGAAATAAGTGCAATGATAACACTCGTATATTTTATTTTAATAAAAATATAACCTGTTAAATATGAGCCGAGTATTCATCACGAGGGTTTTCTACATGCTCAGGTGCATATAGACATTAAAAAATAATTTAATTTTGAAGGGAAGAAAGTTTTTTGTGTATTTGATATGAATATTCTGAAGAGTTTATATCAATATTTTGATTGCTAATTATAAACACATATGTAGATAAATATATTTTATCACTAGGCCAAATTTAAATTTCAACGATTTATGAGAAAACGGCCACAAAACCCAGAGAGAGGATGGACACCTGAGTGGTTTGATTTCTTTTTGAGAGAGGAGAGAAATTGAATTTATCCAAAAAGAATATTTTGTAATACTGATGCAGATTAAAATTAAATTAAAGTATTAATCAATTATGTGAAAGAATTATAAGAATTAAAGCAATTTATTTGCTTTTAAACTTATTCCCTTTTCATTTAACACAGACAACAGTAACTAATTTTGATATTTATACAAAATGACTAATGTAATTAAAATTATAAATACCCCTTACTTACTTAGGTCAATAGATACTCTGTGCTGAATTAAAGAGCATCTTCCACGGACTTTTGATCCCTATGTAAAATGGGAGAAACGCGTGAATAAGCGAAAAGAGTAAATGATTTTCCTTCAGTGTTATCTTATAAATATGAATTGTTAAGATAAAAAATTAATTCCCCTTGGAAACTTTTCTGTATACAAGAGAAATTAGTCTTAATCCCTCTTCACCACTTTTCCGAGATAAAAAACATGATCAAGAGGTTTTTCGTTAAATCACAATAAAAAAGTGGCGCACGAATACAGATAACTGTCACAATTACAATTTCAAAGTCCGCACTGTCTACACAAAGGAAAATAAAGAAAAGTATACAGTCTTTTAGCAATTATACGGTGCGATTAAGAGACAAGCTTAAGGGTTAAAACCCAGAAAAGTCTTTGGCGGCGAACGCAGCCGCCCTCTTTCGCCTGATCCGCGCTCTCTCTCATCTTTCATTTATCAGTTTAATGCATTACTCGTGGAGCAAACTGCATTAGACTTTGGAATACAGACGATTCGAATTAGAGATCTGCTCTATAGCTTTTTCATCTTATTCATCTATGAACACTATGTGGCCCTACTATTTCACAATATTTCACGTTAATGTGACTATACGTTTGATAAGAATTTTTTTTAATCGCCGCCTACAATTTTATTAAACTTTAGTTTAAGAATGTCATATTTATTGTTTTTAAATTTATTTGATGCTCAATGATATGTGGAAGTGCCTCTACTTTCCCTTTTAAATTATTTCTCTTATTTAAAAAAAAATAAAAAGTGGAAGAAATCTGCCACATTTCTTGAAGTTTAAGAATTGTAACAAAGTTAATATTAATTTTTGACGTGATATTGTATAATATACAATGATTATTGTGACTGAAATATTACGATTATCGTTTAGTTTAAGACTAGATTTATTATTTAGATTGATGGATTATTTGAATAGACCTTTTTACATCAAATCAAAGAGAATATTTCTTTTCCAATCCAATAAAATTCGTAACTTTATTTAAAATTTACGTAATAATAATAAAACAAGTGCCTCATAAAAATGTTAAAAAATAATTAAAATGATGGAAAATCCCTATTATTCACCGTTACATAAAAACGGATATAGATTAAAAATTACCATTTAATTACAGATATTTTTTTAACATTAAGTCTAAATAAAATTATAAAGAAACTCTTTGAAATAAATGTGATACGGCTCGCAAAATAAGATTTAAGAATAACGCCATTAACGACCTCAATAACATAAAAATATATTATCAGTAACGTACTAAAGCCCTAACATAAACTTAACGGATTGATCGTAAACATTAAAAATGCACATAAAATGAAGTTCTGTTAGTCATCATGAAGCATTTTCAAATCAATGACAAAACGCCCTAGTATTGAGACTTCTCGATTTTTCATGACTCATTAAAATAGGTCTGCGACAACATTAAAGCGGGTATTAAGCAAAATAATTACGGTCGTGTTTTGTTTTCAAATAAATACTTATCGATGTTTGACAAGTTTTAAGGTCTGTTCAGAATAATTACCTAATTAAGGTAATAAATTAAATCAAAGCTTTGACGTAAAACCAACGTTAAATGAACAGTAAAAATGAGCTTTTTATTTCAATTTTCAAAGTATTAAAGATGCAATGAATTCAATTTTCTTTCTTTAATAATCAACTCTAACCCTATGTAACCTTGTAAACTCATGTAACATTGCAATTATTTCTTATGTATCGTATCAATATATGCTTAAGTAAAATAAAAACTACGACATAATTTTAAAACGGTTAATAATTACATGGTTTGCGACTATGTGTAATATTTAATATTCATTGGAGATCATATTTTCTCTATAATAAGAATACATTTTAAATATTGACATAGTTCAACCTTTTTTAATTTTATAAGATATAAATTTATTCTTGTTTTCATAAAATATGGCCTTACATTTTTTCTTTGACGTACTATCTGAATATTAGTCTATAACTTCAAGGTACAATAGCCTATTAGAATTTTATACCAAAAAAAAAATAACAGAGTCAAAGGATTATTTTGATAACCGTCCATCTACCTGTCGTATTCGTTTTTCTCGGTTTTCAGAATTTTATTAGGAGATTTTATGACGCAGTTTTTTTCCAAAAACTTTTTTAGAAATTTAAAATTTAGTTTTGATTATGAAGCATGTTGAACCACATATTTTTCAATAGTCAATATTCAAACATATTTACATGGAAAGTTTAGAGGGGCAAATGAAGTAATCGAATTTGTTTCATACGTCGCGTGGGACATCAGTTGAAGGAGTCATACGTCACGTGGGACATCAGTATAAGGATAAAAAAAAATCAGTTTCAAATAACCTAGTTCCAAACAAATTGTTGAAAATACCCGCAAAAAGCATGTTCTTCCGTTTCTCCAAAATTGATAAAATCAAAATTATTATAAAATAGTCACTAGAAATTATATTAATTTTACCAGAAAACTGTAGAGATGATTCTACATTTCCTAATTTTTTACGATTGTTTACAGCTGTGAAAGATACATTAGGCAATATATTTACATAGCCAACCCAACAATAATATTAATGAAATCTTTATTTTTTTTTACTGCCTAACTATATTTAGGGATCTCGTAGTTCGAATTTTGCGCGGACACATTTAATTTTTTAATTTAGACCCCGCCTTCTACAGCATATTCAATGAATTAAATAAGTATCGTGAAATCAAAAATAAAACAGTAAAAATTATAGCAAAAATTAAAGAGATCATTAAAAAACATACCTTATAACATCTTTAGAAAAAAAAAAGGCTTTAAGGAGTATTAAGGGGAGAACTTCTATATGAACTAAAAGTTAACATAAGATTAAGTGATCATTGGAACATAAGTTTTTAATCTGCGAACTGATGGGGAATAGAACAAAGAAGGGTAGTAATAGAACAAAGAAGGGTAGTTTCTACGTTATTTAACTTGAACTTATTCAATTGTAATGTTTAAATGAAAGTTTAATTTTACTCTTCATTGTATGTGCCTTTAGCTGCTGTAAAATTACTTAGATATCGGAAGCGGCATACAGATATTTATCACTCAAAAATATATATTTTTACCAATCTATTCGTTCCTCTATTTATTTTTGCGAAAGAATTTAATAAGACTATATTATTGAGACCATTTCAAATTCATTTACTGATGTGAATGAATTTAAAATTGTTGTATTTGTTGTGTCACTCTGGGTTACGGAGAACGTTACGTGGATATGGAACTTTGAAAAAAAATTGCTGCATATAATTATTGCATAAGGCCACATGAGACCATTTACTATACATATTTTTTTTGGCTACAGATAGCGAATGAGTTTAAAATTGGTATATGTTCGTCATTGAAGGACGAGAACGTCACGATTGGGAGAAACTAACGTGAAATTGGAACTTTAAAAAAATTTCTGAGGGAAATTTATTTGACTATGGAACCCTAATAAAAGAATTAAATTTTAAAATAATTTTGATAAGTTGTTAATAGAGTCAACAGGACCATAGTAAAAAAGATATCTGAAAAACTAGGCAAGCATTTTATATTTTTCGGTGATTCGTTAATAATCTTTGCTGAAGGTCAGTAAAATTGACCATAACACAGATTTGTATTGCATGGTTATTTTAATTCATTTTTTTTTGGACAATATTGTTAAAGGTTACTTCCTTAGTAAGTTGCCTAGGGATTATATCGAATTTTTTATTGTTGTTTGACATTTTTGCAAAAATTGTGAATTAACATTTTTGCAAAAAATTTAAAGTTAAATATTTTGTGAACCATTAATACTTTGACAAAAATGTTTAAAACATTTTTTTAGATCATTACATTTTCTTTAATTTCCTTTATGGAACTTGCGTTGAACTTACAATTTACCTATAGTGCGATAAATATACAATAATCAGTTTTCAAATTATTTTGCAAACATCTAACTAAATATTAAAATTCGAATTTTGTGAAATCAATCTTACTGAGCACAATATTTTACATGATTTTTGTCATAGGCGCCATTTGGTAAATTTTATTTTTTTAATTTTTCACGAGAAAAAACGCGTCAAAAAAAATGCAAAAATGTTTTGCACTATCAATTGGTTATGAGATGTAGTCAATGTTATAAAAATAGTTTTTCCAAATATATAATCTACGAAAATTATTCCGTGAAGGAAATCATGGATTGAATCCGCACAAAAAATTATAGTATCCATTGTTTACAATTTGTTTACTTTCAAATTTTTCGCAAAAGTGGTGGATTTAGAATAACTTACCACCTTTCGCCAACTTGAGAAATTACTCAGGATGTGATTCTTAATAACTTTGTCAATAAAAATTGTAAAATAAAAAAAAAAATTGTGTGTGCACTTACGTAACCGCGTTAGAAGTTATACTTCTTTGATATAATACAAGAATAACTTTATTTAGCGCGCAAATAATTAATGGAAATAAAATAATAAAAAGACTAGGGCGTGATTCTAAATACGGTTGGTAAAGTCAAAATTCAATAACATAATTAATTTTTATAATAATTTATTATTTATAATGCAAATAAATACATACAAAATCTTAACCTCAGAGAAATACACTAAGTAAGGGTCTATGCACACGAAGTTGCGTAAGGGTCTATACACACGACTTTTTTAAATGAGCTAACGATGCGCGTTCTTGATAAGAGCGTCCTCCGCGCTTCGTCTACGTATAAGTAGCAGTTTGTTTGCTTTTGTATTGATACCAACGCAGATGAAACGCGATACAGACGCGCGTAAGCGCATTTCCAGTGCATTTTATACAGCGCGTTTGCATCGATAGTAACGTAGATTAAACGCGATACATATCGCCTTATCGGGAGGGGCGCGCATACGCCGGCCGCGCGTAAGCAGTGTTCTCACGAGAGACGCCCACATATATAAATGCACAAGATGATGGTCGCGTTCGTATTCACATGCTGCGTGTATGCAGCGATACAAACGGGTGCTTACGGAGCGTCCGTATCGACGTACCTGCGCGTTTGTGCACTATTTGTGCACTGTATTTCATTTCCTGCGCGCCTTAGTTGCGTTTGACGCGCGTCGTCAAACACCACTTCATTTGCATAGGCCCTAAGGTATTCTGTATTGAATTTCCTTGTTTTATAACTATTAAATTGTTGCATGTCCGTTGTTACGTTGCTACCATAATTATTCGGTAGTGTGTGTTTGTTAAGTATATGATAGTAATAAAAATTAAACAAAAATCAAAACCGATTTAGAGGTTTTTCGTCGAAAAAAATTAATCTGTGGCAAAATGTCCAATATGCAAAAAGGAATATCTCGGAAAAGGTGTACTACGATTGCTTTGAAGTCATTTAAGACCTTCAGATGACATTGGGCGGTTTGAAAAATTAGATGCCGATCCCAAGATGTAGCAAAAAAAGGAAAACCTGCCTTGTCCATCGACTAAAGCAAAAAAAAAACATCTAACTATACAACTGATATTTGCAAAAAATGAGATTTGGGATATATCATATCAAAAAAGTAAAGAAATTGATCGTTTAATTGATGAAATTAACACTTTGCAGGATTTATCGTTTAATGTTGTGGTTTGAATAGGTTTTCGGGGAGTGATAAGGGTTGTTTTGCCACGATTCAGAGGCCGACAGAATTAAGAGGCTGACAGTTTTTACATAATTTATATGTGACCATTTGTACAATTCAGAATCAATCAAATAAAATAAGACAGGTGTTAGTGGAGTTCGAAAAAATTTCATTTACTAGTGACATCTAGTCAGAGATGAGTGCAGGCATTTCTTTACTTAGTTTGGCCGACACTAATTTCGAAAAGTAGTATTTATTTTAAATTGCGAAATCATGAAAGGACATCATGCAGGAGAGGCTATTTCAGTAAAATTTAAGGCTTTTTTCAAGAGAAAAGCATTAAAAAAGTTACAGTTCATTGCATGATATGTGATAAATGTTCAAATATGATTAAAACATTACAGTTATCAGATATTAAAGATTTTGATTGCACAGTACATAAAATTCAGCGCCGCATTAAACTGATAGGACAAGAAAAGTTGCAAAATTTGTAAACGGACACATTCTGTCAATCTCCATTAAGTACTGTACAAGACTATTCAACTAGGTAGGTAATCCAGGTACTCATATACGTATATCACAACGAATAATTATATGTATGAATTCATTTCATATTTACATTCCTTATTTTAATTCATATATTTTCGTTATTATAAAATCTATAAAAATAACAAAATAGAAGTATATCTATTTTTTACTAACATGTATATTTTTTATGTATTTTTATATTTATATTATAACTTTACCTTTTTAATATTTTAATACTTTTATTTTTTAATATTTTATATTATAACTTTACCCTTTTAATATTAATTTTTTTCTGTCCATAAAGAAAAGACGACAGATTGTTTGCTGATATTCTCCGGTAAATATTTCTTTACATAAAAAAAACTATGAAAGATTGAATGATGGTCATTATCCATTCTAAGGTGGAATAGCAAAATTTTATATTCGCAACACATTTATTAGCATTTTTTAACAATTAAAGATTCCATTGTATTTTATACCTCAGTAAAGAATACATTGTGACACTCGCTCTGGAGGATTAGTTAAAAGTTGAAAGATACGTCGATATAATGAGGTCTTTTGAAGGAGTCACGAGGGAATTAAGCAGTTTCTCAAATTATAATTTCGTCCGTTATACCACTTATACTACTTATTATAAGTACTTTGTAAATAAAGGGATTTAAAATTGACCGATCAAATGCTTTTAAAAGAGTAATTAAAAATTTGATGGATTAGTGATTTGAGCAACACTTTTTTATGTGCTATTTTCACATATTTGGACCCACGATATAAAACGAAAATTTTAATGAAATTACCAAATAAGTCGATGAAACCAAATTAATCAGAATTTTGTCTACAATAGGAAAAGTCACCTTCTCTTCAGCCTAAGAGAAAGAAAAAAAATCATACTGTAGAAATCGAACATCAACCTCGGCCTTCGACGAATAAGAATCAACACTCATTGGAATTATTGGAATATATTTTAAGTCTAGATAATGAAGAAGATATTGGTGATGACCTGTAAATAGAACCAACTGTCGTGATAAAACTGACGATGAAAGGAAACCTTTGATGCGGTGACAAATGAATATTCACAAATACTCGATTTTACTGCCATTATTTCGGAGATTTTTATCAGTTCCACCTAACAGTGCCGCAAGTTAACAATTGTTCAGCGGAACGGTTCTAATTTATGGTGAAAAATGAGAAGATTAAATGGAGAGTGGGCCGCTAAACTTCTATTTTTAAAGTACAATTTGCCATTTATAAGTTTTCAATATTAATATTTTTTGTAATACTTTTATACTTTTTTATGTTTAAATAAACTATATAAAAATAATTTTGCTTTTATTATACACCAACTGACTTCTGTTTCTGTTTCCGCTTCCGTTATAATTTTCACTAAACACCTGTTTCCTTTTCTGCTTCTGTTATACTCACTTCTGTTACACTTCTAATTTAAATATATGTTTAGTGGGTAACTTCATTCTGTCGATTTTTCGCATCGTCAAATTTCACCCTCATCATTTTTATAACGCATCTAAAGACGTATAACTTCAAAAAATACAATGTTATTGTACTGATGGCTTACTCACGCCCATATGTACAACATACTGTCAAGACTGTCAGTTGGACTTACTGACAGTAAAAATGTATTTATGTTACTCATTAACTGCCAGTCGAGTCGGAACAAGAATCTACTTTACCGACCGTGCCCTATTGTACGGTCCAATCGCCAAGGTTTTATCTGCCAGTAAGTCTGCCTGAGAGTCCTGACTGTGAGTGTTGCATACGGGCGTCAGAGATAATAAAGACAAAAGAGACACGTAAAAGGGTAACTGATATACTGTATACAGCAGGAATAAATGGCGATGGGTATATTTGATTCGCCAAATTAAGAAACGAAACGGACCATTAGCTTCTCAGATCTACGCCTATGTTTGTCTGATTGAATTGTTAATCAAGACAAATAGTTTCAGACCAGATGGTAAGTCCTGGCCCTACTTTGCACGTGTATGATATGTGTTATCTACTGTGGCATGCATATGTTAATCGTACGTGGTTAAATATGTTTATAAGGCGATATGTAGTGAGTGCGTCTAAAGAAATTCTCAAACGACTTCATTAATCAGTGGATTTAAATTTAAACACGTTATTCTTAATTTTCGATTATTAGGACTATATTTTGGAATTTTTAACATTATTTTTGAAATTTTTAACACGATTTTTTATGAAGTTGTAACTGAATGTGGTTTATTTTAAGTTAATATAGTATTAAGAAAAGCAAAGGATTGGTATATACACTTTGAGCGGAACATGATATTCTAACCATCATCAGTTTTTCCACGTTTTCTATTATATATTTTTTTAAGTTAAGTACTTTGGTATTTAATACCCCAAAAGTAACTCCGGAGTTGAAGGTTTTACTACCGTCTTTATTACGTTAAGTAAAAAAAAAGTCGAAAACGCACGTTTCTATTTCGCACTTCATTTCATTAAGAAATAACTCTCTGTGAGGCGTGAAAGTAATATTTAAATGGCTTCCTAAGGATTTAAATATATTCAATGAAATGTTAAGTAAGCAAACATAACGGATTTTGAAACAACTCTGGAGTTGAAAGTTTTGCTACCGTGCTTACTACGTTAAGTATTTACCACCAGACATTTTGTATTTATTTGTAAACATTTCGAAATACGAACGTTTCTATTGCGCAGTTCATTTCATTAAGAAATAACTCTCTGTGAGGCGTGAAAATAATATTTAAATGGCTTCCTAAGGATTTAAATATATTCAATGAAATGTTAAGTAAGCAAACATAACGCATTTTGAAACAACTCTGGAGTTGAAAGTTTTGCTACCGTGCTTACTACGTTAAGTATTTACCACCAGACATTTTGTATTTATTTGTAAACATTTCGAAATATGAACGTTTCTATTGCCCACTTCATTTTATTAAGAAATAACTCTCTGTGAGGTGTGAACGTTTTGTTTAAATGGGTTCCCAATGATTGATATATTCAATGAAATGTTAAGTAAGCAAACGTAACATATTTTTAAACTCGGCTCTGATTAGTACATTTTGTCTTGGTATTGTGTAAATCGTTTTGGTAATGCTTAGTCTCGATTATATAGCTTTAAAATTTTGTCAGTAGCATTTGGAAATATTGCTGAATAGAAAATTCATCTCCCGCATTAATAAACTTATGTAATACATATATTCGTGTTTTCAAAGTAATATTACTATTTAGACACTAGGTATATAAAGATGCAATGTCGCTAGAAATCGTTTGATTGTAATCACGAGGGACATTTCATATGCCAAGAAATGTTGTTCTTATACACGAGTTACAGTGTTACGAACTTTGTAAATAGACTTATCTTTCTAATTTAGAAGTTTCCGCGTAAAAAATTAGATAAAGAGAAGGATGCGGGAAGTGTCCTCTTGTAAATCTAATAAAGATATTTTTTTGTCATTTTCTTATGTATTTTGGTATTTCAATCTTGTACTTTGTAACTGTATAATCACTGCGGTCTTTTTGAAAATATTTGTCCTTTCTCTATTGAATATTTTATTACATTGTTGTGATTAATGTAATTTCATTTAAAGGAAAAAACCAAAGTTATCTTTTTTCATAATGTCATAAATGAGGTATTGGTATTAATTATTTTTACAATATTAAGCATCAAAAACTGAATACTGGCCTGGCATGTGGTTCATTATACGTAACAAACTTGTCTCTTATCATATGATTATGATACCTGGATTGGTTTTGAAAAAAAAACATGTTACAAGAATGGATTTAATATCACCATAAGGAGACAAGCAGTTCCATACTAGACTACTACAGTGAAAGAATATCGTATAAAATTAAGTCATTCGTGCTGTGCATGAAGTGTATAAAAGTCAAAGTCGTTTAAGTCAGGCTATGTTAAAAACCTGTCAAACACAAGTGGAACTCGCATTACGAGGGTTCCGTAAAAATTTAGGCATTTATAAACATTTAATGGTACTATTAACAAAATTTTAATTTTTTGGAGCAAAAATATATTTCATACTATATTTGTCATACGTGCACATTTATAAAAATATATTTTTTTTCATTTTCGGTCCCTCTTTTTTCTTTACTTGTCTTACCTTGCTTCTTGCCAAATTTCATGATTCTAGGTCAAAGGGAAGTACCCTATAGGTTTTGATTTACTGCGAGTGTTAAAAATGCAGCAAAAATGATAGCATTTTTAGGTTTTTTATTGGGTTGACTTAAGAATGTCGTAAAAATGTAATAAAACGTTATTCTTTTGTGTTGACGGTGTAAATATTTCTCCGCCGGCCTTTATTCATAACGAGTATTTTCATCTATTGGGGTGTCTTTTGATATGATCCTGCATTAGGTTTGAACGCTAAATGGCTTTCGGCACTCTTTGAATTTTAATTGAAATCTGATGATAGACATATTTCTTCTAGTGCATTGAATCGGTTGACAATTAATGTCTTTCATGTAGTAAGTCGTAAATAAGCTTCCAATTGACAGTTAGTTACCTAAAAAATAAATTCTTCCGTTTACAAACAGGACATTTTTGCGAATAAAATATTTCCTTTTATTCGTAAAACTGTCCTGTTAGGAATGTCCTGTCAATCTGTCCTGTTAGGAATGTCCTGTTTGGAATGTCCTGTTAGGAATGTCCTGTCAATGTGTAAAAATGTCCTGTCAATCTTAAAGGTGACGATTGCTTAAAAGTTATAGCAAACAGAATACATTTTAATTTCAATAGAATGACGGTAGGATAGAATGGAATGATGGTTTGTACAAAATGTATGTTTTATATAAATAAACCTGATTTGAAGCAAGCATACTAACTACTAAGAATTAATATTTTTAGAAAATAATTTTTTAAGCGATGAAGTATAAAAGATGATATGCAAAAGCGATGTGTTTAAAAAAATCTTTCAGTTTAATACAGACATACGAGTAATTGGAAAGTAGAGCGCTTGTCCTGCGGCTGAATATTAATTTATTTCAACAGTTAGCCGAACTTTTTTGTGCCATACGACTGTGGCTTCGGTGACTGCCTCTTGCAAAACGAACTTTCGTTATGTCCGCAAAAAACCTTTCAACCCCGCTTGTCCATGTGGATTACTGTCAATACGTTAGCAACGAGCAGTTTATTTCATACTTTTCATGCATACATTTCTTTGAGTTGAATGCTGAATTATTTTGTATCTTGAAAAGAACTTTAGGGCTGACGGTTTTCACTTACATAGGTGACATTAAACATTTACTATCAAACGATTTGTATGGAACTTATACATACCACAAGTTCACATTTAATTTCATTTCATTAAGAAATAACTTTATGCCAAATTTGAAAACGATACTTAAATATTATGTTTAAAAGTTACATTGAAAATATGAAATAAAGTATTATTTTTGTTGTTCGTGTAAGTTTTTCTCCACCAACACTTTTTATTATACGTAATTATTTCTACTGTTTTAGCAATGATCCTTTAAATTGAGTATGAACGCTGGATAACTTTTTGGCTCACTTCGAGTATTAATTGTAGTCTGGTGATGGATACTTTAATTCTAGCGTACTGGCTCGGTTGATTATTAAAATCTTTCGTACACAAAGTACTAATAATAAAGTGTAAAATGTCTCGAAAGCATTAATGTCTTACACATTTTTCAAGTAACTAAATATTAAAAAAACCTCGTTATTTGTTGTCAAAGAAAATACATTATTGAAGTTTTTTCTTTATTAACTCCATTTTCGAATACTAATAAATATGGGAAAATCTAAAATTATAGTTCATTATCAAAAAAAATAAAGCCTTCTAATTAATACTAGCACACTATTATGAATAAAATATTACTTTTTAACAGGTGGTTATTACCTCAAAGGATTATGAAGTAGAATCCATATTCATACTGATTAAACGGCGACATGTATTTTTATGCAAAATGCATGTTTTATGTAAATATATGTTTATTTAAAGCAACCAAGCTGCTAAAAAAGGATTATTTTCCCAAAATATTTTTTTAATCAATAAAATATGCAATAAAATGGTTTGTAAAAGCAACGCGTTTTTAAACATGGCGGATATTAATTCATCTCAGCAGTTAGCCAGGACTTTTTTGTCGTCATACAACTGTGGCTTCGGTGACTGCCTCTTGCAAAATGTCCCTACTTTCATTATGTCCGCAAAAACTTTTCCACTCCTCCCCCTAGTCCATTTGGGTAACCTCCATGCGTCTGCGACTCAGGCTATATATATATATATATATACACACATATATATATATATATATATATATATATATATATACACACATATGTGTATGTGTTTTGATAAATATTGCCGATTCTGATGTACGTGTGTAGTCACGCGAAATATTTATTGGATTCATTGACAAAATTTAAACAAAAGTGAAATTCATATAACTTATTTTTAATTAGAAATGAGTCTCCTTTTAGAATCATCGTGAATTTTATATAATTCAAAACTCTAGTATCTATAATACAGAATTTGTTTTCGTTTATCGCTTTTAAATGAGGAAAACAGGAAAGCAAACGGTTCGAAAAAGAACGACTTATTGGTAGAGTGTTTCAAATTAATACAGTTCTGATCGGTAACAATAGCGTTGTATTGAACAGCGAGTAGCCGCTTGTATGCTTCTATGTTTGCCGCTTCTACGCGTAGCTTTGGTGACTGCCTCTCGTGAATGAACTTTCTATAGCGGACTTTCATTTTATTTGCAAAAAAACGATTTCCATTCTGCATTATTTATATATAAGTTGGCAACATTGTACACAAGCTATCTTCAAACTTTTAAATAAGTATTTATGATTGTGACATGTTACATACATTATAATCCCAAAAATAAATCAGGAAGCTAATTATTGCGTTTGGAGTGGGCTGTCGGTCGATGAATGAATTACAAATAAATGGGGTTTTTTAATATTTTTACTGGATTCAATTTATAACTTATAGATTATTCCATAAATTTCTAGTAAAATAATTTTTTTAAAATAGGGACATATCTACAAAAAATTGGGAATAGAAATATGTCACGTTTTATAATCGTTCCATACGTCACATGTTCCTAATGTTCTATTGAGTTTAGAATAAAGTGAAGTAAATATTATCTTACAAATCCTTCTTAAAGTCGTATTTGAAAATTGAATGTGAGGATATTTTTAAAATTTACTAACTTTCGTTTAATACGGGCTTCGAGATCGTCTTGGTAAAAGGATTTGTCAAATCTGTATTATATATATAAAATATATTTATAAAATAATCATTCGATTTAATATATGAGTTATAAAAAAATTGTTTCTTTGTGGATAGAAAATTGAGATTTAGAATCTGAGATAAAGAAGTCATTGCCATCAAATGAATTTTATTAAACAATTCTGCTTTTTAATTGCAAAAGTAATTTGTTGGAAAAGGCAACTCCTAAGTACTACCTATCAGACATAACTGCTTTAGAATTTTGCATATGTTCATATGTGAATTTTGCATATGTTCATTTATAATCATATAACAAACCAACGATTCCTCCTTGTATAACAACAAACAAGTTTTACAGCTAAGTCGGAAGTCAAACTTTTGCACGAATTTCTCGTTGTTTTTGAGTTAAGTCGTGTAAAATTACCAAGTCAACAGTGTGAAGATCTTTGTTAAAATTAATTTAAAATTACACAAAATAAGACAGTGAAAGTGAGACCAATGTTCCATTTAGGTCGTAATCCAAAGCGCTTTAAAGGCATACATATAATAATTGTTTTATAATTATTTTAAATTAAGCACATATTTGAACGTGTGAAATTACTACCACATTCCGTGAGTGAATATTAAAACAATCATGTCTTTTATTCGAGTTTGCAGTACTTAAAATCCATTATAGCAATAATTTCCTGTTTGTTTACAGTAACGCGACTTTGTGAGTAGCTATAGGAGAAATAGAATATTTCAGAGATGAATCATTTAAGAAAAGTTTCTGGATAAATAAAATAATATTTTGCTACCTTATTCTTCTTTTACTTATATTCTATAAATCCATGTATTTTGACAAAATCATAAATAGTGATGAAGGAGAAAGAATCACCATCATATTTAAAGAATATATCTATAGTCTGAGGATTTGTCATTTATTGAAATATATATATATATATATATACAGATAAACGGAGTGTGTATAGTGTGGAATAGTTAAAATCCTCGAACTCAGCAGAAATTGCGCATCTTCACAAGACTAAGTCATTTTATTTTAAAGCATCGAAGAGATCACTCAGAATCTCTATCAAGAAGTATAGTCAATCAACTGCTTCATTGGACTTCACCTTCATCACTTAGGTATCCGCTTAATCTCTCCTCATTCATCTGCATATATCTTGAAGTAAAATTAATCAAAAACTCTAGTGGACCTCATCTTCAACATATGGTCGCCTGCTCAGTCTCTTCTCGTTCATCAACATAAAGTCTCACACAATCATCTCACACAATCATCAGTATCAATATTTGGATCTCATCTAACAGTTACTTAAGCATAATTTTGCTCATTTGGAAATATAACATTATGAAATTAATTTTACAACTATATATGAAGAATTTAACTTCAAAAGATGATTTTATGAGGTATAAGATATTTCGATAAATAACAAATCCTCAGACAATAGATATATTCTTTAAATATGATGGTGATTCTTTCTCCTTCATCACTATTTACGATTTTGTCAAAATACATGATTTATAGAATATGTGTAAAAGAAGAATATATAAATATATATATATTTATATATATATATATATATATATATATATATATATATATATATGTTTGATTCTAGGTTCCCATAGCTATTCCAGTGGACTTCATCCCAACATTTGGCGACCCGCTCGATCTTACTTAATACCATGTATATATTGAATATATTTGGCGTTAATTTTGTAGAAATTCATTATTCACGATTAAATGAAACTATGTGATGTAGTATTATTTCTACTTTCTTTAATTTCTTTACTACGACCTAGGTTTCGTTGTATTACAACATCTTCAGGTAGGATATTAGCAAAGATCATTGTTACATATCATAACTACATCACGTAGTTTCATTTAATTGTGAACCATGTATGTATTTCGACGGAGATCCGGAGTTGATTCTAAAATCTTTGGTAGTTACTTATGTTCGATAATAATAAAGCAGGCATCTCATAAAATAGACTACTAGTTTAAAAAATTTAAAAAAACACGCTTTTACTAAAAAGCAAAAAATAATTATCGAATCCGTTTACTCCGTCTATTCAGTAAAGACTTTAGAGTAAGTTATTTATGTTATTGAGTATAATATTTGAGTGTAAAAGCGTGGGACGCTTTGTTTTGGTATCAAGTTAAGCATTTTCATTCACTAAATGTTCAATTGAGAATCGAGTCATTTATTTGTGAGAAAAAGCATCCCGCGCTTTTGCACTCAAATATTACACTCAAAAATAAAGTATTTTTTTAAAATTAAATAGCTCATAGTTTTTTATATTTTTTTTTATAATATAAGAATCATGTATCAATGAAAAATTCTCCGATGAGATTTCAATCAATTGTTCATTAGAAATAAACAAAAAAATTGCAGAGTAGTTTATGTTTTTTGAAATAGTTGATGTAAGTCAATCAAAAATAATTTTATTTTTAAGTACTAATTTTATGGACTTTATATGTAATAATGTACAAATTGTGCCACTGTGATTGCCAGAAGGAAGGACAGACTTAGGTGATAGAGGTACAGGAATTATTTATTATTTTGGTACTACCAAAGAAATATTCAGGCAGTAATGGATAGTGGAAAAACAATTATTAATGTTAGCTGAAATGAATGTAAGATTATTTTTAAAGTTTAATTTTTTTGTGGGGGAAATCAACAGTTTGCTAACGACAGTAGCAATGATAGTAGTAAAAGAAATTCATTCGACAAAATAATATATATTCGAGTGTGTACGTAACTCACTATGAACCAAGTTAAAATAAAATAGAAAATAAACGTACAATTGAGATTATAACCCGCCAAATTGGTAAGGAATCCTTTCGAGTCAACTTTATAAATAAATTACAAGGCATTTCAATTAGGTTTCGACTTTTCAAACATTCCTCCGATCAAGGGTTTCACGGCCCCGAAAATATTGAATGCCCTTTATGAAATGTATCTTTACGAGGAAAATTTTGTAAGACTTCAGTAATAATTGCACGTTTGAATTATTCACGGTATTCATTTTGTAGGAACCACAAATATTAAAGTCAAATAGAGCACAGTGAAATGGACGGTAATTCAAAACAGTCTTCATCATATAGAATGAAAATAACGGTTACAAAGCATAATAACAGGTCTCAGTAATATTTAATGGACTTCCTTATTTATTACCGAGACATGGAATATACAATATTGAAAGTAGGAGGATATTTACATGTTTTGCATCGATAAGTTTCTACTCCAGATATATACATTTCATTTTATAATATTTTAGTCACTAGTAAACATTTATATTCCAGAAGTTACTTGACATGTATCTCGTTACGAATAAAATTAACATAATTTAAAAGAAAAGTAGTGTTAAAATATTGATAAATTATGAGTTATCTATCAAATATTGTAAATATACTGATTATTTGTTATAATTAATGCTGTTTTTGCAATAACGTTACTTTTCTGCTTATTATTAAAAATAAACAGGCCTTTTAAATTGAAATGGAAAACTTACAGTTTTGTTGTATTTTTGGTTGTATTTGTTAATTATTATCATTTTTTTCCATTAAGGCTGATACTATATATATATATATATATATATATATATATATATATATATATATATATATATATATATGTATATATATATATGTGTGTGTGTGTGTGTACGCATGCATATTAGATTTTCAAGAAGTTTTACCTTTTGTTAAATATGCAAATTGTACTTGGTTAAATGTATTTTTAAGGCGAATTACGGTGATTACGTCTTAAGAAACAGCTCAAACGACTTTATCAATTAAATGATTTGAATTTAAGCATGTTAGATGTTTTGTGAAGTTGTATGATTAATGAGTTTGTTTTAAAGTTAGAAATCGTAACTGTACATCTAATTACAATGCAATTCTTTTCTATTGATTTCTTTTATAATGTAATTCCTTCGTGTATTTGGTAACTGAATTTTTAAAAAAAGTTATGATTTTTATATTGCATGTTTTGTTACACAATTTTGATTAGCGTCAAATATATTAAAATACAAAGCATCAAAATCCTGATGTTGGCCGGGACTATCATTACATTAACAATCAACAAGATTGTGAAACTAATTTTCACCGAAATTTACGATATTCTACCCACATTACGATACTACATGTAATTATATTTACTGAGTTATATATTGCGACGACTCTGCATTGGGTATGCGTGCAGATAATATTCTGCTTTCGTTTAGTTTTTTTTTTGCCAAAAGTACCTAGGCCTACCTAATCAAGAACTGATATTTTATTTTAATTGTTTCTTATTGAACAAAAAATACATTGAATGATTGCAGTAGATAACAATGAATAAGTTCTCATAAAAAAGTTAATGAAATATAACGTGATTAACTAAGTAACACACCCTTATTCTTGGAAAAAAGCTGGATTTTTAGGTCAGTTGCTAAAGACCTCATTTAACCGTAATTAACGTAAATCGTTAGAAGAGGGTTAATAGGGGTAGATTATTAAATTTTTGTGTAAATAGTTTTTTTTATAGGTTTCACAGTTTTTACAAAATCAGTACTTCCGTGCAATTCGTAACGCTCACTTAAAAGATGGCACCGCAAAAATGTTTAAACTCACCGGACAATTTTTGTTATATTTATGCTGGTAAAACAGCAACATAACATTATCGAATTCACAATTAACGTTCATAACATGTATTTCGGCCTAGTAATCGCTAATCAAGACAAACAGTGGGTCCCACATAAAGTTTGTGCGACATGCATTCGTGAACTTCGAAAGTGATCAAAAGGATGGGAAAAATATTTTTGATTTACAATCGCCTATGTTATGGACAGAATTTCAGAATCACACTGAATACTGCTATTTTTGCTGTTGCAAAATTACCGGCTACAATTCTAAAACAAAAAAGGGCCTTTGTATATCCAACAGTGCAATCAGTAACGTACGCGGTACACAGCGACCTGTACATTGCATCGCTATCACCTCCATATTTCAAATCAGTGTAAGCAGAAGACATGAGCAGTAATGTCGAAGAGGCATCTCAATCAGAAGCTCAATTTGAGCCAAGTGCAAGTGGAACACAGTTATTTTTACAGTCAGAACAGACCGATTTAACGTATGTTCTAAGCCTGCCAAAAGATGCAGCTGAACTCTTCGGATCAAGATTATCGGAAAAGAATATAATAGGCTACCGAGAACTGAACTAGTTCCTGGAATCAAAAATGTTGTGAGAGAAAATTTAATCCCCCGGAATAAAAGTACCCCCTTTGCATATAAAAGTGAGAATGATGAAACAATTTGTAAAGGCGCTGAATAAAGAAGGAGAAGTTTTAAATATCTACACCAATTTGTTCCATCTCTATCTGAAGCTAAAATGAAAGATTGTATTTTCGTTGGTCCGGACATAGAAAATTGATAAAGGACACAACTTAAGGGAAATTGAATTAGAAGCCTAGAACTCATTTAAAGAAGTAGAAAATTGTGTAAAATGTGAAAAATGTTTGATTGGCATTAAACTTGACTTCCTTTATTCGCACTTAGACTACTTTCCTAATAACTTGGGAGCCGTAAGTGAAGAGCAAGGCGAAATATTTCATCAGGATTTGAAAGAGATAGAACGTCGCCATCAGGGAAGGTGGAATAAAAGGATGATAGCAGACTATCGTTAGGTGTTAAACCGACTTTGATTATAGTCGGACTTTTAAGCGGAAATCTCAGTCGGAGCTTCTGTGTAAAAAAACAAGATGCCACAAAATATTTAATATTTATTTATTAACTTCATTTAAATGTATTTATAATATTTTAAAGTCATGTAATTGTTTTTTTTATTTTAATATAATTTTTTTACTTAGTAAAGTTGGCTTTTTTTATATATAGGACTTTTTCAAAAAAACTGAAGGTGATGGAAAAAATCTAAATACATATTCGTAATCAGCGTACCAAAATACTCTAAGATCAACTATCAAATCTAAAAAGGGAAAATAAAAGTTAAAATTTAGAGAACTCTTTCGTGTAATAAATCGTAAGTAGTCCAGTAGAGTAAAATATCTCTGAAGGCTTACTATCTGATACATTTCTCAAACAAAAGAAAGTTCAAACAGTCTTGGTGAGTGTTGTCAAATGAAAATTGATTACAGAATTTATATCCTAAAAATATTTTTAAAAAGAGAATTGTCTTTGAAAATAACTTTGGAATCATATAAAGTATAAAACAAAGTTCAGTTTAAAGAAGTGTAAAAAACCTTATTAAAATAAATAATTAATCGGAACAGTTATCCGGGACTTTTTTGTCGCCATGCGATTGTGGCTTAGGTGACTGCCTCTTGCAAAACAAACTTTCATTATGTCTACAAAAAACCTTTCCACCCCGCCCGCTTGTCCATTTGGGTAACCATCCGTGGGTTAGCAACACTGTGCGCAGGCAGTCTACATGGTTTTAATATGCGATTGGGATGTATGTGTACAGTCTGGTGTACTATTTATTAAGGTCAGAATACACTGTTGAATAATTTATAAATACCATAGAAGTGACACTTTTATAATTTATACTTAATCAAAAACTTATTGGCCATCCTTTTATGAATATCATGAATTTAATTACGTCTCCATATTTAAACTCTAGCGACTGTAAAATGTAGAACTTGTTTTTGTTTATAGTTATAAGTTTAGTGGCCAAACTTGAATTAAATACTAAACAAACTGAAAGTTAACGCTGAATGCAGATATTTACCGACCGGCTGAACCACATACCGCAAAATAAAGCTGCAAAAATTATTCAATTTATTTAGAGATTTAAGTAGCTTTCAAAGTGTTTTTAATTCATCGATTTTTTTAGTAAAAGTTACTGGATTATTATTCTGAAGGTATATTGTCATTTAAGCTTGCTTACGCAGTTTTCTGTAACTAAAGCTTGCTTACGCGGTTTCCTGTATTTTTCACTTTGTACCTCGGAAATATCTTCTTCGAAAAAAGGCAACAAGCATTGTTGAAAGGCAATGTTTGTTGCCTTATTTCGTAATTTAAATATATATTTGCTACTGATAGTTGTTACTTTGCAAAATAACTTTACCATCAACCAGAATAGGGTCTGATGATGAGTTCTGAAGATGAACAATGGAACTCCTTAACGGATAGTAATAAATCAAGCGTGATTCAAGATATTTACTACTGATATTTGTTACTTTGGAAAATAATTTTACCATCGACCAAGTTAATGTACGATGCTGAGTACTAGAGATGAACGATGAAGTTCCTTATCAGATGGTAGATCTATCGTAATTTAAGATATTTGTTACTGGTAGTTGTTTCTTTGCAAAATAACCACACCATCAGACAGATCAGGGTCTGACGGGAGTTCGTAAATTAACTGTCATCAAAAATATGGGCTATTGGGAGTTGTTACTTTGACCAATCATCGATCATACCTTCCACAAGCGTCAAATAAGTTTTATTTTATCTATGCGTAAAGGTTGCTCGCACAAAGAACTTTTTTTATTAACTTTTAGATAACTTCACGTAGTTATGGGCAATTTTCGTATGCTGCTCATTTTAAGATAAAACGTTCGGTTGTTACGCAAAACAAGTTTAAGTGATCGTATTTAAAAGTTAAATTGAACTTTGTTCATTTTACTTTTAAATACGATCTTGAATTACGATAGATCTACCATCTGATAAGGAACTTTATCGTTCATCTCTAGTACTCAGCATCGTACATTAACTTGGTCGATGGTAAAATTATTTTCCAAAGTAACAAATATCAGTAGTAAATATCTTGAATATTTTCCATTTACACTTGACATACGTCATTTAATTCGGTATACACTCCGCGTACAAAAAGTTTCAGGATTACTTTTTTTCAACCCTATATATAAGTCAATTTACATTAATAAAATATTTTTGTTCAAACCTTTTAAAGTAACATCGTCTTAGATTCATTCATTTATAACCAAACCTTGGCTTGGAAATCTTTTGATTTCTTGGTAAGTGCTTCAAAAGATTCAAGGAATAATATAAAGGCAGTGCGCCTTCACTGACTCGACAAAAGGAAACTTTGAAGAAATTCGTTATTTTTTGGTTACTAACTATCATCTCAATTGTATGATTGCTAAAATTGTCAACGTTGTAAAATCAGTAGTTCATGATACGATTTGGGATCCTTTGAAACAGGGGAATGCGTGTGCTTTTGTGTCCCACATAGTTTCATTCCCGAGTAAAACAGAATGACTGTTTTCTTGAAAAAGACATGGTGTTTTAAGAGTAAGTCCAGTATGAAATGATAAAATGCCGAATGACTAAGCCCAAGCCAGGCGTGTTAAATGGAACTGAAATTGATGAAATGGAAAACAAATTTGATATATATCATATTTTTCGATATGCAAGTAATTTGTCCCCATAGCATGACGATGTACTTGATCACTCCTTTGGAATATTGATAGTTTTAGGTTCAAAAATATTTCACCTACTATATTTCCCAGATCTACTTCCGCGTAATTATTTTTTGAACTCGAAGCTCAGGATGTATATTAAATGGTACGCACGTACATACACATACGTACACACATACACATGTGTATGTGTGTACGTATGTGTATGTACGTGCGTACCATTTAATATACATATTATATAGTGACAACCTATATAGTAATATACACAATTTATAGTGGGTTGGCTAATAAGTTTTAACTTCGAGTTACTGTCAACAATTTTTATTTAAAAAATTATATGTTACACTAAATTTAATTTAAGGATGCACCATTATTATCTACTACTTGCGCTATCCAGTTGGCAGTGGCAATATGCATTTCTTGTAAAATTCCGGTAAGTTTCATTAAAAAAACTGTCCGAGGTCGTTCTGGATAGTTTCTTTAACGTAAATTTTTTTCATGTAATTGATTACTTAGAGCCCTGAATAAATAATAATGAGAGGGCGCAATGTCCGGCGACTATGGTGAATTAGTGAGCAGAACCCAGCCGAACTCCTCTAATTTATCACAACTACGTTTTGCAACATGTGGTCTAGCATTATCATGTAGAAAATAAATTCGGTTCTGTTGAGTACTCAATTTGTTAGCTAATCGGTTAATCCCCCTGGAAGCAACTCCAAATGAATAATGCCCTTGACATACCACCAGCAGCTGTGTATCACCTTTTTGGCACTTATTTCAGATTTGAATTGATTCAGCCAGTTGGAGTTTCGTTTAACTGTTGATAAGTATTAACTCTGCAAGTATCATCACCGCACGGAAACTGATATGATGACAACTCGTGAGGTATCCAGACACCATATTTCAAAACTTTTCTTAATTCATGCAAATATGCTGCAATGGTGCCATGACTACAGTGTAGCTCATCTGCCAATCGATGTGTCGTCAGTCGAGGATTCTCCTCAATTAGGCATCGTAATAGTTGAATGTTCAATTCAATGGGGCATCCGCCACGAGGTTCGTCCTTAAGATTGTAATCCTCATTCCTGAACTTCCTGAACCAAATCATTGCTAACGCGTAAGACTCCGTGGACTTGCTCATCTCAAGACACAAACTTAATAGCCAACCTAATATATATATATATATATATATATATATATATATATATATATATATATATATATATTACCTAAACTATACGTACTGTCAATGTCATTTAGTCAATAATGGTACGTTTAGTTTTGTGGTAGTAGTCATAACAAAAGGCAAAACATTTTCAGTACTTATTGCGATTAAAAAAATAATAAAAGTTTTGTGATGTGAAATATCTAGTTATTAGTATTTTAAATGTCGTTAGTAAAGAATGAAATAAGTATGAAAACATGAAAGTAAAAGTCGGTAAAAATGAAGACTGTATTGTGCACGAAGGTATTTGTTAAATTCAGCTTTCCATTTCGTAGGATACTACTCAGCTTTCCGTTTAACATGTCTTTCAACAATGCTTGTTACCTTATTTCAAAGCCGACATCTGTGTGCAGTCAACAAATCTAACGAGGCAAATGCACTGATAGAAACGACACAGAAGCACATTCCTTAGTAAATCCAGCTTCAGACACACGATTGTTCCGAGATACAAAGTGCTTCAAAACTAACGGTAATTGTGCAAACGAAATTATGCTCCTGGGGAAAGTTACTATGTGTGGGCGTCGGGCGAGAATACGAACAGTTACGGTGACGATAGCAAGATATGAAGATATACGCTTAATAATTTCGCTTCGTATTTGTATGTAAGCAGTCGCAGATTGCTGCATATGGCAGGAAGCAGGTCGAGCTCGTTAAACGTTGATCTTTTTCAATTCAACTTATTACGAACAATTTGCTTAAATGGTGTGGTTCTACGTCTTTTTAACGTAGCCTTATCTAGATGTGGATATCGGAAGATAGCGGTCTTTCACGAAAACGACCGCTTAGCTTTGCATGAAAACCTAGAAGTTTTTCAACGAAAATTTAGGTTCCCTTGACAATATATGCAGAATTTATCTTAGTTTTTACTTGAAATAATTAAAATAGAATCTATTAACAATTTTATGCCAGTCTTCATCAAGTTAAGGAAAGCCATAATAAAATGGAAGCAGCCACTTTATTACTGCTTTCCTTATCTAAATGTATTGATTGGTATATTAATTGGTTTCATATCACGCAAGTTGCATTATTAAAACAAATAATTTAATGAAGTTGAAATCGTCAAAATTGACTGGAAAAATTCATTCATCATCCATTTCAAGCCATTGTTAAATTATTTCAATAAATATTTTAGTCATTTAATTATATTATGTGTTAATAATATAAATAATCGTACTACTTGCGTTGAATTACGATTTCTACGAAATTTCCATCGCTTTTCTCGGAAATGTTGCCTGAACGGTTTAACGATTTAGGACATTTTCATTTGCTATTGAAATAGAATACTCTGAAATTTTCTTTTCTTAAACTTGGAGGACAACGTAATTGTGTTTCAAAATGATATATCCGCGTTTTTAAATGGGAACAGAAAAAGTTGTGTATAATCGAAATATCAATGCAATTTTAGTAAAGAAAATTAAAGTGTATTGAATGGTTTTCGAATTTGAGATATCCTCTTTAACCATGGATGTATTTTTTTAATGTCGAATCCGCATTAAACGTTTTTAAAAATATTGAATAAATAATATCGTAAAATTTATAAGCAGTAGTGATTAAAGTAGTACCTTGGAAAATTATGATATAAAAATATTAAGGCTAGATGTGGCATACATTTTTCTGTTGTATGATTTTGTGAATTCTTTAGGAAATTTTGTTGCACATCTCTTAACTTGTTTAGACTCGTCCTGTGGCCTTCATCAAGAAGCACAAGTCCATTATACATCAACGTTTGCTCGCTACGCGTTAAGAAAATAAGTTTCAAAGCGATCTCGGAAGTCAAACTTTTGGACAATTCTGCCGTTGTTTTTATGACAAGTGGTGTGAAATTGCCAACTCGGCAAAGCGAAGCTCTTTGCTCAAATTTGTTTCAAATTATTTGTACTAAAGCAGCGCGGAAGGGCGGGCGTTCCACCCAGCTTTTGTTTTCTATCAAAGCGGAACTCTTACAGGCATATTGTGTTTCTGTTTATTATCAACTTGCAAGTGACAGTGAGGAATTTGAGATAGTATTTTCCTTATTTTAATACATCGGTCGTCAGTAGCTCATTTCACATAATCAATCTACTTAGCGAATGCATATAAACAAAATCGCATTTTTCCTTTATTTGCAAAATATATTTTTTGCGGTGTTGAAAACTTACTTTATTTCACAAAAGTAAAATTATTATTTTTATTTTATATTTAATATAGTTAATATTACACACTCCGAATTAACAAGTTGTTTATGTTTTATAACATCGCCTATTGTACACATGTGTATACTTTCGTGGTAAGTGGTGACAATTTAATATTTTATTTCACGTTTTTTATAAACTTGTAATATCGATGTTGTATTCTTTTCAAAGTATAGAAGTTATATACAACCGCAAAAATCAATTTCTTAGGTTTTATCCTATTTATTAAATTTTTACTCTTTATTCTGCAATGAATGAATTTCTTTTGAGACTTGTAAATAGTAAATTAGGAATGGATATTGTATTGTGTCATTTTAATGCTTTTTCTATTAAAACAAAAAGATCAATTTTAATTGATGATGGTTATTGGGATGCAGTATCCAATTGCGTACATAGGAATGTAGTATTTTCATTTATATTAATTTTAAAAATGGATGCGGTTAACCAACAATTAATTTATTCCTGCAGTCACATGCTTTTTTGTGTTTCTTTTCTGAATTTTTATTTTTCATAAATTATTTAGGTTAATATATAACCTTGTTGGAACATTCCCTAATTATGAAACAAAATTTATGCTTTTTATCAATTTTACGATATTTTCTTTATTAAGTTTATCGATAATGACATTTTAACATTACTTTTCCCTGTTAAAAACACGTATGGTGAACAGAGGATTTTTTAAAAAATACAACTAAAACATATTTATGAATAAATGAGTTAGCTTTCTTCTATTTTTTTTATTTTACCTCTAAAAAAATAGAAATGTTATACTATAAAGACTTGAAAATTGTTAATCTGCCCTTTTTTAAAATATTTAATATTTCATATATGTCATGGAATATTTTATACATTCACTTCGCATAGTTGAATATCGTAGAGTTTTAAATCAAATATGTCTTTTTTGCTTTAATAAATTAATATTTGTTAAAAACAGATATAAATGAATATTTCACTAATGGTCGCTTTTTATCATAATTTGTTATAGCGAATGAAGCGTGAAGGTTTCCATTCAAGCAATAAGTGTATTAATATTTATATAGATTTAAAAAGTCAAAAATAGCTTTTATTTACTAACGGTAATTAAGCCTTACTTAGAAACTAATAAATAGCATGAATAAAAAGCTTACGTTCAAATCTAAGAAACCGCTTGACATAAAAAAATTATATTTGGTATAACAATAAATAATAGCTAATGGTTAAAAATTGTAATTTAGGAAATTTAAATTAAGTACCCGAAATTTTTTTTAATTCCATATATAGTGTGGGTCATGAAAAGCTTAGTTAAAAGGGTCTCAAATTTTTTTTATCATTTTAGGTAATAGAAAAACAGTACCTAATTTTTGTTTTTATAAAACACATAATTTAGTTAAAATGAGTATTATAACTTATAATTTTAATTATACCTTCCTTGTTCTATGTTCGATAAAAGTCCTCTGTAATTCTTTAAAGAATTAAAGAGGACTTTTAACGTAATAACAGCCATAACGGAAAATAGTAAATAATTTATCCTCAGCGTTATTTTACAAGTATTAATATGTTTATATTACAAATTAATTTCCCTTCCAACCTTTTCCGTATGTAAGGGAAGTTAGTCTTAATAACTCAAGTTAAGGGAAGTTAGTCTTAATAATAAGGAGTGGCACTCAAATACAAATGACTGTCACAATATTGCAATTTCGAAGTCCACTCTGACTACAGAAAGAAAGGCAAAGAAAAGAACACAGTCTTTTAGCAATTATACGGCGCGATTAACAGCCGAGCTTAAGGGTTAAGACTCATAAAATGTCTTTAGCGGCGAGCGCAGCCTTCCTCTTTCACCTTATTCGTACTCGCCTTCATCTTTCATTTTATCGGTTTAATGCATTACTCGTGAAGCAGGCTGCACTGGACTCTGGATAAAAGGATATTTGAATAAAGAATTCGTCCTGTAGCTATTTCTATTAGTTATCTATTGGAAATTATTTGGTACCGTTATCTTGCAATAGGATTATATGTGCATGACGCTGGCTTGTATCAATCTGATTTGTTGAGATTTTTTTTAATCCATCGGGAAAATATATTTATTAACATTTTTCTTTTGCAAAAGAAATATAAGAAATATTCTGGAAAGTTAATATTTGTTTTTATATGATATCGAAAAATTTTCAATAATAATTTTCATTGAAAATATTCAGCTATTATTAATTTCACGATTGATTCTTTTTTTGGATTATACAGAGTTTTTTACTTTCAGTCAAAGGGAATTTTTCTTTTCCGATTCTATATTGTTCGCAATTATACACTTTGTTTATCTACTACAGGTTATCACACTTCCCGCAAAAACTTGATTATGTCTCTATGGCTTGCAATAAAATAATTTTCTGGAAAGATGTACATAAATTCTTATAAATAAAATTAATGATGAAAATGATGAACTTCACAAGTTTTGCAAGGTGGTTTGAAACCTTCTTTTTTACTACTAACATGAGTACACGACCAATCAAATAGTACGTCCATTGCTGTTCTGTTGCTGTAAATTGAAACCATTGGAAGCTGTGGAAGTTGTCAATTGACAACATTCAGAACTGTGACTTGACCACACTAGGAGCTGCCGATATAACTGACAACAAAAGACATCTAAATTAGGTGTTTTCTTCTTTGTTTATACGAGTCACTTTATGCGTCGTCTATTTCTTATTCACGTATTAATATATTAAGGCTTTTGTTATATTTTACAAATAAGTGAGTAAACGTAAATGTAAATAATTCATATTAATTTTACTCACACATAAATTTTACATCAAGGCATAATAAAACAAGTTTCTCACAAAAAAGTTGAAGAAAATTATGTCGTATTGACGGAACACCCCTATCATTCAGTGTAACATGAAAAGGATAAGGGTTGAAAATAGCCCTCCCCAAAATTCTCCTCAGATATTTGTTATGCGTTAAGAGTAAATAACACTATAAAAAAACTCTGAAATAAATTCGATAACTGTCGTATCCTAGCAAATCAAAATTTAAGAGTAACGCCATTAGCGACCCCAATAACATAAAAATGTATTTTCAGTAACGCACTAAAACCATTAATTTGACGGATTGATCGTAAACATTAAAAATGCACATAAAATGAAGTACAATTAGTCACCATGAAGCATTTCATAAAACTACAAAACACTCCAGCCATTGAAATTTCAATTTTTGATGGCTCATTAAAATAGCTCTGTAAGAACATTAATGCGGGTATAAAGTAAAATAATTACGGCTGTGTTTAATTTGAAAATAACTTCTTCCTGGCGTCGGATCAGTTTAAAGGTTTGTCCTAAATAATTATCTAATAAAGACATTAAACTGAATTGGAATGTCAACGAAAAATAAACCTTAAACAGGAAAAATGACCTTTTAAAAAAAATCGTTTTGTAGAGAGCTGAGTTGTAATTAGCTATTTGCATTTTTTAGTCAGAATAAAATAAAGAAAATAATAAACACAGAACGAATAACTTTTTTTTTAAATATAAGCAAACCCCAAGGAAGTCCTTTAGGCAGCCTATGTAACATTGTAGTTATTTATTATATTTCTTACCAATATATGATGAGGTCAAATAAAAACGAACGAAAGAATTAAATTAGGCAATGAGATTAGTGTAATCACGCAGCTTATAAAGTGATAAGGAATCGATTACTTCCTCTCATGTGCATTATTTAGTATTCATTGGTATCTATATATATATATATATATATATATATATATATATATATATATATATATATATACATATATATACATATATATACATATATATACATATATATATATATATATATATATATATACATATATATATTATATAATATTTATATTTTCTTTGTAATAAAAATACTTCTAAAGTGCTGATATAGTAGCCATTTTTAATTTCACGAAACATAAATTTATTTTTGTTTTCATAAAATATGACTTTAACTCTTTTTTTTAATGTATAAGTTTGAGGTATGGTATCTTATTAGGGTTTTGTACTCAAAAAGATAAAAACAGAATTCTCATATATTCACGTTTCTATCGGTCTGCCTATCACAGTCGTTTTTATAAGCTATCACAATTTCACATAATGTGTTATCATAAAAGTATTCGTGTCGTTTTTTTCCGAAAATACATTACATGGCGAAATATAATATTGGTATTTATAAAAAGTCTAAAAGAAGTACTAAAAACTTTAATTTTATCTTTAATTTTATATAAACTTAAGTGTATGTAGTCGGAGTACGAATTTTACTTGTATTTAACGGGTTTTATTTTTTCATTTACTAGCTGCTAGTCTCTGCAGGATTTTCAATAGATTAAATGAGTTTGGTGTGAGCACAAATAATATATTAGATATTAGAGAAGTAATTAGGAAATATTATTTAAAAATTACTTAAAACATATTATATAAAATTGTACAAAAAGGTGTGTTAAGGGAAGAACTGTGGAGTGATCTAAAAGTAAAACACAACTTTATGTGAACGTCAGTCCATCAGCTTTCGATCTACGAATTGACGGGGAACAGAACAAAGAAGGATAGCTTCTGTGTTATTTAACTTGGATTTATTCGACGTAGTTTAAATTCGACAATTCTACTCGAAGTTTTAATTCTACTCTTCATTGCAGGTGCATTTAGTTAATGTAGTATTACCGACATAAGAAATCACATAAAGATTTGACCACCAAAAATATATTCATACAAATCAATTAGTTTCTCCAACTATTGTTTTGTATTAGTGTTTAATAAATTTATACAATTGAAATAATTTACCACACATTCTTGTTTAATTACTGATGGTGAACAAATTTGAAATTCGTATATTTGTACATCACTGTGCGTTCTACGAGACTGTTAAATACTTAATTTTAAAATTGGGAGAATTGAATGTGGATATGGGATTTCGAAAAAAATTGCTTTTTAAAGATATTACACAAGGTCGCTGTAGACTATAAACAGAATAGGACTAACTGAGAGAATAAAAGAATACTTAAATTTATATATATATATATATATATATATATATATATATATATATATATATATATATACATATATATATATATATATATATATATATATATATATATATATATATACATATATATATATATTTATAATTTATATCCATGGTTCATGTATCAATGAAAAGTACAGGTACAGGGATCATGTATCAATGAAAAATTCTTAATTGAGATTTCAATCGGTTGTTCAGTGGGGACGTGTTGCTTGCTTACTACGTCGCGTGGTAACAGTTACTGCTTGATAAATTTTGTTGACAATAATTATAAGAAATGGCCACGTGCGTGTCGGTATGTGAGCAAGTTAAAACTATAGTTGCCTATGTTTTGAAATTGCTGATGCAAATTAAACAAAAATGATATTATTTGGAAATACTAATCAAAATGCTAGTAAACGGAATTTTTTTAAGATTTTTCAAACCTGAAAAACTGAAAACTTGCAGGAGGGAGAAATATATTGCATCTCACTTTAAGGCTTAATATTTCGAAACCAAAGCTTAATAAAGAAATGCGGCGAATGGATTTTTCAATTTATTGTAACAGATCTATTCAATATTAAGCTACTAAATGAGATGCGTGGAAATAATTTTCGTTCCCATTTTACGTGGAAGTGGAGGCATCCACTTCCACGTAAAATGGGAACGAACTAAATAATAACTTTTTTATATTTTCTTATTTGTTCATTGGGATCACTATATAAAATTGCCACTTGCAAAATTTTACGCGCCCTGTGTCTAGGAGATTTTTTTTTGTCATTTCAAATTGTGAACCTGTAATCTACAGACTGACTTACGGTCGCACGAGTGTACAAGAAATTATGTTTTATTTTGGTCTCATATTTTTTTTCAGCAGCTTTCTGTCAATGGAAAAAATGATAGAAGTGTCAAATTCACTAAAAAAAGAAAGAAATTCGTGTACGTTTTCACAGTTATCTCCGTGAAATCACCAAAGTAAAGCAAAATAGAAAATAAATGTACTACCGTGATTCTAACCCGTCAAATTGATAAATCTTTTAAATGAATTGTCTAAATAAATCATAAAGCATTTCAATTACATTTAGAGCTTTCAAATATTTCTTCGCTCGAGGGATTCATAGCCTCGAAAATATTGCGTACCCTGTATGAAAGGTAAAATAATTTTGCGAACAGAATATTGTAAGACTTCAAAAGTAACTGTATCTTTTAATTATTCACGGTAATCATTTTATAGAAACCGCATAGGTTAAAGTCAAATCGAGTGCAGTATGATGACTGGTATATCGAAACAGTCTTCGTTGTATAAAATGAAAATATCTATTATACCAGATATAAATCATATAATATCGAAACTGTAATAAGCATATTTACATTATTTTTTTTATGTAACTCTGGTGCCTCAAAAATATTGATGAATTGGTGTTATCTTCTAACTACTGTAAATATACTATATCTCTATTGGAAGGAAAGGGATGTTTCTACAATAACGTTAGTTTTAATCCTCAACAGAATCTGTGTGTATATATATACACACACCAACACACACACATATATATATATATATATATATATATATATATATATATATATATATATATATATATATTTCTACTTTGTATCTTGGAACAATTGTGTGTTTGAAGCTGGATTTACTAAGGAATGTGCTTCTGTGTCGCTTCTATCAGTGCATTCGCCTCTTTTGTTGGCTGCACACAGATTTCTTCTTTGAAATAAGGCAACAAACATTATTGAAAGACATGTTAAACGGAAAACTGAGTAGTATCCTACGAAATGGAAAGCTGAATTTAACAAATACCTTGGTGCACAATACAGTCTTCATTTTTACCGACTATGACTTTCATGTTTTCATACTTATTTAATTCTTTACTATGGACATTTAAAATATTAATAACTAGATATTACACATCACAAAAAATTTATTATTTTTTTAATCGCAATAAGTACTGAAAATGTTTTTCGTCTTGTTATGACCATTACCGCAAAACTAAGACGTACCATTATTGACTAAATGACATTGACAGTCCGTATAGTTTATGTAATATATATATATATATATATATATATATATATATATATATATATATATGTACACACATATGCTTGTGTGTGTATCTGTGTGTCTGTATATTTATTACTTTTATTATATTTATATGGATTTGGCACAAGTTTCAAAAAGTGACCTTTAATAATATTGTAGGAAAGTAAAATTTACTTAGAGTAGGTAAGTATAATAATGCTAAAAGAAATGGAGTCCCGGACCTACTTTGTACACGTATGAAATGCGATACCTTTTGTGGTATGCATGTACAAATCCTATGTGGTTAATTGAGATTATAAAGCGGCAAATAATGATTATGCCTAAAGAAATTGCTCAAAGTACTTCATTAATATATTTCAATTTAAACACGTTGTTATTTAACTTTTCGATTATTACAAATATGTTTTGTAATTTGCGATATTATATCACGCATGCACATTACTAAAAATCGAATATTTTTTGAAAATAATTTTGTCATATAAAAGTATAAAAGAAAAAGTATAAAACAAAAAGTCGCAAGGGGGACGCGTTTCAAAAACTTCAGCGTAATGCGGTCACGGTTGGCAAATACAGCGCTTGCATTGCGGGAGGATATTAATTTATTGGAACAGTTATCCGGGACTTTTTGTCGCCCTGCGGCTGCGGCTTCAGTGACTGCCTCTTGCGAAACGAACTTTCATTAAGTCCGTAAAAAACCTTTTTACCTCGCTCGCTTCCCCATTTGGCTAACCATCCATGCGTTACCAACACTGTGCGCTGGCAGTCTATATGGTTTTTAATAAATATTTGCGATTATGATGTACGTGTGTAGTCTGGTATAATATTTATTGAGATCGGGGTACGCCGTTGAATAATATATAAGTAGGAGTGACTTTCTTATAAATCGTACTTAATGAAATTAGTATATACAGTAAGCAAAGATACTGCACCCAAGCCAATAAATAATTATCGAATCTACTTTCTCTATCTACACAGTAAGGACTTTTTGTGTAAGCCATGTTTTTTATTTAGTATAATATTTGAGTGTAAAAGCGTGGGGCGTTTTATTTCGAAATCTAATTAATATATTAAGTATTTTCATATATTAATTTGGAAGCAAAATTATTAAATTTTAAGGAAAAAGGGCCCCATAAACGACCCACGCTTTTTTAGACGCAAATATACTAAACAACAAAGATGGCTTACACTAAAGTCGTCACTGAGCATACAGAGAAAATAGGTTCGGTAATTATTTTTTGGTTTTAGTGCAGTATTTTTGTAAAAGAGTGTTCTTTAGTTTTCTAAACTATTAATTAATTTTTACTTTTTTGACGCCTGGAAATTCGTGAAGATTTATTTGAATTGTTCCATTATTTTTTGTTCATCCTTTTTTTCAAACTTACAAATCATTTTTTTTCCTTTTATGAAAGTATTGTGTTGTCATTGGTTCTCGATAAGTGTCGACACATCTCGACACTGCAAAATTTTAAATAATTCGCATATCTGGAACTAGGTAAAAACTTAATTGAAAAATTCCGTTATTTTTTTTACATTTTTTAAACGATTAGAAATGTATGAAATTTATTTTCGCAGATACCATTGCATAACAATAGGCAAAAATCACATAAATTATGTTTTTGTGTTCTGTTACTTTTATTAAGTGCTTGTAAATTACTTTTTTGTATGTAGAACACAGATACGATTTACTGACACCAATTCTACAGTTTCATTAAATGTGTAGATAAATTGGTTTTGACTTTGATGTTGACACAATACAATTTTTGAAACCGTACTTAGGCATTGTTTTCTTTTATAAAATGTAGTATTTAGCTCAAGTCTTGAACTATATAATCCTACAAAGATGTTGTGTGTAGTACTTATAGTTTCAGCAAAATGGTCGATCCGATTATACGCAAGATAATTTTTGTAACGTAAACTTTTTTGAACATGCTAAGCTGCGGAGTAAAACGTGGTCACGAAAATAACAAAACACTGTATTCATCACTTTATTTTTAATGCTGCTAAATATTGGCAAATGTCAAGTTATTGTTCATTATTTTCAAAAATAAATCCTTTCGATAACGAGTAGCATGCTTTTATGAATAAAACATTTCCCTTGCAAAAGGCGATTATTGCTTCAAAGGATTATTGAACAGAATTCATTTTAATTTCGGTGAAAAAGAAAAATATACTTTTATATAAAATGTATGTTTTGTATAAATAAGTCTGTATTTAGAGCATGCATACTGCTAAGAAGCGAATATTTTTTGAAAATAATTTTTTAATCAATGAAGTATAAAAGGAAACGGCTGGCAAAAGCAACGCGTTTTAAAAATATTTCAGCTTAATACGGTCACGGCTGGCAACTAAAGCCTTTGTCCTGCAGGCGGATATTAATTCATTTCAGCTGGGACTTTTTCGCCATGTGGCTGCGGCTTCGGTGACCGCCTCTTGCAAAACGAACTTCCATTATGTTCGGAAAAAACCTTTCCACCCCGCCTGTTTGTCCATTTAGCTAACCGTCCATGCGTTAGCGACACTGTGCGCAGGCAGACTACATGTTTTTTTAATAAATATTTGCTATTGTGATGTAGGTGTGTAGTCTGGCTTAATATTCATTGAGATCGGGATAGGCCGTTGAATAATGTATAAATAGAAGTGACATTCTTATAATTTATACTTTATCAAATGTACTGACCAGGCGTTTGGGATCATCGTGTAAATACATACACACACACACCCACATATATATATATATATATATATATATATATATATATATAACTACAAGTATTTTCTTTATAGAATGCAGGCATTATTTTAGTAGGATTTATGAAACTGGTAACGAGAAACATAAAATGGTATTTAAGCTTCTGGTTACAATTAAAGAAAATATGTTTCAGGGATTTTGAAAACACATCGCCTAATGAGGTAAAGTACTGGATGATATATAAAAGTAAAATACCACTCCCTCATTGACACAACACAAATTATTAGGAAACATAAAGCTTACAAACTTTAATTTGGTTCCTTACAGGATATGGGTATCCGTTAAAAAAAGATTGTGGGAAATTCTTTCGGTAAGGAAGTAAAATCTTAGCAAGGGTTTCAAAATTCATACGGACGTTTTTAAGTTAGAAACCTGACATTTACTATATTAATTTCTGAGTAACAAATAAGGAAAATGTGTATCAGGGTTATTGGAAATCCTTCCCTTAACTAGGTGGAATAGTTGTAGGTAGTTTGAGGTTGTAGCTACCATTTTACATAACGAGTCAAAAACCACACGGCGAAAAGCTAGAATCAAAGCTGTTAAATAAAATTTGATTTAAAAGGTTACTTAATTCAAAAGTTTACATCCATGCACTTTTTCCCGTAATATAAGTTTGGTTTAAGATCAGCAGATGTCACTGTATGTAGATTAAGAACGCATATTTGTTCACTATGAATTTCGAAATTCAAAGGCTCTTTGTGTTCGTTCGTTTGTATAATCGTTCCGTTTCTTAGGTTACCTTTAAGAGTTTCGAGCTTAATTGTAAGTTCAAGGTGTCAATTGGCTTGTTTATTTAGTTAGTGTATGGAAAAAATAAATGAGCATTTGTTCCAAAAGTATGTTGATTAATCTCTAAAGAAAAATAAACTAAGTAAAAATTATACCTTACTTCGGTTCATTTTTATCTCTTTAGTAGACGCGGGAAAAAATTATAAAGATAGATATTACCTTGCCTTAAAAAGGAAGACGTTGCTCTAAATGTTAATAAAACAACAAAGAAGTTACTCTAAATGTTAACACTCGTTAAGAAAATAAATTATTTCCAAAATATTCCTCATTAGTTTATTTTTAAATTTATCGAAAAAAAAATAAAACACCTTTATGAAATAGCTTTTGAGTTTCATATTGAATTATGGGTGAAGAAATAGTAATTTATATGCATAGAAGCGAAAGAATACTGACTCACTCATTATGAAATCTCCGAAACTATAAAGCCTACAAACTTGAATTTTGAAGTTAGGTTGTTTATGCGATCTAAATAACTGCCAAGATAGAATTTCTCAAAATACAGCCTATACAAATAAGGTATGACAATTAGTACTGAAGGTTTGTCTATTTTAAAGTTATGGGCGTGCGTCATGGGCGATTCATATTCGAATTCTTTATGACAAACTAATGGATCTTTTATCGATTTTGTTTTTTTTTTCTATTGTCATATAAAGTTTATTATAGCATTTAAACTCTAAAATATTGCTCAATTAAGGAGACCGTCTTCGCACCCAAATTATTTTGAAACCTTTTGTCAACCACTTTCAGTTCCAGCACCTGTAATTTCCTACAGAGTTTTGTTATGTTATGAGTATAAATAAATATAACAGATAAAGTAACAGAGTCTAACATCTTCCAGCCAAACAGAAAAAAAAAGAATGTTGTATACAGTAGATCTTAAAAGATTAATGTCTCGAAGACCGGTAAAAGAAAGAAGTACCAAGAATGTGTTTTTATTCGGAAGTAGTTTCTCATTTGAGCTATTTTGGTACAATTCTGTGTCTGTATAGAACTTGTTTCTGTTATTAATTTATACGATAAGATACACGCACACACACATATACACCGTGTAAGCGATAAGATACACGCACACACACACACACACATATACACCCTGTAAGCGACTCCTATGCGAAAACGAATACAAATGAATGTCCTGGTTGTATGTGGATCTTGGTGAAACGCAGAGTTTGTTATCTCAAGGGGTTTAGAATTTATAACACGATAAACATTTCAGGAAAAACTGCATGAATCCTTACAAATGTCATTACGTACAGTCTAATCCTACAGTCGTGTTATGTCGTTAAGTTTTTAAGGTATTGTGTTATTATTGGCAAAGATTGTGACAGTAAAATAGAGATGCATGCAGGTACTATCGTTGCTTTTGATAATCTTAAAAGTACCGTTAACCAAGACATTCTATATTAATTTAATAGAGTCTACAAACAAACAAAAAAATGTGTCGAAAGGGGGAGAAGGTTCGTTCTTTAATTACCATTAACTTGTGATTTTGCAATTTATTTTTACTTCAATCGATTGAAAAATCAGTGCAACCATAATTTGATCTATGATCTGTGACCGCCCGTGGCTATCATAGGTGAGTGATTACTGATTTTATTCTTAGGTAACTACAAAATATGTACATACCTGTAAGTGGCGAGCACTCATACATAGATTACCATTGTAAATAGATTAATACTATTATATTTCAAAATACTATTAATAAATTTAATGTGATATATATTATAGTATTTAAAACCACAAAGCGCCCTTAATTACAAAATCTTAGTTGCAAGCGTAATCCATACATACTGCACACAATTAGGCGTTCGCTTCGCCACTCCTTTGAACTTGTTTAAAAAACCGTCATACATACGAGCGCCACGAGTGACGAGGCGAGTCACGTGCCGAATGGCGAGCGCTCCGCAACGCAGGGGTTGCTTACATGATATATATATATATATATATATATATATATATATATATATATATATATATATATAAATTTACATATAGATCTAATATCTAGGACAAAAATTGTAGAAATTGCGGGGCTGTGACGGATGGAAAACATCAAGAAGTTGTGAAGTGAGTTTGTTTGAGTGCCGAATCATAATTATTTTATAAGTTACTTGTTAAACCAATGGGGGTGTAGCACACTTGTATGTTGTAGAACTTGCTAAAAACACAATTCGTTCCATAGACCAGTTATTCAATTTGTTCTGAAATATAGGTTCATAATGCATTGTTCCTTTAATCGAATCTTTTGGACAACATTATTAAAAGCCACGTCCACTGTTAGTTGCCTGTTTGGCGCAACCTGAGAGTTTATACTTAATCCGTCATTTTTTAGCAAATTTTAAATTTAAATATCTCGTGAACCGTTAATACTATGATAAAAATAGTTAAATTATTTTTTTTGTCGAATATGATTGACGATGTGAATTGAATTTTACAATATTAGTTTTCCAAATCATATCGCAAATTCTTTACCAAAGGTTTAAATTCCAAACGACAATTTTATAGAGCACTATTGTTTTCGTAGTTTTCTTCGAAAACTACAGAAGGTATTAATAAAATTAATGGCTTACGAGAAAAAAATATGTCAAATATTGAAAAAAAAATGATTTTCAAATATTCAATAGCACCTTTTTAAGTATTTGTCGGAAGTAAAAGCACAAAGTTGTCATTTTTTGGAATTTTAAAATGTCTATTATTTCTATCTATAACTCTTTTTACACCATTTTTTTAGGTTATGATATATTGAAACTATATTTGTTTAAATATCGTAATGTTAGGTTGTACGAAAATA
This sequence comes from Druceiella hillmani, assembly GCA_039881145.1. NCBI lineage: Eukaryota > Metazoa > Arthropoda > Insecta > Lepidoptera > Hepialidae > Druceiella > Druceiella hillmani. The sequence continues at coordinate 26,982,761 of JAYKKI010000001.1, forward strand.
GGTCTGTGAAAGAAATTGTGGAATTAGAGATCTACAAAAAATAAATTAATAACTTTTTTCATAATTACGTGATGTAGTATTATTTCTACTTTCTTTAAGTTCTTCACCACAATCTAGCTTTCGTTATATTACAACTTCTTCACATCACGTAGTTTCATTTAATTGTGAATAATGAATTTCTATAAAATTAACGCCAAATATATTCAATATTCAAAACTTTTTTCATATTGTACAAGTATCTCCTGTTTAAGAGAAATTTACCTTTATGATTTACGCAAAGATAATGGATTTAACGTAATCTCCCAAACCATGCCAACCTGGTAAATTACATAGGATGTGGCCATTAATAATATAACCAACAAAAATTGATTTAGGTGGGACACGCAAAAACATTGTAAATGACATTTTATTGGATTACTAGATGACTCAAGCAAATAATAGAGTACATGCAGCAGGGTTTAATTGTTGTGGTTATTGTGTAATTCACCAAAGTAAGGAGGGAAGGGGTCCATTTGTTTCTCAAATTGATTACTATATTCTACTGATTAAATTGGTAATCAAGGTAAATAATTCCAGATCAGATGCCGAGTGCCGCCTTCGGCGCTACTTTGCACACTCGTGAGATATTAGCTATAGAGCTTTGTCAATTGGTGCGTTCATGTTTGAATGGTATGTTGTGAAATGTATATGTAAGACGATATATGGTAACTATTTCTAGTTAAATTACTCAAACGATTTCATTATGCAAAGATTTAGATTTAAATATTTTTTTAATTCTCGATAATTATAATTATCTTTTTCAGTATTGAATATTGTTTCAATACATTTTCTTTTTTTCTAAATTGTTAGATATTTTATGAAGTTGCATCTTAATATATTTTATTTTACATCTTAAAATAAAACATGATGTATTTTCTATGTATGGAATTCTATAAGTTGAATGCTTTGTTATTTTTTATTTCGAAAACAACTTCGGAGAGGACAGTATTTACTTTAAAAGGTAATTACGTTATTCAGTATCAGACAAGTTGTATGAACCTATTTATTTACCGCATACATTAAAAGTTTAAATTTTGGTTCATAAACGAATTATCGAAAAATCGAACTATTAATTAAAATTTTATTAAATTGAATGAGAAGAAATTATCAAGTATTATAAAGTCTTATTGATTTTTTTTAATATTAAATACGTTTAACGAAATTTTTAAGTAAACGAAGCATATTTTGAGAAGCTTCCCTTCTTGGTCTGTACATTTTCTTTTGCATCAGTTTTATGTAAAGTTTTTTGGCAATGCTAAGCTTTGATTGCATACTTTTTTTAGTTTAAGACGAAATTTATTCGTCTTTTTGGTTTTCTTTACTTGCCAGGAATTGAAAGTTTTATTTCTTAATTTTAAATATAAACATACGTTGTCGATTTTTAACAGGACATTGAGTTATTACTGCACGCAAATTTTATTCGCGAAACAAAATATATTTTAAGCAATAATGAAATTAGTAGAAACTGTTTCCAAAGTAAAATTAGTATTTAAAATCTAGATATTTAAACATACATTTTCGCTGGCAATTGTTAGAAAATAACCGCGAGAGATATTTCGAACGCCAAGAAATTTACTTTTTATATTTCAATATAATTGTTATGAATTCTGAAATAAAGGCCATGGTTTTGTTTTATTTATGATATTTTATTGTAGATGTCATCTTATGAATCTAAATAAGATGCAGTTTTTTTCTGTTATTCTGTTTTATAAATTTTAATAATTCATATGATTGATAAAAGCAATTATTTTATTTTCGAAACTTAATTTTTAAACGTACGTATTTACGCATTCTTTTTATATTTATTGATATAGCTCTTAATTAGGTGAGCTAAAAACTTAAATAGCTCTAGATATGTGGATGAAATATCTCTTATATGTATTTATCAACTCAAACAATTCACAACGAACCTGCGCCTCGACACCGATATCCAAAGATGTTGCTTGATGTGCTAGCACCGGTGAAAGAGCGGTTCGACGCTAGCATTCCAACACCTTTGCCGATATCACACATGTATCATTCAGAAACAGTATTATAGAACGTATCATATCTATTACAGAACATATTCGCAGAACATATTCATCATAAATCTATCTATTATTCCCATTACGTTGGTAAGCGTGGCAAGCAAGCTTTGTATATACGTGGTATACGTTAAGTTAAAATACAGTAAAAAAAAGGGTGTGTGTACTTATGTACGCGCTTGAGAAGTTATACTTCTTTGGCATCATTAAATAATACATACGGATAGATAACCTCAATTATATTGGAGCACTTGAAAAAGTCTATGAACACAATTTTTTCACTAATATTTACGAATAGTAAATATATTAATCAAAATATTGAATTTAAATCACTACTGAATATAATTTATCAGCACATATATAAATCGCACTTATATGAAACTAAAACACGTGTGTGAATGTAGACACTAGAAACATGTGGATAATACTATGAATATGAAAACAGTGAACAGAGGCGACGATGGTGCCAATAGCTTTTGTTTCGAGACTGCAACCGCTGCAACTTCATACTGTAACTTTTGTGTGACGAATCTTAAAATTTCACTCTCATCATTTTTTCATAACGCGCCTAAAGAAGTATAACTTCAAAAATATAATTAATCGCCAGAATCTATATACCTTTGGAAAAGTAAGTAGTGTGACCCTTGTGGACATATAAGTAATGAATGTCGCAAAATAATTATACTAGCTATGCGCTCGGTTTAATTCAGATTTGTCAGTCCTATGTAAATTTATATATGGTCACGTTAATACAATTGTTAAGTTTCATATTTGTGCAACGGTTTAGGTTTAGTTTTACCAAACATACATATTCGAATGGAGAATAAAAGTTTATTGTCCAGCAAATTTCATAAGCACAAATCGGCATCTTTATCTGATAAACTGACAATTTTATGAAAATCGGGCGAAAGTACGGTTTTAAAATAATCTTATTAACTAAGTCTCGAGGTGTATTGACTATAAAAATTTGCATGCATTTCTTCTCTTTTTAATGTCCATTCAAATATTTTTCAGATTATTCAAGTGGTGTAAAAATTAATATAGATATGTCAATTTGAAATAAATATTTAATAATTTGCCGAAGATTTGGGATGAGGTAAACATTATACTTTCCGCAGCCATTGACATACATATATTACTTTTTAAACTACTTGTACGAAATTACAAATATAGATAATTGTTTTTTTTTTCAGAATAATTTTTTTAATTATTATATTATTTTCCCCTTAGTACACTATACCGTTCATAATGCGTTTTATTTTTGCAAGATTATTAATATACATCATAACGAATCAATGCACTATAATATCTATAAATACAATCAGGATTGCGATTCGGCCTCCGGCCACCTTTCGGTGTCTGGGGTAATTAGCATATACAATTCCTCCTATAAAAAAAAATTGTCCTCACGAGTGCATTTTTCTGATACTAAAAATGATTGGTTGCGGCCATTTAATTAAGTATACCTCTCGGCCAAACGCAAAGTATAATAATTTATTCACAGTTAGATAAATAATTTATCAATTTTGAAACACTAGACCGGGAATAGAACCCTCAGTGTCTTAGAGGGGCGCTAGAGTCTTAACCACTGCGCTGCAGGTAATTGAATGCGAAGCGCGTTTAAATAATGTCGGATTAAAGCTTTTTCTAATGTTTTTGAAATAAATATATCTAACGTTATGAATAATTATCAAAAATATAGATCTAAATATGAGAAAAAGCTTAGTTATTACAAAAAACATTATCTTAAAATAAGTACATGGTATATAGATACTAATATTATAGTACCAACACCTATTTGAAATAAAATAACATCTCGAATGTTTGTTTCATTATATATACCCTAAATATAACATAAGGATATTTATAAGTGATACAATCAGATCTAGAAATATAGCAATGTATGCCGACATATTGTAGCTACCTCTCTCTTACGTCTTATAAAATTAATGAATAACATGCATGCTTAAGTCTTTTTTAGCGTCGAAATCTTGATTATTTTCAAAAAATGTTTAAAACAACTGGCAATTTCGTAATAAAAGTGAAGGGTTGTCCATTTATGCCATGGAAATTTGACAATTCGTTTCAGTATTATTATGGTGTAATACTTGTATTTATAACATTATTTACGGTGATACTTTCTGAAGTTAATATTTTCATTATGTAAATCGTTCAATAAAACTCTGGGGATAATACAATGAGTTTTATAAATGGTTGTCAGGTGATCGAATATATATTTGTGCCAACCATATTTTAACTGTTAAATTTAAAAAAGATTCTCTGTTGAAATTGAATGGATTGTAGTATTTTAAATATGTTATTATAAGAAAGTTAATATTAGAAAGTGTTTATGACTGATCCACATGCATAAAATCATTTAATGATCCAACGATCATCAATCTGTAATCAATCTATAACCGAGTAGAACGTGGCTGTTTAATGAATATACTAATCTTCATAACATTCCTTGACTTCTAGACACCAATTACATATATCTTGTACTGCCTAAACTGTTTAATCTAATGTGATATTCAATAATTCTTATCGTCTAGTATTAAATTGTCAATCTATCTAGTGAGAGATTTAGTGTAAGTCTAGTGTAGTCTCATTCTCGTGTAAACATTTTTTCAAGCAATGCAAATTTATTTAACAATATCTGGAAATATCGGATACTTTCAAAAGAAAAGTTAATTCCATTCCCAACGTAAGCAGTTTGTAAGTTTTTTCACTCATAAGTCAAAGTACATAAATGGTCTTTTTTGTGGTTCCTTTTCATTACTTTTCCTTTTCCAACATTTCTCAACTTGAGACACGTTTTTTGAGATGCAAAAGCAACATTTTCTCTGTTTCGTTGCATAGGAATAGTTTTCACAACAGCACAGATTTACTCTAATACTTCATAGTTACTTCTCAGGTTCAGCTGAAGCATTTATTTCTACCTTTTAAAAGATTTCTAAAAGCAAACGTTCTTAATTAAAACCTAATTTCTTTAATAACTCAAAGATATACGTCTTTCAAACACTAACTTTGAGCAGATACTGTGATTTTGATTAGTTTTCATATGTTTTTTAACATCCTTTCTTTTCCTATGTTTTTTTGTTTCGTCATGGAATAAGGTGTATTACAATTAAACATCCAAAAACATTGAAACAGTCTGGTTGCGTCAACTGGTTTAACAATAGTAGAGACGTGAACAACCTTTCACTTTTTATATCAAGACAAATATTCAATTAAGGTAAACCATTTGTTAAAAGGTATATTTCCTCTACGTTCAGCTTCTGCACAAGGGCTGAAATAACTCGCTTTCTGAATTGTATGAACAATTTATTATGAATTCCACATTTATTAATATCAAGGAAATACGAACAATACTCAATTACAATACATTCATTTTAACGCAAATTTTACATGAGATTGAAAATTGAAATTGAATTTGAGATTTTATCGATATTTAAACCGATTTCTTGGAAGAGGTGGCTCTCTAATGAGTACACCTGAAACTTTCCTCTTTGAAAACTGTGAAAGCATTTTGATTTTCATTTGGAACTTATATTTAAGATATATTTGTGATTTTCTGTTGCGATAAAATGTATTTATCGAGTGGAATTGTAATTAAGATAATGTTTATTTCAAATTCAAATACACATACAGGAATATTTAAACTTCAGGGTGTATGAAATGTGATTTGATGTGAATATAAAATAATTTTGGGATGACTTAAACATGAAGTAGGCTGTGAATTTCCTTTATATATTTACAACATTAAACGTTCATGTATATGTGCTTATGATTCATTTGTATTATCTGGCATTTCCTGATCGAAATTGGTTAATAATTATGATCGAATTTAATAGTAATAAAAGCATACAATTTAATAATTAGCATGTAAGCTGTTTTTTCTTGGTAAACTGAATAAGCGTATCGTTTTCTTGTTTTATTTACTTACCGCAAAATATATTCGACAAAATTATTCACCCTATTCAGAGAGTTGGGTAACCTTCAATATTTTTTGTACTTTTGAAATTATTCGAATCAAAATTATCGTATTTTCACGCTGAAGATACATAGTGTCACTGTATACTATTGTATACTAGATGGCGACAAGTCATAGAGGAAGATGGTTTGATTTTCACGTGATATTTAGGTGTAAAAATATTTTTTAAGAGTAAATAAGTGTTAAAAAATTATCAGCGAGACAACATTCCATTTGATAGATTTTTATTTTGATGGAAAAGAAAAAAGATCTGGTGATGTTTAACAGAGATACGATCTCTTTACATAAAATATATCAAACCTTTAGTTGATTTGTTTTCTTTTTTTTTAAATAAGGTAACGAATCAGTAAAAGAAAAGAAACATATTGAAACAATTAGTGAGAAGCTAAAAGAAAAAGTAAGCATTTTCTTATGTAAGCGAAATCAGTATTTGCAAATTAAACGTGAGTATCTTTTTTAAAATTCACTAGCATACATTTCATTTGGTAATACTGACTTCGAGATCTATATTGCCAAGAAAGAACGCCAAGAAAGAATTTACAATTAAATGAAACTACGTGATGTAGTATTATTTATACTTTCTTTAAGTTCTTTACCACGACCTAGGTTTTGTTGTATTACAACATGTTCAGGTGCGCTATTAGCAAAGATGAATTTCTACAAAATTAATGCCAAATATATTCAATACGAAAGAATTTGTTAAATTGTTACTGTTCTAATCGAAGTCTCAATGCGAGTGGTATGTCTAAACTTAGTTCAGATGTATCACTTGAAATTAAGATGTCGATTAGAACAGTTAATGACATCAACGACTAGTGCACCTCAGTAATACACGTTATCCGATAAAGCGACATTTTGGTGTTACAGTTTTGATTTGAGGAATGTGTCTTTTGTTAAAAATAATCCTTGTTTATTATTTTTCAATGTTTAAAAATAATCTTTATTTATTATTTTTCATTAAAAATTGAGATTTAAAATCTGGGAAAAGGCATATCTTTGCCACGAACGGTAGGAAAAGTTATCTTTTAGTACTGTCCGCCTGAAACAACTGCTTCAGAATTCACAGTCGTAGCCAGTTTACACGTATTCGTTAATAATTATGTAATAAACCGACAGTCTCTGGTTATATAATAACACACAAGTTTTAAAGCTAAGTCGGATGTCAAACTTTTGCACAAATTTCTTGTTTTTGTTAACACGGTGTGTAATATTATCAAGTCTGTTAAGATAATAGTGTTAAGAAATAAGACAGAAAAAGCACAGCGAATATTCCACTGATGTCTCGATTCAGAGCGCATCACAGGCGTACATTTGAATTCATCTCCTAATAAAGAGGTGATGCGAGAGTATAGAATAAGATCAATTATAATCAACTGCAAATTTTCATAAGTTTGCAAGGAACTATATTTAAAACAAAAAGTAGTTTGTATCACTTTTTATTTGAGAGTTGAAATGTTAGTGTCGATATCATCCTCTTATTTTAGGTTATGATACGAAGTCTCCACCATTCTCTTGTTTCATTGTTTACTCTCATGTTGTAATATGTACAAGCATTGCTGTTCATTGCTATCCATCGGTCAGAATCTTTGCCGTTCAAAAGAGTTCAAGTGGATCAAAATATTGGAGGAAATTCGAGAGTCGTCGGACAGTGATGGCAGATAGGAACTTCCTTCCACTAGCTCGACAGATGAAAACCTTGAGAAAATTAGTAATCTTTCGCGAATGACCGTCATCTCAATTATAAAGTTATTGGTAAAATGGTTAATAACGTTAAATCAGTGGTTCATGGTATCCTTCGGAATACTTTAAGTATATGTATGTAAAATTTGTTCCGCATAGTTTGATTTTCGAACAAATTATCTTGCAAACTCTTATGGTTATTTGATTAAAAAGGTCGATCAGCATAATTTTTTCCGTTAAAATATTTTCACTGGTGATGAGATACGATGTTTTAATACGATGTGTGAAAAATATTTTTTCACTGCACGATGATGCAAATTATTACTGTGCTGGAAATCTTGACACAGTTTTTGGTCAAAAAATAAATACCTAATAAGAGAAAACACTGACGTGAATTTCTTTCAGTGTTTTCTCTACCTAAGTGTGAAGATGGTAGGATGACACTGACGAAATTTAAGCCAACATAACAAAGAAAACGTGGATATTTTAGAAAAGGTAATTTATAAATTGTTTTAAATCGTTATAAAAATTTTGTAATAGTTGATTATGTGGAATACTTAAGGTATTCCTTTTAATTAATTAAGAATTATTTAGTATTATTATAGAATTATTAAATAAAATTATAATTTTTCAATATGTCTAATAATATATTAGTTTTCAGGCAGCATATATCTATATATATATATATATATATATATATATATATATGTATGTGTGTGTGTGTGTGTGTGTGTAGAATATTAACTTTTGGGAGCTATGCCATTTGGTCAACGATTGTAATTATTTCGATGGCAGTGGTCACAATGAAACGAGAAATAAATTTCAGAATATACTGAAATGTAAGTGATTAGAAAATTTATTGTAGTTTATTGGTGGTAAATTTCTAATTATTAGTATGTAAAACATCGAGAGTAAAGAATAAATTCAACATGCAAGTATGGAAGTAAAAGTAGGTAAAGATGAAAGGTATTTTATACACGAAGAGATTCCTTGGATTTAGCTTTGCAATTCGTTGGATACGTTCCAGCTTTCTATATGCCATGTCTTTCAACAATGCTTGTTGCATTATTCCGAAGAAGACATCTGTGTGCAGCCATACATATCTAACGATGCAAATGCACTGATAGTGGCAACACAGAAGCGTTCTCTGGAGTAATAATCCAGCTTCAACGTGCGACTATTCCGAGGTACAAAGTGCTTCAAAACTAACTCTAATTGTGCAAACGAAATGATGCTCCTGGGGAGAGTTACCATGTGTCGGCTACGGTGAATATGAACGGCTACGATGAATATGAACAGCTACGGTGGCGTCAGCGAGGAATGAAAGTATGTACTTAATAATTCCGGTTCGTATTTTTATTTAAACGTTTGTAGATTCTTGAAGTCCGCTAGATGCAGATTAATCTCATTAAACAATTGAACTAGTCAGTTTTCTAGTTATTATTAATAATTTGAATATACTTGGCGTTAATTTTGTAGAAATGCACTATTCACTATTAAATGAAACTACTTGATGTAATAGAACGACCTAGGTTTCGTTGTATAACAACGTTTCGTGGTAAAGAATTTAAATAAAGTAGAAATAATACTACATCATGTAGTTTCATTTAGTTGTGGATAAATAATTGCTTAAATGGATTTATTCCTTATAAGTGTTGTAATTTTAGCGGGCAATAAATAGTTTAATAAACTGCCACTTAGCTGCGCAGGAAAACTCGAGGGTTTTTCAACAAGAACTTAATTTACGTCCTCAAATATAAATATATATAGGATTGATATTAGTTATTGCTTGGTATAACGAAAATCGAATCTATTCATAATTTTGTGCTATTCCTTCTTTAGGCAAGCGAAATAATATTACGATGGCAGAAGCCACTACATGTCTGCTGTTGTTATCCAAATATATTGGTGATATATTTTTTCGTTAATATTAAATCATTTATGCAAAAAAAAAAATATTTTACCCAAGTTGAAGTCAGATGAATCGATTAGACAAATTCATTCTCTTTTGTTTTCCAGCCACTTTTAAATAATTTGAATAAATCTCAAAGTCATTAATCATATTATATGATTACTATTGGTACAGCACCACTTGTGATGAATTACTATTTCTCCGAGATTTACATCTTTTTTTGGGAAATCTTGCCGGATGAGCAGTTTGATTAATAATTCAGGACATTTTCCTTTGCTACTGAAACTGAATACTCTTAGATTATCTCGTTCCTTAGATCTAATTTTGAGGAAACAATCCTTTGCGTTATTTTAAATAGCAAGAGGGAAAATTATGGATAATTACGAGATTTGAAATTCTTTTTAATCAAAAGGACGAATTTTTATTTAAATATTGAATCTCTTGTAATGTTTACTTTTGGTGTAAGTTATTTCAGTTTATACTTTATTTTTCTTATTTTAAAAGCCAAGTTTGGGACTACAATGTTAAAATAATTTTGATAGAAAGGATTTATAAAATTCGTAAACAGTAGTAATTAAAACAGCACTTTTACAATTAAATAATGTAATTATGAAAAAGTTAAATCTCGATATGGCAAACATTTTTTGTGACAATATTATGCGGACTTTGCCCTAGGAAATTATACTAAACATGTCATAAATTCTTTAAAACTTATTTTCTGGCCGTCATTAATAAGTACAGTTTATAAATCAACATACGCTCGTTACGGGATAACAAAATAAGTTTCAAAGCGTTCTCTGAAGTCAAACTTTTGCGCTATTCTGCCGTTGTTTTTATGACAAGTGGTGTAAAATTGCCAACTCAACGAAGTGAAGCTCTTTGCTTAAATTAGTTTCAAATTATTTGTGCTAGAGCAGCAAGTGTAGGGCGGACCGTCCGCCCAGCTTTTGTTTTGGATTGAAGCGCAACCGTTATAGGTATATTGTTCTGTTGTGTTACTGTTTATCATCAGCTTGCAATTGACAGTGAATGAGTTGCTATAGCATTTTCTTAGTTTCAATGTATGCGTCGCCAGTAGCTCATTTCATATAATTAATAATCTAAACAAATCTACGTAATTAAAATTATTCTTTTTCGCTTTAGTTATAAATTACATTTGTTTTGCTGAGTTGTTGAAGTACTGTATTTTAGAGGTGTAAAATTATTCTCATTTATGTGTCTGACTATAGTAGGCAATTACAGTTAAAAATTTGTTTATTTTTGTGGCAACAATAACATCGCCTGCTGCAGTTTCAACATACGCACACTTACCAAGTGGTGTAATTTCAATATTTTTTTTTAAATGTTTTGTAAACGTCTAACAGCAATGTCGCATTATTTTAAAAGCATAGTAATTAAACACAAATGGGTAAATTTTTATTCCTTAGAAAAGTCCTTAAAAAAAACGGACAAAACCAAATACATGCATTTTAAAATCGGTGATTACAAATTTCAAAGGGTGAATTCCTTCATCTACCTTGGACTTGAAATCACACTGGCAACGATTTGGCCCCAGAACTGAGGAGACGGACAACTGCAGCCAACAGATGCTTTCATGAACTAAGAAGATTTCTGAAATCCAATAATATCAGAAGAGACACAAAACTACTGTGATGTAAAAGCTTAATCAGATCAGTATGTACATGGTGAAAAAACTGGTGAAAAAACCCTTGCAAATTTTAAACGAAAAATTCTCAGGTCCATCTTTGATGGGTTCTTTGACAATAGGTTTTGGAGAAGGATAACTAATGCTGAACTTCATCGCTTATTTATAGAACCAGATATAATAAAATTTATAAAAATTCAACGGATGAAGTGGGCCGGCGATGTAATTAGAATGAAGGATTATTATCCAATTTCGTTCCATTGCATTTATTATCCAATTTTGAGACAGTGCATCTAAATTTTGGTACAAAATATAAGGAAAATTTATCTAATTTGTCACTTTGTTTTTTTCTATTTCTTCGTACATAAATCACAGTGAAGTTATATGCATGGCTTTTGAAATTGAATAGTTTTATCAATAATAAGTACGGTAAATAGAGTAATTATTTAATAATCAGTCAAAAAATATAAATATCAACAAATGAGCTAACTTCGTATTACGAGAGAAATGTAAAACAACTTTTTCTCTTCACGTATTAATATATAGATATTTTTCACATCCGTAAAAACAGCGTAAAACTCATAGAAAATATGGAATTTAAAATTATCGCCACGGTGTTTTTAAACTTTAGGTAAAGTTTAATAACACTGCCTTCACTTTTTGTAAACTTTAGATGAAGTTTAATAACTCGACCTTCACAATTTTAGCTTCATCAGTTTCAGAGATGGGGAGAAGGGACATGCTTCTCTAGAATTATCACACATATTTATTTTATTTATCGCAACAAAATATTTCGGAACTACGTAAATAATTCTAAAAAAAATCTACTTTAAAAGTCGGAAAATTGGTATAATACTTATAAGTTGCCTTTTTGAATTGATATAATTATATTATCCTATAAATATTAAATACTTTACAATTCAAGTTAATTTCCCTTATAACCTATCTATATATAAGGGGAATTAGTCATAAATCATTTTCACTACTTTTTCAAAATAAAAAAAACATGAACAGGGGGCTTTTCGTTAAATCATAATAATAAAAGTAGCTCAAGAATTCAGAGGACACAATATAAGATTTCGCTCTGTCTACACAAAAGAAAATAAAAAAAAACAGTATTCCAGAATTTATACGACGCGATTAACAAACGAGCTTAAGGGTTAAGACCCAGAAAAGTCTTTGGCGGCGAGCGAAGCCTCCCTTTTTCGCCTGATCCGTGCTTGCTCTCATCTTTCATTTTATCGGTTACTCGTGGAGTACGCTGCCTTGCACTATGAACTAAAGACGATTTGAATGAGAGATTTGTTTTATTGCTATTTCGTTTTATTCATCTGTTAACATAATGTGGTCTCATCACTGCACTGCATGATATAGATTCACGTCAATCTGATATCTGCCATATCTGTCTTTTACTCTTTTTCCTATTCGCAACACTCTTTTTCCTATTCGCTTATATTTGATGACAATTTTTCTAATCCACACCAATATTTTTTAATACTTCCTGTTAATGTCTGTCACTTTACTGTTTTTAATAACCTGTCATTTAATGGTACATGGAATTATTCCCAATTGTATTATTTTTGTTTTTCCATTTTGCAAGAAAAATATTGAAGAAATGTGTTAAAGAATTAATATTAGTTTTGGATGTAATATTGCATAATATACAGTGATTGCCGTTATGTTTATTTTATGACTACAGTCATAAAATTACTGTTTGGTGGGATTATATGAATTGGCTTTTTTATTCTCAAAGAGAATTTTTCTTTCCCAATTCCTGAATGTTTGCAGCTATATTTTTTGTTCATAACATATGTTTTATCTACTAAACGATATTGCGAACTGATATTACACTTTTTGCGAAACTCGGTTACGTGCTCTGGAATAGTATGAACATTCGAAAAGTATTTCCGCAAGCACAGATATAACGTCTGTCCAGAAAAAAATATTTTCTTGAAAGATATACCTAAATTCTTGTACAATTACAAATTCCAATATAGTTTAACAAAACATTTTTTTTCATAAATTGCAATATATTACTTAATCAAGTTTTGTTTTTTATTTTCAAACTCGCCTTTTTACTATGTCTTGCTGCTGTATGTTGACAACAATGAGAAATAACACGGGAGCTGTGAATTGACGATATCAGGAAGTAACTTGGGAGCTGGAAGTTGAAAGGTTTGGGAAAAGTATTTTGAACTTTGAGTTAACTATACTGGAAAGTAATGTGGGGAACTATAAGTTAACAATAGTGGGAAGCAACGTTGAGACCTGTGAGTTGATAGAATTGGATAGCAACATTCGTAGTTGTAATTTAACAATATTGGGAAACAACACTGAGGATAATTAAAAATAATATCATATTAACTTTACTCATATAAAAAAGATACGTTTAAGAATAATGATTTAAATTTATCATAAAAAAAGATTGGAAAAATAGGTTCATGTTGAAGTAATACCTTTATTATTCAGCACAACATAAAAATAGATACAATTCGTAAATTAGCCTTCAAATATTTGTTAAGATATTTAGCGTAAAAAATTTAAAAAAAGACTACGAAATAAATCCGATAATAGCCGTATTCAAGCAAAACAAAATTTATGAGTGACGCAGTTTACGACATTAATAACGTAATGCTCTAAAGTCAATTAAATAAAACGTAATTTAGAAATTGATCATAAACGCTAAAAATGTATATAAAATGAAACTCAATTAGTAACCAGGAACCATTTCATAAATCGAACAAATTACTCGAGTAATTAAAACTTTTCGATTTTTGACGGCTGATAAAAGTAACTTCTCCTCGATGTTGGAAAATTATAATGGTGTATCCCAAATAATTACCTAATAAAGATATTAAACCGAATCAGATTATCAACGTTAATCGTTTAACGTTGACATAATGACGACAGGAAATTTTCATTTTATCAAGTGAATTGTGACAGACTATTTAGATTGTTTATCAACGTGAAACGTGATTGACTATTTTGATTGTTTAAGAAAAATAAACAGAATATTAACAAAAGATAAATATTGAATACATTTTTTTTTCTTTAAAAATAAAATCAGAACTTAAAGAAGCCTAGCAACTGGTCTATGTAACGTTATCAAACGAAACGTAAAAGTAAATCAAATGAAAGGAATTTAATTAATAAAAGCTAAGTAAAAGAAACAGATAAAAAGAACAAAGAAGAGAAAAAATCAAAGAAACAGATTTAAAATAGGTAATGAGATTTTTGTATTCGGTAATAAGATTTTTTTTTAGTTTGAAAAACCAGTGCGCACTCAAATAAAATATATATGACTGCCAAAGTACGAATAATATTAAATTTTGATTATGCGCTCTGCGACAAATGCGAGTAATTTAGTATTATTTGCGATCATATTTTGTTCTGTAATTGAGAATGCTTCTAAATGAGTACGAAGAAAACAAATAAGATGTAGCAGAATTTACAGCGAGTTGAAGAAGATTATTGAAAAATATATCTTATAAAATTGTAAGATAAAGCCGGAAACGAGTATTAAGGGGACAACTGTAACTTGTATTTAATTTTAAGGTCGTGCACCTTAAAATTAAACACAAGGTCAAGTGAAGTAGACTATAATTAAAAAGTTTAAATGTACTCTTCGTTTTGGTGGAGCAAATTACTGTAATTATGTGACATATGAAAAAAACAAATAAAATCGTTAATCAATCGAGAGTATATTATTACAGATAATTTAGTTTTCCCAAAAGTTAATTCTTGCGTTAATATTTGATAACCTTATATCTGGGATAATTTAATACCCATCCTTATATAATTACTGTTAATGAATAGATTTAAAATTTACGTATTTCACTGTAGAGTATGCGAGTAGGCTGTTAAATATTTGTGGCTAAGATTGATAAAACTTTACGTGAAACTGGAATTTTGAAAAAAATCGCTTTATAATATTTGCACAAGATCGCCGGTCGATTAAAACTGATTGGACGAAACAATTTGACCTGAGAAAACTTTGATAATGTTATACAGAAGATTACCAGATTTTTCGGTACCTCCGAAATATAATCAATTTGCATTCATGTTATCCACTGTACTATGTATAATATTAATAATCAATTTTTTTTTTCATAATACGGGTTTCACGTATGAATGAAAATTCTTGGATGAGAGTTCATCAGTGATTCAGTATGTGTCGCTTGCTTGTCGCGTCGCGTGATAACGGTTAGTATATGATAAACTTCGTTATAAATAATTAAAAAAAAGCGGGCCATGTGCGTGTCGAAACACGCATAAAATTAAATATCAATGTTTGTCTGTATTTATTGAAATTGTAGAAACAGATTAACCAGAACCATTGGAAATTATTATCAAAATATTAAGTATATGGAATTTTTTTCAAAATTTTTAAACCTGAAGTTGAAAACTTAGCGTAGGGAATGGATATGTTGCAAGTCACATTGGAGTTTAAAATTTCGCAGAACGAGCGTGTCAATGAGTAGGGGTGAAGGGAATTTTCATTCTATATTAATACACTTATCCAATGATATGTCACACGAAAAAAGTTTTCACCCCTATTTTAAATTTATGGAGTTCTTTCCCAATTAAAGAATTTTTTTATCTTTTGCTATGTATCAATTGAAACCTCTACCATATATAGGTATAGCATCTACTTGAAAAATTTCATGTACATATATAAAACTGACCGACATTGATGACGAAATTATAGGAGTTTCTTGCATCATTAAATGACCTTAAAATTATTTATTTTAGTTTCAACAAATAAATTAACCATGCTCATTCAGCCAGCAATGGTCAGCGGAAAAGCCAAAACTAATGTTAAATGGAATGAAGGTAAGATTATTTAAAAATTGTAATTTAGTCACGAGGTAAGTGAATAGATTCTCATCGATGGAAATAATTTTGGTAGAAAAAGAAATTCATAACTTATCATGAAATAACCAAAATAAATTAAAATAATGCGTATTACCGAGATTCTAATCTATCAAGTTGGTAAGAAATCCTTTGAAACTAATTTTCTAAATAAGTGGCAAAGCATTTCAATATATTTAGAATATTCAGACATTTCTTAGCTCAAGGGCTTCATAGCCTCGAAAATAAAGCGTGCCCAATATGAAAGGTATACCTTTGCGAGCAAAAAGAAAAGTTTTGTAAAACTTCAGTAGTAATTGTACGTTTAAATTATTCACAAATAATAAACTGTGTATAAAGATATTAGCATGATTTTTTTATCTACAAGTTTTTGCTTCGAAGATATCAGTTCTACCTTTTAACATCTGCATCGCTGGTATCTAAACATTTAGATATATTCCAGAAAGCACTTTGAATAGAGGTCGTCAATAATATTCTTAACATAAGTTAAGATAAAGAATTGCAAAGAATATTGATGGATTTGTTCAACCAGTGTGAATATATTATACCTATATCGAAAGGAATGCGATATTGCTGCAATAAAGCTATTTTTTTAAATTCATTATTAAAATTGTTCTTCATCACATTTACAAATGATCTTTAAACAAACTTGTTGCAATTCAAAATAGGAAAATGAGAGGTTTATTTAATTTCTAGTTGTGTTAGTTTTTGTTTCTAATTATTAGTATTTGTCTTCCAGTATTATTAGTAATAATACATACACACGCGAATGTAGGCACGCTCGCACACAAGCATGCGCACACGTACACGCACATACACACACATATGCGAGCGCGCGCACACCACACACATATATATACACGCACATATACACACTAACTTTAAATGGATTTAGTATAATATATATTTCTGGATTGCGCAAACTTGGCAAATTACTCAAACTTGGCAAATCTTTTTTGCAAAAAAATTGCCCAAACTTGGCAAATCAGGAGGTGACCCTTAACAATATTGTTAATAAAAATTACTTAGAATAAGCATGTAAAGAATGATGCAATTTTATTGGACTACCAGCTGACTTAGAAATAGCAATGCGAAAGGAAATGCATAAACAGGTAAGCAATTGTGTTCTAACCTGTTGCGAAATACGTAAACGGGTAAGCTATTGTTGCATGTATATACAATTCGTAGATGGTTAGATATGTTTATAAGGTGATGATATATTGTGATGATGTTGAAAGAAATTGCCCAAACGACTCCGTTAATCAATATATTTAAACTGGTTTTCAGTTATTATAACTTTATTTCGCAGTTTTTGGCACGTTATCGCAGTTTATGGTAATTTTTGACAATATTTTTTTAAAATTTTCTTTATTATTAGATGTTTCATCAAGCTATATATTAATACGGATCGTTCGAGGTAAGAAAGTACTAGAAATTGTTAAAAGAATGATACTTATACATTAAAATGAGATATGATAAAATAAACGTCATAGTGTATTTCATGTTTTCGATTTACGTGTTTCTCTGAATTAGGTTCGGTTAGGTTAGGTTACAAAAACAATTCTGAAGCTGGCGTTTTTCAACTACACAAGTGATTGTGCTAAATATTTACTATAAAACAATTTTTATGAACTTAGTTATTCATCGCAAATATTACTAATTTAAGTGTATGAAAAGGTACGGAGATACTTAGTGAATTATTTAAATAAAAGAAGAGCATTTTGGTTATCTTTCCTAGTTAGTAGGTACGTCTTGTTTTGTTTCGGTTTTGTGTAAAGCTTTTTGTCAATGCTTAATCTCGATTACAAAGCTTTGAAATTTATTCGTCTTTTTGGTTTTCTTTGCTTGTTAGTATCAATTGAAAGTTTTATTCCTTAATTTTATTAACAAACATTTTGAATAACTGCACGGAAACTTTATACTGTATTACGGAAAGAAAACGAGCTTTTCTCATTAATCAATTTATATTATTAATAGAGAGCGTTTTCCAAGTGACTTTGATATTTAGGTTCTAAATATTTGGATATGCCGCCGGCCATTGTTATATAGTAATCGTCAGAGACATTTCGTATGCCAAGAAAATCTTTCTTGTGTTTCAATACTACTGTTATGAATTCTAAAATCAAGTCGTTTTTCTAATTTAAGGTTGTTTGAATATACTGTCGGTATTTATGTCTTATGATAAGATACCAAGGCTAGTTTGAAGAAATTGTTACTAGAATCGGCTCAATCACATCATAGATAGATTAGCACACTTAGTGAATATCATACAAAATAAACCGTTTATCTTGTATTAGATGTATGTATTTCGTATAAAAATTAAATAACGTTATATAACAAAGATACGTAGAAACTATAATCAGTAGTGTTCTGTATATAATGCTTGACCATACGTTGTTTACTAATGAACACCCGTTATCAAATGACTACGCGTGTTGAGTAATATTTAACGCTTCCTTTTGTTAACAAATTTACACGATTTCGTAATGATGTATTAGAGACATATTACCCCGTACATATAGTTGTATAAATTTTACAGCTCGTGTAATTTTGAAAGTATTGTATATGTGTATGTTTACGAAAATTTTAAAAGTATGGTATATGTGTATGTTTACGAAAATTTGAAAAGTATAGTATATGTGTATGTTTACGAAAATTTGAAAAGTATAGTATATGTGTATGTTTACGAAAATTTGAAAAGTATAGTATATGTATATGTTTACGAAAATTTGAAAAATATAGTATATGTGTATGTTTACGAAAATTTGAAAAGTATAGTATATGTGTATGTTTACAAAAATTTGAAAAGTATAGTATATGTGTATGTTTACAAAAATTTGAAAAGTATAGTATATGTGTATGTTTACGAAAATTTGAAAAGTATAGTATATGTGTATGTTTACGAAAATTTGAAAAGTATAGTATATGTGTATGTTTACGAAAATTTGAAAAGTATAGTATATGTGTATGTTTAAGAAAATTCGAAAAGTATAGTATATGTGTATGTTTACGAAAATTTGAAAAGTATAGTATATGTGTATGTTTACGAAAATTTGAAAAGTATAGTATATGTGTATGTTTACGAAAATTTGAAAAGTATAGTATATGTGTATGTTTACAAAAATTTGAAAAGTATAGTATATGTGTATGTTTACAAAAATTTGAAAAGTATAGTATATGTGTATGTTTACGAAAATTTGAAAAGTATAGTATATGTGTATGTTTACGAAAATTTGAAAAGTATAGTATATGTGTATGTTTACGAAAATTTGAAAAGTATAGTATATGTGTATGTTTACGAAAATTCGAAAAGTATAGTATATGTGTATGTTTACGAAAATTTGAAAAGTATAGTATATGTGTATGTTTACGAAAATTTGAAAAGTATAGTATATGTGTATGTTTACGAAAATTCGAAAAGTATAGTATATGTGTATGTTTACGAAAATTTGAAAAGTATAGTATATGTATATGTTTACGAAAATTTGAAAAATATAGTATATGTGTATGTTTACGAAAATTTGAAAAGTATAGTATATGTGTATGTTTACGAAAATTTGAAAAGTATAGTATATGTGTATGTTTACGAAAATTTGAAAAGTATAGTATATGTGTATGTTTACGAAAATTTGAAAAGTGTGGTATGTGTGTATGTTTAAGGATTAAGTTGAGAATATACAACAGAATTTAATGAAATTGATGTATTATTCAAAGGAGTTTTATTGTGTGTTATCAAAAGAAAATTATTATTGAATCGTTTTTTATTCGAAATATATTATTCGTATTTATTACACCCAAAAATATTTTGGAATACTGCTAAATATTTGAAAATCTCAGGTCACAATTTACGAACTGAAAACAATGGTTCCAATTACTAGTAGCAATCTTTTTATGAATAAAATAATTCCTTTTCAAAATGTGATTAAAGCTTCCAAGAATTATCGAACAGAATTTTACTTTCTATGCAACATGTAGTATTATGCAAAATGTATATTCTACGAATATACATTTTGCATAATACTAATGAATAACCTATATTTAGAGATGAATGAACCTATATTTAGAATAAACCTATATTTAGAGTCTGAATAAAACTACATTTAGAGTCTGCACATTATTAAAATGTGAATATTTTTGAAAGTATTTTTTATTAAATAATATGTAAAAGAAAACAGCTCGCTAAAACGACGCGTTTTAAAAACATTCCAGCTTAATAGGGTTCGGTTGGCAAGTACAGCCCTTGTCCTGCGGGCGGATATTAATTCATATGAACAGTTAGCCTAGACTTTTTTGTCGCCATGCGGCTGCGGCTTCGGTGACTGCCTCTTGCAAAACGAACTTTCATTATGTCCGCAAAAAACAGCACCCTCTCCGCTTATACATTTGGCTAACTGTCCCTACGTTAGCAACACTATTCATAGGCAGTCTACATATATTCTAATAAATACTCGGGATTGTGATATATGTGTATACTTCGGCATAATATGTATTGAGATCAGAATACGCCTTTGAATAATATACAAATAGAAGTAATATTCGAAGTAATAATAATACTTATAAGTTAAAAACTTATACTTATTGAATATATTTGGCGTTAATTTTGTAGAAATTCATTATTCACAATTAAATGAAACTACGTGATGTAGTATTATTTCTACTTTCTTTAATTTCTTTACCACGACCTAGGTTTCATTGTATTACAACATCTTCAGGTGGGATATTACAAAGATTGCTAATATCCCATATCCTGATATCTTTGCTAATATCCCACCTGATATTTTTGCTAATATCCTACCTGAAGATGTTGTAATACAACGAAACCTAGGTTGTGGTAAAGAAATTAAAGAAAGTAGAAATAATACTAAATCATGTAGTTTCATTTAATTGTGAACTTATACTTAATCAAAAATGTACAGACGATCGTTTTAGGATCATCGTTAATGAAAGCTAACTTCATGTCAGTGTTCAAAATCTTTTATCTCGTGTAAATGTTCCAAAAAATTTGTGAATATTATTTACATATTACACATTATGATGAAAAAATTAATAGCCCGAAATCAAAGCATATTTGAGTAAGATATTTTAAATGTATCTTGATCAATATATAGCAACTATTATTAATTATCATAATACATAAATAGTAAAAAGTTATAGCAATATTTAATTTATACGGCAATCAGTCGAAATAAAATATTATTAATAAATAGTTAGTTACATTGCAGTTAACAACTAAAAAAAAGTTAAAGTGCTCAGTAATATCTTACGAAAGGTAGAGTTACTAACATATTTCAATATGAAGAGTGTATACATAAACAGGCACCTAATAGAATTCTGACTGCAGTATTCGGTTGTAAGAGCTTTCGTATAATTCGACAAGTTAAGCTAGCAGATAGTAATACTAGCTTTTGAGGTTTACGTCTATATTAGACTTGTGGAATTGGTAATCGAAATAATTGGTTTGGAACGTGATATAGAAATGCTTTCTTCGCACGCGGATACGACGGCATGTTAATTATGATATGTCCATTCAAATGGCAGCATATTTAAGAAAAAATCTTTTCTTGTAAAGTTATGGATTTATCTAACATCAAGGAATGACGTTCGTTTGTTACTACAAAAATAATTCTATGAGGGCAACCCGCTTTGCGAGATTACTTTTTGGTGGATTTGTGCATTTTTTTCCAAATCGAATGTAGGAGACGTGGATTAAAATACTTTTTTGTTTTTTCTTATATTTTTTTAATCCTTTTCGGTGTATACAAATATCTTACATACTATGCAATTTCATCAAAATAATTCTTATGCATTATATTTGGTGCACTGTTATCTGGCACATACACAAATATCAATGTCAGAAATAAGATCCTTTAAAATTAACACCGTAGAATTGAAACGGTTGATCCTGCGACTTATTGATGATTATATTATAAGCTAATCTTACTGGAAATTTTAAGAGTTGGAAACAAAACTGAAAATCATTCGAGATCAACGGAATTTTTGGTATAAAAACGGACTTTTCTTTTTCGTTGCCACTTAGAATTATTGCCTCAATGATATCGTTAAGTAGCTGTTTCACGTATAGTCTTGTACCATTACATTATTTCGGCGAGGTAAGATTTTATAATACTATAATTGACGATCCAATATCTAACATGAATATATGCGAAGGCCTACTGGACGGGTTTAATAAATTTAAAAATTCTGTTGGAAAGTTTACCCTTTTATTTTGATTCATCACTGTGTCTATTGATTTACATATTTTTACTTCCCAAAGTATTATATTTTGTTTACACTCAATTATTTTTTGCATTACATTATTCCTTGAAGCTAAAATAACTTGCTAACACAACCATTCTTTATTCAGGTTCAGTTGTCCTTTCATTTCTATCATATTGCACAATTATTTTGGTAAAATAAGTTTATCAGGGCGCAGATCCAGGTAATGGGTACCATTTCTATTTGTCAAAATATTGTCGGAATATTCTCGTGCTCTCAAATTTCCTGTCATTTTGGAACGTGTATTTTCTGTTAAACTAACGTTTCTATGCGATAGCCTTTATTTAATCGGCCAGTTTGATTTTGGAATTCCGGTAATATCTGCCAAAAACCTTCTGATAGTAGAAATAAAATTCCTCACATTAGTCTTTCGTTCAAAGACTCGAGTGATTATTTAAGAACTATTTTATATTCGTCCCCTATAACGATTTTGCATCGTATTATAAGGCGATCACGTACTGATGATCTCGTTATATTGGAAACTTTTGTTAGGTGACATTCAACGGTATTTCTAATGCGGAGAGGGTCGTTCTTAATAAAATATCATCGCTCATGTTATCGCGATATATCATCTCTTTTCCCTTAGAATATGGACTATTACACGATGTTAGAATCATTGCAAAAATGTTCACACTTGGTCCGCTTTTGGTATTTGTGCTGTCTCATTGTTTGCTCCCATTGATTGTCATTTTCTCAACTGATCATGCGCCTTACGCTTCGCCTTATTTAGTGTCAGAAGCATCCTCACTATTAAAACTCCTCGAATATTCAAGAACACTCTCGATCTTTCCGCTCCAGTCTATTCAATTACATTCAGGGATATTCTAGTACATTCTCACTCATTCTAATAAATTTACATATAATGCTTCTCGAAAATTCCAGAACATTCTCGATACTTTCGGTCTTGCTCATTCTAGTAATTCAATTCAAATTATTCTTGTATTCTAGTATATATATATATATATATATATATATATATATATATATATATATATATATATATATATATATACACGCACATTTTCATCTTTTGAAATATTTATTATCACTGCAAAAATATATAAATCAATGCATGATACGAAGGTGGGAATTGAACAATCGTTATATTACCAAGACATTTAAAATGTCTTGATTTATATCAAAGTTAACAGAATTGAATGTATTACTTAAGGAAGACACGAGAAACATATCATTATATAGTCACAGTGTAATAAATTAATTTAAATCTAAGTTATAGTAAATTTTGGGTGTTTAAAAATTGAAAGGTGGTGAGTATAGCCACAATTGGCTCAAAAACTTTTGAAGTATTGGTAGTACAGAGGTAGTAGAATATGTCGGGGCTTATTTTGAGAATGTAAATTCATTTAAGTAAAATGATAATAATACTATTAAATTGAAATTTATCTAATTGCTCTTAAAATGTATCTTACTTTTACAAATGGTCGTGGGTTTTTAAAAGCCTTCTCGGAGGATAAAAATAGAGGCCTTTTGCAATTATGAATTATTTTGGAACTTACTTCACATTATCGCCTAATGTTTTCTTTTATTTTTTTATTGGACAATACTCAAAATAAAAATAATATACTAAAATTAATTTTCCATTTATTATATTATCATAGTCGCTACGTATAAGCTATTAATTACGTGTATTAATACTTGTTCAGTATAAATAACATAAACTCCAGCGACTAATTAAACTATTTGGTTTAATTATTTTTGCATGATCAGCGCCACAAAGGACCTTGAGGACGAAAAGACAATAGGAAGTGTCACTATGTCACGTACATTTAATCATCACACGCTGCGCGAACCGCTTAATTTGCTCTGCTATTTTGTTGTCCGCTGTGGCTTAATCGTGTTGTGCCGTGATCCGACAGGACCAGAGTTCGAAACTTCGCTGAAATATTGCTACGGTAAAATATTATTTTATTTTGCATTCTGTAAGGTAAATTCTTAACGAATAAGAATTCGAAATGTAGTAAAAAGTTGTTTTTAAAATAAATAATGTGAAATGGAGAACAACTAAGTTAAATAGGTTGTTTAATTAAAATAAACGATTACATAATGGGCTCTCTAGTTGCTTCAGCTTAGTTAATTTCAGCTGCACTGTAATATTCGAGAAAATATTTAGAGAAATCTTATCCACGAATAAAAAGAAACCCACCAAAACCTGCATCAACACCTGCTAGAGATGGCCAGTCTCTTTTATTTATTGAATTCGACAAACCGCCAGCATATACTGACTAAGAATTTTATAATTTGAAGGTACAAATAAAAACGAATTTATGAAAAAAGTACAAAAAGAGATAAGCGATATGAATTGAAAGAGTTTTATATAAAAAAAAAATTGGATGGATATAAAACAATCTTGGAAGAACAATCGAAATTAATTGGGGAACTCAAATTGGAAAATCAACACAATTGATCTCAATACATTTGCAGAGTAGAATTCGCGCTGTTAAACACCAATCAAGAGAAAATAATATTCAATGCATATCAGAAAATTGCTTCGAAAATCTCATCAACCTAGTGATGCAATTTTCGTTAATTGTGGAGGGTGCATTGTAAGATCTTAGCATACTTGGGGTATGCAGAATAGCCATGAAAGGTAAAAACTCTAAAAGACCTAGATCAATCATCTTAAAATGATTTATTCCGCGATGTTGTGATACATGAAATTGGCATTAAACAGTTCAACAAATCAAGTCCTAAAGTTAAATTGTACTTATCTCATCTGGGGATGGACGGAGATGTAAAGAATACCATCTATGTGTCCGCGCAAACTTAAAACTACCAAAAAAACAAATGCCATTTTCGCGAAATTTTCACATTTTCGCAAAACTATTCTACCTGACAACACATGCTATTACGCGCGTTTTCGCTAAAAAAAACTCGTTTCACTTTAAGTGCCCAATGACAGACTCTATTTAAGAAATAATGAACATTCGTCAAGTCGTATTGTTAATAAAACTGAACAACTCAATAGAATTAACTAGAAATTACTTTTTAAATATTTTATTAGTTTAAATTGCAGCCCTGCTAAACGTATACTATCAAAACGCTAGATGTTTGAGGGCCAAAGCCACAGATTTTTATTTGAAAGTATTAAATAATAATTATCACAGAAACATGGTGGAATCAACCAATTAATGACTCTGACATTTTTGACAAACGATACTAGGTGTTTCGGCGTGGTAGAGCTAATGCTTCACTAATTAAAAAATATAATTAGCGAAGCACTCCAAAGAAATATGAAGCTATTCTGGAAAGTTGGTGGACGAGTGATGAAGAAGAAAACTGGGTATCTATTATTTTATTACAAACTGTGTATATATTATTTTATTACAAATACAGGATTTATTAATATTTTGCAGTTTAAATTTCTTCATCGCTGACGCTGGTTGAGAGTTTCTTCCAAAATTAGATTATGCTCACATTACTAGTACAAATTCAGATATTTCAGGAGTTGGGAATTTTAACGTCCCTGAAATAGATGGGCGTACAAAAAACAATTGCATCTTGCCAAGAGGTGAAGTATTCGTATTTTGCAAAATTATTACTTGATTACATTAATTTAAATTAGTAGTTTCTCAATGGTCAAAATTCGACCGTAAGTCATTAATTTTTAAGTTTGAACATTATTGAGAAATAAGTATACTACCTCAATTGCATATAAAAAACCTGTAATGAAATTACTGAAACTCGAACTGAAATTACGAAACAGGATTTAATTTAAATAATAAAATGTACTTACCTACTCACTGTGTTGAAAAAACCAATGGGTAGGTGAATATAAGTCAATTCAAATTGCTGCTGTAAAATTTTCTTTTGCAACAGTTGTATATTAAGAAAGCTGACGGATTATTCCTTTTGCAGCAGGCGTATGTTAAGCAAGTTGTATTTCATTAATATATAAACCACAAATATCTATTACGCAAAATAGAACATAGAAATAGACTTGACATACACTCCACAGTCTATTGAAAAAGAACATTGTAAATCACGTAAATTCACCGCTCAAAACTCATCCAGTTAATTTGACATTTTAAATTTCTTTGGCGACACTTTCTATTCCGTATGACTCTTTGACCACAGACTATTGTGCGTTTGATATTGACAGTATAAACGCAAAATCTCTGCATCTCAGTATCCTGGAAGCCCCTTCCTCATAATGACCGAAGCCACATAACATAATGTTATATTAACTTTAGGTTACTGCATAAAATTGCCCCATTCCACAAAAAGCGCCCATGTGTGAACAAAAGATACTAATCAAGCCAGATAGAAAATAATACGAAGACGGTTAATCACAATGCTGCACGCCGGTTCGTTTCTCTTTTTAGGGCTTTATTTTATATCAGTGCGCGAGCGGACCATTTTATGTTCCAACACAGCTAAGCTGGTAGTCCTTTATACTGAGATGGGTTCGCGCTGCAAAGTGACACCGAGTCTTAACGGGATATAGGATCAAACTCTTGGGATTTGAACATTATTATTACGTGTTACGTCGGAGGCTAACCGTTTCGTTGAGAGGCGAAAGAATCTTCATTTTATTGCATACGCCGCGACAGTGTTTGGTGTCGTTCGTTAGTGGGGTGAGCTGAGGAATGGAAGGAAATGTATTTGGGGAAGAATTGTGAAAAGGAATCATATCGTTTCGATTGAAACTTGTTTTATTTTAAAGGGTAATAACCCATAAATTTATTATCAAAGATTTGTGAGGTGCACGGAAAATGATGTGCTGAATAAAATCTCATATGAAGTTCATTTGAACTTATTGGATGTTCGAATACATTTGAACTATTTGAATTTTTCAATATATTTATTTATTGGTAAGTTTAAGGATAGTGAAACTAATAGAAAAAATTATCAATTACTCTAAAGCTTCAAACCGTTAGCCGAGAGCCGTAAACGAATTGTTGATTTTTAGGTTTCTGTAGTTATTGTTGCCAACCTTTATAATTTCGTCCTTTTTTCTTTGTTATTTCCCTATAAGAGGGACTAGCGGCTAGTACTGACTAATTTTAGCGACAAAACTTATTGCATTTAGGTTTTGCTTGAACAAAGCTTTAAATTTTTATTGCGATTTTCTTACGAATGAAACTAAAACTTAAATAACTTTTCCAATTCCACTCTATATAGTGCGATTGGAAAAGTTATTTATCAAAAACAATATAAACGAACGATTGACTGTAGATGAAGTAATAGATGACGGCGGCGACTTTCCTCTGTACTCTGCATTCGTCTTCAGATCAAATTTAAAATCATTATTTATTTATTTTTCGGACACGATACTAAGTGAAGTGTCGAAGCTAGTAACGACAGGGCGATATATTATGGTTACACATTGATACTGCGAGGATGTTTTGCAAGAAAATAATTTTTTGACATCTGAGAGGAAAAATTGTTTGTAAAATGTTTTATCGATATCTACCTGACTCACAGCGGATCTTAAAAATATTAAGTAGTTGTAAAATCGTAATACATATACCAGTTATATAAATAATGTAAATAAATAATCATAGATTTCTTTCACATACAATTGTAATCTCTAGCAAATTATCATAATGTCAATGGTAACGCCTACAAGTATATATCGGTAAACCGCAAATTGTTTTGTATCTACAGATTTATATACTAAGGCCAAAGAATATAATCATAATTGTAACTGTATTTAGTCGATGCAGTTTGATTATTTGTTTGTGATATATCTAATAAGATATAGAGATATAAGCATTTATTACTATTTGGACTTTCCGTGACGTATTGCATTATATTTTATGCATATTATTATTTAGAATAATTGATGTTATTTACATAAACCATCTTTGAATTTAGCATATTGATAATGATATTATCAAAATATTGCCTAGGATTCTCGAGTTTGTTATCAGATTATCTAGAGACTACCGGCATTGACTGCTTCAAAGTATTATTCAACGATCATCAAAAATCTCGTCATAAAACGAGAATGGTTAGTGACCAATATTGTATATATAATAAAACTATAGACTTAGCGTATCTGTGGATTTAAAACATTTACGAAAAAATTACTAGAGGGCACATAATAAAAGTAATAGAACACAAAAACATTGTGATCTATAAGTTTGATGACCCCTGTGTCTGTTTATTTGTTTCGTGAACGTGTTTGTGTTTGTGAACACTGTGTCTATTTATTTGTTTATATCACGTAAATACTATTGACTTTGGAATATTTGTCTGTGAGCCAATTTATTTGT
This sequence comes from Druceiella hillmani, assembly GCA_039881145.1. Taxonomy (NCBI): domain Eukaryota; kingdom Metazoa; phylum Arthropoda; class Insecta; order Lepidoptera; family Hepialidae; genus Druceiella; species Druceiella hillmani. Next base: position 27,011,442 of record JAYKKI010000001.1, read on the forward strand.
TCGCGCATCACATAAAGGTAGTAGGAAGATTTCAATAAAGCTGTTATTGCTGGATTCTGTTGGGTCTGGAGTAACATACAATTTATATTTTGTCGTACTCGACCATTAAAAAAAGAAGACATGGCAATTTGATGTTTCGATACAAAGTATATATACTTAAAAACATACTCTTATAATTATTATAATACGTGGTGTCACTTGTATTAATAATAAATTAACTTAATAAAACTTTTTAAAAGTACACAAGTGACCGAAGTCTCGGGCATAGTTAGTGCTAAGTAATTATATCAAGTATTCTTCTGTGTTGGAATTAATTGCGTTTCATGGAATTAATTGTGTTCCATTTCTTGAATTTTAAATACCCAACGTTCCTCAAATACGAAGTAATGTCCCGTGACCAAAGTGCTTATATGGCACGAGTCCTGAAGTCTCTCAATTCGCTGATGAACACTATCCCGCATTTTGATATTTTCCTCCACTTAATTAACTGCTTCGGGGACAACATTGTGGGACGATAAAAAAAATTAAAGGGAATTATTTTGTATTGGCAAAGACACTCATTATTTTATTTAATGTAAAATACATACGGCTTGGAAATTATGACTTGTCCTCAGATGATTGTTAGATACTAAACTAAAATAACACTTCGAAAATTCTGCAAAATTAATTCAAATAAAGAGGAGAAATTTAAATAAAGAGAACTGCACACTCAGTAACTAGGTATTTTATACAAACAGTGATAACCAATGAAGTGTTATAATAAAAAAATGATTATCTTAAGAAAAAAATTAAACGTACGTCAGACTGCGAGTATTCGATCCGTGAAAAAGGAAGAGAAATATAATTTTTTTTTGTGTCAGATACTTATGGAGTACAATCTGTTATTAAGTGAAGTTAGCAGGGTCCGTCAATGGTAATAATGACGGTAGTAATAATAGCAAATAATGTTAATTGCAGAATGCGAATGTCAAATGACTGAAGTAGTATAAAATAAAACTAAGGTTAATTTAGTATCAACATGTCAAATTGATACAGAGTCTCTAGAACAACTTTGTATCTTAAATACAATGAAATACGAGACACGTCAATTATAATTAGATAGTTCAGGGATTTCAGACATCACTTTGTTTAAAACTTCACGGTGTTGAATATAGTATGCGTTCGTAGAAGTTATTGTTCGCAAAGTTATATAACAACAACTTCTACGACTTCATTAAGCTGCTATTGGTGACGTCAATTTTCTTTACATCATTGGTGACGACGGATTTTAACCTAAGAGTTTTCAAGTAATTAACTCTATATTCTACTTTTAGTGGTATTAGTTGTAAAAGTACATGTTTTTTTGATAATAAAAATGTGCATTTCATAAAATTCAGTTGGTTTTTAGGCATATTACAATTGAATTTAAAGTACTAAACATTATCATGTTTTTAACAAATTATTTTTAAATTTAAAAATTCAAGTAAATATTATAATTTTGTAACTAAATCAGCCTTTGTCAGTCTCATGACACCAGGAAATGTCATAAAATAATAAAAAATGTTTATCCTTCCTCCAAAAATGTTATCCTAACAAAAAAAACAGCCAAACAGCATGTGACAGAAGGCATTACGTGCTCAAGACACAAATATTTCTCTCATTTATGCTATGTATATTTGGTTTTTCTGCTTCTTGTTCTTTGATTTACACTCATACCACTAACCATTTTTTGGAAGACCAGCCGTTCCGGGAACATCATCGATCATCAACATTTCTGAAAGTCTTTGCATCAATGATCGAGGCAAGTTCAACTATGTCTGCCGTTCTGTTATAAGAGGTTCAATTAGTTTCAAGACCAAATTCTCAATGAAGTGGTGGCGTTGAAATTTTGTATTTGATTCATAGCAACATGTATCACCTAAATGTTTATAATACTGACAGTATAGCGAAAAAGACTACCATGCGCTGACGCTTTGTTGCATGGACACAATTGTAACATGCACATAAACGATTTACAGCATAGACTTAGTGTCATTGTAGCTCAAAATTTTATCAGGTTTTTGAGTTTTGCCATCGACTTTATCATCACTGTGCATAGTCATAATCAGAAGTACGTTCTTTCTTGCCTTTGGAACTTGTAAAACCAAAACTATATTGCCGCGAAAACTAAGCATATTTCACATTTCGACCACATAAGATATTGAAGTCAGGAAGAATTTATTTCTTGTTCTTTTTCATTGTACCAATTGTTGTTAGACCTTTCTGCAGAATTCCTTTTTAATCCTTCTGATGTACAAATTATGACCAGTATTGAAATTTGGCTCGCTTAATCTTTGCACAACAGCTAGGTCAGAATTATCAAGATTGTATGGACCTTCATTTTGCTGTTTTCCATGGTAAATTTCCATATTAAATGTGTAAAACATTTTAGAATCACAGAGAGCTTGAACTTAGATACGATAGGGATTTGGTGTATTTGAATTATCTTACCGAAATGAGCGCCTTCCACGGAAAGCTTCCACTTTTCATTAATAGACACAAAGCAGATAAGGCATAATTATCCTTGCAATTTTGGACAAATTTGTCAAATATTTCTCTGATATGGGAAATATTGACATGTGATTTTCTTTGTTATCTCGTTGTACCATCATCGAATCTAAAAACTTGCAGCAGAAATTGAAATATCTAAGCAGACATAGAAAGCCGAAATATATCTACCGCACCGCCATCCGTCAGAAAAAGTGCTTCAACATTCAGATGATTAGATTTGTTCACTCCTGTTAACAGTATCAAACCCATCAAGGATTGTATTTCGTTGTATTTGGTCTGTTTGGCATATGTTTTTTTTGGTATATCTATATTTGAAGGTGTTAATACATTGGTTGATACACTTGACAATGACATAAATTATAGTGTTGTGAAAGAAGTGTCTCCAAATTTGAAGAAGTTCTCTTTCACCTGAGATAGCACATTTAGCTCCTAGTAATTGAGTTGTAATATTGAAACTTTTAATACGGACATATTGGAGATGGGGTTTTTTACTCAATTTTGTAGATTTTTTCTTTCCGATATAAAACAGCGAGTTGTTGTTACCTGAAGATTCTCGGTCGGTCAAATCCCCTTCGCTCTCCTAATTTTGTATTTGATCTAGTACGGAATTTTCCGGTTCACCATCATTTACAATTTCACTGATCGATGGCGTTTGTAATATGTCCTTATCAGATAATAATGCTTCTTGTAAAAGAGCTTCAAGATGACGCTATTGACTTTCGTTAGACATGCTGAAACAAAATATAAAATTTGAAAACCAACGTAGATATTTTCGCGAAATATCGATAAAATCATGCAAAACTCTTAGAGCTCACAAAAATATAATCACACGATAAAAATAACAGCGAACGTAAGTACAGCGAAAGCAAGTACATAGTCTTATCAAAATACGTAAAATAGAAAATCAATTATAACCGGGTTGGCAGTAATACTCTGAAACGACCTGACGGTGGGGGACGTTCAATAAGGTAGCTACATAAAATCATAATGAAAATCGATGCCGGATGAAAGAGTTATTCGACTTTATTGAACCGTTCGGTCTCATACAGATATGCGTCACTAGTGGCGGGTTGATTACGTCATCCTGCAATTACTTATAAATTTAATTTTAAAGTAATCGCGCAGGGTAAAACCAAATTGAGCAAAAGGATGTATTTTAAGAGCCTTTTGAACGTAAAACAGAAAGTGTTGATTACAGCAAATTATAATAAAGTATAACTATATTTAATGGAATACTTATTTATAGGCGGAAAATCAGAAAACGCTATGAAATATAAGAGAAAATCTTAATATATTACATAAAAAAAAACAATGGCAAAATATTATTTACATCACTGATATATTGGTGGCTTATTTCAACTATTGTGAATTTCCCAAAATTTTATTGAAAGGATATTGAGTTTTCTGCCATAATCTTGTATTTATTTAATTTTTCTTCGAAACATTATCCAAACGGAACTTGTTATAATTAAAATCGAAGGTTTTAAAAATAGTTTTTTTTTAATTTTACATAAAAACCTGTATGTTAAAGGATAAAAATTGTAGCGGTACCGCGAATTTGCGTAGGCAATACAGAGCTTGTATTTTAGGTATCATTTTTAAATGAATAAAACATAAAAGTGAGAGCTTGTATTTTAGGTATCATTTTTAAATGAATAAAACATAAAAGTGAGCGGTTCGCAAAAGCAATGCATGGGCATAGTACTTCGCTTTAACAAGGCCATGACCGGCAACTACCGCGTTTGTTCTGCAGGCGCACATCAATTCATTTGAAAAGTCGACGTTTTTTACAGATGCTCTGCTGGGTTTTGATTTCTTTTTCGAAACAAATTTTCACTATGTTCCTGTTTATTTGGCTATCTATCTGTGCATTAGCTAAACTGCGCACATGTAGTCGTTGACTTTTTAAAGTAAAACTTCTTTAGGGCGCGATTTGAGTGTAACTCAGATTGTCTTCGAATGGAAATAGCGTTCAGTAAAATCTATAGTTTGCTTATGTAGTTTCCTGTATTTGAAACTATGTACTGACTATAGACTTTCCTGAGTATAGGTGTTATACACATATACACAGACACACATCACATACACACACACACACACACACATACACACACACATATATATATATATATATATATATATATATATATATACACATATACTTGAATTTATTTTTATAAAGTTTAATACTAATAATTATTTGGTTGAAAGTTCTGATGAGATTCCTAAATCAAAAATGTAACTACTTAATGGATAGTTGTAAATCAATCGTGATTCAAGATATTGGCTATTGGTAGTATTTATTTTTCTATTTTTCAAGATAACTCCACCATCGACCAAGTCAGGGTGTGATGATGAGTTCTGTAGATGAACAATATAATTTCTTAACGAATGAGAGTGAATCAACTGTGATTCAAGATATTGGCTACTGGTAATTATTACTTTGTAAAATAATTGCACCATCGATCACATAATACCTGCCACAACCATCAAAGAAGTTTTACTTCAACCGCGTAAAGGTTACTCGCTCGTTTAATTTTTTAAGAAAATTTCGTTGGGCAGGTGCCGTTTAAAAGATGTTTATAGCGTTTTAAACGCGCAGACGGCTAATGAATTATTTATGAATGAATGTGAAACTTTAAATATTTAGATACAAAATATTCTTCAGTCCTTTTCTAATATACGAATCGCTAAAAGGTTCATTCAGCGTAAATGGTTCTCTTGAATGTGATATAAAAGTATAGTGTATGTTTTATAAACATACAATTTGATGATCAGAAACAAACATTTTGTTTTATAAGTTAGTTACAGAGATAAATATTACTATTTTTAAAATCAATATTAATTTAATAACCCAACTAAATCAGACAAACGACCAATACGGAAAGCAATGTTTCACTAAAATAATTATACAACCAATATTTAAAACACAAATTTAAACTATGAAGCGATCTGACTAGGTTAACGATGTGAGAAACATTTTCCTGCCATGGCTTTTATGTTATTTTGATGAATTTGAACTAGTTAGTGTATAATCTTGATTTTCTGGCCAGATTTCCAAAAATAATTTATCGATTTTAAATAAAAATCAAAACTAAACTCAAAATTTATCCCAAGCGATAATACATATTTTCTAGTTTTGGCAGGACATATATTTAAACTTTAAGTAAACATATCAGGAGATAGGTAAATATTATTTTGAAACTAGAAATATACAGATATCTAAGTACGTGCCACCAAGAATTATAAAAAAGTCAAAGCTAAATGAAAGCTCAGTTTAAGTATGATACATAGCCATTCACTTATTTACATACAAACTGTTAAATTGCCATCCCAATATTTGTATATTTTGGATTCTTAGTATTATAAAATAGTTTGTAAATGATAATATATGACATTTTTCGGTAAACGTATAAGAAAGATTCTTTGGAACTATATGATCAATAATAGATTATTTTTTAAAATCGTTCAGTTAGGAATGGGACTTGCACAAAAAAGGCAGGTAATAGTCAAAAAGCGCATAAAATAAGATCCTATAGTTACTTCTTTAAATTTGTTGGTGCAAGTTTGTAAAACAATTCTTATTTAAAGTTCTGGTTAAATTTCAAAAAAATCATTTTGAGAGATCTTTTCAATGACATACTTGAAGACAAAAACATATCATCTCGGTCACATACTTCTCGTACATAAAAGAATATGTTTGAAGTTTTGTTACCTATTAATTTAAATCCTCAACTGAAGTAATTATTTGAAAAATGTTATGAGCGCATAAAGTTGTTAAAACTTTGAGGTTGTAATAGAATGGATGAATCGAACATCTTTTATTCGGACTGCCTCTTGTTCTTTTCTTGAATGGTTTCCAGTATAATATCCTTTTTAAATTACTATTTTCTTTTCATACTTTCATATGTCCCAGGAATTAAGAGTACTTAGATTCATAATAAAAGACATTCCGTCTTATAACCTAAGTATTGTATATTTTATAAACTCTATCTTCAAGTAATTCATTAAAATCTAGCAGGAGCTTAATGAACAAAATTTTTAACAATCCCTTAATAACATTTTACCGAAAGTGCCGTTCATTCTCACTGAGACAAAAATAATAAGAAAGGAAGTGAACACATGTGCAAATAAGCAATAGGGTACAAATTATAGGTATCCATGGCAACAGTTATTGCATTGCCAAATTAAGGAGCGTAGCGCACCATTAGCTTCTCAGATCCACGCCTACATACGACTGATTGAATTGGTAATCGAGGCAACTAGTTCCAGGTCAGACGTCGAGCTCCGGTTTCAGACGGTAGTTTGCATGCTGATGAGATGCGTTAAGTCTTGTGGTATGTCTATGCAAGTTATATGTGGTTAAGGGTGTTTATAAAGCCATACACGGCCTTTACTTCTAAATAATTCGTTTGAACGTCTTCATTTATAGACTTAAATTTAACCTTGTTATTTATTTCTTAAATGTATATAGATATACACACATATATATATATATATATATTCTATAAAAAAAATTATTTATTATTATTGTATTCAAAGCTGTATATATTGGGAAGTAATGTTTTAATAAATAAACAGAAGAAATCGGTTCATAAAAATGACATGTTTTAAAAATGTTTCGGCTTACTACTGTCACGGTTGGTAAGTATATCGCTAGTCTTGCTGGCGGATATTTAATTCATTTTAACAGTTACTCGGCGTTTTTTTCATCGCGGCCTTGGCTTTGGCGACTGCCTCTTGCAAAACGGACTTTCATTATGTCCGCAAAAAACCTTTCCACCCCGCCTCCTTGTCCATTTGACTAACCGTCCATGCGTTAGCGACACTGGCGCAAACGGGTGACATGCTTTTCAATAAACATTTGTGGATGTCATGTACGTATATACGTGGTTTCTTAAGATATTTATTGCTTGCGGGATAGGCCCTTTAACAAAATATAAATAAAGTGACATTCCCATAATTTATGTCTGATCCTAAACGTTTTGATGAATCTTTTAGGATTATCGTGAACAGAAGATAATTTTATGTTTGTAATAAAACCCTTGTTAGTCATGTAAATGTTTTAAAAAATTGAGGGAATGTTAAAATTAACTCTTGGAAATTAACAAATTTTCAATGAATCATATTTCAATTTTATATATATATATAATATTTAAAACCATCTCAGTCACATTAAATTAATTTAAATAAAGCTTATTTTTTGTATAGTTGTCTTCGAAAGCCCTGTAGGCTTTCAAACAATTTATACTTTCTAATATATATATTTTAACAATTTATGTTTTCATATAAATTGCATTTTCATATAATTTGAGCCTGATGCAACTGGCACAGGAGTCTGAAAACCTACAAAACCGGTGTCCATAGTATCACCTTAGACATTGCTTTCAAAATTTGAAATTGAAAAGTATACAATAAATAGGTAGGCCTGTTTATATGATCTGTGGATATTTGTCGACCGTAAGATACTGTAAAAATTTTAAATTGTTTAATATAATTAAAAACGGTCTACACAAGTCTACAAAATGATTATTTATATAATTTTATCATAATAGATTTCCAATAATAGGACCTCACTGTATGTACGGGAGAGTATGCAATTATATAAGTGAAGGTAATAACAGATGAAAATTTTATATTTTCACAACATTTTGGGCGAAAACAGTAAATACTGAATTATTGTCAAGGAATCGATTATCAGCATCAGGATTAAATAACTCTTTTATAAGACTCCATTGGAATAGAAATGGCTACGATTAGATTAGTAAGAAGTGTATATCCGAGACCTTGGGTAGGACTGTACATGAGGTAATCTCATACCAAAGAAACATAACAACATATTTCAATATTCAACAGTGCATAGGAAATATTATTGACAGAACAGGCAGTTGAAATTGAGTAATGAAGAAGTTAATTAATAACTGAATGCTCGTTGTTGTTATAGCAACGACCATTCAGTTGTTACATCTTGCGAAAAGTTGAGTGTGTCCTAGTTTACTCAGGTATGGTAATATGAAGAGTGTATATATAAACAGGCAATAGATAGCAGACTTCAGTCGTTTGTCGTAATGGCTCTCGCATAATTCGCGAAATTAAGTTAGCAGAACGTTTTAGTATCTTTTGGAATAAACGTTTCTATTCGACTGATTGGATTGGTAATAGAATCAAGTGATTCGAAATGTGATATAGAACTCCAGCCTCGAGCTCTTATTCGCATGCGGATACGATGTTTTGCCAGTTACGGCATATCTATACGATTCGTGCGTGGTGAAATGTTCTTTTATCCAATTACTGATATAGTTAATAATTAACTTGTCCTTGGTATAAGGTATTTCAAAATAATTGTACCTTCGTCGTCTTCTTAATTTCTTCTTATATTAAAGAATGATGTGCCTATATTAGGCTCACAAATTGTTGAAATGGTGTTAAATTGACTTTTAGTTATTATAATTTAAATGCTTTATTTTATTTCAAAGATTTAGCAGTCGAAATTAATTTTGTGCTTTGAAATTTATGGTACACGTTTAATTTGTTACCAAAGACATAAGTGACTCCAAAGTGATAAAACTTAATAATAAATTACTATTGGAAATTCTCAATGGGTCAGGTAGGTTTCTTAGAAATATTCGAATTAAAACAGGATGTTTTTATCTAATTTAGTAGTTTTGGTGTATGGATTTGACTTTTACGTGATGGTCTCTATTGTAGATGGATAATAATAGTAAGCATTGTTAGATATAAAAAGAAAAAATGGTACAAACTTTAAGTTTTGTCGACTAAAAGAAGCGGAATAAGATTGAGGAAGTACTTATTTATTTTTGATTTGTAATAGATATGATGAGTGGACTTCAAAAGAACTTAGTTATATACTTCGTAATGAGGGGAATAAAAAATAATAGGGAGGGTATTTATTGATCTTTAAAAACGTAACTCATAATGGATATATTTGTTTTAAATAAATAAAATCTGATAGGCGGTTTAAACCTGGAAGACAAAAAATCTAATATACACAAAACTTTTCACTTATATTATTGCAAAAGAGGCGTGAGATCAATATTAATGATTGCTAGTAAATATCACAAATTCGGTTTTCACATATCTCACATTGCATGAAATTGTTGAACGTTTACTTGATGCTGGTTTCAGCAAAACATATGTTTGCTGAAATAAATATCATAAGTGGTATTTTAGTTGTTGTAGGAATACCTATTTAATTTTATCTTTTTTGTGATACATCAAACAACGTCTGTTTTTACTCGCTTAGTTCTTTAAAGGGGGTTATCTTCGGTCTTCATGTTTCTGTTCTTTCATCAAAATCGAAAAAGTCAAGCATATGATTAGCTGATATCTATTTTTTAGTATAATGACACTTCAATTTGGCACTCTTATTTTTTTTAAACAATCTTTTTCGGAAATGTCTGTTATATTCTTATATAAAATTAATTTATTATAGTTGATGTACTTGATTTTATTTTCAAATCTGTCGTGTGCGCGTTTACTGTACCAATAATCAGCTCGCCGATAAATCAAGTTTATTGATTATGTTACAAGTACTTCACGAGGTTTAATATACTTTAGCCTTCCTAATTCTTTGGTAATATCTAGAATGTTTTAACTACTTTGGATTACATTACGATTAGATTGCTTAGCACATTCCCAAAGCTAAATACCATACATCCAAATTGGTTTGACGATAAACAGGTAAATAAGTTGCTTTCAGTAGAGGTTAAGCTGGGATTGATGTCCAATCAACCAATATATTTGTCGCTCTTTTAACCTGATTTGATCAGCTTTTACTTTGACGTGGCGTTTCCAGTTAAGTCTATTATCCAGGTAGAATCCGATGTATTTCCCTAAATCTATTTTCGGGACTTGAATTTTGTTGAGATAAATTTGTATATTGCTGTATATTTGCATGGCAAATGTGATATAAATAGATTTTGACTCGTTGAGTTCGATTTTCCAATCAACGGTCAATATATATGTTTTGTTAAGTTTTCGTTGAGATATTTTGGTGGCTTAATTTGGCGTATATATAGTTACCAATACCACAATATTATCAGCAAAGATAACAAATGTTATGTTTCTATGAAATTTGGCATATTAACCGACTGATGAATTTCTAAAGAAAAGTGCTGTGAGAAAAGATGTATATGTGATCTTACGAATGTTGCTTTTTTGGTATTTTCAGGTACAGAACCTTAGAAAGAATAATTTTTTTCGGAATATGGTAATCGTTTGCCTAACAATAAAACCTAATATATTTAAAAAGTCTTTTAAAGAAGACACTTCGACTTGTAGCTTATGTTACACAATATGTTATTGTATGACTTTTGAACAAACAATTGAGGTGCGTTTTCAACATCTATGTAAACTCGTAGCCGTAATCTTGTTGCAAATATTGTTAAAATATTTAAAATATTATATATACAAGAAATGTTGGAAATTAAATGAGAGAAATGGAAAAAATTATTGTTAATGAAATGGTTGTATGTAACAAATAAGTGGTAGCCCTACCTGGCATCGAACCTCTCATCATTATCGCCCGATAAATTAGAATTATTGCGAAATCTGTACAGTCGATTTCATTGAGATAGAAAAGAAATCGACTGTACAGATTTCGCAATAATTCTAATTTATCGGGTGATTGTCTGGTTAAATTCACATAATAAAATACCCGTGATCCAGGGTAGATAAAAGAAGACGTTAACAGAAATGTACTTTGGTTTTAAGTATAATAAATTTTGAAGAAGTTTAAGAAAGTGTATTATGGAGATAATTTTGGTATTACATCATTTAATTGAGGATGCCACGTGAAATATTTATCAGTCAGTAGGTTAAGATCTTTCAAAGTAAAAAATATCTCTAATATCCGTCAATAACCATAGAAAGAAATTTATGACTACCTATAACTATAATTTATCTTTCAATTTAATTAATCAAGAAATTCTATTTTTTGATACACTGACCGTTCACATTTATGCCTGCATTCAAAATAGCAACGCAGAAAGCGACTTCCTTAGGACTACAGTTAAATCATGTCATAAGACCATTAACACTATAGTTTACATATACGATAGTTTGAAAACAGTTGCTTAAGGACAGGGTAAATAAAAATGAAAATATCCTCGAGACACACAAGTAATGCGGCTAATTTGTCCTAAATAGTTTAAAAAAACTATAAATGCATGCATGCAAAAGGTATAAATGCATGCATAGTTATAAAAGGTTTAATGATTTATATTGTCAAAATCATTTTTGAAATCTAGTAAAAATAAACGTCTAGTTGATATATTTCATAACGAGACGCACAGTCAGTCAGTCACTTTGGCTAGTGAAGTAGAAGTGCTGTGATGCGATTAATAATAATTCTACTTGAATTCTACAGAATACTTGAGAGAAAAATTTAAAATCTTTACGCGTTTCGGAAAAATATCTTTGGTCTGATAAAAGGACAAGGAAAAATTATTATTGCAAATTAGATAACTTTGTATTTCTCTTTAAAAATGAAGTTTACAATTAAAATCATCCTTTTTCACATCCCTCATATGCTTTTTTTTCATTATTGCGAATCTTAAATGTCCCCGATTGGCGTGTCTGTTTTTTATTAATTAATTAACTGATTTATCTTTCGTTTTCATTATTCGTTTACGCGGGTTCTAATAACACGTGTTCTTGACTGCGATATAAATTCCATGCCAAAAAAACTGAAATATCATAACGAGTTCACGAAACTAGAATAAAGTAGATGACATGCATGGTGGCGGGGCTAACCAACATTTATATGTGTCATGAGGTGTTGTGATGTTTTATATGTAAGTAATATGCTGTTCCGTTATTACTGCTTACCTTGTTTCAAGGTACAGGTAGATAAATGTCGTTAAATTGGTCGAAAACTCTCGCGGTTATCGTTCTTCAACCAATCTTGATTTTGGCCAAAAATATTTTACATGATTTTCGATAGTCCTTGACAGCTTGAATGTGGTGTCATGCGATTAGATTGTTTTATTTTGTATGGAATATTTATCCTGTATGGTTATATTTTGTACGGAAAAAATTCAAATGACAACAAAAGGATATATTCCATTTGTTCCCTTGTAATTGTAATTTTAATTTTTACGATTGACGCCACATTATTAAAGGTTTTAATTTTACTTAACGGTGTATCACGAAGAATTACCACAAAATCTATATGAATTTTTAACTAACGAGACACTGTAAGTGCTTAACGTTCAGATTCAGAATACATATACTCTCGCTGTGAGCTGTAAGCAATATGGAATTTTTTTATAATTCTATTGGGTAATTTATAAAAAAAATAATTTAAATCTCTCTTGTTTATAAAAAAATACCATTACGTTAGGATCTTTAATGCCCTCTCACCCTACTGATCATAATCTAAAACGCAGCATCCTGGAAGCCCCTTGCTAATACGATGGAAATTGTAATATTTGTAATATAATCTTTTGGCCAAAACATAAAACTTCTCCATTCTCCCAGACGCGTTCATGTTTGAACAAAAGATATTAATTAAGCCAGACAGAATATAATACGGGAACGGTTAATCATAGCGCTGAACACCGGCTCATTTCTCTTTTTATTTTATATCATTGGGCGCAAGCGGACCATTTTATGCTTCAAAACAGCTAAGCTGGTAGTCCTTTATACTTAGATGGGTTCGAGCTGCAAAGTGACACCGAGTCTTAACGGGATATAGGATCAAACTCTTGGGATTTGAACATTATTATTACGTATTACGTCGGAGGCTAACCGTTTCGTTGAGAGGCGAAAGAATCTTCATTTTATTGCATGCGCCGCGACGGTGGTCGGGGATCGTTGGTTAGTGGGGTGAGCTGAGAAATAAAAGGAAACATGTTTGGGGATGAATGGTGCAAAGCAGTGATCTTGTTTCGATTATAATCTATTTTATATTCTGATGAAATAAACGATGCTCCCTTAATTTTTCAATATCTTCTTATGATATGCAGGGGAGGCATTTTCTAAATAGTATCAAATCTTCTGAAATATTATGTTTTGCATCATATGCAGACTTTACCAAAGAAGATTGTACATGGGAGCGTAATTTTTATACAAAAGGGAGTTTCTGTTTACGAGATACGGCATCTAAATATAGTTCAACCTTCGGTCCGGCCTTTAGAAATAATATCGGATTTAAAAAGAAAAACCTTAAAATTGGTTATGAGAATCACTTTATTAACCATCTCTATCATAGAAGAACTATAAATAAATATTTTACCTAAATATTTTCTGTATGTTAAAGTCGAGTAAGTATAATTTTAGAATAATTTTTGACACTACCTTATTACAATTTCACTTGCCTTCAAAATATCTAAATTAATTTAACCATGGCATATTGAAAAGATTTTTAAATCTACAGAAATCTAAAGACAAAAAATGAATGAATGCAAAAATTTGCCCAGTAGTTTCAATCATGATAATTATAGTGTATGCTGTTATTCAATCGCTAAAGTTCATAAAGCTGCATTTTGATTGCGCAAGAAATATTTGACTAAAATTAGAGCTACCAAACCTCCGGCTACAAATAGTAGATAAATTTAGAATGTGGTTACTTATAATACTGTCAAGTTAGATAGACATTAATTTTTATCGAAACTAGCCAGAAAGGAAACTCATTTTTAATCTTATCTTAAATATTCCGTACAAAATCTATAGAGTTAAGTCGATTTGTTGTATGTAAAAGCTCTCAAATGTTAAAAAACAAACAGGTATACAATGAATATTACTGAAGTTTTGAATTATTTCTTAAAGCGTCATAGCAGAATACTAATAAATATATTGCTCATTATTTTTATAATTTATTTGTGAAGTGTTGTTCGTGGATCAGATGCTACACTTACATGCATTGTACACTCTGTGCGAGTAAATTAATATAGTCTAAGAAATTTACAGAAACCTAATTTGTCTGTCAACAATTCGTCCTCAAATACAGATAAGGATGAAACAGTGGTTTATTATACCGAAAAATAGAGCGGCACAATGGCTGTGAAAATTGCATTGATTTTATTAGTGAAATTGTTTTCATTTTAATTTCGCATTGTGGTTTGTAATTAAAATTAAGTAAATATTAAGCATGGTCGTTTCAAGCTGACCTCAGAGTCTGGTTAAAACTTTAGTTTATCAAAATTCATCTGTCGAATATGGTTTTCCAACAGGTAACTTCTTGCTGTTTTAGTAAATATAGTACAAAAGAAATTAAATTGTTTTATAAAATTACCTAGTCTGTTTACTATTTTTATGATTTTTCATTACATAGTTGTTTATGTTGGACACTGGTATTTTTTGGATCGACGTACCCTGTGTTTATAATACTAACCTCGATCCATTAAGATCGATTTAACCGTGTCGATGTAAAGCCTTATCGAAGTACTTACATGATATCTTCACTTAATATTAAAATAAAAAATTAACTATCAATTTAAATTAGCAGTATTTTGTTTATAAAATATTAACAAAGTTCTACTTTATAACTCACGTTCTGTCTCTAAAGATATGTGTAATATAAACTCTTAAATTTTTCATCCATTAGCTTCAGGCCCGATGAAGATTAGGCAACAATTGATTAATTACTCTAAAAATATTTAATAAACAAGTATTAGGAGTTTTTATGGTTATGTCGTTGCATCTGCGAACATTTATATTTAAAATTTCTTTATTTGTCCGTCTATTTTTCTGTTACACCACTTAGCAACCAAATATTTTAGACTTCAGTGAAAAAGCTTATTCTGTCGCAATTTGCTCGGTAAAATTTTGTTTCATTTTGGTATGAATATATTGTAAATACATTCAACTAAAATTAACTGTTGTTAATTAATTATTTTTATATTGATTGTCTTTTAAGTACAAAGTTCTGAATTTAACTTGTCATATTTTTAAGTAAAATCTTTTTGAAACATGTTTAGACTTTTAACTTAAAGTTTTTTACTTAAGTATAATAAGCATTTCATCTTCCTTTTATTATTCTTTTTATGATCTAATATTTAAATAACTAGTTAGTGGAGAGAATTATAAACTTATAATTCACTCATTTTTTTCTGGTTACCATTAAAAATAATGTTAAAGATAAACAATCAATTTTTCTGATCTAGGTGAGACTTGAATATAGGTTTTCTGATTGAATTAAAGTATCGATACAAGTTTTTAATAATTAAGTACCTGAATATATGTTAGAGTATATAGACATGATATTTTATTATTCTCTCAATTCACAACTTAAAAAAAACGTATTAGACGTTGATGCGCGTTGCGTTTTCGTCTGCACGTGGTTCGTTAGCTGCATATACGGGCTATAGTGGAATCCACCCAGATCGCGTCTCGTCAGCGCTGACGCTCCATAGTCCACCAATTTCCCTTCACTTCGAGCGATTGAATAAGTAATTTATCAAAAACGACGCGAGCGAATGAATGGATGCAGATGAAAGCGAGCGTGGAAATCGGTGGCACGGATTTTGTTCGTAGCCAGTGTTCGCGTTATTATTTATTTATTGAATACGACACTAACTGAGATATGGGAGTGGCAGCGACAGTACGATATATTGCAGTTACGTGCTGGTATTTCACCGACTGGCTCTTATTTTGCTTTTATAAATAAATTAGGCGGTTCTGTTGATACCGCTGATAACAAATTTTTTGTCTGATACATAGGATTTAAATACATACATACAACCTGAAATATAGCTCCCAAGAGGAAGCATGATTTATATAATTCTTTTTTGTCTCACTCTATCTATATTGGATACGGGAGATTGTATTTAGTAATAAAGTCGTGAAATTAATTAATAGCTAAGGCCACTGATAGGAATAATTATTCCAAATAATCATAGATTCCTTTCATACATTCTGATATGCTTTAGCATAGAGCTATTTTATTTTAACTAGATAAGATTGATGGATTCATCTGAAGATCCAGTTTATGGACTTGAAGACCTATCAGTTGTAGATTTGCATTCGAAATAGCAATTAAATAAGTGATTTCATTATGATTACAGTTCAATTTGAGTTTATATTAGAAGATCACCATCACGAACATGGTAGTTTGAAAATACTTGATATACGGCAGGGTAAATAAAAAAAAATTGCTTTAACACTCTAGAATATGAGTAATTTATTCTGAACAATTTAAAAAAAAAATGAGCACCTCTTTAAAGGCACAAAGAGGAGATTCATGCATGAATGTCACAGATTGATTGATTTAAGATTAAAAAAGACCAAAATATCAAAGTCAACAGATATATAGATTAACTTCTATTTATGTCAAGACGCACGTAGTCAATTTCCTTGGGAAGCGCCGTCAAAGTATTATGAATTGATTTAAAAGTAAGTTGCAGTGTTCTCTTGATTTTCAGTGTTTAAAAAACACAAGAATTTTTTATTTTTTGCATGCATGAGAATTGGTTCATGTCCTTTGAGAGTATCAATTATAAATCGAACAACTTAGCTGATTTATGAAAGATTTCTTCACAATTCTATAAACATTGTTGGAAATTATAATTTTTTTATTTAGCTTTGAAAATGAAGCTTACGTCGTTCTGGTTTTTCGTATTCCCAGTTCTCTTGTTATATATCTAGCCCTGTTTAGCTTTTTTCATTAATTAATTAAATTAAATTTGCTTATTCATTTAGTTATTCTCTATAATATTAATTTGAAATCGTCTAAGAAGGCAGTGGGTACTCACGTGTATGCGGGTTGCAATAATTTTCGAATCATATATTTTTTGTGTGTGATGTAATTTTAATGTTACGAAAACTGAAATATCAATATAAGTTCTTCGAAACAAATTGACCGATAGTGAAGCTGACTAGCATTTATATTCGATATCGTATCGCGAGGTGATAAGATATTGAATATTTGCAACATGTTGTTCCACTATTGCTGCTTGCTTTGTTTTGATGAGATATGGCTAGAAGTTAAAGAAGGAATTATCAAACTATATCTTAAGACCATCTTTCATAGATGCAAAGTAAACTATTCTTGCATTGTACGGCTTCTTTAATTTAAACTTAATTTAACGAAATGGAAAAAATCATACCCGTATTTAGTTATTATTGAAACTCTAGCGGTTATCATCTATTATCAATTCTTGAATCGGGTCCAAAAATATTTTATGTGGTCTTTGGTACTCTTTTCTTACTAACCATTTCTGCCTTAAAAGCTCATTTCTCGTAATGACCGAAGCATAACGTATAATATCATACATTTTGGCTGTGACATAAATCCCCCATTCCTTCAGATGCATCCATGTATGAACTAAAAATACTAATCCAGGCAGATAGAAATAATCAGAAAATAGTTAATCACAGCGTTGAGCGCTAGTTCGTTTCTCTTTTTAACGCTTTATCTTAGATCAGTAGGAACGAGCGGGACATTTTATGTTCTAACACAGTTAAACTGGTAGTTCTTTATACTGAGATGGGTTGGCGCTGCAAAGTGACACCGTGTCTTAACGGGATAAAGGGTTAAACTCTCCGGATTTGGTCATTATTATGACGTGTTACGTCGGAGGCTAACCATTTCGTTGAGAGGTTAAAAAGTCTTCGTTTTATTGATTTGTGCAGCTACGGTGTTTAGTGGTCGTTTGTTAGTAGGTTTAATATCTTTTATATTCTTAGGAAATACGTAGTTCTTAAATTTCTCACTATTTACTGTATATCATCAGTGATGATATGTATATCATCAGTATATGAAAATTATTTTATGTATATTGCATTCCCATATCTTCGATATAGATCTTTGTAAATTGATATCATCCGGAGTACAAAGTCCAGGACAGATGAATGAACG
Source organism: Druceiella hillmani (assembly GCA_039881145.1). Lineage (NCBI taxonomy): Eukaryota > Metazoa > Arthropoda > Insecta > Lepidoptera > Hepialidae > Druceiella > Druceiella hillmani. Next base: position 27,029,791 of record JAYKKI010000001.1, read on the forward strand.
AATATTATGGAGATTATGAAGGATGAAAATGTCTTCAAACATTTTCTTTCAACGAATTTATAGAGGGTTTGATTTAATCTATGCATAGATAAGTAAACTAAATTAAATCTTTCGAAATGCTATGTTGTGCGTTATAAGTAGTCTGATAGAAATGATTATGTGTGGGAGTTTAACATATGTAATAAATGGGTATTAAATAAGCATACTGTTTATTATGAGGGTATCTGGATATAGTCCGACCTTCTGTTTATGTCTTTATTATATAGAGAATTAGTTTATATATTTTATATTTAATTCCGCATTAGAAAAGAACAACTTCAACATTGGTTGTGAGAACGAATTTAATAATCACCTCCATCGCACAAAAAAACTGAAAATAAGTATTTTTGCGCTTGATATTTATAATTTGAGCATCTTTGGAAAAATATTACGTACATATTTTTATGAATTAAAATTGTTATTAAACCTTTAATTTTATCCGTTAAATGTGAGTACGTAAAATTTTAGATTTCATTTTGACAATTTTTTTATTTAATGTTCACAGGCCTTGAAATAATCTAAATATGTAATACCTGTAATATATTGAAGAGTATTTTCAGTTATATAAGTTTGGTATCAAATCTTGACTGATTACCAAAGTTTCTACAGTAGTTTCAATGACGAAAATTATAGTGTTTGCTGTCTCATTCGATCAATGTCGCAATCAAAGTTCATATAGCTGAACTTTGATTACCCAAGGAACTTTTGACTGAAATTAGAACAACCGAAAGTCCCTGCTGCAATTAGAAAACAAACTTAGAATGTTAGTACTTATAATGTTGTCAAATTATATGGGTATTAAGTTTTATTACGAATTAGTCACTAGGGAAATTAAACTTTAATATAGAGTTAAAACTTATGTCAGTGCTGAAATACAAATTTTGTAAATACGGAGTGTCGTTTTCTGATCGAAAATGTGACAGTTTTTATAATATTAACTATTTAATGACTATTAAAATGCTAGTTGAATTTAAAACGACACCTATAATACCTATAACGTCTCATTTAGTCCCTATTTCTATCTGGATACGAACTCGGCGATTTCGGCGCGGGTAACAATTTGGAAGTTACTGGAAGGGAAAAGAGTATTAAATTTAATTCATCATTAATAAATTAAATTGTGTGTTGATAATTTCTGGAAATATCGCGCATTAAATAAGACAATTTTGTAGTAGTTTAAGTTTAGTGGTTTATTCATTTCAAAGAAGACTAAATAAAAAAGTGACGTTACCAAGATTTAAAAAAAAAATCTAATTGTATTAATTTTAAATTATTTTTCATGTTAAATGCAAAACAAGTCGAGCTTTATTGATCTGTCACATGGCAAAGTTCTCAAACATTCTGTAACAGGAAGTTTCCAATAAATTTGACTAATAATATAAAAAAATATTTTAACTTTAGTTTCAAATAAATTCAATAAATTTATTTCTTTTTAGGTTAGACATATAAATGGAAATTAGACCTTGCACTCATCACAAAATTCTTCGCGCAAGGTCTAATTTGCATTTCATCTTATTTTCATTACTCCTTTATTTTATTTATATTTATATTACAACGTTTAATTGAAATGTTATGGTATAGTAAATAAAAATTACGTTGAAAGCAATTAATAGTTCTGGTTTTTCTGTTTTGAGATTAGGTCGTGTTATCTGAATTAAACTAAACTACCTATGTTTTTCGATCACATTTCGACTACATAGAAAATACTGTTATAATTGTTAGAACTTAATAAGTTAAAAGCAAATCGATTAAACGTCCGAGCGCGTCCCTTTTTCGGCCATACGTTGGTCGTTAGCAGTACAGTGCGCAGTGGTGTCGTTCTTGATCACGACAGGGCTGACGCTCTGCCGTCCATTTTGAGTGATGGAATAAATCATTTATTAAAAACGATTCGAGTGATCGAATGGGTGCAGCTGAAAGCGAACGAACGAATGGATGCAATGGATGAAAGCGATCGTGGGAAGCATCGCCGAGGCTTTTGTCAGTAGCCTGGTTCGCGTTTAGATCAAATCCAAATTTTTTATTTATTTATTCGATGCCACGCATATCAGATAAATCAGATGTTGGAGGCAATTAAATTTGAGCGACATATTGCAGTTACGTACTCGTACTTTCCGCTAAGATTCTTCCTTTACTTTTATAAGTAAATTAAGATAAATGATTATATATCTCACGTTTGATTACACTTGACATTTTCTTATGTAACTCCTAAGAAGAATTATTTATACCAAGTGTAATTAAACTCTGTCTAGGTCATGGCTGTTTGTATAAAAGTTAAATAGTAAAGTCATAATGTAATGACATCTGCCTCTAAATAAATAATTAGTCATAGGTTCCCTTTAGATACAGTCGTAAGCTATAGCAAAGTGAAAAATTGTTCATAATAATATCCACAAGTAAAGATTTATAAACCGCTGATTGTTTTGTATGCACAGGCTTCTCAAATTTTTCTAAACTGTAAAATTGTTATTAATTAACTGCTTTTAATCAGTGCAGTTTGATTATTTATTTGTGTTATGCGCAATAAGATACAGAGTACATAATTGTAAATAGGGCAACCGAACTATTTTGACTAGTTAGAATTTCTGTGACGTATTTTGTGAAGAATAAATTATTTTTTTTATCATTTTATTGTCTTAATTAATTTACATTATGTAATTAAATGATATGATGTAAGAGTGTTCTATCCCAAAATGGACGATCATTATCACAAATTATATTCCACTAGCTTTGTAAGACGAGGATTATTCTTGGCCATGCATTTCACAAATGCTCTGCTTGATAATTATTATGGTTTCGTTTTATCTTAAATATATTTTTGTGTCTCTCAACTATAATCGATATCCTGCAGCACCTCTAGAGCTCAAAACTTATATGCAAATTTTGCTGCCTAAATAGAAAATTAGAATCCGAAAATCGAGACGAAGGCGAGTGCAAATGCTATTTCTGATTAATAAAAACAATTGGTTAAGAATAGGAAACGAATTAGAATTATTTTTAGTTGACATTTCACATTTAATTATAAATAAAACTATAAATAAAACTAAAACTGGGTTAATTATTAACGAGATGCTTTTAAGAAGTTTCTTATTCGTTAAAAATAGCTTATTATGATATATGATTCATTATATCTGTGATAGAATGAGATACTGTATCGATAAATATTCTGTTTTGAAAACTTCGGTACACTATTCAATAAACATATATTGTGATCACTCTGTATTTTTTATCAGTGTTTAAAAGTCTATTGCATAAGAATTATCTCGTTCACACAGAAGATTACAATAGCTTCAATCGTTTTATTGAAAAATTCCTAGAAAATAAGAAAACAAGTTAATTAGTTAAATAGTAGATAGCAGAGACAAAACGTAATAGTTTTTATTATGGACTGTATGTTTGTTGACATTGATATGAACAAATTTACATAAATTCCCAATTAAATATTATTAATAATCAGGAATTATCCTAGCTTCGTATAAGATAACGTTAATGTTTCTTCGTAGTCGAACGTTCTTGACAGTTTAACTGTCATGGTCACGAAATGCTTTCGCTCGTAGCCATTGCAAGTTATGTTTTTTTTTCAAAATTGTAAGATACAAGAGTCATATTAAATTAATTAGGAAAATAAAATCATTTCTCACTTTACATTTGAGTATTTAAAAAAGATAGAGTAAAGAAATTGAATTGAAGACGTCAATTTATGGAAATAAATGTATACATAGCCAAATAATTGGATTCATTAATGAAAATTAGTTTATACGGCTTCGCAATCAGCATCGAATTCCTAGGCCGATAAGCGTATCCACTGCTAGTGTGCTCGTGTACGTGCTGCGTGTAGAAGTTAATTTAATTAATAAGACGTTTACGGAAAGAATGGATTCGATTTTTAGTTATTATAAAAGTGTAATCATTTTTTTAATTACAATTAACAGGTTTGTGTACTAAAGTAGCTCTAACATTTGGAAAAACCTGACAGATTATACTATATATATTGTAAACTAGCTGTGCCTAAGACTTTGTTCGCATGTGATTGAATTTTATTTTCTTTTTGTATTCTCTTTTATGTTGCTCCTGGGTATATACTATTACCATACCAAATTTCATCAAAATCTGTCTATTAGATTTTGCGTGATACTCACTCAAATTAACGTATAGACAGACAGACAAAAATCCAAAAAAGTTTTTCTAGTTTCTGGAACTACTGTTATCATTCTTTCTGTTTAGTTATCATTCTGTAAGTTAAACAAATCATTTTTTAAAACGTTTTTAATGTACAAAATTCATTCTGTTACAATTTTATTAATAGTTTATATGTTATGACAGCATATTATAGTTATTTAATACAATTACATACACATACATACACGTGTACATTTAACACAAATTTTCACAAAGTTTGGCCATTTCTCCTTTTTTAAATTAATTTTTAAGGCAGTTTATAAACTTTGCAAATGATAAAGCACATGGATGATATTGCAGAAAAAAGCCAGTAGACATTGAAGATTAAACTGAAATGTCATCATTTTATTAAGGTATTATTTTCAAATGTAATTAACTCAAATTTTATTTTGTGGGAAATTATCCATATTATCCATTGCTAACATATAATAATATTTTGAATACATAAGTATCGGGTAAATTGTAAATCAATATGCCACAAATATTAATTTTTTAACTTATCTTTAATGATATTGCTTATTGTCATGGTAAAAGTATAAATACGGAAAAAGAAAGACAGTGTTTACATTCAGTCGTGTTAGAGTTACATAACTTATTATTACATATATATTATATATTATATTATTAAATCCCGTCGTTTGAGAATTGCATTTATCTCCCTTCGTTCGAAACTCATCTTTCCTTCGGGAAGGCCGGTTTAATTCCTATGAGGCCTGGTGCATTATGCATAACTGGATGGTTATATTTAACATTATTCGCGCGTCCTATCTCAGGTAAGCGTGTTTGATTAAGTTAGTTTCTTAGGAAGCGTAAAAATAATTCAATGCTTTGGTCCTTTGTAAAAATTTATTATTATTTAAAAAATATTCTCTTCGTATATACAATATTAATATTACAATTGAATAAATTTGGTTAATTAATTAAAGGGAAAACAGTGTTATCTAGTGTCATGTAGTGTGTTATATTTTTAGATGTAATACGATGACATGTTCAAATATCTACTTGTAATGAGGTTCACGTAATTTTTTGTTATTTTATATACATTTAGACATCAGAGTCGGCTACAAGTCATATTTATATGTAGACTGACAGTTAACATTTCTGCTGTACGTTGATGAATGTCGAATCTTAGGTTACATAAAACTTCTAGACAAGGCAATATTAGAATTTACAACCAGTAGCTTCGCGGTTTCATGCCTGCGTGTACGAGATAATCTTTAGATTATCGAAACTTCTACTGAATAATGAATGCACATTTTGCTTTAATTAAGCAAAGCAGCCTTAATTTTGTTATGTTTTTAGTAAATTCACTCATACAGCAAATCACAAGAAATGTTTGATACGATTCCTTCGACTGCTTAAAAAATAATGAACATTATAAATAAAGCACCATTCATCGTGCGGTGATTGAAATCAATATGCAGTACGCCGACGAGTAAAGGTGATTAAACGAAATTTCGTGCCGGCTCCTCTTCTTAAATTGATTCGACCAAAGTCGGATATCAGAGATAATCTAATAATAGCTTCTTGAATATTAAGATGAGCTTTCGTTCATCGCAACGAAATCGATAATGGATTCTTGCACGTGTCTCTTGGAAGATTTACGTTATAAACCTCGGAGCATAATAGATGTTATCCTAAAATAATATTATTTTATTATTATCTATAAATTTATCCCCAGTGACTTACAAGCTTACATTATTATAGTTTCCGACCTGTTGATTTAGCTGATTGCCGTTATTAATCTACCGCAGCCTGTTTTCAGCACGAGCGTATCGCAACGTATCCGTTATATTGACCTCTATTCGGATTAAATTAAGACCATTGTTGGGAAGTTACGGAGTTTCGTATTTTGGCTAACAGATATTGGGAATGAGACATTGCCTATTTGTTGTGAGCGATACTTACGTAGCAATAAGTTTTGTTTAGTTTGAAATACAAATGATTGGTTAAAGTGAAGCGTTTAATTTTTTTCACACTTTCTGTTATTTTCTTTACGATTTACATGCTCGAATATATGTTCATAACTGATTTACTCAGTTAATTTTCCCATTGTAATTTACATAGATTTATTTTTTATGATATTTCCGCTTTCTGCATAGCTACAGAAACTTTGAAATAATAATTTTTAGTAGCTATCTATCCCGACTTTTCTCGGGCACTAAATGAGCATGAATTGAACTTTGTTTCATTCGCTTTCTGATATCATATTTATTTCTAGTGAGTAATTTTTCGAAGACGTTGAAACAGGGTTTTTTCGTTCTATCTGAGAGTTTAAGCAGAAATTTAATATAGATTGTGCCTTTAACTTTTACTATTTTGAAATTCCCATACATTCTCCAATCCCATTTTCACACGTTCGGAAGTTGAATTTCAAAATAGTTCTTCCGCAGAGAGTATTTAGAAATGAAGGAAAACGTACGTGCCTAATTACAAGTTTATAGGCTTAACTGTTCTGGATATTTCGTAATGAGTCAGGGAGTGGTATTTGGCTAAATATATGGAAGTATTTTTCAACTACAGTAACGTTATCAGCCACGCCTTACGCTTTATACATATTACATAATTATTGGCATCAACGAAATATATGTTTCTTCAATACGTTTAAACCCTGAGTTAAAAATCAACTAAAACAATCACGCTTTTCTCCATGCTTTTTACATTTTACATTACACATCTCCGCGCTAATCTCAAATTGAAGTGGGGTGAGGAGCCACGAAGAAGCGCCGTCTTGCACTTACGTGCCGATACGAAAAACCGTCCTCTTGCGAGGGTCTTGTCTGCTTCCACCGCTGGGACGTATATGATTTACATCAAATGTGCCTTATGTCCCACTGCGGCAATAACTGTTATCTGGCGGGTTGGCGAATTATTGTTCCAATTTTATATACATCTCTTTACCGTATCTACAAATTCGTATAGTCAACTTTTGAGAAATATTCTTCATTTAAATATGCGCTACTTATATTTTCTTTCAAATATGCATTAGTTTATAGGATAATTTTCTTGTTGAGGGATAATTTTGATGTAAGAAATAACGTAAATATTTCTTAGAGCGCTGCCAGTTGGCGCTGCTGCTGATTTATTTTAATGAGTAACTTCTACATAAAATTTTCATTTATTTACATTCATTAGCTACATAATGAATGTAAATAAATGAAGATTTAATGTAGAAGTTACTCATTAAAATAAATCAGCAGCAGCGCCAACTGGCAGCGCTCTAAGGAATATTTATGTTATTTCTTACATGAAAATTATCCCTCAACATGAAAATTATCATATAAACTAATGCATATTTGAATGAAAAATTTCAATAGTGCATATTTAAATGAAAAATATTATTCAAAAGTTAACTATACGAATTCGTAGATGCAGTAAAGCGATGTATATAAAATTGGAACAATAATTCGCTAGTCAATAATAATAATTTGGCATATAGGGGTAACATTTTTCATTTTTAAATATGAGGTTTTAAAGGGACACACTGTGTATATACATCATCTGATTGTATTCAACAGGATTTGAAAATTCTGATAAAAATTTAGATCCTTCCACTTGAATTGAACTTGAATTTCATTGAAATTTCATTTCAAATAACTTGCACCTCATATGGAACCTTACTACTATACGTGTTCTGAAACGCTTTCGGCGCGATATTATATTAATCTGACACTACACAATAATATTACAGTTTAAATCTTATTGATCAAATCTTATTGATATGATTAAACAATTTATATAATCTGAAACAGATCTGTCGCTATTATTAATTTAATTTTGAACACAGAACAGTTTGAATTATAAGTAAAATTCGATATTCAGTTTAGTTTGATGTAAAGCTGTTTGAAATGGAAGTGGGATTAACGAGTGGGGGAAATGAATTTCACTCGCAGTTAACGGGGTTTAACAAACTTTATCGCATACGATGTCGCTACCTTGGCGAGAAGTGCAACTGGGAGCTTTTGAAGTGTTTTTAGTTAATTATCACTACGTTGGTAATACTTGAATATTACCGTCAAAAATTGGTAACCTGTTATTGAATGTATCTTTATTTTGGTTTATAATAATATTTTTAAAAATAACCCAAAATAATGGTAGCTGTTCGTTACATATCTATTGAACGCACCGCTCTATTGAGTTAATATGAGATTGCAGGACAATTGTGATACCCCGGCCCTGTTATTAATTATAGGAGTAGCTGCGAATTTAAAATACGTCGGCGTATTGGATTAACAGAATCAGCGGTGATCCAATTATTTAAAATGTGGAAAAGTATACGGAAAACCGAATTATGCTTCACAGTCTATTCACTTTCTTCTTTTTCTTTATTGATTTGAAGTTTAGCCTTCAAAGCCATAAACAGAAATAAATTAGACCTGTTTAAAATGTGGTGTCAGTGCCTAATGTTACAAATTTCCAGGATAGTATATGTTACCAATATATCGATTTTAAACATTACATTTTGAATGTAAACTTAAGCTATTAACGTATCGTCAGTCGCCATCAAATATGTTGGTCATATTTCCCTCAATAACGTCTACAACTTGGAAACACTGGCATAATCGAGGGTAAAAGTGCTAAGCGATGATATGATCAGATATCAGAAGGTTCGAAGCGATCATATGATCAGTTCTTAGAAGAATTGAAACCGAGGTCATTACCTCGGTTTCATGGGAGACAGTACTTAGGGGAGACAGTATTTGAAAATAAAAGGCGTTTGTTGGTCATAAAGATAAGTTGTAATATTTTTGAATTGTCTCTTATGAACGGTTTATAGACACAATAAAAATGTACTGTTTCTTATGAACGGCTTAAACACACAATAAAAAACCTATTTCGCGTGGAAATGATGGTAAATAAATTTTTCACTTTCTAATAATAATATTTCTAATATTAATAAGAGTTATTGATTCCACGAGTCTCGAGTCTTAATATCGACAACTTTAAATTATTTAGCAAATAACTGTGTTTAGTTAAAACTACAGTTACATTAAATGCTAAGGTTAGTTACATTAATGCTACAAAAAAGCTCTGTAATTTTATCGTTGGTCGTTGGAACTTTTATACAAATTGAAAAGATAATTTATTTTTTTGGAGCTCGGGCCGCTCTCGGAATCAAGATAAATTTAATGATACTTTTCTTTAAATTCGTTGAGCCATTTGAATGCTATTAAGGAATAAAGAGTCACACGTACATGGAAACGTACGAAAAATTATGCCTTTGCTTTCATGTAATTGGGTGAAAACAGGCACCGATCATCTGGATATACGACTTTCAATAAAATGAAAACTTGAAAGAAAATTAACGTCATTAAATAAAATGGAGTTATAATCGCAAACCTAAATAACACATCTATTTTGAGAATAGTTTCATTATTTAATACCGTACAGTATATAACTTGAAGGCACGGGTAATACTCTAATTAGCTACACCCATTAAATTCATATTAGCAACAATATAACCTAGATAGTTACCAATAATTGGAAATAGGCATTTTTTTCTTTTTATTCTGTTAGTTTAAATTGATATTTATCATGTAGTTTAAGCAATTTGTTCGTTATAAAAATATTTTCAGGGAAAAGGCACGCGTGTCCAATAGCCATTAGCATGATTCATTTGCACTTCCCTTTAATCCCAAATATTTTTTTACAAAAAAAATAACATCTCGCAAACACTGCTGCAGCTGCGCGCCACCTCTATGGCACATCTGAGGGGAAATAAAGCAAAGAAGTGGGGCGCACTCCCTGACTCATTATACGCTACTTCGCTTCCTTACAATTACTTCATTTCGTCACTCCCTTTTACGCGGAGCCGCGCGCTTAATTTTTCCGCGTCTCTTAGTGTGGGGCTTGGCAACCGTTTTTCTGATGTAAGGAAATTCCCGACGGCGAGAATGTGGCGATGCGGAAGTGTAGACTCGCATTCACACGTTGGCGGATGAGAGCGGGTGAGAGCAGTGTGAACCCCGTATACTGGATGCGCTAGAAATTGATGTTTGACGAGATTTAAGTTTTAATTTAATAAGATAAAAAATAAGTCGTGACTTATAAGTTAGTCCTATGCTGGTGATTTGTTATTGCTACCTATTTTAATTAAGTACAAATTAGCGTGAACGTAGATATACAATTAGAGTTAAGTTGTAAGCTGGATTTCATTTATTAAACGTTATTGAAACTTACAAAGCTGTGAATTTATAGCTAGACAAGCAATCTCTTATAGCTAACCGCAAAAGATAAGCGAACAATATTAGTACCGTTATAGATTGGAATGAAAAATATATACAAAATTACGTTACCTAAACGAAAAGGATAACAAAATCAAATAAAATATATATAAATGAACAACAGAGGTACATATGATATTAATGTGAAATTATATAAAACAATACAAGAGACATATTAAGGATGAGGAAGTAATAAAGGATTAGGTATTCCGTACGTAGACTATTTTAGGCAATACAATCTTTAGAACGTTGTTCAAGGCCGTGAGAAGAAAATAGTGGAATTTTGAATGGGGATATGAAGGAGTGAGAGGATTATTAAGGATAGAGAGTATTATTAGCGATTTTTAAACAATAAAAATATTAAGGATACAATAAAAATATAAAAACGATGAAAGATGTAGATTTTGCCGGTGGTGACTCCCTGACCGTTTCAGTTGCGACCTATGATTTAGTAGCAATTCAAATTTATGGAAAAGGTGCTCGGTCAAATTTAGGTGACACATATTTTTAAACTCTAGGATAGGCAGTAGTAAAATATTATGAGTGTATACTTTGGATTAAAGTGGGAGAAATTTGTGAAGAGGTTTGAATTACAATAGCCTATGATTTAACTGGATTGATTAAAACGTCTTGCAGACTAACTGGCCGTGATTTCATTCAAGATTTCATCAGTATATAAATTATATTTTGAAGAAAGTTGTTTCACTATAGGATCAATAAAGACGACAGGAGGAATTTTGACACGAAAGAAAAATGTGTCATATATCGGAAAGCAACTTGAAACACTGAAAATGCTTGCGTGAAATATGTTCATTTAATAATAAAAACTTTTAATTTTTAGTTTATAAGTCACATAGTAAAAAAAATGGTGAGTGAACTCGGTTAGGAGTAAACACGTCTGGATCAGACGTATAATTGTATTTCAATAAGCTAGTTGTCGTCACGAAATGGGATACATAGTTTTTGCAAATATTAGATGTAATTTCACTTAGTTTGTATTCTATTAAACTTGCCACTACTTTATCGCATTTGTGACATAATTATCGAAACTATAAATAAGTTACTCGACTTATAGGATGATTTTCAATTCAATACAACTAAATTACTTCTATTATTAGCTAAAAAGCAATAGTCTCTAAGATCAAAGACAATTTTTATATCAGGCTTAAAAATAAGCTGATCAGAATGATTTTATTTAGTACGTCGTGGGACTTTTACTTAAATGCAAATAAACAGTATGATCTTGGTCCAATGATGGACTACCATAAATTACTATTTAAGAAAAGGCACTAAAATAAAAATGGCCTACACACGTCGTAACCTGTCTGCACGAAGCATTTCGAGCCAAATTTATTGCCTCCCAAACTTAGTACCTATTTGCTATTTAGATTTATTTTAACGTATTGGTTTAAGAATTATCGTACACAATTTCAAATAATGCAAATCTAGTGTTAGCTGAGATATGAATTCTAAAAATCGCTAATTTTGTCACCGACACATTGATAAATCATCAATGAATCTAGACAGACTAATTCCAGTCGATTTCTAAGCTTGAAATTTCGTACATAGCTGCTATAATATGTTTAAAAAAGTTTGTGTAAACAAACTGTTAAGGAATACGACTTTTTACCAGGCAAGATGATAGTTATCTAAAAATCAAGTGCAATTAACATAAAAGGTATGGAAACAAAAAATTCGTGAAACACAAAAAGGTGTGGAAATTCAAACTTAAAATTTCTGTTACGCCTTTCAGTTAATAATAATTTGGAAATATTGAAACATTAGGGACACATTTTAGGGATTTCGATTTATATACTGATTGATTTTATATATAGACATTATAGAATTGTTATAAACATTGTAAATCCGAAAGCAATATTAAAAATTATACTCTAGAAGAATTCTTTCGTAATCGAGATTTGATAATCTCAAGTCAGACCATGTTACATATTACAATCTGCTTCCAAGTAATACTTGCGATGTCGAATAAATAAACATGATAATAGGCAAAATTTAAACTATAACGAATTTAAAAGGAATCAAATTAGTTTTGTAATACTATACTCAGGGATAATTTCTTAAAATATTATTATTCTTCTTAGAAATAGAGTTAGAATACAGAAACAGAATACAGGTTATTCGGAGTGTAAATAGTGGTGATCTATTGGCTATTTAATTTTAACTTTATTGGTTATTAGAAGCTTAATAGGGGAATTGTAATTATAATACTTGGCAGCAAACGAGCCGAAAGCTAATTTTACGTATATACATTTTTGTGAAATTTGTCACTACTGCATGCCGGTAAGAACTTGAGTAGAGTTGTAAGTTCGGTTTAAAAGTTTAATTTCTATTTACAATTAAATTATAATTTATACCATGAAATTATGTTCTGAATGTTTTATAATTTACAATAATGCGCTACGTATATCACGACGATTCTTTTACGAATTTGTTCTTTCTTATAATCACTCTGTATCTTTCAGTCTATTACCGTCGCGTCAGTCGAGTATGATAATGTACGGGGACTAATACTACTGAGGAAGGCCATTTACATCGACTTGGCGTCATAATGTTTGTCAATTAGGTGACTCAAAGCGAGCGCACGTAAAAAGGTCGCCGTGCCGACGGTGTGTGGTGGAAAAGTGTGTTAATTATGTGTTAATTAATACCTTTGTGCACAGCGAACACTTGCAAAGGAATGAGGATATTAAATTAATCTTGGGTCATTTTTCTAGTAAATTAATGTTGCTTTTCTTTTTTGAGGGCGAGTAGAAAATTATTTAGGCCAAAGCTGATACAGATATGCCGGCCCGGTTGTAATTAAATTTATTTAAAATCAGGTCGTATATTTTAATCTGGAGATAAATTTTAATATCAAGTACTTGAATGTAACCGATAATTTTTGTCTAAAGCTTTCCAAAATTTTAGTGGATTTCTAGTAATTCAATATTCGACACAAGTTCTTAGTAATTGCCGTATAGAGACTATATTTTTTGCTAAAAGTATATGTAAAAATATATATAGAAATACATTTAAGAACGATTAATTGATTCAGGTTTAAACATCTCACAGGGTATTGTTTCATTGAAGATTTCTTTTACTGCTTGAAATACACACAAATAAACTATTCAAGAATGTAGTTTAGTAATGCATGGATGTGATGAGTAAATTTGTTTTGATTATAGTTTTAGTGACTAGATTGTGAACAATTTATCATGTAGGTGCAGATTGAGAGGTATTAGAAAACCCACAACCTTCGTGAAATTTTTAAAGTTAAACATCTCTGGAATTGATGGTCAACAAACTTCGTAGAAAACATTGATTGAATAAAACATTGAATTATTTACCGAATTACTGAAAACAAGTTAAAATATTAAATTATTTTAATTCGAAAATTGTAATTCGAAAATGGAAATTTGTATGAAAACGATTCTGCAAAGAAAGTTTTAAAGATTTTTACCCAACGGAATTATCCCAATGGAGATTTTACAATTTCCCTAACAAAAGGCCATATTGAAAAAATCGTAACATCTGAGGTGAGGGTACATCAAAATATATGGCTTCACCAGCGGAATGGGAACGACAGATGCAATACACAGCATTAAGAATCTCACAGAAAAATATACATAGCTAAAAAGACCTACATCTTATATTCATCGACTAGATACAGTCTGATAAGTTTTCGAAATATTTTACTTCAATATTTTTAGCAAAGATGACGAATTTACACATTTTTCAGACCGCACCAACTGCAAATTACTTAGGACGTGATCTTATAATAATGATCATATGTCAAAAATTTACTAAAATTTACAATACAAAAACGTATAATTTTACTGGGTAGAAACCAAGTTTTTTAATATTTGAATGAAGATCGTAGAATGAAAGACAAGGTTTTGTGGCAGGTGAGTCACAATATTAACTTTTAGACAAGATATAAAGATTCTGTTATAAAGTATATTACATATTATTAAGGCTTAAAGATGTTAATTGTGAGATTAGTCTTCGTATTCGTAAAGTCTTCTCGCTTGCTACTAGGCAGAAACTAAGAAAATACGTTATCTTAATACCGCGTCGTTAATTATAATTCTATACCTCACCTAATTTAATGGTAATTATGTTTAGTTATAAATTATAATCACTCTCTAAACGTGACACTAAAATCCACCAGCTATAAACCCCTTCCATTATAACAAACCCGTAAAGCGTTATCTAAAATTACTATCGGACTTAAAATAATACTCTTAATCCGTGGCGCACTTAGAAAATGCGCCGCTCCATAATTAATAACGCACATTAATTTCATAACGAAATTAATTTCAAGCCCCTCCCGCTCATACATTTCCGCAACATTTTTTATCATCTTATCTTAGTAGCCGCTAACTGGAGCGTCCGGGAATAAAAATGTATGTAGAGACAGCGTTAAAGCCAGCTAGTATCTCAGCTCGAGGGATTTATGATTTTAACCCTGCGGAAGATAGTATGAGTTAGTCGAGGTTTGCTTTTTTATATTTTTTTACTTATAGCTACAGCGATCAATGCTAGAAAGTATAAGATTTCACTTTGTATCGTAAAAACGTTCGAAATAGTATTTCTATTGATTGCTGCTGGTTTGATTGTGGAAAGTAAAATTATATGCACTAACTTTTTTAGGAAAGGGTTGCACACTTTGATCCGATTGTGTGTTAGCAAATATACGGGCGGACAATAAGTATCATAATTTTACAGTTTTTAACCAGAATTTATATCAATGGTTAGCGACATTATAATATGTAGATGGTGTGAAAAACTCACTGAAAAGTATATCTATAAAAGATTCGATAATTGCATTATACAGTGGTTGGGCAATGAAATTTTAGAACTTAACTGACTAAAAAGGCGTATTGATTCTTGATTTTAATTTTTTTTAAAAGAAAGACATTTTGTTTAGATAGATGGGTACAACTATACATTTTTAGAGTATTTAAAGATCGCGTTCTCAGAAAAAAAGCCGTCTGTAAACTATTGAATTATCATAAAAAACCTCTTTAGAAAAGAAGAAATAAAGAAATTTCTTTAAGAAAATTACCACTAGAGAAATTATCTTTAGAACAACTGTTTTCACGACGCTATTAAATATAGTTTAACATTTTACGCGAAAGATAAGTTGTATGCGTATTTTATTAGTTTTTTGCCACTAAGAAAATAAATTGAGCATCCATTAACTAAAAGCGATAATGATATGAGTTATTAGTGAATTTAAATTATTGTTAAAAGAAATTTTTTTTAACTATGACATCAAACAAATATTTCGAAACGGATGAAAATTGGAAAATAAATATTGAAAGAGTGACGGTAGAACATAATTTTAAATCAACCTATTATTACAGAAAATTGATTTTTGTATTCTATCTTATACAAAATGCGAAATACGATGCTGTTATATTTTATATAAATGTCGTTTCGCATGAATTATATTTATTTATTTTAATTTTATTATTTGATGTGAATGTCTTAAAACCTTGAGAGAATGTTTTACATAGAATATTGTGAAGTATTTTAATTTTATTTCGCGATAAGAGAAAATTAGAGACATGGAATTTTATTCATTTATATTACAGAATTATGGTCTGATCTTTTCTGAATCTAAATAGAATCATTTTTAGTAACGAAAATATATTTAGTTTGTGGAGTGTTCCATTCATTTTCAAGGATTGGAAAAAATTATTTTTTGAACATTTTTTCGGGTTGTTTAGGTTGTCATAGATGTCAGTTATAAATTAGGGTGAGTATTGAAACCATCAAGCGAGTCACCATTGAACTATACAGGTGTCCATACTGTCGTATTACTTATGCACAAAATTACCTTGCGGCAATTTGTGGTGTTTAAATTGTAATAAATTAAGGATATTTCTATCAATCTATAAAAAGTCAACTTAGCAGAAAACTTTGTAAAGTATATTACCTACATGTGCAGTGTGAGAAAATATATATATGTATATATATATATATATTTATATATATATATATATATATATATATATATATATATATATATATATATATATATATATATATACATATATATATACGAAAACAACCAATTAGTTGCATTTATCTTGTGTTGTACTTATCTTACATTTAACATGATCTTAATAATATAAGGAGTTACAAGAGCAAGGCAAGAAATTCTCGCCTTAAGAAAGATATGGAGTTGATAACTGTGAAATATTGAGTTTTGATATATTGACACATCTATCATAATGTCCTATGTCAAGTTTTGAATTGTTATGTAAAATAATTTTGCTTACATGGCTTTTTAAGGTAAAGAACACGCGTTACCCGTGTCTTTTCTCGAAATGGGTAAAATTAAATAAAGTGCGGTAATAAAATTCTTCGTTATGGAAGAATTTTTACCAATGCAAATTCAATCGGTATTATCAAAAATGAATAGTCCTTCATTTTTATCATAAAGAAATGCGTGACTGGATTTAAACGTGGTCGTATTTGTCTCAAAGGTGATCTATATGAAGACAGCTCAAAAACTGTATGTGCAGATGGAACGGTTAAGAGGATGCACAATATAATATCGGGCAATTGGTGAATAAAGGTGTATTCGATATCTGAGACTAATAAATACACGAAGAGAAAGAGTGCGGTATATTTTAGATATAGAACTAAAAATTGGGAACCTGATGATGACATAAAACAAATGGAGAAACGGATTGCGGAATTTGTTGTGTGCATCGAATTTTTACTACAGATGAGACATCTGCACGCAGAAATGAAACAATAATCAAGATAGTGGATGGAAGCTGGTGTCAGTAAACTGAGAAAAATTGATTTCATTTGCTGGGAAGAATAAGATCAGTATTTTCTGGCACATTATCCTTATGCATAAGGCATTTGTTAATTCAGTATATTTTGTCCAACATTCCTCCAATCGCCTCGAAAATTAATATAATAATCATTTTAAATTACAAATTTTTTGGATCAAGTGAATAAGAATTCAGACGGATTACGAAAGAAAAAAAATGCATCTTTCATCAGAGCAATGTCTGTTTAAAAATATAGAAGTTTTGGCAACGGCAAGTATTGAGCGACTTCCACATTAAAAGAAATGTTTTCTTTCGTTTTTATTTCTTTCAGTCTTATTTCTTTTACAAGATTTTTAGTCAAATTTGCGGCCGAAAACCTTTTCAGTTAAATTCGGGATGCTAGCAGCCTTGGATGTGTATTGTGCAGACTTTTCGAACAAACTTTAGGAATGGAATCTGTTTATTGGAGACAAGTTGCATAAAATACATTGAATTAAAAGGAATATGTAAAAGCAAGCATCTTTGACCAAAAACAGTCATTCACTGTTCTACCGAAAGCTTTTTAGTATGAAATATACCTCCATGATTTTCACTTTACTCAGTACAGTATATATTGTTAATATAACTATTTAACAAATATCACCATTACGAAAATATATAATGATTTAATATAAATATGAATAAAAAGTGAAATCAAAAGCGGGCATAAAAGTCCGAATTTAATAACATATTTCAGAAGAAAACCAATTAGTACACCGTGAAATTTCAAACAATCGATTCCACCTAATCGTCACAACAAAAAGGTGTCTTGCGAAGTGGAACCGAAATAGTTTTCTGGAGTTCAACTGTAACAGTTTAGGCGAAGTGTAGTTCGTATCCGTAAACGTGGCACGGGAGACCGCAACACGGCTGTGGGTCGCTGTAGCAAAGCTTCAGCCCTTACATGTAGCGCATTTATTGTACAGTTGGCATTAAAACAAAAGTATTTAATTTTGTTACCGAAAGATCAGCAGCAGCTACATACATGCTGGTAGAATTCTAAATTTTCATCATCATATATATTAATACGCTAAGGTTAAGATGTTACTCTCCCTTTTTAGAAAAAACCTCACAACTAATCCACATAAATTATATATCATTTTATAGATAATTGCTTGCTCTACCGGCATCCACAACTAAAAAATTTATTATTGCTATTGTTTTTGCAAATTAATTAATTATTAAAATTATATACACAAAACACCAATGCTGCCATCTAACGCCTCAACGTCAATTTGATTGACGGTCGGTAAAATTTTTGTTTAATTTCAAATCCACTCACGTATAAATAAAGTGGCGCTTTAGCTCAATACTTTTGATACTTGCGCCTCTATATGTCAATTTTAGTAAAATACTCGTTTGATCTGTCATCTGAGCTTCATAATGGAATAAATAATGCGAAGACTTCGCACGGGTCACGCTAGTATAAATAATATTATCATGTTGGATGCCTATGCTGTTAAAAAGATCATTAAAAATGCCGTTGTTAGACGGAACCGTCCATTATAAAGTCATGAAAATTAATAAGGATTGTAGAAAAACCTGCAGAAACTGCAAAAACTGCTCGCATATATATATATATATATATATATATATATATATATATATATATATATATATATATATATATAACGTTTCGTTATAAGAGCAGGCATTGCTCTGATGAAAATTGCATTTTTTTCTTCTGTAATTTAATCCAATCCAATTTTGTCAATTGACATCATTGTGTGTATCCTCTTTATGTACCGATAGTGACATTTTGTCTTATATTTTATTTCATAATATTGTAAATTTTATAAGTTCGACACTTTCACTTGAAATTTTATATTTTGATTGAAAAAAATGACATGACCGTCTTTTGTGCTAGTGCACTCTAAATAATAAAAATATAATGTGTATATTCTCTTTATTCAATGAAATAAGTATTAATATTCTGTTTCTGTAAAGAAATTATTGATAATTTATGGTGTCTCTAATTTTATGGACGTCCAATTCCGGAAAACAAATTTTTATTCCTTACATATTAGAGACTTTTTTCAAACGTATAACTAATTTGAATAGAGCTTTTAGAACTTACTGGCTTCGTAATCACCGACTTATGTGTAGTAACTTAATGAGCAGCAAGCGACTCGTTTTTGCTTCCTCGAGTTGTTAAATTAATTTGATGTTATTGATACACTGTAATTTGATTATGATCTATCAATAACCATTAAGGTTTCAAAACTAATAAAGTACATTAAATTGTATTATTGAATTACCAAATAAATAGACCGTAGCGGAAATACGAGCAATTAAAAACATAATTAACCTTAGATATTTGGTAATAAATTAATACAAGTAATAACGATAAATTCGTTATATCTACATCTTAAGCGCTATGTAAAATATCATAAACAAAAAATCAAGCCGATTCAATTAGAAAATCCTTCCCAATTCACTATTATATAAAAGTAAGAAATATGTGATTACTCTTAAGTTAGTAAGGGTTATAGTTCTGGGTGTTCGTTTATCTATCTACGATACTAAATATTATCCATACAGATGTAACAAAGAACGTGTCCATCATTATGCTGTTGATTTTGAAATTCTAATTAAGTATATTCGAATAAAAAGGATATTTTTCTTCTTGTGAAATTCTTTTGGTTTTCTTTTTTAGGAATATTTCATATTGTTCTACAATTTTCATACAGTTCCTTAACATTTCCTATTCCGTGTGATGCACAAAATCACATATATAAATAACAGACACGTCCTTTGTTACATGTATATTTAATCTATATTTTACATGTAGTACATTTTTAATTTAACAATGACCTTCGTATTGTCATTACTTTAAATTAAATTCTACTCGGTTTTATTTAAAAAAAAAACACATTTTAATCTGTGTAGTTTATTGTAGCAGGTAAAGAATAACAACACTGCATATTTGATCAGTCGTAGATGTCCTATCCAACCAATTTATAATTTACTATTTTAAATTTACAAGTGGTACAAAAATGTATTATTTGAAATTTTTAAGTGGTACAAAAGAAATAAATTTGATTTTAATACACAATCTCATAACTTTATTTTAAGGACTAAAAGTGTCTAAATGAAATTTTACGGCTTTGGATCAAACGTACAGCTATTGCAATTACTAATCATTGGGTTATCAGGATCAATCAATTACTGATTTTATAATCGTTTATATAGTACCTAATCAGTATATCATTAGATTATGAAAAGCATTTAACAATAGTCCGTTGCTGAATGTAACAATTTGCATTTGAATTCTAAACAAAATTTGTTTCGCTTTTGTTGGAGAGTGTACCCAATAGAAAAGTTGGTTCGAAGCGAAGAGGGAAGAAATTAATTAATGGGAGTAGCGAGAATTCCCTGGCAAGGGACCAAACGAACGGCTGACAACGTGGCCTGTTTATTTATTTTCGTCGCGGCTCGAGCCCGACCGCACACGGCCGTCTTACGGCCTATGTGCTCAGCTCGTCCTTCTTGTTGGACAATCGGGCGGCTTTGTTTGGTGGAAACTTGAGTTATCGGTTGGAGTATGTCTGTATATATAACTTTGTGTTTCATTTCTTTTTTAGACGACTCGAGTTAAAGAATTCTAAGGTTAGCATTAGAAAAGAAACACTATTTTAATTTATTATGCGACTATTTAATTTGATTGAAGTTGGTATACTTACTACTAAGTTTACACAATTCTAGGAATATTATATATTGGAGATGTTGAACAGTAAAATAACTAATGGAATGTAAACAATTTTTTTTGCACAGATTCGATTTAATTTGTCGTTAAAATAACATAAATATTATGTACATATTTTCGCAAAAATTCAGTTCGATATATATATATATATATTTATATATATATATATATATACATATATATATATATTTATATATATATATATATATATATACATATATATATATATTTATATATATATATATATATATTTAGGGGGAAGTTTTGCAAATAATCACAATTTTTTAGGGTTGTTATTTCAAAAAATAACTATATTTTTTGTTAATGTTGCATGAGAACTACTTTTTGAGGATTTCTTATATCAAAAGAAAAATGGACTCCTTATAATATCACAGCAGTTTTTTTATAAAACGTTTAAAGCGAAAACCTGAAATTTTGCAAAATGATAAAGCTTATTAATCCTCATTTAATATATGAATCAATATAATCCGTAAAACACTTAAAAATATTTGTATATTAATTTTTGAAGGCGCAAATCAAGTTTGTTTCAGTTTTGTATGTCGTGTGGGGTATTATTTAAAAAGCTCTTTAAAATTATTAGAAAAATATTTTTTTAGAATTTTAAGTAAGGGTTTTAGGAATATTAATAAAATTATCAACAAAAATATGTTTTCTTCCCGTAAAGTCAAATTTATGAATAAAACTGCTTAACTAAAAGTTTATCCAAGCTTTAACGGGAAAACCATGCCGATGAATCTAAATGTCACACTTTTTGAGATGTTCACTATATTTACAAGCATGTGAAATATATACTAGGCTACATATTTCCATGATGAAAAGTTACATTACCATTTGTTAGTGCGAGTTCTCTTTACGTGCGAGTTTTTTTAACAAGTTTTAGTTCAAGTTACATATATATTTAAAGACATTTAAACAATACGTATTTCATAGGTATTCGTAGCTTCTTCTACAGACATATCGTGATGTCATCATATCACTGATAATAACATTGAAGCTCGCAATACTGATTTATTCTCTCTGGATTTATTTTTAAAATTTTTGTCCCTACTTAGCTGTAAGTATATTGCTTAGTAATTTTTTAAAAACAAATTTAAAATAATTGATATAATATTCCAGTAAACGTAGTATATTAACGATGTTATGATGTGTGTTTTTAAAGTTAAAAAAGCTCTGGTTTGTGAGTAGTTTAAATTGTAAGTTTGCAATTAAAAAAGGTGGTCTCTATTTAGCTGTAAGTATATGGCTTAGTAATTTAAAAAAAAAAATTTAACATCATCGATATAATATTGCAGTAAACGTATATTAACGACGTTTTTTATAATTTTGAGAACTCGAACTTTGGTAGTGGTTTTAAAGATTTGGGAATGGGATATGTATTTTTATGAACGTTTTCAATAATGTCCAGAATATTTACATAAAACTCTTAAAAAATATTCAGAATTTTTGTAACTTTCCTTTTGCTCTGATAATACCATATATATATATATATATATATATATATATATATATATACATATAAATTTCTAAAATATAGGCGAATTTTAATGTGTTTTATCAGTGTGGTAAACTTCAATTTTCTACCTTAAGTGTTTTCTGAGAAAAAGCGAGTGGATATTTCTATAAAATGCTAAATAAAATAATTTCGGATTCGTTATAAATAATTCTTTCAATTATAGAATAACTTAAAAATTACTATTATATTTGGAAATTTTATTTTAGTCACAAGAAGCTTAGATCCACATTATGGATACCCTATTGCCACTAATGATACTTGGTTTAAGCTGCTGCTGTAATTTTGCTAAATCGGAATCGGTGATGTCTTTGAAGGAAGCTTCCACTGTAAATTAATTGTTTTCTTGTTAAAAAGAAAACAATTGGTCACATATTTCAACATATATACTAAAGGCGATGAAAGGATTTTTAACTTAGTGCTAACATTTTAAAAGTGGTATGTTTCATGAGATTTTGGGTGATAGATATAGGAAAAAAATCTGTTTATTACTTCATATTTTCTCTTTAAATTTAAATATATTTGCCATATCTGTTGTGCTACATCGTATGAAGATATAGTGGATAGCGTCGACACGGGATTGCCTTATCTTTATCATAAAAGTGTTGCGGCTGAATTTTAGTTTCATTTCATGTTTTACTTGAAAGTCTGGTAACTTTTCTTATCGTAAAACGGAACTCTTGTAAGATTACTGAATTATTCGTCTGTCTATTTGTCTAATACAGTATTTTTGAAGTGAAAGCTTTTTTTGGCCCACCGTGAATATTTTTTACTGAACAGCGACTGAAACTGAACCATCATGCTCTGATTGGCAACCCTGAATCGGGTAAACTCGGCTCTCTTCGGTATCGGTCAAGCGAGTTCACTGTTTAACACGAAGTGCATCGTTTCAAAATTTTATTTTTGATTAACATTTTATTTGAGTGTAGTTTAATATAATAGTTGTATTTTAAAATTATTACTGATTCACCAAAATAATATAGATCACATAAAAAAATATAATTATTACACCTAACATCAATATATTTCAAAATCAGATAACTTTTCACTTTTATCGTGTGGTCATAAGCATAAACCAGTGTTTTTGTTTCAAAAACTGTTTGACGTAGAAACTTTAATTTGGAATAGCGATAATACATGATAATCCGCATGCATCTCAATAGTTAACATCTAAAAAATTATAGGATAATTTGAGAGGTGGCTAATAAAGAAGTCGACTTTTTTTAATTTCAAGTGTCGTGGACGTAAAATTGAAAAAAATGTATATATAATACAGCCTCAGATATTGCTTAAAATGTTCACAAGAATACGTCCTTTCATCTTCTACCAAACTGGGTTAAAATTATGAAAAAATGACATTATTTAAAGTTTATCGAAATTTAATTTTAAATGGTAAAACGTTTAAGAACCTTATGATATTTTTACATTTTTAAAAAAATTATTAAGTATTTGTTTGGTCAGAAATAATCTTCATATTTTTAAAAGTTTTAATAGAATTTATTTCTGTTAATTTTTAAACGTACCTAAATGTGAACGGAATCCTCATAGCTGTTCTATTCGTACTTAACTGATTTATTTTTTACATCGCTTCGGTTAATCGAAGTACGTAATATGCATTTACCGCCAGAATCTAAGCAGCTCAAACGAATATCGATTATCACTTATTTCTAGCTCAGTCACAACCGAGAATGATTCGGCTCCAATAGTACATCCAGTTCATTACCATATGTATATGTTATATATATATATATATATATATATATATATATATATATATATATATATATATATTGTACATGACTTACTATTCCAGTAAGCAATAGCCACTCGTAACTGCCAACCATATGCTCGAAGTCTATCGAAAATATCTGTATTAGAGTGCATCCGATAAAATTTTAATGTGATAACTTAGTTACGTTAGTTAGTTTAAAAATTCCTAAGTAATGAATTTTTTTAGGAATTTCTTAGTAGGGAACTAATAAAACTTTAACGACTTCGTGGAAGCTAGTTGCGAATGATATTTAATTTACGTGTCATGTTATTCGACGATGTTGAGGATTATTATAATATCCCACTAAGAAAACTTACTTCTCATTAGGCAAACGTTACATATAACGTGTTTTTCATATATTTACATTTTAATACCCAATATCGTAGGTTAAGAGTCAACTTTCAATAATTTTAACGAGCCTTCCAATACACATCATTATGATTCACTGACATACGCCTACGAAAGTAAAAGTGACAAATCTATTGAGAAGATTTTCAAGCGGCGTGTAGGTACATATTCGGGGAAAATAGTTTATATACATTCTTTTAGCAATTCGTCGTTATGGAAAAAATCTAGGAGGATTTTTGGTTTCGGTCAGTTAAAATTTGTTTCTGTGTGTAATATTAGCTTATTTTTTAGGTTTGAGTAATAAAAAAAATAGACATAGACTTATTGGATTATATTCTTTAATTTATTTTTATCTATTTTCATCTTTGAACTTAGAAAGTTAATTAAGTAGATGGCGAACTTATTATGTCTCTCACAGCCAACCGTCATCCGGGAAATTAGAAATATTAGTGCAAGGTAGATTATAATAGTTGATACATGTTATAACAATAAAAAAATTATAGATAGTGAACAAAAAATATACATAGATCTGTATCCCAATTACCAATATTATTAATATGAAGGACATTATTCTATAATAAAAATGCTTACCACCCAAATCCTTTAATTTTTTTATTTCGTTAACCTTAACTTTCGATACCAGTGTCAGAAATTTGATCTTTAAAAATGCGTATATTTTGAAAAAAAAACGTTAAAATCAAAATTTCTAAAAAAATGTTTTATGTAAATTAATATAATGATATATAAATTAACAATTAATAGATAAAATAATAATATATAAATTAATTATTATATAAAGTTTTAGTGATGTATTGAGAAAAATACCATATAATTTATCCAGTTTTTTTGCTTTGCTGCACCTTACTATGCCTTAAAATATAATTTTTATGGAGCGGATGCATTTGGCATAATAATAGTATAAAAAAAAAGAAATTCGAATATTCAGACAACCAGAGTAAATACATTAAGTAAAATTAGGTTATTAAATTAAGTTATGAAAGAGTATAGAGCTTAACCAACTACTATCCAAACGTAATATGTCTTTTTTTATGTAAATGTCTAATACTCACCATTATATTCTATATTGTCTAATTATAATTAATAACATTAAGCTTTTCACCGGTTCATAGAATTTTGAATCAAAACTTTCATTATAATTTCTAATTTACATTATTCTGATGGCTATGTGGTGGTAAACCGGATTAACGTAAATTAAGTCTCTGATTTTGGCTCGTCCATAATTATATTCAAAATAATGTTTGTAATAATTACTCTTATTTACCGAATATGATATTATGATAGGCCTTTATGTAATAGCGTTAATGTCGATATATCATACGACTAGCGCAAGAGAGAGTGAGAGAGGGAGTGGAAAAATCTTGATATATGTTCTCGTTTTGAGGTTTACTGTTTCAAAGCTGAACGGGTTAAGCGTCCTACAGTGTATGTCCATGGGACACCGCACAAATCCTTCAAAGCTATACACGCCGTGACGTGCAAACCCTCTATTCGGCTTTAAATATTGAGCGATGCGAACATTATTTCACAAAAAAGGGGGTTCTGCCCTCAAAATGACAAAAATAGCGGAACTCTTATAGGATTGATTGGTTGTTCGTCTGTTCGTCTGTCTGTTTAAGCCCTTTTTCACAAAAACAGCTTGAGATATCAAGTTGAAATAAATGTTGCTTTTTAGCTTTATATTGCCGTTTTTGGTTCACGCAACAAAAATATATGGCCTTTAAAGCATATTTTTTCCTTAGTTTAAACATAGTTTTATTCACTGATGATCAAAATCAATAGGATACTTCCGACCGACCTGCGATCTTGAAAATCAACATAATTGAAATGTTTATAGCACAAGTAAACGAAAAATTAAAAAAATGATTTTTTTCTAATTTTATGTGGAATTAGACATTTTTTTTAAATATGCGCCTGTGAAAAATATAATAGGAGATATATTTATGTTTCACCATTGAAATTTCGTAAAAAGTTTAAAAGAAATTCTATGTGCCATTAAATATTTATAAATCCCTGATTGTGCAATGGATCGTCGTAGAGCGGGCTAATTATGGCTAAGAAAACGTTGAAAATAAAAAAAAATTGGCAACTGAAAAATAAATTATTTCACACAACAGCAACAAATAAAAGAAAGATCTAGGTATTGCTTGTTATGAAGTCTAAGACAAAAATATTTATAAAAATAATTACTTATATGTTTTTTTCCCCAATATATCCCTGCAATTTTATTTCTAATAATCATTTAGCTTCGTTCACATTTGTATCATTTTGCCGTATCGTATCGCGTAGCATCGACGTATATCATGATCGTTAGTCTAGACGCAAAAAGATCACGATCATGCTACGCACCGTACCTGATTGCCCGCGATCCATATTGCTATGGGTATAAAGATCACGTCACACGGTTGCGATCAGATACGCGTATCAAGATCGGTAAGTATGGACGTGATTTAATACTGTATCATGATACGCAGTTATGATTTGATACGTGATACGCCGCGATCCACTTCGAGTCGGTTTTTCCCCGAGCATAAAGGGGTATACGGATACCCTCTTATCAAGTTTGCACGTGTACCGATACGAGCACCGATCAGCTCAGTACTGACAGTACGTTCCAGTTGTCGGAGCCACAAGTGTTTATTTAGTTTTCATTGGAATTATAGACAACGAGACCGTAATTAGGTTGATTGAGGCCTATAAGGCCAAAAATATTCGAAATCAGTAGGCGACATGCGAGTAAAGTTTTTAGATGTTTTCGCTTGCATGTTGAAATTTTAAGTCTCGTAGCAATGTCCCTCCACCAAGTTTTTCTCCATTTCTAAATAATTCCAGTTCCCACTAACGTCGTGTCGTTTTTTTTTAGTTTCTTTGCATAAAATAAACACACATTAACGCTAAATTTCGGTGAGCGATGTGATAAAATGATACGGCGTTGTGATACGATACGCTGTTACGCTACAGCTAGTATGGACGCATTTTTTCACACGACGATGGTAATGATACGATATGCCCAAAGTGGGTATCCTTACTTAGGATACGCGTGCTTGATACGATACGCATTATCGTGATCGCCAAAATGATACAAATGTGGATGAAACCTTATATGTCTTCATAACCCATGTAAATATCATGAGAAGTGGTCAACTAGCTAAATAGGTTCTTTTTTCGATATTGTTATTTTGTTTTTGCGATGTAGATTTTTTAAAGTATTTTTTATCTTTTTTTAAATTTTGCACAATAGTACAGAAAGTAGAGGTAATAAAAATTTTAAAAAATATTCAAAAGGATTTGGGCGCGAGATATTCTCATCACAGAAATTCGGTAATATATTATAAATAACACAAGCAACACGTTACGACTACAGCTGATAGTGTCTTATATTAAATGGTATAGAGAGATAAAAATGGTAGAAATATTATGGAATTGTGATCAGTAGATTACCTCAGGTAATGAGGTTCCATGCAAGTTCCATTCAAGTCAATGTTCGATTTCATTATTTTATGATGGTATGCAATGAATTATTCTCCGTATGTAGAGAGATTCTGTACTGAGAGATCGGAAAAAGTTTTCTTATCTTTAGAACGTAGCTTAAGGCTATAATATAAAAGGTTTTGGAATTTAGCTTGGATATATGAAGGGGTGAGATAGTTATTGAAGGTATTACAAGAAATTGATAAGATATACTGATTTCCACCCCCGCCAATCTTTAATCGTTTTAGTTTTGGCATCGGCTAAAATTAAACTTATCTAACGTATGGTAGATGCTCCGATATATGGGTATATTTTTAAGTTTGAAATTGAATTGAATACACGGGTTTCGAAGTTGCTTTAATTTATTGAGAAGTTGCTTGTTTACGTTCTAATAATATAAATCTTCATAATCTAGTATAAAAAAGTAAAGTTTGATAAATGTGTACTTTGAATTGAATTGGGAGAATTTTTTGAAAACATTTTGGGGTAAGATAACGCTAAAGATTTATTTGTGGAATCGCAATCTATATCATGTATAAGGCACGGAAAAACATATGGAGTATTTCTCTGGCCAAGAACACATATTTATATTAACTTTGCTATTACCGATTTTCAATAAATGGATTAGTAAATAGTGAGAGTAAAATCAAACAACTATTTGCCAGCATAAGGAGAGTGAAATCAAATAACTATTTGCCAACAGAGGGAACTCTCTGCTGTAGAATTGTTGTTTTGATTTGTTTAGCATGGATTGTTTAATCTCGATATTATTCGAGAAATATAGTTATGACAAGGTACAGTAATATTAAAGATTTTAATGTAACTTCCTTTTGTTATAGAAACTAATACATGAGTATTATTTATTTTTATTTTTGAGCCGTTTAACGAGGGTAGACAGTACGGTAACGTCCAAAAATTCGAATATACTCATATTCGAATTTTTGGTAGGAACATATCGTAGGCATTTTATTAACTCAAGTCTAAAAATATTCAATTAAAAAAGGTATGTTTTAATAAGATTAGATGTGAGTAAGCGCGTGGGTATTCGTGTGGACGTGCGTGTGAGGTGCTTGGCCATTAATTATATTTCCAACGGTCTCTAATATTTTTTCTAACTTGAAATTTAGTGTATTTTATAAAAAAAATTTATTAAAACGCCCTTTTCTCATAAGCTCTTCCGATGATTATTTTCAAGTTTGAAAAACTAATATTATTTGTAGCAAACAATATACATAGGTACTTTCTCGGAAAAATGTAGCTTTGTAAAATACAAGTAAATAATAATAAAAACTTTGTAAAATATATATATATATATATATATATGCATATATATGTGTATATATATAAATATATATATATATATATATATATATATATGATAAACTTTTGTTATTAGTAAATAGCATGCATTCTTACAGGGAGATAATTAGTGCTTTATAAATCTAACATTGGATTTACTGATAAATATTTTATTAGCCCAACAATAATATTATGTTGCGACTACACAAAAATAAACCTGTGCAGAATTGTTGTACCTTTTATTAACATTACTAATAATCATATATGACGTCAGAAATGAAAGAACATATACCTGAATGTTGGTCTGAAACTTATCTCGGAAAAAATCTAAAGTACTTCTGCAAAGTATAAGTAAATAGTACGCATTCATGCAGTGAGAGTATTGTTGCTTCATGAGCCCAACAATACAAATGCTTTATAAGTTCTAGACTAACACTTGATTGCGACATTACATAAAATATTTACGTGTTGAGTTGCTGTACAGTTTATTTATATTACTCGTAGTCGTAAAGTATATTTTCAGAAATGAAAGGACTTATATCTGAATGTTGTTTTAATATCGGTTGTGCATGTTCAAAAACTGTTTAAAACACTATTATATAATCAAATATGGCGCTATAATTATAAATAAATGTATTTAGGTTAACATTTGCTTACTTAAAGTATTCAAATATAAGTTTGTTTTTATTTATAAATATATTGAATTCACGTAACTGATTTTTTTTGCATTTAGCTACTTCATTGGGAACGGACGAGCCGTGGACTGATAAAAGATATTATTGCGATACGTTAAGTTTTCTGTGGATTCCTTCCAGTGCTCATCATCACAGAGCCTTCCAGTGCTCATCATCAGGTTGTTAAGAGCTTATTACAATTGAAATGAAATATTCCGTAAATTTTTCTATATTCGCTGTTGCATATGTAAACATGTACATATATTTATTATGGATATATGTACATATTTATCATGTTTTTACTATTTTTGTCGTGCTATTTTTGCTTAGAAATGTTACTAAAAATATTCCGGATCGTTAGATTGCTTCTATCGTGTATCATCACGAGTTCTCTTTGAAACGAAATACTTATTTCAGTCCTTTTTTTCATATTGCTTCCAGCTCAATTAGACCAACACTTTCGTGATATTGGACCATTAAGCGTTTCTGTAATGAAGTTTTCTTCTCGCTCGGCTGCTAGTTGCATTTCAGTGGGGCCATGTGAAAATTAACATTTTATAGTTAATTTTATAATTTGTTTTTATTTATGATATTTTTCTACGCAGTTTAATGGCGTATATTTTATAAATAATCTTGTATTCGGTTGGTCCATGACCGGTGTCCCGTAAGTCATGAACCAACCGAAAAGGGGAGATAAGCCAAGTTATGTCTGATTTACTGACGAACTTTGATCTTAATAAAAATATCTTAGTCTTCGAGATATAGACAGTTTTTTAAAATTTGTGGAAATCACTACTGTCGATAGAATTTTTGAGTGCCACGACTACAAATTAAGTTTAATTGTTAATTTTTTTGTAGTCAAATATAGTATTACGCATTTTTAGTTAATAAAGTGCCTTATATTTTAAGTGTGAACACCTTTTTTGAAAGCACTAGGATTTTTATTAACATGATTTTTCCATTATATCTGCCCTTTTTTAAAATGGTTTGCCAGTTCTGAGTAGTACATATTTTCTTCAGCACAGTCAAAGTTGGGTGACGAAAATTATGTAGTCCTAAAAGTACGTGTTTTTCATGGCGTGTTTTTCACGTTAAAACGAGCGTTTTTACTAACATTACCAAGAAATGACATTATTGATAAATATGATAAATGACATTGATAAATATGATAAATTACATTATTGATAATGACATTATATTTATTAAAGTTAATATATATTTATTTTCTTGATATATTTGTCCTATGTAATCGACTTTCTTGAGAGTTTTATATGCATATTTATTGAAGGATTTTTATGAATGTTACTTGCGGAAGAAAAAGAAGCAGTTAAGTGGGATGTACCGAGAATTGGGACAAGTCAAGAAAATAGAGAATGTTAAGGTGTTTTCATTATACAATGATTGTGGATGAAATTCATGATTGTCAAAGTATATTAAAGTAATGTTTCTTTTGAAGTAATAGACGAGACAGATAATATTTCTTTTTTAATATTAATAAAATTACTACCAGATATGTTTTGCTGTATTTACCTATATAGGTGAGAGCTTAAAAGTATAGATACATCATACAAAGTATTACGAAACTCACACTCGCGGCAGGTAGTCAACTCGTTATTTAATTTTGACCAAAAAAGATTTTTCGTGAACCGGCAGTTATATTTCATATTGCATTATCGCTATGCGGAGGTTGGAACCGCGATAAATCAACTTTTTGCATGTCGGTTATCTGCGGCAGTGCGGCTGACAATCACCGCAGCTGAAGGGCAGCCGCTGAATTAATTGGAACACGCGCACCAGTCCTACCCTTTATTAAAATATTGTCAAAAAATGAAGTTTGGAAAAGCTAATAGCATTTTCTAGGACATAACGTGGGTACCATGAGTCGAATTTGGTGATTTAAACTCTTTTTTAAAATCGGTATAGATCTCCGTTTAACCAATAGTTAATTAAAAACAAAGAACAGACGTCTCTAGTTGATTATACGTTTTTAATTTCCACAAATCGTTACAAATATCTCAAAAAATAAAAGCAAAATGGCACAAACCGTAAACGGGAATAAATAATTATGTTTTATTTATTTATATTGCTATTAATATTTATTACAATTCTATTAAAATTTTAATAAATTAATTAGTTGAAAAATATTTACAGAAAGTAATATTACCGATTAATGATTAACGGTACTAAAGCATTACGTATGAGTCTAGTTAAATAACTGCTTATGGCTACTTAATAAGGTTTATTAAATTGCCATGATCAGTATTTAAAATGGAATGAAAATATTGAGTTTTACAAATATTTGAAGGTATTCTATTCCGTTAATAAATAACACAGAATTATAAAATTTACATTTTCTTGAGTGTTTCCTTGCTTATATACCTACATGTACCATATATGTTAATGAATAAAGTTGATGGCGAAATTCAACCTCCATTTTGCCACTTTAATATGACTTTTTGTTATTATAAATATGAAAAATATACTATAGAAGGAAAATAGGCTTCATGTATTATCTATCCATATGGCCAAAAAGTAATGAGGACATGTATGGCGTACATTACGCATAAACCACTTTATGAATTTTAATGAAATTTTGCAGTTTTGTATATTAGAGGTTCGATCAAAGTTTACAATAGAAATCATCAATATTATTGCTCGACTCCGTTACTAATTAACTACATAACAGATTACCAGTTACCTAATCGAGTATAGCTTTCATAACCAATCGCAATAAGTGTGTAGTTTAATAATTTTAGTTGCATTTACATAATTTCTTAATAAAAGGTTTTAATTGATTAACGAATTGATATTTACATGTTCGTAACTGCAGCATCATTAATATCTTTCTAACTCTAAGGCACTTATTTTGGGTCACTCCGGTTAGTGAAAGCTTGGAAATGTAGAAAAGTGTAATGCAGAATAACATTTTCCGTTCAAAAAGTAGTTCAAATTATATAGCAGTTAATATTATTTTTAGTAGGTTATATCAATTAGTTATTAATACAGGCCTTCATTCATTTTATGTATGGTGAGGATTAAACTGAGTTAAGGTAATATTTGGACATCTCGAGAAAAAGATACATACCGACTAGTGTATATATCTTAGAAAAAGTATTAAATCATACTTATTCAAGTATGATTTAATACTTTTTCTTTATGCTTGTATAATTAAACGACTAATTACCTTCACTACCACAATGTTGGGTTAACGTTTTATGTAGACATATTGCTTCATAATCTTTTGTGTGGTAAATTTTACCACTTGTAACACTATTTTAGTAACAACTCCGTCATCCTGGTGCTATTATAGATGAGCGCAGAGTAAATTGGACACCCTTGGTCGATATTTGAAAACGATCAGTTGATTTCAGTTTACTACAGTTTGTGAGGTATGCAATGAAGAACGCCCACTCGAAAAATGCCATACTGCGATGAATATATTCAATTTGTTATAGCATCACTAAATCGTTGACCGATATAGCTCCTTTCGTCGTAATTATATATAACTTGGTCGTAAATATAATTAAAAATAGAAGCAATACGTTTCGACTTTCTTCAGCTGCATTAAGCCGTGTTCTGATACTCGAATGATTGCTACATTTTTTAATGAATTAATTACTTTATTAATTTACGATTACAAAAATATTAGAATAAAAGGTTTGTAAATTTTAATAGGAAACTAGGAATTTGACGATAACATATTTCAATAGATTTATTTTAATTTGTCAAACTACTCGCTTTATTGGAAGTATGAAAATATTTGAATAGTTTAACATTGTGTGAAGTGGGAAATGTGTGCATTATTCTAACCAGTCTGGTAATATTCTTCTAACATTATTTTCTAGTTTACAGAAGACGACAAAAACTGGTCTTCACAGACGCATAGGGAAGCATTTTGGTTCAAATGTATTGAGTTATACAAAGTATGTTTGCGGCAACATATTAATTTCAAAGAGGATACAAAATAATCAAAAAAATAAGTGATCAAATAAGCATCAAAGTAAGAATTCTGAAGTTAATCGACGAAGTCGACACGATGGTGAAAAATGTTATCAAGTAAAGAAATATGTCACCGTGATTTACAAAAATTCTGATCGTAATAATTCGTATCTCTTAAGATTATATTTACAATATTAGTTACTCTAAAACGTCAGTGATAGTATAATTTACTAGTATATTCACGTCGCTACGATATCGTCTCAGATACTATAATCCCAAGCAAATGTTTGTCTATTAACTTATTATGGTTATTATGTCTTGTTAACTACTCGTATACTGACATCATCACACCCTTAAGTTTAATTATGTCGTCGTGACAGTATTCTAATATATAGGTTTATGTCGTCATTATCGTCGTAATATCGTAGATGGGGACGGCTATATCCGTACCTTAAAATGATATGAACAGTGATCGACAAAAAAATTTATAGGTTGCAAAGACTATTAATCCTTAATGTATTTATATGCAGTTACATAAAACGATTATTTAGATAAAATTTACTTTCAAAATAGCTTCCAATAATCAGCGCGTCATAAATCCGATAATCTCAAATAAAGCTCATGGAAATGTGATGATGGAAGTAAATAGTAAAAAGTTTAGAGCACACCGATCATGGTAATGTTTCTTTGTACTGGAAGATCGATTGCGTAGATGAAGAACATTACGTCTTATTGAAACCTGTCTATATCTTGGCACAATTTAAGCCTACAATTGACGAATCATCATTATTGAGTTATTTTTTAAAGCACTGCAATTTGAAGATTTAAGGTAAATTAGTTTACGCATTCCTATGCGGCATCGTAGTATATAAATTTAATTGTTTATATGTGAACCCACGGTCAGTCAATTATGCGTGAATTTGAATTCCACGTAATATAAAATAATATTTTATTTTCCAAAAAACTTTAATAATTAGTTGAATTAGTTGTTAGTAATTTAAATAAAAATAATATGGGTACTGTTTTTTACTTAGAAAAAATTAAGCAAAATTACAATTGAAGCATATGCTTTAGTTGTTAAAATTCTAAAAAATGTAAACCGATTTTAGAGATGAATACTGCTTGTGTGTATAGATTTAAAATATGTGTAATCACAGTAGAATATATAAGGCTATTCGAGATTTCGTTACTTATGACGAAGCAAGGCGCATAGAAAAATCATTTTGCGTTTGGATAAAGGAAATAAAGGACGGGAGTAAATTTAAAACGGTTAAGATATCAGCACCAGATTTATATAAAGTGAAAGTAAAACTATGACAACGACTAAAACGCGTTTACAAAGAAAGTGAAGCAAGTGAAAAAGAAAAAGTAGATAACTCACAAAGACAAAGATATAGATGGAAATTGAGAAATATTTAAAGGTAAGTCAAAACATAAATGATCATAAAACAGAAGAGAGTTTACGAAGTGTATGTGAGAGTCAGTAAAGCAAACAAATTATAAGGTATTAGAAAATAATATATTAGTCTTGGGCAGACGATAAAGATAAGGGCGAATTTAAAGATAAGGAGAAGGGATTAAACATTCCATAAGTTAAGCGGCAAGAAAATTTAAGGGTATGAAATATATCTAACTATTGTCTATAAACAGATTTAACTATAGTTTGTTAATTATTTTCCATTTTTTTTATTAATCCACAAACTATATTTTTGACACAAAAGTTAATATGTATGGATCTACAAGGAGAAGAATATTGTTAAGGAAGAAGAAAGAGGTCATGAGAGATTAAAAACATGTCCCAACATTTTGCATTAAAATAATCTATTTTTCTCCAGCAGGAAAGTTTCAGCCCTACATTCTCCATATAGGCGTGATGTTATACATTTAAAACTCTCAGAGGCTAATACTCGTAAATTTCATAAGGCTACAGTTCTAGCTAAACGGTACGGAAAACGAGACTTATTTTGTATGGCCAGTATCCTACCAATTCAATTTCTATTTTTAGTTAAGTTATCTTTTACAGTGACAAAAATAGATGCATGATGTAAGCAAATATATCAGTATTCAGCCGATCAACCCAACAAACTGGAACCTTATTACTCATTGGAATGAAGCCAATTTGATTCCATGCCAGTGGCTGATTATAATGGGCTTCATATTTTTTTAAATCCCAGTGATGATAACTTTAAATCAAAAATCATTGTCTCCATTCAAGCCTTTTAGGAATAGGTTACGCTTACACGTACACAATATAATTATGAGTATAAATAGAAGTCAATAAAAATTAGTCCGCGTTCACAATTTTGAGTATCATCACCGGAATGTTGCCGAGATGTGTGGTCCGATTTTAATATCTCACATATATCTTATAGTTTAGATAATGAGTTTCCTAGTGTATTGGGTTTGGAGTTTGCAGCGATGAATGTACCAAATAAGTTGTCTTTATATTTACTCTGTATTAGTCTTTCGATTTATGAGACGATGTAAGTTCACCAAGTTGGCTAAGTGCTAATTTCGAACAATCTCAATCAATATGTCTGTGTATTTCATTATCGATGTCTTTTTTTCTGACCTGATCTTGCGTTTGTACCAAAGCCACACCTTATTTCTCGTTTATAAGAATGTAACTTATTTTTGGATTATGATCAAATTTTGTAGATCTTATGCTTCAATAGCGCGTAATTCGTACGTTTGCTGAGTTAAGTCCAGGCCAACAACAATTTTTAAAAATCACTAACAATTTCCTTCAACTAGTAATAAATAATATTTTTCTCTTTTGTCCTCTGTATTACATTAGTGATTTTTTGAACACATTTCAAATTCGCTTTATCTCGGAGAGTATCACGTAGGTTATAACACCCGAGCGACTTTAAAGTCCTTTTGCATATTTTCTTGTAGTAAATCATAACTATTAAGATAATGAAAACTTTACCATGAAGCGCAGCAGGAATGTGCGTCTGTTTTTTATTTATTTTTCTTGTTGTTTTATTTATTAGCTTTGCAGCGGAATTATTAATATTCATTACTATTGAACATTTTTTAAGAAGGCAGAATAGCAGGCAAAATGGTATTTTTCTAAGATTTTAGGGATTAATAATAACCATCTAGTTATGTAAATAACTAATATAGTTAATTTCATATATTTCAGTACGTAAATATAATTACATACCTGGGCATATTCGTAACTGAATTGTAATGAAAAGTTAAGATACCGTTAATTGCGTTCGATCCTTCCATTCTCGATTTTCTCATATTTCTAGCTATTATATAATCTATTTGTATAATTAGAAATACTCATATAGATATATTGAAATTTTCGAATGCCTAATAACACTCTACAATTGCTGTAACTAATATTTAATATCAGTATTATTATAGTTTCAATACAATGTACGAAAAATTGGCGCAAGAAAACTATCAACTGTCACTATATTTTACTTGCAAATATTAGGTATACATCTTCATTTATATGTATCGAATTTTAATGTTTCCATATATACTGTAAATTTCTTATTTAAAAATATTATTTAAATATATTTAGAGTCGTTAGCTGTCATTATGTAGTCGGCAGACGCCGCAAGCACTTATTGAAGTTGGGCACTTCTCGTTGCTCTTTTTATTCATTCCGTCTGCAGCTCAATTAGCTCCGTGCTTCGCGTTATGGGAACATTATGTGCAAGTTTCTCTGGGATAACTTTATTTTCAACCATCCTGCTCGTAAATGTTGGAGTTTTAAACTTATGAAGCGGAATTCAGAGTTGTATGTTTGGTATTTAGCTTATGGAGACGTGACGGTGACCCTAGATGCTTATGTAAGAACTTATCGATTCCAGTGTTTATAAGAGTACAAGAGAAAGTTTCTTTCATATATCTGCAAATTGTTTATTATCTAGGAGATAAAAGTAAAGAAATCTTCGTATTCAAGTACCTTCTTTAACATAAGGGATATAATGCTTCTCAAACCTTTTAATATTCAGAAGAATAATGTATTTTCTGAATGGCGCTGAATGAAAATTAATCTACCTAGCAATAGATTTTAGAAATAATGGACAATAATTGTACGTATACCTTTGTACATGTGTAATATGTATACCTTTGGTGGAATTATAAATATTATGGGTTTAAATGGAAAGAATTTCTTTGAAGAAGAGAAAGAAGAAGAATTTCATAATTATGTATTAGTGCCTAGAAACGACATATCAAAACTCAACATGTCTGCTTGCTGTGCTATGGTGGCCGTCTTGCAAGCTGGCAGCAATAACTGATTTTAAGTTTTTCGGTTCTATTTCTTTGACAGTTTGGAATAACAAAAAAGTTCGCACCGAAGACCCGAAGATCAATTGAAATCATAACTATTTTATACAAAATACTGAAAAAATTATTTTCTTATCCTTACAATTTGCGCTTTTCTCCTTACAATGTGTGATAATCATATTTTTTTCTATAATTTCAGTTGTCATGTATAAAATTTCTATAGAAATATTTTTGTATGTTAACTATTGAAATGTAATGGGTTAATATGCTTCATTATTATTACAAATTTCTGGTATCTCTGTTTCTCTATTAGATATAGGCCTCTTCTCTTCCTGCGGGAAACATTGGCGATCGCAGTGCTCAGTTTTTCGTATCAAGCCGTTACTACCCGTCACTAGTCTCTTGTATTTAGACATATGATTATAAATTCCAATTCAGCACCGCTGAATCGATATGAAATCAATAAAAAGTGATCAATATCGAATTATAGATGAAGATTTGATCCATTTTTAAAAATTGATATAATGCATATTGCCAAAGTCTAGAGACAACTTAGCAAAAATTGAGGTTTTTCATAAAAAATGTGGTGTCATAGAACATACGAACAATCTACTTGGAAAATATTATCGATATATTTCAGTACCGAGTACATTTTTTCCCATTTTTTACTCGTTAACACTTAATACTTTTACTTATATGAGTACTTTACAACGGGTATCGTAACGAAACTCTTTCAAAATTATGTCGTTAATATAATACTTCAATAAAATTATTTTGAAGTGCAATGCGATGGTGGTAATCAGCCCTATGTTGTATTATGAATAACGTATAAGTATTCTTTATAAGGTACGGAATTATTTGCATTTATACAGAAGTCGGTATGTTGTATCATCATGAAACTATTATTTTGACAACTACATACTTTAAAATTGGCCTAGTGTTACTTTACGCAAAAGTAGCTAAACAGTTGATGTTCCGGCTGACATTACAGGTTATTTAAATATTTTTTTCGGTAATGTAGTAAATTCAGCCTTACCAGTATAACTAATTAAGCAAACTGAAGGATAAAACGTCTAATTTTTATAGTTACCTTATAAAAAATGAGTTGTTTTTTAAATTGGATATCATTTTAGCAAACGTCATTTAGGTATATTTCATCTCATAAAAGTATTTCGCATTAGAAGAATCGCTTGTAAAATCCGTACTCAAGAATTAAGGGATATCTCGGATCCATTTACTTTACCAAATGGTACTTTCGTAAAATACTTTATTTATAATAAATAACAAAATTTTGGCCACTTGCGGCTGATGTTGAAAGTGACACGACGAATAAATCTTACTTGACGAGCAACAAAACAAAATAACCTACAAAAATGCATCTCTTGTCACACATAGATAAAGTACAGAAGATTCATCCGCGGCGAGGGGCTGGAAATCGTAATAGATCCAATGCGTCGTACTGTTAAAGGGCGTAAGTGATCAAAACAACATACCACGCATCATACCGTCGACAGATTTATGTTTCATCTATTTTAATATAGGACGAATAATCTATAAACAAACAATTAAGGTCAAAACACACGAACACTCATCAAATGTAGGTACCTCCGAAAACTTCCTCGCTGTAAACACGTCTCAACGACTCAATACTTCATGCCAATATCATACATTAATTACGCTGACGACGTACAAGTAAGTACATTACGCGAGATATGCCCAGCGCACGTAGAGATATATTTACGCCTATGAACATCGCTGGGGCGCGAGTAAAGGGTAGATTTTCGATTTAATCACGTAAGATTTTATAGAGGCAGGAAGCTGTTAAAATCCTTTCTGCCCTCGCACTAATAACTAACGCCGATAAGGAACACAAATCTCTATAATGGCCCGTGCCAAGTTTATTTCTCCATTATCTAACACAATCGGGTGAGCTCAGGCTTTCGGGGCGTTTGACTGGCGCTCTCTAATTTCGGAGCTGAACTAATTGGTTCAGGTAAAGAAGAATGGAATCGATACGGGTC
Organism: Druceiella hillmani; assembly: GCA_039881145.1. Classification (NCBI taxonomy): domain Eukaryota; kingdom Metazoa; phylum Arthropoda; class Insecta; order Lepidoptera; family Hepialidae; genus Druceiella; species Druceiella hillmani. Next base: position 27,070,101 of record JAYKKI010000001.1, read on the forward strand.
CAAATGTCGGGCGTGGGTTCATGTAGGAAGTGATGGTAGTTCCGTTAATTGCATTTACCATTTGAATGGTGTTATTGTAATGCGATGTGAAGATAGGAAAGCGGTTTGATTTCATGGAATTTATGGACTTAGTTGTTTGTGACCTATTACATAGTAATTATATTTTAGAGTGATTTTAATAACTAACGATGTAAATACTTCAATATTTAAATTATTAAGAAAAATCAAGAAATAAAAAAATATATAGAAGGACGCAATTTTTTAGATTTGCAACTATTATACAAAGTAAGAAAGACTTTTTAATGCCATCTGGTATTAAAAAGCAGTAAATATAAAGGATTATGAGAGGCAAAACTATTTTAGACGACTTTTGAAAATTAAAAAAAAATACAAATTTCTTTTGTATAAAATACAATTTATCCTACTTTTTTTTAATTTGGACATAGTAAGACTTTCTGAGAAAATAATAACATATTTGGAGGAAAAGAAACTAAATAGGCTTTCTGAGTTTTATTTTTTATATTTATTGTAAAAGTTATCACCACTCTTATACTCGACACTTGTATAGTAATTGTTATCTCTTATTCAAAATAAAAGAAAAAGCATATTGTTCTTAATATTCCTTAGTACATTATTTTCCATATTTTTAAACTTCATTGTTCATGGCTAATTATGTATCTTTTCCAACAATTTAATTTATTTTTATCGGACAATGATCACATCACGTTAATTTCATACAATACGTTTACTGTCCATATATCCCAAAAGATGAATACTATTTAAGCCAACAATGGGAGAAGCATTAATATTAATTAGTACCTATATGAATACCATTTTGACCACTTAATACCGTTTTGATACTCGAATTTATCCTATTGTAAACACCAGTGTTCAAACAGGGGTTTCTATAACACCAAAATATATTCAGCATACATATCAAAATGCATTCTGAATTCTAAATTTTAAGTCATTCTCCTAATATTAAGTCATTGTCATAAATAATGTAGTATTATCAGATCTTATTGTATATTTTAAATTAATATTTTAAAAACCAAAAACGTTGGCGCAGCACTTCTTGTTGCCAGCGTTGAAGAAACTCCAAAAAAGTTACTAATTAGAAACTGAAAAAAACTGCTTTAAAGATTGATTTAAGCGGATAAAGCATTTTGCAGATGCTAAAGTTGAAAAGAAGTACCAACATAGTTAGTTAAAAACTAAGAAACTTTTGAGATAAAAATAAAAATTATAGCATATAAACATTTTGTATTTTTATCTCAAAACTTTCTCAGGATCCCATCCATGCCTAAACATTCTCATCAAAGATTTTCCCTCATGAGCAAAGATTTTCTTTCAAATGTTCAATTATTTGTTTTAGGCTGAACTCACGTCTTGTTTTAAATAATTATTAACGGTATGATTAAAATTAATCATTTATTGTTTTTACCTTCATAATATCTGTGAGTTAACTTAAATTAGTCCAAATTTCTTGATTTATTTGAAAATTTGCTCGATCTACTTATATATTTCTGTTCTTTTACAAAAAGTCATTTACTATCTATGGTATGAAATTTCGTAATAGACTGTTCTCGATACGAGGAAATTACTTTTTAATAATTTTTATTTAAATTAATTTTACGATCGCCACTAAAGTGCTATATTTCATAATACTTAATCCTTCCGTTTTCGTGATTCATTTTTTCTCCATTGAAACATTACTTTTTTACATAAGTAAGAAAAAATTTAAACGATTTATAAAAAAAGTTATGTAAAAAGCTTGCCCATGTTATCTTTTTGTATTATTAATTATTAATATAACAGATTTGAGCGTAAAAATCACTGTTTTTTATAATTTTTATGTAACACTTTTTGAAAATATTTAACTACGTTTTATACTTATTCTCAACATGTTTACTGACTTCAGATTAATGGAATTTAAACGGAATAACTGTTTAATTTGTATGAAAGATAGTGTCATCCATGAAAATGTGAAATTTTGTAAGTCTAACTTTCAATAACGCGTGACCACAAAATGAAAATTTTGTGCTAGGCTTAATCCACCATTCGCATCTATTTGAACTAGCTTTCGAGTTGAGTGTTTTATGGAAGAGGTAATATCGGAGAGTCATACACGAACATTTCTTACTTTCCTTACACTTGTATGTAGGTACATATCATTACATTATGCTTTCATTTTTGTATTTGCTTACGTCGACCATTTCTCAGTACATTTTGTTTCACTGTCTTTGAAAATATATTTTACAACACAGGGCTTAAAATTTAGTAAGTACTACTACCAGGAACCTCAAGTTAATACTGACTTTTCAAATAGAATTACAATTTTGTTTACATATTCACGTCACTATTTAAGTTTATATCTATATTTCTACAATTATCTTCCTCAATCTTCCTAAATTTTCAAAGAAATCTATTATTTCTCGCAACATAAATCAAAAAGTATTTGAGAATTTCTTAGCATTTGTTGATATTTATTTGTATGTTTGGTCGAAATTTCGAATAAAATTATCTATATTCTTATTTAGATTAATTTGATTCTCAATAGTCTTGCCAAAACTTTTCTCAAAATTATTGTAATTTTATAGAATGAGCAGTAATATTCAAAGAAATTCAAAGAAAATTAATTTCAAGCTCATTTGTATATAAATTAATATAGATTTCCAATGGAAGATTTTAATCGAATTTTCAGTAAAATGGAGTATTCGGAGAAGATTCGTTTCCATCACATCCATAATTATATCGTTACATTGCTGATAATTGCGTGAATGGAATTAAGAACACCTTTAAGCCAAATTGTATTAACGGAAATGGAGCAACTGTGAAGTGCTTTACGTTTTGAAGTGATAATTTGGTTAAGCGCTTTATTCTTGCGATTTTAATGAAAATAATTATATGTTAGATATTAATTTATGTACTTTTACTTTCGAAAATAATTTTGCACTATACTAAATAAAATGAAACCTGAAATATACATAAGATGTGTTTCGGATTTATGAAATGATTGAAAAAAACGAAAAAGAACTGTAAATTCTAAAAAAAGAGACTAGTAAATTCCTTTACATTTTAGGTTTAGCCCGTTTATTGATAATAAGTATAGCTAATTTGTATGAGGTTGTAAGGTTATTCTATCACTCTGGAACTGAAATGAGAGACTAGAAAACTTTTCAAATTATTAAATTCACGAAATAAAATATTTTAACTATGTTTGTTAAGTTTTTAAATAAATTTTATGCCGACATAACTCGTAGGTACAGTGTGCACTTACAAATCTCAATTCATTTTTAAGTGACGACCTGTGAATTTTGATTGTAAGATCTGTAACTAATCATTTGCAACAACGATTTTATCAAGATTTATCGACAATCAACACTGGAATATAATGGGGCTTAACAGTTGGTTTATTTATGTCTTAAGCATTTTAATCTAGTTAAGATGTGAAGATAATGAATGATCTGATATATAAAAAAAACAACGATACGAACACGCTTACTAAACAATTATCAATAATGAACTATAAGGTAATTCTAAGAATATTAACCTTAGAAATATAAAGTTCTTCAATAGAGCGTGCGGATAATACACGAATGTCGTTCTATAAGTGAATCGTCTTAGTTGGCAGAATAATATTTAGTTTCATACTCACATATAATATAAATTTTTAGAAATATGTAACCAATGAAACGGACCTGTAGGAACTGGAAGAACTGCCCGCCATACTTGTTACAAACCTGAAAGGGACTCATAATACATTTTAAAATATATAAATATGTTACCACATTTATTCAATAATATCTTTAAAACTAGGAAATAAATCACTTCTTATGTTTAACAAAGGAATGCGTTTGCAAGCAAAAGTACCAGAAAATTAAATTTATGAGTTTGTAATTACGTCACAGAAACTGTGAGAATATTATCCGACAATTCCCAATATCTTGTACTTTGTACTGAAATGTATATTTTTAATCCAGGTGGAATCCAGAAGCACGTTTTTAGTATTGATTTTGCGCTCTGGCACGAATATTACGCTTTCACATATTTCAATTAATAGTAAAAATATTACATGACGCAATGCGTCACACCGTAAACAAAACAAAACCCATACACACTCCACAATCCAAACATCCACCGGAATAAAATGTAACCCTCATTTACATAATCGCTGGCCTTATCAGGCCGGCGTAGCCCCTAATACCCCGGCATATAAATAACGATAGACGCTTACAATAATACGGCAACCTGCATCCAGCTAATTAAACCGATTCATAAAACCCATTAGTCATATATGAGCAGTGCTCAGTTTATACATCAGTCGATACAAGTGGCTTACATAATTCGACACACTTGACAGCAACTTAATTCCGAATCGGCGAATTCATTAAAACACGGGACGACAGATAATGGAAGAATAATTAATCCAGGGTTTGCGATATCTTTCAAAGGGAATAAATTTTAATGAGGCTTTTTGTATAAGTTTAGTTTGTTTTCGAAGGTGGTACCGAAGTTCGAAGAGGTGACCGTATAATAAATAATTCATTAGTTCGATGGCGAGAATCGTGTTGTAATTGAGAAAGTTAATTCCTTATTAATGTAAGTTCGGGCTAACACTTTGGTGACAGTTTAAAGGCTTAATTCATTGGCTGTCGCTTTGGAACTGATGACGAAATTTAATTAGAGTAAGGGCCTTTGAAATGAGGCTACATTGAGTCTTGGCGTTGGTGGGGGTGAATAGTTTAAAAGTTGGTGAATTCCCGTAGTGACAATTGAATTGAAGAAACTGTTTAATTTACTTTAAATGTGAATTGTTAAATAGAGCAATATTTCACGAAACACCCTCCAAGAAAACTCTATTCTAAATTCTAAAATATAAAAACAAAACGTAATTACGTTTAAATAGATTAATATTTCATGACGGTTACATCACATTGTCTTCTAATGGTATTATCCGTCATTTCAGTTCATCAGTGATAGCTCATGTGGCAATCCAACAGAATATTTCCATTTGTTTCCAAAGAAAGAAGTTGTTTTTATTGCAGTGTGACAGCATGAGAGTAGCTCTATCGGATTATGCGAACTTTGCAAGGGATATGTTTCTATAAGGCTTTTTAATTTTTATTAATTGAATGTGAGAGATTGCCCTGGATGAAGATTACCAGAAATTTTAAAATATCCATCTTTAAATTCTTTCAAAATAATGCTTGGATCTGTCATAGGAGAGTATGCCTTCTCTAGGAGAGTATAACTCATCTTTATGCGTATAAATAGTATTCTAAGTTCTCTGTGCAATTTCCATATTTTGAATCTTCTTTACTTGCTGAAATTCAGTTGTTAATTGAAAAGAACATTATTGCATAATCTACGCACCTTACCTGAGATTTTAATATAATAAAACTGAACCAATCTAACAGTTTTTTTTTACAATTTTAGCTGTTACTTTATCAGAAATAAGATCCATACATTTATACATTGCTAAAAGAGATTTGTCGAATTATTTCTTTACTTAATATAGTTTTCTATAACAGTTTCGTTTTTTAAGTAGTTGAAAATGTTAGACTCAACTAGTCTTATACTGGTTGGCCCGTAGTTTTGGTAAGGAAGTCTTACTTTTGGAGGTTAACAATAGTTGGATAAAAATCTTATTTTTCTCTAGTTTTATTTTAGTCTCAAAACGCCTATCAATATATGCGAGTTTCTCGTTCCAATTCCGTGTTAACATTATTTTGAAACGGAAAATATTTATCTACTTTTGACAATATGTTCAAATATTGACATTGCTAGACAGCGCCCAGTAAAATATTAAAAACTGGTTGTAATTTAAATGCAATTCTTTTGATTTATATATTATTATTTTTATATTTATATTCTTGTTCAGGTTTTTTAGCTAGCTCATGAAACGTCAATTTGAGTATTTCGATATCACAGCCTATTTTGCTTACGGACTATCTAATGGTTATTGATAATATTGACTGTGTATTCATTGGTATCAGTTACAAAAAATTAACGCGTGAATAATTAGCGCCGTATGCGTATTCGAAGTAGAATACAGTAGTGTATAGTCTCTGTGCGAGCATATTAAATTGCAGTAAGAACCGATACTGAGACCTACCTAGTATCGATCATTTATCAACAGAGGTACGTCCTGTATCAGTAATATAACAACAGAGTTATTTAACTGATATCTTCCAATATTATATTTTATGTTTAGCAATGTAGAAGACTTTTCTGGTAACAATAGGGGTAATGTTCAAATGATACTATGTCAGCTGTTCATTTTCATCTTCCTTGTCCCATACTGTAACGCTCTCGTAGGATCTTATATCCACATTTTTCTTTTACTTTTAGTTACTATTCTCGCCATTGAGCATAAACCCAAACTTTTTAAAGAAACTAGTCACGGAGTGAAAATTCTATAACTGAGCACAAGCCATAGCACATTAAACAGAATGGAACATACAATCTAGTTCCTAAACTAAATCAGTGTTTTGAAAAAGTGTGCTTTCTCTTATTACACAAGTAACATCTGTAGATAATTGTTAATATTTTGTTCTATTCACGGTACGAAAACTAATTTAAACATGGTCAGGTAATCGTAGCTCGTTAAGTTTATCATGCCTTTGACCAAATTGTCAGTGACACTCTCTTGCAAGTGACACAGAGACTAAATTGGCAGCTCCATGTTCCAGGTAAATAACAAGTGATATTTAATTAGATCCAGACAACAATGGTCGTTTTACATAACTGCAGTTAGCTGACAGCATCACAACGGGTTGCTACAGCTTCTTCCACGAATTTGAAAGTATCGCGTTTTATAAGGGTGACGTTTTTCTTCTCAGTGAAAGCAGCCATTGTAGGTAGACTGTACTAAATAATGGAGTGCGGTGTTTATAGTTCTGTCAATGTAAGGGGAAATTTAAGGTACTTTAATTTTGAGGTACGTGTCGATCGTGAAAATTCGGTGCTGCATTTTATTGTACATTTTATGTGTTTCATTTTCAGAGCCATTAGTTTGTATATAGAGTTTACAGAAATATTAAGTAATTTACTTGCATATCTTACAATAACTGGACAATGTTATACGTATGATGGATTGACCATTGATTTAATTGTGATAATTTTAAATACTTATTACATCAAACCAAAGTCACAAAGTATGTGAATGAAAGATAAAATTCTTACAGGATTTCATATTTTAGTGTAGACAATCGACAAATAATCTTGTGTTGTTTTTGCATTTTCGAATCATAAAGACGAACGTGCGCGGTTATAAAGCAAAATTCATTTTTTGTTACATTCAATTCTGAATGTACTCACACTTGTTTCGCTTCAATAAATGTGCTCATGCCTAAACGTCAATTTTATCAGAGCGTAGGCTCAGCTAGTGAAATATTAATTTTTGTACTTATTTCCTTTTCCAATGTGATATCGATAGTTTGATATTGGCGTGAATTCCTGATTATGGCTCTGAAGTACTTTAAAAACTATAGTGTAATATTATCGAACATAATTTCTGTATCACCACCGGAATAATTGCTGAAATCGAAACATCGTTTGTGATCGATCAATTTTCTGGAACGGAAGTGACCGAATAATTCAAGTATATAATGATTTCCTGCATATGACGTTGATATTGCATGACGTCTATCTTACTTCTACGACGCGACTTGAATTAAAGGTAACGTGAAATCAATTTGTAAGTAGGTAGGTGATTGTAAATCTAAAGAGATATTAAAATTTGTTCATAAAAGAAAATGAAATAAAATCTAGAAAGTTAAATAAATGAGTTTTTACCAACATGTGATACTGTTAAGTCAAAATAAATTAAAAATATTGAGTCTGTATTGATATAAAAAATAATGTAGATATTACAGATGATGAAAATTGGCAATTTTATATATAAAGTTGTGTTAGTTTTAATTGATAGTAGACATATAAGATAACCTTTCTTTTTGTAAGGAATGATTAAGTATTTATTACCCTCATTTTTAAATAGCTTGTAAAGGAAATAAAAAATATTTTAAATGCCGAATCTATTTCTTTCTCTAATTTCTGCTACTTATATACGTATAATTACAATGAGCAGATTATAATAAATGTATGTATTAAATTAACGATTCGGAATGCATTGTAATAAGTTGATTATTTTGTATATATAACTATCGCAACATCAGGATATATGCAAGTTCATTGTCGTACAGTGCACTTTCAGTGACTTTCGAATCGGACTCCGCCATGTATCTGCGGGAGTTTTTTTTCTCCATATTTCCCTGAGCTTGCCGTTTCTTTCATGCAATGACGTTATTTTTTATATGCAAGGTTTATTCATAATATTCGTTTCCATCATGCTCGCTATGCTCATGCACTTACGAATAATATTCTCTTCTAATATATAATATAATATAGAATAAGAATAACTTCTTAGATAATTTTTTAAGGCATTTACTTGTTTTTCTTATTTCAAGATGAATAAAAAATGATAATGTAGCAAAATGTTTCCCTCTAACGCCAAAGTGACTAAACTATGTAATTTTCCTCGAAAATATTGCAAGGTTAGCAACGTGAGTGGGTGCGAAAATTTTGGGTAATTTAGGTTAATACGTGCGCAAAAACACTTTCCGTTCTTTATATTTAACATATGAATAAGTTCAAGTAGTTTTGACGTCGAAGTCAGTTTATTGTTATATAAATATTATATTCGTTTCTGATAAACATTTTATTTACTGATATTTAATATATTTCGGGTTTTAAATAATTAGAAGTTAAAGTGGTATTATATGAAAATAATGATAAATTTAAAATTTATATTGGCAGAAAATTGATACAATATTCGTTATGGAGGTATGAGAAAATACATAAATTTTCATTAAATAAACTGGTGTATTTGGAACTCTTTATACGAAGGAAAATAAAAAAAGAAATGATTGTTTTATGTAACAACGGCGTCGTAAAATATTAATTCATAATATTTTAGATTTTATTTATGTATATAAATGGAAAAAAATTACCAGTCCCTTAAATAAATAAAACTAGTCATTATTATGATATTTTCTCATAATACATTTTATATTACACGTAATTATATTTATATATTATTTATTAAAGGCAGTATCCCTAGAAATGATGTAAAGTGTGTATGTAGACGATATTTAGTTAATCCTTATTGTGAATTTGATATTTTGTAACACTAAGGCCGGGCGTACAAGTTGTAGCGTTACAGCTAATTACATTGCATTTTATGGAAAGTCAGCATTAGCAGTCAATAACAGTAAGTATAACATTGAATATATTTGGCGTTAATTTTGTAGAAATTAATTAGTCACAATTAAATTAAACTATGTGATGTAGTATTATTTCTACTATCTTTAATTTCTTTACCACAACCTAGGTTTCGTTGTATTACAACATCTTCCGGTGGGATATAAGCAAAGATCTTTGCTTATATCCCACCTGAAGATGTTGTAATACAACGAAACCTAGGTTGTGGTAAAGAAATTAAAGATAGTAGAAATAATACTACATCACGTAGTTTCATTTAATTGGGAGTCAGTATAACAATAAGGTAATTTTCTTGACAATGTGTCGCTTATGATTATTATTTTGGGTAAGAACATATCAAAATGTTTCATGTTCGAGCGGCGTGTTACCAATTTTATGTTCCATTTTTTGTATTATCCGCACCGTTAGGCACTAAAAACTAGTCCTGCAAAGGTCATATAAAACAAAACGGTGTAAGCTGGTATACGTATTCTTTTGCAACGAAACGTCTACTTCGTATTTATTTTTGTTAGTTAATAGCGTAAAGAATCCATTAGTATATAAAAAGGTCAAAGAAGATTTAGCCTTTCAATTTCTTGTTCTAAAAGTTTCAGATTGAAAGGGATTTGTTTTGTTTCTTAATCTAGCCAAATTCGTATTTCAAAGTGAAAAAATGCTTTGATGTTTATGACATTATTGACTCAATTGCTTTTTGAAGCATGTTATAAGGTATATATATATATATATATATATATATATATATATATATATATCTATATATATATATATTTATATATATACTTATGTAAGACAATGTTTGTCATCGTATGGTGGTATATAACAAATAATGCACGATTCTCGAGTTATTATTGTAATGATTTTCTCACCGTTAATTGAAGTTTCAAAAGCAGGTAACTTCCATAATTAATGAAGGCGAGAATATTGTGCTAAAAAAGTTCAAGTTTGACTTATGCATATAAGATTCCTCACTTTTAGTGATGATACTAAGTTAAAATTAGTACTTATTCATACGACACTTAGATTAAATTAAGCTTTGTCATAATACCGTTTGATGAAGTGCAACGACGTATGTTTTATTTTTGTATTACATTACATAAAAATATAATTTGATATTTTTGGATACATGCATGGCACAGGTTTAGAATTAATTTAAAAAAATAATAATGAATAATTTTGTATCAGTTTATTTTTCTGCAATAAAAATCAATCTTTTTTAGCCGTGGATCTAATTTGTTTTCTAATAGCGGCGGTATAAAAATAAGGAGGTTGGGAAAATTTAGGGAAATTTAAATATATTTACGTGAAATTTTATACATTTTTACGTCTGTGGAATGTTCTATATTTTATTAAGATTTGATTTTGGATGATGAAATTTGGTATGGTAATTGTTTATAATCTCGAGCATTATATATGATACTTTTATCTGGTTATTAAAGATATAAAAATACCTTGACTTGGTGAATATCACGGTATTAGCACTGTCAACGCTATCAATTTGCGTTTTCAGTCAATTTTATGTTCATAGACATATTACGAAATGGTATTACCAAAGCCATCTGTTAGTGATTTTAGTAAACTTTATCTATTATTTTGCGAGATAAAAAGAATTATAAAAAAACACAAAAAATTCCAAGCGAACGAAGTCGCGTCGGTATAGCTATTATATATTTTTGGAATTAACATACTCACGATATCTCATTTATTAAAATCGATTAAGTCATTTTGGCGTTAAAAGGATATAAAGGAACATACTAGTTTAATAGACTCTTTTGTGCAGCATATATTAAATTTACTTTTTGTTTAAAACGAGTATTTGTATAAATAAGCAATAATTCAATGATTCAAATCACCATGCCATTTATCAGTCATTTCAAATAAGCATTGACAACAAAATTTGGTTAAAATTTAAAAGTTGCGTAACAAGTCAAGGGGAATGTCATTTGAAAGGGCCTTATTTACACACTCTAAAACTGCTTTCCTTTTAATTTTAATAGTTTTAATTATATATGGCTTACATTATTGTTATACTTAAGATACAAAATATAAGAAAAAACTGTTCACCCCCTTATTTCCGAAGTTTGCGAGTCAAAAATCTGAAATAATTTAATATGATAGTTGTCTTTTATATATTACAGAAAAAATAAAACATTTCATATATTCGAACTATAGTTCGGGACAGAAATAAAATTTAAATTTGTTCCCTCCCGAGTTTCGTAATTTTCGATTAAAACTTTGTTAAACACAATTTTATCATTGCAATTCATAATATCCTGTGTATTGAAAACTTGCGTGCGCGGGATATACTCGATTCGACGATTTTTTATAAAAATTACCAAAATCCTTTGTTCTGTTGCTTAAGATTGTTAATAAGAATATGTTCTACTTGAAATTATGGTTTCGTAGACGCTACGATGCTACGACAAAAAATGCAGCTCTCTAAAACGTTCTATGACTGAAATCTCATAATAATGTCACTTATGCGTTATTAAGGGTTTACGTTTACGCAACTGAAATAAGAATAAGTTTGGTACTCAGTTCTCGTGTTATTTTCTATATTTTCCAGCTGCTATTAATGAACGAGTCGGAAATTTTACTAATTATTCTGGTTTGTTAATTACAGACCGTTACGAGCATCAAGGCTGGTTAGGCTTTCCGTGACATCTGGCGGTAACTCAAAAAATATTAAGATCATTGTAATACTACGCTTTTCCCTTTTCGTTTACTATTTATTTGTTAATTTAATTTTTGAAACATATCTCTAATTTCGCTACCTAAATATTTTTGCCTAATATCTTCAAATAATGGAAGAAATCGTATATAAAATCAATTTATTTTAAATGTTATGAAAATCCTTGATTTTATCTAATTTGATAACAAGATTTTACGTTTTATCCGTGTTACGCAATCGTGTCATATTTTATGACATTTATTCTATGTCTAATATTAGTAAAAGTTCACATCTCCTTAACACATTTAAGGTGCGAAAGCCGTCATGATGTATTTGTAGATTAGATCTAGAGGTTTTAAAAACTGAGTGTTAAATCCTACAAGGCTTCCCTTTTTTCATTCACTAACATATTTTTTCTCTCATCCACGTTTCTGGCTTGTGTCCTCATTTTTTATTTCATATATCTATGTAAAAAAATATTTTTGAATGTATTCTACATTTTCGTCGCACAATTGCGCTTAAATGTTAGCAGTAGGTGCTGCTTCACATTATTCTCAAGAATTTTTTTAGAAGTGAAAATATTCGCACATTCTTCGCCCTAACGCCCAGGTGATTGTACCGTAAAAAGCACAAGGTTCGCGACGTAAGTAGTTGAGAAAAATTCGGGCAATTTACGTTTACACGTGCGCGAAAGTATGTACATTTAGAGAAAAATAAATTCAAACGGTTAGAACAAAGTTCACGTTGACGTTTGAAGGTCGGGTTGACACCAAATATATCTGAATTGTTAAATTATATACTAAAAGTGTTGTGCTGAGATTTGTATTATACTAAAAGTGTTGTACTGAGATTTGTAATATACTAAAAACGTTGTGCTGAGATTTGTAATAAATGTGTTACTTTTTCTATTTGCAGAATATTTGGATATTAAATTACTTAGAAAAGTAATATTGTGACGTAACAATGGTTCAGCATACGGTGAATGTTACAAGGATTTTAATTACTTTATTACTGGAATACTATATGTACAAGAATATATTTACGTAACTCTCGTATTATTTCATAAAAACAATAATTCCTTCAAATTATAAAGTAGAAAAATTAGAACGTATACATTTTGATGCCATTACAACCATTTTGAAAAAAAAATCGTTTAAATTTGAATTTTGGGAATACTTTTCGAGACCAACACAGCTATAATCTGTGTGAAGTTTCGACCTTAGAATGTTTAGCAACCAAAATGATCCCGACCATATTTTTCAAATAATTTTTTCTGACATTAACAAATCATAAAAACATCATTTACAATTAGTTTTTCTCAAGTTAAAGGAAATATAACTTGGATAGATTATTATTCAAAATCTATATTCTGTTTAACTATTGTGAAACTGTAATATTTTGATTTTAACAGAAAAACTTGAAAGTATCAATCTCTTAGATAAGTAAGGTACAATAAGCGAAAAAATGCAATTAAAATTTCCAAAAGAAATTGTCTGAAATGCTGAACAAAATAAATCTATGTGCCCGTCTATAATTCCTTTATGTTTCATGTTTCTTTCATATTAATTCATTATATTACATTCAAAATTCATGTCATAATCATTCTAAGTTCTGCGAAACTTTGATAACGACATTACTCATTGTATAAAGATTGTTTTAAGTATTTGTTTACTCCAATTAATACTCCTGTTAAAAATAAATATTTCATTGCTAAACTATATCCAATAAATGCAACAATAGTTAGTTTTTGCTCAAAATTTTTTAAAGTTAAATATCTTTGTCATTGAAGCTTTATCATTAAGATAATACCTTTATCATCATGACTTATTTAGGTGTTATTCAATGATATATTTGGGACCGTTTTATGTATTTATTCAGCCAGATATTTTACGTAGTTAAACTTTATCGTAGTTAACTACTTCAGCATATCCTAGGGTGGTGAGGTATGAAGATGGGTAGCACTATCACGCCCAAGTAGTTGCGTTGCATTGATGCGACAAGACACCCCGCTCACGCTAAGTCCTCAAGTCTCGTAGCAAGCTTTGCTATTATAAGCGTCTTTCACAGTCCATGAGGTTCAGGCTACGCTGCCATAGGCTACGCTGCGTACCGCTAAACTAAACAATGTTATTTAATACGTAGTACCAGTTATAATTTTATATAGTACCTGATGTAAAATTGGCTATTCACACCCGAGTGAATCGGATTCGTCGAATGAGATCGAGTGTATCCTTCGTAAAATGTATTATGAATAAGGCCTTTTTATTTAAGTAACGCAAAATGTATGAATTTTTAATTTATACATCCCGGTTTCATTGAAAAATTATTCTGACATTATTAATTAAACAATTAGCCATGTGTGTATTCTTTGTCTAGTCGCTTGTCGGTCTGTGTTATCATCTAGTTATCCCAATAAAAATGTAACGAAATAACACAAATAATGTTAATACACCTATTCATGTCATTACGTTTTGCACACTGGCTAGAATGAAATATCATTTAATAGATTTTTTAGATGAAAATGTGGTTGCTTTTACCATTTTTCTTCATCAAACCCCATAACTTTATGTATAAATAATTCGCTTCAAAGTGAAGTAAAATAAGAATGTTATAACTAAATTGCGTTTCAATTAAATTGTATCATCATAAATCATTCAAGTAGCATATTTAAGAAAGACAATGTAAAAACAACAGAAAATTTTACTTTCAGGCATATCTCTTTACAACAGAATGACCTCTTCATATTTCTATTTGTTAGAAAATCAAGTGTCTCGCCTCGGGAAAGTATATACTTATCTTGAATAGCCCTGTGATAAAGTCTCTGATAACCTCGATCGGGAACAAAAAGAAGGCTATAGGGAAAATATAATGAATATCTAAGTTCCCGTTTCACAACTTTATATATTCGGTGGGATTTGTTTTTTTTCGGATTGATGAAATCGATTTGTCAATATGAAATATCTTGTAATTTTGTTCCCTGAAGTGCTAAACTGGGTTTTCCTATAATATAATCTTGTAACGTAATATTGATTATGTATTACGGTTAAAAATGTTACAGTTTAATTTTTCAGTTTAGAAGAAGCGATATACGAGTATATAGGAATATTTAATTTTAAAGATCTGTCGATAGATTCGATGAAACGTATACATATACTACAGCTCTATTTCATTTTCTCAATTTTAACTTCATTACTTTGTATTTTTGTATTGTTACCTTTTAGATTAAGATTATTATCTATATAGTTAAATTTAATAAAAATTTTCAGTAGTCAAAGTTCGCTCACTAAATTAGATATCTGTCGTAGACGATAGTAATATAAACTAAGATAATTCGTATTATGATTATTTTTATAGTACACGTAATACGACAAGGTATGTTGGAATAGAATGCGTTGAAATAGAGAGATGATTGTTAATATGGTACATATTTATTTGACCTACGCGTTCGTTCGCTTAGACTAAATCAGTAATTGATCAGACAGCGTGAGTTAATTCACATGTGCATGTTGCCTGCTATTCAGTCATAAAATAGATGAACAATAAACAATACAATACAAATACTAAATAATTAACAGTAAATAGTATACAAGGAAAAATAACTTTGTCACGTCCATTCATTTAGATTGTCGTCACAGACTCTTAGTTTCTATAGTTTTAACCCCTTTAAAATTAGTTTACAGTATATATATTTCGAGTTATTTCATGCTTACTTGAATTGAGACGGCAATTGATTCTATACGTTTCTTCTAATTTTAGTAACTGTGAATTTTAGTGATTTTTTATGAAAATTCACATAGAATATGTGTGCGCCAATGTAAATGATATACAAAAGGGTGTTAGCAGAAATAATTCACGTCTATAAGAATCCTATGTGCCTAAAATTTCGAACGAATATTTCAGATAAAAATCTCACTTGTAATAGAGATTAAATAACAACGAATTGCCTGAAGTGGGAGCGAATATTTTAGTTTCATCCAATTATAGAATCATAAATTTGAAATGAAATCGCATTGTTTATTTTTAGTTTTGCAGTCTTGTTTACGAAGTCTAATTATCGACCACTCATCTAATTTATAGAATGTAGAAATTCGAAAGATCTAAAAAATCTAGCATTTTATTAAATTTTTCAAGTAAAATTATTTTAGTTAACCTGCATTAATCCTTTCTTTCACAATTTTTTGACGCAATTTTCAAATTTGAATGTTTTACTATATTTAAAGTCATATAACATAAAGGGCCATAGATAAACTGTGAAATAAATAACTCGAAAGTAGTTTTAGAGTATTTGTTCAGTGAATGAAGAGCGGGCTATCAGAAACCGAAAGTTATAATTGGATGGAATACAGTATTCTAAAAAAATAAATAGAAAATATAAATTGAACGTCGGGCAAATGGGAGAATATAAATATTAAAATTATATTTAAGGAATGAATAAAGTGATTGGAAAAATTTACGATAGAATTGGGTATCGTATAATAACATATAATTAACAGAAATGAAAATAAGACAGAAACAGAGGATAAAATAAAAACAGAGGATGAATTTGAATATTGGTGTAAAAAGAGATAGAGGAATACGGAGAAAAGATGACGCTGTTCTAAGTATTTATAATCATTTTGTCGATGTTGGCCCACAGTTATAACATATTCATATGAAATCGATAGTCAATAATAAAATCGAAACAGTAGGGAGTGGAAAGAAGCCAATTTTTGGGTTACTATTTACTTTTTCATTTCTTTCTATACTTCTTTTTTTTTTAAGTAGTTTTTCGATTTTCAAAATATTTACGATTTATAGTTTTATTGACTACAGGAAAATATATTTCTTAAAAAGAATACACAATTTATATAAAAATAATACTTGATCAACTTCAAGGATTATATTTAGCAATACTGTATAATTTCTGTTTCAGTTTTAATATTGTTTTTCTCTTAAATTATCATGTATATGCTTGCTTGGCGTTTCTATTTCATTCTTTTTACAGGTGAGGTTGGCTGAGTGGAACACCTTTCTCATATGTCACAAAATGTTTTTTTTTATATAAAAAAATTATGTTAAATGAGATTAGTTTAGTGTGAGTTAGGCTAGGTTTGGATAAATAAGGTTGAGTCAGGTTAGCTAAAGGATAGGTTAGGTTGTGTTTTGTTGGGTTATGCCAAGTCAGATAATATTGGATTAGGTTAGGTCAGGTTGGAATGAGTTAGATTGAATTAGATTGGATTGCGTTAGGTTAAATTGTGCGACGTTAGGTAGGATTATGTTGAGTTAGCTTAAGTTGAGCTAGATTCAGACAGGTTAGGTTGGGTTGAATTAGATCATATTGGATTAGGTTCCATTAAGCAGGGCAGCATGTTTCTAAATTTATCATCAGGCTTGGGTTGGGTTAGATTGGGTAGTTTAGGTTGCTGGGTTGGGTAACCTAATATAGGTTTGGTTAGTTTCATGGTTGTCGAGTACAGTGCTGTTATCGAGCGTAGTATTTTTATCGTAGAGAAATCAATAAAAATCCAATTAAGTGCACTTCTCCACAGGCTGCGGTTTGTGCCAAAGGAAAGAGTAAAAAAAAGGTTCCCCATGCTCCTTTTTCTCTCACCACCCCTCGAACTGAACTCGTATAGCACGTTTCTAAATTTTGTCGTTATTTTTAATTTAATCTGGAGAATTTAATATTTTCTGCTTTTACTCATTCAAAACGATGCTTGGTTTTATCGTAGTAGTGTGTGCTTTCACTGATAACGTCGTGCATTTTTTTGGGTATTTCTTAACTTGCTGAAATCCAGTTGTTAATTGAAAAGAAGTTCACCGCATTCTTTATACACCCTAACTAGATGTTCGAAAAGTTTATGTAAAAGTCACGAATTTATTACTTTCCAACCTATATTGTTTTCTATTGCTTTAAATGTTTTTCTACCAGTATTAAATATTAAGATATTATACATGCATAATACTGAAATTATCTAGTTTAATTATCAATTAACTTTATACTGGCCTATGTTATGAAAAGTCAGTTACCCCTTTTTGGAGGTTAATGAATTGGATAAAAAGTTTTAGATGATTTTGCTTCATTTTAACTTGAGATGCCTATTAATATGTAAGAGTTTCTTGTTTCAGTATTACTTTCCTCTAATATATATATATATATATATATATATATATATATATATATATATATATATATATAGACTCTTGGCCATAGCTTCAAATGCTGAAATTGCTAGACAACAGCGACTGAACGATTGTAAATTGGCAATTATTTCTGAATATAATCCTTCAAATTATCATCATTAGTAGAACTGACATGTGAGAATTTTGATGTCGCTTACAGATGATATATTTTTTATTGATCACACTGGCTGATTAATATTTAGTATAGAGAGAGAAAAGAACATTTTGATGCATGAATCTTTGCAATATGCATTGCAATGCGTATTGGAAATAGAAATTGGAAATAGTTACTACATACTGAACAATAATTTTGTACGCCCCTATTAAGGAGCTAATAACACCAAATTGAGTTTATTTAACAAAATCCATTAAATTTATGGCCACAAAAAAAAACATCTTTTAGCAAAATCTATTAAATTTATGGCCACAAAGAAAAACATCTTATTCTTGACTATATTCCTTATCTAACCCAAAACACAAAAGAAATATCTTTTATATCTGAAAAACAATCGAAAAACACGTTTTATTCAAAATCTTGGTTATTTTTTATTTTCAATAAATTAAAAAGGTCTCCGATGAACAAAAATAAAACGCATTATTTCTCTCGAATGTAAAGACGCGTTTTGGCGAAGTCTGAAGAAGCTGAGGGGCGGTGCTTGGTGGATTTATGTCGCTTGTTTCCTCACCTGCCCAGACTAAAAAGCGATATAAATTAAATTAATTTTAATCTTAGGTTCGGGTCTGTGTTTTAGTATCGCAGGTGTTTAGTTAAGCGCCAATGATTATTTGATAGGACATAGAAGAATATGCATTATATATTGAATGCAATATATATTTCGAAATACGTCGTGTATTTCAGAGTATATATTATAGCTCGCGATTTTTATTATAGAAAAATCGATTTGAAAATTTTCATACATTTGTTTGCGCGGGCAATATGTTTTAACCTTTCATCTTTCACGTAATGCACCTTTTTTCAATCCGTTTTGCTTACTCACTTTTGGATATTTCGGGTTTTCCTTTTTATATTAATTCGTGTTTGTATTTATAAACTCTCACGTGATACTTTTTGCTTATTAAATTTTTGAACGTTTTTAGTTTGTGTTTTTGTCAATTCATGTTTGTATTTATAATTTTTTCTTATAATCCTTTGGATGTTTGGGTTAATTTTTTTTTATTAACAATTTGTGTTTTTTTATAAACTTTTTACGTTA
This sequence comes from Druceiella hillmani, assembly GCA_039881145.1. Taxonomy (NCBI): domain Eukaryota; kingdom Metazoa; phylum Arthropoda; class Insecta; order Lepidoptera; family Hepialidae; genus Druceiella; species Druceiella hillmani. The sequence continues at coordinate 27,089,433 of JAYKKI010000001.1, forward strand.
CCATTTTTGCTTATTAAATTTTGGATACTTTGGCTGCTTTTTTATATAAATTCGTGTTTGCGTTTACAAACTTTACACAGTCGTAGCTGGCGCACCGGGAAAAGACCTAGACTATAATTCGTCCCGATAAATATCGTTCTTAGTAATATTATAATCCTAACTAATATCATGAATGCAAAAGTGTTTATTTGTACTTCGTTCAAGTCATAAAGGAGCAAGAGATCAACGTGACTTTCTGCACAAAGATAGTTGGCTGGCCAGGAAATAACGAAGGCTACTTGTAAACGTGGGAAATCTCATCCTACCTAATATGACAACCCCAACTAATGTTAAAAAGTCAAATATATATTTGTTTGTCCTTCCTTCACATCGTAACGGGGCAACAGATCGATGTGATTTTCCAGCACAGAGATAAGTCGGGAAATAACATAGGCTTCTTTCTAATCCAGGAAATCTTATTCTAACTAAAACAAACAATCCGAGCAATATTAAAAATTGGAAAGTGCTTTTGCCGATCTTTCTTTCACGTCACAATGTAGTAAAAAATTGACGTGACTTTCTGCACAGAGATAATTGGCAGGCCAGGAAATTTCATTTTCACTAAAACAACAATAATATGTTCAAAATTGGAAAGTATGCTTGTTTATCTATCTTTCACGTTTATAAACTTTGAAAAATAGGCGGTTTTCGTCAAAGATGTAAATATGCTTTCAAGTAACATTTAAAAACATTATTAACATTACAAAAATCATAAGTTACAAATAATCATCCATTGCCTAGCGAGTTATTAACGCGGTTATTTTGGCGCTAGTTTATCGGAAAGAGAAAAGAGCGGATCTTAAAAATCTAATCCTTCAAGGTCGTTGAGACTTATCATCGCTTTAATTTACAGTAAGGGGCAGTACTGGAACCTGTCTAGTATTGGTAATTTATTAAAGAACTAAGTAATTGACAAATCTGCTCTTCTATATCCTCCAATATTAAGTCTTGTGCTTTATACATGGAAAACTTTTCTGACAACAGAACGCATAATGTTCAAGTGATACAACATCATTTGTTCATTTTTACGTTCGTTGTCTGATACTATAATCCTTTATAGGATCTTGTTTCCGCGTACTTTTATATTTTTAATTGTTACTCTCAAATTTATCATGGAGTATAAATATTTATAATATTTTTATTATACCTGTTAAAATTAATGACAAATTTGTAAAACATCTATAACCGGATGCCAGACACAGAATTGACAATTAAAGTGTGTCGTCTAATTTTGTTCCTAAAATGAATAATGTTATAAAAAAAATATAAATGATTAATATTAGTCTCCATTCACAGTTTGAAAACTAATCTAAACGTGGTTGAGTAATAGTGGCTTATTAGGTTTATGAAGCCTTTGATCAAATTGTCAAGCTGTTTCTTGCAAGGAATACGGAGACTAGACTAGGCAGCCCGATATCTCGAGTAAAATTTCCAGATGATATTTAATTACCCCTCGAACTGAACTCGTATAGCACGTTTCTAAATTTTGTCGTTATTTTTAATTTAATCTGGAGAATTTAATATTTTCTGCTTTTACTCATTCAAAACGATGCTTGGTTTTATCGTAGTAGTGTGTGCTTTCACTGATAACGTCGTGCATTTTTTTGGGTATTTCTTAACTTGCTGAAATCCAGTTGTTAATTGAAAAGAAGTTCACCGCATTCTTTATACACCCTAACTAGATGTTCGAAAAGTTTATGTAAAAGTCACGAATTTATTACTTTCCAACCTATATTGTTTTCTATTGCTTTAAATGTTTTTCTACCAGTATTAAATATTAAGATATTATACATGCATAATACTGAAATTATCTAGTTTAATTATCAATTAACTTTATACTGGCCTATGTTATGAAAAGTCAGTTACCCCTTTTTGGAGGTTAATGAATTGGATAAAAAGTTTTAGATGATTTTGCTTCATTTTAACTTGAGATGCCTATTAATATGTAAGAGTTTCTTGTTTCAGTATTACTTTCCTCTAATATATATATATATATATATATATATATATATATATATATATATATATATATAGACTCTTGGCCATAGCTTCAAATGCTGAAATTGCTAGACAACAGCGACTGAACGATTGTAAATTGGCAATTATTTCTGAATATAATCCTTCAAATTATCATCATTAGTAGAACTGACATGTGAGAATTTTGATGTCGCTTACAGATGATATATTTTTTATTGATCACACTGGCTGATTAATATTTAGTATAGAGAGAGAAAAGAACATTTTGATGCATGAATCTTTGCAATATGCATTGCAATGCGTATTGGAAATAGAAATTGGAAATAGTTACTACATACTGAACAATAATTTTGTACGCCCCTATTAAGGAGCTAATAACACCAAATTGAGTTTATTTAACAAAATCCATTAAATTTATGGCCACAAAAAAAAACATCTTTTAGCAAAATCTATTAAATTTATGGCCACAAAGAAAAACATCTTATTCTTGACTATATTCCTTATCTAACCCAAAACACAAAAGAAATATCTTTTATATCTGAAAAACAATCGAAAAACACGTTTTATTCAAAATCTTGGTTATTTTTTATTTTCAATAAATTAAAAAGGTCTCCGATGAACAAAAATAAAACGCATTATTTCTCTCGAATGTAAAGACGCGTTTTGGCGAAGTCTGAAGAAGCTGAGGGGCGGTGCTTGGTGGATTTATGTCGCTTGTTTCCTCACCTGCCCAGACTAAAAAGCGATATAAATTAAATTAATTTTAATCTTAGGTTCGGGTCTGTGTTTTAGTATCGCAGGTGTTTAGTTAAGCGCCAATGATTATTTGATAGGACATAGAAGAATATGCATTATATATTGAATGCAATATATATTTCGAAATACGTCGTGTATTTCAGAGTATATATTATAGCTCGCGATTTTTATTATAGAAAAATCGATTTGAAAATTTTCATACATTTGTTTGCGCGGGCAATATGTTTTAACCTTTCATCTTTCACGTAATGCACCTTTTTTCAATCCGTTTTGCTTACTCACTTTTGGATATTTCGGGTTTTCCTTTTTATATTAATTCGTGTTTGTATTTATAAACTCTCACGTGATACTTTTTGCTTATTAAATTTTTGAACGTTTTTAGTTTGTGTTTTTGTCAATTCATGTTTGTATTTATAATTTTTTCTTATAATCCTTTGGATGTTTGGGTTAATTTTTTTTTATTAACAATTTGTGTTTTTTTATAAACTTTTTACGTTACCATTTTTGCTTATTAAATTTTGGATACTTTGGCTGCTTTTTTATATAAATTCGTGTTTGCGTTTACAAACTTTACACAGTCGTAGCTGGCGCACCGGGAAAAGACCTAGACTATAATTCGTCCCGATAAATATCGTTCTTAGTAATATTATAATCCTAACTAATATCATGAATGCAAAAGTGTTTATTTGTACTTCGTTCAAGTCATAAAGGAGCAAGAGATCAACGTGACTTTCTGCACAAAGATAGTTGGCTGGCCAGGAAATAACGAAGGCTACTTGTAAACGTGGGAAATCTCATCCTACCTAATATGACAACCCCAACTAATGTTAAAAAGTCAAATATATATTTGTTTGTCCTTCCTTCACATCGTAACGGGGCAACAGATCGATGTGATTTTCCAGCACAGAGATAAGTCGGGAAATAACATAGGCTTCTTTCTAATCCAGGAAATCTTATTCTAACTAAAACAAACAATCCGAGCAATATTAAAAATTGGAAAGTGCTTTTGCCGATCTTTCTTTCACGTCACAATGTAGTAAAAAATTGACGTGACTTTCTGCACAGAGATAATTGGCAGGCCAGGAAATTTCATTTTCACTAAAACAACAATAATATGTTCAAAATTGGAAAGTATGCTTGTTTATCTATCTTTCACGTTTATAAACTTTGAAAAATAGGCGGTTTTCGTCAAAGATGTAAATATGCTTTCAAGTAACATTTAAAAACATTATTAACATTACAAAAATCATAAGTTACAAATAATCATCCATTGCCTACCGAGTTATTAACGCGGTTATTTTGGCGCTAGTTTATCGGAAAGAGAAAAGAGCGGATCTTAAAAATCTAATCCTTCAAGGTCGTTGAGACTTATCATCGCTTTAATTTACAGTAAGGGGCAGTACTGGAACCTGTCTAGTATTGGTAATTTATTAAAGAACTAAGTAATTGACAAATCTGCTCTTCTATATCCTCCAATATTAAGTCTTGTGCTTTATACATGGAAAACTTTTCTGACAACAGAACGCATAATGTTCAAGTGATACAACATCATTTGTTCATTTTTACGTTCGTTGTCTGATACTATAATCCTTTATAGGATCTTGTTTCCGCGTACTTTTATATTTTTAATTGTTACTCTCAAATTTATCATGGAGTATAAATATTTATAATATTTTTATTATACCTGTTAAAATTAATGACAAATTTGTAAAACATCTATAACCGGATGCCAGACACAGAATTGACAATTAAAGTGTGTCGTCTAATTTTGTTCCTAAAATGAATAATGTTATAAAAAAAATATAAATGATTAATATTAGTCTCCATTCACAGTTTGAAAACTAATCTAAACGTGGTTGAGTAATAGTGGCTTATTAGGTTTATGAAGCCTTTGATCAAATTGTCAAGCTGTTTCTTGCAAGGAATACGGAGACTAGACTAGGCAGCCCGATATCTCGAGTAAAATTTCCAGATGATATTTAATTAGGCCCGAGCAACAATAGTTGCTTTGCACAACTGCAGTTCGCTGTCTGCATTGCAGCTCTTTGTTGCAGCGTCTTACATGAATTAAAACGGATTGCCTTTCGCAAGGCGGACGTTTATCTTCTCTATGGAAGCAAATTTTGTAGACGGATATTATTATTTACACGAGTGTCGTATTTAGAGTTCTGTCGGGTATTTTAAAGGACGGGTCTATCGCGAAAATTTGGCGGTGCAAATATTGTGACATTTTCCGAACCCTTTGGTTTATACGTTAAAAGAAAATATGTGAATGAAATATAAAATTCCTAAATATAGCATTCTTAATAATTTTAGGAGCCTTTGGATATTTTACTTTAATCAAACTATGTGCAAATCCGTATTACAAAGCACTTTTCGATCACTAACGATTATGTATGCGGTTACAAAAGAAATCCATTTTTTATCACGATAGGCTCTCAATATCTTTGTTAGTGAAGTTTCGGTATCTAAAAGGGAAAAACAAAACCCTTATGTTGAGATTTTGGTATCTGTTTCACCATATGTCAAGGCAGCAATAATTATTGTTATCAAAAATAAAAATAGAAATTTGGCACAATTGTGGAATTGCTATTCCACTTTATACAAAAAACATATATACATATATATATATATATATATATATATATATATATATATATATATATATATATATATGTATATATACATATGCATATTGTGCGTGTCAGTTCGGACGCACGACTGGAGTTTATTCCTTAAGTACGTTTGTCTTGGCATGTATAAAATAAGTAACACAATATACAATTATTTTTTTTCTCTGTTTCCGTACAGTTTCTTTTTCTTGTATTCATTTTACTACTTTGTTGTTAAACCTTCAGACAAAAAGAAACGACGCTCACAACTTTAGTATATAATCTGTGCTCACAACTGTCAGTAAATAATTCGATATGTCAAGATGTCCCTGAAATCAGGTAGCGATTGATGTGCAGTACATACTGCGCAGGCGAAAGTATTGAATAAAAACATAAAACTCCGATCGGCTAATCTTTGACTTTCTAAACTCGATTAGTTAAAACTAGTTTAAAATGTGACTATTGAACCGTCGGAGACATAATACGACAATTCATATAAATCTAGACTTACGTAGTCTTGATTTAATCTGGTTTTATGTTTTTTCTATTAATACAAGTCTATGTGTGTCAAACGCCGTCATTGTGATTACGCTATCAGAAAATGCCAAATACACATATTTATATCTCACTCTAAAATTACGCAGAAATGTTACGCGGAGAGGCCACCTAACGTTACCACTTTTTTAACGCTCTGAACTTCGTACGCTCTGAACGTCTGATTTTAATCGTTAATAAAACTTCATACCAGGCTATATATAAAAATTGATTCTTAAGGAGTGAACTCAAAAAAACTCTTCCGGCTTTATCTTTGAAGTTTACAAGCCAAAAAAGTGAAATTAATTTTTAGGCTATAATCATATAGATATTTATATGATAGAGAGCTGTAACTTTATAATTGCAATTCATTATATCCTGGATACAGACTCTTGACGCGCTATTTTTTCCCCATTTCGGCGTTTTATATTTATATATATATAGATATATATATATATATATATATATATATATATATATGTATATATATATATATATATATATATATATATATATTTTTTTTTTTTTATTTTGAATACCTCTTAACCTATTGCTTTAGATTAAATTATGTGTCAACAATTTCATAATAATAGTATGTTTGCTTAGACATCAGGTACGACAAAGAAGTGAAACTCTTTGAAAACCATGTAAATATTGAAAAGTATTAAAACCAACGATAAATGAAGTTTCATAAAAATATTACTTATGCCATGTCAAATATTTACATTTATGTGCCCCGAAATAAGAGTAACTTTTGGCTTTGGATCTAATGTACCTATCTTCTATATTTTCCAGCTGGAATTAATGAACGAGTCGGAAATTTGACTTGTTATCTTGGATTGGTAATTACAGATCATTACCAGCATAAGAGCTGATTAGGTTTTCTGTGATATCTGTCGGTGACTAAAACAGTTTTGGGATCATTGAAGTAATTTGTTTACTATTTATTTTTTCAGTACCGTGATTACTATTTATTTATTCCTATAATTTGTTAGGTATATTTGTAATTTGGACTGGTCTCGTAGTCAGTTCAGATCTAGAGGTTTTATGAAAAAAACAAGAGGTTTATTCCCATTACGCTTTCCTCTTTTTCACTGTTTAATTTTTTTTCATTCAGGTTTCTGGCCGTAGTCTCATTGTCATTTCTTATAAAAAAATTTCATGAACACGTTTTACATTGTTGTCGCAAAATTGTGCTTAAATAACAGCAGTATGTATTGCTTTACATTATTCTCAAGAATTTTTTCAGACGTGAAAATATACGTATGTTCTTCGCCCTAACACCCAGGAGATTGTATCGTAAAAAGCACAAGGTTCGCGACGTAAGTAGTTCAGAAAATTTCAGGCAATTTACGCTTAAACCTGCGAGAAACTAGGTACATTTTGGAGAAAAATAAATTCAAACAGAAGAAAGGTCACCTTGAAATTTGAAGCTCAGGTTGACACCGAATACATATTAATTGTTAGATTACAAACTAAAACCAAGACAACTTACAGTACCGAGATTTTGAACCAAAAAACAAATTTTTTTGTTTGAGGAATATTTGAAAATTAAATTACTTGAAAGTGTTACCTAACGATAATATTTTTTCCTGTTTCAGTTGCGGTTCATAGTTCAGTTGCGGTGACTGTTATAAGGACTTTGCATATTTTAATATTGGAATATTATTCGTAATTCTAAATATGTATATATATGCGGTACAATTTTTATTAATACAAAGACCTATTCACTGGATTTCGTTTCTTTTTTTAAAGAAATGATTACATATCTAACATATAACTTGCAAAAAGAATAAATTTCGGTATAATTTTCCAAAAAAAATTTCATTAATTGATAATTTAATTTTGATCATCTTTTTCAAGAGTAACATAGCTATAAATTATGTAAAACTTGATCAGCGGAATATCTGGCGGAATAAGAATTTTAACGACCCCGAATATATTTTTAAAATAATGTTTCATAAAATCATATATACGCTGTTGAAAGCGGTTCTCTGACCTTTATTTATCCTTGAGTTAAGCAAAATATGCATTTCATAGATTATTGTTTAAAACTGATATTCTTTGAAACTGTTATACCCATATTTATTTGGAATTGACCTGTTTAAAAAATTTAATATAATATGGAAAATATCGATTCTTTTAATGTTCCTACTTTTTTAATGTAAAGAGAAAAAGAGAAGAATAAGGAAATAAATGATGTATCTTATGCTACATAACATCACAACAAAAAATTATAAAAAAGTAGATTAAACATTGAATAAAAATAAGTCTCCTTGTGACCGTCCATAAGTGCCTACTTTTTAATGCTATTTTAGACAATTTCATTAAATTACATTCATACAATTCATTCAATTACATCCATACGAGATGAACTACTGTAGATAAAATACGTGAATGAAATAATAAGTTTAGTATCTCATTTTTGTTATGTTTATCAAAGATAACATTAAACTTTTGCTTTCTACGTTCTATAACATTGACTAACTGAACTAACCGATTTCATATATTTTATGAGAACTATTTTTAGTAGTAGTTTAATCTAACTTATATATTTTGTTACAAGTGAATATTTCATTGCTGAAATATATTCGATAAATGCAACAAGTGATAAAAGTAAAAATAAAGATAATGCACATAGTCATCTTTTTAATAAGAGATTTTATATATTTGGAGTTAATTTTGTAGAAACTGATTATACAAAATTAAATGAAACTACGCGATGTAATATTATTTATATTTTCTTTAAGTTCTTTAAACAACGAATCCTAGGTCATGGTAAAGAACTTAAATAAAGTAGAAATAATACTACATCACGAAGCTTAATTTAATTGTGATGTTAGTTATAACAAGCTTTACCTTAATTAGACTTATATTTATTGTATAATTTTCAAGTTCAATATGTTCTAATCGAGATGATACTGTCATTTTATAAAAATAATGGGATACACTGTAATAAATGATGATATCATTTTTCTTTGTTTTCATAATCTCGCGTTTGGTCCTCCAGTTTATACTTTATTTCTTGATTGTTCTTGATGGAATAATGCACCGTTCAAACATTGAAAAGCGATGCGAAATAATGTGAGAATTGTTAGATGTCTTGAAAGACGTGGATTAATCTGATGACCGCTGTCTGCTGCACTATGACCAAATTGGAAAATTAACTTACTTACTTGAACTTACGGAGATAGTACATATACTGCACGTAAAATCAATTATTTCATTCTTAAGAAACGAAATTTGATGTCAAGAATACAATACCGTTTCTAAAAATCACAGAACAATTAAAACGTATACTTCGATTTACCGATATTGGCACTATCGTATCCTTTCACGAGAAATCGAAAGTTGGGTAACTTGCACTCAATTCCATCTTGTGTGACAGTTTCGGAAACTGACACGGAGTTTTAACATCAAAATATTCCAGTCCAATCTCAAAACCGTACTGCCATAACTATGTGATACATGAACAGCGAAAAAGAATAATACATGAAAAGCGAGAAAGAAGTTTTGAATTGGAACCCTCAAGAGAAGAGAAGTGGCTGTCCAAAGCAGACTGTGCTAATGAAACTGAAGAGCATCGACAGGACCTAAAGTAAAGCAATTTGCCATATACAGAACCGATTAGCGTCGTGATGCACTGTAGATATACTTCTTTCCACTAAGGTAACATAAGATATGAAGGAAAGAGTTGCTGTATTTGGAATAGAATTTTGGTTGCGTTGACAAACCTATTCTTTGAGGACTATCGATATATAAATGTTATTATTTAAACATATAAACATTAATATTTTTCAAGCGTAAAAATGTTTTGAAATTTGATGCGACGTATTTGAAAGAAAAAGTATTTTCGTATTTTGCGATTACCATAACCGCGGTGCATACATAATTGGATGTTGATATTATGAAAAAGACCTGTTACGTTTTTATATTATTTCTAACAGAAATAATATAGAGTAAAACTACGCTAATCCGACTTTTAGTGGTCTGACTTGATATTCAGTCTAATCATGCTATTAGATGTATTTGGCGCTGCTGCTGCATCTGTTGATGCTAATCAGATTTGCGTTCGACAAAACTTTTTATTACATTAAGTAAAACACCTTTTATACATTAATGGGTACTCCAGGACAAAAAATGTGCACGCCTTTCAGAATTCATAATTTATATTGCTGTACTGTCGATAGTGCCTCGGGGTGGTGTTCAAACATTTTTGATACCAAATGATATATTTATGTTTGACAGTACTATATAGTGACGTATATGATACTCATGTTTGCATTAAGGGACAAAAAAGCTTAACTATGGAGACCAAAGATCCAAGTAGAATATTAAAATGAGGTGGGTGGTCGAAGCTATTTAAGACACAGTAGCTCAATCTTGAATCCCTGGGCAAAAGATGCCATCCAAGTTAATATTACTTTCTTAAATTTTTCAATTTTTTTTATACAATAACTTTGGCACTAGATTTAATTTCGATGATTAATTAAATATTTCAAAAATATATTCGGGGAGTGTTTCAACTGCTTATCCACCTAGATATTATATGTAGCAAAACTTTATTGTAATTAACTACCTTATATTTTAAGAATGGTCAACATCACCTGAAATGAATATAGTTGTTTGCACTGATGCGACAAGACACTGCGCCCAAACTATGTTCTTAAGTCTCGTAGCAAGTTTCGCTACTATCTACTTATTTCTAAGATGTTTATCTTTGACACCTTGACATTCAGACTACTCTACTATACTGTGTGGTGAAGTTTGCATTATGACGTGAACTTAGTACTAAACTTAGCAATAGTGCGTTACGTATGTACGTATGTACGTACGAATTCAGCGAATCGAGTGCATCGTTTGTGTAGCGCCTTATGAATAAGGTCCTTTTTATATTAAGGAATGTGCAATATTTTTATAGCAAGGAATGTGAATGTGGAAAATGTATTAAAATCTCAAAATTTTTAGTTCAAATATGCTTGTCACGATAAATAGTTAAAGGAAACCAAACTTTAATCCCGTTAATTAAACAGTAGGCATTTGTGTACTCTTGGTATAGCTGCTTGTCGGTTTCTATTGTTAATTATCCCAATTAAAATGTAGTAAAATAAGAAAAAAATATTAACATAGCTCTCCATATATTTGAAGTTGTGGTGATTTTTGTTCACGCACTCGACCCAGTGGAATATCACTTAGACCTGAATGACCTTAAAGAAATTGAGTTTTTATTCACAATTTTTTATCTTTGACCCCGTTTTTGACATAGTAATATTCGAAATTATGTCAAATGTGTAAACTATAATTTTTAAATAATCGGAAGTTTTAATATTGTTGGTTTATTAGAATTTTAAATTAAAATTATTTCATTTAACTTACATAATTAATTTAAAGTTACATAAAAAGCTACGCAACTACTATTTTGTACTATTCCAATACGCAATTAGTCAGTTTCTTAATACCAAAAACATTACTTTGGTAAAGTAATGTTGTATTTGTTCAAAAAATGAAGTAACGTTGCTTGGTAACTATCACAGTATGTCAAATAGTTATTTCATGATAAATTGATGTTCAATGCAGAGGCAAGTAGCACAGGTTCGAAAATAGTTATGTGATCATTGTGAAGTACACGTTTATTATATTATATTAATCCTTTATGATAATAGCCAACACAGAAGTTTCAATACTAATTTAGTAATATATTATTGACAGAAAATATTCAAGAAAGATAACGTAAAAAGAACAAAACATGTTGCCTACAGGCGTATTTCTATATAAAAAACGACTTCATATTTTTATTTGTTAAAAAATGAAGTGCTTGGCCTCGAAATAACATGTCTTTATCATGAATAGCCACATGTAAAGTCTCTAGTGACCTCAATCGCGAACAAAAAGGAAGGCATAGGGAAAATATGTGATTGATGAAAATATAAGTTCCTATTTTATATCTTTATATATTGGGTGGGATTTGTTTTTTTTCAGGATTGAGGAAATTGATTTATCAGTGATGAGATGTTATGCTGTAATTTTGTTCCCTAAAGGACTCAAATGATATTGAGGATACTGATGTTTCTCACGATGTAAGAACGTGACGTAACATTGATTATATACGCACATTAAAATTTGAAACGTCAGTTCAACTTAAACAATATGTTTAGGAATATTTAGTTTTTAAGATCTATTGATAGCTTCGATAAAACATTCTGCAATTGTATTTCGTTTACTTAATTTTAACTTTAATGCCTCGTATTTTCTCTATTGTTATCTTGTAAATTAAAATTCTCATTAATTTCGTTTAACTAAGAAAACTTTTCGTTATGTATTCAAAGTTCATCCTCTACCAAATTAGACTTCGATCGTTAACGATAGTAATTAAAAATAAAAGAATTCGTTTAATGGTGGTTTCTATGGTACACATGTAATAATAAGTTACGTTGGAATACAATACGTTAAAATATATAGTGATTTTTAATGTGGTACAAATATATATCACCTACGATGTCGTTCGCGTGGACTAAGTTAGTACCGATTTCGATAGCGTGAGTTAGCTTACATATGTGTAGAAGGATCTATTTAATCAATTGAAAGGACTATTAAAATGCCATTATATCAATATATATTAACAGTATTTCCTACATATTGTGTCTTGGTTAATGATAAAAGTTGATAAAGATTATTAAAATGACATGTATTTTTGTCGGAATTAGAACGTATAAGTTTTGTCAGTTATCTAGTAGTTTTTAAGGGTGTCGAAAAGAAATAACCACAAGGAACAATAAACGAGATGTAAGGAACCATAACTTTGTCATGTCAGTTCGTAATAGTCTCATATTTTATACTGTTTTAACCCATTTGGACTTGGTGTGTTTATTGCACATAATATTTCAAGATTTGAGTTAGGGGTGAATTTATGGTGCAATCGAATTCAATAATTGCAATGAACAAATTCACTTATTTGTGTAGTGGATATTTCACGTTTATTTGAATTATGGGTGCAATTGGTTCTAGTCGATGGTAACCTTAGTAAATTTTCATAAAAAATTGCATAGTGTGTCTGTTGGCCATAAACGTATACACAAAATGATGTTAGCGGAAACAATACATACATGGAAACAACACAATACATGTCCTACGTGGGTAAAATTTTGTAAACGAATGTTTGAGGTGAAGATCTTAATTAATATGTAATTATTAGATAAATAGTTAGAAAGTTAAATTAAGGAAATGAATCTGTCTCCCGAACTTGTTACAAAAATTTTAGTTTTGATCTTATCTAGAATTGTTAGATTTAAATTGAAATCTTTTTGACTTGAATAACCTTCCTTCTAACTCTGGAATAAACTTTTCTTGGAATTAAATAGAAAAAAAATAATAGCAAGCCGGTCACATGAGAGGAAATAAATATTAAAAATAGGTATGCATAACCATTAAATTATGTTTACGGAACATTAGTAAAAAGTGTGATTGGAAAAAAATGCTGTAATATTGGGAAACGTAGAATAAAATAACAGGTAATAAAAATAAATATAAACATCAGTTAGATATATATGTCGAAGTAGTGGATGAATTTGAATTAGAAGATGAAAAATATAAAGGATACGAAGATAGAGTGACGTTATTCTTAAATATTGATAATTGTTTTACGTTTGTCGAAGTTGGCCCACAATCTGTACATATAAAAAATTTGTAACAGTGTGAATTCTGTACATAGAAAATATTTTCAAAAGAGTGATTGATTTAGCGTAAAGAATGATAATAGAAGCAGAAAACCTGTTTTTCGAATTTTTATCTGTGTATCTAGCTGTATGTTAATTTGTTCGTCCATCACTTGTTCTAAATATCACGTGCTGGAAGTCATATGCGCAGCTAGTTATAAATATAGGGATAGAATCGACAATAGAAATGGTAAGTATTGGACAGAAGTGGATTTTTGGATCACTACTTACACGATTACGATCTTACTTACGATTAGGTTAGGTTGAGTTAAGTTGGGTTAGTATAAGTTCGTTAGGATGGTTTAGGTTTAGTTAGTTTGGGTTAAGATGGCTATCTTAGGTTATAAGAAGTCAGGTTAGGTTATGTTAGGTTAGAGTGGTTGGTTTCTATTGGGTTGGTTAATTTTTTGTTGGATTCATTGAATTTGGTTTCGGCTAGGTTAGATTAAGTTAGATTACGTTTAATTAGTTCAGGTTGCGTATGGTTGGGTTGGGTTGGGTTTGTTTAGCATGGGTTAGGTTGTGGTGATGTTCCCTTAGATAGATTATTTTTTATTGTCTGTGATCAGGAAATAAAAAAGTAAGCAGATGGAATAAAACATACTTGAATAATTACTAGTGTTCCATTTTGGACATCTTCATCTAAAACTACATTCATTAAATTGGTTGCAAGAGTCCTGAAAGGTCGATGCCTGCCAAATACTGATACAACACTACGAATATTATGTGTGCATATCCGCCAACTATGCATTGCTCAGTAAAATAACTGCAATAATAGTGACATATTGTATCTGGGCCTCTTGAATTGCTTTTGATCAAAATATAGCTCTAGTAAGAAGTTCTTGTCATTACATGCCTTGACTGTATACATACTTTTAATTAATATTCGTTTTGTAGCCTATCATAGAGGTGTAAATCAGCGATTGCTTCGTTTTGATTATTTAAATTAAGTAAAGACGTCATTTATGTGTTCTCAGCTGTAGGAACTTGCGAGTTTTACATGAGTTCATTCTTTTATATACCTGACATTCACGTAATCATACATATATCTTATTTATATACGTGTTATTCACGAAATCATATAAATGATTTAGTACGTGAATCCTTTCGTTTAAAGAATTTAATATTACGACTGCATTTTTATTACAAACAATGGGACGTGGAAAACGTTTACCTAAGCACAAGTTATTCTGAAATCTAGAAATAAGTTCTGTAAAAAGTGAATAAGTTAGTGGAATGAAAATAATCTTGTAAAAGTTTCTTGTTTATAAATCTTAATCCGTCCATTAACCAATTCCAGGATCTAAAGACATAGTTACGAACCTGGACTTTTTTAGCTTGCCCGATAGTTAACTTCGCGTATGAGGTTTGTAGTCAGGATTTGTATCTTATATACACAGGCAGGATTTGTATTTCATATTCAAGGTCTGGTACAGAATCTCGGAAAACTCAGTCAAGAATTCCTATATTATTTCCTTCGAGAAAACAAAAACAGTTAAAGATACCATCTTCATTATTGAAGGCGCGTTATATAATGGTTTTATTTTGCCTGATAGCAAAGGAAGGCCCTAAAACCTTAATGCTGTATTCGTTAATGCGCACATTTAAAAATGGCTCTAGTAGATTTTTTGAAAGTTATGCTAATTATAGGAAAACACAAATAAAAAATTGGAACTTTTCTGGGTATATCCATACATAACATTACAAATAGCCTTAGTATTTTCTAGTTGCCAAATATTCCTACTGGTATCATCAGATTCCTTCATAGAATGTAATTTTTGTTAATATATGTAAAACTCAGGTGCCAGGTAAAACTTCATTTTCAAGGCTATCTTTCATAGTTGCTATTATTTTTCGCACACTTTGTTGAGATAAGTGGAATTGACTTGCTATTCTTACATTATTGATAAAATTACGAATCCCAGGAAGAGTGCAGAACTTAGGTCACTTTAAACTTTTGTAACTTTTTCTTACAGCGATTACAAATGATCTGCCATAATACCTATTGTAGTATACAAATATATATGAATTTCTAATGACATGTGTGGTCCTTATTTTTTCCCCGATTCTTCTTTGAAAAATATATTTTTTACAGAATTGAGTATATATCCGCAGTGTGCGGTTTGTACCAAAGAGAAGAGTTCCACATCCTTCTTCTCTTTCCATTCCTCGCACTGAACTCGGGTAGCAGGTTTCTAAATTTTACCATTATTTTTATTCACGTCGAATGTGCCTTTGATGAAAGAAAGAAAAGGAGAAAAACTCTGTCACAAAAACATACTTGAGTGAAGTCATGGACGAAAGCTGGTAAGTAATCAAAATATCTCTAATTAACAATACTTTTTTTTCTTTAACCACATCCTGCATTTCTTAACGCAAACATTTTTTCTTAATTCTGTCAATAATTTGCTTTGGTATTTTTCCAGAATTAAAAATAATCGGAATTTCGCCTTAAATAAGTAAAATGCGGCAAAGGCTATAAACTATTTAATACCATTCTTTTAAACTATAACTAATAGATGTCAACATATCGACATGGTTGCTAGATCTTCCAGCATGACAATTCTTTAGTACAAACGAGGATTGTTTCCAGTTAGGTTGAGGAGTACAATGTAGAAAATATACCTAAGAATACCTGAGGTTACTGTAAGAATAAAGAATACCTGAGGTTACTGTTAAGAAAGGTCTATAAAAATTCGAGGCCGAATTACCTAGATATAGATGCCCGCTTGCATTAGAATCTTGTAGTGCTACTTTTAATTATCAGTAAAAATCTCAAAATCAATTTTTCACCATTATTTTATCATATTAAATACAACATTGAGGATTGTAATCTGATCTTAGGTGGTATTGATAAATAAAAAAATATTTCTTTTTTGTTTCTGTTATTATTTTGAAAGTTTATGATAAAATTGTATTATTACATATAACATCTCTAAAGAAACTTAATTTTCTGAACGAATGTTAATTAAAAATTGTTTACATACAGACTATAAATATGAGTAAAGCTAAAATCGTTTGTAACTAAGCACATATTGGCAGACAAGTTCATAATTTATCGTATAAATTAACAATAATTATTTCCATATCGCGGGGCAAGTCAGTCTGGCGTATGATTGACACATATATGGTCCACATAGTCAAACGCGGTACGCACTAGATTGTGATAGCTTATAGTTAATGAGAAAATTATAAGTGGGTCCAACTGTCATTTTGTGCATTTACTAGGTTTCGGAATGTAATGCCGATTAATAGAGAAATAAGCGGTCAATGAAAAGAAAATGCCAAACACAATATCGAAAAATAACGTTAAAATCTGGGTTGGGTAAAGTTAAATTCCTAGCCCAGTTACAATATTACAGCGTATTCAGTTACAAATATAAGGTTCTATACTTCAGTAGTGGAGTCGTATAAGATTAAAATATTAAGAGAACTTTTTTCACAGCTGTACTACCAGTTAGTAAAAGCTATTGTGAATTGGAGTAACGAGATGAACAAAAAGAAATAAAAGAGCTTTGGATTAATAAAAATTTGACGAGCAATTTAGATTATTTAGATATGAATGCAGGAGATAGTGTTTTAACATATGATAAACCTGTTTATTTAAATCACTTTTGGAGATATATCTTTTAATTTCAATTTTACAATTAAAATTGACAAACAATGCGGATAGAACGTTGAATAAAAATAAGTCTCCTTTCACCATCTAATTGTATCAGCTTTTAATGCTTTTTTCACATAATTTCATTTAGTTACATTCAAACATTCACGTCATAATTATATGGATGAACTACTGTAGATAAAACACGCACATGAAATAATAGGTTAACATACAAATTAAGTACTAATTATAAATTATATAATATCTAATTTATATTTTTTTAAAGTAAATATTTCGATGGCGAAATATATTTGATAAATGCAAGTAATATAAATTCCTGAACACAAGTGTTAAAAGTAAAGATGAAGGTAATGCACATAGTCATCGTTTTAATAACAGATTTCTAATGACGTTATTTGTATTAAGCTTTGTCTTAATTGATCTTATAGTTATTGTA
Organism: Druceiella hillmani; assembly: GCA_039881145.1. Lineage (NCBI taxonomy): Eukaryota > Metazoa > Arthropoda > Insecta > Lepidoptera > Hepialidae > Druceiella > Druceiella hillmani. Next base: position 27,107,121 of record JAYKKI010000001.1, read on the forward strand.
TAAATTTCAAGTACAATGTTATATGATTTAGATGACAATGATACTCTTATTAAAAGTGAAAATGGAACATGCAATAATGAATGGAATGGAAAATTATGATTGTGTTGAGACACCTATTCTTTGACTAGTATCAACACGTAAATATTGTAAAATTTTTTGAGCGTCAAAGTTTTCCTTAATATATACTTTAAACAATTGTAATTGAAAAGGATTTTAATATTTTGTGGTTATCATAAATGCAGTGGATATGTAAATAGATATACATATTATGAAAAAGACTACTTGTGTTTTTATATTAGTTTTGATATTACTCCCATATAGACTAAAACCATGCCAATCAGACTTTTGGCAGCCCGACTCTTTGCTTAGTCTAATCACGCTATTAGACGCACTCTGCATTGATATTGCATGTAAACACTACATATTTGTATCAGACAAAGATTTCCATTACATGAAGTAAAACGTCTTTCGCATATTAATGGGTATTCCTGGACAAAAAATGAGCGTTCCTTTTAGAATTCGTTATTAAAATTGCTGCATTGTCGAAAGTGCATATATGTGGTGTATAAACATTTATGTCACCAATTGATATATTTATCCTTGACCGTATTTTATGGTGATGCATTTGATACTAGGGATTAAAAGGTTTACTATAGAGGGCAAAGAACCTAGAAGAATATTAAATTGAGATGGGTCGTCGAAGCTGTTTATGGCGCAAGAGTTCAAATATAATACCTTTCACTGGAATCAATAGACAAAATATGTTACCGACGTTAATATACTTTCGTCAATTTGTCGTTTTTTTATATAATAAGTATGGACTTCATTTTGATGGTGCTTATCGACCAAGATATTTTATGTTGTTAAATTTTAACGTAATTAATTACCTCTCCATATTGTCAGAATAGGCAGCAGTATTACATGCAATTAGTTGCGATGCACTTATGCGACAAGACATTACGGTAAAACTAAGTTCTCCAGTCTATTAGCAAGTTGTGCTATTATAAGCTTATTTTACATCCTATGATGTTCAGATCACTCTACTATACTGTGCCGCGAAACTAACATTATGACTTTAACTTAGTACTAGCGATAGTATGTTATGTTAAATAAATGGCCATACAAGAATGTGCCGAATTAAGCGAATCAAGTGCATCGTTTGCGGGACGCGTTATGAATAAGACCCTTTTAATATCAACGAATGGGCAAATGAATGAAAAGCTCTACATTTTTATTTCAAATAAGATAGTTACGGTAAACAGTTAAAAGGAAACACACTTTGATCATGTTAATTAAGTAGCATTAGGCATGTATGTATACTTGGTGTAGTTGCTTGTCGGTTTGTGTTGTTAATTATCCGAATTAAAATGTAGCAAAATAATATAAAAGTGTTAACATACCTCTCCGTATATTTGAAGTTTGATGATTTTTGTTCACGCTCTCGGCCGAAGAGGATATTATTTGGACCTGGATTATCTTGACTTTTAATTTTTATTCACAATTTTTTGTATTTTCGCCCCGTTTTTTAAATCGAATTTATTCTATTGAATAAGTTTCTAATAATCTGAAATTCTTTTTAATACTGTTCTTAAATTAGAATTATCGATTAAAATGATTTCTGTTAACTTGCATCATCAATTTCTAGTTACATAAAAAGTTACGGAACCGTATATTGTACTGTTCCAATATGCAATTAATAAGTTTCTTGATACTTCTTGATACATTACTTTTACCATATTTGTATAAAAAATTAATTAACAATGCTTGGTAACAATCACGATATGTCAACTAATTATTTCAAGATTTATTTCGTCTTTCAATACGAAATTAGTCAGTTTCTTGATACAAACTACATTACTTTTATCATATTTGTGTTAAAAAATTAGGAACGTTGTTTGGTAGCAATCACAGTATATTAAATAATTATTTTATGCTATTTCGTAAATCGATGTTTGACGCAGACAAGCGATGTAGATTTGAAAATAGGTATGTGGCCATTGTGAAGTGTAAGTTGTATTATATTGTATGCAATTCTTTATGATACTAGTCAACGCAGAAGTTTCTTTATAAATTTAATAATAACATATTCAAGGAGCATATTCAAGAAAGATAGCGCAGGAAAAAACAGAACTCGTTGCCTTCAGGCGTATCTCTTTCTAACAGAACGACTTCTTTATATTTCTATTTGTTAAAAAATGAGTGCCTGGCCTCCGGAAAGCAGGTACTTATCTTGAACATCCGCGTGGTAAAGTCTCAATTGACCTCAATCGCGAACAAAAAGAAAGCCATAGGGAAAATATGTCCTTGATGAATAGATAAGTTCCTATTTCACATCTTTATATATTGGTGGGATTTGTTTTCTTATTCTGGATTGAGCAAATTTATTTTTTTAATATGAGATGTCTTGCTGTAACTGTGTTCCCTAAACGACTCAAGTGATATTGTGGATACTGAAGTTTGATGAATATTACAAATTGAAATGTCAACTTAAAAGAAGCAATATATTTCGATAAAACATTCTACAGCCATATTTCGTTTGCTCAATGTTAAGTTTAATGCCTCGTATTTTCTTTGTCGTTACCTTTTAAATTAAAATGCTCATTTATATCATTTAATATAATACATTTTCTCATTAGTTATATGTGTCAAAGGTTCATTTTCTACCAAACTACGTTTCTGTCATGAACGAAAAAAGTAATAAAAACTAAAAGAATTCGTATAATGATTGTTTTATGGTACACGTGTAACGACAAGTTACGTTGGAAACAATGCGTTAAAATATAGAGTGTTTTTTAATGTGGTATAAATGTATAAAACCTACGTTTTCTTTCTCGTGGACTAAGTTAGTACCGATTTCGATAGCGTGAGTTAACTTACAGAAGTGTAAAATAATATATTCAATCAATTGAAAGCATTATTAAAACGTCATTATACTAATACATTTCGACAATATTTTTACATATTAACGACTTGTTTAATTAGAAAAGTCAATAAAGAATATTAAGATGGTATGTTTTTCTTAGAAATTAGAAAAAATAAGTCATGTCAGTGGCTTAGTACCTTTTTAGGAATAATCCCAGGGAACAACAAACAAGATGCAAGGAATCATAACTTTGTTTTGTTAGTTCGTCATATCCTCACATTTTACACCATTTTAACTATTTTATACTGCACATAATATTTCAAGATCCTTTATGCTTAATCGAGCCATGGGTTAAATAAGAGTACAATTGAATTCGATGATAGTAATGATCGAATTCTCTTCTTTTGCTGCAATGGGTGCAATGGATATTTCATTCTTATTTGAAATATGGATGCAACTGATTTTAGTCGATGGTAACCTTAGTAACTTTTAATGAAAATTCTGTGGGCCAATATAAATGATACACAAAATTATGTTGGCGGAAATAATTCAGATCTGAAGGAGTCCTATGTGTGAAAAATTTGGAAACGAATATTTAAGATGTAGATCTTATTTAATAAGTAATAATTAATTTAAGAGTTAGAAAGTCAAATTAAGGTAATGATCCGTCCTCCCGTAGTTAGTGCAAACATTTTAGTTTTCAACATATTTAGAATCATAAGAATTAAAATGAAATCTTATTGACTATATATAAATATTATGCCTCGTTTATGAAATATGAATTATCAAATTTATATGCAAGGTATCTTTAATTTGTATCTTTTATTGTTGAATTCGAAAGATCTCGAAATGTTTTAGAATTTGATTTAAACTTTCAAGTAAAATTATTTTGCTCCACTATTGCCAATAATTTGAAAAAAAAATAACTATGGAAAACTCAATTTTATGTGTGTTGCACAAACCACTATTCAAAATTTTACTTCATTTCGCAATATTCCTACCTCATTTTCAAGTATTAATATTTTATTATACTTAAAGGGACAAGACGTTACCTAGAGGGTTGTAGAGACACTGGGGAAACAACAACTCTTTTAATTTTTAATGAATATTCTTTTTCTGGAGTGATTTGTTCATTCGACGAAGAAGTTGGTCATCAGAAACCGAGGCTTATGTAAAGGCTCTTGATGCATTTGTCGTGGGTTGTGGACATCCCAGTAACGAAAGTTCTGCTTATTCACATATCCTCCAATGTGAAAGTGAGCTTCGTCACTAAAGAATATGTTGCCCATCCGGGTCAGGAAAACATCACCTCCGCGTAAGTTTTTTTTAATTCAAAGTCAGAATCGTGTAAATCTTGAATAATTTTAATTTTATATGGATGGAAATTGAGCTTTTTTTGCATTATTACCTGTAAAGTTGATTTTGGAATTCCCAATATCGATGGACGTGTACGCAGTGACAAACGGGGATTTTCAACGACAGAAACCATAACACGCTCGAAATTTTCATCCGTGGCTACCAATGGTGTAGGTCCTGGCCTGGGCCTATTTAATGTTGATCCTGTAGCTCTGAACCTTGCTACCCATGACTGAATGAGGTTGATCGATGGTCCATCACGTAATCGACGAATACTGTAACGATTATTAAATCGACGGCGTGCTATAGACAGCGAAAATCCACTCGAAATGTACGCCTCGACGGCAAAAGCGCGGTGCTCTCCACTCCACTATTCCATGGCTACTAAAACATCCGCACCGCTTGCGCTTTTAACGTCGCCCCCCGCGCCCCTCTTATGTGTTGCGTTCAGAAACTATGTTTGTTCAATCTTTGAAATCTACCACTAGACAACCTGTATATGGAGATAAGATGACGTTATTCTTAAATATTGATAATTGTTTAACTTTTAGTCGAAGTTGACCTACAATTATAAATATAGGGATAGAATCGATAGTCGAAATGGAAAGCAACTTGAACAACAAAATTGAACAGAAGTCGATTTTCGGATTTATAACATTTTGGAAATACTTTTATTCTTTGTTTTTTTGACTTAATCGTTCTGTTTTAAAAACATTTAGATTTCTATTTTTTCCTGACTACTGGAAAAAGACTTATTTTTTGTATCACTTTTGCTGGATGACAGCTGTATTCATAAAAGTAACCTACTATCAACTCTACTATCAAAAAAAATCTACTATTAACAGCTATATATTTAGAGTCATACTGAATAAGAGAGGTTTCGGTTTTATCATTGTTTTCTCTTATATTATCTCGTATTTGATTACTAGCCATTTCTATTCTTTATAGAGGGTAAGAGAGGTACATCCTTTCTTTTCCTCGTGTTAGAAATGTTTTTCTTTGAAATAAAATAAATGTTAAATTATTAAGTGAGGTGTGGTCGAGTTAAGTCGGATTAGATTAGATTAAGTCATGTTAGGTTCGGTTAGGTTGTGGATGATTGGGTTAGGTTGGAATAGTTTAGGTTCAGTTAGGATTGGTTGGGTTGGTTTGGATTAAGATGGGTAATCTTGGGTGATGACGTGACCTACGTTAAATTAGGTTAATTTGAGTTAGGTTGAATTATGTTGGGTTAATTTTTCGTTGGATCAGGTTAAATTAGGTTATTTTAGGTTTGTTTGGATTGGGATGGTTTAAGTTAGGTTAGGTTGGATTAGGTTAGGTTGCGTATGGTTGGGTTAGGTTGGGTTAGGTTTGCTTAGGATGGGTTAACTTGAATTAGTTTGGATTAATTTTTTGTGTACGATATAAAGTTTTAAAATTTTACCACTCGGGTTAAGTTAGGTTAGGTTGGGTTATTTAGGTTGGTGGGTTGGTTAACCAAACCGAGGTTGACATTGCTATCGAGCGCAGAACTGTGATTAAACATAGTACTTTCATTGAGAAAAGTATGGAAAAGAGACCAATAAGGACGTCAAATAAATATGTTATTAGAAAACTGTATCAATACACAGAATAGTTATTACAGCAGCTTATTTCAAATCGCTTTGAGAAAAAGTCATGACGATGTTTTATTATTTAAGTTATTTTTTATGTACGATATTATGAAATAAAAAAGTGAGCAGATGGAGTAAAAACATAGTTCAATAATTATTAGTTTCTATTTTAGATATCGTCATCCATAATTGGAAGCAAGAATCCTGAAAGGCTGATCGATGCCTGTCAAATCTTAATACAACATTACGGATATTATATATATTACAAATGCAAAAGTTCGTTTCGTGTTTTTTTCTTAATAACCTTTGAAAGAATAAACTTTTTCATTTAAATTAAAAATTTCTAACGTTTCTAAAGAAACTTAATTTATGAATTAATGTTGATTAAGTAATGTTTACATACAGACTATAAATAGAACTACAAGTCGTTTGTAACTTAACACATGTAGGCATACAAGTTCATAATTCATTGTATAAATTAATAATAATTATTTCCATATCGCGGAGCGAGTCAGTCTGGCATATGATCAGCATATGTGTATTCCGCATAGTTTAAACGAAGTACACACTAGGCTGTGTTAGTTTCTAGCTAATGAGAGTATTGCGAGTGAGTATCAACTGTCATTTCGTAACTAAACTTCGAATATATATCACATCAATTATTTTTATAGGCGGTAACCAGGTTTCCGAATGCAATGCTGATTAATATACAATCCTTGTCAACTATTCAGATTTACGAGCAATTAATTCTGGTTAATAGAGAAATAAGCGGTCAATTGAAAAGAAAATACTAAACACAATATCGAAAGATAACATTTAAATCTGGGTTGCAGTTAAGCCTGTAACCTAATCACAATATTACGGCGTATTCAGTTAGAAGAAGTTTAGTCATAACACATAACTAAACTTTCATCACGTAAATTATTTTTAAAGATACTTACCAGCTTTCGGAATCCAATGTTAATTAATATACAATTTGTGTCCGTTATTCAGATTTACGGGTAATTGGTTCTGGTTCATTGCGAAACAAGCGATCAACTGAAAAGATTATTCTGAACACAATATTGAAAGATAACGTTTAAATTTGGGTTGAAGTTAAAACTGCTTAAATTTGAGTTAGAGTTAGCCTAGTTACAATATTAGAGCGTATTCAGATACAAATATAAGATTCAATACATCAGTAATAGAGTGGTGTTAGGTTAAAATATTAATAGAACGTTTTTCTCAGCCGTAGTAATTACTAAAAGATCAATATTTTGAATCAGAATAATTAGATAAGCGAAGAGAAATGAATGAACTTTGGATTAATAAAAAGTTGACGAGCATTTTAGATTATTTGGATATAGAAACAGTATTTATTGACATATAATTCACCTGTTTATTTAAATCACTTTTGGATATATATTTTTCAATATGGAGTTGTGCCTCTTGGACTTTTTAAAGAAAAATACAGATCGTAAATGAATTTTCCACTTTTTAATCTCAACCACAGGGTTTGCTGTTTCAGGTTTTTAGTATTTTAAAACTATTTTATACTTCTCACTCTCTTTTTTACTGTGATTTTTATTGATTGTGTTAAAATGGATGTAAAATGTATTTCTCCCCACTGGAGTTAAATAAGACATACTCGTGAATAATAATAATACTGTTTACGATTTTGGCGAAGAAAGTACTAATGCCGTATTGAGTTTTGCTAAGAAATAAGTTGCAAGATCGTATTATGAGTAAAAAAGTTATGTGTCTAAATGAATGAGATAGAATGATAAGTAAAGTTTTCATGAAAAACAATTAGTATATTTTATAAGAAAGGAAATTTTAAAAGTCCATACATTATAGTAATATAAGGATCTTGACAAGAATATTATAAGATATAGGTCATACATGTAGTTTGTGTTTATACTTTGTCTCATATATTACAATTAAAAAAAGACCTAGAGACCTGGATTTTCAGGTCTCTAGGTCTTTTTTAATAGATGCTATTACTTGAGTTTTTTAATATTTAATTTTACTAAAAATAGTTAGTTTCTCTAGTACCCGTGCTTGAGATAATGTAGTTCTAACTCATTCATATTGGCACGAGATGCCATGCCTGTGTATATTGGACTATAAATCTAGTCGCGGAATTTCTACGTACCTTTAAGTGTGAAATGTGTTGCTTAATGAAGCGCTACGAATTTCATGACCAGCCTCTTAAGTATTGTTTTCGAGTGAAAACGGAAGTTAATAGTTTCCTAGTTTTCAATTTCAGGTTGAGAGTTTACCAGTTGGTAAAGAAATTCACTACCATCATTACATACTATTGTTTCGGTAATCCCTATTCAAATGAATTGCCTATGCTGACCAACTATGATCCCTTGACTTCGTCTGTCAACCGGATGGTTTCAGCCGAGCGCCATTATCAAATACTCAGCTGAGTGAAAGAGTTTTTCTTCTTTTACTTTCAAATAACATATGTGTAAGCTACACAGCATTGGAAGAAAACGAAATAATATTTCTGGTTTGTTTATTATTTCTCTTATAGGCTATATTATAAATCGAGCTATGAGTAATCTTAGCCTATTTAGCTGTTGTTTCACTCAGCTTTAGGGTGCATTATTTTCAATTATTTACGGGTCAGAAGTTTGATTATTAACAAAAAAGCGTGGCAGCATCTTTTCAAGGCCAGACATGAAAAAACCTCGTAAAGTAGGACTTTCTTCTTGACGTTAAGTATCTCCAATATAAAAATTCTCTTGATGTTAAGTATCTCATATAATACAATTAATGTGTTATATTGCTCTTTTAATGAGTTACAGAAATACAATCCAAGCTTACTGATATATGTTTTTGTTCGTAAAGTTTTATTGTTTGCTAATATATCAACAGATAAATAAAATGTTTATTTTTGCAACAAGTCGCGTAGATGAAGATTTGCAGTGATTTTATAATTATGATCGGCTGATAATTTCGTTAATGTCATATTTATTTTACGTATATATTTTAAAGAGATAAAGAAATAATGAACGAATTTGAACTGAACTACGAATTTATTTTATAATTTATACGAAGTATTTTATTAGTAAGAATACAATTTTATAAATTTTCTAGCAATATCTATAAGCAACAGATATAATTTTATACACTTTCTAGCTATCGGTAATGAATTCATTAAAATTTGTGTAGTTGCAAATATTTGTTACATATTGTAAGCTTAGTTTTTATTTTAATGCTGTAAAATATTTGAGATAATGACAACATGGGTAAATTTATATACGATTATAAATTAAAAATTGGTGTTAATTCGATTATTATTTTTTTGTCTAGTGAAGAGATTTTTTTAAAATACTTATTTTTTGTATATATTTATCGCAAGACATAAGTTAATAAACTTCAGTATTACTTAATAACAGAGATAATTTTCAGCCGTGTACGTATAAATTATAAAAGATAACTTTCGGTTCGAAGAAGTGTATCCTATAATATTTCGCAATATTTGAAAATAGTCTAGGAGAAAGTTAAGTCTATTAGATCTGATAATAATTAAAGAGTTTTTAATGCGAAATAAATATAAAATTCGAGCAAATAACAAGCTCAAAACACATCGAAACAGAAACTATATAAAATTAAAATAGATTTTTAAAGATTTTTTTCAATCATTTCCTTGAAGACAAATTTAAACACAAAAAAGAAAAATATTTTTATTTCTATATTTGACGCTCGTCGATAATTTCGATACTAGAAGAGGTGATTATTGGGTTTAGTATGAAGAGATGTCCATGAAACAAGTTTAATAAAAAATTGATATGAGTTTTTTTATATTTTGCCCATAGGTCAAAAGTTAGTGTCTAGAATATAAGCCGTAAAGAACCTTAGTGGTAACAGATACTTCACAATGGTATATTCGTATACATATACGCGTCCTTCTCTATTTGCGTGTGTGGTGTGTGTGTGTGGTTGTGGGTATGTTTGCGTGTAGAAAATCAGTGTAGCCTCGCTGTTACATGGTTGACCACGTCAGTCGGTGAATCATTCAAGACACATTGTAATGTACGAATAATAAAAAATTAATTATAGCGATGTTACTACATTTGTGCATCGTATGTACACTTTTTTGAAACAAGATTATACATGGTTATGACTATTAACAACTAAATAATAAATTTCCATAATTTTTGTCTGCCTGTTTGTATATATATATATATATATATATATATATATATATATATATATATATATATATATTTATATATATGAAAAACTATTTATAATGTTAATGTTATGTTTGAGGTAAGCTCCTTGTTAAGTTCAAGGTTGTTATTATGTTCCTATTTAAGTTACGTTAACTTTCATATTACTAAGTGACTCGGCCAATAATAAGCAATGTTAACGTTTGGTTCTTTTTGGACTAATATGTTTGAGTGTTACGTCCACACTTAATTCATTATTCATGTTAAATACTCACTATATTGAGATTTAATTGTAAACTAATATATAATTTAAAACAATAAATGGAAGCCTTTTTTATGTTCGGGAATAATTCGGCAATAGAACAGAATATTCATCCGAGTACGAACATAAAATAACATGCCGAATGACCTATCTCTAACATATATATATATATATATATATATATATATATATATATATACATATATATATATATATATATATATATCTATATATATATATATATATATATATACTAGCTGACCCGTGCGAAGTCTTCGCACTATGTCGCCATCTAGCGTATTCCAAGTATACAATTTGGCTAAGATATTTGATGTGTCGCACACAGATGGCGCTCATGCCAATTGTTATAAAAATTAATTTTTTTATTAACAAAAATATTTTTCTCGAATTTTTTTACATTTTTCGCCCAAAGTAGAAAACATAAGCTTTAAGTGGGTATTTTTTTAATTTTTTTTGGTGCAGTAGTTAAAGAGATCGAGCCGCTCGACCAAAAAACACCTTTTAGAAATAATATATTTAGGTATATATATATATGTATATATATATATATATATATATATATATATATATATATATATATATATATACGTTTTATGAATGAATCTGTTGACGAAGATATGAAATATGTTTGGTTTATAGGTTGTGAAAGTGAATATCATTACATTATTTCATATAAAATAATTAAAAAATATCCTAAACTTCAATTGGGGTCGATATGAGATTGTTTGGCAAAAGCAAATAAATTCTCTTTAACAATGAAATACATAACTTACATTGACCAATATTAATATATTAGTCTTCCTTTAACTTCCTTCAATTTAACGTGGCATATTTATCAACAAAGTCACGAATATATTATCTTTGCACCTTATTTAACAAACAAACTTTGACCTTTTATTACCCTTAATACGTAAACTATTACGTCAATAAATCGTAATAATACTCATATCAATATTCCAGTTACGAATAATACTCTTATCATTATTCCAGTTCGTTATTATTCTGCGCAGAACCACTGTTATTGTTATATTCCAATCAATACGTCTTCTTCGCCCCCATTATTTAGTATAATGAAAATTAATAGATATATTAGTGCTGATAACAAAGGTCCATCTAAATCATTTCGCCGTTGACGCCGCCGTTCGTTCTGGGCCTCGTAATTAACGATGTAGGCTGTTTGTATAGGCGAGCTTATATAGACGGACGTAGTGTATAAGGCGAAAGTACGGTCTAACCTTGTATACCTGTAGATTATCTAGGTTCAATATTATACTCAGAGTGTTAACAGGGTAGTCGTAATGTGTGGTCTTTGTTGGTTAAACTCTATAGACAATTAATGTGTGTGTATAAATCGTTTAGAATATAGGATATGATGTTATGTGCTGTTAGTAGTATACCATAAAATTAACCGCTGGGCAGTTCAAAGATTAGTTTGTTTACATATTTTATTTTTTATTTTGATGAAAAAAAAAACTAATAATCCACGTTAATTCAACATTGTTGTATGAATGTATATATACATATATAGTATATATATATATATATATATATATATATACATATATATATATATATATATATATATATATATATATATAAATAAATAAATATATATATATATATGTGTGTGTGTGTGTGTGTGTGTGTGTGTGTGTGTATGAGTATATATCTTTGTATGCAATTTTCAAGAATTATTTCTCCATAAATATAGCAGTAACCTGCTGGAGTAAATCACAGCATAATTTTAAATGGCGAAAATACGAAATAAATACGATATAAATTTACACAATTAGAACATTAACTTTACGTCGAAAGTTTATTTTTATTTATCGTCGTGTTTCTTTGGAAAATTTCGGTAAATTACAATACAATATAAACTAAATTGAAAAGTAAAAAAGAAATTCGGTAAAATAATCTTTCTTTTTTCAACTTTTTCGACAATTTTCCCGAAAAAATCTCTCAGTCATTGGTTTAAGCGAAAACATTAAAAGGAAAGATTACAGTTCACGGCAACCTTCATTCAAGTTTGCCATTTTTAAATAAGATTCCAATAAGTAAAGTAATAAAAAACCTTCAGATTTCAGTCCCGTTTTTCCTTGAAACAGCACAAAAATAAAAGTTATTTCAGAAAACACACAATACAATTAGGGACGTCCATCGAACTATTCCCTCATAGGTCCCAGCATCGAACTAATTGGAGCCCTCACATTAAACATCACAATCACGTAAGCGAATCCTCTTTATGTTGTGCTCGTACCATCTTAATCATTCTTATTAGTAATATATAAGGAGACAGTAATGAGGGCGGATGTCCTCTATTATTTCTTCCTTGTATTGGCTATCTATGGAGCAATATAAATGATTGCCTTTATCTCTATTACATGTTTTGTACTACGATTTTCAATTAAGGAATTCAGTTAAATGAGTTTAGTTTTAGGTTACGTCGAGCTTTTTCATGTCATTTCTTCTATTAATATTTTCTTGTGGATTTTATTGTAATTATGGCACTGTTTATCCAAATACATTTACTCTTAATAAGTTATGTTTAACCATTTTTCGCATAAGAGTCAAAGTTGGACTTTTAACAAGTTGAATATATTAAAACTAACGAAATAAAGTAAATTTAAAGCGCACTCTGTACGCAGACGATCCGTGAACTCACAACAACAATATTATGACGTAAAATGGGTTGGGGCAAAGTAAACAAGAAATTCCAGGCTTTGATTAATTGTTTAAGCCGCCGCAGGTAATCGCCATAATTGATTGGTTTAAGGTTTAGTTTAGTCAAATTATTATTCGTTGTAGTCTCTTTGACTAAATTTTGAATCTAAACGAGCCAAGTTTCAAATTAATTTATTTTAATTTTCCTCCACGCGTTTCGTTAAAATATGGCTGCACAAGTAAATATTTGTGTCGGTTCGCAGCTTTGGGGGCGGCGAGGTGGCTGTTAAGCTTGACTCTTACTTACTCGGGGCAAAGATGTCAGACAAAGGGGAGGATTAACATATTTATTGTATGACGAGAGACATGGGTTCGGTATTATTTAGATAATTTTGTATAGTACTACGTAAGGACTACGAACTCTCCGTATCGATAAAGACGGTGAAGATGGAAGAAACTTTCGAATTATTTTCTATTTATAGTAGTTTATATTTTTAGTGACTAATTTTAAATGGTTTATGAATCGATCGTACTTTTCAGGTAACGATCTGTAAGTGTACGAACAATGATAGCTCTAGTCTCACAGACTTAAGATTTTATTGTCATACTCTCCGTATTTTTGGAGCTGCTAAGTCCTTGGATTTCACCTAGCTGAAGCGGTAATGAGGACAAATCACTCATGCTGATTTTTTCGTGATACTAACAATAAATTATTTTTTATTCGGAGTTAGTTAGTTTAAATAGTTAGTTTAAATTTTTATATATATTTGCAAGATTTTAAATTTAGTTTGATTGAGTGCAGTATTACAGAAACCCTTTTTATGTATAACTGATTTCGACTATCTTTATTTTTATTATTTCACATTTCAATGTAATAAACCTGACAGCTTTAAAGGTATCTAATTGCATTTATCTAAATGTTTATATTTAAAATATGAATATGAAGAATCTGTCCTCTTACAGTTTGAGATTGACAGTTATACTTATAATTAAACCTTGAAATAATTGTCAGTTAGGCCGTCTGTTTCTTTTAAATTGTTTATTCAGTTATTGATTAAACTATAATTATTTTCTATGCTGATTTTAGATATTTTTTCTATTATTCCTAAATTGCTACCTATTTTATTATTAATTTTTCTTAAAATATGGAAATTAATTTCAAAATTAAGTTAGTTTGACACACGCAGTCATCAAGAACACTTAGAGAAAAGGTTTATTAAACATTTTCTAAGCATAATAAGAAATTTCCTCACAATGTACTGCAAGCTTAAACCTGTAGACAAAGATAGACTGAGCCTAAAGTCGTTTACTCACTTTATTTGACACGTAGGGTCCACGGAATAAGTTAATTATATGTTTCAATTATGTGTAATTAATTACCAAGGAAGATTCCCCCATTAGAATTGCAAATTAATTTCAATATTGTATCAGGGCTCGGCACAAGGTTCAACGTAGGCTTATGTATTTATTTTTTTAGGGTTCTGTATTTTAAAAGGAAAAATGGAACCTTTATAACATCACTCACGTGTCTGTCCGTATGTCCATCACAGATGTTTTTCTTAGAAACCGCTTGATGTGGAAACTTGAAATTTAACCCAGTAATAAAAAATATTAATAACCGGTACATACCGCAATAGCTGAAACTCAAACATATTTATTTTGCAAATTTTGGGAGGGGAAAATTAAATATTAATTTTTTTTTAAATTCAATACATAGTCGTTTCAAAGGGCTATTTATAAGAATCTCAAAAATATTTTTTTTCTTAATTTTGAGTAGACTTAAGAGTACCTTTAGAGAAATATTCGAAAAGAATATGTCTTCTCCGTTCCTTATTTCCGAAACTAGTCAACCTAAAATTATGAAAACATAAGTTTTTTGGAAGTCCGCGTAAAAGTTGTAGAAAAAAACCGATTATTTTAGATGTCATAATTTTTTTTAAATATTCCGCGTATTTTTACACCTATAAAAGATATAGAACGCAATACAGCAACATTTCTCTATTTTCATAACCAATTTTCTCAGACACCATGCAATGTTGAAATTTGAAAGTTGGCGGAGTAAACTAAAGATTTTACGAATATTATACACCACTCACTTTTTTAAAATATCCGTATAATAATTAAAGAGGACGTGAATAAAGGTCCTAAATTGTTATTCTTCATTTTATACCATGCGAAATATCATTTGAAAAGGTTTGTTATCAGGAATACAAATATACTTTTTTCACAATTTTAAATTGCACATCTAAAAAGACACTAAAAATATGCAAAAATATAAAATTTCGTCCCCTAAATTTCTGAAATTACGACTCAGAAATCATGAAAAAACATGGTTGATAAAGTCTGACTGGAAGATTACAGGAAAATTATAAGATCTAGGACATTTTGGCATATATAATGATTATCTTAGATCTTATAATTCCTGAAATATGCACTATATCTTTACGTCTTTGAAAATTATGATATGTAATATAGGTTACAATATATTTAAATTGTGAACTATTAATATTTGTACCATTTCTATACAAATAATATGTACGATAACATTTTTATATATGCCAAAATGTGTACGGAACTCCGTAGTGCGATTTCTATTCGTACTTGACAGGTTTTTTTTTCTTATGCAATTTTGAAACAAAAAACGATTGAAGAAATTGCCCTTTACAGAAGTTAAGTTAAAACTTTTGTTTAACATGCAATGAGTCTTTAATACCATGTGTTTTAACAGATGGGGACATCTATAATTATTGTAGAAACAATTAACCGTTAGTTTTTGTTCTTTTTATTGCCAAGCAAAATAAATCAGTTTTTTATGTCGATAATGATACTTTATTCTCCTTAAGTATGTTAAAGCAGTCTCTTATTAAAAAAATATCTAATTAAAATTTATTATTCTGAGATTTTTTATTTAATTTTTGGAAATATCAATCATGTTTACAATCAAATGATTACCTATAGCACTTCTCAGGTACTGAGTAGAGAAAGTTTATTAAAATAGACATTTTTTAAAATGGAAATCATTATCAACCAATATTATAAAAAAGTATCTTTTTAATAGGTCAGAAATTACTTTATAAAAATATTTCAGTATTTTAAATAGACTGGCAGTTATATACAGCTAGTGATGCCTTAATTTTTTAGAAATGTATATTATAAAGCAAAGCAAAAATGTAAATTGACATAAAAATTAACAATTTTATTTTACTTTTCGTGTCCAAATTTACTCATATAAATTGCTGTAAACCGTTGCGTGTCTACGCATGGAAAAGTTATTACGAATTTCTGTCTGACATCGCATTATACTCACATTTAGAACTGTTGCCAGTCATGCAGAACACAATGGAGCTATGTTAAATTTTTAACTACATTTCAGTCAGCAAATTATTCAGGTTGACGTAATATCAGTTTAACGTCGTGAGTAATGTATATTCTAGACCGACTTTGTCATAAAATATTCACATTCTAGACTAGAAAAAAATAGATTAATTTGATCGGTGGCTGCTTTTAAATTCAGTTCGTAAATTTAGGTTATTCATATATTTTGTTTTTTTACATATTTTTTATTTATATTATTCAGCATATTTGCAATTATATATAAATTATAGAAATATATTTATTTAAATGGTTATAAATAAGCTAATATAACAAATAATCAGTTCTGTGTTGGGCTGATCACAAGGCATACAGCGGCGCACCGCGGAGATCCGAGATCGATTTCCGGCCGTTCGTTGAACGGGATTGGGTTGGTGTTATGGTTAGTTGTAAGAGATTGCTCTCGTAGCAATAAGTCCGCCATATGTATCAATCAGATACATTAAAGTAGATAAATAAATAATAAGAACATATTTTTTAGTACATAGAACTAAAGCAACAAGAAAAGTTCATACCCGTTGGATTTATAAAAAAAATTGGTGAATCAAAATTAAGCAGAATAGGTAGAATTAAAATTTATGTTTTTTGCTTATACCTCGGTTTACGGTTTACACCTCGGAGAAACTAATTTTTTTTTAAAGATTTCTGACGAGTGATTGGAAATAGACCATATACAAAAATGTAAAATATTGAAAAATGCTATGGAGAATAGGAAAATAAGATTCATTGATTGATCGGTTGTTATGATGGAATGTCAGAGAAGTAATACAGTGAAAGCTACTGCTCCACTATCAAAGATACTGTGTACTGTTCAATAAAAGAAAGACTGAACAAAAATCGAAAATTGAATATCCAGAATCAGTTATTTTGGAAGATCAAAATAATTGAGGCTGTTCAAAAAACTCTAAACTTACCACGGAGAGTTTTACTCAGTTTTTATATTCTCTTGGATTGGCATTGGTCCAAATGGGCCATATTTTTTTAAATGTTCATAATAATTTCGCCCACAAAAACTTTCATTAATTCCGAAAAGTTTTATGAGCAATCGAAAAGTTTCTTGATTTTAAAATATGAAAATAAAAAAAAAATGGATAGATTTTATTAAATATATGACAAGATGTCATTAATAATGATGGCGATTGCATAGACGGATAAAAGCTTTTTTTACTCTATAGTTTTTATTGTTTAAGCACTGACGAAAACACGCGCAACTTTTGAACACATTCCATACTTTATATGAAGTTATTGTAAATTTGTTATGAAATATTTATTCAGCTGAACGAAATTCCTTGAGTTGAAATTTTGACTCGAAAGCTAATGATATAATTAAACAATAATAACAAAATTAGGGTTGAAGTGGCGTGGAGGAAAATTTTAATACTTGTACCCGTATACTGACCATTAAATTATTCGATTTAAATGTAAATAGCTAGCAGTTGTAATTATGATATTTCAATGTCATTCTTACTATAATTTATACTACCTTTTACTAAGTATCTTTACCGGGTAGGTATTTTTTTCATCGTTAATTTTTTAATTTATTTTATAGTTCCACCAGCCAATATTGAATAACAGATGGAGCTTCCCCTGAGCACTCGAATAACCCGCAATTGTGGGCAATTAGCAGAGAGTTTTCAGAATGTAATGGTAATAAGAATAAGATAACTGGCGTTATCTTGGCTTGGAAATTAAAAAAAAACCTTAATCTTTATTATTTTCCGAAACAGTAGTAACAAGTTTAGGTTTCCAATCAGACAAAATGGCTTCCTTTTGATAAGAAATATTTATAACATTTAACTTCGTATTCATATAAATATACTTAACTTAATTGCATTCCCAGAAAATTTAATTCATGTAAGATATCTCAAGGCTACGAGAAAAGAAAATCTACGTAAATAATAAAATTCAACACCAAAATGTTCTTTACCTTAGAAGAAGAGTTCAAATTCTTAATGGTTATTGGTAGCACGATTGGTTAGTTAAATATCTGTTAGGAATATATTTTTAATGTGCGTCAATACCTAAATTTCAAATTTGTTAATAATTGTTAATAACGCATTTTGCCCATACTAAACATGATTATACTTGTTATTAACATTTGAACACACCAAGTGCTATATAAATTTAGATTGTGTTGCTTTTTCCTTTTATATTTTAAGAACCTGTTCCAAGTTTGAGTTTTCGTATGTCTAATCTCAAGTAATGTCAATAAATATCAGCTGCTCACGCCATTGATGTCTATCAATTAAATTAGGTCGAAGTGGTCAATAAACATCAGCTGTACACGCTATTGAGGTATATAAATTAAAATTGGTCAAAGTACAAATATTATTACAATTATACATATTTATTCTAATGTCTTGAAGTTTGTAGATAAAGGTTAATTAATAACTTTTGCAGATTAAGGTTATAGTTTTAACTATTGCCGATCTGGTTTTGGTGTTAGCACACTAACTCAGAATTAGTATCGATAGAAAATTAAAACCATACATTACGGCAGTATAAGAATTAAGTATATTTTACATTACAATAAATTGTAAAAATAAACTTTAAAATTATGGAGGTCATCCCATACATTATCCGACTAGTGACGAATCAGTGTCGATATGGGCCAGTACCTAATATTTATTGTATATCTGGTAACAAATTGTATGATACATTCTGTTTTAAAACAAATTTAGAGACGATAACTTTTACTAAAATATACTTTTTTATAATTTATTTACGATAATAAGCATTGAACAATGACACGTGTATTTTTATATGTTTTATTCATTCATTCAAATATTCGATAAAACAATATAAAATCTTCGAAATTTTCGTAGAGGTAAAACACGGAGCTTCAAAAATATGAGTTGATATATCGTTTATAGATTATAATTTAGATTAATCTTTGGCAGCCTTTATTTAATTAAACCTTCCGATTTTAGCGTAACAAATTCATTAAAAACATTTGTAAGTTTTTTCAAAAAAGTCCAAATTATGGTGGCAAGTGTATAGTATTGACACTAATAGATAAGAAATTAATTTTCGTTAGAAATTAACCAAAACTACCTGCTGAAAAGGAATTAGCCAATGCTACTATACATATTAATTATTTATTTTCTTTTAAGTACATATATGTAAGTACAGCGTATTGGTATTATAAAGATTTATAATAAATGGCACTATTAACATTAGAAAGACATATGTATTGATAATAACAAAAGTTATGATAGTAATTTTACTTATGAATAATATTTTGCTTTAAAAGCTCTCTGAATTTTTTACCCAAAAGGGTCTTATTTCCCTTCCATCTCCTCCTCCTTCTTATTTTAATGATATCATGTTACCGGTTTCTTTAATTTGCATACTCGATCGTAGTCTGACGTGACACCTAATCTTTTAATTGATGATATTGTGTTTACATGAATGAGATACTTTGAAGGAAATAATTATGGTTGAAGTAAATAATTTTCATTACATTTGTTTATAAATGTAAATATATAAATGTTTAAAAGTAAGTTTATGAATGAGGAATAACATACATTCGTATGTAAAAGATGTCTGCTGAATAATTTTTTACTTTTGACTGTGAAATTTACACAGGAGATTTTAGTGATTGTAAGTAAAGTAAAGTTTATTGAGATAATTGGTGTAAAACAAATGTATATCGGAAATAAGATAATTATTTAGGTTAAAAGGAGACATTTTATGTGGGTTAATGAAAATACTAACATGTTTTTTTATCTTGTTACAAATCGAAAACCTGAAAGCACTTGAAAAATTATGTTATAGGAAAATAGCCAAGATTTTTATGCTACGATCAAATATTATTTTCGAATGCTAACCGATACCAGTTTTTACCTTGCTGGTTAAGACTATAAAATTTAGAATACAAAATTGTCTTGAGTTAAATTTGTTTCGCGACAAACACGTATTTTCCAGATTATAGTAATAAAAAACACAAATTACGATGTAGTATTTTTAGCCTTGAAGCTAAGTGGTCTTTTCCATATTTTTCTGTGTTATCTGGAACATTTGTATAAATTGCGCCTTTTCATTATAAAATTAAAATAAAACGCGACGTTTTATTTTAATAACGGTGGTAAAATAATATTTTCTACCACCGATTATATGACAATTAATTAGAGCATAACAACAATATATACGTCGATTAATTAAGCTTTAATATTAAGTCCGATCGCACGAACATTTTGACCAACGTATTGTCACAAACTTCAGCCGGTTATTATCTTATAATATATTTATGATATACGTTTCATTATGTTCACGTTACTTCCTTTATTTTTAATTTCCCAAGCGCACTTAACAATTCGAAATTATCGTTATTAACTTGATAAACGAGTAATCATTATTAGAATACCTAGGCCTCGGCGTTAATGGCTGTCGTCTCATAACCAGCGTTCGTTTTATATTTACTTGGTATATTTTTTGTTTAATAATTTAGAGTGCTCTCATTAAGAAGCTGAGCCACTGGTCGGATAAAAAACATATTATGAATAAATGTGATGTTCGAATATTTTCCTACTTTTTATAAGTGTTTATGTGTTTGTTTATGTTTTATAACTTCGATGTAATCAAGCTAATTAATGTAAGACGAAATATGAACTAATCATTCATTGTTAATCTTTATCGAATTAGTGAAATATACTATTTATCAATTCCCATACGCTTTCACCTCTAATTACGTTGGATCGTATAATCATGAATTCTCGTGATAAACCTTTGTTATTTAACTGGCTGTTAGTAATTTTTAGAAATAGGTTTCAAAATAATGGAATTGTCTGCAACCATAAACTACTTTACTAACTTTGATTAATATTATTGTTATGTTATATCTACTTTCATTATAATTCTTATTTTACATACGTATATCTACACACACACACACACACACACACACACATATATATATATATATATATATATATATATATATATATACATATATTGCTCAGACATTATGATAATTTATATTTACATGTATATATTTATTTATTTGTTGTTTAATAATAATTATTTTAGAAACCGGAATATTAAGAGATTTTTTAAAAATAATCATTTATAATTACCGCCATCTGTATGAGTCGATTCGCGTTTCGAAGACTTGTCGCTTTGTCAAGAGATTACATGATTTTTAAATGATTTGGTCAATTGTAATAAGCAGTCTCTTACTGTGATAAGAGATTTTTTAAATTCTAATTTGCTCCAACTTTTTTATTGCTTGCAACGTTTGTCAAATGTTATTGAGTTACATTTTTAAAAAAAATATGGAATAATTTGTGAAGGTGTAGAGCTTTCTCGGTGGAATATAATTCTGTTCTATTTTATTTTATTTGAAAAATTGTAAATAGACTTTTGTTCTTTGCCGTTATATCTTTATTCCGTCGTTTATTCAGTAATTTTTATACAGCCAACATTTTTACACAGATTTATTCAGTAATTAGTCTTTAATAAGTGGTAGTAAGAATATTGAGTATACATTCTTACTGTGAAGTGGTAAGAATATTAATTATACATTTTTACTGTGAAGTCTTTAATAAGCTATTGAAGTGGCAATAATATTAAGTGTACATTCTTACTGTGAAATTTTTAATAAGTTCTCCAAGTTGCAAGAATATTAAATGTATATTTTTGCTGTGAATTCTTCTATAATTATCAAGTTGCAAGAATATTACCTGTAAATTCTTGTCGAGAAGAGTCTTCGGTAAATAATTGAGTAACCAGAATATTAATTTTGCCTCAAAATATTCCTTTGTGATTTTTGCTAAATAGCAAAGACATATTCCGAATGTAATGACAAAAATTAAAAATCATCGCTGGAGTATTTTTTTTTATTCTCGCTATATATAAAATAGATATAAATTTTCTGAAAAAAATTTCGAGAATGTGTTACGACGGCAAAGAACAATCATAAAATTAATTTTAAGTATCGTACAAGAAATAAGCTTAAAAATGCTTCGAGAAGAGTCTTCGGTAAATAATTGAGAAGCCAGAATATTAATTGTACATTCTGTCTCGAAATATTCCTTTGTGATTTTTAGCAAATCACAAAGGCATATTTCGAATTTGATAACTGGATCCGGGCTGATTCTGCCGGTGAGGACTAATCGTCGTGCTGAGCGTCTTCTGATTATAAGGTATCTTGGTACTGCAACAAGATCCTACACATGTTGAAGATCTTCAGTAATCAGTTTTGAGGAGCCTCAGAAGTTCGCATAATCCGTTTAGGTGTTCAAGGTTTCCAGGTCAGTGAATGTGGATTGATTTCATACAGATGGTAAATTATAATTAGTAGCGAGAGAATTATCAATGTTTAAATACATCTTTCTTAATGATCGATAATCACACTAATATTCGGTCACTCGAACCGGACGTATCATAATTTTTTATATTTATTAATATTGTTTGTTATAAGTTAAATATTATTTAAGGACAAAATTGTCCACGTGATATTAGTGCTATCTTACAAGCTCCACCATATACATAAACACACACACACACACACACACACACACATATATATATATATATATTGGCTGGGCTATTAAGAACGATCCAAGGAAATATGCTCAGGTATAATATACACGAGTTCTTGCAACTGATAATGAAGAAAAAATTTGTTGGGAGAAGGTAAACCGGTCGCAGAAGAAAGTCATGGTGGAGCAACATTCGAGAATGGGCAGAAATTACTAGTGCCGTCGAACTTTTTGCCTCGCCAAGGACAAGACCAAATACGCACAGCCAACTGCCAACCTTCATTAGTTGGAGTGGCACCCTTACAAGAAGAAGAAGAAGGAGGAGACATAAGCCATAAATAATTGAGAGTACCTTTAAAGGAAAGGGACTCCAAGGTCATTCATGTAATTGTCACAAAAAAAGGAAATTGCACAGGATACACTATCAAATTCTACTAACAAGTTTTCTTTAGATAATTTGGTTGTCATAATAAAAAAAAACATTACTTTTGATATTTGCATGATGAATGTACAATTTCGAAATAACCGACACTGTAGGTAACCGACACTATAGCTCGTTAAATTTTCAGTATTTTTCCTGGTTTTCTGGAAGATTAATATTTTCATTACTTTTCTTAAAGTAAACAATACAGCAGATAATAATTTAATTTCCTCGTTTGTGCACAGGATGCTTAAAAGATATTTCTACTTCTATTAAAATATCATAATTTTAATGGTTGGGATGAGCAATTATTTCCAAGCCCAAAATTATTCTCGAGAATTCATTTTCACGTCACATTAAAAACTAAATTAAGGCTCTAAAGGAAAATGAAACAGTATTTTTCTCAACCTGTCCCATCGCTCTAACGAGACTGAGGGGAAATAAGAAATTTTTCTTTGACAAACATTTCATAAAGCAGATCCTATGGCAGCTGTCAAGTTCAGGCCTCGTTTGCAACGGATTTGTCCAATAAAGTCCACGATGTAAGTGTTACTTCCTTATCTGTGTTATATTTGTATTTTATGTTATATTTGTAGGTGCTTGCAATTTTGTCTTATGTTTTTCTATTCGATCTTCTTGTAAATGAACTTCTATTCAGCGATTTTATTTTAATTTTTATAATCAAAAATCCATATGTGAATGAAGTGTAAGGGTATATAAAAATTATAGAATGTTTATGAGGAGATAATATTGTTTATAAGTTTCCAAATTCGTTTTGAATCTTAACATATCTACACTGTGAAGTTACATCAAGTAATGCCATTTATAATCTCCAAATTCATTTTGAAACTAAACGTAGTTACACTATGAAGCTACGTTATTACACTATGAAGTTCAACTTATTTACACTACGAATGTGGCAACACTGTTTTGGAGATTTATGATAGACTTTAGATTTTTTATAAAGATGAGGTCAAATAACAATGGAAAAACAGCTATCTTAGCACTCGTGGCCCAGACTCATTATTAAGCTATTTCGTTTGTTATATTAAAATATGTATATGATTAAGATTGCAAAGGACTTGGTGTAATTATTTTTAAATTATTTTTAGTTCTTTACAAGAAAGGATGATTATATTTTTTTTAACTTATGAATTTCTATTATCATTTAGTATTCCAGTTTTTATTTTTTAGTGTTTAATTTTTCCATAAAAGCACAGATTTTATATCACTTCTGTTCATTCAAACTTTGGTTGTAATAATTGAGAATGAACTTGAAAATCATAAACTATGACGTAGCGGGCACTGCATTTTAATGGAAGGTAGATTCTATCAAACTACACACACTGTTGCGATTGCAGTTGTTACTAATGTGGTAAAAAAAAATTAAAAACTAACGATTTTATTCCGTAAATTCAATAAAATGAAAATGTATTTTGGAACAAAAATAGATCGCTGGTTACAATGTTGAATACAAAATGAGATTATGATTACCCTCGACTTTCTGACTTCAAATATAATCAAACACTGCAACACGCCAATACTCCAACTGAGAGCGAATCGCGCATTCAGATTTATGAACAAATCTCTTTCAACATACAGACGCGGATGTAGGAGTATACCGACTGGATACTTACGACGAAGACTCCTTAAGGCGACTGAAGTAACATAAAAAGGCGGAGATAGATAACAGAATAATGATATCCGGTGTTGCTTTCAAACGAACTTTCAACGATTGTCCTTTGTGAAAATTATTCGTTTAAAATTCGTCCATGTGTAATGGTGGAATGGGCTGGGGCGAACATGAAAAGTGGAAGTCACTTTGTGCTGGCTTTGCTTTATGTATTATTGATGCCTCTCGTTTCAAAGAAACCTTTGGAGATGTGAATTCGTCTTTTAACTGTTTTTAGCGCAGTGTATCTGTAACATGTCGCTGTGACTGGTATTATTCGGACCTATCTCTGTATTCGATTTTTGTCGTTGATTTCTTTAATGATGGTCCATTTTGAAGGAAAGAAAGTTATATATTTATTAACTTTATTGGACACAAGTAGTCCATTAATTGAAATTTCTTAATATAAGGGAAATGCTTCATAAGCGTCATAGTGATAGGAAAGTTTTTCCGAAACGTAAGATATCTCCGTCGACATACTTACCGTGTTCACGATTTTAAATAACAATGTCTTTTTTTTAATTTGTACCTCACTTTTATCCAAACTGATGCAGAAATATAATGATACTCTTAGGCATATGCATCATACGTTTATTTTTGTTCAATTTATATTTTATCGGTCATGAAAATCTTATAGTTAACAAGATTAACTTTAATAGAATCAATACTATCGTCGCGAACTGAAATCAGCTGCGTGAATTGAGATGAGATTTTTGAAAATGTATAAAAATACTTTAATGACTATTCTATGACTATCTACAAACGTTTAGTACTGTAAAAACGTTCAAAATAAAATGTTACCTTTGATATGAATTTGCTATTTATATTTGTTTGTCTTGATTTTTCAAATTCCAGTCTTTTAGGTTTTACAACTGAAAACACCATTAACAATATATTTATTTTATTTAATTATAAAATGGTTGAAGGGTTTTTTTGCCACATTGTTCAACTTTTTAGATCTCATTGAAGCTGCTAATGAAGGTTGTAAATGGTGATAAACCTTGAAAATTGATAAAATATGGTTCTTTGTGTTTTATAGCTCTTTATAGATTAGCTAATAACATGTCTAATGTTAACAAAGACTACTTGGTTTTTTTTCTGTATGTCAAAAAATAAAAGTAAAATTGATTTTACTAAAATTAGATACGAAAATTTTAAACTTAATTTCAAAGTAAACATTACAAGTTCTACTGTGGATGCAGGTTCTTTGTTTCGTTAGATCTTTTGATCTTCTTATTAACAAAACTGTTATTTTTAACATTCCATTTGTACGTTGAAGGTTAGATATTAATAAAAGCCTGTTGATACTCGCTACATCGTACGCGCAGACCACTAAAAACGTACCGTTGCTCTTTTATATAAGTATATTTCTTCACAATTTCTCACACTTTATTTTTAGCCACGTCAATGTATGTCCGGATTGAAAATATCGTTGTGCGATTTGTAATATACTTAGATCCACATATGTATCCATGCACAATAGCTATACTATATATTTATGTAATTTCTACACATTGAGTAGCTGAGCATTTCTATGATGTGTTGTACTAATACGATATGAATTAATTTTTAAAAACAGTAAGTTTATGTATATTCGAATTGAATGATTGCGATGTATTAAAAAGTAAATGTTACTTCAAATTGACTTATCCGAATTGTTGATACATCTGAGATCAAATTCTATCTGAATTGGATCGGTAGCTTTTACGTGATGTGTGTACAAAGACATAAATAAAAATTTCAAAATCGATCTTAATGCCATTATCCTTCCTGTCCTTAATAATTTATCCTTCCTGTCCTTAATCATTTTATTGCAAATAGTTTCTAGGTCCAGATACTCAAACTTTACAGTATTATTATAAGTACGGATAAAATTAATAATTCCTAAGTTTTTTGAAGAAATCTTGTAACTGAAACTATAAAACTCTTTCATAAGTAGCACCGATTATATATAATCATAATTTGCTAATACAATCCTAAGAAATGAAACAAAAGGGTATATAAAAGTTGTAACTACGAATGAGTTTTCAATAAAATCCGTAGAAATATGGCATGTTTTTGTCTTACAAATAAAACTACAAAATTATTTTAAGTTTTATGTTCACAGAATTTGAAATTCATAATTTTGGTTAAATAATACACAGTGACATAAATTATTTTCACATCATGAATCTATACGCAAGTAATGTACAATAAGTGATGAAAAAATTGGGAATTAATTAGACTGACTAACTAAGAAGTAGCAAAACTGTTTACATCTTTATAACACTTTTTCGGTACAAAAGAGTCTAAACTCATGATTAAGTTACTAAATGATAAATATTGTGAAACGTAATGGACAAGATTTTGCTTTATTTAAAAAAAAAACATTATGTAAATCGCTTCCAAACATGGTTTAATATTTACCCTTGCTATGCTTTTCTGTTAATAAAATTTTAAAGAAATTTAAATTAAAATGACGATTATTTGAATGTTATTTTAATTTTGTTTCCGTCTTGTAATTAATAATTTCTCTTTACGTTAAATGAAACAAGAAAAAAATTTAATTTTACTTCATAGATATTTATATGAATTATATTATCTGGGGTATTAGTCAATATTATTTTTTTGTAAATAAAATTTTCACGACACTACTTGTGTTAGTACACACACACACACACACACACATTCACACACACACACACACACACACACACACACACACACACACATATATATATATATATATATATACATACACATACATATATATGTATGAATATGAATATTCAATTCATGGCTTTAGATTTTTTAATTATATTGATGTACAATTACTAAATATTATTTAAAACTTATATACGAAGTCGCTAATTTGAATAGTTCTCCTGGAAATAGCAACACGGCTTCCAAATTCAGAATTTTCATAATATTTAGCCTATTATAAATATAGTTCGATTTTTTCAGTATTTTATTTGCGATTGACTTTAATAAAGCTCATATGTTGCCCTTTATTAACATTTGTCAAAGTTTTTTTTGTTAGAATATTTGAGTGTTTACCGAATATTTGAGTATTTACCAATTTCACATTAGATTTCCAATTTTATTACATTCATTTATGTGAATTTACTCGTACTTCTTACGAATGTAGTTTCTTAATTTCAACATGTCGTAGAAATTCTTATTTTGTCATTTAAGGGCATGTAAACGTATACAAAAATTTTTTATTTTTAACGTAAAATTGGAAAGAAATCGGTAAAGGGCCCATATATCGAAAAAGAAGTAAATTTTAATATAGCACGATTTTGTGAATGATGAATTAAATCTATTTGTAAGGTTTTTTTTGGAAATATCGGAGATGAGTTAAGGATTCAATCCTAACGTATTATAAATTGTACATTAGGTACAATTTTTTTTGGCGTCGCACAATTAACTTAGGTATTGATAATAGCTGTAAAACTGAAAAAAAGTGCTACACTTCTACCTATGTTTTGAGAGTATTTTGGTCATCAGGTCAATAAGCAGTGTCGAATAAATAAACTAACTGGAAGTGATCTCATAGAAGTTTAGGTTGGTCTTCTATGCGTTAATCATGCGTTTGCCCTCTTCGTGTATGGGGTATAGATATGTGTTACTTCGGAATGATATTTTATAACTCTAGTTTGTTATTATTATATACCTGGATCATCTAAGGTTCAATCTCTGTGGTCCATGTAACTGAATATTCAAAACTTAACTTTTGTGGTTATCAGTAGGCGAACTGGTATGGATCTAAACATTGCTTGGTACTCTAAAACCGCATCTGAGAGCAGTTTCAAATTACACAAGAGAAAAAACGGAACATTCATAAGACCATCCACACGATTATACATCTATCTGTTTATATATCTATCACAAGCTTTTTTCAAAACGTCGAAATTTATCATAGTAATAGAGATTATTAAATCCGCCTGCTTCATAATAGTAAGAACCTAAAAAAATTTTTTGCCTAAGAATTTTGGAGGAAATAAAGAACTTAAAAGAAAGTAGAAGTAAAACTACATCACGTAGTTTCATTTAATTGGGAATAATGAAGTCCTGATAAAGAACTTAAAGAAAGTAGAAATAATACTACATCACGTAGTTTCATTTAATTGTGTATAATGAATTTCTACAAAATTGCTTCATTTCCGAAAATGTTCAAGTTAACATTATGAAAATGAAAATGTTACTAGAAATTTCTTCAAAGTTTACCGGAAATGTGGAAAAATGATTTTAGATCTCATAGTTTTTGAAAAATTCACGCTTATTTACGCCTGGAAAAATGCTGTTACTATTTTAATACAACTGTATACTTTTAAGTACGTACATACTTAAAAATTTTAATATTTTAATCTTAAATATTGTAACCTTTATATGTTCCTACATATTTTTGCGGAATCCTTATTCTTTTTACACTTAACACATTTTCTCACAATTTCCACGCCTATAATATTACGTTTTCTGAACCCATCAATCTCACCCGTGAATTTATATTTACTTTACGTTTAGACATCTGATATAAATATTATGTTTGAATTATATTTCCATTTGAGTGGGGCTGGAAAACACTACTCAATAATGTAGTGCTGCCGAATACTAAATCTCGTGCTCATAAAAAATAAACGAACAGACGTTTTCACTACGAGCCAAACGTAGCGGAATAAGTACCCATTAAATATTATTAAGAGCGTACGCCAGACAAAATATCAAATATATTGAGGCCGAAGAAGGTGCCGTGTTTAAATTGAACACATATATTATTTACGGACGAAATGACAGAAAGGGCAAGGGTTGTGTTTCGCTTATTTGGGCTAAGCCCAGCCCTCAGAAGTGCGTGCTTGCCCACTAAAAGGAAAGATGCGGCCATAAATTGAAAAGGTTTTGTAAAGGTATTAAAAAGTGACATTTATACGGTTGCCCGTTCATTATTATTTTTTAATTAAATGAAAAGGTAAGATTTATTTCTTGTTATAGCGCGGCGTCAGTGCCAGGGGGCATATTTGAATAAATTGTAATTCTTGCCCGGGATTAAGCTGTTTCAAGGTTGGCGACCTTTATGAGTTTCTGTCAATGTTCTGTGTAAAGACGTTTATTCAGTTATAATAATGAAGGCGTGCCAAAGAAGGTTGAGTGAAGGAAAAGTAAGAAATGAAATTTATGATCTGTAGTACAGTAAAAAGACCGATTTACCTCTGAATTTTGATCGCGTTAATTTATTTATAGAAAATGCTTTTGTGTGTTTTCTATACGAGTATCATAGTACGAAGAGTAAAGAGTTTTTTCTTTTAGAGGATGAATCAAAAATAACTCGAAATCTTTTCAGTTCTTAAAACAATTAAAAGAGGTAGATACATCTATTTTAAAATCTGCTTACTTTCTATACTGTAACAGTTGTTTCGTGGAAATGTTTATTTGAATTTTTCAGTCATATTTACGTGTCAGGAACATAAACAAATGAAAAAATAGTCAATATTTCACAATAATTAAGATTTCTTTTAGCTTGTTTGCAGTTTTCTGAACTCATTTTTTAAAAATATGTTTAACTTGGGTCCTGCTCTGGCTTCGCATGAGTGGACACAGTTTTTTTCCAAACTACTTCTTTACACCGCGTTAAACATATTGAGTCACGGCTTGGTATGAATGTTGTTGCATGCTGGTACAATACTCAATACATGAAAGCCCGCGCGTATAACTTTGCTTATTTAAAATATGGTCATAACATTTAAATTATTTATTAGAATATGGTAACTATGGCAAATATGGTAAACAGTTTCATTTCTAAGAGTTGAGTCATTATGTTACTACGGTAATATGGTAAATATTTCATGTACGGTAAATAGTTATCCTTCTAAGAAGTGAGGACGATCATTATAAAACTACGGTAACATGGTAAATATTGCATGTACTGTAAGTAGTCTCATGTCTAATAGTCGAGGAAGATAATTATATATCTATAGTAATACGGTAAATATTTCATGGACGGTAAATAGTTATCCTTCTAAGAAGTGAGGACGATCATTATAAAACTACGGTAACATGGTAAATATTGCATGTAATGTAAGTAGTTTCATGTCTAATAGTCGAGGAAGATAATTATATATCTATAGTAATACGGTAAATATTTCATGGACGGTAAATAGTTATCCTTCTAAGAAGTGAGGACGATCATTATAAAACTACGGTAACATGGTAAATATTGCATGTACTGTAAGTAGTTTCATGTCTAATAGTCGAGGAAGATAATTATATATCTATAGTAATACGGTAAATATTTCATGGCCGGTAAATAGTTATCCTTCTAAGAAGTGAGGACGATCATTATAAAACTACGGTAACGTGGTAAAATTTCATGTACTGTGAGTATTTTCATGTCTAATAGTCGAGGAAGATAATTATATATCTATAGTAATACGGTAAATATTTCATGGACGGTAAAAAGTATTATCTCTAATAGTTGTGGAAGATCATTATAAAATGTTGTTTAATAATGGTTAAGACGGTTTTGCACAATAAACTAGAATACTGAGTTGAAAAATTATATTTATTTAAAGAGTAAAATGTTTATTTTGGCTTTAGTGTAATATATACAAATATTCAGTCCAGATTTATTGTTATCTTTTTTATATATGTTCTGAAGTATTATAGAAAATTTATTGTAAATTTAGAGGTAGGCAAATTTGAAAAAGAACAATCTTGTCATATATTATTTTCATATATATCTTAACGATTTTTTCATATATCTCTTAAGCAACGCACACCAAGATATCTTTCCAAGGAACTTTTTTTTGAGACTTCATGGATATTTCCGTCACAGATTGGGTAATTGTCACAAAATATTTCTCATTATATATACAGCACTAAATCACAGATAGCTGAAGATGATGGATTTCAAAAGAAAACCTTTGAAATATTTCATTTTAGAAAGATGCCCAACGTATCGTGGACCGAAAACAGAACTAATGTCTTGAGATTGAATTAAAACTAGCTTGTCCGCAACCTGTCTCCAGAAAGTTCTCGAATACTTCGGACACTACGCAAAAACCTACCAACAGCATCCGGCTCATTGCTCATTGTTGCCGGCGTGCTTGAAGGATGGAGATCACGGAGGTATTGCCCTAGACGTTGTGCAACTGGTTCGAGATACGTTTGGTATTTTGATGTATGATATCATACGCAGCGCCTAGGATAGCAACTCATGGCGATAGACCAATAAAAGGACGATCTTTTTAAGTAAAAGGTATTCGTGATTCTCAACAGAGAGGTACCGTTTCAAGAAAAAAAATATTTCATAAAATTTACATTTTAACTTTTCTTATCATTACGGAAGATTAAAATGTAAGAAGCAGAGAAAATCCTATACATATAGACAGTTAGACGTGACTGAGGATTTTATTTTATAACATGTATTTATGTAGAAACTTATATTTACTCCTTTAATATATTTATTGATATTTAAGTCTCTTACAATTTTGCGTATATATTTTGTAATTATAAATATACATTTAATTCTTATTAACAGAAAGTAGGTAAATAAATTAGATAAATAAATTGAGAAAACATTTTCACGTTCTTTTCTTTTACCTTCTTTAATTAGTAGCTTCTAATTATATTACAGAAATAAACATCGCAAGATTTTATTAAAACGACACCTTATAAATTAGCCCTTTTTTCGAGTTAATTTTCGTAATTTTTTTTTTTTGTTTGAGACTCTTTATTTTCCGTTCAGATATAAAACATTGCGACAATCCACTCCAAGATATTATACAAGTGATTAACTCAAGCCATTCTGTTCTTGTTATAAATAAACAAAATCAAGTCAAGTGAAGAGATGAAATCTTAGAAGTAACCTGGCTATAAAAGAATGTTTTCGACTTTTGAAAATTACATAATATTGTGTTACGGTATTTACGATTTCGTAGATAATATCACTGTTTTAATTATACCATTGTAACCGTATTTGATATTTCATCGATAGAACGAAATGGAAACTAGTTAATAATCGACAATAATTGTTCGATGCAAAGTGTATGATAGGCTTAAACATTGAAATTAGTTTTAAAATAATTCGAGAAATTATTATATTTTACATAGTAACGAAATTGGAATTCAGAAGTAAGATGATGCCAGATCCAACAGTGGATATAAGTGTTTACGAGACTAGTGTGAAAAGTATATTTACAAAAGGTTTACGAATAAGAAAATGGAAAAGCTCATTGAAGGAACAGAGCATGGCTATTCGAATTCACCCTATTTTTGACAGTAACTTGAAAGATCTTAGGCTTCATTCTATTCTGTGCAAATATGTATATGTGACACAAAATACTTGATACTTGAAATCGTATGATGCCCTTCTTTGTTTTGTTTTACTGATTGTTTTTGTACCAATTGTTGATCAGAAGTGTATACCTTATACTATAAATCCGTGTCTATTAAAGGTTAACTTATATTAAATAAATTTGACGCTTCAGGTAGCAAACATGGTTTTAAAGCATTGTTTTATATAAGATAAATAGATGTGAATAAATCGTTTCCCAGACAGTAAATTTATCTACACTCAACGATGAAAGTACAGCTACAAGAAATGGTATCGAAACTATTTTATACAAGGAGGCATAGATAAGTCGAAATCTATCAGTAGTAAAGCATAAACGTGTGATGCGATAAATAAACATATTTAATAAGACATCTGTCCATGGCTAAAGAAATTACTTTGAGCAAGAAAGGCGGTGCTGGTTTTTACTATTACTCTCTCGGGTATGCACAATTCAAAAAGAAAACCTTAGACATCTTAATTTTCTCATCGCAATGCTATCGTTTGGTTAGTAAATGATTATTGATTGTATACTGTATACAATGCGTATTTATTTCATTAGATATATGGAGTCTTTTATTTTAAGAATTATTCAATGTAAATATCTTTAAATATTTAGTATTTAACGTCTTATAATACATACTAACGTCTTAAAATACATACATAATATTGATTTCTGTACATACCTTTAATAAGACGCGACTTTTAATTTAATTTTTATTGTATTTCTGTTAAATTTATCATTTATATTTTGTTGAGGTATGTAGGTTGACATTTGGAAAATTTAGGTGGCTATCCTTCTTGCTTTTAGCTTGTTCTTATCATATCTTTATGTAGTAGAAAAGGTCTGTCTGTATATCAGAAGATATGTGGAAATCTTTTATAGATGTGTGGAAATCTATCATATTATGAATTATTAAAATAAATGCCTGTTAATGATTCTCAATTAATGTCTCTCGTTTTATTTTTTTATTACTCTATACCTGCATTAAGTTTTATATCTTGCATTAAGTTTTATATTTTATCTAAATATTGAAGTCGATACTTGGTAAATTTAGACGGGGCTTTATCCTAGTTTTACTAGGCTCTTAATATCCATCACTATGTTAGTAATTTTATTATGTTAAGTAATGATTTTTATTATACACTGCACGATACGTTACAAGTCATATGAGGTTTTTAATCCCAGAAAATGACGCAAAGAAACCAAAATTTTCATGGTCGAAAGGTTCTTTATCGATGTAGATATTTAAAATAAAAATTAGATAATTTCAACATCACGATTGATGATATTTTTGATTGAAGTACTAAATAAGATTAATTAAAATAAATACGACACACACACATACACATACACACACACACACACACGCACACACACACACACACACATACACACACACACACACACACACACATATATATATATATATATATATAACATATATATTCTTATGCCCAAGGCCGCAACCAAATGGAAAAAACGGAAGTCTTATAATTTCATCCTGTCCGTCCGTCCATTTCTCTGCCTATCCGTATGTCACAGCCATTTTACTCAGAGACTATTGGTCCTATAAATATTAAATTTGGATAGTAGGTGTCTCCTATAACAGCCATACAATGAAATAGCGGAATCATGAAAAAAAATATTAGGAGAGGCACTCTATAGGCGTATGTGGTATCATTTTATAAATCTTAAAAATGATATAGAGGTTCCAAAATAACTTTATTACTTAAGTAAATACTTGGTGAAATATGCGGTTCTAAAGTATTAGAGAGTATGTCCTTCTCCCTCTAACTTTTCAACTACTGTATGTCAATTTCGAAACAAAATTAAGGTAGTAGACCTTGAAATAAACTTTCAACGAAAATTGTTTTGAATTGAAAATTGTTTAAATGGTTTTTGAGATTTGGAATATTTTCGGTACCGACCGCAAAAATAACTTTGCTTTTCACAGTGTTTTCGAGAAATACAAACTTTTAAATTTTATATTATTTGGTGCTTCGGAACTCTTCGTGCGCGAGTTCGACTCGCACTTGACCGGTTTTATTTTACAAACTAAGCTGGCAAACTGCCGTGTGCCGAGATATGCGAATTCGTTAGCATACATTGCTAATGTCAAATTATTTAACAGAAAATTATGGACAAAACCAGTTTTCTTGTTTTTAATAGAGATATAAATATATTTGTCAAAGTGTTAGGTTGTTCTCCCCATTAATTAGAATTTTATCCAAGTAATCATATTTTAATTTTCGATCAGTGGAGTAAAAAAGCGTAAAACATGTAAATCATAAGTATAATTAGGAAGCAGATAAACTTTCGAAAATAATTTTTTTACACCGCAGTTTTTCAAGATTTTCTGGATCAATTTGTTTATTATTTAGCCTTTTAAATGGTAGAGGTGCAGACTATTAGTCTCCTAAGAGAAAGGCCTACATAGGGCCTGTATCGAGTTCGACAGAACATGTTTTTATTTCACCCTTGTGCGCAGCCTAAGCAATGGACCGGGAATTACTATGAAATTTAGTTATTTATTTCCTGAAGCTAATAATTAATTTGTGAAGTGACTATTATGGCTGCTTAAACATATCTTACTGAGTAGAACACAAAACGAACGAAGAGGCCTAAAGCACAGACGCAACTGTTTTGTCGTTTGTTATGGGGTAACATATTGTACATTACCGGAAGACCGACATATTTTTATCTAATATTTAACAATAAAAGAATATGGCAGGCTAATTCGAAAGGCACAGTTCATGCTATAATACAATATGATTGCCGCGTCCATTTAGTTCAACCACTCCAGGTGATATTAGGGGGAGCAGCCCTTTAATTATTAATAAAGTGAGTGGTCGTCCGGCAGGACCCTTCCGTCTAAATTAAAATTCACCTTCAATTATCCCATGAAAACAGGGGGCTGCTTAGCCGAGATAATTCCGTGCGGCCGCCTAATAAGTGTTCCTCTGCCTTGTAATGATACGACGTGACTTTGATACGGACTTGTTTGGATATAAAGAATCAGAAGTAAAAAATGAAAGCTTTATTGTAGGGAACATTATTATTTACAAATTTCGGTCGTAATGTTTATGCACTTTAATTCGTAAAGACTTAAGTTTATGTTATTCTTTCCGAATTTACTATAACTAAACTGTTCTGGCATAACTATAAATTTACTGATGCATTTAATTGGTATGTTAAACTGTAGTTAAAAAAAAGGTGCATGTTAAACTGTAGTTAACATTTTATAGCCTCGAAAATGTCAAAAAATTAAAATGTTTTTTTAAAAAGCTTTGTATTTTCTTTATGCTCCCCGGAATATTTTAGGCTTAGCGAATATTTTTAAAAAATTAAAAGAGTTCTGGGTATGAATAGTTTCGGAAGCTTCCTTACATGCTTTATTATAAAACTTTTGATTTTCAAAATAGTTTTCAGAATTTTCCGACGTCCTTTCTGTAGCCAAGCAAAAGTTATTTTTAGAAATCGACCTAATTCGTAATAATTCCTCTAAGCTACCAAATAAACAACCATAAAATCAACCCAACCCGATGCATTTTGTTTAAAATTTGTTATGTTCAAAAATATCTTTAGATGACATTTTTTACTAATAATTAATTTATTACCACTGACGTCTAATTTTTCTTCACAATTCTGAATTTTCACTCGCGAACTGCATAAGAATTGAAATTTTTAAAGAATCGTTCAAAACAAAGAGCATTTTATGTTAGGACAGTAATATATTAGAAACTTATCAAATTGATCTTTAACTGTCTTCAAAATATATTTCGAAAACTTGCAATTATTAATTTTTTGTGTATATCTGTTTTTATGAACGAAGAAAGAAATTAAATCTTCGTAGTAGAACTTAAGCGGAACGGAAAAAGTATAAATTATATGAATGTGATAATGTTGGTAATAAATATATTATACTCGTACAGTAGCAAAAATCTGAAGATTATACTTCTTACGTATTCATTTACAGTACTGATTTTGACTGCCACAGTAACGAAATTAAAAAAGTTGTTTATTATAAAAATTGTATGGTTTTTAAATACTGACTAGTAATCGCTCAGTGATCGAGTTTTGACCATAATTCATTAACTTGTAAAGTTTGAACGTTATCGAGGTTCTTTTGTCATAGAGTGTACTTTTATAATCATTGCAAATAAGTTTTTTTAATTTTGTTCTATTACGTCAGCTGAGAGCATGTACAAATACGTCATTAGTATGTGTTGTTTGCCTTAATTCCCCGCAATACCTATAAAATTTCAAATTTAATACCAGTAACAGTTTAAAACAAATACAATTACGGCGTGTATTCGTATTTATTTTTTTATACGAAGCATTCCCAATTTTAAATTTTCATGTTATTATTAAACCAAATAAACACTAATAAAAATTAGACTTTACATTCATAGAAGTATAAGATGCATTGTTTAATCTGACTCTCGTCCGTGCGGCGCAGTATGCTTTAAAAGGGGTACAACGTTTTCTTTTCACTTATTAATGTATAGATCATATGATTTCAAAATAATAGTGAGCAATTTTTTTCTTTGTTTATAGAGAAAATCTCCGAGAAACAGTTTAATGAATTTTATTGGAATCACAACCCAATCTAAAGTATTTAGTTGAGACTTTAGTATCAAAGTCTATAGAGAAAGATATTTCTAGTAATAGCTATTAGAAATATCTTGGTCTATAGACTTTGAGTAACGACTACTTTTAAATAATTAAATAGTAATTGGAATGATATGTAAGCAAAATTTTAACTAATAAAAAACAGAAAAGAATAATAGAAAACGATCTTTCAAGTCACTCATCAACAACCTAAGAGTCAGCACATAAACTAACAAACTACTTATCTGTTGCATGCACCGCGAGTACTAGTATTGAGACAAGGAGTGCGTACTGATATCGACAAAGTTCTTAAAGGTATCAAATCGAACATTTGTCGGAAGATAGTCCTTCAGAGATATATTCAGTTCAAAACACCTAATTTTATTTATAATTGCAAATAAAGCCAAAAAAGGTGTTTAAAGGAGAGTAGATTAAGGCCATTCTTTATAAAAGCTAGTAAGTGTAATTTTTAAGGTTCTATACTTCAAAATGAAAAAAGGAACCCTTATAGAATCACACCGTTTTTCGTCTCTCGGTCTGTCAAGGTCCTTTTTCTCACGAACGCGTGGAGGTATCAAATTGAAATTTCAAATACTTAAACCTACGGTCTCTTCGAGCTGTACAGAAATCAAGCTTCTAAATTAACGCAATAAAAAAACCTAAAAATACGGTCATTATTGAAGCATATTTTGACACTTGCAAATAAATCAAAGCCTACTAGTTATTTTTCATAAAAAAATATTTTTTTTAATATGCACCTTGGAAAGATATAGTGGGGTATATATTTTTGTTTTAAAAAATTATTAAATTGCAAATAGTTTAATAGCCTAAATGTGTACGGAACCCTCGTAATGCGAGTTTCACTTACGCTTGAGATATTTTTTGTAATATAATTACTGTTTACAATAATTTATTTAGTATTTTTTTAAGAGAACAGTAATCATTTATTAAGCTTGGCTATCAAAAGTTAGCATGTAACAATCTGAATAAAATTATGTCATTTTAATTTCGTCAATTTGCGAGCATTTTTTTTAGAAATGACAGACACAACCTTGGTGCATTACTGAGATATTAAATTAGTACAAAATTAAAGTATGGATGATATCTTAATGTTATGTTGAAACTATTAGAAATAATTTTGTCTTATAACCCTCAACAAGCTTTCCTTTACTGCCGATGAAATTATGTTGCAAGGACTTACATTTACTCGTAGGTTTGTTGTGGATTATTTTCATTTTCCTTCATATACCGCAAGACTTGATATGCCAGAACATTAAATTATGGTTCAATTTGTATTTCACTGTTATGTTTCGTAGAGAAAAATGTACTAACGGAAGAGCGACAAAAAAGCTCTTTTTTTGAAAACGACACACTAATTAAGTTCAGTGAATCTACACAGCTTTTGAGAGCGTCTGTAAGTGATTCCTCATTTTGATGTGTGTACTTCTTTCAAATACCTTTTTTATTTTATGGATATTGCAGAAATGCTTGATTTACACTCTTTACCGTTTTATATATTGATTAATATTTTGATATTTTAAGGGGGTTTAAATAAAAAAATTATAATTTGGAAATAATTTCGTTAATTATCTTGATTGTGTTTTCTTTTATTGATAACATAAGTTTAACGACAGTGAAAATTTATATAATTCAACCTACTGATTGCACATATTGAGAATCATTTATTACGTAGGCATTGCTACGTTATGTAATTTTTTCCTACGCATTTGGTATTTATGCAAGACTGCTCCATTCTCCTACCATCCTCCAGTTTGTCAAAATTCCGACCAAAATGCCAAGTTACCGTACACTTAAGTATCAATAGAACCACAAGGGTCTAGTACCCTAATTAATAAAATATGACGGTCCAGTTTTGCAAAAATATAAATATAATCTCAAAATATAATCGTCATTACAAAGCTTGTGAGTTTATGTTTATCTCTTTTTTCCTTTTTCTTAATAATTTTCAATACGAACGTAGAATCTATTTACATTACAAGACAATTTACTAAAATTAATGATTTCTCAATAGTTTAGGCATCGTATTTTCCTTTTCGGTATTCATAAACAGAATTGTTAATGGCAAAATCATAAGCTATTATATAATATACGTGTATTTTGAAAGCTTTTAAGGCTTGAATAAATAACGAAGGTATTTCCGGTGTCTTGTGTAAGAGCAACCCATGTTGAAGAAAATTTGGCTTTGTGCTTCATTTAGATTTGTGAAGAAGTGGTTAAGTGTTTCATGTGTTTGTTAGCGTAGTCCTTCTTAGTATAACTTAGAACCAAGTCAGTAGCATGTGAATTATTTTTATGTATAGATGCTATTTAATATTATAATATTAATTTTATTTAAGGACTAAGCTGAATTTACATAGAGTGTAAATATTTTTCAGAGTTTTGTCTGGAAAAGACAATATGTAGATGGGAATGTCATATTTTTAAGTTATAAATTTTGTATGCAAGCTGAATTCAATAATTGATTTGAATAGGCGCTTCTTATTTTCAAAATAATTCGGTAATATTTTTTTGTTAACTAAATTTAGAATAAGAGTCTCCGGTCTACCAATAAGTAGAAAGTTACAACAAAATCAAAATTAAATACGTTCTACCAATCCAAAAAGGCGAGAGTGTAATGTAATTTCAAGATGGATTTAACTCATCCCATTAGTCCATTAAATCAATTATCACACGTTAAGGACGTAAAAGAAAATAAAACATATTTGGAGAAAAGCGTATATAAACTCATCCTAGAACTCTGGCTAGGATTTAAAGAAGTGCGTTAAGAATCCGCCCGATATCCTCCCGAAGCTTCAATTAATACCACGCTGGAACAATAAATGTGCTAAGCAATCGTAAGCGTTTGCGTCAAAACGATTAAAATATTTTAAAGGCACGATTCTGCGATTTAATATCCGCGGACCATTAAAGCCTCCCAGCTTTTAATATGAGGGGACGAGAGATAAGACATGACCTAAGTTGGCTGCGCTTTTAGATATTAAATATTCTACAAAGTGCCTAGCAACACTCGGGTCGCGTTCGTTTTGATTTGTCAATCAAATTACGCAATATAAAGCTGATTTTTGCTTTATATTGCATAACTTTTTATTTTTGCAAAGTAAATACTTACGTTAACATAAGCTTACCGAATATATTTTGGTTTCTTGTCAATATATACAGCACCATTTATTTAACATGTTCACATGTTCATTGTCCACATAACGCGATTGAAATCCATTGTTACATTCGATTTAAACGATTCTGTTTCTACCTCTTACATGAAATGTAAGCTTTATTTTATTACACAGTAATTTCATATAGGTAATTTCTAATCGATGACTCTAAGTTAAATATAGTTAGATTTTCTCTGAGTATTTTTTTTTATTTTGGTGTGATTTATGCGTTTCTGTTTAATGCCGCGAATAATTTTAGTCATATTATCCTTTTGTTATCTGAAATATCGTCAGAGTTTAATGATTGTAATTATTTTATGTTAATAATCTCCATTCGAAATATTTCATATGGTCATAAGTTACTTATTTTGGTTTTTATTTAATTGTCGAAGCGTATCTGTTGCAAAGGAAGTCCGTAGGTGGCAAAAGATATCAACAGGTAGACCTGTATTTCAAAATAGTCAATCAATATTCCAAAGTTGGCTTTGTATTTGATCCAGTAGAATATTCGTTGATTAGATACGTATATCTATATTAATTTGCATGGATTTTTAAATATTAGTTACTATCATTTTCCCAAAATATATAGTTTCTAATAAATAACATACTCGTATATCACGACTGAAGATTTTTAAATACTCATCGTGTTTTAAAATAATTGGAAAATGGGAGACAAAAAGCAATATTGTACTGTGATCACTTCTTGGAAATATTAATCTTTTAGTTAACGGATTTTAAGATAAACAGTGTTGAAGCAGAACTTAAGGCAAAAAACTTGTACGTAGATTCCAAATATCACCAGGACTGTGCATGCAACTTAGTTATTCTAGCCCCTTGACCAGGAGACAGGAATATCTAAATTTATTGTTTCATTACGTTATTTATTGCTTCGCAAAATATTTTTTAGTCCAAATTACTTACACTTGAAACTACTTAATTACTTGCGTTTGAGCATTATTTTAAGTTAAAATTCGTTTTACCACTTGGACTGGCCGAACAAGGACGACCGTGGATGGTCGTTGTTCAGCCAGTTCAAGTGGTAAAACGAATTTTAGCTTAAAAAAGTAGGAACGTAATTTTATTTCTTTAACTACTATGTAAATAGTTATAAAATATAAATTTAAATTAATTTGAATACATATAGAAAGCAATCTCGCCAATATACTTTGATTTTAAAATAATTCAGTTTTTTTTTCTTGTAACAAGTTGTATTAAGCTGTTATTCATAAATTAGGTTTTTTACATACACACGAACACACACATACATGTGTATACATATATATATATATATATATATATATATATATATATATATATATATATATATATATATATATAAATTCATTGATTTTTTAAGACGTAGATAGACACATAAAATTGAATGTGTACATTTGTTTAGTAGTAGGAGCTTAAAATTAAAAGGGATGAATATGGTTTTTATTGATTAAAATTTGATTTTGATAAACCAAGGCGACTAGTAAATTTTTTTACAAAACTAAAGCGACAATTACAAAGTTTGTAATTCTTGTGAATTCACGATATATTCGCGACTAAAATATATATACTAGTATATACATTCGTACTTACGTGGAGATCATGACTTTATTTCTTCTACTACTATGTAAATCAGCGTGATACAGATAAATTCAGATTAATTCAAAAACATACAAAAAATTATCATGAAATCTACTTTGATTCTAAAAAATGACAAATATTATTTCGTTTTTATAACAAGTTATAGTGACCTAATAAAAAATGTTTGAATGTTTAATAATAAATTCTTGAATGTTTAATAATAAATTCTTGTGGTTTGCGAGTAAATGTTATACGTCGAATAATTGAAATATTTGAATAGTTTAATTATAACACTACGTACTTTTCAGAATGTTTTATTAACTATACTGTGAATAACGCCATCTGCTAGAAATTACAGAATTAATAGGACATATAGATGTATATTTCTAAGAAAGTTGTGGAGGTTAAATAAGCTATATAAATCGAATAAAACAGGACATAGAAAAGCATTGAATTACCAAATTTTTATTGGTACTGTTTTTTTATCAACTTCTACGGCTCAGATTTTTTCAGATCGTTACATGAAACTGATTCGATTTACATATAAAGAAATCAAAGTTAGTTTTTTAATTTTTTTTTTGACCCAGTACAAATTGTAAGGGTAAATGTAACTATCTCCCGCTGTTGAGACTTCTTTAATCGTCTAAAATGAAATAATTTTAACAATTTTGGATTTGTTATGGTCACAGCGAAATGCCACGAAGACTTATTTAACTGGTCGTAAAGAAAGCGGCAGTAACCGTTTGACGTTTGAGGCAAGAGAACGTTAGAAAAGAACTCGAGATACTGAATTGTATTCTTTTCGCGAAAATACTCATTATTTTTAACATGCCACTAATTTAGAAATGGCTTAGAAAAAAATGGAATTGACACATTGCGATTTATGTCATCGTCGTTGGTTTTATTTACATATTGAACAAGATGGACTTTGTGCTCTTTGTCACAAATTTCAAGTAAAAAGTGAAATCAATAAATTATCCACAGACGATAATATGAATCCTGGACTACAACCTGATGTTTAAAAAAAATAACATTTCTTGAAGAACAATTAATCGCTAAACTTCACCCGATTATTACAGTATGTCGACTGAAAGGTAATTTTTTTTAAATTGGATATAGTGGCCCAGTCATCAATTTTCATCAAGACATTACAGATTTCACTACCTCTTTACCTCCATTCTATTGATATTATTTAAAAATATATTTTTATTAGAAACAATGATGGTAAACGGTTTAAAAATTTTGTTGTAAACCGTAATAATGTTGAGGCTGCGTTGAAATATATTAAAAATAATAATTCTTGGTGTAGTGATATTATTATTGATGAAAATAATTTACAATTAAATGAAACTACGTGATGTAGTATTATTTCTACTCTCTTTAAGTTCTTTACCACGACCTAGGTTTCGTAGTATTACAACATCTTCAGGTGGGCTATTAGCAAAGATCTTTGCGAGTCGTGGCAAAGAACTTAAAGAAAGTAGAAATACTACTACATCACGTAGTTTCATTTAATTGTGAATAATGAATGTCTACAAAATATATTCAAATATATTCAAAATAATTTACAATGTTTCCCAGATAATGAAAGTGTTTTTCAAGAAATTGTATTAAGAAAATCGAAATATTTCGTTTAATTTAAATTGCGAAGATGATGATCAAAATATATTGTATGATAATGTTTATGAATCTGGACCCCAACGGTGACTTTTCAATGTAATCGAAAGGCTGTAAATAGTGTATTAAATATTCAGGAAGAAAATAATGGTGCTCGTGTTTTACCTTGGCCTAGATTGAATTAATTGATGAATTCACGTGTGAT
The DNA here is from genome assembly GCA_039881145.1 of Druceiella hillmani. Taxonomy (NCBI): domain Eukaryota; kingdom Metazoa; phylum Arthropoda; class Insecta; order Lepidoptera; family Hepialidae; genus Druceiella; species Druceiella hillmani. The sequence continues at coordinate 27,151,485 of JAYKKI010000001.1, forward strand.
AAAGGTGACCTTCGAGATAGATGAATTTGTAAAATTTCTAATAATATTCATTATCTAAAGTTCTAAAGCAAAATCAGTAAGTACAGACGAATTAAGTGGACTCGAACCATTTATAATGGAGTTTCAGGTTATGTTGAAAATGTAATTTATGGAGAAAATCATAGTTCCTCTGATCAAATGCCACGAGTGATAATGGTTCGGTTTGTAAATTATTCTCTTTCAACCCATGAAAACAGTAGGTGTGTTCCAATACCGCCCATAATTCAATTTTGGAAAAGTGGAAATACTAATAATTCCATTAAAATTAGCTCTCGCAATTCCAATTCATAAGTTGCAATGTTTAACAATAAATATAGTAGTTGTAGATATGGGAGAAAAAGAAAGTTCCCTTGGTTTAACATATGTCGCGTTTTAAGGAGTAAAATAGAAGGATTTTTCTGTACTTAAATAGACGAATTTCCTGTAATAGATTAAATGATATTAAAATCTCATATATGTTAAAATGTGGGAGGCGAGAAGAAATTCTTATGAGGAATGAGTAACTATTGTTTCTGTAACATAACTAATGTGTCATAATTTTGCCTAACAGTATTTGCAAAAAAATTTGTTAAATGATAGGTTATTCTTCGAATTTCAATATTTAAAATTAATATATATATATATATATATGTATATATATATATATATATATATATATATATATATATATATACATATATAACCAACCCCAACTGCATCCTGAAAGTTTTATTGTAATGGACGCGCATTAAAAAAACTCGCGAGCCCTCACAAAACCATGATTTTATTGCACTACAAATTAATTATTTTTTCTTTTTATTGTACTCGATCTAATGTACTCGATTATTTTCTCTTTCTAATGTATTATAATATACAAAATTGTTTGCCCAGGAGAAACATAAAAAATGGCAATCTTGGGAAAAGTGTTGGTAAGTTAGGTAGAAAATAATTTTGCAATGTTTGAGCTAATTCTTTTTCCGACAAAACTAGACTCAAAAATTAGTATAATGAAAAATTATATTAACAAGTAATTTTGTGAAGAATATGTATCATAATAGAATTAAATAATATTTGTAGATTTAGTTGAACGAGAAAATGCGAATACCAAGTGAATAAAATGTAATTCATATGAAAAAGAATAGTTTATTGGGTTGGCTAAAAACCTTCTTTTGACGTAATTTTTGTCAAATTATTTTTTAAATTGAATACTAAAAATAGTTAACCTTGAAATGCTAAGAAAATTATGTATGTAACATTTTATTTCTTAAAAAAAATAAGTGGATTATTTCGATTTATTTTTAATCCTCTTAATCTTCTTTAAAACCTCATCGATGTTTAGGACGTATCCAAAAATAGAAATCAATTGAGAAAAGCATAAGTAAACTATCCAGAATTTTCGGTTAAAATTTTCTTAGTTTAATTACTCGAATATAAATACGAAAATAATAAAGATTCGCGTTTCGAATCAACGTGGCGTCTTCTGAAAGCTTCAACTAATGCCATGTTGGAACAATAAAAGTACTAAGCAATCATAAGCGTTTGCGTCGGAGCTATAAAAATATTTTAAAGGCACGATTCTGCGATTTAATGTACGCGGACCATTAAAGCCTCCGAGCTTTTAATGCGAGGGGACGAGAGATAAGACATGGTCTGAGTTGGCTGCGCTTTTAGATATTAAATATTCTACGCAATGCCAAGCAGCACTCAGGTCGCGTTCGTTTTAACAATGTTTTATGCTTTACATTGGGTAATTTGTCTATTTTTGTAAGGTAAATACTTATGTTAACATCGGCCTAGCAACTCGTTTCTCGTCTAACGAATGTATACAGCGCTATTTATTTAAAACACTCACGTACAGGTATGTATTTAGTTTATTGTCAATATAATGGGATTAAATTCCATTATCGCGTTTGATGTAAACGTTTCTGTTTTTACCTTTTATATGAAAGACACGTTTTATTTTAATACATTTAGTAATTTTACACAGGGAATTTTCTAGGTGAAAACTTTAAGTTAATTATAATTAGGTTTTTACCGAATATTTTTCCTTTTCCTGGTACGATATATACGTTTTTGCTTTAATTTAATGCTGTCAATAATTTTAGTCAAATTATTCTGTGAATTAATAACGGTTTCATTTTCTGAATTATCGTCAGAATTTAGTGAAACGGAGAGAATATATCAGTCGTTAAATGATTGATATGTGATAATTTAGAAAGTCGATATAGAGTATTAAAACAAAAATCGAAATTGTACGATAATGTCTATTCGATGTACTTAAAGTCACGTGTCACTGTATTTACCTTTTTGTTTAATTGTTGAAGTGTATCTGTAGTAAATAGAGTTCGCAGGTAGCAAACGGAATCAGTAGGTAGGTCTATATTTTGAAATAATATAAAATAAATCAGTCAATATTAAAAATTTGGCTTCGCCTTCGTTCCAGCGGAGGATCCGATGGTTAAATACGTGTATCTATGTTGGTTTGTAGGAATTTTTAAACAAAAGGCACCATAATTCGATGAGAATAGGTAGTGTGGATATAGAATATATAACGTAATAGTTAAAGACCACTTTAAACCCACCTGAATAACTAACAGATGACAATAGAAGTTTAATAAAAATTAACCATGCCTTAAAGTAGTTGCAAAATAGAAGACAGCAAGAACGAACATTTTTTTATATATTTTAATATAAAGATATAAAAAAATCGAAAGTGGACTTAAGGCAAAAAGTTGTATGTAGATTCTAAATGTCACTAGGACTAGACAAGCGGTCAAGTGGTTAGAATATTTAGATTCCATATTTTGTTATTTTATTTATTATTTCGAAAATATTTTTTGGCTTAAATATATATACTTGAAGCTAGTAGATAATATGAGTTGTGGTTGTTCAATGGATCTAAGTGGCACAAATAATTTTGGAGTTCAAGGGGCTTCATTTCTCAAATTTAGATCAATTTGAAGACACAAAAATCGTCTCCAAATATACTTCGATTCTAAAAGATGATGAAGATAATTTTTTTCTTGTAACAAAATATAGTGACCTAATAATACATTCTTGAGTATAATGAAGTCTTCGAGTAAATGTCAATGTATCAATCAATTAATTTTGGTGACAATTAGACCATTAGATATAATTGGATTTTAATATATGTTTAAATCTTAAGAGTTTAAAATTAAAGGTAATAAATATCCCTAACATTGTCAAAATTTTCCTTTAGTAAATTAAGGCTATACGTAAAATGAGAAATAATCCCCCTGTTCTCATGGGTGTTTTTCATGGTGTAATAATAATGTAGAATGTTCTTTTGTAGAATTATCATAAAAGGAAAAAAAATGCATTCGTTCGTGTATCTATCATTCACAGTTGTCTTCTTCACAAATCGTACGACTTAGAAACTTAAAATAGCTTTTGTGTAGTGATAAAGCGTATTAATTCGCATATATATCTATGATAATCAGTAGATACTCAATGATATTGATAAGAACATTTTCCAAAGTTTTATATATCGTGCAGGGATTCCAAAAGTTTGTTTCAAAACTTTATTTAAGCCAGTTTTTCAGGTTTTACTGGAAATGTCTACAAAAACATGTCGAACAAAAAACAGAATTACAGAAGTTTTCTTTACAGTTTGCCACAAACATAAGTGACGATTATAAATCTTGGGAAATTTGCGATATTTTTGCGCCTGCAAAATATATAATAAGCTATATATAACCGTATCACGTAGAAAAAAGTAATATTAATATTTGCAAAAGTTTAAAAGTATCCTTTTTATTATTTATATAATGGAAAGAGTACAGAACTAAGTGTTTAAAGAAATCTTGTAGTACGGTCTCTACTATTAACTAACAGCTTTTTTTTATTTAATTTCTAATCCTAGCCTGAGAAATTGCTAGTCTCAGAGGTTTAAGACTGCCAATTTCTATAGACTTTTGACTTATATTGAGACTAGCAATACTAAAAGACGCTAAATCAACTTATTTCTTTCTATAGTTATTAAAACTGTAACTCGTTGCGCGTATATACTTGTCTCATAGAATGACACGAATTTAAGTAATACTGTCGTGAAAATATTAGCGAAATGAAAGTTCAATAAACTTTAATTAACTGTAGATCGATTTTACTGGTGCACCACAAATTTCCTTTAATTACCTTTTCATATCAATACATACCAAATAGTATTATGATCAACAAAATGGTTTGCCCATTGAGAATATAATGAAATGCCAAATCGGTAAAAATATTAGTTATGCGTACAGAAAGTAATATTAAAACAATTGCAAACTTATTTGATCCAAATGACAAAATCTCATTTTTTCGCAAAAATTGTCTAATGAGAATTTTTTTTTATAGTGGGTCGCGTGATCATGGGTTTTCAACTCTTGATGTTCTAAAATGATACTAGCAAGTTTGCAAGTTTTGGCAATCATAACGATATCAATATTGAATTTCTTATTTTTAAAATTTAGTTTTAAATATCGTATCTATATAGAGAGTGCAGCTAATTTTTCTTTATCAGAATTAAAATATATCTGTGGAATGACTGGGAGAAGAAAATGAAAAAGAACCGTAATTTAGAATAAAAATGCCTGTAGTGGTGGTTTGAAAGCATCATTTATTGTTTTGTTATATTATTTTATACATTGAGTGTCAAAAATAGATAAACTTGAAATACCAAGAAAATGTTAAATGAAATATTCCGTTTCTTATGAGGAAAACGTGATTGCGTTATTTTATTTTTATAAAAATTAGTTGAATTTAATTACGACGTAAAACTGGCCTCTCTTATTTCTTTCAAGTAACTTTTTAATAAATATTGGAGAAAACGAATACAAAGGCCTAATTTGAGAAACGCCATTTGAATCCACTAACGAACTTCCTTCTAGCCCTGAAACCGGCAAATGATATAATTATAATGCAAATAAGTTTAGCAACGTTACTTGAGGACGCGGCGAATCTTTTATCTGTCTCGGTTCAGCCGTAAAAATAATTTGTACAAAACGAGGACAGGCCGTTCCAACTAAAACACAAAAAAACTCGACGCCAGCAAACTTTGTTTTTAAAACTTTTTTCGTCCAACAAAAAGAATATATATTTCATAGTTTAGCTGGAAGCTTTCAGCCGTATTCATTAATAAAGCGCCGCGCCCGCAAGCTTTGGCATCTTCACCTGACTTAAAAGCTCCTGCGGATAGGGCGGGTGGCGCCCACGCAATACTCTGCGGGCGCTCTTGGCGACTATTTTGCGCAGAAGGCGTGCATTACGTGAACACTTACTTCGTGCTACTATTAAATTCCTATTGCATTTAATGTCATTATGAAGGTGGTATTATTTCATTAAGCTTTTTATGGATCTTGGCGCCTTACCATTAATATTGACGAAGCTTTTAATGCTTTGTGATTGTTTTGCTGTAAATTTACATAACGTGCAATGATTACTAGCATTGCTTGTGGGTGATTTGATTTCTATATTTTTCTAACTAATGCACTGTATAAAGCGCCATCGTATAAATAATATTTAGATTTTTTCCAAATTTTTTTATTAATTTTATAAATTTAGTAACAAATGACAATATTCATCATTGATCATTTAAGTACATCGTATCATATTTAATACTCACTATTTAGTTTTGGATAAAAAGTATTTTTATGGAAACTTATACAGCACTTTTTATTGCCTTAATTTTTTCTCCACTTTAATTCGCTTATAATAATGGAACATAACTTTGTCATGATCAAAATTGATTTTTTATGAATTTCAATCATATTGTATGAATTTCAATCATATCGATAATAATGATTCAAATTCTTACAATTTATTTATATAACTTGTTTCATTCAGAATTTTTCAATTGGTACTTTAATTTAGTTTAACATATTAATTAGAGTTACATAACTATGGTTATAACAAAATGTAAGAAATTTATTATGTCCTTACGAATTTTTTTCTAATTTGTAAAAATGTTTAGAATAATATCACGTAAAAGAAATAAAGATAATTTCATATAAATACATTAGAATTTATAGAGCCTTTTCTATATATATATATGTATATATATATATATATATATATATATATATATATATATATATATATTCGTTCCATATTAAATCTACTTAAAGGATAAATTTTTTCCACTATGGGGAGCAGGCCCACTACGAGTTGTAACGGATATGGATGAAAATTACCTCATTTTGTACGTTATGCTTTATCTAGTACAGCAATTTTTCATTTATCTATCTGTAATGTTGGGAAGTCTGGCATCGGAAAGCAGATTACGATATTGAAGAATACACATTTTTATTATTACCAGGAACTGTTGATATTGTAATTAATACCTTGTTACTATTTTAAACATTTATTCTCAAAAAAAAAGGAAAAGTACTGCCACTTAAGGGATATTATGTGATTCAATATAATGTAAAGACGGAAAAATTTACTTATTATTTGGCTTAAAGGAATCGTATCTAAGTCATTAAAAACAAGTGTCAAATATTACACCGTCGGTTATATATCCGTTTTACAATCCTATGTGGCCAACTTTAAGCATACCTGTGTGTGAGAAAGTATGAAAGTATTCTGCACTCTGAGCGTGTTCATAGAAAATATATAAAGCGCAGGGATTGCATCAACTCTAATTTTTCCTCAGTTCTAACTTTTTCCAATATTAAGTTATCTTTTATAAATAACGGAATACTTTTGAATTTGAATTTATAAAAATATAAAAAATAAACAAAATATAGATATTAAAACAATAATAGCTACAACGGACATGAATATTCGAGATGCTATATGCGCTATGTAATTATCCCAGAAATTCTTATAGAAATTCTCATAGAAATTATCATAGAAATTATCATTTTATTATGGAAATTAAATTTATCACAGAAATTATCATAGAAATTCTCTACAAATATATTTATTTATTTGCCGCGACAATAATGAACATTCATTTCTTGAGAAATCCAATTGTTTACAAGTTGGCGCTGACATCTCAGCTAACGCGTTTTGTGCAAAAAGCGTTGAAATCTGGCGGCAAATTTCACAAATTGCTTATGTCCAGACATCGTAGCTTCCCTTTTAATGAAATAAGAATAGTCCATGGATTCAATTACAATATAAAGGAAAACACAACAGGAGTTTTATGTAATGTAATAAAAGTTTTTGAGTCGCCGAGAGCGCTATGCGCTAACTAGTCTGACACCAGCGACATATGTAGTAAATAACCCCTTAAGAATAAGCATTCCGAAATGCGTAATACGAGTCGGTCATTATATATTTTTCTGTCAGAATGAAAAAGTCTTTTTAAGACTTTTCAACAAAAAAAAACTATCATACATCAATATGATAATAACAATTATAAAAAACTTTGTTGGTGGATGTTTCCATTTTTACAACATGGTTGAACTGGCAATAATTCCAAACGATTATTGGTGGAAACGTTGTGAAGGAAAGAAACAAAAGGTGGGCCCAAATAAACTAACTCCTTTGTGTTTAAATAAACATACGCTTTATTAAGATGAAGTTACTAATTTAAAAATTAATATTGAGACTATTCCCATTGGAAGTGCAACTCCTATAAAAACGGTGTTTCCATGCGGTCATCCTTTACGTACTGGCAGTAGTTTACTTCGATAAACAGACCATGTTGCGTGACATCACCTCTGACCATATGGTTAGAGGTTTTATTTTATGATACTAGATATAGAACATTTTATGATAATATATTTCTGATTCATTCTTACTTGCTATACGTAAGGTAAGTTTATTTCGATAAACAGACCATGTTGTGTGACATCACCTCTAACCGTATCATTTTATGATACTAGATTTCTGATTCATTCTTACTTGATATACGTAAGGTAGTTTATTTTGATAAAAATAAATAGAGTGGATACACGTAACATATAGTTAATAAATAGCCAATACGTTAAACTACAACTCACCACAGGGTCCCTCGTGAGATATGGTTAAGTTGCTCTGCTGTTTACAGGCGGTCAGTTCAAGGCGACAGCGGGTGGTGTAAGTCAGGCCGTCGTCACCGCAAACGGCCGATGTAGGTTCGATCTAAATCACAGGTAGGCAGAATTGTGTACTGAATTGTAGTAATACCTACATACGATGTAAATATATCTAAATAGGTATGTATATAGTATTAATCCGTTAATATTACGTCGAAATAAACCTGTCGTAAAATAATTCTTTTAAAGTAATTCTTTTAAAATTGTGCGTACAGTATGTGGCAATACTAATAGTTAGAAGTAGCAAGAAAAATGATTGGTAAAACTAAAAAGGGATGAATTTTTTTATTGTGTATTAAATATTATCAATATTTATTAAAATTAAAAAAAAGTTAAAATAAAACAGCAGAGAGCAGAGAGGTGGGTAAGGAGATTCACAAAAAACGGTGGTCGCAAATAGTCGCCAAAGTGAAAAAAGGAGTTTTTGTAGGAAATTTATTTTAAAAATCGAGCTATTTATCAAATTGTTGAAAAATTAATAAAAAAAGAAATCACCAAAATCAACAAAGATTTATGTGATTTATTTTTCCAGTTTTTTGGAATTAAATATAGGAATTAAATTGAAGATGTGAATTTTTCTTTGGCAAGTGTGTTTTAAAATGTATGTAATAAAACAAAAATAAATATTAATTCTTAGCAAACATCAGTTTTCATCTATTGAGCTGCAGTTATGACATATTTCGGAGTTACATTGAGTAAGCCACAACGGAGACTACCTTTGTGAAATATATTTATTTTTTAGCAATTATAAGGAAAAATGGATACAAATCATAGTTAAAATACAATAATAGAAATAATCACATCTTATGTAGGTTTGAATCCTAACATTCCCACTTTAAATTGGCATACGGCGTTATGCTGAAAACGTATTTGTGTATACATTATCAAAAATATATTACATAGTCTTAAGTCAGGTTATAGATATATATTACAATTAAGATCAACGGTGTATATAAAATAAGAAGGTAAGTGCGCTCTTTGCAAGTTTGCAGGAGGGTGAAGAAATTTATGTAAAAAGAAGATTAAATTATTAATTGAAGCCAGCGAGGTAAAAAATTATGATGTTTATTTACTGCTCTCATCGCATCTAATGGTATGGTCTACACTAGGTGTATAGATGTTGATGTAGAAGAAACTTAAACGTCAAAGGTAGATAAATATATATAGTGGGACTTAGGATTAAAAAGAAATCTTAAATTGACACTGCACTTCTGGATATATATAAATATATATATATATATATATATATATATATATATATATATATAAATTACCTTAAGCAAAAATTATGTCACTCCCCTATATTTAGCATGTCATTAATTTTTCCTAGAAAAATAATTTGATACATCAATATACAATATTAAAATAATCTATTTAGTTATATCCCGTATTGAGTTATATTAAATATTTTGCCTAGAAACTGAATTTGAAATTATTTGAAAATGAGGATATGTGGCGCATTTAAATTACATTTAAAACTACTTTCTTTTTCAGATCAATACAGGCTTCAATTTCTTTTCAATGTTTTCGCCAAACACACTAAAAATACTAATTTTATGAAGGTTATCATAGTATATTACTCGACAACCCTAAGATATAAGGAAAAATTGATATAACCAAAAATATGTATTTTGCATCAATCTTAAATTTTTCTTTTAACTCTTTTTGATATTACAGTTAGTAAACATGGCTAAAAGGTGAAAATCCGTAGCCATTTTTCAAGATGGCGGATTTAGTACAACTGACACGAAAGTTGATTCCGAAATGTAATTTCTAGATACTAGTATAATATATGTGCAAAGTATTCAATTTAAAGGAAATTTCTAGGTATAATCCGAATTTGGCTGGACTTTATTAATTTGATATTAACGATAGAGATTGTGGGTCGGGGAGGGGGGGTATTGCGTGTCACGCATCACTACTGTATTTTGTCTTCTTAAAAAAATTCAGATGAATTACTTCTGAAATAACTTATTGTAAAGCAGATGGAGAGGCGTTTTATTTTACTAAATAATATGCGAAATTAATGTAGTATTGATTTACGGTAAATGGAATAGAAAGATCCACAGCCAAACTAATTGTGAATTTTAATGTCTGGTATTAGATTCAAAATATTATTCCTGCTTTTTTGTGAGAGTTACTACATAAATGTTTTATTTTTGGTACAATTGAAATCTTTAAAATTTTGATTAATTTACAAAACTAGTGAAGCTTCAACTAACATGTTCAAGTTTGAACGTTAAAGAAAATTTTGTACAATTTTAGTATAATTAGACAAAGACTCACTAGCCATTTAAAACATTAGTGGCCGTGAACAGTTCTGGAGCATTTCTTTATTCGGTAGCACTTATGCGTATTAAAATGTACCAGTACGTAGGTTTCTAAAGACCGTTATGACTTGGGCGACTTTAAGCCGTATTATGACAAGGCCTTCAAGTGCAAAGCGGGCCGCCGCTCGCACAAAGAGCCCCTCGACTTGAATGAGGTCCCGCAAGAGGTTGAGGATGCTCGTGTCCAAAGTCATTGTTTCACAAGACAACAATATGCCGCCGCCCTTCACTACGTACTTAGGGGCTGGCGCCTTCTACGCTGTATTCGTTCGAGTATTGTTTGTTTTATCGTATCGATGGTTCAGAATGAAAGGTCATATAAGACAAAGTTCGCTTAGTGATTATAAAAACGGTTTTGTCTGCAAGTGATTTGAAAGCTTTTTGCTGGAGACAATATAAATATATAATTTTATTATTTGTATTGTTTGTCTCCCCAATATTTTAATGATAGCTGGAGTATGCAATTCCAGTGAGGTTTTTAACTAACTTTTAATCATTTTAACAAAATTTTTATTAAAATAAAAATTATCAAGGTTCCTTAGCGACACAACGTATATTTATCAATCTGTTCATTCGTCTGTCTCTTTCTTTACAGCATGTGGCTATAAAGATGGAGACAGACGAAAGACAGAGTTGTTAAAATATTAAATTTACGTTCGCGATAATTAAAAATAAGTGTTTAGATGGGTATTTCTAGTAATGTCAATAATAATAAAGAAATAATAATTTTTAATGTACCTCTTTATAGATATAAAGCGAGGATGATACTTTATTTTCGCACCCCATCGAATGGAGTAACACTGGACAGTTTTTTTCAAAATAAAATTCAGATTCCGTTTATGATTTTTTTTATTTTAAAACCTTGTTGAGAAAATATTAATTCTCAAAATATGTCCTTTAGAAGAATATAAAAAAAAATTGTATTCAAATAATTTAATAAAAATCAAAATTAGTTTGATCAAAATATAAACATTGAAAGCTTCGAAATTTAGAAAGAAATATTCGTATTTTGTATTAATTTCCATCACGGTAATAAATATATGTAAAATGGTACTATATCTACTTTTCTTTCATGGTTTTAATACTGAGAAACATGATTTATTGTACGTTTGATCATATTGGAATTCTTCACGGTATATTAAGGTCACTTCCATTAATATTTAATATTATATTTCTGTGCAAAACTATTGTATTCAAAGCTTTATGTTTTCCTTTTAGGAGTATCTTTAAGGAATACACGTGTAAGGAGTTTGAGCAATCGTATTGGAAATAAGAAAATAGGACAAAAGTATCCCACTAATCCGTTGACAAAGAACTTGATTTTAGAAAATTGAATCTTATAGATATTCTTACGACGTATAGAAAATAATTAGGAATCTAAATATTTTAATATGCTATTAAAATGGATATTGTTTACATTTATCAAAAGAACTATAAGGCCTATCCATAAATTTAAATAAATAATACTATCAAGATAATTTTATCAAAATTAAACATTACTCTTTTCTGAAAGTAAAGACTGCTTGCTTATTTTTAATGCTACAAAGACGGTTACGTAAAGAGATTTGAGAAGGGTATTAACCTTTTGTTAAGCCAGTACTCAATCTATTCGATTTCACTTTATTTTCAAGAGAGCACTGTATTCATTTCAACTCTGCTCAGTTATTGTATAATACAACAAAAGGATTTATCCCTTTAGTTAAAGGTACTTAGTTACTCTTCCCACACAAACTTCATAGTATTGTATTTACATAGCTAAAAGTATTATTTTTGTATTATTGTATCAGGGATTAACAATTAAAGATCACGTAGACGAAACTTTGCTGAGGGACTGAGTAAATGTTTTTCTCTTGCTCGAGCTTAATGCCAAGTTCTTTGATCGTGAATTCTTTGTCTTGACATAGAGCTTACCATTAAGTCTACCATGTTAAATATTAGACAAAAGGATCAATCGTATTATAATACGAATATTTTTAAATAATACGATATTTTGGATAAAGAGATAAAGTTATCTCAAGAAAGGTATGTGCGGTAATGTATTGATTTCGAAGTTTGCGATTAAAAAAAAAAGATATTATTTATCTACATAATATTGGCAAATATATTATTTATGATCGAGCATAGAGGGAGAGAGAGGGAGGGAGAGATAACGCGAGAGAGATAGTGGAAGAATATGGAGGATAAGATGAGGCGTGATAGCGTAATTAAAAAAAAAAAAAAAAAACATTTTAAGAAAGAACGAAAACCTTTTCTGTAAAAACTATGCAATAAATAGGGAAAATTATTTTACTTTGGTTGTTTGGAACATGCGCTATTCCTTACAAATTTATTTTTTTTTCAAATATGTATCAGATCGAGAGAGAGAGCGAAAGAGAGAAAGTGAAAGGGAGAGAGACAGAAATAGTGGAAAAATATGGATGAAAAGACGAGGCGTTTCAAATATATTAATCAAAAAATAAGAAAACAATTTAAGAAAAAATGAACGCTATATAGGAGGAATTTATTTTGTAGACTAGATAGGGGAAATTATTTTGCTTTCGATTGTTTGGCATCATGCAATATTTTTTATAAATGTACTGGTATTTGTTAGCTGAGTTTACGTTACTTCGTAAATTTAAAAATTATTTTTTTCAAATGTCTTATGCATCAGATCGAGCCAGAGAGAAAGTGGGAGAGAGAGAGAGAGACAGAGAGAGAGAGAGAGAAGCTGAGAAAAAGAAAGAGGAGGAGCAAAAGAGAGAGACAGAGATAATCGAAAAATGTGGTTGATAAGACGAGATCTTTCAAAAATATGAATAAAAAAAGAAAGAAAACAATTAAAGGAAGAATGAAGGCTTAATTAATGAAGGCTTATTCTCTATGTTTGAAACCTTTGATTATTTTGAATCACGCCATATTTTTTATAAATGTACTGGTACCTATTAGCTAAGTTTACGTGACTTTGTCCATTTCAAAATTTCTTTTTCTAATATGTTATGCATCAGATCGAGACAGAGAGAAAAAGAGAGGGTGAGAAAGAGAAAGAGATAATGGAAGATTATGGTTGATAAGACGAGGTGTTTCAAAAATATGAACCTAAAAATAAGAAAAGAAAGAAACAATGAATGCTTAATGTTCTCTATAAAACTATACCAAAAAATCGGGAAATTATTTACCTTTGATTGTTTGGCATCAAGGGATATTTTTTATATACTTGTTAGCAAATATTATTTCATTTCGTATATTTAAGTATTCCTTTCTTCGAATTCATTATGCATGAACATGGGTAATTAAAATGATCTAAAGCCAACTTTGTGATGAAATATCCAACTAACGATACCACTAATATCATGCGGAAATTCGAAACTACCTCGTATACATCGTGTAAATAACAGACCGTGGCCTATGTAGTACCGTGTACATGTTGTAACTTCATTTACATAATTACATAAATCGTTTACTAAATTCACCGCATATTACATGCCATTAATCGGACGGCACGCAATAGCTTTGTAGCAGAAAATATCGCTCTTAATATTTACAAGGAAACTTTCTGCGTATTTTTTGATCGATATATTTGCCACGAAATTTTACTTTAAACAAAGTTTGTTTAATAAACAATTGTTTAATATTTGTAAAGAATTCCTTTGTAGGTGCAACAATTTTGTTGATAAATGGTTTGCAATAGGTTAATATTTTTCTTGGGAACTACAGAAAAACAGTTCTTGTAAAAATAAAGAAAAAAATATGCAAAATGTAATAATTCATTTATGAAACGATCGTTGGCGTATGCGCAGTATACCAGGAAATAGAACTGCCCTTGACATCGTCTTGGAATGATGGGAGATGTGTAGCAAATTACTAACAAAAAAAATCTGTCAAGTACAAGTAGGATTCATACTGTGAGGACACATTTAGGCCGTTTATAATAGTTTACACATTTAGGCCATTTAAAATAGTTTAATGGGACATAATATTCCTAAGAAACTATTTCCAAAATTTAAATATTTTACGATGAAAATATGTTACCAGTTACGTCTTTCACAGGCGCATATTTTTAAAAAATATTTTTTCATATGACAACCACAAATTAACGATTTTTGGATTTTGTCCTTCACTTGAGCTCTGAGACCTAGTTTCTTGCCAAATTTCATGATTCTCAGTCAACGGGAAGTAAGCTATAGGTTTTGATTTATTTGCGAGTGTCAAAATATGCGGCATAAATAGCTTAATTTTTTTATTGCGTTGATTAAAAAAAAAATTATCACTCCAAAGGATTGTAGATCTAAGTATTAGGTATTAATTTTAACTCGATACCTCCACGCGTTATTGAGTTTAATTTTTTGGAACGAAAATATATTGCCTGCTCCATCTTTCACAGGCGCATACTTAAAAATATTTTTATGTGACGTACATACATATTAACGATAGTTTGATTTTTCTTTACTTGTGTTGTAAGACCTTGCTTCTTGTCAAATTTCATGCTTCTAGGTCAACGGGAAGTACATTCTAGGTTTTGTTTAATTGCGAGTGTCAACGTATGAGGCATAAATGGCCGTAATGAAATGATCCTATTCCCCTTTTCCTTTTAAGGTACGGAACCCTAAAAAGTATATATAAAAGAATTTAAATTAAAACGAGGAAAACATAGATGTGTCAAATGGAAAATGCATAAAAGATCAAAATGGAAGTAACCGTAAACAGAACAGAAAGTGTCAGAGAATTATTGAATTCAAAGATATGGGAATATGTGGTATTAAATATAAGTTAATAATGGCACGGAAATACAAACATATACACACACACACATATATATATATATATATATATATATATATATATATATATATATAAGTATAGACACATGCATATAATAATTATTCCAAAACGAAGAAAATTTGTAGAGAAGAAAAGCAGGAATATTAAAAAACTTAATTAGGATGGACAAGAATGAAACTGTTTTTTTTTAATATAAACTTTAAACGTGTGTTATTTATGAACTTAAGTTATATGCATTATCTGAATAGTTAGAGAAAAGTAATTGTAATTAGTAATTTAGGAATATTATTTCAGATTTCATGCGGAAAAAATTTAATGTTTTTTCAGACTGGTTGCGCGGCAAGTTATGGAATAATTTTGCATATTGTGAGGTTTGCACAGTCGTTTTATGAAAGAAAATATGGATATGCAATAATAATAAACATTAAAATTTATTTTATAAAACTACTGGCAAATATTTTTATTCAAAAGTAAAAAGATATATTAAAGTTGAAGAACCGTAAGGAAGCCTTCTTGTATCGATTATCTAAGTATTTTGTGACTGCATTATATCTCATTTGGAGGCTATTACTTTTGCTGATGAAATACCAATATTACGAAGTTTTGAAAACAGTAGAGGAGTAGCTAAGAAATTACAAAGTGCGATAAAATAAAAATTTATATAAATAATTAAAATAACAATACAGCTTCATTCATAAATTTTACTTGTAAAAGTAAAGTACGCCCAAATTTCCTTAAATTAAAAACATATAAGGATCTTATTACAATTACACAATATCTAGAATTAAAATTGAATGTCCAATTACGTACGACAAAAAAGTACTTGAAAATATAAAATAGAATAGAATGTATCAGTAAGTTGTAGACAAATATAAAAGGATCGTACGTAAAAACTAGTAAATGAATTCCCATATTTTATTTGAAGTTTAGTATTTGCTTTAAAGACAAAAAAGATCCAAGTTCCCTAAAATGTTATACGAAACGGAAAACGAAATTTTTAAATTTACCATTATCAGAGGTTTAATAAGACTTTTCTGTTAAATTAATTAAGCAATAAGTAGGGAAATATGGCACACTCCTTATGTCCTTCAAAATTAAGCCATCTTAATGTTGAAGGTCAATGAGTTCTAGATAACGCTAATCATATAAAATAGTTAAAAGAATCAAACTTTTGAGGAAACAAGATATAGAGATGGTGTACTATCTCGATAGATAAATGTGAACAAATACGTCCCAGTACTGTGCAATATCTCGTAAATTATGGACGCTGGGTGGTTATAATGTTTCTCTGTTAAGCTTTTTTAAAACCTTTGACTAAAATAAGCACATAAAGCATAAATTCCTCTTTCAATAAAAATTTTTGCTTGTTCTAAATTAAGTTTTATGAAAATATTTCCAATACCTCGGGGCACTCCGAACAAAGGCATTTTATCCTTCCCCTGCTGTCTACGGTGCACTGTCCGACGACGCAGCTCAGCTCATGACATGTTTCTGAAAATAAATTGAGGTTTAATTAAACGTTGTTTGCTCGTTTTTCTTGTTTTGAAACTCCAGTACAGCTGTCGTGTAATAAAACATGCTTCTAGGAGTATTTTAGATGAGGAATACAATTAAGGAAATAAATTAAACTGGTAAGGCTTCTGTAGCGAGGCGCAGGAAGTGTTTTAAGAACGGGGTATTTTTCATTTTATTGAGAGCTTAGAAATATAGCTTATTAGTGACTAAGATTTTCATAAGCAAATGCCAGAAATAGAACTATTTCGTAATAGTACATATTTATATATTTTGATTTACGTACATAGGAACTGCTAACTTTTGCCTGCGGCAGTGCGTGTGGACATTTTTTTTTAATATGGTTGAGTTTTATCAAGTAATTATCTTTTTATGACAAGAGTCGCTTTAATCAGAAAAGAAGTAACTTTGTATGTTAATTAGAACTTTTTCATTATGCTAAACATCAAATTTAAACATCGAATGGCTAAAACCTGTTGATAGAATTGATAAAATAGGCTAAATATCTGTAAGTCACAATTATTTCCCTTCAGTTCTTTGTAAGTCTATGCTCTAGATTTTTACTCTGCGATTGACAATATCGGACTCTAAGTTTCTTAAAGAGTAATTTACCGGAATAAAATCTAGTAAGATTCTAATCTAAGTCTCGTGCATCATTTCAGTGAAGGTTTTATTACATCTGTCCAGTAGTGTTAAAGAAATGCTGTAACAAATTGATAAACTGACAGACAGTAAAAAAATTAGGTCTATATTTTTGCATCAATCTATATCATTGCTAATAAGGATCAAAGCTTTCAAAGAAACGCTGAGCCAAATGAAAGGAAATTGACAGTTTTTCATATTTTTCATGTGACATCTAATTCTGACTAAAATACAGGCTACATCGCGATAAAACATATCTAACCCTATATAATTTTGAGGTTTTAAAAACACACTAGTGAAAGACATAATGCGTTCAGTAAGGGTTAAAAAGAGCCCGGCCAAACAAAAATATAAAAAGAAAGAAAAAATAACATTGATTTCTTTGCAGTAGCTTGTCTCCCAATAGCTTGTAGCCCTTTATTTCCTGGATCTTAATGAATCATAATTGTTTGTACCCTTATAGTATCACCCACGTGTCCGTCTATTACAGCAGTTTACCTCAAAAACTATTTTGGAGATGTATTTGAATATAGAAATAATAATAAATCATATTAATCCGCATGTATCTTAAAAGTTTATACTCAAAAATATTTATATGGGAAATTTGGGTCGAGAAAATTAGGTACTCAATTTTATTTTTAATTCCTTACGTTAGTAGGGCATAGTTTGAAAGTTAGAAGGGATTCAAAAATATATCTTTTTAAATTTAAGGTAGAATATCTTCAAAAATATTGTAAAGATCGTACCCACCCCTCCTACTAGTGAAATTACTTAACTTCAAATTATGAAAAAACAAGTTTTTTAAAAGCAATCGCCAAAGTTATATGAAAACTTTAACGGGGATTTTAGTTACCATTATTTTTGAGGTATTCACGATAATTTATGATTTTATTTAATTATGGCAGCTATTGTTAAATATTTATTGCGCTAGGAGATAAATATAATATATATATATATATATATATATATATATATATATATATATATATTACGATAAATAAAGAAATTTCGCTCCAAACATGTGCTGATTAGCTTGGAGCCATTAACGAAGATGTAGGTTAGTGAAAATGATATACCCATTTCTATCCAGTTATTATTGACAAAGGAAGTTAGTATTTGAGTATATGCAAGTCTTTAAAATAAAACACAGTTTTAAATATATTTAATTTTTCACAACTATATGAAATTACGTGAAATAGTATTATTTCTATTTTCTTTAATTATTTACTACGACCTAGGTTTCATTGTACGACAACATCTTCAGGCGGACAATTTATAAAGATCTTAAAGGAAAAGCTTTGCTAATAGTCCACCTGAAGATGTTGTTATACAACGAAACCTAGGTCGTGGTAAAGAATTTAAATAAAGTGGAAATAATACTACATAACGTAGTTTCATTTGGTTATGAAAAAATATAATAAAACACAGTATTATTTATTTTCATTCATCGCCAGTAATAATGAGAATAGTGAACTTACCACAATACCCCTCGTAAAGCACTGTCAGTTTGGCCCCAGTTCTGCAGGCGTGCGTTCGCATTGCGCACGGACTGTCATATGT
Source organism: Druceiella hillmani (assembly GCA_039881145.1). Lineage (NCBI taxonomy): Eukaryota > Metazoa > Arthropoda > Insecta > Lepidoptera > Hepialidae > Druceiella > Druceiella hillmani. Next base: position 27,170,329 of record JAYKKI010000001.1, read on the forward strand.
AACTAGATCAGAAGCACAGACCGGATGCGCTGACAAAAGACAGGGCTCGCAGATGCATTTAGGTCTGCCTGTTGAAAGGCTGCAGATCTTACCGTCGCCGCAGGGGTGTGTCAGGCAGGGGTGATGAGGGTCTGGAACAAAATAAAATAAATGAAAAATACGCAATATGTCGCAAATAGGATTTTGGAATTTTGGTCACCGTTTTAATTTAAGTTTACAATCAGTTAATCGACACAGAAACAAGCAAACTTGTTGCCGTGGCGAACCACATCGATCTTGTTACCGAATGAAATTTCTTTGTTATTACTGTAGCGTAATTTTTATAATTAATAAATCGTAATATTATTGTTACTTTTATGTGTGAACTACTTAATTTTACCGATTTTATTCTGTGAGAAAAATAGCCATGCACACAGATAAGCGGTTTACCTCACTTTTTCATTTACGGAAACATTTAACTAATTTTATCCCACCTTTCATTTTCCTTGATCGCCTGATAATATGAAGGATTAAATAGTTTTAATAAAAATTTTTGAAACTTTAATTGCGCTGAACCAAAAAATGTACTAATTTTTTTTCAAAACTATAAGAAAAGTTCATAAAAATTTACTGCAATTAGCTGTTGATTGCTTTTTATTTAAATAAGGATAAGAGTGGCAAGTTTGCCACTAAAGAAACATAGATAGTCGTCCAATACTTCATTTTCAAAAATATTCATTCGTTGTAACTTAAATTGCGATGTAAATCACGTTTTAAAAATTATTTCTTGCTTCTTCTAGCCTAAATTTTACGTTCAATGACAAAAAATAAATTCCAGTTAAAATGTATAAAATTTACATTTCCATTCAAATTTAAATTATTATGAGACGTTATACAATGATACATTAGTAGCTTGTACTCAAGGAGTTCATAACGAACTCCTTGAGTATGTATGTGCACACACACACACACACACACACACACACACACACACATATATATATATATATATATACACACAAATTTGTAACTTATGGAGGTATTATGTGGCGACCATGGCCTTTATGAAAATTATTATTATCTAGCCATATGCACGTGCCAAGCAGACGAACGACCTTTATAGATATCGAGTTTGTGGCCGAAAATTGTCGACATTTGTGGCACAAGGTCGGTGCTTAATGGTAGAAGTCAAGACGCGTAAACTACCAACTAAATGTCTGCCGTCTCCGTTAGCACGTGTTTAGTCTCGTGTTCTGTCTTTTTACCTGATAAGGTGTTTTAATTCATCACATTCGGATCGACGAGAAATGTTCAAAGTCGCCCCGATTTTTTTGTAGGACTTATTTTTATATTTACATGTTATAATTTCTCCATATACCGATTATTGTTGGTCATCTGCATTACAGCCATTCTGTATAAAAAGCACGTTAGGAAAAGTGTTTTCCAAGAATGTTGAACATATTCTTATTAAAATGTAATATTTGGATGATGAGACATACTGGGAAAATTTTCGAAAACCTTAATATTAATATTAAAATGACAACAATAGCATAACATGCGGTAAACCATTATTACATTTTTTTACGGTAACATGCCGATCGCATATCTGGTTTTTTTTTCATATTAAAACGAAAAGATTATTACGAGCGACAAATTATTACAAATTCAGAAAGAAGTTTTTGCGTTTACAATACTTTCTAAAACCTATTTTTTGATAACTGCCATCGATTAACATAGTATTCTTTTACTCGCTTTATTGGAAAAGTTAGAATTACAATTTAATAACAAGTTGATTTAAGTGACATAAATGTAATTGCATTACTATTCGCTAACTAAGAGGTAGTAAAAGATAGCAATTCGGTAAACGAAACAATATTTGACTTTGTCTATTATGCTAATTAGGAAATAATTTCAGTAAATGTAATTAATGCACTAATTTATTTTAATTTATTTTATGTGTGGGTTGTGGTATCAACATTCAATGTTGTGTGCCATAAAAAGAACTCTTCACGCTTTATTATCAGGTGCTGAACTAGTGCTTTGCTTTTCTTCTCGATTTGAGGACGTGATCAATAATATAATTATGGGATTCCATCGCAGATAACGATCTATCATAGTCATGTTAATTACAAAATGTTAGGTCTTCCTATTTATACCTTAACAAATTAGTCCGAATAAAAATTAGTTCTGCACTGATTATATTCAGCAAAATATAAAAAAAAAAAATATTGCACCAATTACATTATAAAATGGCTATGCCTGTTTGATTTCAAGCCACAAGCAGAAGTGTGTGAAAGAGTTTTAATATTGACCAATGACAGATAGAGATTCACATTATTTCATGAGCGGGGATACATTTTATCAGGAATTGGTTCAATAATTAAAAAAAAAAATTACATTGTAAAAAAAAGACTTTGGAAATGGAAGTAGTGGTAATTTTGAAAATTTCTCTGCAATGTGTATCGATTCTGCGTGGAAAGTGAGTGTATATTTTAATACCTACACATATTATAAAGTTGTAACAGAGTGAATTCTGTATATGGAAAATATTTTAAAAAGAGTGATTGATTCAGCGTAAAGAATGATAATAGAAGCGAGAAAACCTATTTTAGAATTTTTGTCTGTTTGTCTGTATGTTAATTTATTTCTCTATGACGCGAAATCTACTAGACGAATTTTGATGAAATTTGGTATTGTAACAGTTTATACCCCAGAGTAATATATGAGAAAAAAAACATTGTGCGTGTCAGCTCCGACGCGCCACTGGAGTTTACTCCTTAATTACGATTGTCTTGGAATGCATAAAATAGGTAACACTGTTTATAAATATAAATATCTTTCCGTGAAGGCATCGTTCATAAGAAACGCATTCGCTCGACTACTTTTCCTGTGACTTATGTTGCAAAATTGATAACGTTGTAAGACTGATTTTTTTTAACGGGATAATATACAACCTATATCTATTTTGAAGGTTCTTCAGAAATATTGGGGAAAGAATTTTTGAAATGGGATTATTAGTTTCGGAGTTTACCTCCGGGCGCTATACATGAATATCAATTCTTAAGGAGTAAACTCCAAAAAAAATTCTAATAAATTTTCTTATTCTGAATTTCACGCGAATGAAGTCGTAAGCACAGCTAGTAAATATATAAAAGACATTAAGTAGTTATTATTAAGTGGTATTTCAGCGTAAAGACAATTCCATAAATAGTTACAGAACATATATAATAATTTTAATAATTAATAAATAACGAGTCTAAGAGCTTTTCTAGAAAATCGAATTGACATTGTTGTCGAAATTGAATAAATTGTTTTAGTGCTGATAATTATCATCATTTCACTATTCCATGTACTTGTTATCTAATTTTAACTGATATTAACTGACTTTTTAACAAAAAGTCTAAATTTACTTCTTTCCTATTGAATTCTGTTTAAAGTATCTGCTAAATTACGTCATTAAAAAGATTATCGTACTAAGCCGAACAATGAATACTTGAGCTAATGCTGTTATTTTCTATTAGACAAGTTAATTCATATTTATAAATAGGGCTTTCTATAATAATTTCGTATTATAATAGCGCCCTATATAATGAAACTTACAAAAGAGTATACTGAAATAAACTATAATAGAAAATATTATAATATGATTACGAGAATACTTCTAACGGATTGTAATTTATGTACATTAAACGATTTTGGTAATACCTCGGTAAATAACGGTTAAGTTTCATTCATTTATAGTAGACATAATCACCGAAAAGACACAATTGTGATCAGTTCATTATCTATCAAAAAATGATTGAAAATTATTAATTGTTTAATAATATGTTTATAAGTTCTAAAGCGAATTTCAGGTAGATATTAATATAATGAAAGTAATTAATTGAAGTGATTTGGTATAATATAAACATTTAAATTAAAAGCTTTCTGAAAATCAAAGCAATAGAAAAAAAATAAATAAAGTCAGGAATTGTTTTGTAATCTTAAAGCTTGAAAGAAAAGTATACAAAATGAGAAAAATTACTTTCTCTTACGTAATGGCGGGGCGCTGCTCTGTCGAGTAACTGATGCATGTAATTACAGTGTCAAAGTGTGCGATAGACAAAAGTTTTATTCGTCCGTGAGTTATGGCGCAAACTTACTAGTAAACTGTTAAACTTTTTTGTTTTCCGTACGTACATATAACAGTAAACCTGCACTGTGCTTATTCACGGTTTGCGATCTGCGGACTTACGGTAATTTATAACCGTCGACGATCTGTGTTACATACTCAGTCGGTTCTGGCGCAATATGGCAGCTTTATCTTGGCTTGCACATAAAAAGGGTTTCTATTTCAATTTGCAGAGAAGAAAACAAGAATTTAACTTTTGTTCTCGACGGAGGTAATATTGTGTGGATGTTCAATTTGGTTTCAGGTAAGTTATTTTTGTTGCTAGTGGCATATTTTAAGGTATCATTTGGTAGGTTAATCTTGTTGGACTAGAATATAATATACGTATTAGTAGACGTACGAAGTATGTACGATATATAAGTATATTGACATCATACAATATTGAACACAATATTTTCGATAAACTTGAATAGTTAATTTACGAATTAATACGTTCGATTAACTTTCGTAAAGACAGGGGAAATACTTACTTTGGACCATTTTTTTCTGAAGTTAACGAAATGTTAGAAAATACTTTAAAGAGAAAAAGATATAATTACTTTTTTATTAACACGAACAGAAATAATTGTTAGTAATTTGTAGCGCATTAAAAGTAATAAGGGTAAGTTACATTTTTACACTATTATCTTTTTTTCTATATATGTTTTTATTATGTATACAGTTTATATATATGACTGTCACTATTTTGAAAGTTTCTCCTATAAAATAAATGGGCTCGCCTACAATTAATTTTTACTATGGAAGAACTTAACTGTTTTGCTTGACATGAATATAAATTTATCTACATTTAAATTAATAATTACAACATTATTGCAACTCTAAAGTGACAAGTTGTTTCAATTCTAATTATTTTTTTCGCTTTTAAAAATAAAAGTTTAGCCATTTTATGTCTTGGGACGATCTTTATATACACGTCTCCCGCGTTTTTATTATGTCTATTTATTTACTAATTCGTTAAAATGTCTGATTCGGATGAATTCATAATATTATTAAACATTAATTCATAATGTAGATTAATTACAGCTGACGTTGGGTTAATTACGAATGTTATTTAATAAACCAAATGTAATCATTTAAGCTAAGTAAAAGGAAAAGTGTCAATTTCAATTTACATATAACACATAATATTATCAAAATATTAATTTAAATGAAAATTAATTATTAAATAAGATGTTAAAATTGTGAAAATTTTGTTTGAATTTATTATTTTATTTTATAAATTAATATAACAGGACTTACCTGTATTCCTGCGCGCTAACACTATATATATATATATATATATATATATATATATATATACATACAAAAATACGTATATAAAATGTATAGTTTTTTTAATTTCCCCAAGTAGGTTGAATACCATCAATGAATGAATACAAGGATTCCTAAATGGATCAAAGAAAACGGAGATATAAATATTAGATATTGATGGAAATTAGTATTAGCTTAAAAATTAGGAAATTAGTATTTATATATATTTTTAATGATAACTCTATTTCAAAATGGTTGTTACATAGGTACATATAGTTCATTGAATATGACTTGCTATCTTGAAGTCTCAGCGCGATTAAGCAAGTACTGGTCTGCAATACTCACTTTTGAAATAATTTTATTTTTAGATACAACAAAATTGGATTCTAACTGCTCTGCCTAGAAAAGTAAGAGAACCCTTTTAAGCAATAAATCATGCTTTCGGTGTTATATTGACAAAGATAGGTATAATACCGGCGTTCAAGAGTTGAAGGAAACTTCAAGCATATAATGACTAATAGACATTATTTATTACTGACACACGTCTTTCAGTTTGGTCTGTTGTTTGATTAATTCATGATTTGTTTCCGGGTCGCATAACTTGATCCGCTCGGCTTAGCATTGTATATGTAATGAAAGTTGTTCATTATTTGATGCACTATTCTTGCATAATCTGCTGACGAAAATATCTGGCTTTTGAATTTGATGTGTTTTAAGATAATGAAATAAGCGATGAGTTAGTGAATTTAATTTATGAAAATCAATAAGTCATTAAATCGAATAGACGGGTTATTGGGACTTACTAATGGTAAACTATTATATTTCATAAAGTTAAACAGTTCGGTTACGTTGGTATTTATATGTTATAAGTTACGTTGGTAGTTATATGTTAATATCAAACAAGCGTTTTTATCAATTTGAGAACTTAATGCCGTTTATGTACTTGGGGGCGTTATTCGATTATCTTAGAAGTTCCATATGGCCAGAGTGCACAGTGTTAGATTGAGTATTGACAATATGTAAACAGGAACAAAATAATTGTTGATATTGAGATGGATTTGATTACCTAATTAAATGTACGTTTCGTTATCTTCGCTTAATCTAATTTTCGAAGTGAAAACTTCTTTATGAGCACCTGAGTCCTATGCGAACTTATGCATTTTGTCGAAGCAGTGAACGAAACTGAGCCGTAACGTTCGGGTTGGTGACTCTGAGCCGTGAGGTTATTGTCGCTGATGCTGAATCGGGTGACCACGGGTCTCTTCGGCATCGACTAGGCGCATTAAGCGCACTATTTTAAAATAACAAGTGAGCTACTTTTTAAAGCGTACCGTGAATACTTTTTGATTAATTGTTTATTTGAGTATAATTTAGTATAATACGCGTAAGTTATTGTATTTTAAAATAATAATCCCCCCAAATTTTTCCTTATTCGTCAAATTAATAGCCATCATATAAAATTAATGTATATGTGTGTGCGTGTGTGCGTGTGTGCGTGTGTGTGTGTGTGTGTATGTGTGTGTGTATATATATGTATATAAGTTTTTTAGGTAGTAAATATAAACTTTTCAAACATTCATTTTATGTTTTAACTAGCTACTGGCCACAGCCTTACTAGAGTGAAAACTTAAAAAAAACCTCATTGCACTTAACATTTAATGCGGTACTACATAAAAAAAATAAACAGAGAAACAAATCTATTTCGACCTCTTATTTGATTTGATGTGTATTCATGTTTCGATACTAAACGCAGTACTGAACAAAGATTTATTTTGTATTCAAAACTGAATATTTTATACCATTTTATGAATCTTGATTACAACACCGTTACAACATCATTTCCTGTTCCTGTTAATACATTAAGTTATACGAGTTAATGATATGTTCAACGCTCAACATAAACCCAACCAACATAACAATCATACGTGATTCAACCGAAAAATATAAAGACAAAGCATCTGCTGTCAATAAAACCGATTTTTACTTAATTAATAATATAATAATAATATCGACATAGGTGCGGATGTATTGGTGAAAGTAATTGCTGTTTATACAAGACAAAATCTAATATATGTATGGTATATATAAATTTCAGAATATTTTTTTGATGTAAATATAATAAACCAGCAATGACAAACGATACTCTGATCCTTAAGATCTGTGTAGCAATATTTTTAGAAATATACCATTACTGTGATTGGATGGTAATTTATTTTCAAAGAATAAATTATTTATGTTTCTATATAAAAAGAAGATGCGGCTTTAGGTGGAAATTAATGTAATAAAATTCTTTATTTCTACTGAAACTAGTTATAGTACAAGATCTAAATCTATGTAAAAAAAGAAACGATGTAAACTTGTCACATATTTATACCATTAAGAAAAAGTTATTTCTGTGAAAGATCTCGCTGTGATGTAACTTCGTTGAGGCGTTTTTCTAAATAATCTATTGAAATATAATAATAAATTAATCTAAGTGATAAACTAAACATCTGAATTCAAAGGATTAGTTCTAATTAGCCTCCAGTTACTTCTAATGGCAATGAAAATTAACGTAAAACATTTATACTAAACTGCCAACTATGAGAAGGTACAAGTATTTATGAGGTACATATGACATATATTGGTGTACGTCACTCATATCATATGCTTTATATTTATTTGAAATTTGACATTTATCAACGTTTTATTTCCACTACTGATTTAATTTCCTGTAATATTCTTTACTCTTTTGCACGTTGTATCAGATAGATTTAAAATATCCAAAAACATTAAACAAAAATTAAAATTTGTAAATCATAATTTCCATACGCGGCTAGGCACGATCTATATCTCTGATATCAGGATGAAAAGATCAAGGGTGGATATAATGTAATTTTCGTAAATTAAATATATAACTGGTTTTCAACATGTGGTTGATTTCTTATCAAGAATTACATGATTTGCCAGTAAAATACGTATAATTACATGATTTGCCAGTAAAATGCATATAATTACATGATTTGCCAGTAAAATACATATAATTACATGATTTGCCAGTAAAATACATATAATTACATGATTTGCCAGTAAAATACATATAAATATTAAGATGAATACTAACCTTCATAATTGAGCGAAATTAATTTATTGTTATTTATTTACTAACCCAAGCAAGTGATTATGTTATATACTTTTACAGGATATCCTCTTCTTAATATGGAAATAAAAAAAATTAAAGAAGAGACATTATCACAAATAAATGGATAATATTATGTGTAAATTTTATTGCACATATTTCTTTGCAGCTTTTTTTGATCCGTAAATTCTCCACTTTGAATTTTTATAAAGATTACAGAATATATTAATTGCACAGATTTAAAATAACTAGTGGATTAATTATAATAATATATGTTAAGGAAAATGATATTAATTTATTTACTAAATTTATCTTCGATACTTTTTTAATCACAAAAAAGGCAAACATTTAAGATTTTATGATCAATGCGGTGTTTATATGTAACTTGCTATTAAAATTTGTTTATTTTTATTATAAATACCAAAAACATGGGAAAATATACGTAAATAAAGGTTTAATTACAACAAAAATGCACTAAAATTTAAAAAAATAAATTAACATTAAAATACACAGGGAAAAGTGTCAAATGCGATTTTAAAAGAGTTGATCGCGTAAATTAATTCCACTGACAGTGTAAATGTTATTTATTATAGACATATTTGATTTTCCAACATTAGGTAATAAATTATTCACATTTTTTCCCAATACTTTCTTCTTAAATTTATTTACTTTTAAATTAATGATTATTACAAAATAAACAACGCAATTATCCTTTTTAGAAATTACTACTTATTGCTCTTCCAACGTATACAAAATAAAGAAATATTTTCTGTTATATGTTAACCTATTATAGTTTATTATGCGTAACATTTACAATATGTTAAATTTCTAATGTATAACTGATGTATGTTTTCAAAATCTAAGTAATCATATCCGCATATATAATTTCCATAAAATCCACAAATCCCTAATTTCTCATATCTGTTCATTATACCACTTAAACATGAGTATGTATGCCTAAACCGCGTACGCGAGCCCCTCATCCAATCGATTTATTTGCTTCGTTGGGCCCGGATTACTCTACTTAAGTGAAAGCAAATAATTGTTTTAACTCTCCAGAACAGGCCAGACCGAAACGTTCAATGAACTGAATACGACTGGAGTGTGTATAAAACATACAATGAATTTAGTTCAATAGTCGATTTATGATAAAACGTATTTAAATCACATTAGTCCCTATTCATAAAATTTTTTTTCAGTCTACCTTTCGTATGGGAAATTTTTCAAATAAATTAGTGAAATTTTCTTGGCACTTTAGATAGGATCCTATATATGGTACAATTTCTTTTCGTTCTTCCTTTTGACAAACTATCACACAGATTTATTGAAGCAAACTTTCAATTTAAAAAAAATCCTATTTTATAGCTTGATATTGCTTGTGGCTTCTCCTGCTTATAAATTATTGCTTTGAAATGACACAATAATAAATATCGAAATACCGGGATCTATATATAAATTATAATTTTTAACCTGTCCATGTGTATGTATAACAGAGATGAAGAAAGTTCACAAAATAACAGTATATTTTAGCATTTAAAATTCAGTGACATACTAGGAAGTGGTTGCCTGAATCTGCTATTTTGTGGTAAAATAGACGTTTGGTACGTCTGCTAAAATTAATAAATTCCGGGATAACAACGTGATTATGTATCACGTGACGTAAACGTGCGTGACGTAAACTTAGTAAAATACACTCATAAAATAATTGGTAATAATTTAGGTCACTTTAAAAATAATTTAGAATGAGAGAAAGCAAATTGTTCCGTAAAAAACTTTTCATATTTTTTTTCATTGTATTTTGATTGTTCGTATGAGACTAAAATATGCGCTTATTGTTATTAAAATATTACACCGATTTGTATATTATTGTAGTAAAAATAAAAGTCGGAATAGGATTCTTGTTTCAATGTGGAATATTATATTCCCAATGGTTAAGGTACATATGTGAAGAAAGCAACGGGAGTTTGAGGTGTTCGAGTCTTTACGCGTATAACTTGTGTGACTTGAATTAAAATAGTTGCTTTTTTTCTTGTATTCTTAACTGAGTTTCCATATTGAACATTCATTTTTAGAGCGATAATAAGATAATGAAAAGTTTTTAATTGAAGTAAATTGCTGTTATATAATCATTGAAATTGAAAATTTTCGATAATTCGATCCAATTCCATTTCGATTCCAATAAAAGTACACGGAATAGGAAAAATGATTTTCTTTCTGGTAAGGGTGGGGCTGCGCTTTGTCGAGCAAGTGATGCATGTAATTACCGTGTCAAAGAATGGGTTGGACAAAAGTTTTTTTTTCCGTGAGTTGTGGTGCAAACTTAATGGCAAAATGTTATATTTTGTGATTTCACCTACGTACCTGTAGTAGAAAAGTGTTGCACTGTACACGCTGTGTTTACGGTTTTGTGATTTACGGATTTTAGGTAATATATACGAGTAATAGTCGACGATTTATGCTACATATTCAGTCGGTTCTAGCGGAGTATGGCAGCTTTATCTTGGTGATTACATAAAAATAATTTCTTTTTAATACGGAGGTAATTTGATAAGGAAGTCCAATTTGATTACAAGTCAATTGTATATTTCTTGTTGCTAGTAACATGTATTTAAGGTACTAAATTATACCTTAAATACATGTTACTAGCAATTGGTAGATTGGAATGGATTATACTTTATTAATATGTGACAAAATATGGACAGCTTATGAACATAGTGATGTCATCAATATGCTTCATATATTTGCAATAGTGTGAAAGAAAAACTTCATGTATGAATGAAAACGTTCATATAATTTTTTGTAAAAATAGGAGAAATACTTACTTTTAACGTTTTTCTGGAGTTAAAAACTTCAGAGGACAAAGTTAAGTAGGACAAAATATAATTTTTCTTTTTTGATTATTTGTTTATCAATCCTAATTGAGATAACTTTTTGTGATTATTTGCGCAATAGCACTGTTAAAAGGTAAATTAGTACAGTATTGTCTGTTTATCTATATACATTTGAATGGGGATATTTTTATATACGTATATAAATATATATATATATATATATATATATATATATATATAGTCTCACAAAATAAATGATTAAAATTAAGTACTTTCCTATAAAATTATAACGCAGAACCCGTTATGTCTTTTTACAGGCTATGTCTTTTTACGTACACATTATATAATTTGTAATTAATTTTTCCATGTAAATTTAATACAATCAACGAGTATAAATATACCTAAATGTATCCAAATAAACTACAACATGGAATGTACCTAAATATTGTAACATATTGGAATTTATAAAAGACTAATTCAAAACAGTCATTCGATATCAATTTACAATAAAATTTCAGAGCGATACGGCAAGTAACAATCTGTAAAATTCACTTTAGAAATAATTTTAATATTAAATACAATAATTTGACTTCAAGCCACGCTGTCTACAAAAGCAAGAGAAACCTTTTAAGCAATAAATTAATCATTTTCTTGGCATTATTTTGACAAAGGTATATTCGGGCTTTCGGGAGTTGAACAAAACTTCAAATGTATATTAACCAATAGACATTATTTATTAGTCATACATATCCTTCAGACTGGTTTATCGTTTGTGTAATTTATGATTTATATTGGATTTTAGTACTTAATCCCTTTGGATCGACACTGTACATCTAATAAAATGTATTCATTTAATATTCATGCATAATCTGCTGACCAATATCACTTGCAATAGGACTGGATCTGTTCAAAGATAACGAAATATGTGATCAGTTAGGGAATTTTTTTACAGTGATAAGCCAATTAATCAAATAGACATGTCATTCAAACTTACTAATGTTAAACTGTTAAACTCTCTAACGTTGAACTGTTCGCTCATATTAGTAGTTACATGCATAAGTCGATTAATATTAAACAGGCGTACTTGGCAAGCCGAGAACTTAATACTGCTATTGGAATGTTAATCCTACCTATCTATTGTGTATGTTTTATTTGAGTTACCTAGTATATTTTATTTGATTATCAGAAAAGTTACGTGGTTGTTACTCAATTATTAGAAAAGTTAAATACTGCTATAGTGCATAGCGGTAGATTAAGTATTAACGATATGTAAGCAAGAGTGAATGTAATTGTAGAACTTGAGATCGACTTGATCCCGTAATCTAATTACCTGATTAAATGCACAAACGTAAACGATTACTTAACTCAATATTTTTTTATTCTTGGTGGTACTAATATTTAATTTGTGCTTAGAGGTTAAGTTACACAATTATTTATTCACATCTGTTTTGAAGTGTCGTATACTACTGAAAAAAAGTTGTGCACATATACATATCCATTTCAATCTCTTATTTGGTTGGTTGTGCATTCATTTTTCTCATTTGTATCGCAGTGCTAAACACGATTTATTTACAAAATATCAGTTTCAAGCGCTGCTAATAAGTTACTAATATAAATATATTGATATTGATACAATGAATGTTTCGTGGGTAAAGCTGAATGTTTTTTTTAATTTATCATGAAAACCCTATGTCCAACTTATAGGTTTACCCCAAAGTGATGGACATGTCCAAAAATTAAAAGTACAACTTTTTACATTACGTATAATAACGCAAGTAATAATTAAGAAAATAGAAAAAGAAACACAAATTAATTTAATCATAAAACTAATTAATTATCCAATGTGAACTACATACTAATACCATAATCGCATTCATAAAGCAGTCAATGGAGTAGAAAAAATATCAATATTTGGTGTTTCTCACATTACCTCGTTGATTAACATAAGTGCGTTAAAAACTGGTGAACGCTGGAGAATACTTGTGCGCGCTATAAGCAGATAAAATAAACTATGAGTCCATCCTCTCACGTAACAGTCAGGACCATAAAGCGTTATCAAACCCAAGACTGTAACTGGTGAAAAAAATTACTGGAGTGGAAGACATTCAAAGATTTTATTACAAGAATATCGTTGTTGACTCTGATAAATGCCTTCCTAAAATCAATATAAACCATAAAATTCCCTAGCGACATAATCCACAAAATTGATAAGATTAGAGACGGTAGATCGCTTAGGACGAAAACTGTACTGACAGTCTGTCAGCTGGTACTGATCACATAAAACGGTTTCAAATACTTTAGCAAATATAGATAATATTGATACAGGTCTACAATTTTTTACAACTGGCTATTTAAACCATACTATTAGCCTTGGCTCTAACATCATTACAATGTCGTTTCCTCTTTTGTCCAATATTTAATGCGTTGTGGAGAAGAGGAAAGAATATTCTTGATATGCGATTTTGATGAGTCGCAAGACGCAGAAGGCAAACCTAGGACAAACACAATACATATACGTAAATCAATCGAAATACCAGTACAATAGAGGCTTGCTTGCATAAAAAGAAAGCGTCCAGTTACTTAAGCATTCCTACCAATAAGCAACATGATTATGGCGTCCGTATAGGTGTGGATAGTTCCCAAAAGTAATTGTGAGGGACAAGTTAACAAGTTTATGATAAATATGTATTTTAACATGTTATTTTATGTAATAAATAGACTCAATAAGCAATGACAAAATACACTCCGTTCCTCAACATCGATAGCAACAGCTCTTGAAATTTAGAATTGCTATAAACGCAAAAATTTTGCATGAAACTTTTTTTTTTCAAATCAGGTACTGATTTAGCTATTAGCTGATGTAATTAAATTTGATATTTTTATTGAAAATATTTATAGTAAGACATCAAAATCGATGCAAAAAAATAAACTTGTAAGAACATTGATACATTTATGTAAAGAAGTTAGTTCGGAAAGATCCTTTCCCGCAATAACATTTGATGATGAGATTTTTTTCAAATTGCTATAAATGATGAATCAATCTAAACAATAATGGTATCTGTCAAGTACTTATTGAATTAATAATTATTATTAAATAAGAATTCTTTGAATGTATTAATAATAAAAAAAGAATGTATGTCATGTTAACTTATTAATTATTTTTTTTAGAATACGTAAAATTTATCAAATATAACTGATGTATTTTTCTGAATTCATAATTCGCATGTATAATTGTATTTAAAAATTCATATTCGCATGTATAATTGTCATAAAATCCGTAATATTTCATGTCTGTTTATTTATATATTTTATATTAATTAATGCCTAAGATGTATAAGCAGGTACAGCAGATTATGGCAATTTTCGTATGTTCACGTTTCGCACGGGAAGTTTTTTAAAGAAAATGAACTGAAATGTTTTCTGGGCTGTAGATGAGACTTCTTTTGTGGTACACTTTCATTAAATCCATCTTTTTTACCGACTATCACAATATTTCTGTTAAAATAAATTTGCAATTTTATGGAGATACGTATTTTATTGTTCGATATTTTTCGCTTACCAATTATTACACTGAAATGCCATAGGAGTAAATAATTAAAATGTCGTCGTAAAAGAGTAAACGAAAGTATAAAATATATGCTGAAATCTCGTTAAAGCTTAAGTGACATACTGGTAATCGTTGCTTATGTCGGCTATTTTGTAGTGAAATCGGTTTTTGACGCGCTTGTTATAGTTTGTATATCACGGACCGCGCCGTTTTATCACGCAACATCACAACAACGTGAAATTTATCGGTTCATCATCAACAACACGATTCTTTACCTAAAATAACTGAACCATTGTATCAAAATATACTCTCGGCAAATATAAAAAAACCTTTTGCTACCTCAAAAGATTTTAAGTTTTTATTGAACGTCACAAGGGTTAAACTGTCTAGTCTAATAGTTTAAAATGGAATTTTCTAGTATATATATATATATATATATATATATATATACATATATATATATATATATATATATATATATATATATATATACATATATATATATATATATATATATATAATTTAAGTTGTAACAAATACATTGAAATATTTGATTATTTTACGTATTTGTAATGTATATATGAAGTATATCAAGTGCTCCAATGCTATATGAATAATTTCCAGTCATTTTACTCTAGTCGAGGAAAATGGGAACACTAATGATTTTTGTGATACTTCGATAGAAATAAAAGTCGAAAGATATGTTTATTTTACTTGGTGAGCTATCCATAGAATCATTCAATAAAATAAACAAATAAACATACCGTGAAGGTAGCGAAGGGAATTTGATGTGTACGTGTAGTTACACATACAATTTGAGTGATTTTCAATCTGTGACAACCTGTATATCGTTATATTACATATGTATGTAACAATTTCATAAATAGTCTTGTGGAAATTCTGAATCCAAGAGTTTCCATGGAAAATTTAAGGGAAATTGTTTGCTATTGAAATTGAATAAATATTTATAGTTCTGGTACTATTATCCTCTTTCTGTTTCATGAGTCTTTCTATTATTTGAATTTATTGGTTTAAATTTAATTACTTTCTATCGAATTCTATTTATAAGATGTATTACATTACGTTACCAAAATTATTGATATATAATATTGAATGTTGGAGCTATCACTAGTATTTTCTATTTAACTAGCACAGTCATATATGTAAATAATATTTTCTGTAAACATATTGAGGCATAATAGCGCTCGTTCAAATGAATCTCTACGAAAGTATGAACTAAAATAAACACGCAGAGAAAATTTTAGAATAGGTTATGAATTACTTAATTACAATATAAACTTATTGGTGAGCTGTTAAACTTTGTGACTTTTAATTACTTTTATTTATTTTCTATCAAAATAAATAAAAATTCTCCGGTTGTATAAATAAACCAAATGTAATGAGTCTAATATAAACTCAACCTAGTAGATATTATGTTTTCGATACTTCGCGTATCCTAATAAATCTTTGGTGCAAATATACAAAAACAAAATACAATTATAGTATCTGTGGCCCACGGTTTCACTCTAAAATAAATTTAATAAGGAATGTTTTTTTTTTTAAATTAAACTTTTAATTATTTATTTGTGAATGAAAGTAATATTTAATTAATCAATGACGTTGAAATAATTAGTTTAACATATTCGATCGTAAATTGATGTAAATGATTATTTACCCATAAAAATGTAATGATTTCTTGCCTATTATATATTTGATAATATAGTTTGTTAATTATATCACGTGCCTTGAGTATTTAAATGCCAAAATATACAAAAGAAAATTATGAGATAAAATATAAGTATTAATGCAAGTTATAAATTAAAACTAGACTCATTTTTCACCTTCTGTAAATATTACATACATATGTATATTTTTATAAATACCTTTGTTTCAAAATTATTATGTTAGTATATATACAAACACACACACATATATACACACACACACACACACATTATATATATATATATATATATATATATGTATATGTATATATATAAATATACATATATATATATCTATATATATATATATATATATATATATATATATATATATATATATATGTATGTATAGAACAAGCAACAATCACCAGTATATCATTTAAGCTTAAACGAGATTTTGTCATATATTTTAAACTTTTGTTTATTCATTTACGACATTTTAATTATTTACTCCTATGTCATTTCAGTGTAATGATTGGTAAGCAAAAAAGACAGAACAATAAAAAACGTATCTCCTTAAAATTGCAAATTTATTTTAATAGAAATATTGCGATAATCGATAAAAAAGATGGATGCAATGAAACTGTGGTGCAAAGAAAATCCCATCTAGAGCGCGGAGAATATTTCAGTTCAATTTCTTTGAAGGGCTTCCCGTACGAAATGTGAACTTATGAAAATTGTCATAATCGGGTATAGAGCTAAATTCGTAGTTTGTATTGTATTTGCACCACTCGTGCTCGTTTTATTGAACGTTTCCATCTGACCTGTTTTGGAGATTTTAAACATTTTTGTTTGTTTTCACTTAGATTGGCTAAATCACGCTCAACGAAGCAAAAAATACCGATTGAATGAGACGCCGGCATACATAGTTTAAACATACACGCTCAAGTGGTATAATTAATATAAAATTAATTAGTTTAACGTATTCGATCATAAATTAATGTAAATGGTTATTTACCCATAAAAATGTAATGATTTTCTGTCTATTATATATCTTATTATTGGTAATATAGTTTGTTAATTATATCACATGCCTTGAGTATTTAAATGCCTAAATATACAGAGGAAAATTATGACATAAAATATAAGTATTAATGCAAGTTATAAATTAATACTCGACTCATTTTTCACCTTCTATAAATATTACATACATATGTATGTTTTTATAGATACCTTTGTTTCAAAATTTTTATGTTAGTATATATACAAACACACACACATATATACATATAAATATATATATTTATAAATAAATAAATAAATATATATATATATATATATATATATGTATATATATATATATATATATTTATATATTATTTATTAAAATTTCAGAGCGAAGCGGTAAGTTCTAGCTTGTAAAATTCACTTTTGAAATTCATATCATCCATTTTAGGCGATAAATTAATCATTCTATTAGCATTATTTTGTGAAAGGTATAATTCCAGCATTCGAGAGTTGCACGAAACTTGAAGTTTATTTTAACTAATAGACATTATTTATTACTGATACATGTCTTTCATTTTGGCCTGTCATTTGAGTAATTATGATTCGTATCGGGGTCGCAGGAATTGATCCGTTTGATTTAACATTGCATATCCAATGAAACGTATTAATTACTTGATATAATAAGCTGGTGTTATCTGCTGACACAGATATTACCATTAGGATTGAATCTGTTTAAATGTAACGTTATATGTTATAACTTAGGTAACGTAGTTTATCAAAATCAATAATTCACTAAATCAAATAGATACGTCATTGAAACTTAGATCTATCCTAACGGTGAACGGTTTGCTTACGTTGGTAATCATACGTGTAAGTCAATTAACATTAAACAGGTGAATTTAGCAAGTTGAAAACTCAATGCTACTATTGCAAACTTGAGGTAAAGTATCTATTTGGAATTATTATTCGATTATCTGAGATGTTCTATATGGTCAGAATGCACAGTGTTAGATTAAGTATTAACGATATGTAAACGGGAATGAAGGTAGTTGTTGAACTCAGGATTTACTTGATTTATTAATTAAACGTGCGTTTTGTTAACTTAACTCAGTGCAATTTTTTAAATTTTGATTAGCACTACTAATTAATTTGTGCTTAGCGGTTAAGTTATGTGATTATTCTGTGCTTTCATTTTGGATGGCTGTATATCATCGTTTGGTCACAAGATGGATTATTAATGAGCTAACTTAAATTTTTGATTAATTCTCTTTTATATTTTCAGGCACTTTCCTACCTATAAGGAATAAAATTTGTAAACGCCTCTGGGATGCATCAAGACAAAATAATTATTTTATTTAGACTGATACTTTTTCGTAATTTTTAAACTTTAGTCGCAAGATATACGTGTGTACTTAATTTGGAATGAGATATTGGGGAGCACTGATAATAAAACAAGCTTTCGCAGCTATTTGACATTAAGAATAAAGTGGGGAATACAATAAATTTAATCTTTAATTGCGCAGACGCACCATCGATAAATAGTATATTCGTTGCTTTTATTGCCCTTGAATGTAATCACTTCGAACTACGGAAAAAATTTGTGCGGTGAAATACAGACCCATATTAAACTCTTATACCATTTGATATACTATCGTGTTTCGGGCTTTATTACAATGCTAAAAAAATATTTATATAGAAAACATGAGGTTTCAGTATTCTTAATAATTAACATGAGTAAATTAATATGGATTGAAATTGACACAATGAATGTTTATATATAAAGCGGAATATTTTTATCATATTGCTGGTATTGATTGTAAGACTGTTGCAACCTATTTCTTTTTTCTAAAAAAATATAATAAGAGTTGATGATACGTTTAACAGACAATGAACATCTATGATAGACATACGAGTACATAAACATATCCAAGTATTTACAGGTTTGCTTGCCCATTCAGAAAGCGTCCGCTGTCAATAAAGACTATCTTACCTAATAAGCAATGTTATTATGACAACCACCTAAGTGTGGATCTATTACCGAACGTGCTCGTGATTGCGGTTTATTTGGTGCCAATTATTATTACGCTTGTGGCAAATTTGACTTAAGATAAGTTTTTATGCAACAAATAGACTAAACAAATAATGATATAAAACAGTTTCTCAAGATCACCAATTTATAATTACTGAAAGTTTGGAAAAGTTTTTATTTTACTGACAATGATTTATTTACATTTTTATATATAAAAAATGCTTAATGCATTCGCTGGTGTAATTAAATTCTGTGTTTCTACTGAAAATATTTACGTTAAGATTTCAAAATTTACACACGAAAAAGTAAACTTCTATGAATGTTTGTACCGTTAAGTAAAGTAAGGTAATTCCTAAAATATTATTTCACGCGGTAATATTTGTTTGATAAGCTTTTTTTAAATAATGGGTTGCCATAAATTACTAATTAATCAAAATAATTATTGTAATAAATAGATAATCTGCCTGCAAAAATACTATCTCAGTATTAACCGTAACAGTAATAAAATTAAATATCAAACTTAACCCTAAACCGCTAATATGAGTACTTGTATACCCACATTACTTTAATACAGAAAGATTAACTTAAACATATAATTTATTTTGAAAATTATCAGCATCATCATCAGTCGGAAGACGTCCACTGCTGAGCATAGACCTCCCCTATAGATTTCCGCAAACATCCATCCCATGCTCTCTGTATTTAACTGTTTCGCGCGATCTACATCAGACCTGTTGTCAACTCTGAGTCTTTCGGTACGTGGTATCTATTCGAGAACATTTTTACCCCAGCAGCTTTTGATTATATGTGCTATATGACCTGACCATTCCCATTTTAGTCTCCAAATCCTACGTGCTATGTCAGTGATCTTAGTTCTCGTTCGAATCTCGGGATTAAGGATCATACCACGCAGAGAAAACCCAAGCATAGCCCTTTTCATATGAATAGTAGGGATTATTTTTGTGAGGCCAATAGTAAGGGGACATGTTTCACTTGAATATATGTTGGATTTATTATCTCTCGATAGTATTGATCTTCAAAATAGAGCCGAAATGTACTTTTTTCATATTCATTGTCATTTACTGTAAATTTATTTATATTTTTATCTGATTACCTATTTTCTCAGCAAAATCCTTACATAAAAAATATGCGTATCTGTTCGTGTGTGTGGACGGGTCACATATACACGTTTGCTAGTGCGCGCGCGCGTATGTGTGTGTGCGTGTGTGCATTTGTGCGTGTATGCGTGTGTACACGTGAATATGTGTGCGTGTGTTCGTGTGTGTGTGTGTATGTATGTGTATATATACCAACTTAAACAAATAGCTCACTATGAGAGGGTTCTAAGTTTCGTCGGCTCATCTGTAATATGATATATGATAAATTAAAAATAAAAATGAATATTGGACCACCTAAATACCCGTACTCACTAAAGCAAACACATAAGAAAACCTCATGCAAACGGGAGTTGCAAGTTGGTACGTGCATAACAGTCTAGCATTAAAAACGATAGCAGTACCAGGATCAATGGGTTATCAATTATCCTTTTCAAATTTTAATTAAACGCAGGGCTTGAAGCCACTCTCTACTTTCATTCACAGTGCAACAACGACCATATCCATCATATCCATATCCAACAACGTTGGATCATATCCAACAACGATCAAAACGAAAAGTAAGGATAATGTGAGGAGAGTAGCATGACATTTAAAGTAAAAATAATGGGAACACTCATTTCTATATTTTCTCCAAAAATTACACGATGTTATTTACTGCAAATTGAAGCTAAATGACTTATTTACTGTTGAAATTGAACAAATATTTATACGTTTGATACTATCATCCCATTATTGTTTCATGAGTTTACTATTTGAATCTATTACGTCATGTGGAAAATATATCTAACGGGTTTAAATTTACTTACTGTCTATCGAATTCTATTTATAAGGTGTATTAAATTACTTTACCAAAATTATTAATATATAATATTGTGTGTTAGAGCTATCACTAGTATTTTGTATTTAACTAGCACATTCAAATCTGTTAATAATATTTTCTATAAACTTATTGAGTCATAATAATTTTTAGTTCATACTTTCGTAGAGGTTCACTGAGCGCTCATTCAATGAACCTCTACGAAAGTATGAACTAAAATAAACACAAAGAGAAATTTTTATTATAATATATACTTATGCTATAATAAACTTACTTATATTTAAATAATATAACACTTACTAATGGTTAAAGCTTATTAATAAACTGTTAACCTTTTGGGAATTTTAATTATTTTTATTTATTTTCGATCGATAAAATAAATAAAAATTCTCCAGTTGTATAAATATACCAAATGTAATGAGTGTAATGTAAACTTGACCTAGTAGATATTTTGATTTCGATACTTCGGGTATCTTAACAAATCTTTGGTGGAAATGTACAAAACCAAAATACAACAATTGTAGCTGTGGCCCACGGTTTCACTCTAAAATAAAAATTCATTTTAAAAATATCATTTTTAATTAGTTTTTTTAATCGAAAATAATATTTAAATAATCAATGATATTAAAAAAATTAATTCAACAAATTCTATAGTAAATTAATATAAATGATTTTAAATTTATAAAAATGTAATGATTTCCTGTCTGTTATATATTTGATAACATGGTTTGTTAATTATATTAAGTACCTTCAATGAGTATTTAAGTACCTAAATATATAAGAGAAAATTATGACGTAAAATATAAGTGTTAATGCAAGTTAGAAATTAACACTAGACTTATTTTTCTTCTTCTATAAATATTACATACGTATGTATGTTCGTATAGATACCTTTGTTTGAAAATGTTTATATTAGTATATATATATATATATATATATATATATATATATATATATATATATATATTAGTATGTAGATATATTTATGTATACATAGTTTATTTCACATGATTTGCTACAATAAAACTTCAGAGTGAAGGGGTAAATACTAACCTGTAAAATTCACTTTTGAAATTGTTATCATACATTTTAAGCAAAAATTATTTTGAGAAAGGTATAATTTCGGCATTCGAGAGTTGCACGGAACTTAAAGTTTATGTTTACTAATAGACATTATTTATTACTCACAGACATTTGCGTAATTATGATTTGTATCGGGATCGCAGGAATTGATTCCTTTGGTTTAACATTGCATATCCAATGAAACGTATTAATTACTTGATATAATAAGCTGGTATAATCTGTTGACATAGATCATTGCTATTAAGATTGGATCTGTTTAAACGTAACGTTATATGTTATGAATAAAGTAAGCCGGTAGTACATCAAAATCAATAATTCACTAAATCAAATAGATGCGTCATTGAAACTTAGATCTGTCCTAACAGTGAACGGTTTGCTTACACTTGTAATCATATGTATAGGTCAATTAACGTTTAACAGGCGTATTTGGCAGGTTGAAAACTTAATACTCCCATTGGCAACTTAATGTTATGTGTATATTTGGAGGTATTATTCGATTTTCTGAGAAGTTCCATACGGCCAGAGTCCACAGGGTTAGGTTAAGTATTAAGGATATGTAAACAGGAGCGAAGGTAATTGTTGAACTCGGGATTGACTTGATATTAAGACTGATACTTTTTCGTATTTTTAAACTTTAGTAGCAAGATATACGTGTGTACTTAATTTGGAATTGAGAAATTAATTAATTTGTTTCATAAAAAAAGTTCGTAACTTTTTGACATTAAGAATAAAGTGGGGAATTCAGAAAATTTAAACTTTAATTATGTAGACGCACCATCGATAACTAGTCTATTCGTTGCTTTTATTGCCCTTAAATGTAAATGTATCCTTATAATGTAATCGAACTACGGAAGAAATTAGTGCGGTGATATACAGATATCAAATAAAGAGAAAAATAAACACATGTTAACCTCTTATCTCATTTGATGTACTTTCATGTTTCGGGCTTTACTGCAATGCTAAATAAATATTTGTATAGAAAAAGTGACGTTTCGATACTCTAAATAATTAACATATGTAAATAAAAAACATTAAAATTGAAACAATAAATGTTTGTGTATAAAGCGGAATATTTTTATCATTTTGAGAGTATTAATCGTAACATCGTAACAACCCCATTTCTTTTTCCTCTCACGTTGAACAGATAAAGCACATTGATGGCAGACACAACAAACATACGAGTACATAAACAAATCGAAGTATACACAGGTTTGCTTGCATATTTATAAAGCGTCCGCTGTCAATAAAGCCAATCCTACCTGATAAACAACGTTATCATGACAACCACCTAGTTGTGGATTCATTACCGAATGTGCACGTGATTGCGGTTTATTTGGTGCAAATTATCATTACGCTTATGGTAAATTTGGTTTAGGATAAGTTATGCAACGTATAGACTAAATAAACAATGATAGAAGACACAGTCTCTCAAGATCTATAGCAATAGTTTTACTAATTAGCAATTACTGAAAGTTTGGAAAAAGTTTTTTTTTACTGAGATTGATTTATTTACGTTTTCATATGAAAGAAAAATGTTTTATACATCCGCTGGTGTAATTAAATTCTGTATTTCTACTAAAATATTTATGTTAAGATTTCAAAATCTATATAAAAAAAGTAAACTTTTAAGAATATTAGTACCGTTAAGTAAAGCAATATAATTCTTAAAAGATTATTTCTCGCAGTAATATTTGTTGATATATTTTTTTAAATAATGAATTACCATAAATGATTAATTAACCTAAATAATTGTTGTATTAAATAAATAATCTGTCTACAAAAACACTAGCTTCCGATTAGTCCTCACGGCCATAAAATTAAATATCAAACCTTACGCTAAACTGCTACGATTAGTACTTGTATTCCTGCATTACGTATGTATGTAATTTACGATATTCAGTTTATTACTATGCTTTATGATTATTTCCGTTTATATTATTCTGTTTCATTTTAGCTACAGATTTCTTTTCCTGTAATAACTTTTTATCAGATAGGTGCAAAATATACAGCGCGTAATGCTAAAAATTCATAAATAATGTGATAATATTTATATGCGTCTGGAAAATTTGACTTCTGTTATCGGAGCTTTAATAAAGAAAGATTAAATTAAATATAACATTTATTTTAAAAATTATCATCATCTTCGTCAAGACGTCCACTGTTGAGAATAGACCTCCCTCATAGATTTCCGCAAATATCGATCCCATGCTATCTGTATTTAACGGTGTCCCGCGATCTTTATCAAGCCTTCTGTCAACTCTGTGTTTTTCGGTACGTAGTATTCATT
Organism: Druceiella hillmani; assembly: GCA_039881145.1. Lineage (NCBI taxonomy): Eukaryota > Metazoa > Arthropoda > Insecta > Lepidoptera > Hepialidae > Druceiella > Druceiella hillmani. Next base: position 27,195,232 of record JAYKKI010000001.1, read on the forward strand.
CGAGAACCTTTCTACTCCAGCAGCGCTCGGTTCTATGTGCTATATGGTCTGCTCATTGCCATTTTATCCTGCAAATCTTACGTGCTATGTCAGTGACCTTAGTTCTTCTGATTAAGGATCATACCACGCAGAGTAAACACAAGAATAGCCCTTTTCATAGCTTGCTGATTGATTTGGGTTATTTTAATGAGGCCAATGGTAAGGGGACATGTTTCACTTGAGTATGTGGTTGATTAATTATCTCTTGATAATATTGATCTTCAAAATCCAGCTGAAATGTAATTTTTTCATACTAATTGTTATTTACTGACAAAAGCAGATAATTATGCCAAATGTTATTACCTTTTTTTAAAATGTAAATTTATTTATATTTTTATCTGATTACGTATTTTCTCAGCAAAAACCTTAAACATAAAAATTACGTATCTGTTCGTGTTTGTGTATTTTCTTAGCATATACCTTAAACAAAAAAATTACGTATATCTTCGTGTGTGTACGGGTCACACACGTATGTTTGTTTGTACATGTATGTGCATGTGTGTGTGTTTGCGTGTGTGTATGTGGGCGTGTATGCGTGTGCGTGTGTGCGTGTGTGTATATGTGTATATTTACCAACGTAAATGAACAGCTCACCATCCCAAAAATATAAGTTTTGACGAAGCATCTGTAAGGTAATATACGATAAATTAAAAATAAAGGGACATTGAACCACCTGAATACTCGTTAAAGCAACCACATAAGAAGCTCTCGGACAAACGGAATTTGCAAGTTGGTACGTGCATAACAGTCTAACAATAAAAATGATAGCAGTACCAGGATCAAAAGCTTATCAATGAAACTTTCATATTTTAATTAAACGCAGGGCTTGAAGTTACTCTCTACTGTCATTCAGAGAGGTATATCCAACAATGTTCGAAACGGAAAGTGATGAAAATGTGAGGATAGTAAAATGAAAATGATAGAAAGAATATTTTCTATATTTTCTTCAACAATTACAGGATGTACTTTACTGCATATCGAAGCTAAATGACTTAATTTCTTTCCAATTAGCAACGAACGAAAATGTTAATACCCTAGTGCATAATTTGTCAAAATAAAAATATTAAAGAAGAAAAAATATATTTATAAAAAGATAGTATTGGGCATATAATTTTTAGTGCACCTATTCCTTTTCGAATATTGATCCGTAAATTTTACCGCCACTTTGGATATTTTTATAGAAGTATTACAATATTAATAATAATACTAAACATTTATGGTATACGATGTTTATTTACTGGCTAACTGTGTCTTTGTTCATGTGCAGCATTTTAGAAAATATTGTAACTTTTTTGCCCCACTTTGAAATTGGAGGTTATTAGCAATAAATATAAATTTTAAACACATTTAGGAAACAAAGTTACACTATAAGGAATATATGTAACATCGACAAATTTTACATGCTGGAGATGACTAACAATGATGTCGGCCTTCATGTGTCTGCCCACATTCTGTATTGCTTACTCAAGCGATTTCTCCGTCCGCTCTATTCCACACTTCCGTTTCAGGTCACGCAAAATTTAATTTTGCAATTTAAATATACGTAATATCATCTATTTATGTACAAAGGTACAATATACATTTGTGTAATTACTACGGGTTGGAATTTCTTTGTTTTTGTTGCACTCATGCAACGTTATGACATAAAGGGATTTTTAAAAATGATAAATTTTTATATCTTTTGGTGGAGTGGAACAATTGCGATGAAATAAAATATAGAAACAGACAAAATGAACATATTTTTAGGGTTCTTTATTCAGGGTTATTTCTTATTAAACAAAATACGTATTTGTCTGCATGTCCGTCACAGACGTTTTTCTCAGAAACCGCTTGATGTACAAATTTGAAATTTGGTACAGTAATAAAACATGTTAACCTGCATGTACGTAATAGCTGAAACATAAAAGTAATACTATGGAAATTTAGGGAGCGTAAATTAAGCAATCGATTTTTTTTCCAGATGTAGTCCGGGGTATTCTTTAAAAGGACCACTTTTAAGGGTATCAAAAACTTTTTTTCATAATATCAGTATTATGTCTTGAGACATATACTGAAAATATACAAAAAAATATTTCCTCCTATTTTTGGAAGTATTTAACTTAAGATTATGAAAAAAATGAGTTTTCAGAAGCCCATGCAAAGTTTTTAGGTATGAAAGCTATAGCGATCACAAGTAGGAAAACTACAGGTGATTTTATTTGTCATAAATTTTTAATCATTCCCCATGATTTTACGCCTATAAAGATAAAATTAGATATAGTAAGCAACAGATGTACATTTTGCTATAGATATAAAAATATAGAAGACATATATTTACATTTTTCATTTTCAAAACCGATTTTCTCAGAAACTATGCGACGTAGAAACTTTAAATTATTCAATAATATATCTTATGAACTCACATTTTTTCCATATGTTTTACACTATCTTATTTTTAATATTTTCATGTGATAATTAAAGAGGTAAATAAAGATTTTTTTTCTTTTATTTATCACGTGGAATTTTGTTTGAAATATCTTTCTTTTACTATGTTAAATTGCATATTCTAAAAAAATACGCAAATATATCTCATACCGTCTTAATATCTAAAATCATGAAAAAAAGGTTTGACAGAACCTTACACGAAAATTAAAAAAAACTATGGCGAATAATCTAGATCTTAGAATTTTTGAAAAATGTGCCATATTTTACGTCTTTGACACAGTATAATACGTCATACGGTATTTTATGTCTGTTATGCTGCAATATATTTACGTTGTGAAAAGTTAATACTTTTTAGTAGTTTAATAGAACTACTATATGCGCTCAAATGTTTTAGTTTAACAGAACTACTATATGCGCTCAAATGTTTATAAGTGGCGAAATGTGTACCGAGTTCTACTCGTGCTTGGTAAGTTTATTTCAAAATTCCATGTAAAATAAATTGAGTCATGCTGTTTGTTTTTTTTAGAAGCTGTATATTCAAACAAACATACACACAGATAAACAAATAGATGAACAAACAAGCATACGACGATTCTAAATACTATATTTTTGTGTAAGATAGATGAAGAGATACCTTTGATGTTTATTCTAATTACAAAAAAAGATACATTTACTTTTTCTTTGAATATGTTAATAATAAAAGAATATGTTCGAGTTACGTTCTTAGGGAACATTTTAGACTATATATATATATATATATATATATATATATATATATATATATATATATATATATATATATATACACATAAATATATATACATATATATTTATATAATTTACGACATTTAAAAAATATATAATTTTTAAACCTGAGTATTCATCAACACATAACTTTCATGAAATCGGTAATTTACCACATCTATTCATTATACCACTTGAACACGAGTATGTATGTCTAAGCCGCGTACGCTGGCTATTAATCCAATCGATTTATATGATTCGTTGGGCCTGGATTACTCTACTTAAGTGAAAGCAAATGCTTGTTTTAACTCTCCAGAAAAGGCCAGATGGAAACGTTCAATGAATTGAATACGAGTGGAGTATGTATAAAATATATGATAATTTTGTTCAATATTCGATTTATGATATAGCGTATTTAAATAACAGTGGTTCTTTTATCTAACTTCATTTTTGTAAATTTTTTTAAGCCTAAGTTTCGTGTGGGAAGTTCCTGAAATAAATTAGTTAAACATTCTTTGTATTGTAGATAAAATCTCCTTTATTGTAAAATTTCATTTCATTCTTTCTTTTAATCGAGTATCACATAAATTTATTGAAACAAATCTTCAGTTTCAGAAATACGTTTTATTGTTCGATGTTGCTTGTGGCTTCCCGTGCTAATGAACTATTGTGCCTACATGAAACAAGAATAAATAGCTGAAATACCGTGATTTATGTGTAAATTTTAATTTTTGACATGGCGTCCTATGTATATATTAACGTCATCAATATGCTTCATATGTTTGTAATAATGTAAAAGAAAGACTCTATGTATGAGTGAAAACGTTCACGGTAATTTTGGTGAAAATAACAGAAATACTTTCTTTAAACTTTTTTCTGGAGTTAACAAAACTTCAGAAAATATATTAAGTACAACAAAATATAATATTTTTTTAATTACTTGTTTATGGACCCTAATAGATAACTTTTAAAAATTATTAGCGTGACAGCACTAACTGTCAAAAGTTATATTATTGCAGTATTGTCTGTTTACGTTTTCATTTATAAATAAAGTCTTTCTTTTAAATTAGTATAAACATAAGAAGTATATTGATGACGTCAATACGTCCATAGGCCGCTCATATTTTTTCACTTATTAATAATATATAATCTATTCCAGTCCACTGAGTTCAAATGACTAAATGAACTTTAAATAAATGTCACTAGCAAACATAAATATATAATTGAGCCATACCAAATAGGATTTCCATATGAAATTACCTCCGTAAAGATAACCTGTTGTTTCCTTTTTCTGAAATATTATTAAATTGAAATAGCAATCTTTATTATGTACAAGTCAAGATGAAGCTACTACCATACTGCGAAAGAACCAAATGAATGTGTAACATAAATCGTGGACGTTTATATATTATTGTAAGTTCGTAAATCATAAACCGTAAATAAGCACGGCGTGTACAGTATAGGTTTACTACTACATGTACTAGAGCTGTGTCAAAAAACGACTAACAATTAACGTTCAACGTTAACGTGCGTCAATGATCAATGCTGTTGACTAAAATAATAGTGAACAGTTGATCAACATTTGCAGTTAATAAACGATCGACGCCTGTTTTCTTTAACGCATATTGGAGCATTATTTCGTTTACACGTTAACTTTGACAAACAGTAAGTGCTAACTGCTAAATATTGAAATGTGGACTGTTGACAATCTTCGATTAAATATATAGAATGGACGACTTATGCATTAACGTGCCAGTGGCTAGTTTTTCGTAGACGGTTACTGTGTAATGAAGTTTAATGAGCGAGCGTTTTGTCTGGTAGTTTATTAATTTGGAAATTTTTCATATAATTTTAAAATCAGTAAGAAATTAATTGTAACCTTTTAGCGCAAATATTTTATAATATATTTTATCAAAAAGACTTTTTATTTTAAATTAATTTTTTTAAGAAGGTTGGGAGTACACTAACTTTTTAGTATTAATAATCAACATTTATTTTGTGGATAATTTTTTGGTTGACATTATACATATCATTTTAATATTAATAAGAAATTAATTGCAAATATTTTAAATTTTATTACTAATTACTTTTCTATATTTTTATACGAAACTTTTTTATTTCATATTAAATTACTATATGTTTTTAAAAAGTTGGAAAAATACTGTAACTTCTAGTGTTAATAATCAACATTTATTTAATGAAATTTTTTTGTGTTTGCGTGTCTATGTTTATGTAGCTTCGATATGTTACAATATGATGATATATTACAATAGCTTTCAAGGTAATTGATTTAATCATTATTCTTATGTTAAACACTATATTCACAATAAACAACTAATATTGCTCGAAATATTTAAATTTGATTTACATGATTTAATATTATGGGAAATATTGAACATAGGATTTTTTTTAAATATTTACATATTATATGATTAAATCTCTATACAATTATCAGGGTTAATTTATTGTGTTTCTATAAACATTTCACGAACACTTTGAAATTTATAAAGAATGCGTTGCTATTTTCGGCGTAGTGTTATATTATTTTTGGTGCGGCGCCTAAACACGTTAACAGTTAATATTAAGAGTGTTCCTCAATACTTAACTGTCGTCAACGTTAACATGTGTTAACGTTTATCATGATTAGCGTAAACGCCCACCTCTAACAGGTACGTAGGTGTAAACTCAAAGTATATCAGTTTACCACTGAGTTTGCACCATAATTCACGGACGAATAAAACTTTTGTCCAACCCATTGTTTTACACGTTAATCGAAATAAGATGAAAGAAAAGGAACGATATAATTTTCGGCTGATATATTTGCTTCTTCTCACTCTAAATTATTTTTAAAGTGACACACATTATTAGCAATTACTTTGTGACTATGTTTTACTACGTTTAATAACGTCACGATCCTGGAATACACTAATTTTAACAGAAGCGCCGACGTCGATTTTACCACAAAATAGCAGATTCGGGCACCACTTCCTTGTAGGTCACTGAACTTTGAATGCTAAAATATACCGATATTTTGTGAACTTTTTTCGGCTTTGTTATACATATACATGGACACGTGAAAAACGATTGAAAATTTGCTTTAATAAATCTATTTGGCAGACGGTCATAAGGAAAAAAAGTTTTACCATAAAGGGGATCTCATCTACAGTGCCAAGAATATTTCATTAATTTATTTCAAGAATTTACCATACGAAACCTAGATTTAAAAAAAAATTGGAATAGGAAGTTACATAATGGAACTAGTGTTATTTAAATATATTATATCATAAATCGACTATTGAACTTAATTCATCATATATTTTATACATTCTCCACTCGTATTCAGTTCATTGAACGTTTCCGTCTGGTCTGTTCTGGAGAGTTAAAACAATTATTTGCTTTCACTTAAGTAGAGTAATCCGAACCCAAAGAAGCAAATAAATCGATTGGATGAGAAGCCGGCTTATATACTCATGTTCAAGTGGAATAATGAACAGATACGAGATATTACTGATTTGTGGATTTTATGGAAATTATATATGCGGATATGATTAGGTTTGATAGTTTAACTAGGTTTTAAAAATATACTTCAGTTAACTATAATAGGTTAACATATAACATATAATAGGTTAACATATAATTATATGTATACGTTGGAGCAGCAATAAGTGCTAATTTTTAAAAAATATAATTGCCTTATTTATTATACAATAATTATTAATTTAAAAATAAAAAAAAGTAGAAATATTGGGAAAAAAGTCTATAAATATTTATTACCTAATGTTGGAAAACTATTTCTATAATAAATAACATACAGTCAGACGAATAAATTTATCCAATTAACACTTTAAAAAGGGTAGCAAACACTTTTCCCCGAGTATTTTTAGTGTTACTCTATTTTCTTTTAACTTTTTTTTCTAACTAAACAATATTTATGTATATTTACCCATATTTTTTGCATTTAGATTAAATGTCACCCGCTAATATAAATTTTAATAGCAGATTACATATAAATTGATTGTGAAATCATAATTGGCAATCAATTAAGATTTCACAATCAATTAAGGTTTTTGTGATTAAAAAAGTATCAAAGGTAAGTTTTCCTCAATAAATTAATGTTATTTTCCTTAATATAGATATTATTACAATTAATATACTAGTAACTTTAAATCTGTGCAATTAAGATATTGCCATAAAAATATATATATATATATGATATGTCATAAAAATTCAAAGTGGAAAATTTACGTAATCCGCAAAGAAATATATGCAATAAAATTTATGCAAAATATTATTAATGCATTTGTAATAATTTTTTTCTTTAATTTCTTTTTAATATTAAGAAGAGAATATCCTGTTAAATTTTTTTCATGGTAGTCCCGATAACACAGGCTAAATGGTCACTAGCCGCCTATGGAAATTATCATTTAACAAGCGTGACCCGTGCGAAGTCTTCGCATTATTTATTCCATTATGAAGCTCAGATGACAGATCAAACAAATATTTTACTAAAATTGACATATAGAGGCGCAAGTATCAAAAGCATTGGGCTAAAGCGCCACTTTATTTATACGTGAGTGGATTTGAAATTAAACAAAAATTTTACCGACCGTCAATCATATTGACGTTGAGCCGTTAGATGGCAGCATTGCTGTTTTGTGTATATAATTTTAATAATTAATTAATTTGCAAAAACAATAGCAATAATAAATTTTTTAGTTGTGGATGCCGGTAGAGCAAGCAATTATCTATAAAATGATATATAATGTATGTGGATTAGTTGTGAGGTTTTTTCTAAAAAGGGAGAGTAACATCTTAACCTTAGCGTATTAATATATATGATGATGATGATGATTTACGAATTTTAATTTTTGTTTAATGTTTTTGGATATTTTATATCTATCTGATATTACGTACAGTAGTGAAAACAAAACGTCGATTAATATCAAATTTGAAATAAACAAAGCATATAAATAGAGTGGCGTTAACCACATATATACAAATATATGAATATCACATAAATGCAAGTATCTACTCACGGCGACAGTTTAGCGTAATTGTTTTATATATATTTTCATTGCCATTAGAACTACTCGGAATCTAATTAGAACTACTTAGATTAATTTATTATTATATGTCAACGTATATATAAAAAAAGCCTAAATGAAGTTATATCATAGCGAGATCTTTCTCTGAATGATCTTTTTTCTTAACGGTATAAATATCTCACAAGTTTACAGTTTTTTCTTTTTTACGTAGATTTTGATCTTGTACTATAATTAGTTTCAGTAAAAAATATCACATCAATTTCCACCTAAATCAGCACCTTCGATATAAAAATAGAAACATAAATAATTTATTCTTCGAAAATAAACTGCCTATTCTTCGAAAATAAACTGCCTATTATTCGAAAATACACTGCCTATTCTTCGAAAATAAACTGCCATCCAAAATGTTGTCATCACAGTAATTGCAAATATCTAAGACTGTTGCTACAGATCTTGAAAGAAATGTGCACCCATATCGATATGGTCATTACGTTCCTTATCAAGTAGGATGCTTTCTATTTGTGCGATATATGATGTGTACATATATATATATATATATATATATATATATATATATATATATATATATATATACATATGGGTGTGTGTTATGTATATTTACATCACAAAACTTAAACTAATTTGCCAATCTTTGATTAATTGAATTACTAAGGTACATCTAAGGTACATCTCTCTGTTTAAGGAATATCTCTCTGTACCCTCACTAAATACTTACAAATCGAGGTTTAATTCGGTTCCAGGTTAATTATACACTTCTTGTTGCTGGTAACATTTATTTAAGGTATTATTTAGTCATTTGATCTCGGTGGACTGGAATGGATTATATTTTATTAATAAGTGAGAAAATATGGGTAGCCTATGAACATATTGACGTCATCAATATGCGCATATGTTTGTAATAGCGTAAAAGAAAGATTTTATATATGAGTGAAAACATATTAAACTTTTTTCTGGAGTTAACAAAACGTCAGAAAACATATTAAGTTGAACAAATATAATTTTATATATATATATATATATATATATATATATATATATATATATATATATATATATATAACATAATAAATTGTGAAAAATAGATATTTATCAATAATATTATAATGAGCTCTTAGCTGTGTCTTATTTAGTATACATTATTTAATACATAGTTGGTTGATTTTCCCATATAAATTGAATACAATCAATGAATATAAAGATGTCTAAATGGATCCAAGAAAACTAAAATATTAAAGTTATGTATCTATATACAGTTTATTTTTCAATAATTTGCTTCTATGAAATTTCAGAGCGATACGACAAATAGACGTCTGTAAATTTCACTTTTGAAATAATTTTAATATTAGATACAATAATTTGGCTTCGAGCCACGCTGTCTACAAAAGCAAGAGAAACCTTTTAAGCAATAAATTAATAATTTTCTTGGCATTATTTTGACAAAGGTATATTCGGGCTTTTGGGAGTTGAACAAAACTTCAAATATATATTAACCAATGGACATTATTTATTACTGATATATGTTCTTCAGATTTGTTTATCATTTGTGTAATTTATGACTTGTATTTCGGCTATAGTACCTAATCCCTTTGGGTTGACAATGCACATCCAATGACATATCTTCTTTATTTGATTAAATATTCTCGCAAAATCTGTTGACAAATATAACTTGCAATTGAACTGAATCTGTTTAAAGATAACGCAATATGTGATCAGTTAGGGAATTGTAGTATATCAAAACCAATAAGTCAATTAATCAAATAGATACGCCATTCAAATTTACTAATGTTAAACTGTTAAACTCTATAATGTTAAACTGTTCGCTAATGTTAGTAGTTACATGCATAAGTCGATTAATATTAAACAGGCGTACTTGGCAAGCCGAGAACTTAATGCTACTATTGGGATGTTACTGCTACCTATGTATTTGATATTATTCGATTATCAGAAAAGTTAGGTGGTTGTTACTCAATTATTAGAAAAGTAACATATAGCTAGAGTGCATAACGTTAGATTAAGTATTAACGATATGTAATCAGGCGTGAATGTAATTGTAGAACTTGAGTTCGACTTGATTCCCTAACCTAATTACCTGATTAAATGTACGTTTTGATTACTTAGTTCAATATTTCTTTAGTCTTGGTGATTCTAATAGTTACAAAATATTTTTTTCACGTCTGTTTTGGAGTGTTGTGTACTGTTGTTTAATTATTTAGCTGTAATATTTCAGTCGCAACATGTGTGCGTATGAACTTAATTTTAAATTTTGATTCTAGAGGACAATGAATAGAAATAAACTTTTGTAACTATTCAAGGTTACGAATAAACTTAACAATATAAAAATTAAATATTTAAATGTACATCTCTCGAGAAGAAAAATCAATTTCAATGATTCCTTAAGGAACAATATTTTTTCCGACAATAAAATCGTCACTTAATACACATATATCTACAAATACTTAATATACATATATGTACAAATACATGACACGACACAAAGTTGCAAAATTTTGTAACAATTGGTCAAGTTTTCCTGCTGCTCACAACTGTAGATCACGTATGAGTATCGTGAACAGAACATGGTTCGGCCATCGTTTTCGATTTCCTGTCAATATTAGTTTATCATTATTAGACGCCTTTTTGGATGTATGACCAAAATACTGTGGGATTCTATGGTAGTATTAACGATAGGTAAGCAGGAGTGAATTTAATTATAGAACTTGAGATCGACTTGATCCCCTAACCTAATTACTTGATTAAATATACGTTTCGTTTACTTAGCTTAGCATTTGTTTTTAGTCTTGATAGCACTACTAATTAATTTGCGCTTAGAGTTCAAGTACGCAATTATTTTTCATATCTATTTTGAAGTGCTGTATACTATTGTTTAATTACTTAATCACGAGGGGATAACTGTAATATTTATATTTCAGTCGCAACATGTGCGCGTATGTACTTAATTTTAAATTGTGATTCTAGGGAGCGATAAATACAAACAAGCTTTTGTAACTATTCCAGAATACGAATGAACTGGATAATATAAAAATAAAACATTTGAATCGACTATTTTTTGGAAATAAAAATAAATTTCAATGATTCTGTAAGAAAGGTTTTTTTCGAAATAAAAACCATCCCTTAATGTACATGTATAAATACGTTAGCTAATGAAAAGCCAAAAACTTTAAAAAATTGTATGACAATTGGTCAAGTCTCCTGCTCCTTATATCGTTGCATCATGAATAAGTATCGTGAACATAATACGGTTTGGCCATCATTTACAATTTCCTGTCAACATTAGTTTATCAATATTATTAGACGTATTTTCGGCTGTACGGCCATAATAAGAGAAGAAAATTCTATGGTAGTATATGATGGATAAAATCATTTTAATGTCAAGTTCTTTAGAGATGGATTCATTAGTACCGTGTATTTACAAATAAACTTAAACAAAATGAAAATAGACACATATTGCACGAGAATCGATGCATTATCTATTCGCTACTTTTGGTGTCTACGAATGGTATCATATAAAACAAAGGACAAAAATTAGTGCAGATAAACAAACTCATTCCGACCTCTTATTTGATTGGTTATGTTTCGTACTCGCATCGCAATGGTAAACACGTTTTATTTCGAAAATGTCAATTTCAAACACTGCTAATAATTTACTCGCAGAAATAAAAATAGTTCGATATTGATACAGTGAAGGTTTCGTAAATAAAGCTGAATATCTTTTATTTACTTATCATGAAAAACCCCATGTCCACACTTCCAGGTTATCTCAAAGACATGTGCAAACACTAATAGTACAACTATTTATATTACAAATAATAACGCAAACAATAACTAAAAAAATACAAATTAATTAGAACATAAAACTAATTATCAAATGTGAACTACAAAGCAACTCCATAATCGCATTCGTAAAGCTGTAAAATGAGAAGAAAAAATATCAAGATTTGGCGTCTCTCGTAATACCTCGTTTATTAACATAAGTACGCTAAAAACTGGTGAACGCTGGAGGATACTCGTGCGCGCTCTAGGTACGTGAAAAATAAACTATGAATCCGTCCTCCCATGTAGCACTCAGACTTAAGACTGTACCAAACCCCATACTGTAACTGACGAAAATTTTACTAGAGTGGAAGGCGTTCAATAATTTTGCTAGGATAATATCGTTGCCAATTCGATGAAATACCTTCTTCAAATAAAAATAAGCCATATCTACTTTCCGTTCACCACCTAACTCCTTAGCGACATAATCCAGAAAATTAGTAAGATTAGTGACGGTAGACCGTCTGATAGTCTGTTAGCTGGCACTGAGCATATAAAAGAAAGTGCCTGCATAGTCTAACGCAGATGTTTAGGTGATAGTAAAGAGTGAACATTAGTAGTATTTCAGTGCAAGGAAAATCACTTATGGTAAATTCTGAATCTAAGGGGTTTTCTGGAAAATTAAATGGAAATTGTTCACTATTGAAATTCAATAAATATTTATAATTGTGGTATTATTGTGGTATTATAATTGTGGTATTATTGGTAGTATCACTCTTTCGTGAGTCTGTTATTTGAATCTATTGCGTTATGTGAAATATATCTAACGGGTTTAAATTTCTATCGATTCTATTATCTATCGAATTCTATTTATAAGATTTATTAAATTACATTGCCAAAATTAGAAATGTATTCAGCTGATTAATGAACATTAGAGCTATTACTAGTATTGTCTACTTAAGTGGCAGATTCATATCTGTAAATCATATTTTCTATAAACATATTGAGGCATAATAGTGCTCATTCAAATGAATTTCTACGAAATTATGGATTTAAATAGACACGTAGAGAAAGTTTTATAATAGGATATGAAATACTTACGGTAAAAATTCATTGGTAAACTGTTAAAGTTTTGTGAATTTTGATTAGTTTCATTTATTTTCGAACTCGATAAAATTCTCCAGTCGGATAAATAAACCAAATGTAATGAGTCTAGTATAAACTCGACCGTTTTGATATTTTCATTTCGATACTTTGTGTATCGATATTTCGATACTAGGTGTTTAGGTACCTCTTTGATGGAAATATATAAAAGCGAAATACACTTAAACTAATTGTGCCTCACGCTTTCTCTCGCATAAAACTTCGATTTCAATTTCAAAATTATTATTATTATTATTATTATCATTACTATTACTAAAAATTCCAATAGATGGCGTTGGCAGCACCAACATAGTTATATTAACCAAAATCAATTTTTTTAATTTGTAATTTTTTGAAAAAAGTTTCCTATATGTTGCTCGAGGGTATAAACTATTATCATATCAAAATCCGTTCAGTAGATTTCGCATGATTGACGAACAAATTAACATACAGACAGATAGACGAAAATTGTAAAAATATAAGCTAAAACACTTTTTTTTTAATATTTCCCACGTAATGAATTAAGTCTTTTACTGGTATATGATGTGCACGGATTTCTATTGTTTAATTATAAATATTCAGGCAAATTCTAATAAAATTCCGCTTTTATCTATGGAAATATATGTGCAATCATTTTTTGTAAGTTGTAGTCATTGAAGGGCATTAAAATGTAAACTATTATTAAAATCTTAATTACAAGGAATACTTAATTAAACAAAAATTGAGATGTTAAAAAATAAAACTTTTGCCTGACATATGTTGTAGTCAGTCTAGTCTATCGTAAATTATACATTAATTTGTTATTTACTTATTATACACACACACACATTTATACATATATATATATATATATATATATATATATATATATATATACATATATATATATATATATATATATATATTATATATATATATATATATATATATATATATATATATATATATTAGGTACCCTTAATCAGTATTTAGATACTTAAATATATACGAGAAAATTATAACGTAAGATATAAATACTAGCGAAAGTTAGAAATAAATACTGGACTCGAGAAATGAGTCCAATCTTTTATAAATGTTACATACGTACGCATGTTTGTATAGATACCTTTGTTTAAAAATTGTTATAGTAGTTGCACATAAATTTATGTATATTTAGTTTATTTCACATGATTTGCTACAATGAAACTTGGTTTAGTCACCGAGGTGTACCAGTAAAAATTATTTCACATGATTTGCTTCAATGAAACTTCAGATACGGTAAGCACTAGTTGATAAAATTCACTTTTGAAATAATCTTAATATTATACTAAATAATTTAGTATTTAGCTGCGTTTCGTACAAAAGCAAGAGAACACTTTTAGACAATAAATGAATCATTCCATTGGCATTATTTTGAGAAATGTATAATTCCAGCGTTCGAAAGTTGCACGAAACTTGAAGTTTATATTAACTACCTGTCATTTGAATAAATATGATTTGTATTCGGATCACAGAAATTAATCCGTTCGATTTAACATTGCATATCCAATGAAACGTATTAATTACTTGATATAATCTTCTGACGTAGATCATTGGCGTGAGAATTCGATCTGTTTAAAGGTAACGTTATATGTTATGACTTAGGCTAATGTAGTATATCAAAATCAATAATTCACTAAATCAAATAGATACGTCATTAAAACTTAGATCTATTCTAACGGTGAACTGTTTGCTTACATTGATAATCATACGTATAAGTCAATTAACATTAAATAGGTGAATTCAGCAAGTTGAAAACTTAATGCTACTATTGCAAACTTGAGTTTAAGTATCTATTTGGAGGTATTATTCGATTATCTGAGATGTTCCATACGGCCAGAGTGCACGGTGGTAGATTAAATATTAACGATATGTAAACAGGAATGAAGGTAGCTGTGGAACTAAGGATTGACTTGATTGATTAATTAAATGTGCATTTTGTTAACTTAGCTGCATGCAATTTTTTAAATTTTAATTAGCACTACTAATTAATTAATTAGTGCTTAGAGGTTAAGTTATGTGAATATTTTGTACGTTTATTTTGGGTGGCTGTATATTTTCAGTTGGCCACTTACTGTCACCTATGTCTTTATAAACGTGAAATTAGAAATAATGAACAAATAACATTTATAACCACCTCTTGTATGTATCAAGAAAAAATAAATATTTTATTTAGACTTTCGTAATTTTAAAATTTAGATAATGATTTAGATTTAGATAATGAGATATTAGGTAGCAAGTATTATAAACCAAGCATTCGCACCTTTTCTGTATTAAGAATAAAATGGACAATATAGAAAATTAAATTCTTGAATGCGTAGGAGCACCATCGTAGCGTCGTGTATTCGTTGTTTTTATTAATCGTGAATTTGATCATTTCGAACTGGAGAAACAAATTAGTGCGTTTACTATACGGTGAGATACTAAATATCAAATAAACAGAAAAAAAACCCATTTTGACCTCTTATTTCATTTGATGTACGTTCATGTTTCGTTATTTTACAATGCTAAATAAAGATTTATTTAGAAAACATGAGGTTTCAATGTTCTTAATAATTAAGATCTGTAAATTAAAAAAAATTTAAAAAACACATTGAATGTTTGTATATATTTACATATTATTTTATCATTTTGCAAGTATTCATTGTAACACCGTTACAACCCAATTTATTTTTCCTCTCAGTATAATAAGATTGGATGATACGTTGAACAGAAAATGCACATTGATGGCAGACACAACAAACGTACATAAATAAATCGAAGTATCCACAGGCTGGGTTGCACATTCAGAAAATAATTCCTATAATAAGTAACCTATTATTACAACCACAGAGTTGTGGATTCATTAACGAATGTGCTCATGATTGCGGTTTATTTGGTGCAAATTATAATTACGCTTACGGTAAATATATCTTACGATAAGTTCTTTTTTGCAACAAGTAGACTAAACAAACAATAACAAAAGACACTGAATCTCTTTAGAGCAACAATTATAAATTTATTTATTTGCAATTACTGAAAGTTTGGAAAAAGTTTTTTACGGATAATTATTTATTCATATTTTTTAATATAAAAAAATGCTTTTTACATGCTCTGGTGTAATTAAATTCTGTGTTTCTATTGAAAAAAATTATGTTAAGACTTCAAAAGTCTATACAAGAAAAAATAAATTTGTAAGAATATTTGTACCATTAAGTAAAGTAAATTAATTCCTAAAAGATTATTTTTCGCAGTAATATTTGTTAAGATAATTGTTTTTTAAAACAATGTATTGCCATAAATAATTAATTAAACAAAAAAAAAATTGTAATAAATAGAATAGTTGATTACAAATACACCAGCTTCCGATTAGTCCTAATGACCATAAAATTAAATATCACACTTTATATTAAACTGCCATTATTAGTATTTGTGCTCCTATATTACGTTATGATTTCTTGATTTTTGTATGATTTACGCTTCATTTTAGTTAATGATTTAATTTGTTTAATAACATTTGAACTATTCGGTCCATGTACCATATAGATGTAAGATATAGAGTGCGTAATGATAAAAATTTGTGAATTAAATGATAACATTAATATGTACCTGGAACGATTTAGCTTTGTTATCGGGACTTTAATAAAGAAAGATTAAATTGAATATACACCTGGTTTTAAATATCATCATTATCATCATAAGCTATAACACGTCCAGTACTGAGCATGGACCCCCCATAGATTTCTGTGAAGATCGAATCCATGCCATCTGTATCTAATGGTTTAACTTGGTAAAACGCGATCTTTATTAGACCATCTATTGACTCTGAGTTTTTCGGTACGTGGTAAGCATTCGAGAATCTTTCTTCTCCAGTGGCTCTCGGTTCCACGTGTTACATGACCTGCCCATTGCCATTTCGGAATGCAAATCCTACTAGCTATGTCAGTGAATTTAGTTCTTCTACGAATATCCTGTTTACCGATCATACCACGTAGAGAAAAAATGAGAATAGCCCTTTTCATAGTTTTCTGAGTGATTTGGATTCTTTGTATGAGGTTCATAGTAAGGGGACATGTTTCACTACAACATATGGTTGATATATTATCTCTCGATAGTATTTATTTTCAAAATGGAGACGAAAAGCATTTTTTTTATACTCATTGTTATTTACTGATTAAATTGATTGAAAAAATTATATTTCTCTTTGTGTGTGTGTACGTGAGTGCATGTGTGGTGGGTTCATGTGTGCGTTTGTGCGTGTGTGCGTGTGTGCGTGTGTGCGTGTGTGTGTGTATATGAGTGTGTTTGTGTGTGCCACCGTGCGGCTGTGCGTCTGCGCGCACGTGTCTGTATGTGTACGTGTGTGCGTGTGTATGTGTATGTGTCTGCGTGTGCGTGTGCGTGTGCATACCAACGTAAACGAACAGTTCACCATTAATATGATATAATATGTAATATGATATACGAAAAATAAAAAATAAAAAAGAGACATTGAACTACTTAAATACACGTACTCGCTGAAGCACTCACATAAAAAACCTTGGAACAATCGGGGATTGCGAGTTAGAAGTGCATAACAGACTAGCACTAAAGACTATAGTAATATCAGGATTGGAGGGTTATCAACGTAACATTTTAATTAAACGCAGAGCTTAAAGCAACTCTCGACTTTTATTTAGAGTGATATATCTAACAACGCCTGAAACATGTAAGGATAGTAGCCATGACATGATTTAAACTTTATACATTTAATGCGATATTTGTAACTTTATACATTTAATGCGTAATGGTATGCGATGTTTATTTATCGACTAGCTGTGCCCGCGACTTCGCTCGCGTGTGGACGTTTAGAAAGTATTGCAACTTTAGTGATATCATTTTGCAGTGAAACGTCAGGTTGTAAGATATTAACAGCATATATAAATTTTAAAGAAATTTAGAAAACAATGTAAGACTATAACAAATACAAACAATATCGTTAAATTTTAAATTCTGAAGACGATCGACAACCATGTCTGCCTTCATGTGTCTGTCCGCATCCTGTATTTTTAACTCAAACACCTCTTCCGTACCGCTCCACACTTCATTTCAGGCAACGCACATCGCCAATGCACGTAAGGCTGCAAAATTTCATAATGCAGTTTGAAATGTACGTCACGTCATTTATTGATGTACGAAGGTACACTCCACATTTGCGTAAATACTATGGGTTATAATTTCTTTGTGTTTGTTGCACTCATGCAATGAAATGTAAAAGGGTTTTTAAAACTGTTAAATTTGTATATCTTCTAGTGGTGTGGATCAATTGCGATCAAATAAAACATAGAAACATACAAAAGGAACATGTTTTTATTGTTCCGTATCTTAAAAGGTAAAGCGCAACCCTTGTAATATCACTCACGTGTCTGTTGGTATGTCGGCCACGACCGTTTTTCTCAGAAACAGCTTGATGTAAAAATTTGAAATTTGGCACAGGAATAAAAAATATTAATCCGCATGTAAGTAATAGCTGAAACATAAAAATAATAGTACAGAAATTTTAGGGAGCGTAAATTAAACACTCTAATTATTTTATTTCCATATGCAGTGCAGGGTATTCTTTGAAATGACTACTCTTAAGGAAATTAAAAATATTTTTTTTATAATATCAATGTTATATCTCTAGACATATACTGAAAAATATTTTTAAAAAATGTTCCCCTCTTATTTTCGGAAGTAGTTAACCTAAGAAAAAAATGAGCTTCAGAAGGCCACGTAAAGTGGGCTTCTAAAACTCATTACGGTGTACGAAAACTATATCCGATCTTAGGTAGGAAAACTATGGCGTGATTTTAAGTCATGATTTTTTAATCATTTCCCATGTTTTTACGCCTATAAAGATTTAAGTCGATATTATAGACAACATACTGCATTTTTCCATAAAGATATAAAAATATAACAGTCAATATATTTACTTCATTCTATTTTCAAAATCGATTTTCTAAGGAACCCTGCGACGTGATCTTATTAATCCAAATATTTTCATGAAAATTAAAGAGATAAATAAAGATTAATTTGTTTTTTTCACTTTATTTATCCTGTGGAATATTATTTGAAACGTCTTGTTTTTCCTATTTTAAATTGCTTATTTGAAAAGATATTCTAAAAAAATATGCAAATGTATTTCGAAACGCCTTATTGAACTAAAAATTATGATCTAAAATAAATTGACTCAGTGCTTTTAACATGCTGTACACAAACAAATACAAATACACAAACAAATACAAATACATAAACAAATACACAAACAGATAAACAAATAGATGAACCAACAGACAAAAATTCTAAAAAATATATTTTTGTATGATATTGATGGAAAAATACCTTTGATACTTATTTTAATCACAAAAAATATACATATACTTTTTCTCTGAATATGTTAATAATAAAATAATATGTCCATGTTACGTTGTTTGTTAAACTTTATAGAATGTACATGATTAACAACATTTAATTAATGCATATTTTTTAAACCTAAATAAACCTATCTATAACTTATAACAATACATTTATAACTTCCATGAAATCAGTAATTCCCCATTTCATTATACCACTTGAACATGAGTATATATGTTTAAGCCGCGTACGCGGGCCCCTCATCCAATCGATTTATTTGCTTCGCTGAGCCTGGATTACTCTACTTAAGTGAAAGCAAATAATTGTTTTAACTCTCCAGAACAGGCCAGACGGAAATGTTCAATGAACTGAATACGAGTGGAGTATGTATAAAACATACTATGAATTTAGTTCAATAGTCGATTTATGATATAGCGCTGCTGTTTGTATATGACAAGTTCCTGTTCGTATAATTTTGGTAACATCAGGATTTGTATGGAAATTTATTGGAAGAAATAAAATGAAATATTTTTGGCTCTATACGTAGAATTCATTTTATAGTACAATTTCATTAAATTCGTTTTTTCGACCGACTGTAATTATATTTGTATTGAAATTAATTTGCAATTTTAAATTTTATTTTTCGATGTCGCTTGAGGTCCCAAATTGTAATAATTTTTTTAATATTTATTGGTACGTATGGTTATGTCTACTGAATTATCGTTTTAAGTGACATAGCAGAATGTGGTGCTCGTGTCTGTCATTTTGTGGCGCAATTGACGTTTGGGATGTGTATTAAAATAACTAAGTTTAATCCGGAACCGCGCCAACATATCACGTACCATGTGGTATCATTTGTTCCATTTACGTGGAATTTATGGATTCATCGTCAATAAAATCATCGTCAATCATTGTATTTTTTAGACTTCTACCTTAATAATTTATTTAATAATAAAATAAACTATACCAAAGTAAAAAAAAAATTGAAATTACCTGAGTACATCACCCAGGTTGTCTTGGAAAAACTAAAGAAGCCGTAATTTGAAACTTTGTCACGATAACACGTTTCATGTTAGCAATTTAAATATTTCTATAGAAAATACAAAGTGTACTTGTAAAATAACCGGCTTTACTTTCCTTGTATATTGCATACTGTGTACCAAAATATGTAAGAGATTCTCAACTTTGCTATTCAATTTTATAACCACATAACGGGCTTACATTAAATAAATTAGATGTGAAATGCATAACTTGTTATCTTGGGAAAAGAGCTGATTGTAAAAACTAAGAAAAGCGATAAATAATACAAAACTGTTTTATTTATTTTTTTAAGAGCGTGAATGTGCAGCCTCCCGTTTTAATCACACAGTGTGGAAATGTGTGAATGGAGAAACGTTTTCGATTGTTCACGGAATATGGTTTGCTTTACTAAATTTTTAACTTTTTGCGTACCTATACGGTGCATAAGGTCTTTACATTAAATTGAACACGAACTTTATATAATAGAATAATTAAAGTTTTTAGGATATTTAATTGGCGTTATTATGTTGTAGTTATCACAAATAAAAGAAACTTACAATATTTAGAACGTTGTTTTGATTCTTTCACTTTTTATTAAAGTTAATAAAACAAATCCACAATAAAAAGCTAATTTTGTTAATTTCTTGAGATCAAAATTAAAGAGCTATAAATATTTTATTATAATTTTCAAAAAGTTATGTTATATATTTGTTTATATCACACACTAAACATTTTTTAATAAACACAATACTGGTAATATATTAAAGGATCAGCAACCGATATTCTACTCAATTTAACATTAACAAAAGAATCACTTCTTTAAAATCACGATTACAATTTAAGAATATTTTTAAATATAATTGAATAAATAATAAATATAGGAAATTGGATAATTATGCCATAAAAATTGAATTTCAAAATCAATATGAAATTAAAAAATAATTAATGACAAGTAGTTGGGATAATTAGGGATGAGAATAGAATGAGAAGGCTTTTATAGTTTTTTTCATTTTACTTATATTTTTTATGAAGGATTAACATGTGCGTTTATTCTTATCAAAATACCACAGCTATTTGTGCGATTTTTTTAGGCGTTACACTATATTCAGACGGGTTGTGATTATCGTGTCAAATATGTTGCAGATGATTGAAGGGCCACAGTGTACGAGTATGTTGCCGTTCATCTCCTTAGCTCTCTTTGGGTGGACTTGTGTAGTGGAACGTCCATGGCTGCCTTGAGATAATCTACCCATCTGGTTTCTATATTTTGCTTTACTCTTAATTGCGTTTCTATATTGACTGTGATTGTCTGAAAACAGGGTCTAACGTCAAGTTGGTTTAAATAAATATAATATTAATTTTCAAATTCTAAATTATATTGAAATAGCATTCAATGTATTTCTAATTGATCTCTTAGCTGACGTTTTTAACAATAGTATAAAGTGAGTTTCAGTAATTTGCATAATTTTTAAATTTGTTTAATATCCTAATTATGAAATGGTTTTAATAAATATTATTAACACGTTTGTTTAGCTATGTTTGTTGCTACTATGCTACCTTTGTTTTGGAATTGGTGGTACGATCAATAATGCAATCTCTCGTGGTCAAAATGTAATCTAGTATTCACTCGTGGTTGACGATTTATCTCAGTTCTGTTAATTGGACACTATTTTTTTCATCTTGTAATTAACTTTTTGTTAGTATTGCCCTTATGCTTTCAAAAACTAAGCCATTATGCTCTCAAATGCTAGTCTTAGTCTAATCTATTGTCTAAATGGTAATTAGTTCTTCGTGGATTGCAATGGCAAAATGAAATTATTGAAGCGTAAACATTTTAAAAACACTATCTTTGTTAGATTTCATGCAACAAAAAGGAATGTGCGTAAAAGTTTCAACGTTGCCCAATAGCAGACAAAACCTTACATTTCTTTATGCGTAGGCATGACAACTTAATACAGAAACATAGGCCCTAAATAGGACATAAATGAAAGAGAATACGATAATTAAAAAATGATACCCTAAACTCAAAATTCAGTAATATTTTTAGTTAATAACTTCACCAGAATTATTCGTAAAGAGTTAAATTCCGTCAATAATTAAAATATAAGTGTCCATAAAAAGTCACCAACAAAAAGTTACTCATATATAATTGAAATAAGTAGGTTAAACAAACCTAAGACCAACAAAATTTGTTTTTTTTTTAAATGTATTAATTAATTTTAAATGTATTAATTAATAGAAATATTAGACCGACCAATCAATCCCAGATGTATTTACAATATTCGACATGATAACTGCAAGGCTATAACATCGGTATCGATTCTAACATGGCGATAATCAGACGTGAACCATTTCATAATATTCTAACCGACTTCGATACCAGTTCGATAGGCAGGTGAAAACATTAGCTTAAGAACGTTGTGTTTTCCTTTTAACAATAAGGCCCAGGTGCAATAGCAAAGCGAATAAGATCGAAGTGATCATTTCAGAATCAAGTGAATCGTTTCAGGTGCAGTTTTGACATATTGTGTAATTTTCGTTTTGCTATAAAAATGTTAAATTGCTATTTTAGTGCCAATTGGCAGATATATATACCTTTGTTAGAAAATCCTAAGAAGAAACTTATGATATTTCCCAAGAAAAGAAATAAATTGTATTGTAATTATTTGTTCGTAATCGAATCATAAATATTTAATAGATTTTGATGTTTCATGCATCTGTTATTTGAATCTATTGCGTCATGAAAAAAACATATTTGACGGGTTTAAATTTACTTGTCTATTAAATCTTGTATATATAATATTTTCTAAATTACGTAGTAAATTTCTTAGCTTAAAAATAAACGTTATAACTATAAACAAGTATTTTCTATTTAACAAGCAAATCGATTAACATGTTATATTTAACGTTCAAAAAAAGCTACAAAAGGTGGACTTAAAATAAACACGTACAGAAAATGTTATCAAGATATGGAATATTTCTTTGAGTAGAACGATAAAATATATTATTATACTCTGTTTAAATTAACGAAACATGCGTAGAAATTCAAATGCACAAGAACAAAATTTAATAAATAGCTTTTCAGCGAATATTTGAACATATTAATTTCAAGAGTGAAATTAAGGTAATCGTTCAAAAAAAGCTACGTAAGAAGGTCTTAAAATAAACAAGTACAAAAAAAGTTATCAAGATATGTAATATTTCTTTGAATAGAACGATTGAATATATTATTAGACTTTGTTTAAATAGTTGAAACATGTTTTGAAATTCAAATCTACAAAAACAAAATCTAATAAATAGCTTTTCAGCGAAAATTTGAACATATTAAAGTAATTTGTAAAGTGAAAATAAGGTAATGAAAAGTAAACAAAATTAAATGAATTGGTATAATTTAAAAATTTTAACTGAAAATTTTCGAATAGTTCAACAAAGTGACAAAAAAATAACGCCAGAAATTATTTTATTAAATCTAAAAGGTGTCTCGTTATTTATACTTGCTATGCGGATAGCAAGTATAAATAACGAGACATTATTCTTCGCAAAGGTGGAACCTCAGCTTCAACGAACAACTGATGCATATAATTATAGTATTAGTGTGTGATAAACAAACAATTTTTATTTTTCAGTTAATGGTGCAAATTCACCATTAAACTTTTATATTTTCGCTTAAGTACCCCAAAACTTGCATCTTTCCCCTCGTGCTTATTTACGGTTTTTGATCTACGATCTGATTATAACACATTACCGCCAACGTGTTGTGTTACACACTCAGTTTGCTTTAGCGTAATATGGCAGATTTAGCTCGTGGCTTGCAAAGGGTTTTTATTTCAATATGCAGTTAACCGGTGCTTTTGTTGAAAATAATTTGCTTTGGAGGTCAAATTTGGTTCCAGATAAGTTATTCTTTGTTACTAATGACATATAACAAAAGTATAATTTCGTCAGTTGATTTTAGTGTGCTGGAATATAATATACGATATATATATAAATAATATACGATATAATATAATATACTAATAAGTAGGGAACAAAATATATGCGACATATTAGTCTATTGACGTCCTGCAATATTAAGCTTAATATGTTTTTTATAATGTAAGAAAGATCTTATTTATGAATGGTATCCATTCATAAATAATATCTTTCTTTTAGATATCTTTTTTATCTTTATTTAAGAGATGTACATATTACTTTGGTAAAGATAGGAGAATTACTTATTTTGATTTTCTTTTCAATATTTAACCTCCAGAAAATTGTTTAATAGAGCAAATATATAGTTATTTTTGTTAACTGTATCAATCCTATATATATCCAATATATGTTATCAATCTTAAGAGAAATAATGTTAGCAATTAGTCTAACTGTTAAAATAGTCACTTACTTCTAACTTTTAAAAGTTATGTCATTGCAGTGTTGTCTGTTTTTGTATGTGTGTGTGAGAGAGATATTCGTGTAAGCATGTGAGTGTGTGAGTGCGTGCGTGCGTACGTCCGTGCCTGCGTGCGTGTGTGTTTATGTACGTGTGTTCATGCGTGCATGCGAGCCTGCGTGCGTGCGTGTGTGCGTGTGTGCAATCATGCGTGCAATCGTGCGTGATTGCATGCGTGTGTGCATACGTGCGTGCGTGCGTGTGTGCATGTGTGACTACGTGCGTGCGTGTGTGCGTAAATGCGTCCATGCGGTCGTGCGTGCGTGATTGCGTGCGTACGTGCTTGCGTGCGTGACTTCATGCGAGTGTACGTGCGTCCGAGTCCTGTTAATTTATAATATCAGTTGTGGAGTAATTAAAGCTGACGTTGGATTACTTACGTCTGTTGTTAGATAGGCTTATATATGTACAATACTAGAAGCAGATGACACATAACTGTATGACAATGTAACCAAAAGGCGGAGTTTAATATTTAAAATTATGGTTTAATGTAGTGCCAACACGTATATGAGTAAATGTTAATGTGAAAATATTTAAACGCAAACATTAGTGAAACTTACCGGAATCTTCATTTAAACTAAAGCGATGAAAATTAGTCATTGTAGTACATCGCATTCCATACGCTATATCAATCACTAATATTTTTTACACTGGTAATTTCTTTTTGTTAAATTTTGAAAGCGACATTTGCACTTTGGTGTCACGTAAACGAATGCATATACCAAATTAATTGAAATATTTAAAACTACAGACAGAAGACAGAGGACACTTCAGTTTTATTTACCTGTTTTAAATAGTAAAGTTTAAAATTCTTTGTGCAAATACGAAGTATTATTTAAAATTAAAAGTCTATTAATTATATACTTCATGGTTTCTATTAATTTATATATATTTAAAATCAATGCAAAGTTTTAACAATTTTTGTTATTAAAACAAAATAATTGCTTAGACGTTAAATGAGATATTAAACAAACAAAAATAATGATGTAAAGCTTTATTTAATCTTTATAAATAATAAATCTTTAACTACAAATATATATTTTCTTGTGCCTATTTATATAGTCTGCGAACAAAAAAAAACTTTAAATTGTGTACCATAAGGTAATATGAAAGCGGCCTTAATATAGAAACTATTTAGCAGATTTTAAATAAATACATAACATTGAGGATAGGAAACCTGAAATATGATATAATTGAAACAACTTTCAATCTTAAAATCTTAAATATATCCTAAATTTTTCTTGGAACGTATCACAACATAAACTGAAAATTTATATAAATTTTATTATGCGATAGATGATAGGCTGTTTGTTATTTTTTCAAACAAGTCGAATATTACCAATGAGTATAAAGTTTATTTATTAAAATTATCTGCCCCTGAATATAGTTAAATTATTGACCAGCAACATGTGTTTGTCACTTCATTATAATAAAAAGTAAGTTCAAAATATATTTGTGACTTGGGAATATATTAATATTTAAATAAAGTTTTAAATCTAAAATACGTGAAGAATTACAACGCATATTTCATAAGTCACGACAAATTTGCTAATTAAAAGAATCAACGTCATATGTCACACGACAATCGTAAAGTAATAGTTGACAATTTTCTGTGTAAAACGCTGTCACACTTATAGGCATTAAATTTTACCATGTTTAAAAATATTTTTTGAATAAAAAATTACGTAAATATCGAACTTACAAATAAAACATCAAATTCAGTTATATTTATAAAGCAGCTTAATATGGTGCACTGGCTACATGGCAAATAAAGGCGTTGTAACAGTTTCGAATTAAGTAACCATATCTCGTTCTTTTATAGGTAAAGATAATAAGAAAGAAATGAAAATATATCAGTAATTATAATTTTCACTAGATATTGTCCGATTATCCGATATTGTCCAATTATTTATGTGTCGTCTGCTTCCTAATATAGTAAATCTGCAGACAAATGAAATGTAACAAGCTATAGATTAGTAATAAAGTATAAATATAAGCAAGTATAGATTTTTTATTTCGATCCTTCGTCTATCTTAAGGCGTATTTTCAGAGAAATAACTGTAAGTATATTTTTTGTTTAATTATATTATTCAAGCAAATTGTATTAAGATTACTCTTATATCTATGGAAATGACTATCAATACATACACACACACACACACACACACACACACACATATATATATATATATATATATATATATATATATATATAGATGTATGTGCATACTAACTTTTAACATGTTAAAAAGATGATATTTTTAAAATTAATAATATATCGTATTATAACGATTGCTTTTCTATATCTTGTTGTGTATTCATTATACTAGCTTTATCCGGGACTTCGTGACATTCACTGATGATTTGGAATAATTTTGTACGTATAAATAATGACAATGGATGAAAGATGGATGGAAAAATATAGACACATCATAGATTTGCTTAAAAAATCAACACATAAATATTATTTTCAATGGGTGTAAAACTTTTAAATACCTCTAATAAGTGTATTAGTTAAAAACCAAGTATAAAAGTTTAGTGTTCAAAAATATCAGTGTAGTGATTACTATTGTAAACCACACAAGGAGAAAGTTGAACGGTCAGGGGGAATTTTATCCATGTTATCGGCATACCGTGCACTCTAACTATTACGCCATGGCTGGTACAACTAAACTATCGAAATTATTAGGACTAATATTATTATTGTTGTCACTATTATTTTGTTTTTTATTATTAATTTTTGCAATATGTGTGAGGATCAATTTGACTAAAAACATTAATAGATTGCGTTAGCATTATCATATCGTGATATAGCTATGAGCATAAAGTTTACTAAAAACGCTATAAGATGGCGTTGGCGGTACCGATATCGTAATATTCACTAGATCAGAGTTTTGTTAATTGTAACTTGCAGAAAAAAGTATCCTATATGTTGCCCGAGGATATAAACTATCGTCATATCAAATTTTATCAAAATCCGTCCAGTAGATTTAGCCTGATTGAAAAACAAATTAACATACGAAGAGATAGAGAGACAGACAAACATTTTAAAAATGCCTTTTCTGGTTTTATTGTTATTTCAATGCTCCATCAATTACTCTAAAAATATTTTCCGTTTGCGGAATTCACTCCGTACCAATTTTATTATATGATAGATGATATGCTGTTTGTTTTTTTTTTCAACTAAGTCAAATATTACCAATGAGTATAAATATACCTAAATCAATCAAAAAAACTCTGTTATGAAATATAAATATTAAATCATGTTAAAATTTCTGTATATTTCAGAAACAATACAGACAGAAAATATTTATTTATTGCGAAATGTTTCAAAATTATTACTTCATTGCGATTAAAGTTACGAATATAGAGTTTATTTAATATGGTTTGCTACGATCGAACTTCAGCACGCTACGACAACTCCTGGTCTGGGAATGCTTAGTTTTGAAATAATTTTAGCATTAAGTATAATAAATTGCCTTCTAGTCGCAATGCCTAGAAAAGCAAGGAAACCCTCTTAGGCAATAAATTAATCATTTTATAGGCATTATTTTGACAAAGGTATAAATTCTGCAAGACGGCGATTGAAAGAAATTTCAAGTGTATATTGATTAATATATATTATTTATTACTGATGTCTTTCAGTTTATCTGTTGTTTGAGTAATTTATGATTTGTATCATGGTCGTAGAGCTTGATCCGATTGGATCATTGCAATATTTGGATCATTGCAATTTATACAACTTTCTTACATAATCTATATAAAATATATATCTTGCCCTTAGAATTGATCTGTTTAAAAGTAACATCTAATGGGATGAGTTAGGACATTTAAGTACACAAAAATTAATAACCATTAAATCAAATATATGAGGCATTGAAATTCACTGCTGTTAAACGGTCAGACTCTCTCGTATTAAACTATTCGCTTATATTGGTAGTTATATGTATAAATCGATTAATATTAAGCAGGCGTATTCGGCAAATCGAGAACTTAAAGCTACTATTAGAAACTTAATGCTGCGTTTATATTTGGGGATATTATTCGGTTATCACAGAAGTTCCATACGTACAGAGTGCACAGTGTTATATTATTCATTAACGATGTGAACAGATGTGAATATAATTATGGAATTGGAATCGAATTGATTACCTAATTAAACGTACATTTTCTTTGCTTAATGTGATATTTCTGGCCTTCATAGAACTGTTAATTAATTTGTGTTTAGAGGTTTAGTCATATAATTATATTTTCATGAATATTTTCGGCGGGTGTATAATATTGCTTGGCTGCAACATTATGGGATAGAATTGTTTAATTGTTCTTCATTTTATATTTTCAACTAGCTATCACCCATCACTGTATAAGTGTGAAGTTGAGTATAAAGAAAAAAAATAAACTTATGACTGCCTCACGGTTGTATGAAGATAATTATTTTATTTGTTTCTATTCAACGTTGTGAATAAACTGGATAACATTAAATTAAACATTTAAATGGCAGCATCGCCCGAAATACATCGTCTATCTGTTGCCTTTATTTTCCATGATTTAGAGTCGCATAGAAAGATAGAAAAAAAATAGTGCGTTTAAAATGCGGTATGGTAATAAGCATAAAGTAATACCATTTCGATATCTTATTTAATTAGCTGTTGATGGCACAGCAAATCAAATCAAAGTTTACTACATCTATCCCAATGCGAAACAAACATTTACTTCGATGTTAGTAAGTCATTAACTGTGCTCGAAACATAAGATTTTTATCTTTGATTATATGGCGTTCGAAATATAAGATTCGAGCACTGTTAATAACTCAGTTTTATTAATCAAATAATTTAAATTTAACAGACCAAATGTTTTTTACATAAATTTGAACATTTTATACCATTTTATGAGTATTGACTATAACATTGTTATTATATTGTTCCCTGTTTCTGTAAATATATTAAGATATACGAGTTTATGATACGTCGAAAGCAGAACATATACTGGAGGCAGACACAACAAGCATACATAAATTATCCAAAATATCCACAGGATTGCTCGCACAAACAGAAAGCGTTCGCTGTCAATAAAGCCAATTTCTACTTAATAAGCGATATGATTATGACATCCAGATATATTTGGATTTATTACCGAAATTAATCAGGGTTTATGCGGTTGAAATATATTATGTTATTAATAGGGTTTATGCGGTTGAAATATATTATGTTATTAGGGTTTATGCGGTCGAAATATATTATGTTATTATTAGGGTTTATGCGGTTCAAATATATAATAAAATGGGGCTATGCGGTTCAATAGGTTGTTGCAAAATTGAAATTGAGTATAAAATATTATTAGGTTAACTGTATGATTATACACGTAACGTCACCTATTATAAAAATTACAAACTTAAATTTTTACTTTAAGTAAATCAGCTTTATATTGAAACGTAAAATTACTGTATTTTCCATTTAGTTGATCGATTATCATAAAATATATGTTTATTTTACACCTAACAGAATCCACCAGTACAAACATCAACACTATTATTTTTGTTCGTTTTTGCGCAATGTGTGTGAACAAAAAACAGATTCTCAGGCAAATATCCCAAAAATAATATCTTTGTGTTCCATTATTTTTGTTATGTGACCCATTTAGGGTCACATAACCCTTAAATACCTTCAATTTACAGACAGGCCAATTCAGTTACACATTCAATTTAACAAGTTCAGTGAACAAAGTAAGCTTGCAACGAATACATACAACATCGAAAAAAATTAAGAGTTGAAGC
The DNA here is from genome assembly GCA_039881145.1 of Druceiella hillmani. NCBI lineage: Eukaryota > Metazoa > Arthropoda > Insecta > Lepidoptera > Hepialidae > Druceiella > Druceiella hillmani. The sequence continues at coordinate 27,226,013 of JAYKKI010000001.1, forward strand.
CGTCCATTTCATCAATATACGAATATGTCCGGCTGAAAAACTCGTTGCACGTTTTAAAATTTACGTAGCGCCATCTATTAATGTACATAGGTACATTATATATTGTGTAATTTATGCACGTCGGCATTTCTTTTTTGTTGTTGCATTAAAGCAATGTACATTAATTTTTAGAGTAATAAATTGGCATATATTCTGATTAAGTGAAAGAATTTCAATAATATACAAAAAAAAACTAAATGTTACTTCAAGTCAACCTCTATGTTTTTTCAAACATCTCTGCATGAAATATATTATTATAAAATATATTAATGTTTGTTCGTATAAACATATAGACAGACAAACAGATCAATAGATAAACAAAGAAACAACATTTCCAAACAATATTTATAATATATTTGTTTTACGTTTATATATTTATATATATTTGTGTTACGTTTATTATGTGCGCTTAAATAATTTTTTCATAAACGTCTTTAATGTTGATACGAATCAATTTTACCATTTTATTAAAAGTATTGATGATTATTTTAGTTACTAATATTAATCGCTATAAATTTTAGCTTCTTATTTAATATTCTGTGATAAATTTTTTACTATTCTAGTCAGTCAAAATTCACATCATTAACTGAAATTTATCGATTTAATGTCAAAAAACATGTTCCTTGTCTAGAATAAGTAACCTATTATCTAAAAATATATTACTCTCTACCAAGAAATATACATTTATTATAAACGTCCTATGTTTTGAACACACGTGGTGAAATTAGTATATTCCGGAACTGTGACGTAATATCACGTATGTACTATATGGTACATTTGTTTCTTTCTTGTGTCATGTATAGATTCATCGTCAACAAGTTCATTCCTTGCCTATAATAAGACCTCAAAACTTATTAATCTCTTCAGAAAAAGAGACTACGCTTATTACATATGTCATAAGATTTGAATATTTCTGTTCAAATTATTATATCCCGGAACCATGACTTAATATCACATACTATGTGGTCTTATTTGCTTCATTTACGTAAAAAATTTCGATTCATAATCAACCAGGCCATATTTTGTTTACAATAATCCATCGTCTCAAAATATATTACTATCCAAGGAGAAAAACGTAACGCGTATTACAAACGTCATAAGATTTGAAAGTGCATTTTAAAATCAGTTGATCCCGGAACGTGACGTAACATCACGTAACAGGAGGTATTATTTAATAAATATTCGTTAAACATATCGATTTATCGTGAAAAGGTTCATTTTATGTCTATAATAATTGAGCAATTATGACAAAGTATGTGATTGTAATATTTAAACTTTTTATTGCACGTCACAAAGACTACGCTGTCTAAATACAATGGCTCGGATTAGCAGCAAAAATTTAAATTACACTAAGTATATTGAATTATTTTATTAATTTATTGATTCAAAATTGTATCTCTAAGGTATACTAGAGAACTTTAATACAATTTTAGTGTCCTTTGTAAGGAAAGCATTGATTTTATCTAATATGAAACTTCGAAAAGACGCGGCTTCCCATGCTCGCATTTTAAATCTTTCAATTAGAAAATGAAAGTGCGTATAAAATAATTGACTTTAGGTTAGTTCTGTGACTATACGAGTATAAAATACTATATGCTGAGTCGCATAAGAGGCAATCTTTAGTAAATAAGTAGTGAAATACATATAGTTTTACCTTTGGACACTATCTGATTGTTATGAATGAAACGGTATGATAGATGCAAAGTCATTACCTTGTTCTTTTGCGGGTGACCGGATACACAGCACCCCTGGTTTAACTGATGCATTTCGTTATAGTGTCAAAACGAGCATACAAGAAAAGGTATTTATTTTTTCACAAGTTATGGTACAACTATATTAAATTTTTTGTCTTTTTGGTTGCGTAACCAGTAAATTTGACACGAACATTATGTAATTTTATTTCGATAATTCATGGATGCTTATGCCCAAATGCGAACTCTATAAAAATATTGAGAATACCTGGATAATTACTAACTTGCCTTTTATTTTAGTTATTATGTTTTTATTTCCTAATTACATGATGGAAATTTATAAACCTCATTTTTCTTTTGAGTTAAGCTTCTATATATCCATCTTCGCATGTATTACTAATGCTTTGACCAAATTGACTATAGATTTCAAACTGATGTTAAATATATCGACTACCTAAATCCTATCATTTGTGTAGTATAGATGACAAAGTTTTACTAAACTTCCCTGGCAAAGTAGTTTTCTATTACACTCTTTACTTTGATTTCTCAAATGATTTCCTACTAAACGTAACATTTCCACTATTCATAAATCAGAAGAGCAACAAAAGAGCTAGTCCAGCTAAATTATATTTACTTGGTTTAGAAATTAGGGTCAATATAGAGTTGATTGAGTTTAGGGGTTCTAAACCGTTTTAAATTTTTTGGAGTTTTCGGTTTCGGAATGTGTTTTGGCACTTTATCCTTATCCGACCATTATGGTCAACATTTGAAATTGTTAAAAAAGGTTCATTTTCATACGTATCAATTCGGTGTAAAAATGGTTCGCTTTTATGCTCGTGTTTATGTTTAATGGTTCATCTGTATATTTTATCAGCAAAGAAATGCAAGCTTCGAAATGATTGGTTTTTCGACGCCTGTTTAGTTCGTTAAGAATATATATGTCCAGCTGTTTGATCCTGCTGATTTATATACAATTTTTAATATTATTGGGAGAGTGACATCAGATGTTGCTGCTAATTCATGCGCAGTTTGAGATTTATTCGCTTCCACTTCAATTTTCAATTCATTCATTATACATCTGGCTCTCAGCTCATCCCGTGGTTCATTTTGAAGATCAAAACTGCCAAATTAAATTTTTTCAAACCATCAACATCCTGTGAATTAATAAGCTTCGTCCTTGTCAAATATCTTGTTGGTATTTCGAATTGTCTGCACTGCATTCTTTCTACAAAGAAATTAATAATCAAAAATTTATGACATGACAACCCTATGATTTTGAGTTTAATTGCGTTTTATGTTATTGACTGTTATTTTGAAGGACGAAAGAAGAAGACAAAGTCATAGTTTATTTCACATGTTTAAAATACGCACAAATATTCTGCACCGTTTATCTCCTCAGGATCGACCGCTTTAAGAATACAAGTATGGTGTTGCTTGATAGTTCACGATCGATCAATATTTGGGATACCGTTTGTATGTTTGTAGTACACTTCTGTTTATATTTAGTATACTCCGTCTACAAATAATTTGTATTTATGTTAGCTCTTTTCGGTGGCTTTGCCAGCGTATAATTATTATTACTGAAAGTAAAAGGTATTTTGTGCATATCTCTTTGAAACTGTAATTTGAAGCCAAATTTTATGAAACTCGATTGAAAAGTCAAGTCATAAATGTGGAATTGTGAATGTGGATTGAATAGTTGAGTCATAAACGGGGTTAATTACATTATGCCAAAGTGGATCGTTATCGAAAAACTTGTTTTTTTTATACATTTTTCAGAAAATCTGGGTAGATGTCTTTAAAAATTAATGAAAAAGCTATGGTGGACATCTTTAAAAATTAATTAAAAAACTGGAAATTTTATGGTATTTACTTTTGTTTCCTGATTTGTACACATTCTAATACGTAATAAACAGTGATTACATTTAAATAACAAACAATTTTATAATTTTGTTCAAATACTCGAACCAAAATGATTTATTGTAGCAAAAAATCACTGATGTACATACTTGGCGGAAAATTGTAAAAATATCTACGTATTATTAGCTATATATAATATGGTACAAACGTTGTCATTATTAACTAAATCGGAGATTTATTAGAATTCTTCGGAGTTTTGTTAAATAATTAGTTTCATTTAGACAAAAGAAATGCCAGTGGCTAAGCTTAGAGTTAGGATGTATACTCTAAGGACTAAGCTATAAATAAACATAGGTTCGTAAATAACAAGTACGTGTCATAAAACTTACCAGAAAGGTTCCGGTTGTGCAGTCCTATTTCATTTGTAGTAATGTTTATTTTCTGCCATTATTTGTTGACAATAAGAAGAATGGTTTCGTAAACCAGTATATGTGCTTATTTATGACATTATTCATAATTAGATAAGACGAAAAGCTTTCCTCCTCAAATTGAGACTACAAGTAGTTAGTCTGCTTGTACCACTTTTACCTTGTGTGGATACATCCTAAATGTACGTTGATTTTTATTTTGGAACTTTTAGACTTAATTTTGTTTATTGGACTATTTCTGTATTCCTTTGTGACTCGGCTTGTGTGTTGGACTGTGAGCGATTGCCTTCCCGACGACTTGGCGTTATTAAAGAACTGTTATGGCTGGAATCTTTTTCACTCATTTTATAAGGGAATCCTTTGCCACATCCGCACTCGAAAGAGAAATACGCTGATATGATGTATTGTTACGGATATTATGACGGCAACGCTGCAGCTGCTCGTCGTATCATCGTCCATTTCCAGACCACCAGACATCTGACAATACTGTATTCATTGCCATGTATCAACGAATTGATGAGACTGAATGTAAGTAAAGGAGATAGTATGATATTGACAAATCACGCATGTACACTTAGGATGAAGAAGAAGAAACTTTTCTTCTTTTTCAAGAAGACCCCACAACATCTGCAGATTTTGCGGCGAAACAACTAGGTATGTCACAATGGAAATCTTGGTTCACTCTTTGCACTATAGGATCGTATCCATATCATTATACACCCGTGCACGTAATCGAAGGAGATTTTATCAGATGGTTAGACTTCTGCAGATTCATGCTAAATGCTGATGCAAAGGATCTCATGGTTTTCAGAAAGAATATTGTGGATATACTAGTCGAAGTTTGACCAAGACGGCTTTACGAATTACCATAACATTCATTTTTAAGCCCCAAATTTATAAGGAAACCCAAACAAAAAGAGACCAACAGGATCACAGCGATGTTTTTCGTTGAACATGTGGATGGGAATAATTAACGACAATTTGTTTGGCCCATATTTTCTTCCTCATAATTTAAATGCAGAAACGTACGAACAGTTTTAAAGGAAAATATATGTGGGCTACTTAAAGATTTGCGTCCAGAAACAAGACGGAAAATGTTTTATCAACATATGATTTCTTTGTTACATTATGATTTTCTCGCACATTTCATAATTACTGTGAGATAGTGGGTGGATAATGAATTTCCCATCGGTGTATGGGCAGAGGAAGACCCATCCCTTGGCCGACAAGATGCCTAGACCTGACGTCGATGGACTTCTTCGTTTAGAGACAAATGAAGTGTTTGGTTTATGACGTATCAGACGTAATAAACGCAGCAAATGAAATAATAAACAATTTATCAAGTTCTGTAGCAAAAAGTAAATTAAGGAAAAGAACGCCGACCGTCTTAAAAGGAAGCTTACATTTTGAAAACGAACTGTAAACACTTTTTTTGATTTTTACAAATAATTTCAAATAAAGAACTTTTTTAAATTTAGAAAGAAGATTATTTTCCTTTTTCATCAAAATAGTTAAGTTTGTTCAATCGATTTGTTATTTATGGTACATATTTGTATTATTAGATAGTTAATAATGTTTTTAAGATATTCCGCTGATTATTACGTCAGTGTCTTTTTGCAGAAATAAATAATTTTTAATCAAGAATTTGATAAAAATGTTAAAACTTGTTAAGTTACGGAGCTCTTATTAAAACAAATGTACAGATAAATTTAAATGTAATTACTGTTATACGTAATAACGTATCAGGATTTGTATGTACCAGAATATAAAAGTAAATACCACGAAAATCCATTATTTTTTTCTAATAATTTTCAAAAATGCCTACCCAGATTTTCTGAAAAATTTGATGAAAATACAAATATCTCTATTATGTTCCATACTGATACTTATGAGTTATTTGGTTGCTAATGAGCTCTCCTAGTATCCCTTAAACGGATCGTGACATATAATCAGTAACCTTGACTATATACATATATATATATATATATATATTTATATACATATATATATATATATATATATATATATATATATATATGTATATATATATATATATATATATATATATATACACATACGTTATGAAACACGCACAACTGGCATTGACCTCCTGTCCTTGACGAATTTTGCTTTCCTAAAATATTTTTTTTGTCAAATAGAACATGAAATAAGGATTTTTCAATTCATACCGAAGAGATTCAATATGCCCCCACTCTTACTAACAAAGTACTTCAGAGTAATATAGTTAATAAGGTACTTGAAATAAGTATGTAAGTTATACTTAAATACTTTTAATAATAAATAAGTTAAAATATGTGAACATCCATACAAATTTTCATTCCACATTATAAGAGTTGATTTTTCAGGGGCTAATTATTTTCTTAAGTAAAATAGGTCTTATATGACAATAAACTGGTCATTGTTTATCTGTATGCGAAATTTCACACAAATTAGTAGGATGCACAAGTCACATTTTAAAACATTACACAATCATACAGTACCTAAACTGATAGTTTCTTATAGGTAGATTATGTTACTTATTTTGGTAAAATATTCCAAACTTTTTGAAATCATGTTTTAATTTTCTTGAAAAGTCTCCTGTGATAACAATTCGTTAATGTTTGATGCGTAATTATTAGAAATTAATCACTTATAAAGTAAAGCAAAGTTTAATATAATTTTACGCATCAGCTTGAATGATGGCTTGAAATTAAAACAAGAACTTTTAAACTGAACATTTGTAAAGAAATAAAATAATGGCGATTGCTATAAAACGGTAACAATCGAACAATCCATCGTGAAGTTAAAAATAGTTCAGATAGGACGATGAAATAATTTAATTAGAGTACGTGAATCTCAGTGTAGTAAAGTTCATATTTAATATTTTTAAACATCCAATAGTGTACTGCAATCAGGGTAGTTAAAAGAAAGTAGAAAATCTGTTAAGAGCGAGTAGAAATCTGTGTGAGGGTTCTGTCCTCATTGAGGCATATACAAACATTTAAGGTTCATAGTAATTTTATTAAATTATTTATTGACAATTAAATGAAACTACGTGATGTATTATTATTTCTACTTTCTTTAAGTTCTTTACCACGATCTAGGTTTCGTTGGATTACATCTTCAGGTGGGCTATTAGCAAAGATCTTTGCTAATAGCAGACCTGAAGATGTTGTAATACAAGGAAACCTAGGTCGTGGTAAAGAACATAAAGAAAGTAGAAATAATAATACATCATGTAGTTTCATTTAATTGTCAATAATGAATTTCTATAAAATTAACGCCAAATATATTCAATAAATTATTTATATAAATATATTACGTAGAATATCTTATTACCATTGACAATAGCCTGCTTCATTTCCTCTCGAATGCGCGTATCATTGGAGATAATTGAGAATCTTAGTGCATAACTTCTCGCACTAGTGACGCTGCTACTCATCACTAGTCTGTGGCATTCTGCCACTCGATTATGAAAATCATCTAGTATATCTACATACAAGTGTGTAAGTATCGTGAATTTTTCAAAAACCATGAGATATAGAGTTATAGCTTTAGTTTTTCGGTAAACATTAAGTGAAATTATAGGAATGCTCTTCTTTCATAATTTTTACTTTCGCAGGTTAAAAAGGTGAAGAGGATGGACATGCTTTTGTGGAGATTTTTAGCTATATCTCCAGAACGGTTTTCGATAAAAATTTGAAAATAAAGCTAGTTTCGTAATATTTATTAAACATCTCGCTATTTCAAATTTCTCGGTGCTTTCGTTTGATAAACTCCTTGAAAAATATTTTGAATACTCCATTTACCCTTAAAAATCCATATAATTAAATTATCGAATGTTAATCACTGAGTTCCTTGCCGGTTAATGTTGCATATTAAAAGTTTCTTGGTCGAATAATCTTTCGGAAAACAGTGACTCACAAATCGATGGACGAAGACGTTAAAGATCTTAAAGAGGTTCTATTTATTCCTTTTGATGTGACAGTAGAAGCTACTTTTAAAAATGTTTAAATATTTTTAATGAATTGATAGACTTTTGTCAAAATCACGCCATTTCCATTTATTTCTATATTGAAAAACGTTAAAAAAATTTTGCCTCCTAATACCTGAAAAACCAATGGTTTTTCTTTATTTTTAATATTTATGCTATTATCAACAAGTTGATTATAAGTGATAAGTATGCTATACCGTATATTTAGTCCATGAATTTAACGTGTTTATTTGTATTTCTTTGATTATGACTAAATTTAACAAAATTTGTCAAAATTGTACTTGAAGCATTCATGAGTTTTTTTAAATATTATAGAAGTCAGTATGAATACAAGTTAATCAAGTTGAAGCCCCTGTCTGTGATTTTTTAATACGTGGTTTGTAATAAGTTTAACCGTTTGTTTAGATGGCGCTTAAGGAACATTTGCCATATTTAAAATTGTTGTCTGTCTTCATATGATTAGGTTTTTTGAAATGACTTAGCTTTACCGAAAGACTTGTAGAAGGGAGAAGACTTCTTTATTAAAAATCATGATTAACTTGGTATTTTTCAGAGTAGCGAGTACCTACCAAGGAATTAAAACACGGTTTTCACCTACAGTCGAGTAGTATAAATCGAATATAATTATTTTCACATCAGACTGAAACATAAATTGTATTGGAATATGTTGATTTCATGAAGGGCGCATTTTAGTTTGAGTATTAATATAAAAATCGGTTTACGAAATTTACGGGGTAGTGCAGGGGGTATGATAAAATTGATCTTTCATTTATTTGCAGTAGTGAACGGCTGTTGTTAGAAAGCGCAGTTGTAGTTTGAGGTGGATTTGTTACGGGAAGAAATTTTGTATTTTTGAATTTATTAATATTTATTCGACAAATCGCACAAGGGGCTTCGAAAAAATTATTTTTATTCCTAGCGGCATTATATTTGTACTACCGACTCAAAGTTACAAAAAAAAAAAAAAAAAAAAAAAAAAAGTCGTACCTTACATCTCTGTTTGTTTCCCCATTTCCTGTAACTTTATGGAAGATACATTTTACGTTAGAAGGTATCGGTAAAGAAGATTGTATCAGATATACGTATTGTTTGCAGATGAACATTAAGTTAATCCTGCAAAATTTTATGTGACCCTAAATTTTGCATGTAACACTTTCTAATTAATTTTTTCATTGTTTATTCGTTTTATTCGTTGTACAGTACAATTTATTTTAATTTCTTTTACACTTTCAATCTCAGAGATTGTAATGAAGAAAACCACTTACTACTTTTACGAAATTAAAAATATTAATTTTAGAAAATTAAACACTTTAAAATAATTAGAATTATTAATATCTTTCAATCGTTATTTTATTAATAATTGCTACCCTAACTACAGCGGCTAAGCCATCCAGGAGATTTACATTTTTAAACACTTGTTTTCGTATCTACATTTACATGTCGTACAACTAATCCCTCATACTACCTGTTACAGTTTTACTACTAGCAGCTTTTTTTTGTTTAAAACTTCCTGTTTAAAACTTCTGTTTAAAACTTCTGTGTACCTTGATTATATTATAAAACTGTAGCTAAAAGCGAAAATTTTTAACAAAAAAATAATATAATTGATTTTTACGTATTTGCTTGAGAGCCAAACTGCGAAAATCTTTATGTGAAAATGTGACCTGACGTTGAATGGAATATGATCAACGTGATATTAAATGGATAAATCTTTATAGAATGATATACATACATATATATATATATATATATATATATATATATATATATATATATATATATATACACATATATTGTTACATTCATTATATGATGAACAAGTAGATTACTCAAGCTCAGCATTAATATTTCTATCTCGTATTGAAAGTTCTTTTGGTTGTTCCTTAGAAAACTGGTTGTTTCTCCGGTATGAAACTACCTTATATGTTAAACAAAATGAACAGTCTAGCAAACATTTTGTCAAACAAAACGTTTGGTTAAACGATGCAAAGTGTGATTATATTAATGAAGAAAGACACAGTCATAGTTTAATCCTAAATCAACCAGAGTCATTTTATAATACAAATTATGTTTGGACGATTTCACATTAGGAGAAGTAAAGTTAACTTAACCATAGTATAACCTTTTAACCTAACCATAGTAATAGCATTAACGCGACAGTCATCGTTCTTTCCTACCTCTTTCCGTACATGGAAAAAATACTTCTTAAAAAAATTACATTACTATTTTTGTAAATTTAATTCGGGAAACACTTTTCCAATTATAATTAGTCCCAATAGATACCATCTATGGACCCAGTACAAATAAGCTGAAATTAGTACAATCTAATTAGTTTTCGTTAGATATAGGTAGTTATAAATTTTTTGTTGGCGTAACTTAAGGGTAAAACAGATACCAGCCCAGAAACTTTTTATTTTGTTCGTTCCGCTGAGTACAATTGAATGCATCATTCAGATTTCGGAAGCTTTTGAAAGCATATGTACGTGCTTACATACGTACGTGAGTTCGTATGAACGTATGTACGTACGTATGCACCTGGAATACATACATACGAACAGACTCCGATGTGGTCCTGCTTATATCATCCTCGACTCCCGGATGCTAACCAAATACTTTTGTCGTTTTGATATAACTCCAAATAAGAAAACATTTAAAGTAACTAAAATTATTCAACTTATCGACGAAAGAAATCTCTTTAGTACGAGAAGGACTCGCACTACGAGGGTTTTGTACACATTTGCACCCTTAAAAACATTTAGTATTTCTATTAAACTATATACAAATATGATTTTTTCACAACGTATGTACATTGTCTACCATATCTTTGACAGGTGTAAATACATAACGCATATTAAAAAAAAATGGGATCTAGAATTAATGCTATAGATTTTCTACAGCTTTTGCGTAGACTTCTAAAACTCTATTTTTTCATAATTGTAGGTTCATTTTTCTTTGAAATGGGGATGGGATGGGGGGCAAAACTATTTTGTAAATATTTTTAGTGTGTCTCTGTAGATATAGTACCTAAAACTATGAAGAAAATATTTTAGGGATCCTCATAAGCATCGTTTTCAAAAGATAACCCACATTACATACTTAAGTAATTGTTTTTTCGATTAATTAATTACACCACCCCACCGCTAAATAATTATTTTAAGTATTAGCTATTGAGATATGAGAGGGTTAATATGCCTTTTAACTTTGTACGTCAAGCGGCTATCTCAGAAAAACTCCTGTGACCGGCTACCAGATGAATACGTAACTGATCATATGGTGATTTCGTTTTTTCTTTTGAGGTGGGGATTCTAAAAAGGAGAAAGATTGAAATGCTATCTTAATTTCGACGCAGGAGCCGATGATGGCATTTTGACTAATACTGTTTGTCTCCGATGTATTAATGGAACTTAACCTGACATAATAGGGTATTTGACTAATGTCGATATTTTTAGTAAAAATGTTTTAAAACTGTAGAGAAAGTTTAAAAAAATGTAACGATGAAAAAAATAATTCACATAATGAACAATTAATCGAAACTTCTAAATAATGGGGCGTTTCCGCGCGAATCGTAGTTCGTCAGTTTTTAAGTCGCCATAACTTTGTAATGAAAAGTCCTAGGTACGATATATTTATTTTAACCGTTTTTAATACTATTACTTATTCTATTTTAATAATAACAAAAATGTAGTTAAATACCCTATTCAACTCATAGTAATATGAATTACAAATAATAATCCCACCGCCCGCAACACTGAGAAATAACTTGTTGAGTTTATTTATTAACATCGTAAATGCATTTTCTGCTTAAAATATTATTATTCTAACCCCTTTTCGGCGAGGGATGCGTATGCCATTAACGCCTCCCGAATTCAAATTAATTTTGTTTATTTTCCATTTCGTTAAAGCTCGTATCATTTTTCCGAGTCGGATTAATTGCAGCATCTGTTGTGGAATAATTAAAGCTGTCTTTGGATTACTTACCAGTGTTTTCGAAAAGTCAAATTTAATAAAGGGAATGTCGATTTCTGCTTGTTTTTATATTTAAATTTTTGACACAAACGAATTTTTTCGGAAAACAATTTCATTTTTTATGCGGAATAAAATCCGTGCTAGGGTCTTATTTTAAACTGTAAATGAAAAATTAATTAAAATCGAACGTATGTCAATTTGTTTTCAGCCACTAAAGCACAACAAGGACTTTTTAGGGTTACGTAGCTAAACTAGGAAACGTTATGATTTCGCAATGTCCGTCTGTTTGTTTCTGTATCACAGTCGTTTTACTCATAGATTCTTAGTTCCACGAAGTTGCTATTGGCATTGTTATATAAACACTTATAAAGCCTACAAACTTACAAAATAAAACCCTTAAAAAAGTTTTAGCGTACCTTTCCTGCATCTGAAGTGATGGTGAATTTTGTTTTGCATACTTCATTGTATACGATTTTGCTAAATAGATTTTCCAAAATTATTGGGAGTATGTCAGAAAAACTATTCAATGCAAGGATCCATTCAAGAAATGTTAATCTTCGAAGCGGTAATTTTGCTCAGAGTTACGTTTTCCTATCCCCTACCAGTTAAACTGCTATATTTGAATATCTGAAAAAGTATTCATAATGGCAGTATATATAATAAAATTATAAGGAAAATTTTCAAAGCTACTACTTAGCGTTGAAAATTTTCCCTATTTAGTAATTAAAAATTTCCTTATTTACTTTACTAGTTTACGAGTAATAATCGACCTATTTATGTCAAGTAGTCTGATCTCTAAAAAGTTGATAGAAACTTCATACAAGTGATTTAAATTAATTGCAAAAATAACTTTGTATTTTAAAATGTATACTTGTTAGGTCTATGAACGATACACTAAGCAATCAATTTAGATATTGAAATAGTAAGAAATGCTATATTTTTACACCAGTGAAAAATGTAACATGTAATATATTTATATTGTGAAGAATTTCAATTCAAAGGAAATATTATATACTCTAAAATATTTATAAGTGTGTAAATGTATACGGAATGTTCGTAGTGCGAGTTGTACCTATGCTTGATAGGTTTTTATTTATGGTAAGTGTATATTGTGGGTACATATGTGAGTTTTTCACAAATTGTTAATATCGCATTTAAGCCATAAAACTTTAGAGACAGAAAAGTTTGACTGCGTCTGACGTCTGCTAGCATCTGGTGATTAATATATACGTAAAATTAACAGGGAAACAAAGGTTTACAGTTTTAGTACACAGATAATACGCTGATGTTATTTTCTATTCACGTACACACGCATGCACGAATGTATATATGCACGTAAGAAAATTTCTTCTTCGAATTATTGGAATCGACGCTCATCTTTGATGTAAATAATATTTTTTTTATTTTCTATACATACACACAAGCATGTAGGCGTGTATGCATACGCGCACAAAATTTCCTTCTTTGAATCGTTGAAATCAATGCTTATCTCAATTTAAGAGATTACGTATAAAATTACAAAAGTTACAGTTTTAGTACATAAACTATCCCCAGATTTTATTTTCTACACACAAATACACTCATGGATGTACATATACATGCACGCACAAAAATTTCCTTCTTCCAATCGTTGGAATAAACGCTCATCTTCAAGAGAGGACACATTCACCAGATTTTAAGAACAATTAAATGAAACTACGTGATGTAGTATTATTTCTACTTTCTTTAAGTTCTTTACCCCGACCTAGGTTTCGTTGTATTACAAGATCTTCAGGTGGGCTATTAGCAAACATCTTTGCTCACAGACCATCTGAAGATGTTGTAATACAACAAAACCTAGGTCGTGGTAAAGAATTTAAAGAAAGGAGAAATAATACTACATCACGTAGTTTCATTTAATTATGAATAATGAATTTCTACAAAATTAACGTCAAATATATTCAAGATTTTAAGAATTAAAAGCATTCTAAGTTCGCTTCAAAAAAAATTAATTGCAGACTGAACCGAACAACGAACACGGCACACTTTATATACCATACCAGAGATTTTTAAGAATTTTGTATGACATAGTAGGAACCAATAGGTCAACTTATATGTCTATGATGACTTGAATATTCAACATAGACGGATGATTCACAGCTAAATGAAACTACCTTATATATTTTTATTTCTACTTTATTTAAGTTCTTTACCACGACTTAGGTTTCATTGTATGATAACATTTTTCGATGGATAATTAGCAAAGATCTTTGCCAATTGAAATATATTTGCTAATTGCCCACCTGAAAATGTGATACAACGAAACCCAGATCGTAGTAAAGAACTTGTGTATAATGAATTTCTACAAAATTAACGTCAAATATATTCAAGATTTTAAGAATTAAAAGCATTCTAAGTTCGCTTCAAAAAAAATTAATTGCAGACTGAACCGAACAACGAACACGGCACACTTTATATACCATATCAGAGATTTTTAAGAATTTTGTATGACATAGTAGGAACCAATAGGCCAACTTATATGTCTATGATGACTTGAATATTCAACATAGACGGATGATTCACAGCTAAATGAAACTACCTTATATATTTTTATTTCTACTTTATTTAAGTTCTTTACCACGACTTAGGTTTCATTGTATGATAACATTTTTAGATGGACAATTAGCAAAGATCTTTGCCAATTGAAATATATTTGCTAATTGCCCACCTGAAAATGTGATACAACGAAACCCAGATCGTAGTAAAGAACTTGTGTATAATGAATTTCTACAAAATTAACGCCAAATATATTCAATATATAGATGAATTTAGGATCGAGAATATAAGTGTAGGTAGATAGTAATATTGTTTATCAACTACACGAATCGTTAATAGACATTTGACAATTTTTTTTCAATTTATTAAAATATAATATAATATTCAAACATAAGTTTTCTATTTTTACATGTAAGTGAGCTTTGACATGATAGTTTTCTACATGTAAGTGAGCTTTGACACGTTTATTTTCATTGATATATATATATATATATATATATACAAATATATATATATATAACAATGAAAATAAATGTTCACATGTGTGTATTTAATACGATTTAGTGGCCGTCAACTTTAGTGAGCTGCGTCAAGCGGTATGCGATACTAACTTTAGCATTACAATAACCACAATTTAGCTTGGGCTGCTAACAAAAGCAAGTAAACCCTTTCAGGGAATAAATTAATCATTGTGTTGGCGTTATACTGACAAAGGCACAATTTCAGTGTTCGACAGTTCAACGAAATTACATTATTTAACTGATAAAAGTAATTTATTACTGACACATGTCCCTCGAATTGTTTTTAAGTCATTTATTTTACGTATCTGTACAAAAAAGGATAATTTTAAATTCGAAAAAGTTCACATTTTAATTTTGTAAAATTTGTTACTCTTTGTTATTATGAACTTTTAAATACAATTCGCAAACGTTAATTATTTGAATTTAAATTAAATTCTTTTAACTGTTGTCTAATATTTCTTTAATTGAATTTTCCTTGACTAAAACATAATAAATTAACTTAGGTTTAGTTAATTGTAATTAAATGGTTTATTGCAATAAAATAGGTATATCAATCAAGTTGGGAACATACTATTATATATCAGTTTGAGTAAATATTTTGGAAGTTATTACATAAACAAGGAAGAACTAGAGTAGATAAAGTTGTATTTAGTATTTCCGAAATATGAGCGGGTGCTTATGTATTTGCGGAATATGTAGTTTATTGTATTGGTCATTTAATTTGTGAAAATGGAAAAAATTAATAATGTAGGTTCTCTATAAAGAACGTTAAAATGAAGATCATGGCAGTATAGGGGGTAAATAAATTAGAGACTACAGGGACACTCTACTTTGGAAAAAAATATAAAAGTTTGTTTATCTGTGTTCCAACATTATTAGCAAAGAACTGTACAAAGATTAAGTGGAAAAATGAATTGTAACAAAAAAAACATCTTGTTTCAGTTTTATACGACCTGGAAAGTTAAAAATATCAGATCAAGAATTGAGACCAAACTTCTTAATTTTTCTGATGTAAGCTATAGAAAAACGATAAAAATAACTCGGATTACATACAGGACTAATTATACCTATTTTAAAAGTTAAATTGATGGAAATCTGAAAAGTTCACTAGCAGTGTGCGAGACAAAAGCCCGCCTGAAAAAAATTAATTCGTAGACCGATCAGATCCTTACCACTTTCGATACCATGCAGACAGTCCCGAATCGCTACTCTTTTGCGCATATGTCAGTTAACATTTTTGTATTTTACACACACTATTTGTATCAGTACTTTACGTAACTACTATTAAAAGTAAGATTGAAATAAATATAGTACATCAAATTTTATCTCAGATATCTCCATCATTGTTACTCAAAGTACGCCCCTTAGAAAATTAAAAGCCACTTAGTTCACCACGCATAAAATAATTGACTCAAGTGCAGTAAGTTTTCCCCTAATTGCACGTGGAGCACTCTAGCACCCCATCTCGTGATAGCCTGCACTGTTCGACTTTAAAAGCACGCAATTTAAATAAATAAGTATGCAATTAATAAAGTTTTTTCTTTAAGAAAAGTCTGACGAAAATAAATGAAAACAATATAAATAAATTCAAATAATCTAAGCAAAAACTTTTGTAAAATCTCGGCGGCGACGAAAAAGTACACAGGACGAGAACAATCACCTTCTTTTCTTCCGTGAGGGTGGGGGAGCAGGCTCGTCGAGTAACTGATGCATGTAATTACAGTGTCAAAGTGTGCGATAGAGAAAAAGTTTTTATTCGTCCGTGAGTTATGGCGCAACTTTGTAAAACTTTTGTGTTTTTGCTTACGTACCTGGAGCACAAAGACTTCACTGTACGCACAGTGTTTATTTACGGTTTGCGATCTGCGGACTTAACGCAATACATTACCGCCAACGATTTGTGTAACATACTTATTTGGTCCTCGCCCGCTGCAAAAGCTTTATCTCGGCTTACACACAAAAAAGGGTTTCTATTTCAATTTGTAGAAAAGAAAACAACAAGTTTACCTGTGCTTTTGACGGGTCCAATTCGGTGCGGAAGTACAATTTGTATCCAGGTAAGTTGTTTCTTGCTGTTAGTGACGTATATTAAACGTAGCACTTAAACAGTTTGGCTTTGGTAGAGCGGCACCGAAAGGATATAATTGTTGGCAGCATAAAATGTGTGACTTATGAGTATCGATTTGAGGAAGTCCTTCATGCTTTTCATGTTTTCTCTGTAAAACTTCACACTTTTTGTGTTATCATGGAAAGTCTTGCCTTAGACTTTCCCTGAGCGATTGTTTTCTTTTTCTAGATTTAAATGAAACGTTCACCTTTATGGTATTCATTTGGAACGGCTTGTGCTGTGGTTTTGAACAAATTATCAATTTTCAAATGATGAATTTTGACACGACTTTCATAAGGATCAACGTTATTTCTTCTAAAAATATGTTACAGTCAGAAATCAAATATTTTTGATACTATACTCGGAATACTATTGATCGAAATCAGTTTGGTAGTTTTAGATATTAATATATCTTTTCGATAAAATTCATGCATTAAAATTGGAGTTTATAAATGTAAATACTATATTTTATACATATAAAGTACGTATGGTGATATTTATATAATGTAGAGCGAAATTTTTCTGTATTTTTGTCCATATATGGGCGCTAATTACCAAAGCTACTGAGCCAATTTCGATGAAACTTTCACTATAGTATTCTTTGGTCATTCCGCATATTTCCAGGTTATGTTGGTAAAATCATACTTTTTCTAAAGAAAACGATGATGAACATAAAAAAAATGATCAAGTGCAAGATTGGATCGCGCATCTAAGGTACCTTATCTATTTTGAAATTAAATTACTTCATAATAAGTCATCAATGATAGGGACTGACGATAGTAATAACTAATATAATTAAGAAGGGGGTGGGGGGCAGATATATTATTGGGAAGATTTAAAAACCATGACGTTTAAAATGACCGTTATATTCCTGGGCTTATAAAAACCGTATTTTTTTTCATAACTTTAGTTTCAGTAGTTAAAAAGAAGGGGTGAATATTTTTTGCGTGTTTTATATTTTTATTTGAATGAATACTATCTAAACGTATAAAAAACCCTTTTAAACAGTACTATGCATGGAATTAATTTTTTTCCCTATATTTAATTTGTCCACTTTCCACCCTCTAAAAGTTCCATATAGATAATTTTAAATTTAAAAAAAATCTAAAAGTTTCATAAAAAGAATTTTAAATTTTATAAAAAACCTGAAAGTTCCATAAATTGCAATTTGTGCGGGTTAATATGCTTTATTATATGCCAAATTTCAAGTTTATACGTTAAGCGGTTTCTGAAAACAAAAACGGCTGTGAGAGACGTACAGACAAAGACGGGAGTGATCTTAAATGGATTCCTTTTTCTTTATGAGGTAAAGAAGTAAGAAAAAATTGTTTTTGACACTTCGATTACTCCCCAAAAACCCCATCGAAATACTCTGGAATAGGGAATTATTTTATTTTAAGAAAGTTGATCTAGTAGAACGTATTGGTTAAGGAGCCGATTATGGACAGAGAAATAGTTTTTGAATCTAATTACTGAACTTATGTTAAATGGTAAGGAACTCCGCGATTATTTTTTTTATTAGAAGGGAAACTCCCTTTATTTTTATGATAAAATTGTATATTTAATTAATAATTAGCTGGAAAATAATATACTGTCCCGTACGAAATAATTTTATTGGATGAAAATTTTAATGTATGATTAGACATACAGCTAATTTATATATCATTTATTTTCCACTTTTAATTAATAGTATGTAGGTCTTCCCACACAACTCTTCATCAAGTATTATGAAGGGGAAGGTTGTGCAACATGTTATGACCTTCTCATCTTATAAAGAAGAGACGTAAAATAATTATGCTAGACATTTAAAAGACGTTTTTAATGATAAACTGTCAAGTGAAATCTGTGGAAAAAGATTTTAATTTTAATTTTAATAAAAAGTGTTTAATATAAAGAGGAAATTAAAAAAAAATGAATAATATTTTCTCTCATATCAACTATATCTTCAGGTATAACTACGCGACAATCCGTCTTAAATTGAAAGAGTTTTATGATATTAGTTATATGAGAAGTGAGATACTATGACATGCGTATAGAGAAATGGATAAACGGATATATCCTACGTATGAAAATTCCGAGATATTTCCATAAGTATTTGCAGTGTTGGCTAAATAGAAGGATTATATTAATTTAGTCAGTGTTTGTAATCACTTTTGTTGCGCAAAAAAGCAGTCTTTCCAATTTCTTTAGACAAAATTGGGAGAAGTCGTCTTTCGTTTCGTTTATATTTTTCTCATATGCATAGAAGAAAGAGTACCATCGCGCAAATATGATCCAAAGGGTAAAGGAATTTTCTTCATTTTGTAGTGTATTTATGCGTTGTTTTAATTTATATTATTATTACTAGGGACTAGTTAGAAATATCGCTAGTAACCAGGGACTAGTTCTAAATGTCGCTAGTAACCAGGGACTAGTTCTAAATATTGTAGATAAAGTGAGAAAACATTTAATTTTTGGGCCCCAAAATATTTTCGTTATTTTCTAACTGCTAATATAGGGAAAACAATAGACAACTTAATGTTAAATGACGATAATATTACAAAGTAACCTAGTCTATCGTTGACTTAATCAAGAAGACATGGTCATTATTTTATGAGAAAATACAGACTTGAATATTGGCGAGACCGTTGAAATAATAAAAACAAAATTCGGGTGTTAAAATAATGACGCCGAATGAAGAAAGGTCAAAACAAATTCTTCTTTTCACCGACGAAACCAACGAAAAATTTTGCTCGATAAATTAAACAAGTATCTACGTCGCTTAGCTTTCAGACAGCGACCATATCCATTATTATAACAAAAATAAGGGTCGCACCGTCTGTATCACTCTGAAATAATATTTTCTCTTCTCCTAATGATCATTCTACAATTATTTTCCCTCAAGGTATGATATTAACCCTTTCATGGCAAAGAACGCGTATACCTCAGACACATCTCATGTTTTAATTAATATTGTTTATTAACCATATATTTTAACACCTCAATACTGCCTGGAGTGACATTATTTGCAATATCTCTTACAATATATTTAAAACTACCGTTGGATTATTTACGAATGTTGTTTGGTATACTAAATAACTAAAATGGATTTAATGGTCTGTCTTTTATTAAATATAAGTAATTATGTGATATTCTTAAACAAAGCCAGTTGGGATATTTCCAAAATTGCACGAAAAATGAAAAACCAAAATTAAGTAAACATAGTCAAAATGTGTACTGTGGGTAGATTTAAAAAATTGTCTAGAAATCATTAAACTGCTTCGAATACAGAATGTTATTTACGAGAACTCTTGGTAAATAGCTAAAAATAAAATGTATAATTCAATTGGAAAAAAATACTTCAAGAATCTATCTGAAATATGGAAAAAAAACTTCAAAGAATCTATATAACCTTTTATTTCATTGACTTCTTTGTCTATTAGTTTAAATATTTGAAGAAAAATGCTTTCAAGCGTAATAAAAATAAGTTATCAATTAAGAAAAACTGTTTGATGATATATGAATATTCCTTCTTCTATTTGGCCTGAACAACGATAAATTCTAAGATTTTCTAGTATTTTTTTAGATTTATGGAGTAGTAACAGTGGAATACCAAATATTTACGAAATATTTGTTTTTGAATTACTTCCTACTTTTACCAGAATTCACCGGTAAATTTTAAGATTTATATCAGTTACGCGGCAAATGTGAAAAAAATGTCGTATTGGGATTTGCAAGCTACGTCCCGTACTCGTGGGCGTACAGTTTCTTCATTTAATAGGAAAATTTAAATGCATATATATATATATATATATATATATATATATATATACATGTATATTTAGATACTCTGACGGCTTTTTTGCCCCAAAAAAAATGACCTATCAGGGAAGAGAAGCAAAATTTGGTGTTATATTTACTACAAAGATTTATTTAATATTTTTGAAGACTCTCATCTTGGGATTGATTACGGTCGAAATATGAGAATGCTAAAAAATTTAATTGTAATTACAAAAATATTACAGTTACTCTTCGAATCAATTAAGTTGCATGAGATCCGTCAGGAAAAATAGAAAATTTCATAAAAGGATAATGTCGCAATATAAATGAACTCATGATGCTAGATTAATCTAATGGATTTACAAACTATCATTGTTTTGGCTTTTAGAGTAACCAATACACTCAGAAGAAAAGAAACAAATCAAAATCGAATTAAAGTAATGTGTGTGTGCATTCAGACTTTACGATTCTATAACAAAACAAGTGATCTATGGAAAGGGCTGAGAAGAAGCGCTGAAAAGTCTGCACGCATGCGAGTTTGAAAATGGGGACGGAGCGAGTTGAAAAATATTCGTGTTAATGTTTTCATACAAATATTTTTCATCACTTGTCGCATATCTGGAGTTTTAATTGGAGTTAAAATTAACCAGTGAATCTTTGCAAAATTAAATAGTAATCGTTTATTTTATATCTCGGGGTTTAACCATTATTACTTGGTAAATTTTAGGATTTACCATTATTTGGCTTTTACAACAACATGTACGTTATACGTTATTTATTAAAATATAATTTGCTGACGGAGATTACTAAATATACAACCAGAGCACCTTTCACGGTGGTTCAATATATAATGAGTTGATGAGAAATTCTGCCTAATTAAAATCAGTCAATAGGGCATTAAGTCAAATAGTCAATAGAGATACCATTCAGGCTTAAAATCCGCTAATCGCAGTCGAACTGTTCGTTAATATTAGCGATAGCGATTAAGTCATCGAATAATATTAAACTGGCGTATCAGCACGTTAGAAACTTAACACTGCCTATCTGTTTAAATAGGCAAAATAGGTTATATAAGCTGTGGATGTTATTAGATTATCAGTGGGGTTCCATACGGCCAGAGTACATAATACTGAATCAAGTGGTAATGATATAAATGTACTCGTACAGAAGCTAATGAATATATAGAAACTTAATTGATTGTTCGTATTGTTACCTTTTTTGTCCGTCTCTGTAATAAGCTAGGTGCCACGCGTATAGGCGAGTACCATGTTAAATGATGTTCAATTATAAAGTTTGAGCAAATAATTTGTAATTGAATTTGTTGCCAAAAATCATCGTAATTTTGCAAGATAAGTTACTTTTCAATGATTATTTACTGTGTAATTATCAGCGTGTATTTATCAGCGTGTTATAAGTTAGGTATAAAAACAATAACAATATAATGAATCTAATATATTAAAAACTGAATAAAATGAGATTCAAACACATTCTTATTCATTACATGAATACAAGATTCAAGTAAACTTATAGAATTCATAAGTTCCACATTGCTACGCAAAGGAAGATTTCAATGTAGATTAATTTCAATACGGATGCGAAGAATGATATATAATTATGATCTCTTACATGTGTGTGAAAAAAGGGAATTTACATTTTTTTAACCGTTATCGTTAAGTTAATCGTTAACTAAAAAAATGAGTCAAGATTAAAAGTCCTTCTAATAGAAGAAACTTCTTAAGAACTATAGTATATATTTACATTATCATTAACCGAATAAGTATGAATTCTGCTTAAAAGGTTATTATAGGTGGCGA
This sequence comes from Druceiella hillmani, assembly GCA_039881145.1. Lineage (NCBI taxonomy): Eukaryota > Metazoa > Arthropoda > Insecta > Lepidoptera > Hepialidae > Druceiella > Druceiella hillmani. The sequence continues at coordinate 27,248,727 of JAYKKI010000001.1, forward strand.
TTAATACGACAAATTCAATCAAAATACAATACAGCCTCTCCAGACCTCGACTACTTCAATGTGCTTATCTGGTGGTAATTTTCCGACGTAGAGCTTGCGGGTTTGCAACCGCAGTGCGTAGTTTCTCGCACCAATGACACTGCTGCCTGTCACTGGTTTGTTGAATTTAACTATGCGATTGAAAACAACCTTTCCAGCCCTGCTCGACGAACGGCCGAGAATCGAACCAGGCTTAACGCGATGTGACGCGACCGTCCAAGGACAAGGTTACTTGTGATCAATCCACTGCTGTAACAGCACGACCAATCCGTAACTAACCAATTGTCCGGATTAAAGTGTATAACACTATTTCTGTCAAATACTCAGTATCTGTGTAAAACGTTGAATTTTTTACAGATGCATCTAATATGAAGTTTAACATTATCGACGAAACCAGATTTTTTAGCATAACTTTCAATGATAACGACAACAGTGAATAGAATCAGCTTGATGTTTGATTGCAAAACATTGAATTTTTTTACAGACGCTTTAATGTAAAGTTTAACGCTATCGACAAAAACAGCTACTTTAGCATCATTTTTAATGATATCGACAACAGTAAATAGAGTCGGCTTGATGTTTGAACTACTTCACTTATAGTCTTGGCTATTACTAATTTTCGTATTTTTCGTACAATTCTGACAAGAAATGCTCGTATAATAGTTTAAATTTTTTAATTATTTTAAGTGCAAGAAAAATTTAATTTTATAATCCATCATTGTTAGTATAGAGTTTTACTTGAAATTGTTTTCTGGTGCTGACAGCACGGTATTTAAGATAAGTTTGGCTATTAAAAAAAAAACTAATTAAACGTAATATCATTTTTACAAAGACTTATGGGGGTACCTTTTTAGGCTTGTGCAGCCGAATGGCAAAAACGCGGGTTCTCGTAATTTCGTACTATCCGCCTGTTCGTTTGTCTGCTTGTCCTTCTGCCTGTCCGTAGGACACAGCCATTTTACTTGAAGACTATTGGCATATTCTTCTATTTGGATGGTAGGCGTCTTCTATGACCCACTATGCAATGAAATAGTGGAATTATGAAATAAAAAATAAAATTAGCGCACTCCATACATGTAACTGAGGAATAAAAAAACAAATTCAGTGTATATAGGTGTGTGGTGTATCGTTAGATAGGTTTTAAAAATTATATAGAGGTTCCAAAATTACTTTCTTATTTAAGTAAATAATTGACGGTATATGTGCTTCTAAGGGGGTGGAAGTTAGAAGGGTGGACTCACTTTTTAAGATAAAAAGTGCGTCCATCCTCCTAACTATTCAATTAACGTATGTAAAATTCTGTAAAAAATTGGGTAGTAGGACTTAAAATCGTTCCATTGTAGAGCGTCAATTAACATAATATTAACTATTTTTTTACTATTATCGTATAATTAACAGTTTTGACGTAAAAGAGAGACAATAGCAACCAAGTCGTGATGGTTTCTGTGGAAGTAATTTCAAATTTAAATAACTCAGTTGAAAATATACCTAGCATCGTTATTTTGAAGTGAAAGTTTAAATATTTTAACAAATTTTTCAAAATTAAGTAGTCAATGATTTAAATAAACTAACCACGGAAGGGAAAAGTTATATAGATTTGACATTTGTAAAAGGTATTCAAACAATTTGAAACACATATGTTACTTCTCATACCCTGTATTTAATAAATGTAAGTTGCAAATGAATTAAACGATTCACAACACAAATTTTATTTAATTTCAATGTACAATATACGATTAGGGTTTCATCAAAATAATGATGATATTATATAATGCTGTTTATTTTATAGAAGTATGGTATATAATGAATCTCAAAGCATTTATATACACTTCAAGTAACTAAATTAATGATAAAACGTAACTAAATTACGATAATATTTCCTTAGAAAAATGGACTGAAAAGTTACGGTAGCTTGGTATATGAAGATTAAAACTGATTCAAACAATTGATTTTTAATAAATATTAATAAGTGCTAATTACGCCAACGCAATCTTAATAATTTGCGTTGGCGTAATTAGCACTTATTAATTTATTCATATTTATATGATTTTTATTGTATAAAATATATTCAATAAAATATACATTAAGAAGCTTTCATCAAATACAATATACTGCCGCTTGTTACTGACTCCGAAGTTTTTATATTTTTGTACGACAGATCGTAGATCTGATTAGCGACCGATAAGACAAATATCCGAGTTTGTCGCATTAATTGTAGTATCAAAATTTAGAACAGTTCGCAAATTTATCTATACTTCACCTAATTGTTATAATTAACAAAATTTTTGACATCGAATATTCCAAAAAAGAAGGAAGAGAAATATTTTTTTCTGCAGGACAGTCATAAGATAGTCAATGAAACATTGAAAAAAGTTGTTCCTTATTACATAATAGGATGTATTTTGTGCGCTGGATAAAGGTTTCACGAGTTTATGTTTAGTGAGTGTATTATAAAAAAAAATTAATTTTTTATTATTTTTTATTTTTATTTTTTTAGTGAGTAAATAATATTTTTGTGTTTAAATAATATATTTATTTTACCAATGGTTGTAGTTACAATGGCATGAGTGTCCGTCATTGGTCTATAGTATTTTAATTTGGCGGTCATCTCTCTCTGACAGTTCGTACGATTTAGATAGAAATTATTGTGTTTAAAGAATTTTGCGGTAATTCCTATTAAAAATAGTAGATAAATATAATATGGTAGTTGGACTGTCAAAATATAAATAACAAATTGAGAATAGAAATACAAGAAGATTTAATACAAGAGAGCCGTTTACAACCTCATGTGAATTCCAATGAATGTCTCCTATTTTAAGTCTTTGAACGGAGAAACCTCAGAAACAGTTATTACTTAATTTCAAATCGGTAGCCTATGATGAAAACAATAACTTGCAGATAAGTTTGTTTGGTGGAAGTTGTGTGGATGATATATTTTATTTTCGACTACTAATTTTATTCTTTTAGTCCAATAAAACTGGTTAGGCATGGCGTTTCCATACAGTATTGATTTCGCTCTAAAATGGGTCAGAAATTATTTATATGAAAATTTATGAGTTCATGGTGTATCTATTCTTCAATTGAATAGTTTCCATTTATAATAACAATTCGAATTTCATTAAATTAGATAGTACTTACGATTTTCAAGAATAGATCCTAGAGACATTACATAGTTTGATTGAACAAAATGTTTATCGCGAAAGCGAGCGTTCCTTGTTGATTTATATTATGGAGACATATTTCTTATAGCCACAATTCGCTTTTTTCTTAATGGTTAACTTCTTAAAAATCTGTGTCCTGACAATATCAAGAAGCACAAAAGCAAAACATGACATTAAGACATGTTCATTGTAATAATTATAAGATTATAGTAAATAATTTCGTCGTTGTATGCAAATAAACAAGTTTTGACAGATTAGGTAAACCCCCCTCTACAACTACCGACATCTTAATTTTTTCCAGATTACGTGCATCAATGTAACGATATTACATCAGAAATAGAAGAAGTTATAAAGTCGATTAGTCGTTTGAAGATAAATATTTATATCATAACTGCTCGTAGATTTTCACGTTAGATGTAAAAGTATTGATTTAGATTTCCGTTTTACAATTTTCAAAGATCAAGCTCGGTGATATACCAGAAAGACAATCTAAGTTAGCAGCAGAATTTAGGGCAATAAGGGTGATCACGTACCCTATACCCTGAGTGGTACAGAACTTGTTTTGTATTCTTGGTATTATTCCTCTAAAGTTTTAAATTACAATTGCAGTTTAAATGATACGTCAGGTATTGTTATTGCTGTTATGAAAAGGGTGTGGAGAAAAGGATAGTTTGTATCTTAGATTATGTGATATTTTTTTGTAATTTTTAGGGTTTCGTGGCCGTTTTCAACATTCATAAGTTTTTCTCAGAAATCGTTCGAACCAGAAATTTGTGTACATGTAAATTTGGCGTAACGATATAGTATAATAACCCACATATGTTTCAATAGTAAACCTAAAATATCCATATAACATTTTTCAAGGAGAGCATATGAAGTAAACGATTTTTTTAAATATCATGTATCGCGTGATATCTGTTTAAAGAGCAAGTAATAAACATACTAAAACAATTTTTGTTCCAGGATTTTAAGTAACATAATTCAAGATAAGAGTTGGAAATCGAATGGTTTGAAAATATTCAAAAAAATATGCTCCTCCCCTCTTCTTCCTCAACCCCAAAATCTCTACTCAATATTAAAAAAGAAAAACATAGAAGTTTATTTAAAATTTATTGGCAAATTATGGGAGTTTTTCTAAATTTCATAATTTTTGTAAAAATCATAATATTTATATCCACAAAAACATACTAGTCTAAATAATAAAAATAATAAAATATACTAGTCTAAAAATCGGATGAGTAGTTTCGGAGATTACCATCTACATCAAAACTTTCAAACTGTTACACTTTTTTTAACGCTCTGAACTTCAGTTTTTACTCATCATAAAACTTCATACCAGGCGATGCATGGAAAATCGATTCGTAAGGAGTAAACTGCAATAAATATTTTGTATATAACTTATTACTCAGCATATAGACACTTTTTTAAAATTTATGGAATCATTACTCGATCTCTTGGCCACCACGGTTACAAATTAAGTCTGATTGTTAATTTTTTTGTATTTAAGTATAGTCGAGGAAAATGGCTTTTAAATTAATTCAAACATTTTACGACAAAAAACGGTTAACCCAAAAAATACTCATATGTTGCTTTTTAGGATTTCGTAACTTTCGTCTGACAAAAAAACACTGTTCGTACTGACAAAAAAATGTATTACTCAGAATTGGCAAATAATTTACAAAATTGGCGTTAATGATAAAAAAATATTCACACTCAATCACAGATTATGTGGTATTACTCTATGTTTGAATTTTTATGTAAATGTATTTTAATTTAAATTATTTTCTTGGAAACTACTAAATACTCCTGAAAAACAAGTAAAATAATTTAAGGTGTAACATTAGGTTAAAATGTAACATTAGGTTTTTAATTTTACGGTATAACAAATCTTCAAACTGTCTGCAATAGAGTAATGCACGTGCGACTTCAAAACAAAAATAGTAATTTAAGGTTAGAAACACATTTAATTATTACTAAAAATATCCAAAAAACTTTTATCTAGATGGTGCCACATCGGAAGTAAATGTACGAGTGAGAGTAACGATACATACGTGTTATTCGTTTATGTGTAGTTTGAAAAATATTTTGAATTTTGTAATTTTTCGAAAAAAAAGGCGAAATGGATATAATTCATTCATTAATGATAGCATTAAAAATGACCTTTGTTTTATAAAGGTTTACTGAAATCAACTCGAAATTCGAAAGTCATTATTTTAGTAACAAATGTGTTTCTGTGAAATATACCTAAAAGAAAATAAATGAAAATATAATAAATCAAACAAAAACTATTGTGGGTTCCATTAACTATGAAAAAAGTACCCACTGTGAGAATATACTTTTTTGTATCTTTCTTCGAAACGGATAAACAGTTCCAAAAAATAGCTGATGTATTTAATTATAGAATCAAAGAGTGAAGTAACAAAAAACATTTCGTTTGTACGTGAGTTATGGTACCATTTAGTTGAACTTTTGTGTTTCTGTACTTAGGATACAAAGCTGGCTCGTTACGCACGGTGTTTATTTACGGCTCTCGATCCGTGGACTTAATGTAATACATTACCGCCAACGATTTGTGTTACGTACTCAGTCGGTCCTCTCTCGCTACGGTAGCTTTATCTCGGCTTACACATAAAAGAAGGGTTTCTATTTCAATTTCTAGAAAAGAAAATAACAAGTTGACGCTTGCTCTTGACGGAGGTAATACGGTGTAAATGTACAATTTGTATCTAGTTAAGTAGTTTCTTGCTTTTAGTGACGTATATTAAATGTACAACTCAGGCATTGATTTACTTTAATGCGGTTACGTCGTATGGAATGAGATTAATTTGTGGCGTAAGGGTGCGTGGAGGTGACACAACAGTAAACTTTTTCAGTGCTGTTAATTACAAAATGTTATACTTATTTCATAAAGAAATGATATACACATGATATAATTGAAATATAATTTGGTATTCATATCTGTTAGTTTTAAATTTTTAAGATCCGAGGGGAAGGGGAAGGGGAAGGGGAAGGGGAAGGGGAAGGGGAAGGGGAAGGGGAAGGGGAAGGGGAAGGGGAAGGGGAAGGGGAAGGGGAAGGGGAAGGGGAAGGGGAAGGGGAAGGGGAACTGGAAGGGGAAGGGGAAGGGGAAGGGGAAGGGGAGGTTTTGTGGGAGTGAGAGGTAGGGGGAGGGGAAGGGGAAGGTGACGGGAAGGGGTGGAGAGTGGAGGGATAGGGGTAAGAAGGATGCGGGAAGGTGTGTGAGAGGTGAAGGGGAGGTTGGGTGGGAGTGGGAGGAACGCAAAAGCGAACGCGAAGACGAATCCGAACGTGAACAAAAAATCTAATATTAAATCCAATACCATGAAACAACCAATTTCACGTTTCTATGGGAAATTCGAAATACACCGAACAACGCTACCGAGTGTTACGTACCCGGTACTATTATTGATACGCGTGCAAAATTTTAAATAATTCGGACGTCTAGATGTGTGTGAAAATTTAATTGAAAAAGTTCCTAACTTTTTCTGTTAAAACTGAAAAAAAATATTTTTAATTTTATGAAATTATTGTGTTATATAGAACTACACACAACTGCTACGTTTCAAGATGATACAATAATTAGAAGTGCATGTAGTTTAGTTATGTAGATTCCATTAAATAGTTAGTCACAGGTCGACCTAATAAAAGCGTGTTAAGAAATAACATAAGCTATGCTCGTCCATCAATACTGAGTTGACTAACATGAATACACGAAACGAGTGATTATCATATGACATTTAAAACTGGTTTATTCTTTTAAGTATGTTTAAGTGAACTTAAATTAAAGAAATTAGTTATTGTCCCTCATTTGTTGTTAAAAAGTCACGTATGACATTTATGTGCAATTATTCGCTATTTGATTTTATTTGAAGGAAAACGTGTATTTTGTCTTTCCTTTAGATTTTTCCACATGGTTTTAAATTTATCCCTTGAATTTGAACACACACTTGAATTTTTAAATTCTAAATAATCAAATCAAAGTCTACTGGTTTCCATATTATTAATAATGCCTAAATGATGTATAAATATTTGTTTTACTTTACAAGTCACTTAAGGGTTTACAATTAAAAAAAAAGAAACTCCTGTTCCATTTCACTCATTACTTTGACACATGTCACAACGCATAGTCGGTAGACCCCCGCGTACTGCAACGATTACCCGTGGCGAATGTTCTGCATTCTGTTCACACTATACGGCAAACAAATATTGCTGGTGATTTTTCCTTGGACGAAGTTTAAATAAATATTGTTGGTTCTTCAAATTCTTCAAATCTTGGTAAATATACCTGAATATTAGAATATGGTTCTTATATAATACTTAACTTTTTACCCATATTCAAATGAAGTAATTACTTATTTCGTGTTACATGAATTTGTTATACCCCTAGATTTCAATTGCTCTCCATCGACTTGTGAGAAAAACGAACATGTGAGGTGAATGATAAAAAACCCAATAAAATATTTCTTATTTAAAACGTTGAAGTCTATGAACAATTTTGGCTTATGATGTACTTTCTGAATAAATCTGTTGGGGCAATATGATTCGACCCACTTCACTTTCCATATTTACTGAGCATAATAATTGAAAAAATTCAAAACATATTTCACCTGAAATCAAAGGTTTATTTTTCACTCCTTTCTTTTTAGTACAGTATGCAATTCATTCAGTTAAACAAAAGTTATATCTGTTTTTACTTTTTAGGCGAAAATAATTCGGAATTGGGAAGGAGATTTTGTTGCTTGGCGTGAAGACGCGAGTGTGCACGTACCTTTAGAAAAAAGATAAATGCAGCAAAATTTTGTTATTTAATAAATTATATTTCAGACTCGGGATATAATGAATTTTGGACTAAAATCTTGTATATCATAAAAAATATTATCAAAAACATTAAGCAAATGAAGGTATATTGTTCTCATATCTTTTAGTTTTCAGATGTTTGTGTCAAAGAATATCTATAAAGAGAAACGAGCAGATAACGATTGTATAAAAGAGCGAAACATATAAAATTAGAAATGATCCATTATCCTACGAAATACATAGAAAGAAATATTTACATTAAAAACGAAGGAAATAAAAATATCAATGAAAGAAATGACTAGACGTGACCAAAAAGCTCAACGCGCGAATTGGAGAGAAAATTCAAAGAAATATTTAGAGAGGAGGAGAAGGGAAAGACAAGCGACGCCAGATTTTATTGATGAGAAAAAAAGTATTTGGAATATATGTAAAACGAATGAAAATATCCCTATCGTGCCAGTAATATTTTACCTTTTGCTTTAAGCAATTGTCAATGTAAAAAAATTATGATACAAAACGAAAAATGAAAAAAATATAGAGTAAACTTTTTTATTTCTAAAGAAAAAAACTCAAAATATAGAAAACTTATAAAATATTTATAAGAAAAGAAAAAAATAAAGGTGAAGAACAAAGTTTCAATGACGGTGTAGAAAACGGAATATGGTTTTGAATTTTTCGAATGTGATTTAGTTTCATGGCATCTGTTAATAATCAGTATATTAAAAATTCTCGCTTAAGAAGAGCAAAGAGGTATTTATGTTTTTACCCGAAAAAAACTGGAGTTGTACCATGTTTTGTTACCTGGAACTATTCTGGGCATATTTCCCATAGAAAAAAGTAAACACTTATCTTTATAAGACTCATACAAATATGAACCTACTTACGTCTGGTTTGCATAGAACTAGAATCATATCGGAAAGTAATCAAAGTTAACTGATTAACCCTTTGTGTTGTGATGAATGTGACATAAATTACTTGGGTCGTTATTGCGAGTCTTACAAAAACAAATACGCAACTTTTTTTAGATTCTACAACCCTAAACAAGTTAGTATATTACAAATGAGTTATTAAGAAAGTTCTGAATAATCATATCTAAAATTAACTTTTCTGAACCTGCGAGAATGACTATAAAAGGAAGGATCTATTGAAAAAATATCTTTCACGTGTTCAAAATATTCTTACTCAATCAGGTTTTAATGAAATTGAATCAAATTTAAAAATGGCAGAAGCAATCATTGATTGTAACCGGAGGGAAAATTATGCCCTATAATGGTGCAGTCAGTTCACTTTGGTGGTAGCTGACTTTATTTTAGCCTACATTTATTAGTTGCGTATATTTGTCATTCACTAACAGGGACAATAACACCCCGACCATTTTGTACTATTGGCCAAATTTTAAATCGCACTGATGGGCACATTTATGGTCTTTACTGCATTACATTAAAGACAAAAATTATTACATAAATAGCATTCATTTCAAGTTACCAATACCGCGGTCGGTACCGCATTCAGTTCCATAATGAATTTGTTTTTTAAACGATTTCTAAGTTACGTGAAAGATTAAATGGACTTAAATGTATGTATATATGGACCTATAGCGAAGCTTAACATGATAAGGGAGCACCAGAAGGGGTAAGTAGTGTTTTAAAGATTATAAAGGATGTTCGTGACATAGGTTATTTTGAAGACTTTCATACTTTCTGAGAGAGCGCAATAACAACATCCAAATTGAAGTTATTGACGAAGCCGATGTCACGAAACTTGAAGCGTCATTTCCTCCCGAAATTCCCCCTTCCAAGGTTCATTAGACGAGTTTCAAGAAATCGGTGTTTTGACCCTTAATTACTCGCGTCAACAAAGTTACATTTATGCTCGCGTAGAGGAAAGGAAAAATTATGCCCTATAATGGTGCATACATAATCCCAATTTTAAAGTTAAAATATAAAACACTCTTAATAATTGTGTATCATATTTATTATAAAAAATAGACAGAATCAACATTGTACTAAAGAGTAACAGTTTTCATAATCAACATTTTTGTTAAACTAATATGAAGTGATCATAACATATTTGCTGCTGGCATTTAGAGCACACAAATTTTAATTTTTTGTCTTTTGACCTTGGGAAAATATGACATCTTTTATATTCAGTAGATGGGCCGTCTCTGGCATGTTGGAGATCAATCTTGAGACGTTTATGCATGGCACGGGGCAGTTGTGGTAGTGTAGATCGAGTTTCTTGATGTGCTTTTGTCAAATCAACAGCAAGGTGTTTAAGAATCTCCCCTCTCAATATTTTGTGGCCAATTTTGTTTATATAAATGAATCATTGATACCAGCAACGTTGAGAAGGTGATAAAATATAACCATTGGCTTTCTTTTTGTTCGCCTTCCGACGTTATATTTAGCCCAAATTTGGTCGTAAGTCCATGTAGACATGGAGTAGATTTTGTAGACTTTTGTGCGATTATAATACAAAATAATATCGGGTTTATTCTTTTCATTTTCAACCACAGCATTTTCATGATGCATAGACGAAATCAGCAGTACATCTTTGGATTTTTTTGGAACATAAGAACAAAGAGTTACGTCTTCTTGAAATCCAAAGAAACTAGATTGCTCAACAAATTTTGAGTATTTTGGAGACCAAGTAGCTGCCGAGGTACCATTATCGTCTTTCTTACATAAAAAAACATTTAATTAAGGATAAACAAAAACACAACCTTTCGAATCATTATTACCCATTACAAAAAAACACACAATGGTAATACCCATTTGTCAAAGAAAGTCGCACTAACACTGGCGTGGGGTAATATATACCCCAAACGCGATCTTCCGATACCACCACACGATGCAGAGTAACTCTCGCGACTGAACCGGGACGGGGGAGATATTTAGGCAGCTACTGGGAACGTCGTTACGTTCAATTGAAAAGTGACGGAGTTACAACGCTTCAAAAACGCAGTGGGGTAAAATAAACCCCACACGAGTCCCAAATCTTCAATATCGTAGGGTGAAAGGAACAAGTTGTAATTATTGCCGTAATTAATATTATTATTATTTTATTCTGATTTCTAATTTTGAAATTAATTTAGGTACAAGAGATAACTTTTATTTTTAGTTTTTATGTGTTTGATACTCAGCAATGTAGAATATAATTTCAATTTTATTTATGGCATTATCTGTTTCTGTTATAAATATAATATGATATTATTCTATTATATGTATTAAATTACCAAAAATAAATAAAGGCTACAATTTATGATTTCGAAAAATTATTTCAATATTTAGTTATTTATATAACGGTCATATATTATTTTTTTAATATCTCATTAAGTAATGTAAATAAGTTCTGTTTAAAGATATCTGCCTTAATTGTTTAAATAATTTTAATTAGTTATTTAAAGTTTACAATACATATGTTACAGCAACTTACCATTTCATGACTATTGTTAACTAGTTTATCATTAAAAATAAAGATTTTTTTCATTCACCTCTTATGATTTATGATCTCTCAAGGTTAAAATTTCAATTACTTGTAACTCTTTAAGTAGTCTGTGGTATGGAGAACCTTATACACTATCTTTCAAATATTTTAATTTAGAATACGACAAATAAATAAAATCGTCCAATATTGCATTTTCTTAATTCTGATCTTTTTGCATGACATGATCATCACTCAAAGAGAGATGAAAGTTGCAGGACATTCGTGTTATGCCTTCGACAGGGATTCTGTATAACAAATCTTAGTATTGTTTGATAACTTTTAGATGAGTATAATCATCCATAATTATACCAGGATCCCGCACGATTGAAATCTTTTCGAACGTGATTACACCTAGTTTAGAACAGTGAGAAAATAGGATACTTAAGCGGAGATTAGTGGTATAAATAATGATGACTAGTGTATGGGTCCAAGTACCATGCAAAGAAGAAAAACATTTATATGATAAAGCATTTAATTTCAATAAGACGCCTAAGTGAAACATTTAAAATAAAATCATTATTAGCTTGTAATTTCAACCATCGTTAGCATTTGGCAATGTCTTTGCCAACTAGTTAAGTTATTCAAATTCGAAGCGATAGACATTTAATAATAAAAAATTATTTGAGATTGTATACAATGATAGAGAAAATGAGTGTTCATTACTGTCTGGCTGCTGTCAATAAAAGATTTGAATATATAAACTATAGTTGGTTGCCCAAAACAGAGTTGCCTTCGACGTAACATTTTTACAAAGAAAATATTCCTAATTAACTAGCGCAGTTAAAAATACGTAGAATTCTGGTAGCATATATATATATATATATATATATATATATATATATATATATATATATATATATATATATATATGTCTGTGTGTGAGTGTATGTGTGTGTGTGTGTATGTACAAACATACACGGTTCACGGTGTCCGGGAACAGATGTCGGACAAAGACAGATGCTATTCGTTGGTTATAAAGGAATAAATCGTCTTTGAAATAAAATGTAAAACACGCCCTTTTTTCTAATTGAGTGTGAAAAAATATTATACAACTCTTTTTAACACTCCCAATACTTGCCCGAAGTGCGGTGTTTACCCGCAGTGGCGATGTCTGCGCAGCTGTTCGCGGGTTATTCCAACGAGCAGCGCTGAACAATGTGCGCATGTATCGTGTGTCCGAAAAAGATGAAAAATAATTATGAATATTATTTTCAATTTTCTGAAAAAAGAAGTCATCTTTTAAATGTTATTTTAACGACAATCAACTATTTTTCAGTCAAAGAATAACGTCTTTCTTTGTCCGAGACTTATTCCCGCACACCGTGTATAAGTAATCTAAATGTTATTAATAAAGCAATAGTCATACTGTAGTAAAAATTAATAATTATATCAAAATCTCTCAAATTTAATTTGAAAAATGATACATTAAAAATAAATTTTCTGTCTTGTATTCATCCAATAAATACATGGTAAACAAAAAGCAAATTGCTTTCCTGATATTTACTGACTGATTTATTTGAATCTTGATGAAATACTTTTTATAAACTCATAAACATTTGCATTGCACATTAATTGCAAAGTTTTGTGACACTACTTGCAAACGGTAACTAACTTTTACTCGCTGATTGATTTAAGTCCCGGCGAAATACTTTTTATAAATCCCTTATGGATGTTTGACTTGTATGTTCAATGGTCAGTTTCATGATACTGCTTGTAAACAGTAACTAATTTTAACTTACTAATTATTTAGGTTTCACGAAACATTTTTTATAAGCTCATAAACGTTTGCCTTACATATTGAATTATTACTTTTATGACATTCTGCTTTGGCCTTTTGTTTGGAAAAAATGGAAAGCGTACATAGCAAAAGTAAAGCGTGAAAAACCACTTTCACTTGAATAGAGTATGCTACTTCACCCACCGTACTGTGCAGACCTTTCGTCATCTAATTGCCATTTGTTTCACTCTCTGTCTAATAATTTACGTGATTGAAAATTTAAAGACGAAAGTCATATCAATATCAAACTACACCGGTTTTTCAGTCAAAAACCCAAATATTTCTACAAGGACGGAAGTTTAGCTCAGCCTTGACGAGAAGTGTTATATATGTACTGACGGTACATATATAATTAACGATTGATTTTATTGACTGCATATAAAAAAATGGAAAATTTGTGTACAAAAGATGGCGGGTTTATAAGTTGCCAACCTAATATTAACAATATTTAAGAAAATATATAATAAATAAGGAAATACTCTCTGCCTTTGAATACAGTGCTGGAAATAGGGATAGAAATTTTTTAAATATTTTTTCATAAAACAAAAACTGGCTTTTTGAAAAACGTCAATAAACATAAAATCTGAATTCAATAAATATGAAAATGACATATGAACAGTATAATCTAATATACGAGCTTTATCAATTCTGAATATTTGATAAAGATTGTACATTGATTCGATTGCTTCAATGTACTAGTGTCTCTTGTCGGACAACGAATTGTTTTATATTTGCTAAAACGGTTTCTTAAAGGATTATCCTCTTTTAAATGAATAAAAAGGAATTAAGAGTAATGCAATCAAGTCAATTTAAAAGTGAATAAGCTACATTATTATGCATTTTTTACCAGATATATACTTAAACTGATAATAAATAAAACTCAAAACTTTGAAACGATTTAGAACTGAATGTCTTAAAGTCATACGCGATATCTATTTTACCTAATTGAATATGAAAAAGTTTTGTTTAAATCGAATAAGTTGTTTCAAAAAATTAATTTAGAGAAAATGCTAAGGCTTCCAATTCATAACTTCTAGAGAAACTAACAATTTTCTTTAATAAAGTTTTTTAAACGGACTGAAAAGTGTTGATGAATCAATAAGAAAATATTTATTGTAAAGGGAGACTTTTTTACAAATCCTCAGGTAACAGATTCATTTCATTTTTTATGCCATCCAATGTCTTAAATTTTTTGTGTGAAAACTTTAAAGAATTTTTCACTTCCTGTTAAATTTCCTTCTTTAAACATTTTATAATTAAGTAGGGTATCGTTATTATTACAAAATATGCCGAAAACGAAATTGTAATGATTTTCTAATGCCCCTCTCAAAATGTGTTCTTTCTTATTACTAATTACACTTTATATGTTGCCGATGAAGTGGTTTTTGTTCTAAGAAATTATTATCTATCTGTTAAATAATAAAAACTACATTACAATAGACGTAGATGACGGGGTGTGATTTCTTATTCATATTATGAAAACAAAACTGTAATTACGCACGATATATGATACCAGAACCTGATACATTACAGTATCTAAATTGTTTGGGCTGTATGCTGACTGTACTCATTATTGTAATAAAAATAGGGATCAATCCCTCCGTATCATTCAAAAACGACATTTTCACTTTTGCTAATGACCTCCCAAATGCTTTCTCCGCGTACAGTATTATGATTCTAACCCGTTCTTGGCGAGGGGTACGCGTGATACAGATGCCTTCCGAATTCTAATTAATTTTGTTTATTTTCCATTTCGTTAAAGCTCGTATCACTTTCCTGAGTCGGATTAATTACAGCATCTGTTGTGGAATAATTAAAGCTGTCGTTGGATTACTTACGAATGTTGTTTGATAAATCAAATTTAATGGGTGTAATGAAAACCTTAGGATGTTATTTTGAATTTGATGTTTTGGAATTTTTGTAGGTGTTTTATGGACAATAATTTATTTTTTTTGATATTGAGAAATCTGAAAAAATATTAAATATTATGTTATAGCAAAACAAACATATTTGAGAAACAAAGAAAAAAATAAAGTGTCACAATTCATTACGTCACTACAGAACTATACAAATGAAGTAATCTAAATAATTAAACGACTCAGTAGTTAATGCCAAAGTTATATAAAATAAAATATAATCCGATTCTTTATAAATGAGGATATTTTCCTGCGAAATATGATTTACGTCGTTCGGGATTTTATTACCTGATCGAGACCAATGTGTACAAACATTGGTCTCGATCAAAATCTTGCTTTTGTTTATTTTGGTTTTACATTCGAATAATAAGTAAATAAGTTAAAACAATTAAGAAATTTCTATTCTAATAACTGAAATATTTTAATTATTAAACTATATTGCACCTAATAACATATTTAACTAGATTGTTCCACATGTTCACCTTCATGTGTCCTATATTTCCAAAGATTATGTTTAATATGAATATAATTCGATAAATCACTAACTAATATTCGGAATATCAAATATTTTTCTTTCTGTGTTTTAAAAATTAAGTTTTTTGCGTTTTGTCCATGGATTGCCCTAAATCTGGTATTCTTTTAAATTAAGAGTGAAAATAAAACAAAATCTTTTATATTAATTTTCACTCAAAAATATTCCTAAAAGTAGTCCGCAAGAACGTTTCAATTTAGAAGGTACAATTAGATGGTAGGTACTAAGAGACGCCTTAACTGTTTCTTTATGACGGAATTTTCTGTTCTGTGACGTATAACTAATTATTTTGATCTGTATTGTACGTTGATAAAAGTGTGAAAAAATAAATAAATGAAGTGATATAGACTTGGGAAATTCTAAACTTCACCATTTACAATTTTTATATTATAATTGCGAAAGTGATTTTTCGTTATTTGTTTTTGTTACTTCATTGGCTCGGAATCGATCTCCATAAAATTTTGGTATGTGAAAATAAATACAGGATATCTTATAACGCGGAATAGAATTCATTCACAATATACAAACAATTAAACATACATTTCCTTCTTTTTCACGTGAAAGAAGCCGTGGGTAACAGCTAATATTTAGAATTGTAATTAATTTCCTTTTACTGTTAGATAACTAAACAAAGAAATAAAGTACACTATGCGGTTTATTTCAGCTTATATTAGATATTGTAAAATAATAAAAGTGATATTAATAATAATAATATTAAAAGAAAAACGCCAATTTTTTTACGAAGAATGTTATATATAATAACTTTTTAACCAGGAAACTTATGGGCCACGTTCGTACCAAACATGGCATGTACGCATCCCAATAGCAGATTCTGAGAAGGAAAGGATAAATTTTATTTCATATTATAACAATTTGTTCTCACTGAAAATCAAAGTTTATAACTTATCATATAACAAGTAAGGTCATGCCAGAAACAGGTCATAAATATGCAAAGATCGTTAAAGTTGTTACTCTAATTTCATTTTCTGTATAGATAAATATGCAAATAAGTATAATTAAAATATAAGCCTATATGTGTAATTCGTATCTCGAATCTTATAAAATTTTCCTTTTAAATACTAATTTGTTTAATGTATCACAGTAAAAAACAAATGCATTCATACGCTTTGTTACAATAAATTTTATTTTACATTTTATTTTACATTGTAACGATTGATTCTCAATGAAAATCAAAGTTTATAACTCACCGTATAACAAGTAAGGATCATCTCAGAAACGGGTCATAAATATGCAAAGATCGTTAAAAGTGTTATTCTCATTTTATTTTCTGTATAAATAAATATGCAAATAATTATAATTAAAATATAAGCCTGTATGTGTAACTCGTATCTAGAATCTTATAACGTTTTCCTTTCAAAAACTATTGTGTTTAATGTATCGCAGTAAAAAACAAATTCATACGCTTCGTTACAATAAATTTTATTTTACATTGTAACGATTGCTTCTCAATGAAAATCAAAGTTTAGAATTCACCATATAACAAGTAAGGGTCATGCCAGAAACGGGTCATAAATATGCAAAGATCGTTAAAAGTTCTCCTTTCATTTTCTGTATAGATAAATATGCAAATAAGTATAATTAAAATATAAGCCTATATGTGTAACTCTTGTCTAGAATCTTATAAAGTTTTCCTTTCAAAAACCATTGTGTTTAATGTATCGCAATAAAAAACAAATTCATTCATACGTTTCGATACGCTCCTTTCAACTAGAAGAGGTAAGTACCAAATATTCCGTATGTACGGTATTTTTTTAACCTAAATTTTCATTGGCTTCGCTGATTCATCGACACAATTATCTATCTACCATTAGGGTCTCTTGCTATCATAATATCACCATAGCAACGCAATAACTTGTACTGCACTTAGTTATACACCCTTTTTGCATGACATACCCTACGATATCATTCGACGCGATTCTCCTCGAATGGAATCTTCGACAAAATCTCGGACTGCCATTCGTTGTAAAGAGGGAATTTCGGTAAATTGTTTTTAAATTAAATACGTATATATTTTTGCTAATTTACAAGTGATAATAAATACACATATTTTACATGAAATATATAAATATACACATATATTGTAATAATATTATAATTAGAAATTATCATGACATCTTATTTTTCTCATCTGACTTGTAGTTGAACCCATGCTCGTTTGTTTTGAGATCATACCACTATGCAATAGCAACTATAAATTTCCAATGTAACAAAATAATAATCGTAATTACTGAACGTATGGAATAGATTAATTTTTTTTATCGAAAATACCCCTGAAGTACATCATATACCTTAACAATGATAATTAACGAAACGTGTTTAGTTACGTGTAAACTATCTCTATAAATATTTTAGAAGTTTATAAGAGACGTTTGAACTCGACTTATTTAATGGCGGTGACCGGGATCAATGACACATTAAATAGAATGTGATATCAAATTAAAATTAAGTTTCGTTTTAGATAATTATTGTCATTGATAAATAGAATTCAGGATTATTAGTTTCTATTTGAGTAAGTAAGTTAGATTACTTATTCATTTATCGGAAAGGCTTTGTACAAAAAGCTTTTCCGATAAATGAATAACTCCAGACTATAAAGCGTTGGATCAAGTATTAATAATAAATAACAGACATTGACTTCTTTGACTAATTGAACGTACCTTTTGTAATTAAAATCGAAGTAGGCGTGATCAGCGATCATGAACTTTGGATGTCATTCTAGATCATAGATTATTAAAAGAAATAGTAACGATCTAAGAGAAAATATACAAAATGAGAAGACGATGAGAGTTTAAAGAAAAATATTTAGCGCCATTAACAAATTTATTTGTCAATTTTTTAAATTTTTCCAATCAACAAAGGACTTAGAAAACAATGTATTTTATCGCAAGGAACCGTTGTATGGCATAAAGGAAAAATGTAATTGACATAATACTTTATTTTTCAGATTAACTGTTAAAACACCTGATATAGTTGATCAGCGCCAGAATTCGCCGATAGTTCGTACCAAACTTGAATCGCATGCAAACTGAGGAAATCATTAATGTATTTATAGGTCGTATGTAATCTGTTCTAAATTCTTTTCGAATTGTGTGATATATAGTTTTTTATTTGATATAGCCATACGTAAATAATTTTTTTCATATTCTGAATGAATAAGTTTGAAATAGACTCTTATTTTTTAAAAAAGTTATTAATTTTAACACTTTTGGGAACCTCTGGTATACCATAGGATTTTATTACTGATATGCCCTATCCCATAGTAATTATATTATAAAGTTTATATACCATGGCTTTAAATTAGCGATAATTTCCATGAATTAGTTTGTGAGGCCAATTTATAGAATTAGATTTACATGAACATTAAAAAAAAGAGTAAATTAAAAAAAAAATTTGTTTATGTTCCTAAATATCTAAATAGCATTAGCATTTGAATACTAAGAGAGGAAAGAAGAATTAAATGATAGAGTATAAAGCAACATCTATGGAAATTGCAGTTGAGAAATTGGTTAAAATCATTACTAATTTATCATAAACTAAAAAAAGCCAATATATTTACTTCTGAATTGTTTGTCAATGGTTTGCTACTAATTACGCAAAGAAGATTTCTTTAAATTGTTATTATGTAATGAATAACGATTTTCGTTAGGTTTTAGTGATGTTTTATTACATAAAACTATAGTGTTCTATTCGTCAAATTACGAAAAAATAAGTTCGGCAAGTTTCGAGTAACTCGATTCTTTAGTTTCACAGCCGTTATTGATCTTTTTGAAAATATCTTAAAAACGTTTTAAATATATTAAAACAATTTTTATCACCGACTAAGTCAATATTTGTTTATTATAATCGTTAACAACTGTGTAAACAAAGATATTTTTACGGGTAATTACGACTTACGCAATTAAAAGACTAGTCCAAAATATAAATTTACTGCAGAAAAAACGATGAGAATATGTGGATAGATATAACAAACCTGAATTAATCACTCAAAATATATTCATACTAGCGTGACCCGTGCGAAGCCTTCGCATTATAAATTATTCAACTCAATTTAATAAATCAAAATTGATTGCAGGTATTCAATTCATTTCTAATTTTGCACACTGCTTATTACGTTTTTATTCCATTATGAAGCTTAGATGACAGATCAAACAAATATTTTACTAAAATTGACATATAGAGGCGCAAGTATCAAAAGCATTGAGCTAAAGCGCCACTTTATTTATACGTGAGTGGATTTGAAATTAAGCAAACATTTTACCGACCGTCAATCATATTGACGTTGAGCCGTTAGATGGCATCATTGCTGTTTTGTGTATATAATTTTAATAATTAATTAATTTGCAAAAACAATAGCAATAATACATTTTTTAGTTGTGGATGCCGGTAGAGCAAGCAATTATCTATAAAATGATATATAATTTATGTAGATTAGTTGTGAGGTTTTTTCTAAAAAGGGAGAGTAACATCTTAACCTTAGCGTATTAATATATATGATGATGATGATGATATTAAGCATCATTTGTTTAGATAGTAGTCGAAAGCGTCAGCTGTTAACAAATGCAATACCAGTTTAATAAACAATGAGATTGTAAAATCTTCGCGAGGATTAATTACGAATTAATGATAGTGTATCGAACAAAACAGAACAAATATACAAATCAATGAAGTCATTCCTTATTCATCACATTAATCAATGTTTTTTTACTTATGAATTAGAAATTTATATTATTGAAAATGTGAATTATATTATTTTATATGTATTTCTTTTTTTAATTTAAATGAAGAACACATGACGGATTTAATAAAAATCAGAGTTGACGAAAATTTTTCGTCACTCATAGCACATAGACTAACAAAAAAGTTTAATATTAAATATATTTGGCGTTAATTTTGTAAAAATTAATTATTGACAATTAAATGAAACTACGTGATATAGTATTATTACTACTTTCTTTAAGTTCTTTAACCACGACCTAGGTTTCGTTGCTTAAAAACATAGTTTAAACTAATGTCGCAATTTTACTTCCAACGGTCATTAAACTCAGAATTTATTTACATTTGTATGATATTTTTTATTGTAATACGAAATCCTACATTTCAATATTGCGATTTATTAACTGATCAAATATTTAATGAAAATCTACAGTTAACAAAGGTTTTACATGTCAAAACCGTAATATGGAAATAGTTTCGTTATTAAAGCAGTCATTTCACGGGAGAACTTTCCCGTCGCCATCAATAGTTTATAAAACAACGACTGTTTTACATTGAGTCTATGCCACAAACTTTATTCACGAGCTGGATCAAGTGATCCGTTATCTACATTCCCTTGTTGTTACTCACATTGTGATGGGTACTCCATCATGGCGACCGTAAGCTCGACAGCGCGTAGGGACCCTAAATCGTGGTAACTCCTTTATATACATGCATGTATGCATGTAAGGGATACTCCCCTTATACGCAGAGACATATATGGATACGGTTATTGCATGGTAACGTTTTCTATATTAAAAATAATGGTGTGAATTGATTTTTGTAAACGAAATTATTTTGGTTAGTTTCGCTAATTGCGTTGATTATGTTTTGCGTTAAATGTATTATGGAAACGAGATCTTACTACATAAAGATAGTGAGTTATAGAATCAGTAGAACAGTGATGAAACTTTTATTTTTTTATTTATTATCGCTGGTTTAAAAAAACACGTGGCAAAAGTTGGACACGTGGAAAAAATTGAGCTGTTAACCTTTTTGCACCCTAATAGGGGATAATGTTACTTTAAAAAAGAAACGGTGGAGACTTTATTAATTATGTTTTTTTTTAAATATGGCGTTATATTTTACATGAAAAGTGGGGTTGGCCGTGTCGGATGACCGCCACATTTTTTTAACGAGAAAATGTTTTAGCGTGAGAAAGAAAAAATCTCAGTGTATTATTTATGGTCATTAATTGAGTTTTGCGTACAGGACACTATATTTGTACTGAGTTGATTGAGACGAGGTATTGTTTTTCTTTCTCCAATTTCTAGGTATTTCAGCGAGCATAAGAGGCACATTTTTGGATTAGTCATTGTATAAACTAATAGGTCGTGCACGTTTTATTTAGTTCGAGTTCTGATTATTTATTTTCCGCAAATAACGAGAGATCAAAAAATTTTTCCACATAAACATTTTAAAGATTTCTCGGCGATTATAATCAGTATTGGCACGACCAGATCATACGTTTTTATGTTATTACTGTTTAAAGCGCAATATTGAGAGATGTAGGCATTCATTTATCAGTGGGGTATACGGAAAGAATTCGAACAATGAGAATTTTAATCTAAATTAATTTTTTTTCACTACTGCTAAAATAATAAATAAAAACATTTAAAAAGTATATATTTAGGTTTGTCCATACACTTGTTTTATGAACAATCGTTCACAAGTTACGAATAGTAGAAATAAAAAATGAGACTTTACTTGACGCCGAATGACACCGACAAATAATTTTAGTATAATTAAAAATTATAAAAAATGATAATAATATTTAAGTACATTGCTTGCATTTTGAGATACAATCAGTGGATTTTATAAGATACATTTATTTCACTTTATACAAAGTTTTAAACAAAAAAAATTAGGATTTTTTAACATATAAAAGTATTTTTACAATATTACAGTATTTTTAAAATTTATAATATTAGCTGTTTAAAAATGATCGAAAATTTATACATAGTATTAAGATCAGGTATACAATTTAAAAATAACAAGTGGAAAATGGGGAATATAAAAAAATAATAAAATTTGTTCATGCATAATATACGTGAGATCCGGATCTTACAATTAATTAAATATAAAAATACCAACATACTTGCAGCAAACTAAAAATAATCATGGATTATTTTTACTAGAGGCATTTTCGACTACCCCAAAACGTTCAAATGATGGTTTATTCATAAGCTATGTTAATCGGTGTAGAAAAATGGCAATGAATGGAAAATGTGTTACTGAAGGAAAGTCAAATAAGCTTTCCTATTTTTCTAGTAATTTAGCGGTCTAGTTTTAAATGAAATACTGTTGTCAGCAATACAATTATCTGCAACAAACATTCGTATTTGGGTACGGTTTTCAGCAGGGAGTTCCCAAAGGCTTTTTTTCTAGTACCCTTCTTTGATAGATAATTTGACGTAGGCAATTTGGTTTATTTGAATATACAAAGGAAATGTGGTTCGCGTGTGGTGCAGACACTCGTGCCAATATGAGCCTCCGTGTATAATGGCGATTGTCTAAAATTAACGATAAAACACCGAATTAATGAGTAATCGTCTGTTTTTTATAAGTTTTGCAACTCTTGAAGTATACAAATTACGACCATTATAGAATGTGCGCAGTTGTATATCAACTTTAAGTTGATTGTCCAAAACGCAACTTTACGATATGCGATGTTAGCAGTTATAGTTACCGTGGTTTCTTTTTTAGGATTCAGCAATGCTGGAACAAGAAATCCTTATAATATATTACGTCTGTCCGTTTGTCTATCCTGCTGTCTATCACAGCGTTACGGTACCTAAACTTTTAGAGCTAGGTTTATGAAACCATGCATGAAAATATATGCTTCATTTGGAGAACTTAATTAATATTTACCAAGGCATATTTTTTTCAATACATCTCCCAACACGTATAAAATACAGGCCAAAAAATAGAATATTTTTTTCTCATGCGCACTTATTTAGGTCTCATTTATTATTTTTCACTTTCTGCTATGAAAAATAATAAAGTAGATGGTGATGAATGACAGAGCAATGAATGCCCACCTCTCCAATTTCACAGCCATCCCTTTTTAAAAATTTAAATATTTTGGTAAATGTTTTAAATGAACTTAAGTCAACATTTCAGGAGACATACACGAGCGTGGAACTTCACTTTACAAACGGACAGGCGTACCGACACGTACTTGGCCGGGGTTTTTAATCACTAAACATTTTAACCCTATATTATTTAAAATCTGTATTTTAAATTGGAATTATAAAATAAAAAGTAATTCTATCTTAGTTGCTATTTACTATTCTCCATTATATAAAAAAACTGTGACTTGACTATTCGAATTGAAATGTGACAAGACAGAAAAATCTTATTTTAATGATATGTAGAAATGTTGTATTTAAAATTGAAACATTTACTTCATAACTCATAAAAATGTATCCTATTAATTTATAATATATTTGTAAGAATTTATCCAATAAAGAGAAGAACAACGGATACCTAAAATAATTTTGTATTAATTCCTACCTTCCTTGCCGGTACTTCATCAGCGACAACATTAAATTAATCCCTTATATTGGCCATAGGCATTACGCGTAGCATAGATTCCTGGACCCTTTGTATTTATCTTTTTCAATGCTGGTGATTATCAAAGGGAATGAATAGGTAAGTGTCCTTTGTTCAGCCTTTACAGGCAGACAATAACCATTGTTTCTGGGATTCATTTACATCGGCCAGGCGGGCGAGTCGAATGAATATAGGCGAACAACGTTATTGGATACACTGGTATGTGTTTATCAATAACAGAGTTAAGATTTCGATGTTTTATTAAAATTGGAACGTAACAATTTCGAAAGCTTTTCGTTTGGGCGAAAATCGTCTTTTGTTTTCTTACGAAATTGCTCAATATTGTCCTTAATCTACGTTTCGAGTGATTGAAAGCTTTGAATTTCTATTTTCACAGATTAAACTTTACAATTTATTCTTAATAATATTCCAGAAACAAATGCAGTAACTTGAAGTTTCGTCTTTTGTAAATATACACAAACAAATGTATGTATATTTGTATGTATATATGTGCGTGAGTATTTAATAAAATGACTTAAATTAGTTTTAATATTATGATGTATATTTTTATTAACATTTTCGTACTAGTAATTTAGAGTAAATATAATCTTTAAAAGTCTACTTACAAAAAAAGCCTCGAAAACATATATGTAAATACAGGTTTAATATTTTGACAACAACTTATTCTTTATACTAGATTTATTAAAAATTACTGCTGTTTATCTTGATAGACCTAGAACCGTAATTTTTTTGTTTGAATTCAAAATGCAAGATGGTAATTCTGAAATGGGTCACAGGGCCAAAAGTGCTCTTGTTTTTGTAAAAGATTTTTCATTAAGGAACATTGTAATAAAGAAAAATAAATGTTTATATAAAAGTGACATAAAAATTCTTAAGTTCTTTTTTAATTAATGTTGGTGTATGACATATACGATTCTGTTAATTTTCCTGAAATTTTATTAAATTGTGTAGTTATTTTAATTAAATATGGTTTACTTACATTTAATAACTAACCTTGGAAAATATACTTTTTTCCTTCACAACTATATTTAGAATATAAAATCTCATTCTATTCCATTGTTAGCACTACCCGGAGATGATGAAGATGTTCATTTCAACAGTTAACAAACATATTTTACTTAGAAACTCACGAAAACATTTCTCATGTCATTTTTAAAAACAAAGTAAAACTTATATTTTATTAAGAAAATTTAGACCATTATGTGAGTCATACCAACTTTTCTAGATTTTCAAAATTAAATTACATTTACATAACTTTAAAAAAGTCAGTGACATCCGTATAAACATATATACAAGTAAAAACATTAATTTATTTTCTTCTTTTTTATAGCCTGATAAAACCAACAAGAACGAAATATTAAAATTTAAATTAATGCCATCATACTTCGATATTTCTTGCTTTAAGATCTTAATAAGCCATGTGTTATTATGACATTACAATATTATATAAAATGTGCACCAAATTTTGCGATATTAAAATTTAAATTAATGTCACACTTCGATATTTCTCGCTTTAATATCTTAATAAGCCATGTGTTATTATAACATTACAATATTATATAAAATGTGCACTAAATTTTGCGATATTAAAATTTAAATTAATGTCACACTTCGATATTTCTTGCTTTAATATCTTAATAAGCCATGTGTTATTATAACATTACAATATTATATAAAATGTGCATCAAATTTTGCGATATTAAAATTTAAATTAATGTCACACTTCGATATTTCTCGCTTTAATATATTAATAACCCATTAGTGATTATAACATTAAAATATTATATAAAATGTGCACCAAATTTTGTGATATTAAAATTTAAATTAATGTCATACTTCGATATTTCTCGCTTTAATATCTTAATAACCCATGAGTGATTATAACATTAAAATATTATATAAAATGTGCACCAAATTTTGCGTTATAAAAATCTGAAATGATTTGACTTAGTAGACAAATGATGGCATCGAAGCGAAGCATGAAATTGATATCCCTTCCCCTATTATATTTCAAACACACAATGAAAAAGTCACTAAACTTTGCCGTAGTAAATGTACATACGCAAGTAGACATAACGATTTCCAATACGTCAGAAGCAATTTGATTGAAGAGGCGGTCGGTACTTTAAGCGATGTCTCGTTGTGGGCGCGTGTAATATTTTCGACGGTTGCTTGTAAATTCAACATGCAATTCAGCATTTTTTATTTAATATTCGTTTATAATATAGTTGTAGTCGGATACTTACCTAATGGCAAATGAAATAGAAAATACTGATTTCAATAATCACCAATATAAAATTGAAAGAACAGTTATTATAAAATCATTTATTCAAATTCATGTGGAAATTATTCAAATATTTTTATTTCTTAAATTGATTTCATATTTTCACTTGTTCTATGTTTTTTTATTTATTTAATATGCTCCTTCCAAAAAAAAAACTAACAAGAAACTTTCACTATCAATGAGGCAAGGTGAAACGTCGTAGAAAAATATTGCTCCAAATTGAATTACTCGTAAGTAATTTTGTCATTCAAGTATAGTGGTGCCCACAATACTTTTAGTGCAATCCCATGACATGGTAGAAATTACAATATTACAATAAATATACTACTTTAATAATGATCTAAAAATTACAAGTGCGCAATAAACTGTCAAAATCATTTTATCGCACACTTGCAATTTTTAGATCATCCAAGATTTAATATTTCAAGTACAAATATTTGAAAATAAATTCCTACCATTTCATTAAGTGGAATTTTATTATAAGAATTGAAATAAACAAACAATTTAGAGAATCGAAACTCATCAGGGTTCAAACATTCTAAGGGTTGTCGCAATTTAATGAGACTATTCTACCGTTTGTTTCACGCATAAACATCTTAAAGGGTTTGTAGCGGCAAAAGTCCGCCACATTTTCATCGCAACCTCATAGTTTTTACTATTTTATATTTCTGTACCTAAAAATTTTCAAGTGGATGCTTCATATGAAGGTCTCCATAAGTATATAAGGAATGAGAAAAAAATTTGCTCATAGCTTTTCATTCCTAGTGGGAGGGATTTTTTTCTAAAGGTGTATCATCGGATAGGTATTATGAAATGAAATTGTGGTTACATTTACCATTTTTAATTTTGAAGCCATTACTGCAGTAGTGCGTTGCTCTTTTAATTGTTGCAAGTACTAGCAATTGACTGGAAAATTTAAAATTAAAATTGTTTCACTTAACTCGCATCAATAACTTCAAAAAAAAATAATTACGGTTACTTTAAACATATTCCAACCTCCATGACATATCCCATATTCTATAGATATATTCCAATACCTTTATCCAATGTCAATATGTATTTTTCTGTACATCATATAGTTCAATTAACTTACTTAAATCTATGCATAAGGTTCGTACATAAACCTTTCTAACTTTCTATACTCTATGACGGAAATTTATGCAGGACTATCGAAATAAATTTAACTTTTTTAATTGTTCTTAACGTCCTATGAATTAATTATTTTTTTATTGTATACGAACTCTCCTAACATTCGATTAATATGGATCGTGCAACAATTCAACGTCAAATAAAGCTTTGACTATTTTTTGTAGAATTTTCATGTCTCTTGGAGATGAAACAATAATGACGTTTATGGACTTCAATTGTGGGATATCTGTCTATTTAAAAATATCTGTTTAAAGTGGTCAGCAGATATGCTGACAAGTTCTTTTCAGTTTCTAAATTCTATCGTAAAACATTTATATTGACACACAGACATTGCCGGACGTTCCTCTCTAGTGTAATTATTGAAGTGAGTACGACCTATTTGAATTTACTAAACAAATTGCAAACGGTAGCATTGAGTCCGGCTTCATCATTTTCTAAAGTTTAATTCACTTTGGCGTAAATAACTACATTTCAAAATGCTGCTAAAATTAGGCGATAAATGACATTAAGTTTTAAAAGGGTGTTATAACCAAATAGTTCTATTTTCAGCACTTCAATACAGTTTTATAACTTTAATGTTAAGTGGTTAATTCCAGTATTTTAGTATCATCTTTTGTAACATTATACTATAACCTTTTATAATATATTGTATTGCAGCCACAGGCTATTAATGTACAGGTTTAATCGAAGTAATGCAACGTCATTGTAGTATCGTGACAATGAGTGAAATTGCGTCAAATCACAGAAAATTGCATGAACTTCTCGTAGTACTAAGTTAAATAGCTATTTCAGTTCGTACGGATGAAAGAAGCTAGATAATAAAAATGCTCCCCGTAATTTTCCATTGATATGAAAGTTAAAGTGGAAAAATATTTCTAAAACAAAGTCTCTGGTGAACCAGCGGCTGTGCAGACGTGCAGCCGTATTGGAAAGCGCGATTAAAAAATAGAAAATGGAAAAGCATAAATCATAGAACACAATAGGTAGCTGAACCGACATCGGAATACAGCTTCCTAGACAGATAATGGAAAGGAAAAAAGCAGATGAAACAGCGAACAAAAAATTAGCCAAAGTAGGTATAGATGACATATTGACAATATAGTGTTACACTATTTGTATTAAATTTATTAATCGAATTTTCTATAAAAATGTTTTACTGTTTAATAGATTATGTATCATTCCAACTTCAACGAACATTTTTTTTAAATTCAAATTTTTTTCAATATGGTTCATTTAATTTTCTGATATTTCCTTTGAAACAAATTATTTTTGCCCTGAGTCAGTTTTCAATGTATAGAAAAACGACATCGATTCCATTAAACCACCATACTTTACTGTTCCTTGACTCATAACGAGATGATTATCTTTCTATTATTGATTATTCATCAAATTCATTCAGCATGGTTGATTAGAAAGGTGGTCATAATGATGATCGGTCATAATGACTTGAGTAAATAACCCTTAGGCTGTTATGATTCATTATTTATTTATATATATTATTTGATAATTATAATATATATATATATATATATATATATATATATATATATATATATATATATATACATATATACATATATATATTATTTGAGAAGAGTTGTATAGTTCACATTAAAACAATAATAAACAACATATCTTGGATTGGGTTTCAATTGAATATATGTCTTAATAAAGGAAAAAAACATGATGTAGCCAAAAATAGGTTTAAAATAATTAATTTTAATGTTACTTTTAAATAGAAATAACACAACCAAAGAAATATTTATTAGCCGAAACTTAAAGTCGAATGTATAACTTCGTAAATCCACAGTGTAATTAATTTTACTAGCAAACTGAGGTGAATATTTATTAGGCTATTTGGTCGACAAAAATTCAGTTAAATTTTTGCAACACAGAAAGGCACTTTTCTTTTTGATCGAGTGATTTCTTCTGTATAGCATACGGAACATAGCAAAAGATATTTTATTATTTTTGATAAAATAAAGCAAATTCTCTATTGTAGAGGGGTTGAACAAAGCAAATCATACATTGCTGATGTAATCAAAATTTATACTCGAATAAATATTATAAAGCAAACATCGCGACACGTACGGTACATACGGTGTCAACAAAAAAATGGTAACTTTGCCAACCTCGCTTGCTAAAAACTTAAATAAAAATGACATTTCAGGAAACTGCCTCGCCTAGTTTCGCAAAGGGAGGCGCCAAAAGTCTTCGCTTGTAGTAAACGCCTATCCGTGATAGTTTTACTAATAAGAGCAGGTCCGTGCGCGAGACGGTTTGAAACATTTCATCTGTTCCACGCTACGTGACGCGTCTAATTTAGTAGCTAGTTGAGCTTTTACGTGATACGCAAATAGTTGTCTGTAGTGGTGAAGTTTGTTTTAAGGAACGTTTGGTACTCGAATGTCACCATGCGTATATGTTTTGGGCCATTTTGCGCAAACAAGACTGGTTTAATTTTGTTTTGGCTTAAACGGAAAAAGTTTTCCCTTATTTCTCGTAATTTTTATTTAGAAATCATATTCTTGTTTTCTTATTAGGATACATTTTTACGACGTAGATTGAATTACGTGAAATTATGGACACAAATATTTATAGATGAATTTTAGATGAACAACCTCGTTAAACAAAGAATATAAGGCCTGGACTAGAAGATTAGTCAACTAGATTTCACTCTCAAAAGACATATTCAATGTGCATTTCCAGGCTGATTGCTGATTGAACCTTGCTGATTGTTCTTGATAATGCTGTATTAAACATTTTTATTTTTTCTTCATGCATTTTTCATATTTTTCACAATCAATATTAAGAATTTCTCATAGTTTTACGATCAATATTAAAAGAATTAAGGAACCAATTGGTGAGTCTGGAGATCAACTAAAAAAAAACAAAAAAGACGAATTTGATTTTTGATCCCTTTGATGCTAAAGAAAAGTGTAGTTAGATAAATTTATCAAGCAGAAATCAGCTATACGGTGCAATGTGTAGATATCGATATATGTATTTAATTCAATGTTTTTTATGCTTATGCAAATAAAAAAAAACTGATTCCATAAAAACTCATTCCCCTAAAAATACAAATTTGTATTTTGTTTTATTCTTTCCACAGGAATGATAAATTTATAATAGTGTAAGAATAACATCATATTTCAGGAAAATATGTTTTTATATTCGTGGAAAATATGTTTTTTATACTTGTGGATCTAAGCATAGTTTTTGTCTGTCCAGAACCACAATAATAACTCTGAACCGACATTGAAAAGTTATTCATGAGTTTAATAAGAAAAAATACACTAGTCGAGCTTTATATTTTTTTTGAGTTAACAATAATTTAATTAGTTAATTTGGTTTAGCATAAATTAATTTGAAAATGATCTCTTCACTCTTATTGATAGATGTTTATTTTCCTTACATGAAAAAAACCAAATGAGAAAATTCGCAAGAGAAAATAAATAAAAAATTATGAATTATTAATAAGAATAAAACAATATGATGTATTTGTTAACTAAAAATATTAAATTATGAAAAGTTTTGGTGCATTTATAATAAGCTCAATGAATTAACCACACTACATATATCTCTTGAAATTTTGAATTACTTCTACGACCATGGCTACAATTCTCCTATAAATATTTGTTACCTTTTATCTGGTTTAGTGGGCTTGGAAATAGACAGTGTAGAATATATTTTTGTATGTTTTTCAATATATTTACGGAGACCAAAGTTGTGTATTTAGAATTGTGACAAACATTTTTTGGACCATTTCATTGAAAATTAAAATTAAAAAAAATAGAATACTTAATTTGCCCCTTCTAAAATTTTCATATGTAACTTTTATTTATTAAAATTACCACTCTTTTTTAAAATTTCTATTCTTACTAAAATTTTCATAAAAGTATTTCTATTATTTCTTATCAATTTGAATGTTAACTAAGATATAATACTTAATAACTTTTATTATTATGGAAAATTTTAAAGTTCTGCATAGGAAGATTTCTGGGAAAAATAGCACTGTAATTTTGAAGTCAAAATTGCTAGAATTAGGAACAACTGCTACTTTCTTTGGTATAACTCTAGATCCTAAGTCACACTGGGTTGTTGATATACATTCACTAGCTAGTAAGTTATGCTCAGCTGCGTTCGAAGTTAGAAAAGTTAGGCAGCTGACTGACGCAGCCACGGTCAGGTTAGTTCATTTTGCTTATTTCCACAGCGTAATGTAGTGAGATATACTGTGGGGCAGTGCTGCAGATATTAAAACTATTTTTATTCTACAAAAAAGAGAGCAGTCCAAGTCATATATAATAAAAAATCTCGGGAATCATTACAAGATCTATTTAAAGAGGCAAATATTTTCACTTTGTTGTCGTTATATATCTATGAAAACCTATATTATCTTAAAAGAATTTAAATTCCCATGTGAAAGGATCTGATATACATACCCTTAAAATAAACAAAAAATAAAATTCATAATCCTAAATTTAGATTACAAATTACTAATGAGTTTTTCCTGGGTATATATATCAGATCCTTTCACATGGGAATTTAAAATGGTGTCAGCATTTTTAACAAAACACAATATAGCCAAATTTGAAACGCATATTAAGCACGTGTTTATTTCGAATATATCATTGCATCAAGAATTCCGTTGGGGATAAAGACGTGTAGATATTATAGTGTACAGTATAGTGTATAATACACATTCTGATTTTTTACGTTTTTTTAAAAAAAAGTACAGAAAAAATTAAATAACCATTGAATAAGTAGCGCACTGAAAATGATAAAATAATGAAAATACGATTAATTAGTTGGAATTTTTGCGGGAAAATATCTATATTTTTATATAAAAAATGGACTGACTCAAAAAAGTACCGAATAAGAAGCACAATGAAATTGATATAATAATGAAAATACGATTAATAAGTTAGAATTTTCGCAGTACAATGTCGACGTTTTTTATATAAAAAATGGATTGGATTCAAATAACCACCGAATAGGAAGCACAATTAAAATTATAAAATAACGAAAATACAATTCATTAGTTGGAATTTTCGCGGTACAATCTCGTTTCTGAACATAGTTAAATTTGAAAAATATTGATTCCATCAGAGATTTTTGAAGGCTGTGCTAAGTAAAACGTATCAATTATCTGTATATGTGTGGGTGAGCTGCACGCATACAAGTTGACGTTTTTCTTAAGAGAATGGAGAACTGTCGACTTGGAAATGATATCCCACATGACACATAAATTAAAAAAAATACTTTATTTACCCCCTGTTTCATTTTTACATGATTTAAAAAAGTTAGCTAGTGCAAAATATGTTAGTTAATAAGGTGTATTACTGTGCCAAATTTTAAGTTTCTATGTCTTCTATGTTTACTTTCTAAGAAAACCGACCGTAACAAACGAACAGAGGCACATGAGTGGGTTTTTAAGGGTTCCATTTTTCTTTATGAAGTGCACAACACTAAATAAATTAACAAAGGCTTTGAATTGACAGTATATGCTTTTATCACTCTAAATATTGAAATACAAATAAGGGGTTCACTGTGTCGCGTCGAATGTTTTGACAGGTCGCTAGGCGTTCAGTGTACGCATGATCTTCGACCTTGTGTTAACATTGAATTAGTATCTCGAAAGTACTTCAAAAAATGTCATATCTTATAATCAGGAACCCACGAAAGCTGGCTATAACAGTTTAACAATATCCTGAATATAGTCATTTTGTCTTTATTTATATTTTATTTATACTGGTGTTCATTAAAAAAACTCAATAATTTTTTCCCTACATTTTAAAGGGCTTGTTTTTATTATTTATGGAAATAAATTTTATTCATATTTCCATAAAATGTTTCCATTCATGAAATCAGTCTTGTTTAATTTACTTAGATTGACCATTTGAGTACAATGTATTTTCAATATATATATATATATATATATATATATATATATATATATTTGTATGTATATATATACATATACATACATATATACATATATATATATATATACAAAAATCTCAGCTGTTTTATAAGTGTTTTAAGCATTATATTCGAATAAATTTTAAAATATTCTTTGAAACATTTTACATTTTATTTTTTTAAATTTTGAATTTATGTAAATATCTAAGACTCAAGTAAATAGAAGATATGACAGCACCCACTCATGTAATTATTTTCATATTAAAAGTTTATTTTTACAGTTTCCAGAGGCAAAGCAAAACACATGATACCGTTATCGATATTTTTCGAATATGTACTGATGATTGCATTCCCGCCGTATAGTACAAATTTATATACAAATAAAAGGCACGTTTTGGTATTATTATGTACAATTATTTGCGATCAATTCAATAATTAGAAGAACTTATGCGTATACATAATTTGTGATTTAGTTTATTGAGGCAAATTTAAGAACAGCACGACTGAGTTCGAATATATTTTTCGTTATGTAGCTGTGCTTATATTTTTCATTTATACATAGAGGAGTGCGTCGGTATTAAAATAATTAATGACTACTTTTTTGCTTGATAGAATAAATTATTAATCAACCAAAAATTTTGTTACCTGTGAATTTATATCGCTATTAGTTTTTCAAAATGAATGTATTTATTACTTAGCTTGTGTCTTGTTTTTACCCCTTTTTGGCCCTTAAAGACCCATTAAGTAATTATTGCAACATTTAAGTAGCCATTCTAATGTATTATATTTTTATAAGACTTGGATAGTAATCATAATTTTAACTTGTACGACTAAATTTCACCACCTTGAGAGCTGTGACATAGGTTCCCACGTTGTCTTAAAAATGACCCATTTCAGTTATCCTCACTCTCTTCCTACATCACGTTAATTTCGGTGGTCGACAATACCCCATAATTTCAACACATCACGGGCGAATGCACTGTAATTATGTTCAGGTCAGCGACTCCGTCAGTATTGTTCAAGGTAACTTTGCCCTCTATTAAAAACTGACTGTTCTGAAAGCCATGCATGATTAGTTTACTCCATTTTTATTTGTATTAAATACTAACATTGACAGCTGAACTTCTATAAGATTTACTAATATTATATATATTGCCTGTATTTTCTATTATGTATATGTATACTTTATTAATCTGAAGGGGGATGTTTGTCATGACGCTATGTTTTCATATTTATTCATGAAAGTACGGTGATATTTTATGTAGGGACAGTGATTATATGTTAGTTATCGTAGGATTTTTGTAATATAGCTTTGTTTTACCCATTCACGAGGTCTATTGGTAGTTATAAATATATTATAATCTAAATATATAATATAGACATATATATATGTATATATATATATATATATATATATATATATATATATATATATATATACATATATATATAAATATACACACACACACATATGTATATATATATATATATATGTATATATATATATATATACACATACACACACACATACAAATACATATGAATAACGCAATGTCTGTCCGCCTGTTTCCTTCTAATTTGAGTTCTGCGGAGAACGATTTTGATGCTTATCCAGATGCTTACATTGATGATATTTATCCAGGAAGATTTTTATAAAGAAAACAGCATTGATGCTCCGGTTTTAGAGTTATGTTAATATTTTTGAAGCGTGTCTATGGATGCAAATAAATATGAAGTGCTCTAGCGTGGCGCGACGGCAGCGATACTGAAGATCGGGAGAAGTTATTTCGCCAGAGAGATGTTTAACTTTAATCGTCAATCGTGGAAATTATGGAAGCAGAGAAGCGGAAAGCGGAGCCACGGGGAAAAAACAAGTTTATGTACACAAATGAATAGAAGTTAAAATAAATTCGTTTTTATTCAAAAGCTCACAGAGGTTTTGTTTGCAGTTTCGTACGCGCATAGATTTAATTTTACTGGAGTAAAAATTGTTGCATTTGATTATTTTAAGCAGTTGCCAATTTATTGACTCCTTTGTCAACATTATTTGAAATTAGATTTTATACTTATACATATATATAAATATATATATATATATATATATATATATATATATATATATATATGTGTATATATATATATTACGATGAAAACGTGTCTAATCATTCTCACACGTGATTATGTATTTAAATCTGCGCAGAAAATATTAAGGAAGTAAATGATAATTCTAAGCCATTTTAAAAAAATTGGTTTTAAAGTTGTGATTAAATGAAATAAATATATTTTTTATAGAAACAGGATTCAATTATACTCATTTTGACGCACCGAATCACCTGTATTGCTACTTTACTTTATTATACCACCCAATGATTGACTCATAAAAAAATTTCGGAACTCCAGCCTAAAAACTTGAAACTTTTATCTAGTATTCAGAATGCCAACAATTTTTTTTGCCTAATTCTGTCTATTTGTTAGAGGATAACGCAAAAAGTACTAACGTAAATTCAATAAATTTTTTTTTAAATTTGTTATAAAATCCTGAAACCTTCAGATATTTCCTAAAAGAATGTCTAATTGGATATTCTTTAAGAGCACTGGAAACCAAATTATCAGACTTAGAAACTAAGTAATAAATTGTTCGAGCCTTGCAGAACAATTCAGTTTAACGTTAAAACTATTTAGACATGTGAAGGGCACTTTTGTGATGCGAACATACTTTAAAATCTATGAAAAAACCTGAATGTTGAAACTAAAACATTTGTTTACAACGAAATGAATTACTGACCATAGCAAGAAATTTATATATATATATATATATATATATATATATATATATATATATGTATATATATATATATATATATATATATACATATATATATATTTATATATATATATATATATATATATATATATATATATATATATTTATATATATAAATATATATTAAATAGCTGAATTTATTTGTTATCGACGATATTAAATTTACTTCTTTTATTCTTTATTGATTAGAATACTCACAAATTATATTGTACGTTAATTGAAATTGAAGAAGAATTTGGTCGTAATAAAAAGGGAAGTTGCAAGCAAAAGCTATTAATTAAAAAAAACATTACACACTCGCTTACCTGCCTTACAAACGATGCCACATCAGCTAGCAGCGAAAGTAAATGCCTCCAATTTCACGTAATGTCAACACATCACGGGCGAACGCGTCGTAATTATACTCAGTCCAACGCCTCCGTCACGCCCATTCAAGGTAACTCTGACCTCATCCTCGGAGCAGCTGCCCTCAAAGGATCGGCCACTGACAATAAGGTGCGTCGACACCTAGCCCGTAACTCACACCTCTTGCATTCAGCTTTGAGAAATTGATCATTGAAACACAATGGGCGTAATAAAGCATTACGGCCGAGATCACTGCCGATTGTTCTATTCATTATGCGGTTAGGATGTTATTAATATGGGTTTATGTTTGTTATTATCTTGGAGCTATTTGTTCTTATTGTTGTTTTGTTTAATGATATTTGTGAGGGTGTCTTTGCTTGCGAAGCTCATTTGCTTAGTTGATAATACTGTGTCCGTGCCTGGGATGGGTGGGTTATTTTAGGGATTTACGTGCATGTGTTTTGCCTTAGTGAGATTAAAACAAATTTCTACTTTGAAGCCTTGATCGCTATGAATCGAAAATTTAATAAGAGGAATTGGAAATAACGTTATTGAACTAATAGTGATATTAAACGTCTTGATAATTATTAAACAAATAAAATACGATAAAAATATTCTTATAAAAACAACGTAATGGTCAGTTACTTCATTTCTTGTTATGATTAGTAATTCAATCATATTGTATAAATAATTGAATCCCATTACTAATAATTTGACTAATGTATATCGATTATATAGGCATTCATAACAATGACCTGTTTGTGTAGAAGTAATGAGGTTGCTGTGGTAAACTTTTTGGAAATAGAAAAAGCCGGAAGTATTCTTTAATAAACCGAATAAGAGGAAGTGTTGTCAAACGTACGAAAGTGTGTTTATGCAATTATATCACTTAACGTAACGTGTGGATATGAACATATTTTTATTAATAATTATTATTATATTTTGCTCCGAACTTCGTTTATATGTTTATAATCTTGAACACTTCTACAATTTGCCTTAGAGACAAATCATATCGTATTGTGGTCTATTACTGTTGTATTATCAATATTATAGTCAACATTGACTTTTGTAAAACGAAGGTGCATAGGAAATAAAGTCTGCTAATTAGGAGAAAATTTGGAAAATTATTTCATTACTTCAAAAAATTAAATAATATTTCAAATTTTCTAACAGTCGCTGAAATACCTTCTAACAAAATGTAGGTCATAACTATTTTTCTTAGCAATTACCATTGAATTAGTTTTGCAATTTTGCACAATTATAGAGTTTGCTTGTTCGCATCTATTTCCATGAGGAATAAAGACTTGAAAATATTTTTATTTTTATTAAAAGCAGAGCCCGAAATGAGGTGTTGAAATTTAAAACTGGGTTATAAAATTCAAATGAGTATCTTATAAAAGTGCTTTATTTGCATATTCTAAAAATTTTCTTTTAATTTAAGTTGCATAGTTTTTGACTTATCTCCAAAGACTTAATCGCCTAAGATTCGTAAGCTGAAAATTTTAAAATAATTCTGGCTAATAAGAAATTTTGTGTATATTACAGTAAAAATAAAATGAAGTTCCAGAGTTTTATAGTTATTGAAAAATGTAAGCCGTCTTGGGACACATGGAAAATGTGAAACATTAAAATTTTATTACTATCGCTGTAGCTGATATTTGAAATTAATAAACGCTTTTAACGTTTTAGGACAGTTTAATGCGATAAACTAATATAGTAAAGTAGCATGTGTGGATACAAATAAGAAACAATGCTGATGCGCTAACACACAAGTAAAGTAGCATGTGTGTATACAAATAAGAAACAATGCTGTTGCGCTAACATACAAGTAAAGTAGCATGTGTGTATACAAATAAGAAACAATGCTGATGCGCTAACATACAAGTAAAGTAGCATGTGTGTATACAAATAAGAAACAATGCTGATGCGCTAACACACAAGTAAAGTAGCATGTGTATATACAAATAAGAAACAATGCTGATGCGCTAACACACAAGTAAAACAGCATGTGTGTAATATAGTAAAGAGGGAAGCGTTAAACCGGAAAAAGCCGACAAGATACGAAGCTGATCGAATCAGGACATGTTATCAGAACGTTTTGATTCCCATCCAAACGAGCCATTATATGTTTTACGTAAAAAAATAAACTGTTAATTGATTTTCCATTTCTGAATGTCTAGACCATAATCATATAGATATGTATATTTTGATCAAATAAGTTTAAAATAATAATTTGTATCCTCTCAATAAACAATTATTATAATAATTATAGTTATAGAATTACCAAATGATCTCGCGCTTGCTAGTTGCTAGTTGTTTACGCCCGACCTTCGATTGCGATGAAGGGAGAGCCGGCAATGACGTCTAACTAAAATTGCTATGAGATCAACGACTATCAGATGTCTACGACGATCAATTAAAATCTAAATGAAGCAATTTAAAACTCTTTAAATCTCTACATCGATATGTATAAGTAGGAGAACCTTATTCCAACAATTCTGTATTCAAGTTTAATTTGTGAATAACATTATTTTGTTATGTAAAACCTTCTATTTTAATCAGCTCAAAAAAGTTTTTCTTTTTTTATGATCAACGTTTTTTGAGTAAATTACACATTTTACCTGCTTTTAATCTTTTAAGTGATCACAACCTCTTCTTAATCATCTGACCTAAATTTAAATCAGACTACAATATATAGTATTTCATAATATTTAAACTGTGCCCCATAAAGTACCTTACGATGAACAACACTCATCTATTTATCATTTTACTATTATACTCTCATTGTTTAGGATTCTGAAGATTTCAATACTTTGAACGAATGAATTTAATCATGAAATTTTCCTGATTATCTCTCTATTGACTCAAATCTTTACTCACTGAATGTAAATAGGTTGCAAATATTATGAAAAATTGTTCAGAGTAAATCAGCTTTAATGCTGGAGTATTGTATTGTGGTATCCTTTATACTGGTGTTTTCTATTTCCACTCATCTCGTGGAAATGCAATGTATGTAAACTACTTCAAAAGCCTTTCACTTTTATTGCAAAATTACTCTGGCTAAGTTTTGTTTCTGTTTCATTTTTGTTACGATGGTATGTATTATATCACTTTTGTTACGATGGTATCAATATACAATAGAATTTAATGGTGAATCTTTCGCTGCCTTTTCAATCAAGCTATGTCCTATCAACTTTATTTGAGTATATCCAATTCCTCTATACTATCTCAATTTAAGCGGTTTCAAATAGCATTTTCATTCATAACAATGTCCCTTACATATTTTATCCATTTATATATTTATTCATTTTCTAATCCTGATCTCGATTCTAATTCCTATGTTCTAAATTTTAAGTCCCACATATTTTATTCCATATAAACTTTTTTCATTTTATAAAATATATTATCTGGAAATAAATTATACTATAGCGCGAGTTCATTTGTTAAGCGGTTTGATTTGTTGGAAGAGATTTCAGTAGATTTTTGTAGAATTCTATTTTTAGTCACATAGTTTTATGAGATATTACAAAATCGGTATTTATAATTTTTTCCACGAGATGTGCTAGAATAGACACAGAAATAATAACATACACGAGATGTGCTAGAATAGATACAGAAATAATAACATACACGAGATGTGCTAGAATAGACACAGAATAATAAATAATAAATAATTATTAGCAAGATATAATATATATAAAAAAGTGTGACCGTTTCCTAGAATCCATTTACAAACCTTGATTGATGTATTATATGATTAATCAGTTTCCCGAAACGATGTTACATAGGCTCGTGAACCTAATTTATCACTATTGTCGTTAAATATATTTCTTAGCTGCATTATCGTTTATATGTTGTAGAAAAAAAGTTCTTACTAGTACGTAATCTTTTGGAATATTCGAGTTCACTTTGTATTTGATGGATAAGTTCCATCTGTACCATTTAAAATACTGGAAATATACTACAAAAATTGTGCATAATAGAGAACTAAATAGTAAGCAGACAATTAGTTAAGAGACCAGACATGAGTCTCGATTGAATATTTCGGCATATCGAGATTGATGATTGTTTGATTGTCCTGCTCAGTAAAAATTGGGTTATGAATGATTATGAAAAACTGTTTGATTTTGGATGTTTCGAAAATTTATTTTCAAAATGCACGATTTGGTATTTAGTGGAGCATCCTCTTTTACAATATTTTTGAATATAATGTGTGTTCTATTTTTCTTTTTTTTTCGGGAGACCACG
Organism: Druceiella hillmani; assembly: GCA_039881145.1. Taxonomy (NCBI): domain Eukaryota; kingdom Metazoa; phylum Arthropoda; class Insecta; order Lepidoptera; family Hepialidae; genus Druceiella; species Druceiella hillmani. The sequence goes on from JAYKKI010000001.1 coordinate 27,289,580, forward strand.
TTTTTCGTAATCATGATAAATTTTTTGGCACTATAATTCTGGAGTAATATTAAATTTTCAAACTCACCACAAATACCCTCGTAGACTAAATCGACCGAAGTACGCTCGAGGCAGGATGCACGTCGCAGGTGGCAATATGAGTCGTAAGTACGTCCATCAGTACCGCAGGTGGGGCGCAAAACATCAGCGCAGGACCGCGGGCATATGCAACGCGCACCTGCGCCCTCCGCCTCGCACTCCGCCCCTGGACCGCACGTAGTATTGTGGCACGGGTGAAGTTCTGCAAAAGAGGAGGATAGGATTTCACTAACGGTCTATTCTTTTACTACAAGTAATGGAAATCTTACAATCAATAAGTCTGCATAACCGAAAAACGTGATGTAGTATTATTTCTACTTTATTTAAATTCTTAACCACGACCTAGGTTTCGTTGTATTACAATATCTTCAGGTGGGCTATTTGAATCTCTTCAAATTGTGTCAAAAGTAGATATTATACTACATCACGTAGCTTCATTTACTTGTGAATAAAAATTAAGTGACAATGCATTTCTGTAAAATTAACGCCAAATAAATTCAATCCAAATTTTAGTTTTGTAGACCAACTTTAGTTGGACAAAATAGGTGGTTCTTACTTTTTAAGATAAATTATTATATAAATTTATCAAAAAGTGTTTGTTCAAAGAAACTATATAGCAGAAAAGATGTTAATTAGCTGGATTCTGTTTTTCAGCGAATCTTGATGTAATTTTGCATGAATATATTTTGGGAATATATTTGCATAAAAAGTCGTATGATTTCTGCAAGAGAATTATTTAAATTATAATGTATGACAAAAACAAATAATAAAAAGCTAAATTATGACATACTGTTTATTTCAGTCATAGAAAGCATACATGTCAGATTTAAATATAATCGTAGATGTTAATTTTACATACGTAACTTTTTTATTCAAAAAGAAAACGTGGAGTCCTTTTCAGAGCATCATTGCGTTTTTATTAGATATGATTAAAATTCAAAAATATTAATATAGAAGTTTTAGAGCGGGTAAAATTAACTTATTGGTTCACAAAACATTTACAAAATTCTCAAGCTAATTTTTTTCAAATTTTCTGTAATATAGTTCAAGAAATATTACGCGTTACAATAGAGAATCAATGTTAATTTTATGGATTTTTACCCAAGTTAAAGAAAAAAAATGTCTTATTTCACTTCAATAAAAAAAAGGTAATTTTCAAATATTTTATTTTATTTCTTAAATCTCCTCATCATTAATGAAAATTTATATTTATGTCAAATTATAATTTAAGATTTTAATATACTGATGGCAACATGCCCCGTTTATTCTGTTGGCTATTTATTTTACAATAGCGTGAACGAACTTGTGAGTTGTTTGAAGAGGAATTATCTATATTGTAATTTATAACACAACAAAACTATTTTTCAACAGGATAAGTTTAGACAGCTTCCCCGTTGAATTCTAATGAAACAACTTTGCAGATAGGATGTTGTGTTGGTAAGCCAAAGAAAAACTACTATTTCGTATTCATGTGTAATACAATTTGTATTTTAACAAATAATTTCTGAATAAACTAACTTCCAACAAACAAACAAAATATTTGTTTCATCTATTAATATGGAAAACATGTAGAGTAAAATAAATTCATCGCATCTGCTCGGATAAGGCGCGAGCATTATTCCAACTCAGAGTGGCGCACAACTGGAATTGAGTGAACGAGGAGCTAAAAAGTTTTAATAATTCGGTCGCGGGATGAGACTAGCCCCTGTGCATATATTGCGACAGACGTGAGCTTTCAGGTGAGCTTAAGAGTGCGAAATTCGGTTGGAGTGTCGCCTCTCCTCGTATACACTTCCGCATTTAGCTTTAACTGTGAGTTTGTCGTAATTACGACATAATTGAACTACATTTGCATCTTGCGGCAAGGTTAAAAGTGGAGTGAGACAGTCGTATTTGACTCAGTTTTGAGTGAGAAGTGATTTTATATTAATGTTGTTATGTGGTTGGTTTTGAAATATTAAAGAGTTTGAATTTAAACGATACACTAGGTTGTATTAATGACGCAAGATAAAATTTGAATGAATATAAGTATATGGTAATGTAATTGTATAGCATACTCGAAAATTCTTTTGGAAACATTTAGAAATCTTTGTTGTCCTTGTTAGAATCATTAATATTAATATGGTTATATATGACTAGTTTATTTTAGTATAGTTTGGGTACTTTACGAAAGCCATAAAAAATTATTACCTTTTTACAATGAACTCTTCATTGAAGTGGTCACTGGACGTACTATGTTTATTCTTACTTATTTCAGAGAATATTGCAGTTTAAGATGCCATTTTAGGACTTCAAATTTAGTTCTTACGCATTATATCTATAACCTGATAAAATCTTAACTACTGATGTATTTTACTACTACATAAATATTTAGATTTTCTAACGTTTAAAGAATAAAATAAGCGGATTTATAAATATTCATAATACTGAATTTTTTATTACAGCGTTTCTACATTTAAATGAGTATATGATATTGCGTTTATAAATGGCGGGGGGGGGGCAGAATTTATGACAAGCGAGATTCTGAAATGTAGTCCCTTGGTTATATTTTCTTTATATATATTTTAATCTACAGTATATTTTCATATACAGTACTACAGAAGATATGTAAAAGCCAATAGAATATTTACGCATTTTAGTATTAATATGAAATTTAATGATATGACACATATATTCATAATAAAATCTATGATGAGGTTATTAAGCAATTAAAGTAGTTAGGAAAGAAGGATGAATCTTTGATTCCAGATGAAAAAAATATTGATTTCAAGACCCTGGTTTTAACTGTGATTGTTATTAAGTCATGTGCTTTTAATGTATGTATATAGTACACCTAGTTGAAAATCAGTAGGATATGGAAAAAGGAAGTTAAAATACTATCTTATAAATATATATCAAATAATGCCTTTTGAACATGAGTTGGCTTCACACTAATGTATTCCTCTTCAACGTAAACTTTTTTATATAGCTCCAAAACAAGGCCCTGCACCAGATTTCATCGTTGGTGATCCATTCATATATGTATAACCTCTCGAAAGAAATCTCTCATTTTTTTGTACATATAATTCATGAAATACTTTCAGGATGTTTATGAAATGAAAAAAAAAATTATTTCAATACTTTCTGTTTTTCATTTTAGTTAGAAAATAAATGTTTTTACTGTTCTATACCTCACAAGCAAAAAGCGATATAATTGTGCCACGTGTCCGCCCCTTTGTTTCTACGAGTTTTTTTTTGTAAGAAACCCTTTTGATGATGAAAATTGAAATTGGCACAGTTATTAAGCATATTGACCCTCATATACGTATCTAAATTGTTAAGAAATAATTAATAATAAAATATATTTGTTTTAAAATGTTAGAGAGACAGTAGTCATTGTTTTAATAATATTTGTATTCCGCACGGGGTACAAGTATCAAATAAGATGATAAAAATATTCTTCATCAGAATTTAATGTTTCGTAGATAAAGTGATATTTGAAAAAATGTTGACAAATCATATTCAAGCGCTCCCTACTATTCCACACCCCAAATTTATAAATACTTACGAAACAAATAACGTGGTTAGAAGTTCACTCAAAGTTTACTGGAAAACGAGTAATAATTCAAAATTTCATAGTTTGGGAGAAATTTACACCCACCCCTCCTTCATCCTGTTAAAGATGTATAAGGCAATGTTTACATGAGAAATAATATTACTATTTAAAGTTTGTTACGAATACTATGAAGTTTTAAATATTTATACGTGCTTAAGTTGTCCCAAATATTCGTATTGCGAGGTTTACTCGTACTTATTATATTTTTTGGAGATTGAAAATATTTTTTATTAATAAACGATTAGCATCGCTTCAAAAATTTACATCGTTAGTTACGAGAAGGAATCATTTACCCACAGTTAACTTTGATCTTTTTAAGAGGTTAAGTTGAAAAAAAATAGTTACTTTTTGTAGAACTTTCACACAACTCTTAGCGTCATTAATTAGACTTGTTAAAAAGAAAAATTTTGATTTTAATTTCATAAAATTTTTTTCTCTGGCGCCTGTCAGTTTGAAGATTTTTTTACTCTACCATTATCGACAGCAATAAAAGTGGAGGTCCTTAATTCGACGTATTTATTGAAATTGTGTGTGCACTAGAAATATTTTTATACTTTTTATACTTTACCTGTAGAGTAGGAATTTTATTATATGGAATACTTTGTGCAAAGACCGCATTGCTTCTTGCTACCTAAGCGGTTTTACGGAAGCGGTTTTCCAGTAACTCCACTATAGCTTGATTTTATTCAAGAAGATATCTCAGTGATCTTATGTAATTTTCATAGAAATTACTTTAAGTAACGAAAAATCGGTCTAGTGCGAGTTTGGCTCGCGCAAAGAGGGTATCCATAGGTCGTTTAAAATTAGATTATTTTATTTACCGTAACTCATCACTAAATGGACATGCATATAATTTAATTAAGTAAGGGTGGAAACTATGACGTTTAGACTAATTGTTCTAGTTTTCCTACTGTTTTTGCGCAGGTTATGAAAATTATGTTTTCCCATAATTTTATGTTTAATAATTTTGGACATAAGGAGGGAGGAATATATTTTATGCATATTTTTATATGAAACATCTAATGGTGCATTTGGGTGGGATTTAAAACGTCCTGATGGTATGTCGCGATGAGCCATTCGCTGCCAGCTTCGCGTCTTGTTGGCTCTTTCCGAATGATTTCGGCCAGATTCGCGTCTTGTCAGCTTTTTCCGACTTAACGCTTCGCTCTCTACTAAACTACACTCTCGTTACTTTACATGTGTTTTAGTGTATAAGTGTTGTTTTTTTATTTACTAATGCTTAAAATTTTATTCGTTTATAGTTGCGTTTACAAACTCCGTTAGCGAACCTACAGCATTTTAAAAATATTTCAGAAGAAAATTTAAAAAAAAATTAGTTCTTTGACATCTGCCAGGCATCCCATGATGGTTCATATTTTCGCATATATGTTACCTAAAATTATAAATACATGGATTTTAATACTTTTTTTTTCGGGTACCTAATTTCCACGTCCTAAATTTTCATATATAAATATTTTTAGTGTCATCTATTTGTGCGAATTAGTATGCTTTATTACTACTTCTACGTCAAGCGATTTCCGAGGAAAATTCTTTCAGGTAAACACTTAAAATATGCATAATGATGTATTTACGACACATTCTGAAAGAAGTAAAATAAAACTAATCTTTAATGCAGTAAAAATTAATATGGAGATGTACTTTTTATACGCTTCGAAACTACGAAAACATCTGTCAAGCATGAGTAGAACTCGGATTATGAGACTTCTGTAAACCTTTCGATATGTATAAAAATTTGGGAGTTCATAGTATTTCTATTGAAATATTTGAAAAATGTACATTTTTCATAAAGTAAATATATTATACTATATTATGTATATATATTATATTATACGGCGTAAATTTAAACTTTAGTTTTCCTGTAATCTTGTATCTAGTTTTTATCAACCCTTTTTTATAATTTTGGGCCAGCTGTCTCGTAAATAAGAAGGGGGGGGGGGGGGGTGTAATGTTAAAGCATTTTTGGATATTTTTTTAAATATTTTTTTTAAATATTCAAATTAAAATTGTGGACCAAATATTTTTGTATCTCTCATTGCCAGCCTTTTCAAATAACACTACACATGATATACGAAAGGAAAAAAAATATTTTTCTCATTTCGTTTATTATGTGTCTACTTAGATGTCAAAAGAAAAAAATGGGAGATATGTATAATTAGTTATATAACCTCGTTCCAACCATTAGATACACGTGCCATTGTAGAAATATATTACTCAGAACAATATCCATTTAATTTATTATATGCACCTTTTGTCACCACACACTTTGCTTTGTATAAACTCATAAAATAACATCAATTTAATTTATTACCCACACTAAACTACTTGTACATTATATAATTATATTATACAAATATAATTTTGGGAAATATAATAAAAACTATTAACGTGAAAATTGGGAAAACCCACTCAAACCGCTATTGTTTTGTATAATATTCAGGTATTGTTTTGTATAATATTTAAATGCTGTTGGAAGTCTCTACGAGTTATTGTCTTCAAATTATCCACCTGAAGATGTTGTCATACAACGAGACTTATGTCGTAGTAAAGAATTTAAACAAAGTTTATATAATACTACATCACGTAGTTTCAGTTAGTTGTGAATAAAAAAGTGAAATTTAAAATCCGTTTATTCCGTTGCTTAATTAGCTGTTATTTATGGATTAAATATTATCTATTAAGGATAAATATTGATGCTATTTACGGATAAATATTAAATGGAGAAATATTATCACTCAACGACCACCGCACTATGTTATGATATTGTAGTTATACACTTAATAATACAGAACTTTTTTCTAAATCAGTTAAATTCAGGTAAGCATATTCCGTCTAAATCATTAATATGGAACTTACACCCAGACGAAATCTTCACGGTGCGAACTGGCCGCGACCATTATTTGAACTTGAAGTGGTATTGAAGTCAAATTTTGTGAGGGGGAGCTAAAAAGTTTTAATCACCTGCCTGTGAGTTGAGACTAGTCGCTGTGCAGGTACTGCACTAGACGTGAGCTTTCAGATGAGCATAAGAGTGCAGAGTTTGGTTGAAGTGTCTTCTCTCTTCGTATACGCTTCCGCGTTTAGCTTTGACTGCGAGTTCGGCGTAATTAAGATTTAACTGACAACTCTTTTCAAGCTCGTTTTTTCATTAGCGAAACAAATATAATCTTTTTGATTCAAATACTATTTCATTTGAATATTATATTAAACTTTGCACCCCTAAGAAATGAGTAAGTTTAAAAAGAACATAAACGTCGATTTTACGACAGCATTATTAATATATGTACGTCTAAGATAGCTTGATCGAAGGATTATTCTGACCATCAGCAATCATATATTAAAATTTGACTATGCAATCTGCGTTTTTTTAATTAAACAGTTAATAATTTTGATATTCTATAATCCAAATGTAAAAAAAATTACTAGTTACTAGCAAGTTTCAAGCCTATCTGTTAGTTTTGATTAACTCTTAGTGAATAATCTAAACCCTACTGAAAGATAATTTTGAGCAAAATCTTTAATGAACGTTAAAAGGTAAGCTAGTATAGGTAGATTTTAATATTTGTCGACAGTTTTCTTAAATAATTAAATAGTTCTCTGCAATTTGGATAATATGCACAAGAACATATAGTGCTTATGTTGTAAATAATTTTTAAAACAATTTAGAAACTTAACAGGAAAAATTTACTTCCGTAAATAAAATCATAATAGTTTCGGCAGTCTTAAATACTTTATATATTATGTGCGTGCGCGTGTGCGTGTGCGTGTGTGTATGTGTGTGTGTGTGTGTGTGTAAGTGTGTGTATATTTTAGATGGAGTCGTAAAAACATTAGGATTCAGTATGAGCCTTATATTACATATTTAGTATTAAGCCTAACCGAATTGTGTTTTAAATTAAATTTAGCTTATTCTATTTAAAAATCTGTGACTGTAACGAACGAGGTGAGGGAAACAAATAATCAGACGTGGGAGTGGGTTGAATAGAAATGTTCATTTTATTTTTATATTTTCATTATTATTTATATTCCCTTATAAAGTCTGGTAGTTGTAGTTGTTTATTTATTATTCGTATCATATTGATACCTTGAACAATTAAAATTCTCATATGGAAATATAATATATATATATATATATATATATATATATATATATATATATATATACATATATATATATATATATATATATATATATATATAATTTATCCAGACGATCACGAGATGTAAAACTTTATATTTTACTATTATTATATTATATTTGGCGTTAATTTTGTAGAAATTCATTATTCACAATTAAATGAAACTACGCGATGTAGTATTATTTCTACTTTCTTTAATTTTTTTCTTTAGTTTCGTTGTATTATACATTTGATGTTATAATACAACGAAACCTAGGTCGTGGTAAAGAAATTAAAGAAAGTAGAAATAATACTACATCACGTAGATTCATTTAATTGTTTATATTTGACATTCATTTAAATAAAAAAACATTTCTTTTATATTTTGTGTTAAAAAATTATTTTGGATAATATTTTGGATCAATGTATATGTCGGATATCGGATTTTACGACATAAACAAACGTTCCTTCGATATTTGTACACAAAAATGTATGGTTACTCCTGTTCCATTTTTGATCGATTTTCTTTTGTGCTACCATATAGTGCAGCATAGAAGAAAAGTTTGATTGGTGAAATTTATATTCCGATTGTCAAATGGAAAAATTTTCCTGCCCTGATTTATTGGGAAAACTCTCGCTCTCTCGTATCTCATAGCTTCCTGCACCCGCATAGTTATTATATTTTTGCAATACCGGTATACAGTACAGATTTACATTGGAATTCTTTACTTTCCTAGGACATAAAATTGTTCAACCACCTGATCAAGGTTGCACGAAAGTGTGATGTATTTATGATGATGTAGGATAAACTCCTTGAATTGAGTCATCATTACTTATTGTAGTGCTATTGAATTTATTAATCGTGGTGGTATCCTTATTGGGACTTACGTTTATGATAAAAGAAATAATTACATAGCTAAATAAATAAAATGTGAAAATGAAAATATTGTCTTCCACTGTACCTATATTTGTTATATAAAAATTTCACAAGTTTTTTTTCCACATCTCTAGCTCATAAACATATTCAATCAATAAAACCTATCCTTTTATTTATTTATTAAGATTATAGAAATATACCTATCTCCTTTTATTTATTTATTAAGATTATACAAATCTACCTATCTCTTTTTATTTATTTATTAAGATTATACAAATATACCTATCTCCTTTTATTTATTTATTAAGATTATACAATTCGACCCTTAGTGTGTCGCTCGTTAGCGTTCAATTACACGTACACATATTGTACTTTTTCATCTTCGGGCATAGAATTAACGTATACCTAGTTTGTATTTATTCCCAGAAAAAACAAAGCGATTGATATTTATAGTATATATATATATTAATATATATATATATATATATATATATATATATATATATATATATATGTATATATATATATATATATATATTTATATATGTATATATATATATATATATATATATATATATATATATATATATATATATATATATTACTATGTGAAAAGAAAAGTTTGTATCTATTTTTAAGCGTATTGCGCTCACGGAGGAGTGTGAAATTTGGTAGAGCTAAAGTTTATACCAAGAAGGAGTAGAGAGCCAAACTTTATATATAATTTATGTTACAAATACATTAAAATATTGATTGTTTACGTTCATACCATCAATGTCAAAAAACATAATAGTCTGTGGGCAAACAGTCGCACATAGTAGAGATTGTCAACAAAGAATTTTAAAATGTCAGCTGTGAATTTTGTGTGATTTTAAATGTTCCTTTTGCAATAGTCTGTTTAGTGTATGTCTTGGAAAGTATATTTTAATTCTGCGCTAGAGGGTAATATTGTGAATTATACTAAATCTACCCCGCGGTTTCACTCGCAGAGAATTATCTTAATTATGCTGCTCTACCCTAAACTACTGTGGTCACAGTAGTTTAAGGTATAATGCAGAAGTATTTAGTAACCACGAAATAGCTATGCTAATGGGCCACAATTGAATGTATCTCCAAAGTTAAATGATTATCATTCAAATAATTATTCAATAGAGCACGCTTTGTTCGCTTCACGGTTCGACTATTAAATTAACAATATTAAAATCGCGACCCATCATAAGTGCGAAGTGTATTTAACAATATAGGCACTTAAATTTAATAAAGTTTAAGTACTTAGCGATTAAGCGGTATGCGCGCACATAATCTCAGCACTGAGTGCTTGTCCTACAGAAGGCAGTATACTTTGCGCTGATTGAAGCGTTTGCGAAAATGAGATTGCACTTGAACTTAATAAAGATTGCTATAAGGGTAAGTCGGTTGGGAAGAAAATTGCACAGTTAACTTCAATTATTATCTTATAATCCAACTATTTGATACATAATATTATCAATTACAAAACTTTCTTTAAATTATATAACTTTCTTTAAATGGTCTATATTTTTAATACATTATTTTATCCTACCGAGTTATAGAAACCGACTTCAATAATGTTGTCGCCGTGGTGTGTTGGGTAGATCACGTGGCATACTGCCTTTGAGGAAGGCCTTATGTTGACAGCGGTATTTAATTATGAAATAAATTTAAAATGTAATTAAAACTTTTATTCCATGTTATTATTGTTATTAACTACTTGGATTTTTATAATGATATTAAGTAACCGTAACTTTATTTTGAAATGCAGAATGTAGAAATAGAGTTTGATTTTAATAGTCCCATCGTACACACTGTGGTACGTCTTCAAAACTAAAGCATTAATTTTTAAAAATCTTTAGGCTTTGGAAAATAAATACTAAACTCAAACATATGTTATATAATCTAAGAGCTTATTAATTTGTATAAGTTTTTAGACTTTGGAAAACAAATACTAAAATCGAGCATACGTTATGTAGTCTTATTGTTTCAATGAGCTATGTTAAGAGCAAACAAATTTAACTAAAAATTAAAGTATGATTATTTTTAAGTATCTGCTTCTTCCGAATATACGTATTGTTTAATTATGACTACGTATATTACGGTTTTCAAATGATTGTCAGAGTGTACATTCAATACAATTCTAGTTCAAGTTAATCACCTGGAAGAAGTTTCTATCATTGTATGAATTTATTAGTTGGTGATTAAAGTTTAGGGTTTGATACGATTTCTGTAATGTAAACTATTTATTGTAAAATATTAATCTTTAAGTTTATTATAATTACGTTTCTACATGTTAAAATTTTGATTATTTGAGTGGATATTTCTTTTATTTAAAACGAAGTATGAATACGTAAGGATTTTAGGGTAGTATTAGGGTAGGTAGAACAATAGGTAAAGTATTTAAACGAAGCGACGTAATGTGCGGTTTAAAAATATCAAACCCGTCTTTCTTTTCTGATCCTCATTTATCATACTAAAAACGTTTTATTAAACTTGATTCAACCGTACGTTACATTACTTTAACACATTTCATAATCAACTATTTGCATGGACGAATTATTAAACCGTATACTTCTTACATGTAACTATATGAATATAGACCGCCTAGACATTTTATTGACCACTACGTTTGAACTAATTAGGAATTAATATTAAGAAAAAAAAATACTTTATATTTTACAAAAAATGTACAGGGCTGAGACTGGAATCCAACGACGTTTCTTGCTAAGTTCTGCTTTAAATTTATGAAGACGTTTATAGACCTTATAATATGAGTAACAAAATTAAGTTTCTAACACAACCTGCATCGTTTATACTTTTAAAAATTCCTACCTTATATACGGGCTGTGATAAAGAATGTATCTATTATTCACATAGGTAACTTTGTGCATTAAGCTGAGTAGAAAATATTAAAGAACTTGATGAAAATTCTCAACCGTTTCTGAAAAAAATCGCTGTGTAATTTAAATTTCAAAGAAAAAATTATATTTTTTTACAAAAACAAGCCTTACATATACTCGATTTTATGCAAAGAATTACTTGCTCTTTATTGTATACTTGTATAATATACGGATGTAATAAAAACGTTTCTATGGGGGGGGGGGGATTCTGTGCATCTAACCGTTTAGAAAATATTAGGGAATTCTATGTTAATTTTCACCCGTTTAGGCAGAAATGAACGAGTTAATTTAGGCATTCTTAGAATGGAATTAAGCTCAATTTATTCACCTCCCTTTTAAAGTAATTGTCATTAAATTCAAGTGACATCTTATTTTATTTTTATAGACGCTTCAGTCATGCGAATAATACATTTCATTCAGTTGGATATGTATTTATTCTATCATCATCATCATATATATTAATACGCTAAGGTTAAGATGTTACACTCCCTTTTTAGAAAAAACCTCACAACTAATCCAAATAAATTATATATCATTTTATAGATAATTGCTTGCTCTAACGGCATTCACAACTAAAAAAATTATTATTGCTATTGTTTTTGCAAATTAATTAATTATTAAAATTATATACACAAAACAGCAATGCTGCCATCTAACGGCTCAACGTCAATATGATTGACGGTCGGTAAAATGTTTGTTTAACTTCAAATCCACTCACGTATAAATAAAGTGGCGCTTTAGCTCAATGCTTTTGATACTTGCGCCTCTATATGTCAATTTTAGTAAAATATTTGTTTGATCTGTCATCTGAGCTTCATAATGGAATAAATAATGCGAAGACTTTGCACGGGTCACGCTAGTTCTATGTTAATTCTCACCCGTTTAAGCAGAAATGAACGAGTTAATGGAATTTAGCTCAAATTATTCACCTACCTTTTAAAGTAATTGTCATTAAATTGGAGTTACATCTTATTTTATTTTTATAGACGCTTCAGTCAGCGAATAATACATTTCATTCAGTTGGATATGTATTTATTCTATTTAACAAATAATTTGAATATTTATTTGACTACTATAACTCCTCTGGGCGTAGGAACGATAGGAACGACCATGATGACGTCAACGTCTCGACTTGGCGGTTCGTTAAACTCGAAGAAGGGTATTCGTGGTTAATGTCATCGAAGTTCTAAATGTAATGTAGGATTGTTTTAAATACTGAAATTTGGAATTGTGTTTCTTGCTGCTTTTAAAAAAAGAACTTCTCTTGCTACTTTTAGTATTATACCTTTAAATGTTGCCGAGACATATATGTACATTCATATATGTAAAATACGAGACTTCGATCATTTTTACGTCACGTCTGCACAAAATATCGAAAATTGTAGGCAAAAGTAGTTCATATTTTTCAAATTTAAATAATGTTTGTGTCTTTATCTTCATCTTAGATTATATGGCGTTCGAACTATGTGTGTGTCTGTACTTTTATTAGATTAGTTGACAATTACAGTGGGCATAGTGACACTGTCATTACGCTTTTAGTTAATACATGTTTCTTCTTAATTCTAATAAACATATATTGATAGTTTAAATACTATGACCGTTTTGATTTTTTTTAATTACATGTACTTATAATCAGGTATTAGGAATTATTAATATTGTACATTTCTGGGAACCCGGACCGCAAAAGAAAAATTGGACCTGTTATCAGCTAACTTATGTGTTTGTGCTCCGTCGCTATATCAAAGCCTTTTTTCAGAAACTGTTTGGCGTAAAAACATGAAATTTAATACAGTGATAAGGCATATTAGTGTAACGTTTAAAAATATTTATATGGTATAGAGGGAAGAAATGAAACACTAGAATTGTTTTATCGTTTGAAAGAGAACATAAGTATAATAGTTTTAGAGATATTACTTAAAAATTCATAAAAACATGTCACCACCATATCCGAAACTGCTAAAATTACCAAAAAAACACCGTTAATAGAAGTTCACTGAAAAATTGTAGTAATTATTATGAACCTCATGAGAAATTTCTGCTAATGAATCTGAAATATTTATTTAAGTCTCAGTGTGTGTTAGACACTCGTAATGAGAGTTCCATTCGTACTTATTAAAAACATTTTTTTTCAATAGATGTAACTAAGTACAAAATGAAGTCAACCTAATAGGTTCGATGCGCACCGCCAAATTGGCAATTAAACAGAAATGTCACAATCACAATTATGATGTCGACACTTGTCGCCAGTTAACAAGCAGGCGTCGGCGGCAGAGGCGCGAAGGCGCGGTCGGGCGCACCCCAATCAGCGCCGTGTCGGGTACAATAACATACATATTTGTTAGAGGGCTGATTACGGTGCTAATCGGCTGTAATGACCAAATTATTTCGCGGTGGTTGGGTGTTAATGAAGTTGCGCTTAACAAGTTTTTGCATAATTGCACAGTAATATAATTAAAAACAAGTCATCTATTTTGTCGGTTGCAATTTCGTTGTTTCGAATTTTAATATAACTATTTTTCAGTGTACTATTGCAGTTAACTTCTGCTCTTTTAACTACAACGTTATGACTTGTCTTTATAGAAGCTATCTTTTCAGGGATTTTTTTGGAATTATAGCATAAAAACGTGTCATAGCATAAAAACGTGTCATCATAAATGAACTGTTTCATTAACTAATTTATTCCTTTATTTTACATAAATTTTTCTTTTAAATTTCCAGTTTCGAAAGAGATTTAATTAATCCCATATTGATATAATATGACGATTTGCATAAACGTGAATTTTGTGGTTACTCTGACATTTTTAAAGACATAAGTTAATAATTCTGTGATTACTCTGACATTTTTAACGACATAAGTTAATAATTCTGTGATTACTCTGACATTTTTAACGACATAAGTTAATAATTCTGTGATTACTCTGACATTTTTAACGACATAAGTTAATAATTCTGTGATTACTCTGACATTTTTAACGACATAAGTTAATAATTTCAAAGTATTTTATGTTGATGCACCTTGATGATTTTTTATGCATAGCCGTCAGTGAAAATTTAGTGGAAAATTAAAAAAATAATTAATATTTGTAAGCTTTTATTTTTTATTATCTATTGTCTGATTATGGCTGCCTATTTTATGGGGTTCAAAAGATTGTCTACAGCAGTCTACGGCCTCTAGGTTTATCTAATGTTATGCATATTATAAACGATTCTTGTAATACTTAGGGCTAATAAAGCTATGAACAAACACTAGTAGAAGAAACAAATTTCGGAGAAATTACTACTTCTTGGGGTTCCATACCTCAAAATTGAAAACAAAACCCTTATAAGATCAGTCTTGTTTCTGTCTGTGGGTCTCAGCCGTCTTTCTCAAAAACCGATTAACGCAGAAACCTGAAGTTTGATATAGTTATAAAAAATTTTAAGACGCACATATCTTAACAGAAAACGCTCAAAATTATTCGTATAAAAGTTTTAGAGGGGAGAGGGATGTTGGCAAAGCTCCAGAAACAATTTTTTAATCCATATATAGTGTGGGATCACGTTTGAAAAGGCTAAGTTTGTAAATATTTTTTTCACAATTTTTAAGTATATGAATATATACTTTCAAGGATATGCTGAAAAATAACTCCCTTCCCTTTATTTCAGGTACTACTAATCTGAAATTATGTAACAAATAGGATTTTTATAACCCCGTGCATGGACCCTACGTAAAGGTTGTAGAAAAGCTATTGCGGTTATTCTAGATATCATCATTTTATATAAATATGCATCACGTTTTTACGCCCGTGAAAGACGTAAATATGTTTACTACCGTCATATAGTAGGCAATATATTTAAGTGGTCAAAAATAAGTTTTTCTAAATAGTGTTAATAAGAACCTAGATATGTACGTAATTCTTTTAGTGGAATATCTATTCGTAGGTGACCGGTTTATTTCTCGAAGGAATGTGTGTCAAAATGTATACTCTTAAAATAAAAAAAATAAGTTCTTTGCTACTGTAAGAAAAAAGAATAAAGTCAATTTTTTTATTCATATATAGTGTGATATCACGTTTGAAAAGATTAAGTTTGTCAATATTTTTTTCATAATTTTAGGTATTTTAATAAATACCGTAAGAAAAAGACAAATAAAATATGTCCCTTGTCTGTATATCCAGAACTACCCAATCTGAAATTATAAAAATAATAAAATTTTTATAAACTTGCTCAGGAACCCTACGCAGAGGTTATAGAAAAACTATAGCGTTTATTTTAGATATCATAATTTTATATAAATATGCATCACATTTTCACGTCTGTGAATGACATAAATATATTGACTACCGTGATATAGTAGACAATATATTTAAGTTGGGAAAAATTAGTGTTTCCAAATAGTGTAGTAAATATACTACCAAAACGTTAAATGTTTATCAGAACCTAAACATGTATATAACTCTTGTAGAGTAAGTTCTATTCGTGGCTACCAGGTTTATTTCTATAAAAAAGTGTCCCAAAATACGTATATATACCCTTAAAATAAAATAAGTTCTTTGCTACTAAAAGGAAAATAAGAAAAAGAATCTCAGTTTCAATCTTATACAGCCAATAAAGTGACAATAAAAACACAAAAGCAGAGTGTAATCGATCATATTTAGGTTAAGGCAGTGCGTAAAAATAGAGAAAGAACGATGTGTAATGTATATTCGTCTCTTTATTGAGAGTCCACGTTGAAAGACATCACACCCAAAATATTCTTTCTTCCGAAACGACTGCCAGTATCTCTTTCGGCTATGAGATAGACGTATAAAGATAGTAAGTGCAAAATTACACGCCCCATCGCTTTGAAACCTTATAGTGTTGATAAAGAAATCGTACGCCGGCGCCGCTCTTCCAATCTTTGAACAAGTTAACGAGCGGTAGGAAATAAAATCAGGGCAGGCTTCTATTATATGGATCGAATTTAACGACAGATTCAGGGCATTGCTACCTTTTGAAGATCCTCTTCTATTTATGGATGGTGAAGTAGAGATAGCGTGCTGTGTTGTTTAATTGGGTATCGCGTGTTTTGCTAACTCTGTTAAGAGTATCAATAATGAAATTTTGTTTACAACCGTTGTTAAAGAGAGCAGTAGATATAAAATTTTGTGCACAAAAAATGTTTTATAAAATCTCTCTCTGTTAATTTATATGATTATTTATTTACACATTTGATATTAGAATAAGATGTCAACCGATTTGGAATTATGTGCCATTTTATTATGAAGGCATCTAACATCTATGGAAGTAACTATTTTTATATTGATTTTTAATGGGGACTTGCATGAAATTTAGATTGTAACAACACGAATATATTTGCAAAAGTCAAAATTAATTCTCTATTCATGCGAGAAAATGTCACTCCAAGTGCGAGTCGGACGTGCGTATGAAGGGTCCCGTTGCACCAAACCATATTAAACTTATAAATTCGTATTTCTCAAAGGCACTATGAAAAACAAAGTTATTGTTGCAACCAGTTTTTGAAAGTGAATTTTGAGTTTTACTGCCTTAGTCATTTAAATTTTTTTCAGAATTTTACACAAGTTAGTTGAAAATTTAGAGGGAGGAGGCACACTATGACTTTAGAAGCGCATATCTCATCAACTATTTTCCTAAACAAATAAGTTGTTTTGGAACCCCTACATCATTTGTTAAGGCCTATCTAACGAGAACTCGTACGCGTACCTGCACTGGATTTTCTATAATCCCTCAGTTCCATGTATGGAGTGTCACCCCCAATATTGCTTTTTTTCATTATTGTACAGCGGTTCATAAAAGACACTTACCATCCAAATTTCATCTATATAGTGACAACAGTCTTCGACTAAAATGACTGTCCGTATGTCATACACGACAGAGGGATGGACAGACAGACGGGACGAAATTATAAGGGTTTCGTTATTTACATTTGGCTACATAGCCTTAAAAAGTAATCAACTTGCGATGACATCACACCATTCAAGTTCTTTGATACGAGTCGTTTTCGTGATTTTCCGAATTAAAATGAAAACATATAGTAACAAATTAGATTCGAGAGAACTTACCTCATATCACGTGTCCTAGTGTTGTAGCGCATATTATGATAACGTATTTTTGTCTTCTATTTTATTAATAAATAACGTATTGTATTATCATTTTGTTTTAGCTTTGTTTATATAAAATACAAATCATTATTATAAGCTAAAAACAAATAAAACTATGTTAGAATCACTGATTTCTTAGTGATTTATGTGACTTAAGGAATCAACGAAGGGTTTTTCGTAACCAATAAGGTGAAAGTTGCCTTGTTTCGAATACGGATAAGGAAAAAAGTTTTGAAATTT
The DNA here is from genome assembly GCA_039881145.1 of Druceiella hillmani. Taxonomy (NCBI): domain Eukaryota; kingdom Metazoa; phylum Arthropoda; class Insecta; order Lepidoptera; family Hepialidae; genus Druceiella; species Druceiella hillmani. Next base: position 27,307,519 of record JAYKKI010000001.1, read on the forward strand.
AAAAATTAGTCATAAAACTTTCAGCAGATTATAAAGCGACAATTCTGAAATGCTCTATTGTGAGTAAATAAATTTTACTTTTGCTTTCCGTAAAGTATATCGATATTAAAAAAAATAACGTGTATGTTCTACCTATAATAATTTTGTGTCACCAAAATAAATAAAGATTACTTTAATGTCTGCCCGAACTCGACCAAAAAAATTATGGAACAGCTTCATAACCAATTTTACAGGGTTAAGTTTAAAAGTAGTATCAAAAGTATATATTCTTTTTCACATGAATATTTAAATAATCAATACAAACAAGCCATATTTTTGAAGGAACATTTCTTCCTCCATTCGTCATTTCCTGTATACATTTCGCAAGTCACTTTTGGACTTATGTGATTTGGAAATTTCAATGAAGAATAAAGTTTTATTTATCTTTTTTTTTATTTTAGTTTTAGTTTATGCTTATCCCATATTCTGTCCCTGTCCTACTTTTAGATTTACGTGAGGGTTGTTCTGTTGATGCTTAACATAGACAATATAAGGATAACATAAACACAACAACAACATATGGTTATATATTACCTTTGATCATAATAATAGATTAATGTTAAAACACCTTGTAATGATGGCCTTTGACGTGGTGACTGTGGTGACTTTAAATATAAAATGGCCAATATAATAAAATTAAATAAGTAAAAATTAATATATAATTAACTTAATATTTCCATATTATAATTTGATAAATGGTACACAAATTGTGTAGATCAAACTAAACAAACTAAATTGTTAGCACTGAAATGAAAAGCAGAGGCATTGACAAAACTCTAAACAAGTAGTGACGATAATCTACTAGTGTCACTGCTCCGTGTACGAACGTAATACTGTCTATAAACGATACAGTTCCATGACATATATGGAGTCGAGTGAGCGCAGCCACATGCTGGTGATCAGAGCTTCCAAAGCTTGATGTGTGTTTGTACGGATATTTTCACAAAATTAAAAGTTAGAGTATATTAAGTGCTATATGTTCCTCGTAACTTTATTTTAGTTTATATTGGGTTCCGTGTTAATCTAGTCAATATTAATATCATATTGTATGTCGTAAAATGTTGGAAAATTCGATACTTCCAAAGCAAATCACTACTTAACTTCGAAACAAATTAACAGTCAATGAATCGAGTTGTGTTAGAGTAAAAACAACGTCATTACAGTTTCTGTTTGTCGAATTGAGTTTAATTATAATCCAAGTTACGCTACAAGTCTGATAAGCGCTTCTTGAATATTTTAGATAATTAGCAGGTAAACACTTCTTGCTAATCAAATGAAAAGATCAGTAAGGTATTCTTGGCCCTATCTCTCTGAACTAGGGTAACATATGCTAATAATACCAGATAGATAAATTAGCTCGTCTTGGACCTTTTTGTTTCAACTCTGTCAATAGTTCAATATAATTTCTAAATAATATTGACATTATTTCACCGCCGTATATTACAATGTTACATTTTAATTAAATAATTATGGATAGATTATTGTTATATATACATAAAAACTTCATTATTAATTAGTATTAAAATGTTGATTAATTTAATGTTAAATAATAATTGATATTGTATAAAAAAAAATTAATTTTAAACTTATGAAGTTGGAAACATGCTGAGAAGACAAGGTGGTAAATGAATTCACTATAATGAATGTAATATTTTACTATACATTTTATCGGTCAACTCCATTATTAAGCATTTATTAAATTTATTGAAATTAATTGAAATGTTTCTTATTCGGAATAATATTATATGATAATGGTAACACCAAATTAATCACGCTGTGCATTTTGTATATTTTGGTGTTGACACAAGAAAATTATACATACATAAAATTATGTGTTCTGGAAAAAAAATTTTAAAATTGTGACAAAACTGTTTGCGTGCCAATAATAAATAAATAAATAAAATGAATATGCGAAGAGAAATATATTGGAAATAAATCATAGTAATTTAATTATGACTTTAATTGTTAAAAATTAAAATAAGGAGAAAACACTTAATATCCTAACCGATATTCAAATTTTACTTTAATACTAGTGTTTCTGGTTACTCTGATAAAATCAGATGGACACATCTATAAAGTAGCAGATTTTTTTTGCAATTAATTCCTATTTACACTTAATTTGGTCAATACCCACAGATTAACATTTTTATGTATTTTATAATATAGCCCTGTGGAATATAGCCATCATCCTTTAATACAATTGCAACTAACACCATATTTAATACAATTGCAACTAACACCATATAAAGCAATTGCAACTAACACCATATTTAGAGTGACAGCCACTTTTGAAATAATCAAAATAGGTGTATGAGGATTATCTAAATATTTATTAACTAAGTTGCAAATTTAAAATATCCTATATTTAATAATGGATTTCAAATGCCAATTTGCACACATTCAAGATGGTTCATTAACCGCGAATGCGCGAATCTCGTGCCAAAGTTTGATGTCATTTCGCTGCCGGAATAATAATGTCGAGATAATAAGGGGTATATTACACCAAAACTCAATTTTCCATTCGAAACAGTTTTGAAAGCGCAGTCGAGTCTAAACTACGAAGGATAAGCACCGACCGATGCACGGCTCAGGGCCAAAAGCGATTCAAAAGAGCACAGTTTATCTCTAAAAATGGGAACATTATGCATACACACGGTACTTGTAGCATACGCCCATTTCCTATAGCTATAACGCTATATTGATAAGTGACTTTCTGTGTTAATGCCTTTTGATTTTCGCTTTAAGCGATCTCGCTGGTTTGACTTTATTGCTTAGACGTGACTATAAATAGTAATGATGCGATGATGTTAATAAAGGTTCATTGTGGTACTGGGTTCGGGGGTGAAGAGATCGAGTTTCGGTAAATTGATTTTTTATTATGTACGCGACTACACAATACCTTATCTGGGAGATAAGGCATAGTGGGGTAGGTAAAAATGTCGTAGGTAATTTTTTATATATTTGTTTTCGAATGGTAACCGGGTGCCCGCGCCCTTATCGAAGGGCAGTTGTCCGTATATTTGGCCGAGTCATATTCGTTTTTATAATGATGTTTGCAGTTTTGTGCTAATTAATGCTTAATGAGAAAATCTGTAATAGAAATATCTAAGTTAACGCATTCTTTAAATAATTCTGATAAATATTTAATGAATCAAATGATGTATCATTTTCTTTTTTAGACGTTAGCAAATATAATAAAGGAAACTTAATTTAAATTTTCTATGTAATTTTTAAGTAATTTGGTTATATAAAAACAAAGTAAAGCAGACAGGCAGATGTCATGTAGATAGGCAGATGAAATCCAAAAACGTTCTTTACTATAGGCTATCGCAGAATTTCCACCTAAATCAACAAAATTGTTAAAAACGATAGTTTTCTGTTCTTTAGTTGATTCATAGTCCCTAAACTCACTTACTCCAAAAAATATTTATTGCACAAACATTTTTGCTTTCACGGTTGCATTTCATACACGTACTTGAATTTTATATTTGCAATTTTTGATAGCTACCTTTCTGTTGTCATTTTCATAATACATTGTTTTTTTGCATCAGGCTTATAATTTTATTCCACGATAATAAGACAAATTTCTAGCAGAACAAGCACATTTTTTTTCTTTTTATTATTTTATAGCGTCGCAGGTTATGCTGTGGTTAATAAGATATTTTCCCTAAGGTTTTGTCGCATTTTCCGGCCGTAAAAACTTTTACGACCGAGTATATTGATAAAACTCCAAATGGACTTAGGTCCAGGTGTTATAAGAATAAAAATGACAAAATTAAATGGCGAAAATGAAAAAATAAGGCCGTTAAAATTTTCATTTAAATCCTCAATCAGGCAAATGAGATATCTTGTTTTTTATGAAAATTCAGGTTATTGATCTTTGTGGAGATTATTTCTACGAAATTCTCTAAACTAGTGAAATGTAACAAAGTGCGGTCTGCGTCTCGTTGTAACCTTCACATACAGATGTAAGATAGTGATCCATAAAGCTCGCAGAGCCGACATGGTCGCTGTAAAAATTCACGTAAAACTCGAAAAAAACGCAAATACATTAATTTTAATAATAGAACGAATGTCAATATCAGTTAACAGTTTAGTGTTTTTAACCTAACGATTAGCTATAAATAAAAAAAAAGTAATCGGTCTTGATTACTTTTTGCAATCGTTTCTAAAAAGTTATTATATATTTCGTTTATTTTTATAGTAACTTTTTAATTAACAATTTTTCATACATTAAACATAACATATGCACGCTTACGCCGATAGCTTTTTGTTTTGTATTATGGTCACAAATTGTATTGTACAAGTTTACGTTTAAAGTTAAAAAAATATTTAGTGATTTGCGGGATTTAAAACGAGATATTTTAATTTGATAACTATCATTTTATCCACACATATAAGTAAATTTTGTACATGAAAAATTTTTAAAAAGAGTAATTGATTTAACGTATAGAATTATGATAGAAGCCCGAAAACCTTTTATTTAGAATTTTTGTCCATCTGTCTCTATGTTATTTTGTGCATCGATCACACACGGATTTTGATGAAATTTGATACGATAATAGATTATAACCAACAATATATGAGAGAGAAAAAAAATATTTTTCTTATTCCGAATTTCACGCGAGTGAAATGGTGAGGCACAACTAATTTGCGTTATGATTTAGATATAACGCTATATATTGATGACGCTTAACTTACTTGTCCAAAGTTTGGATTGAAGTTTTGCCAAAATGTTTAATAAATAATTTGATAGGGACAGAAGAAAATATAGACTTTTGGCTATAATAATTAAATAATAAACCGTAAATACTATTAAGTTGCTTCAGTAAAAACATTATTGTATTTATATCCTAAATATTTGACGCTAAGAATGAAGATTAGATCGTTCGCACAAGAATATGGAGTTGGAATAATTAAATTTCACATGGAGTGTGCGTCGTTACGTGTGAACTGCGCTAGCGTTGCGCCTCGACGTTTGTACCTCTCTGTAATGTGGAGAAGGAATCTTCTGGTGCTTGAGTCGTCTCGAGATAATAGCTCCGCGTACTTGAAGTAAGTTGAAATAGTCCGTCCAACAGACGTTTCTAGGGGTGCGTTAGTTAAAACATTGCGTCTAGGGTCATATTAATTTTTTTTACTTTAAATTTTTGTTGAAAATTTGAATACAGTGAGAATTTTTGTAAAAAAAATACATAGAAGCAATGATGAACTATATTCTACTGGAGAAAAATATACTATCTATGGAGATTATTTTATATGGACTCCTTAGTTCAAATGAGCTAATCTAGAATTTATAAATTCTAAAAGACTTTGAAGGCTTTAATTAGATTAGGACGAAAGTATTACTAATAGAAAAAATAAAAATAGAATCATTGACTTCCTAAGATATTAAGAGAAGAAACTCAAAGATGGGGTGAGAATCAGAGATCAGGAGAAACTGTTTTTTAAGAGGTAGTTGTTTTGATTTATTCGTATATTCTTTTTGTAAAAGTTGTAGAAAATAACTTTGCCGAAAGAGAGGAATTATGACTAGAAATAGTATTTAAGAATTAAGAATATATTCAAAAGCCATTACTTGATTAGATTTGTTTAGTGACGCAGATAGAAGAGAAAGAGTATATTGGAAGAGTTAAATATATTTAGAGAACAACAAAATATGAATACCGGAGTGCAAGGTTTAAAACCGTTTTACTTAAAATGTGATTAATTAAAACGTATCATAATCTAAATAAATAAAATTATGTTGAATATTAATCCACTGAATGGCTTTGTGGAACATAAATTGATCAGAAATTTTAAAGTGCAAATTTCTAGACTTTTGATGTTACCAAAGATAATACAACAACAATCTACTGGTTGTTCAACGTTGTAGACAAAACATTCCATTTAAGTTTACGATATGTAATAGACCCATGCATGTCTCCAAAACATGTCTTCCTCTGTGCATACTATCGGTGGCATTGCAACAGAAGTTATAAAACTCAGATGCTGCATTACCAAACAAGCCAGCGTGCAACTCGTGGAAAAACTTCAGTAAACTTCTGTACTCAAAACAACATCAAAGGTTTTACCCGCCTCAGGTCTGACGTGTTTCGCAAAGTTTATTACGAGCGAAGTACCATCTCAGAGTTGCCGTAGCGTGCCTCCATTGGATACTGTATGGTCTGTAATGTCGGCCGGAGTCTACGAGCTCTTTCTTGCTACGATTGCATTGTCCGAAATATTGAGCTAGTGAATCGCGGATGCGTAATTTGCCAAATTCTCTGCTTTGCTTCAGAATTATTTTAGCGATGACTTCTATGCTCGATTTTGAGTTTATTGTTTTATTAGTACTTAGCAGTTCTTGTAATTTTCTATATTTTTTATTAAGATAAAAATATTCATAGCTATTTTATTAAATATTAAGATATAAAAGCAACTAGTTTAGTCATCAGCGGATTATTATTTATTCACTTATAAAATAAAACTTTTCTACCAATAAAACTTTTCAGAATTTACGAAAATACGAATTAATTTTGGCAAATTGAAAGAAAAAAAGTCAAAATTATAACATTGACATTAGTGATTAAAGCTATATAAACAAGACGTACATAGTCGAAGTTAAGGGTAAAGTTCACATTGTTTATTCTACAACAATATTCTTAAAATAAAAGAGCGTGTGGGGAAAATATTAGTGAAAAATATGAAAGTGAGTATGGGAGTGACAAAGATGAATTATGCTAGTTTAACGTAATACGTTGATTTCTATTTTCTTACACGTGAAAGAAAATTCAAATTCATATGACATCATAACACATACATGAAAAAATGTTCAACACTAAATTCTACTTGACATTTGAGCTAAAGGTTGTGGATACTCAGATATTCAAATCCCACCTTTACCAGATTACAGCAGGGCGGGATTGGGTGTGTTATTTTATTAATGGTACTCGTTTCAATACCATTTACTAGAATAGAATATTTGGTTATGTGCAAAATTTTGTAACAATAAGTTTGGTTAATATCTTTATTTAGAATTTTATTTAAAATGTGTTGATATTATTAATTAACAAAGATTTTATGTTTTAGGAATATTACTGATACACTTTGTAGATTCAAACAAATTTATTCGGTGTTTGATGGCGATGTCATTATAATGGTAATATTACGATATACTATATGTTATAAAAAATCGTTAGTAAAACTAAAAGTTCTCGCACCGCATTTTTTATAATTATATTATTTTTCGCATATTTATTTATAAGTAATTATATTACTTTATAATAGTTAATTGTAAATAATATTCAAAAAGTTAAAATGGTTTAATGTAAAAGAAAAAACAGCAGGGAATAGTTGCTGCGCACAAAAAACGGGAGTTTTTGTAGAAAATTGCTTATAAAAATGAAAATATTGCACAAACTATTATGAACATTAAAAGGCCTCTATTCCGATAGTTAACCAATACATCGAAAAAATAATCCCCAAAATCGGTCAAGAATTGCAATCTGCAGCGTCCCTTTACATTGTACGTACACACATACATACGTACAGACTAACGCATGAAGACGCATGTAATTTTTCAAATGCAATTTTGGATCATAATAAATGTATTTAAAAATTAAAAAAGCAATATTTATTTTAGGGGAAGATCTACTCTCTCCAAAAAGCTATATCAGAAGTTGATTACTTGTAAAATTATCCGAGTTATAATAACTTCTATTGATAAAATTCTTGGCTAGCTCACTAATTGGTCCACATCCGCGGAATGCGCTGTAATAATATATTTTATGGTGTTTGCTAGGAATTACGCATTATTAAGATAAATTATCATGACTTGTAACATGTATTGTGTCTGATTTTCACTTATTTAATTTGGGCAACAAATAATAGAAAGAAAATATGAAAGGGTAATGCATGATATAAATATAAGAACCAACTTATAGCTTTAAACTTATGCAAGAAATTGGGGAATATGTTCTTCACATGAAGATCTCAATTAATATGTGACTGGATATAAAACAAAATTTAATATAACTCTTCAGACATGTAAAATTAAGGTCAATTTTTGACTTCAGACGTCGAATTTTTGAGCGTCCTATTGAACTGGATGTCATTGGTCATCTCTTTTGAAATGAAACTGAAGTTTTATTTATAAATTTTAAGCTCCGTTTGCAAAATATTACGCTACGTAAAATATATCTCCCTATTCTATCTACTCAACCATGGATTGAAAAATTGGGAAAATGTTTTAAATATTAATATTTGATTAGTACTTTTAATTACGCTTAGTTTGGTTGTTATGGCCATTTTTTTCTAAAATAATCTATATCTTTCAAAAGATACCGATCGATGATAGTGTTTGTATAACTTGCTGAATCAATAAACGTTGTATATATATATATATATTCATAGATTCATATATGTATTTAAAACTTTTTGTATGTGCAAAACACACTGAAATAATGTCATAACTAAAATTTATAGATAATATAATTCTCACTGGATAAAATAATTGATAAAAATCTCCATTTTCCACGAAATGTCATTCACTCCTAAAGATATATACTGAACATACAATATATTATCAGCATATTTTTATATGAAATATGTATATTGTTACGCAAAGTGGAAACAAGAAATCTAAACTATACTGAAACATAGTTACTAATGTCATAACTAAATTCATAGACAATATGATTCTCATTGGATAGAATTATTGATAAAAATCTCCATTTTTCCCAAAATGTCGTTCACTCCCAAAGATATATCCTCAACACACAACATATCATCCGCTTTATATGAAATATGTATATTGTTATGCAAAGTGGATACAAGTAATCGTTACTATACTGAAATAATGCCATAACTAAAAATCAGACAATATAATTCTCATTGTGCATATAATTCTCTTTATGCATAAAAATCTTGATTTTTCCCGAAATATCATTTACTTCCATATATATATCCTCAACATACAACATATTACCAGCATTCAACATATTATAAATTTGATTTTTGACAAGTAACATTTAATATTTTGTTTTAGATTCAAAGGATGGTTAAGTTTGTTTTATGTAAGTCTGAGGAGGCTATGTTTTATATTACAGAGGTAAATTTAGCTAAACCCAGTATGCCGTAGATTTTTTCATTCAAATTATAACATTTTTTGTTATTAGGAAGTGAAGTTTGTCGTTTTATTGTTATTGGAAAGTGAAGTTTGTCGTTTTATTTGAGACACGTTTTGACAATAAGAGTAAAATAAATTAAATGAAAAATTCTTTGAAACGATTTATCGACAATATGATAGACTTACGACTCACCTACATAGGTGCACGTACACATATATCGATTTTATATTTAATAAAAAGTAATATGAGACATAAATACGAAGCGGGCACCGTCTGTTGAGATGAAATCGCCCCGCTGCGTATGCCCGTGCAATCTGATTTACATAATACGTATTGAGAATTGAATTTTATCGAACGCAGCTTAGTATAATGAGTTGCTTTAGCATAATATCATTTTTCTATACTACAGAATCTTCGGTGAAATAATAGTGTGCCTGTGTGTGTATGTGTGAGTTGTTAAATATAGATTTAATACTAATTTAATTAAGGGTTGAGTATTTGGTTGATGTGTATTCTTGATAATAAACCATGTTATATCTAAGTTATGTTAAATTGAGTTTTAAATGTCCAATTGGGTTTTTAGTATCACGTAAAGTGCATTACTTGTTACATAAATACGTTGTTTCATTGGTAAAGTATAATTTATAAGTGGAGTCGAAATTTAGTTTATTAATAAATAAAACATAAATATACGTACTGTTAAAATAATTATTCACTTAATAAGTTTTTAAATTACTTGTTTCTACATTGCATAACAAAATACATATTTCATATAAAGATAATATGTATGTTGACGATATATCTTTGTGAGTGAATGACATTTCGGGAGAAATCGAGATTTTTATCGATAATTTTATCCAATGAGAATTATATTGTCCATAAATGTTCGTTAAGACCTTTTTCTTGCAATTGTTCGTTGCTCGAGGATTGCGCTAAATTTAGTTGAATATATTTCTTTTAAATTTATTATTAAAAAGTGCATACATTATGGTAGCGAATCCAACATGACCAGTGGTAACGGTGTAGAATATACGCGACAATATATAAACATTCATTTTTCAGTTATATGTCAGTTTCTTTGTCTACCATTGAAGATTCAGATGTATTTAATGGCAGTTGTAAGATACAGTTGTTATACTTTATGTGGTTGTTATTTTGATTAGTTATGCCGCAACTCCGGATGTTTCCTTTTATCTAAGGATGTATTTTCCAAACCGTGGTCGAATAAATTTATCTGCACGTTTAGAATTTAGAATAAATATTGAGAAAGATAACGGCTGCCACGCCCAAGTGACATTTAAATGGTGTAAACGTTTACGATCAATTTAAATTATGAGTTAATAATTGTTTCGTTGGTGCATGGCGGAATAACTAGGAATGCCATCTATAATAATTTATGTGATATCGTGAAAAAAGCTCAGAGGGTAGGTGAAGTCAGGGGGAGCGGAAAAGATGGTTGTCTGTTTTTCTAAACTTTGTTCCAGTTTTAAAATATCCTAACTTTGTTTATATTTTAATGAATTGAACATGAATTAGAAGAGTTTATAAATTTGTAATATTGAATTTTCCAAAAAATCAGCACAGTAGATTGATCCAGTAAAAAACAAACCACGTGTATCGAAGAAAGATATAGACAAGATGAAATGACGCAAGTCATATTAGATGCAATAAAGCGAGTATGCTATTTGAAAACTGTCAAAGGTTCGCAGGCCTTAGAATCATATAAAAATATGTGTGGTACAACCACACATATTTTTATATGATACCGACATGATATTAGAAACACCTTTATTATGCATATATTATATATAATAATCTGATTAAGGATATATTTAGGTCTCAGTAAAATTTGTTCAGCTTTTTCCTTTTAATAATAAGTAAATAAAATATAATTCGATTTCATATGGAGAATGACTTCATGCTTGAATTAGGCAAATTAATGAGTTCATGCTTGAATTACGCAGATTTATGACTTCATGCTTGAATTACGCGGAATAATGACTTAGTGCTTGAACTACGTAGATTAATGACTTCATGTTTGAATTACGCAGATTAATGAATTCGTGTCCGAATTATGTAGATTAATGATTTTATGCTAGAATTACGCATATTGCTGATTTCATGCTTGAATTACACAGATTAATGACTTAATACTTGATTTAAGTAGATTAATGACTTAACGCTTAATTTACGAAGATTTATGACTTCATGCTTGAATTACCCAGATTAATGACTTCATGCTTGAATTACGCAAAATTAATGACTTCATGCTTGAAATAGAATTAATTTTTAGAAGCGAAAAGTGGCAATCGCAATCTTCGTGTAAATATTGTACGAGTATTACTTGTTCTTGAATTTTTGAAAATGGAATCGGATTTTCGAATAAACACAAACGACATGATACAAGCAAATTAGTAAAAGTAATATAAATAGATAAGTAAATATATAACTCGCATTAAGAACGTTCCATTAATATTCAGATACATATGAAAGCTATAATACGTGAGGATCCATAGTATTTTCGTTTAAGTATTTAAAAATATTAATATTTTATTTTATCACGTTAATATGCTGATATACATTTCATAGGTGTAAAATCTCGTAATTTTGTTGAGAACTATAACACTGGAAATCGGCACTATCATTTTTCAATAAACCTATATAAATTATTATTTCATAATTTTTTAGCAGTTTCGGAGATAGTAAGGAGGGGAGGAGGGCGGAATGGAAGAGTTTTCTTTTTTGGTAAGATTCAATAATATTTCTGGAATTGTATTACATAAAATGCGGAAAAAAGTGTACCGAAATTTTACTTTTTTCGTGACGTAATTAGTCTCAAAATTATGTATATTTAATTTTTTTAGTATTTCTTATTAATTGTGTTCTCAATAGTTTCGGTCTGCTTTTACCAGTTTCTTATAAAACAGTTTTATATAAGGTAAAAAAAGGAAATAAACCTTATCAATTTACAGCAAGAAAAAAAATTAAACAATTAGAATATAAAGATATTTGAAAACGTAAATTAGTTTTTTTGAGTTGGTTAAACAATTTATTCGATTTTAACATATCCAAAAATTAAATTAATATTTAAATACCATCATATTTATAATTATTAAAATACTTATTATTTAAAACCATCATAATTTTCTGAACATGGTTTGTCGAAAGTTTTTTCTGCATGAAAATGATAACATTTAAAAAATACACCTCATTAACGTCTAGTATATGTACATATAAGAAACAGAAAATTAATTTTTTTCACGAATAACGATCGTAACTTTCTAGCGCATTATAAAAGAATTACTGTTAATTTTTCGATACATCTTCTAATACACATATTTCGCGATCACTTCATTAAATTACTGTCAGTACAATTTTTACGAAAAATAAAGTCTGAGCCAATATTACGACGTTCAGTTAAAAAAAATGTTCAAATGATTACAGAAAGCATACTTATTACGACGTAAAAAAAAAATTAAACAATGTAAGAGTACGCAGATATCATAAGAATTAAACGTCATCTCTTTAGGAACTAAGCTAATAAGTAGCATTTAGCCGGAGTAAAGCAGAAGTGGAATTGTACGCGACTAAAAGGATTTATTATTTCAATCACGCCGGCTTACATCCTGCAAGCGAGGAAATAGCGGAGCCCCAGAACGCAGCACATGTGATTAGCCGGGGCAGAGCCCCAGAACACAGCACATGTGATTAGTTGCTATTACTAGCCGTATTGCGAGCCGATATGGCATATAATACAGAATAATACGGAACGGGTGTGTTGAATGGAAGATTGGTTTTATTAAAAAAATGGAGAGATTTACTTGTAATTGTTTACGGTGCCCTTTTAATTAAAATGGCTTGAAAAGATTTTAATAATATTAGTATTATTTTTAAAATAAAGCGTTAGTGATAAAAAGCAAGGTATATTAAAAAAAATAACGAACCTATTGAAAATAACATAACGATAAATGAGAAAAAGAAAATGTGGGAAAATATTGTTTTTAAATTTATTATAACGATCAAATTGATTTTGTGTTAAAACGAGCAGTTGCCAATTGAATATGAATAACGATATTTATAATATAAGTCGAAATGAATTATTTATAGTTGACTTAAAAGTATAATATAAATTTTATGTCTTTTATTTAGTTTCTCATGCACCTAATTAGCCAACAGTCTTTCATATTTGCATTATAACTAATAATTGATCGATATATATTAGTTTGTCAATATTTTTTTGAAAAAGGACTATGAAAAAGGAAGTGGTGTTAGCGAAAATTATTAGGAAAATGAAGTTAATTAAATTTCAATATTTTGTCTTGTTTAATATAATTTAAATTTGGAAAATTATATCATTAATTATTAGTTATGCTTTACAATAGATTTAAAATGTTCAGGTACTTATTTAAGTTAAAAACCCTCTAATTAACAATCGTTAATTACGTACACGTGGGAAGCAAATTAATTAGACGGAAGGTCACTAACATATACGTATATACACGTCTGCAGTTTTAAAATGGCGCACAATACAAAAACAGTTATTGATTATTGGCCACTCAAAATGATACATTCATTGTTGTATGATTATATGATTATATTATATGAGTATGTCATAGTGCATTCCTTAATACGTTGGTATTAATTACAATAATATAAAAAAGAGTTCAAAACTATATTTTGCATAAGCGAATTCGATCTTATAATAAGCATCCCGACCACCGAAGTTGGATTGAAATAATAACGATGGCGAGAACGATTTAAATTTATTCGTCGAAGTTTAATTAAAATTGAAAACAAGCCGCCGGAAATTCGCGCATCCGCGGTAATCTCTCGGCAGGAACGATTAAAACTAAATATTCCAATCCGGTAATCTGGTCGAGCGCAGTTTTCGTGTCGGCAATTCTTGATATTTCTATTGAGAAGTTTGCGGAGAAATTCGAACGATATAAAATGGTATAGGAAAAACAGGTACATACACTATTTCCGGGTAAAGATTTTTTCGCTTACGAGATTGGTATTATTAGTATATTATTTTTTATACTTCCGCCTATTTCCAATTTTACGGTTCAGAAAAGATGCTCCATTTGCTCACGAGGGCTTCACAACTTGTTCTTTATATATGTATGTATATATATATATATATATATATATATATATATATATATATATATACAAAACTACGTATATAAAAAAGATCAGTCATAAAGCTAGCAATGGAACTAGTAAAAAACGGCCTAGATTAATCTATAGTTGAAATGTAATACGTTAATAGCAGTAACTGATTACATGACTTTTTGGTGTAGAAATATTTCTAAACCTTCATTCCGTTTTAAGAAATTATCGTAACGTGCGTGGTACGAAATTCACGGGTTCTCTCATTGTTCACGAATATAAACAAGTGCGTAATAATTTGAGAAAAAAACAGAGATTCATTGAGTCATGTTGTCTGTTACCTAGAAGAATAGTTAGAAGCAAATATATCCCATAATTAGAAGCTTATTAAAATTTTGTAAACGGGTGGGACTTATAACAACTCGCTTCTGATTTTAAGACATTTTTAAGATTTGTTGAATTCATGCACTTTTTATTGAAATTTATTATCGGAATTGCGATTAAGACGAGGGATTATAAATATCATGGTCACACTATCGGGATTTAGTGAAGTTTCGTATGTAGATTGTGGGCAAAAGATTCGTCCCAGGTCACGAACACTCGTTGGGTGCGGGCGACAACGAATGTCGATAATTTAGTATCAGTTTGTCACGTCCACTCCTCATCAGATTTTGTCACCACAATATTCCACGAATGTTCGTGCTATAGTACGGCCGTAACATGAAAGGCGAAGCGAAAATTTTATCGCGACAACATAACTTGAATATTCGTTCAATTGTGTAACCGTCGCTTAATCTACACTCACTCTTTTTGCGTTTTAAATTTTATCTTATCGATTTTGGATAAATATGTTCGGAAATGCTTTAACAAATGAAATAATGTTTATTATTCGATATAGACAATATAAACTGATAAATAGAAACATTTGATTTGACGATTTTCAATAAGAAATTGATGTTTCTTTTTTAAAAATGCTTCCTGGCTATAACATAGTTTTTCGTTCATTGCTTATTGTTAATAAAAACAAGTAACTGAACGAGTTTCAATATTTCAAATAGTTGAGTAACAAATTTATAATCAGGCTTTTTTATATTTAAATTTGTACGTAACGTATGAGATGTTATTAACGGTTCCAATTTTAGATAAGCCTGAACCTACTAGTATATCTTTATATTTGTGGAAACGTGACCTTTTTGTATAATATCATACTATGTATATGTGTTAAAGCATATATGTAATTTAGAGATGAAAACGTAAAATTCTCTTAACGTTCTTAAGAAGAGAATCAGTATAAATGGATAGCCAAAAATATGTGAAGTAAGCGGAACTCTTATTATACTTCATAGCGGAAAATATAAACTTGTTCCGTTATCATCAATCATTTGATACTTTCTGCATTAATTTTCATATTATTTAAGAGAATTACGAATAATATTTAATAAAAGTTAGATTCGACCACGTTAGGGAATTATAATATTTAGTTTAAATCGTTCCTAGTGAGAGATTACCCCTGACACGAAAATTTTCATTGGTTAATTTTAAATTTTAATTAAACTTTGGGGAATATATTTAAACTGTTTAGCCGTCATTATAATTTCAATCTAACTTCGGTGGCCATGGCACTAATTGCGGGATCAGAGTTGCTATTACAAACCATACTTTCGAATTATTTATTTAAGTCACAGTAATTAATAACTATATATTCATATCTACTCTTTATTAAAGCTTAAGTTACGTAACCATTAGTATGACCTAGAGTTTAAATTATTTTAATGCAAGAGCCAAACCATGAAGGCTACAAGTACTCTTTAACGGTTTTTCGTTATTTATTGAAAGAAAAAATACTTTAAATTTCTTTTTGGATACCTACAAAGGTCATTCATAGTATGTTTCTACACAATTTAAATTTTTTCAAACGAGTAATTTTTTTCTAGTTTCCCCGATACACCAATAAGATATACCAATAAGAGTACAATTATCAAATATAAAACAAATATAATAAAATCACGGAAAAAACTGCCCGAAAATACATTTGAAATTTGGCAGTTGTTTATGTCAATTAGAGAGAGATGTAACAATTCGAATTCGCAAACCGATTCAAACCGAGTTAAGCCGATTTACGTCTTATAACGAACCGAGTTGTAGGTGTTGGTTGGCCTGGCTCGTTCGATCACTTACTACCCTCGGTTCGTGTATCGCTCGCATACTCGAAGCGAATGTTTCGTTCTGCGCTCGCATGTTCGTATCAAATCGAACGTACTCGGTTCCCGCGTATAATTTAATAGCTCGTTCGGACATTCCTACATAATTATTTTAGTCTATGACTACGTTCCTTGCTCGTATGTTTTAATATATTATTTTCGTTAGTTTGTTCAAGTTGTGTTTTTTGTTAGATAAATTTTATTTTAAGTCTGTTTATTATTTTATATATATATATATATATATATATATATATATATATATATATATTAGTATATATGTATGTATATAGGTGCGCGAAAGAAGTCAATGGTTTGATTGATTTTTGAAAAGCCTACAGAGGGAAAAATTGCGTGCATAAAATATTTTTTGTGTTATAGATATTCTGGGAATACGAGTTGATGTTCCGTCCATAACAAGCATCCGGATTACCTAGCTGCTCTGATTTATATGAGCCACACATTCCAGGTAATAATGCAGTATATTTTATATTATTAAACTGCCTTTATTCTTCGCAAACGTGATTACATAACTTAAAATGAACGAATTAATAAATAATTGTAATCGATTCACGACACTGTCCATTGAATATTAGTTGTCAAATCGACTTGATCAACTAGGTCTACACGAATCGACTAACTTGGTTTGACGAATTTTTGAGTTAAGTAATCAGTTGAGTTGACTAATCAGTTTAGTTGAGTCACGGGTAGTTCTATGATTCTTAGACATGTTGTTTTTTTATTATTACTCTTTGATTTAAAGATAAAGAGAATTACAAAATATAGTTAATTAAATCTTGTTAAATAAGATGGAGAAGCGATTCATAACATTTTTTCTGTTGTATTTTTATTCGCTACGTTGTGTAGTTTACAGTTCGGCGTGTAAAAAGTTCAGTAGCACCATCTCATATCGCAAGCTATAACTAGGTACATAATGCAAAGCAAAACAAAAGCTCTAACAACGACGTGGGATACGTCTTTACGCTATAGACAATTATAAAGGTGATAGATATGACATACGGAGCTTTCTTCCAATACCTAACTATTAATACGACTTCAAAATTTTTAATAAAATGCTAAAATATATTTATATTTATACATATCGAGGTATTTACATGTAGCTTCCTGTCTCGAGAGCGTTAATTTCATTTAACCAGTATATGAGGCGAAGAAGAAAGTTGTATTTTATTTCTCGTTTCTAATCAATATTAACAGTTTATATTTGACTTCAGTTTGTTTAAGATGACACTACTTTTCGCGGTCAAGTTGTTCTTGTATTTTTTTAGAATGTTTCTTTAAGTGTTTAATTTTTTATATTTTAATCTGATTTATGTAATACCTAATACCTAATAAATATTAGAAATACTTTCTTGAATCTAGGTTTGGGTTATTCATTAAATTCAAGTTTAATTTTTAGTGAAATTGAAAACTAATTCTAATGAGAGCCAAAAAATATCTAAAATATTATATTAATTTGCCGCAAATTAAACCACGAGAAAAATATATATTTTTAATTCGGTAGAAGTTTTTTAACTATAATTAAATGTACAATAATATTATATAAGAAATTAACTAGTTAGATGTTTTCTTCAAATGTGTCGTTTGAGAATACAATATGTTATAGGGGATGTGAGATGTAGACATGGAATAATGACATAAATGCAACATCATTTATGTCATCCCGTGAAACTACTTTTATCAGATTTATATACTCCTAGAACATGCATTTCTTTTCATCTCATATTATAATAATTTAAAATAATCTTTTGTGAATTGTGTAATCTTTTATATTAAATAGTAAGATATCAATTTAGTACAAAGCTTTCTTTTGTATAGATATTCATATAGTTTCTTCAAAACTCATCCAACGTTCAAGGTAACTCGTATTAGATTAAGATTTTTTGTTTATTTTTAGTATTATTCGCGTGGTATTTCTTTTCATCTCATATTATAATAATTTAAAATAATCTTTTGTGAATTCTGTTATCTTTTATATTATATATTGATTGTTTCTTTCAAGGGTCATTAATAGGATTAAAACTCAAAAAGACATTCTCAAAATGTGGTCTAATAAAATAAGCAAAATAGTTTTGAAAAAGAAAAATAATTTTTCCTTTCGGATGAAATACAAAAATGCATAAAAATCTTGTGTAAAATATTGGAGAGATATTAATTTTCTTTTACTAAATAAAATTGGTTTCAATATAAAATTGTGTAAATTATTAAATAACAAAAGTCAATAAACATCATATGCATAAATACTAAACAAATATTTATTTTAGGAAAATAATTTCCTTGAAATCATATCAATAATTAGGGGAAAATATACATTTTCCTCCCAGAAGGCAGGACTTACACATTATATATGGAGTACCCTTCCTGCCTTTTTTCAAACTAATACATCACATCTTTTCCCAACGATCGTGGATATCTTAAGCAAGATCCCCCTTACTCGGGGGAGCACTTCTAACGTGCATGTGCATTTCTCCGTCGAGTGCTTGGATCTAAATAGCTACGGAATATGTATGGCTCAATTACCCTCGCGTCTCCTCATTCGGGACTAGTGATTTGTTTACTTTCGTGTATTCACATAGCGTGCGGTATGTCGTGGCTACCTTACGTTTGTAGATAAATATACGTATGAGGGCAACATTGAAAGTTTAAAAATTCGTAACAATAGAGCCTAATTTATAGTTTCTTTAATCTTCTCTTATTTTCCAAAGTAGTTTTCCTTCTAACGGATGAATTTGTCGAAATTATTTATTGAAGACTTGGATTCGATCTTCAATAGGAGTATTTGTAGAGGCCATTTGAAAAAACCGCAATCCCATTTGTGTTTATAAAATAAATATATATGTAATAGCTTACTTACTTTTTAGAAATTAATGAAAATTGCAAGGTCTAATCTATAGGTTGGATAATTTTTTATACTTTATTTTAGAGTTATTTAACGAATACTTTTTGTGTCAATTAGAATGAGCCGGTAAGAATGGCTTCTTTTTATTGGGTATTTTCTTAGATTTTTTCCAAAACAACCTATGAATAAATGTTCTCATATCTACGTAGTAACTCTTTTATTGCTCTAAATAGGGTATTATCATATTTTTTATAACTTCATCCCTTCACTGCTTTTGTCGGCAAATGTTTGGAAAGAAACACCCACTTTTCAGATCGATCCATCTTTCGTTATATGTTACAATATGAAATACAGCTTTTTACCGATCATACTAAATATTTTGTATCATTTCACGATACTGGTCTACAAAATTGTGTTTTGGGTTTTCATTAAATAGTGAGATATCAATTTAGTACAAAGCTTTCTTTTGTATAGATATTCATAAAGTTTCTTCAAAACTCATCCAACGTTCGAGGTAACTCGTATTAGATTATTAAGATTTTTTGTTTATTTTTAGTATTATTCGCATGGTATTGGTATTATATTCAATCATAAGCTATTATTTGAAATATTGTTATAGAAATTCTTTCAAATATTGTTGTAGAGTGTGGTTGCTCCCACTCATTTCAATTTAATTTGATAAAGCCAGGTATATATAGTGGCGTGAGGGAAAATTTTATCTTAAAATATTATTCTAAGTCTACAGTAACTTTATTGTTGACCGTAATGACATTTTTAAAATACATTTTGTTTTAAATTCGTTCTATGGCAAAAAACCAAATTTAAAAAAGAAAACTTGAGTCATGAGACATCCGAGAGCCTCGTTATTACTAAAGAATATCATAAGTAGAGAAGTTAATAATTAAAATTACGACAGAGTTTTTAATGCCTTAAGGTCAAATAGCTAATTTTAAGTACTTTCAGTATTTGGTAAAAATAGATGAATCCACAAGAAGAAGATATCCATAAGAGGAAAATATCTAATTACAAGTACAGATTAAATTAGAAACGATTTAGTATTATAAATGATTGATTTTGTAAAATTCATATGATGCCTATCTTTCCTTCATTACATTTTAAATTGTAAATCTCGTATGAAAACAAGGTAATAAACCGTAGAATGAGTAGTACTCATTCGCGTAGTAATGAGTAGTAGTATCAAGAAACAAGTATTTTACTCATTTCCTAATATGTGAAATATGTTTGGAAGAAAATACATCACGTTAATAACATATACGAGGTATTGCGCGATCTGACTTATTTTTAGTACAATAGATTGTGTAAAGAAGCGATTACGCTAAAGTAAAAGTAACGGGAACATTAATATATTTTTCGTCTCATTCTCTCTACCTTGTAATGGTCTTATGATCATTTAAGTGTCGCAGCCAATTTTTCTCAAAAACCGCTTGACGCAGAAACTTGTAATTTGGTACAGTAATAACGCATATTAAACCGCATACGTCCCATAGCTTACATTCAAAATTATTTTTATGAACATTTTTACAGGGTTCTCAAATTAAGTACCCGCAATAAAATTTGGAGTCCTATATGTCGTATAGGCTATTTGAAAATCGAAAATATTTTTTTTCATTATTTTAGGTAGTATACCTTCAGAGATATACTGAAAAATATGCAATCAAAATATGTTTCTCCACATCATTTCCGAAACTACTAACCCCAACATTATGAAACTAACAAAAAACTAACAACTAACAAAAAAACAGACAAAAGACAACACAACTAAAAACTAACAAAAAATAGGGTTTTTTAAATTTGTAAAAAAAGCAAAGATTGTAAAAAAACTACATCTATAGAGTCATAGTTTTTTAAATATTCACAATAATTAGTATATTCACCTCACTTCAATTCATTCGATATTATTAAATGTGTATTATACTAGGAAGTCTATATTACTCAAGACAAAATAATTTCGATTCAAACACAGTACAGAACCCTCGATGCACGAACCAGACTCACACTTGGCCGGTTTCATGTACCATTTCGCCTTTCAATATTTTTTATATTTATTTTAATGTACTTTTATCTTGATTTTTTATGTTTTTTTGCTCGTCTCCTTTTAACGCTTATGTTTTCTATGTGTATTTATAGCGTTCTCTTTTTTAGTTTTAGTGCAAACATTTCGAAATTAACTCATTTCGACCATATTTCATTTAATTTGATCTTTTTGTAAGGTATTCATTATTTACTGTCTATACGTTGTTTCGTTGTTGTTTTCCTATACGTTGTTTCTTTTATATGTCACCCTTCATGTTATCTTTTCACTTTCGTAATCAATATTTCTATTCAATTCACAAAATTATGAGATTCTCCATAAAATGATTTGCGGTAAACCTAGTTAAATATTTCAAAGGTATACTTTATCTACTTGCCACTAGTTTGTTGTGTAAAATTTTGCAAAGTCAGTTCACCCTTGGACGTACGATGGATATTTTAAAAAGGTTATCAATGTTTGAATTAAATAATATAGAAAACATCTTTGAAAACTTAATAAAAATGTAAAATAAATAAACATTTAATCTAGATATGACATCAGAATACAGACAAAATATTTTGTAACCGCTTTCGAATACATATACTGATGAAGAAATTTAATCATCAGAGTTCTGTCAGTTCCATTATTTTGCTGCGTAGACAGCAAAACTAAATAAAAAGTTGATACTTTATACTCGTATTTTATGCATATGGGGGTTTAAATTTTTAAGCTTTGAAAAAGGAAGTGTACCGATTATTTAAAATGGCATATTTTGACTTTCTTAACTGGCTTTCTTAGTGTTGTTGTACTTTCTTAAGTGTTTCAGTGTTTTTAATTTCTTAAGTCTTTCTAATTCGAAAACTTTAAAAGTTCAAGCGATCCTATTTCAATATTACGTTGATTAAATATAAGTGTCTAGTGCGCCGAGCGACCGATAAGTAGAAAGAACATAAAGTTTGACGTTACCAAAAGCTGCCATTTGCGATCAAGTTGCGATGAATCACGCGACAGGATTGCGTGATTATATCGGATAATGGTTTCAATAACATGCACGAGAAGTAGTATAAAAATTGTAAGTTAGAGTAATATTCAGGCGAGAGGGTTGACACGTTTCTTTGTATTATTAGACAATAAAGACATGCAATCTTTAAAGTTGAAATAATCGATGTATTGAATGAGTTACAACCGCACTATATACCGATTATTTACTGTTATCAATTGTTTACTCAAAGAGGATATCATTGGAAAGGTAGATGCTGATATGTCGAGAGGATAACGTCAATGTTCATGGGAATGAAATATAACTATACAAATAATAAGGAAATATCATATTACCCAAAAACAAAAGGTTTCCGGAACTTATATTTAAAAAAAATAACCAGATTGTCTTTCTTTTTGAAGTATTTTTTGAAGTAATTAAAGTATTTGTATACATTTTAAATCAGCTTATTAGGAAGAACTCTAAAATATTTTTGAAAAAAAAATCATTATTTGGGCCACTTTAATGTCAATCTATTATTCTAGTAACGGATGAAGAAAACAGAACAAGAATGTTATTTAAAGAATTGCTACTTGTGAAATTTTTTCTCGTGAACTTTAAGAATTTTTCCTCATGAAAGTAAGAACATTGTAAAGATTAAGAGATATAAAGCCAGTAGTTTAAATCTTAATTTAAAATAAATACATATGAATCTGAAAAAGGAATGGAAGTTATTTTTGAAATATATTTATTGCACTTTTTTATTAAAACATCTGTTCTAAATCTCATTGACTGATGACAGATAGCAAATTTTTGATGTTTCAGTATGTGTCATCATCGTTTAAAGTTTTAAAACATCAAAGTTTGCTCCTTAGTGATTAAATTGCCTCTAATCCGAGTATTTGACTCAAAATTAATTTCGTTTTAAAATATTAAGCAAAAGAACAACTTAGAATAATTTTATTTCTTCATTTTTCTAACATATCCTTTTCTGGACGTGAAAATATAACTCAAGAACAAATGAAGTTTTCTACTGTAATTCTATATGGGGGAATTGAAAAAAATGATTGATTGGATCCAGTTAAAGTATTAGTAACAATCATGAAAGTAAATACAATTTCTTTCAAAGTGTGGTGTTATTTTAAGACTTTTTATTTCGCCGTCTCCCCCTTTTCAAGTCTATATGACAATTTCTATTGAAACCTGTCAGAAATTAGTACAAAGGATCGTTTAATATTCATGAAAGTTTAGATATATCATTATCCTTTTCTTTCAAAGTAGTAATATAGCAATCTCGTATGAAGACAAAGTAACTTAATGAATACCTAGTTATAATAGAATAATTATAGATTATACAGAAATAGATTTTTCACAAATGAGTTTATTTTTCTTAACGAAATTTAAGAACTTAAAAAAATAAATGATTTTTTTTACCACGATGCGTGTCTTTATTTTATTCTAAGTCTGTACATCGATTATATAAATGGTAAAATAAAGTAGTTATAAAAGTGTTGCACAAACTAATATTACAGTAAGACTTGGTTTAGTATTTTTTTTGTAGAAATATGTCTTTTTCGCTATTTAGACGAGGGTTACTCCTTAAGAAAGATGGGATGAAATTATGCATCACCAATAGCATTCCTCAGCCATTTTACTCAGAGGCTATTGGCACTATATAGATGAAATTTGGATGGTAGGTGTCTTCTATGAACCACTATACAATGAATAATATTGTAAAAAAATATAATATTAAGGGTGGCACTCAGCACATTTAATTGAGGGATGAAAAAAAACTAATGCTCATAGGGGTATGGGGGTATAGTTAGATAGGTCTTAAAAATTATATAGAAGGTTTCAAAATAATATTTTCTGTAAGCCACCTCTAAACTTTTCAACTAACGTCTGTAATATTCTGCAAAAAAATAAAGGTAGGAGAACTTAAAATAAACTTTCAATGAAAATTGGTTTGAATAAGTTATGTCATGAAGCTTTTGAGATATGGGATATTTTAGGTACCGATCGCAGCAATAACTTTGTTTTTTAGAGTCTCTTTGAAAAGTACAAACTTACAAGTTTAATATTGTTTGCTGCTACGGAATCCTTCGTGCACGAGTCCGACTCGCACTTGGCCAGTTTATTAACTGTTAAATTCAGCAGCATTACAAGTTTAGTTTAATTTTACACGATTTTACGTGCCATATTTTATGAAAAAGATGAAGTAAGTGATGAGTCGGCGGCCGACTTTTATGGGATAAAGTGGGTGGACTTTCCACCAACTCACCGCACAAGTTGAGATGCGCGCGATAGCGACTAAACATCTGCCGTCTCCGTTAGCGCGTTTTAACTTGTGTTTCTGTCCTTTTCTCTATTAGTGCATTTTAATTCTAACTGTCGGATGGATGTGAGTCAGCCAATGTCTCTCCAACTTGTTTGTATGAACGATTTTTGTGAGATGTTAAGTTAGTAACTTAAGTACTAAGCATCATATATTATATTTTGCTCATTATGAAGACTATTCATAAGAAAGCCATATCGAAGCCAATATCGTATAGAATACAGTTCGCATTATATTGTTTAAAAAATAAATGAACAGTTTAAAAAACTAAAAAAAACACGTTTTTACAAAATATTGCACTAAACAGCAGAAAATAACTACCGAACCTGTTTTTTCAGTCTACTCAGAAATAATGACTTTAGTGTAAACCATGTTATTGAGTATAATATATGAATGTAAATCGTGGGGCGCTTTGTTTTGATATCTAATTAAGATCAATATCATATGAATGATAATTATTCGCTTAATATTAATTTGAGAATCAAAATCGTTTTGCTAAACAATTTTTTGAGGCTATTATTGAACTGTCATCAGTTCTTTATTCGTGTGCAAATAATTAGGACATCTGGAAGTCGGTGAAAATTTAATTTAAAAATTCCTTAATTTTATTGTCTTTTTTCTTAAATCTAACATTTTTTCAGTTTAATAAAATTATTGTCTTGTCATAAAAACTGCCAAGTATCATTACGACAAGACAATTAGAAGTCGACTTAATAAAAGCTTGTTAAAAAGAAAGATATTTCCAGAGAATTAAGGAAATATATTTCGAATTCGATACAATTTATGGTAATATACTTCGAATTCGATAAAATTGATGGTATGAGTTTATATTAAACCTAATTATTCATGGCAGTATAAAGTAGGATTTTACGTATCGTTTTGTGTGAAATCTACTTTTGTATTGTTAAATAAAACAAATAACTACGAAAAAAATCAGTTACTTGGTAACTATATATCAATTTTAAGTAACCTATTTCTATATTTAGCTCCGCTATATTGTTTGGAGTTTAGGACACGAATATAGTTTTGGGATAATATTAAGCAGTTGATCAAAGCAGTTTTGTATTGACTCCTCAATTGTTTTGTAAATAGTTTTTTGAAATATCATAAATGTATCATAAAGACAAGGAAACTTGGAAGACTACAGACTTGAAGCTAATGGATCCGTCTAGCAGTATTGTATATACTGATATAATTTTCTCGACTAGGTTACTCTTCGCTTCTCGCCCAATTTTCAGGAATAAGAAAACATTAGAAGATAAATATTGTCCTCTATATATGTAATGTGATAACCGTACATTAAATATTTCGTTTTTGCTAATTTCCGATTTTATATTGTCCCGTTTTCTTGGCCATGATCGATCAGATCGGACGGATCAAAGTTATGATTATATTTTATTAATTTATGTAAGTGAAAGATGTTTGAATGAACTGCAACGTAAATTATCTCTTGGCACGAATCAATGTGAACTGGCGTGGAATGCGCTATGTACCGCCAAAAACTTTGAAGTATATTAATTGCTAACGAGCCATGTTTTTTTCATCCATTCAGATACATTGAGAAATACATGAAAACAAATTTTTAATTGCTATTTATGGAATATAAAAATATTCGGAATATATTATATATTATTATGAAATATTATATAAACCGGCGTATTTCTATGGTTTCGAAACGCTGGTTTGGTCCAGTGCAGTGAGCACGATGATGCGCATAGAGTTTTATTGGAGAGTATGCATTGATATTTGAATAGAATTATATGATACCTTTGACCGTGGCGTATTTAGTCACCGTGACTTGGTTGAGAGAAAACCGATATTTAAATCATTTAGAGTGTTTGCCTAAATGCGTCATCTAAAAAATGGAGACTTCAAAAGACCATTGAGAAGGGGTAAGTCTTTAACCCGCTTGGAAGAGATTGATTGTAGATACTGAAGAAGAACTTTGAAAATCACTTTATTGTTATGAGGGGGTGTTATGGGTCCCTGCATGGAGTGCTGAGTCAATAAGGGTGGAAGGTAGGAATAGTCTTACGTCAATTATGTGTTTAGTAACATATAATTATTTCGAAAGAATTTAGAAACCTGGTAATTTACTGATGAACCTGTAAGATATTTACAAGTAGAGTAAAAATTAATTTTTTGGTAAATTCTGCAAAGAAACATTATTTCTCGCTTTGAATAAACTTTATAATGCTGAAAAATCTTCAAAGTCAATATTCGAATTATAAATCAATTATAATGTATAATGAAATCATGATTCAATCACAGCTTTATAGTGAAGTACGTGTTGCAAAACTAGAAAAAGTAGCAAATCATAAACAGTTTTCATTAATGCCAATCCGAAACTGAAAAGTCATAAAGTTGTTACAATTACAATTAGTAAAGTTATTTTTTCTCAATGGATAATTCTTTTTTTAGCGTTTTAAGGTTTGAAGGAATTAGAATTGAAAATAATTAGGTTTGAAAAGATTGCAATTGAATGCCGAGAACGATTTTATGTTTGTGTTTTCAAATTCATATTTTTTAAAAATTGAGTAAATCTCATGAATTTTCCTGTTTACTTCCGATCATATCTACCTGTTTATTTTTACTTTCATTTTTGGATATCTACACTTTTTGGTATAAAATATACTTATATTTCCCATAAGAGATAAAATGTATTTATTATTCGAAAAATCTTAGTGAAACGTTATCGGATTCAATCAACTAATCTATTTATTGGTTACAGGCAGATCCATGGCATATTATCATTTACGACATATATAATAGTATATATTTTACCACGGCGTAGTTAATTTTAAAAATTCATGAATACGGAAAAATAAATTGAATGTAACAGAATCTTAAATTATTATAAGTAGAATTTTTTTGAGTAATTTACTGCAGATATGATTATATTTTAAATTTTGTTATCCCATTTTTATTTTCTTATGTAATTTAATATTATGTCAGGCTAATAAATGCATATAAGATAATTAACGATTTCGACAAATTCTCCCAATTTTTAGTGTATATTAAGTTGATAAAACATACTCCGGCATTGGCTAACATATGCTATTCACGTTGTTCTGCACACTATCACGTTGCAAACTAAGTCAACCACAAATATCGAACGAGAAGACAAGAAACGTGAGTGAGCCATACATATTCCAATACAATTTAAATACAAAAGCTCTTACGTGAAATTCACACGAGCTGGCGCGCATGTATTTGTGGAAGAAAACTTCTCTGTTTACTGTTTCAGATTTATATATACTGGAAAACAAATAGAGAGTTTTCACTCATAAATTGAGGAAATGCTTTTCTGTTTATGTACATGTACTTTCACCGCATGAAAACACTGTATCGCGGTATTATATTATTTCAACATATAATTGTTGTTTGTTTATGAGTTTCTTAATTACATAATAATTAGTTAAAAGTATAAAAATGAGGTAGTAATTTTCGAAGTTACGTCTTCTTAAATTAGAGGTAGAAAAACTAAAATTAATAATCAAACGGATATAATATCGAAGTACTTAACCCAACTAGGTTTATTATGTACTCGTTTTGATCCACGGTTTAATCTGTGTAAAATTATTATTTGTGTATATATTTTAATTACGCTTGTCTTCCCGCAGCGGTCACTAAGTGTCTCTAATCTATTCGCCAAGCGATGTCAGTTGCTGGGATCCTGGTTATATCGATGTGAGGACTAGGGAATATCAGTCATATATGATGTGAGGACTAGGGAATATCAGTCAATAAATATGTCCCTCTCTACCCTGCTCCGTTTAAGCAGCATTTCTCAATTTCGGTTACATATTTTGTCATTGCTGTGCACCTATGTGTCGAAGCGTAATATTTTCCTCAAACAATGTTTTAAACGTAAACGAAGATTAGAGCTAATAAACATGTAAACATTAATTGTTTTCCGGCTAATGTTTGTGTGTGTGTGTGTATATATATATATATATATATATATACACACATATATATATACATATATATATATATGTTTGCCTGCGTGCAGCAAAAATAAGAACTGTTACTCTATTTATTAGCCAAGAACTTTGATAAATGAAAAATAACAGCGCTTGGAAATCTACTTTTGCGGACCTTAGTAGATTCAATATTCTAGCAATATAAGCATTTGAAATTAAAACTGTAACTTTTTGTTTTATACTAGCATTTGACAACGGGCTAGCTTGTGTATGTTATTTTTTAATGCGGTACATTTTTCTCTATTAATAACGTTTGCGTCTCAAAAGAAAATTTGTCTGCGAAACAAATAACACCTTACCTCAAATTTTAAGCTTAGTCGCTGTTATATTCTTCTCGTTTACCAGTTCATCAGCTTACCCAGTCATATTTCATGAGTGTCAATGATTGGAAATCAAATTATATAGAGAATGTAAGACTGAGACAAAAGTTAATTATAATTTTAAACCAAATTTTAAGCAGCATCATAATTATAGTTCTGTAGAGAACGGTGTAGTCATTTGCACACGAGACTTTAACATGTCTCGTGTAAAAATATAAATAAACGAAAAAGGGATTATACAGGTAGATATATAGTCCTCTAGGAAATATTTTATAAGAAAAACGGTCAAAATATGGTCTGATTCTGATTCGAATTCCAAACATTACTCTAACTGGTAGTTTCTGTGTAATGCTATAACAAACAGTCAAACACACAAACAATCAAATAAAGATTTAATAAAATGTTTGCGATTTATAAAATAACTACTAAAAACAACTACTAAAAAATTACATCGATAACGTTCTACTCTTTACTAATTGATTTAATAAATGTTTACTCTCTGTCGCTCGCTGATGGGTCAATAGTGTATACATGCTACTCTAACAAACTAACAAACAAATAAGCAGACAGACAAAATCTGTAAAAATGTTCAAGGTTTGCACACTGTGTCCTTTCTCACCGTCCAGTGGCTTTTGTTTATTGGCTTAATAATTTAAAAATTATATTATATTTGCCTTTCTTTCACTATATGGCTATTTTGTACGTCGTTGAAATATAGCTAAAATAATAAGCTCTTTAAATCCGTCTTTACAAATCAATATATGCTTTCAAATGTTTTTATAGACTAGTTTAGTTTGTCCAATAAATATCCGGTGGTATTTAGTATCAGACCAGATTAATAACTTATATGAAATAGGTTTTCAAAATATATGAAGGATTTTTAGGCGAAAGCAAATCTTACATTGTTTTAATTTGAGGTCGCCCATCAATGTACTAAGTATGCTGCATATTACCTAATTTAGGCGATTGTAATATGAATTCAACGTTTTCTTGTTTAAGATTTACGAGACGTTTCGCGAGAGAATTTTTTTTAATTTTATTTATATACTTATTTTTTTTTTCAAAACTCCTATTCAATTTACAAATCGGTCCAAAATGCTGGATAAGTTCAAGTAACAAAAATTAAATCAGTTTTCGAAAGTAGTACAAATAATTATTAATTAAACAAGACGACAAATAGCAATTACAATTAATATCAAACTGGCTGATGTTCAATTTCTATTCACCAAGTGTTACCTTAAACCTATTCCTGAAATAATAAATGGAGCAGAAATAAATGTCAAGACAAGATTTTTTTGTAAAAGGGTCTCGTTCATTGTAACAACCTGAACATAACAGGAAGGATATTGGTATAAAGTAGGCAAGATATTGTTGTGTGCTCTAGGCAGGTGAAATAAACTATGGGTTAAGTCATAGTTTACCTTCTGTAACTCTCCTGTAACAGCCCGGAGCCTGACACACCATCAAATAGAAAATAACATACCTATGTAATAAAATTAACTCTCAAAAGCAACTCACGTCAGAAATGAAGGGTATGCACTTTTAACCCCACCCATTATAAAATTTATAGGAAATAAATAAAGTAACAAACGTACACTTTATTTTATAAAAATCGATTACATTTTTTAAATATCTTCTTTACCTTCTGCATATGGGCGGCTCCATATGCAAAACAAATTTTTGTCAAGGATACTTGATGTCCTATTTCCCGTATTTCCCTACACACGCCAAATTTTCCACTCAAGGAACTACCGTTTCTCTCAGTCGCCTTATCTTTGTATAACCAGATTTATTATTTTATGTAGTTAACCAAAGGTATTAGTGTAGTTTTACATAAAAATTTTACAAATTTCGTAATCTTGTGAACATACAAAGATATGCTCCACAGTGATTTTCTGGTATCGCCAAGAATTTAATATGATACTTTAATTAGCCTTGACTTCAGTTCCTGCGATCGGTGAAAGCTTCGTTTACTAACCATCTCCTCAGGTAATATCCGATATCACGGGCAGCAAATTGTGTTACGAAGCACAACTTGAGAGGAACGCTCTTTGAAATAAGATTATCTTCCTAGTTTAGCTGAATACAATAAAAATATGACGAATTTATATCACACTATAAAACAGAAACTCTTTTTTTTCTAAATCATTTAAAACGATTTTTTAAAGTATATAGTTATATATATATATATATATATATATATACGTGTGTGTGTGTATATATATATATATATATATATATATATATATATTTATATATATATATATATTTTTCTTTTTTTTAAAAGTTCATTTTAAGCGATTTTAAAAAAAGAAGATTCTGTTTTCGGCTATTATACTTGAAAGCATAAATATTTACACGTCCCCAAATTTCTTACTGACCTTTTAACTGACTTGGACTTTTAACGTTTGATTTTTGTCTAGTATACTTATGAACTCAATACAGATTCTATTTAATCAGAATTCCTGCTCGAGAATCATTTAAAACACGTTTATTATTTTTTTAGATAGTAATTCTAAATTATTAAGGGATTTATTTGAGTTACGTACAATAAAAAGATTAAAAATATGTTATTAAAAATTAATAACATATTTTTAATCTTTGAACTGAAAATTTTGTGATTAAATCTCAACATTTAAGTTATGTGTACATTTATCAAAACTCAACTAGTAAACAAATTTAGTTTAACACTTCGGAAATCTAATTAACTACTTAAATGAAAAAAGAGATATATTTGCGTCGCTATCAGACTCTTAAATAATCTTTGCCTTTCCATAACAGCTAGTAAATATTGTGAACCAACTAGTTCGTACTTTTTCATTTTCTGTTGACTAACAGTGCTACTTTTCATGTCTGCGCATGCCATGTAGCTTTCATTTCTTCGAGAGTCAGACTCCAACTTCAAACTTTTTTGTTTATCATGTCGCTTTCCTTGTATGTCGCTTTCCTTACATTATTAACAAAATGGCCCCCATTTTGTTAATAATGTATAAATATTTATTTTAACTAACTTTAGAATAAAAATGAAAAAAATAAAAAAAGATTACAAATTTTTTTTGATGAGTAAATAATTATCTCAAATTGCTTATTTATTACGTATTTAATATCGTATTTATGCTAATTTTTACAATATAAAACAAATTTTAACTAAAACTACTAGAAAACTATCTTACGAGAAAATTAACACAATAAAATGAAAGTACGCGATGTAGTATTATTTCTACTTTCTTTAAGTTCTTTACCGCGACCTAGGTTTCATTGTATTACAACATCTTCAGGTGGCATATTAGCAAAGAATCTGAATAATGAATTTCTACAAAACGAACGCCAAGTATATTCAATATAAGAAAATTAACCTAATTAGAGCATTAAGAATTCTTGAAGCGAATGCAACGATTTGTACAATAAAAGAAGCGGAACCTCTAGGTACAATATTCATTAGGTACGTAAGTTGTATGTAACGTTTTTGAAATAAATGTTTGCGTATTTTTAAATAATAAAAATACTATATATGCATTATCAGTTTTTTCAAGACATTGAAATAATAATACTAGTCTGTCATGTGCTTCATGCGTATTTGTAAATAAATACAATCAAAAAATGTCTTATTACACCGCAAATTGCAAATCGAAACGCTACAAAACTTTTCAAAAACGTTTTTTTTTTCATGGAAACATTAAATTATTGATAACTTTGAACGAAAATGAACACATTGCCAAATCCAGACGAGTTGTATTTTATTCCCCTATTTTCATATTTTATTTCATTCTGCTTATTTATTTTGCAGTATCAAGTTAATATATCAACAGAAACTTTTATTTAGTTGCCAAATTGGTCTTAATATATGACAATTATTGATTCACGTAATATATCTTTATTTTTCTATTTTTTTCATCGTGCTTAAAAATACACTCTAAAAATAGTTTCTTACTTATGTATTTTGTTTGAATACCAGAATGTTTACCAATGTGTCGTACATTAACAGAATTTAATATTGTTTTAATATCCAGGTACTCACCCATATTATGTATTCCAGGTATTATTAACTACTTCAGTATAAATTTTGAATTAATTAAAATCATAATTAAAAGATGTATGAAGAGTCCTAAAAGAACCAGAATTAAATTAAAATTTTCATGCGAAATATTTAAACCATTTTATGGATGTTGCATATATTAGAATTTAAAACAAACCTTTAACAATTAATGGTCTAATAATAATATAATATTGTAATGCAAAAATTTTGAAATAAAATCGAATATGATCGAGCACTGTTATTTTCTAAGCAACCGAACAAATGTTACCCTTTGCCAAAATTGTTTAATTAAAATGTAACTAGCGTAGGATGTTGATATTATATCTGATGTAGTTTTTATAATAAATATCAATCAATAACAAGATGATTATTGAAAGAATAGAAGAACAAAAATTAATAAAAATACTGTAAAATATTTCGAGATATTTTTAATGGTAAAATATCTTAAAAGTCACCATTTTGTATGTTACTTTTATAAATACAAATTCTATATTTTACAAAAAAAATGTTTACATTTTTTCATAACATTTATTATAATTACCTGATACACACGTTTATATTTGATACAGTAATAATACATTACATACTAAAGAAAAATGAAGGGGACAAATTGGAATAAACATATTTACTTATTTAATTTAGTTAAAATGATTTTATGAAAACAATTATTTCTTTTTGGATTTTTAAAAATTACTTAAGTAAAAAATACTTAAAATGTTGACAAGTGTTTTTTATGTAGAGCTACGAGCGTCTCGATAATAATTTAAATAAGTACCGCGTTAGCAGACATGAGGGAAAAGTTGGAAAAGGGCAGCACTCTTTTCACCCCAACAAAGAAGTTTGAAATTAGATATGACTAGCTGACCCGTGTGTAGTCTTCGCACTATATCGCCATCTAGCGTGTTCCAAGTATACAATTTGGCTAAGATATTTGATGTGTCGCCCACAGATGGCGCTCATGCCAATTGTTATAAAAATTAATTTTTTTATTAACAAAAAGATTTTTTTCCAATTTTTTTATATTTTTCGACCAAAGTAGAAAACATAAGCTTTAAGTGGGTATTTTTTTTGGTGCAGTAGTTAAAGAGATCGAGCCGCTCGACCAAAAAACACCTTTTAGAAATAATATATTTAGATACACAAATTAAACGAACTAAACGTTGCAAAAAGCAATAAATTTTGAGTCGTTAAAAAAAATTCATCATATTGGAGTGAACTAGGTTTTTTTTCTACGCAAATATTTAAATTACTTATTTATGTTAATAGAAAGCTTGATATTTTTTAATAAATTACTTCGTACACCAGTACACAGCAACTTGTCATGTACACGGTATCGAACTAATGAATGTGTCGCACCTATTCACGCAATAATCCTCACGTGTTTCTAGCAGTTAATGGTAACGCTAATTAATAGTATATTGTATGTCATAAAGGCTTACACGGAAGTTGGAAAAAATTCAATTGTGACTTTTTGTCACGTGATTTACTTGTTATTTCACTTTGCAATATTGCTTGATAATGGCTAAGAACTGATGAAAATGACCTATCTATAGAATAAACTGTTAATATATATGACGACTTAATGGAAAAATAGTAAAGTATACGCACAGGTTTTCCATTTTGTGCTAAAACCGAATAAAAGTTCATTTAGAGTCTATGAACCAGGTCAGTGGTTTAATTTGGGGGTTGCATTTTGTCTTTCGAGTATTTCTACTTTACATAAAAATTGGAATTACTGGATTTAAATGTAAAAAACACTTTTATTCAAAAAAGCTTATATTCTTAAAGCTCAAATTTATCCTGCTAAAGATTCAGTCAGTATTTATTTTATTAGAATTGTTCCTGAATCTTATTTGGGGTAAAGTGCGATTAGATGAGAATTCACATTTTTAACTGTTTATTTATTTATTATACATTATCGCTTTTGTGAGATATTTACTAGTACATTACTTTATTATTTAATGAAATTTTCTGTTTATTTTGGTTCAGTTGCATTAATCTAGTCATTGATTACCTTGTCGATAATAAGTACGTTCAGAAACAAAGCACCAAGCTGCACTTTATGTGTTGCTTGGTGCTTCCTTTTTGGCTTCATTTGTTAGTAACCGGGTTCGTTATAACATCATAAATATTTCTTATGCTAGAATGGACTAGAAAAATGTTTTAGCATCGTTGAAATTCTATACTATTATTATTTTAATTCCAGTTATTTTTAAATCTTTCTTATATTGTTTTATATGTATGTCCAAACATTTTGATGGGTACACGGCTTATATTTCACAATATTTATATTATTTTTAATGAAATATTTACTTATTAGTTTATATATTTACTATAAGTTCCACTCGGATATAAAAAATACATATTTTCGTTAAAAGTATGACCAGATTTTCAGTGAATTTTCTAGCTAATCTCAGATATTTTAAGTATTGAGTTAACACAAGATATATCTTAAGCCCTTCCTGACTGATCTGTCTTGAAACAAGCTTTTATATATAGCTTATTTTTGATATTTAGTTTTTAAATAAATTATTTTCTATTTAATAATTCTTAAATAAATACATTTATAAATATGATGTATTAAAATGGTGCTTTATACGAGTTTTACAGTACAATCTAATTTAATAGGCACAAAAATGATTTTTTTCAGAGATTGTAGCCCGTCAAGTCAGTTCATTTATTTAACATGGTTTATATATTGCAACGTTCTTTCTTTCCCTTTATAATATGACAAGTTATTGACAGTGTGTACAACTAAAGGAATTTCTTAAATATACCAAAAAGTCTAGTAAGATATCAAAAAAGTGTAGTAAAGATTAAAAAAGGACATAAATTGCATTCAGTATCTTTTTGTATTTAAGACAAAAGTACGATTAGATGAGAACTTACATTTTTATCTGTCCACTATACTTTTGTATTTTTTTTAATGTATATTTTTTTATTGTATATTTTTTTATTGTGTATTTTTTTTATTGTATATTTTTTATTGTATATTTTTTTATTGTGTATTTTTTTATTGTTTATTTTTTTATTGTATATTTTTTTAATTGTCTATTTTTTATTGTATATTTTTTTATTGTATATTTTTTGTTGTGTATTTTTTTATTGTATATTTTTTATTGTATATTTTTTTATTGTATATTTTTTATTGTATATTTTTTTATTGTATATTTTTTTATTGTATATTTTTTATTGTATATTTTTTATTGTATATTTTTTTATTGCAAATTTTTTTTATCGCATCTTTTTTATAGTATATTTTTTTATTGTAAATTTTTTTATTGTATATTTTTTATTGTATATTTTTTTTATTGTATATTTTTTAAAGTATATTTCTTTATTGTATATTTTTGACTATAAAAACTTGGCTTTTCTAATACAATATTATTTAAAGAAATCTATTTACTTCTGTTCAGTGACATTCATCTAGTCATTGATTACCTTATTGATAATAAATACATTCAGGGAGCAAGCACAAAGCAACATATAATGGTTAGCTATGGTTTCAAAAAAAAATTTCATAATAATGTAACAAATATTCTTTAGAATGGGCTAGAAAAATGTTTTAATATTGTTGAAATTGTGTACTATCAGCATTTTTATTTCCAGTTATTTTCAACTCTTTAATATCTTTTTATATGTCCAAAAAGTTTATTGGGTTATTTTAATGAGACATGAAATGATAAATTTTTAGTTTCCCGTTCAACTAGGAAATTTGAAATTTGTTCTAGAAAAACGAACAAATTAAATTTTCTGTAACGATATTTTGTCTTATCTACTAGAATTTTTTAGTATACGGTTTATTTTTTACAATATTTTTATTGTTTTTTATGAAATATTTATTAATTTGTTCCTATTTTTACTAGAAAGTATCACAAGAATACAAAAAATACATATTTCTCTTAAAAGCATGGCAAGATTTTTAGTCAGTTTTATAACTCATCTCATTTCAAATTATTAATGTAACAACAACATGTAACATATGCTCTTCTAAATCGATCCTCCATGAAAAAAGCTTTCACATTTAGTTTATTACTCTTTATATGGTAGTTGTTATAA
Organism: Druceiella hillmani; assembly: GCA_039881145.1. NCBI lineage: Eukaryota > Metazoa > Arthropoda > Insecta > Lepidoptera > Hepialidae > Druceiella > Druceiella hillmani. The sequence goes on from JAYKKI010000001.1 coordinate 27,344,582, forward strand.
TTTCTGTGGACTGTTTTATTTGTTGTATCCTATGAACGACTTCAAACTAAGTATGGTTGACTGTGCAAAATAGCTCTGGGAGTTGAATAGATTAAAGCATCCATCACAGAGTACATAAATGCAGAATTTGCAAAACACGAAGTAACAGAAGAAAATAGATTGTTGTAAAATTTATTTACGAACGAGTTTTCAGGTTATTGACTTTAAGCATTATTTTCCATAACACCATTTTGATAATTTCAAGTGTATAATAAAAATAATGAATTATAATTATATAATTAGTCTCTTTATATATATAAAATATACATAAAATATATAAAAATATTTATTAGTCCCTTTGAAATCGATGTCGTAGTAAGAGAAGTTAAATTAATTCAATATTAGCTTCAAATGCAGCTTCGCTGTAAGTCGCTTCCGTTTTTCCATTAAGATTTTGTTTTCCAAAAAAATTATATGCTACAGAAAGATATCATTATCATACAATTAACGTACTTTTTTACATGTCTTCATCTAATATGTTTTCATGCCATTAAAGTTATGTCATTTATAAAATGAATTTAATCATCTTAAAATATATGTAAGTAAATACAAAACGAGTAAATATAAAAAAAAATATTTATTTATATATTTCCTTTCTTTAATGTATCGAATTAATACATATGGCGGACATATTACTACGAGAGCAGTCTCATACAGCCACCCAGAACACCAGTCTAGCTCCGCTCGATGAGCGGTCGGGAATCGAAACCCGGTTACCACGGTGCGGCGCGCCGTCAAAGGCCGTATACCTTGGAATCGATGCAACACACCTCGATGACGATAATATAAATAAATATAAAAATTATAGAGTGAACAGTGAAGAAATTTTTCCCATTATTAACTTCATTCAAATGTGTAAGAAAATTGTTTTTATCGATAATAGTTGATAAGTTAAGGTTGGAATATTACAGATGGTAGTAATATAACGTGGTGTTTTTATAAAGGGTTATTTAGGAACATGCAGTTCACTGCACATTTAACATTCAACATTTGGGAATGGGTTTATAATGTTGAATTATATCAACTCGTATTTAAAATTATTTTTGATTAGATAATGCTTGTAGGTGTGGCATGCTTCTGAAGTTATATGTATAAATTTATATGCACTTTCTTAAGAATGTCAAATTTCTTAATTTACTAAATCATAAGTTATACCTTATATTCACACACACACACGCATAAACACACACGTATGCACAGCTCGCACGCACGCGCACGCACATACTAATGCGCATGCGCACGAGCACGTGCACGCACACATGTACGGTGCAGGTGCACGTGCGTGTGTGCGTGTGCGTGTGCGAACGCACCCGCGCACGTGCACATGCACACGCACATGCACACGCGCACACACATATATATAAACACATATATAAGTATATTAGTATGTGGACTAGGTAAATGAAGTACTGCGTTTTGTGGTATTATTATCGTAGTAAAAACCTTTTCAACTACAGAATGTAAGCCCCAAGAAAATAATTAATTTTTTCAGGGTTCTGTAATTATTCCGTTCAACACATATCAGATAAATTCCTTAACATTTCTATTTTTGTAAGTTTAAATAACAATCCATTTTTTTCGCGAGGGGTATCGCTGGGACGAAAATAAATTATTTTCTATTTAATATTTTTAAAACTAAGCTTTATAGGATTGTTATAATATAATCTAATTTAATAGGTACAAAAAAGATTATTTTTTAGTGATTGTAGCTCATTAAATCAGTTCAATTAATTAATAGTCCGCATAACCAAAGAAATTTCTTAAATATGCCAAAAAGTCCAGTAAGCTACCAAAAAAAGTAGCAAAGATGAAATAAATGACAAAAATGGCATTCAGTATCTTCTTGTTACGAATGTTATAGTTTCATACGACGTCTCAATTAGCCATGACGTCACCTCGTGCGGTCGTAGCAAAACTCGTCTACGGCAATCTTCTCGGATGACAGCCTACACCGCACGGTAGAAAATTGTGTTATCTACAGACCACCGCTTGGAGGAAAGGCAAGTAAATTGGAATAAAGAAAAAAAATTATTTTGGAACCTCATAGCAAACGACATTTAGTTTCGCATGAAAATGATTTAATAATGTATCCATGATACCTTTTAAAACTAATGTGGAGTTTTTATACCGTTACCTCAGAGAATCTTATTACAAACTTAAATGAATACTATCTCATCATTTGTTGGTGTGTTAAACGTCCTTTGATGTCCTTTTCCCAAGAGAGCTGAAAACATTAACATTTTTTTTGTACTTGACATCAAGGTAATTGAATTCATTGTTGAGTTTTGAATACTTTATTCTTTTATTTTGAGATAATATTTTTTCTAGTATATCTGAATTACAGACGAATTTTCATATAAAACTTATCAAATATCTCTGATAATTCCTTATCTACATACATGTATTGCAATATATTTGCAATCTAGTCATCAAATGTTTAATGATAAAACAAAAACGACATTTGAATCTTTAGCAGTAGAGTTTTGATTGTGTCAAAATAAAACTTTAAATACAACTGTATTTTGTTGAGTTAGTTAATATAAAATATTTGAAAGTCCGATTTGTTATAGTACCTATTGTTTTCATTCAGTTTATTGCTCAAGGTCTACGCTAATAAGAACAACTATATCAAATTCTAGCTTTAAATATTCAAAAAGCAAAGCTTTTTGATATATATATATACATATATATATATATATATATATATATATATATATATATATATATGAAAATACAACAATGCCATTAAAAGAGTTCACGACCTTTTAGTAAAGCAATTCAAACCCGTATTTTACTTAAATACTTTCAACTACAAAGTAAGTAATCTGGTAAGTTGCCGACTCAATAAATTATTAAATTTAAATGGAGATTGTGCTTGTTGTTAATCTGATTTACTTTCATTTCCATTCGGGAGGTTTATGTTTGTTTTATGTTATTTCATGTGATTTCAGAAAAAAAACTTTTAGAATAAAAAATACATTCTTAAGTATGGTGTTCTTATAAAACTTTAATGCCATTAAATAAATTTGAGTGAAAAAAATTTATAAATGGAATTCAGTAAATGTTTTCGGAGTCATTGGCAGGTTTGGCGCCAAGAAAATTTAAAGCCCTGTACGTGCAATAGAAAGATGGCCGTCGTGTCATTATCATTTCTATGGTGATATTGATATTGTACTTTCAGAATACGTTTTGACCATGGCGCATGTTTCTTTCTACTTATTGTTGCACAGGTATTAATGTTGTTCAATAAAATGTTTTCAATTTAATTTGTTATAAGTGCTAACGTTCATTGAAAAATTCGATACTGGGGGATGTGTATGCAAAACTATTCGCAACTTAAGAAGGCCATATAATTATTCAATTCCATTTGTTTAAACAGAACGCACAATTTTGGTATAAGTCTGGTGTAGCAAAAATGCGTGGTTCCCATATTTTGTTATACTAATGAATACATAAAAAAATCGTTGTAGAAAAATTATTTCAAATATGCAAAGTGGTTTGGAGAAATGCCTATCAATTGGTTGTTAAACATAAATTTCATAACCTTCCTAAGTGATCTTTTTTGCGCATTTTAATATTTTTATTTTTTCTATATTTTTTTTAAAATATCGATACCTGTTTATATGGGAAAAATTAGAGTTTTGTGTTACTAAGAATGGCACTTAAGTCGAAAAATTATAACTTACATTTCCTTGGAAAACCCCACTTTTGTGCGGGTACTTTTTTCAAATAACTTTTTTTTCGTAAAATAATCGCCACTGAGTTTAAAAATTTACAGGTACTCTATTTTTTACGTATTTTCTTTCAATTAAAGCAAAAAATGAAGGATAATTCGCATTTTTGCTAAGCCAGGTTTTTCCGCATTTTAAATAGAAATACATTTTGGGAGGTTCAAGTAAATAAGGGTATTGGATAAAGAGCTTTTAAAATCTGCTTTGTCAGTATTATCATACTTTGATTGGTTACACACTTCCGCAAACATTTAAGGGTGCTTAGTATTTCTATTAAATTTTTTACAAATAATTATAGAATACGAGAAAATACATGTTCACAAACATAAAAATATAAAAACAATAGTAAAGGCGTGTAATATTTAATTAAACTTTTAATAACATACTTTTTTTAATAATTTGGAATGTGAAATATTTTTACAATTACCTTGTACCAATTTTCAGGACAAAGTCAAATCTTTATTCAAATTCCTCCTATCCTGTACGACTTAGGAAATTTAAGATAAATGTTGAAAACTCAACCTGACTCTTATAATATTTCTATAAAAACATTTTGAGTGTTACATGAGATATACGACGGTTTACATAATTTATTACTGTTCTAAATTTCTACATTGAATAGTTTCCGAGAAAAACAATTTTCTCATGTGAGTGATCTTGTAAGTGTTTCGTTTTTTTTCTTTTTAAAGTATGAAATTCTGAAAATGATGAAATTTTCCTTTCGGAAAAGCTACGATTTCTAGTTAAAAAGGTAAAGTAACGAATATTAATTGTTATATGTTTGTATCGTTTATTGTTTATTTCCCGGCATACGACGTTAGGTGCGAATTATATATTTATACACTTGAATAATGATAAATAATTTGACTTTTATTTTGAGCAGATAATAAAATAATGACAAAGAATCATCAATTACGGCACATGCAGGAAATTATCAGATCAAAACTTTTCTGAGTATTACTGGACTTTAAATCTAATCCTTTCCAACTGAATAAAGCTTTTTATGAGTAAAATATTAATGAATGCTAAAAATGTTTGCGCTTAAACTTGCGTGATACAAAATTTTCAAGAGCTTCCTAAACACCTAGACACAATAAATTGACAGTTTATAGGCTCTCCACCGTGAACACGTCGCTTAAGATTTTATCATCAACTGAACACGCGAGCGATGGAGCTCGCGTGATTGCAGCAACTAACGGCCTCAGCAAACTGTATGCTGGATATCATGTATGCGTGTACATACATTGAATTCCTCTAACTGATTAGTAACCTTCTTTTAGGTCCATTATAGTTCTAAGAATTCTATTCTAGCACCGTCTTACACGATGAAGCCGTTTCTCGAACTGCATGGCTGACTCATTTAAATTTAGTCACGTTTATAAATCGCATTTTTCCCTTAGTTTTTTCCTGTTTCTCAGCGTTATTATTACTAGTTTCTTTTCGGTTAGTCTTTCTTGGCATTTAAAACGTGTGTAGTATTTTGTGAAACAGTCGCAATCCAGAAGGAAATATCGTATATAAAAGTGACCCTAAAGCTAGCAGGTAAAAGTTTTGGTCAAAAAATTTATTTTATATAGAAGAGTCGTGCTACAAAGTTTTCATTCCACGAAATCTATAAAAGACAAAAAAGTACCTAATTCCTAAATTCTTTCCATTTCTTTAATTTCTGATGAAAGGTTGTTTATAATTGGCTATTTATTTGAAAAAAGGGTCGCGTTTTTTAATAAAAAAGTCATATTACATCCTCGAACAGGAACTCTTTATGGAACAAGCCTTATTTCTTTTTTAAATGTGCGTAAATTTCTAAATCATGTTCGGCTATTATAATTCATTAAAAAGTTCTTTTTTATATTTCCTGGAGAAAATGTATCAAGGACAGAAAGTATAGTAAATCTCATGTAGTCACAGTATTGTAAATCTAAATACCTCTCAATAACATCTCATCTACCTACATTTTAGGAATTTTTATAGATACTTTCGTTACCATTTGGCTGTGGTTTTCTTTTGCGGAGCGCTATTGAATTATACAGTACGTAAATAAACGTGAGCTGCCACTTCGATCCGCCATAGTACGTCATGAGTGGATTGGAATATATGAACTTTTATGCGATAACGATAACCTTTTTTTTAAGTTTAGAAATTGTTATAAGTCATTAACGTGGAAATGCATCAATCTATATCTTTTATTTCTATACACATGAGAAATACGACATATTTTCACATCTGGTCTTAGCTATGTAAACATGAACTTTCGTAACCATACTTTCTTTTGCGTAATTAATAAGAATATGATGGTGTTCCTATAAATTTGGACAATAGCGGTAGAGTACGGTATTGTGTTTAAACAGGGAAGTAAAATGTATGGGTTTTTATGAAGATGCTTTTAATTTTCCATCTATCTTGATAGAATGCTGTGTACCTTTGCAATGCACGGGTGTTTTCCATTTTGTTTCGATTAATTAATAATTGAGACCTACTAATTAATAATGTAACTATCGATATTATGATCTATTAATATTGTGAATAATTTTCTGAAAAATACCTAAATGGCAGATAGCCTGGCGGCTATGTGGTTTAATCTACGAAGGAAACTTTAAACCACACAGTTCCGCAAGTAAAAATAATCTATATTTTAAACTTTTAATGAAGTTAAATCATTATTGATCGTACGATATGATGACTTAACTGTCATTTAAACTCCGTCGGTGGTTCAAAATGTGATTAATTTTATGGGTCTAATAATAAACGCACGTTTTTATTTTACGTTTTTTCAAACATCATGACATTTGACAAGATGTTACACGTTCCCAAATCGATAGACGCTATTTACATAGATGTACAATTATGATTTCATGCAAAATTTTGTACTTTAAATATTTTGAAAAAAAAACTTTTAGCCGGATTACATATAATTAATTGCACAAGTGGTTGAAATGGCTCATTCACGGAAAGTTGCGTACTGTATATTATTATATTGTCCTAATATCTAATACAAGTGTATCATTTGCATATTTATTTCAAAGAACTATTAAAGTCGTTAGTTAACACCAAAAAAACATTTTTCGCATTCTAAGAAAAAGGTAAGGATAAAAAAAAATCAAAAACATCAGTTCAGAAAGAAGGGATAAGAAGATCACAAAACGCTGCTTTTCCTCTTGAAAATTTCGGATCAACGAACGCATGTAATTTTTCAAAGACAAATATATATCATAAAAATTATGTTAATATTTAGAAGAAGGTCTTTTCTTTCCATAAAGTTATATTAAACGTAGGATACTTGTAAAATTATTTGCGTCATAATTATTTCCATAATCAAAATCCTAGGCTGATACCCTAGTCGACAAAAAAAGCAGTTATCCCGGAGCAATTATGGCCGGAAAAATTTGGTAAATAATAGATCCCTAATTAAAAAAACAAAAAAAGATTCAAAGACTAAAATCATTACATTCTAAACCTATATTAGTAACATTGCGATAGTAAAGATTGTTTTGGCCATAGGTATTGTCCTGGATGGCTTGATGCAGTCAACGGAGTTACATTATGTGTGTGCTCACTGCGAGACAGAGAAAGAGAGGGAACGGGTTTAAAGTGGACAGAGAGAGGGAACGCTATAATTAACTGCTTTACAGCGAATTGATTTGAAAATTAGTGTTATAGTATTAATAGATACAGAGAGAAGTAGATTGGAATTTTTAATGACAAATATATTAAACAAATAAGATCTCTTAGGGGTATTTCTGAAATTTTCTTTATTTTCGCCTTTCCTTTCATGTCTAGCGGGATCGTTAAAATGATAATGAGAATCTTACCTAATGCAATCATTTATCGGTCACTTTGAGGAGTTCCTAATTTTTGCTGGATACTATATTTCAGATGGCAAACTTTTCTTTATCAGTAACGTATATAATTCACATTTAACACTTCTCACTGTCGTAATAATTAATACTTTTATGCATAAACGCATAGTGTCTTGGATCCGATTAGAACTTACGTTCTTATGATGTAGCAGCTTGCGGTGTGCTAATCCAGTGAATTTATAAACACTATTCGTGGTCAGAGAAGTAATAAATGAAATTCTTGAGATGGAAGTTATTGCTGTTCTATTCTATTATCCCTAAAAAAGAGGAATCATATTCTTTTGTTTTGAAAAGCGAAGAAATAGATTTTTGTACAGTTTTTAAAATATTAATGGTCGCAGCTATTTATATGTTTTATGTGACGGCGAGTAACTTTTGAAGTTATGAAATTTGATTAAATTAAATTGTATAAATAAAATATATTACAGTTACAACCGTTTATACATACATATATTTATATATATATATATATATATATATATGTATATATATATATATATATATATATATATATATATATATATACGTTTTTTTTAAAATTTAAACAAATGTTTTTTTAAATTAATTTAGCAAAACCTTTGCATGGATATAAACTTTATTTATTGGTATAATTGGTATTGCTATCATTTTGTAAGTTCGTTATGAAATGATGGAATAACCGATTTACACATCGAATACTCCCATAAAATGTATTGAAAATTCCTCTTTTTTCTTTATTCCTCTTTTGACTACGATGTGAATTTAGAAAAATCAGTTAATGCCATTCTGGTGCATAACTTATACAATTTCAAATACAATATTTTGCGTGTTGCAGTTAACTGAAAAATTAAAAAAGAAACGATGTTGCTTCAGGTATGTAAACAATTATGTGTGCATGAGATATTAGTACTTTAAGAATTAGTCTAAACACAAAAGTTTATTTTAAAATTTGTATCAAAAATTGTGGACATTTTTTTCTAATATCTAATTATGCAAAAATGGCCTCCAGTAATTTATGGATTATTCTTCAATTAAACCTGTGATATTGATAATGGATTTGTCCATAGCCAGATTTGTCCATACCACAAAACATGATCAGATAAAGAATTGTCATAGCTTTTGTAGTATATAATATTACATTACTTTACTCTATCGTATAAATTGTGCCCTTAAAGTTTTGAAAGTTGTCATCGAGGAAATTGTAATTTATTTAATTTTTGCTCGGTTTTCTTATTTCTAGAAAACGTGACATATGTTTACCTATAATAATATCAACAATATTCTTACAACATATTGACATTTTCACTATTTTCAATATAAATGTGGGCTTTAACTTGCTGAAAGTATATGACACAAATAGCCAGCTTTTAGACATAATGACAGATCCAATTGTCGTTTGTCGCTAAGACATTTAGGTTAAATAAATAATAGTAGATTATTAAGGTTTATTTACTCGACTTTTATTTACCATTATTGTAGTTTGAATAACGTAAGGGAATAAGTAACGTTTATTCTAATCTCTGCCAATCGATCTATATTTCATAGATTCAGAGCAAAGATTATGTTAGAAGTAATGTTCAAATTAAAATAAAATAAAAAAATATTGAATAAAATTCATAAAATTGATATAACCATTAAAATATAGTGAATTTGAATATAATGGAAAGAAGAAAAGGTAGGGAAAAAAAGAAAACAATGGGAAAATATTTTGGATATTAAAGTTAGGTGGCTAATTTAGAATTATGTTTTATATTAAACGCAGAGTTCCAACAAAACGTATAAATGTAAAACGAAAATAACACATTAAAATCGGAAAAAGAATAGGAATAATAATTTAACTTCAGTTTACCATTATTCATAAGCTAGAAATATTACCATTATTTATAACATAAATGTAAAACGAGACGTATGATCATTTTATTATAAAAAATATTTAGGATACTTAAGTTAGGTGGCAAATTTGCTCATACCACGTTTATAGTCAGGGTGTTTGGGAAATATTAGACGGTAGAATTAGATCTTATCTCCGAAGCGTATAGCTTCGTTTCGAAAATAAAACATCAAAGTCTGTAAAAGGATATGAATAACAATCTAAGTTCAGTTTACCATTATTCACTAGTTAGGAATATTACTATTATTTATAATATAAATGTAAAACGAGATATATGACTACTTTAACCTAAATATTTAGGATACTTAAGTTAGGTGGCTAATATTGTTGTACCACGCTTATAGTCAGGGTGGGTGAAATGTTAAACGGTAGAATTATATTTTATTTTTGCAACGTACACTTTCGTTTCGAAAATAAAACATAAAGGTCTGTAAAATGATAAGAATAATAATCGGAGTTTAGTTTTGCCATTGTCATAAATTAGGAACATTAACATTATTTATAATATTAACGTAAATGGAGAGGTGTAATCACTTTATCTTTAGACGAAAGTCATAGTGTCTTTTTTTCTTCTGTTACAGCAGATAAATAAATCATTTCGTTATTTGTTTTCAATTCCCAGTCTACCGTACTATAAATGTAGTAAAGTAATATAAAATGATTTGTTATCATGCTGAGTTCAATTTTATAATAATTATTTCATTTTTTCAGCCGATTGGGCTCCATAATTTTTGAAACTTTTTTTGTAATACGGTTATCTCAAATTTGAGCATATCTCGATATTTCAAGACAACAAATTGATATTTTCATGTATGGATAATATTTGCTTACATACTTTAGAACTGATGCAACGTGCCGTCCCTGATCACGGTACGATAAAAGGATAATCACAAGTCTTACATAAGAAAACGTTGAGTGTAATTAAGCCATACATATTCAGACTTAATTTAGAAGCAACTTCTTACAGGAGAAATGTATGTGGATGGGGAGCGTTTGCTCAGCGACGTGGGCGATGAAAGCTGAAGATTCATATATTTGTTACAGGAATTTTAAGAAGAATAATGGAGCGGCTGGAGCTAAGAAAAGAAATAATACTGAAAATTCTTGATAGATTATTTACTTATATGCAGCGTGCTCTTAATGTTATTGAATATAATAACTAAACACAAATATGTTTCTTTATAGGTGTCGTGAACGACTTTAATAAGTAGTAAATACAAGACATGAATAAAACATTATTTCTTATGGACTGATCAGAACAAAAAATATAAATATGTTGACAAAAAATGAAAATATGGTTTCGTGTTGTCATTTAGCGACTACCATTATTTTAGGATAATCAATAATGAAATCAAATTAAGTTTCCGACGATTAGATATGAAAAAATTTCTGAAAGATTAACTAAATTTTATTAGTAAATTCTGCTGACAACGTATTACCAAATAGATTACACTTAAATAACCTTTGATTAAAGTCAGTTAAGATTATAAATATATTTGTGGTCAGTAAAAAGAATAAATATATGAATATCTCTTTATATGAAATTCAGTTCTAATATTTAATTACTGAAAACTTTTGAAGAATTTGAGTTGTGATTTTTAAGCTACGTTAAGCAGAAAAAAATTACATTTAAATTTTTATTTTACTTTTATCCCCTTGAACGATAACATTTATGAGTGTAATAATAATGAAGGAAAGTACGAACCTAAGACGTGTTTGGTTAGTCCTTATGTTATTATACCGTTTGTATTTCAGTATAAGTTAAACCATTCATTGGCGGATCATATTTTTAATATTCTGCGCGAAGGTAAATGAAATTCGCCTTTTTCAAATATAAGATATATAAGAATTATTATTATGACAATGATTATACACACTTGTAGGTTTTAACAACTTTTTAAATCTTCATCACTTTTACATTTAATCTCCTGTTTTTATATATTTTGTGAAATCAATTTTATTTTTACGTATGTAACCATTTTATATCTAAAGTTTGAGTTGTGTTTATCTCTAAAGAGTAAATAATTTAACATTACCTATTTTTATGGTTCATGTAGCCTATATTTTTAGCAACGTATATTCTTATCACACAAGAATGGGGTGTTTACGTTTTTTTATAGTTTTATTTTACAATATTTTACATTTGTGGGTTTTATTTTTGAGCCAATAGAATATTCATATTTCTACCATCAATATTTTTAATGTTAGGTTTATATTATTTAGAATACTGAGCTAAAAGTTTTAACAAAAGTGAAGAGGAAAATGTTTCTTCTGTTCATAAGTAGAATTGTGCTATGTTTATACGATAGGAGTAATTTTGCGCTCTGTTTATAAAGTACGATCGCATTTTTTCAGGCAGCAATGAATAAACAATTATCACGAAAGCAATGAGGTGGAAATGAAGTAGTTTTTAATTGTGGAGAGGAATTAGTGCTTAAATTTATCAAACGTTTCTCTTATCGTATAGTATTTAAAATGTGGGACAATTCATTATAATCACGTTCGCTTCTTTATCATATAATCTTTGTCTAGTTCGTTATATGCGCCGCGTAAGTAAATACGTCTGATGTATCTTATGGGTTGCACAAATAAATACAGGGTGTCCAGTGGCAGATTTCAAAGTTTGAACAAACATAGTTTCTAAACGCAACACATAAGAGGGGCGCGGGGGACGTCGTTAGAAGCGCAAGCGGTGCGGATGTTTTAGTAGCCATGGAACAGTGGAGTGGAGAGCACCGCGCTTTTGCCGTCGAGGCGTACATTTCGAGTGGATTTTCGCTGTCTGTAGCACGCCGTCGATTTAATAATCGTTACAGTATTCGTCGATTACGTGATGGACTATCGATCAACCTCATTCAGTCATGGGTAGCAAGGTACAGAGCTACAGGATCAACATTAAATAGGCCCATGCCAGGACCTACACCATTGGTAGCCACGGATGAAAATGTCGAGCGTGTTATGGTTTCTGTCGTTGAAAATCCCCGTTACCACGTTCATCGATATTGGGAATTCCGAAATCAACTTTACAGGTAATAATGCGAAAAAGCTCAAGTTCCATCCACATAAAATTCAAATTGTTTAAGATTTACACGATTCTGACTTTGAATTAAGAAAAATTTACGGGGAGGTGATGTTGTTGATATTTCGTACTGCTACCCGGATGGGCAACATATTCTTTAGTGACCAAGCTCACTTTCACATTGGAGGATATGTGAATAAGCAGAACTTTTGTTACTGGGATGTCCACAATCCAAGAGAAATGCATCAAGAGCCTTTACATAAGCCTAAAGTAACAGTCTGGTGTGCATCTGCAATCTGCATCTGCAATCATAGGGCCTTATTTCTTTGAAAGTCAACGTGGCCAAACTGTAACTGTGAATTCGGAGGGATATGCCCAGATGTAAAATGACTTTTTCAGAGTAGGACTACAGAATAGTCCATCCTTCAACCAAAACACATGGTTCCAGCAGGACGGGGCCACAGCTCACACTGCTAATGTGTCCATGAATGCAGTGCGGCAGTTATTTCCAGAAAAAACATATCTCGAAACGGTACCGTATCGTGGCCACCTAGGTCACCCGATTTAAGCCCATGTGACATTTTCTTATGGGGATACTTAAAATCCGTTGTTTAAAAAACAAATCCGAGCACTGTGACACGACTTAAAGAAAATATTCGAGCCGAAGTCAGTAGGATACCCCAGTCGCTCTGCAAACGCGTTTTTGAAAACATGCGTGCTAGACTCGAAGAGTGTGTCAGACTCGATGGCCGCCATTTGGAAAACGTGGTTTTTAAAAAATGAAATCCGCATTTGTTGTTATAAAGATAAAATAAACCTACTTTGTATTAGAGGTGTAGTTTTTTTTTACAATTTTTCAAACATTGAAATCTGCCACTGGACAAAATTTCGAATGCATAGTCATGAATGTTTGCTGTTTACAGTGCCAAGTCAGACACTTGAATTCGATTTTGTCCATAGGTGTTGTATATATATATATATATATATATATATATATATATATATATATATACATATATACATATATATATATATATATTTATATATATATATATATATATATATATATATATATATATATATATATATATATCAACTCCGAAACTGCGCAATTGTAACTCCATTCAATATAAAAACATATTTATTTTAAATAATATTATTACTTTGTAATGAAATTATAACATGTTATTAAATTATTGCTGATAGTTACAAATTTATTTTGATGAATAATATTACGTAACCTTGTATTAAACCAATATAATTAAGAATCACACATTAAAATTAACTATTAAGAAGAGCTAGTCAATAAAATGTACACCGAATGGTGAACTTATGCCAATCGATATAAATTGCGATATAGTTTTTTTATTTTATACTATTATAAATTATTTTTATTATATATTATGCGATATAAAATTGTATTATGTGGTGACGAAATTACTACTTCTAAGGTAGAATAAACAGTAATTACAGAACGCCAGATTATTCGCTGCTTATTATGTCACTTGTATTGCTAATCGATGTGGAAAAATTAAAATATTTTCGTAAATGGCTAATATTTTTAACATATTTTGCTTTTAGTAAATAACGGATCGGCACTAACCATAATTAATATTATCATTAATAATATTATTATTTTCTCACATACTCATATATAAACAAATATACGATTAGCAGACAAGCGTATTAACGTACAATCCAAATCCTTGGACCGGGAAATTTGCAATTGTATATAGAATCAATCTTAGGACACACACAACCACAATTTCGTCAAATTCCTACGGGAATAGACAAGTGGGACCTTCTCTCTTCACGCTAGAGTTTTGTCCGTGACTTCGTTCACGTAAATTTTTTATTTTTCCTTCCCTCCAGTTATGTTTAAATGAAGTTAGGGTAGGTCAAGTTGCATTGCGTTGGGTTAAGTTAGGTTACACTGATTTATGTTTGATTAAGTTGTGCTGAGTTTGGATTTGGTTAAATTGAGTTATGTTGGATTAGGTTTCTGGAGATTGGGTCAGATTATGCTAGGTTAGGGTAAGATAGATTAAATAAGGTTACGTAAAGTTTACATGGTTTTGGGGCGTATTGTTATTATCGAGCATAGTATTTTATATAGTATAAAATTTGTATAATTAATTTTTCTTTGTAAGGTGTATCTTTCCACAAACTGAGTCTTATAACATATAACAATAAAAGCATTATTTCTGGAGAAGATATATGTTGTTAAAATCACAAATTTACGTGAACGAAATCGCGGCCAAAACTCTTGGCTAGCGTATATATATATATATATATATATATATATATATATATATATATATATATATATATATATGTATGTATATATATATATATATGTATATATGTATATATATATATATATATATATATATATATATATATATATATATATATATGGAAATAAAGGTTGAAGTTTCCAAGTGATTGAAAGTTCACTTTAACTTTCTATGGAGTTATAAAACTTAGCCCTTAATAAGTTGCCCCTGATTACTTATTTGGTAGCCATGTATATTTAAGCAAGTTTCGCTTTTAGCTCATCCTGCGCGGGTCTTTGTTCATATCAGATTTTCGAAATATTATGTTATTCATGGATTATCGTCTAAAGAAAACTTATTTAAAGTTTCTTAACTTGTAGAAATCAGTAAATAGCTACGTCTGATACATAGAAAGGTAAGCGTAATGGTACTAGGTAAATATTGTGAATATTTTCTGATTAGTTATGTTAAAGATCTGTCGTTATTTAAGTCTGATATAGATATGAATAAAAAATAATTTTTATTATTTCAAAACAACAAGTGTGAATCCGGTTCAAGCATCGAGTGTTCTGTAGCTCGTTTGAAGTGAAATTGTTTCATTTTTATTTGGTTATTACTAATGTGGGCTTTTTAACGCAATTAATGTTTAATAACACCTAAAATAATTAAGCAAGGAGTATATATATATATATATATATATATATATACTCCATATATATATATAGGAGTATATATTTATATATATATATATATATATATATATATATATATATATATTGCTGTGAAAGTATAATAAACATTTTTTTGTAGAAATTCATTATTCACAATTAAATGAAACTACGTGATGTAGTATTATTTCTACTTTCTTTAATTTCTTTTATATTATCATTGTTACAGTTTTTCCGCAACTTCTTTATTTTTTTCATTTCATCATTATAGGTTCAGTAGTTTGAGAAATAGGGGAAAATAACAAATTGTGTAATTTTTTAGTTACGTCTCTATAGATGTAAAATTATGAAAAACATATTTTTGAAACCTTTGCACGACTAGTTCTTTGAAAAGATATCCCTCTTTCTAAAGGGAATTTAAAATTTATTTTTCGATTATATACTCATTTACCACCCTTCACCCCTAAAATTTCCATGTAATTATTTTTGAATGTTAGCTATTGAGAAATATGCAGGTGAATATATTTATTACTATGGCAAATTTCACGTTTCTACCTCAAGCGTTTTCTAAGAAAAACGGGTATGACAAATGGATCAGACAGACAAGTCAGTAATCTTTGAGGATTTCGTTTTTCTTTTTATTTTTGGTTTAAAAATTAGGTTTATTAAATTACGTATAACTAAGCATTTAATTACACAAGCTGTAGCTACTGAAATTAATTTACCGTTAGGAAAATCACATTGATATAAAAGATCAAGACGAGTTGAATGGAATTAAAAACATACTGACGTGAACGCACTCTCGTGCAAACTCCCGTCTGCGATAATTAACCTATAATTTTTTGTTTCAATACGAAACAAGGTTCGCCTATTTTTGAACGTCAATTTATTTTGTCGATATAACAAGTTCGTAACAATTATTTGGTAGAAGTTAATTTATTCTCACGACAATATTAAAGAATTATAAGTTAACAGGATTCCAAATTGAAATGGGTGAAGACTTTAATTAAATTATTGGTGCGACTGAAACCAAAACTAATACCAATTAATTAATATATACTACTTAATAACTACTGTATTTGAAAAAAACGAAAAAAGTATCTTAAATATATTAAAAATGTCTTAAAATTTCTGCGTTCAAAGCTTACTTAAAAAGGATATGAATTTATATTCAGTAATCCTCAACGTAGATAATATTTGGCGGTGAATCACCCTACACAAATCGCGTGATTGCAGCTGCCCGAAGGTCTCAATAAACCACACGCGGAGTATTGTAAAGGTTTGTATACGTAGGTTGTGATAATATTCAATCGACACGTCTAACACATGATTTGTTCCTCTCAGTAAGTCACGCGATACCCATATATTTGGTAGAGCTAACATATTGATATGATGAGAGCTAACAAATGAATCAGGAGTGAAATTGCTAGTTTTTTTATTCGACAGTAATTTATGTGATTTTTGATAATGAAAAATTTATATAAATAATGAAAAGTATCCATTTACCATATGATATTATTCGCATGCACATAAAAATAGGTTTGAGAAATAAAACGTAATCTGTTACTTAGTAAAAATATGAAGTAATTACATTTTTTTTGCTCCGTTTATCCAGTAACACTTTTCGCAGATTTTTTTGGTAAATTGGTTTATGAGAGATTTTTATTAGACCACATTAGGCTGAGTAATGATTTGTATTGAAGTTCAGAAGTATCTGAGCGTGGAAAATATTATTAGCTACATAATTATATATACATATATATTTATATATATATATATATATATATATATATATATATATATATATATATATATATATATATACGAGGTGTGATTGGAAAGTTTTAAGAATGGATCCGCCACGGCTTACGTGTTTTTTCAAGAGGCGGGAAAAGTGTCGAAAGAAAATGTATCCAAAGTAATTGAGAAAAATAAAATTCAACGGACCCCGAAAAAAGGGTAGGATTGATTTAATTGTGCTTTATTTCTATGAACGAAAGACAAGAAATTGAGACAAGAACTCCGTAACGAAAAAATCATATTATGAATAACGCTAAGACTTTATTACAAAGATATTTAAAATGGTATCTCTGCAAGTAACACGTAAATAAACAACCACTTCGTATTTAACTTTTTCTTCAGGAGGCTACAAACAATCGGTAAAGGAATATCATATTATGAATAATGCTGACATTTTATCAAAAAGATCTTTGCAATGACATATCTGCAAGTAACAAATAAAAAAACATCCACTTCCGTATTAACTTTTTCCAGAAGGCTACAAAATAGTGTAATTTCCAATATCACGCAATGTTTTATTGATGTGCTATGAGAAGTATTCGCTTATTAATTTTTTTGTTAATTTTAATTGTTACGACTTTTATTGCTATTAAAACTTAATTTTTTTCAGGTCTACGCTATTGGCCCATTTTCAAAATTCAAAATGTAACATTCGATCCACCCTATTATAATTGTGTATCCGTATAATGAACAAATTTTAATAATCGGCAAGTGAAATAAATACATTGCTTTGTTTATTCAGCTTACTCAAGATATTTTCTAAAATATATTACAGTTTATTAAAATGTCAAATATACATATTGATGTAAAATATAAGTATTATAATTAATATTACAAATGCGAAAGTTTGGGTAGATTGATGTATGGACGGATGCATGTTGCATACATCGTATATATGTGCTTTATTCCCGTAAGTTTTGACGATGGAAGTAATTATAACTTGGGTAATTTTATAAGTAATCAACTACTTATATAACTTTTTAATATATTCACATATGTGATTGGTTTTCCTATCATTTTCTAACTTTGCTATCATATGACCGATTTACAAATTTAGTACTTTAATAATAAGAGTTTTTATTTATTCGTCGTTTATTTCATTCGTCTTTGTAACGAGCAAATATTTCTTTTAATTTTGTATGGTTTAATTTATTTTTGTCATATAACCTGGCGTCTCTAGTCAAAAAAAACTACGAATTTAGACGGTAATATTGGTAGTAACAAGTTTATCGATATCGAATTTGTAAAAAAAAATTATCATTTTCGAATTCGAAACTTATATATTTAATGCATTTTATATATGAATACACAACTTTTTTTAAATTAACATTAATGATTTGAACTCATTTACTGTCTTCATCATCAAACTTCTCTGAAAAATCTGAAATAGACAGAAATTTTTAGCCTTACGAAAAACTATAACTAAGCTGAAGTTTTTCTCGTGAATATATATATATAAAGAATATCTCAATTGGATTAAAAGTTTAATTTATTTCCGATAGCTATTGCTTTTTTGTGATGTTATGTATGCGTAATTATGTTTCTCATTGAAACGGTTTTATTTCAATTAAATCATTTGCTTCTCTTTTCAAATGTATAATTTAGTGTTGGTATCTTATTATTTTTTTTCATGTGATTTCTGTTACCAGAATTCTACAGTTCACACATTGCCGTATAATATTGTTGATACTTATTTACTTAAAATTTACAAAAATTTTGTAACTCGTAATTTTTAGGATTCCATACCAAAAAGGTAAAAAGAAACTCATCAATGTATCGGTCGAGATAAATTTTCTCAAGAACGAGTGTATTATTTTTATCAAATGCTACGGTCCCTTGGAGCTGGAAAAAAATCAAGCATCTAAATCAACGCAATAAAAAATACGGTCATCGATACCGCATATTTCGACATTCACAAATAAATCAAAACATATTGGGTAAGAAGCAAAGTCTCACGGCACCAATAAAAGAAAAAATCCAAAAATCGTTTATTTTAAATAAAATAATTTTTTAAATATGCGCCTGTGAAATATATATTAGACAATATATTTTCGTTCTAAAAATTTTAATTTTAACATGTATTGTTTTTGTAGTTTTTTTCACATCATATTATTCCGTTCTATTTAATACTAATAAACTCGATGTAATTTTCCTTTGAAATTGCCCTAAATTTCATTTCACCGCAATTCGTACTTTATAATTTTCATGAAATTTGCATGTTGAAGGCCATTTTTGTACATTATTACGATGACATAGAATTTAATAAATAAATATACACATACATATATATTTTTTAAATATATCTTACGTTCCAACAAGAATATTAAAACTAGGAATCGTCCAACATCTTCCAATCAGAGACGAATGGGATGAATAAAGTTTTATGATATTTTGTCCACAATACTTTTCTTAGTGTGTTGAAGTTAAGTAAGAAATTGAAAGAAGAAACGCGGTTGAAGAAGAAATTATGTGTGTAAGAGATACAAGGATATAAAAAATTAATGTAAACTAAAAAAATTGTATTAAAATTTGCGCGATAATTGCTAAATATCTGCTTACTTTCTCTGGAAAAAGGAGATTTCAGGTATTTTTATTCATGAACAATTAGTACTTGTATCGATAATAATAGATTGCTCCCCAGGTTAAAAAAAGATATCAGATAACGAATTGTTTTAGCTTTCGTCGATTATTTAATTTTGCTATTCTACTCTATAAATGATATTTTTAAACTTTTGAAAATCATCATTGAGGAAATTGTTATTTATTCAATTATTTGCCAGGTATTCTTCTTTCTAGCAAACATAAAATAAATTTACGTATAGCGATTTCAACAATATTCTTACCTATCTAGTATCAACGTGGGTTTTATCTCGCTAAAGGAATATTTCTACATTGTGGTTAGTGTACATTAAACTGCTTTGATTAAAATATACATCTAGTTACAATTATTTAACTTTTACACATATGAACACATTCGCTCACACATTTTGGGCGAATAAATAATAACAGATTTTTTGGGGTTATTCTGTCGACCCAAGTTTTCTATTATTGTATTTTGAACCTTTTGTACTATTTTAGAATTTAAATTATGACTCTTTCATTCAGTATCAACGTGGGTTTTATCTGGCTAAAGGAATATTTCTACATTGTGGTTAGTGTACATTAAACTGCTTTGATTAAAATATACATCTAGCAACAATTATTTAACATTTACACATATGAACACATTCGCTCACACATTTAGGGCGAATAAATAATAACTGATTTTTTGGGGTTATTCTGTCGACCCAAGTTTTCTATTATTGTATTTTGAACCTTTTGTACTATTTTAGAATTTAAATTATGACTCTTTCATTCAGTATCAACGTGGGTTTTATCTCGCTAAAGGAATATTTCTACATTGTGGTTAGTGTACATTAAACTTCTTTGATTAAAATATACATCTAGCAACAATTATTTAACTTTTACACATATGAACACATCGCACGCTCACACATTTAGGGCGAATAAATAATAACAGATTTTTTGGAGTTATTCCGTCGACGCAAGTTTTCTATTATTGTATTTTGAACTTTTTGTACTATTTTAGAATTTAAATTATGACTCTTTCATTCAGTATCAACGTGGGTTTTGTCTCGCTAAAGGAATATTTCTACATTGTGGTTAGTGTACATTAAACTGCTTTGATTAAAGTATACATCTAGCAACAATTATTTAACTTTTACACATATGAACACATCGCACGCTCACACATTTAGGGCGAATAAATAATAACAGATTTTTTGGAGTTATTCCGTCGACGCAAGTTTTCTATTATTGTATCTTAAACCTTTTGTACTATTTTAGAATTTAAATTATGACTCTTTCATTCAGTATCAACGTGGGTTTTGTCTCGCTAAAGGAATATTTCTACATTGTGGTTAGTGTACATTAAACTGCTTTGATTAAAGTATACATCTAGCAACAATTATTTAACTTTTACACATATGAACACATTCGCTCACACATTTAGAGCGAATAAATAATAACAGATTTTTTGGGGTTATTCAGTCGACCCAAGTTTTCCATTATTGTATTTTGAACTTTTTGTACTATTTTAGAATTTAAATTATGACTCTTTCATTCAGTATCAACGTGGGTTTTATCTCGCTAAAGGAATATTTCTACATTGTGGTTAGTGTACATTAAACTGCTTTGATTAAAGTATACATCTAGCAACAATTATTTAACTTTTACACATATGAACACATTCGCTCACACATTTAGAGCGAATAAATAATAACTGATTTTTTGGGGTTATTCTGTCGACGCAAGTTTTCTATTATTGTATCTTGAACCTTTTGTACTATTTTAGATATTGAACGGCGTTAGATTTTTTTCAGCGAACATTTGTAATTTTAATTTATAAAATTTTATTGACATAAATTATTAGCAATTTTTTTGAGGTTCTATAGCTGTTGTACCGCCCAAGCAAGAGATGAGAATTAAAATACAGAGGAAAAAATAACATTTTTAAACTCAACTCTTAAAATCAATTAACATTTATAGCTTCAGAGATGTGACCCGGGTAGGAGTAATATTTAGTTTGAAAGTAAATAAAAGGAAACTTGGCCAAATTCACAAGGTAGATAAAACTATTCAAATATAATTAATTTGAGGAATAAAGAAAACGTAAGGAAAAAGACAAAAATTACAAGAATTCTGCCTGGAAAAATATTTCAGACATCTAAATCAGGTAGTGAGCTCGCTCTTACCATGCTCATAGTTAGGATGTTACATTGAATATTCGATTATGGAATGATATTCTATTTCCGAAACGAAGCTGTATTCTCTAAATGCAAAGGAATAATTATTTAATGTTACCATTATTGATAATATTAAATCAAAAAGTGAGAATGTGGTCATTTTACCCTTCAGGTGAACGTCTTGGTTGAACCTACATCCATTTTATTTCTTTTTTACAGCATGCAATTTAATCGTTATATTACTTTGTTAAGTAATGTAAAATTTGTTTCATTGCGTGGAATTCAATTTTATACAAATATCGATTTTTCAACATTTTTATGATTTCGTCAAACTTAATCTATATAAAAAAAGCTGACTCTGAAAATAAAAAGTCAAAGTGATTGGGTTACCTAATTTTTCAACTTATTTTGTAATATGTTTATTTAAAAATAGAGCGCATATCATGTAAACGCATAATTTTATATAAACTTTAAACGTGAATTTATGACTTAATAATATTTTTAAATATACGTAAAGACTTATAGAGTTATACGTAAAAATTTTGATATATGAATCTTATTATAATTCAGGTTTTTATTAATTTTTTTAAATTGTTTTACCATGATGGACAAATAAATGAAAAATAAAGAGAGAAAATTATAAAAAAGTAATACAGATATTAAAGAAGTCATATTGTAGGAATAAATAAAATATATTCATTACAACTATAGTATCATTACATAGACTGTCCACTGTAAGGACATGTGTCAATCAAAACAGCCCGATATAAAAGCGGTCGCGAGGCTTTAATATTATTGGTAAGGGATGAAGCATCTTTATGTTTCGAGAAAACAAATCAGTTTCTTATGCACAGTTTATATTTACTTATGTACTCTCGAATATGTGAAACGTGCCACCCTCGTCACAATACGAGTGAAGGAAAATTACGAATCTTACATAAGAAAACGTTGGGTGTAATTAAGCCATACATATTCAGACTTAATTTAGAAGCAACTTCTCAAAGGAGATCTCTACGCGTTTACTCAGCGATGTGTGCTACGAAAAGGGAACGGGAAGCGTTTACTCAGCGACGTGTGCTACGAAAGCTAAATATTCATATATTTGTTTCAAGTTTTTTTGTTTTGTGAAATATAATGCGGAATTTTAAAACGTAAGTTGTGTAGCGAATATTTTGATTGATGAAAAATATATATTATAATAAATATATATTATATACATATATATATATATATATATATATATATATATATATATGTATGTATATATATATATATATATATATATACATAATATTACATATATAAAGTATGGATAATGTGAACATTTTAAGAAGAATGGAAGCTAAGGAACGAAATAATACTGAAAATTGTGGCTTTTGTGTGTTTGAGAGATTATTTATTTAAAAGAGGCTTGCTTTTAATATCATTGAATATAATAAATAAGACACATAGATATTTATTTACATTTGTAGTGAATGACTCTGATAAATAATGAATACAATATATGAATAAAATATTACTTTTTATAAAAAGATATTAGGAAAAAATATAAATATTTTACGGAAAAATACAATGTTGTTACGTGTTACTATTTGTCGACTACCATTATTTTAAAATGATCTGTAATATAATAGTATTATAGTTCAGAATTATTAAATATGAAAAATTGTGCGGAGAATTAACTATATTTGATATTAAAGTCTGCTGACATTGTATTACGTTAAAATCATCTTTGATCAAAAACAGTTAAGTATATTTGTCATATTTGTTTATATTTTGTTTTACTATTTAGTTTATTAATATAAAGTTATTATTTTAGTTTTGTCTGTAATGTGTTTTGACGGAATTGAGTTGTGATTTTTAAGTGGTGTAAAGCCGAAAAAAAAATGAACGGTAGCTGTGGTGAGTTTGGTAATAATGACCGGAAGTACGCTCTTGAGATACATTTGATGAGCCCCTAAATTGATATCCCGTTTGTATCAGTACACGTTAGGGCACAAATTGACCGGCTTATATTTTCAATATTTTTTCGCAGATGAAAATTAAAGGCTGCTGTAATTATTTAAGAAAATTTATAATCGTAGGATTAAGACAATGATTGATCAGGCTTGTACATATTAAACATAATTTTAAGTCTTTGGATCACTTTATGTATTAATACTTATTTTGTAAAATAACTTTTATTTGTGTATATTTCATGTTTTACTATAATGCTTTATCTCTGCAAAAATTATGTATATGGGATAAATTCATTTATTTCGGAGCCAATAAATTTAAATACATTAACAGATACGAGCTGCTGATGGAAAAGCTAATGACAAAATTGTAGTATTATCTTTGAGTAATATTACTTATAGATGGACATTATTTAATATTACCTATATCTTCGTATCTTACAGTCTATATATTATTGTTACATGAGATTAGAAAGAGTTTCATTCTACAGAGAAGACACAAATATAATACACTATGTATTATATTTGTGTCTTCATAGGGTTGAACTTTACTTGTCAGCACGGGTTAGCACCGCGCCCATACTAAACATTTATTTATAAGGGGCATCGTCCGCACGCTTCAACATCGGCGGCGCGCTTTCAGAGTCCGCAAGATTAACATAGCCCGATCGGTGCGATCGCACGCGTAAGCGTGGTACCGCCACGCGAAAGACTACGTACGCTTGCATAAAACTGCGGAAGCACACGCCCGTACATAGAACCATGCTTGCACAGCACACTGAAGCAAGTTTGTTGGCCTTTTTTCCTTCTTTGGTTCTGTATTTCTTGCAAAATACAAGCTGTTAATACTCCCTCTTCTTCAAGTATCCTATTTATGTCGTATTTAAGTGACCTATGGAATTCAACTGTGTTTTCGAGCCACCTTTGCAAGATTAAGCATACAATAGTCCGCGTGCATAAGCGTTCTGCAGAGTGGTGACGCATACAGTGCAGTTGCATTTATAAGAATATAATTTGCTGATCCTTCCTTACAGATGGACGACAATCCATTATCAGTCTCTTTGAGCGGATAGAATGAATAATTATATTTACGTTCATAGCATCAAAATTTTCTAAGTTTTAGTAAATGTGATGAGGAAAGTGTGGCTTCTATTTACGAGTAATATTGCGCTGTATTTATAAAGTACGATCGTATTTTTTCAGACATCAATATAGCAATTTATGACTAAAGCAATTTGTTTTTGCAATCAGAGCCTAAATTTACAAAAGTTTCCCTTATCGTATAGCTTTTAAAACGTTGATCGCTTCATTATCATAATGTTCACTTTGTTACCATGTGATCTTTGTGTAGTTTTAATTTTATTTTATGTACTGCGTAAGCATATGCGATTGATAACTCTTACGAGTTGTATAAATCATCGTTTATTCCTCGGCGGTTTATGACATATGTTGATATCAATGTTGAATTAAAAAAAGCACACACCTCAGATGGAAAGTGCTTTATTAGTGATTATCTCGAACCAGCCTCGAATTTTGTCCATAGAAGTATTTATAACTCGGAGAATTTCATAAGAATTCAATTTTTAAGATATTTTTTTAGAAAGAAAACCCTTTTCAATTTTTGAAGTTATACTTCTTTAGGTGTGTTATGAAAAAATGATGAGAGTGAAATTTTAAGATTCGTCATACAAAAGTTACAGTATGAAGTTGCAGCGGTTGCAGTCTCGAAACAAAAGCTATTGGCATCATCGTCGCCTCTGTTCACTGTTTTCATATTCATAGTATTTATCCACATGTTTCTAGTGTCTACATTCACACACGTGTTTTAGTTTCATATAAGTGCGATTTATATATGTGCTGATAAATTATA
This sequence comes from Druceiella hillmani, assembly GCA_039881145.1. Lineage (NCBI taxonomy): Eukaryota > Metazoa > Arthropoda > Insecta > Lepidoptera > Hepialidae > Druceiella > Druceiella hillmani. The sequence continues at coordinate 27,370,412 of JAYKKI010000001.1, forward strand.
TTCAGTAGTGATTTAAATTCAATATTTTGATTAATATATTTACAATTCGTAAATATTAGTGATAAAATTGTGTTTATAGACTTTTTCAAGTGCTCCAATATAATTGAGGTTATCTATCCGTATGTATTATTTAATGATACCAAAGAAGTATAACTTCTCATGCGCGTACATAAGTACACGCACCCTTTTTTTAAAGTGATGCCACTTTCTACCATTTTTAAATATTTACTATGATCTGAATTTATCCTTTATATCACGCTGGCCGTCCTCGCTTTTTGTTGTACACCTTTTTGCTATTAGTTTGTTAATTATATTTGAATAAAGGCTAATAATTTGATAAATAGTTGAATTTTTATTTTTATACAATTTTCTAAAAAAACATTCCTTTTTCATACTCGACAATTATTTTCAGCTTCTATTTTGTACGAATTTCCTCGCCTTTCTCTCGGCTATTTATTATTTATTTATATTTTTTAAATTTATAGCAATAAAAACACACACACACTCCTTGTGTGTGCACTTTTGGTTTTAATAATGATTTCGTTGTATTATCCGATTTATCGATACAGTATTAAGTTGATAACTATGTAATTATTTTACTTTTAGGGTAGTAGTCTATAGGAAATTGAAAATTCAATAAAATCAGTTTACAAAATCATAAAAAGCCAACATTTTGTTTTCCAATTCCTTATCTTAATTTTATTTTATGTTTTATAATAACATTATTATTTTTTTATATTATTTTTTGTAACATATATGACGTATGTTATATATTATATAAATTAATTATTTCATAGTACATTTTAAATAAAGAAGGTTCACGCATATTAATGTTTATATTATTGTATTTCGTATAAGGCCATACTTATTTATTGCTTACAGCTTCGTGGAAACTATATCTAGATTGTTGTGAAGAGCTTTTTCGAAATAAAATAATTAAACAAAAAAATAATGAGTAAATTTAGGGAGTAATTTCCCGAGCTTACCTTGTACTACTAAGAATTCTAATAGTGTTTTTCATAGTAGTAGTCTATCTGAATATTTGTTTCCACTATATTTTGGAGACTGAACAAACATAATATGCTTTAGTAACTTTAGTATTTCATATGTATTTATTTTTTTGGAAGGAAATATAAAATTTCTGGAAATAAAACTAATTTTTATTTCTTATCTCTTAACAACATTACTTTCATCTTTAACATAAAGTCTCCATTAGTTGTGCGGTTAACTTGTGCGATCACCGCACAGCAACCTCCGTACATAGTGGTCGACATCAAACATAGAAAATTGAGTCATCTGCAAACTATCGCCTGAAGATACAAGTCTTTGTTATTTGGAATATAACTTTCCTCGCAATTTCGTCGAAACTAATATATAATTTCTGCGTCGTAGTCAACTAGGCCGTGACTTCTAGTGAAAGTAATATGTTTCCAGTCAATTTCACAATAAATAAACAGTGAGTCGATGAAGATTATTGTCAAAAGTTTTAATTTTGATATATTTTGATGTTTTAATTTTAATTTTGGTTTCTTCATCTTGTATTTTCTAACGAAAAAAAATAAGTTTTAAATTTGAAAATGAAGATGATAAAGGAGTGTGTTAGAACGAATGTTTTCGATGACATTTTCATATTTTTATATATTGATGGGAAATTATCTAAGTATATATTGTAGAACAAAAAGTAATACTCGGTATTACTGCCCGGTTTTTAGTCAATCAAATTGTGATTGAAGTATTTGTCTATTGATTATATTTAGAAGAACACTACCTATAATAACTGGTCCTGGCTTATGCTAATTTTTACGCAAATAAGTTGTTGGCATATTCATTAAAAATATTTTTCGATATAAATGTTAAATATTAACTAGAAACTGAGACAAATATTTCGTTCCTTTGCAGAAAAATCGATAAAGTTTTATGCCTTTCCATCGTCTGAGGAAATTTTATTTAAAATATCGTGTCTTCTCTTCTCATTTTTATAGTATATAGACATTCAAATTTGTTCGCTAGTTATGTATTTAATTGTTTATTTGATATTCGATCAAGTGATTATTTTCAATAAAATATGAAAGTCGTTTTATTAGCTTCCTTATCGGATTACACACACACATATATATATATATATGTATATATATATATATATATATATATACATATATATATATATATATATATATATATATATATAGTGCAAAGATATATGATTGCAATAATAATAGTATCTATTGCTTTTTAATTTATTTTCTCTTTGCAAATCTATTATTTCTAAACCAAAAAAGGTGTTGATATTATTATTTTTATCTACAACATATTTTAGCAGGTTTGGATACTATTAGATATTTTAGTTATTATTTAAATTTGTCAGCGCTATCATAATTACATTTCAGTATAACGCGAGTATTACAGCATGACATTGTTTATGGTTGCACTGATAATTAGTAAATATTTGTGATATTCTAATTAAATAAAGTGACCTAAAACAATTAATGAAACGTAATTAAATTAGCTACAATGAATATGAACTAAGTCAAATCAAACTACATTAAATTAATTATATGAAAATTAAGTTAAAATAAATGACACGCAATTAAATAAAATAGAACCAAATTTAATAAAGTGAATTTGTGTTAAATTTATATTAACTAAGTTACATTAATTTAAATAACACAAAGTCCAAAGTAGCATGTAACATTCTGCTCAGATAACATTTTATAAAATTATCTTATAGCTTGAAGAAATCAGACAGTATTAATACGGTACGATATAACACAATATGTCACAATACTAATACGATGCAATGTAAACAGTAACGTTCGAAATAAACGGAGAAGTTCAAATAAACAAAAAGTCGGGTTTTATAAAGTAAAACTCTTTTAGCGTCGTTTTGTAATTTGAGATACGTACACGCCAAAAATGAGTAGCCACACTAAATACTACCACAATAAATAGATATTTAATTAGGCTAGCTCACACATGGCGTGTACGTATTACTGAAATACGCACGTATATACTGAAATACGTACGTATGTAAATGAGCGTGGTCCATGGATCTATTGATAATAAAACTGCGAAATACGTGCATTTTTATGGCTATGCAAACAATTCGTATTTAGACACTTTTTTCTGAATTGCTTGTAAAAATTGGAAAACTCATTATTTAGTTTATTTTGAGAAAAATATCTATTTCACCTGGTCTTTTTCATTATTCTCCAATGTTTTGTAATTTATTCAACGAAGTTATTTAAAAATGATTAGAAAACAACATTGTATTAAAACGTAGATTAAGACAATATCTATTATATTTATTTGTAGTCCTGTCCTAATTTTTAAAAACATTGATTTTTAAGATTTTTTGCGAATGCATAGAACCAAGACTAATTATAACCATGATTTGATGTAATTGTTTGACCTATAGATTTAGTAACCTAAATTAAATAATGTTACGATCCAATTATTCCACTATTCCTACGTACCGACGTGCACTTGCAATTTTTGCGAAAATATAATTTTAAAATTTCCACATTGTGCTCGCTAACAACGCTGAATACACTTGTTAGACCTGATGAAAATATCAGCGTGCGGAGAGCTGAATGGCGAAACTTTTTTATCCATTAAGTTATAAGTTTTTAAATGACATTAGATTAAGTTGGGTTAAGATGAGTTAGGATGGGTTAGACTGGATTACGACGGATTATGTCTGGGTAGATTGGATTAGATTTGTTTAGGTTACATTGGTTTAGGTTAGGTTAGGTTGGCTTAAATTAGATTGGGTTATGGTAGGTTGAGTTAGGTTGAATTATGGTGGGTTAGATTCTGTTGGGTTATGTCAGATTGATTTAGGTTAAATTAAATTAAAATAGGTTGGGTTTAGTTGCATTAAATTAGGTTAGGTGAAGTGTACGCAATATTATCATCGAGCATAGTATTTTTATCGAGTGAAGTATGCAAATTTAAAAAATTAGTTTTTCCAGGAACGTGTACACCTCCACGAGGGGTTTATATCAGATGGAAAAGCTCGCCCCTCTTTTTCGTCCTTCCTACCCCACTAAAGTCGTGCAGCACATTTCTAACCTTTATCTTTATTTTTATTCCAGTTAAGGCTTTAGACTTTTGAGATAAAAACATTATTTCTGGAAAGAGAGTTGGTTGCAAAAATTCAAAATATACGTGTATAAAGCTACAGATAGAAGCAAATAGAAACTTAAATAAAATTATATTAGAGTTAGGTCTCGATATATAATAAAAATTTAGGTCGATTGGAATACCATCAAACGGTATGGTCCATCAATGTTGGTCAACAATTTTAGTTACCTAATTCATCTTAATAGTTCCTCTTAACGCTTTTTCTTAATTATGTTATTCTATTAAAAGGTTACGCAATTATTTACCTAAATAAACTTGTAATTATCAATAAATATTTTTATGTGATTATATTATTCAATGACAAGTTAATAATATAATTTAAAGGAGACCCTTCTTTAAACTGAATTCAACTAACATTTAGAACGGTATATATCAAGTTAATAGATTAGTTACGTCAGTTTTGCAAGCATTTCTTAGTATAATCAAATCAAGATATAAAAATTGAATTCATAAATTAATGTAAGTGGAAAACGTAAAGTTTAAATTCTTTAAAGTTTAACTACTGTAAACATAAAAAGAAAGCGGAACACGCAACTTAAGGACTGTAGCGAATTTCCTTTTTTCCCACGCATTATATATGTAAACAAAACCTATAGGTATCCTTTCATTTAAACTTTGCCGCGTTATCTATAATAAGTTCCATAGAGGTCGCTGTTAGCTTTCGTATCAAACATCAAAAGATTTTGAGAGGTTAGATTTGTTTTTGATTCAGTATTTTATTGTAAAAAGCTTACCTGTCGAATTCAGATGATAAACCCGAAATAAGGGCTTTAAATGTTGTTTCTTTTATCCACAGGTGAGTAAATGTTTAGTTTATAAGATAATGTTACTAGCAAATTGTAGAAGGAACGTTTTACAAGTAAATAAATCTTTTATCCACAGAAACGCAATTACGTCTTTATTTCAACAAGTTCGAAACAGAATCCAATAAAAACATTATATATATATATATATATATATATATATATATCAAGTCAAGAAAATGTGCAATTAAATTTAAAGTCTACAGATATATATATATATATATATATATATATATATATATATATATATTTCAAGTCAAGAAAATGTGCAATTAAATTTAAAGTCTTCTATTATGGAATTGGTTTATAAGGTGGATATGCAATTTAGTAAGCAATATTAATACAAATTTTATGCACTTGAATAGGAGCAATAACGAGATGCATACGGAGAGGAAAATGTTCTATTTATTCACGATTCTGAGCACTGTCTCCTCGTGTCTCGAGAGTATGGTCGCTTGGGAAAATATTCATTGCATTTATTGCGGTGCGGTCGCATTTATTCAATGTTTACTTTGCTGTGTAAGTGTATATTTATACCAGGTTAAAGTGCAATTGCTTTTAAGATGTAATAACGTAAAACAAAACTTGCAGTTTCAAAGTGGTTAGAAACTCAATGTAAATATACTATGGATAATTAAAAATTGGGGTTTAATCGTTTTTCTATTAAGTAATCAACTTCTATGAACGACACGTGCATTTAAACAAGTTTTGGCTCTCAGCTCACACTGGTTGGATCTTTACTCATTTAGATCAGATTTAACAACATTGGATCACCATCTAAACGGTGGACCTCAACTTATAGAAATCAATAACTAATTACCTCAGTAGTTACCATATAGAAGTAAGCGTAATTATACTGTAAATACAGTACATATTTTTTACTTTTCATTAGTAATAATCAACGTTTTGTTGGTGTTTAAACCTAATATAGATTTGAAAATAAAAAACACTTCCAAATAAACTTCAGCATTAAATGTTTCATACCTTGGTTAAAGCGAAATGATTTCATTGATAATAAGTCATAAGTAACATCGTTTTTCTTGTGTAATAAATATTTAGTTATACCTAATATAATTAAGCAAAAGGGCCATAAGTATTGTTGTCGATATTTCAAAAACTGCCACATCTAGAATCATCGTTTATTATCAAAATGAGGTTTTTTTTTCATAATTTTACGTTTAGTAGTTTGGGAAACAAGGGGTGGAGGAACTTATTTTTCAGTATATCTCTGAAGATTAAAAAATATTTTTGAGGCTCTTATAAGTTCAGTCCTTTTAAGCAATATCATAATATGTGGGGATTTTAAAATTTCTTTTTCGAGCATTTACTTAATTTTTCAGCTACCAGGAAATATTAATAAATAATAATTATATGGAAATTTTAGGGGAACTAACATTTCTATATAATTATTTTGGTATGTTACTTATTAAGATATTGGTAGGTTAATTTACGTTATTATTACACCAAATTTTAAGTTTTCACAACGAGCGGTTTTTGACAAAAACGTCTGTGACATTGGATAGGCAGCCAACGGAGATATTAATGACCGTTGAAGGTTATGTTTTTTCTTTTAAGGCACGGAACTCTAAAAATAGAAAAAATTCCTAAAAACAAAGCGTTTTTTGCACAGGACGTAGCTACTGAAGTTGATTTACCATTATGAAAATGACAATGATTTAAAAGACTAAAATTGTTGAATGAAATTAAAAATATACTAATGTGGACGCGCTTTAGTACAGTCTCTCATTTTGCTATTAATGAAATATAATTTTTCATTTCAATAAATATATAAACACACTTAAATCTGAAATAAGGTATGTGTATGTTTGTGCACCAATTTTTTTTATGTTATAACAACTTATTAAAAATGATTTGATAAAAGTTAATTAAGCTATTCTGAATACACTGTTAAAGAATTTTAAGTTAACCATATCAAAATTAAAATAGGTCACGACTTTGATAAAATTATTGACTGACTTAAATATGTGACTCATATAACGATACCAATATCTATTATTATCTATTACAATATCAAATACTTTAGTATTTAAAAATAAAAAATAAAAAATTATCTTAAAGATATTAAGAGTAATAAAATTGCAGAGTTCCAAGCGTGCTTAAAACTCAATAAATGGATATCGAGGAGCCGCCACCATAGATAGTATGGGCTATGAATCACTCGATACAAATCGCGTGATTGCAGTTGCCCAAAGGTCTCAATACACCACACGCGGAGTATCGTAAAAGTATACGTAGGTTGTGGTAACATTCGATCGAGACGTCTAACATATGATTTGTTCCTGTCATTAAGTCACGCGATACCCTTATATTTGGTAGAGCTAACCTATTGATCAAAGTATCAGTAGAGAAATTACTGTTTTTTTTGTTTGTCTGTCCTTTGTCTGAGTGAACGGTAACGAAATAATATATATATACACACACATGATATTTTTCATATGTATCTATAATAAATGCAGAAAACAAAATTTTATTTGTCACTTAAAAATGTATATAAAATAAGTGTTTATTCCAATTACTTAGTAACACTCTTTGACAATTTTTAGAGCCTGATATTCAATAGATCATGTTGGAGCATATAATGATTTGTGTTAAAGTTAATACGAAATAAGTATGAAATACATATTTCTAATTTAACGCAACACAAAAACAACATAAAAAATTAGCTGAATTCTTGCAATAAAAGAGTCACTGGTAGAATAGACTATTTTTTAGAAGCTAACTAATAGAGTATTCTAAATTTTTGTATTTCTATTACATGTGATTTAACTAATCTGCAACGGACGAAGATATTATGCAGTTCAATTAGTTTTTTAAGGTCATCATCACATGGAATGATGACCTTAAAAAACTAATACCAATAATTAAAAATAAAAAACTATGAATTATTTATAGAAGTCCCTACCTCACCCCCATATTTATCTATCTATCAAATTTATCGTAATATATACATTATTTTTATTCTTTAAAATATGAAATACTTTATTTGGATTGTAGAGTAATCGTGCTAAGTTTAAAAAAACCGACAAAAAATATTTTTTCCGTACAAAGTTTAATTAATTCCGACCAAAAGATTATTTTTTCCATGCAAGCACACTTAGTGAGTGATAAGTGGTTTTCATATGTATAAATTCAAACTTATTATATAATCGAAAATTCAGGCTGTGCAAAGTATGAGTATTTATTGGTTACACTTTTGAGATTTATTTAATGAATATGTTAATACTATTTTATGAATGATTCCATTTGCTGCCACAACTGATGCCACTTCACTTAAATGTGCACTCCACATGTACTCTACAAAAATACAAATTGAAATTTTTATCTAAACGAAATAATTTTGGGGAAAAAGTTACATCTGATAAGAATTCATAAAATTTAATAAGAAAAGAAAGTGGCATTTTATGACTTTCATTTTAATAAATGGTATAAAAATTATAGCACATTTCCCATTCCACTTTTAAAAAAAGTAATTGAAATATTGATAATGTGAAGTTATTTTCTTGTTAACTAGTGTTAAAATGTGATTTGTGAAAAAAATTGAAGCCTCGTGAGCAGATTTATAAGTAGAAGTGTGAATAAGTATATAAGTGAATTCCGATAAAATTGGTGCATTTCCATATTCGGTATTAAATAAAAAGAAAAACCAGCTCTTAGTCCAAACACAAAAGTACATTCTGTTTTTTTTTTCGATGTCACATCTTTACTGCTAAACAGATTTTTACTTATTTTTTAAAGTTTATATTATGAGAATAAACATAGGATACATTTCATCTCGATAGAATATGTTTTTCAGAATCCTAGAGCTACGTATTGCAGGACGGATATTATCTTCTTTTTAAGCTATTGTTTCGTTTCTCTGCTCCTCAAACTATATAGCTATTTTAAATTTTAAAATCTAATATCTTCACAAGAACTTTATTAGTTACTTATTTTTAAATTTCATCACCATCTTTTTCTCCACAGGGTAAATTGTGGGTTAAAGCTATTAAAATATAATTAAAGGGACCAAAATTCTGTAAAGGACTTATCTTCCTACGTAACAAACAAATAAGTTGGGACGGTGAAGTTGTTTGAACACGTAAATATTTTAATAGTTTGTTTAAACAAAAGTTACATATTGGACTACTGTTTAAAAACGTTTAATTTTAATTATACATGTCTTGAAACAAATATCAGACAACTGACAATTTTTATTCTATTATTCGCTTTTAACATTATAATCAAGCAATGATTCATAACTGTCAATAATTTGAGGTTTAGATGACTGAAGGTTTTAATGGTGAGGGAAGACGGGATTGAGGAATTTTAAGCAAATAGATTATTACACGTAAACTTTAATGCAAGTAACTTCAACAAAGCAAAATGTGACGAAAGACTTATTCTCGTTTAATCTGGTTTACTACGTTTATCGACTGTTGGATGCATTATTTTTATTACTTATGTATTGAAACGGAAAAATTCGTTACTAACGTACTAAAATGTAAAAATATCGAACTTTTCTTAGCTATTGTAGTGCCTGTTAAAGTTTCTAAGTGACTCACGTTACACAGTTGGCGTGATCGTAGCAACTGTTATCGGTGACAAACTGTAAGGGGAGTATCATAAAAACATTTGATCGAAGCGTGTAACTCGTGATTTGTTTATATCGTAAAGTCACGTTATATTCGTTTTTAATGTAAATGACATCGTCATCATCATCGATAAATTAGAAGCACGTTTTTTTTTTGTGCTGTATATAATTTTTGTCAAATCAGACTCGAAAATAATGTTAATAAGTAATTTTTGTCAACCGAAATACAAGTATATATATTTATAAATATTCAGTAGAATCAACTGAAGAAATAATTTACGTAATATATGATATTTAACATATGTATCAACCCTGTAATAGGTCATTTCATATTTCTGCATTGGTAATTTTATGTAAATAAATTAGATATATATAGATAAGTTAAAAGTGAGCATGATTTTGAATAGCAGGTTCATAGTGGAAATATACTAATACAGAGAGCACATAATTTTAACGAAGGGTATAAGTAAATATAACAAACGAAATATTTCAGGAAATTCTGGCAATGACGAAGATATATCCAGGAATTAGATTTGAGCCGAAAAGATACTTCTTGAATTAAAAATAAAAAGAAGTATCCTAAAAAAATTAAACAATCCCTTTGCATCGATGAAATGAATAAAATAGAGACATAAGTTAACATATGGACCCTGTGAACAATACGACAAAAAAGATATTCTGAATCGAATTTTTACGCGTAACGGAAAATTTATTTTATAACCCACCGCAAATATTTATTACAATAAATATATATTCAAAAGAAATAGTATCAGATATTCAGAAGAAATAGTATCAGAAACATAATATCTACAGAACCTTATGAGACGACCTTGTATTATATCCACTACAGTACCACACGTCTTTTCACAATAGTTACGGCAGGAGGCTTATTAACGCTAATTCAGAAGCGCACAATGGAAGGAACGACAACGATCAATTGCTTTTCCTAACGTTACTCTATAGCAACATGGGACAATACACGATAACAAATCCTTTTCAATTCGAAGAGTTATAAACCCAACGCCCCGTAGTAGACGACCAGTGGAAGTAAACACAGAGATTTTAAAAGAGATAATTTTAAGAGATTTGCGCTTTATCTAATGTTGCCTAACAGCAGGGCTCAGTTGCAGTCATGTGTAGGTATTGGAACACTTGCATCAACAGGATAAAGTATGTAAGCAATCGAGGGGGGGGGGAGGGTATGGATACCAAATATTCTGAACACGGGTTAATTAGACTAACGTGCCGTTACATGTATGAGTTTTCTTTCCCTGACGTGCACCCAACACTAGTTTGACCAATTGTTAGGTGAAGATGAAGTGAGTTTTGTGCGTAAAAAAGCGCCAATGGCTAAGCTCACACAAAGAGACAATACCGACTCCAAAAACTGAACTTCATCTAAAGAAAGTTTTGTTATCTGTTCGGTGGAATGCAAAAGCATTCCACCATATACCATTGATAAAAATTGCATGAGAATTTTGTATTAGGAGTTACTGTCAGAAAATACCATAGTAGACTCAAAAATATACTGTAATCAACTTGACGATTTAGTACAGAGATATAAAATAAACGCAAAGAACACTCAAAAGTATATTTCCTTCAATAACGCCCGCCCACACTTAGCTAAAGCCGTCCATCAGAATTTACTGGATTTTAGTTGAGAGATTCTATTAGATCCACAATATACCTTGACTTAGCATCAACAGACTTTTATTTAATTCGGTCTTTAAAAAAATCACTTTCAGTATAAAAGATTTGATGATAGAGTAGACATGCCAGATTTCTTTAGTAAGTTTTTTGACTTACAGCCTTCAAATTTTTACTCATAAGGAATCTACGCTTTATCTGTACGTTGGCAATGTGTTATAGATAAAAATGACATTTACTATGCGCGAGAGTAACTACCAATGAACTATGGTTTTTCAAAAAAATTGCAATTATAATGCTCAATACTTTCCTACCAACCAAAAAGTGTTTTACTATAATTAATATATACTATGAGCGGCTTACGTTTTTGATACATGAATTATTTTTTTAAATATAACTTTTGTGACCACCCATACCGATATTTTAAAACATGCCAAGCGTTGTATAACCATCAGTAATATTTTTCCAGTGCGATATTATAAAAAGGAAGTGGAAAAGTAACACGTTAATAATACGAAATTTTATTCCTATATTTTATTGCTGAGTGTAACAAAAATACACAACGTGTTAAAGTTTGAAAATGCAAAATGAGCTTGTCTAGATGTTATTTCCCATACAAAAATCTAAAATGTTGTAGCATGATATTATGATATCGCTTTTTTTCTGTAGATAAAGCACCAAAACTTAATTTATAAATTTTATGGTATTATATGGGAAATTTTTAAACTTGACATTATAAAGTATGCAACTGTCCAAAATTGTAATACTGTAATAAAAAGATATAGCGTTATGTAAAAGAACATTTTATTAAAAGATATTGTTAGTAGTTGTTTCAATAGTAAAATATCACAATTTTATTCATAAATGTTATGGTAGTACAAATTAAATTTTAAAATGTGGCAATATAAAGTATGCTTCCCTAATTGGCCTCGTTTGTAAATGGTTAACTACGAGTATTTCAATCGAGGCCGCCCACGCCCGAAAGAGGGATAATAGTTGGGTTCTGAACGCATAGCATATTATTAGATGTCATTACCCGCTTTATTGCAAACACATCTGGACCCGTTAGCTGTTTAGCATGAAGCAAAATGAAATGGGTAATTCAATTGAAAAATGGGGTCTGATGCGATTTTATGACGATAATGTTTGAACTTTTTATAAAAATAGATGTGGTAGTATTTCAGATTGTGCGCAGAAATATTTCGTATCCAAGTGAGATTGACAAGTAAAATGTAAATTGGAAACCACCATGTAAAACACAAAATGTATTCGAATTGTCTGTCATTTAATTTATTTTGCGACTAAATATATTTAGTTTCTAATTTTGGAATTTTGTTGTTAGCTCCAGAAAATTATTTTAGTTACGTGATATGAACATAACCAAACCGAAAAATAAATATAGTACGAGGTTGTCAGAATACAGCAATCGTTTTATAAAAGGTTATTGTATTGTGCGATGTATTGATATAGCGTTGCTACGATTTTAATGTGTGTAATGATTTTCTATTCAATTCTTCAATTATTACAAAGAGCATGTTAAAATTTTTGTCAGTAAAATATGAGATTGAAGTTGAAGTAGCTTTTCGCAGAGTAGTACTGTTAAATTTTGAAAGTCGTACTGTTAAAGTTGAGGCAGGTAAATACGCATTAAGTCAAAATTGAGAAAAAACCTATTTGACAAGGCCATGTACTTGACGTGTCTTTGCGATCATTGCTTTTTCCTGACCGATATACGAATCTTAACATTATAACTTTACCACATCTAGATATATACGTATGTCTCTTTGTACATGTTTTATTTGCATTTAAGATCATAAATGCAAAATTATGTTTATTTTTCAATTTCTTTTGATGCATAGTCAGCAATCATTTGACCAATAGTTCTAATATAAACCCCCTAAACTTCATGGAAAAAAGAAATAAAAAAAAAGTATATTTTTCTGGTAGATGGTACTATTCTGTATCAAAATAATTAATTTTTGTAGCGTCCTGTTTCTCCTCAATATTCAACGCAACAAAATCTACCTAACATTCATTGTAAAATTCTTTCTGTGCATCAATCTACAATATATTAACAATATTGTAATATATTGCTAAATTATCGAAATGAAAGAACTATTAATTTAAAAAATATACGCATCGAAAGAACTATTCTTTTAGTGTCCAGTTTGTTTCCAATATTCATCAGTTACAAAAGGTTACTTGCAATGAATGTTTCTTGAAATATTAATATTGAATATATCTGGCGTAAATTTTGTAAAAATTCATTATTCACAATTAAATGAAACTACGTGACGTAGTATTATTTTTACTTTTTTAAATTTCTTTACCACGACCTAGGTTTCGTCACGTATCGTCATTTAATTGTGAAATATTAATTATAAAATCCTCGCTGCATATCAGTTTATGATATAAGGAAAAGATTGTATTGTATTGCTGAATAAAGTATTTTTTTTATTTGATAGATGACACCATTATCCCACAAAATAATTAATTTTTGTTGTATCCAGTTTATTCTCAATGTTCAATAGTTACGAAGGCTTCCTTTCATAAATGTTTTCTAAAATCACAATCGAAATATACTTGCTGTATATCAATCTACCATATATGACTGTTTCTTTCAATGAAAAAAAAATATACACCTAAGCAATTTTAATTTTTTTTTTTTCATATGCTTAACTCGCGTTCATTATTTAACCAGTTTTTAGAGATAGTGGTTGTTGATTAACCATGTGACTAAAATCAATAAACCTATATTTTTTACTTATTTCTTAATAGTTAATGTCGTGTTTTTAAATAATATCACAATAAACATACTTTATTTTTTTTCCTATACTCTGTAATAAAACTCCTCAAAATTGCTGAGGTGATACTTAATATGGAAAAACTGACTGGACTGCGTCCCTTTATTCAATAATTTTTAAATTATCTGTGTGCTCTCAAGTCTTGGTGAAATATTAGTTGCATCTGTGGAAATATTTATTCAATATTCACAGAATAACTATTATATTAAGTTAAAGCACAGATCAAATTTAATATAATAGTTATTCTGTGAATACTGAATAAATGATTTTATAATACGTTAGTATAGGAGTAACGATTATATTTTGAATATTTCATGATATTACTAAAGAAATATTTATACGATATCAGTCAGTTTTTTTACAATTAACAAAGAAGATACATTACCTACAATTCTCAAATGTAGTTACCAAAAAAATGTCATGTAAACAAAGTTGAGTAGAAACATTATTAAGGTATATAATGAAAATACCCGAACTAAAAAAGTAAGTTACAATAAGAATTTTACTCTTTAACATGATACCTTAATTAGTAGTGAGGTCAACTTTTGCGATTCGCGCACAGTGCGTCCAAAACGACCTCCTCGAATGGGGATGACGTTAAAAATGTTACACATGGAAAATCTTGTTACCAACGGACTACCTAAAGGAGGGACTCCACATCGTTCGTAATATAATTAGGTTCGCAATTTTACGGGAAAAATGGCTAGTACAAAGATGTTTCCAGTAAATCTGATAATAGTTTTAATGTTATTTTTCTCGCAACCATTTTAATATTTCTATTTTCTTTTCTCGATTTGTTTAACTGGCGTATCAAAAATATATATTCGCTTACTATATTTTTGTTTAAATGAACCAAAAATAATATTTATTTCCATGGTAATATACAGATTATGAAAAGACAAATTCTATATGGTAATTCAATTTCATTCTACCGGAGATCATCTACATATTCACATATTCAGAAAACATATTCACATGTTCAAAAGTTTTGTTATTTTTTCGACACCTAACATCGTTGCATATAAAATTTGAAAATAATGTCTCGTGTCAAATATTAATACTAAAATATTGCAAGTATACTGATAAGGAAAATATAATCGTAAAATAAATTATGAGGGCAACTAACAACATTTTTGTGAATTGTTTCAAAAATTGAAAAATTATTTAAACTTATGTCAGATAAATAATTAAATTTGATGCAACTAAAAGTGATCATGTACCATGTGCATGTTTTGGTCAGGCTCATACTGATTTCGAAGAATCGAATCGCGAGCTTATTTGTCCGGAGTAGAAGTAAAGGAACATTCTAAATTCTAAAAATATGTAATCAGTGATTATTACAGACGTACTATCGTTATTGCAAATTGTAGCCAATAAAAACGTAACTTACAAATGATCAAAGATTGGTCTATATTAAAGTGAGTTTTTGAATCATTGGTATAATTATATGTTTAAACATCATCATGAATAAATGTCTTTTTCGGACACTCGTCTGCCGGTGCTTCCTATGAATAAATATGTATTTGTTTGTGTGTTTATCACCTATAGGCCAAAGAACGGAATATGAATTTAATTTTACATAATTTATGTAATTAAAAACTATAAGTTAAGATATAAAGCCCCTTTAAGATTTAGTAGTGGCGCAATAAGTCCTCAAAATTTAGTTATGGCCGTCCGATTTTGAGTTATCGTTCACAATTTCACAATTTCTTCAGTTACAGACCTATTTACACAGGATTGGCAAGTATGTACTTCATATAGAGTGCAAAATTAGTACGTAGAATTTTTATCATAAGATGAATATTTTAAAATTTAACCAAAGTATCATTCAATATTATTTATTGTTAAATCACGTTTACAAAATTTCTGATTTATAAACCTTGGTTTGAAAAATTTGGTAAAATTCTAGATATTAGCATTTGATTAGAACATTCATTGAAAACTAGTTGCAAGTTAAACTTGAAGTTAATATGCAACAACTACTTCAAAAGATGAAGAAACTATGGGATCTACTTTATGCGTGTTCTTCGTGCACTTGTGGACATTTTTCTTTAATTTATGAACCACGGGTTTGAAAATTTTAAAAAAAATTAGACATTAGCATTCGATTAGAAAATGTTTCATTGAAAACTAATTGCAAGTTTAAAGTTTAACAAGCAAATTTAAGTTTAACAAGTTTTTGCAAGTTAAAAGTTAATCGGCATCAACTGTTTCAAGAGATAAATAAACTACGGGACTTTTATGCATTTTTTTGTGCATTTTGGGACATCTTTATCTAATTAATGAACTATGGGTTTAAAAAATTTGAAAAAAATGGTTGACATTAGCATTTAATCAGATTATTTTTCATTGAAAACTAATTGCAAGTTAAATTTTAAATTAATCTGCATCAACTGTTTCAAGGAACAAAAGAAACTGCGACCTACTTTAAGAGTGTTCTTCATACACTTGTGGAAAACCTTCTCTAATTTATGAATCATGGCTTTGAAAAAATTTAAACAATGATAGACAGAATTTGATTAGAGCTTTCAATGAAAACTAATTGCAAGTTAAACTTTAAGTTAATTTGAATCAATTATTTCAAGAGATGAAGAAACTACGGGATTTACTTCATATGTGTTCGTCGTGCACTTGGGAATACCCCTTTCTAATTTATGAAGCATAGATTTGAAAATTTGAAAAGTTTGTAGACATTGGCATATGATTATAACATTTCAATCGATATAAGAATTACGGTTACGTTATGCGTGTTCTTCGTGTATTTGGAGAGAGCCTTTTCTAATTTACGAACCATGGTGTAGAAAAATACTAGAAATTCACGTTTGATTAGAACTTTAATTTAAAACGAATTATAAGTTGAACTTTAAGTTAATCTGTATCAACTATTTAGACGGACAAAGACACTACTGCACCTAGTTTATGAAAGTTCTTTCTATATTTTGAGCTACCCTTCTTTAATTTGTGAACCATGGGTTTGAAAAAATAAAAAGAATTCTAGCATTTGATTAAACGTTTCATTGAAAACTAACTGCAAGTTAAATTTAAGTTAATCTGCGTAGTTATAAAGAAACTACGTGGAGGTACTTTATGCGTGTTCTTCGTAAAATTGGCCGGTTTTTAATTTCAAATATTTAAATGTTTCTCGTTTCAATGTCTAGGATAATAATAGTCAGTATATTTTCTATTTCATTTCGAGTAAACAATAGTGAAACATTTTATTACGTGAAGGTTCCAAATGCGACAAGCACTTTCCCCAGCGATGTCGCCTTCCGGAAGAGCTTTTACGTGAAAAGGCTTTGAAGTGCACTTGCACGTTGTGTTATATATTCCGGATTTGGTATATGGAACTGGATATTAATTTTGAATAAATAAACTCAAGCAAATATTCAGAGTTAATAAAATTGCAACTGCATGTCAAAAAAAATAAATAAATCTCCTTGATTTTGAAAACTGCTGAATTGAGATTCGAACTAAAAAGATAAGTTAGAAGATGTACATTATATTAAAAACCAAAGGGTAGACGTTTTAAAGAATAATATGAAAAAAATCATTATGATTATTAAATGAAAAAATCATATGTATTCATTGAACCGCATTTAATTTTTTAAATATGTTGAATATTTACTGGAGTAATCCATTAAAAATAGGAATAATATTTATCAATAATATGTATTTTATCCCTTCTGTAGTCAAAACGGCTTAACCAATTTTAATATATGAAGGGATTGTTTTATACATCTTTGAACTTTCATCGAACTTATGAAAGTATTAGCATCTAGGAGTGTCAACCAGTGAAAATCTGGGAAGAAGAGTTTTTCCAGAAGAAGTTTTAATCGATAAGACGAGTCACTTCGAAACCTGTGCTTGCTTATGTATGTTTCCTAAAGCTTATAAAATTTAAAGGCAGCTTTCACTCGATTAGAGCCTTTTTTATTTGGTTATGCTGAGTTGAACGGAAAACAAATATGATTGTGACCTAGAAAATCAGTTTTGCAGTCAAGTTATTAAACCGAAAATTTAAACTTGGTCCTATTAAAACTAAGAAAAAACTGATTGGATTGGAAGGAAGGTTACAGGCTATTCGTATTGCGGATACATGGTAATTATTGCATTAATTATAATCGAAAAAAAAATTTGGACGATAAGACAAGAAACGCATTTTTCCGTATATAAAGAAATAATGGCAGTCTCCGTGCGAGCAATAGAAAAAGATGACTACCGCGTTAATTTGGTTGTTATGATTACGTAGATTGACAATTCAAGTTGTAGAGGCTATTCTTTTTCCTTACAACTTGGAAAAGTCTGTTACATCTGATGAGAAATCGTCCAATTATGTTTGTGAAAAAATACGAGGTTGGTTGATTTAGTATTAAATTGCTATTATGTTGCAAACTTTTAGTGTGATTCATATATTATTACGTTTTCATGAAAACTTCTTTAGCAGAATTTTTGCTGAACTGCTTGGTTATTTGTCGTTATATGTTGTTATTTAGTATATTATGGTTCAATATGATGGACTCCTGGGAGCCGTAAATATAATCGGCTTCTCCGTGAGTATTACTCGTATTTAAAAAAAACTCACTAGCCCAAGAAGTTGGCAAAAAAATATATATTATTCAAAATAAAAAAGTTAAATTAAAAAGACTGCCCACGAAATAAAAAATGTGTACAAGTTGACAATGTCATTAACAATGTCAACGTTTTCTTAAAAAAGACTTACGAGCGGGATCTTTTACAAATAATTGATAGCTCGATTTTCAGATTTCATATGTAAATCTTTGCTTAAAGAAATATTGACAGTGTTTTTCTCCTTCCAAAGAGTGTTATCTAATTTTTGAGCAGTGGCATTTTTTGTATTCTAATATATTTTATTCTTCACTTCGTCATCATGTTTATTTTGTTTACACTTGATTCGACGTTTCGTTAATTATGGGCTACTTGCTTTAATCACTTAAGTTTACATGAAACATAAGAATAAAGTAGTTACTTTATGGGTATATGTTAGCAGATTTTACAGAGCTTATATGTCATCTCAATGGTTGCCATTTAAGATACTGTTTAATGTTTAATGAATTTAGTTAAATACGTTCAACTTAATATTTAAAAATTAAATTACACAAGTGTTTAGGTAAGTAATATAAATAAAGAGGCCGTTAGTTCTTTTAAACAGGCATGCAATTAAATTTGCAGTAATTAATAAAGCTATTAAAATGAAATGGATAAAAATTTTCTTTTTTTTCTTGTTTTAAAATGAAATTGATATATATTTTCAATGGACTGGTTAGACGGTTAATTTAATAAAAATGCTTTTTTTTGCTATAAATTCGAGGTTAATCGTACTTTGTTATTGCAATGATACTATCATAAATTAAAAATAATAATCAGTAGTCACCTAGAATTTTTTGCTTGTTGTTTCACTTGAATGGGTTACCTAGTTGTTATTACAGTAAATGATTTAGACTTGTGTTGTATATATATATATATATATATGAAAAAGAACAAGTAGACAAACAATTTAAAATACTAAATTTATGCGGTACAAATGTCTTGCCTGTACTCTTGAGGTACAAATGTCTTGCCTGTACTCTTATGTTATATATAAGTAATTCTAACTAAAATAATATTTTTGACGTAAAATTATATCTCCCAAATTAACGGAATATGTATTCACTAATTTTTTTTTACTTTTTTTGGTGCAACATATATTTTTTAGGGTTCCGTACCTTAAAAAGAAAAATGGAAACCTTGTAAGATCATTTACGTCTATGTCCGTATGTACGTAACGACTGAGCGAGAAATCATGAAAAAAAATAGAGTTGGTGAATTCTGACTGGAAGATTAGAGGAAAACTGATTAGATTTTAGATTAGAAAATCTAACCATTTAAAAATATGTACATGTTTTTGTGTGTGTGAAAGTTGTAGCACATAATACGTTGCAATATATTTATGTTGTGAAAAATTAATGTCTAAATACTTCAATACAAGTATTGTGTGCGATCAAGTGTTATGTTTTTGTTTACTTTTGCCATTATTTATAAATTAATCTGTCCGCAAATTTAATTTATCTATTTTGAAATTTTTACTTTAACGTTTCCTAAAGAAATTGCAACAAGTGTTAAAGTTTTTTCAGCACTCCCACATGAAATATAGTCACACTTTCAGAAAACTTTACTTATGAGGATATGGCAATGACTCACCTGATACAGGTTGCGTGATTGCACAGGCTAACGGCTTCAATAAACTGTACACGGAGTATCGTAAAGGTCTGTACGTAAATTGGGGTAACATTCGATCGAGACGTTTAACACATGATTTGTTTATGTCACGAAGTCACGCGATACATATATTTGATAGGTTCAATACAATGATAAGTAAGGATTAACTTTATACCACGGTGAACCATAACTTAATTGAAAAAAAACGTATCTGCCCTTTATATCTCTAACGAGATTCTAAAACTTGAATTTTTATTTTAAATATTAAACTTTCAATTGAATAAACAATTTAACAGACTGATTGAGACTGGAATTGATATTTCTTCAGAAAAAATATTTACTTTTAGGTTCAAGGTAATCGATTAAATAAAAAAATAAACGAAAAATCATAATAATTTCTAACAAAATTACATACTACTAGCTTTTATCCGCAGTTTCGTGCGAGTGATATTACGAAAATATAAAGAATTGTTTTAAATATCTTTATAAAAAAAAAACTATAAATAGTGATACTAAACTATAATAAGTATATAGTATCCAAGCAACTTTTGTAGCTAAACGTATTTACTTGCCAACAGTGAAATTTATTTAATCACAATTTACAACTTTTCCAAAATAAACATTTATGGTTATGATATTGAACGCTTATTGCGTTATTTATTTTGTTACCTATCGAGAAAAATAGAGTAAAATAGAAATTTTAGACTTATAGAGAAAAATAGAATATTTTCTTGTAATCATAATGTATATGAATTAAGTAAAAAACAAATCTGTATCGAAATTCAAACATTTGTATGATCATATTTTTAAACTTGCAGGAATTAATAAAATTAAATTAAATACCTTAATAAAGTGTTCGTTTTGATCTTGGAATAACTACTTTAAGTCATCTGAAAAACTTTTAAACCTCTCAAAATCCAGCCTTCCGGTTGTCTTGTTCCTTTCTATATTAAAGTACATTTCTTAAAATTTTAGAATTTCAATTGTTAATTTATATTTGCCTTACATAAATTAAAATTATTTGAATTATATTGTAATTACCATTAATACTTTTTATGTTAGCTTGGTTATTTTTGAACTAATTAAAGCTGTTTAAATTAACATTTTTATAATATATTACATCTAACCTCTCCTTTAAAATATTTTATTATTTAAATAAACATGCTGTTGCAATAACTGAATAAAGCTTCGTCGCCATCATCTTATTGGTGTACACAGTTTAAAAATGAGAAAAAACGGTACTGTCTTTTTTCCTTCTTATGCACTTAGTAATTACGTATGACGATTAAATTCTAAATCTTAAGATATTGTAGGTGATGTTTTGAAGTTTGTTAATGAGCTGTTATATTACATCTAAAAATATACAATTATTTAACTAAACATACTGTTGCAATGATTGAATAAATCTTCCTCACCATCATCTTATTGGTTTATATAGTTTAAAAGTGAGAAAAAACAATACTGTATTTTTACCTGTTGTGTACTTAATAATTACGTATGACAATTTAATTCTAAATTTTAAGATATTGTAGGGTGATATTTTGAAACTTGTTAATGAGCTGTTATACTAAATTTAACGTCTCCTGTTAAAATATATAATTATTTAAATAAACATACAACACACAACAGTTTAAAAGTGAGAAAAAACGATACTGTATTTTACCTGTTGTGTACTTACAGATGACGATTTAATTCTAAATCTTAATATATTGTAGGTTATATTTTAAAACTTGTTAATGAGCTGTTTATTTATGTGTCAATAGCTAGCGTTTAAACTTTATTTTGTAGTACTTCGGTCCTGTAACCCGTTAAAACGAATTCACATTTTCAATAATGTTAGGTTATTTCCTGCGATTGAGGAAATAGTAGCTCACACGTATGATTATAGGTCATTACCTGTTTTTCTATGATCCAGCCCAATAACTACTACGAGTCGATGGAACCTTGAAACGTGCTTATTTCAAACGGAAAAGCAGTTAGCAATAAATTGCTGTAATTTTCCTACGATTACCTGTAATGTTTCAGCCGAAATCGTCGTCAGTTTCATAGTGTACATGTGTGATAAAAAGTTTTGGGTGAAAAATAGAATACGTTGAATTGTTTCCAATGGACTGGGTTACAGTGCTGTGTACTTTAGGGTCGAGCTTTCCCATTATTGTTGATTCAACAGATATTGCCATTAAATATCAGTCAAACATGTACAGTTTTCTTTTTATCATTATTTGTAAGTATATGTCCAAAGCAAATTTATATTGATAGATTTCAATAAATTACACATTATCACGTCTGAAACTCTTTCGGAAAAACCTTTCTATGGAGCGGTTTAATCGGTTTTCCAATTGAAAACTGTGCATACTATATCTACACCTCCATTATTTTCCTAATGTATTTTTACACTTAGTTTAAGGTTTTTAGTTTAACTAATGGTAGGGATATAAGGTTAATATTACTTAACGTTAAAATAAGTTTTCATTGAAATTATGATGGATATTTAAATTTATACTTTTTGGCTAATAATGTTTCAATTTTTTGTGCTAAACTAAGAGATATTTGACACCAACCAAAGAAGTCGCATGCATTTCTCTATTAGTCTGTCTGTCTCTCTTATAAACGATGGGAATAAATGTGTAAATAGCAGAAAATACAGAACAACTCCCATATCTCGGTCAAATACTAAATTAAAGACCTGAGTAAAAATATAATGCCGACAATGGGAGCAATATTAATAGAGAAAAGAGAGGACAATGTAATGTCATGGAGAAAACGGGATAGAACTTCATTTGTTTTCTGTTCGGGTATTCGATTATCTTGTCTTTATACAGTTCGTCTATAATAACATCGGCTCGGTGATTAATTTGTGACAGTCGTAAGTCAATAATTTTAGTCGTCAAAATATTGATTGTAAATTTTAATCTTCTACTTCTAGAGTAATCTCATTGAAGGTTCTTAAAAAGTTTTCCTGTTTTAATTTTTATATAAGTTTTGTGTATCTTTCTTTATTATAATCCAATTCACCCTGTTGTTTATGATAATGTTAAATTTAAAAATATAATAATAACTATTTTTAAATACATTTTCTAAACATGTTTACACTAAATAGTCTTATATCATTTAGAAGCAGGGTTGGCCCTACCTTATAGGAAGCGCCGGTTCCAAGCACAAAATTCCGTGGAGCGCTTTGCGGTGAAAAATAAAAGGAGGAAAATATTTTGGAATTCTATTTTCAGTTTTAACACAGGATCCGACGGTTGGAATAACCGAGGGAGACAACGCTATACCTGAAAAGGGGAAGCACTCACAAATTTATATTTCTCTTGTATTGCATCTTCCCTCTAGGTTGGCAGTTGGATCCAACCAAATTATATTTACTATTATGGCTATTCACTTTTCGATATTTTATGTAAGAGGTATGGCTAGTATAGAATGACCTTATCTCTTAAGTGACAGGCGGGGCGCTAACCCCGGCTCGGTGTCATTGCCTGGCAGCGACATTTTCACCGTTTTGTTGGCGAATCAGTTTCGAATTGCTGTCACGGCTGAGCATGTCCCCGTGTTTTTGTGCGAATTCAGTTGCCGGCTGACGTTTTCATGTAAGTACACTTTATTTAATTCGTTTGTTAAGACATTTTCTAAATCTTTAGGTTGAAACTATAAGATTTATTAAACACACAATGGTACGCATACCCTATGGTATCTCACTTAATTTTAATGAACACATTTGGTGGCAAAAATGCGGAAAACAATTTATAAAAATAACGCACCGTATTTTCCACAAAAAGACGATATGGTATTAAAAACAATATCCTCTAATGCTTGTTTGTGTTATTTTCAAACTCAACACACAGATGGGAAGTCATTTCGAAATATGTGTAGTACTTAATTTAAAAAAAGTTAAGGACAAGGAATTATTTTAAAACAAAATAAGAAAGTGGGATCACAGCTTGCAAGTAGTGCAATATCAATATGTCGAAGTAAAATATGCCTTGAAAGAAGAATATTGGCAATCAACTGATCCCGTGGCAAGTTTAGTTAAATCTCTTGCAGCAAATTTGAAGAAGTTAGAGTTTCTGCTGTCATTGGTTTTCTACATTATTCAAGGTAGTTTTCTACATTATTCTCCTCAGTAAATCCGTGCAATAAGAGGCTATCAGACGCTACAATAATGATGCACAATTTTTGACATGTAGAGACGAAAGGTTGAAATAAAAATTAATTTCAGCAGTAATAACAGAAATTACAAGAAAAAAAGTATATTCTCATATAAAAATGTATATTTTGCGTCAATGGATTTAGAAATTTTATTCAGAATAAATGTTTTTTATCCACCACGTACTCAATAGAGACAGGCTTTACACAACTTACCACAATTAATGAGACCTGGTTATTTCTTTATGATGTGAATAAACCGATAGAAATTTGAAGGATGTATGTTTAAAATTTAAAAAAACACGAGTTCATAATTGCAACATTCCGAGATTAGAACTTTCAAGATAAATCATTTGTTTGAAGCAGTTAGACGACGATAAGGGTCACCCAAATGCAGTCCCTCAGATCTTGGAATTAAATAATTGACAAGAGAGTTTCCCTAATATTTGAACGGCAATCCGTATTTTTATAACCATTATGATTACATTGGTCAAAGATGAACGGAGTTTTAGTAAGTTTAAACTAATTAAAATGTACCTTAAGTCAACTCCAGCCGAAGACAAGCTTACTGATCTAGCATGAGATTGAAAATAATATGGCTCAGAAATTTTCATACTAGATCATAATTAAATTTGCTTGGATTGTTATAAGTATTGTTGCATTCATTTGTGAACATAAATAAACACCAGTACCAAAGCCTATTGATCAATTTTATTCTATTACTTAGTAAATTCGACAGGTATCTATTTGTACAAGTGGTGATTACTGGCGATTGACCTCTTTGTTAAAGTAATTATTGAGATGAATAAATATTACCTTGAAGCCTATATAACTGTTTGTCATTCTACATCAACTCTTATCCGATACCGTGAGTAGCACAGTGCCAACGAGCATAGATGTTTTCAATCGATAAATTAGACAAATGAGACTTACGATGGTGTCGAGATCTTTCGTTATCATTTTAAGATTTGGGATGTTCGAATGCTTTACACTTACTATATATATATATATATATATATATATATATATATATATATATATATATATATATCCCGTATCCTTAAGTATTGCTTAACAGTAATAATATAAATATTTTTACTTTCAAACAAAATTTAAATTTAATACATTAACCAGTGTTATTGTTTTTTTTAAATCTTAGGTGTATTTGCAGATATGCACCAGTTTCAGTTAATTAATTCACAATACCTTCAACGAACATTGTTCCCAGATGCTAAATCCAAGGTTAACTAGAATGTTTATATATGTACAACGAAACTTGTAGATACATTGGAAGTCATATTTTTTATATTTTTAGGATAGGCTCAACATTAGACTACGTCAACATACAAGTTAAGTTCGTAGATAGATAAAACTGGTTCAATATTTTCAAAATTGCGGCAGTACAAAGTTGCGGCAGTACAAAAAATGATATATCGTTAAAAAGAGATTAACAATCGTTTCATTTCGTTTGACAATCATTTCTTCGAGAAACCGTACATACGATTCCTTTTAGACGTTCTTTAATAAAAA
Organism: Druceiella hillmani; assembly: GCA_039881145.1. Lineage (NCBI taxonomy): Eukaryota > Metazoa > Arthropoda > Insecta > Lepidoptera > Hepialidae > Druceiella > Druceiella hillmani. The sequence continues at coordinate 27,396,292 of JAYKKI010000001.1, forward strand.
TCTCTTTAATATTTCATTAATACTTAGTTTTCCTCGTATGGCGTACATAGGTACGCCATCTAAACTAGAGTCCTACATAATATCTTTTACCAAAATTAATTTCTAATTAAGTTTTTATAGGCGTCATTTCTTTATATTAATGAAATTATATTTTATGTTTTATTGGAAAACATATTAAGTTCTTTTAGTTTTTTGCAAAACTAATAAATCCTTTAAAAAAATTAAGTACCGATTCAAAATGAATTTTTAAATAGCTCAAATGCAAAATATTTGTCACCTATACGCTTTCCTTATTATAGATCATCAAAAATATTACAAAATTCATCTTTCCCACTTGTGATTGCCATTGGCATTTTGTTAAATTATCTCAGTAAAACTAATACAAATGGTTATTTATTATATACGCAAGGATGTCGTAATTACTATAATAGATTCGGCGGTCATAATACTCATCACACGACCCAATAAATAAATGTAATTTTCTTCCTTAAATGTAATAAAACATATTGTCTATTTTCATTGCAATAATTATGTATCAAAAAGTCGCCTTAAATCGAAAAGCAATTAAGATATCAAACGAAGCGAACCATTTAAAGATGATTTGATTCATTTTCTTCATTTCCCTAGCAGTTCCTATTACAACCGTGTTTCCTATTTGTAAAAGATAGGTAATATTTTATTCGATACTTATTCCTAATGGGATTGAAGAAACGATCGAGTTATGACTCTCGTAACGGTTATGGAAATAAATGCCGGTAACGTTCACGGCGGCACGGCTTACTGCGATATACATTTTTGGTATTTTTTTATCTACATTTAAAGTGTCCAATTTTTCAACATTGACTATGTACAAAGTAGTTCGTAACGTAAGCCAATAAATAATATAAGTGTGTCATTTTTATCTAGGTTAATAATAACCGTAGTTTCTATGGTGTTCATTCAATTTTCTATAGAGTTCGAGAGATCTCTCTCTTTGTCTGTTGGGATTCTTAGAAATGGGTGTTTGTTTTTAGGGTTTCCTAATTAAATGATAGAAACTCTTCTAATTTTGCCATGTTCGTCTGTACGAAGTCACATCATCAAAGCGCTCTTAGTTTAAGATCGATTTTGATAAAATGTATACAGGTAGGTGCAGTTTAATTGTAGGAACATATTTTAGTAAAGAATTTTTTAAAATTTTTTAAGTATTGCGGGTATTCCGTGTATTATACACGGAAAGATATGTGCGTATGAACCAATGAGTCCAAGAACCAATGAACCAATGAGAGAAGGACGAGAAAAGCGCGGTTGAAGATTATATTTTCGACAGATTTTTCCTGATTATTATATATAATGTAAACTTTTCATATTATTTAGATGTAAAAATGTAAAAAATGTATATTAAAATAAAGAATAAAATTTGATAAATTTTTTTTATATTTTCCTGATACTAACACGTCTGTGAAAAAATTACTGAGTAGTAAATATATACAGGGATAAAAATAATATTAAAACTTGTTACTAGTTCTATACAATACTATTTATATTAAAATGTTTATGTATTCCTAAGTGTGCATAAGGGTATGTTTTATAAGTGTTGGTCTTTTGTGTCAATCAACAATTTTGTATACATGTTTATGAAATGCGATGAGTGTAACTTGTTATTAAAGATGTTATGTGTAATTAGAGAAATTAATAATTCTTTGTCACTCGTTGACACACCGTTGACACTCACGTCACGCTGCTGACACTCATGGAACAATACTATCTTATACTTTTATACCATAGCTTAAAGAAAATTAAGCATTAATGCTCTAGTGGCTGAATTTATTTGTAACTCGGTAACATTTCCGTATTATGGAGGACTGGGTGGGACTAAGGAACCAGTGTAGGAGACGGGCAGCGTCAATTCTACTACTAAGTTATATAAAAAACGGGTCAAGGCTACCCATGAATTAGAACTCTGTATATTACAAAATATCAGACTGTTTATGTATTGTAAGTACTTATATCGTGTTTACACACACCCAAAAATCTATGGTAGGTGAATATGTATTCTAATAGCAGGATAATGTTTTTCTGTCTCTTTGAAAACTAGATATTATAAAAAAACAATTTAATCATTTGTATTAATTTATCTTAAATACACTAGTAACCTCAGCCGTCCAGTAATATCTTTATGCGTATTTCCGCGTATCTAAAGGGTTTTTTATAGTTCTAAAACTAGTATATAAATTATATTTGATTCAAAATTGCCCATCAAAATAAATTTTCAGGGTTTTTTTTAGGTTTTTACGTAACATTGTTTGGAAATAGGAGCCGGGATGGCACAACATCATCATATTTGCAGCTTAATATTTGTAAATGAGGCTAAGAGTTTCCTTTACCGAACAAAACAGAGATCTTTTAAATTTAAGATTAGCTTCCATATAAAAAATTTTAAATGGAACCTAAACTTAAATTTGATAGATCTTTATAACGATGTAAGTTAAACAATTTTCCTTCATCCTCACTTTTTAAGAAGAATCTTAAAAATTGTGTTAAACTTTTACTTGAGATGGTTATAGAGTTACAAAAATTCATTCACCTAGATCTAAAACGACAGAATCAACGTGAGTGTGCCAGGTGGGTGGACATACACGCGGACATGATGAAATTATAATGATCGTATGGTGTTTGACGACGAAATACTAATTGGCATAAGAATATCTCTGGCATCCCACTGCCTTAGTTAAGTGGATATATTGTCTTTTGTGCTCTTTTTTACTATATTCATATTATGCTGTAGTAAGAAATGTTTCACTATTGCATGATATTTTTGTAGCAGAAGACATCAAAAATCAGCAACTGTTAGTTTCTATTACCTGCGACCTCTTAATCAATGAACTACATCGATAAATATGTTCTATAAAGCAAATTACTTCAAAAGGTTATTGCGTCTTCAGTTTCGTAATAAATATTATAATAGTTTTATAACAGTTTTATTATAAATTTAATTTTTAAAATTTACTTGAATAAATATCATTGCATTAAGAATGTAACATAAAATATAACAAATCTTGAAATCATGGAAACATTTCGCATTCAGCTTATTTTCATATTAAACCTTGTCGAGCATACTCGGTTTAATTTCTAAATCTTCTCTGTTATTTCGCCTATTTTATTCTTGATATTTAGATATGAAGCTGAATTAATTAGTTTTGGAACTACTGACCTCAAAGAGGAAGATTCACGAGGAGATTTCGGCATCTGTTCACATGCCCTTTCAGAAAACGATTATTATTTTAAATCGTACGATTTAAGATTATATAATTAGAAATACAGATTAATATTATCTGAAAATAAGAAAGATAAGTATTAAAATGGAAGTAGAAAACATTTCATTCATTCTCGATTCTAAAAATATACACAGTGATAGAGAAAAAAAGTTCTCACATACATGCACAATCATTAACTTCGACCATGTACATACATGCATAAAAATAATATCAAGCAAGTTTACTAAAAATAGATATTAAGAATATTTTGAAAATATTATATTAAAATAGTTTTATTTTAAAGTAGTAATTATAGAGACTTATATAGATATCACTTATAATAGGCAAACATACATTCATTGATATATATTTAAAGATACAGTGAGGGTGGATAATATATATTATAAGGCGGATTCAGAATAAACATTGTTTTAAACATCGCTATTCGTTTCAAAATCATAAACTTTCAAAAATGTGATTTATCATAAGTAATACAGAAAGTGCTAAGGGGAGCGTGGTATGTAAAACATATAAGTCATCTATACGTCAGTGTTCGTGTCTATCTATACGTCAGTGTTTAGAAATAAACAATTCAAGATTGATAATGCTAGCTGGAACTCTGCTTAGTTTGTAATATTCCGAACTCGAATGTCACTATACTTTTGAACGTATTCAAGTGATTTGGTTGATTTAGTATTTAATTTGAAAAAGTTTGAGTTTCTGTTGTCGTTGGTCACTTGGAACGAGGTTTATTCCATGTTAATCTTGTGATGCTTAAAAAAAATGGCTAAGTGCGAGTTTAGTTCACGCATCGTAGGTCACCTCGTTTGAAGTGAAACTACTTTATTTACCATAAACATTACTAATATGAACTATTAGATGCAATAAATATTTAATACTACCTATATTATTAAGTAGAGTATCATAACATATTATTGTGAATATTAAAAAAAACTATAATATATAGAATCATCGTTACAGTTTTACAACACTATTTTTTTCGGTTGATAAAAACCCTGCTTTTTTCATAATTTTTAGTTTAGTAGTTTCGTAAATAAGGATATTTTTTATATATTTTTGAGTACATTCCTGAAGATATACTATCTAAAACATGAAACAAATATTTTCGAGATGCTTATAATTAACCCTTTCAAACGATACTTCGTACTGGATATAGACTTATTCATTTTTATAAACTACTTAAATGCCCATATAAAAAAGTATAAACGTTGAAATGTACGTAGATTAATAAGTACAAAATTGAAAATTTATACGTCAATCGGTTTCTGAGAAAAACAGCTATGAGAGACGGACAGAGGATATAAGAATTATTTTACAAGGTTCCGTTTTTCATTTTAAGGTACGGAACTCTATAAGTAGGCCACCATAAAATAGTGTTACGTAGTTTGATTTAGATTGCATTTGAATCTATTAGTTAAGTTTTTGACGCAATATAATGAAAAATTGCAAGCCTTATCCAGTATGAACGTATGCTTTAGATCGTTGAAGGCAAACAGGAGTTCGAGGCGGTACAATCTACGTCGCTGAGGTGAATGGATTCGCCTGGCAATACTGTATATAATTTAATTATCCGGCTTCTATCGATCGATTCTATTTCCGCATCTCGTCAAGATATTCTGGTTGGAAATATAAAAATTGAGCCATGTTCCAATTTCCTACCATTATTTCATTTCACATAATGAAATGTAACAAACATTTCATTAAGCTTATTTTTATTTTGGTAAATATTTTATCGAGCAGTTTTATATTTTAGGGGTAAAATAAAAAGTTTAAATGTGTTTAAACATGTTGGCTATTTTTGATAATATTTCAGAAAATTTTGAAAAAAGCTACATTTTAGTGCAATGTAGCCGTCTATCATCAAAGAACTAATCTTTGCTAATATCCCACCTGAAGATGTTGTAATACAACGAAACCTAGGTCGTGGTAAAGAAATTGAAGAAAGTAGAAATAATACTACATCACGTAGTTTCATTTAATTGCAAATTACCGTTATTAGTTTTGATGAAAAAGTTTGTTTTTCATAAATACCTTAAAACAGTTAGGTTTAAAAATATGAAATTTTGTAGTTCTAAATAACTTGTTGTCTTGGTGACTAAACAATTAATTCTATAGGAGCTTTTTACCTCCAATCTCATGATTAGGATCAATTACTCAACACATGAAATGTTGACTAACTAAATTAGTGGATATGATATCTATCATAAATAATAATTATAATAAATGCTTTTAGTGCAGTCAGTAAATTAAGGATATGTTTAGATTTTGAGAAAAATTATAATGACAAACGAGATACATTTTATTCCCATTTCACTATCATCAACTCTATATTTATGAAAGAATAGGTGAATTGAAACTCTTTGTGCACCTGTAACATAATAAGACTTTTGAAAAGAACTAAAATTGCAATGAGCATGTTTTATTTCATTCATAAAGGCTTCAAATCAGAAACTGGAACGTGAATAATTTAATTGTAGGTAATTTTTGTTAATTAAAGTTCACTTGTTCTGCAGTATTTGATGTAAACAGGGTACAATTAACGTAAATATATTAAATAACGTTTATGATATAATTTTTACAATAGGTATTGTTCTTCTGAAATGTAACGTTACAATTGTGTATTTATTTTAGGTAAAAAAATAAAAAAAAAGAAAAATTGAAGAAACGTTTTTAAATTGGGAGGTTCTGACGGGTTATAATAAACGAATTCTACTTATTTTTTAAAGGTGAAAATAAATATTAGATGATGTAATTTGTTGTTTGTTACTAGAAATAAATTATATTTTGTCATATTTATCACGAATCGATCAAAACGGTGGGCTTTGATGTTAAGAGGACTCGTGATTTTTCAATAATTTTAAACAAGGTTAACTAACGGTACCTCCTTCGTTTCTTATCTGTTGTTAAGGCATCTCAGTTAAATGATATGAAGTATTTTGATTTTCAGCTCAGTAAATTTTTATGTAGTTTGAAATGTTAATGGACAGGACACATGTATTACCTTCCTCAGAACCCAGTTAGGACAACTTCTCGCTAGTTGGGCAGATGACTGATGTAAATTCGTGAGAAGTTGGATGCAAACAGCATGAGATTCATATTTGTGGGAATCTATGGTGGAGGTCTACGTTCATCATTGGACACTTCCGATTGTTGATTATTTGATTAAGATGAAATTTGATAGATGATATAAAAATAACAATAATTATTACTGTATTTTTCTTGCTTATAGTTAATTTTCTTAGTTTCGTTTCTTTTATATAGGTTCACAATACACGTGAAATAAACTATTTTAGAATGTAATGTAACTTATAACATACGATTCTAATTCGCACTTAACCTGCCTTTCCACTTGACTTGCCTTTTTAACATGGTATTTATGCTTTTCTGCTTCATTTATTTGTCAATTAATCATACATTTATTTTTAATTAAAATTCATTCCTTAGTTTAGTAATAAGTCGGATACGTATAACTCATTGAATTGTATTGACAGATCAATTATAATAGAGCACGTTTAAATTTGTCCTTTCGTATATTTAAATTTTTATTAAGAACATTTTGAATATTATGGCATGAAAATGAAGTATAATGGATATGAAAATTAAAAATCCTTGTTCAAGAAGTGTTTCTTTTTATTTTCATATCCAATTTATTATTCCAAGTCAATTGTTCATAGTGCGGCGATGACGGGAAAGGAGACAATGCTGTAGAGAATTCATGCCTTGCTATTAGAAACAAAAAGCAATAGATTCGGAATAAAACTAAGCTTTTAGCTTAAAAGAATATTCATATGATAGTATGTTTGGTATATTTTTAATTTTTATTTCAACATGTTGTTAACAGTTGGTGAAATGTTAATCGGAAATCAAGGAAATTCCCAGTGAAATAAAGTAAAGGGTATGTAAGGCAAACTTTATATATATATATATATATATATATATATATATATATATATATATATATATTTATTGAAGCAAGCGTTAAAAACCTATATAACCATACTGAAGCAAGAGTTAAAAAACTGAAAGAAAGAAAACGTCTTGATAAGTATAATGGTCATGACCATGCTATTAAATAAAAAAGAAATGGAAACTCGCAAAAGTGGTCAACTGAAAGTTTAGTCCTGCATAAAAGTAAGTTTCTTAAACGTACCAAGGGACCTAATTACAGTGTTAAAAATAAATGTTGAATACAAATCTCACACGTTTTTTATACGTGTAATCAAAATTAATGTTGAATACAAAAAAACGCGAGACACAGCAAAATCGTCGATTAAAAAACGAAACATGTTAACTTTTTCTACAGCGCAGGAGAGCGAAAAATTAACCGTTTTTATAATTTTACAGACAACACACGCGAGACACAGCAAAATCGTCTATTAAAAAACGAAACATGTTAACTTTTTCTACAGCGCAGGAGAGCGAAAAATTAACCGTTTTTATAATTTTACAGACAACACACGCGAGACACAGCAAAATCGTCGATTAAAAAACGAAACATTTTAACTTTTTCTACAGCGCAAGAGAGCGAAAAATTAACCGTTTTTATAAGTTAACAGTATTGATTAACTATTTCTATTACTTTTAATGCGTTACAGCTGCAGTAAAACTTAAAAAAAATCAAAAATTGAGATGTGTAGTAATATAATATTGTTTGCTCGGCAAAATGTTATTAATAAAAAATAAAATAAATACTTTCACATTGGATATGATACAATCGCAAACATACGACCATTTAATGTCACCTTATGTTTAATTAACCGTTAATTCATGGCATTGCAAGGGTTTTATGAATTTTAGGGCGTTTCAGATATTTTGAATGCCGTCCAATTTTTGTTTACATATGATTATGAGTATTAGTTGTGTCTAATTTCGTTCACGCAAACCTTTGGAAAATGTTATCAAGTTAGCTAAAAGATTGAAGGTTAAAACACATGTAAAGGCATTTATGATTTTTTTTCAAGTAAATGCGTTTTGTATTAAAATGCCAAGTTACCATATCTTCTTTAGTCGGTTGATAGCAATGAAACAATATGTGTTATTCGAGGTTTTGCAGAAACTATCAGTTAAACTTCCATTAGAATAACTTCCGTGGTTTTTGCATCATATACAAACAAATAAACAGAAAAACAGTTTAATAGACAAAAATTCTATACATAAAATTTTTGTGTTCCGTTCTGCCTTCTATTTTTTTTAGGAAATATTTCAAATGCGTGCCAATTTTGCAATTTTGTCATATATATATATATAAATAAAATAACAAACAATAATATGTGCATTATCATTATTTTAATAATTTAAAAAATAAGTAAATTCGGTTTAAGTTTGTAAAATTCGTTGATTTTGCTTGATGAAAAAAAAATTTTTTGATAGTAAAATTAACTAACTTTTACTAATTAAAATAATTTAAAATTTGTTTGTTATCGATCTTATTAAGAGAAGTTAATAAGATAGACAACAAATAAGAATTTTGTAGGTTAACGGGTGGTTGAAAAAACGAAAAAAATAGTTGGACAACATTTTCAATTTTATAATTCTACAGAAAGAATGTAGTTATTTCTCTGTTCATCTTTTTTTGAGGAGGTTTGTTTTATAAAGTAACTTTTTTGCGGTATTCTGTGAAGCGAATGCATAAGAGCAAACTCTTGAGAGCGACTGGCCGACTGTTCCGACATACCTACACTGATCGAGAACTTCCATGTTTCCTTGGTTGTTTCTTAACTGCAACGTAAAATGATATCACTCTTGCGACTTGATATTTCATATTTATAATTTTTTTGTTTATTGTTTCATAGTTCGATTTAATTATTTAATTTCTCATCATTTTTTATTTTTTTGCTTAGCTCATTATACTTTCAAAATAATGTAATATGTTTTATTATGTATCTAATATGTTTTATTTACAACGTGTGTCTTGCGACAAACACCTTTCTTAAATTCCTTTCGATATATCAAATTTTATGTATCCATATATTTAAAAAAATTCAGGGAGATCGATTGGGATGTGAAAGCAGAATAATTAAACAAACAATTAAATTCATTTTCGTATGTATAATATGAGTTAGGATTACCACACGACGCTACGTATAAGCAATTCGTGTACGAAAGTTTCATGTCAGTTCAATAAGTTGTTTTTGTATGAAAACTTAAAAATAAATATAAAAAGTAAAATAATTTTTTGTCATTACAATAATTATTAAGTATTTGTCTTTGTCTTTGTCTTTAATGACCGTCGCGAGGAGTTATAAAAGAACTGAAAAAATATCTTTGAATTTTGCTTATTTTGAATATATTGCGTGATCTGTTTGGGTAAAAATTTCCTTAGTTCAAAATTATTACAGTATTGGCAACAGTCGCGAGTAAGCCCGTGCGGGTCGAGCGCCTTACACCCACAAGTCGGGTTTGTAACATTGGCAGGCCGCCTCATTGTGCAACTGCGAGGGGCAGGTCCTGTCTATGGTTTGCCAGCTGCTAATTTTTAATTAAGATTGATTTTTTTTCTGTTTTTTTACTTCGTTATATACAATTCTGCTTATACACATTACCGAGATGCACCCGAGCGGGCGTCAGATAAATAGTAAAAAATAGTGGGTCATCTTAATTCACCTAAGTGAAATTAGTCATTGAAACTGAATCAGTAAAACTAGGTTGATAGAGTTACAGTGCAAATCATTTGAATCTGTACCGAACACCTCATACATTACGTTATATATATATATATATATATATATATATATATATATATATATAAAATATATGTACATGTTGAAAATTATTAAATGATTGGAAAATTTGTTGTAAGTCATTAATTTTCTTTGTATTTTACAAGCTTAATCAAATACACGTATTGTGTAATAGCATTGCACTTTAAGTATTGAAGGATTAGGTACTTTTCACTATCTCTGCGTGATTTTCATGGAACAGAAAGAGACGCATCCAATACGAAAAATGAATCTATACCAAATAATAATGAATCATTTCATTATGAACCATTATTTGTTACGCTGAGACATTCTTAAATCATAGAATCGAACGAATCAATAAGATTTCAAGCTAGTTATTTAGCTTATAATATACTATAATCACTGTATTATATTGGTTCTTTTGATTCAGTCACTCACCTGCTATACCTATACCTGAAATACTGATTATATTATCATCATCATCATCAGTAGCCTGACAGTCCTCGGTGGACCCTGTCCTTCTCAAGCAGACTGTTCGAAGCCCTCCTTCTGGGCGCCTGATGATATTATAGTTACTAATAATTATATTATTAAATTAAGAACCAATATTTATATATGTATATATAAATATATGGTGCGTATAATGTATCTATGTATGTATTTATTTATATTTATACATATATATATATATATATATATATATATATATATATATATATATATATATATATATGTATATATATGCTACGACTATAAACTTGCATATGTTTTAGTATATTTCTGAAGATATACTACATAAAATTACTGTTTAACATAATATCTGCAAGTTGCTTGGGAAATCCGTATGTTTTAGGTTCAAAATTCAATATAATAATAAATATATAAGTAGTGAAAAATTAACAAATTTTGATATTAAACATTGATGGGACAAATATCGCACGTTAGATTTTGGACGCAATTTGATTTTACGTTTATCTTCAATTAGTGCATTTATCTCTAATTAGAGCATTTCCTTGTGTTGATTTTCTACTATTGTATCATATACATATTGGTTAATTAAGTTAAGAAAAATATATTCAAAATCCAAATTCAATAATTTGATAAGTATAAAATCGATAAGATTCTAATAAATCTTAGTTTGATCTTATATAATCAAATAAATCTTAATCAATCTTAGTCGCGGTTACATATAAAGAAACAGATATACTTTATCTAGACATTCCATAAAGGTAATTTTAGGCTAAAGTTTTAAGTAGACCCTATGAAAATTGGTTTAAAATAATTAAATAGATATAGATAATATACTATTTTATCATATAAGTATAAAAATACTGGCTTTTACCCGCGGATTCGCTCATGTATTATGGTTGCAAATATACAGGGAGAAATTAAAACATGCAGGGATATTCACAATTTAGGAAATTTAAAAAATAATTATTTATTATATAAAAATGACAATGAAAGCCGAGATATTTTTAGATTTTGTTATTCTTTTACATTGCGTTTGAAGCGTTTCAAAAATTCACGCCATGCTTTGCTCCATTGTGAAGTTGCTTTGTTATTCCATTTGTGTGCTTTTTCAGTTTCAAATAAGACTTTTTTCCAATGAGTTTTCTCGGAATAAAACGTAGCCTACGTTATTTCCTGGCTCAATAACTATCACCGCGTGAAATTTGAGTTATTACTCCTGGCGACGTGAAAGGACGAAAAAACATACTTTTGCATTTATAATATTAGTTAGAGTGAGATTTCTGGATACAAAAAATAATCCATGTTTCTCTGTGCAAATAAATCATGCAAATGCGCTCGTTGCAAAGTGAAAAAAAGACAAACATAATCACATGTTTGTCTTTTTTTTATAATATTACGTTAGGATTACGTTTGGATATATTCCGAATTTATTTTCTGTGACTAACTAATGATATATAACGAGATAATATATTAAAATTTTATTTTCACTTCAAGCCTTCCAACATATAATTAGACTATAGAAACATATTGTTATTTTAATGAAAATTCTGCTATTACGCCTGGAAAATAATAACAATTTGTTTTTCATTCCGTTTTAAAAACAGCTTTGTGCTTAAATTTTTAATGGGTCTCCATAAGCTCGCACTAAAGCGAGCAATGATGTTTAGTCATATATGCGCATTCAGTAGCACCTCCGCGCTGTTTGTTCGCTCGTAGGATGTAAGCCTTTTTGATTGAAATAGTAAATCCTTTTAACGCTAACTAGTTGAAAAGTATATCAGTATGAAAATAAAGCTTTTATTAAGGAGTTAAAAATATCATCTGTGTGTACGAAGGCCACAGATTTAAAATTGATAAGCTTTTTATTAAAGTTTTTAGGATTTGCTTATATTTTTAGGATAATATAGGTTACGCTGTAGTATAATTTATATGGTATATTTCACTATGGTATAATTTATATAGTGCCGACGTGGAAGTGTCGTAGAAGACATATGATACACAGTATGTTGACAATAAACGTAGGCAATCAGAAATAAAGAAATTATTGGAGTACAAAATACGCCAAGTACACAGCTAAGTATATATATATATATATATATATATATATATATATATATATACACACACACACACACACACACACACACACACACACATATATATATATATATATATATATATATATATATATACTTAAATAATGGCGTTTCTATCACTTTGTTTACCTATAGTTACGACTCTAAAAATTATTGTCACTTCATAAAAAGATTATTGTTATCATAAGAAGTCAATATAAAATAAAGAAGTGTGAGTATTTGTTATTCACTTACATAAAATTACATAAATAAAAACTTTTATAACACGTAAATTATCGTCATAAAGCCTTAAACGATATACGCTCCCGTATTGTTCCTGAATGGATCTAAATGAAGATTGCTTATGAAAAAACCGGCTGAGGATTAAAATTCAATTTGCTCCTTTTTTATTTGCTCTGCTTTCCTGGCATCGTGTCAAAAGTCTTTGTAATTTCGGGGGCAATTGGGACGAAAGTAAAACTTGAAATAATAAAATTTATTACGTATAATTAAAATTGTAACAAAGTTTGTCACTTTGAGCTCGCTGATTATTTACAGTTGTTAAGCATTTCAAAAGTTGTCTGCCCTTTTTGGCGAGGTAATTGGAAAAATATCAAGATGAGTTTATTGTGATTGTAGTACGTGGCTCCTCTCCATTTATTTTTTGTACAGAACCGATTGTGGAAGGGTATTTAGTTCGTCTCGTGATCGTAATTTAAAAATTATGAAACATTTTTCTTTACTTAATATAGCAAGCCTGGTTGAACAGTAATGATACAAGTTATTGACACTACAGTACACGCGCCTCTTTATTTTACTTGAATATACGCGTGCGCTATTACATGAGGCCACTTTAAAATGTCAACAAAACGTATATTTATAATTATTTGATTAAAACAATAAATGGAATGAAAACGTTTTTTATCGTACTTAGTTTCACAACCTTACTTTTTAGATAAATTATTTAGAATAGTGAACAATTAACAATTTAGTAAATACCTGATAAAATCTAACAAAAATGGCACTTCTGAGATCAACGTAATTTTTTTGAACTTAAAACGAAACTTAATTAATATTTTATTTATTATCGTAGCATTCAGGACACATTACGACTTGCTTGCTTATTGCAGTTTTTGCACCACTTTTATGTCGACCGATTTCGGGCTCTCCAGCAGATTGCGCATCGATCAACTGGTCCTATCTTTGGAGTCAAATCATGTTGAGACTCTTGGGATTCTTGAGCTGTGTGGCCCAACAGTGCTTCTATCTTGAATTTAAGTTGTTGGGGAGGTGTTTCAACGGATGAACTTCATCATCTTCACTCTCAACCGCTTCTTCACCTTTAGTATCTAGCTCGTGCTACCACCTCTGTACATTTTATATTATATTCAAAAGAAAATAAGAACATATAATATAAGGTCATTATTTCGTACGTATAATAAATTTAAAAAAAGTATAAAGCTAACATTTCAATTGATTTATCCCAACCTCGTATAGCGTAGAGCCTTAATCTTATTCAAAAATATGATCAAAGAATTATGTATTGTTCCAAATTCTTTTAAAAATATTTTTCAGTCGGCATTCTGATCGGTAACCATGACAATTTGTACCATTATGGATTTTGCTTTATTACGTGCTTTAATAAAGTAAAAATTCCAAAAAACGCTAATTCAAAATTAGGCATTCGAAAAGAACATTAATTATATTTTTTCCACTAGGCGAATAATTGAAGGCGAACTCTCCGAGCAAAATCCTATCTTACTTTCAAGACTTGGACTCTGTTACAAGTAAAATATATTCTACGGCAAATCTGTATTTTAAAGCTTTAGATAACCTGAATGAGTTTAAGTTTTAAACATCAATGATATATATACTCTTCATAACCGAGGTCTCAATGCTGACTAAATTTTTGTTTTAATTTAAGGATACCGTTCTAAAAGTAGTTAATAGTCGTAATGACAAGTGTACGGGGATTGTAAAAAACTTGTTTTTCATATTGTAAAAACTCAATTGTAAAAATTTGTCATTGATTCAGTCACGATGAAAGCCAAATGCAACAATGACTATTTTGAACTTTTCATCAAATCTATACCAAGAGATTAGATGAATCGCTCGTGTATGTGATGAAGTAATGTCGGCTAAGAAACTCATATTCTATCATATTGAAATTTATGCGAATTGTTGTTATATTTATTTATAGTTGAAAAATGTGACAAAGGTGATAAAACCATTATAAAAATTATTTGAATACTAAAGAAAAATGTGACAAAGGTGATAAAACCATTATAAAAATTATTTGAATACTAAAGAAGGGATATTGTTATTACTATAAATAACTTATTTTATGGACGCTAATGTCAACATTATAGATAAAGGGATAGATATAAAAAAAAAACAAATTCAAAATAAAGCATTGGACATTGCAGTGTTAAAAATTCCAAAATATATTTATTCTATACTTGTTAATTTGAATAGCTCTTCAGTATGCCAACAATGTAGAATGAGATAGCCAGAAGCCTCATATTTTTGAGTATGTAATTGTAGAAAGTAAACAAAAACATGATCAAAATTAATATATATTTTTTATTTATGACAGCGATCACACCATAATGTTTCATTTCTTCACAGAATATTTAGATCATAATATCTATTACGCATTTTGTTATTTTCTATCACATCAAAACACATTATTGTATAAGACGAAAATGTTTATCATTCACACCCAAAAATTTTACTGCCTTCTTTTGATAGTTTTGTACAGTATGCAGCTAAAAATGCGAGGTTTTAATGTATATTATAGATTGTTAAAATATGGTCCTCATTATAAGTGTCATTCAAATAGTTACCACAATCGCATAGATTGTTGCTAAAGAACTGATTTCAAAAAAGAATAAGACTTTCTAACAAAAACTTGAACCGACTTCAATTAACTATTGAATGAGAACCACACTGATAAGTATAAAATAATAAAAATACAAGTACTTACTGGAACTTTGTAGTGAAATATCATTTATGAACATTAATAAATTAATCCAACATTTCTACTATAAGGGATTTTTGATTAATAAAATTACAGGTATTTAGTTGGAATATTTGTTGCAAAACATTGTTTCCAAATACGAACAAATTTGTAAAATATACCTACTCTCTGAGAGTTTTGGAGTTGGTGCTATGTCAAATAGGGCGCTTAAGTGATTGTGTATAGGTATGCATGTATGAAAAAGAAAAAGAAAGAGAGAGAGAAACGGTGTGGGGAGGGGCTTCAATATTTAGTAAATATCTAAGCAGCACTTAAGGCTTGACCAGCACTTCATAACAAAAGTCTTGTAAGACAAGTCAAAAGAGTTCAAAGTCGATGACTTATCCTTCCACATTAAGAATATCATATCATCACTTGCTGGTGCTACTAAGGTGCACTGCCCACCACTTGTTACCAAAAAATTCGTCAAGACAAATTAAACAATCACGAATTCGATGAAAGTACTTCCCAGAGTTGCATAGGCTTCCCGGAGTTTTCGGGTCTCTTATTAGATCTTGACCACTACCTGTGATCGAAGGACTCATCAAGATAAGTTAAACTTACCCAAATGTAAAAAATCTATTCCTCACCATTGAAGAGTTGCTATTACCACCTTTCAGCTTCAATATCACAACATTTTATGATGAAAGCATTTGTCAAAATAAGTCAAACGAACCAAAACTCGATGGAACTCTTCCTCACCATTGAGAAGTACAGTCACTATCTAAATTTTAGTCTATTGTAACATTAAATTTATTACAATTTACAGGGTACTAGCGTTTTTCACGCAATTTAGGTCTTGCAGAAATTGTGAGGTTCAAAACAACCACAATTACGATTGAATTTTCACACCTCTATAACTCTCCCGCTCTCCAGTTTTTAATGTCGAATTAAAATCATGACATTTAACGCATTTAAAAGTCTTATTATCTATGCGACATTAAAAATTCTTTAATCCTTTGCCATCGACTGGTATAATTGGGTTTTTGAAAAGATGACTTCTTTTCAGAATCCAATACCAAAACATATCGCTCGATTTCGTCATCATCTGGTTCTCTGGAGTGATACCTCCCCCTCTCCCCCTTCATACTGGAAGGGAGACGGGAGGTGAGGGGTTGAAACAAATTATTAATAAAGATATTTCACGACAAAAAGAATTAAGGAACATTTCCGTGCTTCAATTACTAAGTTCATTTCTCTTCATTAGTAATAATTTAAAAATGGTCGCAAGTTAATAAAAAGGTCTAAAATACGAAACAACCACACAATAAAATATAATTTAATTAATATACATCTGAAGAAAGAAGCTGGTTATTGCATCAGGATCTAAAGACCCAACAAGGCCAAAAAGGCCATAATTGCAACAAAAACATCACGTATTACCAAAATTTAATCTGACCCTGTCTGTGTAAAGAAAAATCAACACAAAGAATAATTGTCTAGAGTCGTTTGCCTATTTTGACTAACATATTTATATTTTAGTGTATCATGATAGTTTTTAAAACATTATTTTTTTTCAGGATTAAATATCTACTTTTACTTCCATAATCTATCAGTTCTGACAATTTTTATAATGGTTATGAACTAAAAAAGCCACAAATATTTGAACAGCGTAACAATATTATTTTCTTTAATTGTGTAAAAATTTATAAACCTCCCTTAACGAATATACAATTTATATAACTGTACATTCATAAAACACTTTTGAAGGAATAAATCGACAAAGATAAATATATGTCAAAGTTATTCTTCTTATTAAATCAAAAGGTGTTTTAGTCATCTAGTTTCCACATAGGCAACAAAATTCTATTAAAAATATACGAGCCATAATCTTTTATTACTGACATTCTAATTACTCTGCGATGAACACGCTTTAATATTTTGTTACTAAATAGTCGAATAATAAAATTAATTTTAAAAGCTTTTGCTACGTAATTCTGAAATATAATTTTAAGATCGCATGAGGCAGAAAATTATAGGCTATAAAAGGCACAGGACCTTTACAAATAAGTCTATACTATATGATATCTAAAGAATTTCTCTTCAAAGTTAGATTAACAACGTAAAGATCTAAATAAAATATTAGTTTCTCAAAATGAAAATAATGGACTTCGGCGGTAAAAAAACTTTACGTAAATAATTTATGCTATATATCAATATATAAACAAAACATTTGATCAGTTAAGTTGAATGAAAGCGTTTCGAGAAGTATATATAACATACACGTAGACGCCATAACACACGTTAATTATTATTATTTTTTATGTGTCAAACACATTACTTTTTTCGTTAATTATTATAATAAATTGTAGTCTTATATAATCTAATAATGCTAATATTAGGACGGATCAAAAGATCCCTCATCTTTGAAAATGGCTCACATTTAAATATATATGATATTAATATATATATATATATATATATATATATATATATATATATATATATATATATATATATATATATGATTCTGCTAAGTAATATCTTGAATAATAGTCCGTAAAGAGTTCCGTCGTCAGGTCATCATCAAATTTATATAGACCCCCTTTGAAGTATCCTTCTCCAAACATAAAAAGAATCATCGAAATTGGTCCACTTGGAAAAGAATTATCGCTGAACATACACAAAAAAAGATTTCGACGAACTGAGAACCTCCTTTTTGTAGTCGGTTTATAATCACCGCTTTATAACTATGTTTTTAATATCCACGCGAGTACATAATTTAACTCATTAGTTTGTCTACAAGAGAGTATAAGTATTTACTAAGATTTCTATGGGTAACAAATTTGTCAAATTTGTTTCACTATACTCTATATTTAAGGTATGTAAGCACTTGCCTTAAGTATCTGAAACGAAAGAAAATTACGTAGTACCTGTTGAAAATACATAAAAAAGATTCCGACGAATTGAGAACCTCCTCCTTTTTTTGAAGTCGGTTAGTAATCACTGCTTTATGACTACTTTTTTAATATTTACCTAAGTCCATAATTTAAGCCATTAGTCTGTCT
Organism: Druceiella hillmani; assembly: GCA_039881145.1. Taxonomy (NCBI): domain Eukaryota; kingdom Metazoa; phylum Arthropoda; class Insecta; order Lepidoptera; family Hepialidae; genus Druceiella; species Druceiella hillmani. The sequence continues at coordinate 27,414,802 of JAYKKI010000001.1, forward strand.
ACAAAAGAATATAAAAATATGCTGGGATTTCTATTGGGTAACCGGTTTGTCATATTTTTTTGACTATCTTCTGTATTTAAGGTATGTATAATACGCCTGAAGTATCTGAAACGAAAGAAAATAATCGAGTACCTGTTAGAAAATGTAGGTAAATAATGTTTTTTTAATACAAATGTTTAAATGTTTTTATTTGGCGAGTCCATTATACATACTATAAGAATAATTAAAAAAAAGTCACGTGTACTTAAATATGCGCGTTAGAAATTACACTTCTTTGGCATTGGAAAGCCAGTAGAAAAATAAAATGGTGGACCACTCATGTGTTAAATTAAAGTTAAAATTAATTTTAAAATAAAACTTAATTATTTTATTGAATGCTTTTCATGGATCGCTATTAAATTTGAATTATTATAAAAAAGAATAATAAAGTTGAAGCCCGATAATTTGGAAACGGCCAGACCATTATTAGTAACTTATAATGGAAAGCCAGCAGAAAAATAAAATAGTGAACGTCAATTACATATCGCCGTGTTAAACGCGAGGATTGAATTGCTAACTGAATAAAGTTTAAGTAATAATAATAAAAAAAATAATATATTGAAAAATTATTTTAATTTATTAATTTTAAGTATTAAATAATTTATAATTTATAATGCAAATAAATACATACCGAATTCGAAACCGTCTGACTGATGATTGGATTAAAATAGAAAGCTAGCAGAAATATAAACTATGACGTATCGACACTCACCTTATGAAAGAAATACGAACTTTTTCTCTTGTTAAATCATGATCGCATAGTATCTGCGATAATTCGGACAAATATGGTCACAGTATAAGTGTTGACTATCGAATAATGGCTTCACGCACTGTGATCAAATAAACTCTTTAAAACTTATATGCGCCTAGTACTTCGGACAAGTAAATCGATAAAAACAAAAGTTTAATGAGTAACTTCATGGTATCGTTTCTGTGTAGCAATGTTTCCAACTTCATTCTGTATTTTTAAAATTTCGCTGTAATCATTTTTTCATAGTGCGCCCAAGAAATTCAAAAATAAAAAGGATGTCGGTTTTGACGATAAACAATATCCAGTGTAGTTCATTTTAATGAAACAGCTTTAAATAATTTCCACTGTAATTGTTATAAACAATTTCTACTGCAGTTCATTTTAATGAAAGAGGAAACTTGAACACATTGTACCTTACGTCTAACCCTATATCGTTTAATATTATTCCAGTGCTTACTTAATTCCTCGAGATATTGACGTGTACAGACTCATACCCGGCCATATAAATTAAAAACAATAGTAATTGCCTTAAAAGGGCCGCTTCCAAGTTCCGATTAAAACGTTAAAACTCAAATAATAAAGGCATTTTGTTTTCTGGCAGCAAGGGAGGCAGGAGGGTGGCTACGCGCCATGTTGCAGTTACAGCGATAAATTTCTCTTTACGTTCGACGCTGCGCCAAATGCAATTTCCAATTCCAATATTTCAAATAGTTTTCTGTTTAAGTAATTTCACCAAAAACAGACCAAAAAGTAATAGTGCTTCCGGTTTGAAATACCGTCTTTAGTCTTTTGTGTAAAGTGAAAATTGTGCACAGGTTGCGCTGGAAAATTCTGAACGATTGTCACACATCCGTTGCATTTTTATTTTAAGAGAGCTTTATTTACAGACTTTTTGAGCTGCGTGTTTTGTAGATATTTATACAGCTAACTTTGACTGTTCTTTACATCGACAATATTAATATGGGAAAGAAAAGTTAACGAATTCTAAAAATATGGGTGAATTCTTTTTAAAATGTATGTTAATAGTTTTGATCTATTTAAAGCTAACGAAAAGCGTGAAAAACGTTTTATTAATACACGATTTTATTGGCAAGGATGGAAAAATTGTTTATATATTGCTTGATAAATAATGATTTAAATGCAATCATTTCAGATCTATTTTTGTACTATTGTAATATTTAAAAACTCAATAAAGACAATTTTTGTTATATAACATACAATTATGTTCACGGCTTGCACAGACTATATACTTTTAAGGTTTTTGTGACAAAAAAGAGACAACATGCCTATGCATATAGTTGTTCATCGCAAATTAGGTGTATATTAATTAGTTTTGTATCTTTAATTAGTATATTTTTGCAGTTCTTTTATGACTATTTTCAATTAATTAATGACCTACATTGAATGATCGTTTTCTATTTTTAGAATAGCCTACTTAAATTTTTTTATTTTATCTTGCGTTGTCCTAATGCGTCAATGTTTGAATATATTTTGTGATAGTCTAATTAAAATGGTAATGTTTGCTGTGACCAAGTAATTTATATATGTATGTATGTATATATATATATATATATATATATATATATATACATATACATATACATATACATATACATATACATATACATATACATATACATATACATATACATATACATATACATATACATATACATATACATATACATATACATATACATATACATATACATATACATATACATATACATATACATATACATATACATATACATATACATATACATATACATATACATATACATATACATATACATATACATATACATATACATATACATATACATATACATATACATATACATATACATATACATATACATATACATATACATATACATATACATATACATATACATATACATATACATATACATATACATATACATATACATATACATATACATATACATATACATATACATATACATATACATATACATATACATATACATATACATATACATATACATATACATATACATATACATATACATATACATATACATATACATATACATATACATATACATATACATATACATATACATATACATATACATATACATATACATATACATATACATATACATATACATATACATATACATATACATATACATATACATATACATATACATATACATATACATATACATATACATATACATATACATATACATATACATATACATATATATATATATATACACACAACATTAACTAAAAAGTGTCAGAACTTTATTTTTCTTTATCAGGGTATTTTTATAATTTCAACAATTATATTCACGTGCCAAAATACTAAAATTTTGAAATGGTAAAAATTCAATATTCATTAAATTTTATCATCAAAATTCAATATCATGACAAATGTCATTTTAACAGGAATTGTAACAGCTCTCTACGACTAATAGAAAAGTAGCTTATTTGAAAATATAACTTTTGGTAAATATGGTACCCATAAGTACAGATAAAAAATTGACTTGTTTAAGATTTTCCGCGCCAGTAAATTTCTCTATATTCCGTTTTACTTTATGTTTTTTGATTTAATAATAATAGCTGGTTAAAAACTTAAATTTGCATAATCACTATGTATAGAGTTAAAAGTTACATTATGTTAAGTACTTATTATCGTTTCTTTTATAATTGATGGGCATAATTAACTAGTTATTAAAAGGTATTGTAGTGAAATTTGCCCGTTGGTAAGAAACAATGTCTGAAGTTAAAAAAATGTAAAAAATTTTATTATTACTTCTATTTATAGTCATTTTATTTTGGTAATAAAAATCTTTTCTTTGTTCGATCTCAACTCAAATCAATAATGTATTTAATTCTAAATTATATACATTGGAAAATAAATTGTAGGTACTGTGACTCATGTTTTATACAATTTTGGTTGCATATAATTTTGATAATATATATTTTATAACCTACTATAACTATTTATTACCACAGTGTCAGTAGTTCATAAAAATAATTTTTTTAATTAAAAATAAGTTCATAATATTTATAAGTATTTGGGGTAAATAAAACAATTTTAAAGTAAACAAAAATTAGACCATTGCCCGAATCATAATTAAACGAAAGCCTATTTCTCGCAAACAGCATGATATATGTAAATTTTGTTAATTAATTATTTGTAACAATTAATTTAAAAAGGAGATCATAACAGACAAATTAAAATTTATTCATATAATAAACAAAAGGAATGAAAATAACAATACCCGAATACGTTAAAACTACGTACCTACATCCGTACAGTGTGCGTACTTAGGTACGTTTGTACGTATACGTACATCTATTGAAAAGTCTTTTTCAGAATCCGAGTTCGATTTCTAAATTTAATACGAACTATATAAGTATAGATTTTACTAATATTAAATGTACATTTATCAACGTTCTATCAAATTGCATAGAATCTGAGGTATTTTACTAAAGATCTCCATTGCGTTGAGGTGGATGTTTAATAAAAATTATTAGACGGAACAATAGAAATAATAATCACCAATACTGGGAATTGTAACTAACGTAATACATAAAAAATAACAATAAATAAAACTATGGTATAAAATTAAATTTTATCGTACCTAATAGATACACTTTATCCGCCGGGGGTAAACACCTACAATTCTAGATTTGGGTCTTTACGTCGTTTGACCAGCAATATAACAGTCGTTTCTTAAAAAAAATGGGCACGATATTTGAATATACAATACATTTGGCAGCAAAACAGTTCAAAAAATATATGGAGCCAATTGCTTTTTATTTGGTTCCAAAGTTTGTGAATATGTTTTTTGTCTTTAAATAATAATTTCAATATTATAACTGAAAATGAATTGTTAAATGTAACATATATATTATTCTTGCCAAAATGCCTTGTTTTTTTTGTACTACATAGTAAATTTTATTCCCACTTACATAGTATAGATAAATTCCAAAATATTAATAAAGAAGTGCAGGGGGCGTTTTATTTAAAGTTTGACCTAAATATAGACTATCGTAAACGAATCAAATAGTTGAATTCATAAGTGAATTCATACTGAAAAAAGATAAGAAATAAAATTTTAAAAATAATTTCAGATTTCGAAACTAAGATTATTTGTGTAAACATCGTTTAAAAAATACTGAAAATCACTTTTTATAACTGGTTCCTCCATCTTTATATTTTTTACTGCCTCTTGTTCCAAACTATGTTCTTCTTTAAAAACTATTTTTTTACTATCATTTTCATTAATTTTTTTAAATGTCTAGCTATACTCATGAATAATCTATTTCGTCCCAAAATTCAGAATTGTATTTCTAAATAATTTATGACGTTCTTTCATTCTATTTACAGGTCAAAAAGAGTTTCAAAGGAGTAAATAAATTAGACATAAATGTGTGTAAACGATTATAATTTTAAACGTTTCCTCCTATATCAAAAGTTGCAACGTTACCAGGAATCGTAATAAATTTCAAATACGATAACTTACATAATTAAACATGAAAAAATGACACATCGACCCCATTTGTGACGCCCCGCGTGATTTCGAACCTTCGAAAATTCGTTTCTATCACGCCCAAAGTTACGTTATGATTTAGGGCGGTACCATAAAAAAAGTTTCAAGTAAAGATCCCATCTGTCGCAAGTTTGTCGTGTACTTTTATGACAGGGGCTATAAGTCGGGATGGGAGAATGGAAAAAAGCGCGCGCACTCTAAAAATACTTATTCCGAGTAAGAGTATTATAAAGCGTTCAAGTTCTTTTAAGTTAAACGTTGGGTTAGGTTACGCTGAACGTCTTTTGGGTTGAATGAAAAGTATGTTAAGTTCCGCGCATATACTTTTCGTGCTTTTATCGTATTTTGCGGATTTAGTACTCGCGAAATACTCGCCTTATTTTCACTCATCTCTACTTTCCCTTAAGGCAGAGTCCGTATTTCGACAGTTTTGTTAGAATTTATTTGTTACTATCCATATATGAGAACGTGCATAGTATATATTAAACATTACCAGAAGATAAATTCGTATAGTCATGTCTATACTATTTTTATGATTAAGAAAAATATCTGTTTCCATATAGCTAGTGTCATTATAAATTTGTCGTCCATTAACAAAGAGATATGTTTTCTTGTTGGATTTGATGGTCAATAAAATTGTATTTATGTTAAAGAAATGAATATAATATTAATTTCTTACCAATGATACCATTGAAATTTGGTGAAATTATGTTTTTCTTAAAGTAATATTATTTTCAGTGAACGCTTGCTGTTTTTATTTAACAAAAGAAGAAAAAATTAGGAACGACTGGGCTCAGGTCCCCAGAGAGTCACGGGTTGGAAGTAATGCTATCATTTTTCCGCTGGGAGCACCGTCGAGTAAAAGCATTTCGCTAGATGATTTCCATTATGACTTTGTGAAAATAATACATTGGGAAGTGATTTATTGCCGAGAGATAACTTGATGAAACTTTTTAAAAATTCTATCCAAACTTACTTCTCTCCCGCACAGAGAGAATGACATTTTGAGTACAGGTGCTCAATTCTATAATTTATATGACTAATATTTGTTTTTATATATTTGTAAAATGTTACTTTTGTGAAAGGACAGTAAATACATACATTGTGAATTTAATATTCCTTATTCTTATATTATATTCTTATATTTTCTTTATAGTATCTTCTTATATTTTCTTTATAGTATCTATAGTATCTCCTCACTTAAGTGATCTTCCGACTTCCAATATATAATTTGATGAATTATTATATACTATTCACCTATCCTAGCTTTATCAGTGCAAGAAAGGATCATCGCTGTATTTTGCTTCATTTGCTTTTTTATCTAAAAATAATTTTCGAATATAATGGCAAATTTTCACGACTCTGTGGAAATTCACAGCTCTCTCTCGTCGGAGGTTGGCAATCTTATTGGTATTCTAAACTTGAATATAGCTGCTCTAATGAGTCCCCTTGACATAAATTCAAACCACGACAAAGTCACGATATCCTTCTTCTTCCAATACTTCTTTCGTCTTGGATTTTACTGTGCATGACCAGTCTTAAAACTTTATACGTCCTAGATATTATAATTTTCTGGCTTTAATTGTATTTGTAATTTCCATGGTTTTGTGAAGTTTTCCTAAGACGTAAATGTTTGTTACTCTGTCCGTTCATGATATATTTAGGATTTACCCATATCTCGAACACCTCCAGTTTTTTGGCGGTTGCTTCCTTAAGTGTCCATGCTTCTACTCCATAAAAGAGAGTTTTGAAGAAATAACATTTTGCTAGTCGAACTGTTGGCTTCAGATCTAAATTTCTATTTTGAAGTACTTTTCTTGTCAATAAAGTTAGCTGACACTCTCTCCATTCTTATTTTTTTTCGTTGGCGTATTCGTTGGAAGAATTAATCCATTAGTTATGAGATTCATATTATATAATTTCCGTTAATTACGAGATTCATATTATTTCTGTGATTTCTAGAAATTATCATGAATTTAGTTTTCTTAATATTCAAACTTGGACCATGTCTTTCACTAAGCTCAGCCACTCTTGTCCTCAATCTGCAGATCTTTTATATTTTCTGCCAGAATGACCGTACCGTCCGCATTTATAACATTACTCATTGGTCTTCCATTTATCCTAATTTCTGCTCTTTCTCTCTTTTTTTAACTTTTTTAGAAAATGTGTCAAGGAGTTTTGGTGACCGAATATATTCTTGCCTTATTCCTTTTTATATTAAAATTTCTTCTGATATTTGCCTGTCGATACAATATGACACCCTTTGATTACAGTACCAGTTCGAAATGATCATTAGGTCTCTTTGATTAAGATATTTGTATTTAATTGCTTTCATTAATTTTACAATAACTGCTAAGAGAGTAACATTTTGAAGTTATTTGATTTTAAAGTGACATATTAACGACTATTTGAAAAAATAATGCAGGCAAACAAAATTATAAAAAAGAAAATAAATCGTTAGTAGACTAAAATATCATTCAAAATTTTCAGTCCACAAGGTTATTTTATTTTTTAGATGAAACTGATAAAATCAATCTTTAATTATATAATCAGCAGTCTTATCAATTACTTAATGCTCGCAGTAGCGTCATGCACACTTTGGCACTCTTATGAAGTCGAAGAGTAATTTCCGCTTTTTTCCCAAAGCATGAAGTGGTTTTTTTATTTCAGTATGGGAAAACGAGAGTAGTTCCGACAAATAATGCAAACTTAACCTAGGATTTATTGATTTTCGCTCTAAATGGAATTCATAAAGCAAGAACACTCTTAGTTCGCTTTGTGAAATTATCATATTTTGTTGTTATTTCCTCGTCGAAACTCAGTTGCTAACTAAATAGAAATTTGAATTCAGTGGTCTTTATATATCTTACCAGAAATATTCGAGAAGTTCTTACAAGATTCCAAAAATCGCTGAAAATAATAAGTGTTTTTATTATTTGTTGAACTAAAAAAATGAAATTATTTTTATAATTTTGGAATAAAAACAAAATTGCCTGTTAGGAAAAAGGAAGCCTACGCATTAGTTTCTTTAAAATTCGAGAATTATTTGATCGATTGAAGTGGAGAGGAAAATTGTTAAATACAAAAATAAAATAAGCAACATATTAGTGTGAAGAAATAAAAAAAGATAAACATTTTGTATAAAATGCAGAAAACAATTCGTAGTGTTTTACATTGTCAGGTCAGTAATTTCTCGCATTGTCCTCAGTAGAAATATATGATATTTTTCTCATTTGATTCGAGTGTTAGGTACATACACATTTTCACCCGTAATATTTATTAATGACACAACAAACGCCTTTATGATAATCACTTCAGGTTCTATTTCGCCCGGTCCAGAATAAGCAACTAAAACATTCTCCGCTCACGTGCTTTCATTTTGAGAGAAGTGTTGGAATATGAATGACTCAATTAAGACTTACATTTTTTCATTTGCATTGCCATAGAACATATTCAACCGTTTATATTTAAAGAATAAATACCGCAATTTATTTTTAGCATACCTAATTTCTCTTTGAGTACATAACTTTATATAACTCTTTGAATTAAGAATCGCTTTTCACTCTCTAGATTTATATTTATATTAAATATAACACATGTATCACTTTTTAAACGGGAAATCGTATATTTTATAAAATATGTTTGGGTTTCGTTTTTATCACTTAAGTGATCTTCTGACTTCCAATATATAATTTGACGAATTATTGTATACTATTCACCTATTTTGGCTTTATCAGTGCAAGAAAGGGCCATCACTGTAATTTGCTTCATTTGTTTTTTTATCTAAAAATAATTTTCAAATGTAATGGCAAATTGTCATGTCTCTGTGGAAATTCTCAGCTCTCTCTGAACGAATCTCTGTCGATTCGTATAAACAAACAAATTTACTTTTAAAAAAACATATTTCACTTATATTCACGTTTATTTACAGAATCACATGTGTGTATAACAGACACGTTATTTGTTATCCTTGCATATGCATCTTTCCACCACTAATAAAAACGCAATATTTTTTTTCAAGTTGTATTAAAACTGTAGAATTATTAATTTAGTTAAATATAGCGCACATCATGCTTCAAATGAAGTTTTCACTTTAAGAAAAAATGCGGATAAAATACAAAAAAAACTGATGTAAATCTTCTATGAGCAAAGTAAGCATAATTAGAAAGTCAGTTAATTTTATTGTTACATATTTTTCCATATAATCGTTCGATAATTATCTGATAATCAAAGTAAAGTAACGTAAAGTGGTTATGTAGAATTGTAGAAAAATCATATTATTGTGAGAAGGCCTTTGTAATAAATTTCACATTTGGTAAGAATCACACATTATTTTAATTTTACTCACGAGAATAAAATTTACATATACAGTGGTGAATTTTGTATAAAATTTTCCAATAAATACATTAAACAAGTATTGATAGAAGGACAAACGGTTTTCATTACTTATTTTTATACGAGGACCCAGTTCCCATTATTACTGTAAAAATCAACGTTTAGCAAAATTATTTTACCACAATCATTAGTGATTTGTGGTCAAATAATTTTCTTTATTTTAAATATCATCATGTCGAACTAATTCAAATGTTCAGTGAGAATTTTCATTTGTTATATAATCATGAAAATAATACCTCAATTACATTATTTATTGAAGACCAAACTGTTAATCTTTTATCCGGGAAACGTTTATGTTATGGAAGCTCGAACATTTTAATTATTTATTAATTATCACGAGGAGAAAAATTAACATTTCCAGTACTGGATTTCTATATATATATGCACTAAATATATAATTCATTCAATAAACAATTTCGTTCAATAAATATTGATATTTCTTTTAATTAAAATATCGCGTGCGCAGTTAAATATTTCTTTTTATTATATTGTACTTGATTACATATGACAAACATTATTTGAAGTGTTAGTAGTGTTGTTTTCCTCATTTAAAGATTTAATAATCTGACATATATATTCTTTTAAACTCAGGAAAATAAATCAATATCAAGTTTTATTTAGATCAATAAGACATTATATATAACAATCTGCCCAAAATTTCTCCGAAAAACGTAACTTTGTATGAAGTCTTGAATTTTATCGTTGAATATTTAATACGAATTGACATCTGCAAACTTGGTGATGGCAACATTAACTAGATAAGTAAAATTTAGCTTTTGCGAATCACAAAATTATATTAAGGATATTATTTATTCCTCGGCTTCTATAAATAGTTTAAGTTAAAAATTTGAATTTATGTATTAATTTCAGATGAAAAAAATATTATTCCTTAAGTTAGCAACTAAATATGACGGCCGAAGGATCAGAACGGAACCCTATTGCGACACCGTCTTTTGTCCGTTCGCCCGTCCGTCTATCTCTCTGTTACGAGTCTCTAAATTCTAAATGAAATAAAATAGGGGACATCAAACTCATAAATATAATATATTTTCTTAACATAAACAGTTTAAAATATCACTATGTTGGAAGTTATAATTGGGTTCTAATATCTTTCATATCCTATATACAGGCAACAATTATTAAGCAGAGTTAAATGTTAATTTTAAGTAATGAAACAAAATATTTTTTATGCTTGTAGAGGACTTATTATCTAAATAACATTAATATTTCAATGTAGTTGAATGGAAACATTAGCCCTTCGGATTTAACAGGTTTATTCTATTATTTAGTTTCATGTTGTTTCTAGATATTCTACGAACTAAAGATGATACATTAAAATCGGTTTGATAAGATAATGTATTGATAAGTTTTAACATAAATACATATATACATGCATGTCCGCGATAAAAGGTCAGATAGAAAAGTTACCATGGCAATTGAAATAGTTCTGATTGTCCGAATTTCCTTTTGATCAATCTAATAGTGATTCGCAATCGCAATCGTGAAAGTAATCTCGTGTCTACACACGATATGAAGATAGCTTTACCAGTGAATGTAATTGTTTTTATTGAAAATAGGTCAGCGTATTTTATTCATTGTTCGTGTCAATGTATTTCACTTATTGTTTGTCGAGACGACAATAAACTTACAATGTCATCATACACGTCACTGACGTTTAATTTTCACGAGTTTTTGTTCATCCATTTTATTTTACCCTTAATAAATTATATTAACTGGATTTTAATGTCACATTACTATAAATAAACTCTGTATTTTTTCAAATATGTCTCAGAAGTGAATTAAATATTAGATTTTTTTAAAGTGTTGATAACCTTGCAAAATGCAGAAAGCTTAAATAGATAAGGCTTAAATAAATGTTATAAAGTCAAAATAATAATGATAATGAAGTGTTAAAAAGTCAAATTGCACTAATATTTTATTTGGAAAATGCTTGTTGCATTTACAAAATGTCGTTTTAAAAAATAAATAACTGATATAGAGATTGACATACTTGTCAATTAAGAAAATCTTTCAAAAGTGCGCGGCGAACATAAGTTATATATATAGTTAATACGATCCATTTGTAAATATCAGTGGAAAACAAAAAAAATGTAGGTATTTCGACGATAAAACACGTTTTATATCATAATAAATTTAACATTAATTATCTAGTTGGGTATGGTATAAAATGAATATTTAATAATAAAATGCCAGCGTACGTTTGAAAAGCGAATAACGATAAAACACAGTTTTAACAAACGTATAATTAAATAACGGTTTTCAATATTTTTTAGTGAGTTAAAGCTCAGATTTTTGGTCACATCCTAATCAATATTTTAATACATAAACTATATAATATAAATTAGATAAATAATATTAATATTTCCAAATAAGAGCAATTGAATTTCATGTAATGATATTATTACGAATATTTTTTATAGACTAAAAATCAATTGAGGATAAGTATTATTTGTCTCATGAAAATTTTGTGATGCAAATGAAATGTGTCCACTAGTGCAAAAGTTTGAATTATTTTCGTCGGTGTCTTTTTCCGTTATTTCCCTCCACGAACGGTAAAATTGTACTATTTCGATGCTTATTCTCAAAAACGTCTTTCATTATGTTTTAGTAAGTTATCGGTACCTGTAATTAAATAAAGTTTATGATATTTTAATTACATGACTTCTTTTAAATACGCCAACACCTACCCTTATTTTTTTAAATAATATAATCTACTAAATTTTTGAATCTGATGTCAAGTCAAAAAAGTTAGCATAAAAAGCTTTCATCCGTATAACAAAAATATTCCATCAGGCGGTCTTTATATGGACTATTGGCGTTTTCAATATAAAATATGATATCCATCCGTAGTGATCATGGCTACAGGCAATATAACATAACGCGAACACAATAAAACTTCTCCTGGTAGGCTATAAAATTCACTTAAAAAACGTTTATAAATGAATTATAGGTTCAATTTCTCAAGACTTGCACTCGACTTAATTTAACGCACATTCCGGGCCACTCGCTCAATACATTATATTGGCAATAAACTCAATTTATGCCCATAAAAGCTCACTCGAACATTTCCAGGCCGCGTCACCCCCTATACATGCTTTTCATAAAAAGCGTGTAGCCCACAGCACATACGGCGATAGTTTCGAGGCGTCGCGGCGCTAGACGGGAAATATGACGGTGACAACATAAGAGGCAGCATGAATAAATGACGAATCAGATCCGGCCAACACGTCAACAAGTGAATATTTCACTAGACACCGTGCGAGGGGTGGAAAATATTAAACTTAACATTCACGGGGATGCGGAAGTGTATTGAGGAGGGAGTATGTTATTGTGAGCGGAGATTAAATTGTAATACTCCTATGTGTGACAAAGCTGCCTCGTGTAATAATAGGCTGTCGTTCATACTGATGAGTGGGGTGTCTTTGCCTGTCAACTACGATATATTTTGATTTCAGTGAAAACTCCCTATTTGAAGGGAAAACTACAAGTGGTTTGTTTGGAAAATTAGGCAATTCTACTTTAGTAACCGATTGAACTTTATTCTTGATGTAGACTCAACTGCGGGTGTAGTAGTATGTACTTCGAAGTAATGTGATTACAAGTAAGGTTATTCGAAATAATATAAGTACTATTTTCAAATATATTATTCTATTAGGATTTTTAATGGATTTATTAGGTAGAAAATAATCTTACCCTAGTGAATTGGAAAAATTGTAAGATGGACAATCAAATCCATATATATTATAACAAAAAAAATTTGTGGAACACAGCGTTGGAAATTGGACTAATATCTAACAAATCCATTTATTAAGTAAAGATTTTGATGTATCTTTGTGCATTTATATTGGTAATGATGAGGTTAACCTAAAGTCACTTGAATGCAAGCAATTTATGAAGCCATCAAAATAGAAAAGGACATTAAAGCGAAAAAAAACAAATCGACACATAAAAAAGCTTTAGTGTTGCAAATTATTTCTCGATATGAACTCATTTGAAGTTACGGTTAGATACGTAGAAATTGATTCGTCAACAAAAGAACTATTATTAAATTTTAATTTTATACCAAAAAGAAAGAATTTACCTTAACAATTTTATTAAAAGTAAAACAGATTTATAAAACAAAAGAATCAGCCGTGAACAAGTCTGGCTTCAAAGGTTTCACACCTCGTTTGAAGTATAATTATTTTATTTATCCTAAGTCATAGCTAATATGGACTCCAAGCACAATAAACATTTAATTATAAGTATCTATTATAATAAAATATGTGGACTTATAGATTACGGTAAACATCTCCAAACTATGACTTTTAGAATTATCGTTATAGTTTTCCTCCAACATTTGCATAGACTTCGATTTTCCATTTCCAATTTTAGATTCAGTAATTTCAGAAATAAGGAAGAGGATATATCCATCATAATCCTTGTATATTTTGTTATTAATTCTAAAGACTTAACACAAAATTTAAACCTACTCTTGACTTTCGGAATACAACCCTAACCTTCAGAACCCACCCCTAATTATTTTACGTCTGTCTATACTTCCGACTGCAAGCGAGAAATACTCTTAATACTTTTAAACCCATCTAAATTTTTCCTAAATATTTTTTTTGTTAATTCTAAAAACCTAACACAAAAATTTGCACCTTCCCGATCTTCGGAACATACCCCTAACCTTCAGAAACCACCACTAAATATTTTATTTCTGTTTATAATTCCAACTGCAAGAGAAAAATAATCCTAATACTTTTAAACACTTCTAAATCTTTCCTAAATATTTTTTTTATTAATTCTAAAGACCTAACACAAAATTTAAACCTACACTTGATCTTCGGATTACACCCCTAACCTTCTGAAACTACCTCTAAATATTTTAATTCTGGTTTTACTTCCGACTCCAAGAGAAAATTAGTCTTAATACTTACCCATATATATTTTTCTTAATAATTTTTTTTTATAATTTCAAAGACCGTCCACAAAATTTGGACCCGCCCCCGACCTTTGGAACATAACTCTAAGCTTCAGAACCCACCCCTAATTATTGCATAGGATATATCCAGCATAATCCTTGCATATTTTTCAGTATATCTCTGAAAATAATGAAAAAAATATTTTTTGAGCCCCTAATAGTTAACCCTTTCAAACGATACCTTAATTCATATATATATATATATATATATATATATATATATATATGTGTGTGTAAGTATGTATATATGTGTATGTGTGTGTGTGCGTGTGTGTGTGTATGTATGTGTATAGTTTTAAAAGTGCGAGTTTGTGAATCTTTTTATGAGAATATGTTTCATTTCAAGGTTAGAATATTAATACATTACGATTAATACACGTCAATTTTTCAATTTAAAAGAAAATAAGATCTTTTTTCTTTATTTCATTAAAAAGATAACAGCCCTTTTCTTATAATACTATTCTCCACTTTTATATTATATTTATATTATATTTATTTTATATTATATATAAAATATTATAGTTTATATTATATTTGTACGTACTCGTATATCAGATTTAAACAAAATAAGTAGTATCGTTAACTTCAAAATTTTAAAATCACGTCATATGACGTGATATTGAGTTACAACAATTTTGTACGAAAATAAACTTATATACGAGTAGAACCCGCATAAATTTATGTGTAATTGTTTACATGTGTGCATGTATGTATGTATATACATATATATATATATATATATATATATATATATATATATATATATATATATATGTGTGTGTGTGTGTGTGTGTTTATATGTGTATACGGGATCTAATAAATGTGATTGTGAGAATTTTGGGACAGGAGCTGAAAGGGCATACTTCTTCTTTCTATGTACAATTTCAACAACATATCTAGAGATGGGTTCTTACCGTTTAACTTAGAGTTCTATTTTTTTTCTTTTGAGATATGGAATCCTAAAAGGGTCAATAAAAAGCAATATATTCACCGAATACTTTACATGTTGCTGAATACTACGTACATAATTGTTTGCCTTCCTATAAACGAAACGTAATTCCGCCAAGTCTTTTTCTTGTGGTCATACGAGAAGTGTTTCATACGAGAAGTGTTTCATAAAGACTAAACAGCGGAGCAACATACTTATCATTGTAAAATATTTACCCAATTATTAGTTTCATATTTTGAAACGTTTAATTTTTCTGTACAATGTAACGCACGTAAAATCACAGTACTGTGGCAGCGGCGTTTCATTTTGGAGAATTAACCCGAACATTTGAAACCATATTATTACTTCTAATTTAAGAGTTTGCATTTTTTTAATGATTAAAACATAGAATTTATTAACCAAAAGATAATCTTTCGTTATTCAAAGATGGTAAGGTTGTTTTTATTTTCATCCAGTCTATAATAGCTGTAGATACTAAGCAATATTATCGCACTTAAGGAAATATTATAGTATGTACGAAAGTAATATTTGACAACATTTCGAAATATAATAAAGAATATAAAAATTGTTTCATAAGTAAGCCAAAAATCTAAATCGTTTTAGTCTGGCGATTATATAATTTGTTAATATTAATTAAACTTTCCCCTAAAATGTTCAACGTGCGGGAGTAAATTATAATTACCTCTTTTCATAAAAGCTTTACATGCATATCAAAACGTAATTATATGTTAATATCTAACTCAAGTTTTTGAAGTTTAATAACTTTATAAATACAAGTTGGACACGTGAAAGTAAAGTTTGTGTTGCGCACGTAAAACGGAAGTTTTAAAGTTTTGCTCGTGGATCAGGATGGGTACCTAATTTGATGTCGAAATGATGGATCTAGGTTAAGTTTGGTACTTGTACTTGTGGCTTGGAAACGAGGCGCAGACTGTATGAACTTGTCTATTGTGAAGGTGTTTTTATTAATTTGTTTGTTACGAGAAATTTCTATGAGTATTTTAGCGTTAATTATGAACTCAAGATGGTAATTTGGCTAAAAGTTCAGTAAAATTAATTAAATACATCTTTTAACAATTTGTTTTAAATCGACTCACGTCTTATTATCGTGTAGGTTTCTATAAGTTTTCACGAACCTAATTAAAAGATCATCGAGTTTTTTATAATTTAAAACACGCCTAAAACCAAATTCTGGACCAGTCACGTTTGTAAATTTGATATTAATCGGTTTAAATATATTTTTACAAAAAACATTGGCAATTTCATTTATTTACTATTTTATTCTAATCACATGGTAATATTATGCGAATCTGTTAATAAAAAGTCCATAGAATAATCAGTCGCATAAAAAAAACACAATTTGTAGATGATAATATGATTGTAGTAGTTTTAGAAATGTTCGCAATTTCCAATTTAATACGAATATTCGACAATTAAAAATATTCGCATAACCAATTAAATTTTTGCAGAATCGTCTCTATTAAATATTGTACTTCTTTATGCTACAGATGTGTAGGCACGTACGTAAAATGCATTGCATGATAATACATTACTATGTAATTTGAGTTAATTATTAGTCTTGAAATTTGCACACGCAGGTTTGTTTAGTGAACATAAAGGCATTTCGTGACATTCAAACGTAACTATATTCCTAGAAACTATATCTAAAAATGTTTTCATTTTTACGGCTTCTGAAATCCTTGAAAAAAATAGTATTTCTTACAATCTCGTTAATTAGAAAGTTATTATGATGAACAGTTTAAAATTTTATTCGAAATATTCTATCATATCCTTCATATGAACGAAAATATATAGAAAGGTGGCAAAAGGGAAGTTTCTTAATGGACTATATCGATTTCGAGAGACAAAATATAAAGACCCAAATGTTAATTCCTTTGAAAATTATACAGCCAAGTTTTAACGAACATAATTCATACGCAAAGAACTTTAAAGTAACTTTATAAATAGGCCCGTTGGAAACCTCTGTCTTTATATGTAGCATACACGCAAACCGGTCGTGTAGCGTTCATGTGCCAATGAAAGCAAGGAAAGGTATGAATCTATCTTGGAAGAGGTAGATACGTTATTAATACTGAATATGTAATAAAAGACACGATTGCCGTATTAGGAAAGTGAGCCGATAAATTTTTGTGGGTAAGTAGTTCAAGATATTTCATATTGATAGGTATATTCATCATTTAATTTTGTAATTTATTAGAAAATAAATATGTTATGTACCAGTAAAACTTCGACCGCAATAGTTTGTCACAGACATTAATATTATTTTTTTTAATTTCTTTACCACGACCTAGGTTTCGTTGTATTATAATAAATAAATAATATTACGGTATTTTAAAAAACTTTGTTATTGAAAAACGTTACTTTTAAAACACCTTAATTTTTTTCTTACAGACTCCATCGGGGAAGAAAATTAAATCCTAGTTCAATATTGGGGAGATAATTTATTTCCGTGATCATGTAATTTAACCACACGTTCTTATAAAAGTTTTAAACTAATGTAACTATTATGGTGTGAGTTAAGATGCGTTTAGGTAGAGAGGCTTTTAGAATGAAATTACAAGAATCCGTTTTTCGCATCGGCACAACAAACCTAAAAAAAATCCACAGACAGAATATTGTGTTTTAATATTTAAGTTTAAGATGTTTCTTTTAAATGAAATTAGATACACGTTTAATTTTAAGTTATTAATTTTGTAGATGAGTTTTGTAATTGAAAATATAAAAGTCTGAGTCATTGGAGGATACAAATCAATTAATTTTTAATTCAAAGAAAATTTTTAGAAATAATACATTTACTTTCACTCAACTATTTCATGCCTGAAGACTTGAAACATAGACAATAAGGGAAGGTACTGTACATAGCATTAAATTTATATATCATTAAATACAATATGAACAGTGGAAAAAAGAGAGAAAATGTACAGGGCAGAGTACACAGGAATGTAAATTACAGGAAATAACTTAGGTGAGAAAATACTTCCCGAAGGATTTTCAAATGCGTTTGCTGAAGGAAATTCCTTATTTCGCAGTCGACTTGCTCCCACATTTTCGACAGTGAGACAGTGAATAAATCACTGGAAAACGGAACACAATGTTTTTTGTTTATTACAGGTTTTTGCTTCAGGTTTGAGACTTTGAATTATAGACTAATATTCGGCAAAGTGTTTACGTTAAATGAAAAGTGTTTTACGAAAAAAGAATATGTACACTAAATATTTTTTTGATAATTTTACTGTTAATGTGAAGCATACTTTGATAATTTTTAATTGAAATTAAGCACTTAATTATTTTTAATGTTTAGTTCATACCACGACTTCTGTCATTGTTGTTCTCCAATTTATCGATAATAACTCGGTCGAGTCTATGTAATTAATTATTTATTGAAATAAAATTGTTTTAGTTATATTTTAATAACATAAGATGTTTGATTGTCTTCATTTAGTTAGTTATTATTACTCTGCCCTTTGCAATTCGTTATTTTTAGATTCTTGTACTTTAAAAGGAAAAGCCGTTTTTGTCAGAAACCGCTTGACGAAAAAAACTTAACAATAATAAAGCATATTAAACTGAACTTGTTTCAAAAGATTACAATCAAAATAATCCTATGGAAATTTTAGGGTAGGTGGATAAATCGAGTACTTGAAAAAGTTTTATTTTAATTCTTTTTATGGCGTAGTTTCATTAAAAGTTGCAAAAATAAGTTTTTCTGAAAAATATGCATAAATATGTCACCCAATTTATTTCCGAAACTGAAAATTATGAAAAAAAAGGATTTATAGAATTCCACGAAAATATTTTACGAAAATTACAGCGTAGGTATATTCTAATGTAATTTTATATTATAAATAAAAAGGAAATACTATATAAAGGAAATACTTTGTAACCTTATATGATTTTAAGAGCCTAAATATATATGGAAAACATATGACGTAATTTCTATTTAAATACGTATAGCATTCTGGGTAAAGTTATACGCTTATAGCACTACAAATTAGATAAAGTGTATTTGGCTTTTAATATATTTTTTCGATTGATGTTGTCTGCGAAAAGCGTGGTCAATATTTATATTACACTCTGTATTTAGATGGCTTATCGCATGAAATTACCACTGTCCACTTCTTTTCAGGGAAATTTAACTTTTTAGAAAGTGTGCCTTCTATACAAAAATTTAATAGCATATATCGGCCTATATTTCATTTCTATTATTGTATTGGCCTTGTTAAATGTATAACAGTTTTTAATTTTTTTTTTTACACTTTGGAAACAAAAATATTAAAACCTACTCACCACTCTTGCATCGCCCTTCGTGAGCTACCGAGATATCGCGACCTGTGCGACAAGCAAGCCGCTCCACGTGGCAGCGGCTCCGGTGCGTGAGGCCATCCGTGCCGCACACGGGTACGCGCGAGTCCTCGCATGCGCCGCCGCACGCGCACGACGCTACGCGCGTTTCGTTTAGTCTGCACACGCCGCCGGTTGCGGCGCAGTCGAGCTGTTCGCAGGGATCTACGAAAGGGATACATTTCGCATGCGTTAATATTATATTTTAATTTATTTAATAAGAATCGTTTACATAGTTATTAATATTGTAATTATATCTTAATTGTAATTATAACGGTAAAGGAAGGAATGTTTAGGCGGTTAAACATATGCACAGGGAAAAATTGACGAAAAACTGTAAGAAAGTGAAAAGAGAAGATTATGATGATCCAGAAAGATATGGGAGAATACAATTGAGAAATTTCCAGAAAGTAGTGATATAAAGAGCCATAAATAAAATAGGGCGTATGAGGAAATATGTGGGATAATTATGCTGTCATATACAGGAAGAAAGTGATGTATACAAATGTCAAAAAAAATTATGCCTACTGAAGAAAAAATAAATACGAAACATGCCACTTAATACATTAAATATATGGGTTAATTATTACGTGATATTTTAATCCAACACAAAAAATTTTAAAGGCCAATTCTGGTGAATTATTTTTAAAATAATATCTAACACACAACTTCATTATTGGCCTAATTGAAATTTATATCAAATAATCGAATAAAAAAAGTTTGTTATCTTTTTCTAACACCACGCAGGCAAAGCTATCGGCAAAAAACTATATATGTACGAGTATTATTATAAAATCATTAGTACTATTATAAAACCTTTCGAGTATGAGGGATGAGGAGAATTTGTATACTGAATATTTTTGAAAAAAAAAATTTGCGTCTCCGGCACGCCCATTATTGAAAAGAAGCCAAAATTTCTTTATTCAGAACTTTTGGTAGCTTGTTTCTTTGCCATAAAATTAGGTAAAAATAACTAAATATAACTAAAAAAATACCTATTTAACTCTCATCCAGTTAATTCTTGAGGTTCTTATTAATATTCAGGCTACGTTTTGTCTCTAACATTGAATTTAAACCCTGTTGACTAAATTGGATTTAATATTTAATAAAAACCGCTCACAAAATAAGCATCCAGGGCAAAGAATTGATTAATATAAATTCTAACAACTTATATATAAACTCAGCTTTAGGTGAGATATGTTACTTTTATTTCGGAATCTTGACATTTAAGATGCAGTCAGCAGCAGAAACGCACTTTAATTAAGTCGTAAGAAAAAGCTAATAAGATGGTATTTACATCTGGTAATGTATAAAATGAAGATAAAATATAAGTATAAAATTTAATCTAATACTGAATAATCGTGACAAAATAGTCAATAAAATACCGCCGTAAGTAAGAAAAAGGGAATCAGAAATATTTAAAAAATTAAAAAAAATTGTGTGTGTACTTGTATACGCGCCTTAGAAGTTGTCCTTTTTTGGTATAATAATGGTAAATAATTAATGGAAATAAATAAACAAAAGGACTGGAGTGTAATTGTAATTACGGTTTGTAAAATCTAAAAATTAAAATTTGCTAGCGTGACCCGTGCGAAGTCTTCGCATTATTTATTCTATTTTACTAAAATTGATATATAGAGGCGCAAGTATCAAAAGCATTGAGCTAAAGCGCCACTTTATTTATACGTGAGTGGATTTAAAATTAAACAAAAATTTTACCGACCGTCAATCATATTGCCGTTGAGCCGTTAGATGGCAGCATTGCTGTTTTGTGTATATAATTTTAATAATTAATTAATTTGCAAAAACAATAGCAATAATAAATTTTGTAGTTGTGGATGCCGGTAGAACAAGCAATTATCTATAAAATTATATATAATTTATGTGGTAGTTGTGAGGTTTTTTCTAAAAAGGGAGTGTAACATCTGAAGAAAGCCAGCAGAAAAATAAACTATGAGGTATCTATATTCACTTTACGAAAGAAATACGCATTTCCCTCTTGCCAACTCATGCTCGCCTGGTAGCTGCGATAGTTCAAACAAAGTTGAAGCGCGATAATTGGGAAACGGTCTGGCATAATGGAAAGCCAGCAGATAAATAAAATTGTGAACGTCAATGATATGTCGCCATTGATCTAAATATCAAGATATGGCCAAAAGAACATTAAACTCAACAGCAAATGACAACGTCAACTCATGTGCGCCATCTGTTGCGAGTAAACGAAATTACTTTGTTGGTCACATGGCCGACTGTATGCGATCGTAAATGTAATAGTGTCGTGACGTTATCTTATTTTATTTATTAAACAAATTAAAAAAAATGGTTTTCAATTTGTATGCATGTGTAGTGATATGACATTGCTTAAATACCTTGGAATCTATGTAAAGTAATAAAACAATTTTTTTTATATAACAAAAGGCAATTATAATAGGTAAATGAAATGGCACTATACTATATAAATAAGGTGTGGAACGATACCGGGATATTGCGTACCTATAGTTGTCGTCATTGGTAAGACTATTATGCAAGAACCGATATATACTTCATTAGTTTACATGTTGTCAGAAAAGGTTAAGATTTAGAAAAATAAAATTAATTTATAAAAAATTACAATGTTATAATACTCTCCTAATTACTTTAGTGCAAAAATGGTAATGTGCAAGATATATGAGAAGATACCAATTCATTCAGTATCACATTTAAATATAACAAAACACGAATTTTCATCAACTCTGTCAATACGTACAATTTAAAAGTTATACCAAATATTATTAAATCATTTTCAATTATATTATGCTTTGTTGTTTTGTTTACCTTTACAAAAAATACCTTTCTAATTGCTCCCTGCTTTAAAAATGAATCAAACATTTGACATAATCAATTTAAATCGGTTTTAGAGAGTGATAGGCAATATCGATTTGTTTGCAAATATTTCAAACTAACTGTGCCTGCGATTTCTTTCGCGTGAAATTCGGAATAAGAAAAGTTATTAGAATTTTTTCTCTCTCATAAATTCTTGCCTTTGGGTATAAAATACCATCTTACCAAATTTTAATATAATTTATCCAGTGGATTTTGCTTGATTGACGTATAAGTAACAGATAGACAAAAATTCTAAAAAAAGTTTTTCTGGCTTCTATTATCATTCCATACGTTGAATCAACCACTGTTTTAAAATATTTTCCATGTAAAGGATTCACTCTATTACGTTTTTATTATATATATATATATATATATATATATATATATATATATATATATATATATACATACATATATATATATATATATATATATATATATATATATAATGCCAAAATCTCTTCGCGGCCGCCTGAAACCAAAAATATTCTCCCCCTCCACCGCGTTCCTTCTACTAGCGCCCTGCCCTACGCACACAGTATTACCAGAAAAATAATTTTACCACCAACTCCGGGAATTCGACCCATATAAATATATCTGCTTGCGATAGTACGACACATATTTGCATCGATTTATGTGGTGCATTATTTTGGCTTATCTTCAGTATTATTATGACCTCCATGTTAAATTTCTAAAATTTTCGACCGCAACCAATAGCCAAAGAATTAAGGTTAAAATTATTAAACACTGTCACATTTTACCGTTTGTGTGTGTGTGTGTGTAGGAGAGTGCGGGTATGTGTGAGCGTGCGTGCACGTGTGCATGTGTGTGTGTGCGTGTGCGTACGTGCGTACCAAAGTGTGTACACGTTAATCTACAAAATTATGTTGGTACCTTTCCCAATAATTTTTTGAGTTTTTTTTTAAAACAATTAGCATAGTGTCTTAAAGTAAAAAGTTAAAAAGTCCGCTGTTTGAAAATAATTAGTCCCGTAATAAAGAAAATCGAAATGGAAAGAAACATTGTTTTATATTGATTAGCATTCAATGTTGTGATGACATTTCTACTTATATTATACAATATCCGTTCGCATTTTCAGGAAATTAAAGAAGGCAAGAATGAATGAATTTAACACTTGTTTCTTTCACGCGTCTCCCTAATCCTAAATACAATGATTATATATGTAATAGGCAAAATCTTCGAAAATTGCATATAATAACGAAAATTTCAAATATTACACCAAATACCCCAAAGACATCTGCCAAATCCCTATTGATTAAAAAATTAAAGTTTTTATTTTTCAGTATCAAGCAATTAAGATGTTTTAATTCGGGTAAACAATTTTTTTAAGAGGTGACAAAACCGACGAAAATGGCGCGTTTCTGTTAATAGATTATTATTACTTAGATATTTTAAAATTACATAGATAATTTAAAATGAAATTAAGTAATAGTGTTTACGTACGAAAGTAATCCTCATTTGTTTCTTTCGCAGTGATATTTTTGTAGGTGGGAATAGCATAAACCGGCATTTTAAGCGATGTCGTCACAGACAAACCACACGACCATTCAGAGTAGTGTCTTAAATTGCACTGACAGCCGCGTTTTGATACTACGCATTTTATGCGTATTATTTTTGGACACACCGTCGCGCGTATTCTCGCCTTTTGGAGTACTCATTATTCTAAGTATAGGTAATTATAATTTGAAAATTAAACTATCTAGAAAATTTCTCGATTCTTTTTTCTAATGAAAAGAAGTGTATACTTAGCAAACTGCAAAATGATTTTAATAACCTAAAATAGTAGACATTGCTCTCAATAATTAAAAACACAACTGTGTATAAGCATGTGTGTCTTTCATGTATATACTTTGTCAACAAGTATATGTGTTGACTATATTTAATCAC
Source organism: Druceiella hillmani (assembly GCA_039881145.1). Lineage (NCBI taxonomy): Eukaryota > Metazoa > Arthropoda > Insecta > Lepidoptera > Hepialidae > Druceiella > Druceiella hillmani. The sequence continues at coordinate 27,439,593 of JAYKKI010000001.1, forward strand.
TAAATGTCTCAAACCTATGAACATTGTATATTTACATTTCCAGTTTTATATTTATCGGTTTTGTAGTTTTTGAGTTATTGACATGAAAGAAAGACAAATACTAATTAATTTTTCTTCTAAGGTTTATATATGTATATATATATATATATATATATATATATATATATATATATATATATATATATATTTATATATGTGTGTGTAAAAAAGTCTATGCATATCTCCGTATTAAACGCAAGAATTTAATTGCTAATCAAGTAAACTTTAATTAATTATGAAAATTAATGAATATGCTGACAATTTATTCTCATTTATTAATATTAGGTATTTAGTAATTTATAATACAAATAAACACATACTCAATTCGAAACAGTCTGGCAGTTGGCCTATTATAGAAATCCAGCAGTAAAATAAACTATGAAATATCCATATTCACCTTATGAAAGAAACACGCATTTTTTTTCTTATCAACTCATGATCGCCTGGTTGGTACTATAATTGGAACAAATGCGGTCACAGTATAACCTTTGACTATAAAATAATCGCTTGACGACACAATCATCAAACAAACTCTTTCATAGTCATACGCGGCTAATATTTCGGATAAGTAAATCGATAAAAAAATGTTGTGAGCAACTTCAGGGTGACGTTTTTTCTTGCATAGTTGCCAACTTCATGCTATATTCTTAAAATTTAACTCTCATCGTTTTTTCATAACGCCTAAAGAAGTATAATTTTAAAAAGCATAGAGTTAAAAATTATGACGTAATTATTTTCATTTTCTATTATCCTTGGTCATACTGTTAATGATTAATTACGGTTAACTAGCGTGAATTAAGTATATTTATGTAATAGTTAGTAAAATATATTAAAATAAATTACTAAAAATAAACATTAATCAAAATCACAGCATAAGATATTATAGATAGACATAAAGTGAAAAAATAATTGATCTACAGTTGATGGTATTATGTTATCCTTTTCGTTGATTTATAATTTTTCATAAATAATTCACTGATAATTATATTTAATTTGATCACTATATCTGGAATAACAGGTATTATATAATAAAAAGGCTGCTAGGTAGTCTGGTGTGCTAAGTTTCTCCTATATAACAGCAAAAATGTCTCAAACTTTACTTTGTAGTATGTGAAGAAAGTGTCACTTTTAATTTATACCACCTTCGTATTAGAGATAAATTCTCTTTCTTTCTTTATTTATTTACCTACTTTAATGTATCTGATTGACACATATGGCGGACTTATTGCTACGAGAGCAATATCTTACAGCCAATCATAACACTACTCCAGACCCGTTCGGCGAACGGCCGGGAATCGAAACCGGGTCCCCGCGGTGCGCTGCATCATCAAAGGCCGTAAGCTTTGTGATCAACCCAACACACCATGGCGACGACGTGATGTGACGTCTTTTAGACTTTGATTTCAATATAAACAATTGTGACGATGTGATTTTCGAGTGAGGTACTGGCACATAAGTAAATTGTTTCTATCGGGAAAATGTTATTATTTATTTATTGTAGTACAGAGTCTTATATATTTAAAGGGTTAACAATATATATTACAATTACTTATATATTACAATGTTACTGACTGGTTTCCGTAATAATTTATAATTATATTCAATTATTGAAAAGAATTTCAGATAAAGATTCACTTCAATGTAAATACAATTTGCTGTATATAAATTTGTATTATTTATATGTCGAGAAGCAGAATATATACGTCTTTTTAGCGAACCTTCGCGTACAGGTGAGAGGTCTGCAGGAAACCCAATAGTGGATTTCATCTCGGGGACAATTGGATTTAAACAATTCAATTTTGTCTGCAGCGTGATATAAGCATACGGGTTTAAGTCTTATCCTTTATGAAATCCGTATTTCATACCGTATGTGTTATGAGTATCCAAGTACGAATATTAGCAACTTTGTATTATATACATGAGTTAAGGATAAGATAAACTTTATTGTAATAAGTTCATAAAGCTACAATCATAAAAGGAAATTTTATTGTATATATGTTAGAAAATAATCTAATTTCTTTATAACCTGGATTAATAACATAGACAGTGAAGCATTCTTTAAAAAATTTCATTAATATTTTAGGAAATTTTTTTAAGATTCGGTTGAAACATCATGTGTTATTATTCAGATAGGAGTTCTATGCAAGGATAAATGACTATTTATGATGGTCGCACTGTCATTAATAGTAAAGGAAGTTTAAGTAAAAAGGATATCAGAATGCTTATTATGACATATGGCTTATAATTTTTTTCATAAATTCTTTAAAATGAGATATAGGGCTATAAATATTAATAATGTGCATACATTTTTCCAATTTTTTTATACGGAAAGCTCTTTATTCCTAGATTTCCATTATAAAGGAGTTGAGAATAAAAACAAAACTTTCTTTGACTGTGTAATTGCGAATTTCTAATCTTTTCCAACAAATTTCCAGAAAATAATTTTTGATGGAGCGTCTAGTGGTGCAGAATTAATTCGAAGGCAAAAAACGAGGTGAATTGCAATCCGATGGACAGACCTGATAAAGACGGTAAAGAGATCAGTATTACAGAGTATTTTAAAAATACTACCAATCGACTGAACTGAAAATATATAGTTAGAGCAGCCATCCGAGTCGAGAGGAATGTGGACGAAGACCAACCATGTACATCATCGCCGAGACCACAACTATTCTGACAAGAGTGTGATGACAATGGAAACATTACCAAGTTATAACTGAATTTTAGCACGTAAATATCTTTTTAGCCACAGGATTGGTTCAATAATTGAAGTTCACTTCGTTAGATCAATTCTACCATATCTACAGTACTTCATAAGGGTAATCTACTTATTTACATGGATATTTCAATAATAATTAAAATATTTTTCATTTAATATTTATATTAATATTGGATAAAATTAGAGTTATGGTCATGTGTATTGTATTCGTATAACGCTATGTTCCACCTGTTAGGTTTTTATTGTGTATTACTAAATGAACTATTCTCTGTTATTAAATAACGTAGATATCCATAACGCAAGGAGTTTTCCAAAATCCCACTTCTAAAGCGATGAAAAAAATATAGCTGATTTATATACGTGTTTTCAATAATTTTATCCATTTTATTAATTTGAGGCACATATAATTTAAAACATATAATTTCTTTAATATAAAGTTACCTAATGAAAATAAAAATAAGAAAGTATTTTTTTTTAAATATCCCTCGTTTTATCCAAAATATGGATATTAAAAACATCAAATTCTATAAAGATACCAACACAATTTCTGGGTTAAAGTTGCTTTGAAAACTGTAAAAGTGGAAATTGACAGACTTAACCATGTCCCAAAATCCACGTCGATGAAGTCGCGGAGACAACAACTAGCGTCATATAAAATATGAAAATTTCATTTTTAATTTCACCAAATATTATTTAACACCCTTATTTTAAAAAAGGAACCTAATCTTAAATTCAATTCAAGTAGAGGAATTACTAAAACCCCTCAAACCTTAAAATCCAATTGTCACGTAAACACACAACATAAGGTCCACGAATTAATATTTTCCCGATTTTCGTACGTTCACTCGCCCAAAAATATGAAATTTGGCGCAGTGTGCATATAACGGTTTCCATTGTCCGCGCTTTCCTAGACTCCTGCCTATCTGAAGGATTGTATCTCTTGCAAGCTGTGCCAGAAGGGACCACGTAGATTGTAATGTCATCGATGTGAACTAAAATCCATATAAACGGTTGTATCTTCCAGTCTCGTACGATCGTACGAAGTAGGAATATTAAGTATGTTGGTTTTCATTAAGTTACAAGTTAACGTAAATTGAAAGAGTAAATGAAACATCATAAATTTTATTAGTTTTGGATTAAAAATTTACTAATATTTTTAGTTGCTTTTATTCAGTTTTACTTATATCTTTGTTATTTCATTGATGAGGAGTAGAATTGGTTAACCATTTTCATTCAACTTCCTGTGAACTTAACAATTTTGCGCATTCATATTCTTTTTAACCGATTTCAAAAGAGAAGGAGGTTCTCAATTTGATACTATATTTTTTTGGTGTATCATAACTCATATTTCTGGCAATTAGCAACAGATTTCGCACAGCACAGGCTGAGTTTGGATGATTTAGATCTAAAAGTAACTAGTAATAAAGTATTTAAAGTTTTGACATGATTAAATGCAGCATAGATCAGTTCTTTAGTAGAATCAGAACACAATGGTGGAACAGAAAGGTGGTATTATAATTATAAATAACATAGATGCTGAAGCGTTCCTGACAATTTTCATCGATATTTTCGGGAAATTGTTTTATGATTCGTTTGAAACTTCATACGACTGTAAATTTTATCATTATGATTGTATACATATATATATAAATATATATATATATATATATATATATATATATATACATATATATATGTGTGTGTGTGCGTGTGTGTATTGTTTGTGTGAATATTTATTGTCTTATATTATCGTGTTGCGTTCACTCGCTCTAAACTTCACATGTTTGGTCCAGTGAACGCACGAAAATTGGAAAAATATTAAATTGTGGACCTGATATTGTGTATTTACGTGACAATTGTATTTTAAGATTTGAGGGATTTTAGTAATTGCCCTATTTGAATTGAATTTAAGATTAAATTCCATTTTTAATAAATACAAGTGTCTAAATAATGTTAAGTTTAATTTTTATATGACGCTAGCTGTTGTCTCTATGACTTCATCCGCAGATATTTGGGACGTAGTCAAATGACTATCTATCCATACTAACCATCTTTTACTTCTACAGTTTTGAAAGCAAAGCTTATCTCAAATAAATCTGTCAATATCTTTATTGAACTTTTTAAGTTCATAACCAAAGATCTAATTTTTATGTTTTAAATAACATGTTCCACTTGTCAGTAGAATGGACAAAATGAATGAGTACACTTATATAGATTTTCATTCCTTTATAATATAGAAATACGGTTGGAATTTATTTAGATGTGGAAGTTCATTCGTAGTCGGTATCTATGTTATATGGTAACAGAGTATTTTAGCATTATCATCAAATATTTGTTTTAGGGAAACACAATAAAAATCTAGCAGACGATACCCGGCGTTATATGAATACAATTCCCGCGCCTATATATATATATATATATATATATATATATATATATGTGTGTGTGTTTATATATATATGGATATTATATATAAAAGATGATAACAGGAGAGAAGGAGTAAACTCATATAGTTAGGACTTGTTTGACTTTATGTAATCAAGACTGCAATACAGTAAACAAGTATGTAAATATCTAGAGGTACATAAAACGAATGAAGTAACTAAGATGTTAGTAGATCTGCATATAAGTAAGTATATACAAGCAGCTAGATTTGTAGACATTAAGTAAGTCTATACATACTTATTTTATATAGAAGAGGGCATGAAGTAACTAGGACATTAGAAGACAGGCTATATACACAGGTATATACGAGCTTGAAATACCAACTAGGTTGACGCCGAAAGAGAGATGGGACATTTCCAATAGTATGCCCGTATTTTCAGTGACTACTTATCTGGTGGTCATTTGAAATTAAAAAAATCTCTGCAAGCTAAAGAATGAACCTGGCAATTTCACAAAAACAAAAGTAAGTCGTTTATAGCAATGACGTGATATTATATAGACGTGTCATTGGCGCCCTGCAAGTGGCTCTAAAAATTGAAATAATTTAGATAAATTTTGAAACTATTATTTCTGTTATTTACTTGATTTGTTGATTGGTTCAATATATATTAGATGGTAATGTCAATATATATTAGATGGTGGCGTGTGTGACGTAATTTAGAGCCTTATATGATGTTCGTTTTATATGGGTATAACGTGTCTAATATTATTTACATATCAAAAATAGTATTTTTATACTTATATAACTTAATAGCGTTTATATTATAGTGTGGAAAATGTGTGGAATAGCGTGTAGATACTGATAATGTGTTTGTCCTACGTATGTATTTTTTTGTGATTTTATTTCGAAAATATTAGTACGGTTGAATAAATTATTTTAATTTATATTTTTTTAAAGAATTATTTAAAAAAAATATTTAAGTGTTAATTATCAGATTTTAGAGCTATTTCTTATGAAAATATTGAAGAATATTATAATGATTTGCGGTGGATTGTTGCCTTTTCTCCTGAGCTTATTATTTTTCATTTTAATTTTATTTTTTTAATAGAAGCAAAAATAATTAAAGGGAAATTTATGCGATAAAAAATATACGTGAACAAGAAAAATTATATGAAAAAGGAAATATTGTCAGAATTTCATGTTATATAAATTCAGTAAAACTTAGTTTTTGCAATAAGCAAAAAAAATTATTCGGTTTTATATTAAGGAGTTTTCACAGAAATCAATATTTAGAGTAAATATATATCATGAGATAGGTACGTCATTAATTATGGAAATCTTGGAACTTGTTAAATAAAGTCTGCCCTAATTTTAAATTTGTCAGATGTACTTGCTTTATTGCGGAGATCTCGACTTTTGATATTCGATAGTGAAAGCACAATATCTTCATCTTTCACGAGACACCAAATGTGAAACCTTGAAAGCTAGTATATAAATATATATATATATATATATATATATATATATATATATATATATATATATACATATACATTAAACAAAATTGGTCTAAAATTGTTTGCCCTCTTTATTGGGAAAAAAAGAAAACGTCTGAAACTGTACATCGATCTATACACTCATGATACATAAGATGTCTTCATACATCATTATATTTTTACTTTTTGGTAAATATTTCTTGTAGAAATGAGGTATTTAATTCCATATTTTGGTACAATCATTAAGCACAATCGTTAACATGCATATTTATTCTGTTTGTCGTAGCCAAGTATGTTATCAAAACTAAATAAAACTAAATACGTTGACAAAGTTTCAAAACAAAATTAACCCCTGATGTGTTATTGTATAAAGCTAAATCTTGGCACTCTGTTATCTATACATATAATAAAATTGTAAGAGAGTGAATTCTGTACATAGGAAATATTTTTAAAGAAGTGATAGATTTGACTTATAAAATGATATTAGAAGCCGGAAAAACTTTTTTTAGAATTTTTATCAATCTGTATGTATGTTAATTTGAGCAGGTAACGCGCAAAATATAATTTGAATGAAATTTGGCGTGGTAATATATTCTATACCCAGGAGCAACATACAAGAGAAAATGTTTCTTCTAATTATACGCGAACGAAGTCATAGGCACGACTGCTCTATTTAATAAAATAAAATTTAAATTGTATTACGAAAATAATCAAGGATCTAAAATAGGAAATAAATCATGTAAATAATATACGTATTTTTTATTCTCGCACCCAAGTGCCAATTCAAAAATGGATTTCTGAAAGACTTAAAATTAAATTGTCCTGGTATTTGTCCCTCATATATTGTTTTTCATTAACAATAAAAGCAAAATACGCAATTAAGGACTCCATGAAATTTTTATGAGGCTTTATTATAAAATTTAATTATTTTTATATTAAATATTTTTGGGCCACGAAACATCCAATTGGTCTATAATTATACCACTTAATTACAAAAATTATATTTTAGTCACCAAGTTCTTTCCAAACATTTCAACTCATCTTTCTGTATTTTCTATTTCTATTTCAAGTTGATTTGAAATAATAATAACTCATGGAGGCAACAAGTTCAACCCACTCAATTCCGCAACTCAAATCAGACAAGTTTTAGTTATTTATAGATTTCATTTAAATTATGACATTTAAGTCCCGACATTAGAAGGTACTTATTACCGTTTCATCCTAGATGGCGGTACTTAATATAAAGTGAAAATATCGTATGTTATGGTAATTACTAAACATTGGGAAAATTCCCGGAATATAATATGATAAAATATAACGATAGCCGACATATTATAATTGCATAATAGTTAGTTTTATCTACTTATCATATCGATAAAAATTATACGTAATACAACAATAGACGTTGAAGTAAAATCATTTTTTAAAATGTTTTTCAAATATTATTACATTTTTAAAACAGAAAAATCCTGACTTAATTTAATTTCGAATAAATTGACAACATAATGACAAGAAGAACAGTAACTGACGGGAGACGTGGACTAATGGTTTCAAAATTATCTAAATTTTTTTTATTATTATTGCAGAATATTTCTTATACGCTATTTCTGCTTATAATTTGATAAAAAATAGGATAACTAATTCAATGGAAATTGAAATTTTTTATTTTATTCTTATAGAAATAATTGCTCAAAATGATTACCATAAATTGTTCGAAAAGCGAACTCGGAGTGCTGTTACTATCTAGATATGTCTAGTTATAACGCGTTTAGACAATAAAATGCTAAGTAATCCGTAATCAGAACGAAGTGACATTTGCTTTCGCAGTAAAGTCTAACTTGCGTCAAAAAACGTTAATGTAACACGTCAATCACGAAGCGCCCCGAGGCACCGCAGTATACTTATCAATAAATACCATCGCGACATTTTAACGTGACATTTTATCACGGTGTTCGAACTATCAGCTTTATTGTGATATTGAGGGTAAACGCGGAAAAATAAACACGCTAGCTTAAAATGTTTCAACTCGTTGGCTTATTCAACTATATATATTATATTCTATGTTCACTTTATATTTTTTTGGTACTGGGCTTTCTAAAAAATCCCTAAAATATCTCGCAAGTGATTTTTTTACGTATACAGAAAAATAATTATATTTAATGTAAGTTACATAAACGTCATAACGATTTTCTCTGCAAATTTGACATGTGCTTAATTGGATTAAATTGGATTTAAACTTTGCATCAAACATATTCGTTATGGCTAAACTTTTTGATACGGATTGTGTATCATTAATATTGTTAAATTTAGAAGCTATAGCGGAATTTATAGCGGTTAAGAAATAAATTATTACTTTGTTGTTTGGAAGGTATTGATTTTTCAATGAAAATAGTTTACTTATGAAGAAAAATAGAAGATTAGGTATGAGTATACGTGATGTGGCGTCCTCTCCGAGATTCGGTAACGATTCAGTTTGTTTTTAATTTTTCATTTCTATTAATTCGAGAAGAGTAATCATCGACATTATGATATTAGATTTTGATGAAACCAAAACCGTTCCAATCTTTCCAATCGTTCCAATCGTTCCAAAACCGTTCCAATTGTGAGATTCCTACATTTAGCTCCTACATGGATAATATACTGTATTTTTCATACTATCTTATACAATTCGTTAAACTTTTGAACATAAGTTATATTTTCGTATGTATTAACGAGGTAATAAAAATGAAGGCCTAATCAGTTATGGTGTTTATGTAATTAAAAAAAATCAGTATGAAACAAATAGTGTTTAAGTTTCAACAAGAGAAACAGACTTGCTTTTGATTGGCTAACGTCGTGACCACGTTTTATTGTAATAGATCAGCTAACGCGCCAATCATATGGGTTTTAAATTGTAATTATCGCGGATGTGACAATAACGATCGAAACATTGATCGATAGTATGTAATTACGAGCTACATACTACCGTACTATAGAAAATTATTCTCTATTATATGTACATCGTTTCTTCAAACTTGGTCCAAGTAATCTTAATAATAATTTTAATATACTTGAAGACATTCTGTCGATAGTAAGAATGACAATTTTTCATCATTTATTCATTTTTCAGCAGCTTAAAAATTACCAATACAAGATGAGCATGATGTCGTCTTTTATTTTTATTTCGTGTTAATTATCAAATAAAAAAAAATCATCTTTATCGTAACTTTGCGTGGACTAATTTTGTAGGATTAATATTTTCCAACGCACAGGCAAAATTAGGTCATACAAATGTAAGTATAATTCAAATAAAGCAAATTACCTAGCACATAATAAAAAAGGGGAGAACTTAAATTATTTCCAAGTACATTAGTACCTAATACTATTATTAGTAGATTTTAGTGACTCGGTACTTGCTTACATTTATCTAATATACATATTTGAAAATTTATATCATCGGCGTAATGTAAAATGTTAATTTTATATTATGTATCTCTGAATATAAATGTATTATTGAACTTAATTTTTAAAAAAATATTTTTTTTATATTATGCACACTACGGAGTAGGTAACTAATGGATATGCAAAATGTGGAAATCTTATTTTTTAAAATAGGGCCGCTTAATGTGTGCCTAATATATAAGTATATTTTTATAAAAAAATGTTCATAGCAATATAAAACATTAATGAACCGATAACATAATAAACGAGTAAAATGAAAAATATAATAGATAAAACAATAAATGAAAAACATATTATTTGTGAGTCTATGCAAATAATAAAACCAATATGAAATTGATATATTCGTTTTTTTTTTAAATTAGCGCACAAGTTGGCGGATTTTACCCGCGTACAGCAACCGGGATTGCCCAAATATGGCGCGTCCAATGATAATTAAGTCCATGGTCCCAAAGTGTTATTTCCGTGAGCAAGAGCTTTTTTATAGAAAGTTTATTTTGATATAGATATAATAACAATAATAACATATATAGTTGTGTCTACAATATTATCAACTAGATATTTAAAATTATTTTTTATTTATATGCTCATTATCGAAATACATCTTCTAATGATTAAAAATTTATGACAAATAGTCGTGATCAATGAAGAAGAGCCAATATAAAATGGAAGTAGGTAAGGTACGAGCATTTGTTTCCTTCTAATGGGTATTTTACCTTCCCAAATATGTGCTTTCCTTGAAGAAGTCCTCCTTTATAGAAAGTATACTTTGATATAGATATAACAGCATATTTCATCAGTATATCAACACTCGCACTTAGTGTCCATGACGTACATTCATCATAGCATCATCTCTAAATTAAACACGAGCAATATTCAAACATTAATCTAAAGATATCACTAATATGGAATACAATAATAATAGATTTGCATTTTTTGACGTGAATACGTCTTTAAATTTGCTACCATACGGGGGCTATCCAAAAAACTTAATGATGCAGTTTGGCATTGCAGTTTCGAATCTATCCTCTACATAAAAAATTAAATTAAACCACTGTATAGCTAAAGGATCAAAGAATTCATTACGATAAGTGAGAACAGTGACGCATCGCGTGCGGTGGAGGGGGAAGCGCCGCCATTTTAAGGTTATTTTGTTGCGTATCGAGATTTGCAATTAGTATAACTTTTGATTCGGAAAAGCTACGATCTTGGTTTAAGTTTTAATCGTCAGCTGTCATCAAAGTCTATGGTTTGTGTATAAAACATTAATTTAAAGTAACGACAGTGAATATAATAAGGTGTTAGAGTAAAAAAATATTATCAAAAATATATAATGTCGGCCTATACGCGTCGAAACGCCAAAACCAAATACAGAGATCGTATACGGCTGGAAAGGACTTCTCAAGAATAATCGAATGGTAATAATAAAACACCACATGACCGAGTCAAACAACGCTGGAAACGTAAAAGAATGAATGCGGCCGAACGGATCAACGTTACATAGACATATTCACGTACAACACACGGCCGTGTCCATGGCACAGCCACACCCCCATTCTTCTTAAAAATACTATAGCTTATTATTGACAGGGCGTTTTATAAATACAAAGAGATCAACCTAAAGCGCATTGTAGTTAACAAATCTTATCGTCTTTAACATTTTTGATATGACGTTTTTCTTACTAAAGCGCCAATAACTAATTGTCCCAACTTGCTTCATAATCCGGAAAGGCAATATCTACAAATTTAACATCGCAAGTCGCGTACAAACTCCATCCCTATCGGCGGCAGCAAATTGTTTATTTATTCGGCGTTCACTGTCCCATTTGGAGTCCTTTATGTAAATTGAGATTAGCCCTTGTTAATTTACAATACACGCAAGGCTTACCGCAATAAATATGATTTATATTCATCCACATCGTTCATTACAGCCAGCTGGATGTTTACGAAGAGGACCCTGTTTACTGGCGCGATTTCTACTGAGCTGCACAGGCTGCTTGAATCTGTCAGATAATTTAAAAGCATTTTTTTGAAATTTGTTTCCTTTTATTGAATTATATTATAACGTAACTGGCTAATTTTTGGAGTTAGTTAAAATTTTGTTGTTCTGTGTATAAAGATAATTTGAACCGATTTGAGAATTTGAGCTTGCAGCACTTGTGAACCGTTTTAAATGATGTGTTTTCTTGTCTGGATTTATAAATAAAAATGCTATATTATTTTGGTCAAGTTCTGATGTTTCAAACCGGCGATGAAAAGTCCTCAATCACAGATGGCATGTAACTAGTGATTGAGATATTTTTAGGGTTCCGTACCTTGAAAGCAAAAAAGGAGCCCTTATAAGATCACTTCTTTGTCCGTCTATCTGTCTATCTCGCAAAACCCTTTTTCTCCGAAGCACGTGGAAGTATTAAGTTGAAATTACTATCTAATACTTAAGTATACGATCCCTTAGAAATGTAAAAAAATAAGCTTCTAAGTCGACGCAATTAAAAAGTAGCTGTTTATGCCGCATATTTTGACACTCGCAAATAAATCAGAACCTGTAGGATATTTCCCGTTGACCTAGAATTATGAAATTTGGCAAGAAGCAAGGCCTCATAGCACAAGTAAAGGAAAAAATCTGCAAATTGTGAATTTATCGTTATATCACAATAATTTTTTTTTAGATATGCGCCTGTGAAAGACAGTAGACAATATATTTTCGTTTTAAAAATTAAAATTTTGTAAATAGTTTAATAGGAATATTATGTACCATTAAATGCTTATAAATGTGCACGAAATAATTATAAAATGAGTTCATACGTGCTTGACAGGTTTTTTTAAACCTTTAGATAGATATTCTTGTATCAAGCTGAGACACAAGGATATCTATCTAAAGATGACATGAGCTGATTTTTGAAATGAAAGAAAAGATAGGAATAATTTAAGGTCACTACAGTCAAATAAACTAAGTATTTTAGCATTGACGAATGATGAAATGTTTTTGCTTTTTTTATTTAGATATTTGTATTCATCATAACTATTTGTATATCTATAATAAGTAAGTCATAAAAATCTAAATTAGTTACGAAAGACCTAGTGAACAATTCCAACCCTAACTTAATTCCTTTTTTTCAATTAAGCACTTTTCAAAATAAACGTAAAAATTTTAAGAGAATACCATAAATTATATTTCTTACTGCGGAACCTAGGTCATGAAATGGTAACGATTGATTACTTATGAAATAAAAATACTAAAACAACAGTGCCGTTTCTTTACCATATTCCTATTTTGAAACAATAAAATGTCAATATCAGACCAGAGCAAGAATAACGTATTACCATAACTCACTGTTATTACAAACTGTTAGTGTAACAACCTGTAGTTAATGCCTCGATAAATTCGTCTATTATTGAGCCGAAAGTCTGACCAGCATTGCCGTTTGACGTACGATCTGCTGTCGAGGCATTATGAATAACAAATGAGACGGGTATAATTCGATGCGCGTTTTAAGCGAGTCACTTCGGGGCCGGAAGGGCGTGCGATATGATAATACTGACCGGCAGCTATCTGTTCAAAGTAATTGTTTAACTATATTCATTTTATAATCGCGATAAAACTTGCAGCGTATTATAGGAAGATTATAGGAAGAATATTTATGAAGTGATCCTTTCTGGAAATAATTCGCCGACAATTGTTACGTTGATATTACAAAAAATTAGAATGTGAATGGAAAAGTATGGCATTAGAAGTTATTTTGAATTATAATAATGATATGTGAATTACTGTAACATCTTTTAGCATCACAAATTTTGTTATAAAACGTAAAAATACTTGTTCTTAAGATTTAAAAATTATATAATTATTAAATGAGAGTGTAGTTAAATCTAAACGTAGAAGAAACGAATAATAAAACGAGTAGAAATGGCTAATAAAAAAATAATAAACGAATAGAAACGGTTAATCTAAACGTTTAAAAAAATATTTAAATATGAGTGGAACTCGCTCTAAATAATAAAATTAGTTTAATTATTTGTTTTTTGAAGTTTTTTTAATTGGAAACCAAAGCCATGTCTAGATAAAGTTATAGATGTAAAAGAGATAAGCGATCATTTTTGTTTATAAATATCATAAAAAGAAAAATGGTAATTCTAATTGCTTTAAACTCATTAGACTGTACTACAAAGCTCAAAAATTTAGACTACAGGGATTAATAGTAACTGGAAATAATTAGCCTGCATTTTTTTTGAGCATAATTATTCAAAATAAGCTGACAAAATGTAGAATGCGAAACCAAGATCAGCAGTCTGTTAGTCCAGAACGTTATTGCCTTAGTTACGTTTAGTTTTCTCATTGTTTTTTAACCGCTTGGTTGTAGCCAACCCCTATGGTAGACTAAAAAGTTCACAGCCCGGAAATTTTAATTTGAGATCATGCTTTGTGTCCTGATGGTGTAACTAAAGGGTGTAAATATTTGTAATCTTTAGAACTTCATATATTAAAATTATCAGTCCCTTAAAACTACAATAGGCAATACCGGTGTGAACTAACAGACTGCTGGTCTTGGTTTCGCCTGCTACATTATGTCATTTTACTCTGAATCATTATGCGGGATATATTTGTGTAATTTCAGCTAACATTTTATTTTGTTTTGTAAGAATCTATTTGAAATCCGTGTTTTTCTAATTTTTTTAATTTGCAGCAAAAAATTTACAAATATTCACGGTAATTTCATTTCGTATTTTTATTTTTTAACATTCTAGAGATTTTTTTCTCAGAGTACTGACGAATGATAATTTAGAAATAGTCTGTAAATCCTCACTCACACAAGCCAACTTGTGAATTGCTATACCTCTACGAACTGAAAATTTTCATATCATCCACAAATAGCAGGCAGTGGGTGGTCTTAACCGCATTACCGATATTTTTTAACAGGGTACTGAATAATAAAGACCCAAGATTCCCATTTGCGTGAAGTAAGAATCAAACATAGAATAATTCGTTCATACCTATTGCTTTTTATTAACTAGACAAAAACGTACGGACAAGAAAACCGATTCGGTTTCGCCAAGGTGTATATCATTAACCATGGTAGTTGGATATCATTAACCATGCAATCAAAAGGTAGTCGAAATATTCAACATCGACCTGAAAACCGACATCAACCTGATCGGAGACTCGATGAAGCATGCGAGACTCTTCATCACGAAATCAGTGTTGTTAGCCACGACTTTAACTTCTGTAATTTAAATACGTTCAAATGTAAAGAAAAATGGAACAAAATACATTGTGCCTTTCTTGCGGTGAGACTTTAGATGCAGGTGAAATCTTGTCAAATTGTAAATTAAATGATCCAGTGCCACTTGTAGGTATATGTGGCACAAGTTTGAATTTGTAGCCTAAATCGATGTCCAGATGTATCACAAAGTGGAATAATTATATTTTTCCATCCTTGTGGTAATTTCATTGACGCAAGCGGTGCTTGTATCAAGGGTGTAATTGTATACTCAATGAAGCGGTACATACAGGCCTAATCTGAGAAATTTTTTACAGTTAAGGATAAGCATCAGGTGACATTGATTTACTAAACATATGTCTTAAAGCCTGAATGAAAATATCAGTGCATTTACTCCTTACACCTGATAGCGTCTTCTGCTCATGAATTCATTATGTTTTTGCCCCATCGGTATCCACATGGTCACTTGATTCGTAGATGGAAATAAGGAAAACTTGGACACGCATTTTCTTAAAAGTTAGTGCGCCTTAAACATGAGTATATTTACATCCTAAAGATACTATTAGCACAAAGAGGTTAATCTCAAATTAAAATTCCCAAATCGTTCCCTTCTGCTGTATATATCATGTAACAATCTAGTTTACAGCTAATTAAACTGCCTCTGACTAATATTAGATTATTCTATAAAAGGTGCAGAAGAAAACCGTAAATTTGTTACACATTTTCTTAAATTCTGAGTTAAATTGTTTATTGACAAAAATTACAATTCAGAAAATATTGTCTTTTATATTCTGTAGGATTTAATTTGCAGTATCCGTATCGCAGTATACTACCAGGTAATATATACAAACTACACTAGCTACAGTTGTTTTGCTATTGTAAAACGTTATTGTAAAACGTTGTTCAAAACGTGACGGTCTAACGTGATCTTCTATACAACTGGAAAAATTAGTGATAGGCGGTTAAAACCGCCAGACACTACTTGTTTAGTAAATATAATAAAAACTATTTTTTCAGAAGATGCTGTCATTAGATAAGAGCGTTTATGAAAATTAAATTAGATTATACAATATTGAATCAGTAACAAAATTGAAAATGTTATGTAATGTTGTTACGGCAATAACGAAGAAATGTGTAATATCTAATTCAATGTTCCTATTCGCTGTTTATAAATTGCACAAAAATTTGCAAAAATAATTGCAAATGCCAACAGATTTAAAACTGCCTCAAAATAAATAAAGTACACCTGCCACACACTGCCTTAATCTTATTGGATTATTCATTATTAAAAATTTACATGTTTAATAAAGTCTAATGGTCATTTGTCAGTATTTTAAACAAGTTACTTATTTTAGCAAACAAATTTGAAGCAATAAAAATGAGGTTCAAGAAAAAAGTTTTATTGTATATAATTTAAGAATACTATAACCATATTACAAGAGCTATGTAATTTAGAAATAGCGATTTCGTGCTATTCAATTTGATAATATTTATAAAAACGCCCACTGAATGATTGTGCTCATTTATATAGAGTTTGAAATACTTTAAATAGCTTTCAAAATATTGGAAACAAGCCAGACGAGCTACCTATAATTTTAAATATTTCAGGACGTTCTATGTAACAGTTATTAATTGTAATTGCTTGTAATATCGTACTTCTTAGTGACTCTTTATTGCGTAGTATGTTAAATATAACTGTCGAAATATAAATGGAGTTTTTAATAAGCTAAAATATTCCTTATTTAACTTAATATCTTAGCACTCATGATAAACATTTATGAAATATCGAAGCTTCTCAATTATATTATTCAAGATATTCTTCAAGTCAAGACTTAAATTAATCTTCTGGTACGAAAGCTTAAAACGTAACTATATTCATAGCATTTAATTTTGTTTAATATCTGTTTTGAAAACGGTGCGCTATCAAACAGTTTGTTATTATCTTCGTATAAACCTAGTTTTTTGAATGAAAAAGGAAATTATTCAGTTGAGAATTTTTTAAGGATTTTATCGGAAATTAAATTCCTTTAAATCTTATGAAACAATTTAAATTCAATTTATGTAAAGATTTTTAAACTACTTATTTTAGAAGTTGGAGGAAAAAATTATAACGAGACGCTCATAATTTCAAAGATTATCTTTAGAGAATGCAAATATATATATATAATATATATATATATATATATATATATATATATATATATATATACATATATATATATATGCATGCGTATATATATACGAAATATACGTATGCATATAAATTTAGGTCACTAACCGTCAAAACCTAAATTATTACGTGTGTATTAACATATTTAACAACTTATTGAAAAAGGAGTAGAAAATCTGTAAAAATCTAAAATGGAAAACTTTAGAGATTTATTTTTCCAAATTGGCAATTTTCTGGCATACACGAAGAAAACTCCTTTGGTCAATAAATACACCTAGTCCTCTACACATTGAGGAACGAAGAGTTTACTCCTAATTATTTTTACAAAGAAATCGAGGCTAACATAAGCTGAGTTTCATTTTGTACATAAAATTCAAAATTGGTTTTCGAAGGTTATAGGAAAAAATCGTGTTCAAAGTAATTTCAGACTTTAGTCAGTATTACATCATCGTAGAAAAACAAATTTAAGACTAGTTATCTTAATGTTTTGTCATTGCAGAAAACTAAACGATCTATTATTTAAAAAAAATGACATAATTTCTTTCTGCCACGTACAAAGCGTGGTTATTACTACATCATCACCTAAAAAATTTAATTGCTGCAATATTATTTTCAGTTTTATTATATTAAATTCTCTAATATATCATATGTGGTTAATATTATTATACTCTGAGTATAAACGCTGACTATAATAAACTCCGTGACTGGCTTATTTAACCCATCAATTATCAATTGTATCTATTATTATTACTTTAAACCTCTTTAAGAAGAGGTAATCACTAATTTTCAGGTTCATTACCAACTCATGGGTTTTATTTATTCCAGAATAATTATGCAAGATCAAAAAGTTCATTGCCTATTGTATTGCATATGCTGTGTCGATGCGTGTGAAATATGAGTACATTTGGAAATTGCATAATGGCAATTGTATATTGTGTATTTTGAAGAATATTTGAACTGTGTTTATCCTTCTCCGCAGTAGTACCTACAGGCCCACCATCATCATAATTATTCACAAATGGTTTTTGGTTTGAAAAAAGCATTTTTTAATTGTTAGGGTCATTTTTTGGGAGTTAACATAGGATTTCGGATATTTTTAACACATATATTTGTAAATGCGGATGCAGTTGAATATTTGGATAGATGAGCATTTTTTTCATCTTTTTACGTAATCCTTGTGGTTTTAATTTAAGAATTACCACACAAAATTACCAATACGAAAACAGATGCTCTAAAGATGTGGTGCTGGAGGAGAATGCTTGGAGGCGTACCATAGAGCGAATTCCGGACAAATCTTTCCATACTTCAAGATCTCGATATTAGACAGCAACAGAATGTCCATATTAGTAAAAACTCGCATCCACAACTTTTTCGAACACATATAGAGAGTAACGGTGACTACATCGCGCTTCTTGTCATGCAGGGCAGAGCGGAGAACCCCACTACGCGGAAGACCACCCATACGATGGTCCGATCAGGTCAAATCTGCTATGGGCCGTCCCTTGCACGAGTGTACTAGAGGGACGGCAAACAGGAAAAGATGTCAGGAAATCGTGAGGTGAGCGACATTTACCCACGTAATATAACGATCACGACCCTTTTGTCAAGAGCATACCGATCAGGAAGAAAAAGACACTTCTGTTAGTATATTTTTATTAAATATGCATACAATGATAGGATTTACAAATCATACTGATAAATATTTCTTCTGATTCCTACTTTATTACCACGTCACAATAAAACATTATATTCGACTAAAGACTAAAACTATTTTCGTAATCTTAATAATTATGCACGTTAATGTATGTAATTTGACATTTAACAAAATACCTTTTTTAATTAGCGTCATTTTTGGATTCGAATATTTCAGTTCGGACTGAGTATACTGTATAACTATCTCAACATATTTTGTTAGTCATAATTACTTCCTATCCTTGCAGTAGGATTTTTTACGCGGTCGCGAAAAAAATAGGAGACTCCCTTGGTAATTTGCCCATTGCCTTGCTATTAACGTTCTATTGTAAGTATACTTCCATATTTCTAAGAAGTTAGGCTCTAAAGAAAGTATTAGGATCAATTGATAATTATCGCAATTTACGTTCTTTAATTATTAATAAATCATATCCGAACGTTGCTGTAAGATTCTTTAGTTTCTATGTCCCGAATTTTTGCCTACTAAGCAAATGTAGTATTCTGATATTTAAATTATATTATAAACTGCAGAACATTAAATAACACAGGTATAAATACGACTTCCAAAAATATAAATACGACTCGTCAACGCGTAAAATACTATTTATTTAAGTCGGCTACCGACACTTTCGTCAATCGATTCCATTGACACAAGGTTGTGTCTACGGAAAACAATTTAAACCGCTCGGTTGGCACCCGCGCGGCTTGTGGAAAGCGTCCATTTCCAATAAATTAATCCGTTATATAAAGCCTTTAATGGCTTTTGGAAGTTTTAGTTTTGTGTATGTAGTCACTGTGGTACTTTATCGATGTGACTGGATCAACGAACTTTGGATGGGTCATTTATTCAGACAGGACTTTCGATATACCCTTTCGTTCTGTGTACGCGAAAAATATCAGGTTAGCAACTACTAATTCCGTCACTTTTTCTAGTGATTTATGGAAGGTTATAGAAATGCTTCGGTCTTTAATTCGATCTATTATTTAGTTATAAATTGAGTTTCGGCGTTTAGAGATCAAATTAAATATGGAAATTTAACAAAGAGATCTTATTTCATGATTTATTTCTGGATTATCTTTTCATACAAGGGAAGCAACATACAATAGTATGTTGCTTTCCTTTACGTATGTTTCCTTATGCACAACGAGAAATTAAGATGTTTTTAATATGATACAAGCAAGGATTGTTTTCAAAGATTCAAAGAATTTTGATTTCTACATACATTAAATTAGCAGAAATAGAAAAGTCTTATTGAAACGGAAACAGGTAAAGTTCGCATTATCTGATAGAGATGTTCTCGTACTTTCACACTGTAATGGAAAAATAGCTCCATACTTTGAAGAAGGGGAAATATTTTGCTTGAATATCGGCTAACACAAATAAACGGAGATGGTCGGTGGAACCTAACCTAACCTAATATAGGCGATCCTGTAATTTAGGGTAGAACTATCCCAGAAATTCCCAAATTTTTGCGGTTTCGTGGTACGAGTATCTATATAATTTTCATATGATATTTTTAATTTACATTATTTTACAAATACTGATTTATATTACTTGTGACATATTACATTAAAATAAAATACACTACATGTATATATTATATATATATATATATATATATATATATATATATATAATATATATATATATATATATATATATATATATATATATATATATATGTATATATATATATATATATATATATATGTTTTCATTATTTGATTCCTTAGAGTTGTTTGCCCAATACGATATCGACACGTGATAAAATTGTTAAAGGATAGTGAAATGGAATGGAAATGGAAAGTCCATACGTTTTAAGGTTTTAGCGATATATGGAGATATGTTCTTTTATAGAATTTATAGATTAGTAAATAATCAGAGTGGTTAAGTTAATAATTTAATTTCTAGTTTATTAATTTATTATTTTAGTGCTTTAGTTATTTCATATCAGTATTAAATATCACTTATGTTCAATATTACCTTTGGATATTTATTATTTGTATTTTTGTATACTCGATATTACGAATAATTCGAAACCTTTTACTATACTATATAAATTAATTTTAAAACACAGTTCGCAAAATACAGTTTATTAGCGTACAAATACAAGATAATATTCTTTACAACTAAAAGAACTGGACGAATATATTCAATCCTGAAATTAAGAACTGAAAAATAATAAATAATTTAAACTCTACTTCCTTTGCAACTAAAGGATTGGTCGAGCTCTCAGGTTTCGAGGCTCAAATTATTGGATAAAATCATTTGTTATTTCAAGTTAAGGTTTGGCGAAGTAAGTATAATAAAACCCAATCAAAAATGAATAGATGGAATAATAAAAAATGCCTTTCATTTTTCCAGAATTATTCAAATCTCAAATCGACATTGGTAAATTTCTCGGAAATTCAAGCAATGGATTCCGCAACGCGAATTTTGGCCTAAAAATATTGATCTTGGAAGTCTACACCCACATAGACTTTTAAAAATAGCTTAGGAACTTTATGTCAAATAAATATTCGCACTGAACGAATCTGTACTTTTTGAAGTGTTATCACAGTACGTTTAAAAGTTTTTTATAAAACAGAGGATTTGGTGTTCTCTTTTGAAATATGTAGTAAGAATTGTGTGTTCAAAATTATTAGCCTATATTAATTCCTGAAATTAAGAACTGAAAAATAATAAATAATTTAAACTAGGTGTTTCTTAATTACTCATCAATATTGCAGACTTTTTTATACATTATATTATATAAACATATCATTAGAGCTCTGAAAGTGGTTCTCAAAAGTTAAGTAATTTATTTCATCTTTCATTCGATGATATCTTTTATATACGCGATTAATTTGATTTCTTATCTCTATCATCATAACCTGTGCACGGCTCTGATTGGGGCCGTATTTCTTAGTTTATGAAGAAAAAATCTTAAAAGGAATAAAAAATGTGAGTGGAATTGGATATATCATAAATTTCAATTTCAAACATAGCACGCTTAGTTAATATTATACAAACATAATGTCTATATGAAATGTAAAATGTAATATTGGACCATGGCAAGTAGCAATAAGATATATCTAGTGTATACAGATCAGCAAAACGGCGATAAGTGCCAATGTTGGTATTCGGGATTGGAGTATCCGATGAATATGTAATGTGATATCAGAATTTGGACCGATTCATTGGACCAATTTAGTCCGGCAGGCGGCTAACGTATGCTTTCAAGCGAGCAAATATTGCCGATACAGTTTCCGTATTGTTATATCACAGTATGTGTGTCACGATACTGTTGCGATGGGGACTTCGGATTTCCGTTTGCGCATACAGTCTTCGTTTTGATTGACAATAGGACAGGGGTTTCGATTATTCAAGTTGTTCATTTTTAGGGTTTCGTATACGAAGGGTAAAATGGGATCCTATTGTTAACACTATTCTGTTGGACCATACGAAAAAGGAAATGTATAAAAATATATAGACCATGCGATGTCAAAAAAGAATGTCTTTCATGATGTCTTGAATTTGAGGAATATTTTAATTATTACTATGATATTTGATGTAATGATCTGTATTCAAATTTTATTCAAATATAGTTTTCATTTATTTAAAATATTGTTTTGAAAAATTAATGGGATATTTAAAAAAAGACTTTGAAATTAATTTTCAGAGAACTATGTTTTGGAAAGTTTAGGTTTTCAATAATAATTTTTACTTCAAAATATTTTGTAAATTAGGAAAAAAATGGAAAAAAAGAGGAATTATCGAAGATTTCATTATGTACTTCGTATTTACAATAAAAAAGTTTCTTGCTTTTTTTCAACAGGGTTTAAAGAGGAAATTTTGAAAAGTTGAGATTTTGAGAAGTCGTCAATACTCGCTTAATTTTTTCGGAATAAAAATAAATGAGTTGTTAGTCATTTATTTTATATTCCTAAACTTTAATGAACACAAATAGAATATTTAATTGACCTTTATCTAAAATATTATTAAAACGGCATCTAAAGTTGTTGTCGTGTGAAAGAAAAAGGCACAAGATGAGAAAATATCCAAATTTAGAAAACATGTTAAATTGAAATATACTGATAAATACACAAATTCAAAAAAATAGATGTGCATGGATACACAAGTTCAAAAACAATTGAATGCGCAATATTACGAATATTATTATGCACAAATACACGATGTAAATATACGTGTTGGTTGCGAATTTGAATTTAGTGTACTACTTTGTTAAACATTCTTTAATAATTTTTATTTAAAATAATTGAATACCTTATTTTATTAGTTTCGTTTAAGTTAGATAAAAAGCAAAATTTTGTAAAAACCCACCACGGGTG
This sequence comes from Druceiella hillmani, assembly GCA_039881145.1. Lineage (NCBI taxonomy): Eukaryota > Metazoa > Arthropoda > Insecta > Lepidoptera > Hepialidae > Druceiella > Druceiella hillmani. The sequence continues at coordinate 27,463,084 of JAYKKI010000001.1, forward strand.
TAGTCGTTGTAATCGAAAAACGATTAAATATTTTTTTTCAAAACCCCCCGACTAAAAGAAAGTAAGAATCTATATAATTACAAACCCAAGAAAATCCGTCGGGGCTGTCATTACCATTTCCGTTTCCAATATCAATTACGTTTCTGCAGCATAGAAAAACTATTTTAAATAATAAGAATTTCAAGAAAATTTAATTGCGCAGTTTAGAGAATTTTAATTAGTCACGAATTGATAAAATTGAAAATTTTTAGGCATAAGCAGGACATATCAGCTCCGACGGATTTTTTTGGGTTTGTAATTATATTAATAGGTTTTTACTTCATTTACTCGGGGGTTTTGAACAATTTTAATTTTGCTTTTCATTTTAGACTTTTTCAATTAAAACGTTTATATCGATGATGGGATTAATCAAAACTTTAATTTTGATTTTTATTATTAGTGTTAATAATTAAACTTCTAAAAAAAAACATTTACCAGGGTGTAAGCTTATATGGCTCTTAGTAGAGCATGATCTTTAGACAGTGTAGTAAGAACTGATCTAAATCAAATAAAACTCTTCAATAATCCACACATTATCATAGCATTAGAAGAATTAGAGCGCTTGAGAAACATGCTATGTGGATCACATATCAAAGAAGCCTAAGAAAGGCCCTAAAGTAGTTAACCTGGAACAATGTTTATTGCAGCACCCCCTGACGCATTAACAACATAGCACTAATAACCTTCGCCATTAAATCTCACACTTTTTACCGAAAACCGTATCTAAGTCTGTCAAAAGGTTTTGATGAAAAATGAGAGCATTCGTTTGCAACAAAATATTGCAGCGCCCCCTGGCGCGCTAATACCGTAATATCTATCTAATAATCATCGCTGATTAGTACCACTATGGAGATAAATTGGAATATTCGTTCGCAGCAACATGTTACTGCACCCCCTGGTGAGCTAATATCATAACACCTCTCTGAGAACCATCGTCCATGAGTCCCAAATATCTAACAGAAAACCATGTCTAAATCGGTAAAACCATTTTGGGGATATATTTGTTTACAATAAAATGTTTATTGCGGCGCCCTCTGGTGAGTAATTGCTATAAAACTATCTAAGGACCATTGCCAATAAATTACAAACATTTTACAGAAGACCGTATCTAAATCAGTCAAACCGTTTTGGAGATAAATGGGGACATTGAATTGCACACACAAACAAACAACCTCTCACACTAAATGCATACACTCCTCCGTTCCGTCGCGGGTAATAATATCATTTGCTAACGATAGAGTTAATTATGTACACTTACTTCCATAACATTGTAAGTAGCTTTGTTCCCTAGTGTCTGTTAGGTTTAAAGCCTCTTAGCTAACTAACATTTTAAGCTGGCGAATCTTTAAGGCCGATGGCTTTTAAGGAAAATATGAAAATTTTACCTAAAATACGAGTATTTACCAGCACTTTACTGAAAGTTTAGTAACAATTCCACTAAATATTAATATTACATCGTATTTGTTAGAGCTGCACCAGAGTATAATATTGAGTACGCAATTATTTATCGTATATTATGGGACAATAATATTGGAAATACGTTTTAACTCTGTATAACTTTATTTTATTGAGGGAATGTAAACTTCGTATATACGGAACGAACGTAATTATAGTGGAGTTAAAAATATCATGCCTATCCTTTCAAAATTTCCAGCAAGCTATTATTAGGTAATATGAAATACGGAATTATATACATCCTTGTGCTTTTTTACACATTGTTTCCCGTAATTCGTCATGTAAATAAAACTAGGAAGTGATTAGAACTCGCATTACGAGAATCCCGTACACACTTATCCACATATAAACATTTAAGGGTTTATAGTATATCTGTTTATATATATTTATATTATTTATTCTCTACATACGTAAATTGCCTAGTAATAATAACTTTCGCAGGCGTAAAAATGTGAATATCTCGTAAACTATAAAATTTAGAATAACCGCTATAGTTTTCCAGTAAATTTTAGGTAAACTTTCGGTAACATTTAGAGTAATGAAAGAGTTTTTGATTCCTAATAACAACTTCTTTTCATTAATGTTCCGCATGGTACAAAACATGAAAAAAACCAAGGAGATATGTGTGAGTTAATATGTTTTATTATTAAGCAAATTTAAAGGTCTACGTCAAATGATTGGAGAAAAATTTTTGTGGATATTTTTAGCAATAAAGCATAACTTGCTCTGTAAATTGATATCCCAAACGGTAAAAAAAATAAAAAATAATAATTTGTTACTTTATCTGTACGGTGTAAAATTTCCATATGGATATAATTATTGACTGTTAACTATTAAGGTATATTGCTGCCAAAGTAAACATAGGAACCCTGGTTATATTGTGATAATGATTAAACATCGAACCAACAAATTGCGGGGTATACTAATATGTCAAAATATTCTATTTCGTGGTTAAAGAGAATTTAAAGAGGTTATGTTTTTTCATATTTACAGTCTAGTTTCAATGTTTTAAACTTTCATTTTATTTTAGACTTTTAGTGGGTAGTTCCAATTATACAGATGCATAGATTTGTGAAAGAGAAGGGTTTTTTCGCAATCGTTTTCAGTTTAAATTTTACAGCGTGTTACACTCTTGAACCCATGATGAATCAAATGACACCTCGTAAGCGATAATCTCCCCGGTAGTTTAATAGATATTAGAAAGTATACATAATAAACATGAACACAAATTATATATATATATATATATATATATATATATATATATATATATATATATATATATATATATAAATATAAATATAATATATATATATATATATATATATATATATATATATATATATATATATATATATATATACATATACAGCGGCATATTTCTTTGACAAGTTAACATATTTCTGTTGTTATTTGGAAGGTTTTAATTTTGACTTATAAATACCATTATTATAGAAAATTAGCTGTGCCTACGCGACTTAGTTCACGTGAAATCCGGTATAGAGAAATAACTGTAATATCCAGAGGCTATAAACTATATAATATTAAATTTCATTAAAATCCGTGCAGTGGATATCACGTGATTGAAGAAGAAATTAACACACAGACAGATTGACAAAAATTGTAAAAACAGGTTTTCTGGTTTCTACTATCATTCTGTGTGCTAAATTGGGCACTTTATTTAATATATTTTCCACGTATGGAATTCACTTTTTTACAATTTTATTATAACCTTACATAGTACAAAACAAAGTCGCTTCCCGCATCTGTCTGTCCCTCTGTAAGCTTAGATATTTTAAACTACCCAACGGATTTTAATGCGGTTTTCACTATCATTCTGATAATTTCTTCCGAAAGGTTTATAGATATAATACATACTTGTAATATTTGTAGAAAACACAAAAAAAGTCAATGTTTCATAAAACGTAGAATTTTGGGGGCTTTTATTGCTAACGCTGACTAAACTTTACGAGATATATACAAATTTTGTACTATGGAATTGTGTATTTTAAAAATATCTACGAAAACCGTGATGGCACATATCCATATTCTACAGATAATCCGTAGTGCGCATTTTGATTAATTTTTTTTTGTTGGTTATATTTTCGAAGTTATTTTGATCAATATTATATTAATATTTATTTAATTAAATAAATTGGTTTTATTGGAAATTTAATGTAGATAATATTTGCTCTTTACAGCAAATAATTATTATTAATATGTTAGAAGATATTACAGATTTAAAATTCCCAAAAATCAGTATTTGCAATGCCGTAGCCGTGTACGGACGGCGGTTATGGCGGGCGGCGGCGGCGTATGAATGACAGTATTATTAATCGCTGCACAATTACACCACATTAGTATCTTTATTGCACCCGTACGAAGCCGGGGCAGGTCGCTAGAGTATGATAATTAACATTTTTTAGTATAAAATGTCAAATCAGAATATTATTTCTTTGTAGTCTGAAATGAATTTATTACGTTGTTTCTATTGTACATCATTTGTAGTAATCTATTTAATATTAAAAATCTCATAAATACCAAATAACTACCGCACAATAACAATGATGATACGATGGTACTTGAAGGTACCTTCCATGCTTAAGTTTTAATGAAAATGAATAATTTCAAAGCACATTTAGACGGTGTACATGGGAAGACATTAATCTCGACGTTGATGTGGGTAACTAAATATTATGACAGCCGCACAAAGCGTGAGCAAATAATGGTCCAGCGCAGCCGTCCTCAGCGCGGATCATAAATAAAGGCCCCCGTGCCAATACTGTGAGACATTTCGGACAGTATCTGATATATCCGTGACTTTGTATATTCCGGTTTATTAGGTGTCAGTCGCAGTTAAGTCTGGTTGAAATTTATATGAGAGAAACTCTTCGAAGTATATTTAGATGTTATGAAAAGCAAATATGGCATAGACAAGAAAATGTGTTGAGGGTACCTCAATCTAACGAATAAGAAAAAGCATGAAAATATAGCATTAATATTTTCTGAGATAAAAGTGTGAGGGCATTTTTTGGTAATTAAAACAAAAAAATATTTTTAAATAATAGTAAATAATAGTGAATAACAGAGAAAATTAATAGATTTTCAAACCCAATATAGATTATCTCTGATTCTAGCTCGCTACGACCAACAATTTAGGAAAAATCGACTCATAAACGGTGCCTAGATTGCAAAATAAGACGCACAAATGATGTACCGACTTTTTGAAATAGCACAAGATATCCATTCTCCCCCTCCCAACCCCTTTCATGCATATCTATTAATAACCAAGTATAGTCTTAGATATGTGCAGGCATGGGTGTATGAGTATAGTCTCAGAAATGTGCAGGCATGAGTGAGTGGCACAAATGATGTACCAACTTTTTGAAATGGCACAAGATATCCATCCCCCCCCCCCTTCCATGCATATCTATTAATGACCAAGTATAGTCTAAGATATGTGCAGGCATGGTTGCATGAGTATAGTCTCAGATATGTGCAGGCATTAGTGAGTGGCACTAATGATGTACCGAGTTTTGAAATGGTACAAGATATTCAAGGTGCCCAGGAACACACGAGATTTCCCCCTTTCCCTCTTCCATATCTGCATATCTATTAATAACCGAGTATAGTCTCAAATATGTGCAGGCATGATTGCGCGGAAAATTTGCTACTGCCCAGCGGGACGTCTTCTTTAAAGAGCTTAAATATTTTTGTTCACGTACTTTAGACATTTTTTTATTAAATTAAGACTTTAAATAAATCAAAAGGACCTATTGAACATAAAAAAATATTTACAAATATTAATTTTTCACAATGTAAATATATTGCCTATTACATCATTTATAGGTGCAAAAGAATGGTACCATGTTTAAAGACATGATATTTAGAATCATCACTATAATTTTCCTACAACCTTTGCGCGTATTTGAAAAAAAAATAAAGCTTTTTTACAATTTTAAGTTGTATAGATTTTAAGATAAGGGGGAAAACATATTTTCTTATATTTTACAGTAGATTTGTGAACATATAATACCAAAAATTTTAGTAATTTAGGTACGTGCGGGTTAATATGTTTCATTACTACGCCAAATTTCAAGTTCCTCCGTCAAGCGTAAGACACGTGAGTAATCTTATAAGAGATTTTACTTTTGAGATACGAACTCTGAAAATAATATGTCAAATGTATAATAATTTAAGTATATTTTTAATAGAACAACACTTTACTACTTTAAGAACAAATTGTTTTTCCATTTTTTCATTTATATATTTTCACGAATTTCTTTTACATTCTCCTAGAGTTTTTAAAATATTTCACAAAAATTATATTCATTTTGATACTTTCTTTTGGACATTTCTTACCGTTCGCATATTATTTACTGTATAAGTACCTACATGTAGATCGATGCGTCTTACGAAGAGATTTTTTAATATGATATATATGTATATAAGTAAAATAATCTCATTCCAAAATTAAAAACAAGTATAAATAAAAAAAATCCTATAATATTAAGTTACAATGGATTAGAGAAAGTTATCAAGAAAAATTCTGGCTCTGCATCAAATGACATGTACAATTATAATTCAGTTCACTTTGTACTTTAATCTCGTTTTCATAGTTAGTGGTTACTATTTTTACATTTATTTGTGCATGACATATGTAAGTAAAAGATATGCATATAATTTGTTAGACATTTTATTTGTGCATTTAAGAGAAGAAAACTATACAAGAATGAGATTGGGAGACATATTGTGATTTCGTTTTAATTAAAATGTTGTTAGGAAAGTCTTTTTTCCTTTTTACCTCGTAACAGTAGATAATATTGGAAATATGATGTATACCTAACTAAGGGTTGTGAATTTTCATGCATACTGCTTGTACATACTATGTAGAATCTATTACCCTATAAAGTATAGGTAAGGGTGAAAGACAGGCAAAGCCATCCTTTTCTACCAAGCAATTCTTAATCTATGAGATTCAAATTGTCTTTTTATGATTGTTTTTTACAATAAATCATAGAGTTTACAGAAATTCTGTTCGTGCAAAAATAATTTGCAAACAATAAATTAAGTTTAGGCTCTTGGTTATTATGGTACAGGCCTATAATATCTTTTGCCAGGGCACTTTTTCTGTGGCTTAGTTGGTTCTGACCTAGTCTGCATCATTTATGTGGTCGTTATCGGTTCGGTTAAGAGCTTTGCATTTCACGATCAAATTGTAAATTTCTGTGAAGCTACCTGGAAAATTTTAGTCTGTCATAGGACGTACTCAAGATTTCTTTAATAAACTATGTTATGTTTTATTAACTTTTATTGTTGAGGAAGATAGAAACGTAATTACATTGTTCTTATTTTTCTAATTTATGATTATTGTTTGATATTTTTAGAAATTGTCAGATATAATATAGTTCGTTAAATTGTATTTTGGTTTTTTTAGTAACACATAATCACCTGTATTCTATTGTATTTCAAACGGCTATATTATGGTAATTTATGGTTATGGTTATTTTAGACATCGAGGTTTGCAATTCGAGATCTCAGAAAATGTATTGTGAGTTTTTAATTTATTTCAGCAATACTGTAATTTTACATTATTATTTCGTTATTTTTCTCTTTCATTACATTTCTTTGTCATATTTTCCTGGTACTTGATGTCTTTGCCTGTTAGATGAAAGCGTGATTAAATAAAATCAGAAGTTTAGGAAAAATTTGTCAAGTACGAAAAGAAATCGCACTATGACGGTTCCATATACATTTAGGTAATTATAAACATTTAAGGATACATAATATTTCGACTAAACTGTTTACAAATATTCATTTTTAACAATGCAAATATATTGTTGATATATTAAATATATTAATGTATCTTTCACAGGTTTAAAACATTGTGTCCATTTAAAAAATTATGACATTTCTACAGTTTTTCTAAAACCATTTCGTATGCTTTCAAATTAAGTTCAACAGTCTTGGAGAAGATATGTGTTGATTAACATGTTTCATTACTATACCACATTTCAAGTTTTTCGTCAAGAAATTTGTGAGGCCATTTCACCTGAAACCTTGAATTTCTTTATTATTATTTTATTTTATTTATTATTTTATTTTAAACCTCCTTTTTCTTCATTTCGTTTCATTTTTGAAACTTCTCAATACATTACATCCAAATTTGTAGTTTGCACGTATAGGAACTTCAAAGTTGCAGTAAGACTGGAACAAATTGAACAATTTTATGAAATATTCAACTTTTATTTCTCCGTTTATGCAATTGGTAATTTATAAGTATGTGAACTACGCTTTTCATGTGGTTGTTACTATCCTATTTTCTTACAATTTTTGCTTATCATATGGTTACAGTTTTTTTTCAAATGTTAAGAATAGACATTATATTATTTTTCTTATGAACAACAAAGGCTAAAAAATCATGACATCCACTAACTTTACTTAACAAGTAAAAAGCGAGTAAAAAACTGAAACTTGTACGTCGTAAATTAATAGTCCCTAAATAATAAGTATACAGCCACAACTATGAACTTTTCTACTAGTTTTTCTGATATATCAAGAATCATTTGGAAATGACAATTTAATAGTTGTCAATTTACGTTTATGATTTATTTTTTTGCGATTTTAATTATTGTATGACAAACTTTTCCAGAATTCTATTAATATTTTCTTTAGGTCAAGATAGGCATTGTGAACACCGTACAAGAACTTAAACTCTTTCGAATGTTTTCAAAACCTTTCTCTATTTGCCTGAAGTCGTCTTTCGTTAAGTTTCTAAAAGTTTTATTTTCTTGTTCCTTCACAAATCGAATCTTAAATTCTCCTTTACTCGTACTTCCGTATGCTCGCAGGCTCTATTTAATTGCTTCAATAAATAGACCGTAAATCGAGAGATTTAAAACATTCTTTTGATAGAAAATCTCGAGATAATTTCCCAAGGATAACAGGGAGGTCATCCTTCCTAATGAAAAGCTCGTGAAATTACTAAACAAGCTTGAAAGAAACTTAACAAATTAAAAACAGATTTAAAGTGGCCTTCAACAAGACTGGAATTTTTTAAAGTATTATCGCAAAGAAAAACAATTTGCGAATAGCAGGCGCTTGGAATTCGTCGATATGTAAAATATTAAAAAGCATTTAAAGCGGATGTTTTATTATTGTTTTTATCGCCTAAAATTTAGCAACTAGTATGGTTAAATTTAAATCGGGTGTAAATAAGTATCAGATACGTAAAAAGAAACATTTAATTGCTGGCTTATTAAATTTATAAAATATATTTTTATAGAGTATGAAATGGTAACGAATGCAGTATCACAAGTTTTTCCCAACTTGTAATTTATTAATATCTTTACTAAACATAAAAAGTGAAAATATAAATTGATATTTTAGAACGCTGCTTAATTTTTTTTTTATAAAATAGAGAAGTAAATATAAAGTTTACAAATAAATGAAATTAAATTTCCTGCAATAGCCATTATACTTGGCGTCTCTAAATAATACGCAAAAGGTGAGTCAAACGAAGTCACTTGGAATTAAAATTAATTGAAACAATTTCCGTTTATGTTGTCATTTACAAATGACACGAAAAACAACAACCAAATCCAAGTTGAACACGCCAAACCTGCCTAATGAAAATAAGTCACAGAAAAAATCAATAGCACTGGCTCTAATCTTGGCGGTGAGTTCCTTGACTTATGAATATAAAGTCGAGGTATCGTGAGGTGTGGCTCATTAAATCAAAGTGTTTAACGCGTAGTATTGTAACAAATCGCTTGTAACACGCACCATGCAAAAACGCTTATAAATGCCTCTGAAGACTCCAGGTCGGCGAGAGCGAAAGAATGCCTCCGATCGATTTATTCGAAGGAATTTAGATAAATAACTAACGGCTAGGGGCTTGCTTTTCTTGTAGAATGTATTTGGGCCGTTTGAGCAAAGTCACGCGAAAAAGCTGGTCGAAAATAAATTGGTCGTGTTAACTGATTTGGGAAGGGGATTGGCGCACCCGGGGTGAAAGTGATTGGTGAAATGGTATAATCTTTAAATTTAGATTCGAAAGTTTCGTTTTTAGTGAGCGATTCTGTAGTGAAAGATCGGATCTCGAACTTGATGGAATAAATTAGTTTTCACTTTTAGATAAGATCTGAGATTAGAGTTTTAGTTTTAATGCGATGTAAAGTTTTGGCGTGCATCATCAGCTGACGGTTTACTTGCCGGATGTTAAGATGTCTTGTCTTCGGCAGAATCAATCTCAAATAAAATTTATTAACTGACCCACTTAGGTCAGTGTTTCTTTTTGATTTGGAATTTGGATTGATTTTGTGCAAATTTTAATACTTATTATTTCTTCTTTTTAAGTTAACCGTATTTTTATTATATCAATATTTTAAATAGTGTAGGCATTTATCAACATTTTGAAGTCTGTGTAATTTTTTTTAATTTTTATATATTATGGTATTGTTTGACCATGACACTTATGTCAGTTTATACTATTTTGGATTATTTGACTCCTAGAATTGAAAATTTTACGAATATTTAACTTCAACAACGATTTTCTTCTGAGTAATAGTTATGTTATAGAATTGGGTGTGTTAAATTGTAAAAGTAAAAGAATATATTTTTTTATTGATTTTCATTTAAAATGTCATATTTTTATAATAATTAAAATAAAAATAATTATAAATTTAGTATAAGGAAAACTTTCATATTTTAATGTAGACGTTACCTAATATTGCGTTATTATTATTTGTTTACATTTCTGAGGGATCTGTCACCCAAGTTACGGTTGGAGTGTGTTTGAAGAATTTTTGATTTGACCATTATTCCATCTACGGGTTAAAATAATCTCTACCAATATTATTTATCCAGAAAATGAACTGAATTCGAACTTTATTCAGTTCATTTCTTATCTAGTAACTGTGTAGCCAAGCGAGAAATTGCTATCAAAGGATATTGAGCAAATATGACCTGGTTATAGCAACGTAGCGGCTGAAAATAAAAAATGCAGATAGGAGTGCTTCAAGAATATTATAATTATAGTTTTATAACCCATGGGAAGCTAAAAAAAGGGGGATGAACACAATTTAATTTTTTTCATAATTTTATTGTACGATCATTCAGGTATGTTTTCCGACATATAATTTTTGCTTTGGACTTACTTTGGACTTTTAGTGGTTTTATGATTGTCTATTTGATTTATACCGCGTGTATAGTTTATTTAAGGTTAATAACTAAAGGTTAAGGCCTATTTACAGTTCGAATATATATTTACTGAAGTATATATTTACTGAAAAAAGATTAATGATGCTCAGATCCAATTACAATTTAACGGTAATCACAATAATATGTTTTTCTCTTTTGATACGTATCTTTTAGGTTTGAGTTTTAGGCGTGGTTATGTATCATTGTTATTTCCAATCAAGTAACCTAACATTTTCCTAAGCCGAGTGAGTTATTTCAAAGGTCAGATTAAAAAGTGACTTGTAGGCACCCTTTTATCATTATTCGTAATATATGTCATGTATTTTTATAATATTTGTAACGCCCATTTATTTTTTATGGTATGATACGATAGTTATGGTAAAAGCTCAAATAGCCAGGCTATTTGAGTAATATATATATATATAGGAATCAGTTCTATTTCTGAATATACGATACTTATTTTACTACCTTCTTTAATTTTCTAGTCTGTCTTTAACAGTGCTGGGCATTACAATGGTCAAGGGCATCCCGCTAAGTGTCTCCTAATATTTGCAAAGATTAAACAAAGAGAAGAAGACTGGTAAATACGAGAAGATCGACATATACAAAAATATAATAATAGAAAACTAATCTACAGCAGAATTAGTTGAGGTTCATGACGTGGAGATTCAATTTATTTCAATCTTTGAATATATACTTTAAAACACAGCTAGATTCAATACTGATATTCGACATTCGTTTTAATATACCTAGATAAGTCACACCATTTTTTTCCTAAACGATCTCGTGTGTCATCTACATTTGATTAGGAAAAATAGTTGGTCAGGCAAATCACCAATATTTTGAAAATACGTTTGTACTGCATATTATTAATATGTGCAAATAGGGTATTCAAAGAAAAAATTAAAATTGATTTGGAAAACATTAGCTAATAAAAAATAGTGAAGAAAGCAATATTTAAGCGCATTTTATGGATGATAAGGTTGTCTTGCCTTGTTGTATTTTAAAGTATAATTTTACTAAAAAACAAAATAATCTAATGCGTACTTAACAAAGGTATTTAAGATTTTAAGAAAACAATGGAGAGAAATCTATATTTTATGAGAGAGTGTTTGACGTAAGAGTTCCTACTCTGATATTTAGGGTTATACGGTAAATATCTGTCTCACTTTATAAGTGTTTTGTAATAACATCATATATGAGACACAAAAACATTCAAAATGCCACGACGGTGTTTTTACACAAAACGGTAACTAATTAGGAATTTGAATTAATGAATAATTAATAAGTAATTCGTTTAAAAAATCCATCATGTCGTAAAAAGACAATTGTTAAACTTAAAAACGTTAATTATCTGCGATGACATTTAAATGACATGTCAAAAAATCTCGTATTTTTATTTCAGCGTCGTAAAACCAGCCTTTTTTCTAATTATACTTTATTATTTCAAAAGCAAGAGTTATGTATAAGTAGAGGTCAAAGAAGATGCTTTTAATTTTCCTTGGATAGAGATTTTGAAAAATAAGGTTACGCTATATATTTCCTCCCACTGCACTATAGGATGCACAATTTTTAACGGCGAAGACAAATATAACAAGACCAATGTCCACATGTGTGTAGCTAATGGAAGCTATTAGTGTCCACTTTAAAAATAGTTTAAGATTTTCCTGTACAGTTGCTTTAATGCCGCTATGTTATATTTACAAAAGCTATTACCAGTGGTACGTAGTAATCCATTAAAGCCAGCATATATACTCAGAAAGGTTCATATCTAGAGATTGGGATATTTCGGGGCCCTCCTTCCCGGAAGTTCCTTAAACTTATATCAGATAAAATGGGGTATCTTGAAAATACATTCATAATAAAACAGACGAAACTTAAATGATATAAGCATGATGATATGAACTAAATGGTATAAGCAGTGTTTATGTTTTTTGTTAAAATATTTTGGTTCGCGTATTATTATCGCACATTACATCAATTTACTTGACAACAAAGACTTTCGTAACCTCCCCGAAACGAAATTCAGTGCTTACGCTGAAGAGCACTTCGGAGAATAGAATTAAACCATCAAAACTAGAATTTAATTAAATCGTTAAACCGTGGAGACGTCCGACGATAGATTTGATTCACATTAGATAACTACCATTTTAAACTAGTACGACTAATTAAATTCTAATTTTAAATTGAATTCTAATTTGTTCAATGTGGAGCTGTATCGTTATCCAAAGGAGATAAAAAATAAAATATGTAATTGCTTGTCAAATTCAATCTCGACGTGTACTTGTATACCATCGTTTAAAATACACGTATATTAATAAATCTGGAAGAGAAAAATAAAGAAGATGGACAACTGAAAGCTATTTATTATTGCATATGCATACAAATATGGGCCTCATAAATACGGGAGCAACGTATAGGTTCTAAGTATACTATGTTATATATCAAATGCGAAACACGGCCACGTTTTAAAGGATGCAATTGCTGGTTACAAATATATATATATATATATATATATATATATATATATATATATATATATATATATATATATATATATATAGATATATATTCAGTTTTTTATTTTTGTTTAACCCTGTGCTCTAAGGAACTGGTTGCACAATTAAGTCACACGTTACTACTAGTTAAATTCCTATTTCTGCACACTATTTTCAATTGTTACCTTTGTATTTTTCACCTAAACTATGATTACAATAACAGACATGACTAAAATAGCACAGAACGATATTAATTATTAATATTCTTAAACATTTTAATACAATGAATCGAACAGGTCTGTGTAGTAGGAGTAAAGTATATATTTTTCAACCATTTTTTTAAAACATTGTTTGTCGTGACAGAAATAAGCTTTGTGTCCCTAGAAAGAACGATAAATGTCTATAGGTTAAGGTATGTTTAATTTGTGGCCGCGTCTGATCATGTTTCCATGTAAAATTATCCACTCTCTTCTGGCATGTTTATAATTCATATGGCGGAGTAACAAAGACATTCCCTGCAGCATGCCAATGTTACTGTATTATTCCGTTTCTTTGGTGACTCAGTTTTGTTGTTCACATGGAATACTGTTATCGCTAAACATGTGTTCGCATATTTGTAACCCCATCAAACTTGCACTGTTATACAGAGTTTCATGAAACTTGACTCGAAATAGTATAGAGTTTACTTTTTAATTTGAGAAAAGACACATGATTCTTGAAAATAGAAACTATGGCTTTTTATTCAATATTAAAAATTAAACAACATACTCCTATAATATGCCAGTAGATAGTGCAACGTGAATGTTAAATCTATTGTTTAAGTATATCGACAGTCTAAAGCGTACTTGTTTTTATTGAAGAAGTTAAAATGTTTAAAATTTTCTTTTTATTGAGCAAGATAAAATATTTAATTTTCGGGTCAGCGACAAATCTCAGGGAGACTTGTGTATTTCATACCACGCGGATAAGATCGGCGAAAGTTGGTGAATAATTTTACTTATTTTTTGAAATACTGCTGTATTTCTTAATTATGTGATTCTTGTATTAGGTTACTATCGAATTATGAATAAAAAAAGTCGAGCTGGGACGCCTCGCAGATATGAAACATGGAAATTTTATAATTATTCACTAGACCCATACTCAAAGAATAAATATAAAAAAATGTACGTTTAAACCATGCATCATCCAAAAATAAATATTGTGTGCACTATAAAATTCCAAAAACCCTAGCGCGAACATAGATTTGAATCATGCAATCAGCATAGCGTCATCTATTGAATAATTTTGCCAAAAATATTATATGTGTATCAATGTATTCAAAATTTGGATTCCCACAACAACTTTTCGTAGGTTCAGTGGTATGATTCTTGGTTATTTTGATTATGGCGCGAGCGAGTCCGGCTTTAAATCCCGGACGAGCCCAACTATATTTATGTAACGCTTTTAACGTTTTAAGACAGTTTGATACACACATAAAAATGGCTGGCCGAATTAAGTTGGAGAGAGCTAACAAGACGCAAAACTGGCCGAATTAATTCGGAAAGAGCGGACAATACACGAAGATGGCTGAATGTCAAAGTGCGTCTTGCCATGAGAATATTTTAACTCCCATTAGTTAGATGTTTTACATCAAAAATATATCGAACTACTGCTACAACGAGTTGAATTGGAATCCATAATCCACAGCGTATTTTTAGATCAATGGAAAAATAACGAAAGGTTTTTAAATTTAAAATTCATTTCGCACCTGATCTTTTAAATCTAACATGATGAGTACTGCCTGGAAAACTCTCTGTAGTCTTTATCTATATACTCCGTAAGTCCCCCGAGGTATATTTTACGTTTCAACCTTTGTCATCTTTTCATTCGCCCCTTAGTACCCCTCTGCCTCCGGGGAATGCTATCTCTCTAATCGTCCAAAGTACTTTCTGTCCACGCTTTTTACTTTATCACCAAGATCTTTTTTGCAGCTCACCGAAAATGTTTATTACTAATACTACCTTTTAATTATTTTAAAACCCCAGTATGTGTATTTCCTTTTTTGTGGAACGAACATTTGCCTCATAGTGATTTATTTTACGTTCGGTGCCCCCAGAAGTTGTCGAAGATGTAATTATATGTTAGGAGTTTTAGATATATATGCATATCGTATAATTTTTTTATTTAATAATATCATTTTGAATTTATATTTTATTTATAAATGAACCTTAGGATCAATGTAAAATGTAAAAATTATCATTTATTCTTCTCTATGCGATATTATTTAGGATTACGTACATAATAAGTAGAATTTGTATGATTGCATCCGCTGGAAGTATAGGTTAAAAACATTTTTATTTTTGTTACAAAATATGATCTGCAATGGAAGATTGAAATTTAAAAATGACGTATAAAGGTCAAAATAAATGTATCTCACAAAGAGACTTTGTTTATAGTTTCAGAAACTATTTTTCTTCTAATTTAAAGCCGCATAGTTTTTTTATTTGTGATAAATATATATTATATATTGCAATAAACTACAAAGATATTTACCATATATAGTTTTTGACAAAACAAAATAATAAAATTGTTAGTTTTTTCCTCTTCAACTTTTTAATTTCCACAATATATATACGTAGATATTACATACATATCTATGTTATTACAATATAAAAATTAAGCAATGAAAAAACTAAGAGTTTTATTTATAGTAAATAGTAAAAGGACAAAATAATCATTTTTAAGACAATGTCCCCTCTAAATAAAATAATTTTGATATTAAAAATTATTGAATTATAAAACTCTTATACTCTATAAGCCGTTTACTTCTAGGAATCTGGTCGTAGCCTATGGCTGGGGTGTAGAGGAAGGGACGCGTCAACTACGAGTGGGGAAGAGGTATGGTAAAGTTATCAAACGAAAAACTCTAACGCGGACAGACCCATGTGGGTAGAGGTCATTGTCTTACCCAAAGTTATTTTATGAATTGTCTATATGTATGATTCGATTTTTTAAATTGATTTCTAGTTTATTGCTACCTCATAATTTAATTAATTGATCTTCTCACTATTTTCAATAAATTTATTATATATTATTGTTATCATTATTATAGTTTGAGTTCATAGTACATTTAACTTTTCATCTACTTAAATAGTAACGTGATGCCGTAAGATAGCGGACGCCTGTCCATAAAATATTTCCTAATACAGTTAGTTTGTGGATTATTCAAACTTTTCCTATCCTTATAATTGTTATGGCTACGCTTTATAAATAAATAACGCACTCATTGAATCCCTATTATTCTGGATATAGAACGCTCATCGCTCGGGTCTACTTATAGTTTTCATGTTTTTTTTAATTAACAGCACTACCTATCCCCATTACTAGTTTGGTAATAGTTGAACTCAGGTAATTTAAATTAGTTTAAAGCTTTGCACATAAGCTTACATTTTTATTATCATACAATAAATTAATTGTCTCAAAGGTTCTAGAGTAAGTCGTGGGGAAGAGCAACATCATCAAAATGTATGTTATCTATACACATAATAAAATTGTTAGAGACTAAATTCTGTACACGAAAAGTATTTTGAAAAGAGTTAATGATTTAGTGTATATGTAATTAAAATGTATAGTAATAGAAACCAGAAAATCTGTTTTTCACAATTTTTGTTTTTCAGTTTGGCTGTCTCTGTGTTAATTTTTTTACAATTACGCGAAATTTGTTGGACGAATTTGGTATGGTAATGGTCTATACTCTCGAACAATGTATAGGATCTTGACTTTTATATAGATATTACAGATTTAAAAAAAATCTGACTTGGTGAATATCACAATATCAATACTGCCAACGCCATCTGTTAAGGTTTTTAGCGGAATATGAACTCATAGATATTGTAAAAATACATAAAAAAACAGAATAATATTGATGATAATGATAGTAAAAGTAATAATAGTTTCAACAGTTAAGCTGGGCCAGTCGTGGGATAATGCTTAGTGTTTTGGCAAGGTATGCCAAATACATGGGAATAATTCCCACTGGCTGATCGACTTTTTATTTATTTGGTTTATAATACTGAATACAAAACTGATATTATTTCAAATGTTAACTTTTTTTACTTTGTTTTCAACTTATAATATTATAAAAATAAATGAAGAACTAACAAAGAAAATGTAGTTTTTATGTTGATTTAAAAAAAACCTATGTTATGTCGGTATTTATTCACTCATCGCAGGCATTGCTAGTATAATATAAAAAGTTACATCAAAAAATAATAGAACTTTATTTTGTGATCGAAATAACCTGCATTATCCTTGTCAAAGAAATCATGCTTTGATTCGATTGGAATTGTGAATTACAGTAAACTTAAATAATTTTGGGCCACTTTCATCACAATTCACATCATTAGACGACTGAATTACGTAATACTAAATGAAGCTCTATATTCAATTAAGAAGCTTAGGCGTGTGAACTGTGGCGCGTGCCGCGGATTATTGTCCTAATGTTTGTTATATTAAATAAAGAAAATTTTCACAACCTGAAATTTATTATTCACGAATTTGAAACAAAATTTAATTCAATATACATGTACTTTTAAAAAATTATGTCCAATTCACGATCAAAAACAATTTTTGCATGAGCTTTTTTTACTGGTTACGTTGGCTGCAAGGCTGCAAGTGCTTTCAAATTTTAGTAGGTGATGTGTAATATATATTTCATCTTTTGATCTTACATAATTTTTTTATAATCTATAATTGAAAATGCTTATTGTATATTCCTCAGTAATCAAATTTCTTTCATATTTTTCTATATTTCATTATTTTGTTAAGCTATTCACAGTCTGGATATGCGTTAAAAACATGAGATTTGTAAGCCTCTGTATACGCTAATTTTCATACACGAATATTACGTAAAATGGTTTCTAACCACAATATTTTGAATCAAAATATTTTCTAGATTTATCAAGGTAAGAAATGTACTATATGTTTAGTTATAAACCTCAAATGATGGTATTTATTCTACTGAAGATACCTATATTTTTAAAGCTATTAAGTCATTGTATGAATTAAAGAAGGGTTATAGGTATATTAGAATATTTTTCATTAATATATTGAAATTATTTTGCAAATAGGCTGCGAGTTTAAATGGCATTTTATTACCTTTCGATTTGTTACTATTCAAGTTCTTATGACTATAATTTTTACCATATACCATATAATTTGTCTTTTAAGAAAATATGCTGGACATAATATTCTTAACCATTATTCATATAATTTGCATAATATATTAAAAAATTATATTCATCCCCGCCACATAATAAACGATAACAGTCGGGTTAACATCGGGGGTCATATTTCCGCCTCCCCCTTTCAAACATCATTCAATACCCAGAAAAAAAATATTAAAAGCTCGTGACTCGCCATAACGCGAAGAAATCACTAATATTTTTCCATCGTCGACCCGAAAAGCCTCACAAAACGCCGCTCCGCCGCGCATGTGTTATGTTATCTTTACCGAATTTCATGCGAACACACAAGTAACATGACAAAGCAATTTCATACCAAATATCCGGTTGCGAAAAATATAACACAAAAAAAAATATCTGACCACTGAAATTTATAATATTCGCGGCCCAATGCCACGCCGGGCTTCAAATGAATGTCGTATTTCTTTTTCCGCCGAATGAATAAAAGCTTATATTCGAATGTCCGTCGGGTGTGCTTTTGTGGGTAATACGGAGAAAAATTGAAATCAGTGACGGTTAATGCCCTCCCTGTGTTTTTCTTAGTTAATATTTTTAGCTATCGGCATTTGACAAGGGATGGAGTCGTGGTTGTGGTATTGACATGTCACAATTTGAAGTGAGTTTTTCGTGAAAGTAACATGAGTTATTGGGAAAACAGGCAGGTAGTTAAGGTTATAAAAAACTTATTTCCCAATTCACAAAAAAATATTTTCCAATTTAAAAAAAACTTAGATAATATTAGAATACACGTTGTTAGTAATGATATTAAGTGTTAAATTTTTTTCGAAAAAATCTTTAGAACAATTTTCTCCATAATACCATTCATGGATGAGCTCAAGTTTATAACACAGTATTAAATTTAATGAAAATAAAAATAAAACAAAATTAGTAAAATTAAAGTCATTATAGTCGAAATAATATCTCCAAGAAATATGTGCGGAAAAACTTTGAATAGCCGGGATCAACAAAGATGTATTACATTATACAAGATAAAGTAATTTCATAAAATTAAAAAACTTTTGTTATGAATTAGGAGCCCGGAGATGTTTTCCTGAAATATTTTTCTTAGTCCTTGAAGCGATCTCATTAAGGACGCCCCGCAAAGCTGTAGATTTACGTAGTTCCGTTCCTATATGATTTATTACCGCAAAGGTACATATCGTAGACAGGTCGTGATGAAAGAATATTTTATAAGAATTAAGAATACATGGTTTACAATGAATTGCAGATCGTTAGAAAATATCCATACCTAAATATAATATTACTAAAATTTTGTTAAGTACACGTATAACTTGCACTACAAGATTTTCCTAACCATTTAGGCGCATATAAACATTTAAGCGTATATAATATTTATCTTAAACGATTTACAAATATTAATATTATTTTTCACCATGAAATTACATATATATATTGCCTAGTATATCTTTTATATATATATATATATATATATATATATATATATATATATATATATATATATATATAAAGGAAAATTATTAACAGTTAAGCCGGCTCTACGAGGTTACGAGTAATATTCGGCCAACTTATTACATGTAGTTGGATCTATTAAAAGTTCATATATATATAATCGTACCAAATTGCAGCTTTATACCATTAATGGTACGTGAGTAAAATGGCTGTGACCTACAGACGTACAGACAGACGGTAATGATGAATCTGTAAGGGTTCCTTCACTTTAAAGAGGTGAAGTAAAAGACTTATATTAACATTCAAGTTTTGTATTTATGCTGCTATGTGAAGTCTGCATTTATTTTATAAGTATTTTGCTAGTGAGATATCAAATTTGTCTTCTTTTCTCAATAATTGTCGGTTAAAAAACGTAGGAAACAAAAATAGCGGCCATTGGATTTTTTTGGGTTTGTATAATACATGACAAATGTTTTTTTCATAAAATTAATTTGTATGAAATTAAAAAAAAAATATTAAGAAATTTTTTAGTTATAAATCTGAATAATAAGATAAAAATTAAACAATAGTCGTAATACATATTAGCCGTGTAATTATTGAATAAATAAGTCGTAAGATTTGAAAGGGATTGTAATAAATAGAACAATTTTGGTTCCTATTACGAAATGTGATAAACACGACGTCCAGTACTTAACAAATTAAAGTGCAGATAACATTTTATTCGTATTCAAATAATTTTCTTTTTTGCCATAGCTTCCGGTCTCTATGCCCGAGGGACGTACTCGTTTTCTGATAATTAATCCCAGATATGCTTGGATATTACTTCCGTAAAAAAACAAATTATTGAACCGTGAAAAATATCGAAAATACTAGCGAAAATACATTTCATAATTCCTCACGACCAACTCGTCGGCTACTAGTGTGGTTAAAAAAGCGCCGGTGCGGCATACCGTGGAAATATGAGAGCATTACACGTCCCCAGCTAATGTAGCGACCCGCCGAAGCATTCACGGTCGTAATGGCAAATTTTCAGCAACCATTACCGGCGAAATAATAGCTTATTTATAGTTTGACATTTTTGCCCCGTCACTTCGGATTATAGTCATTAAACGGTATTTACTTTCGGATTTTACACAATTTTCGCTTCCGTTTCGACATTTACGCGCTTTATGTTGCTACGCTTACAGCCGGAGCATCGATCGCGATTCACTTTGTTTTCGAACGATGGAGATTTATTAAACGTATATTTGTGTTTTGTTTTATTCGGAGCAGAATCTTTTGGATTGAAAATTAAGCGTCGGCTGTACGGTTTTGTTGTGTTTAAATTATGCGAGTCGATGAGTTTATTTTAATATAAACAGATTTAGCGAATGGCTGTAGGTTTGGTTGAGTTATTTTCCGTTTTTGACTGAACAAATACAAGATATTGAAAGAATATCAAATGATCTGAAATAATTTGGAATTTGATTTGTATGTAATAAAATTGTAACAGAGTGAATTGTGTACATGTAATAAAATTGTAACAGAGTGAATTGTGTACATGTAATAAAATTGTAACAGAGTGAATTGTGTACATGTAATAAAATTGTAATAGAGTGAATTGTGTACATAGAATATATTTTTAAAAGTGTGATTGAATTAGCTGATAGAATGATAATAGAAGCCGGAAAACTGGTTTTTGTAATTTTAACTGTATATTAATTTGTTCTTCAATCACGTGAAATTTACTGTACGGATTTTAATGAAATTTTGAACGGTAATAGCTTTTACACCCCGAAAACACATAGGATACTTTTTATCTGGATATTACAGATATAAAAAAAGATCCTGGATCGATGAATATCACATTTATGGTTATAGAGTTCTGAGAGAAAAAAAGCACAAAAAAGTCCTAATAACTTTTCTTATGCGGAATAACACGTGAACAAAGTCACGTTGTTAAAGCTAGTATTATTTAAGCGTATCGGGAGAATAATATTTATATTATGCTTTAGGGACAGGTTTGTATTTAAATCCTACGTAATAGTAGCATGTACTACAAACAAATTTATGTTATGTTTTGTATTTAAACATATTCAGTTTCGTTAGGACTTGTCACTGACTCGAAAAAAGTTGTAATCTTTACTACATATTTAAAAGATATCGATCTAAATTGTACTTAGGATACATAATAATAACTTATCTAAATTGTACTTAGGATAAATAATAAAATTGTTGTTTTTTAACTTTTTAGTGCTTATTAAAAGTTCGTTTATGTAAGTCGGTTTTTATTTGTTTCGATTTTTAATTTGTTCTAATTCTTGGTACGATGAATCAATTTAAAAAGCAAGTTTTAGACAGACAAAAACTGTGTTTTTTTTTAAATTTTAGTTAAGATAATCCTAGAGATATTGTTGAAAATGTTTACGAATAACATATACACCATTTTCTTGTATATCTATTACTACGGAGTCAAAATTATCGAAAAAATAGCATTCATAGAAATTTGTCTAAATTTTACCACAAAACGAAAATGAAAAATATCATAGTTTTTTAAATAGTCACCGTGTTTTTACTCCTGTAGAACATAAATATGTAGGTAATATGCATAGCATAGGCATTTTCCATACATATTTACGTGGGGAAATATATTATTATTATTTTTAAATACTTTAGAAATCAATCTACGTGTTCATAAATGTTTATACGTGGCCAAGACTGTTTGGCATGGTCGTAGTATAAATTCTTCTCGTATTTAGCTGGTTTATTTTCTTAATTGGTTGGTTCGGTATTCAGGAATGAAGTTTTTCCGAAAAGTTCCTGTTTTCACATTTTTTATTAAATGTCCTTATGATTCTTTCTATATATTTAAATTTGATTTCGGTATATTATACTGGTATATGGTCCGAGTAAGATTGTAATTTATTAAATTTTAGTGATATAATGAAAATTACCAGTGTGAAAAATGCCGGATAAACAATAAAACCTTTTTTCACCTATATATATAAAGTTTTTAATATTATGTGTACACTAAATGTGTGCGTGTTTCAAAAATACATATAATAAGTTCACGGAATTTGCTACGGCAGTAGGAATATAAATGCTCTCTTTTACACTCCGCTAGATCCCCAACTGAATATAAAAAGCAAGGTAAAATACATTTGACCTGTAGTTTTTGCGGCTACTATTTACAACTAAAAATAAGAGAGTAAACCTCCAGTAATAACCAAAAAAACTCAGCAACTTTACCTGACTAAACTCGCTCTCCGCACTCATTACATATTCCGTCGTTCACATGTGAACTCGGCGAAAAACTACCTACATTTAAATAAGAAGCGAATCGAGGTTCAGCGAACTGTTCAAATGCGGCCGTGATACGTCTCGATGCATCGCCCGCGAGGGTTCGACGTCCGAATTCGCGTCATTGAAGCGTGAGGATAAACTATTTCGCAAGATCCCCTCTAAAATGTCGCCGCGACTTCGCCGTCGGGCGCAGCGCGGGCCGAGAGCGAGTCCTCGCAGTACACTTCGTCGCGGCCTTTATCGCTTTTGGGTCAAAACTTTTTACATGCTTCAATTTTTCCGCTGAAAATGTGAAAAGTTGCCTCGTTTAACGTTGCAGTGTTCGTATCGCACCAAAATTAAAGGGATTTTCCAAAGTCAAACAATGAAACACAATTCATAAAGCAAAGTTGAGCGGGATGTGTGCGTATGCATAAATTTAATCTGGTTTTGATGAGCAGCAAATTCAAGACAAATAAAGAGATAATGTTAACATTTTCCTCGATATGATTAATTTTTAATTTTTTGCATTACTTTTTTCATAATTGTAATAAATAATGTATTAAAAGTAATAAATAATACAAGACAGTAATAAATAATGTATTTACATTTAAAAGTAATAGTCAATTAGATGAACGCATGGTCTGTTATTTATGTAACAAATATTTAATTGAAAGAAGAATATGTCTTATATATAATCCTTATGTAAATGTTGTTTTCATTCTTTTAATTCCCGACTTAATCTTTCTTTTGTAACTATTTTCTTGTTTAAAAAAAACAAAACGTACACGAAAATATATACGTCCGAATAGATAAATTCTCTTTAAACTCTTGTTTGACATGTAAATAATATTTCATAATAACTATATAAGGGTTAGGGCAGCAATTAACTTAGAGTTGTTAATTCTCACAAATAATAAGTGTCTTTTCAAACATATATATGTACGTTTATCAATTGAGTTCTCATGAGTTAATCGAGAAATAGGCTGAAATGGTAGTGAATAACTGCTTGGCAATTAAACTTTATTTGAGAATCAACAGCTGCCATGAATTCACGGTTGATTGTTTGAATAATTAATGTGATTTTATTAGCTTATCGAATGAATAATGTCGTGAAAATTATGTAAAGATAAGTGCGTACTCACGTACAGAAATTAGTGACGATTTTTAGTTATTGATATTTTAAATAATTTATAACAATAGGTTTGCCATGGTGATTTGGTGACATTGAACAAATGACTAATAAATTTTGATGAACGACAAATATCAAAGGTAAATCACTGTTAAAGATTACATGGGAGACAACATAAGTCATAAGATTACTTGATAACAGAAACTCAGCAAATATTTAATATATTGAAATTAATAAAGCTGTTTTGAATTAAGATTTTTTCAATTTACACTCTGAATATATTACATTTTAGAAGAAATTACATTTAACGCGGTATATTAGTGGCAGTACTTCACTACTATTGAAAACATAAATAATAAGGTAAATCCAGAAGCTTATCCGAAGGGAGGTTGGAAGTATTGAAAAAAGGAGAGAGGAATAAAGATAATGAAAGAGGACAAAGAATATTGATTAGATTCATCCATACGATTGCAAATAAAAAGACCATAAAATCTAGTGCAGCCCCATAACTTAAATCTCTTTGCACGCCTACGCGTATATTAGATCACTAAACGGCCTATTCAAACGACATTCCGTAAGCGATAACTCACAATCGGTAACTTAAGTAGCGACCGTTTGTTTCGAAAGATAGAACTTTATATACAAAGTAGTAGAATTTCTTAACTAATTCCTATATACAAAGTAAACTAATATACCAAGTAGTAGGCTTTATTAACCAATTCCTATATACAAAGTAAAATAATATACAAAGTAGTAGGGTTTCTTAAATAACCGGTAGTGAATTTTGAATTTTATGACCAATTTCAGTTTTCATTCAAAATCTTTAGAATGTTTAATAGTCATAAGATCTATTAGCAGTTTATTCTTAAGGAAATATAATGGTTACATATAAAAATGCAACTGATTGTTTGTATCATGGTAATATTAGTTTGGCAATTATTTGATCGGCAACCCGATTTGAACCGAAATCAGATTTGGATTATATACTGTTATTAATATAATTAAATATTAGTAATTTATATATATATACATATATATATATATATATATATATATATATATATATATATATATACACACATAATATATATGATAAATTTTATAGAAATCGACTGAATGAATCCCGTGAAAGAAAAACAAACCTAAAAATAAACAAACAAACTTACTTTCGCATTTGTAATATTAGTTATGATACGCCTTATGAAGACAATCGTTAAAGATTTTATATTATTAGATGTTATTACTAAAAAAATCTTTGAAAATTAGAGCGTTTTTAACAAGAAATTTTCCTAATAAGCATATACTTCAATATAGGAATTTGAAAAAAAAGACGAGTTGCATTTAATTATTGTTTAACCCTTATAAAATAACTCACCCGTTTGTCTTTCTGTCACACATATTGCAAAGGATATTAATCTGCATAATGACAATAATGAACACTCAAAAGTATTTTTGTGGAAATTTTAAGGGGACAAATACAACTCTACGATATTAATTAAAAATAACCTTAAAACAATGGCAATGTTTATAGTATCGTAGTTTTGGAGAAACATTGGGATATTTTTACATCCCCCAAAAATACGCTTTACAAACAAATTACCAAATTAAAAAATTACCTGGTGAAAAAGAGAAAATAAATTAACAAATTAAACAAATTACCTGGCGAAAAAGAGAAACTTTCAATTGTACCTTCAAGAATACGAAATATAAATTTATACAAAAAAGTGAAATTAAGTATTACAAACATCAAAGAATATAAAAACGAAATTATAAAAAAGTAACGACTGCGTCAAAAAAAATTGAAAAGTAGAAAAACAATTTATGTGATCACACTTTCACTGTGAAAGATAATTGTAACTGAATTAACTGAATAGAGACGTTCAGTTTTGAGATGTCAATATTTTAACAGTAGAATATATGACAGTCGTATTTTAGTTTTTTATAGCTTCGTTTTTATTTTACCCTTTTTGGTATTTGGTTTTAAACATCTAGTTAGAATTCAGGTGCATATAGAACTTTGTATTTTTATTATTTGTACAAACTTGTTTATTTTGTCATATTTATGAAAAATAGTTAAAGGAACCATTTAATTATTTTTAAAGATGCGTCGAATGACATCTTTTTGATTAGATACGCGATTTTTTTAAAATTCTATTTTTACATTACAAGTCCGCCAAAATATTTTTTGTCTCTAAAAATTAGCCTATGATACTCCATTTGCTAAAATCAGTTCAGCAGTTCTTGAACTGTCATCATACATCCATACACAGATACATAAATGCATACATAGATTATTAAATTCATTACCATTACTTTGTTGTGCCGCAGTCGGGTAAAAACAGAAAAGTTTTTTTTTGTTGACGAAGAATATCTAATAAATATATGCTTTCATAACCAGCACTACGCAACAGCATTCGGATATTAGTTTTAAAAAGAAAACCTTTTCTACAGTGCTTTTACCGAGCAACGCGAGCTTTCTCTGGAAGATCTTATCGTATTTCATAAATTTACGGAAAAGTTGGTATAAAAATGAAACGATGTTTACACACACACACAAGTTTTATGAAATATTGCAAAAGTCAAAGTAAACCAGGTCGAGTTACTGTGATCAGCATCTGTTCATATCCTTACGGCTATCTTTGGATCCGTTTTCCCGGAGGGATTTGAGTCGTTTTTCGCCGGACTGATTTATAGTCTATTTCCTCTGTATCTGGAAAGCTTTTTAAATCTTTTATTTTTAGTTGTTCTCCATCGGTTTGCTGAGGGTTCGTACATTTGAAGATAACTCTATTCGCTTCCTTGATCATATATGTATTACATTTTAAATTAGATCGAAAGCTACTCGTTTTGTTAGTACGAACCTATTTTGTGAGTGGAAAAATAATGAAAACCCAAGTTAAAAATTATTGTTTAAATTTTTATTGTTGAAAATTATTTAATATTATTCATCATTTAAAATAGTTGCTCGCAGCAATTAGGTAATACACCATGAAAAGATTTTTGTTGAAAATTTTATTTTTTCCCTTATTCAAAAAAGGAATTTTCATAATTTTACACTAAATGCATTCAATAAAAGGGATATCCATTTATATATAGCAAAATATTTTTTCGATGACCAATTTTTTTCGTGCTCGCCATCGAATATTACATTATTAAATAGATGCTTCAAAATGAAATCGTGCTTTAATTCATCACTTTTAACCCTATGAGCACCAGATATTTTTTCCACGTATAATTGCTGATGCGTATGGAGCTTTTGTAAGCTTTCTTCAATGGTGTGCGAAATGTTAAGTATCAAAGTCACATTTGGTATATTGTTGTAGAAAATTTTATATATTATATGCAGGACTCAAAAATATATGCAAATTTTAGATGTTACATGCAACGCTCAGAAAGTAATGTAAATAATCATATATTGTTATGAATTAATTATATAACAGTGGACAGACCGTATCTGTAATTACTGCATTTTTTCGCAAAAAGCTTATTTTGCAGTTTAATGATTTAAAATCTGAGAGAAGCGCGATAGAGCTTTCAGTATTTTTTGCGTAAGTACGGAAGGGCGTAATCGTCGGTATTCAAAGTTTTAGGCCAAGTTTGTGAAATACTAAACTTCAAAATTATATGTAAAGTATCTCATCGCCTTTCTTGATTAATCTGATACAGTTTGAAGTATATTTGATTATAATTTTTAATTGAAATTATTTCAGTTAACTTTTATTATTGATTTCAGGTCATACGAAAAATTACGGAACATGGCTTTATTTCTATCTCGATCAAGAGTGGGAGGAACTTCTATATAAAATAATCGCAATTTCTGCAAACAAATTAATTCAAGCCATTTAAATTAACCATTTATATTCAATTTTCATCTCGTGACTCTCGTTTCTTCTTAATGGTTTTTTATTTCATCTTTTACTCGCTAAAATAATGAAATAGTAAAGATAACTTTCTGTTTCCTGCGGTTTTCAATGTACCTTGATCTGATATAACTACGTTTTGTCATTCCATCACTCTTAACAAACTTTTCGTCAATGATTGTAATCATATATTTATGTAACACACTCATTCATTGAAAACGAATCTTGAAAACGAATCTGCGAAAGAACAGAAACAGCACATACCATACACAGTAAATATTAATTCCACTTAAATTAACAACGCCCCGCTTTAGTTAAGTAACATCTCACAAGAGTCTAGTAAACGCCGGATGTTAAGGAAGCGACGGTTTATCTTCTAATCACAAAATTCCTGAGAGCTTTCATCTCATTCAAGTTTTAATTCTCCCCAAAGCTCATTTAAACTTGTTATCATCGTTAACAGGAACGATCTTTTAATTAAATCGACAGTGCATCTGTATAGAAATATTTCGTCTGTAATATGTCTAATTTATTTATTTTCGAAACAAGATTTTAAAGCAAAGATATCTCAACTTTCTATGTAGTAATAAAATCCATGTATTATAGTTATCTATTTTGTTTTAGAAGTAGACGGCGTTTATTACAAATTAAAGTAAATATACGATTGTTATTTATTTTTTAGTTACGGAGAGGCTGGATTATGTAACAAAATTGCGAAATCCGTAAGAAAATGTTTATCATTTCGACTATGAAGTAAGATAAAATGAAAAATTAAATTGTTATATAAAGTAAAATGCCAAAAAGAAAATATATTTCATTTAAAATAAATTCTCTTTTCACAAAAGACGTGAAGTAAACGTCATGATATTTTTTCATTCGATCATAGGATAACAGAATCGGAAGTCACCTATTGCATTATTTTTAATTCTATTGCATTTAATTTCATAAGAAATAAATATTTAATATACTTATCCTTTCATTAATTAACTCTCATCAATGTAAAAACCATATTTGTATAAGAAGATCAGTAGCACTTAACTAGATCGCAAAAAAATGATGAATTCAATCATATTTGTAGATATTCTTAGCAAAATGTATGTGGGTTTTGTCTGCTGTTATTGAGCATACTAACCGACGTATGTTAATACCTGTGCTTTAATTAACTTTGACGTTAATTACTCGTAAACAATTGACAACGGTGTTTAGAATAACACAACACCAGCGTAATAAATAATATAATCTTTACATAATAATATGACTTCGAGTGCTTTCATAGTTTAATATTTTGGCCTTTATGATAGAAGATATGAGTTTAAAAAATTAATTTGAAATTAACTTAATAAAGCTAAGAAAAAGTAACAAATACTAAAAAATATTTAAATATACCAATGTCCGTTGAGTGTTATCATTATTTATCGTATTTAATTATTCAAAAGATTCCATGAAAAAGCTCTTGAATAATAAAAACAATGAACCTAAGACTTTGCGACAATTCAAATTTAAATACGCTATATTTTATTCAGAGCTTTCGAAACAAAGCCAATAACGAGGAAATTAATTTTCTCAAGTCCAGTCACTAAGTAAGTGAACCATTCAAAAAAGGGTTCCAAAACTTTTCTGCTTCTTTCGAATTATCTTTCATTATAAATTATCCGTTCGAATAATTTTTAAAACAAATTTTGCAAACACAAACTTTGTTTGAAAGTCACGCGATGTTAGAGCGAGTATTGTATAAAATGAATAAAATATGTTTACTTGGAAAAAAGGAACGTTTTTTCTTGTTTTAAATATAAATATTGTCGTATTTTGTTTTAGTAATTTACATTTATGACAAAGAAATGGTGTCATTCTTAGAGAACTACTTGAGATTTGCTGGATGAGACGATGAAATTGTAAATATTCATTGGTTAAAGTAAATATTTAAATTTGTTAACAAGCACTTTTAAATTTATTTGCGCTTTGTTGACATTTTTGTTTAGTCTTAAAAACAGTTTTGTTTCGTCTTCAAAAATCTGAAAGTATTATTTTTAAGTTTGAATGGAATCTCTTGAATGAAGAAACTTTTGAACTATTAGAATCTATAATGGATTTGACCAAAATTTTAAATTGAAAAAGTTTTTGTAAAATATCGTTACTACATCATGTTGATTTAATTCTTTATTTGTCAATTTATCACAAAATTCGCCTAATTTTTTTTTGGTCGTGAATCATAAAATTAAAACAAAAACAATTTTTTTCTGTTCCGTGTACGCAGTGAGAGTAGTGTATTAATATTTTATTAATTCCAACTAAATATTATCATTTGAATTTGGAAAAAAAACACAAAACTTTAACCCTGGTACGTAGACTTTCATACAACAACAGAGAGAGGAGTATAGCCAACAAAAAAAACAAAAACAACGATATAGAAAAATGACATATTACCAGTACTTTTTAGGTTCTTGTTTGTATTCTATTTATTTTATATCATTTTCATACACCATTTTTTTGATAATTTTAAGTTTAGTAGTTTCGGAAATTACAGAAGAATATATATATATATATATATATATATATATATATATATATATTTTGCCTGCTTTATAGTCAATCTCTGAAGAGATACTACCTAAAATAACGAAAAGAATATTTTTGAGGCCCTTTAAACGATACCCCATACTAAACATAAAATAAAAAAAACTCTGCCTTAAAATTCCCATATAAATATGTTTCAGCATTAGCTAATGAAATACGTTTGGTTGACGTGGAATACGGCTGTAACCAACAGACGAACAGACACGTGAGTGGTCTTATGAAGTTTCTTTTTGATGACCGTTTTCCTTTTTGAGGTACAGAACCCCATAAGTGAATGCAATACGAGTATGAAACAATTCAAGTACATATAGTAAACTATATATATGAGTCAATTTTCGAACCCATAGGATCTATACAATAGAATCTATACAATATGATCTATCTAACTTTGATTAGTATACATATATTTCTTACAGTCTTTACAGTATTAGTAAAAACTGAGATTATGGTTGTGTAGGATTAAAAGTTTTATATTTACATTACGGAATAATATTGTTTTACAGAATAAAAATATATTTTACGGAATAAAATACAACCATATTTCTAAGTATCGGTTATAACTAAAAGGGTTAGAAATATGCGTGTAGTGAAATTTACACTTTTGTATAATATTTTATATAATATCCTTTATTTTCCTTTTAATCCTTCGAATTGCCGATCCAAATTCTAATATCATTTAGCTCACAGACTTGAACTATATTCTAAAATGTAAGAAGATTTTTTTAAAGTATGCTGATACATTCTTAAAAATGTGGTGGTCTGGATAGCGACGTGCTTTCAAGTACCTCTTTTGACAGAGAGGAGGAGAGACTGCACTGCCACGGTATTCTCGTTTGCCGTACTCATATCGAAGCACTGTGACTTGAGAAGGATTCACAAATTGAATATAAAATGCGAGGAATAATAATTTTTCGTTAATTTCACCAAACGAACATTCAATTTATTAAGAAAAACCAGTTTGAAAATGTTCCGTCTTACTTTCGTTAAATATTTTCGTGATTTTAGCTAAAACAATAGAATTTAATTTAAAAAAAATACGAATCAAAAGGAAACGTAAATTTCAAATTGTTGCTTGTATAATCATATTCATTCTTAAATGCGTTTGTGTTTTATCGGGTCTTACACAAAAACGACCAATCAAGTCGACATTTTTGGTATTGTATAGCTTTTAAAACGATTGCAAATATGGAAAACTAGTAATGGCTAATGTTTTTGTATTAAAGTTTCAAAATATTAGAGCTACATTAAATATTGTAGACAATTAAATGAAACTACGCGATGTAGTATTATTTTTAATTTCTTTAACTTCTCTACCACGACCTAGGTTTCGTTGTATTAAAAAATCTTGAGGTGGGCAAAGGTCTTTGCTTATAAACCACCTAGGTTAAAAACCTAGGTCGTGGTAAAGAACTTAAAGAAAATAGAAATAAGACTACATCGCGTAGTTTCATTTAATTGTGAATAATGAATTTCTACAAAATTAACGCCAAATATATGTAATATTGTAGACAACATAAAAGTAGAACATTTATTTTTTTCCAGTATAATATTTGTCAAAAGTGAACGCCGCCTAAGACTTTAAATTCAATAATGATCATCTTTCAGTCACACTATGATTACTTAACTTGTTTTTCTACTTTACATTTTTTTTCAACGCAGTCGGGTTTCACTTTTTATTTCACCCTCTTTGGTATATTACTTTCATACACATAGTTCGAAAACAGGTGCACATAGAACTTTGTATTTTTATTATTTGTACCAAACTTAGCTATTTCGTCACGTGTATGAAAAAATGGTTCATGAAACTCATAATTATCATAAGATCTGTCGATTTTTATCAATTCTTTTCTTTTATTCAGTCAATATGTTTTTTGTCCTTAAACCCTAGCTCACATTAAATAAAAACAGATTGATACCTCATTTTCTAAAATCGGTTCAGTAGTTTTTGGGCTACAATCGATAGTCCATATATATATATATATATATATATAGTTAAATAAATACATAAACAGTTAAACTCATTACCCTTCCTTTGCTGGGACGCAGTCGAACAGAAAATATTGTTTTTGAAAATTTTGTCGGTTTTATACTTATTTGTTTGCATATCGTGCAAGAACCTCTGAAAATATTATAATAGGGGCTCAATTGGTGGTTTCTATTAGACATGAGGTAACGATATTCTATTAGACCTGAGATGACTCTGTATATTTTAAGAAACTCACTAAAAAGAAAATATTTAATTTATAATTTCAATACAAGGCGAGTTTATTTGGAAACATATGTATTTCATTAGGATTACAGACAACGATTCGTGTATCTTCATATTACAGTTAACTTAAAAATAATTTTAAAAGGTCATCGTGAACCGCGTCACGTGCACATATAGTATTTAATAATTACACACAGCCACGTGTTAGTGTTCATACAACGTGTTGCGCTGGTTCATGAAATCGGTACGGGCTGCACTAACTATTAGATACACAAGTGGTTCGCCAAACATTGTCAAGTGCACTTACGTTGCGGCTCTTCAATAAAGAGCTTGTGTGATTCATACGTGGAAATTCCGCAGATGAAATATGAATGAATATCGTCTAAGACTCAATATCGATGAATGAATATCGTCTAATTTCATTGTTCACACTGAGCGGTAATAATAAATTATGATACTAATAAATCTCAGTCTAATTAATTTAACTATTGATCAAGGCATATAAAGTTTTAACACATCGCAGTGAAATTTATTTTATGCGGTAATCAATATATCAATTTATGGGTTACTGCATAAATCAAATTCAATTTTTCAAAATTAATCAAAAAAGATTTATAAGCTTTAGCATATTGAAAAATGGAAAAATAGTGTATATGCAGAACTGATATGTCATTGATGAATATATATTATTTAGATCCAACATTTCGAAATATTCTATTAATTAAATAAATGCGAAAATGAGTTTCTTTCTTTAATTTTCACACTTCAACTCTTTAACCAAAATCTTGGCTAAATTTTGAAATACATATAGTGTATATATATATATATATATATATATATATATATATATATATATAATATATATATAAATTTTTTTTGGTAATCGAAAATATCGCTCCACATTTTTTTATCATGGCTAGCAGAAATCCATTTGTGTATTTATTGAATTTATAAATATTTCACTATCAATCTATTCAATAATTATTATTCAAATTGAAGGGTTCAGTTTAATTATGTTTCAGTTTAGTGACAATTAGCTTTTAAGCAAAAGAACAAAAACAAACTTGAATAAAGAAATTCTCTAAAAGACATGCTCGTTTCTTTTAACGCCTTAATCCTTTCAAGTATCCTTGTACTGGCAAAAGAAAATGTCCAACAACATTTAACTAGAAAATGGAAACAATTACGAAGAACTTTCTCAAGGGATGTAATAGAATGCTTAAAATTATTCGTATATTTCAATTTCGCGTCCGTTCGGCGGGCTTGGATGGAAGAGCGCAGACAATGAAAACAGCGTAGGGAAACTCGGAACAATTGAAAGGTGCCACAGCGCAGCTGCGCGACTCGGCAAACTTAAAGAAGTTCAAAACAAACTCGGACAATGCCTAGAATATATTATTGCAGGAAGGGCTAATTAACGTCCCCAACGAGTATATTGTTCGACAGGATGCACTACGTCGGAAAGTGTTTTATCCAAATGTTTAAATTACTCAAAAATGTTTCTGAGAGGAATAGTCGAATGAATTATTTCGTATAGAGGCACTGATTTGTGAAATTTAAGTGCGTCTTTTGTAAAGATTTTGGTAATGATAAAATGTTCGTGGTAATGTGAAGTTTGTGGTAATGATTAAATAATTAATTACAGCCTAAATTATTGTCTCTCTTTAAATATATATTTGTTGGTTCGTTTTTGAAATTTGTCACGAGATTAAGGAATGAGGTACGATACAAATTTTGTTTCAGTGGTTATTTTATAAAATGTAGACAAAGATTGCCTTTATTTTATGGACATTTAAAACGTTATTAAGTTCGTTTAAGTTTCGTAACTTCGTTTGCAAAATATCAACTTTCAAATGACGTGCAAAGTATCGATCGCCCTCCGCTCTCTATCGTTTGAAAAACCGGAAGAATATTTAAATGATATAAATTTGATAAGAATTACTAAACGAATTTATTTCCATTAACTTAAACGATTTTAAGAGATATATGCATATATGGAACCGTGCCTTGTGCGTATATTGACACGTGCTTGGCCCCTTTTTATTATGGAAGGCTCAACTAGCCCTGATGATAAGAATGATTTGTATAATATTTAAATAATCTGTAAAAGATCTACTTTCAAATCTGGAAGAAAGTCAAGAGTAAGGTATGTAAGTGTATGATACGTTTTAAGGTACCGTACTTCGAATAGATTTTACGGAACGTTATTGTTGTCACAACTCGTCTGTCTGTTCATCCGGGGTGTTAAAGCTTTTAATTTTCAAACAAAATAATGTTAAAACGCAACATTTTGATATTGAGATGTTTGGAAATAATAAAAAAAATATTCAGGGAAAAATGGTTTAACAGTTTTAAATGTACTTTCCTCTTGCGCTTGGAAGTATAATGATAATAAAAAAAATTAATGGAGCGGGTTCGAAAATGTGAGGGTGGAAAAAAATTTGCTTCATGCATTTAAAATTATTAAAGAAAATGTTTAATCAAAAGTAAAATTGGTTTAAAAGTATTAAGTTATTTTTCTCTTGCATTCCTGATTAAAGATGTTAATAAAAAATATTAGGGGTGATCCGGAAGGTTGGGGGTGAGTCTAAATTTTGTCTCAGATGTTAAGAATAAATACAGAAAATATTAAAAAAATAGATTGATTTAAAAAGATTAAAGGTTCTTCTTTCTTACCCTTGAAAGTATAGATGATAATACAAAAAATAATAAAGGGTGGATTCCGAAGGTTAGGATGTCTAAATTTGTTTTCAGATGTGAAGAATAAATAAAAAATATGTAAAAGAAATTTACATTTGCTCACAAGTATTGAAACTACTTCCATATTGCAATTAATAGTATGAATGGTAATAAAATAAATACTAAGGGGTTGGTTCCGAAGTTTACTTTCTTATTTTAAAACTAAAAGTGTTTTTAAGTATTTTTCGACGGTGTTTGTAAGTATTTTTCGACGGTGCTTATAAAAAGATTGTGGGAAAAAGAAACGAGGTAGAGAATTTCTTTTTTAATTTTTTTACCGAAAAATAACGATTTGGTGGACTACCAAATTTTTGATTTTTAAAACCATTTTGAAAAAAACGTTATAAGTATTATTAACGTGGAAAGTATTATTTTGTCCCTGATACTCGTTAAATCTTGTATTTAAACAACAAATATTATAATAAAAAGCTATGTAAAAAAACTGTAGGACGAACTAAGCAGTTCATATTTATATTGAAAAATAAGGTTAATATTTGCAAATATTTGTATAGAAATGTTATGTATCTTTAAATATTTAAATTTTCATATGTATGTAGCATGTGTTAAATCCACGTCGTAAGAGTTTTACTTGTTCAAAGCAGGTTTATTTCATTTGGGCTCCTATTTCTACTCTCATTCGCTGATTAACTTCAATTCGAGCAGTAGTTACTAATCCGGTTAAAATTACTAACTATGTGTGTGTTAAAGTAAAATAAAGAAATTAAGGAGTTAACAAGTCAATGTAAATTAGAATTTAATTACATAAAATCTCATTTCCTAATTAAAAAAACCTAATTGCACACTTAAAGAAAAAAAAATATAAAGAAATATAACTACTTAATTATAATTTAACACAAGTTCCATCCCAATGCGAAGGCCAATTCCTACGCAAAGCCTAGTACTTCTATATCGTGCCGCATGATAGAATCTCCCGAGAGGAGCACATCTCGTAATATTATATTATTCCTCCTTTAATAAATATGTGACGGTACAGTGAGGTATTTATGTTTCGGAAGCTGCCCTGTCTCGGGAGAGTAAAAGTCTTAGTAACATGGCCCGGCGGCTAATGAAATATTTTTATTAACTTTCGGCTTTCAAACATTTGTCTTGTGCGGAGTTGTCGCCGGCGAAATATATTTTATGTTTGCTAGTTGATATATATCCGTGTTTTCCGCGAAACGGCAGATAGTAATGAAATCGGGTCTTCGCATCTGCTTCCCACGAGAGTTAAATTGGGACATTTCGTGACTAGGGATTTTGTTAATAAACTTGATTAAAATGCCTATATATAAAACGAGAGGTACATTGTTTAGCTGTCTTAATGGTGTACAGATATTTCTTATGAAAGAGGATTAGTAAAGAAAATTTCAAAATTTTTATTGCACGGCATTTTGTACTTTACTCACTTTTAAGCCTTTTGTATTTCACTCATTTTTAGACCCAAAATATAATCTTTTAATTTTATAAATACTCGCATGTTTATTTCGTGACATTCATTATGGAATCAAAATTATTCGTAAATTATTAATGTCTTAAATGTATATCAGGTTGAATTAATAATAAAACCAGTCAAGTGCGAGTCAAGTTGGCACATCAATGGTGTCGTGTCTGGTTCGAAGCGAAATTACTGTATTTGTCGTAAGGAATCGCTAATATGGACTTTATTGTGCATACAATATTTAGTAGTATCCTATAATTAAAAAAAAGGGTAATATTAATCTCATCGTGAATATCATAATTACTACGAAATCTAGTTTTTTTCGTAATTTTAGGATTAGTTGTTTTGGAAATAAAGACGGAGGAACTAATTTTTTGTTAATTTTTGAGTGCATCTGTGAAAATATACTAACTAAAGTTATGAAAAAATATATTATGTTTTTGGTAGTAATATTTTTGTAGATAATACTTTTTTCGATATCCGTGTGTTATCACACGTAAAATAAATAAGGTGAGAAATTGTAAATTCGATAGAATTACAAAAAGCGGTCTAGTAATTAAATTGTTACGTTGAAAATCTATTAATATTGCTTTTAGAAGTTTCCATTGATCATAACCCAAAAAATACTGCATATTGTTTTGTTTATTTCTGTAATATGAATTTTCGTTCATGGTAATTTTAAAGTAAAATATTTTAAACACGAATTCCTTTCAAATGGTATTTCCTCTCGTTATAGACGATAATTGAATTTTGAACTGTAAAACTTTATTTTAGTTGATATTTTTTTACCATATTCCCTAAAATAACAAAAATATTCATTACGTGATGTTCACTAACCTCTTTTCCGTGTGTGGATTTCCCAAAAATAACTATATACTTCAACAAAATTTTTGATTTTAAAGAATTTTTTTAATGTAAGAACTACATCTATTTGGCTATATAATATTCATTTCTCGTAAGCTATTTTCAATATTCCAATTCTTTCTATTATTCCTCCAAATTTACTTATGTAAATTGTAACTTCGAATCTATTCAGTAAAAGTTTTCAAGAACGTGTTTATTTTCAAGTTTTAAATGTCTTCTTAAAGTAAAAACCTTAATTGAAACCTACATTTCCAGTCATTTTCCCTTAAACCTTTTTATTTTTGTAATCTCTAGACAATTTTTAATTAATCTTCAATTCATCGTAATGAAAATAATTCAATCAACAAATAATTCAATCAACAATGACAAACGAGACTGTTCGGTATCACTAAATCAATGATCGAGACCCATTTATTATATTTTCGATTATAATATTCGATGTAACAATTGTAATACCAATAAGTTTATATAAAATCAACTTAGTGAAATAATCTAACTACTTGTCATTCAGAAAAAGCCTCAACCATATCGTAACTCGCATCAGCACCTACAAAACTGGAACACAACCAATACAACTTCTCCCGTCTCATCTTGTGCCACCGCGCGCCCGCGAAATCGCATCAAAATCGTCTCGAGCCATAAAAATACCCATAACTCTCACAAATTAAATAATTTAGCACGGCATTACTTCCTTCGCAAATAAAAGTATTATGCAAATGTGTTCGTGACGAATATACAACATATACGGACCTGTCTAGCTAGCTACGTAAGCGCAGCTATATTAGGCGGGCTATCTCCCCAACGGATATCCGATGAGTGTGGGCCACAGGCGGCCGTCTAGCGACAACATATGCGCATACATTTACCACGAACGTCGGAATATATTTCGTTAACGATACAAATTTGTATGAGGGGGCGACATTTTTTTTTATACTTTATGGAA
This sequence comes from Druceiella hillmani, assembly GCA_039881145.1. Lineage (NCBI taxonomy): Eukaryota > Metazoa > Arthropoda > Insecta > Lepidoptera > Hepialidae > Druceiella > Druceiella hillmani. The sequence goes on from JAYKKI010000001.1 coordinate 27,501,950, forward strand.
GATAATAAAGCACAGATAGCCGATGGCTGCGAGCAGATAATTTACGGTAATTTTAGTCTCAATAATTTGGTTGCCCGAGACGCTTTGGTCGCCATAAGTTTTGTTCTGATTTATATGCAGTTTATGTATGCGCATAATTGTTGGCGTTAAGGCGAAGATGGTTGCTTTGCGAATGGGGTCGTTGGGTTTAAGTGGTTTGTTGGATATCGATTTATTGCCTATGCTTGTCTTTAATTTATTTTGCAGAATATAAAAAGGATTCTAAATATGTCAGCAATAAAAGTCAAATTATTATTTCGATAATAGTATAAGAGGGAAATGTGAATAATTCTCTGAAAGGAAAAGGAGAAACCAAAAGAATTGAAGTACATGGACCAATTAGTTTAAGTAATATTATTAGTTTAAAATAATACAGAATTGAAAAATTAAAAAATATATATATGAAAGTGGTCTCGATTCATTGTTACCTGATTGTACTCTGGAAATGATTACGTCTTTTAGCGTCACGTGACATCGTTATAAATAAATACGCGAAAATAGGTCGAAGTAAATGATAATGAAGTTAGACGTTAAAAGTTTGTGGAAAAAATATTTTATTAATCTGCAAAAAACAGGTATTTCTACCCAAATAAAGAGACAATACTGCAAGGAGAATTCCGTCTTTAATGTTGGCATATAAGCATACATCTTTTACGGGCGATTAGTATAAATGGAGTTAAGTAAAGTGCAAATAAAAACTGGTCTAAACTATTTTCCAGAACTTGAAAAATATGTAATGAATACATTCAGCTAATATAATAATATAAAATTTATAATACGAACTTACCTTAGAGTTAAGGGAATCTGATAATTTAATTAGAAGGGAATTGGTTAAAAATGTGACTAGAAATTAAAAAGTGATGAATTTCAAAACTGGAAATGAATCAAGTTTAACAATATATAAAAATATATCGAAATAAATGTATAGTATTTCTTCATAATCGTTTTAATGTAAAGTAAATTCTTTTAAGTTTTCCATTTATAAGCTTTCATAAGCAATAACTTTTAAACGTAAAATATTCCTTATTATACCTATAAAAGTTTATATATGACATCATATGTGTACAATCTAGAAAAAAGAAAAGGAGAAATGTAGTTGATTACACTGTTTCTCCCTTTGCTTCTAGTTGTAATCAATACATCTTAGCGTGTGTTGCAATCAATTTTTTGTAAACTTCTCCATATACTTTCTCACGTAATAAAACAATTTTTCTTCTGAATACTTTGTTACAATTTTAAAAGAAAAATGAGCGCTTGTAATCCGATCCTAGAGAATAGTAGATCTATTTTCTATTTCCAATTTTTCCTTCAAGACGATATTTTTTTAACACTTTTGTCAAAATCCCATAAAGGTTAGGGAAATTAAAGTGGGATATCTTACTTTGTCCTTTATATAATCCATAGTGTCGCTATAGTTTATACTAATTGACTTGTAAGCAAATAATTTGTATTAATAAACTAAAGCAATTATTAGAATAGTACAAGAATAAGTCGATATGCAAGCAGACGGTTTATTTACTTCTCGAATCAAGATACTTAATAAGTGTTGTGATAAGTACAACAATAGTAAATAACGTCGAAAAATAGTATAAAAAATAGTAAAAATAGTATAATCTCAGGATATTAGAAATAAAATTTCCTTTTTTTATTATTTTTAAGTTATTAATTAATCACTATTTTCTATTATAGTCCATTGTAATAGATGACAATTTGCTGCTAACTTAATATTCAAAAAGTTTTTTTATATATAGGACACATATTTTTAAATAATTTTTTTGAACCATTGTTATAGTATAAATTCATATAATAACAACTAATCAGTATTATTTATGTAAATTGTTCATATATGTAAGAGTTTAGGTCAGAACGCGTTTAGTAAAAGTATGTACTAATTACAATAATATAACGAACCAACGGTTAAAAATTATAAGAGCCTAAAGATTGAAAATCGGAAAACAACTTAAGTTCAAATTAGTTTTAATACAGATATAAATTAACAATAATCAGTACAAAAAGTTACAAAATCATGTGCATTATGTGAAACATCTTAATAAAATCAAATTATATTCTTATCCTCAACGAGGCCCACAAGCAAGCCAGAAATCCTCTTCAATGTTTTGCATGAAAGATGAAGTGCGAAACAAAGGATATTACAACTATTATTTAAAAAAGCAACACTAATTTTAAGACGCCAATTTGAAAATATATATTATGAAAGTAGTTCGTACATAGTTTAAAAAAAAAAGAATCATATTTTGAGTAAATAAATATTCGTAGGCTTAGTGTTGGAAAATTGAAAATACTGAAAAAAATGCGTCATGCAATATATATATATATATATATATATATATATATATATATATATATATATATATATATATATATATGTATATAGCCTATAAAAAAGTCAGCCTTAAATGGCAACTCATTGTTTTTCCGTACGATTCATCGGAAAAGCCAATCTGGCAACTTGAATAAATTTAAAAGAAAACCAGCTAAAGCTATTCATAAAATCTTTGCAATTCTCCAATTCGCTATCGGGGATATAATAATATTCTAATCGCACGACGATTGAAAGGAACAGCCCGTCACTTGACTCAACTTTTTAAAATATTTCACTCGCACCTGTTCGCGGAGAGATTTTCCCGTTTAACTCGCGCGGAACATTTTAATAAAAGGAAGTTTTAATTTGATAAAATAAAAACTAGAATGGTTTAATGAAAAGCCTGCGTTTAAAATTACTTTAAATCGGCTGACGTTGAGGAAATACAGTTTAATATTAAAATGAATTGTTGCAGTGAAGAAGGTAGAAAATATGTACGGTGGTTGCTTGTACTGGTTTCGTCATTTGAGAGCTACGTTTTTTGAGATCATGTATGAATAGTGCGCAGTGAAACGCTTAGTATTGCTGAGTAAATTAATAATGTGGAATTTTACTCAATAACGTTGAATACTAATTAGTGATTAATGGCGGAATTTAAGGTTTTATTTCCATGGGAAGCGGAAACATTCATTAATACACACATAGTTCTGATAGCAGATTCATCATAAGGATGAGTTTAAATTATATTCAGATTAAAGTTTTCTGCCAAAAAGTCAACTTTCTTTCTCAAATTATTCCAGTTTCATTTTTAGAACATTAATTCGGTTTGGTTTGCTTATCAGTACAGAATTATTCAATATTTCGGTCACAATGCACGGAGAAGTGTTTATAATCATGAGTAGTTCGTAGTGATCAATAAAATAAGTAGGAAAAAAGAAGACAAAGCTCCGAAAGATGTCAGATTACGAGGCAGAAGAGCTGAAACTATCTTTAATTACAGTGCTTCTTCAGAATCAAGAATGAAACATGACAATAATGAAAGTGAGAAAAAGAGGAGGATGTCTTTTTGAATAGCCTTAACGTTACGACAATTTTGCAATATGTTAAAAAATGAAAATATCTTAATCAGAATATTAATTTATACGTTTTTTTTAATTCAGCACGTAACAGTACGTCAGCGGTACTTCAGCATTCAGCATGTGGGCAATGTTTAGTGGCTTGTTTAATAATCCTAAATCTTCTTTATCATAAATGGTTAAAAATTGTTGAAAACACAGAATTTAGTCTCCTTGCCAAATATGAAGTTAAATGAAAAATGTTGATTTCTATTCAAAATCAGTGGTCATTACTATAGGACGTGTGCTCCCAACATGGCGACGCCCTAACTAAAAAATTAAAATATTTGCTTGGCAGTTGGTAAGTTCAGAAATGTGTGGGTCTAATATATTATACAATATTTAAATAATAACATTTCTAATTGAATCAATGAACGACTTGCCTTTAACGTACGTTTTTTTTCCACGGATTCGTCCGAGAATATATTTTTTACTATATTGAATATTTATTGCTTGCATCACTTAATTAGAAATTTGCACATAATTTCGTATATTATGAGTGTGTAATCGTTGGTATCCGAAAGTTTTTTTTCCACAGCATAGCTCCTAAGATACAACGAGGGAATTGGGTAAGTAGGGTAATAGTTACGTAAAGATTTTATGTTACACGAACCCAAACATGTTTGTAAATTACAAACAAATACAAGCAGTGTACAAATTTTCTGAAAAAGTTTTTGTTTCAGTGCCCGTATTCCCTATGAATCTTTTTCTTAGTAAGAAACACATCTTTTAAGCCGTCCTCTAGCTATATTGGTCGCAGTCATAGTTTTAGCAGATTGAGAATGTAGCCGTTTTTGTCGAGGCGTTTCCACCTATTTCTGTTTGTTACCTTGCGGAAACACTCAAGCATAGAACCCTGCCAGCACTTTTATGAGGTATCGACCATACGGACCACGTGACCTTTCGCCCTCTACTCAACCCTGACTCACTAAACAAATTGGTGGAGACCAATAGCATCTGATAATACTGCAGAATATAGACGAACTGAACAAATTATCGATTTTACAGTATTACGGCATTTATTTTTTACGATACTTACCATCCCTGCATGTAAATGTGAAAACTTGTATATTCGTATTTAATTCAATTATCTAATTAATCAATATGATCCTTCGCATACGGAAATATGTCGTTATTCAATATGACAGCGATATGCTGCCACTATTTATCACACGTGTCGTGGCATAGATAAAAAAAAGTTATAGACGAACTGAACAAATGATCGATTTTACAGTATTACGGCATTTATTTTTTACGGTACTTACCATCCCTGCATGTAAATGTGAAAACTTGTATATTCGTATTTAATTCATTTATCTAACTAATCAATATGATGCTTCGCATATGGAAATATGTCGTTATTCAATATGACAGCGATATGCTGCCACTATTTATCACACGTGTTGTGGCATAGATAAAAAAAGTTATAAAAAAAAGTTATAGACGAACTGAACAAATGATCGATTTTACAGTATTACGGCATTTATTTTTTACGATACGTGCCATCCGTGCATGTAAATGTGAAAACTTATGCTGCCGCTATTTATCACACGTGTCGTAGCATAGATAAAAAAAGTTATAGCGTACAATGAAACAAATTTCAATGGATTTTGAATTAATTTGAAGAAATTTAATATAGTGAAAACTTTTTATTACGAGCAAAGATTATGTTTCTTGAAATTTACGAAGCCGATCTAAATCTTACAGATAGAAATAATTAAGATCTACGAACTTATAAAGCGCGAACTGGAATGAATCCCCGCGCGGCTAATGTTGATTCACTAACAGCCGTGGCATCAGTAACCAATATTTATGGTACAATGAGCGGTAGCAAAAGAACCTAAAAAGGGAGAGCATAAATAAATTTATCAGAGGTCCAAAGGGAGGAATTTGCACTGAGAGCGAGTTACATTTTCTGCTTGTCCGCCCGAAATGAACAGAAAACATTAGCCGGAAATAAAGTTTGCGCCAGTGAAATTTGCATTTCATAAAAATTTATCATTTCTCCTCTTATTTACTTGTGTAGTTCAGTGCGTAATATGCATTATAAATGCGTAACTGTTTGTTTGTCTTGGCTGTTACGAACTTGGTTGTTACGTACTTATGAATTATTCTGAATGTACCGCTGAACTCGGATTTCTTGAATAATTTAGACGCAACTTTTTAAATCACGACCCGCCTAATTTTAATGCTTTACCGGTTGACGTTCAGGTGAATTTAATTCGTAATTTATGTAAAGGTTTTTTACTCCGCAATTCGGCGTATTGTTTGTGTCCATTGTTAGCGAACTTTATGGCTTTTGTGTGAGGTGAATGAAGAATTGCTACTGTCGTCGATTTAATTGAGAAAGTTTCAGCTCATTGGCGAGATTAAATTTTATCTCATAAATAATTTATGCTTTACAGATGTTTACAGATTATATCCATTTCTTGTTCTATCATTATATCTTCTATTATATTTCTTTATGTTATCTGATAAATATGTTTATATTTCTATTTCTTAAATATTTTAGTCCAGCTACGTTGTCGTACCTCCCTGCCTTGCAAAATCTGCTCAATAGGCATTTAGTCCTAAATTTGAATATTCATAGTTTAATAATAGAGATAAGACTGAATAACACATCTTGTTAAAATGGCGATCATTTCTCTAATGGACTAAACATTTATAGTATCGGAATATACTTAGGCAAAGAGCAGACAATGTGCATTAATAATGTCGATTTGTACCTACAAAACATATGGGAACTTCTGAAGGTTGCCAAGTTTATTCACGGAAAATATCTAAGTAATTTTATTATATATTATGTTTGGTATAACATATTAGATACTTTGATATATTTGAGGTTTTTTTGCGTCGAAGATTATTGACGAGGACTGTGATGATCTAGTTCTGGAAGTCGATTAAGCCATCATGTAAGGAAAATTGTCTGTTCCCATGCAATTATTGCCTCTGATGCCCATTTACGATAGTTAAGAAATATAAGTGGTAGAGTTATTAGACGTAGTAGGCCAACCTCTCCTACGGGATTAACTATTCGCTTAAACGAAAGCTACTATTGTTTGGACTGTTATTTTTAACAGGAAATTAGTGCGGGGGACGTTTGTTTTCAAGTAATTCTCAAAATGAGGTTTTTTATTTCTGTAGAAATAAGCAATCATCCGTAATAAGCCTAAAGTAAAAAAGTCACATTTTGGCGTATATGTTATTTAATTATTTTGAGTAACTTAATAAAATGTGTAATGGAGGAAATTTTGAATATATTTGGCGTTAATTTTGTAGAAATTCATTATTCACAATTAAATGAAACTAAGTGATGTACTATTATTTCTATTTTCTTTAAGTTTTTTACCACGACCTAGGTCTCGTTGTGTTACATCTTCAGGTGGGCTATTAGCAAAGATGATAATAGCCCACTTGAAGATGTTGTAATACAACAAAACCTAGGTCGTGGTAAAGAACTTAAAGAAAGTAGAAATAATACTACATCATGTAGTTTCATTTAATTGAGAGGAAATTTAAAAAAATATGATTTGGGAAACACTACTATAACACACAATGAGTTCTACGCTAATATTATTCAGATGTAAATAATTAATAAATATTACTATTCAGGATACTATAAATAACAGAAGAAAGTCTTTAGGAGGTAGCAAAAGAGAACAATCTCAATTAATGTTGAGATATTTTCGTTTTATTAACAACAAAGAGACTCCGACTTTTGATTCTTATAGAAAAATATTTAGATACCTATATCTATATCTTTGAGAAATCTGTACAAAAACCAAGCTACGTATTATTATGGAAAACATATCTCAACAGACTAAAGATTGCAGATCGAAGTGTGCACGAATATCATTACTGTAGACTTTGTGACCCGCAGGACTTAATAATTTATTGTTTATTATTCTAAAATACATTGACACTTTAATACATTACGTTTGCATATTACTTAAATGGTGCTTTGAAACGAAAGACTCTGGAAACACATATTAATCCACTTCTTAAAATAAAACTCTGATTGTTGGCTATTATTATATATACTATATATAATATTATTATATGACATCCTAAATAACAAAACAATTTAATGAATATTTTAAGCCTGAACAACCTGAACAAAGAGAAAACGAACAGGTCGAATGAAATTAGAAATATATATATATATATATATATACATATATATATATATATATATATATATATATATATATATATATATATATACATATTTTACAGCGTTTGTTTTCGCTTCTCCGCTCCTTTAAGTGTTAGCAGAATTACATTTAGTCTGTATTTTAAATGTTAGTACAATTACGAATAATTTATTTATTATCTATATGCAAAATTGTATTAAAATCTCTTGGGCTGTTTAAGCATCAATAAAAGGCAAGCAAACAGACAAAATTTTGAAAACATTCTTGTTATGTATTAGTGGGGATTCCCTATAAAAATAAATGTACATTTAGCTAGCTTAGAATAAATAATGACAAAGTATTTAGATATCAGTCAATTTCTTTGCCGTTGGATAATAAAACTCTGTATGAGATTTGATGAGCATTTTAACATAACACGTAATCTATCTGCTGGTGACGGAAATTTGTTGTGCGAACAGAAGTTTCAGAGATACGGTTAAACCTTTTTTGAGTCTGATCTATAAGGAGAAATATCTAAACATCTTTAAACTTAAATTACTTAGGATAATAGTTTTACAAATACAACATTTTGCCATCCGAGGCCTCTATTTTTTTTTCTCTTCCAGTCCCATGATCATATTGTTGATTTTATCGTATTCAAATAATTTTGTGTTCATAGTTCATGGATGTCTCATATACGTTTAATATTCGTATTTATGTGTATATTAGCAATAGCAATAAAATATACAAATTTTAATTTTTAGAAAAATTTACATAAAAATATTGGGATAAAATTTTACTATTTTTTCGTTTAAAATATTTGCTGACCTATGAATAATAAGAGTTAGTGATCAATATATATATTAAAATTTTTCCTATTTGCTACTACTTTTGTGCCATAGTTACGAACATTATGTGCCATAGTTACGAACATTACGTGCCATAGTTACGACCATTATGATCTTTAAATTTTAAGATTTAACTAATGCGTTTTTGATAACTTGTGCTCGAGAAGAAGAATTTTTAAGGAACACGTATATTTGGATCCATCCCTGGATGCATTTACATACATAGGATTTATTTATTTATATATTTATAAAACTTCACTATAAGCTTAGAAAACTTAAAAAGCATATGTGCAGTGACGAAGTTACTGACATAAGAGCAATTTCTTAATGTTAACCGCAATAAAGTTGTATTTGTAAGAAACTGCTAGTATTATGGATGTATTTTTGAATATATGGATATTGCCCTTGGATGTAAACTTGTTCGTAATTGTTTGGAAGATAATATAACAATTTATTAGAATTATTTTGTAACGAACTTTTGGATTTCGAAATATTGATTTTATTCCCATTATAAGACAAACGTATTAAACTAATTTTATGTAGCAAAATCAAAAAATATTGATATATTAAATTGAATGAAATTAGTTTAACATATCGATATTTTGATTAACACAGGTGTTGGTATATTAAATTAATTTTATTCCGGCACCACTTTAAAGGCACCAGTAGTGGTCTGTCGTGTTCATAATAAAAAGAAAATTAATTAAATTAAATATTGATGGTTATTCTATATACTGTTGAACCTAATTTCTTCTTTATATTAAAGTTAATCTCGATTACAGAAAAACCGTTTTACGGACAGTGTGGGAGTGTTCTATTTCTCTAAATTTCAATTCAAATTGTTTCTCATTTTTATGTTTTATTCCCAAATGTAAGCCAGCAGTAATTCCTTTCATGTACCACGTGCAATAAAATAATATCACGGGACCATTAAAATCGAACCCAGAAGTTAATAAAATATGCCCAAGTACTACAGTTCATCGTCAGCATTGTAAACGCATGGCCTCATATGGCGCAGGCTAATTAATACACGCGTGGATATTTCACGCAAAGGTTGAGAGACCCCAATTTGAATATGATTCCGCCCGAGAGACGAACATAATAAGCGAATCTGTATATCGCTTTACATTCATATGCTATGTGAATGGATCCGCACATAATACCGTTTTGCATACAATAAGACGTTAATAAACTAAATTTTGATCAGTGCTTTACCAGTCGTTAGATAGATTAAATTTAAAAAAAAAATTAAATACGTGTTTGGGTTTTCCGAAAATAAATCAGTAAAAAAATTGATAAAGACAACTGTTTTATAAATTAAAATTTAAGATTTGACGTTGATATATTCTTTATATTAATAGATGGTAACTTATCGACTAACTGGAACTTGTCGGTAGAGCTGTTTTATTACTGTCAAATGAGACTATTATTTCAAACTTAATGTTATTAGTAAGTCGTGGTTAGTACAAATGATGGAATCTAATAAATTCGTAAACAATAATCTAATAATAACGTTCAAATTTTTCAAGCTTCTAAATTAAGCAAAATTTAGTAAGATTTAATTAATGTTAAAAAAATTCTATAATTATGACCTAAAATGTGTATTAATCCTTTTTTTAGGATTCCATACATGAAAAATCTCAAGGAACAATATTGTCTAGGCGATGCCGTCCAAATATAGGAGGTTTCTAACTTTTTAAGAAATAAGATAGGAATTTGAAATTTACACATAATGTATAAATCCTAATATCGATTAAATATGCTATATTATTTCAAGAGGACAGCTGATGCTTGAGTGGAGAGGAAAATGGGATGGTCGAAATTATTTTTACTTAAACCTGTGAAATATTATTAAAATGTCTTTGCAGTATGTAATAACGTAACATACAAATACAAACATAAATATTTTAGACATCATCCTTCTCTTTAGTGTCGCTTAAAATTTATTACCAATAAATATTAGAAACTTACTATATTATTTAAAGTATTTTTGTAATTAATTTTTTTATATTTATGTCAGCAAAAAAACCATTCACGTTTAAATAGTTAAACATCATATTTCCGACTACGACTTTATCGTGAACTGTGACGGTTTAGATACTAGTCTTCTAAAATTGACTTCACTTTTCCTGTGGAGGCACTGAACCGATCTTTTGGGACCTGGGGTTTGCAACCCCAGGACAGAAGAAAATGTTGCCCTATTTTGCATCTTATCGCCTCTAGCGGGCAATACTGTCAGCTATGGAAAACAAAGGTTTATAGGAATAAAATTGGGAAATTATATATTATTTAGTAATCATCTAACATATACGTAGACTTTCAATAAGAAATTTGATAAACGGGTAGACCGATTCATCACAGAAATAGTATATTTGATTTTATAGTTTAGTTAACGACCAGGCCCAACTTCGTATGGGTATGTGATGGAAAGGAAAATTCCCAGATGTATAGACTTTTTCCGACTTAATTCACATTTATTGCAATAGACTGGCCAATTTACACAAAACCTATATCAATTATATACCTTTGGGGTAGCATTAAGTGCCTATATCTGATCATTTGTCTGGCGTAATGAAGTAATAAGGGTATCTATCGGATTGTTGCATAGAGCTTGTAAGTCATATCAAAATATGACTGAAAATATGACTTTCAAATTCGCATGAAAATAGAAGCAGTTTTTGAGACTATCACATTCAAACAGATACACAGCAGACACAGACTTTAATTTATACAATGCAGTGACTGCACTCTTTTAAAAAAAAAAACTCACAGATTAATCAATATTTGTTCATATCATATGACATAAGTAGGTACGTTAATTACATACATAGATAACGTAATCGTATAATAAAGTTAACTGCTAATTAAGTTTCTATTAGAAGATAGTTAAACGGTACTGTGTTGTTTCGAAGAGATACTGAATTTCCCTTCACGAATCAAAGGTGCCGATTTAAGAATGGATTTTTGGGTAACTTACAAATAAACAATATTTTTCAAATGCAAACATTTATTATGTTTCTTTGATAGTTTACATAGTATAAATAATAAAAAGTCTAATGAGTTTACCTTCCTGAGTGGCGCTTACCATGGCCATTTTTTTATTTTCGTACTTTGGCACAGAGGAGCACGTTGTGTAGGAGACAAAATTTTGATTATTCTAATGATATTTGTTTCACTAATAATTCTGTATTTTATTACTTATTAAATTATAATTATTGTTAATTATTTTATTACATTTATTTCAATTTAACTTCATTATTATTAGTAGCACTCACGTGTTAGGTTTGCTTTTAGAAGGAAATAAATGATTAGATGAAATAATTTTTTTAATAAATGACTAATGAAATTCGTTATTAATTATATCTTTCGAACAAAATCAATTATTAATTGAAAAATATAAATTCAAACTACTCTTTCGCCAACATGTTTTTTGATGTACTCTAGAATTATAACTGCAAAACATAGAAAAATGGATATAATAAAGGGTTACAAAATAATAATAATAATATGGCAAGTTAAAAGAAAATTGTTAGAGCCGTTTACAGTTTTTTCTTATGAAAAAAATCTCAAGTGTTTTCTATGTACTCTGGTGTCTTTGAGCATTTTTTCAATGTACATACTACCAAACTCTAGAGTAAATGTCTCAAAAAGTCGTCTCAAAAAATTATTTTTATTTATATTCTTATCTCCAGATTATTCCTTCTTCCCATATTCTCTCAAATTTTATTCCTCTTTCTTTTTGATGTTAAGCTTATACAATAACAATTTTAAGAAATTCTCAGGTTTATATTTTTAATTAACGATCTAACCAATTTTCCAAATTCATGATTCCAATATTTTGTATTTTATATATACGTATATCTCAATAGTTAATACTTTAAATAAATATATATATTTATACATATATATATATATATATATATATATATATATATATATGTATATATATATATATATATATATATATATATATATATATATATATATATATTTACATATATATAATTTTGGACTCTATCTTTTTAAGGTTCTCTATCTCAAAAGAAAAAATGTGACACCTTTGTATTTCCACTTTCTTTTTCGTCCCCTTTTTTCGCAAATCATTTAAAGTATAAATTGATGTGATGAAGCATATCCACATATATCTCAATAGTTAGTACTTTAAAATACTTTAATAAGAGTTTTTAGGGGAAAATAATATATTAGATATTTATTAAATTTCCCGTTTTGTGTGGGATGTCATTTGAAAGAGCGAGTTAAAAGAATTTCGCAAGATTTTTTTTTCCAGAAAATTATGTAAGATACTTTTGTTGCATTGTTGAACATGTCCATAAAAATATGCTTGCCCATTATCTTTAAAGCTGTTTCACTTAAAGTTAAAAGCATTACTGAAAACTTTTCCGACGTTTACGGGAAAAGTGTAGCGTTAATTCTAAAATTCGTGGTTTTGAGGTATTCTTGATAATTTTACGCTTGTTAAATAATTAGTAATATAAAAGAATTCCGTACACATTTAGGCATTTATAAAAATTTAAAGGTATTTAATATTTCTATTAAATTATTCACAGATATTAATGTTTTATATATATTGCCTACTTTATCTAACACAGACATTAAACAGAATTTCACAAATTATACAAATCTGGAATAATCGCTCTAGCTTTCCCCCAAGCTTTGCATAGGTCTCTAAAAATCCTGTTTTTTTCATATTTTGTTTGGGCAATTTAGAAAATAAGGGAGGAGTGATGTATGTCTGGTATATTTTTGATTATACGTCTGAAGATATACTACCTAAAATTAAGAAAATAAGAGAAAATAAAGAGGAGAATGAGAGGAATATTTTGAAACTCTTATTATTAGCCCTATCAGTCGATATGTCCTACTATATCTGTGGCTTAATATGTTTTATTATTATGCATCTGAGTTATGCGTTTCCTGAGAAAAATAGTTGTGACAGAAAGGCAGATACGTAAGTAATGTTGTAAGGATTCCGCTTTTCCTTTTGGCGTACAAAAATCTAATAATCTTACGGGTATCTGGATCTATCTTTTGATTTTTTTCTACCGGAATGTTATTTGAAATGTACTTACAACTATCGTTAAACCAGTAAGCTGGTTTAGTGATAGTTGTCTATACATATCAAAATAAAAGGATAAACAAGTCTACATACCAGTTACATAAGATATTTCGAACTACATAAAGTAAAATGTAATACATTAAACATACCGTAGCTATCCTGCTTATGAAAAATGGAAAAAAAACCCTTACAATATCATGTTCTTTCGTCCCTATCATCCCTTCAATTTCTACACTTTTAAATATACGTAAATAAGATTTTGCAAGTAAGTGCTTCATACAGAGATCTATGTTAATTTGCAGCAAAATATTTAAAAAAAGAAAATTAATATTCATTGCTATACATGTGAACAGATAGCGAAAGCTTTTCCTTTTTCAACTAACTTATTTTTTTCTTACAAATCATATTAAGGTTTCTTTTAAGCCCCCTTGGTCGAAGTGAACCTTCACATTAATACTATGTATCTCTCCTCCCCTAATTCTGTGCTTCAAGAAATTCATCGGTTTTATTCTTAAATATTTATTCTTTTTAATTAGCGTAGCGTGAGCAATTAATCGAGAATATCCTGGCTAGAATCTAATTACGCAAATTATACCATTTTGATGAAATACTTCGTTTATTACTCAAATCACTTGAGGTAGGTTGTCGTATGTCGTGTTTAATATTCAAACAGAAATTCTTCTTCAAACTTTTTATTAAGTTGGGGAAATATTTTCTTACTTCATGCTACGTACGAGTAGCGCTTGAAAAACTTCTTAATATCATCGAGGTCGAAGCACTCTCATACAGATAAAAAAATTATGTACTTTCAGTAAACTAAAAAGCTGAATATCATTACAGCATCCATAAAACCTTCATTAAAATTTCGAAGAATCTGAAAGTTACTACGATATAAAGTTTGAAACTTACCACGATATGAACCGAATTTGATTATGTTAATGTACTGTCTGTGAATTTAAAGATATACTAGGCACGAGGTTATTGAACCGATCTGAAAGTATTTTTTTTGTATTAAATAAGATAAAAAATAACTTTTTTACAAAATAAAATAATGTTTGCCTCTATCAAGCAAAATAGTTTGATAGACAAACATGTAAGAATAAAGAACCTTCCCCATAGGATGTGTATATATAATACACACACATACGTGTATATATAGCACACATGTAGCATTCGTCACATATCTACTTATGGAAGTGAGAGGGGAAAGGAATCATGTAGTCCTCATAAATATATCTATAGAAATATTTACAATTATTTTTTCCCTTGAAAATGTTTACTCCATATTTGATTTAAGTTTCACTGTATTGAAATTGTCAGAAATTTCATTTCCGTTTTCTTTCATAAAATATATTTGTAATTTTTGCCATAGAGAATGAATCAGTCGATATTAAAATTACTCATTGACTTCAGAGTCACTTAAAACTTCAAATACCATGGCGGTATATTTCAATGTGAAACAATGGAGTATATCTTGATTAGTAAATTAATTTTATATCTGAACTGCTGAATTAAATTATTATTTACTCATGAAAGACATATAGTAAATATGCTGGTATATAAATTATAAGATATAAAGGATCTAACGTTACGTAGAAACTTATGGAGTTGATGAATCTATGAAAATATTTGGGATAAGTCTTTTCTCTTTAAAATTGTTCTTCTATCTTCGATTTACATTTTTCAGCATTAAAATTGCAATAAATTTTGTTTGCGTTTTTTTAAAATTATACTAGTTTTTTTAAAATGTAAAATTATACAGAAATAAGTTTCTGTATAATTTTACATTAAAATGAAAGTGATATAATAAGAAAGTGAAACTAGGTGATGTAGTATTATTTCTACTTTCTTTAATTTCTTTACCACGACCTAGGTTTCGTTGTATTACAACATCTTCAAGTGGGCTATTAGCAAAGATTAAAAATTAACGCTAAATATATTCAGTAATAAGAAAGATTAAAATAGATTAAAATAAAAACATTATTTATGACGAAAAGGATTTAAACCCATCTAAAGATTGTTAGGAAACATAACACGACTTGAAGTTAATAAAATATTAAAATCAACGAAACTGAACGCATTACACAAATCACAAACTACTAGTATTTTAGTTTGTGGAATATTTATGGTTAAGCATACATTATCAATGATATAATTTAGAGCAGTTGAGATATTATATCTGGTTCAAGAAACATCGAAAAGAAAAGAAATTTTTGTTGATGGCGACAATCTTAGAAAATTGGTTAGGCATCTAAGGTTCTCAAAGACAGTGATTATTTTTCTTGCATTAACCGTCTTTCCCGTACTTATTTTGTTGTACCAATTATTTATTAACAATACAGACTATTGCATTATGTTGAAAGATAAGAAAAATATACATACAAATGTAAAAATGTGCATAAATTTCTTTGTCAGTAAACGAAATCCTAATCAGAATACAAAACATATTTGAATAAAGTACAGCGTAGTACACCGCATCTCGTTTTGTACTGCCATAAATATATAATTTTAAAATACTTAATATAGAAAAAATTTCTGCACTAAGTATTACTTTTTTAAGGGACGGGACAACTCGAATGATTTCAGTATCAGTGAGTGGCATATGTACAATGATAACATTTTATGGAGTAGATTAAGATTGGTATGAAAAAATATAAAATAATAATCTGTCACGTATTTCTATAAATATTATACAACTATACCGATATAGAAAAAAGTTTCTACACTAAGTACTAATTTTTTAAGGGACGGGACAACTCGAATGATTTCAAATGAAATTCAATGACTATCTATCAAGTGCCTTAGTAAAATTATTAACATATTTATTGTTGACGCAGTAGACAATTTCAAATATTATAAAATATTATCGTAATTCCTATTTATTATTAAAGAAAATTTGATGATGGCGGAAATCTTAAAAAATTGGTGACGCATCTAAGATTCTTAAAATCAGTGATTATTTTTATTACTTTAACCGCCTTTCCCGTACATATATTGTTGTACGCATTATTTATTAGCAGTTTGTATTTAATTATAGTAAAACATAAGGAAACTATAAATGTACACATAAATTTCTTTATCAGTAAACGAAATCTCAATCAAAATTCAATACATATTTAAATAAAGTACAGCGCAGTACACTGCATCAGGTAGACTAAACATTAGGTAAAAACTTAAATCCTAGCCATTTTATCCCTTACAAGGCTCTATTATCAGATACATAACAGAAGGAGTAACTCTCACTGGAGACACGTAGTGCCAATAAAACGAACGATATTATAGTTTAAGTCACAAGAAAAGGTGAAACGTGTACATGTGACGACAATAACAATAAGTTGCTCACTACTCTTCAGTGTGGAGGGAATACCGATAAGTTTGGGGATGGAGGAAGTGAAAGTAACTTAATAAGAAGAAGAACAAGAAGTCAACTCCGCTTCCGTGAATTTTAAATAGCCACCTAGCGCTATATGCGATTACTTTTGAAACAGTTTTAGCGCGTTGTAATTGGTAGTTTAACAAATTAAATTGGACTAGTTAATTTGGAAATCCTTTTGAGTTAACAAGACTTGTAACGGTTGTATACAAATGTAGTTATAGTTTTCACACAGGTGAAGTTTGAAGTTCTTCATGCTGACCAACAAGTTAAATTATAAACCATTCATAATACGACTAAAAGGAATGAATAAGTTCATTAAGCCATTATTTGGATAATTCAAGTATTACATATCTATTTTGACCAATATCAAAAGTGCGAAGCTTTTGATGTTCAAATTAAATATAGAAACTTTAGTTAAAACATAATGGTAATCTTTAGATAATGGCATTTTGTCTAAAAATGTACTCTTTGGGAAACAAAAAAAATATTTAGCCAGCCAAACACATAATCGGTATATAAAATATTTATTCATCAGATTTTAGATGAGAAACACGTCTGTTGAGTATACGTAATGATCGATAACAACTTATAAAGAAGTTATGTGAACAGTCTATAAATAAGTTACGTTAACAGTATATAAAAAAATTATGTGAACTGTAAAAAGTTATACGAACAGCCTATAAAGAAATTATGTGAATTGATTTTAAGCAAGGGTTAAATGTTGAAATAGGCATGGTAATGAAGATAATGGTGACGAGCTAGTTTGGTAATGGTTAACGTATTGATGAGGAAAGGGTATTTAGTAGCAAAATATGATGTGTTCATAATGAAAATTCCATGCACGACTGAATGCTGAACTGTAAACGGATTATGAAACTTATTAAGAATAATACGAAATATTTGTAGAAAATATTTGAATATCAGTGAGTGACACATGTACAATGATAACATTTCACGGAGTAGATTAAGATTGTATGAAAAAGACGAAATAATAAAGTCATTGAATTATTTTATATTCATCACGTATTTATATAAATATTATACAACTATACCGATGGCCTATATGTCAGTAACGTATCAAAAGAATGTGACATGAAAATAAGGATTATCTAGACAAAGGAAAATTTGTGTTGTGAAAATAATGTTAAGAGTCGCAAAAATCGAGAATAAAGAGAACATCAGTGTCGGGTTGATGGACGTTTTTTTCGTTGCTAAATGGATTTATTTCCTTTCATCTACATTTGTAAATACGAAGAAAATAAATATTTCGATTCTGCCTAATTTTATTTTCAGGTTGTTTCATTGTGCGTTGTTTTCGAATTGAGTCATATACTTAATATGTATTTATCTTTTACAGATCAAAATAAATTAGAATGCATTTAGTTTCTAATCAACGTAAAACATTAGTACATTTCTTCGTAAAAGTCGTTTTGTAAAAAAAGCTTCAGTGCGTTTTGTACTGCGATAAAAATGTAATTTTAAAATATTTAATATTCGCAAAAGTTTCTACAGTAAAACTGTAGAATGATTTCAAATGAAATTCAGTGACTATCTATTAGGTGCCTTAGTATAATTAGTAATTTATATAGTATATTCCAAATTTACTCACATGTGTTTTACCGTAAACGTAAAGTTTGTTTAGAAATTGATTGTTGTTACGTTACAGCCATAAAAAAAAGAAGTAGGCAATTTCAAGTATTATAAAATATTATCGAAATTCCTATTTATGATCTTGTTTCATAAATGGGATAAAGCTGGAACGCTATCGGTTCATGTACGTCAGCTTCCTTTCTAGAAGATTTACTGCCAGCGAAAGTAGTTGCCCGCATATTTTTATTGAAGAAAAAACATGGGACTTACAATTTTTTATTTATTTGCTTACACTATTGAGATTTTTCATAATTTCATCCTTTCAAGTCATCAAAGGAGTGAAGAAAATATTGTAATAGTTTTAACTAAACTTATATTTCTAACATACTAGCAGAGTTTAAAAATAAGATGAAAATAAAAAAAAATCTGTGTATGTTTATATGTTACATACATACACAATCACAATCGTACGTATCCAAATCGCTAGACCGACTCAATGAAATTTAATATTTTGCATTTTACACAAACGTTTCAATTTTTTAAAAAGTAATTTACGTAAATTTTTTAATCTCGTTTGTTCACCTTAAGAAACTAAGTTTTTTCCCGAAAATTGGTACGAATGATTCCCTTTAAATCCATATTTTTAGAATTTGTTAGGCCTAATAACATTTCAAAACTTCTTTTTTTTTTAAGAAAATCTGATTAGCGTTCTCCTCGTACCAACTGTAGTAAATTGCGTATTCCTATCGCAAAGGTGGAAGTAGCGGTGTGCGCGCGGCGCCACGATAATTAGTTCTTTATGAGCCCGACAATAAAATAAGACAATAAAATTAGATTGTGACATTACAATAAATATACATACTTATATTTTGGGAAGAAGTACACACTTTTTCGCATACACAGCGTCGTTGGAACGTTATTTTTATGCTCCGTTAATATGCAGCGGTGTTTGATGAATATTGATTCATTTAACAGAATTATACATTTAAATTATATCCTTCACCCAAAGTTTGATTTCCTGCTTCCATAATACATTAGATTAATTTAAAGCTATAAATAAAAATATCTTCACGTATTTTATAATAGTCTCATGTGTATTATAATAAGTAATATCGGTACCGTATATTTGTTTCAGTCGAATTATATGGTCGGAGAGGCATGCCCACTCCGGCTAAGTCAATCTGCTCCGAGACCGGCCACTGGTATTTACAGATTTAGATTTTAATATTTTCCCTAAACTCAGTGGCAACTTTTTAATATAATTTATCAGTCGAATAAGCAATTTCCTTTCCGCCTCCCCCTTACTTTGGCCAAATTGTCCTTTCTTATCAAGTTCGGAACCGAGTCGCGATACGAATGCTCTGTGCTTCGTTGTCTCTGGCAGGTGTCGTGTAGGCGACACATTTTGTTTTATAGTATTCTTTAATTTAAGTTCGTGCTCGAGTTCTCGTTGTCGGGAAGTTTAATTAGTTAATGCAGTGTTTACTGTTTGGCTGGAGTTTTTAATATCGTTGCTCTGACTTTTTGACAAGAGTGTCTGTTTCTGTCCATCGGAGTTGAGAAAAATTTAATTAACTCTGCCTTTTAAGGAATAAATAAAATTAAGGTATACTTTTCCGAAGCAATACAGTCTATTAGCGTTTTTCATAGGTTATCATACTACGGTGATGGTGACTATTGTGTGTTAGTATATAAACTTATTAGGTGGCGTAATAAGATTTAATGTTTATTTCGTGCATAACAGTATAAGTTAATCACATTGAAATCGAGTAGAGAAGTTGAACTCAATCAATTATATTGGGTTATTTAGTTCCGTGTAATATATGAAAGTATAAAATATGTGATTTGGTGTTAATATTAAAAAAAAATCATAACGTGAATTTTACATAAATAATTTAGGCAATTATGTTTAATTTAACATGGAAAATATTCTGAATAAAAAGCTTTATGGCAAACGCGTGGCTTTCAACATTTCCTTTAATAAATGACATATTCAGAGTTTTCATAAGTAATGTCTTGAGGTAGGAAAAATACCCTAACGACTCTATTTAGCACGCTGACTCCTGTTGCCGGTGGTACTAAGCTGCTCAATATTGGCAAACAGGGCGATGTTTTCTGAGTTATGTTTGAGTCCGAGTTTACAATCCCACACAGTGGCTAATATATTTTAACATTATTTCTTAATTGTGCGACAGAGAAAAAGAGAAAAATTAGTCGTCTGAAATGAGTCGATCTAATAAAAATGGCAAAACATTCGGTATGGCTTTGGGTGGAATATGTTATTGTAGAATAAGGATTAAGAATTTTTCCATGAGCGTTCATTGTCCACGCTGCCAAGTTATGGAGCAATTTCGATTCCCATACCAAACTTTCGGCCTCCATTCAAGTATTAATAAGTTATGTAAAAAAATCATACCCAGGGTAGGGTGTTTTATTTTCCACGTTCCATTTCGTTTTATATTATTTTCCAATAATTTTCCTCCTTTCTTTTGCTACTCTACAAATCTGTTTCAAAGCCCTTCATATCAAAATTATTTTTGCCTGCTTATTTCCTTTTTGTTTTTTTTCCCTAGAAATTATTTGTCCTGTTTCGTTATCATCGTGCCTTGCTATCTATGTATCCTCAAATTTGATAAATGCACGATAAATTTGGTTAGCTGCAAAACATTGCTTTTCTAGCAAAATATATTTTTTTAAGGTTCCCTCTCTAAAAATGAAAAAATATAACCCTTATAGGATCCTTCCACCTGTCGTTTTGTAAATCAAAGCCCATTTTTTCTTGGAAACGGTTTAAGATATTGAGTTGAAGTTAAAGTCGTATATTAAGTCCTATAACTTTACACTGCTGTAAAAATAAATTTCTTTGGTTCAAGTAACAAAAAATATGGTCCTATAAAGCATATGTTTTTATCTATACAATAGTCTCACTGATAACTAACCATGTTGGGTGCTTCCGGTAGACCTATAATCTTGAAAGTCTGCGTAATTGGAGGTCTTATATCACAGTGCGGAATTATATATTTCTAGGATTACTTTCTTTTACACCTGTGGAAAATATAGTAAGCTTTATATTAATATTTGGCAAATTAACATACATAAGTTTTATTGGAAATTCAATGTACTCTTAAATTTTTATAAGTACTCAAATGTGTACGGAACTTTCTTACTTAATATTTTTTCCGTTTATTTGTTATGAAGTAATATATATATATATATATATATATATATATATATATATATATATATATATTTACAATCATTGGAAATTTTCTGTCTCCACGTTCCAGCTCCACCATTAGACACTGTCAACCATATGCCAAAAAAATTATCAAGATAAGTCAAACAAGCCCAAGTGCGATGAATCCACTTTAATCATTGAAAAGTTCCGTTATAACTTCCAACCTCTTCATTAAAATCTGACCTTCAACTAGGATAAAATGCTTGCAAAGGCATGGCACATAAGTTCACACTTTTTCATATTCAATAACTTAAAAGGGCCTTGTACTCTCATCACCTGAGGAATTCCTTAGAATATTGTACATCATCAAGTCTTTATGAAGAATATTTAAATGGATCCAGTCGAAACCATTTCCTTTAAGAAAAAGAAAGAGTTGAAAAAGTCCTTCTTTTCGAATAGGATTAATAATATTTTTATTTAATTTATAACATTTATATTATTTTTTTTAAATTGTCGTAAAAAGATTATTATGTTCTTATTAGCTTTAAGTTTACTAGTAAGTTTCTTAAAAAAGATTGTCATATTTTCTTATTGGTAACTATAATATATTTTGTAAATCGATCAAATCGATTTGTTTACGATATAGTAAAGAACAGAGTTTCCTTTGCGGAAATGATTTGGGCTCTTCAAAGGAATCGAAATTGTTATGCCTTTTAGGAGATCTTAGCTATTTTAAATCATTTCTGTAAAATTGTGTAATAAAAAACCAACTAATTTGTCAAATTACCTAACATTTTTTCTACGTTTAAACATTAATATAACATAACAGCATAATTGATTGGTAAATAGAAAAACTTTGAGTAAAAAATAAAAATTTATACGCATCATATATTTACTTCAATTAATTCATTAGAAATATTTTATATCGAGAGTAAATGGACATCAGTATTTACTTGTGTGTTAGATTTCACAAAATAGGAAAGTAAATTTAAAAGATATGGAAGAGGAAGTAGGCCAAGGCCTTCAAATACATTTTTGGAAGAGATTTTTGAGAATTATGTTTGGAAAAGGAGCTTTTGTTTATAAAGAAAATAATTGACAAATTCAGTGAGAAGTTCTCTAAAAATATCTATGACGTTGTCAACTTCTCAATAAACACAGCTGAGTCCAACGCCCAACAATTCACAAAGGACCAACTCGCCATGACATCAAAACTTTTCGCATCAAATCCCACTTGTCAACGTTACGGAGAATGAATAATTAAGTATTAAATTTTAATATCGAATTTCATTGAGCCAAGAGTGGGGGCAGAGCAAAGTTCTACCGCTACAGAGACTGCACGAGGGAGTAGTACTTTGAAATTACCCCCACCCCCCCGTCTCGAGTCTTCTTGCAAGAAACTTAAAACTTGGGATGGAGAAATATCTGCACACGCTGATAGCAAGGTATATCTGCTTAGTATTGAAGTAACAAAAATGTGAATTCAATAAGTCTTTAAATGGTACCTTAAAAATGTCTTCACTATACGTACTCACAATTTCTATAGTTTTAGACCTTTGTGCAAAACATTTTGCAATTAGACGTTTTAGATCTCAATTAATATGTAGTAAATTATCAAACATCAATTTTTTATGGTTCCGTATCTTAAAAAGAAAAAATGGAAACTTTTCGTAATCACTCAGGTCGTAGTCTGCCATAGTCATTTTTTAGAAATTATTTGACAAAAAACTTGTAATTAGGCGACTAAGTTTTATGTAAGTAGCGACTAAGTATATTAACTCGTACATTTGACGAGCCGTCACTAAAAATATTCATATAAAAATTTTTTAGGAGGCTAATAATATTTGTAGTCGAATATTTTTAACGATATTTTAATGAGTCGAATATTTTTAATTGAAAAAGATTTCAAAATATTATTTGAGAATTTTCCTCACAATAATTCTAGGGATATTGTTAAAAATGATACGAAATTAAAGACATATTTCAGTTCAAATATTACATGTACTAATATTATTGTATTTAAAATAAATCGTCCGATAGCAATGGCTGTCACTTTAAGTGGCATAATATTTTTATTTAAAAGTAATTTACTTTTTAAGCTTTCTTTATATTCATCAATGACTTTGTAATGAATCATTGAGTCTTTATAGTTCATTATTTTTGTACAATAGCATAATCGTGAACAGATGTGTTAAGAGAAGTTAAACGAGTGCAAATACGGTGAATCCATTCATAATCATTGAGAATTTCCTGTCTCCACCTTCCAGCTCTACCATTAGACACTGACAACTATATGCCAAAAGAAAACTCATCAAGATAAATCAAACAAACCCAAGTGCAATGAATCCACTTTAATTATTGAAAAGTTCTGTTATAATTTTCCAACTTCTTCATTAGAATCTGACCCTCAACTGGGTTAAAATACTTGCAAAGGCATGGCTAATAAGTTCACACTCAGTACCCAAAGACTTAAAAGGGTATGTACTCTCATCACTTGAGGAATACATTAGGATATCGTCCACCATCAAGTCCTTCGAAGAATATTTAAATAGATTGAAACCATTTCCTTTAGGACAAAGAAAGAGTCACGAAAATGATTTAACTTATCTCCGAGTCATACTTATAGTAAAAAAATGAAGATGTCGAGTTGAGAACCTTCTTATTTTCGAATAGGTTTAATAATATTTTTAGGTTCGTATACAAATATACGTATTTGTCTCTATTTTACTGTTAATGTGTTAAATATAACCAAAATATTTTTCTATTTCTCTTTTTATAAACACAGTTAACTGGTTGTACACCACAACCTGAATATTTTATTTCTTTGATATGAAAAAGAAAACATTTATATGTTTCAGAAGCGATTTTAAAATATTATCCGCATCCACGAAATTAAGACAAAAAGGATTATTTACGCAAAATATTATTTATCATATATTCATATTCTCGATAACGAAAAATTGTATTTGCATGAAAGTGTATGTATTAGATGTTCTATATATTTACTCCTCAGGAAGTAAAAATATGTTTTTATTTAAATGTTTCCCATATTCGAAAAGATTGAATACATCTTCCAAATCTTAAACGAGATTCATTACCAAAGTTACTATCGGTTGCCAGCGAAAACTTAATAGTCATCTTGTTTCTTGTTACTGTTTCCTCGTACTTATTCATATTTTCTTTGTAGGCGATACGAGCAATAGTGAGGTAAAGTACCAGGTACATAAGGTTGAAGCGGAAATGTTGTAGAATATTTTTGGATATGACCGGATGAGATACGCATGGTCTTGATCGTACCTTTTTCAACTCACAAAGGGACTGTTGCGGGCCTTTCCGGTTTCGTACAGAATGTCGTCCTTTAGGAATTTGCCTGAAGAAATAATAAAGAGAAACGAATATTGTCCTTCGGCCGAAGGATTGTACTTTCTCTGTTAATTAGGCGTTGATAATGTAACAAGAACTTTGACATTCGTCGAGTGTAATTTACGTTCCTTTGTATAAAATAAGATAAAATATCCTATTGTATTTTTTTAATGACAATTTTTTTGCTGCAAATATATTAAAACGTTATTTTATTATTTCCCTTTACCATTTGAAACAAAGCACACCTAATGGTTTACTGTGACTTCCTGCGTAATATTACATATTTTTAGGTTGATATTATATCAAAAAATATTAAATAAAACAAGTAATAAATAATATAGTAAGTAAATTAAATAATGTTTTGTCGTATCTTATATTAGTCACAAGTGAATTCATCTCGTATTTATAAATATAAGTATAAGTATCTATTATTATATAGTTTTATAACAATAGACACTTACAGTTTTGTAGTAATAGACACTAAATATATTTAATTCTTTATATTGTGTAAAATTAAAATAAACAACCTGGACGTAAAGAAGATTAAAGTCCTAAAAAGTCTGCGCACTATTGGTAATTATAGATAAGGTGTTTTATTTATTACCAGCTTTTACTTTCAGATCAATCCAAATAGAATTTATTAATAAACATTTTTGCTATCAATTATAATATGATCGTTTTCGCATTTATAAATATTTTCATTATTGTTACTGCAACTTTTCACCATAAAAATGATTATATTTAAATAAATATATTTGACCATGATAAATGATATGTTGCTGTAAAAGTCTTGATAATGTAAATCAATAATTTCTTAACCTTGGTTCTAAGCACATGTTGGCTAATTATTCAAAATTAAATTTTAAGTTGCTTACTCAATATACAATCAAAACAAAATTTACTTTCAATTTTAATATAAAATTGTTCCAGTCAAGGCTCTGTTCTACCTATTGGTCTAATAATTAATAGGAAAACAAAAAAGAGACCACCAGAAATTGGTTAAAAAACATTCGATGAAAAAAAACGAAAAACCTGTTATTACACTCAAAACATTATTTTAGTAAAAGTCATATTGGAAATAGTTTATTTGTTTTGCGTGTTATTGTGCTAACAAAAGATTTTCCAAAAATATTTAATGTATAACCTTTAACCTCAGAACGATTTTATATCCTAATATCTATTGATTTTTATTGCTTTTTTGATAGTCAATCAACATTAAATATATTTTAGATAATAATTTAATGTTATATTTTGTAATAATAAGCAATGTAATATTTTTTTATATCTAATCTATTTGTCAATAAAAAATACTAAAACTACAGTACAAATTATACGAATAAAATTTAATGGCTAGTGACACAAATGTGCAAATAACACAGAACGAAAAACAGTATAGAAGTGGTATATTCGCCGAACTATATGAAATATAGTGTAGCGAATTGGAAACAAATGAATTTTAAACGCGCCAATAACAATGAAGCGCACGCCCCTACCTCTACTTATAATCACCATAGAGATGTCAAATTCGTTCTCGTTTCCGTACGCTTGAGTCATATGTTCGTATCCCGTTCGCAAAACATGTTCGAAAATTTTAGTATTGATCACAAATTTATCGAACGCTCATCATGATGTCGGCTACAGTAGCAGTATTTTATTACGTTATTGAAAAGTACCATAAACTGACTAATGGAAATACGAAAATTTGCTAATAGGATTTTTTTTGGTTTCGGCACATTACAATTAAAATTTTTACTAGTTTATGTAAGAAAATGTCTACGATATCTATTAATTTTGGATATACCTACATTACCATAATTTGCAAGAAACATATTATATTTAATTTTTAAAATGTAAATTAAACAATAAAACGTCCGACTATCCTGTTAAATAATGAAGCCATTCAGTAAAATGAAATGGTAGGGATGCATGCAGTACGATCTAATTGGTGAATAAAGCAACAGAGGTGAAAATAAATAAGATGACAGTTCAATAATATAACTTAATATAATTGGCAAATGGCTAAATAAAAAAATATGATAATTTGAATATCTAAAGTCTAAACCATAAGACAATTTATTACGATAATTTTAATTTATAATAAAGTCCACGATCTATTCCGAGCGACATTAAGAAGTAAGTTTTATACAAATTTCTTTTTGGGAGATACCAGGATAAACTGAGATATTATAATTATTTTTGGATCTTTCCCTAAATTATGCTTAACGGTATATGTAAATTGTCTTATTTTTTTAAAATACTGCACATGAATAATAGACGGACATACAAATTTTGTTTATTATTTTAGTAAATAAACGCAGTTTTGTATATTCAAAGTTTTCTGTTTTATTTAGTCATTAATATTTACTAGATTTCAATTAGTTAACTACAACATAAAAACTTTGTTACTATAATTTAAAAAATATATATAATTAAAAAAAAATAAAATATTACGATTCGGTGTCGTCTAAATAATGCAAAAAAAACTTCTGTATTGTCAGTATAAAATAACACAGAAAGGACTGGTTCCCGGAACAGTATTCGAACATGTCACCAATTTCGAACTCTGATCTTTTGAAGTGCTGATAATTTTGCGATACAACAACACAACACATTCTAACAACACAACATCTTTAAGGAAGTTTTCAGTTGTTTGTACATCTTTCAATTTAGTAAGTGGTACTACGATATGGAGCTAAAACAACACAACAGATTATCGGAAATTTTCAATTCTTCTTAAGAAAATAAATTCTATGAAGTTGTAATGCTAACGGGTACAATCATATTTTTTATTATTTGCATTTAACACAAGAAAATAACGATATGTACACCTGATTATAATTTAGAAAATTGTAATAAATGACAGAACGTGAAGGATTAAAGTTTTAATAAAAAACCACCACTTAGTTAAATATAACACCAAAGGGTTCTAAGATTTGAAGGGAACTCAGGTTCTAAAAACAAATTATGGTTCGTATTAACCAAAATTATTTTACTTTTAGTTGCTTATTAGGCATACCAAATAACTGTAAGAGCCAAAAAAAATAACTGTAAAAGCAAATAAATTGGAGTTATTTGGGTAGAACTTAACAGAAGAAAATTATAATTTTCTCTTAGCGAATAAACTTCGGGACATACATATTTTTTCAAAATCGAATAATAAAAGTGAAGTTAACAATAAAGATACAATGCTGAAAGATAATAACAATGTCAAAGTATTTCCTTTGTTTCATAAGGGATACTTATTTTTAAAATCTTTAAAACATGTTAATTGCACTTTACTAATTAATGAACCGAGAATTTCTGTGTTAGTTTGATAAAATATTTCAGAAAATGTCTTATTTATTGCCCGAAAACGATATATATTTATAAAATGGTTGAGTTTTACCAATTTAATATTAAGGTATATTGTTATATAATATAAAAGGATATAAATGTATTTCTCAATTACAGCCCTGATTAAATCGAGTACAAGATTGCTTGAAGGAAAATATTCGTGCTGATAGAATGTAATACAATGAAATTTCGTCATGAAAATAACATGATTTACTGCTATGATTATACATTTTTATTTTTTTGTTAATCGCATATTATTCAAACAACGTATACTTTAGACTTTTATCATTAATAATTTTATATGTTTTTATTAATTTGTCTTGTGAAAGTAATGAAAAACACATCAAGCGTTTATTTTCATACCATTATTATACTGTAGAATTATTATTTAAATTAAACCGCTTCAAAGTGTGAAACTTTTATTTCATTAAGATGACAGTTTCCAAACATATTCACTCGATATTTGTGCGATAATGACATCGAGTGTCCTACCTACACTAATGTCTCTCACCGGTGCCACGCCGTCGCCAGTAACGTTTTTATTTAAAATCCAACAAAATATATTCAAATTATCTTATTCCTTATAAAAAATTCTGCAATTGATTAAGTTTTTTGTTAGCTTTTATTTTTTTTTTGGAATACGAATAGTTACTACAGATCTTTAGCAATTTGGTTCTGCAGAAATGGAGATGAAGTTGGTAAAATAAATCAGATATATATATATATATATATATATATATATATATATATATATATATATATATATATTATAGGAAGAAAACATATATTTGTTTTTACCCGGTGCTTGGATATTAAATAACATTAAAATACGGTTTCGTTCTAATGACACAGTACGTTTTATGTTTAATAAAGGTTTTGTTATAACATTGGTAATAAGTTGAGTATCAAGTTTACACCCACAATTTTTAGAACGATATAAAATATTCTTAAAAAATCGCTAGAGTACATTACGAATCATTAAAAAAAATAGTAAAATTGTAAAGCAAGTGTATAGCTGATACGAGTAAAACCGATAATACAAGAAGTTTATGAGTATAGTTTTTCTATTTAACTATTATATAATATTATTATTTTTGATTATTATGTAAATCTATTGTCATATATATCTTATTCTTCTGTATTTTATTAACGTAATTTGATCCAAATAGTTTACAATGAAGAATTTCCAAAATTTTATAAAATGTTATTTATTTTCCTTAACATTTTTAAGATAAATGGTTAAAAGTAGGTTCGAAAATAATGTTTTGGAGATTTTGTCTTTATTGAGAAGAGAACGCATTTTGAACAGAGAATATTTTTAATTAGTTTTTAAAATATTTCTTCAATGATGATGGTTTCCGTGAGAAGACTATTGTCATCTCCAAGTTCATACGAAAGGACTCTGAAAAAAAATTTGATTATTTTACTTTCTTTCTACGTTCTCCTCTGAAATTTCATGGCGATCCGTATTAAATTCAAAGAATGATGACGCTATAATCTAAACAAAAACATCCGTCTAGAAGGACATGATCATTTTCTAGAAAACGAAAACTATTATTCGGCCAAGTTTAATCGATTCATCAATAATTGTGATCTTTATCATATATTATATGTTTTCAGCGGAACTTTTTTATCCATTTCTGGCATACATTTATGATATAAATCGATACATGCATATCAGGAAATTAATTGAAAAATTCGTCAAGCACGAGCAAAGTTCACATTAGGAGGGTTCTGTAGAGATTTTGATAGCCATAAACATTTAACTGTTGATATTTACAAATACTAATTTTTCATAATGTAAATATATTACTACTATATTTTCCACACGCGCAAAATCATGGTAAGTATTTAAATAATTATGAGAACTAACCAAATTTATATAGTTTTCCTATAATATTTTAGCCAGATTTTACCTATTCTGTTTTTATAATATTTGGTTCAAACATTTTAGATATAAGTGTAAGATGATACCCTATTTTTGTATATTTTTTAAGAATCTTTTTAAAATGGAAAAATATTTTTTCCTCATCATAAGCTCTATCAAATTATACCCCACATGACCCAAAAAAAATGTTGAATGCTTAATTATTAATATTTAATTATACAAAAAATAATGTTTAATACTTAATTATGAATATTTAATTATACGAATAACTGTAAAAGCTGCAAATACGTTAGTCTGAAATACAATTAATAAGACACGGTTAAATTTCAAGTTTTTAAGTCGTATGGTTTCGGCTGTGACAGATGGACTTAAAGACAAGTGAGTGAATTTATAAGTGTTTCATTTTTCAATTTGAGATTTGAAACCCCAAAAAGGGGGTTATTTTTATATTAACTTTTTAACCATTAAATAATGAAACTTGTTTTACGTAATGAATTTTTAGCAAAGAGTTATGAGAATTTAAAAAAACTAAGTAAATTTTTAATTTTCACAAAAAATATTATATTGTAAAACAGAATTTCTTATGGCGTATAATTTTTTTCCCGTGAGTTCTTACTTTATATCTCATTCTATGAATAAGGTCTATTATATTTCTTTTATATAATTTCAGAAACAATCTCACCTACATACATTTAGGCGATTACATTTTTTCGTGTTATTACAGTTAACATATCGAGATAAAAGAAAATGTTACATATAATGTCATATCACTTATATCCCCGAAAACATACTTTTTCATACGCCACCGCTATCGTAGCGCAACCCTCAGGAGTGACATTACACTGTGCCCAAGATCCCAACGTAAATAAAACATTTACCAAAACCTATGATTCCTCGGTCACGTGCGCTCATAACATTCATTATGTAACGTGTCATGTCAGAAAGGAATAAAACAAAATGCCATTTCGCTCAAATCTCATTCGTCCCTTTCGCCGGCGGCTTTCGATATCCCATCTGCAGGAGGGTGTCCGTGTTTATTTTTGTATGTATTTTAAACAATAACGGGGCAGAATCACGCCCGCCCCGTGGGTGCCTTTTGGTATTCAGCGGGCATCCTCGGTGTAATAGTGTTATTTTGCAATTTTATGAGAGAAAGAGTAGATTGTGAGATATATTGGTATGGTAATGTGGAGATGATGGTAGTATTTATGTAACCAGTTTGATTGATGATATTCGTAACAAGACGTAATTTTGAAGAATTTTTTTCTAGCGTTCGAAGTAACTTGCGAGGCTTTAGGGAGAGTTCTATTTTGGATGTAATCCAGCAAACTCAAAAATTGTCAAGCTGTACTATAAACTAGACTGTTATTTATTTTTATATCAAGTAATTAGTTGTTAAAAATATATGATATTAAACTTCGAAACGTTGGTTGAAGAGTGTGTAAGAACTTGATGGATGCACTGGAGTTATTTCGATTAATTGTATCAAGTACATATCTATAAGCATATTTTTCGACAAGAAATGAATATGACTTATTGTAAATAATCGATTATAGAAGATTATCAGTTGGTGACTATATAATGTGTAATATCGATTATTCAACAAGGGATGTTTAAATAGCAAGCCAGATTACCGTAAAATTACATTTCAACTACTAAGACAATTAAATGAAACTACGTGATGTAGTATTATTTCTACTTTATTTAAGTTCTTTACCACGACCTAGGTTTCCTTGTTGGGCTACTTTGCTAATAGCCCACCTGAAGATGTTGTAATTCAACGAAATGTAGGTCATGGTAAAGAACTTAAAGAAAGTACAAATAATACTATATCATGTAATTTCATTTAATTGTGAATAACGAAATTCTACAAAATTAACGCCAAATATATTCAACTTCTAAGCTTTAAAGTGAAATAAAACATATCGTTCATTTTATATTTAGTTGGAAACATATCGTTTTATTAACCTTTTTATAAAAATTGGTAAAATATTACATGGTAATAACATAGAGAATAAAAATATTAATGGTATTTTAAAAGACGTGTATCGGAATATACTTGTGCGATATAAGAATGCACAACGTATCATGAGATATAAGTTACTTGAACAAAATTCAGTTTTTTTGAAATCTTAATATTCACTGGATAATTTAGAAATAATAGTACATAACATAACAGGAAATAACGGAACTATAAGTTTTAATTACTTAAGAGGTTAGCATGAATGTGTTGAGTATGTTAGAAAAGATCCAACTACGAAAGAAAAATATAAAGTTAAAAAAACATGGAAAGGAGGGTATGAAAAATGAAAAAGTGGTCAAGTATTATATGATTGAAATTTTGAAGTCGTGAAATGAACAATAAGATGGTAAGCTGTTTGATATTGCTTTAATGGACATTGCTTTCAGAGATATTTATATATGTGAGTTGTATATGTAATATTTATATATGTGAGTTGTTCAACTTACATCAATAAAATAAAAAAAGAAGCCAATCCTAATATTGGTAACAATAAAACTAAGTGCAATAATAGTGATACATAAAACTAATTTCACCGCCTGTTTCTACTGTACTTTAGCATGATATTAGTTAATATTACAAATAATTGACAATTTGTAACAAAGTTCACCATTGAGACAAGGAAACACAAACTTGTCTCCAAATATGGAAGAATATGTTCTTGTTATTTTAAATAAATTTTACATATTTTCTTTCTAGATATAGATATAAGCTTAATATTCTTTTACATCATTTTATTTTCAAAAAATCTATGAATAAATTCTTAAATTTATTCTCTGTAATGTATATATATATATATATATATATATATATATATATATATATATATATAATATTATGTTCATAATATAATATTATTCGTACGTAAGGTAAAGTACCTATGATGATTTTCCTCAACCAAGGACATGATTATTATTTCAAGATATGAAGCAAAATAACAATACAGTATTAAATGGACATTGAATGGTACGCGTACACGAACAATAACCGCATAAATATTCATCGATCATACCCAATTATAAAAAGCCATTTATATCCGAGCACGATGGCAAGTAACACCTATAAAACATGATAAATTATTGCAAAAACCTTCAGCGCCTAACATTTTCTAAATGAAATTTCATTCTGCTTTACGAGTAGATGAATGAACGCTTAGGAACATTTTCCGATGGAAAAGCCCCGTGGTAAATTAAAATCGAGATTGTTTATTGTGAAAGTTAATGGCGGAACAACCAGTCTGTTAAGTACTATACATCGGGATTCACGTGCTCGCCGAACGTTAACGTGACGTAATGTACGTCGTAATCTTTTCACTTCACGCCTTTACGAAACTATTGTACGACGAATTGAAATTTGTTTGGAGCGTGGAAAAGGGAGGTCGTATTTTCTCTCGCAGGTGAAAATCTTTATATACTTGTGCACGATGTGCCGTAACTGTGTATTTAACGTTTAATTTATTTTCTATTAAACATTTTATTTATTGTCTTATACATTTCCCTTATCACGCTTTCTACTAATACACATTCAGATTAAAAATAGGCCGATTACACAGTAAAATAATACATTTTAAGTGGGACAAGAAACAATTAAAGTCGTCGTTAGTGTATACATGCACATTCTGTTAATGTGATAAAATAATTCTAGAACAATTAAACGAATTATTATAACATTTCAATAGCTGAAAATTGAAACATAGCTTCTCTTTAATTTATTAAACAATTTCAGAGTCCAAATTATCTCCACAAATGAAATGAATCCTGATACCATGAGGGGAATCCTGGCATTGAGGTGTACTGCGTTGATAAATATCTTTAGGGATCGATTAATAACGCTCCACCTCTCCTAAATTTGAGTCCTTCTGCACTCTTGTGCTTTCCTTCTACTATTCTAACTAATGTCAATGTTCTATTTTAAATTTACTGTTGTAGGTTTATATCGTAACAACTTAATTTTATACATCTATCAAACAACCAATTCTTTTAATAATTATTGGTTGACTGAATGAGATTGTTCCTGCAGTACTAAGTTCGCCATACTGTACTCTCCATAACTGTATATTAAAGTTACGAAAGAAATGTTTGGAAAGTAAGTAATAATGATTCCTAAACAAGTGAGATTAATGAAACAATCATGGATAAAAGTAAAAATTAGTTGCTGAAAAGTGTAATTTTAGTTTAGTGTAGTTTTAAAACTATGGTTTAATACAGAGCATAAAATATAACTAGAGATGGTAAGATTATTGTACATATTATCACTTTGTTGTGAAAGCAGGTAATTAATATTTTGTACCGATAAATAACAGAATTTAAAAATGATTTTTTCTTAATTACAATTAAATTTTAAAATATCAAGTGATCTACATTATTAAGCTGGTTTAGTTCGATAGCGTTGTAACCGGGAGATAAACGTGTGAACAACACTAAAATTTTGAGAGAATTTTGCGAGCGTTATATGTTGGTCATGCGTGCACTAAATACCTTCATGATAATTTATAGCAGACGTGGGAACATGCAATAAAATATAATGTTTAAAATTCATTACTTTTAAAATTGTTACATGTGTTTTCATACAGTCCTACCTTATGTTACGTTCTGTGGTTTTTAATGCAATTCACCTTTACCCATGGTATCGTCGAAGGAATTAAAAATTATACTTAGGAAGGCTTTCAGCAAGTCTAATATAATAATTTTTGGGTTTCGTGAAAGCAACTTTTGGTTCTGAAGGAATTATAGATCAGATATATGATTCATCGAAGTATTTTTAACCAAGTATGTGGGGCTGTATGAATAAAGCCAAATTTTATAGGGAAGTAACTGGAAAGAAACCATAGGTATCCAAACGAAATAGTTTACAACAACTCACAACTTGATGAAATGTAAACAAAAAATCATTTAAGACAGTACTTATGCAAAATATTGCGTCCTAAATATGAATACATAACTGTTAAATGCGACTTTAAGATAAATATATACAGTGGTACAATTTAAGTATAATAATCTAGTGCATTGTAAAATAAAGGACTTATTTTAAATCAACTCTCAAATGAGAACAATTTGTGCAATAACATTAATAGTTTTATAAATCAAGAAGATTAGAGAAAACGATGTAATGCTCTATAAATGGCCACTATTTCTCAAGGAAAATATATAATTCTACTTAAAGGCTGTTCTGAGAAGAAAACAAAAATCAAATAATTTCCAGCATTTTTATTAGTTCATAAATTGTCTCCAATCACCAATTAAGACAGTTTTTAATTAATTTTGACAATCACTTCTCCTGTGTATATTTCGTATTTGACCTCAGCTCGCCTTATACGCTGAAATTAAATTTTTCTTCTTTTTTTGAAAAGATAAATTTCATTTCTCCCAGTGTTTTTTCTCTAAAAGATAATAACTGTTATTAAAATTTACATATTCAGGTGAAAAAAACTTTTATTTACTAACCATTATTAAAATTTACATATTCAGGCTTTATTCAGGTGAAAAAAATTACAGCTATTAAGGTTTCAAACTTTGTTAAGGAAAAAATTCTGAATCAAAATATAAAGTTTTCATAAATACCGTAGTTAGTGATAAAAGGAAATTAGTGTTTTCATTGAAATTTTGCTGTGAAACAGGAATAAATGTAATTATTTAAATCCATAATTTCCAAAAAATATATTGGTGCTTATGGATTCCTGCTATGATATATTTCAATAATTTATTAGTTCTCAAATAGTTATAACTGGAATAAAAGTATTAATACATTCGGTACGAGGAAAATTGCTAAAAATCAATAACTTTTTTAATTAAATACGTTTACAAATGTAGAAAGCAAATTCCTGAACAGGCTGATCATTTAAGTTCAAAGCTTCGATATGAATATTTGATATTATAAACAATACCCGTGCCGCACTCTATTCCCGGGGCAGAACATTTGTACAAACTTTTACGATCAGCCGGCCCTAAAAGTTTCTATTATTAAACATTAGCATAGAAGCGAGTAACGAGTGGGGACCAGCGGCATTATGTGCGCAAAGCGCTCACTCCATGTGTGCTATACGTTAAATTACTCAGAGACGATAAGCAGGGCCGCTATCGATCGGAGCGGCGCGTGCGAACCTACCGCGCTGTCGAGTGTGCCTGCGCCCGTCGGGCTTCTATTTTAGAAAGCTCAACATTGAAAAATACTTTCAGCTGATGACTTTCCACCCGACTAACGTATGCGTAAGGACGCCTTCGAGATAAGAAACGAGTCTATCTCTACGTTGTTGGAGAAAAATTTGTGGTCGTATTTCGTGGTAGTGAGATATTTAAATTTCGTTAAAAAGTCGCGGCGCGGCGGATTTATTGAATAGTGATGAAACTTAAAGAAAAAATCTTAGTTCTTGATCGCTAATTGAAATGAAATATATTTGTGGATGATACATCATATTTGATAAAATGTAAAAGCTAATTAAACAGCAGCCTAATAAGTGTTATGCGCCCATATCTATTATAATTGTGCCTTCAAAACTATCATTTTTTTATCATGTTATCGTATTGTCGACGATGATGAAAAAGCTTGTATTACTTGAATATAAGTATATTTTGAAGTTTCTGAAATCAAGCTTTCAAATGGGAAAAACTATTCACTATAATTTTTACCACGTCTTCTAATTAGACGCAAGAAGAACTTTGTAAATAAGAACATTTATGAAACCAATTATTAGGTGAGTAACGGAAGTCTCGATAAATATCATGTGATATGTAATCGTACTCCTGACACTTATTATATATATATATATATATATATATATATATATATATATATATATATATATATTACATGTCAGGTATACACTTTCCGCTATTTACAGGGGTCCTTGACAAAGTTTCAAAGAAGCAATAAATTTTCATATTATTTAATGTCTATTTAATTTATCAAAAAGCACTTAGACTGTTCTAAGGAAAGAAATGGGCAACAAAAATATAATTATAACACAGTATCAGCAGAGAAATGAGTTACGATGTTGTTAACATGTCGGTCCATCACCAGTGCCAATGAAATAGACTACTATATATATATATATATATATATATATATATATATATATATGTGTGTGTGTATATATATATATATATATATATATATATATATATAATAAATATTCCCTAATTAATTCTGAAAGGTCTATAATCATTAAAGTAATTATTTGTTTAGTTATGTTTTATTAATTTAACGAATTTATTAGATCCCACAATTTAAACCTCATCACAATTCGTAACGCTATCAGAAACTGCAGTCGGCGGTATGAAGTTAATTAATATATGTGTAATTAAATATCAAAAATATAAGTCTCACCTATCGGTGGTACTAACCGATGCAAACACATATATACATACATGACAAATATTTGAAGAAAAAGAAGAGAGGCACCGAATATGGGAAGAAGAGAAGAAAAAGATAGCATGGAGAGTACAGAAAAACTTTTTGAGATGACATTTGAATGGGTTTATTATGACGAAGCACTTCACATACTAGTCGACGTTCTTAGAAACATGAATTGTAAATTAGCGCATATGGAATGATATATTGTATTTGGGACTCATCCCCAAACACAATACGTAATCCGATGATAAAAGCACCTACGGTGGTAAATCTGTAGCCAAGTATAATGGACTTTCGGGATTATTTAACACATTATAGACAGGCAAGAAATAAGTAGATTATATCATTGTGCAGCTCATGTATCTGTCCAGCAATCCAGTTCATCCGCAGTCTATATTCAGGAACATGATTAGATTACTTTAAATATATACTAATACCGTTTAAATGTCTTTGATATAGGTTTTGATGACAAGAGTCCAATGCCCTTTAACAAATAATCCTTTATAAGTAAATATATAGCATAAAACATGAGGATGATAAACATATTTACGTATAAACTTACGATACATATATATATATATATATATATATATATATATATATATATATATATATGTATACATATAACTCAAGAAAGTATAAAAGCATAAATTTCACTTATAACACAATTTTTTTTGTGTTATAAGTGAAATTTATGCTTTTATGCTTTCTTGAGTTGCAGGGAATGCGTCAAGTCAGTTAATAATTATATAGTTTTATCAATCGTAAAAATGTATTACAACAATCAGTATGCAAAACGCAAATTGAAAAATAATAGGCTTCGCTTCGCTATAAACGATAAACAAAACGCTCCACATTTCCAACGCGAGTAGGTCATTTGTAAGCGGCCAAACAAAATCTGAACGAAGGTAATTTGAATTTCAACTCAATATTCCGCACACAAGGCAAACAAGACCTTTAACATAAAACACTTTATACAAGTAGGTAGGTACTTAACAAGGCCGCTATGAAACGAACTAAAAAATAGCCGAACCTTATTCCGAAGCCCCTCAGGCATTCTCTGGCCCTCACTTGTCAATGGCATTGACATGGATTTATTTGGGTTTAGCTATATCTCAAGCATCCCCCACTAAAGCGACTAACGGTAAAGTTGAACCATGGCAGCATTAACCGCGTCTAGAACGCGATTGGAACAAGCTTTTTTATGTTGCGCCGGCTTGCATCTAATGTACAAAGAGATGTTTGTAATTCAATATCGGCCAAGGTTGCGTTGCGGCCAAATTAGGACATATATGGCAATGTTTTGGAGAACAAAGGCGTATTATGGCGAAATAATATTGTTTATTATCTTCATTGCTGGCCACGGAGATTTCATGATACAACGTTAAGTTTCTCGTTTCTTTGTCAGGGTTTATGTTCGCTATACTTTCTAATTTTTTCGTTGAATCGTTTCTTTCTAAATTATTTTATTACAAGTCTGTTTCTATTTTGATTTTAATATTAGTGATTTTTAAATATCTATTGATATTGTAAGTATAGTATAATAGTCAATACTAATAATAATTTATATATAGCTTCACTTCATTTCCATTATATCAATATTAGCAGTACCCTCTATGCTTTTTTGAGGTTTTTGATAATCTTTTCTAATTTGTTATTAATTATTCAATAAAGGACGTATAATTTGCTACTTTATATCCGACAATGAGGAAGAGAAAAAAAAGGAATTATTTATGTTTGAAAGTATTTATGATTGTACGCATGTGTGTATATATGTACATATGCGTGTATGCATGCATATATGTACGTATATGTGTAATCATATACGTATATGTGTATGCATATGCATCACGTATACATATACGCGTAAGTATATGTATACGTAATGCATATGCATGTGTGTTAATAGGTATATGTGTATTTTTATTTCCCGGTGCATAAACTGATATATTTACTCTATTAAATTAGATGAAGGTTTACTAAAAAACGCATACGTACATTAATTTGGTACTGTTACTGGCTATAAGAAGCAGATTCAAATATCTCTTAACGAATCTCCTGTATAATCAAATTCATATCGTAAAGATTTTCATTGCGCTTTTCCAGTTCATTTATAATTAATTAGGTTATGTCAGCACGGCCATTTGGAGCTCATACGAGAACAAGCTTTTTGTTTATTGGACGTATTTAATAGACTTCCATATACGAAAAGTTATAGTAAATTATCTTTTTTATCTCTTGAGCATACTAGATTTTAATTCTATTTGATAAAAAAGTACATTATTTTTATATATACTTAATTTATTTTTTATTGTGAAATTAACAGCTTCTGTGATGCCTTGGTAAAATGATCTCTTGACTCTCAGAGTGTGACACATTTGTTAAGGTTGGAAATGAATTTCTTACTGAAAGCTTCTAAGCTGCTATGGTAAAAAGATCTCTCGACTCTGAGAGTTGTTAATGTAGAAAAAGAATTTGCTAAAATGTGTCGTCTTTATCATTCTGTATCTCAGTGATTTGCAAATTGATTTATGTAAAATAAATCACAAACTGATTGCAAACAGATAATCGCCTGATGGTTGGTGAGATTATAAAAGGTATATAAAAGCGAGCGACTTCCTCCCGTCCCAATTAGGTGCACATCACTAGGTAAAAAAAGTTCAGATAATAAATGTTTCTTAATTATCAATATCTGTTTTAATACCCTGTTACTTTCCAAATATTTTAATCTAGAATTGTATTTAATTTTAAATATAATGAATACTAGTTATAGTTGTAGTGAAATTATTTTTGTTTGTATTCCTTATTCTATAATAAGAACGACGAATCATATTTTTTTAAATTTCATATTATGTAAAATGTTTTATAATAATTGATTACTATTAATCTTTTTATTGTCAATTTCCAAAATATATCAATTTAACTTATTTTGTCATCGAATATATTGGATACACTTTCATGTCAATAAATGTATCAGTCATGTGGCTTAGGGTGATGTAGTCATGATCATCTCAATATCTGTAAAATACTTCTGTCGACTGTAGCCTATAGCAAACTCTATCAATAATAAGTAAATGTATTGTTAAATAAAATACTTCATTGATTTTATTTTATCGTTTAATATACTCGTATATGATATACATCTTATATGTATATAAGTGAGAAAATAATATGACTATAAGGAAAAATATTATAATTAAAATGAATAGGGGTTTAAGTTTTTTATTTTATTTCGCATATCAATGTATTTTTTTTAAATTACGATGTAGGTAAAATTGAATTAAAATAAAATTAAAATATTTCACGCAGGAGAGACTTTTACTTATTAGAGTGTTAACTGTGGAGGTATGTGTGGATTAATATATTTTATTACCAGGCATTTTTAAGTATCTATCTCAAGCGGTATCTGAGAAAAACGTCCATGGCAGACAGATACGTGAATAAACTTATAAGGGTGGTCTTTTTTCCTCTAGAGGTACGGAACCCTGAAAGTGCTGACTAAATAGATCCTAATATTCAAATACTCAAATTACAGCTTCGTCGAGTAACATCGTATACATAATTTTCTTTTTCATAGAGCCTATAAACTTACCTACGACTTGTAAATAGGAATTTGGGCAACTACCTTTTTACATCGACAGTAAGTGGTGACAAAAATGTAATAAATTTAATTTCCTTATATTGGACTGGAATGAGAGTGAGTACATAAGATTTTTGTAAGGTTTACCTTTTCAATTATGATCTGAACTCGCGTCCTGTTTGTTGTGTTTTGAGTATTTCTTCTACAAGTCAATATATAATGTATGTAGTATTCAATATATATGCGCTTTTTGGTAAATTCAATTTGTAATTCTGTTCCTGCTGTAAATATAGGGATTACGAATTCATTGCAACTAAACATTTTTATCTGCAATTGATGGATTTATAAAGATAACTTTAAAATAGTAGATTTGTGATATTACTAAATGTTACACTGTTTAAATTACTCAAGTGATACATAACTGGTCAGTCATATTCTTAAGGCAATTGGAATAGTAGATTTTAAGTAAAAGAGTTAAATAAAATATAAAGACAACGAACAAATAAATCTTTTTTAGTTTAACATTATTTTTATTTTGTTTTCACCAATAAGGCTTTAACAGCAAATGAACTAAGGCGGAGAAAACAATTATTTGAGTATCTCTTGAAGCACTTGCTTTCTATATCATTAAAGATCTACTACTCTATTATTTGGAAGAATTATTGTAATTATATGCATGAAGTCCAATAACATTTATTGTTTTTTTACAATAGCAACTAGTTTTCCACAAGCATTTTTATAGAAGATATGCGAATTTTTGTTTATTTTAAACAATAAGTTTTGATCAAAACAGATTGTGTATTAATAGTGTAATACCTTATGTATTAATTTTGAATATCAGTTATAGAAAAAAATATTGTGAGCACGTGACTTTATGGACATTTAAGACATTAGAAAAAATATATGCTCGACTTTAATGATTGAAAAATATTATACAATCAATATCTAAACTAACGAAAACATTTTACATTTTTTTATTTTACATGTGGAAAAATGCATTAAAATATTAATGATTATTGAACAACATAATATATACACACATAAGAGAAGTTTTATTGATACAGTTTATTTTTCGATTGTTAAATGGGGAATAATTTGTTGGAAAACTTTGCTTTTTGCACCTTATAACTTTCTACCTTATCGAAGTTTTCATCTTTTGACAAAATCGACATCTAGGACTGAAATATACTGGAAGTCCTCACACTTTCCTACGGTGTAAAATTGCTCAACTAACCGATCGCGGTTGCATCAGAGTCTGATTTGTTTGTAATAAGCAGAAATAAATTTCTTGATATGTGTCCTCATTATGTTTTCTAATGTTATTGAATTCATTAATCGTTTCATTGTCGCTATTGTAATATTTCTTTAACTGTATGTACATAAATAAGTTACCCTTCACACACACACGCACATATATATATATATATATATATATATATATATATATATATATAAATATATATATTTCAGTGGCGCGTCGTGCTTTTTGGGAAAGAAAAGATGGGACGGATGTATAAAAAAAAAAAAAAAAAATATATATATATATATATATATATATATATACATTATATTACCGATTCACAATAGCTAGTTGCCCCTCGATATAATTTTTTAAGCGCGAAGAGCTAAAATTTTGTAGCTTTACTGTGCACAATAAATATTTTTCAGAATTAGCATATTTTTACCAGGATTTGTCAAATTACCTAGATTATCAAAACAACCTTTATTCAATTTACTATATTCTATTCCAAATAATAAACAAAGCCAGAAAAACTTTTATTTAAAATGCAACTTCTGGTTAGCCACCGACACTAATAGTGAAAATTAGTGTGAAAATGCCGTACACC
The DNA here is from genome assembly GCA_039881145.1 of Druceiella hillmani. NCBI lineage: Eukaryota > Metazoa > Arthropoda > Insecta > Lepidoptera > Hepialidae > Druceiella > Druceiella hillmani. Next base: position 27,545,009 of record JAYKKI010000001.1, read on the forward strand.
AAATTTATTACGAACGTATAGTTTCAAAATCGGCTTCGATCTATCATTGTCAATTATACATTTTTTTTTCAATAAAAGATAAATTAAAGAATCTTACCTTAAACACGTAATAAACAGAACAATATTCGGTAGTTGCCATTGTTTGTTTACTTTCACGACGAAAATGCACGTCAAAAAGTAAACTGATGAAATATAAAGTTTAATGCACAAAGAAAACTTTACTGACAAAATATTTTTCGCTGACAAAATATAATACCAGAAACCTATTAAAATTATTTCGGACGAGAACAATAAACTGACAGCCGACAGATCGTTATGCTAACGCAATGATTCATTGTTTATAGGCGAATTTCATAAATACGGGATGGTTTTAGCCTGAATATAGCCGAAAGTAGTCCAGCAAACTTCAGCTTGCCTTGAGATTATGAATTTATGCTCTGTGGTGAAATAATAAATTTTAATTTCATATGGACCATTTCTGATTCGAGAAGTTTCTGAAATTTGACACAATATAGGAATGAAGTTTATACGTTTTATTTAATAATTTCACATATCGGTCCGTTCGCTTTATATATTTTATTCGAATCGCAAATTATATATTGAAGTACGGAATTTGCTTGATAATTGAATTTTCTTAAATATGTGATGTATGGCACATATTCTAAATGTTCAGGGCATGTGATTGCTTATAAGGCATTGCGCGCCACTGGTATATTTATAGTTTGGTATTTTAACGTGCATTAGTAATTTACATATTTAGAGCGTTGTTAAGTTACAGCTCAAACGATATATATATATATATATATATATATATATATATATATATATATATATATATATATATATTATATTCATTACTTATTTTTAGGTCGTCTCACTTTCATTTAAACGTAATTTTATTCGCGTTTCTCAACAATCGATGGTATTACATTTCCCGTGTCCTTATTCTTGTTAATTAAATATTTTTAACATAATTTTTCATAAATAAATAACAACACTCACATTTAATTTTAATTTTTTTAAAATGCTTTCATAGTTAAATATAGGCGGCATACAAAGTAAAAGTAATGGTTAGTTGAATACTTCAAAGAAAACAAAAACGATGGCCAGTGCTACATTGCTAAGATAAAACAAACATGAGTAATATTTTAATACATAAAACGGCTAAATTTTGATAGTAACAGCATATAACTTCAAGTTGTAATAATAAGTTGTTGGTATGTAATATATGTATTTTATTAGTTTTCACAGCTTGAATGAATAAATATTAGTTTCGTAGTGGCGTTCTCTCTTGTTAAAGGACGTAACGTGTAATCACTTCGGTTAGAATTTTTATTAGTGGTTATTTTTATTAGTCTGTAAAAAGTTCTGTGTAAGTAACTGGTAGAACAATATGACTTGATTTTTTTCGGCCTAAACGAAGCTTCACCTATATTGTAAAATAACAACTACTAATGTAGAGGAAGGTAATTTTTCTGCAAGTAAATATGAGATTATGTTTTGGGTTGTTGCTTTATACAAATGATATAAATAATCAAATAATATTTTTTTATATTTTACAAGTTGTTGCTGATTATTGATTTTTATATGGACTGCATTTGTATGGGACATACCTTATTCTGTATATGAGACACTAGGGTTACTTCCCATTTCTTTATTCCTTTTTATATTAACTGCATTTGTATGGGATATACCTTATTCTCTATATGAGGCAGTATGGCTACTTCACATTTCTATTTTCTACCGATTTCTTCTTGGGGATTGCTAGGTTTCTATAGAAGTGACGTTGCGCGTATGCAATTTATCTCCAGCTATTAAAAGGGAATATTCTACTCCCTGCATTAACGAATGAACTTTCATTCTTCGCATCTGACAATTTCCTGCGTTCACACAATTATCACCTGTATGCTGTGCCACCTTCTAGAATCAAATTAGATCGACTCTCCAGTTTCCCGCGGTATTCGACTACTCAACCACCTGATCGGTAGAATGGATCTGGCGGTAGCACCAGTGTGATTTGTTTATTATAAGTGAAAGTAAATTTGTCGAAATGTTTTGTCGTTATGTTTCATAGTTCTTGCGTATTTTGTATTCAGATTTAATACATATATTTCTTTGTTTTAATTTGTAAAACCATTAATTGCTTATTGCGAATAACATACCTGTAATGTATTGATAAACATAAGTAAATCAAACAATAAACTTGTGCAGGGAACGTAAAGAAAGAGAATGATGCGTAAAGAGTGCTTAAAGTTTTATTGAAGCTATCATAGTTTTTGATATACAAATAAACAAAGGTAACCACGAACAACATTTTTTTCATAAAGTTCGCCTTTCCTTTGTTATTTCTTCCTATAAATAAATCCTACATATTCTTAAATCGTCGGCAGAATATATTTTACTTTTTTATTACATGTAGGATGTCAGTGACGTACGGATTTATAAATGCGTGAGCAAAAGAATGGCATCGTAAGGCACTCGAAATAGTAATATTGGTCTGAGTTGGGAATGACACTTCACGAGGTGAAAGTATGTGCGTCAGACTCGTGAATCCACTTAAATATTGTATTTCGTACGGTATATTTTATAAAATCTATGTACTTACCTTTACCAAGTTTTCCTAAGTAACCTTGCTCAACAGAAAAAGTAAACAGAAAACTTCGCCAAATTGCAAAACTAAATTCGATAAAGCGACCTTGCCCAGAGTTAAAAACTTCAAGTGCTCACGGAGGCCAATAATATGTCAACAGTAAATTGTCAGCCGACAGATTTACCTATATCAATAAACTAGGTATTGATATATGTACTCGGTCCGCCCAGCGACGGGTCACCTCGAGGAAAACTTATTTACTGTGATTCGAATGGAAAGGAAAACTATTTGAAGCAACGCTCGAAATTGTAGGGCCCTCACATTGTGGATTCAATCAACGCGGGGCGGTGTAAAAAGGGTCGACATAATTTATTGCTTTTTAAAGATTTTCCGCGGCGAAGATTCAATATTTTACCGGAAATATGATCCATCGTAAGTTTTCATTTTGGTTTGGGCCGGGGTTGTGCGGGTGAATTTTAAACGGGAAATTTTGTTGCGATGAAAATATTACATCCGGTTTGCTTAATGGCAACCCAAATCGATTAACGGCTAGGTATGGCTATAGGGTGAGTTATGTGCATGTTTGGCTATTCACTTTAAAGTGATTACATTGCTACGAATGCCAATGGAAAATGATTTGTGTAATGTTTGCTGCAGAATAATTTCATTTGGTTATAAGTATTCTAGGAACCGACAAAGTTTTTGGAAAAAAATTATAAAACTTTATTCACCTGAAATAAAGAGAAAAGGACTACATAAATCTTCAAAGTGAAAATTAATACGAAATAACGTAATTTAAAAGCAAGAGTTGGCGTGCTAACAAAAAGTAATTATTTTGATTAATCTAATATTCATATATTTGGCAAGTTGACGCCAGTTACCTTTTATTTACTGCTAATTTTCTAAAGATATACCGAACATAGTTAAAAAAAATTCCTGATTTTAAAATGAGATTACAAACTTTTGTTACCACGTATATATATATGTATGTATGCAAATGATACTACCAGTAACCACTATTAATGACATCAGTTTCTATAACTAATAACTTCACTTAGAAAGTTGATTATTAGTGGTAGGTAAATTCAAAAACTTATATGATGTTAAAATGGGTCTGAAGTATAAGAAATATATCAGTATATTATTATTCCTTGTTCATTAAATAAGTTCTAAGTTATTATTTTTTAATAAAGTTATGAGTTTTCCAGCAATTATTGTATTAATAAAACTTAAATACCATCATTTATTTTATCAAAATTAATTTGTTAGTCTTCACTAGGAACATAAATGGCAAGATATAAATCTGTGGTGGTGCAAATATGTTTTCGAAACAACTTATTAAATGTATTTACGAGATATGAAAGCAGGTTGAACTGCTAGTTATTATAGGGGAAAACACTCGCCTGTGTAGGTAATGATAGCGAATAGTTGACGGCGATGCGGCAGTGACAAGTTGTGCCGGGAGTTTAATATATCGTCGCGAGAGCGTGCGAGTGGGGCAGTCAAAGCTTTAGCATCAAACGCCATTACGGCAGAGTCTCACCGCATCGTTGTACGAAGACGATGTAGAGTGTTTTTAGATTTATAAAACGCCAGCATTTTTTGAAATGCGAAAGTCTATACGAGGGAACAAACTTCAACTTTCTTCAAATTCTTTACCACGAACTAGGTTTCATTGTATGATAACATCTTCAGGTGGGTAATTAGTAAAGATATTTTCTAATTGCCCACTTGAAGATGTTGATGTGTAATTGTAAATAATGAATTTCTATAAAATTAACGCCAAATACATTCAATAGTTTTGGAAAATTTGCTGTATATGAAGTTTTAAATTAACTCGTAATTGCAGTCTAGCAGCTGTAAAATACATATATTTATTATTCCTTGCTCAGATTAGAATTTCACACGCTATCATTTACTTAAGTAAAACAGCAGAACTAGCCAAAGCTGTAGCGACTTTGTTAAGTTTAATTTCTTACAGTTAAGATATCTTGGAATATAGCCAATACTCACGTAATTATATAAAAGTAACGAGAAAAATTTTCGAAACGTGAAACCATTGATCGTTTATTTGATAATGAATGCTGCCTGAAAGTTATTCAACATTTTTGTTAAGTTTAATTTCTTACAGTTAAATACCTTGGAATATATTCAATATTCACGTAATTATATAAAAGTAACGTGAACAATTTTCGATACACGAAACCATTGATCGTTTATTTGATGATGAATGCTGCGAGAAAGTTTGAACATATTAACTGATCACCGCAATTGTATCATTGCCATATGTTTTCATTGTCCTGTGGATATTAATAACGTAAATTACGTAATACCTAATAAATAATTTTTTTAATTTTAAAAATAAAATGTTAATCATTTTAATAAAATTAACATATTAGAGTTTTTGATACTAATTATTTAAAGGTGGCAACTAATGTACAAAATATTAAGGGGGAATTATTTCTTTTCACATTAAGTCTAAAATGGGTTAATAAATGATCATGCTTTTGCTTCGAAATGCGGTATATTCATAACCCACTTTTGAGAATAATCAATTTAAATTATATTCCCTGATAGAATAAGAAAATTATATAAATATTGTCTATTTACGTAAACGCTCTATAAGTTATGAGGGGGTGAGATTATTTTTGTATAGTTTTTACATATTTCATCCGAACCGTCATAATGTTTCAATATATGATCAGGAGAGAGGAGCAACTACTTGAGTTGCAAAGGTAAATTCTACTTAGTACGAGAAGCAAGATCGATAGAGCAATTGTAATTATCAAAAAATTAGGAAGCAAGATCGGTGGAGTAAATGTAGTAAAAATGTAGAGCAACTCAAGATAGGTCATGATAAAAGTCTTGCTGGATTATAGCATTTCTATTGAATCCTATAAAACACATTGTAAATTTAAATGACTGTAAGGTACTTTTTAGACCCGGAGAATATTTCCAAGCTTGTGTTATTAGCGGAATTTTGAGATACGTTGTTATTATATGAGCCAAACGGGCAACTGATGTAGCCAATTTTTCATACTGCTGATATAGTTTTCGGTCATAGCAGAGATATTAACGAAGTAATTTGTTGTAATAAAAAGTGTTCACTTTATTTACTCCATCAATACGTTGATAGCTACGTGGAAAAGTTTGAAGTCTGAACATAAGTTATAAGCAAGTATCTTTCTAATGACGCTCTGTTAGCGTCTGTTGTCTCATTATTAGATTTTTATTGGTCTGTAAGGAAAAAACCTTGCAATTAGTGTTTGATTTTTTTAAAAAAGGTTAAAATAGGTGTAAAGCTATATTCTCTACGCATGTAAGAAAAATAATATTTGGATTACTGCAGAGGAATTAATGAAGTAATTTAACGTAACAAGAAATCTTTGCTTGGCTCGCTATTTTCATTCCATCAATACATCTATAGATACATGGCAAAGGTTGAAGACTAAACATACAGACAACATAAAAGAACATAAGGTAGTATCTGTCTAACGGCGTGCTGGTAGCATCTGTGTTCTTGTTATTGGATTTTTATAGTTAGGTAAGAAAAAGTCTCTGAGTTAATGGTTGTTTTTTTTTAAATTATTAAACGATATATGGAGTTACATTTTCTATATACAAAGGAAATGGTATTTAGATTGTAGCAGAGATATTAATAAACTAATTTAATATAAGAAATATTTGCGAGGCTGGTATCTTTTATAACATTGATAGTTACGTGGAAAAGGTTGAAGATTAAAATTAGGATATAAGCAAGTATTTCTTCCGACAACGTGTTAGTAACATCTGTTGTCTGGTTATTAAATATCTAGAGAAACGTAAAGATAAAATCTCAAGTATTCTTTAATTTTCGAAGTTAGTTTAGAAAAAAATGATGACAGTGGAATTTGACGAATGAGACAAAAATTTGACAGAACGAAGTTGCAATATGCAACAAAAATCTATAGGAAATCGACAACATGAAGTTGCTCACTAAACATATATTTACATAGGTTATTTAATAGATGAGCAGTCCAACATTTTATTTTTCTGCAGGCTTTTTATTGTAAGCCAATCAACTGCCATAGAGTTCCCAATTCAGTATTTATTTATTTGCATTATTAATTAAAATTTACTTAGATTGTTTTAGTAAACTTAACAGTTTATTATAAAAATGTGTTAATATTGAATTGAATGCTAAGTATTCACTGAAATTTTTAAAATTAAAAAAGATAAAAAGATCATATTATTTACTACTCTGTATAACAAAATAATAATGTTGAAGCGGGATAATTTGGAAATGGTCTGGTAGATGATTGGCTTACAGTTGAAAGCCATCAGTAAAATGGTGGACCACACATATGTCAAATAAACTTTAAATTTTAAAATCTAATTATTTGATTGAATTTAAATTTTACCAACCGTATTTAGAATCACGCCCCAGTCCTTTTAATATTTTATTTCCATTGATTATCTGCTTGCTAAATAAAGTTATTCTCGTATTATGCTAAAAAAGTATAACTTAATGCACACACAAATTTTTTTTCAAATAATTAAAAGAAATACGTTTTCCCATCATAAATTTAACTCCCGGTTTCTGGATTTGGAGCTGTACAATACTTTAACTGTTGAAATGTTACATCTCTTTAGAAATTGAAGTCTTTTTATAAGATATAGATAATGGTAAATGAACTTAGAAATAAAAAACCGGGCTATTGTGAAATATTAAAAGTTTTCTTTCGAATTTTTTTGAAAATTTTGGATCCCTCTGTAAATTAGCTCCCGAGATCTGGGTTTGGATACGTATGAGATGGTAATTGTTGAAATAATACAGTATCTGATAAAAATAAGGATTCTCGTCCTCGGAATTCTAAACCATACAGTATACAACTATATGGAACTCCAAAAAGAAAAGAAGGAACAGAACTAAAAAAAAAGATTCCAGCAAATTTTACCTAGAGTAAAAAGAATTAAGCAGGCATGACAAAAACAAAACATCGTTTTAAATATAAAGAAACCAAAGCACACGTACGGTATAACCGGTTCCGGTCCACGCATCCCTCAGTCCCGCATCGCGAGCACGCAGCCGGGAAGTTTCTCATTACCCCGCGTGACAGTTGCGCGCCGCGAGCGCCTCCGCGTGGCGCTCCGTCAAATAACAACATTCATGTCATTATTACTGTCAACGCCCTGTCCCCGCGCTCTCGGGGCCTGACTTATATTATATTCGAGACTACTATTAGTAATGCCACCCCCTGTAGGGGCTGAGGCATTTTTAGACGTGACAAGAGCTTAGCAAAGTAATGTTTTGGCTCACGGTGACATGTTGCCTCGAACGTGTCATCGACCAAAATTTATACATTTTTTCCAAATTATCCAATTATCTATGATGCAAATATGAGATACTGCATAATGATATGACAACGTACAAAATTTTTATTTATTTATTTACTTTAATGTATCTAATATATATATATATATATATATAATTATATATATATATATATATATCCGTCCGTATATGTCCGCCATATATATATATATATATGTATATATATATATATATATATATATATATATATATATATATATATATATATGGCGGACTTATCGCTACGAAAGCGATCACTTACATCCAACCAGACCACCATTGATCTAGCCCCACTCGACGAGCGGCTAGGAATCGGACCCGAGTCTCAGCGGTGAAATTAAAATTAGAAAGTAAAATTTATCCAAGAATTGAATTCTGACTTTTAAAAATATTTGTGATGAGGAAAAAATTATTTTAAGTTGTCATTAAAATTTAATCAGCTTAACATTAATACTAATAAATAAAATTTATTACTCGTAAGTCCAAAACAATTCGATACTAATTCGTCAATATATAATAATGACTAAAGCGTTTATTAATTGAATGATTTCAAATGAGGATATATGAAAGTTGATGTTAAGCTTCAAAAAGCTTTGATAGTAGGTAAGTATACTCTATTTATAATATATATATATATATATATATTATATATATACATATATATATATATATATATATATATATATATATATATAATGAGTTAGTTTGCGGTTATTTAACCATTTGACTAAAGAATATATGGCCGAAGGTTTTTTCCCATTTCTTGCAATTACACTTTAACAAATCCATCAAAATTTATAAAAATTACAAAAGAAAGAAAAGGTAAGTTAATAAATAATGATGCGAATATTATAAAACATTTTACGAATAATTAAAATATTATCAGAAAAATAAATGTGTTATGTTTTAAATGAATGAAAAAATTCTTAGAGAAATTTACGAATTTTTCAATCTCGAATTTCTAAAGCTATTAATATAGAAAGTCTAATAATGAATAAACCGTAGAAATACCATAATATTTAAAAATATGCTAAAGAGATAATTTACTTTACTCTGTTTTTCAATTTATTCATGAAGGTAAGGAATTTATTTAAAAATAATGTATTTAAATTAAAAAGTCTAAAATTAGATTGGCTTAAATATTCTGAGTTATCTCTTATGAAACAGACGTGCGACTTTAAAATAATTCAGTTAATTACGCTTTTCTATTTCCTAGGTAAAAAAATAAATTACATGGAGTAATATGTGTATCGAGCATGTGGCTAAAATATTATTGTCATAAGTGATGAACTAAAAAAAAATTTGTAGATAAGATTATATTTGAACTGGTGGACACCGAAAAGATATTGAGAGATATTGATAAACTAATTACAAAAAGAGATTACAGGGAGACAAATAAAATATATTATAGTGTAATGTAAATATGCAAAAAAAAACATCTTTGCTGTTTAACGCCATTTTTCAATGGATGATATCGAATAAATATAAAATGTATCTATATACAGACTAAGGTCTTCTCTCATCGAAATAAGACAGGAATAGTACTGTATCATATTTTATGTGTAAATACGTTTACATTATGGATATATTTTCATTTTGGGTTGAGATGAAGATATATAAAATGTGTCCCACTATTACAATAATATGTTAATCATGCAATTATTTATAATAATTCATGCTGAGAAAATTTATATTAATACTTATAAGTAACAGAAAGTAATTTTTTAAACATAATATTGTATGATGCTCACGAAATATTAGCCATAGAAAATGTTTAATGATTATTATTGCATTTGTATTTTTAAAGATTTTAATTTTTGCCGTCTATCAATAATATAACTTTAGGAATTAATATGTTTACGTTTAAAACGAATCAAAAGAAATTTTTAATTGGGCATTAAACCACTGCACGAATACATAAAAATAAATATGAGAGAAATACAGAAGGAATATTTGTTTTGCGAATTAGATCAATGATTGTATGTAAGAAGACCTAATGGAAAATTACATTTGCTTAATTTTAAGAGAAAAATTGAAAAAAAAGGAAGTATAACGAACGATATGGTCTGAAAGAAAATAAGATTCGAATCCAAATGTTTGCTGAAATAATTCTAACTCAAAATGAAAAATTAACAGGCAATGATTAACATGGAACATATTAAGATGATCATATATCTAAGACTTCACGACTTAAATTATTATATATTCGTGACCAACACGAAATCACCTTTTATGTATTTTTAGAAAATACCCCTTTTAATCCTTTATACCTCCATGCATATCTGCGATCTAGAGTCCAATACATATTCCAATACCGATCTAGAGTCCAATACATATTCCAATACCGATCTAGAGTCCAATATTGATCTAGAGCCCACTGTCTTGAATTATTTTCTAAAAGTAAGAACGCTCTCCCATGGAGAATCTTTTACTGTATATGCGACTAGATTATGGAATCAACTGAACACAAATACACAGTTTGCACCCTCATCGTATGAGTTTGAAAGTCGTCTAAACTTATATTATCTATCACAATCGGTAGATTGAAGTCCGTTCTGTACTCTGTCATGATCCCATGATCCACATAACGAGTATTGATTCACATAATGATCCAAATAATGAGTTTTGTTTGATTTAATGTCATATTAATACTGTATTTTTCTTAATTATATCTGTGAAAACATCCTTATTTTGTTTTACAATTTTAGTTAACATTAATTAACGTTTAATAATCATTTAAGCTCTACCGCAGTAATGTTTTCTTATTTGGTTAATAGTACCTAGCTGTAAGAGATTGTTCTTGGAGCAATAAGTCCACCACCTTATAATAAACATTGTGTGTTTGGAGCAAATTTTCACAAGTCAATAAGTAAAATAAACATTTAGCTACAGATACCCACGTAAATATGTATAACACGCACAAGCGTGATTAAATAAGATTAAAGTTTTACTAAAAGTGAAAAATTTATAAACGTTAATGATAAAAGTTGAACTTGTAAAAAATGTATGCGTAATTAATGGAAGCAAGTGAGTTAGGATCAACCACAACTCAACTTGATGTATTTACATCGCATAATTATTTTCGATAGCCCTGCTGCAAGCAGAAATGGTGACGACATATGATAAAATGACGTACAATAGAAAAAATCAAATATGCGACTGACTATATACAAGAATAGGCGCTTCTTACCTACATAATTTTGGTGTCTGCAAATGGCGAACGTTGGCTAAATACAATGATTGTGGTGATTGATAAACATTTTTGGCGACAAAATGAAGAGAGTATTTAATAGTAATAGTAACATTATTATATTAAAACTTATTTCTCCGTTTAAAATTTTAATTAATAGTGTATATATATATACCATTAAAATGGGCCAAACGCGTATCGGAACGTAAATGAATTAGGAAATTGTTTACACGTGTTGACCGAAATAAATTTGGTTCAAAATTTCCACTCACATATCAGTGATTTTTAAAACTCTTGGTCGATAAATTAGAGGGTGGCACATCACGGGATAATTTGAAGCTTTGTATTTTTCAAGAAAGACTTGAAAATGAAAAATTAAAACACAATCTAATTTTCAAATATGTATTCAACGATATCTGCTACTCAGTGAAATGGAAGTACATTAAAAAAAACAAAGTTGGTATATATATATATATATATATATATATATATATATACACATATATATATATATACACATATATAAATATATATTTACATGTAAGTCTGAAAAATATTATGCTATAACAACCTTACGAGCTTACCTGCCGACGAAGTGAAGTACCCAACAAATAGAGGCATTTGTTCTGCTCGAGCGAAACAAATAAGTCACAGGTTCCTTCAGACGCATTCAAAAACCTTGACAAAAGAACGTTGAAAACTCGTTGGAAAATAACGTCGGAAAGGTATTTTGTATACGATGTTTTCTTTAAGGAACTCCTTTAGAAGCATGATTAAGAAGTGCAAAAGGAGGGCAATTTGATATTCAAATAAGGAAGTTTCCATGAACTTCCAATGTAATCAAACAAATTTGATAAAAAAATATTTGTTTGAAATTAGGAATTCCATTAGGTGCCTCCTTATACTTTTTAGCTACAATTTTATATTACATTTCTTTGTAGTTTTTATTACGAAACCCCGCATACCTAATTTGGAAATGTAAAGGTATTGAATAATGAAATACTTGGAGGACAAGATTTGAATGTCGTTACACGTGTTGATTTTGATTTAAGCATTTATATTGAATTTTTCTTAAGTTCGTTTTGAAGTATTCAGTTTTTATTGAATATGTTAGGGTGATAACTTTCATGGACTTATCATGCCCTAAATCGATGGGCGGAGTCTTGCGATAGTAAAAAGTTTCAGAGCTTAGTGTGAACAATAAAGTCACAGTAAAGTTTTAGGGTGATCAAACACATACAGTTGTTATCACAACAAACTATCTAGTCAAGTTTTGTTTATGACACGATTCCAAAATTTGCTACACGGTATAGTTGATATTGCTGAGTATACGATCGACTAGTTGTTGTACAGGTTTTATCAATCGATCGACGTAGAGATTTCATCGAATAGTTGTAGCTATTTTCAAACACTGTTTCATCTATAAAACCATAAAAAGGTTAAACGCATAAATAAATGTTCAATCGATTAACGCGACGAATTAGTTTTATGTCAAAAAGTTACCAGATCATATGAGTATGCGCGTATTAGTGTCTAAAATCATTAAATAATTAATTTATTAATTTAAGGCTTTAATGTGCAGTATATATATGGACAATTTATTGTCACATGTGCAATCTCTACCAGTCAATCGTAAAGCTCACTTTAGACAATGGTTGCGTGGTGTTACAATGCAATTTAAATGATATGTTAAGAAAAGAAAAATGAAACTTTAAAAAATGATAATAAGCGCAGGTTACACTAAAAAGCCTGTGTGAGATAGAAGATGGAAAGGTCAAGACAGCTGAAGCATTTATCGTTTAGAAGTGGGCTGTGACGATTAACTCTTGATGACAATCAATGAGAGTATTATCCTAGTGTTAGAATCTAAGAATCCAGTTGATTAAATCTGTCAACATTCAACGAGAGTATTATCTTAGTAGATTTAATCAACTGGATTCTGACCCAGTTGATTAAATCTGTTAATAAGATAACTTGGATCCTGAGAATTTTTTTAAAACATTAAAGAGAAGCGTAAGTATGTCAACTTAGCGTTCATAGTGGATTTCAACTAATTGAAAAGTGACTTGATTTCAGAAATATGATTATGTTTACTCAGACCGAAGATTTACCAGAAGTATACATTTTGAACACGTTCTAACATGTTTAAAATATTTTTTTATTAAGATCAGGATAGCACACATCTACATAGTCAATTAGTAATGACTCGCTTATTTTGACTATCAATGATTCGAAATATGGCTATCGGCGGTTCGAAAATTGTATTTAGAGCTTTAAATATATTTGATAGTTGTTTTGACTTGATAGTTTCTTCAAAAGACTATCGATACGATACTATTTTTTTTTTTTTCTTAGCTTATTACCGTTTTCATATTATGTTTACTCCTATAAGATGTCATAGCCTTTTGACATATAATTAAACAGTCTATTCATTAAAAATTGTACGTGTGCGCTTAGCCCTAATGAAAATGTTTCTGAATAGGTTTAGATTTTCATTCGCTACTGAAATCATTATGCAAATGACGTCCAAAAGTTTCTATTGCCATTAGAGATATAAGTCGAGAAGATGATTTTTTCTCACTTGACTATATTGGGATTATTTATGGTCCATATTTTCTTACCACATTCGGTTAGCTATTCGAAAGAAAACAAGAAATCCTTATGTGGTTTTGTTTCGGCATTCTACGCAGATCTCATATTAATTCCTGTTTAAATGGTATCGTTATTATTAGGATGTGCAATATAGTCGTAGATGTTACACGCTATGTCTACCTTACAGATTGTTTAGTATACAAATGCCTTCGAATTCGGACTAGTCATTTATTTCGTCTGGAATTGGTCACGTTCACATTATGCGAGCTAGGGAAAAGTTATTGAATATCGGAGCATAGCGAAGTGGTGAAAATTCGTGATAGTTTTAAATTTATTTCTAATAAATTAATCTATTAAGCAAGAAAATGTTTACCACTTTTAAGAGATGTATTTTCTATAGATTTTGAAATAATAGTTTGGTTTGGACAGTAATATTTCGAAGTAATGATTTGTCAAATATGTATTATTATATCTGTATAAATACATGCACGACTTAATCTATATTTTATTGTTTCTATTTGTATTCTATTTATTCTTTCTGTATATTATTGTATATTATTATTTATGTCTAGTTATTTTATTATTATTTATGTCTGTATATTATTATTTTATTATTATTTATGTCTAGTTATTTAAATGGTAATTTGAATTAAGAAATTATTAATCTGGCAATATCCTCGGCAAAAGCCGAACTACGTAAATTATGTGGATTTCCTAAAAATATATTTCTATTTTTTATTCTTATTTATAATTACAATATTTGTTCTTTTGTTGTCTAATTTTTACTTAAATGCTTTTATTATCCAAAAATTAAGTCTTTTAATTGAATTTGAGTTTTCTTTTCTTACCTTTGTGATAGTTCCATTTCGAAAAATATTGATGTTTGCAGTTAAGCGCCAGTATTATTTTTTTAAATCAGGCCAAATCTACCATTAATGGAGGTAAAGCAATGTTAAGTTTTTACTACGGTTTGTAATAATTAAATACTCTTTCGCTTATACTAATTTTATATGATTAGTCTAAATGAAAGAGTATTTAATTATCCTTAAAGTATTTAAAGGGTTTTATATTCAAATTAACTTCGACATAACTTAATCTCTTATCTGCTTAGCTTGCAATGAAATACGATGTACTTCACTATATTACAATTGGTAATTTCAAATTTGTAACAAAGTGTAAGTTGTTGAAGAAGGTTTTGTAGTTGAGAAAGTTAAATGAGCTAGATGGTAAATGTAAAAATAAAAAAGTAAAAAGACGATGTTTCTCAGAATTACGTAAGCTTAACAAGATAACAAGGTAACATTGTTCTTTGAAGGTTGTTCCCATTTTTATGGCGTGAAATTACCCAAAACGAATAGCGAATGTAATAAAACTTAAACGTTTTCTCTTTTACTTATTTGTAGTACACAAATATGGACGTGTATCTACAAATCTATAATTTAAACAGCTTAACGAAGTTAGAGGTATCACTATTTTGCTCTTAAACCCTTGAGCAAGATGTAATACATTGGTTTAATCGTTATTTTATGATGGGATGTCAGATTAAGAAAAAAATAATTAAATTTTCCAAAACATAAATTTGGTACGTGCAATATAAGAGATGGAAAATCGGTACGCTTGATTGCCTGATGCATTTCCTTAAATTTGTTTGGATTATGTATTTTGAAAATTTCTTCATTATTGTCTTTCTAAGTACCTTCTTAATTCTACTGTTTCTAAAATTAAAGCTAATATATAATAAGCTAAGGTGCTTATTAAAGCTAAAAATTTATTATTTCAATAAAATATTTCATAAGAAATCTTTCACAGAGAGATTTTATACAAATTATGCTTATTATTTAATATTTATAATTATAGATATTATTATATTATCGTACTTACTTTACCATACACTCTTTCATTAAAAAGTTTTGTAAAAGCTAATTATTGCCAAATTAATTCAAAAATATACTAATAAATTAAACTCATAATCATTGTACTAATAATCAATTATAAATTAACCTCCAGCTTTTTAGATGCCCGATTAATTATTTTATCGAGAGAAATATTTTGTTAAAATAATACTTCATAATTAACAGAACCTCCACTTATTTATTTTGTCGCTAATAAATTGTTATTTTAGGAAAAACACAGTCTAAACTGTGTGAAATTTAAAATAATATAAGTAATTCAATTTGCTGTAGCTTCGTAGCTTTAAAATATTTAATAGTCACGAAGTATTTTTACAAAATGTATGATTAGGTGGTAGTTTAGAACGGTAAGAAATTTCATGGAATGTATTAAAGCCGTCTTTTTGGGAATACCATTACAATGCTCGATAATTTTTTTGTCTCAGGAATGAAATTTTCAGGAAGTTACTTCACCCCTTTTACTTTAAACTGTATTTTTAAAATAAAGAAAATCCAAGGAAATTTATTAGAATATTTGTAATATGAATAATCCCTAAATAATTAAGTATTTTTACATTGACGTCATTTATAAATCTGAGAATTAGTAAAATTTATGAATATTTTAAATAATAAGTTAATGTATGAATTAGTATGATATGATGCGTGATTATTTCCATAAATATCCTTGCACAAATATCCTGGCGTTTCGATTTATGAAAATATTATGAAATGAACGTCAGAAATGCCAGTAGTTCTTGTGGATAATTTATGACATAAATGTAAGTTCAATACTAATAGTCATAAGTACATATATATTATAGTAGGAAACACGAGATAAGGAAAGACCAGGAGATGTATATTTTTATTAGAGATATGTGAAATATGACTCTGTTAAACTCTTTCAGTTCAGTTTGTATTTACATTCGTCGCTTTGTTACATATTGAAATAGTTTTTTATATGGCAGAATATTGAAAAAATTGCTAGGTAGAAAAGTAATAAATCACTTTATGCCATAATAAACACAAATAACTTCTTAATTACTAGCGACATTCAGGCTAGAGGGATTCCGTAAATTGTCCGTACATGAAAAGTATTTACAAAAGTTTAAACGTTTAAGGGTATATTCGATTTCGGCTTAGCATTGTCCCGAATATTTTAATGGGGGTCCGCTATCCACTTTAAGACATTTTTGGTCGGGGTCCTCGTTTTTATACCAAGCAACTACCACCTGGCCTTCACACTTCATAGCCGAAACCAAACCTTTCGGTGGTTGGATTTCTTATGACAACTATTATCTAATGATAAAAGACGGCTAAGGTACTTCCAAGGCACGAAAGAACCTCTAAGATTATTTTTAGGCTGTGTGATTGATTGCAAGAAATATTTGTCGATTAGGATATGTGTAATATTAGATACGAACCACAATGCGAAAAAAATTTCCTTTTTGAGGCAAAGCTCGGAAAAAAATCTCTTGACAAGTTTCACACCGTTTTCTCTTAATAAAATCAAAATAAATTTATAATAAAGTCATATAATTTGTTTCACACGCCTAGGTAGAAGAAAAATTGGTTACCCGCGCCTCACACAGGAAAAAACCTCGAAAACTAAAATGACATATTATTTAAAATACAATATTCAATTTCAGTGTCAAAACGGTGTGTATACATTTGAAATTTGTATTTCATTCCGGTTGATAGCTAGATGCCACCGGACGGACAATGTTGTCACAATAGGGTTCTGCTCGGACCCTTCGCGTACGTAACCCTAACAAACGGTATCGTCATGGTGCAAATACTTTCTCGCGAAGCCTAAGCATGTATATGTGTTTTTTTATATTATCGCAATAAAATTTTATTACCTTATTTTATTGTAGGGTTTAAGGTGTTTGTAATGTTGAGCTTAGAGAACACTGACCATTGCACACCTCTCGCAATGCTTTATGCTCACTGTGTAAACGCGTACAATTAACGCCAGTATTGTACGATAAATACTTTTAGGGTAGGATAGATACTCTAATGGGATTTTTCCAGAAAAAACGTGTTTTTTCTGGGAAAACATGACAATTTTTAAATTCATTATAAATTTAGGAATTATCTTTATATTTTTCCTATTGCCATAAATACCCCAAAACCTCAAAGTCATAAAAGAAATTAAACGCATTTGAAGGTATTTATGAAAAACTAAAATTTTATCGAAATTGAGCCAACAGTTTATGTGCTAGTAGTACGACCTACGTATTCACATAAACCCATATAATGAACATAACGAAGTTTCAAACACTATGATTTAGTTGTCAAATTTGGAGGTCAAATGTTTAACTAAAAATTGCCGCTTTTTCAGTATATTATGTTGTAGTAATGAAAGTTAATAAGATGAGGTATCTAAATTGAAATAAATTATTAAAATAAAAAATGTTTAAAATATTTCCCAATCTTAATGTTATATTAATATTTTATAACTTAATACGGTATTTCATAATGATAAAAAAAACCGAAAAAATCGTGATTATACATGAAGAATTATATTACAAATATAATTTATGGTACATACTTTTGACTTGTCACTTAATTTTATTTAAAAGAAGTGTAATCATTTTGTAAAAAAAATATTAAAATAAGACCATTTATATATTACAAGAGAAAAAAAACTCTACTCTTAAAAGTTTCGATTTTGGGGTGAAACGGAAGACAAAAGTTTTTTGCTATTCTTAATAATAAAATAAGACGTAATATATGATGTGTCGGTATACAAATATAAACACTGTTTAGAATTAACTTATAATTGTAGATTTTTCTCATCATTCCCCTTAGAGCGACAACCCTGAATAAGAACTTGTCGGGATTAATTACTTTAAAAGAAAAGGATTTTTATTGACTGTATCTTGTCTTCTGATTGAAATTTAATCGAATCGGATTGTGAAAGTTACATGTACATATATTTTGACAATAAATTAAGCACAGTAAATAATTCACGATTAAATTAAAAATAAATAAAAAAAATGGGAAAACAGCGTGGAAAAATGAAAGGAAAAAATGACAATAAAATAATTACCGTAATGTGCCAATACGGACGATGTTAGTGTACGTCTATATGGAACATTCATTCACTGGTCTCACATTTGAAAACTTGTCTTTTTTGTATCTCCTTTCCTTTTCAGACTTCTTATTCATAGACTTGGGGACAAAATTGACTTGAAAAGTAATAGTATATAAGAATGATTAGCATTGAAGGGCCGTGTTCTAAAATGTTGATTGCGTCAATAGAGGCCTGTAAATAGTATTCAATACTAAATATTGGGCTACATATTGTTAAAATAGTACTAAGATTGATATACATAAATTATATTATTTAAATATATACCTATATAAAAGGCGAAAGTTTGAACATTTGTTTTTTTTAGTAAAATAATGTCTTATGAATTCTAGCGAATTATATACGAAAAGTATTGCTATATTACACATTTATATATGTTCAAAATTTCCTCCTCTGGAATATATTCATAAGGTACTGAAGTAAATTTGCTGCCATCTAGCAGAAAACATAATAACATATAAATTATATATATATATATATATATATATATATATATATATAAGAATTAAGAAAGTATTTGTGTTCTCTCCCGCATTTCTCTGCTCACTCACTCATCCTCATAGCCGCCGTTGTTCACCATCAGTAGGGGGAAGATTTTTTTAAATTTTTCTACATAATATACAATATATACGTTGGAAATATCACGATGAAGCAAAAACTGAATTCAACACAGGTCTATAGCCGGTTGATACATTCGTACAAGCAGATCGTTAGAAAGACAGACTTTATTTTAACACTTTAACGTTTAGGTGCACTTTAAGGAATAAACGCGTCTTAATAATCGAATATACAAATGGAAAAGTGTTTAAAAGCCGAAAATTAGGAAATCATAGACAAATACTTCAATTTTATTTATCTGTCTGACACACATATTGTACATAATTTTAATATATCCTTTGGTTTATTAAAATATTTACGTCAAATTATTTTCTACGCTTCCTTATTATTTGGAGAAGCCATACTCACCATGCAGCTCGTTCTGTTAACGTGACGATATACAAAGAATGTTTTGATCTGGCGTCTTATGTAGTCGAAACGTATATATAAAATATGTTGAGTTTTTATTCAGTAACACGTCTACTTCGTTATTGTCCTTGTGTCTGTATATCACCGCATGAGTACAAAATATTTTTTATAGATACATATTTGTCGTTGCAGACATTTGTTTAGGCAATATTTGAAATAAAATATACTAGTACGACTTTTTACCTACTTCATTTTTTTGATTTAATTTTAATTTCATGGTGAATTATTTACTGGGGTTAATTTATTGTAAAAATGTATGTATATGTAATTTTCACAATCCGATTCGATTAAATTTTAGTCAGAAGTAATATTAATAATAATTTATAATACAGCCGAACAAAATCCTTTTCTTTTAGAGTACTATTTCTATTCAGCCTTGTCGCTCTAAGGGGAATTATGAGAAAAATCTCCAATTATAAGTTAATTCTAAACAGTGTTTATATTTATATATTGACACATCACATACTACGTTTTACTTTATTACTAATAATCGCAAAAAACTTTTGTCTTCCGTTTCACCCCAAAATCAAAGCTTTTAAGAGTAGAGTTTTTTTCTTTTATAATGTTTTTATTTTAATAATTTTTTTACAAAATGATTGTACTTCTTTTAAATAAAATTAAGTGACAAGTGAAAAGTATATACCATATACATTTGACTTTCACTTAATTTTATTTATATATATTTATATTTTTTTCTTTTTTTTCTTTAATTATGTACATAATTACATATGTACACCATGATAATACAGTTACCATCTTGTTAATTCCAGACATAGCCAGCAGTTATTAACTGTGTTATTTTTAATATTTATTTTCTTTCAAATAGCAATTCTCATTTTCATTCAAATGTTATCTACTCGCATTGCAATTATATCAGATGAATGTAGACTAATTATTTCTATGGTTAATAATTTGAAGACGCGTGATAATGAGTTTATCTAAAAAACATTATACAACGTACAACAATACAAAATATTAACTTACAATAATGCTAATACGTGATTTTTCCTTAATTTTAAATATGGCAATTACAAGTGACAATTAAAATCAAAGCTATATATAATCTGCGTTATGTGTAATTCTTCGACGTGCTAATTGTCGTCCGTAAATCCCTTTTGAAATAAATACAAAGTACCCCGCTTAATTTTCTCTGAAACTTACAGTATTTAATACATGAATATTAAATACAGTAATCTGATCGTAACGAACAAATAAAGCCTTGATTGAACGAATATCAATTGCAAAATTTTAACTTTTGTGTGCAGATTTGTTTAAGTTAATTTTGGAATATAATATTAAGCTTTTGGACCAATCAATGGAAGGATTGGTGTAGATGTTTGGTACACAAATGTCGAACATATATATATATATATATATATATATATGTGTGTGTGTGTGTGGGGATGTATACAGTATTTCTACTAAATAATTCAGCAACAAATTTTTTAACAAGCTCTTACTAGTCATTTTCTTATAGCTAAAAATTATGACTCCTGCGTGCAATACCGATTAAGTGTTACTATTGGTCAAGGTCAATGGATTTTTGTAGTGCGACAGTGGTTGGTATATCGAGCTCTTTGATAACTGATTAAATCACGTCTTAGGAGTTTGGTCTTGCAATTTTTTCCCTTCATTTTGCCAGTTACTCTGAACCTCTTCAAGAAAGTTGTTGCGAGATATGTCACCGAAATACTGGAGCAAGCGATATTGGCAACGCGAGTCCATTTGAAATTAATTCTAAGAATAGCTTAAATAGATTTTTCTCTGTGTAGAATTTATTATTTATAATTTAATATTTTTCATCTTATTTATAAGTTATTAATAACTATGTAAGCTATTTTTAAAATTAGAAAAATTAATGACAACTCAGGCTTAAGTTTTAGTGACTCCTGTGGACTTTATCAAAACCGCTAATATTTGTCGTGACTTTTCGGTTTCTTGTTTCATTTATTATTATCTATTAAATGCTCTTTATTATACAAGAAAGTTTATAATTATCGAAAATATAATGAAGAATGCCTTGGTATACGATACTTAAACATAAGAAATATGAGAAACACATCATTGGTCACGTAAACTAATTTTTATATTAACTTTTATTTTTGAACATATGTTATGGATTATATTAATACAAGAACAAAAATGCAAGAAAAACGCAATGAAAATCAAAACCATGAAAATGTTTCTAAGCAATAAATATGTCACTCTGTATAACTTTTGCCGCCTGGACTCATTCCCTCTGTACTTGGGCGACAATTACATTAAACGTTTTGTTCAGTTTTCAGTCTCAGACAGTTCCACGAAAGCGGAATACTAATTTTCACATTGCCTTTTATAGTTCTGGTAATTTCGGATCTTTTGAAAGGCGGTCTTATTAAGCTTATTAAAGATGTATATTTTTCAATGAAAAAAATTGGGAAAAATTTTCAATATCTAGCAAGCAACATTATTATATAAACATTGCTTGTATGATTACTAAAAAGAAAAAGTGGTAATGAAAGTATCGCTTGAATATTATTTTCTTAAATATATTTAATATTTTTTTTTAATTTAAAGCTTATAACTACTAGGACTAAAACATTATAACTACTATGCTGCAACTTTATACGTAACGTACACTTCAACAACAACTGCAACTTCAAACGTAAAATTTCACTTCAAAAAACTCTTCTTCCGAAGTAATTTCTTTTCGAAACAGTCGACGGAGCTAGTTTCTCATAAATCTTATTTCTTTATATCTTAGAACATAGTGCGTATAATATCGGGTAGATCGTTGTTCTTCTTTATTCTTACCTAGTTTGCTTTTACTATAGGAGAATATGGCATGCGAGTTACGATGCTTAACCGAATTTTGTAATGCTTTTAATAAAAGAGTTACAAAAGTGTTGAAAAAAAATATAAGGAAACTAGACTATAAGAAATACCAAATAAAACATTGAATATATTTGGCGTTAATTTTGTAGAAATTCATTATTTACATTTAAATAAAACTACGTGATGTAGTAATATTTCTACTTTCTTTAAGTTCTTTACCACGATCTAGGTTTCGTTGTATTACAACATCTTCAGGTGGGCTATTAGCAAAGATAGGTAAAGAACTTACATAAATTAGAAATAATATTACATCACGTAGTTTCATTTAATTGTAAATAAAACATTTTTAATTATTCTATGATCATTAATTTTAAAGATAGATATAAGTGATTAAAAAGTGGCAAATATGTTCCCATCACGTTGTACTTCAGAATTAATTCTGATTTTGTGCTTTGAAAAACCTAGTTCTTTGACAAAATTAAAAATGTCGCTAATAGAAAATATGATTAAGAATTCAAATTAGATTAAGTAATTATTAAAAGCAGTTAATGTCGACCGAAATGGTCATTCACCGTTACTGTTCACCCCACTTCAAGAGGGCATTGCCTAACGCTAGATGTAAGTAGTCATAAACAGCATTTTCTTAAACTATAACACAATAGTAATTGCCGTCAAGAATAATAAATTGTTTTCTTTTTTTGTTACCATTACTACGGTTTGAGTGAAAAATGTTCTGATAGGTAGTAATTAATCTTTTGAAGTTCTAATCGGTCGTGGCGTTAAATGCTATATGAAATTTTTATATTTCTTTTCACGGGCTAGATCTATAACTTAGTTTGTCAAACGTAGACAAAGCATTTTTTTATTAACGAGATATTTGACCGAGGTAAAGATAAATAAGCTATCATAATTTAGTCTCTATTAAAACTAAAAAAAATCTTCTAAAAAATATTGCTGTATCCTATATTTTCACAATATTAGGTTAGCTAATCTATATTTAACCTCGAGGGGACATTGGTCTTAAAGGGTACCTAATTACCTTGAGGGGCACCTTGAGGAGTACCTCCAGAACGAGTTTAGTTTTCAAGACCACGGTACTCGTTCTTGAAATACCTGAATCAAATTTGGACCTGAAACCTAAACTAATTAATTTGAGAGGTAATTCAAGGAGTATATTGTTCAGGAGACGAACTTAATGTATCTCAAAGGTGCGGGGACAATAACTAAGTTCCTGAGCCAATTAACAAGTAGTCAATCAAATATCATCTTCAATTAGGAGATGTAATCGTTGCACGTTTACTCCGGCTAAGCATCCAAAAAGGATCTCTTCTCCTCTTTATTCTCGTCTTCAGCATCGTAGTATGCATCCTTAAAATATCTCTAATTATTTTTTTTGGACGTATATTGTTTCTTGGCGATCGTCATACCATCACCCATATTGTACTCCGAAATGATAAAATCCGAAATGAAAAATACTTGATGTCGATTTAAATCCATTTACTTTGATATAATGTACTTGGAAGCTTAGCACAAATTATAAACAATCTACATCGCTTCGATATAATTATACTACATAATAAAGTAGTCTGAAAGTTTAACAATATTACCAGAAAAATTCCAAATTTGTGAATATAAACTTATTAGTCAATTATATCAGAAGAAATTAGTAACTGGTACATAATAAATACAAAAATGAATGGAAAAATTCTCGGTACGCTAATGAATGTTATCAAGAAAAATAGGAAATTAAATTGATTTAACCTATGCGATATATAAAGCGGTATTCATAACATCAATTACGTATTGAATCGGATCAAAATATAACATTGGAGTTCCAAGTTTAAATCTTTCTACCGAAACTATGAAACGTCCGCTATTAAATTTAAACTGACCATGAAAGCATAAGTCGCTGAAATTCATTTTTGTAGACTAAACACAGTTGTCTTTGCTTACCTATTTATTACGTTATTTTAAATTTGGTACAACATTAAAAAAAAATCTTCAGCCCTCCAGTTTACGGGAGCTTAAGATTTAAAAAAAATATAATAAAATATAATATTATAAGTATGTGTAGAAGGACAGCAATGGTTATTAGTGTAAAGGAGATGATAAAAAAGGTTTATTCATTGTCAGTTTTTTTCACAGTAGTGATGTTAAGTTAAAAGATATAAAAAATCATGGATTTATGTCAAATGTAATATAGTAATGTTATTATGTCTTTAATATTATTCAATATATATTCGTAATATTCTGTAGGTCTGTATTTTTTACATACTACACGATGTATATAAAAGTTCCGATTTATTATATAAAATTTTAACTTCATACTAATTTGTTTTGGCTCTCTTCAATCAATCTAAGTCCTCGAGTAGTTCTACGTTTTATTACCTATAAAATAGTGCGCAGCCGATATTAAGCGGCGTTTGAATGATATTGAAAGTACGTTAGTCAAAAGAGCGATCGAACAGGATGGTAAAAACTTGAATTCAGTTTAAACTAAGGTTATTTCTTGGACATTAATATTGATAAATTAAGTCTATATCATATTTTATTGATTTTTATTGCCGTTCAAAACAGGATGAACATAGGTGATTCTGCAATCTCTATGGCAATCCCTAATTAGTTACTGATGATCAATGAAAGTTGAAATTGAGCATACGAGTGTCACATATTTGTCAATTACTATGAAAGCGTATAATACATAAATGCAATATACAAAACTAGCCATAACAATAGTTTTATTTTTACTATTTGATTATTAAAACTCAAAAATGTTTTAAAGGGCTAAAACTATTAACTAATAAAAACGACAAACTTAAACCATTTAATTGATGGTTGCTAGTAATATTAGCAAACAAAAATTAACGTAGTATCGTATTATAAAGCTTAAACTAATTAAAATATATATTGTGGACGCTTAAAGAGTTACAAAATTAACGACTTAAGTTAAAAGATTGATCCCGGTTTTGAGCCTTAAAATAATTTTAACGAAACCCAGAAGGCAATCAACCCCCTGCCCGATGCGAACAGTCTGCTGGACTCCGGCGTGCTTATTTTTTTTTACATCGCTCGTGTTCGGCGTTAACTTTTAATGACGATTAAAATGAAATACACGCGTCGGAATGGGAAGGCGCGCGAGATATCGGGTTGAACACATTTATTATTTAAAATGCTCACTGGAACTCCTAAATGCGGCTGAGCTACGGCTGTTGAAGGTGACTGGATAATAATTTTAACTAATTGAGCCTGCGGTTGGGCGTTTAGTACATTCAGCCAAATTATCAAATAAATTTGTAAATGGCTGGTTTTACGTGTAATTTTGGAAAATAAGATAAACAGTTACGACGGAGAGTTATTATTATGTTTATAGGACTCTATGGTACGGTAAGATACGATACAGAGAACAGAGACAAGGTCTGTCTAGCACGAGTAGAACTTATGTCACAAGGGTTCCTTGTATATTCGTATTTATACATATTTAAAGTAATATATTTTTTCCATTATACTGTTTACAAAAATTAATTTTTCAGAATATACTTTAAGATAATAATGTGTTTTTCACAAAGTAAGAATATGGTGCATACTTAAATAAAATTATTTTTCATCCAAAAAATGTATAAGTTTACTGCCTAATAAATCTTTCATATATATAATAAATATTCATTTTAAAATTTAAAGTTATTTTTCTAGGTAATTTAAGTCATTTATAGAGAGTTTCCATGAACATTTTTGCATACCGAACTCTACAAAATAAGTTGATCGACTATCTCGTAAACTAGAATAGTATACTTAGTAGTGATAACTTTAATTTTAATTACGTTACATAAACTAGTATTGTGAATAATTTTCACAAACAAAAATTACGACTTTAAAACTGACTATTTCGCAAACGGATCCCAGTATCAAAAAAATGTTCATAATATACCTCAAAGAATTTCAAAGACAATTCAATTATATTCTACACAATGTGGTATGCGGGAAAATTCACCTTCATTCTATATAGAGAGTGTAGAGGAAGTATCCTATAAACCTCCTTTGATTTTTTTTTCATAACCTTTGTAGGCATGTTTTTGCCCTGTGAAACACACATCCACAATAGTCAATATAGTGACGTGGTGAAAATTATTACAAATTATTACATGTAAATTGTTTAATAGCAATACTACTTATGCTGAAATGTTCATGAGTTGTGTTATTTTTATCATTGTTAGTAATATAGAGCTCAGTGATACTCACTGAAGGATCAGTCGATCGGTTGTAAGTTTCAAATGGGTAATTTTTTTAAATTTCCTAATATTTAAGAAATAAGGATTTTTCACAAACCATCAGGACTTTTATCATATTCTTATATTATAGTTTTTGCTTCAATTCACTTTAATTACCTCTAAAGTTTAAAAAAAAACCACTAGGGCTATAATATAATAATTGCTATCATAAGACAATTGTTGACAATGGAGTATATATTTAATATTAAATTGCTTGTTTTGAATTTTTTGAAATAGTTTTATTAACATATTGCCTATTATAAAAAGAGTACCTGTGCACATTTCATACAGTACGAGTAGGAAACGTAACTTTTTAAATTGATGTATTAAAAAAATGCGTCACATATAATTTTTTAGATGCCTTTGACTCATTCAGACTTCTTCTGTGACTTTCTTCTCTTACTTCTGTTACTTGCAATTTGAGATCTTGTTTTTTGCAAAACTTTATGATTTAGGTCAATAGGAAACACCCTATAGGTTTTGATTTATTTACGAAAATCAAAATATGAAACAGAAATGGCCGGAGCGAAAATATATTGTCAACTATATCTTTTAGAGGCGTACTTAAAAAAAATATTTTTTTATGTTACATAATTTCAATTTCACGGTTTTCCTGTGCTATGAGAGCTTGATTCTTGCCAAATTTATAATTCTAGGTCAATGGGAAATACCCTATAGGTTTTGATTTACTTGGGGATATAAAAAAATGCGTCACAAATGATAGTATTTTAGGGTTTTTTTTATTGCGTTGACTTAGAAGCTTGATGTTTTTACGGCTCTAAAGAACCGTATACCTAAGTAATTGATATTAATTTTAACTTGATACCTCCACGCGTTCCGAAGAAAAATGTCTTGGCAGACAGATAGACAGACAGACGGACAACGAAGTGATTTTATAAGTGTTATAAAAATGTATAAACATGTTAAATTTTAGCTTTATAGCACTAATAATCTGACAAATAAACAGACAAATAAACAGACGGGCATAACAAAAACCGTTCACTATATATATATCTGTTAGGCCACGGAGACTTGAAAACGAGTCCTAAATAAATGCATAAGCTAAAAAGTTCTTTTGTTTTATGTTGTTATCTATAAAAAAATATCTTGTTTTATTACAACCAATAAACAATTGGGAAATTCAAATACAGGTGTGGGCTTATAAAGATTCGTCGGTCAGTAATCGAGCCTACACTTTTTATCATGTTTTCTACCACAGATATTATTTACATTCACCCCATATAGTCGTGAATCACACGCAGATAAAGCTAATGTTTATACAAAATTTTGGGGCATAATAAAATTTTTCAAAAAAAAGTTTCGTTAAATAATACGCTGTTAAAATGGAAGATATGTTATCTAATGACACATAGGCGGACTTATCTTGTGTCAACTGGCCTTATTACGTTTTGGCCGAGAATGCCATTAAAGGGTTTTTTAGTGTCAAATCTCAGTCCGAGTGCTCGAAATTCCAGTGATATAAGAAAATTACTACCATTATTCTCTTTTATCTTTCCAGAAGTTATGGGTCATTTAAAGACGCATTAAAATTTTATGTACCTTTAATATTTTTCGCTGTGGCATAAAAAAACATGTTTAATGCACCTAATCCTAAATCTCAAACCACAAATTCTTTTCTGTTATCTCAATCATTATCTGTAAAGTATTACAAAGATTTAAAAAGCGAAATCTAAATTCTTGCTCAGTACTTGAGACTGACGACGAGATTCATTTAAATCAAGTTATGAAATAAATGTTGTAACCAGTTGTTTAAACAATTTTCTGTAACATTAAATATTGTTGAATATATTTGGCGTTAATTTTGTAGAAATATATTATTCACAATTAAACATGATGTAGTATTATTTCTACTTTCTTTAAATTCTTTACCACGACAAAGGTTTTGTTGTATTTCAACATCTTTAGCACATATATCATATATTAGTAAAGATGCTATCTTTGCTAATAGCTCATCTGAAGATGTTGTAATACAACGAAACCTAGGTCGTAGTAAAGAACTTGAAGAAAGTAGAAATAATACTACTTAACTTAGTTTCATTTAATTGTGAACAAATGTTGTATTCAGTTTGGTAACAAACGGAGCATCATTGTAACTTTGAAATTATTTGCGGTTACTTTGCACTTACTTTCCACACGAATTTCATAGTTACAATTATTATATAACTACGCCTATGAAATTTGAATATGTTTGGCGTTAATTTTGTAGAAATTTATTAAAATGTAATTTTTCACAACCAAATGAAACAACGTGATGTAGCATTATTTCTACTTTATTTAGATTCTTTACCACGACCTAGGTTTCATTGTGCAACATCTTCAGGTGGAAATTTGTAAAGATTGACCCTTAGCAATTTCTAATAGCATTTAAATATTTATACTAAACAACAGCGGAAGCAGGCTTTGCGCGGGTTTTCCCACTGTTTACGTTAGTGAGTTTATGGTAGGGGAGTGGTGTAGTTTTTATTATACTTTCAAAAATTATACAATATACAAGTATTTTAGTGAGAGTAATAAATGAAATTTAATTAATTACAATTAATTGTACTAAGCTTGAAAGATTCTCATTTAAAAACTCAGTGAATAACTCTATTTATATCCACCACGCACTCAAAGTATCTTTTGTTCATAATTATATTTTGGTCTAGGTACAACTTTTTCTCCGGCCCCGAGCCATTGGCATTTACACCAAATATTAACCTAAGCCACTCACTTTTCATCTCCTGTAACCAGTTACTTTATCCTCTCGTTGGTACGATGGGTGTTCAATAGCTCCAAGCACACATAAACTCTCTACTGAAGTTAAAAGGATGTTAGCTCAAGTGGTGGCCAAATGAAATATTTCCACTTCTTTCTCAAAATATAAAGTTGTTTTTCCGTTGCAGTATAAGAGCATAAAAATAGCTGTACCAAACAATGCGAATAAGGCTTTTCAATTTTTCTAAATCGATTGTAGGAGATAGCTTTGGAAAAAGTTTGTCGGACAGATCAAAATTCTCTTCATGGAATCTTTGGAACCAGTGATTGGCTATATTGCAAGAGGGCATACCTTCACCCATCGTTATGTGTATATTGCGTGATGCTTCGCTGGTTTTTCGCCCTAAACGATATTTACAAAGAAAGAGTCTTCTAAGTTCACTTCGAAATATTTTCAATTTTAATTCATTCTTTCCTTGAAAATTACTCAATTACTCCATTCCAAACTGAACAGAAGTTCGAATGTTGCACCTTTATATACCCTACAAGGAATAGCCTGGAAGCTTCTATGACATTCCATAAATAAGTCGAAAAAATTAGCGGGTTTATAATTTGCTAACCTAATATATATATATATATATATATATATATATATATATATATATATATTGTAAATTCGTTGCAATGAGATCCCTCCTCATTTATAGCTCTGTGCAACATGGCAATATACAAACTAAATGCCGGTTGCATTAATTTTGAAATTATGGTCGATGTCGATTCATTTCATAAATCACGGAATTTAGCTATGTTACCTAGAGGTCCCAACATATATTTGATATAAAAATTTAGTGTGCGTCCTGGTTTTCGTGATGCAAAAAATCCGAACCGCCCCCAAATCTGACAAGTAGCCAGAAGCCGAAGTCCGGATTTATGTTGCTCGAATCGTATCCGGATTTGTTTGAAAATATCGACTATAACTCTTTTGAATCGGCGAGGTACTTTTAATGAAAAAATGGATTTCCCTTCATTTTTTCAATATCAAATTCGGATTCATTCGTATATTTATCGATTATATGACAAGAAATATTGTAACATGTGTTACGTATATATATTTTATTGACGTAAAATCTTTTGGTGTAATAACATATCTCGCTATAGTAGCTAGTATCGATTCCATAAATTTCAGATAACGAAATGAAATAATAGAGATATTTTGAAATAAGCATGCATTTATCTAACAATTGATTATATATATTCTGTATAAGTTTAATAGTCATTTTTATTTTATTTTACATATTCGTTAATAAGAAGGCGAGAGGTCAAATTTCGTAATAAGTTTTTTACAAATTTTTCATAGCCTTAAAATTTTTAAAAATACGCTATGCTACTTATTATATTACTCTCACAT
The DNA here is from genome assembly GCA_039881145.1 of Druceiella hillmani. Lineage (NCBI taxonomy): Eukaryota > Metazoa > Arthropoda > Insecta > Lepidoptera > Hepialidae > Druceiella > Druceiella hillmani. The sequence continues at coordinate 27,575,945 of JAYKKI010000001.1, forward strand.
TGTATTTTTTCAACACGAAGAAAGATAATGACATCTTAATTATTTTTTTATGATCCTTACTGTGAAATGGAAAACAATTGATCTTATAATATCATTTACGTGTCCGTTCGCAAGTCATATTTTGTTAGTTCAAAATCCGCTTGACATAGAAACTTGGAATTTGAGATAGTGTTATAAGATATTACGAGCATATATTCTAATACATATTTGCGTATATGTGTAAAAACCTTTGAGGATCAAATGAAATATTCCAATTTATCTTCTCCAATTTTATAAACGTTGTATCAATTGAAACGGAGAGTTAGAGATTCCAGAATTATTTTTTCAGAAATTTTTAGAGAAATTCTTGAGGTTGTCCACAAATTACATGTCTCCTTCCTCTACTCACATCTACAAAACTGGTGCAGTTAAAACTATGAAAATTACCGTTACTAAAAATGTAACCAAAGTTAAAAAAAGGAAAGCTATGCCAATTATTTCACATGTCATAATTTTTGCAAATTGATTATATATTTACTTTTACGCCTTTAAAAAAACATAGTAAAATGGTAAAATATATGGTAAAAGATAACATTAATTTTTGCAAATAGGATAATAAACCTATTACCTATTCTCTCAAAACACCTACCTATAACCTCAAATATTCATCTGTGACCAAGTTTGTACAGAATCCTCATAGTGTGAGTTTCGCTCGAACTTAACACATATTTATCTTACTTTTTATATTTGCAGAAAGGTGGTGATGGAGCAGACATCATAACACCATGATACAGTCGTATGATAAAAATCTTTATGAAGCTGAATTTATCACATAAGTCATATTCATAAATGTTTTACATTTTGTAAATAGTAAAATTTATTTATTGGTATTTAATTTTTTTTGTACTATTGATACATAGCAGTAGGTTGTGCGTCGAAGACTCAAGTTGTGTCTGAAAAAAATACTAGAGAAACAAATGAGATCAGCGTAATATATAATGTTAACGATAAACTATACAATAATTTTAATAAGGTGCATCGATAAAAGTCAGTTAACTAAAATTAGATAGTTAATCTGTCCATTATTGACTATATTATCTATGGTAATTTTAAGTCATCTACAGTCTCGCATTAAAGTGTCCATATGCATTTCGAAATACGACGTTAGAAATTATTTGTGGACATTAAGTTATTATATTAATTATGCTGAAATTCCTGCCATACTCCTGGAGCCTATTATTGAATTATTTATTGACATTTTAAATACTTAAGCCTAAATGTCGAACAAAATACGATGCGCATAATGAAGCTATCACGTGTATTATACTAAATGCCTTTAAAAATATTATTTATATCTTATTAAGGTATCGATTAGATGAAGATATTAAAGACTTTACTGGTCTTCAGTTATGCGCTAACGTCAAATATGTTTGATTCTGTTTGCCTTAGTTCGGCCAATTTTATTCAGATAGCCACAGGAAATTAAGAATGTCTGACTTCATAGGCAGTTGTATGCAAAACACACAATACAGATGTACACGCTGTGCTTACATATAATTGTGGACTCACACCTTACTATTTTATTTTAATTTTTATATAATGAGAAAAATTTGGAATATATTGAGAATGAAAATAGTTCATTAAATAACTATAAGAGAAATAAAAAAAAATAGATTTTAAATCTTAAATGTTGGCTAGAGGTGTACTTTAATATTGAATACGATTTAATTTGCGTATTTAATTTACTTCCGTTAAAAAATCTTAAAAATTTGAATTATATGTCAATACCAATGTATGTGAGCATAAACATATTTAAATTGTGCCCTATATATGAGTATATGTGATATATAAAAACATTTTAAAGAATATTAAAATGGTACTTTCATTAACTCTTATCTAAAAAGTATAGTTATTTTTAACATTTAAACACAAACTGTAGAAGTTTCACACACAGTAATTAATCATCCGCAAAAACAAATGCGAATATCACTCCGAAGTCAAAGTGCAAAGTAGCGACTACAAAATACAGTACGCTCCTTCCTTGCTCCATCATTCATAACATATTTGCAGAAAAGAGCAAAAAGACTTGATGATCAACCTAACCTGTCTCGTAAATAAACCGTTATTAATACTTTCCATCTCCGCACACAATTCCAGGTCACCAGTAAACCCCGACTTCGAAGTAAACAAACCGGACTCGCGCGGCAAAATACGCTCGGGCCATTCCGCCTACACCGTACCCGATCAAAACGCCACATAGTTCGTTGCATCGAAAATAAATTCAGCACAATACAGATACACGTAGGAATACGTAATTTAATTCGATCCCTCCTTGCCGTCCTTGGCATTCACGTCACGTAGTACGAGAGCATGCATACGGCGGACGGAGCGATACCGTGAACGGCTGCAGCGTGACAAAGCAGCTTCGCGACTCATTTCACCGTCAGCGAGCGAGCTTCGCTCGAGTTTAACAAATCGGATAATAAGCTATCATCACTTTTACTGGTAAAGGTTAGGAATTTTCAAGTTTTTTTAAGTGGATCCCTATCGTGTGATAGGGTGTAAGGTGGTTCAGGCGCGATAAGAAAATTTACATGGAAGTAACGCATCACACAATAGTCAAGTTTGTTGTGAAGTGTCAAGAGGCATGTTTGGAAAGGTGTCAATGTTATAGTGTGTGTAAAATTATGTAAAATTTTAGAGTGAATTGACTTTATACGTGCAATACATTTAAGTAAACTAATGCAGGAAAGTGTTTAAATTGTAAAAATGAAGTTCATACTGAAGGAAAATCATTGTGATAAATCAAGGATCTACGTAATGATATTGCAAACGTAAATTTGACATCAAATAACATTTACATGTAATTCAAAAGAAAATATTTCATTCAAAATTTGTACCCAATATTTTTTACATTTCGATCCATTATATTATAGCTCTTTGCTTTTGATTACAAAGATCTTATAGCTCTTTGCTAATAGCCCACGTGAAGATGTTGTAATACAACGAAACCTATGTCGTGGTAAAGAAACTAAAGAAAGTAGAAATAATACTTCATCACGTAGTTTCATTTAATTGTGAATAATGAATTTCTACAAAATTAACGCCAAATATATTAAAAAAAAATTATATTTGTATTATAGTTTAATAATAGAAATACTATGCATTCTTAAATGTTCATATGTAACTTAGTGTAACGAAAGTCTCGTATTTGGAGCTCTACTACTCATTAATGGTTTTCCTTTATGTAATATCCATATCATATTGCATTGGCTTTATAATTGAACTTAAAATTCCGAGTGGAAAAATAAATGATAAAACTGTGACACTAAAAACATGTCGAAATCTTCCTACAAGAGTTAATTTTTACCGTTTGGAGTATTAAAGTTTTCGTTGACTGATCATCGTAGGGTTACATGACGAATTTTAATGTGACAAAATACGGAAATAATGAAATTTCGGTATGAGTATTTTTGAGTTAAAATATTTATTCACAATTGTATAAAGGATTGAAACCAGTATAATTGGTCACTATTAAGACACAGTTTAGTACAATACATGCGTAAGAAATAGTAATTACTTAAGATAAAAAACAGCCAAACGCGTACCGGAATGCGCTCAAAGTAGACTTCGTATTTATATATATACATAATCTTTTTATATATCTAGAATATTTCAGACTTATTAGACATGGGTGAAGAATTAGAGAAGACACTGCACGCCGTTTTCAAGTTTAATATTTCACAAATGGGACTTAAAATTGAATTGAACTTTCAAGTTAAATTTGAAGTAGTTGTCTAATGATATTCCATACAATTAAATTAGCGAATAAAGTCCCCACTTTACATCTATGAAGAAATATCTATTCTGCGACAAACAGAGGTTAATAGTCAGATGGACCAATATAATGAAATTGCAAGAGGTTCGTATTTTTCCTATGATTACGGAACTATATAGTACGTTAAATTTAAAGCTACTTTAACTACATTATCCAAAACTACGTTAAAATTTACTTTCAAATCTTTTACTAGGCATAAATCAATAAATTTGATTACCTACATTTCCCATCCAATTTTAACCTTCATTATGAAAAATGCAATATTTATTTAGAGAGATATTATGGAAAATGTTTCGAAATGCAACGCGAGCTGATAGAGGCCATTAAAATTTATGATCTACCGTTCTGTCGCTGTGGGAAATTGAAAAGCGATTACGTTATAAGTCGACGACGAGCCGATGCAGTTCTGTATACTATTAGGGTGATACGGCTACAAGGTAGGACTGTGTTTAGTGTTTATTTTATAGCTGCCTCACTAAAGTCGAATGTTTATAGTGTTGTGAAAAATAATAAATTGATATTCGTTGAGTTTTAGCCCAATCATTGGAAGGCAAGATTATAGAATTTATAAAATTTTATATCTAATTTTGATACAAAACAGGGACACAATAGGATAATTAGTTCTATCCTATTTATATCCTATATATCTTGCTCGTCTCCCTTTCCCCTATTATCAGTTAATATCATAGGCCTCTCTATTTTTATGGTTCCGTACACTAAAAAAATGGGTCCCTCGCATAGAGACTTGAGTTTTTCTGGATTTTTCTCACATAGAAACTTGAAACTTGGTTTACATTGAAACTTGACATTTGGCATAGCAATAAAATAGTAGCCTCAATAATTTTTACAACAAAAATTCAAGAATATTTATATAGAAATTTTAGGAGAAGCAAATTAAGAACTTAAAAAAAAATTTGAATTCCGTTTATGGTGTTGGGTATCATTTAGAAGGACTGTATAGGATAGGGTATCATTTGGGGGGTGTCATGTGGGGTATCAGTTATAAAGATGTCAAAATTATTTTTTTTTCATAATCTTAAGTAGTTTATATCGAAACATACTGAAAAAATTGCAAAAAAGATATATTTTTCCGTTGTTTTCCTTTTTTACAAAAATATTGAATTTTAAATTGTGAAAAAAAGTTTTTATACTAGTCTACACAAATATTATAAGAAATCTATAACGGTTATCCTGGATATCAAGTTTTTGATATTTTTTGATATATGGTTTTTTAGTTTTTAGTTTTTGATACATAGTTTTTTATATTCGCAATAGTATATATGTCTGCTCTATTTAATCATATCACGTATTATTAAATATTTTTTCCACTAGTCCTATTATTTATAACTCAGAATTTATCAAATTTTAATACGTAACTCCATGCATATAAATGGAATATTTCGATTTATTAAAATTACTACTTGTTAATATTTAGATGATTCATGTCAAATAAAGAATAACTTATTTATATAAGTATAATATAATTGTTGGCTTTCATAGTTTAGCTTAACAAATAATTCAATAATCACTGATATTGTAACTAGAATCAATAGAAAACGCTGAGTGGCTTCATAATACATTTATATAAAGAGCCCAAATTCAATTCAAAATTACAAGTCTCATCGTCATCATTAGATCTTTTCCGTCTATTGCCATATTAAAAGAAAATCTGCTCATGTCTATATAGTTCGATTTAGAGTTATTCGAACGTTTGGCACGTTCCTAAGTGAAAGCAGATTATTGAAGGGTTTCAGTCGAGATTTTAATCCAATTAACGTTGTGGGAAATTCAGCTTTTTTGTTTTAGTAATGTCTTTTTCTTGTATAAGTTTACGCCATAGTCTTTATGAAAAACCTTGATTTATAATTTTTAAAGCGTTTATCATTATGAGTTTACCAACTTTTAGATTATGGTAGAATTTTTCCATTTTTGGTACCTTTAATTCCGGAAAAAGTCCCCATGGACAAATGATATCGTTTATTGTATGTGTTTTTCACAGAAAATGTGAAAGCTTTTATCAACACAAGGTGGTGGTGCTTTCACAGGTAAGTCTTTATTTTTAAAATATAATTAAAATTCTGTTAAAATTAGAAACCCGAAGAGTATTAATTCACCTTTTTATGGACTTACGTCGTTCAGGCTTCAATTACGTATTTTCGATAAACCCTTCCACCAAAACTCTCTTACTGTTAATAAACACTTCCACCAAAACTCTCTTCTGTAAACAGTCTTAACTGTTAGATTTATGTTACTTTACCCTTTTGCATTGAGATCACCGAGCTTTGTAATCGTGTTTGATATTGAAGTACGGATCTCGATGGATTGCTAAATATCATCTTTATTATTTAAGAAGCTTTTTATGAACGCCTTGTTAATTCTATTGGATTTTAAAAAAATACTATGGTGTCTATCAATTTAAGTATGATAATGAATACATTATTTTTCGTTCCAAAATATTTCTTTGAACTGTAATCGGAAATATTTGGCAAACGAACTATGTGCAAATCCAGGGATCTGATAAATTTCGGGCGTTTCGCAAACGGATCAGAGATGTTTCTAATCCTACAATCTATCATAGATTGGAGGATGATGAATATTTTTGTTAAAAGATTAATGGCATATTTTATCAATGATCCGATAATATTCCAATTAGTATTCAATATTTAAATTACACTTACTTCGCTTTTAATCAATGTACTATCGAAATTCCAGTAAAGGCGGACTAAACCATTTAAGACGTCTTCTAAAAAGGAATATCATTACATATTCCGATTCCGAAAATACCACTGTAATTACAAGACTTTACTCGAATAGATTCATTATAAATTCATGTTCTATTTCATTACTTCAAGTTATTTTCTTTCATCTTGGCACTGAATTCAAGGATTTATTTATTCGTGAGATCTTCTCAGAGTCTAAACATTTGTCGGCCTTCGCGTTTAGTTAATAATATTATACTATATAATAATATTATACAGTTATCATAGATATGTATTATATAAGGAATTATATAGCTTAAATACCAGGAACACATCTTTAATTATATTTTCTAATTTTATTAAAAAATCTTTGCCTTCATTTAGATTTTTTCAGTTAGTAGTTCATATATAAAACTGAATGTCTTATTAATCATAATATCAGGTTAGAAAATGGCCTAATTTTTTTCGTTTTGTCTCGTACACATGTACGAATATGGTCTATTTTTTTCGTTTTGTCTCGTTCTTGTTAGTTTATTAATTTTACACAGGTGCCTGAAAAAAAACAAACCCTCGAAGGGTTTGTTTTATTAAGGTTTCGTACTTCAAACTGAAATTAATCAAGTATCTGTTTGCCCTTCTGTCACAGCTAATTTCTCAGAAAGACCACTTTCTCAAATAAAAATTTGAAATTTGGCATAGTAATACTACATATTACATAGTAATACTAATACATTTGGCATTAGCTAACTTTGAAAAAAAGCAGCATTGATAAAACCTGACTAGAAGTTTACAGAAAAACTACATCGATTATCATAGACTTTATAATTTTTTAAATACGCATCACGTTTTTACGTCTGTACAACACATAGTAGGCAAAATGTTCGCGTTGTAAAAAATTGATATTTATGAATAGTTTAGTAGAAGTTTTATGTACCCTTAAATGTTCATAAGTGCCTGTATGTGTGCGGAACCCTTATAGAGTGAGTTCTACTCTTACTTGACGGGTTTTTAATGGTTCAAATTTAAATTTATGTCTTACATATTATGTATCACGCTTGCTCGGATTTAATGAAACATCAAATTTACAATGGATTTAATTATTTTTTATGACATAATCAAATTCACAAGGGATTTAATTATTTTTTATGACATAATCAAATTCACAAGGGATTTAATTATTTTTTCTCCATTTATACTTCTCATTTAACGTTTTTTATAATATTTTAATACTTGTGTACGATAATACAGCAGAAATACCAAAAACGATGTTACAAGAGATTCTGACTAAGCTACGTTAAAGTTTTCGCTAGTACGTCATTGAAATATTAGATATAACTTATTTATGAAATAATTCATTAGACTTGATCTCCTATAGAATTAAATTTTAAAATTTCTTTAGAGATGGATTCGGAATTTGCAGTGTGTGCCTCGTGTTATATATTTTTTTGTATCCATTAAATTCTTTATATAACATGGTGATTATCTATGGCATTTTAAAATTCACTCCTTATTTTGTGCATCGCATTTAAGTATAAACATATAACCGTAATCTTGTGTATGTAACACAATATTGACTTTGTTCGTTGGTCTTGGGCGCGGCTCTTTATATATTTTTTTGTTTTTTCTCGATATGATATTGGGTAATTTGTAATAAAATTTGTTCATTAGTATTTTTTTCAAATTACGTTATCGTTTTTATTTATTTTATTTACATGTATTTTTTTATTTATTTATCAGTACGTTTGCTATTTATGTAATATCATTGTTTGCGAGTTGTATTTTGGTTGTTTATATATATATATATATATATGGCATAAAGTAATTCATAAGTGTCTTAGAGTTTCAAATAAAGAAATAATATTTGTAATGAAATCATATCAATATAATTTAAAAAAATTTTTTAACACGTCTTATAAATTTTATTTGCTTGATTCAGTTGAAGCAGAAATGTTTTAATTAGCGCACTCAAATACATTTCAATTATTATAATCTTTTTATTGAAACTATTTCCATAATTACGCGCTCTATTCTCGGCAGCTTTCAATTTTATGTCTGCATTTTACCTAGCTTTCATGTGGAATTGAATGAGTACAATGAGAACTAAGTTCCATTGTACTCATTCAAGTTTAAGTAAAAGTGTTTTGTTTTATCATAATGCAGTTTGAAATGCCATTAATATTCAAATTTTAGTTTAAAGTGAGGTGATATTAAACATAGTGTTTTTGGTATGTAATGATGTATATCTTTCATAACCTATGTAGTTTAAGTAATAAACTTAGGTTTGACAAGAGTTAGGGAATATTTATATTGTTTATATAAAAGTCTAACCTTATTAACATTTTTTTACTTTTTTCTCTTTCATTGAAATGATCATTTTTATTTTTCTACGTCTTTTTTCTTCCTTCAATGTACAAATTATTGTCTTACGTTTGTTTATATGACTTTAGTTTTTCTTATTATTTTCTAATACAGTATGTGGTTATAACTTTCAATTAAAGAAAGAAACAAACTTATGACAAGCGCTTAAATTTTTATTTGTCAAACTTCAAAAAACAAACCTTAACAGAAATATATTGGTATTTTTAAAAACGCTTTTCTTACATAATCAAAAATACTTTAACAGAAATATTGCTTGACGATGATTGTATAAAAAGTATCTTCTTATTAGAACTAGCTATGTCCAAAACGTCGTTCGCGGGGACCTTTACAAAATATTATTATTGTAAGATCAATGCACGTAACCCCATCTATTGTAAATAATTATGAAAATAAACTGTTTTTAAAGAAGTGCGTTTTGTATTGAAAAATGCCTAATTACCATAATTTCTTTTTAGTTACTCGAATGCCATGAAACTTTTATGTTACCCAATAGTATCCATTAGTAAAAACTTCATCGAAATCCTTTTAGCTGTTTTGCATGATTCGAGAACAATATATACGCATAGAGAAAAAAGCAAAATTTTGAAAACAATATTTTCTTGTACTATTATTTTTGTTATCGTCCTCTATATCTTTTTTACCTAAATAAAATATAACACAGACAGGCTGATTTTACATACGCACAGACAATAAAGTACGTAAAAAGTAAAGTTATGAATACTAATACCGAACAAAGAATTTAAATTGTAAATATTAGCAACATATTCCAATACTAAACGAGTAGAGGAAACAATGTGAGCATTTGTCGAATACATACAACACAGAAAGAAAATTATGTGCGGATAGCGACCAACAACACCTGGCCTCATGCGTCTGCCAGCAATTGGATTGCTTGTGTAAGTGTTTATTCTTCCTGTATAACTTCATACTTCATTTCTGGCTAAGCCCACATCAACTGTCTATATTCGGGTGGAAAATTTCATTGCACATAGATAAACTATATATTTGTGTAATTACTACGCATCAAGTAAATATGTAATTTTTCGTTATTTTTATCCCAATGCAAAGTAAATTTTAATTATTTTTGAATTTATTGATTTTGAAACTATACATATATAAATTTTCAAATATTCTTACAGAATGATATGATTTCGATTAAATAAAAACGAAAGTTTACTTCAAGTAATTCTTCATGTCTTTCATCTAAACCGAGTCAGTTGTTTTTAAGCGACGTGTGTTTAAACAGACAGACACACAAAAATTCCGAAAAATATATTTTTGTATTTCATTAATTTCATTCTGTGATTACAAATATTTTTTCACAAATATCTTCAATGTTCTGTATACATCAGTTCTACAGTTTTCTTAAATGTATAGATTATAATACTGATGGTTGTAGGCTACAATCTAGATTATAATAGTTTCGTACACTCATTTTAATTTATTATATTAATCATATATTTAATTATATATTAATCATGTATATATATATATATATATATATATATATATATATATATATATATATGATTATTCCCTAACCACTGAATTCGATGTTTTAGAGTTCTATATATATTTTAGATCAAGCCTCAATACATCAGAAGTATTGTTACCATCTCACATACCGAATGTATTATTTGCTCTGTTTAATATAATATTTCTTATTTACCATTCACATTTTCGTACATGTATATATAATCATATCTCGTACCTCAATAATAATATCTTGTTTGTCAAAATCATTGGAAATAATAAAAAAATTAAATAGATATATGACTAAAACAAACAAGCAATTAAAACATTTTAATTCACAATTCGAAGTTATATAGCTCAGCATGGAATTTTAAACAAAAACTCACCCAAAATTATACTATATCTTCTAGTAAACGCAAAAATATTTGGTTAGCCGTTCCAATTTGAAATTGGCGGATTTATCATATTCAGACTTCAAATCTAATAATAACCTAATGAAATCAGAATATTTTTCATCATTATCAGCCACTGAATTAGATTTTTTAGTTTTTAGTTTATTTCTATCATGATGAATACTGTCATAAATAACTATAGCAACGTTCACATATACGGAATTTCTTTATAAACTGTATTACATAATGATTTAAGTTTAAAAGACGCTACCAGCCAAATGACTTTATCTACCTTACAAGTGCAAAATAACCCGTTTGCGCTTAATAGAAGAATGGCACAAATGGAATTAAATTCGACAAAACGCTTTTAAAGCAGTATCTATTTAAATTAAATCATTCGATCCCTCATCTTCTGTTTGTAAATTAGATTAAAATATATTAAGAATTAAATTACAGAGTATTTCTGTAAGCAGTTTATCTTATTTGATTCGGTTTTAACTAGACGTCTATTGGGCGTAGGCCCCGCAAACAGAATGAAAGGAGTGACTCGATAACGTTTCAGCTGGTATCTAATTGATTTCTTTTCAGCGACTTAATTGCGAATACAGCGGCCGACGGTGGATGGAAGCACGCATTGAATTTTAATGGAGGTTCCTTCCATCGTTAACTGAGAAAAAGTTGGTTAAAAATTCAGTCGATAGAAAAAATTGATTTGAAAAGAGCGGCGTGCTGATTTTCGACAAGATTCATTCGTTAATTAAAGAAGGCTATGTTGGATCAATCGTGTTTATTTAACATTTATTTTTGACTTAAATGTAACTACGAGGGAGTCATTGAGTGCAAAAATATTTCGTAATCCATACATATTATGGAATAAAGTCCCGAGCCGCGTCTGTTTGCCTTTTTTTAGTGGCTATGCAAGTTTACAAAGAATATATATATATATATATATATATATATATATATATATATATATACATAATTTAATAATATTTTGTGCGATTTATCCTTTATCCGTTCTGTGACGATTGATATTAGTGAAGCTGGAAAAATACAATTCTTCTCAACAAGTTATATAATAAAGTTCGCGTGAGCGTAGCTGTTATTGTTTAAAAAGCACATTTTTTAAATTATTTTTGTAGAGCATATTGTGCAAAACTGCTTTAATGGTTATCAAATTTAATTTTATAGTGAGCTTTCTCAAATTTCCTCTCCATACTGTAGTTTTTTAATGAGTAATTTAAATTAATGGTATTTTTAAGTAAACACAATTATACACGCAAATTTTCACCGAATGATATAGGAAGCGTCAACGTGTGAAAAACTACTGATTCCGTACGAATTTGTAGCGGTTTGATAGGGAGGTTTAAATATATTACAAATTGTATCGACGTATAATACCACAAAGTATCAATCAAAATATAAAATAATAACTAAAAAGATTTGTTTACTTCCGTAGTCATTACACGGAATCCTTATAAAATAACGTTCGCCCCTTATAAAGTCCATCCGAACTCTTATAAAGTCCGTCGATCCGTCCATTAGTCCATTTGTCATAGCCTTAACGTTTTCACAGTTACCTACCAATGTGTATCAATTATTGCAGACAGATACTTCAGGTAGAGATCTTAGCTGAAAATTTGTTCACTTTATATCTTTGCTTATAATGTATTTGCTTAGCGTAAACCCGTGGTGAATATCTTTTTTTATGTCTTCTTTGGTTGGGTGTCATTGTATATATATATATATATATATATACATATATATATATATATATATACATACATACATATATATATATATATATATATATATATATATATACATACATACATATATATATATATATATATATATATACATATACATATATATATATATATATACTATAATATATTTCCCGTTATGTAATTCGACTACTGTAGGTTTGAAAAATTTAAAATATTTCTCATTTCATTCTGATTTAAATAATTTTGGTCAAACAATTAAAAAAATATAGAAAATTGCGGAACACTACTTTTAAATACCGACATCTTCACAGTTATTTAATTATGACTTTATATTAAATTAGATACAAAATGACTCAACAAAATGGAATATTATGCTAAGATATGGTTAAAAGTGAATAACATGGGATTAAAAATTATACCTCTACTGCTAATTATTACAAAACCAATAATGGCCTGAAATTTAAACAAAAACTTTCCAGATCTCCGATTTTTAAGAGAAAGGTAGCTAATTTTATGTTTTAAGAATTGCAGATTATGTGAAAAACCGATATAAACAAATGAAATATATAAACAAATGCATTGATATAAATTGATATAAACAAATGAAATATAGCATTTTATAGAGCTCATATATAATTTTATTGTACCATCATATAGAGCTCATATATAATTTTATTGTATCACACGCGGCAAGGATCTTACTAACACAGCATTTTAAAAATTGATTTTTTAAGCCAAATTTTACAATAATATGATCATTTCTCTTTGTATGAAAATAAACAAAACTTTCTTAACTTGTAAACTTGATAATTAATTATCCATACGTAGTTTATTTTTTGGTAAACCACAATCAAATGTTTGGCATTTACTTACGGAGTGATCAATAAAATTATCTTTACTGTTCTACAGTCTACTTGTCAATACTAAAAAGCAAACGTTAGCTTTAAGTAGAGTTACAAAAGAAAGACGACGTTGTATAACACTGAATCACGAATATTAGAAAAGGGGATTAGTGAAAACGAAATGAGGAATCGAAAAGACTGAAAAATACGTGATGAAAAATGAGTTTTACCACTTGAATAAAGAATAAAAGAGAGCTTGCGTGTAAAGATGAAATAAAATATACCTTTTTATTTAGATGATTTAGCTATGAAAATGTAATAATATACGATGAGCAAATGTTGAGTGAAAAGAAATGACGTAAATAAAACGGGATCGGAAAAATGGCGCAAAAAATATGTTAGAACTATTAGCTCTAAGCGTTTAAAAGGGTTTCAGAATTGTAAATATTATATATATAGCAATATGCACGAAAAATATATGTTGATTTATATTACTATATAATAAGTATCAGTTCGTTTAAAATAAACTTCTTAAAATTTTATTTAATACCATCTTTTAAAATAATCTCAAGGGACACATTTTACTCTCTTGTTAATTACTTGTAATGCATCTCACTCATTGTTTTTTTTTCTACACTGCATTCTATCAAAACACTCAAATGTGAAGTTAAATAAGGTGAGACTGTTAGAATGATTAGCGTCAAGAGATTAAGACGCTATAAAAGTTAGCAATCTCTTGTGAATAGCAGTATTTTTGTAAAAGAAACGTACGATGTACAAGTTTCAGTTCGTTGTCGAAATAACATTTATAAAATGTTATATAATACGACAGTTAATGATAGCGGAAACATTTTTTCCCTGCTGTTTTTTTACTCGTATTGTTTCTTTCTTATTGTGATTGTGAAAACACGCCCTCGCCTTCAAAAGCCGTTTGGCACTTTGATGTGGTAGCAAATATTGCGAAAGCCTTGTCTATTTGTGTTGTTTTTTCTTTTTGGATTGTTTTCTTTATTTCTGTTTTCAAATTAGACATATTTCATACAGATTCTTAGGGCTTATAAAAGTGAAATATTATTTTTGTGTATTTTGGTTCAGTTATTTTCATATGTTTATATTTAGAAGTAACTTTATAAAGTATTGTAGAAATTCACTAGCGAGATTGCTTAGCCCTTATTTTAATTTACAACTCATATATTTTCAAATATCTTGTAGGTAATGAAGCCATATCGATGTTACATTTTGAAATAAAATATATTACTCAATACAAAATGAAGCTGTCATGACAATCACCAAAGCCGTCAGCAGATAACTTGTCCAATTATTTTTTGGTCATCTAAATAACAGAACAGCCCAGCTATGTTTCAGTATTATTAAATAGGTTTGCATAATTGTAAATTTAACGAGGTTCCACATTTAATAGTGTTCCGTAGTTGTATCTATACCGCTTGAAGTGTATATTTGTAATTTTAATTGAAAGATTTTTCAAATTAATTATTGAGGAATTAGAAAGGCGGGACACTAGTACAGCTTAATCGTTTTGAAATTTTTTAATCGTTTTGAAGTTAAATATTTCACAAACGGGTTTAGAAATAAAACACGGTCAAAAAAAAATTTATTTTATTTTAGAAGATCAAAGAAGAAGACAGGCACAATAAAACTTACTTTAAATTTTGCTTCATAATAATTTCGATCCCGTAGCACCTCCTTGAAAATTTCTCCGCATACCGGTTTAAAATTGTGTGACTCTCACAGACGGATAGACAGAGAGGCATAATCTATGTATGGAGTTTCTCTGTTTCAATGGGGAACGCTAACAAAATCTATGCTTCCTTTAGTATTTTAATGGTGGGGAATTTAAAAATACAATTATTCAATAATTTAAACAAAATTAATAGCAGTCTAATTTGAAAAAAAATACAAAATTATGTTAATTTAACAATTGAAGTGAAACTGGAGAGAACAATATTTTTTTTACGTAAGAACATATCATACAATAAATTAAATACCTTTCCTTTAAAATTAAAAAGAAATAATCGAGAATAAGGTATTAATGAATTAGGAGAATCGTTATGAAATGAGAATGAAACAATTTAAGATGACGTCTTAAAAAATAAGTTTTAACTTTAAAGCGATCGACTAAATATACTAGCTAAGTATACAAAATTGTTTGTATTAACTGTCAATAACCCAACTGGGAATACCTTTCGATCGGTAAAGACAGGAATTTAGGCAATCGTTTAGTTTTCCTAAATGTTATATATACTTTAAAAAATCGCATATCAGAAACTGATAATGTTGAACCTAAAAAAAAACATGAATTTCTATGTCACTAGACTTCTATCCTGATGAGAACAACTATTTGTTATACCACGAATTTTAGCTTTGCCAATCATTTTTTTGGAGGTTATATTTTTATAACCCTAATTTTAGACAAATTTATAGAGTTGAAATTAAGGTTTGATTTTAGAAAATAAAGGTATTGAAGCATAACATAAAATAATCAATAAAATTCTCAGCAAGTTAAAGAAATTTAATGACTTTTAGATTTGGAAAATGAATTTGTATTATTTTGCCAAATATAATTTTAAACATCTCACTGTTTTCATTTATAGTGAATGTCGATTTACAAGGCGACAAACAAACCTGTTATGGAAACGGAATAGGAAAACGATACAAGTTTTTCGGTCTAATTCAATATAAATTTGCCTTAATATAAAGCAATAAATTATGTTAATAACCCCCGTATTTAAATTAGTATATTTTGCTTTGATTAATAAAATACTTGAAATTTAAATGTCAATTAGAACAAAAACAGATGGCTAAGCAAAAATAAATAAAGGTTTCCGTAAAATCTCAAAAATCAACATATATTTGAAAATCGTTCCATTACAAATACGGCGCTCTTAATTATTTATATTTTTATTGTTTATTCAAACTGCGAATAGTAATATTTTTAAATTTTATTTTAAATCTAGTTTTATTCAAAACTTTTAATCAAAATGGTTGTATCAATTTGTATATAAGTCTAGTTTACAATTTTATGTCTATCGTAAAGGAAATGAACAAATGGGACTTTTGTGGAGCTTTTATAAATTCTTCCCACTTTCATGTTATATAGTGATCTAATTTTTGACGCAGTTAACCCTGAAAAATAGAAATCCCTTCATATTTTCTAATGTACTCTAAACTTACTTTTAAACAATGAGATCATTTTAATTTAAGCGTGTTTTTTCTTCTTCGTGTATAGAAAAAATTAGAGTGTTGTACATAGATTAGTGCATATATTGAAATTACTCCAGAAGCGGTTTTAGTGTTTTCATAATTTACAGCTTTAAGAAAAAAAATTTTAATCTAAAGAAGTAAATTCTCCACAGCCGTTTGCGGAGAGTATATATATTTACACGAAGCATTTCAACCCATTGTATTACACGAAGTATTTCGACGACAATTTGAAATTTGGCACCTAGCTCTAGGATTTTACATTTATGTAAAATAAAAACAAATTATTCAGGTTGAGTTAAACTGGGCCCGATTGGAATAGGTTTCATTAGGTTCGCATAGGGACCAGAAGAGAGGGTTCATCGTACCTTCCGGTGCTTCGCTTCCCCGCTCCTTCACTAAATTTTTTTTCTGAATTATTATCACATATTTTTCGTGCCTTAAACTTTAAGAAAAAATGTATTTTGTTTCATTACTAGGGTATCTATCACCTTTAATTATATGTTCAGTCGAACTTGTGTATATGAATAACGCTAATACATATTTTGTAACGTTGCATAATATTAACTGAATAAATTTAATTTCACGGGTTATTAAAACCACACTACTACCGATATGTTCTTGAATAATTCTATAATTTTAGTAATCCGGAGTCACCGTTACTTTTGTTCAATAGATACCGTTACTTGGATACATCGACGTAATGTTTCATTAACTTAAACATTAAATAAAGTATAAACACACCATCGTCACACGGAAGATTTACGACATTTGGATATCGAATGCACATGCGATAATCGATGACTTTAACCTATTTTATTATTGATTTTTGATTAACGTTTTGGAATCCTGAACGTGTTCACTTACAAATTTTGATGTTTTAATAATTTATAGACAAAATTCAGGAAGTCCAGTCGAAAGTATAAATGAGAATTAATATTAGAAATATGGATTAATAAACTATCAAAAATCAAGTAAAACATTGCAGGAACAAACCTTGCCATATACAAATGCAAAGGCTAAGCAGTTATAATTATTTATGCGTAATTTAACATAAAGAAATACATGAAACTTAATGGATATGATCATTTCAGCTTTTTCTTTTAGTTAATATGATGATTTAAAAAGACCTTGCCTCATTTTTCGCATTTATGTTTTTGATGGGATAATTACTTGCCTCTATTAAGATATTATTTGAAGTAAATATCATAATTATTTAAAATAATATCTTAGCAATACTTTAAACAGAAATTTGAAAAACACAAAGTATTACAAACCATGATTACATAAGTAGACTAACATTGAATTCAAACAGGCAATACTGACTTCAATGTGAATCACTTTTGTGAAATATTTTTTCCATAAATTATCAATTTACCGGATATAATTAAATTAGAATATAAGAAAAGTTAAATTAAAAATAAATCATTGCATAACATGTATAAACACTCGTTCTCAGAAGGCTGCCTTCGTACCTATTTGGAGCAATATCATATCAAGCGTGTATTTAAAATATCCCTCTGGCGAAAAAGTATTTACAGTAATTATATATACACTTATTTTACCGTATTTGCTTGTTTAAATACTAATATCACGTAACATGACGAGGGACGTGATTACTTAATCATGACGAGTATCGAATTACTGATTGTTTGGGAAGAAAATAAATACGAAATTAGAAAATTGTATACCGTGTGTCGGTTTTATTTTAGGGCACGACGCGTCACGTTGATGAGAATATGTAGGAACGACGTAAATTTTGTTTCATTTTCATTGAAATACTAATTTAGCATATCACGCTAATTTGGTTTTGTAACTGATATTACATCGAATGTTTTATTTATTCGCTGTAGACGGCGAAATTTTAACTGTAGATTATTCATTGAAATCGGAAAGCCATCCCGCTCTATTTTAAAATTCGCCCAATCTAAAAATATATTTTTTATGTAACATAACTTCGAAATTAAATATAGTATTTAAATACGAGCATAATTGTATCCACCGCGGGTTTTGAATAAAAGTTAGTACTTTCCCAAATATTTTTAACGTAAAAGCATCATATAGCTATTAGTTTGGATCTGAAAATCGTGCGGACACTTTTCTTTACCTCTTGATAAAATATGAAACTGAATTTCGAATATTGAATAGTGATAATTACAATACGGTTTAGTTTTATTTATGCAATAGACCGTTCAAATGCTAATTGAATTGTTTGCATTTTTAATAAACTAATAGTAGAGTAGTCGATATTTTTTTAATTTCATAAGTCATAATTTCATAATACGAGTACAAACAAGCGTTGGAGTGAAAATTAGTACAAGCAAGCGTGAAGTATTTACTTAATAGATCTGTCAAATATTAAGTGAATTGTCAAATATTAAATTAATAGTAAAAAAGTTGATTATTTTTTTATTTCATAAATCATAATTTCATATTACAAGCATGCCTGGAGTGAAAATTAGTATAAGCAAGCGTGAAGTATTTATTAGTGAAGATTAGTATAAGCAGGCTTGAGGGGTACTTACAAACTTTGCACTTTTCTAGATGAAAGCGAATTAACGGTAGGTTTTAGTCAAGATTTTGATACAATTCCTCTAGTGGGAAATTTTATTTCAGATTTATTTTCTATCCGATTTATATTCTATGAAGGGAATTTTTAAATTTTTTACGTCTTTCATGTTTGAAAAGAAGCCGCATATATAAATGATATCATTCATTTACTGTATCTTTCTAAGAGATTGCGAAATCTTAGGAAAAAATATGATATGTATATATGATAGAAAAAATTGTAATTCTTTAAGAAAAAATATGTGATAAAATTTTACATTAATCTAAATATGCCATTATGGACATTATTCCTCGGGTTGAAAATATAATTTTCAGAAATATTCGAATATATTTTTCAAACAAACTAGGTACAAACTTTCTGTTCTGCTAATTTTTTCCAGGTTTCTTGGAATAGCTTAGATATGTTAAAGTATTATTACGGTTGGTTTAAGAATTATTTATGTTTAATTTTTGAAATATTAATTACATATTTTATAAATGATCTAAAAATATTCAAATTTATTGTTAAAAATTACAAGTGCATTTATTTACCTTTTAATTTATATACTATTGAAGTCTCAACAAAGGTAGACTAAATCAATTAAGACTTCTTCTAAGGAGGAATATAGTTACATATTCCGATGTAAAAAATATCACCGTACTTTTAATTATGGCACGTGATTCAAATAGATTCATTATAAATTTATATTTCGCTTCAATATTTTAAGCTACTCACTTTCTTTCATCTTAGTAATAAATTCAAGAATTAATGTATTAATGAACTTTTCTTAGAGTCTAAAATGAATCGGATATTTAATAACCGACATTAGTATAGACGTTCATAAAAATATATATTTATCTTATTTTATCTTAGATTAAAAAAACAGTGACGTATCTTGTTTTCATTAACTAATTATTAATTAACAATTAATAATTCATATTTAAAATTTATTGTCGCATTTGTGATAATTTCAATTCAATGTACGATATGTATGTTTTTTGTGAGGTCTTATATTCACAATTCAAGAAGTTTATTAACGTTAGTGCTTTTCAATTGGTTGTTTTTATCGTTTAAAATTTAGATATAAATTTCACAGAGAGCGTATCACGCCTGCTCAAATCTAATTAAATATTAATTTACCTTCTTCTTAATTTACTTCTAGTTCTTATTTTATGCATTGTTATAATTTTAATATTCAGTAATATAGTAGGGTTAATAAAAACGACGTTTTAAGTGATTATATAATTAATTATAAAAAATAATTTGCTTGTTAACATTTTTGCAAATGTGTTATTTTAATATCAAATACGTATGAAACAATTCATAGTACTTATTGTTCTTTAGAATGATATTTTAAAATTTGTGTAAAAGTGTATGTGGAACTTGCTTCATATTTTATAGTTTTTTTTGTTTGTTAAATTTCTCAGGGAATATTCTCATTTTTTTGATAATCTATATTATTTTAAAATACAAAAATGGTTTCGTGCACCGTTTATATTCGTAAATATAACATATACTTGTGTTCTTCGATGCACGATGCATTGACTATGTTCAAATACGTCTTAGGTACGATTCTTTTTATTTTTTGTTTCATCGATGTAAAATTGAGTGATTTGCTATGAATTGCGTCACATAGTATTTTTTAAAATGACCATCTCTTTTATTAATTTATTAATTTACATTTTTAAATAAAGAATGCCAACGATTTGCTAATACGTTTGCTTGTGAGCTTTATTTAAGTACTTGTGGATATAAATAACAAAATTTATCGTATCACATTTCTTATTTTATGTCTTGTAACTTTAAATATACAAATATTGTTAAAAAAAAAATTAAAGCAATAAAATTTGAATTTAATTTTGGTTGCCGTATATTATACATTTTATTTGCTTTATTTTGTTGCGACACAAACACACAAATTAGCAATTCATTACATTTAAGTCATCGTAGACTTTGTTAGTGAACATTTCTTCTTAATTACCCTTAATTAAATTTATTCAATTCATTATAATATAATGAACTATACTGTTAATCTTTTTATTTTTACTTCCTTCCCTACGTTGATGATTACTCTATTTGTTTATATTGATATTTTTTTTTCAAATTATGCAATAATTCTATGCGTGGTTAATTAAATTACGTATATATATTAAGTTTTTATAAAATAGGTCTTTTTCCCTGGTAGTTTTAATGGTTATGAGCTTAGAGGCATTTTAAAATGCTTATTTCACAGAGTTTAAATGCATTGGTAAAAATATTGCGTGACGATGGTTGAATAATTCTTATTTAGAATTTGAATACTGATTATTATAGGTCACGAGCAAAACATATCAATATTGTAATATTTTTGATTCGTCGTTTGGTGTCACATATGCATTTATATTTCAGATTAAGTCTTTGTTAACTTGATTAGCCACTGATATACAAGTCTATTTTTGCTCTGTTTAATATAATACTTTTATTTTAATATTTATATTTATATATGTTAATATATTTCCTTAAAACTATTTGAAATATCTGGTCTTAATTAATCACAGAAATTAATACGAGTTTTTCAATAGTTAAATTAATAAAATAAAGAAGAAACTGAAAATTTAAATTTGGAGCTCGAAGTTAAATGGCAGGGTAGTTTAAATACAAGAACTACTGTAGTTATACTACATTTTTCTGATAAACGCGTTATTATTCAATGTGCTTTCTCAACTCGAATTTTTTTAGTATAATCACTACTTATTATAATCATACGTTACGAAGTTAGATATTTTTAGCGTAAACGTCTTTCAGTTCGGTAAGTAAGAGATCACTTGCTAAACCACATGCAACGAAAACATGTCGCATCGGTGATAAGTGTAGCTCTGTAACCGCGTGCCACAGGTCATTCATTTATATTTCATTAAAAAAA
The DNA here is from genome assembly GCA_039881145.1 of Druceiella hillmani. Lineage (NCBI taxonomy): Eukaryota > Metazoa > Arthropoda > Insecta > Lepidoptera > Hepialidae > Druceiella > Druceiella hillmani. The sequence continues at coordinate 27,597,946 of JAYKKI010000001.1, forward strand.
GTAAAGTAGCTATTACTCATAACCGTTAACTCATGCAGCTAGATGGCGCCAGTGCCGCGTGACACACAGCAATTTGGGCTAAAAATGGACGCTTGCAAGGCATTCGTTTGCTTGCAATTCGTCAGTATGTGTATGGATTAAGACGAAATTGGTTGCGATAATAGCAAAATTAAATTTGGATTTTATGGAAAATTTCAGACTACTTTGATTATGTCACCTCCAAGACGTACGATTAACTGACTTGCTGATATAATTACAATACATTTTACGTTAAACTAACGGTCATGTGTTCCATCCGATTTTTAAAGTTATATCTGGATGATGAATTTGAATATGATCATGATTGGCTATAATAGTGTTCACCTTCATAAGAAATTTGTCTGAGAATCAAACGATTTCAGCTACCTTCCAAGAGTAAAGAACCCACGTGGCTGTTTAACACTAGAATGATATAAAGGAAATTAAATTCGACAAAAACTTGTTTAAATTGGCGTCTCTTTAAATCCAATTACTCGATCCCTGTTATCCTGTTCATAAATTAGATACAAATTTGTTGAGAGTTAAATTACATAGTATTTCTGTAAGCAGTTTATTTTATTTGATTCTAATTTAACCAGACTTGTATTGGATGTACTTTCAGCAAACAGAACGAAAAGAATGACTTAATAACGTTTCAGCTGGTATCCAATTGATTTCTTTTCAGCAACTTAATTGCGAATATAGCCGCCGGAGGTAAGTCGAAGCATGCATTGAATTTTAATAGAGGTTTCTTTCCACCGTTAACTGAGAAAAAGTCGGTTAAAAATTTCGTCGATAGAATAATTTGGTTTGAAAAGAGTGGCGTGCTGATTTTTAACACGATTCGTTCGTTAATTCATGAAGACTATGTTGGGTCATTTACATTTATTTAACATTTACTTTTGACTTAAATGTAACTATGAGACAGCCATCTTAGCTCATAAAATTTGCCGGTGCCGGTGAAGTCGGGAAAAGCATTCAACGGAGAGACATCTTACGCGCGCTACTCGCATCGTTATAGATTAATGGAAACGATATAAGGTACATTATTCTAGAATAGCCATAACATACAAATATCATAACATCTAAAATTTTACGGTTATAGACCAAAGTGCATCATTTTTTTGCAGTTAGATACTTTATATGGAGATCTTAATTTATATACGTAATAAAACATTTTTTCTTTAAATGAGTGTAAAGTCATTGTAAAGGTCTTTTATCTTATAAAGTATTTCCCCTGTCCAATTTTTCTACCACAATTTTGAAATATGTAAAATGTGTCGTGTTTTATTAAAATTATTATGGTTAACTTAAGTTATTATGGTTAACGTAACTTACTTTTTATGGTGGTTAATTTTCTGCCATGTTAAATTAAATTAGAATGACTCAAAATGGAGTGTCACGCTAAGAAATTATTAAATTAATAACAATTAAAATCGATTGAAATATCGCACTTTATTTGTTCCATAGATAATTTTGTCTTTACTTTTGACTCCTATGTTTTTGCATATCTTATAATGGATATACATGAGGCAAGCATCGTGTCAGAAAGATACGAGTAGCCAAGGATCATAATAATATAATAGTTAAACATTAATTTTTAGAGCAAATTTTTTTACGAATATAACCATTTCTTTTTGTATAATAACGAAAAAACTGCTTACAAGTATCAATTGGTAGTTTTTTTCGATAAACAACACGATCAAACACTTGCTATTTATTTACAGAGTAATAGATAAAATTAATATTGCTGATCGACTGCATACTACGATCAAAGGTAAACTTTGAGTAAAGTTACATTAAAAAAGACGACGCTCTATAGTACTGAATCACAAATATTGGAAAAAGGATTAGCGAAATAGAAATAAAACGGCAAGTAGGACTGAAAAATACGTTATGAAAAATAAGTTCCGCCACTTGAATATGGAATGAACAAGATCTTGCTCGTAAAAATGATATAAAATAATATACCTTTTTATTTAGATGATTTACTTAAGAAAATATAATAAGAAATGGAACCTGAGTGAAAAAATAATATAAATAAAATGTGATCTTAAAAAAGGCGCTACAAACCAGTAAGCGTTTGAATTGCTCCAGAGGCTTTAAAAATTAGTAATCTCATATGAATAGCAGTGTACCAGTACCGTATGAATAGCAGTCTACTAACACTATTAACAAAATATATAAATAGTTTTTTTCCTAGCCATTAAACGGCGCCGCTTTTTAAATAGTGTCTGTGTTGTAAAAGTTGTTTACGTGTATAAGTTTTAATAATACTAAATGTATATAGATATAATTTCATTGCCTAAATCTAATTGGTTATAGACCCAGAATGAAAAAAATACTGATTGCTTTGAAAAATTTAGCAAAGAGCAAATACATTGAACTTGAAAACTTTTGAGACGGTGCGAGCTGGAAAGAACTTAACCTCATTTTAATATGGAAGTCACAAATTCGATAAAATTGAAAAGTTTGATGGTGGAAATTTCTCTGAGAGCAAAAGAATTGAATATATACATTCCAACAGCTACAGAAAGTGAAGCACAAGTACAATGGAACAAGGACGATGGAATGGCTATATTCATTTTGACATCGTAAATGGAAACTTAATCAGATTTATCTGTGATGAGTAAAGATGTGATGAATAAATTAGAAGTTATGTATGAACAGAAATCCGAATTCAAAAAGATGATGGTACACGAAAAATTTTATCTGTATACATATTGATAAAGTGACATAATAATGCAGTATGTTTCAAAAGTAGAAGGTTTGGCGAAACAGCTTAGAGGACGTGGTAAAACATTGAGTGATATGGCAGTGATTATCAAAATATTGAGCTCATTGCCCCCCACATACCGTTTTCTGCGGCAAGCATATCACTTTATCTAGATAATCAGACTATACACAATTTTACTTCACGTTTAATCGACGAAGAAGCAAGCCAAATGAATGATACAAAAAATGAGATCGTATTAGTAATCACCAAGAAAAATTCAAAACAAATCAAAAATAATGGGAAGCCGAATAGTAATTCCACAAACTATTGAGAAAATAACCCAAGGTATCGATTTGCATGTTATAATTGTAACAAGTGGGGTCATTTTGTATAGGACTACAGTGCACCCAAGAAATTTGTTCATAAGAACCAAGAGGAGCAAAATATTTTTGCAGAAAGAACTTTGGCATTGTCTTGTCTGAATAAATCTAATGTATTGATATTGGACAGCGAGACGTCGATAGAAGCGAAGGTGAAAGGTTCGTGGGTAGATAGTATATTGAAAGGTACTTCATGTGCCTGAATTATATAGAAATATTTCTTTTAAAGGGCAGGAACCAGAAGAGGTTATATGATAATGAAAAATAATGAAGTTGCTCAAATAATTCATTATTAGTCTTAAAAGAAATATGAAATTGATTGTTTAAGGCAACTGACATTAGAAATTCGAGGAATCTAAATATATTATTTCTAAAAGGTGTTTTTTGGTCGAGCGGCTCGATCTCTTTAACTACTGCACCAAAAAAAATTAAAAAAATACCCACTAAAAGCTTATATTTTCTACTTTGGGCGAAAAATATAAAAAAATTGGAAAAAATCTTTTTGTTAATAAAAAAATTAATTTTTATAACAATTGGCATGAGCGCCATCTGGGGGCGACACATCAAATATCTTAGCCAAATTGTATACTTGAAACAAGCTAGATGGCGATATAGTGCGAAAACTTCGCACGGGTCAGCTAGTATTACAAATTTGATTTTATTATTGTTATCTATGAATACAAAAATAAGAAATAGTTTTGATTAGAAAAGTAAACCCTCATGATCATATTTCCTATACCCTAATCAAATAAAAAATGCCTTATAGCAAAAATTTTAGCTATGTCAGTCGTTATTTATCTTTTATAATTTTTTCGCAACAAATTTATAGAGTTGAACATAAATATTTATGCAGTATTTTACACACAATTTTTAAAAAGAGCAATTATTCTGAAAACTTGTAATGGCAGTCTGAAATTTTAGGAATAAAAACTATTGACGACATATATAGAAAAATAAAAAAGGTCTAATTATGTAGGACAAATTTAAAGACTTTTTATTAATTTAAATCAATTTGTATTATCATGTGAAATATCGTTTCAATGTTGAAGTTAAGAAATGTCACACCTTTTTTATTAATAGCATGTATCGACTCATGAAGCGACAAACAAATCTGAATGGAAATGTAATGGGAAAAGTATATGACTATCTTAATATATGTAAAGGATAACATCAACAACTCATGTTATTATATTAATACATTTAGCTTTGATTAACATAATATATACTGAAAAAATTAAATCACACTTCAATTAAAAATTGATGACTAAACAAAAATAAATATAGATCTCTGGAAATCCCGAAAATAAATAAATAGTATTTAATATATTATGACAAAAATAATTTTTTACTATATGAATATTGTATATATGTATTTTTTACTATATTATATATATGTATTTTTTACTATATCTTTTTGACTTTTAATTATTCATTCTCACTGGGAAATTTCGGTAATTTCCGAAATGGGAGTAAAAATATTTTTATCTTTCGGTTTAATCTAGTTTTATTCAAAATTCATAATGAAAATGGTGTTATCTATCTATTTATAAAACTACAATATTACTTTTTAGGAGGCCTCATAAATAAGGGAAAGACGACACTTTTCCGAAAATGTAGTTTTAAGAAAAAAATAAAAACAATCATTCTACCTATGCGCGCGGTAGTGAGCAGGCAAATCTTGTCATCCGTTCGCATACCAAGTGTATATTTGCGTAAAGAATTTCGAACCATATTTAAAACTTTAAAATTCGAAACCTATTTAATGCGTTAGGTTAACTTTATATACGCAAATGGGTAATAGACATTACAACATATTTAAAATTTCCTAAATATAACTTTTGTAATAATTGAGATGCAGATCCCTCAAAATTTATCACTTTTGTACTGAGTGATTCGCTCACAATTAGTCCCTATTTTAAAAGGTTGTTTCCTTTAACCACTCAACCATATATCCTATTCCAAAAATATGGTTTGAAAAATTGTTAAGTTCAAGCAAAAAATTACGTAAAATAATTAAAAATGTGTACATATTATACTTTTGAAATTTCATCTTTATTCCAATTGAACAAAAAGAATATATTTGGACCATGGCGGACCTTACTAATACTCGCAATATTTCTTACATTCATCTTTTTGATGGGAAATTTACTTGGGTAAAATTACATTTAGTTCAAAAAACATGTTAGCAACACTTTAATCAGAAACTTGAAAAGTACAAAATACTATGAACTTTAATTAATTTATTTACATGACAGAACTCTGCCTTAACTCCTAACTTTTCCGAATACTACAATAATATAAGGTTTATTCTACCTAAAATATAATTTTTCTGTATGCAATTTAAATAGAATATAAATACACTGCAAGACGAATTATGTTAAAAATAAATCAAGGTATATCATGTTAGTGAATAAACAAAGCCATTCTCAGAAGGCTACCTCCGTATCCGTCTCGAGTAATATTATAACAACCATGTATTTGAAAAATCTCTCTAACGAAGGTTTACAGTAATTATAGCTATATATGTTTACCGTATTTTGCTTGTCTAAATACTAACATTAAGTAACTCGATGAGGGTTGTGATTACTTAATTATGACGAGTATAGGATTGGTGATTGTTTAGGAAGAAAATGAGATATGAAATTAGAAAATTGTGTTGAAACGCCTCATCTTGCTGAGTATGTTGTTAATTGTAAATTTTGTTTTCTTTTAATTTAATTGTGGATTTAGCATTTAACAGTAATTTGAATATTAAAGTTCATGCGTTATTTATTCGCTGAAGACCGTTGGAACTCTAACTGTACATTATTTGCTGAAATCAGAGTACGGCCTTGGGAAAAAGGGGTTTTGAAATTCGCACGGTCTAAAAATATTATTTTGTTGTATTGCGTAATTCCGAATCTATTTTGTAAATGTAATACTGAAATACGGTGATAATTATACTCATTGATAGTCGTAAATAAAACTAAATTATTTTGAAAATATCTTTGTCGAGTTTTGGGAGCATTATACTTCTCTGCACCTAATGTTAAAAAACGAAATTAAAACTCGCATATTGGATAATAGTAATTTCAAAATGGATAAAATTTACTAATGTAATAGACTTGTCGAATGTGGATTAAATTGTTTGCCGTTTTAGTAAATGAATAAGAAAGTGTTTGACTAATTTTTTTCATTTCTTAAATCATATTTTCTAAGTACCTAAGTCTAAGCACCTACAAGTTGACGAGGAACGATTTTTTTTTGACAAATTTTAAAAATAGTAACTCGGTAAGAGTACTAAAAATGTAAATATGACGTTTGAAAAGGACGGCGATACTGAGTTCTGACTTCATTTTTAGTAATGCAAGTTTTATTTTATGAGATCGAGTCAGACAAGGAGATAACTTTATTTTATCCCCAATTTTAGATTTAGAAACACAAGTTCTCTTCATTTTTTAACGGTTTTGAAAATTGTTTTGATGCAGGTTTTTAATTAAATTATATTTTCATGACATTTAATGGAAAAAAGCAAATTTCGGGATAAGCACTATCAAATTGGGTAATCTGTATACGTTTTAATTATACAGTAAACCGCAAAATTGTGCTTTGGAATATATATAAAGACCGCTTTCGTAGTTGCTTATATCTCCTGAACTTATTAATGGGAGTTAATGAAAATAAGTTTTTGAAAATTTCAGTCAGAGTATAAATTTCACTTCACTATGAGAGACATACCACTTCACTATGAGAGATGTACCTATGAGAGACATATTTATTCAAAAAAAGGTTTAAAAAAGTGAAACTGAATTTTGCGACACTAAGACAGCAATATATCTATAGAAAATTCGTGATGTCTATAAATCATATATTTTTAATGAAAAAGTAATGTTCTTCCCTCTATTTAATATTCTTTTTCAATTGGAAACGTTTGTTAACGTACGGAAAGAAATAAATACCCTGTTGTTTTGAGTACACCTTTTCTGGGTGTCATATTGAAAGTAGGTAAAAGAGGCTAGTATTTATTTACTTATCCATAACATTTTATTTCCCTTACTGAAAAAATGTTAAATAAAAGGATAAAGACAAAAATCGATAAATACTGACCTATTTGTACATATCTTTAATCTATCAATCACCAGAGGTTTTTTTTTTAAATAAAAGAGTATTATTTTTTTGCATTTTGTGAAATCTAATTTTTTACTAAAAATTGCTGATTATTGTTAATTAATTGTGATTTCAATTGTATTTAGAAAAGGGAACGGTTTAACATTTTTTATCAACCTAAGTACGCGATATTCTTTGTTTGGATATTACTTTAAACAGTAATCGCAAACGAACTACGTTCAAATCTCTGTTCCAATACATTTTTCTTGGGTGTTTGAAGTGGTTTAGATATGTTATCTTGGTAAACTGAAGGGTTATTAATGTTTTTATTAAATTGTTAATTGTGTATTTTATGAATGATCGAAAAATATTGAAATTCCATATGAAAAATTATGATTACACTTACTTGGCTCTTAATTTATATACTATTGACGTTTCAATAGAGGCGGACTAAATCAAATAAGAGGTTTTCTAAGGAGGAATATAGTTACATATTCCGATTCAGAAAGTGCGTTTAATTAAGGGACGTGACTCGAATAGATTCATTATTTATATTTCACTTCACTATTTCTAGTGATTCACATTTTATCATCACAGCAATGAATTCAAGAATTTATGTATGTGTGAGCTTCTCTTAGAGTTTAAAAATTAATAGGTTTTCGTATTTAAAAATTGTATACTATGGTACATAATAAATATTTATTTCTTTGGAATTATGTAGATTAAAATACAAGGAATGAAACTTCAATACATGTTTTCAAATTTTATGATGAAATTTTCTTCTCTTTTAGCTATTTTTCCAATTAATAATTTACATATATTATTTAATATCATATTTATCATAATTTCAGATTAGACTTATATTATTTCGTGGGGTCCCGTAGACAATTTCCTGAAGTTGATTGATTTTATAGGCTCGTCTTCCAGGTAAATTTCACTTACTATGGTTAAAAAAATTTTATAAGAGGTTTATTCAATGGCAGTATTTTGTCATATTAAGGCTTTTGTAGCTGTTTTGAATATCTTATGTCATTCATATATGAAATTAACTTATAGGAATAATTATCTTACAGAAAATAAATGAAAAATTCCTATGCAAGCGTGTAAGGAACCCATAGCGTGTGCTTTTTATTTTATTATTTTATTGTTTTTTCTATTCCTTACTTAAATTTCTTACATAATATGTTGATAAACTGTAGTATTAAAAAAAATATACATATATGTATATATATATATATATACATATATATATATATATATATATATATATGCACCGCATAAAAGTAAAATATAATGTAAACTTATATTCTCAGATACGCAAAGCACTGACTTGTTTCAAATATATCTTGCATATGTTTCTTTACTTATTTTTTGTTTGTTTCATGGATGTAATATTGAGTAGTTTGTTATAGAATCGGATATGTTGTTTAAATTCTTATTTATTTATTTTATCTGTGTTTTTATTTATGGAATGTCAAGTATTTGTTAATACGTTTGCTAATTATGCAATGCCGCCATTATTTTTTCCTATTCTTTTAATATTGGCATTGGATGGTATACTATTACACTGATATAAATAAATACGTCAACTTATCTTTAGGTACCTTAACATATTTTAGCTGGATATCTTAATGTGTACCTTAGTACCTTAATAAAAAAGAAATCATATTAAAACAATTTTAATTTTTTCTTTGAAGAGCATTTTCAACTCCAATCGCTTTATTCACTTGAGACATCAATATAGAAATTAGCATTTCAAATACATTATAATAAATTTAGTCTATGTTAGTGAAGCTTTCTCTTTAATTACGTATTCTGCTGTAGGCAGCTTTCAGTTTTATGTCTTTGCATTTTACCTAGCCTTCACATGGAATTGTATGAGTACAATGGGAACCGAGCTCGGTTAGTTGTCGAGGAGTGTTTATGACAGGTGTTTTGTTACATCACAATGCAGTTTCAAATGCGATTCACGTTATAAATTTAATTTAAATTAATGTGATATTAAACATATTAATATTTTTATATTGTAACAAATCTCATTTATATTCTATGTAGACTACGCAGATAAATTGTATAACAAAGTTTGGTTTGAAAAAATTAGCGATTATGTCGTTAATCTTGATATAAAGATGTATTAAACAAATGTATTGAAGCTAATATAATGAATTGCAAACCATAAATGCATTCATTATGTTTCATCACAATGTAATGAAGAATTAAATACATAGAATTTGATATAACTAATTCTGTTATTTCTTTTCGCCTTCTTTTTCTAATGTCCTGATTATACATTTGCGATTTTCTTTTTAATTAAATGAATAAATAACTTCTTTAATGTAATATGCACTTAAGTTTTTGTCCTTGCATCTTTGGTCAAAAGAAGGGCAGATATTTTTAAATGTACTTTACGCAAATATTTCGTTAGGAATATTGAATATTTCTTACGTTCGTACTTAGATTTTTCATTTCCATTTTTCGCTTGGCCTGCGTTAGAAATATGTATAAACATTTATTTACATTTTAAATCAAGCTCTGTTAGTTAGACATATTACTATATTCTGATGTAACAGGTATATCTTTTATGCTATTTAATACAATATTCCTTATTTATTATATATACATTCATATATGTTTGTACAATTGCTTCTATAAGTTAATTGTAATATTCATATTATAAAATCGTCGTCATAATATGTTAAGCTGATCATAAGGTAAACGCAATTTGATGGGACGGCGTATCGCGGGGTCTCGGGTTCGATTCTCCTCGTCGAGCGGAGCTGTTTTTATTCATAGTAATATATTAATCTCTTAGCAATAAGTTCACTATGTGTCCCAATTATGTAAAGTACACAAGTAAATAAATAAGTAGAATTTTGTTGGTAATCATAAAAATTAATGCAATTTAAAAAATAGATAAATTAATATAATATATAAGAAACTAAAACATTTTAATTCACATTTCAAAGTTAAATAGCATGGTAGATATTTTTAAGTACGGAATCTGCCATTGTTTTTTCACATCACTTTATTAAACGCGATAATATTTGGTTTTCGATTCCAACTCGGACTTGACGAATTTATTACAACCTGACGCCAATTTTTTCCTACTATTCAATAACTTTTATTACAGTCACGTTATTTTACATCATTCTTAACCATGAATTTGGTACTATTATAGTATTATGAATGGTATAATTTAAAATACAGTTATTAGAAGCTATGGGAAAGCTCACAATTATACGGAATCTATTTAATACGAGTCTAAATGTATAAGACGACACTCGCTTAAAGATGCCATGTTGGTGTTTAGTACTAGAATGATATAAATTCAAATAAATTTGTCAAACATTATGTCTAGAGTACTTTGCATATATTGGAAATAAAGAAAACACGTTCTGTCCGTCATATCCTGATTGTAAATTGTAATAAAACAAGTTAATAATTAAATTAGAAAGAATTTTTATCAGCAGTTTATCTAATTTTGATTCTATTTTAACCGGACGTCTATTGAATGTGGACTCCGCAAACAGAACGAAAGGAGTTACTCAATAACGATTCAGCTGCGATCTAATTGATTTCTTTTCAGCAACTTAATTGCAAATGCAGCCGCGGGCGGTCGATGGAAGCACGCATTGAATTTTAATGGAGGTTTCCTTCCGTCGTTAACTGAGAAAAAGTTGGTTAAAATTTCAGTAGATAGAATAATTTGATTTGAAAAGATGCTGATTTTTGACACGATTCGTTTGTTAATTAACGAAGGCTCTGATGGATCATTCGTGTTTATTAAACGTCTATTTTTGATTTAAATATAACTGTGAGGAAATCAGCCTAGTATAAAAGTGTATTTGTAATTAATGCACATTGTGAATTGCTGTGTTTCTCTCGTACGTATATCAGTCATTTTCTCAATAACTACTAAACAGATTTTGTTTCTAATTTTCATTAATAATTAGATTGATTCACGCAAAAGATAATGAAATAATTAGATTGATTCTCACAGAAGATAATGTTAATTTATGATAATTTTTTTGAAAATTACTCGACCTGCGACGATGAATATAAATCTAGTTGGAAATTCGTCGGAAAGGCATCTTGGCGTTCGCTGGTAAAATCGTTCGATATATAAGAAAATAACTTAGAAAAGCGTTATCTTTCTCAAAAAATAATATGTTAAAAACATCGACAGGATATGTGTATAATTAAATTTTTCCCAAAACGGTCTTAACTCTTTTTGAATAAAATTTTTTAGTAATTTTTCTCAACTTATCCAAATAAAATTTCCCCGCATACCGTACTTTTTTAACGAATAGTTTGAAAGTTACGATATTAATTAAAGAAAATTATATGCTCAAACATTTACGCGGTGATAAGGGACGCCTCAATGTGTGAAAAATCTCTGCAAAGTTTGCTAGTGTGGCATATATGGCGTAGTGATAATATCGATGTATAACACATTAAAATATCGCTCACAATATAAAATAATTAACAGAACGGTTCGACAAATAATTTTATTTTTTAGACTTACATTGCCAAACAAAGAACACTTATAATATCATGCCCACACGTCAGTTTTTAAGTGTACCTGTTCATTTGGCCATCAATCCTTCTGTAACAGCATCCAATTTTAAACTTTTAGTTTCGTGTGCTTCAAATTTTCCAAGCAGATGTTTCAGGCAGAGATCTCAGTTTAAACACAACAAAGTATATATTTTTTTAAATTTAGCTGTACTTAACGTAAACCAGAACTGATTTTTTTAACACCTTTTCGAATTGGGTATTATCGAAAAGTTCTTTAAATCAATAGAATACTCCCTTTTTTCTAATTTTAGTAGTGAAATTAAGAAATGTAAAATAACCGGATGTCATTCGAACTTGCAATTAAAACTAGTTAATTTACTTTAAAATTTCAAAAAAATATGAAAAATCACGGGATCACACTTTATGTATCGATTTCAAATTAGCAAATTTTTTATCCTATTAAGTTAAATATAAAATTACTCTGAATATTATGCTATTATATGGTTAAAAATTAATAGCAGGTAAATAAAAACCATATCTTTATTGCCAATGATTACTAAATGAATAATGGTCCGAGTTAAAAATTAAAACGTTTTTAAAATTACAATTTTGAAGAGGAAAACCACTCACTTCTTTAAACTTCAAGAATTGCAGGTTGAATGATAATATGAAAAGACGTTTGAATACATTTCGAACGATTTTTTCTTTTAGTATTTTTTGCCACTCATACATAATTTTATATTAAGTTTTAATTCTTGTTGTAACGAAAAGTGTTTGCTTCCCATATAATATAAGGGGGGAATTAATGTAAAGGATTGATTAAACAAGGATCTTAATTACATCATAGTTTAAATATTGATTTCTGGCTTCAAATTCTACATTAATATAATGATTTCAGGTTTTCAAATGAAAAAGACCTGTGCTTAAAAGTGATATTTTGTAGTTTACTTTTTTATAAACAAAACGATAACATTTTTGGAGTTTGTAAATAGAGTGAGATCAAAATTTTTCATTACTGATCGACAACTTACTAACCGATGCTAATAAATCACAGTTAGCTTTAAGTAGAGTTACATAAAAAATGACGTTCTATGACACCAAATCTTGAATATTGGAAAAGAGGATTAGTGAAATGGAAATAAGGAGTTAAGGGAACTTTGAAAAATACGTGATTGAACATGAGTTTCACCACTTGAATAAGGAATGAATGAGAAAGGACTTGCAAAAATAAAATAATATAAATAAAAAGTTATCTTAAAAAACACCCAAATCCATTAGAACTATAAGCTTTAAATATTTAAGAGGTGTTAATAATTTATAATCAGTATGAATAGCAGGAGTCTGGCAGTAAAGGAGACATGCGATATACATTATCATATAGTTTCAAGTTCGTTATCAAATAAACTTTATAACGTATTATTTGAAACGACAGTTAACAATGATTATGGAAGAAAATTTTTTTCCTTGCTGTTTTTTGTAGTATTTCTTCTTGCTCATTGTGATTGCTCTAATACGACGTCGCTTTCATAAACCAAAAATACGATCCTAAAAATTGCCCCAAATCTGTTAGAACGATTAATTTTAAGTGCTTTAGAGTTTTAAAGAATTAATGATCTCATGTAATTTGTAGAAAGCCAATCAAATATACATACGATGTGCATTTAGTACAGTTAGTTTCATTTCGTTGTGAAAATAAACTTGTTACATTATGGTTTAAAATTATGGTTAACAATGGTCGAAGAAGGTATTATCTCTCTTCGTAGTGTGTTACTTGTATTGTTCCTAGATCATTTTGATTATTTTAACACTGAAAATTTCTAGGGATTTACTATTTTTAGGGGTTTTTGGAATCGGTCCCAGTTCAATGTAGGGCTTATATGTCTGCGTATGAATGTAGAGAGAAAGGCTGAGAGGGGGGGGGACGTGTGGGGGGGGAGGTGGAAAGAGGGGAGAAAGAGAGATATTGCTAACTTACTTAGTAACTTAGTCGGTTGAGGAGATACTGTTAGACTACGTATTTTTACTCAATGACTAATGACGATTATCTAGTGCACTGTGTTGGATTTCGCATTGAACAGTTATTGTGGAGGTAACATGACAGCAAAGTTTTGGCAGAAATGGAAAAACTAAGAAAATATCGAGGAATTAAATTGCTTTTTTCCTTGTTACTTATTTATGGAATCTAATTACGGCATGCTTTTAAATCTACCGTTATATAATTACCTACCTCGTAACTTTGTTTTATTTATCATAATTGCTAAATTTAATTATATTATTAAATTTGAAATATTTAATATCCTAATTGCTAATTGCCTATACATATAGTCTTACCTATCTACCTAACGTTATCTTAGTTGCTTCATCCTCTTGAATATATCTGAAGACATATAGCTGCCTATTTACTCTGCTGTTATCTCACCTACACCAATGTAAGTCCAATGAGTCTAAACTCCGAATTTACTCATCATTGTTGAGGAATTCTTATCATCATCTTTTGGAGATCAGATTCTGGCCACTACTTATGACTAAAGTATTATTCAGACACGTCAAACGAGTTCAAAGTCGATAGATGTAACTTTCACCATTAATGATGTTTCTGTCATCACCTGACTCTAGGGCATCAAGGCATCCTGGCCATCACTTGTGACCATATCCAGGGCATCCTGGCCACCAGTTGTGACCATAAGGCATAGGGCAAGCAAAAATCAAAACACGATGAATACACTCCTCGCTATTAAAGAATTTCTGAACGTATCTTCCGATTCCATTATCAGACCTTAACTACTATTTTGTGACCTAAGGACCTATCAAGATGAGTCAAATGAGCCCAAACTTTTTTCACCATTAAGGAGTGTTGCCATCACTTATCAGCTTCATAGCCACTACTTGTGACCGAAAAACTTGACAAAAAAATTCACATGAGCGCGATTATAATGAATCTACTCCTCGTCCATGAGGAGTCCCGTTATTACCTCTATCATCAGACCCCTTATTATCATTTGAGACTAATAGACAAATGAAATGAAACCAAACGTAATGGACATACTACTAACCATTGAGACTAACCTTTGATTCCCGCTCCATCATCAGAACTTGGATACTATTTGTGGGCAAAAAACTCGTCAATATAAGTCAAAAGAGTTAAGAGCTAATTGGCCACTACTTTGAATAAAAAGTTTGCCAAGAAAAAATCAAACAAGTACAAACATGATGAATAAATTGTCCACTATTGAAAGTTCTTGCCACCATCCCCCAACTCCATCGTTAGATCCTTGTCACTGTTTGTGATCAATGTACTCATCAAGGCAAGTTAAATTAACCCAAATTTGATGAATCTATTTGTTACTTCGGTAGTTCAGTTACCATCTTCCAGCTCCATCATCAAACTATGACCATCAAGATGATAGGATCATCTTTCAGTTCTATCGTTAGACTCTTGTCACTATTCGTAATCAATGGAGTCGTCAAGACCAATGAGCCGCAACTAGGCGAATCTACTTCTTACTTGGGGAGTTCTGTCACCACCTTCCTGCTTCATAATCAGACAAAGACTATCATCTGTGACTAAAGTACTCATAAAAACATCAGGAATGAGCTCAAACTCAGTATCAAATTTTGTCAAAGGAGTTTTAGTAGATAACCCTAATAAAAGCCGTGCCTAGTTCTATACTCGAATGACAGGAAAATAGAAACATAACAATTCAATAATTTGAATAAAAATAATAAGTCTAAATTGAGAAAAGTATAAAATTATGTCCATTCAAAAAGCTGAAGGAAAGAAAAGAGAAGAATATTTTTCTAAGAATATTCCAAAAATATATTAAATATATTTATTACGCAGATAAGATGACAATGTTCGTTATTAATAGAACTGAAAAAAAACGACACGACATTAAATTGAAAGTACTAGGAAGAAAACGCGAGGCTGTAAAGCTCTGGAGGGATAACATTTCTAGTTTTGAACACGCAAAGTCCGTTTTCAAACCACATAACTGAGGATTTATGCTCGAACGTTTCAGACATTTAGACGGTAGACAAGAAGGATGTAAAACGGAAGGTGTAGAGAACGAAAATGGTGCAATTAGTGTCATAACGAAATGTATTTATCTATGAAAAACGGTGGTAAGTTCGTCCGTGCATGGGGAGTGAATTTATGAATGGCCGTGAGATAGGGTTCAGAATACTAAGAGGAACGCAGCTAGTTGTATGAGTAAAGGTTATATTACATGGTTATTTATTAAGGATTCGATGGGTAATATAATGATAGTGTAATTGAAATAGTAGGACTTAATTGAATTATTTTACTCGCGTTATGAATATTAATATTGGATTTTGTGGACGTGAGATATTAATGAAATAATTTACGATGATGATGGTGTCTTAAAAATATGTTTTCACTTTTTTGAGACAATCGACTAAATGCATTAGATATTACAGTAACATTTCTCATGTTACTTCAATATCTAGTGCATTTATTGATTTTAATATCATCATTCATCAATGATAATAAAATCAACATGATTTTATTATAATTATTCATCAATACAAAAACTAGGAATTAGTTTTGATTGGGAAAGACCGGAAGTAATTTAATGTTTTATATTCGTAAAACAAATCCGATTACTTGGAAGTTAGAAATGCTGAATCTAGAAAAAATATGTGAAATCCTATTATGTGAATTCTATTCTAACCAGAAAAAACCTATTCGTTATAGCATGAATTTCAATTATCTCATAATCTTGAGTAATCTTTATTTCAAATAAATGGGTAAAGCCGAATATAAAATGTTTACATAGTAGTTAATAAAGAAAATGAAAAAGTCTCAGTAAGTAGGATAAAAGTAATGACTTTTTATTAGCACAAAATGAATTTCTATTATTTTGTGAAATATGATTTCAAAACCTCTCACTGTCTTTATTATTATTGTATATCCACTTACTGGATAACAAACAAATCCATAATGGGAACATTTTGGGGACGCACCGTGCTTGGGCTTCTAATTGTTTTAATATTAAAAAATTTGGCAGTTGTATGTGGTTCTGATGACAATACAATAAAAAACCCATCGGGCATGTGTGGATCTTGCACATATATTGCCTAATATATCTTTGAAAATATTCGAAATATATTGCATAGTATATCTTTCACAGGCATATATTTAAAAAAATATTCTTGATATAAATACAAATTAACAATTTTTTTCTTTACTTGTGCTACGAGACCCTCATGATTCTAGATTGATAGGAATTATCCCATAGGTTTTGATTTATTTGCCATTGCCAAAATACGTGGACAGCAACGGCATAACGGTTATTTGATTAGTTTGTCTAAAAAACTTGATTTTCTTGCAGTTCCAAGGTACTATAGATCTATGTATTTTATATTAATTTCAACTTTATACCTCCGTATTCCTAAGAAAAAGAGTTTTGACTGACCGGCAGACTGACAGACTGATAATGAAGTGATTTTTTAAAGATTCTCTTTCCCTTTTGTGATACGGAATCCTAAACATGGTACTATCGGACTGATTCAGTGAAATAGAACCGGAAGTTAGATCGAAGAATTGAATAGTTCCAGCTCACCGGAAAGACGTTTTGCAATACAGATGCAATGGCAGATATGGAGAGGATGCACGTGTAGATGTCCACAGACATAGAATCAAGAAGAGACACCTCAACTGTGCTGCTCTGCTAATTTGAATTCTTTAGATTTTTTTTAAAGTGATAATATTTGCAAAAGTAGTTCTTAATATTATATGAAGCAAATTCAAAATAATATTCTCTCCTATAATATAAGACTAAAAAAAGTAAAAATAACCTGATAGTTAAAAATCTAAAAAAACCGTTTCATAAATATTGCACCAAAAAGCAAAATGTAATTATAAAATATATTGTCACTCTCTACTCTCTATGGATTTTATTGTACACCAATATAATATTTGAGGGTAAAAGCGTGTGCCGATTTTTTCACATCACAAAATTTCATCAAAAATATAAATGAGAATTAAAATCATTAATGAATTATTTAAAATCAAGTAAAACTTATTGCAGGAATAAAAACTTACTGAGATGTCTTAAAGTTTAAAAATATTTACGCATACATTTTAATTTAACTTAAAAGGGCAGCTTTGACTTTTAGCTTAACGTAACACTGACTTTAACATAAATCTATTTAAAAACAATAAGAGATTTGTTTTTACATAAATTATCCTTTTTCCGGATGTTATCTAATTAGACTATAAGGAGAACTACGTCAAACGTGAATTAAGGTATATCATGTGAGCATATAAATATACTCTTTCTCAGAAAGCTACCTCCGAATCAGTCTCAGGGAATTTCATATCCACCGTGTATTTCAAATATCCCTCTCGTGAAGAAATGTTTACAGTAATTAAAGCTATATCTGCTTCACCTACTTTGCTTGTTTAAATACTAACATCACGTGATACGATGAAGGTTGTGATTACTTAATCACGATAAGTATCAGATTGCTGATTGTTTAGAAAGAAAATGAGAGACGAAATTAGAAAATTATGTGCCGCGAGTCTGTTTTATTTTCGCGTAGGCGCCTCATGTTGATGAGGATGACGAGGGAAAAATGTAAATTTTATTTTCTTTTCACTGAACTATTAATTTAATATATAACGTTAAATTGTATATTACGTGTTGTATATAAACCGAAACGGTGGAAATCGAACTTTAGATAATTAACTGAAATCAGGGAGCAACCCTTGCTATTTTTAAATTCGCTCAACCTAAAATATAATTAATTTGTATTATATAATTTCGATATTACACGGTATTTAAATACAAGTTTAATTATGTTCACTTTTAAAACTGAAAATTTCCGCAAATGTATTTGCCGAGTTATAACATTATTATAATAGCTATTCGCCTGAATTAGAAAAGCGGAGTCATTTTTCTTCACCTCTTGTTACGAAATGAAACTGAAACTCAAATAGTGAATAGGAATAATTTTCACGGCAGTTTAGTTTTATTTATATAATAAACAGGTCAAATGCGGATTGAAATACTTGACTCTATATTAAACAAATGACAGTGTATTTGTCCATTTTTTCAATCCAATATTTTTTCATTCAAGGTGCAAGATGAACAAATTTTAGGTTTTTTTTTTTTTTTTTAATATAGGAATAAATTTTTTTTACGAATATTAAAGATTGCCCGAGTTATTATTTTTAAATTTTGATATTGACACAAAAACAGGCATAATAAATTGTGACGTTATTTTTAGTAACGCTTATTCTATTTTATAAGACTAAATCAGATAGAGATATAACACTGCTCTATCTTCACATACATTTTATAAATGTGGCTTTGAATTAATATTTTTATAAGATTTCGCGAAAAACAACAAATTTAGGAGTAGACAACTATCCCATCGTTCTGGTTTTAAAACTTCTGCCAAATTGTTTTTTTATTCTAGAACATACGTTTCGCTTTCATTTCGACTAAATCCGTATATGTGTTAATTTTATATGAAAGCAGGCTAGGTGCATGTCAGAATACGAAAGTTGTCTATATTTTCTGAACTTGCATTTATATAAGTTAATGGAAAAAAATTCATTTGGAAATTTGAACGAAATATTGGAGTATAGAATATTTTCAGATTTTTTAAATTCGTGGTTGAACAATTAGAGGGGGAGACATATTTTGCTTCACTTTTGAAGATGTTTTACAATGGAAGCTTTAAGATTGGAAAGTGAAAATGCAGGGTTAATAAATGGATTGCAAACAAAATTACAAGGTTTAAAACCAATTTCTCTAATTCAAATTTAATCGATTAGTCGAATACCATAGAGTTTAGTCGTAAGGAATATTGTATTTATTTATATAATGCATTACATATTTTGAAATGTTCTTTTAAGACTTCTCAATTGGTAGGAACTTGGTGACCTTTAAGAATTTTTATTTTTCACGTTTCACAAAATAGCTATCCTCAGCCGCCATGTTATAGAGATCGCAAAATGACTCACGTGAATACCTGGAAGGTTAAGATGATTCTAATGATGCCTAATTAATCCAAATTGGATTATCTGTTTCAGCTCTAGAATGTAATATCTGGATACACCCATATACATAGACTGATAAACAGAATAAGAAGTCGCTGAACCGCAGTCGACTAAAAAAAAATTGTTCATATTTTGCAAATTACCAAAACATTAATATTTATTTAGGTCACTATATGAAGGGTACATTTTCTTAATTTCATTCGCAAGGTTTAACACTATAGAAACTATGAAGGTGTGATAAATGGGTGGACGGAATTCTAGATGGAAGTGATGAAATTATAATAGTTCACTACGGGGTTTCCACTATGGAATATCAAGAATGATGACATGAGATGATTCTTATACTTCCTGTCAGACCTAGAATTCCTAGTAAGAGAATATCTAATTATACTAAGGTGACGTAAAACTATAAGTTTGTATGTAGCATGTTGTAAAAGTTAAGTTACTATGTTTTGTTTACCATGATTCCTTCTGGTATCACTTTAAAAATACCGAATATGAGTAAATTTGCACCCATATTATACTTCCAAATAAAAATATATATTAATGAAGATACAAGTTATTCGTTGTGTTACATATATTTTTTTTTCTATAACCCCGTTTTTTACTGTGTTCCGGAAACGAATGCTTCAAAAACTTTCATTTTGACTTTATAAAACTGTTTTGAGACCCTGGAAGATTGGTGCTTAATGCTTCTAATGTCTATTATATATATGGAAATATTTAGGTACCTAAACATGAATTTTTGATTGCCTCTTTCTCTGACTTGAATATTTTTAGTGTTCATTTAAAAGACTTATAACGAAAACTAAAAATATTTAGGTGGAGAAATAGGTAACAAAAACACGTTTCGGAAAAAATATTTAACAAAAATTAAAGATCTTTAATGAATAACTAAGGCATCTAAAGTAACGGTTTACGATAGAAAAAGAGAAAAGAAGAAATATACAATTAGTATACAGTTCCAGTTCATTGTGTCCCGGCTTAAAGTGCAATATTTCAGAAGCTTTTTCAAATCAATTTGCGAAAATCCTAAAACGGCGTAAGCAGATAAAATATAAAACGAATTATGGAGGTATAAAAAGCTTGAGATTTCTCCTGTCTTATTGTGTGATTTCTACCTATGCATGAGTTAAAGGTGGTAGAAAGAGAAGGGTTGAAGCGATTATGAGTAAAAATCGAATGTTAAATTTAACTGCACTAAACTATACCTAAAATTAAATTTTTTCATAGTGGTAATACGTTTTCTTTAAAATAAATTTTTGTTTCTCTTTACTTTACGCCTTTAGAAACTGTAGCTTGAATTTTCATTTCTTTTTCCTTTGTCAGTGATACTACGTAGAATAAGCTTATCAATTTTCTCAGTAGTTTCCTCAACTTCACTGATCTAGAATGTAGAATATTTGCGTGGAGCATAGTCGTGGTTTAAATCTGTTACCTCAATAAGATATTAGAGACTCCATTCATGAAACGAATTTTACAAATATAAAGATACTCATGATGAGGCAAGTATACGAATTGAAAATATGGTCATATACGTTTTTCATTTATTGTCACATAACTACTATAATGACTCACCACATGCACCATAATATTTGACGCTGACATTGGTTCCACTACAAGCCTGCCTGTGAAGGTGACATGCGCTGGCATATGTGAAGCCATCTGTTCCGCATGCATATAGCGATGCGCTCATACAGTGCTTGGGACAGCGATGCGCTCCACCTGTAAATACGGATATAAGTAAAATTGAAATTTTAATTTAATAATTACTCAGTTAAAAACAGCGGTAATGTGGCAAAAGTTTGACATATCGGGGGAAATTAGCACGTGTATTATTTAGATTAATAAGACTAGCATCTGTAATTAGGAACATATTTTAATATTTATAAATTTTATAAAATTATATCTTTATAAAATTATATGTTTTAAAATCTGAGTTACACGTGAAAATTTTACTTACCGACCTAAGGTACGTTTAAATTTTTATGCGAGATTCAGTCCGAATTAAAAATTCAGTCGAGATGAACTCTTTTAAATAGTTATAAAAATTAACTTTTAACATATTTTTAAAAAGAACTTAAATAAATATTTGTGGGAAACGAGTTTTCGTCATTGAAAATAATATGACTCATAATCAAATTTAAATATTTTCAAAATTATTTTTTTAATTTTCACACATACTTTTGTTTCTACAAAGAAAAAAAAACATACAAGAATAGACATGTAAGGAGTTGTTATACTTAAAATTTTTTCTTTTCCATTCTCTCACTGTTACGGAGTTTAGTCATATTTAAAAAAAATATTTTATTACAATGCAAATGAATTTCAAAACACCTTATAACTTTATCATACACCAAAGTAATAAATTCTATAAATTCAATAATTACTAATTTTGTGATTTGCAAGACAAGTAGAATTGTAAATGATGTTCTATATGTCTGAGGCTTTTAATAAGCTACTCCCAAAAAAGGTTTTAAAAACAATACAAGGCTATTACAAAAAAACAAATTAGATATAATCTATATTTTAAGAGTGTAATTATTACTACGGTTAATATAAACTCGTTGATGAAAAAAACTCAAAAAATTATATAATATTTTGTTATTAATTACGGTATTGAAGAATATATCTGAAAAGCGTAATTATTAACATAAATTCGCTGATGAAAAAACTCAAGCAATTATTTGATCTAATCTAATTCCGGTAATGAAAATATAAATAGTCACAGTTTGATTACCGCATTTTGTTCTCGAGGTTTCCAATATAAAATTAGTAAGCCTGTGAAAATTGAGTTTAACCTTTTCGCCGATAATCACCCTTGTAGTCGACCGAGCGACAGACGCAGTTGGCTGCGAACGATTCTTTTAGTCGGTCTTACAGTTTGATTCCATTTTTTACTGTAACTTAGCAATTGGCCATTACTATAATTTGACAAGGTGAGGTTGCGGGAATGTATCTCCGAATTGAAAAGATTAAGAAAACGTTATGAGATGGAGTTGTGGAAATTTTTGACAGATTTGTGATTTTCCTAATATAACCAAATTAGAATTACCTGTAAAAGTATCTTTAAAAAATTAAGTAATCCATGCCATCCTACAAATGATGCCATGCTATAAATTTTTTTAAAACAGATGCCATGCTACAAATTTTTTTAAAGTAATCTTTAAAAAAATTTGTAGCATGGCGTCGTAGGTAAGATATCAAGACAATAATTTGGGTTTACAATCATTCACTATGAAATACATTTATTAGGCACATTAATGATTTATTACTATATTTACGCTTTGCTTAATATATGTCACAATTAAATGAAATTACGTGATGTAGTATTATTTCTACTATCTTTAATTTCTTTGCCACGACCTAGATTTCGTTGTATTACAACATCTTCAGGTGGGATATTAGCAAAGATAGAGAAAGAAAGAGAAAGATCTTTGCTAATATCCCACCTGAAGATGTTGTAATACAACGAAACCTAGGTCGTGGTAAAGAAATTAAAGATAGTAGAAATAATACTACATCACGTAGTTTCATTTAATTGTGAATAATGAATACTTAACATATGTCTTTGTCGCACTGTTTAAAATTACAGAATATTCCAGAATAGATTCCAAAAAATATTGAATAAATTCTGTTCTCATTCATGAAACGAATATTACAAAATTAAAAGATACATCAACGATTAAACGATATTGCTTGTATATTTAAGAGCAAAGAAAAAAAATAAAATTTTGAGAAGGATTTCTTAAACGAATTTGTGATTTTACTTACTTCGAGTTTCTTTTTTGAGTGTTGGAATAATTTGAAAATTCGAATGGGCAATAATTGACAGGGAAAATATAAATTATTCGTCATAAAGTAATGCATGCTATGAGTACTTGGAAATTAATTCCAAGTTTTTATAATTTTTTTTATTTGTTACAATGCTTAATTAAAATTGTACTTAAAATTGTCACTCAAATTACAAAAATATAATATAAATTATAGCGTAGACTTTTTACATTAGCGGTTTTACAGCAAAAATACAGAATTCAAATAAAAATAGTAGTTATTTTAAATATAAATTACAAAATAAAACAACCTCAGAAATTTCAATACCTCTACTTTAAACGAAAAGGTTAGTTTGGTTCCTTTACAATTTATCTTAACAAAAATATATTTGTAGACATCTTTAGAGTAATTACATAGACTATAGCAATAGTAAAACATTTCATGGTTGATTAATTTTAAATAACTACTATTTTTATTTGAATTCTGTATTTTTGCTGTAAAACCTCTAATGTAAAAAGTCTACGCTATAGCATTATTTTATTTAGCATTATTTATTTATTAACTTTCGCAATTTTGTTATATAAATTATTATACACTTCTTTAATCTACTTAACAAAACGGTTAGTAGATAATTTGCAAGATAGTTTTGGACCATTCACAGCATTTAAATATACATACAAATGACAATTTTCTCTAAATAGTATACCGTACGTCCGAGCACACTCCGCAATTGTACGCCAAAATTGCGTTTTAATGTGCTCTTACTAACATAATTGCACGTAAATTCATAAAAATTATTTTATAATGTGTCTTTTATTATAGTTAATTTGGGAAATAGGTGATGGTGTAACTTATGTCTTATACACATAGAAGATATGGAGACCCCGTACGTTTATCACACTATCCGGAAAAAAACAATGCTATGTTTTTAGTGCTCCATACTTCACCTAAAGGCGGTACCCTTGAAAAATCACTTTCGTGTTAGTCCGTCTGTCTGCATAGCTATTTTTTCTTAAAAACGACTTGATGCATAAACTTTGGAAGCAAACCATCAATCAGATTTTTGTTCGATGTAGAAATTATATACGGAAATAATAGCTGTAATATAAATTATAATAAAGTAATAATAATAGTGCGATATTACACACTAAAAAGTTTAATCATGTGTAAAGTTATACGAAATATGTTAATGCTTATATACATTTTCAATTTCTGTTTGAATTCCAGGGGAGGTTACCTTAGTTTCCAAAAAGCAAATGCTTGATATAAAAAAGAAACTGAGAAAAATAAAACGAAATAGTAAAGTAAAACAGAAAGAGAAGTCTTGAACTTAACATAAGTTTAATTATTTGTAATATTGTCTAATACTTAGACCGTAAATGAAATACTCCTCCGCGCTGACTTTGAATCCATCGTAAACTATTTAGTCTGCAATAAAGTTTCTAATTAACAAGTAATGGAGTTAACTAGGTCGTATACTTGAAAAAAATACAGAACAACTAACGTTGTTTTAATTTAAAGTGGACGGCTTTAGCTTCGCTCGGTTCGAATAGATCCGTTAATTGTCTAGGCCCTCCTGCGTTAACTACAGCGTAGACGGAACTCGATCCACGGCGCGGAGCTGCGCTCGCTACGACTGCTACGCTATTGTTTAGCGCGTAACCGATGATCGATAGCCAGATTAACGTTCCGTAGTTTGGTTTGTTTGGTCAAATGTAAGAGATTGTTCGTGATAAATGTATGGCGGATTCTATTATTAGTGCGTTGTTGATGAATGGTGCCGAATAAATCTGCCACAAGCAATAATAAATGTCTGCGAAATACTTTCTGTCAGGGAGCGAGGCAATTTGGGGCGAACGTATGCCCGATTATTGCGATCGTGATAGCAGATAGTTTTATCTAATATAGTTTTTATAGAGTATTAATAGTATAAAGATATCTTCAGTCAAAAATAATATCCACATTACGTTACTATTAACATAAATAATGCTCATATATATGTTACTATTTTAATGTTAGAAATATTATACTGTAATATTATATCTTTAAATAATTTAGTAACTGAAGTGAAACAAAACGTTCTACGCTGAGGTGGTTTAATAGTAATTTACATCAAATATGATTTATATCCCATTTTATTAATAAATTATAGTTACGTGGTTACAATATTTTTGTTGAAAAAATATTGTGAACTGTCCAATAAGGCTTCGAAGGTAATATGTAATATGCTTGATACAAAATATGTTCGGCGACACTGACTTTCTAAGTTATGTATAAGCAAATGTAAAAAAATTAATATTAAGCGCATCAAATAAAAATGGTATTGCTGAGGCTTTATTTTTATACTCAACAATATAGTTGTATAAAAAATTATAGTTTAGGTGTCTTCAGTTAAAAATGGCATTAAACTTAGGAAGAAAGAAAATAAATCTGTTAAGCTGTTATAATGCAATAAGCTTAATCTACTTTTGAATCGAAACTTAGTTCGGAATGCTTTTCAAGCAAGCAGTTGTACTTTTAATTTATAAAAATTTCAAACTCAGCAGTCTATTTTTCGTTTATAATCAATGTATAGAGGTTATATAATATACAAAATATAATCTAAAAGATAACTATATTTAGTAAACTATATTATTACTTTATTATTGAATACATTTAGCGTTAATTTTGTACAAATTCATTATTCACAATTAAATGGAAGTACGTGATGTAGATTAAGATAGCAAAGATTCTATTTTTATCTTTACTAATAGCCCACCTGAAGATGTTGTAATACAACGAAACCTAGGTCGTGGTAAAGAACTTAAAGGTAGCAGAAACAATACTACATCACGTAGTTTCATTTAATTGTGTACTTTATTATTATTTTATCCTTATTGACAATCCCTTGTTTTTCCATATATGATCCTTCAACGTATTATGGAAAATAACCTTACAGATTGTTGCTTATGTCAGGTTGAATCGTACTCATGAAATCTTGCCAAAGTTGTTTATAAGATTTTTATTATATGACCCATAAGTTCTGTTTATAATTATCATTGCATGACATAATGTAGCAAAAATGTAACTATGAGCATTATTAGTTTAATAAAGTATGAACGATTAAGTTTATAACAGATAATTTGTACTAATTGTAGAAAACAAAGAAGATTATTGTAACAGAACAAGAATTACTAGTGACATGAAAAAAACAAACTGTGCTAAATGATTGCTTTATTTCAGAAAAATTAAGATAATATGTTCATAGCGTACTTTTTTTAATCTGTTTAGTTTATAAAGAAGGAACGTTAATACCAAATTAATTGCAAGCTACGCTTTCGATAAATTCCACTTGAACAAAATATTTCTAAACGATCATATATCAAAGAACATTCAAATATAACACATATATACGAATGTCTCACGATAACACGACTGTCAAAATCCCAGTCACCTCCGGCGTGAAAACGGTAAGCGGCCCAGATTATCTACAACCATATATATTGTCGCTTTGTGACATGTCATTTTTTTGTAACACCAACGACCATTCCCAATAGAGTGAAGTTGACGTCAATTACAAAGAGACAAAAGCACAGTAACCTAATAGTAAAATCGTGTGACTGACTGAAATCTCAAACGAGTTGTATGACGTGACGTGTGGACTTTTTTACTTCATTCATATTATTAAATGGCGTTCGTGTAACTAAATTACTTAACCTGTTTTTAGTGCTTCCATTTTAATGGAGAAGCGTGCTTTATTAACAGTTTTTAATTGACGTAGAATACATGGCGGTGTGAGCTTTTGGCGTGAATTTCATTTGTAATACAATATGTGTTAAAATTAAATTAAGTACAGAAACTTTATGAGATTGAGTTTTGTTACATTTTGCATTTTAATTCAGCTCTTAACTCAGAATACCTGAAATAAAATTGGGAAAGGTAACTTTTTTATTTTTTGTTTAAAATAATTTTTTTATGTTTTATTTTTCTTTTATTCAAACACGATATTAAGAAATTAAGTTTTTTTTCGGTTAGAATAAGACTTTAAAAACATTTTGTACTACTGTTTCCACTAGTTTACATAAAACTATATTTTATAACGTTTAACCACGAATTTATACAAAATTACTTTTTTTCCTTGCAAAGCGTGATTAATAACAAATATAATAAGTATACATGACAACAATATGTTAATTGAGTTTTAAATTGTATTTTGAATGCCATTGAAAAAATACATTTCATAAAAATAAATTATTTAAAAATATATTTATTAGACAAAATTATCTAGTTTTTTCATTTATAAGTTATATGCCATATAGTCCAGAGTATCAACAAACTGCTTAACTTGATAATGGTTCGAATTTTGGAGCCGATCTTGCAGAACTACTTACGTAAGGTCGTTGTTCACTGCTGACCATAGCAGGGACTAGATTTTATATATAACAGGGTCATATTATTTTATATATTGGTACTTCGAATATCCCGTTGAGTACCTACGCTGTGCCATAAACGATTATATGCTGGGAAGCCTCAGCGGTACGACAAAGCACGTGTTCACAGGACTTTTTGTCGACGAAGCTTTAAGCTTATCTGTTGGTTTATTGATAATAAAAGTGAAAACAGTAGTAACTTTCGCAATATCAAGTTTTAGACCGGACAAAATGGAAGCGTGGAACGTATTTTCTAATACATGATGTTATCTATGTACTATATGTTATATATGTAATGTCACTTACGTGTTGTGTTTATATACATACCTACGTGTAAAGTATTTAATGCCTATAAGTAATTTTGAGGTGCTGGATATGATATAATTTTTTTATTGCGTAAGGTTAAGACATGGAAAAACACAATGGCACCTAATTAAATGTGATAAAATTCCTTATAATACAACATTCATACTCACAATTTTTGCTTATACTCGCTTGTCGCGCCTCCATGCTTTAAAATCCATCATAATATATCAATTATCTAAAAGTGCTGTTTCGAAACTTTTTTAAGGAGTCAATGAAAATTCTCATTGACATCATATTTGACATCAAACAATTTCACAAATCAATTAATATTTTTAGAATATCTTGTACCGCTCTTTTGAGAGTAAACTGGAATACGTATTTATACCCTATACACAGAAGACAGAAGCAAATTTTAAATTTTTTAAACGTTTGTCCAAGACGTTTGAAATTGATTTCGGTAGATTCAATAAAAAACTAAGTCATTTTGTTTGATTAAATAACTGACAAAAAATAAATATTCATCTTTGATTTCTTAAACAAAATCTCATTTTGATGTCCAAGAACTTTAAAAAAGTTTACGAGACTATAAAATTTTGTTAAGTATATAAAAAAATTTTAAGACAGTTACAAACACGACATCCTTTCACTTATTTGTGAGCATGTTGATATTTCTTTTTTCTTTATTTCTCAAATTTAGAGCATTGTACTATAATTTAGATGAAATATATACTAGTATACTTCAGTCTCTTTTATACATTTCAAATAATAGGAAAGTTGAAATTAATTTCATTTTTCTTAAGTGAAAACATTTTCAACGATTAGCAAAGCAAGGACTATTTCTTAAACTTTAGGTGTTGCATCGAAATAAACTTTAGAAAACCTTTCGAAATCTACTTATACTTTTTGATGATACACGTATAAAAATACACACACACACACACACACACACACACACACACACACACATATATATATATATATATATATATATATGTATATATATATAAATTTCGAAAATGGTTGATTTCTTATTTAAAGTTTCTTTGTAGGCTTACAAATTTTTAAATTTCCTCAATTATTTTTGGTATCCGTATAACTAGTAACAACTTTTTATATAATTTTCCACTTAAAATTTGAAATGAACGCTAGATCGTCCTTAGTTTATTAGGAGTGTACCATTAATATATTTTAGTAGTCCAAATTAGAAACAGCTGCATTTTGAGTATTAGGCACAAATAATCTATTTTTACATTGAGGACAAAGCTGAAATAATAAATTTATGACTGTTTTCAAGCCTCTTTCAATCTTTATTTTTGCATTCTTGGATATTACATTATTTCTTGAACTATTTGTTTATTTTTTAATTTAGGTTAAATTATTTTAAATTACCATCTTTTTTCAAGTTTAGTCAATATTTTAATACAAAGAAAATTATTTATAATATATGTTTATCTGAAGTAATATGACATGTCTTGTTTTTGAACAGTTTTATTTCTAATGAAAATTGATCAGATCAACGACATAAATAGTAAACGCGCTTTTAGAAATCATAAAAAAATTAGTTGTAAAAATATGAGTACACTGGCTGTATTCAATTCCATTCAAAAACAAAACATATCCTCGGTCTGTAAATGGACATTAAGGACGTTTCGTACAAAATCTCCATCATCATTTGGTACTTCCGTTAATATCCTCATTTACATTTTTCGACCCAAAACTCTAAGCTAATAAACAACTTAATATCTTGCATATTATTTACCGAATACCAGTTTTATGTTTTCAGTTACGCGGTACTAAACTAGATTTTCCACAACTTCATCAACGGCGCGGAAGCACTGCGTCGTGGCTTAGGCCCTCGACGTTACTTCTCGCCGGATTATTCTGACCGTAATTATGAAAGAAGGTACGTTCGCCCGTAGTTAATGAGTATTATCTAATTCTCCGGACCGCCCCCGGCCGGTTTTGTTTACTGACCACTAAAACTAAAAGGGCCTCCGTCATCGCACGGTCTTAATACTTAATTATATTCGTTAATTAAAACAAAGACGATATTAAAACGCGTTATAAAATTAAGCGATTATTGCCTTTTGTTTTGGTGTGTGGTAATTTATGTTCGAACCCTTTTATGTGTCTACTACCTTGTGTGATATCAGAATGAAAAATTTAATTTCAGCAAAGTTCTAATTTGATAATAAAGTATTTAAATTCAAATGTATGCGTATTTTTAGACAATGTAATTAATATCGGTAAATGTATATACTGTCACTGGGTACTATTGATGGTTGAGAAAAGAATAGAATTTAAAATCAAACAAAGGATATTCGAACTACATGATCGGTGATAAGTTAGTTTGGAAAAATATTTCATTTCAGCTCCCAATATTTCTTTCCGTTTCTCAAATTTTACTATCCGTTAAAAAAATTTAACATCCTTTTTCCAAATCGTACATTTTTAAATATGTTTATGATCTTATTTTGAAGTCTTTGTCTTCAATATTTCTTTCCCCGTTTTTCTAAATTTTTACCAATTTTCCAAACGTTTACGATATGCATTAATTTAATTTACTCAGTCAATTGATATCAAACTAAATGTTGTTCATAGCCGCCCAAAACTCTGTATAATTCGGCATTAAAGTGATAAGAAAAATACTTTAAATTATTGGAAAATCACAAACTTATTCCATCCATGACTTTTTCCTGATTATATTTCGTTTTTAGGTTAAAGGTAATAATCATACGCATTAACAAATAAAACATTCTTATCTTTAGAGCGCAATGTGAGGCCGAGTGGAAATAAATTTTTTGATTGATTTGTCCAGTAAATATATTTAATTCAATTCAATTCAACCCATTACAAAGAACAGCAAGCAATAAATTCTAAAACTGAGGAAAATGCACGTTTACACAATTTTTTTATTAAATATGATAAAAAATTACGTCTCGTATTAGCTTTCATATTTGACAACAATATTTCCTTTATAATTTAAAATTAATATTTTCATGTCTTCTTACCTTTTCTTTAAATAATTTTACGTGTAGTTCCATCAAAAACGTAACTTACAAGATTGAAAATTGTTATCAGTGTATTTTATATTTTTTACAGTGCATGAGATTGCTTGCTTAGCTATATGTTTGTGATTTTACTTAAATTATAAAGTAAGTAGAAAGTTTCATAAGAAAATTAATATATTATTATACGAATGACATCTTTTCCGACACAATGCCGTTTGAATAAAAACTAAAAATAAATATGGTTCAACTTTGAAGTTTTTGCACCAATTTTCAAAATTATGACGCATGAAATGTTTGGAAAACGTAGTTATTTTCAGTCCAAATTATGCCTTAAAATTATATTATAATTATTATTATATTATTATTATTATAGATTAAACGCATACAGCAAAAGGTTATCGCATGTTATGTTCTTTGATAAAAAATTAAGTTCTAAATTAAGGAGATAGACATTTTTTATTTCAAAACGCAACGACTCTATTCGAATATCACAAAAATGCTTTAAATACAAAAAAATATATCGCATAAGTGTGCGTTTACGAGAGCTCACTTTCAAGAAGCTCACTTCTGGTTAAAGTACAGAATAAAAATCTTTCTTGATAGATATCCTAGCTATATTATTCAAATATAAATAAAGACAATGTCATTAAGCTTGATTATTCGATGAAATTGGATTTGTACCTAAAAAAAATTTGCTTTAAATACAAAAAAGATATCATATAAAAATGCGTTTACGAAAGCTGATTGCCAAAATAGCTCTAACAATATTTGTACTCAAGGCTGACTAGTTTAGGTACAGAATAAAGATTTTCCTTAGTACGAATCCTAGCAATATTTTTCAAACATCAATAAAAATAATCGCATTAAGCATGACTATGTGAGCAGATTTATTATTTGAATTTCAAACCAAACGAGCAAAGCTTACTGAGCATAACCGGTTTCTATCAGCAATTCATTAAGAAAATATCAGCAAACAGATTGATGAATGGCAACAGACGATGAAAAATTGATCGTCCACAATAATATCGAGTATAAGCGATCGCGGGAAAGTATGGCATACCACCATAAATCATTTTAAAAGCAAGGTTTCTTTCAATCAGGGTGATGCTTTCAATTTAATGCTGTTGGAAAGATATGCTTTATTAGCTGCTTTTGCCGAATATTGTTACAAATATTAACTAAAATGCACAGTATAGTCAAATGGGAAAATTAAATTCCAAGCTGTATGAAAAATATCCAAACTATATATAAATCATATATTTTTTTATGATAGTGTCTAATCGTATGTAATTC
Source organism: Druceiella hillmani (assembly GCA_039881145.1). NCBI lineage: Eukaryota > Metazoa > Arthropoda > Insecta > Lepidoptera > Hepialidae > Druceiella > Druceiella hillmani. The sequence goes on from JAYKKI010000001.1 coordinate 27,630,486, forward strand.
CATTTTTGAAAGTAATGAACTTATGGGAATGTTTAGCCGCATAATAGGTTAACGAGCATGGGAAAAACTATCTTAAGGGGTTTAACTTATTTCCTAACCTACATTTTATTTAAAATTTTACCCCTTAAGATTTTCACTTGATTGATTTTATCGAGACCAGATATTCTTTAGATTTTCCGTTTGTTTCAAAATTATTGAATTATTTTATATTACACTTTAAAATTGTTCCATTCTACACTTGAAATAAAATATCGAACGTCATTTTGAGAAAAATTATTTTTCAGAATATTGTTTGATCTATATTTTTTTTAATAAATCTTTAGGAAGGTACAAGAAAAATGAACGAAACAGCCAACATATATTTAAGAGAATATATATTGCTTCATAAAAAATGTCTTTTATTTATGCATACAGCCTTAGCCAAAAGTATTCAGCAACTCTATAATATGGTTATAGTTAAATGTAATATTATTAATCAGTACTTTCAAAGGCTAGTATTAACATCAGAAAAAGTCATCATTACAGACAAACATTATGTTTTATGTCTATAATAACCACAAAACTAGAAAATTTCATTTTCTGGAAAACGATTCATGGTCTGGCGTCGTTGTGTGAACAACATTTTTTGTCTCATTACTATTTAATCAATGTTATTCGATTATTATTTATTTAATGATACCAAATAATGTGAATTTAGTGAAACAGAACGATTTAAATGCAGTTTCCTTAAAAACAAGGAAAGTATCAAGTGATAATTTTAAAACTTGTAAAATATTCTAAATAAATATGCCATACAAAAAGGAAAATAAAAACGTTTTGCAACGTCAAAAAAGAGCTACTAAACCGGTTACAAAAAAGCTAAGAAAAACCAAAAATGTATCCGCAAGTCTCTCAAGCAAGAAATAATTATATATTAGTTGGTGGGCTGTCGGGAGAAATGGGAACGCCTATCAGCGCTCGAACGACGAGACGATAACTTGCAGTGGGCTTGAACGACTACAAAGCGAGAAAGACGTAGTTCTTAGAGAGTAGAAAAGTTTTCATCGAGTGGGCTCTGCAGCACATACACATTTAAATTACATATCTTACAGTGTGACCAGTCGTCTGTAGTTGGTACTAGTGGTTAGTAAACTATAGGTAAGCGTTGTCAAATTTTGTGTATAAAATTCTTGAACCTTTTCATATTACAGGTTGCAACTGATCCATTTCTTAACCTTTACAAGGTTTAAACAAGCTTCAAAAAAAAACTAAAAATACGAGAAATTTAATGAATATTGTTGTAGTCAAAAAATAGTATAAGGGTGTTTATTTGGTCAATGCTTTATAAAATCCCCACGGAGTTATAAGCTAACTCTCTGAGTTATTTAGCATTTCATATCAACCAAATTTACGATCCTTTAGGAAAACTTTTCGTTACAAAAATCATGGGTCATTCCAAACAAGTACCCCTATAACTGCCGTTGCTGACGATGTAAAGAGATGAGGGCAGGCACGTAAACTGTTAATAGTATTACCTTCAATAAAGCACCTGCCAATGTCATTTTTATATCCGGGACATTATCCGAGTTATGATTTCAGCAAATAAAGCCGATTATTATAGATTTTTTATTATTTCTTACAGTTATTATCAATTTAAAATATGATCGACGTACCTGGCGTTTGGGTCGGTTCTCCAAATGACCGAATGTGCGTAAATGTTTAATGTGTTCCATAGCTTCTTTTAAGCAGTCAGCACTTAATTTTGTGTTAAAATATTCCATTGACTATTAACGTTTCATACCTATCTAAACTTGTTGTGCGATATATGCTGAATACGCGGAAATGAATGTATGTGATTTTGTAGTTGTTATCGAAAAACAGTTCATTATATAAGATCATATATGAGCAAAGTGAGAGTGTGTGTATATGTGTTCAAGTGATACTGAGTATTCTGAAAATTGATAATATTAAGCGATGCAGGATTGGTCCTTAAACATTTATTATTAAATATTATAATATTTGTAAAATATTGTCCAGTAAAGTAATGAATAGTATTTTATTCAAAATCAATTTGAAGATGCAAGTGAACTAATTAAATATTACACAATAAAACCATAAAAACTATTGTAATAAATCGACTCTAGTTACTTGAACTGGACTTTCCTATATACGAAATATCTTCGGTAGCCTTTCATCCTGCACTGTATTTGAAAAATCATCAGAGAAACTATTTTAACCCAAAAGACTCCAATAATCTAGTAGAGAAAGTAAGTAATCTACAAAAAATTACGTTTATAGGGTTTCTCGATCTGTGGAAAATAGATAATTACTTGGAAATTTTTTTTAGAAGGATAATGTCTATAGCATAATAAAAAGCAAAATAGAGACTATTTAAGGGAAATCCGCTAGAATACATAATTATTAGTGCAGCTAGTACCCAACCAAAACATAAACAATTCAAAATTTTCAATAAATTTTACAAAATATAACTGGTTCCATGTTCTTAAATGTCTCAGGGGGGGCATTGGCAAAATATTTCTTCAAAATTTATTATTAGCTAGTTTATGGAAAGATCGCCACTTATGGTATCTCAGCTGCCTTGATAAATGGCAGTAAGGCCAGCTTATTCTGCTTTTAAATTGCATTTAAATTTGATGCATGTGGAGACACGTCTGTGTAACTTTTAAAAGAAGAGTAATATAGCACAGCTCTTGAAGGAAACAAAACTTACAACATAGGATGAATACACAATGACCCATAGAGAAGAAAAATAAGCTGTCCATAGAGCTCCGAAAGGTAAAAGAAAAAATATATTCTGATGGGAGGTGTCACAGTTGTCTTGGCTTCAGTCTTTCAGCAAACCTTGCCAGACGTACCAATGGGAACGACAGCCACTGAAGTGAGATAATGTTCGAAATCATTCTATTTAGGCCTCATATTCAAAAGCTCACTATAAATACAAACATGAAAGTGCTATTAATAGATTACCGCTAACTAGTTTGCATAAATTATACTTAAAATGGGAAATTAACATCACACTACAGTTGATGGTAAAATCATAATACCAAAAAGTCTGGTCCAGTAATGGCATCTCTTGCAGATCTAACCACCAACATTTACTTTAATATCACCAATATCAAGGTAGGGCATATAAGTTGGTTGTGCGAATGTGGGATTTTAACTCCCAAACATATCAAAGTGGCTAATATAATGACATTTTGATAAGTCAATTTGATGAGAAGGCAGTTCCATATAAATCTATAGACTCAGATGTATATATCAATGATGCTGAAAATTATTCAGTCAATTTTTTAAATACGCTTATCTCACCAGATAAGTGTATTTAAACGCAGCCAGTCTCCATCCTTTTAATCTCATTATTTATATTAGCGTACCTGTTATGTTATTGAGAAACTTAAACGCTCCAAAATTATGATATTGCATCAGATTGCAAGCACTAGCTCTCCGTCGAAATGTTGTCAAGCCGCAGTGAGGGGATGTAGTTTTTATCAAGGTGATATAGTTTTTGATGCCATTAGAATACTTGTTTGACCTTCACCATGACCCCAGACAAGTTATAATGACAGATATTGAAAATGAGGGAGTAAACCTGAGAAAGGTTGCCTTTCTCACACAATTTCATGTCAAGTGACCGCGAGTAAGTACTACGAACACTCAGCTTCCTGCACATGGAAGCCGTGCCATAAACGTTTGCAAAGAAGTCTTCAATTAATATCTCTCGAGGTAAACTAACACATAAATTAGATATACGAATCCATACAAGGCCATAGAAAATAGCTAGGATACCAATATTTACAATTTGTGTATACATATTCTTAGGTTTGTTATGAACCAAAAGTAGTGTAATAAATTCATTATGATATTTTCGGCTCCTGAACCGAAAACCATTTTTTCCACATCAGGCATCTCAGTAAATCTTTACATTTTGCTTATATTTATTTTTCTATGCCCTTCATTTTCATGAACTTTATGTTAAACTATTCAATCATTTTCACATCACGATAACGGCAACAAATGCCCATTCAGAACAATTAGGCACGAACAAGTATAAAACAATTAACAACCATATTTATACAGATTAACCAAATTCGTTGATCAAAGTTAAAGATTATTGTTACTCTTATCAATATGTTTTCCAAAACTCTCTATCTCAATATTTTAAATGCATTCCTCCTATATTTATGTTAACGTTCGGTGTACTAACACGTATACTCAATATTCAGCTTTTGCGGTGAAAATAAAAAAACCTAATATTAATTTCCTGGTGATTTCCGGTAGGTAATATTGCGTGGAATGGAAAATAGATGGGACAGTTTCCGTCACAGGAGATCAGACCGTTGGCTTGAAATGAAAATCAACAGTAATAAAATAGCAGGAAATGAACAATTTATGCCATTGTTCTCAGTTTTAATGGGGAATGGAAATTTTTCATTTGCAATATTTTTTATTATGAATATATCCGATCTTGTATCATAGTGGTTGTTTTTTTATAATAACTTACCAGATAATGGAATTGAGTCAAGAACAAACAAAATTTGATAAAATTAAAATAATGCTAAATTTATTTTGCTAAATATTTCTCGAAGTTAATTGTGAGTTGGTTGACCGCTCTTCAATAGGTTGCAGGATTTTACATCAGCGACGATAATCGTGTACAAATTAGCAAATGTACAAACTTACAAAAACAATGGTTTTATGATCAATATCAGGTGATACATAATCAGCCTCGAGGATGAACATTGAATTGTTGAAAATGAAAAAAGAAAACCGACCATTTAATCAGTTTCCAGTATTATAATATATATATATATGTATATATATATATATATATATATATATATATATATATATGTGTGTGTGTGTGTATATATAAAGTTTGTGCGCCACATCCACGCAAAATGCATAGTCACATCCAAAAACGACGACAATCGATTCATTATGTAATACAAGCTAATTTTGGCGTACAAACTTCTGCGCGTCGTTCACGGGGGCTGATTTAACACAGCCTATATGTTAATTCCGACTATAGTTTTTCTATATTCCTTTTTTCAAAATCTTTTAGCGTTTAGTAGCAATATCGTAACTGAGTTAAGAAAGTGAGTAAACTTGTATGCTACCCCTGCTATTCAACACGTTCGGATTTGGGTGTTTGTTTTTGAAGAATAACGATAGATAGATACGAAGGCGTCACGTGAACCTGGTATTAAGATAATCTGTAAATTTTAGAAAATTTTGAAAAATAGTAAACTAATCACACAGTCACGATTGTTTATGAAATTGGATGAAGATTTGTTTAACGTATAAATACGCCCAAATTTCTGGAACGGAAAAAGAAAAATTACCTGTATTTCGAATACTTTATAATTATAATATTTAATTTACTACAATTTTGATTTGCTTAAATAATTCGCTTGAAGCCTAATCAAATTAGGAACAAGACAAAGTCTTTATTTCGAAATGGAAAGTTAGTTAGTTTTTCGATGAAGTAATCTAGCCACTAAACGCTTATGCAAGTAGCCGGAAAATATGACTAACGTGATTTAGTCCAGTTATGTGCCTATGACTAGGTACAATTCGCATGAGATGAGCAAGCGGCGTGAAATTCCACGCGAGTGGTTTTCGACAAAGCCTAGGCCACGATGCAGCAGTATCGTTAGCCGTAATCAGGCAGTGAATAGTCACGACGTCGCCGGTCATTGAATGTGGTTATTCATTGCCATTGGTATCACTAAGTTTTTGGAAGAAATCGATATTTTTTTATTGTGGAGTCATCTAAATGGTGTACTCCTTTTATCCAGTACTATGGATAAAAATTTGTTCTTTCCCTATTTTCAGGAAATTCTTAAATAGTTCTGGTTCTATCGTGAAAAACTTTAGTGTTAATACACAAGCATATACACAGTTGTTACACCGCTGATTTACCTTGTATGAATAAATGGTACCTAAAATTACGGGGCGTTGATAATAAGCAATATATGGTTTTGTTACATATTGATACACGTATTTCTTTTGCAATTCAGTGAGAGTTGCGTTAAAATGCTTGAAAAATAAAATTTAAAATATTATTTTTATCCAGTTTAAGTTACTTTAAGATGCACACATATATATATATATATATATATATATATATATATATATATATATATATATATATATATACGACTATATTTTATTTATACAACGTAATGCAATGCAATAAAATAAGGGTGTTAGGGCTGGTAGTTTTGGCATTTGTTTATATATATCGTTCAGTTAAAATGCTACTTGCATTGCTCTTGTTAAGTAAGATCTACCTCGGTGGACAATATCCGTTTTGATATCAAATTTAATGTCAGTCTGTCAATATCATAAAGCCACGGCTGGACGTAAAATTTTAATATCTTCATTTATTAGATAGTGAGCGAGCGTGCAGTTGAAGGGTTATTAGTGTAGCTTTACGATAAGAACATAAAAATGAACATCGCGGTTGCGGCTTTACCTATTTTAATTACTTTTATGTATTTATGAGTCTTTATGAACTTTGGGTTTACAACGTTTGCAGAGTAAAGACAGATTTAGACAATACGACTTATCTACTAACTAAGAAGTTATACGAATACTTTGTAAAAATAATTCAACGAGTCTTTTTAGGGTTTTGGTATAAAATTTATAACACAAAGCATTAATGAATCCGTAATGTATCGGTATGTCCATTTAGTATTCATACCTATTTTTTTTCAATACTTTTGGAACTATTTGAATTAAATATAGAAAAAAGTTTTAGAGTTTTTTATCCATGTGTATTCAGTATTAAAGATTAATTTTATTTTATTTTCATCCACGATTTTAAGTTGTCGTTTTCATAAAATCATCTCTTAGAGTCTTTGTAATGTCGGGGTGTAAAAAGAAATCTTTATTTTCAAAAATATCAGAAAAATCATAATGAGGGTATCAAAGCCAAGTCAAGGCATTCAGAGAGCCAATTTTCTTCGGTAATGTAATTTCTAACCAACATCGGTTGAACTCGTTTTCCCAATGGATAATAAGATATGCCTTTATATGCTACGCGCGATGATTATTTAGTTATTGAGATAATTTTCTCTCTCTTCTCTAATTTTCTTCTTAATTCTCTCTACGGAGGTTAATTTGAATGCTACATAACTTTTCAAACACTTGGAAGCATGTATATCGATACCGGTGACATTTTCTTACTGATTATGCAGTACGATATATCACTCTTTTTTATAATTTTAATTACTAATAATATAGTATTAACTACAAAAATTTCTAGGAATTATTTATTACACTTACATGAAATAATCACGTCTATACTATGGTATTTGCTAATGTATGTACGGTCATGAAGTGTTTTTTTCTAATACTTTACATGTAAATTAACTAAGTAAAAGAAACAGAGATATTAGATCGTTCGATAAACAAGAAGACGCTTTCAAGGAACAGAGTTTGTAACGTGACTTTTAATGGTTAGTTAAAGTGAACTTATCTTAATATTCCATTATATCAATAAAATGAATTTAATAGTTTGATGTGAAATTTTTTTTACGGGTGATGTCTACTTCTATAGCGATTATTTTTTCTTCCTTTTTTAAACGTCTAGTTTGCATTCTTCGACTCATTCTTCTGAAGTCATTAATTCGAGCAGCTGCTCGCACGTTGAAAGCAACGAATTAGATATAGCTTTCTATATTATAAAGGGATTTTTAACATCATTGTGATATAATTAACTCGTTACAGTTCTTGATTGCAAAATACCACGCTATTTCCTTTTCGTATTTTATTATTGGTTACTTCGTCTGCGACTTCGTTTGCGCGCGAGCCTTTAGATAATATTTTTCAGCCGATTTTGTGTATAAAACACGTAACAACATTTAATGTAAAAATTATAAATGTAAATTCCTTTAAGTTAATTTGCAAACACTTTGTATTGAAAAGCCAACTTGCAAAATTTTCTTTTTAGTTGGTCGGTTATGATAAAACATAGAAATCGTTTTAGCTTTTCTTGCGTAATGTGCGAACAAAAAACAGGCTGATAGGCAAATGTACAAAAATCTCAAAAACAATATTTTTGTGTTCCATGAACTTTGCTATGTTCCGAAACATATTTTTTGTGAATACCTTAAATGTACAGTTACTCTAATTTTACAGTTTTATGATATGTATAAACAACAAAGTACGTAGCCATCAAATTAACGTAGCCCAGTAGTAAATGTACCAAATTAATTAAATTATAAATATTGACAACATATTCAAATTGAAGAAAAAGGTAAGCTTGTAACGAATACATACAACATTGACCGACAAAATTCCCAAAAATAAAATTTTGGTGTTCTACTACTTTTGTTACGTATACTAAATAATTTTCTTATGAATATCTTTAACATAGAGACTGGTAATTTTATTCTTTTCTTATAAGTATATGCAATAAAGTACGAAACAACCAAATTTATATACCCTTGTACTAAATCTACCGAAGTAATTAAATTGCCAATATTAATAACAGATTAAAATTTTAAATAAATAGAGTCAACAAAGTAAGCTGATATCGAATGTAAATAACATTGAAAGATTATATGTGCGCAACATGCCTGAAAAGAACGTCTACCTTCATGTGTCTGCCATCATTTAGATTGCTTATTTAAGGGTCCACACCCTCCGTCCACCTCGGACCATGCCTATTTCGCTAACGTATTCCCTGGCGGAAAATTTCGATGAAAGATTTAAAATACATGTAGCGCCATTTTTAAAGACATTTGAATAGTATACTCCATTACTAAGAGCCGAGTAGTTACACAATTCTTTGTTCTTGTTCCACTAATGTAATGTAAATTATTTTTTGAAAATATTAAATTTGCATATCTTCCAACTGAGTGACCCGATTCCAATAAACTAAAAACTGAATGTTACTTTAAGACGACCCCTATTTTTCAAAAAAATTGCATTTGAATTGAGTTTGTTGTTTTTATGTGATGCTTATTCAAACCAACACATAAAGAGCTACAAATCCCAAAAACAATATTTTTGAGATCTGTTACTGTTATTATGTGTCCCTAAACCATTTTTTCGTAAATATCTTCAGTGTTTTGTATATTGAAGATATAGGCAATTTGTGGTTTTATTATATATATATATATATATATATATATATATATATATATATATATATATATATATGGATGTAGACAAATATCCAACAAGAAATGGGAAAAATTACTTTATCTTTGTATTTTCAGATCTAAATCATATTCAAAATTATTTTAATCTCAAAGTCCGAGAGTGCAACATGTACATTTTCGTATTAATAGACTTAACAGTATTTATATGCCTTATAAAATATGAAATGTATATGTATAGAAGTATTTCATCAAGATATGTTTATTTTTATTTTAATAAAGTAAAGAAAGGACATTTTAAACATATTGTTTACTTCCTTTGGGAATACTACAATAATTTAGTAATGCAACCATCGTTTATAAAATGCAATCAACGTACAATATAAAATGCAAATGCTGTGCTGTAATCCCTTAAAGTAATCAAAAATATTACCTGAATAAACATAGAAAAAAAATAAACAGTTAGATTAGTACGCTTTTTTCGAAAATTGGGTTTTTGTGTAATGTCGATTAACGAAAATAGATACACTGGAAGAGGTTCTTACTACTATATCTATAAAGTATATTAAAGTTTACAGCCTTTTAAGAGAATTACTGTGTAATGTTAAATGTGAAATTCTAATTGCTCATATGCTTCAAGAAAGATTTAAACACTTGTTAGTGCATACTGATATATAATGTTCCATGAGGAAATTTCGCAGTTATTGCAATCTAACAATTTATATCTGACAGCATTTATAACCGAAATCATGTAAGTGTAGTCGTTATAAATATTACTGTTTAATTAAGAATATGAACTTGAAAAAAGTATTATGGTCAAACATATAAAATAAACCGAAATGTCTTTTTGTAATTATTGTTTTTTACACTATTCTGAACCGGTGATATAAGCGATTTCTATATTTCCGTTAAAAATTACAATGAACGTACAAAAAAAAAATTCGAAGTAAAAAGTTTACAAACATTCAAAAGTTCGAAATGAAAATTCTAAGTACAACAGTGAGAGGAGATTTCATTTAAATAAAATTTGTACAATAAATATTACTTCATTTAGGGAGATGCCTCATTACGAAATTTCGGCTCAACCGACAACTCGGTTCAAAGCCTTATCAATCGCTGCTGCTCGCACATTGAAGCCTCAGATAGATTTAATTTAATGAAGTAAACGCTAATCTCCCTTACTTATCTCAATCGCCCGAAGCTAAAACCCTTTCGCTTAATAGCATAATCATACTTTGTCGAAATATTGTACAAATTTCATCTTAAAATGAGTAATTTAACAAAGATAACACAAATTCATTCAATAATGTAATTTAGAATCAACAAAATTGTTAAGGAATTTCTCAGCATTCAAAACTGAGGAATAAGATTAAAAGTCTGTTTCAACGTCATACATATCTTAGTGACTGCAATGAGAAATATATCGACGAAGGTAAATTCGATGTATACATATCTCGGCGAAATGTTCAGATACTCGAAGAGGCTAAAAATCTATAACATAATTATAAATCTGATAATTTATGTATCATTATTATTTTATATAATGTAGCAGATTATTGAATGAATGTATTCAAAAGAGTACCGTTATTAAATTTTAAAAACATTGGGTGTTTATATAATCAAAAGTTAAGCCCTATTTTCTTGGGTGGAGAAAACAAATACTACGAATATTTCGAATACTTTTTAATTACACCTTTAATATGTTAATCAATGCTTGAAACTGTATAGACTAACAATTTTTTAATAATTATCACTTTGATTTATTTAGATAATTTATACTTGTTAACTATCCGTGCTTTCGTAATCATTATTTGCTATATGCCGACTTTCTACGGTATACAACTGTCTCGTGATTGCGATTGCATCAGAGTGTGATTTTTTGTAATGAATAAGGATGATGTTCTTAAAATATATCATGGTTACGTGTTATTGAATTTATTGAATTGTATTACTATTGTTATCGCCATAAATATTACGTTTCCATAACTGTAAGTAAATGAAAAAAAACGTAATAAATATTTATTTCAACCTTAATAAAATTACAATCCAGCCAAATTCTTTATTTTCAGCTGGAAAATTTAGTTATCCAAAGAGATAATCCATCGATTAAACGCAAGTATGCAATAAATATGATTAACTTGATTTAACCGTGTTACGTGCTTATGATTTGGCACAATTCGCACGAGACAAGTAATCGGCCTGAAATTCCAGGCGAGTGGCTTCCAATAAAGCCAAGGCCATGATGCAATGATATCGCGTGTCGGGATCGGGCCGTGAATAGTCATGATGCCACCAGCTATTGAATTTAGTTATATATTGCCATGGGTGCTAAGAATATATTATAGATAAATAGCGACAGAATTATTTGGAAGAAATCGACTTCTTTTTCAATGTCGGTAGTTTTAATGGTGACTGGGATCAATTCATAGAGTTTAAACTTTTCTTTTCGAAAGACAGAGACTTTAAATTTCAAATTGTATAATCATTTCTTCAATTCAATATTATTTGAAAATTATAAATTTCATGATCCCATGATTTCCAGTTTATCTCGAATGTACTCGTTTAATTATGAAAAAATGATATCGATGTTTGGTTTTTTGAGCATCCTCTGCGTTTTAAGCATGTACTATCAAAAAGAAAGGCGCATGTCAAAATATAACAATAAACAATTTGAATATCGTGTGAATTTTAATATATGATTGAAATGCCTATAATAGACAGAAAATACAATAGATATTGTTTCAAAAGGAAGAAAATTGCGCTATATTTCACAAGAAATACAGTGCAATTTTCTGTGAACTCAAGTTCTAGTTTTTCGTATATAACATTTAACTAGATACTCAGTAACTTAGATTATAGCAGTTACGTAAATGGTAAAAGAAAAACAATTTTATTAACTCAAAACTGTGAACAAAAGCTAGGCGAATTTATGTATTATGTAACACTCATGAAGAAAACACATAAAATGTAAAGAAGTAAAAAAAGTTGGCACTAACTTTTCCGCATTAAATAAGCATAATTATAAAATGTTCTGTGAATATAATGAAGATATATGTATATATATATATATATATATATATATATATACATATATATTTATATATATATTCGACTGCTTATATGTATTCATATTTTTGATGCATTAATTGCAAAATAGGATTATTTCCTTTTTACTGGGTTATATAACTGCAAGTTAAGTCATCTACAACATTTTTTTTAGATATGAGATAGATGAAATATTTATTTAATTTCTGTTAAGAGAGATTCAAACGTAGCCAACAGTGAATAATAAGAAAATGAATAATAATAACACTGTCACGTTTCCTGAGACAGTTTTTTATGTTTTATTAATTTAGCACTTTTTCTAATCGCCACTGGAATCGAATTCGCATTAGTTTCATTTCCTGAATATCTGTATATTGTCAATATAAATACTGATGTGTATACAAAATATAAAGGACAATTGTTTTTACTTTGGAGAGTAGGTCCACCACGAATTGTAACGGACATGGATGAAAAATACCTCACTTTGAATTATACCATTTGAATATCTCAATTCTCTAACAGGAATGTGGAGATATCTGTCACTGAAAAGTGGATTATGCTGTTGATAAATATATGGTTTTACCAATTCAAGTAACTGTTATCATTATAATTAATTCCATGTTACTATTAGGTTTATTAAGTTTATTCCCAAATAAAAGGGAAATCACTACTATGTAAAGGACTTCGTGTGATTCAATATAATGTAAAAAAGGAAAAATTTATTTTGCCTTAAAGAGTTGCGTCCAAGTCGAGCGAGTGTGGGCGAGAAAGCACGAAATTATTCTTCACTCTTTGAACTAGTTCATAGAAAATATCTTTTACTTAAGTAAAAGCAGCTACGAAAGAGCAGCAGTTTGAAAAGTATTCATTTTTGCTAATTTATATTATGAACACCTTTATAAATGAACGAGCCATTTTGAATTTGAAGCACTTTATAATATAAAAACTTACAGAGTTCATTACAAAAATATGGCAATAAACATAATACACAAAACCTTCCTTACAACGCACATGCGCATTCGAGATGTTAAAAGCAATATGCAATTGTCACGCACAAAAAGGCACTACAGATATATTTGTTCATTTGCTTAAATATTAATACACATTAACCTCTTGAGAAATTCAATCACTCATAACTTGGGCACATATCTACAAATATCTCAGACAAAGCATTTTGCGCAAATAGCGTTGAAATTTGACGGTACAATTGACACGTTGCTTATTTTCAGACATCGTAGCTTCCATTTTAGTGAAACAACAATAGCCACCGAATTCAATAACAATCGCAAAACACAAGACGAATTTTATGTCATCTGATTGAAGTTTTCGAGTCGTCAAGAACGCTATTCACTAGCTAGACAATCTGACAATAGCTATAGATAAATGGAGGGAATAACTCATGATATATTGCTATAAGAATGGCAAAAGCAACATAATAATAATTATGAAAATGCGCAGATGCACGTTTTCATAGATGTTATCCGTCAAACACTTGGAACGTTTTTTGATGGAAATATAGCGAAGGAAAAAACGGAATGCACCTGACGAAACGTCAACGTCAGGTTAACATCATGAACTTAAATGTGTTATCTACTTTTTCGATCTGATTTCGTGATTCCGATTAGAATTTACTACAATTTTTTTTGCAGATATTTGTTACTAAGACATTTTTTAGGGCATATTTGATTTACATCCGCTTAGTTTTAGGTGGTCCGTAAGAAATAACTCATTTTTAGAAGAAAATATTGTAGCGTATGTGTTATTTCACCGGTTAAGAAAATTACGTAAAATATAATTCTATGTAATTAATATTTTACGTAATTTTCTTAACCGGTGAAGTAAGAGTACCCTAAAGGTACAAGGCAGAATTGTAGAGCGGTAAATTTACAAACGCACGAAAAGTTTTAAATGTGAAATCTAAGCGCGACGTACGACTGAAACTTTTCTTTGCAGGAAAATTTCGACAATAAACATTACTTGGTTCGGAGAGATGCCTCATTACGATATTCCGGTACAACAAACAACTCGGTTCAAAGCCCTGTCAATCCGTGCTACTCGCATATTGAAGCCTCAGTAAGATTTAATTTATTGAAGTAAATGCTAATCTCTCTTACTTATTTCAATTGCCTGGAGCTAAAAACCTCTCCACCTAATAGAATAATCATACTTTGTCGAAATATTTCACAAATTTCATTTCAAAACGAGTGATTTAACAAAGGTAATACAAAATTTATTCAACAATGTAATTTAGAGTTAACAAAATTATTGAAGAAATCCTCAGCATTCGAAGGTATGAAATAAGATTAAGCAGCTCTATCTACATTACACGTGTATAAATATATAATCGAATTTAATTTGAAATGTAACGATAATGGTATGTTCGATATGTACATTTCCATCCGAATCTCTCAGATTGAAATAGACTAATGGTTTATTAAAAATACTATAAATATATATAATTTACGTACGTCATTTGAGTTTTATTGAAAGTGCCAATAAATGATTTCATATAAAAATAATTGTTTTTTTACTTTGTATATCTAGCTACTTTAAACATCTACGAGTATTTTATACACTTTAACATGAATGAGAGGGTATGTTTTTAAATTGTAATCTGTACAAATAATAAAACAACTGCGTAGATTGGTCTATGCGCGCAAAACACAAAAAAGTCTGGATGGATTTTAAAATTTTTACAATTTCATATCTTTAAAGATTGGTTAAAATTCATAAGAAAATCGTCAAACTTTTTGCTAAGTTTGGTATATACTTATCGACATCTGTTTCTTTCTTAAGATACGATCATTAATATATAATTTTATGATTCTCCACTCGATGACGGTATTCGGGGCAAGTATCATAAATAGAAATTGTTTAAAGAGTACAATATAGAAAATTAGTGAAGAAGACAGACAAAACAACATAGTAGTTTAAATTGACATTACATAGTAATCAATCATGAACTACCAAGCACTTAAATAATCATATTCCCGAAGTGGTTAGTGAAGCATAAAAAATATCTAGGCCTCGCAATAACGCGTTAATCAATGTGAGTTTTTTAATGGTTTTCACCATTAACCGTAAATGTAATTTAATGGTTAAGACTTTAAATGGTTATGATATATTTGTATTTATAAATATTTCATTTATAAAGACTTTCTTATATATTGAGTATGATAATAACTACAATACACTTGGATAATAAGACTGAACTAAATTGAAATACAGAAACTTGATTGCGACTGACGAGAACTTGTATTCTGGACTTTTCGGCTTCTGAACTGCGCGAGATTGGCGTCTTTTATTTATAGAGTCGGGAGTCAGAATTTTTAATCTGGGAGTGCAATTTATTGAAACGTCTGGGAATAACGACTATGAGAACTAAGTTATGTCATCAGGTTAATATGAAATGTTTAAGAGTAGTGCTGCAAAATATTAGTTATTAAATTCGGGGTGTAACAGAGCATACGAATGACCGTTGCAGGCATTATTAGTGCATGCTTTAGATGGGAAAAATAAAATAATTTCATTCACGTGGCAGTCAGAAGCATAACGCGTCATTACACTAAGATACTATCAACACATTAATATAGTAATTTAAAAAATTGGAATATCACAAGCGCTTGCAATGACGTCAAAGAGGATTACGTCTGACTATTCCTATTAAAAATATAAAGGAAATGAATAAAGACAGAGACCATAATTTTTATAATATAAATTTTTAATTTTTTTAAATATTTTTCTAGCATAGTGATATCAATAACTTAAGAGAGGTATCAGGTCTATCCCTTCCATATCCTTGTAAGTCTTCTAAATGGTTTCTTTAATATGATGAAACATGAGATGATCGTCCATAATCGCACAGAGATTTCACATTAACGAAACCCTCTTAAGCATAGTTCTATCAAGCTCATAATAAAGGAGACTAGGTATCTCCTTTGGTTCGGGATTACCTCTTCATTGCACAATTTCTCACGTTAACGTATAGCATATTGACTGACTTCATTGTTATACAGAGTCGATATCATGTTAAGCAGTTTGATATCAGATTGATTGTTAACACTCAATGAATTAGTATTACATGTAGTAGTATAATATTATATCTATACTAATGTCGTATCATAAAAAAGCAGTTACAGTTTTCGGTGGGAATAGCACTTACATTCTCAATGAATGAATCGCAGGGAAAAACTTTTAGAATATTTCAAATCTATTTAAGACCAATTATATCTACATATTAGACACAGCCGTATCAACGTATCTTTTAGAATCTAAGGCACTTTTCTGGGTATTCTCCGTGTATAACCAGGAGAAGGCCCTATCCCACCTGAGTGTATAAGGGTATCTTGTTGCTTTTAAATGCATCCATGAGAACACCTTAACGGCAGAACATATTTTTGTAAGGGTAGAATATATTTGTTTATAAAATATAATTATCATTTTTAGTATCACTCGATTTATAAAAGATAACCATGAATTTGTTTTTCATATTGATTAATTAACTTTAATATAATTTCCTCAATTCCAATGCAAAACCAAGACATTGTATAAGTTGGAAATACAAATTTAGAAATGAAAAACAATGCATACTAGAAAGGTTTGTAAACAATGGCCTTGATTAAACGGTTTTAAATTATATTGTTATAACCTCCAACTAATGCACGTTTACTCACTAAAAGGTTATTAAAGTAAGAAAATATTTCTATTACGTATTTGACTTCATTTTTCAATTCGTATCTGCTGGATAAATAATTTCAGAAGTAATCTGAATATTTATTT
This sequence comes from Druceiella hillmani, assembly GCA_039881145.1. Taxonomy (NCBI): domain Eukaryota; kingdom Metazoa; phylum Arthropoda; class Insecta; order Lepidoptera; family Hepialidae; genus Druceiella; species Druceiella hillmani. Next base: position 27,647,420 of record JAYKKI010000001.1, read on the forward strand.
ATAATCATTATATTTAAAAAATTAAAATAAATTTCAGAGTTAAATATTAAATTTAATGAAGGTCTCCCAAAAGGTTACAAATTAATTTATTCTATATATCAAACTTTTACCTAATTATTCTTTAGGCTAATTTGAGAAAAAAAATAAGCAGATTATGGTATGGTTTGCATGGTACTGGCCGTTCTTCAAAATAGAAAAGATGAGTATATATTCTTGTGACCAAAACTAAAATAACATAATTTCTTGCAGTTATTGTGTATTGTTATTATGAGGAGGTAAGAGCATTTAGAATATTTTCTTATTGACATTAACTTTTATTTAACTATAGACAATACTGGAGATTTGTTGACTTCTATGTTGTTGACGTAAATACATAATTATGTAGAAATGGCTTTTCAAACTCATTTAAAAATATATGGAGTAAAAGTGTTTTTCAATTGTTTGTACTTTGTTTATAATTTTACAGTCTTAGTTTAAATTATAGTTAAACAAAATACATTTAATTTTAATATATTAATACAATTTTGATACGCAATAATAAACATGTCATACAATTTATTGGGCTTCAGTCTAGCAAAAAACGCTTACAGTACTGTATACTGTTTCACAAAGTAATACGTTTTTCGAGCATAAAGTTTGCAGAAATGTTTACAAAAAACATAAAAAAGAATATCATTTTCATATATGTGTACAGTATTTCTTGGCTACGTAGGTACACATATATATAAAACAAAAATGGAGCTAAGGTCAACGTAGTAAGAATATATACTGTTCCATTACCATACAAAGCTTCTCTTAAAACCAAGTTTGTATTCGCTTTAACTATAACGATTATCAGATATTCTGCGATTTAACCTTATCTATAGTATCGTTAGTGGTAACGATGTGAAATCAAATTAATACTCATCCTTTCGGCAAGAAGGGGGCGCGCAGACACCGGTTAAGTAGACGATTCCGATTCTGCGATGGTGAAGACTACGACCGACGGAATACTTGGAGTATTTTTGAAGTCCACTTCGATTTCGTATAAAACGTGGTAGTTCAAAAGTGCCTTTACTTAATTCAGGTTTATGCCTTCTTTTGGTTCTTAATCTATGTTATTTTCAGCATAAACAGGTTCAAACAGCTGCAGTTAAATATGAACGGACACAATTACTTCCGCCGTAATAGAGGAAGAAAAATCCCTTAACATTGGTGGAGTAAGTTTTTGTAAAGTGAAAATTTATATAATTATAAAAATACTTTATCCAATTAATAACTCGTCCATCAAAAACTTGGGAAAATAGTCAACTTTTGTCAAAAGCTTCTAGTTATTCAAAAAAAAAAAGGAAAAAAAAAATTGAAAAGAGAAAAGAAGAAACTAGTATAAGTCAGAAAATTGAAAAAATATAAGTTCGTAATTGTTTAAATCTCCTGAAAATATTGATATACTAACTGAATTAAGTTGATTTAAAATTTCTGATACTTCTAATATCTAGAATTTTTTCAGCTATTTTAAACCCATAATTGGAACACATTACATTTACAGGAGATTACAGGAGACGGGAAAAGAAACATTTCATGTCACTTTGAAACCAAATATTTCACGAACGAATTCAAAAATTAAAAATGGTGAAAAAATTTCCATTTCATTTTGAAAGATCTGTAAAATGATATCCCATTCAATGGATTACGCGAAAAAAATATTTCGATCCCATTTTGCAAATATAGAGAGACACATAGAAAATAAAATTAATTTATTTATATATATTAATTTAAGTCTCTATATGAAAAAAATATATGCAAAATTCCACTCAAATAGGTTTAAAGCTGTGCCCAATAAATAATAAGGCAATGGTAAATATTAAATTTAATGAAGGTCTCCCGAAACACGGAAATGCAGATGTAACTAATATAAAATTGACATGAATGATGCCAGTGAATAAAATAAATATTTCAATAAAGGTTTGGTCATAATAAAAAAGACCGACGATTAATCGTGATCAACTTATACTAATTAAAAGCTAGAAGCTTACAAGTAAATTGTACATGTCCGGATCTCTTAAGTTACCGAATTGTAGCAATGATATACACATTTTTAAATCTGAGTGAGCAATCAATATTTATTGTAATGTCTTTCGACGTAAGATAGATACAATAATTGTGAGTGCTCCAGCACAATATCATAAGTACCAAAGGGGAAAACGTCGGGTCCGATTTAATGATGACTTCGAGTTTCCATTGTAAAGTTATACCCCATCGCCCTTTTATATGATATCACGGAAGGAATTACGCAAGTAATTTACAAAAGAAATTGAAGTGAAAGCTTTTTGCCATTTTTTAATTTTCAGCTAAACAACATTTTTTTAAACAGCCATAAAATGTTAAATCAAAATATAAAAACTCTCCATATAATTCATTTATTTCAATACTTCAGTGCAGCTTCACAGTCACGTAAATGTTCATCTACTAACTTATTTAATTCAAACTTTAACGTACAATTAATATAAACATTTGGCGTAATTATTGCTAAGTTGGCGTAATGATTGCAATCTGTTCCAGTTGGCCGCCTTGACTAAATATGCACATTTTGCAATGTGTAAGACTGTAAAAGATATTAATAAAAAAAAACAAAACTAAATAAGATATTAACAACAAAACAACAAAAAAATATCGTAACGAAAAGGAAGCAAAAGCGGAGTACCACTTTATGGCTGCGTTACGATGCTCTTCCATTCCACAATTGCCTAATTTCGCTGTATGTATAATAGGAGTGTGATTACCCTAATTGCCATTGTCGAAGGCCACGTAATATACTTGGAACATGTACTAATATTTACAATAGCATGTTTAATAAACCAATAGATATAAAGTTAATTTTATAAAAAATAAATATTTCCTAAACATTTTTATGTAAATTACATTCCCTGAATTTTTAGAAATTTGATATTACGTTCAATTGTATATGGATATTATTTAAAAGTGCAGAAATATAGAAAACGGCAAGTAAAATCAAAAGCTGAATAAAAAGCTTCGTAAAAACAAAGTTTACAAAATTTTGTGCTAATATTAAATTGGGTTTAATATTGAAACAATTTTTAAATAAATAATCTTGCCACCTAATAAATTGTTACTTAACTTTTTCCAGGAACTATTGAGTTTGTAAAAAAATATTGAACCTGAGTAACGAGCATTACACAACCGTAATTTTTTTTCCAGTACTAAAATTTAAAAAATGTAATGAAGTTTGCTTATTGCTTATTTAATCAGTGGTTAAATTCTATTAGGTGTAATTAAATTATAATTTTGAAACATTTATATTTTAATGTATAATATCATGATTATGTATATCTTAACATTTCTCATGTCTTTTAGGAAAAACATTTTTTTATTATTTTCATTCTAATTTTGGTGATACCTAATTTACCTTCATTGTCGTGTAAAAATATTTGTCCTTCCTCTTAAATACGGTAAAACTTTTAGAACTCAGAAATATTTTGGAATGACAATAGTTCAAATAATAATATAGACAATTTTTTTTACTAAAACTGACCAAGCGCGTGTCAGAAAACGCATAAATTCGTATGTATATTTCTAAAAATTGTTGATGTCAGTTAATCGAAATAATTTTAATTTGGAGTTCTTGAGTTAAATCGTATATATATATATATATATATATAAATACACACACACACACACATATATATATATATATATATATATATATATATATATATATATATATGTTTACATATTCTTTTCTGATTTTCAACTTTATTTTTAAAGAGTGACATATTGTATTACATTTTGAAATTTAATAATAAGCACCGATTTAAAGTAAATGAAACTTTAATTTCATCTTGTTATCCTGCAAAATCCTCAAAAAGAATTTAATGTAATGGTTACTGTATCGAAGTGGAATTCCATTATGGTAAATTCGACCATAGTTGCTTAAGCCATAGTAATTGACATAAATGTGAACACAGATTAAAAGGTATAGCATATTGATATAATAGTATAGTAAAATAGTATATCGATATAATAGTAAAGTAATATAGTATATCGATATAGTAGTATAGTAATATAGTATATCAATATAATATAATAATAAACACATCAAAACTAAAAACGAAATTCGGAACGAATACAGGGCACCCAGCTCGGTGTGCTCGCCCCTCAAGACCGTATCCCGCACGAGTCGTGTGAAACACTTCAGACAATAACAGTTTGGAGACAAGCGGGCGACTGATAAATTTCTGAATCGCCAAGGGACAATAGAGAGTCATTTTCGTTCTGGCGGCGCGCCATTATCGTGCGGCGATAAAAGATGCGTTGCACTCCGCGGAAAGTCGGTGGCTTTAGTCCTAATGGCGGCGGCTGCGGGTACTAGTGTCGGGCCCTTTGTAATAAAATGTTCCACGTTCCGTTCGACATTATTCCCCTGGTTAGTTTCGTAATCCACTGGCGAGCAATTGAGATTCGTCAGTGCGGACAACAGCGTTGTGAAAATTTTCATCCACGTTGAAAATTTTCGAGCTGACTTTGTTTGGGGTTGAGTTTGTTTTAAGGCAAGGTTGATTGTAGTTAAATGAAAATTATTTTGATTTTGGCTTCGTTAAAATGAATGAATATTTACGTCTACAATTCAGTGGTATTTTTACTTGTGTATCCCTCTATATTTAAAGAGATAAGGGTTTCATTTCTTTTAAGCCGGTGAGGTATTAATTTTTTTAGAATTTTTTCCTTTTTGCAAAAAGTTTTGTTCTTTTTTATGTTTTAGCTCAATGTATTGTAAATAAAATGTTACTTTTAAGCAACTGATTATTTTATTAGTACCGAATATGTCTCGTATTATTTTTCCTATATTTTATATACTATAAGTCAAGTGATTAATACTATATACTATAAGTCAAAGTGGGAAATGGAGTCATAATTCTTTACTTAATATATTACATGCACATTTGCAAATAACTAGTACTATTACAACTTCGTGACGTCAATTTTCTGTTCGCATATCACAGGCTAAAATTACTTGGTTATTTTTAAATCTTTGTGATGAATTTTGCGGGAATATATTTTCATTTAATTCACATATAGATATAACGTGCAACCACGATAAAATATGTTCAGGATATGGAGACAATGTGCAAAGATAACAGGTGTTTAAATAATTTAAAACCTTTTCTTTTTAAATTTTACTCGTTTGTTAGAGCGATATCGGTAGAGAGGCTCTTCAAAAGCAAACTTAGGGGTCTGCTAAAGGTTCCGTTTTTTAGGATGAGGTATGGAACCTTACATAAATAACTAAATCTGTGTGTAATTAATATGTTGGTTAAAGCCGTAATATATTTTAAAAAGAAGGAAAAGGAAAATAATAATATGCGTAAACTTCAATTATTATTAAAAATATAACTGAGTGCGTGCCTCATTCGAAGCTGGTCGTCTTTTCGTATTTTTTATTTTATATCCACTTGGATTAAGCAAAGAGTGAATTAAATCGACAATTGATAGGTATTGTGGCCAAGGAACTTCAGATGCATATAAAATGAAAATTTTTGCAAAATATACTTTTTAAAAGAAATAAAGGGATAAGTCGTATTATCTAGATAATAATATTAGATATAAATAAACAATATAAAAGAATAGACTGGCGGAAAAAACGCCAGGTCTAAGACAATAATTCGATAAAGCGCGTATCGGAACATCCAAAAATTAAGATTCCATAGTTGCTTTTCCTCTTAAAAGTGTTGATGCGAGTTACCCGAAATAATTTTGTTTCATCGTTCTCATATAATTCTCTAATATTCAAATTGTTTTCTAGTTTTTAAGTCAAATGATGGGAAGTTTAATATTTTACGAAAAGTAAGGAATTAACCCTTACTTTACACACCCCAATCTACAGAACGTGTAAAAAAGTTTTTCTTGGTAATTTATACTTAATTTTAAGCACCTCTGACTTTAATTTTTTTCACATTCGCTGCAAATTTATTAAAATCTTTCTAATTACGATTTGAAGTATATAGGTCCAAAAGTGTAGGAATTGTGAAGCTGTAAGCATGACGAAGAGACATGGTGAAATTATAGTATACCATTTTTTCATTAATGAATCCAAAATGCAGTAAGGGATTCTTGTTTCATTATGTAATCCTAAAATGCAAGAAAATATCTCTGTTTTAGGACGGAATCGTAAAATTCAAAAAGAGATTCTTGTTTTATTATGCAATCCTAAAATGCAATTAAAGAGTTTAGTCTTATTATGCAATCTTAAAATGCAATGAAATATTCTAGTTTGATTATGGAATTTTAAAGTGCTTTAAAAATAAATGATGTTAAAATGTTTGAACTGAAATGTTTAGAATTTCGTTATTTCTGGTCTGGAAATTTCCATACGTCTTATTAAACATTTTTTCAATATTTTATTTTACGATCTTACTGCCGTTCGAGATGAAGTTATATTATTTCACAGCCACAACCCTTTAACATTTTCATTATGCGTTTTTGAACCTTTATGGAAAATACGTTTAATTTATTTATACAGAACAGTATTACAAAGTGCCCCTATATATATACCTATATTTTTATTTCTTGAACATTTATCTTGTGTATCCCTCTATGTTTAAAGATATATGATAAATTTTTTACTCGTTAAAATTGCGATTTCGAATGGTGTCAACATGGTACAAATAAAAATGAGTTCCTTTTTGGTGCGGCTTTAAATAAATCTTCAATTCATAAAACTATGGTTAACACAGCATAAGTTATTTATACGCTATGTTAACAATCGTTCTAAGAATTGAAGATTTATTTAAAGCAGCATCAAAAAGCAGTTCATTTTGATTTGTACCAAGTTTATACCATTCAAAATCGCAATTTTAACAAAAAATAAAAGCCACGTGTGATAAAAGATCACAATTTTTGAATGAATCTGATAACTTTTATCAGAATTCTTCCTTAAAATAATTATGCATTGAATTAAGTAGAGAACCGCAATTTAGCCGACCCATAATTTAAAGTCCGCCCACAACGAAAAACGATTTCACATTATAAAGGATTATTACGCCCCAACGCATTATTTCGATAAGTAGTGTCTCCGCGATGGAGCATTACTAATGGCTGGTATGCAAACAAAATAAATCTCACTGCTTGTCGCTGGCATTACTCTCATTACGCGAGTAAAAGCCTCTTACCATCAATATTTACAGTCAGTAAGCTAAAATCAGTAAAATTACGTCGCGCTTTGAGCGAAATATTTCCAACGGCTTTGTGTGTTATTTATTTAAGGCCGAGTGCTGCAAACGTAACATTGTTTGCCATCAAATTGTGTTAAACTGATGGCATGCAAAAATCAAATATATGGAAATGTGCTTTGTAGACTGGGGGATGATGTGATTGTGTCATTTGAAATGGGAATGAAATCTATTTTTGTAGTACGTTTTGTTGTTGGTTCTCGGTGAACAGAATGTTAGGCTCTTCGTATTATCAAAGGTTTTCCAAATGAACGTATTTTATAGGAGGAAAAAAGTTATCCTAAAAGAGTTTTCTTCAGTCAATATTAATTCATTTTTTCTCAAGTTTATACTCTTGAAGCTTTTTATTAAAATTATAAAGACATCAACGTTTTTTTAAGTTTTTGCTTACATTTATTATAAATTATGTCATAGTTTGTCGATTTATGTATAATGATATTTTCGCTAACAAAACAGTGATCATAATTTATTTCATACTGCTTCTTTAGCGTATACGAAGGAATTGTTCATTAACCGTTACATTTAATGTACTGAATGATTGTTTCACGCAAAAAAATGTATTGAAAGGTATTGACTGAGAACAAAATGAAGTTTAATTCAAATGAGATTTAACGGTTTTTTGGAAGCTATCATAACATATAACCAATAAATCTCTCATAGAATATAATTTCAGAACAATTAGCATTGAATGACAACACTTTTGACTTAATTATATTACTAAATTGGAATTTATTAAAGTAAAACTTCTTAACTAGCGCATGGGTGACGAGAGCGTTACGAAAAGTGTGATCTGGCGAGGGGAACGGAAGTTGAGAGGGAGATTTTATTTCTCTCTTTCTCTCTTAGCCAGTTATGTTTCGTATATCTAAGACACAGTACAAGCCTATTGTCTGTATCACACTGTAGGAGCAAGAGAGCAGTGCGCACGCACATTTTCTTTCTCTCTTCCTCTTATAGCCAGTGCATGAAATATATATTTATATATGCGAGTTTGCTAGCGTTACGCGAACGGTGATTTTATGATTATTTTGTAATTTCATTTCGTTCTTGAACAATTTTATAAATTATTATTTTGTTCAATACATTAGATATTCTACGCTGAAAGTGAATAAAATTGTAAATTCATTTTAAAGTTCATATTTTGTGAATTTGAAGTTTTACTTCAGTCTTGTGGTCTAAAGCACACTCGTTTTTTTTATGAAGATTACTTCATAACTGAGAATATACTTCAGAAATGCAATAGTTGGTTAACAATATAAGTTGTAGGTTATTTGAGACATAATGTAATGAAAATTCGATTGTAAAGTATATTTTTGATGATTTTATAAAATTTCTTTTAAAATCTAATATGGATACGGGTTACAGCAAAATACATCTAAGTTTTCAAAAGAAGTCATATCAATATGATATCTAAAATTAGTTATAATATTTCGTCTTAAGTTTTTATTGATACGTGGTTTTGACGGTATCGAATTATAATTGTAGCCCGTAGCATGGTAAAACACTATAAGAATAAGCATAATAAAAGCTTAATATATTTTATAGGAATTTTAGATCTTCATTTTTTATTCACATTCAGTTTTTTTTAAATATCTTTATAATGTAAAATATTATTTATATTGTAGAACATATTTCACGTAAGCAAATACGAATGCCATTTAGGATTTCTCTTTAAAATCATAAAAAGCACACGCATACACGAATATTAAAGCAAACTGAACAGTAGCACACAGAGTGGGAGTAATACGAAAAACTTACTTAGCGCTGGGGCGGATTACTCGCTTTGTCTTCAACCCAAATATTTACATATTGAACTTCGGGCTAAACAAACTGCTCCAAATTATGAGCTCGCACACGCCCGTGTGAGGATGTTCGCGCAAAGGTCGAATGCAAATATATTCAACACGTGGGAAATTCTCTTATTCGTCTGAAGTAACATGTTCCAATTGTACTACGTTTCGTGTTATGAAACTTTATTGGACGTTTGTTTTTTCCGCTTCCTTTCCATTTATATTAAGAAAACAAAATAAAATATGAATAATTTTTATTATAAGCTCCTCTGTTAGGTCTTTATAGTTAACAAATATTTATTTTTAAAGATAGAAAGCTGATTTGTAATAGATTTTCCCCAAGTAATAGTTTGTTCAGTTCTTTCGCTTTTACGGAATTTTTAACTAAAACTAGTTTTTTTATTGTAAACTTATATGCGTGTTATGATCCGGAAATAAGTTGTTAAACTTTTTCAGTTCCAGAATGAATATTGGTGTTTGATTTAAAATTTTTTAAATATCAATGTAATCAAAATATGGCTGTAGTACATTCGCACTTACAACATAAAATATTACATAAGAGAATAGTAAATAAAGAAAAATACATAAAATAATAATTCACGAATACTTTCTTTGTATTATGTATAAATCTTTTTGAAATTCTGTTCGCGACCCACTTCTAGTTAGTTATGAGCCGAAGCAGAGCTATCAGCGGTTATGAAGTTCAGATATTTTGAGTGTTGCACGGAAATGGAATACAACGGTGTTGTAACTATAACCTCGCGAGGGAATCTGCGAATCAATGCTATTATAGCAATATAGAGAAGCATAATCGAATCGGTCTTGTATATTAATTATAACATTTTAATAGGTTAATTTTGTTTTTATGGAGTCAATGGTTGAAAATTAACAGTCTCATTCGTATAAAAAGATTTATTCGTCTACGCTTAGGGCAACATTCATACGACATAACTAAGATTGAAGCGATATTTTATATCCATATATTTACAGCTTTATATTGTCTTATATGTTTAAACTTTGATTCAGAAACGATGATAGAGTTTTCGATTACGTTTATATATGGACAAAATAATCTGTCAGTTTTTAAAATATATTTTAGTATTCCTAGCTATTAAATTAGTTTTCTGTAGTTCACAAGAGGTTGTTACAAATGCAGTCTTAACTTATAAAAAAAAACGGTTATTAATAGACTAGACCTCAAACCAGAATAATAACCCAATTATGTAAGATTCAACTTCTGCTTATGTTCATTTAACAACAATATTATTAGTTTAAAATATAACCGTATTGACGGAATTAACTTGAAACTTGCACTATGACTAAAATTTAGCCGTGCCTTGTAGTCTCCAGATAAATTCGTCCATCATTATTTCTGCCACGCTTTTTCTTCATTGTTTTTTAACTTTGATTACCTATACAAAAGGAGGTATAGTCATTCGAAACGGATTGTAAATATTTTTATCCATACGTCGTTTGAGAATGAGGAACCACTTTGTAATTATATGCATATCATTCTATGCATTAACTTACGTAGAATCGTAAAATTGACAATAATATGATTACATTTTCATAAATCAATGTGAAACAGGATGAAAATGGAAAAAAAATGAAAATGTATTAAACTTGACAGATACAATTGGGCTTAAAGTATTTCTTTTAATTGGATTAATACGTGATATATGATTGTATATTAAAATGTCATATTTATAACAAATAGCTTATATTTTATTAAACACAATTATTGAATATTGAATAAATTTGGCGTTAATTTTGTAGAAATTCATTATTCACAATTAAATGAAACAAAGATCTTTCCCACCTGAAGATATTGTAATACAACGAAACCTAGGTCGTGGTAAAGAAATTAAAGAGAGTAGAAATAATACTACATCACGTAGTTTCATTTAATTGTGAACACTTATTGAAGCTAAATCGTTCATAGATATCCAAAAATTTGTTTAATATCGACAATTTCTCTTTTGTATAAATATATATATATATATATATATATATATATATATATATATATATATATATCATGTATATATTTCTTTTTTTCGAAATTTCTAGATGATAAGGAAAAAAATAAATGTAGAACAGAAAAAAAATAAAGTAGACCAAAAAATGTAATGACGTCACTTTATATAAGTACCTTAGTTGACTAGTATTGAATACTGTAAAACTAAAATAATTTGCTTCACCCTATAATATTACAATATAAGGTCAATTGTTCATTCATATCAAACCTTTTAAATCAGCCACTAGTACATTGGTTTTATCGTTAACGATTGAAGTAGAGAGAACAGTCGATGTAGAGCTTTCCTTACCGCACCAAAACCATTAAGCGTTATTTTTACACTTTGACATTATCGTCCTTTCACAGTTTATTCGTGTTACCAACTAACATTTGATGTATATAATGACACTTGGCGATAACTACCAGGCAGATAACAAAATACGACGACTAACTACAGTGTTTTAGTCGACCTGCTACTTTGCGGTAATAGAGCTGAAAGCCTTGAAATTTTTACGCCTTTTCCAAATGTCGGTTGACTAGGGTACTTAGCTACCCTACTGGGTAGTGAGCCAATTGTTACGTACATTTCTTTTATTATATTTTAAATGTATATTTGAATAATTTTACCTACTCGTATTTCGTATATGCGTTTTGTCTGATTACAGAAAAGTATATATGTATATAGTACGCATTATGTACAAATATGTATTTGGAAAATATGAAGAAATAACACAGACATAAGGGACTAGATAATTTTGATATCTAATACTTGTTATATTTTTCTCTATTTCTCTGTAATATTATTAATATTTTTTCATTTTATGTACTTTTTTAATGATACCCTTACTCTTTGCGATAAATTTCCGCTTTGTAATGTTTGTACAAAACACAAAATATTATAAAGGTACGGTATACATGGTGAACCGCCAATTATCTCCATAAACCCATTCCTGAAGTAGTCAATGGAGTGGAATAAATACGTGGACTAGATGCATCTCGCAATACTGCATTCAATAACGTGAGGGCGCGAAAGATACTTGAACGTTATTGGATATTCGTGCGCGCTGCAGGTATTTTCTAGGAAATTACGACATTGTCCCCTCATATAGCTGTCAGGAGAGCTATTAAACTATAGATCAAGGGGTTATCAATGTTACGATTTAATAATTAAAGGAAAATGAATGATCAAAAGCAATTACCGTCGGAGTAGCAGGTAATAACATCCGGCCAAGCACATTGTAAATTCGGATGAGATAAACAAAGATAATATCTATTAATTGTTTAATACAAAAACCGATTAAACTTTGTTAACATTTTATCCAGCATGAATATATAAGTTGCTTCGTACGTTGCTTTGTTCGTAGTTGATCGTAGAGATCAGGTGACCGTATTCGTTTCAAGAATATTATGGACTAAAGAATTGAATGAAGCCATGATATATTCGACATTCTGAAAATCACGAGAATGCCGTATGTCAAAGCCTAGTACCTTGTAGACCATAATTACATGGAGATTCTGCAAAGATGAAGCCCTTTCGAGGGTAGTTCTACCTAGTTCATATACATCCACAAGAGGGACACGTAAGCGGGAGTATATCATTACTGGATATTTGCTTATTTTAAAACGTAGCTCATTGTTTAGACTCCATTGGAATATTTATCACTTAGAGAGAGAGCTCAGGTCAGGTCTGTTATCTCCAACAATTAGATTAGTAGAATATCATTGTCGACTCGCTCGAATGTTTTTGAAATTAAGGGAGGCTAAATCTACTTGACGACTTCGACCTAATTTTTCAGCCGAATGCAACCACATATCCACAGAATTAGTGAGATTATTTACAGTGGAAATATATGTATATATATATACATATATATATATATATATATATATATATATATATATATATATATATATGTTTGTGTCCACATATTTTACGTTGGAACTAACACTACCCACCGCAAAAAACTGGTATGGTAGTAGCCTCAAATCTCCCATCGCGCATTCTGTTGGAGCATATGGGTTGCTGTGGTGATATGCTAGATATTGTGGTTCAAAGTAGCTGTCCTTGGGCATTTTCCATTATCGACCATCGACCACCAAACTCCAGTCATTCAATGTTATTTATTTTGAGGTTCCAGGTATTGTGATATAAGGAGGATTTATTGGTTTGATTGGTTTGCCTGTTACTCGAATTGATTTGATTGTGTTATCTATATGCCGGAAAAAATGCAATAACTATTGATTACAATACCTTCATTTTATTTGTCAAATTGTTTTTTCTATTTTCTCTATTAATTTTATTTCCCTACAAACTTTTAAACTCGGTTTAAATATAAGTTTATTTCGAGATTATGGATAAATTAATAAATGAAGCAATGGAATAGTTATAATTGCCTTTTGGAATCTGTACAGATATCACAATTCGTTATTATAATATTATATTGAATTCAAAACATATTGATGTTTAAAATCATTGTCGTACAGGAGATACAATAAGATTATGTTGAAAGGATTCTATGCATTTGTTGTGATTTTAATTTTTCTTTGTTTAGGTTGTACTATTTTTTTGTTTTGTGTTACCAATTTTTGACTTGTAACTTTAAATACTGACAAAACAATTAAGAATGAATAACAAAAATCAATTACAAAAATTCCAATATCTTCAGATATTTTTTTACTTACACGTATTTACTGTATCATCTTAAGAGTTCATGCTTCAATTTAAACTTTATTCAAATCTCGAAGCTCAAAAAGGAAGAGAATTATCAAAACACCCTACCGCACGAAAGTACCTTACGGGCACATGTTCCGTTTACATCAAAGCAAGATATATCAAGTAAATCCCATGACGGACTTGAATCTTGCTCCTGGTAATCCATACAATATGAACAACGTAAGCCGGGGTACGGCGAAGGCACGTCGGCGTCATTTTCTATAAGGGGCGGGTCTCGCAATGAAACTGCGGGTATTAGGGCGCTCGTGAGCCCTACATGGTGGCGCTGCTCCGTTAGTCTATGTTCTACATATAGAATTGGTTGCAGGTAAAGTTATTTTGTTATTTGAATTGCAGATAGAGGGCGTGGCTGGAGAAGATCTGAGGTGCCGTGATTTAAGGATAAATTTGTAATTTGTTTGAACATGTCTAAATTTAAATATTTTCGAAAGTAACGTGATCTTACAAGATTAAAATCACTATTGTTTGCCAATATTTTTTGTAATTTTTGATGTGTCTGATTAAAAATAGTGGCATAATTTTAATTTTAATCTTCATGTAATAACTGAGGGTAACATATTTTTAAGCCAAAAATGCCTCAAATTGGTATTTAATTGAATATTTTCGAGAGTTGTAATTCAGTAATGTAGCAATATACGAACGTAATTATGTTAGATTTGTAACTGCTATTTTGGTTAGGGTTTTAAAAATATTTGTTTCATCTTTAGTCCAGTCAATTGGTTGAAAAAGTGACATTTTGAGTAAACAGTAATTTTTTCCTTGGATTTTAGTGGAGTGTAAAACTAAGTTATTAGGATATCAGTCCAATGGAAAACAAGAAATCTTTACAGGATCACTTCGTTGTCCGTCCCTCGGTCTGTCATGACCCTTTTTCTCAGGAATGCATGGATATATCAAGTTTAAGGTATCATCAAATACTTAAGTCTACGTTTTCTTGGAACTGTAACAAAATCAAGCTTCTAAGTCAATGAAATTAAGAAGAACCCTGAAAATACGCCCATTTATCCCGTGTATGTTGACACTCGCAAATGAATCGAAATCTGCGGGGTATATCCCACTGACCTAGAATCCTGAAATGTGGCAAGAAGCAAGGTTTCGCAGCACAAATAGAGAAAAAATCACAAAATCGATAATCACCAGTTAAATCACATATTTTTTTTTAATGTGCGTCTGTGAAGAACATAGTAAGCAATATTTATTAGTTCCAAAGACTAAAATTTGGAAACAGTTTAATGAGAATATTAGGTACCATATAGAGGTATATATTTTAGTTCCAAAGACTAAAATTTGGAAACAGATTAATAAGAATATTAGGTACCATATACAGGTATATATCATATAGTACACCAGTGGTACAAATTACACTCGTATTTGACAGTTTTTTTTTGAGAAACTCGGTTATAGGAAATCAAATGTTTACAACTTTTTCTTAACATGTATTATCAATTATGTATTATCATTTATATTTATATTCAATAATTTCCCGAATGTCGATATAATTAGAAAAAGTCAGTAATAAATACGAAACACCTAAAAAATTTGTTTTGACTTAAACTGTCTGACTTCCTGTGTGACTTGTAAAATTTCAGTTTATAATCTTATTTAAAAATGTTGTAAGTAAAAGTTGTAGATAATTTGCTTTCTTGCAAAAGTTCTTGTTTACAAACCTGTACATGGAGAAAAAATATCACTGCCTACCCAAAATATATTCTAGACCTATAATTTTACTAGTCTCCTTGGCTACATTTGTAGCATGTTTATATATATATCTCCTGATAATTAATCTCACGCCTTGAGATTACATTACATGAATTTAAATTTCTCTACATATCGAGTTGATGTGTTTCCTCTAAAGAAATCTACTTATTTGTATTCTGCGAAAAAAAATACATAAAGTATTTTTATTATACAAAGAGCCTACAATTTTACAATATCATATTATTTAAAGGGAAATATACATTTTCCGGGTCCGTGTGTGGTATGTGTGTGCGTATGGGTGTATGTGTGCGTATATGTATGCGAGTGAACGTGCGTACGTGCGTGTCTGTGTGTTTGTACACACGTATGTGTACAATGGCATAATATCCATAGTACTTTTACGGTCAGACTACACGGCGTTGCAGTTCAATGTTATTTACTACGCTATGTTCTTTCATAGAATATTGTAACCTTTACTCGTACATTCGACGGGCATGTGAGAGGTGATGGCTTTGTGGATGCGACGTGACACTACAACGCGTGCCTAATTCACGTCAATGCGCTGTGATATTTGAACGCATTCACCGATTTAAGACTTGTTGGTATTGTTTTATTCAGAAAAAGGTAGTCTTTGAATTATTGATGGCATAGTAGCGAATACAAATAAAGTTTGTAAATAAGTACAAGAAAACTTCGAAATTCTAAAACAAAATTTTCTTTACACGCATATATTTTTAAATATTAATGACTTGTCGAGAAAATAAATTAATGTGTCACATTACCACAGTACTCGTGGATGTGTGTAACAGCTAACTTAATTTTTTGAACTGCAAAATACACTCGGATGCTATATTTTTATATTAATTCTTCATGAAGGTAGAAACTTCTACTTAAATATTCTTGGCGGCACTTATTTCTTGTCAGCACTAGGTAAAGTAGAATTTTATAAGTAAATGAGACTTTTATATCAATAACAATTAAATAAACATGAATATAGTCTGTTACTTTAAGCAGCTTACTGATATATTTATAACTCAATTTCTATTTAAGTTTATTCGCTGCGAAGCACAGCTGCCAATAACAAAACTGCCCTCTCTTGTACTACTCCATTCAAACGGCACGCAAGCCAGATAAGCACCGGGCTACACCTTTCGCCGAGACATAGGAAACGGCGGAATTAAACAGGAAGCCGTCCAATGTATTGTTCGTGTCAGAATGAGGCATCGGCGGCAACGAGGGTCGATTGACTCCGTAGGCGGTTGTGCTCATTACGCAAGCAGCCTTGATCGATCGACGCCGTTCGACCTAAAGGCTCTTCCGATTTCGAAATAAAATGTTAAGGTTTGGCTGCGAGGGCACCTGTTTTGAAGGACCGAGCATTATGATGGAGAAATGTCTCGGTTCTTTAAATGTCGGAGGATACACTAATTATGTTTGCATGAATTGATGTTGGTGACATTTAAAGTGTTTGAGTAATTTACGATGAAATTCTATTTAACCTTCATGAAATTTTGAGAAGTCCAATAAAACAATTATACACGTAGTGTTAGTGACTTCAGAGATTGAGATGGAACAAAAAAATATTCTCTCCAGTGATATTAAAGATGATGTAATTTTCTTTCATTAGTCCAGCTCCATGGTAACCTTAGTGTGATGATATGACCATTACGAAAATATAAGTTAGGTCAAATATGACAACGGTTTTGCTGCGGAATGATAAATAGTAATAAGTTTGAGAAAATTTTCCGTTGTTCACGGGGTCGGTATTACAAGGATTTTGCGCCAGTTAAAATGGCTTCTGCGAAATACATTCTCAAGAGTTGTAATAGTATTAATCTTTTCACAAATTTATATGATGTTTAAATATTATATTCTGTGTAAAGATGAGGTGGAATCGTACTTTCTTTCTCAATTAACCACAGTATGACGAAACTTCATATACTCTGCAGCGAAAATATTTAATAAAGACATCTTGAAGAAACTAGTTATTTTGTCTGTATTTTTCTACAATTTAAAGCAGTTTTGTTACAAATGTGTTAGCTCACATAGATCTCATAGTTTTCAAATATTTAGTTTTAAAATTTCACGTTGCAACTGGCCTCTGTATGTTTTCCACTGGTTTAAACGTACTTAAACCTATTGACATCAACAAAAATATAATGAAAATAACATTTTTTCAATATATATACACACGCACAGCACGCACGCACACACACATGTATATGCGTATGTGCGTGCACATAAATATATATATATATATATATATATATATATATATATATATATATACATTTTATTCCAAACGTCGTCTTTGTTCTTTCTTAATCAGTACATATTTTTATCGATTAATTGTTACGAATATGAGATAAATGTATGCGAAAATAAATATTTTTATATACGGAATGTACATGTATGCATATTTTTGTCAGCATAACCAAATTTATTTCTTTATCTATAATTATAACAGAAATATTTTACTCCATAGTAGTTTCATCAATATGTACTCTTCTAAGGATAAAATATGTTTTCTTCTAAATATCTTTGAAGTAATTAATTTATTTTAATTACGAGTATGATAACAATTTTATACATTATAAATACAATGCAATGCAATACAATATTTATTTTCTTTTCAGATTACTCATTATATTAAATATTTTAAAAATAATTAATATCGTCAAAATAAACATTTTAATCAATCTGTTTTTATATTTTATCCTTAGCTTTGTTTTCTTACTCATGAACAATCTGAGTATAAGTAATTTTGTGGAAATATCATAGATATTTTCCAATTTATTTTATCAATTATTTATTTCAGGCCGAAAAGTATTTTTTATTTGTTTGCCCATAAAAAACAAAATATAAATATTTCCTTTTCGAAAATAAACCGAATTGAAAATTAATTCTAATTTATAGGCCTAAATTGCATTCAACTATGTTATATTACTAAATTGTTATCGAATGGCACAATTCGTCCGAGAACCCGAAAACCTCCGAATTTTTTTGTTCTGGAAATAAAATCTTCGCTTTCCGCCTGATGGTCTACAATTTATGTTATTTTTTAGACTTTAAAATATAACATTACATGTCCCATTAAAATATAATTATCATTTTACGTGTAATTTCAATCCAAAAAAATAAAAAAACTTACATACTAGAAAATTAGTATTTTAAACAAGTTTGGAATAAAATAAGATTACTGAATTAAGTAGTAAAACTATTATAAATTATGGTTATCATAAAACAAATATTTACCACAATATGAGAGGCAAAGTAATCAGTTGGAAGGATGGACTCTCATTTGCGATTATCATATATTATTTTTAATATAAGATAAAAATTTTTTAACATAGAACAAAATATGACCTAACAGCAAAAGTTGAGAAACTTAGGATGAAAATATGTAAAGTCGTTTTTTACATTGAAAATTAAGATATGCAAAAGTTAGTCCATAAAAAACCCGTCCCCATTTCAATGGCATGTTGTTACGGAAAAAAAAGTCTATAAAATATATAAAGAAGTAATATTTTCCCAGAATTATTGAAAATGCAAAATTATTTCTTTTTTTCCGATAGTCTATTAAAGATAAAGCGTTAACATTATTATTTTTTTAATTTATTTTAAGAGCCTCGTATAAATTTCCTCAAAAGTAAGTACATTTCATCTTATTTATAATCGTCCTTTATGACAAAATAAAAATTCTGTCGATTTGTTACACCCAAGAAATTAAAATACACAGCAAAATAGAGCATTTCCAATATAAAAATTGAACTGTTATTAATAACAGCCACTCTTCACATCAGCGAGAAATGCCCCCAATTCATCCAATCACTCAAATATACCCTGGATATAAAACTAATTGCCGAGCCCAACATACGCAGTCACCAATTACAAACAACTAAAACCTTATTTCAAATAAGACTTCAAAACCCCGAGCATTAGGAGGGGACGGTTAAATTTACAATTAAAATAATAAATTGCTCCATAATACTGTTTAATACTGTTCCTTTCCGCAATATGTCAAGGAAAATACAACTTCAATCCTCGAAGCTTATCCGGGTTTAAGTAAAACGCTACACCGTTTCGGCTTTATTCTTTCTTGAAAGGGTCGCCCTGGCAATGACGTAATCGAGCTCTGGGTAGCGGCACCCAGTATCGTCTCTTCAATTAATAACTCCCACAATTCCACTTTATTAAGGAAAGGAAGACAGACTGTATACTTGCGCGCGTATACATTGCCTACTTAGGTCGCCTCCAGGTACAGCCATCAAAATTATTTAGAATATTTAGGTTTTATGACGATCTATTTGTCGCCAGAAGTTTGCTTGGATTATGTTAATAAGGCTTGGAAGAAGAAATTAATTATTCATAATGACTTCGTTGCCCACTGTACACGGAATTACGGTCATTTAAAAACGTATTAAAGGAGATATCGAAAGCCGTTCCAGATGCTTGTGAATAAGATACGGCGGGAATACTTTTGTTTCTGACAAATAATGAGTATCTTCACAAATTATAGCATTATACTGGTTTATAAGGCTGTCGCCTGGGAAACTTAACAATTGTTCGAAACGTTTTGAAATGCTATGACTGAGGCGCTTTTCGAATTAATAAAAGTAATCAAATTTTCATAAACTTTTGAAAGCTATTTTATTATGACATATTGCTCATGTAGCCTTGTTATTTTCGACATGCATAGAAATTAAAATATAATCATTACAATTATATATGCACTTAAAAATAATAAAGGTAATATTAACGTTTTTGATTAATTTGTGATACGATTAAGATGAATGTTTAGAAAAGTTCAAAAAAATTGCATTTGTACTGTCATCAAATTGATGAAAGTATTGCATTGGTATGCTGAAGGGCATCAATAAAAAAAAGGGAAGAAGAAAGTTTCCAAAGGAAATGGTGCTAGACTTACCTTACTACCATTCCCATCCCAGTTTGTAGGTTTGGCTGTATAGACGTACTGTAGGTACATATCTGCCTATATAAGCTTTCAAAGGTTTATAACATTTATATTTTGTAAAAGTTAAGAAAAACTAATTGGATTGGACTCAGACATTCCGCACAGGTTATTTATTATGGTTCACAGATAGTAATATTATTTTTAGTCATAATCGAAAATGTACTTCCGGTGATAAAAGCAAAAAATTGAATTTGTTGCTTTTCAGTGGTTGCTGAACTATTTTTTTTTCATACCAATCATAAGGAGTTATTTTATAACAATCATATATTGTAAAAAAAGGTCCGCTTGTTTTTTTCTGTATAAATATCGACTGAGATCAATTTTAAATTATGACACGACTCGTGTTATTGGGAGATTTTTATGAACTTTTTGTAATTTATGCGTGTAAATATTTCAGACCAATCAAATTATGTCAATCAAAGAGTATGAGAGAAATCAAAAGCATTATATTTGGATTAAAATATGGATGGATATATTGTGCTTTAAAGTTGGCCATTCATATATTTTTTTATACTGTGCTTCCTTTAATTTTCCATCAATTTGTTACCATATAAAAGTTGAAAATGAACAAGATATTTCAACGCAAATTTTGCTACGGAATGACGCTTATTTATTTGATATATAGATCAAATAATGTAAACAAATCTACGGCGCATTAATTGTTCAAACACTTTCCGGGAAAAAGATCTGAAGGACTAGTCCCGTAAGTGCCGGGAGTATAGGGTTAATAATAATAAAATTTAGGCGATAATGAAAGGAGATTAATAAAATACAGTTGAACTGGAAACATGTGACGTCATTTACAAAAAATGACCATTTTGAGGTAAGTCATAAACCATTTTGAGGTAAGTAAAATCGACAATGTATCCCATAGGATAACATATATGTAGTGTATGTAAGTCACATTTATTCGATTCATGCATACAAGTTAAACAAAAGATCAAATATAAAAAAGATATTACCATTTTGAGATAAATCATGAACCATTTTGAGGTGAGTCAAATCGGCAACGTATCCCGTAGGATAACATATATGTAGTGTGTGTAAGTCATATTTATTCGATTCATGCATACGCGTTAAACTAAGGTCATGCATAAAAAAGATCATCGTGATGGTGATGTGATTATATAATATGGTTATCTTCTTTAGGTTTATAAAATCTGTTAAGTATTTTAAACATTGACAGAAAAATTTGTTGCGACAAAGCCGAGAGTAACCAATTGGTATTTTGCATTTCTATTATATAATAACATGCTATTCGATACGGTTTAATAGATCGCTTTATAGCCGCTATTAAGCCGTATCTAATGGCTTTAAATTATCATTAAATTTCGTCACCTTAATTGAAATTGGATGCAAGTGAAGCTTTGGAAAAAGTTAATAAATTCACACGTAAAAGTAGCAAGAAAATTTTATAATAGTTATAATGTGCCACATCGTGAAATATATGAAAATCACGTGAAGTTATAGATACTCAAAAAATGTTAAATCAAACCTCGTAGTTCACATAGATCGATGCAAACTTTAACTTCCGTTGTAGCAAGCGCATTACTAACCGATAAATACAATAATATAATAATTACTTAGAATTAATAATTTTTCTAAATTGCAAAAGACATTGGGCAAGATGAAGTCCAACCTGTACATAGGTGTTTATAAAAGTTCTATGACGAGCGTCAAATTTGCGATAAGAGAATTTAGTCTCTCGGAAGGAAAACGATTTGTTTCCCTTTAGCCGGATGGAGCTCTCTATCACGCAATTTAAATTACGTGAACTTTTTAAATTGTTTGAATTCAATTCGAATTATTTATCTGGAGATTGCAAGCTTTTATTGTTAATGCTCGTTCAAATTTTGAAAGTAGATGCAGATTAAAATCGAAGTTGTTACATGGAATGTTGTTGCGAGATTGTTCTAGTTTATACGACCATATAAAGTTCTGTTATTTTAAAGTTTCGATCTCTATTTATGACATATATATATATATATATATATATACATATTTATTATGATATATATCTAGGATATTCTACAATCGCAGTGGTTTTGAAGTTGTTGGTTTATATAGCTCAGTATTTAGCTTTTCTATGATGTTTTGTGCTCTAATATTGTATAATGATCATGTGGGTTGAAGCACTGATAATTTTATTACATCATATGAACTTTAATGAAGAAAACCGTATATATTAATAAATGTCAAATTATACATATACCTTAAATACACAAGTGATTAAAGCTGCTAAAGAACATTATTGCTGTAATTAGGTGGTTATTTCAGGTTACATTAAGTTTAATTAATTGTAGAAATTAAGGACCATATAATAGTATAAATTAACATATTTGAAGTGAAAGAAAAATAATTAGCTTTTATTAAAATTAGTTTTAATTAATTTTATGTCAAAATATTAAATTTTACTTTGCCTTTTTACTTTTTATCTAAATTCAGGTCATTCTAAAACCATTTCATATCGACTCGAAATCATTTAGGTATGTATATTTGTTCCAATAGCTTGAAACGCTGTCAGAAATTGGCAGCCATACAATACAGACTAAATTAAATATTCTTTCCTGTTTATTTAAGATAATAGAATTTCACGAAATTTTATCATTGCTTTCAATTGGTTGCTTTTAAAAGTGATGTCACTAAAATAATAAATTAAGAAAGCTAAATATACATCATGTTTTCACAATACATTCAGAAAGATAATAAACCAAATGATCTGTCAGTCTACTTGATTTTTATTATTTAATATTAAATTACACTATGTTTTTTTCTTTATCTCGCTTTCGAAATAAAATATTCTACCTAGCTTATTACATTAAAATCAAATTTATTTTTCAGTTTTACCAACTGAGCCAACTCAATTTATAAACTGTGCTAAATAAAGATTTGTTATTCCATTACACTTGACAATAAATAATTATGATATTACATGAGGTGTAAAAGAAGCTTTTCCGCGGTTGGGCGGCGGAAATTAATGCGACGCAGGATGTTTTATGATTTTAAATTAAAAAGGTACATTTAGGTTCATTTGCGGGTCACTTGAGGCGTGTTTGAATAAACAAGCGCGCATGGACGTGGGTCATGTAAACAAACCTTTGCCGCTAATTACTTCTATATTTACCGACACTATTGGATAACGCAAACTTTGTGTTTTGTACTAGTTGCAGAGTTGGTGGAGGTGACGAACACAGTGCTTGTTTATTTCGGTTCAATTGTAGTAAGTAATTAGGAAGTCTCTCCAAAAATAGGTCTGGATTTGAATTCTGAAGACATATATTCTGTAAGTTATTTATTAGTAGAATGTCTTATACGTAAATATATTAATTTGCCTTGAATCTTACTAATACGTACATGGAAATAAAAGTTGCTATTAAAAATCATAATAGTGCCTGCTAGCATAAAAATATCAGTACGGTACAAATCTTAAGTCATTTTTATCTTCCTTGAAAGCGAGATATATAATGGATTTTAGAGAAAAAATTACCATGTGACACGACTGAGTTCTTAATTTAAACCATGATTTATTCAAGTTTTATCCTCGTTTTACACATTTAATATTTGACGTGGCAAACGTAATATTTTCATTTACGCAGTTTCTCCTATAAATTCTTCAGAACTCGAGAAAATTTTAATTATTGGATCACACTATATACTTTTCAATATTTTAAAATTTCACATTCTAAATTAGTGATATTTAAAAATATTGAAAACTTTATAGAGTAAATGCGGCCTTAGTTTCATTATTATAATTTCTTGAACTTTTGAATCGTTTGAATTAGTTTTTTTTAGAAATTGGGTCTGAAGTCAAGACAAAGTAATTTACAATTTTGTCTTTTAAAATTTATTTTATCGCGAAAAAAACGGAACATAATATTTTTTAATCCTATTAAATATTACTAATTTAAAAGTTAGTACGTTTACTGCATCGACCAACATGTAGTATTTTTCTATGGCTAAGTTAGAGTTTAATTTTGTGTCTGATAAAACCTGCCACATTTTTAAGAATTTAATATCATTTAGTAAATACTTTTGTTCTCTATTTCTGAAAACTAATTATTTTTCGGTTTCTGAGTACGAACTGTAACAGAGCCTATTCCCTGTTGCTTTGCTTATAATAGGACTGACGAAATATACCATGTAAAAACTTTGAAAAAAGAAACTTATAATAGGACTTTACTTTAAGCATATCTACCTCATAATTTAAAGGTGTGAGAATAATTTTTCATGTTTTATTACTAAAAAGTTTCTACGTTTCAATATATTTTCCTAAAAATTTGCTGAAAATGCTTTGAAAAATTAAATGAATATTGTTGATTTTAAGCGTAATAAAAAAATAATACTATTGAAATTTTAATAATGTCAATCCGGAAATGAATTGAGTAAATTTAATAATGTTAGTGTCGCTACCTAAACTTACGTACTTTATATATTTATTAAAAAATATTTTACCAATCGACTTTTTTATTGCTCTTTTTTGTACAACCACATATATATATATATATATATATATATATATTATATATATATATATATATATATATATATATATATATATATATATATATATATATATGTATACATATTATACATTAGGCGTTAGCGTTTCTATGTTAAGCGGTTTCTGAGAAACCAGAAAATAGAAATTTGACACACTAATAAAGCATATAAGTTCGAAAATGTTTCAATAGCCGACATTCAAATATAATTATGTACAAATGTGGGAGGTGGTTCCAATACTACTCTGAAAATAATTTTAAATTTTGTGAAAATCATTTGAAAGAGTTAGTTATAAGGGTCTGAAAAATATTTATTTATCATTTTATGAAGCGTATTTTTGAAAATTACTCTATAGAAAATAATAAATTGAATATTGAAAAGACGAAAAAATATCTCTCTTTTTCTCATTTCCGAAACTAATGAACCACAAATTATGGAAAAGTCAGAGTTTATAGAAGCCTGCGGGCTTCTAATATTGCTATAAATTATAAACTATTTTTTAACGAAATTATAAACTATTTTCCACTTTATAATTTCGGAGATTATCATATTAATAACTATGTCCCCCTATATGATTATGTTACATATTGTATGCTAAACATTTATTGTGCTCAGATTTTCATATTAGTGATGGCTAACGATAAACAAAGGAATTTAACTTCAAACGAGGTACGGAACTCTCGATAAAGTGAATTTGCTTGCTTTTTTGACTTTAAACTCTCAACTTTTCAACCAAACTCTGAGAAACGTTGTATTCATATAGTTTGTATGATAGAGGTACACATTGAGTACTTTTGTTTCGGAATACAATTGATTTTTTTAGCAACCAAAAAATCACATCGCTAAAAATAGAAGCATGAACATAAATATGTTTGTGAACATAATGAGTCGATATTATAAAACGATATTACATCCCTTAAAAATTACCTTGTGTTTAAAAACATATTTCCGAAACTTCGTCACCATTTTTCTCCTCTTAACATCCTTTTTATTATGAATATTGGTTGTCATTATATCAGGATGATATTGTATTATAATTCGCACGTATTTTATTTACAGTACTCGAACAATTTGACTACTATAACAACGAAATATATCGTTAGCATAGGGAAGACATAACGATAAAGTTTTTGCATATTTTTGGAAAATCAATTACACGTTTTGCATTCATATATTCTAGTCTGAAATGAGCATATTTGAGGGTTTATTTTTTGAGATATTCCTAGGTGTACAAAAACCTTAACTCTAGCAAAATTTTCGGTTAAAGCTTATTTATAATATGAAATAATTAAAAATAAGCTTTAACCGAAAATTTTTCTCGAGTTAGGGAGTACTAATTAAAAATTAAAAACATTTATAAAAAAAAGGTTCTATTGATATATATGATACATAAATTTATATATATTTATAATTAAACAGTATAATCTGTCAATTAAACTTTGACTTATTTATATAAACAACAGCGCTGGAGAAATAATTAATCGATGACATCCCGCTAACGAAATGTTTATATTGAATAATAAATATACATCCCGCAAGTATCGTCAATTGTACTTATTGACACATGACATGTTAAAATTTAAACGATACATCAAATTTTAGCCTTGTCGCGTTTTAATAGTAAGGACGATAAGCAAAATCGTTGAACTTTTCACATTGTGTAGCATAATGTATTACTATACAGCACCACCGCGTTAAATTCACCACGTAAGTTATGACATCATCTTTACTATACGCTACGCATATAGAAGTTTCACTTCAAAAACTGAATTGCATAGATTATTTGTAAATTTGTGAATAGTATAATATTACACATATTGTGTTGTGGGAATTATATATGTTTGTTTTAATACACAGTAGGTATAATTGTACCTTATTATTACTATATTACTACTTTTTTATTGGTATTATTATTATTATGATTTTTCTTAATGTATCCCCTAATCACTGTTAGTGTCTAAATTTGCCCATGATTTCATTAGACTTTTTGTTATGAAGTCTGGTTATCATTGTATCAGGATGGTGTTGTATTAAAATCCGCAACTCTTTTTTTTACAGTACTTGAACAATTTGAAAACCGTAACAAAGATAAATATTCTCAGCGTAGTGAAAATATGGCCTGTACTGCCAGAGTGTCACGAAATAAAGTTTTGAATTGTTTTGGAAAATCAATTAAAAGTTTTGTATTGATATATTTAAGTCTGGAAACTGACAGATCCGAGGTCATATGAGTTTTCCTTTTGAGATATTCATAGATGTAAAAAAAATAAAAATCGTTACCTCATCTAAAATGAAATATCATGAAGTTTAAATTTTAATTATTTTTAAAACTTAATTAATTTATTAACTGTTTATATTAAAATGTAAAATTTAATAAATTTTCTGTACTTATCTGCCAGTGGACAGTAATAATATTTAAGATTTTCAATTTCAATACGTTAAAACAGACTAAAGACCAATTTCTTTAGACAAAAGTAATGTCGAAGCCCATTGACCATTTAATCTCTCCGCCAGTCTTGTACGAGGCGATAGTCGTAAACACTTAAAGGGAACGCGTGCTTACTTAATTAACTGAGTGCCCCCGAAGTGATTTATGTAACAAAAAAGCAAACACGTACAAGTACATTAACCGGCGCCGCCGCCGGCCGTACCTGAGCTCCGATTACGTAGAGTAACGGTTTATCTCTACGTCTTTATTCCAATTCATAGCTGACACAGAATTACGTAAAATCCGCTTTGAGTAGATTACGCGTCAAGAGTACTTACGGTGTCTAAGGTTCGATCGCACTACACGCAGACAGACTACGGGCGAAGCGGTGTGAGAGAAGTAAAGAAAAAATGGAACAGAACATATTCAGAAAAATGAAAATGCCAACGGAATTAGAATTAGAAGAACGGTATTTTCACAGACTTTCACCTCTTGAGGGTTAGTTTCATTACTAAATTAAAAATATATTGTTAAATTTAAAAGTTCTGCTTTTATCTTAATATTATTATAAAAAAATACATCGATGTTAGATTAAATCGCGATCTGGAAAATTTATAACGTTTCAATGTATAAAGAATTTTAAATACGAAAACTTCATTATATGATTACTAGTTGCATAAATTATATTTTGTTTTTTGTAAAATTTTGTATAGTTAATAAAAATGTAATATTGTTAGATGGTGAATAAATATTGCCTTCTATTATAGTGTTCAATTAAAATTAATAATGATATCATAAACATTGTTGTAACTACCATTTTGAATATAGACTGAACATTTGTTTTTATAATTTTTTTCATGTTTATTTTGGATCGAATACAGTTAATATTATGATTTAGTAAGTAGTTATTGTATTAATTAAGTCTACAACTATTTATAATAATGATTTTACTAAAAAGGTACAAAATTTGGTGTGGGAAATAAGGACGTTCTCATTTAAAATTTAGCCTATTTCGATAGATTGAAAAAAGAACGAGCTCAAAGCTAAAAGAGATCCATCTGTGATCCTTCGATGATATTAGAATTCTATATCCTTAAAAATTGCAGCTGAATTAATTAAATATTACATAATTGTAATTAATATATGCCCAATTTATAACAAATATATTAGGAAATAAAGTAGAACGGTAAATTTAGAAGATATATCCAATGAGCAATGTTAAAAAATATACTATTTCTATGTAAGTCTTATAATATCATAAAGATTATCCAAATTTTTGGAACTCTGAATGAAAGTTTGAGGGAAATAAATTACAGTAAAATTATTTGTTACTGATTTTAGCATTCTTGTAATTTCTAATTATATTTACACGTGACTAATGTACAATAAACTATATAACATTCTACGTATAAGCCTTGATGAAATAAATCAAATTCACTCAGAATTCAACGTGACGTTACGACTCCGCCCCTACATCGGAAAAGCTCAAATTCATGTTATCGATTCGAGTGCAAGAGATGGAAAGCGATTACGCGTTAGGCACTCGTACACGTGACACTAGCGCGAGGATCTCACCAGTTTATCGGCAGCCAGGGCTGGGCCCTGCCCTATTTTCGTTCGCCTCGCTATAATCAGTTGAAATTATGGGCTTCATAGACGGCTGGCTGATTATCATAATTTCGTTCATATTCAGGGTGATATGGTAATATTGGGCAACTTATTCGAATGCGTTGGAAATATAACTGGGTCTCTTTTATCATATTATGTAAACTTTATATTTTAAACATAAATTCAATATAGGCATATATTGAAATGCGCATTAAAGATCAGCCAGTGGCCATTTTTTTTGTTTTACAAATTGTTTGACTTGTATTAAAATAATTTCCATAGTTGCACGTTTTATTAAGCTTTAAGTAATATAAATATTAAAACATAATTTAAATTTGCTTATTAATTTTTACTTAATTTGTGCACATAAACATAGGAATATTGTATTACTTCTTAACTTTGTATGATCTGCATTGAAATGAAAATTATCTCATTTTCTTCACAAAGTTCAATAAAGTACAAAATTGATAATCTTATCAAACCTAGCTAGTAATTTTAGCATGATTTACGTAAAATCATTCAACAAACTTTGTCCGTCCACTGTTGGACATAGGTCTTTCTCAATGCCTCTCAAAATTTGCAAATAGCACTCCAAACTCGTTCGACAACCGACTGGCGACTGAACTCGGGATCTCCAATATGCCACGCCATCAAAAGTGTACGCTTGCGGTCAATACAATACTACAGCAGCGGATAAGCAAACAAAAAAAAACGAGAATACAGCAATTTCCGAAATGATTGCATTCTTCCCTGTAATTTAGTCTTAGTACTTCGCATTCATTTTTACTTTAGTAAATTGTGATTACGACTGTTTTATGACCAAAATATTGCTAACTATTTGTTTCCTTAATTCCAGTAGAATCTAAAACCATCTGAGAAGAATACGCCGGTAAGCACTCATTCCTTTAGCCATAATTTCTTCTAAAAGTAGTACGTTGTCTTGAGCTAAAGTTGGATTAAGCAAGCTACAGATGCATATCCTGTGCATAATTAAAATGTTCTCTTCGTTGCTGTGTAATATAAAGAAAATAATTGTATATACGAATACACTGTTAACAATATTTAATCTCTGTATACAGATACCATAGCAGATAAGAAATAAATATTATTTAGATGAATATAAAGTTTAAAACTCATGTATGAACTTAAATCTTTAAAAGATTTATCTTGCCCTTTGAACGGTCGCTATAAGATACAAAATTACTCTTTGAAAATAAAAAAAAATATTTAGTTTTGCTTTAAATATCTAAGTTATTACTTATTAATTTAGTCTAAGCATCGTGTTAACATATTTCATAGGTAATATCCCTTTTGAAGGCAAAAATTTACTTATAAAAATTGGATTTGTGTGTATATTTATAGACTCACATATAAAATCGTCGTTAAGTTTCATTGTTAAAGATTAGTTCAGTCATCATAATTTAAGCGTATTGTTTCATATTTGATATTTAAAGATACATAAATAAATCGTGATTAATTATAAATTGTTTTAAAGTGATTCTCAAAAAACATTGTTACAGTACATTCGTGCATTGGATTATATTTATTTCCTCTAATTATCTAGATAATATTGGTTTCAAATATTTATATTTGAAAATTACTTATATGAATTTTACTTTAAAACATATTTCGTTGTAACTACAGAATATACGTAGGAATCCGTATGTTCTGTAGTTACAACGAAATATGTTTTAAAGTAAAATTCATATAAGTAAGTAATTTTCAAATATAAATATTTGAAACCAATATTTTTTTTTACGTCAAAATGTCATCGTCGCCATGGCGTGCTGGTTTGATCACTAGGCATAAGGTCTTTGATGGCGCGGAACGAGGGAACTAGGGTTCGATCCCGGCTGCCCTACGCTGGGTAGACTCAGATACTGATTGGCTCTAAGGGATTGCTCAATTACGTAGATTAAAGTAGGTGACTGAAATTTGGCATGGTAATAGTTCATATTGACGCGCATATTTAGTAGCAACTCACATCACATAAGGTCTTTGATGGCGCGGAACGAGGGAACTAGGGTTCGATCCCGGCTGCCCTACGCTGGGTAGACTCAGATACTGATTGGCCCTAAGGGATTGCTCAATTACGTAGATTAAAGTAGGTGACTGAAATTTGGCATGGTAATAGTTCATATTGACGCGCATATTTAGTAGCAACTCACATCTGAAAATATTTATGTCATGATTTTAGAAAGGATCAATAATGAAGTGGACATTTTTTAGTTTTATCTATAGGGTGAGGTACCATTAAAAGGTTATTAGAAGGTATTCATATATTCGGTATTTTTTTTTATAGAATTATAAGTAGTCTGTTTTTAGAAATATGTAATAAAATGTGCGAAAAGTACATCCCTTCCTGACTTAACTGCATCTTTTATTTTCAAAATTATTGAACTAAAAATAATGAGAAATTAGGGTTGGTAGAATCTGACTACAAGACTGCAGGTAAACTGTTCAGCGGTTATCCTAGATCGTATAATTTTTAGAAATCCACAAAGAAATTACATCTGTGAAAGATATTCTAAATAATATATTAACATAATCAAAATTAAAATTAACTTTTATAAATAGCTTAATAGAAACACCTTATATCTTCAAAATATTGAAATATTTATATGAACCTCGTATGAGCGAAACCCCCATAGTGCCAGTTCAACTTGTATCTAATAGGTTCTGTCACATTTTAAAGCACCGTCCACGCCCTCATCGTATGTTGAAACATACACCAACAAACATTGTGTGAATATAATGTTCATCAATAGTTTCACCCAACTTATTATCCAAACCTCTCAAAGCTTCATAGACGCAGAAGCTTTCAGGAAGCTTTCCAACATATTCGTTTATCTCATTGCTCCGGTGTGCTAGTTGCCCTGTTTCTGTTCGGCACCTGTTGTTCCCACTTTATAGTTTATTCATTGCTTCTGATCTACATTAAAAATATATTTTATCTGCACGAACTGTGTATGAACTTAGTAGAAATGGACACATAATGCAATAAACATAATTTATGATGATTTTCTATACATGTGTCATTATGTGTATAAATAATTACGTGTATATATAATTATTAACCATATGGAACAATGGTTTTTTAAAAAATTAATTTATTAAAAAAATTTAAAATTCACCGTTATCTTGGCGCAAAAAAATGGTAGATGTGTTTTTTTTAATTTATGCGCTTTTTGAAATTATGATTTTATAAAAGTGAATATAAAAACAATAAAAAATATATAAAATTATTAATTATTAACCTAAATTATTACAGTAATTTTAAATTATTGAAAGCGGAAATTACGAAGAAATCATTGAAAGTCTGAAAGATTTTATTGCTTTCTGAGATTTAGCACACAATTTTTTCCTAATTACCATTAGCAATCATCTGAAAATATTGTCAACTTTCATTAAAGTGTTATTTCATCTGTTTATTAAATATATTTATATGATTAAAATGACATTTAAATTGCGTTAATAGGTCACAGATCCTTATCATTGAAAAGGACCTACTCTGAACTCTAATTGGATCTAATAGGTTCCTTAATGTGGTGGTCAAAACATATTTATTAATTAATTTTCAAGGTGTTACAAATATGAAAAAATACACGGAAATTAAAATTCGTTAAATACCAAAGAAACAACATAAAATGATAATTAGCAAAAAGAGGGTGTGGTGAAACACAGAAAGTAATAAAATCATTCAGATTTCCATTGATTTCTTCTTCATTCTCGCTTTAAATAATTTAAAATCAGCGTACATTTTTTCATTTTCAGAAGCAGATATTTATTAGATTTTATAAAATCTCAAAGTAATTTCAAAACGCGTATATTTTTCCAGTGAAGTATGAATGTTATAATTATTAAAATTATCTACCATTTATTGTACCTTTTACCCAAATAACATGTTTAAAAAGGGATGAAACTTTTAAAGTATTTATCGGGATATGGAAGTAATAAATTATATTAGCAAAATATAAGCCACCTAGAACCCGGACAATTCACAATTAGTATTCTCGAGACGTACGAGGTATGCATAGAGAATCATCATAAAAGATAATTATTCCGCTATGTGTCACTTCTACGCCAGATCTACTAAGTTCATACACCGTTTGTGTAGATAAAATATATTGTTGAACTTAATCGGAACCACTGAATGAACAGTAGCAACAACAGGTGCCGAACTGAACTAGGGCGATTAGCACATCGGACAAATGATATATACGAACAAGTTGGAAAGCTCCCTGAAAGCTTCTGTGCCTACGAAGCTTTGAGAGGCCTGGATACTAAGTCGCGTGAAACTATTGATGAACGTTGTGTTCACACAATGTTTGTTAGTGTATATTTCAACATACGACGAGGGCGTGGATGGTGCTTTAAAATGTGATAAATCTATTAGGTAGAAGTTGAACTGCCACTATGAGGGTTTCGCTCATAAGAGATTCATATAAATATTTAAATATTTTGAGGATATAAGGTGTTTCTATTAAGCTATTTATAAAAGTTAATTTTATTTTTGACTGTATTAATATATTACGAGTATGTACAACATCTTTCATAGATATAAAAATATTGTGAATTTCTAAAAATTATAAAACCCAGGACAACCGCTTATGTTACAGTTTCCATTTTACTTACCTTTTTTAATATATGCAATTGACACATATTTCGGATTTATCACTATGAGAGCAATCTCTTCCGATCAGAATATCAGTCCAGCCAGCGAATAGCGGCCGGGATCGAACTCGAGTTCCCGCGTGTGGCTGTGCCCTTAAAGACCGTATGTCTCGTGATCAATCCAAATTGTGGCAACGACGACATTTTGATGTATATTTTTCTAAATAAGTTCCATAGTTACCACAATATATGCAATTTTAAGGTAAAATTAATTTACGTCTTTAATTTTCTCATTTAAACAAATGAAATTAATATTGCCTAGATAATTGAAGAAAGTGAAATAAAACCGATGCAAAATTTCCAGCTGTTATAAAACCGGTAATAACAGAATATTTAATTTTCAATTTTATTGCAATGATATATAAATGAATTATGATTCATTTCATAAAATTAAAAATGTTGATATTTTACTATATGTTGTATTCCAAATTATTTTGTTTGACCGCCATTTTTTCTATTTCTTTCTATTTTAGAAGCCAAAGTTCTTTCGCATAGATAGAATTATAGTATGGAATATAACCATAATTTACTTATACGAATACGTAAAATGATCTTAAACACCGATAAAAAAATTGATTAATGAAAGACATTTTCTCGAACATCTTGCGTAAAACAAGTTATCACAGGTGCCTAAAACCCATACAAGATGCAAGTTTAATGGTTCGACGTGAGAAACAAAAACTTAGAAAACCTATTTTAAGTTAAATTATATTTATTTTGTTTTCACTGATACTATTATAAATGTTATAATATAATTATGTTAAATTTCTCATTAAGAAAATAAGGTTATTTTTCTTGTGAAAGAGTTTCCATTTACTTTATATACATATACATATTGCCATAAGAAGCTTTAGGCGAAGGCTGAACTAAACATGCGACGCGATTCTAATATTCCCGTTTACCTTTATATCTTATAAAATTTAATTGTTGTTTTGGGATATGTGAGGTACAAAGAGGCCGTTAAAGCGCGCCTGCGATGATAATAATGAAGGAAAGCACGCAGTGTTTTGTGAAATAATATGCTGACTTGCGCCTATTTACTTTTAAGGTAACATATTATTATGTTTTAATATAATGGCAAGTAACAGGTTTACTACAATCCCAGGAATTGTTAAATCTTGTCTTTATAGCGACCTTTTAAATTTCTTAAACTAAAACGTAAGTTTCATTGATGTAAATTTCGCAGCAGGCAAAATTTGTGGCTTACTCACAAGCCTACACTAGTAGCTTAACTATTAATATTTTTTTTCTCAATAGTTAAGCTAGGGGTAAAAGTACTTTCTCTATAACTTCTGTATTCAAAAAAGTACTCCCTCTTTAGGAGAAAATGTACTCTCCCTATATGTTCTCTATTCAGAAAAGTACACTCTCTTTCTTGGGAGAAAAAGTACTGTCCCTATAAATTATGTATTCAAAAAGATACTCTCTCCTTAGGAGAAAAAGTACTCTCCATATAAGTTCTGTATTTAGTTTTTTACACTCTTGGCAGGAAATTGTAACGTTGATTTAACTGATGTTAAGTTAATATTTGTTTATGTTGTTCAAACAGGTATATAAATTCTCCTAATAATTGAAATTCCTTCTTGACTCCAATCATCACTCCTATTATTACGCTACTACTTTATAACTATAGTCATTATTCTTATGAAAGTGCGATGAATATCAATTTTTAAATTATTCTCAAAAATTCGGGTGGCAAATCATTCTGTATTGTAGAAAATTTAAAATATTAAATGAACTTAATCCATTTAAAATATCGCATTAACCAGAATAATTTTTAATACTTAGTATTGATATAAATATTATATAGTTGAAGGGAAAACATTTGTTATCAATCTTTGAAAATACATGATTTCACAAGAAAAAAATGAGTTATGGTAGGAATGATAAAAATCATTTTAATATTAATAATCTTATCTTTTCCACCCATGAAAATTTCATATCATAATTATTACCCTGTAGCTAATATAAAATTAATAAAGACTTGCCGTCGGCCAACGCGATATCACTGATGAAAGTTGAATATTAATTTATAATGCAATGTCACGCAGGTTCATGTATGAGGGTAAATATTCCGTGGAACTACGTCCCATGGTACTTTCTTTAGAATATCGTTTGAGCAGCACACTAATGCAATAGTTATTCGATCCAAATGCAGGCTTAAATAAAAGTAGTTTTCCTTTAACAAAATTACAGTATCAATTTTCTTAGAGTATAGTTACGAAAGAGGTGAAAAAGAACTATATATTAACCAGCGAAGAAAAAACTTTGTATCTCTTTTAAGCATATTGAGCGCACGGAGGAGTGTAAATTTTGGCATAGTTAAAGTTTATATGAAGAAACAGCGCAGAAAGTTTATATTTACTTATATAGTATGTGGTACAAATATATTAAATTATATATTACCAATACATTAAAAGATTATTGTTTACGTTCATACTGTCAATGTTAAATACATAATAGTCTGTGGTATTTGACCACAGTCGCACTGAGTAGAAATTGTCGCCAAAGAATTTTAAAATGTCGGAATAACTGAATGAGTTTCGAGCTGTAATTTTGTATGATTTCAAATGTTCCTTTTTCAATAGTTTGTGTCTATATCAAGGCAAAAAAGCGGTATACTCTTTTACAAAAGTACTTCAATAAGGTTCAAACTTCAAAGTGTAATAAATTACAATTGAATTTCGACCACTGGGCGGACAATACTATTAAAAAAATTGTGAAAGACTAGACAAAACTGAAATTTAATTTTTTTTATGATTTTCGAATAAATAGCTCTAATATATACAATCTATAGTAACCATCGTACGCTATGTTAATTTACTATAGAGATTATATGCATTTAAATACTATTACGTACACAGCTAGAATGTTACGTTACCGATGTTGAGAAATTAACGCTCGTTACCAGCTTTTATTTGAACCATTTTTCAATTCAGTTTCGTCAAAGAATTAAGAATTCTTTTTCACGAATTAATACAAATGTAGTAAAATGATAATTTACATCCTCTTTACATCGGCTTATATAACTAATGCGTATCATTTGACCAGATCGGTCAGGTCGATCAGATCAGGTTCATCAGAATTAATAACTCTTTATTATCCTTAAAAAATTGTAATTTCCTCACTTAACAGCAATAGGAGAAAATAGATCTGTTTAGTTTCATTATATTAGCATTAGTTTCATTATATTTCCAGTAATCTAAATGAAGGATTTTTTTTTGAAAATTTGAATCATTTACATATTTACGAGAACATTTTTGTTCTACACTTCGATTATATATTTAATTACCTATTAAGAAATTAACTTAACTTTTATTACCGTGCTGGAGGTAAAAATCTCTTTTTCATACATATAATAAATAAAATTGATGCTCTAATATAATGTAACAGTTTACTTTGATCCCTTAACTAAAACAGAATCTCACCAGTTGGTAATTATGTAACAACGCTCCGCTGGACTCAGGTCAGCTTAATACATTCACAGAGTTTGCCAGCAATCAAGATAACCAGATTCCACGTTTTCATAAACCGCAAAGCTCACAGACAAATCGAAATCACCGGGAGTAACGGGGAAATTTAATCATAAATTATGTATTTGAGGGGCCGCCCAAAGCCACTTGATTAGGTCTCTTGGCCCGGTCGGAGCGGATGTCAACGCCGGTGACCTATTGAACTGTCCTCGAAGATAACGACTGGCGATTTACTCCGTTACTCGGAGGCCCACTTTACTCCCAAATCATGGAAGTGCGTGTGCCACATTCACTACTGAATTAATCTACGAACTATCTATAAGTGGTGTGGCTCGATATTTGGAGTAAATGCGCAATGTTGGCTACTCTTTTTCAATAGTTTTCGTTATTTATACCCATGCGATCGTTGAATAATTCACGCGAAAAAGTTATTTAGTGTTTGAATGTTTGAATATTATTATTCGATGATAGAATAGCATTATTTTAAGTATATTCTAAACAACAGGACATTGTTTTGCCTGCCTGTAAACATCGTGGCGCGGATAAAACCGTTTTACGTTTAGGTCATACTATTTTGTTTCATATTATAGAAATGTATAAGGAAATTGACAGATATATAGAAGTGAATTAAATTAATTTTTTAATACTGAAATAAATCAAAGAGAAAGAAAATATTCCTTTACTTTCAATTGACTCGTTTTGTTTATATTTTTTATAACATATTGTTATGCTTGCATTTGTTACAAAGATTAAAAATTTGTAGTAGAATTAAAAAAAGACTAAATAATTATAAAAATTAAACACTATATACAACAAATCTTATACAATAAAAAGGCAAGGGTCTGTGTATGTATAAAATACAATTTTTTTTAGTCTTTGATTAATGGCCAAATATTGTTCTATTGTGACCGGTTTGGTAATTTTAGGGAGATGGTCCCATAATAAACGTAGCTTTTATGTAAATTTAAAATGATCATTGAAATTTTATTAAATCCTAAATATATGTAAAGACACGAGTTAAACACGTTTGAATTACAAATCATAAAATTTAACAAATGTTAGCTTAGTTACTGAACTGCTCGAAATGTTCACTAAACATACTGAGAACCACAAATTATAGGTGAAATAATACGTATTTTAAAACCCTTGATAAAGGACAGGTACTGTTAAAATAAAGTAAAAATCACGTACTAAACAGCTAAATATGATAATGATGTAGAAAAAGGTGTGATATTGGTATGTACATATACGTACATTATAATTATAACCAGATTCACTGCATTATTATGAACTGCAGTACCATAATATATTGAAAAAATAGAATCTAATAAGTAATCAAAGACAAAATCAACCTAAAGCGGATAAGGATAAGCACGATTTAGTTATAATTTAGCTCTGTAATCGTGATAAAATTATTATAAAATTAATTATCATGAATAAATCTATTCAAAATATGAAACCTAGTAGACAACAAGTATTTATCATATAGTTACGTGATTCTAATACTGCTGTGTTGAGTGAACACTTGTGCAAAGGCTGAGCTATATCGGTCACAATAAATATTTCGAGATCCATCAAACAAGACAGGAAGTACTGAAACAAAAGAAAGTCTCGCACGCAAGCAACATTCGGTTACGTACACCGTTACGAATCCCAATACCCAGACGTGATCAATCTTATTATTTATTTATTTAAAGAACAAAAATCGAACTCGTTTCCACTGGCGAGAAATGTGAATGTAACTATTTAACTTGTGTTTGACCCTACTTGGTACGAAACTTACAAATGTTTACAGGATGATGAATTTTATGAATGCATATGGCGTTTTGCGAATTCCTTATTTTTTTTACAGTAGGTTTCGATACGAGTGTCGAAATTATTTTGTAACGTTTGCACGTAAGAAGCTCGAAAGTACTCAATAAGATATTTTAAATTTCGTTTATATGTCTGACAAAATGTATATACTATATTTAACTGAAACTCTTTAATAGTTGTACAGAATGCTCTTTTGAAAAAAATAAGGCAAATTGCCTTTTATTGTGTAGTTTTTTGATATAGCAAGTCAACTATAATATTTTAACACTGCGCTTCAATATATTTATAACGGGACTGAAATAAACTGTTGTAATTGAAAAGAGGATTAAAAACGAAGACGTTATTAATAAGGACGGTCAATACCATGCTTAATGTTATATAATAAACTATGTAAATGTTGTATGAAGATATAAACAATTTCTCGGATGTACTGTTTTCATAAAAATAGTGTTCTTTATAAAATTGGTTTTGTTTGATATTGGCGTTTGATTTTATATTAATTTTTGTTCCCCATAAAATAAAGTTCCTGACTCCATTTCGGAAAAAAATTTAATATTCTATTTTCTTAATGAAAAAATTGTAAGCCGTCAAGGGATCCTTATCAGTCCTTTTCAACCTTATTGTGGAACATTTAATTTTTTTTTCTCTGTAGCTTCTACAATCACTGCAAGTCATATTTTAAATGAATAAACGCTTTTAACATTTTGATACAATTTAATACAATACACCGATATACACGAGTAAAACTGTAAATGTTAGTAAATAACAAACAATGCTGATACACTACACTCACGTAAAGTAGCGTGTGTGTAGTGTAATGGAGAAAGAAACATTAAGCCGGAAATAGCCGACAAGAGGCGAAGTTGGTCGAATGGTATGTCGCGATGTGCCATCAGAACGTTTTAACTCCCATCAAAACGCGCTATTAAATGTTTCACACCAAAAATCCTTTTATTTCGTATGTAAGCCTGAAGGGTTTAAAATTTTTTTTGGCCTCCATGTTATGTGTAGGGAATAAAATACACATATCCCTGAATTTGATCTACATGTAACATTTAATTACTGTAGATATCCTTCCTTATCTTTTTAAATACGGTATAAAAGCACGTTCTGATTCGTACTTACATTATTTTATTGATGTGCGGATCTCCCGATTTTGACCTTTTCTATCTCCGATACTCCAGTATATTTTCGATATATATTTCTTGAAAGTAATCTAACTATAATCACAACATTTTTTGAAAGTAATCTAACTATGAACATTTCTATGTGTATGTATGTGACATACCCGTAAATCTAAGGAGATTTTAACAATTTATAGTCTACCGCGTATTTCTCGGTTTTTGTGGCATTTGTACGACTTTCGAAATGAAATTGTTAACCGAACTAACAACTTGACATGTTCCAATAAAACAATTAAAAATGTAGCGGGAAAAATGGTAGTATTGCGAAAAAGAGAAAATATTAACGAAAAATAAAAAAATACTACAAAGCCGAGAATAACGAGCGGCAGTTTTTCGTACAATGTAAAATGTTACTACCTACAATTGCGTACGGAAGTGTTTTGTGGGAATGAATGCAGATTTTACATTATATAAAATGACAATGATAATATTATGGATGAAATTAAAATGAGACTGATGCATAAAACTGTAGTAAAATGTTGCCTTCGTTACGACTGCCGAAGTTAAGGGCGCATTCCAACTTACGCATATCAAGGCAATGAAAAGTTGATTGCAGACCTTTTAACGTAAACGTTTTTGTTTGTTTTGACACTATTATAGCTGACTTGAATAAGAATTGTAAGATGAGTTCATTTTGGGTTCACATTAGCATCTCCGTAAATATCGTATGTACACTCAACGACTTTGTTGCACAAACGTTTAAAAATATTTCATATAAAAAAGCATTACACTTTAATCAATTGTATCTACGTGTTTAATGTCGTTATCACACATAATGCATGAAAGCAAATGTGAACAAATAAACACGTATATATATATATATATATATATATATATATATATATATATATATATATATATATAAATTTGTTTCAACTCGGTCATCTTTCACCAATATGGTTCAGACAAAGTCGGGAAATACCGAATTGCAAACGACTCTTGTCTATTATGTGATATTTCATCACTATAAGAAATCCATTAATTTCATTCTTCCAAATGTCAAAAAGAATATCTCTTAGATAAAATCCACGATAATAATCTAAAGCTTTTATTAGCTGAACTTTCTAAATGGTTGTCGTAAAAAGAAAATATTTATAAGGAAAGGAACTTCTCGTAGTAGTCCTTAACTTAAGAAAACTTATTTAGTGTTTTTTTTACGATTTCAGAACATTTAAACTGTGAATATAAAATTTTTCTGCGGCGAGCTCCATATTTCCATTTTTATTTATAAAGGTTGAGCTAGTTTAACGATTCACTAGAAGAGTATGGGTAATTAGCTCCAGCGTACAGAGCTCGGGATGAATACGTGGTTTTTCATTCCCCCTTGTCCGTCTCTCGTTCAATGATTACTAATTAGTAGAGCTTTGAAGTAAAAAGTATAGATCAAAGTTTCAAAAATATTTTGGAGACGTCATTGGGTGCTAGCTGTAAGGGTATTTAAGTGTATGTTCTGCGTACAATTTTCTTTTGATTTAATTTTCTTTTTGATTCATTGTCGGATAAGCATTAATTGATTTTTCGGTCTTAACTTTCTTTCAAATAACGTAGTATTAAATGTTTAATTAACATTATTATATTCTTTTAAAATATATTATTGTAATGCTATTTTAAAATAGTGTTAAGGTTAAGGAATTTTTTTAAATTCCATTTGAGAAGTGCAATGTCTCATATATTCAAAATACTCTCTTTTACTTTTGTTAATGGTATTAACCGCAGTTTTAACAAGCTTATAATTGATTACATACGTTTATGTGATAAGTTGGACCATTGAAAGTATTTCGGAAACTAATTAATATATTTTTTATTTTTTAATAGTTGTTTTTAAAACATCAAAATAATTAAGTTTACGTTTTACGGTTTTATTGTTACGTTTAAATTATAATACGTAACTTTTCCTTAATATGAAATTAAAAATACTTCTCACTAATTACTAAATTTATAATTCGTAATACAAATTGATCGAATTAATTTCTTTGGCCTATCCTTTTTATTTTAAAGTTTTATTCATCATAAAATTAAATGAAATTCTTCTAACAAAAGAAATATTTCAATCGTTATCGTATATAATAATATTTACACAAGAAATGATTCATTGAATCCTCATGAATTGAACAAAACCTTTTTCCTCCACCTCGAAAGCCTACATCATAAGCACAGTTATTGCCATATCGAACCCTTACAATATTAAAGGAAAATCTTTCTCGAACTAATAAGAAAGAGATTTGTGTACTGCCAATATATGACGTTTTAAAAGGCATTCATAAACCCACAAAATACGACCCGGCGCACGCACCTAATATAAAAAATAGCAACATATTTGTTACGTTTTCGTATTACTGTGTGACATTTATCAAATCTACGTTAGCCGAACGGCCACCGCTCGTCTGTATATGAAATCGCTTCGGCAAAGATGCGGCATTAGGGCAACTTCATAGGTACGAAATGCGAGAACGTGATCAGAAAATAGATCCCCTAAAAGGCCCGGTATGGGCGAGCACTATATTACTGAATATTTATATAGCATTTCACGTTACATGTGAGCACATTAACTAATGCTGGGGAAGTGAATGCAGTTCACTTTTTTACGCCGCTTTCATACGTAATGAGAGGCGTAAAATGGTAGTGTTTATGTTTTTGTGAAGTTTGTGTTTGCTGTTGCGAGATAAAATTGTTTTACAGTAATCGAATACATTGATAGTTATAGTACAGGCCGTGTTTCTAACCGAATTTTCTTGTATTAGGTAAGTTTATATTAGGTTATTTCTGTACCTATTTACGGTTATTTCTATTAATACTCGGGTCCGATTACTTTGATAAATATTCATTCATGAAAAATTAAGCTGTTGGTGAGTTTCTTCCTAATTATATATGATGTGATATTAATGTGTTTTCATCTTCATGAATGTTTCATTTAGTATTTCGAATAATTTGGGTATAAGATAGTTCTGGAAAAAATTAATAAACCTGGTCTATATTATCTTAATATTATTTCCAATAGAATTGAAGCAATAAATAACGAAGGTGGCCTCACGTTGTCTATGTATGATGAGCTTTTGTATTCTTATACAAGTTTTAAATTTTTTCAATGTTATCTTTTGTATTTGTTCAATAATATCTTTTCTCATCAAATGTTCTTTATAACCGTCTCGAAATATTATCCTTAAGATATTTTGATGTGTATGAATTTTACAATGGATGTACCTAATTGTTGTTACGAAATATATATTTTATTCAAATTATATTTCATGGCAACAATATAAAGTAGCTTCTTTTCATTTTTGTTATATTGTTTTGTGACGCTAATAATTTTGTTTTTTACTTTCGACTCTCGGAAGAAGTTAAAGTATGTGCGTTTGTTCATGTGCGTGTGAGTGTGCTGCGCGCCCACCTATGATTAAGTGTACGTGAGCTATTCTGAGGATGGTCTAGTGTCTAAATATATTGACAGATCTGGATGAAATTTGGTATCTAGCAGTTTCTTATTAGGAATATTTGTTTCTGGACTTTTTTAAATACCATATTATTGTCCGTCCCTGCTACATATGCTGTTGCTACGTAAAAATTATTTAAATTTAGATTTATTGCTATATAATTTGAAAGAGTTAAAAAGTAAGGTGAAAGTTCCAAAGAGAAAAAAAGTGAAGTATGGCTACAGAATACCATCCAAGACGCGTGTAAATATTACATGACGTTCAATTGGCTGGGACATTTTGGACTGGGTAACTTATAACTAACAGGCCATAATATCCAAATGCTCAAGAATTCTTTGCTAACTACCACGAGTTGGATAGAAATGAGCGATTAATGACCCATTTATTATTCATCATTATTGGTTAGTTACCTTTAGTACTATGGAATTAAATAATACTCGCTTATGACTTGATCTAATGTTACGCCAACTTCAAATGATCATATGAGTAATAATAGCCGAATAATGGCAGATGAATTT
The DNA here is from genome assembly GCA_039881145.1 of Druceiella hillmani. Taxonomy (NCBI): domain Eukaryota; kingdom Metazoa; phylum Arthropoda; class Insecta; order Lepidoptera; family Hepialidae; genus Druceiella; species Druceiella hillmani. Next base: position 27,691,491 of record JAYKKI010000001.1, read on the forward strand.
TAATTTGTCACCTCAATATTTCGTTTAAAATTACAATCTATTATGACACATTTTTCTTGCCTGCAATTTATTTGAATTCAAGTTGATTCGACCGCTATTTGAATGTATATCTTATTAGTTGATGAAAATGAAAATAAACAGAAATAAAATGATTATAAAAATTTTTAACTTTATAAAATGTTTAACAATACGCTAATTTTACGATACGCTAATCTTAATAATTTTATAAAAATGTTTAACAATACGCTAATTTTTATAACCCTAGTTTGAACATTTCGTAAGTAAAATACGTATATTTTATATGATTATGAGTAGATAAAACATAAAATGTTGAATATTTGTTTGCAGCAGATTCTAACCGACTGGAAATTGTAAAATATTTCATTTTTTTTTCAATAAAAGTAAGCATTTTTTAATTTGGCTGGCTGCAATTTAAGTAGTATAACTTAGATAGAAAACTATATTGTAAGTAAAATATAGAATGTAATCAAAGGCCGAGAGTCAAAAGATTTTTGAAAGTACTGATGTGGAAAAACAGGCTCTGTGTGTCAGAGTCTGGTTTTCTGATGTGGAAAAACAGACTCTGTGTGTAAAAAGAATCTAAGATTTTTGGAAAACTGGCAATGGGTGTCCCCATTAAGGCATGTATTTTCGCGAGGATGTCTTAAATGAAGCGATTCATAAATTTTAGAAGAGTTTTAATTTCTTCGTATAACAATTTTGGTATTATCAGATTATTGTTACAATATCAATTAAGATGTTTTCTTAGTTAAGAAAGTGATACGAGTATTTGGTGGTTAATAAATTTATGTTTTAACAGGTAGAGAGTTAGAGAATTTTTGAAAAAATATACGTAAATTATGATGAAATTATGATCACTAATGTCGTTTACATGAGATAACTTTCGGTTGATTTTTTAAACAAATCGAAATGAACTGATATAAGATTGTGCGAAGAAACAAAACTACGCCATTCGTCATTTACATTCAAACTGACTTTTACTGAAAACATTAAAAATGGGACATGACTAAATAAGTTATAGAGAGGAAAATTAATACTCACCCATCTCTCTGTTTGTGAGAGGGCGAATCAAAAAATACTAGAAATCGCGGTTGAAACGAAAGGAAATTCAAATAAATATATTTTTTTCTACATGTTATTTTTCTAACTAGATAAATATTTGCTAAACTATTTAGTATTAAATTTTTCTAATTTTCTTATTCCCTCAATTTTAAAATTACACTAGTATCAGTTTAAAAATAGTTGAACATGAAACTCACGATAAAATCAAGTGACCGTGATAGTTACAATGGAGCAATATTTTTATCAAATTCTCACGGTTTTGTAGATAGAACCACATAAAAAATTATTCAAATCTTGAAGGTTAAAAATATAATGTTTCGATATGACATAGAAAGCCTCCTAAGTAAAATAATTGTTACATTTTGATATTGACCAACAAAAAGAGTATGAAAAATTGTATGGAACGTGATACGCTCGATAAAATAAAATTACTGTGATAGTCACAATGGAGCAAATTTTTTATGAAATACTCCACACATGTTTACGGTTATGTTAATGGAACCACGTAAAATAATTGTTAAAATCTTGAAGATTAAAAAAATAATGGTTGGATGTGATATAGAAAGTTTCCTAAGTAAGATAATTTTTACAACACTTACATCAACTAAATTGATTAAATATTGCTCTTGTGTCACCTCACTCACTTCAGTGCTTACTTTACGCAGAAAAAAGAACTAATAATCCAAAAAGTTACAATCTTCTCTGGTTTTTTTGGAACCTGAATACATAAAATAATTGACATACAATATATATATGTACAAATTGTATATTTTAGAGTAGAATATTCGAATTGCATTATACAATTTATCGAATTATTCGTTGCTATATTTTAAACAAATATGTTTACTCTCTCGGTTTTAAATGTGCAATTAAAATCTTCAAAAATTCTTGTCTCTAGAAGATATCACTATTTTAAGGAAAACTTCATAAATTAGTGACGTGAAAAAGCAAGAAATATTAAAAATAAGCGTTAAAATGTATGAACATAAACGAACTCAGTGAGACTTTAAATTAGAAGCTTAGGTAAGGCCATACGGGTTATATTTTCAAGCATGCTTAAACATGCAATAAAGAACGGAAGTATGTCAAGGCATTTTGAATATTTACGAATATATTTACTAAAAACTTATAAACGTGACTCATTAACATAAACATGAATTACGTTGGGAAAAGCATCGTATATTATGATGTTTGTTAAACTTACATTTATTTAAATACATATGAACACTTTATTTGTTTCCGAAATTAGCATGAAATATAAGATAAACAAAATAAACATAAAGACAAAAGATAAAACGAAGGCACAACAACTCACAAAACATTGGGCAAAGCTGTTTCATAAAATCGCGATAAAAATGTCAAGATCAGAAATACCATTTCGCACAAAGTTGAGAAATGCCAGGGTTAGACACGAGAGGTGAATGTGGAATAAAGTATTATATTTTAGTAATGTATGGGAAGTAAAGGCTTCGTATGAATAAAGGCTTTATATTGTGAGGAAAAGTTTCTTATTAAACTTTCGATGGGATACGGCGTTTATCTGCACGTAGAAATAATAGCTCCGATATTAAATAGAATTTTAGGTTATTGGACATTGTTTCCAGAAAAAAAGTATATTTAATTCCATAGCCTAGGAATTTAAAATGTTTATGAAGTATTTTTTGTAAAAAAAATTGTAAAATTATGTTAATATTATATAAAATAATACATTGGTACGTGATGTACTTTGTATTTCCGATACATATTTTAATTTATAGCTCTATATTTATGATTGGGCAAGTATTATTTAATAAAATTATTACAGTAATAAATATATAACAGAAAATCATGCAAGTAATTAAAATTCAATTATGTATTAAGTGTTGAATGAACTCAAGCTGTCATTGGCAAGCGAACCTTTGTTAATTTAGTTCCATTACATTTAATCTTTAAAACTAGAGTAATGAATCAAAGGTAAAAATAATTTAGTACCAAAAGTCATTTTATCAGCTTATCTTCATGTTAACATGGATTCGTTATCTCTTAGAAGCCGTTAACGGAATTCACCCACACATAATAAGATCACGTCTACTCTTATTAAAGCTGACAAGGTAAAGATTCATTACATAGAACTCAGCCCTAATTAACGTTACTTTTCAGACATATTTTGTAATTCAATAAATATCAATCTATTATATACTTTGTGCCAGAAAGAACATTGAATGGAACACGCCGCCGTGGGCGTCTAGTCCAATGCTGTATCGATCGAATTTAGAGTGAACGAACTTATTTGTAATTATTTGCGCGAAACTTGGACACATAAATTAAAATTGCGTCCTGTTTGTAATTTCATAATATTACTGTATTATTGAAAAAAAAACTGTACACACTCCTGTGGGCTCAACTTATCAAATACGAATGCAGAAACTTCCGTAAAAAAGTAATCACATAAAATTTTAAGGTCATGTTTTTACTTTCATAATATTAAAAAGGGAAAAAAATATTTAAGTGAAATATATTTTATTGATCGTTATGTGAAATATTTTATTGATCCATCTCATGTTTGTTTAGAAATAATATATTTCTCAAGACGAGAAACTTTTGCCACCAGTTTAACACAATAATCCCATTACGTATGTAAGTCAAAATTTTAGGCGCAAAAAATATAATTATTTGATGACATTTCTAATTTAGCAGGTAAAACATTGTGTTAATAAGTGCTTATTATAAAAAAGAAGTAGAATTTTTGGTGGTTTAATTAAGAAAACCTACAAGTCGTATTTATTTTAACCATAATTCGAAATAGGATATGAACTTTATCTTTGTCCTGGATAAATTTTAAATTCTCGTTTTCATTTTGAATTTCTAAATATTTTTCAGTTTATTTAATAGTTTTGAATAACATTTAAACTCTAATTACTTGACCATTTTTACAATTCGATGACAATTAATTCGTTTTAAAACGCTTTCCATGTTCATGTGAACTACTCACAAAAATTACGAGTATCAGATCGGGCTCATGGAAAGCTCAAAGCTCTAGTTTGATTTTTTAAATAAAACCAATTAAACATGAGTTTTGTTATCCACTTGGACTACATAAAACCTTTTATTTATTCTTTATTATAATATTTATATATATATATATATATATATATATATATATATATATATATATATAAATACATAGCTTTCATTTGCTAATGCTACTTTAACTGTACACGGAGATTTCTTTTTCCAGAGTATTTTTATATCCATAGTATTTTCATCATAGGTTTAAACAGAAAGACGTAATTGTATAAAACAAGGGGCCTTTATAGGGTGCAATATTAGAGGTGCTAATAAGTGTTATATATTTAGGGATTGACTCGGTAACGGAATAACTGTCATACGGATGATATATCACTTTTTTGAGCGCCGCATTTATTAGCCTGTTACCCGATATAATTAATCCTGAATATGAATGTGGTTATGTCGAATGTTAGATGAAATATTGCCAATAGTAACACATAGTTTTAATAGTTACATGCAAAAATATATTTGAAACTATAATAGTCGTATTTTGCTATGTTTTGTGGGTTAATTGTATATTTGTACGTATTTATTAAACACTCTTGATACGAGAACATTGTAAACTGTTATTATTTATATAAATCTTTTTTCACGTTTGATAATTCAATCGTTATGGGTTTACATTTTACATCAAGTCTTTATGAGTACCATTCGTCAACACATTTAAAATGTGGGTACTTGTGATCACATGTGAGCTACACTTATAACCCATGCACGAGATGAGGAATAAAGTGATAGGTATTCTTAATGGCCTCAATATGCACTAATATTTAAGATTTCACCAACATGAAACCCGTCGGAAAGTAATTATATTCTTACTATTTCAAAATTCTCTTTGTAAGTGCTGACATATTATTTACTACCTTAGAAGTAGTGCATATTAGAAAAGGGCGGATATAGTAAAATATGCTGAACCAATAAACCGTAACGCTATAAACCCGCGTAATGAAAATACATTTCGCCAATGGCACCCAATGCATAGGTACTTTTAACTGAGCATTAGTATTAAAAAGTTGCGTTAATGGGCATGGCAAAAACAACACACACACACACACACACATACATGTATATATATATATATATATATATATATAAATATATATATATATATATATATAGATATATATAGATATATAAGCGTATTGATTTTTTAATTGAAGATATCAGCGAAATTGTGATTATGATACTAAATAATGGGTACAAAATTACCGTCAGATCGACAAATTTGTACAATTTTATTTTATAATATTCGTGAAGTGAACTGTGGGAGAATGAACGAATCTTGTTATACGTGAGATTATAATATTTTGAGGGAAAGCACGAGTATCAACAAAATAATTATCTAACTGGGTAAAAAACTTACGGACCACTTTCAATTTTTGCAAAATCCGCAAAAAATGTATAAAATCTTAGGAAATTTACAAGTACCGCAAGAATAATTCTTAAAATAACTTGGATAAATTATTCGACTACAGAAGAATTTGAAATATTTTTATATAAAGAGAGAGAGAAACAGCGCGGTTAGGCTTGTGTACATTAAAAGTTAGCTGAAAAGGTAGATCCGGCTAGGCACATAAAAACAGGGGACGAGAAAAAGGAGGATGCACATGCCATCTGTAATTGCATAGACGTATTCAGTACCAAACAACTTATTAACGCCTCTGGAAGTTCTCTTTCTATGAGCTCTGGTGAAAGTCTGGAAGAACTTTTCCAGTAACAGCTAAAAATTTGCACTCTGAAACTTCTATGTAAGGAAGAAGAAAGGATTTTATCATCCAAAATTAGTTGCAGTTTTAATATATGTATATTGGATATAAAAGATTTAATTTATATTCTACAGACTGTAGTAGAGGCACCTGATATCAGTATTGACATTTTTCCAATAAATAAGTATTCCATTTAATGTATTCGAAAAGATCGGGTCATAAAACATTTCCAGGATGACATACCCGAAGTAGTTACCTTTCATCAATATTTATTACCTGGCTCAGACCTGAGGAGCTCTATGCAAGAAAAATTTCCAAACATTATTACATTTGGAGGAGACAAATTCTTCCTGTATCAAAGCTAGAGAATCCTTCAGGTAAAGAGTAAGGACAATCCGTTTTTAAAGTAATTTATGACTGGGATCTCAATAAGAAGTCACAAGTAATGTACTGTGATTAAACAGCACATAATACAAGTCGCTACAACGGAATTGATGGGCTTTTTGTATATAAGCTTCAATGAGGACAGTAACTCTTCGCGTGTAGCGATCATATTTATGAGTTAAAAAATAAATTAAAACCGTTTTCAGTAAAAAATAGAATAGATTGAAGAGATATAAAAAATTAGTTTTCTGTATAATTAAAAATACTTTAACGAATATAAAATTAGTTTACGTAAAAACAAGTTTTAAGTACATGAAGTAGTAAGTACAGACATTAGAATTATTTTTAATGTAACGTTGTTTTATTGTTTCCATATGTTATTGAAATACTTCTATTGTATTACTGTAAATATCCTTCAATTATAATTTAATTAACACGTTCCAATATTTAAAAGATTTGATCTGAGTAAACCTAAGAAAAGAACAGGGTAGAAATTTATAATAACTATGATATCTTTTAAAGTTTTTATTAATTTAGAATTCTTGCTAATCACGGTTATGTGAAATACCTAAGTTGGCATTTCTTCTAAACGGCAGCATTACTTATGTTTCCTTTAAATTTTAATTCTATATGTTGATGAAAAACCAGAACTTGTGGGAAAAAATGGGAAATCCCTTTATTCATAAGTGTATAGTGTTTCATTTTTAAATTCGAATGTCTAAAACTGGCATTAACTAATTAACATTGCTAAATTCATCACCTCGTAGTTGTATTCTATGCGATATAATCGTAATTTTATAACCAAACATTTTAGATTATGACCTGGAAATTAAATCTATTTTCGTTGCGAAACTTGGCTCAACTTAAATTATTATAAGAGAAAATTGAATTATGTGACAAAGTAGAAACGTACTTAAGGATTACTACGAATTTTAGAGAAGAATAGGAAAAGACAAAAAAAAGGAAAGAAATAAGAATTGTTCACATCGTATAACAACGTGAAAATATAATGCTTTTTAGGTGTAGGAATCACATATTACAATTTCCTTTTTTAAAGCTTTCTTCTAAGTTAAAGTTTCAAAACAAATTAAAATAAATACGCAGATTAAGAATATTTGATTTCCATTTATGGGGAGAAAATATCGAAGTACTTATCTCAGTCAGCTCGGCTAGATAAATATCTTAATTAATATTGTATTATACATTATTTGACTTTGTTGTTTACTCTATTTATTATGTTTACATGAAACAGGTAGAGAATTGACAACCTAATTTGACTCCTTTGTATGAAGGAACCCATGGCTCTTGCGGTTTACTCCGAGAGCTATCCACAAGAATGTGAGAGTATGTATGTGAATATGTACCGAAGCTATTCATACCTTTCAATACCGTTTGACACACGTAGTTATGTTCGGGCGTGTTGAACGATAAATTATAATAATGATGAATTGTATTTTTAAAAAAGAAAATCTGATTTTAAAAAAGACATTTTTATGCAGCGAGAAAAATTAAAAATTACTATCTATTCTAACTAATTAATATAATGTATAAGTGTGTCAATGGTTATAATTGAAACCGAAATTTTTAAAGTCCGAACTGATAATAGCAACTAATAATAGCAGGTATAACAACGAAACCCCACATTAAATTTGTTTGTTTTTTTAGGTTCATTTCTTCTTAGACTTTTTAAAGTTTCATTTGTTTTATGATTTTATCGCTGTATTAGTGGGTTATAAATAAATATGGACAGGACTACTAAGCGCGTCGTTATTATAATAAAATGAGATATTTTTTTCGTTTCTTTAAAAAAACAGTAAATCTACAATGTCAAATATTTGATTATTGTCAATATGCACAAACATTTATTGCAAATCTAGTTATTGTTTTTATGCACCTACCTTTTCAATGAATTATGTTTTTATAGAGAAGTAAAAAATAATAATGTATATGAAGTTTAAAATAATAATGTAGTTTAAATAATTTATTTATTTATTCATTTAAATAATTAATTTATCAATTCATTTATTCGAACATAATTCGAATGGCGATTGTGTAATAATCTGAAACAGCCATAGAAATGTTAATATAGGTCCATGGATAATATTTTATTTAGAATTGACTTCTCCTTTTATTTATTGCCTTTTATGTCTTTGGTTTTCAAAGTTTTGAATTTTAGCAATAGTTAGTTGCGTTATTCATTCAAGGGCACTTTAAATTCCAGGAGGTCAAATCTTGTTTATAAATTAATTCTCATATTATCTTATATATATATATATATATATATATATATATATATATACATATATATACCAAATTTCAAGTCTATCTCTACGGGAATGACTTAAGTTTTAGTTGATCTCTCAATGAGTGATGGTATAAGCCTGTCGTAAGATGATTTTTGATATCAAAAGCTCAAGGTACTTGTTAATTCAAAATATATTATAATAAAATATTCCTCTTCAGATATATTAATAATCAGACTTCCAACATTTACCAAAGTTTTTTCATGATGGTGTCGATATAGATTTATTTATATATATACGTGCTTCGCATAAAAAATGTATTGTGTCAGATACTGCATTGGACAGTACGGCTCGGAACTTTGTAGACTACTGTGTATTTAGATAGTTCAGTGAAATAATATATTTAAGTTTCAGCGTTTCTGTAATGGCTATGCAAAATAGATATTTGTTATTTTTATACGTGGCTAAAATGATAATAATTTTTTTGTAAATGACCGTAATGTAATGTAATGTACGGTATCATAATTATAAAACTACACATTCAAAAAATTAATAATATGGGAAGATTCTATAATAAAATATACAGATATTGTTAAGTTTGTTAATTACTTAATTTAAGTTAATTAATCTAACATTAGCGACACGTATATGTTTCGTCAAATAATAGGTCATATTTATCAACTCGTTAACTGTAATAAAAAAACTAATTATTATGACAACGCAAATTCAAAGAATAAAACAACAAATTAATATCTTTTGATAAGCTCTAAATGAATTTGTTATAAATAAAAAGTTCATTTAGAGCTTTTTATTTATAACAAATTCAAAGTTTTTGACGACCAAAATTTGTGCAAATTGTGAGTTTAAAATTTTATACAAATTTTATTAGATCTAATTTTGATTTCTTTTCTCTATGATTGCCAATATCTCTTAATTTGAAAAATATTTCGTATCAATATATTGTTGTTCATAACACCCAAAATGAAAAACTTTTCTTCGTAAAAGGCTTATTTTCATTTCAATAAAAATTGACAGATTTTTATTAAATTTTTGCTTTTAGTGTACATACTATAAAATAAAAAACTACTTAACGATAATTAAAGCAAGGAGCTAGAATTTTTATATTAAATTAATGAAAATAGGAGCTTTTTTGAAATTGAAGTTTTGCCGATAATTCAGGATGTTATTTATTGGATTTTAATTATTATTTCTACAATGAATTCAATTAAAGTTATATGCGGTGTTACGCTTTTAAGTAGATCAATTTCAATATTTTTTTATGATTATAATAAATGTGTATTGAGGAAAAAAGTGGGAAAAGAAAAAGAGGGTGACTAAAAAGACCGAGGTAACAAAATTAAGGAAAGTCTACAAGTTAATAATTATATAAAGTCAAATAATGAAAGAAAAGTCATAGTAAGGTATGTACATATATCAGAAGCAAGAGATGTACATATAACAAAATAAACGCAGGAGAGGGAAAAAGTATAAATATATATAAAAGTTGTTTTTATTTCAAAAGGCTGCGATGGATGAACACACTGATTATACAACGAGCGAAAAATCAATTGTGACTATCTAGTATTCTTGGTCGATATTCCTTATTATTTGTTTACTATATTAAGCAACAGAAATGTATAAAATCTACTCACATTTCCCTTCGTGCTGTAACCTGTAAGGCAGCCGTAGCTCACAAGCCATTTTTTTGAGAGCGCAGAGGTTGCGATGCGTGAGGCCAGAAGTATCACAAACACGTTGCTCAGGCTCGGCCTCGCACGAGGTTGGACACGCGCAATGCGCACGGCCATTGTCCAGTAGTACGCAGTCGGCACCCCAACGGCAATACGTCGATGCACAGGCTTCTGGAAAAAGTCTCGTGTTTGTAGAACAGTCTTAGAAAGAAAATTAAAAAAAGGTGAAATTTAATCAGAATCCGAATACAGTGAATATGTCAGTTACATTAAATGTAATGCTAAATAATTAATAGAATGGAGAATTGCGACAGAGATAAATGACTAAAAATAAGGCGTAGCTAGAAAATGTTAAAGAGCAATTCGGACTTTCGTATCCAGACTTCAAATATGCATGAAAAGTAATACAATGTTATCACCGACGACGGTGTAGATTAAGCGACAATTTAATAAATGAAACTAAAATTATCATACAATTGTTATAAATAATATTATTCATTATGAATAATTTAAAACACGAATTTAGGTAATTTTGGACGAATTCTATCGTATTAACCAAACTCTGCAAAGTAGGAGAGCAAACTAAAACAAAGTGCTTAAACATTATTTTCTGATTCTACTACACCATTCAGTCATCGGTAAATGCGACTCTTACTTTTTTGTTACCACCGTTTAATATCAGTTTTTTCCAAATATATTAACACAACAAAAAATGAAAAATCTTTTTTAAATCAGAAGTTTAGCTCTATGAGCGCTTTGGTACTGAAATAATTGCTATTTTACTTAATCTAGGTACATGTGAGATATAATTTCAAACTTATTTTGTTTAACCGTTCAAAAAATTCAGCCCGGTGACAGATGGGGGATATATAGAAGTTCACATAGAATATGGAATAAGTGATGAGATTCACATGAAATATGGAATAAAAATATTAATGGATGACTACCACATGTTTATTTGTAGGATTTAGTAGTGAAACGAGTAATAATTTTAATTTCCGTCTGTTTATTGGTACAAGCACAGAGTTTTAGATCTATGCACGCGAAATTTTGCAAGATGTATATTTACCACTTAGGTAGTGATCTTAATCTACTTAAGATCGCCTTGATACGATCGATCCATTTACGATTTTCGTAAATGGATATATAAATGAACAGAAATTAAATAAAATAAATAAAAAGTTTATTGTAAGGGAAGTATATATAAGAAAAGTGAGGGCGAAATATTTCTTTTATCGAAGTGTGTCGAGTCGAAATTCAAAATAATGCACAATATTAGAAAAACCTGAAAAAAATAGATACGAATATTTGTGTGAGTTTTGAATTAAAATTTATTTACTAGTCTTAATATGTATCAATAATTTTGGAGATGTAAATTCATAAGACTTTAGTCATGTTTTGTTACAAACTGTTAACCGATTATATCAACGATCTGTATACTTTAGATATATTACTGAATGTGATAGATAGTAGTTTTTAAACCAACATAATATTGATTGTACTAGTTAATTAACTGATTTGCTTGAATTTTGTTTGTATTATTGTAATTCTTTAAATACCATATCACACCATTTATAGTGTTAATGGATTCCCCTAATCTTTTAACGACCTAATTATATAAGGGAGAATAAATTATATTTATAGACAAGTAGTAAAGCGTCAAGGTTGATCTTTGAAACTGATGAGAAGTTGTTATGTTATTCTTATAAAACGTTTTTCCCCAAATGTAGGAGAAACTATCGGACGAATTAAGCAACCAGACGATCCTACTTTTAATTTTATTTCACATCGCTTGATTTGTAAAGAAATATTTACATAGAATAAAAGCAAAAAAAAATAAGATAAATAAAAATGTATATTTTGGATATTAAACAAAATAATTAATTTTTTTTACAGTTAAGAGTTGATAAATATTACCTATTATTTACCTAATTATGTTTAATTTTACGAATTGGTAAAAGTTTTTATAGGAAAAGAACTCAAAATCAATATATCAAGAAAACACAATGCGAGGAAATTTCTCACTATTTTTTTTGTCATAATCTATCTCAAAATCTACTTTAAGAAATTTCCAAGCATCTTTACTCAAGTAACAGAAAGGTTTTTCATTCCAAATTTATTTTATTTAATCAAGGATAAAGTGAAAGTGTTTAAGGGTTTAAAAGTGAATTTCAGGATAATAGTTATGAACTAGCTTTTTAGTGAAGAAAGAATGAATTAGAAGTTCTTAAAAAGGATTATACAAAGGAAATAATCTTTGCATATTTAATAGAACTATTAGTTTAAAGACATTTGCTATTAACAAAAAGAGATACTGTATAGTAAATATGAACACGTGGATGTTAATTGCGTAATTTTTTATGCTAGTGTTTAAATTTTTTTTTATGTCATTTATATAAGTATAAATTCGTACACAGACTTTTATTTAAATAATTATAAGTATCCCTAAATTAAATATTCCTTTTTAAGTGTATATGTAAAACGAGCGGCTTATTACACTCGTGGCATATTTAAAAGGTTGGAAAGCACCATAATCCTCTATACAATTTCTTTTATATCTCGAGTTTAGCTTAAATTACTGAAATTGGTAGAAAAAATGTAAATGTTGAAAATTTCCCTTGAAATGAAAACAAAGGCTTAAAATAGTACATGGTTTTTTTATCTTATTAATGTTTTCTAATGAAATGAATGTATATTAATTTATACCGGAGTAATCAGTAATCCTGTAATGAAGATATATATTACGACGATTAGTAAGAAGATGTTCATGATTGCATAAATCCAACTATTATATAAAATGAAAAGAAATATTAAATAAATAATTTTTTAAATTATATATTTATATAATTAGTTCATTTATAGAAATACATCCCAAACTATTTATCGCCAGTTATATATGGATAACGAAATTATGGAGAATGTAAGTAATCATGTGTAACTTGGCCAAAAATAATACTTGGCAAAGAGAAGCAAACAACAAATGTAAGGAAAAAATAGGATCACTGACTGGGACAAACCACATTTTGAAGAACAGAATAATATCAATGCATTTGAAATGAATGTCTGTCCTGTATTTAGCCAGTCGCGACATACAGAGATGAGGCCATTACCATAACACAAATAAGCTTAGAATAATGCAGAGTCAAGGAACAAATTACTCTAGCCAAAATTTTGAATAGCAGAGCAAGGATAAGAAATAAACAAAGAACATTATTAACATCATTAAAATAGCATCACTGAAGTAACAATGGTAGAAGTATATCACCAGAAGCGCAAAGAAAAAGTGAACAAAATGTCTTTTGAGTTGGCGTCCAAGAGCTATGACCCGAGGTGCAGTTCAGTTTCCACTTTGCTGATAGGATATTATTAAGAAATTTGTCGGAGTATGTTGGATAAGGCTCTCTCAATATAAATATAGTAGAAATATACGTTAAGAAGAAAGTGAATTCAATGGAAAAATGTACACACACAAATGGACGAACGGCCAAAGCCTGATCAAAATTTTCTATGGCGTTTATTAATAAAGGCCAATTATAATTATTTTGTAGACCGTAGTTTAGGTAGACTATGGTTTAAGGCAAAAGGCAAAGCAAAATTAAAGGCAAAATTTTCTATACTAGTGGAAGGCAGAGACTATAGAACCAATTTTATGGTTTTTGAATAAATACAGTAATCATTTGAATTAATTAATTGCACAGGTCTGAAACTTGGCGTCAGTTTAAATTTTCTTGAGCTATTGTGTATGAAGGAGACATTTATTTAAAGTAATTAAATAATTTAAAATATCCTTCAAACTAATAAATACTATATCTTAACAAAATATTATTTATTTATTATTTTGAAACTACCTAACAAGAAATTTAAGTCTTTTGTGATATATATTTTTATAAATATGTGAGTATATTATAGCATGACATATTATATTATAATAACATGATGACAATATACAAAGAAAGGACGTTAAGTGTATGAAGAGGACCTTCCATAGCTCGGTATTGCATAAAGTTCTTTAAACATGTTAATTAATTTTTTATGACAACTTGTATGATTCTTGTTAAAATATTAGTACACAAACATATACATTCGCTATAATATAGGCCAAAAGGGAAAGTTCAAATGCTATTTAGAGCATAATGTAGCATAGGGATTAGAAATTGAAACCTAAAGGCCATTAAACTACTAGTTTTGATATTGAAGTAAATTTATAGATTCTTAAGTTTCAAGATAAGTGTATTCAGAAGTTATTCAGGTACAATAGATTCTGGCTCACCAAGATAGTTTCAGTTCTTTTTTGTCAACGCATTTACGGTCTAAAATTTCATGTTTTGGCCTGTTGTTTATAAAAACATATTCTGGAGATAATTGTAAGACCAACTAGACTTTAACTATTGGCACTGATTTTCTCTCTCAAGTTTTTATATCTAAGGATTAAACATCCTTCTTACTTTTTATAAACCAGAATAAAGCCCCGTGGAATAAGATACTAGTAACGTGAGCGCAATATGTGGTGATAGGTTGAATTAAGACAGACCAAAGGAATAGTTGTGTAAGTTTGATATCTTTCATAACGGTACCATTTGTTGTAACGTGATATTTTTCCTACCATGATAACTGTAATAACAGGAATATTTGGAGAAATTTGATAGATCTAGTGACGTGACGTCTGTACAAAAGAGAATGTTGTGACGTGATCTCTATACAAATGTTAAGAATAAGGTGATGCGTAAATTCTAGACTATACATAAATATATATATATATATATATATATATATATATATATAAATATGTGTGTGTGTGTGTGTATTTATATATACATATATATATATATATATATATATATATATATATATATATATACATATATATACATAGAAAATGATTTTGGTTAGGTCCTAGGTGGTTTGAAAACTATTGATGGACTACAAAAATATTCTAAAGAACCCCGCAATGAAGTAAGGTCTCTTCAATCGATTTGATGGAGATTTTGGACTCATTTGACCTGTCTTTATAAATACTTTAGTCACAGGTGTTGGCTAAGGTCCAATGATGAAGGCGGAAGGGCGTGAAATAATTCATCAATGATAAAGAGTAATTGTATTATGCTTACGCTCATCGAGTTTTTTGATTATGAAGTCGGAAAGGAAGTCCTAAATGGCGAGGAAACAATTTTGATGTTTGATCTTTTGGACAGACGATCTTTTTGGGTAATAATCAGGGTCTGGTGATGTGGTGCGCTGGATGTTGGTGACGTGCAGGTTTATTTACTTTGGGCTACTTTGAGATTTCAGATGAGCCTTTTGGGTACAAGTAGTGACCAGGGTCTGAATAGGGTGCCGAAAGGTATTGAAAGGAACTTCTGCCAAGTTCAAGGAATTTTTGTGCTAAAATAAAGAACTTGCTGATTTCAAAGTTTAATTCTACTTGTCGTTGATTTATTTACGAAATTACGAGAAAATATAAAAAACATTATCATGAGAAACGTTGGTTTAATTTTAAATTCCTGTATTACTATAAGCAAATGCATAAATCGATTTTCTCACAGATATAATTGTGAAAAACACAAAATTTCAAATGAAAATAGATACATTAGTAAATTTCTTTACTAAGGGTGTAAATAATTTTCCTATGTAAGATAAGGTGTAATGTGATATGTGTAATGTAGTAATTGGCAAGTAATCAATGTTTTCATGGAACATTATTATTTAATGATAACTAGCTTAACCATTTTCTTTTAATGAACGATACCCTAGCCATAGCCTAGCATAGATAGCGATAGCCCCATGTAAAAACAATAGATTTAATGCTTCCACTCTACTACACATTAATGCTGTATTTTTGCTCGCAAAAACGGAGCTTTCCCTTTTCACATATTATTTAATAATGAACAATAGCAAAAATGGTTATATATACTTTTGTCTTCCATAAAGTAAATGCTTCTTTTAAATTCCTAGCATTCTAACCATTATTTTCATTTAGGCAGAGTCTAAATAATGTACTACTCTTTCTACTGAATGTAAAACAAAATAACCGATAAACCAAAATTTACCAACACTACCTAAATGTAACGCACAGTATGATAAAATAAACTACGTCCAAAAATAAATGGCAAAAAACTAACCGTTACTGTGATACCCCTTATTATAAGCGCTTATGGAGAAAAAAAGACGTCTTCATAACTACACTAAACCGTCTGAATAATAAACAAAAAGCTCTGATACGATCGTAAGTATGAATAACTCGGCGAATACAATTTCTTTATATCCGCATTGGGAGTGTTTTTACCGACTCTCTTTATGTACCTCACCGGGCAGATGGCATATTACGTCTCGTCCGTCGTGCGTGTGAAATAAGCGAAAGCGGAATTCGATAAGAGCGCAGGAAAGCGTTTTCCCGAATGAAAAGTATAATCAGATTCCATTACCATATCTTGAGTTGTGGAATTTAAAAAAAAATACATACGTATGACACGGTGCAGATACGGAAATAAATAAGCCTTCTACAGTGTCTTTTAGACTTTTGGGAGGAGGAAACAATTGCCTATAATACGGTTGCCAACCTACTTTATTTACTCCGGCGAATTGAATGAATAATATGGCGGCATAAAATAAAATTACTTCGAAAGAATTGAATTGAATGTATCAAATGATATGAAATTGTTGCAGGTTACCAAGTAATTTGATATTTGATTGTTCATAAATGGCTCGGTCGTTTCTTTTTTCTTTTTTTTTCTTATAATTTGCGCAGCGGAATGCGTTCAGTTGAATAAAAGTTTTGAGTGGCTATATTGTGAATTAACTTTTCGTTCCTTTTATTGGAAGTGTAAAAATTGGGTTCATAGACCGTGTAACATTTTTATGATTTCGGTTAGGCTAATGCAATCGTAAAATTGTTTTTTACCCAATTTTATTTGATGTAAATTTTAAAATTCACTTTTTATAATTGTAATCGGTAATATTTGTGAAGTAAAACGATTATATAATAAATAGTATTTCATTGAAGAATAAAGTCACTGATAAGTAAATATTAGAAAAAAATACTAATATTATTCATAATTCGGATTCGGAATGTAATAATATGTTACAAATAAAACAACACGCAGACACTTAGATTTTAATATATCCTTTTGCTTCTTTTTTTAGGTTATCAGGGATAATATTTTAAACCAGCTTAAAAAGCTTGCAAATTAAGTCTTTATATAAATAGATATATTTATATTTATATATTTGTAGGTGAATATTTATATGGAACTATTATGAAGATTTCTGGGTACAGTACGATGTAAGATTTTAATTGAATATTTTATACAGCGCGCATTACACTATTAAATATATAAGATATTCTTTATTTTTCATTTAGGTACTTACCAACATTAAATGATACAACATTGTCAACAGGAAGTACCCTTTAGCTCTTGAATTATTTGCGAGTGTCGAAAAATGCTTCCTAAATGGCCGTATTCTTTTTGATCACGCCGACTTAGAAGCTTGATCTTTCTACAGCTCCAAGGGACCGTAGACTTAAATGTTTTTTCCTAATTTCAACTTCATATCTTCACGCATTCCTGAGAAAACGAGTTTTGACAGACAGCCGGACAATGAAGTAATTCGAAGTCATTAATTCGAACCCTAAAAATTAAGGCCTTTATTTACTTTCTGTTTAATTCTTATATGTACATTTAAAAAAAATGGGACACTATAAAATATGTGAGTCGATAAGTTGTATCACAACATAAAATATAACATTTCTATGTCATGTTGTTTTTGAGAAAATCGGCTGAGAATAGAGAAAAGCGTAACTATATTGCCTTCTATATCTCTGACATGCGTAAAAACATGGTGCAGATTTTAAAAAATATGACGTCTAGAATCATCGCTATAGCTTTCCTGCAACCTTGGCGTGAACTTCTAGAAAGTCATATTTTTTATTATTTTAGGTTGAATAATTTCGGAAATAAGGGGGAGAGCATTTTTTTCGTGTATTTTTTCAATATATCTCTGAAGACATGAAATTATAAAAAAAGGAAATAATTTGGAAACCCTTATAAGTAACATATTTAAACGATAACTCGAGTACTTAATTTACCCCAACCTAAAATTTCTAAATTAATAATTTTACTTGTCGAGATATACTCATAATTTTATGATTTATTACTATATTGAATATATTTGGCGTTAATTTTGTAGAAATTCATTATTCACAATTAAATGAAGCTACGTGATGTAGTATTATTTCTAATTCCTTTAAGTTCTTTACCACGACCTAGGTTTCGTTGTATTACAACTTCTTCAGGTGGGCTATTAGCTAAGATTCCGAATTTTCATTCATTTAATTGTTTTATCACTGTGCTAAATTTCAAATTCTTGTGTAAAGCGGCTTCTGTGAAAAACGGTGTGACGGACGGATAGACAGATACACGAGTGATCTTATAAGCGTTTTGCTCTTCTTTTAGAGATTTGGAACTTTAAAAATGATCTGCTTTACAGTGATACAATTTAGCGTTGTATTACGTAGTATGCACCAAACCAATTTCTTCACTTAATTTACAGGTAGTAATTTATCTTTAATAGATTATATTAAACGTTTATTGCTTCGTATTGATCACATAAGTAGATGGAAAATTACAAAAAGTGACCAACAAACTGGCTTATTTGGGAATCGGTGCTGTGATAATTGCAAGAGAACCGAACCTGGTAACCAATCTGGGTACCTAAAACAAAAAATATATTTTGTATAATTCCTTGTTGGTAGGTAGGTTAGATCGAAATGCCATAATTCAATAGTATTGTAATAGTATTTTTGATAAAAAGTTAGTTTCTATGCTCAGTGCTATGTTTGCTCTTTAATAAAATATATTGCTGTAAAGCAATCAATAAGTTTAATGCTGTATGGATAATGCAATACCTTCTTTCAAACCTTTAAGTGCTTTATCTTTATTTATCGTAGACTTTTAAACACATATGAAGTAACAGGCGTAAGTATATACTAAACAATTTTTCAAAATTTTTATATAAATTCAAGTCTTTCATTGCCAAGTTTTCCTCGAAATCATTAATGTAGTTTAAGCACCTTCTCACTGTATTTTAGATACTTTCCCGAGTGATTTAGATTTCATCGCATTTAATTATCATAGTTTAAGCTCTTGTTTACTTTCTGAGGTTGGCTTCGGTTTATCAGATGGAAAAATGTCTGTAAAAAGAAAAACAAAAACGCCTGAAAAGTTTATGATATTTAGATATCCATCTGTTTACGTAAAATGGTTACTATACTTGTTTACCTAATAAGTTATCGTTCAGTACACGTGTAATTTTGTGCCCACGTGTAAACGGTTGTTAAGTTAAAATGAAAGATTCTTGTTTTGTCGTAAATTGTCACCTCTATTAATTTTTTAAAATGAATAATAATGCATTATTGTAATAATAACTATTATCCTATAGAGTGAGTATATTGTTAACAATTAATAAATATTATCACCATATTTTATAGCATGGGAATCGTGAATGAAAAGTTAATAATTTTGGGTTGAGAATTATTTCATTCTGCATTTTCATATATAACAGGTTAAAATTATAATGTCGTGTGTTTAATATATTCCATTATTTTTCATGAATTATTCCACTAATCATACTAACTTATTTCGTCTTCAATCAGATATCGTAACAGATTTGACAAGAAAATTACTGAAAACCTACGAAGAATATGTCAAGTTTTGACAGTTCTCCGTAAATCAACATATTAGCAGCATGCTGAAGTTTGCATAGCTTTGGCTCGCTATATTGTTTGTGTAAATTTTATGATGTGATAAAAATAGTTTTACATTTTGAATTCTTTAAACATGTAGAAAATTTTACGTGCTGTTTTATATAAGGTCATGTGTTATTTTTCGCGAATACTATCGTTCAGGTATTTGCTAGCCTATGATAATTGTGTATTCTATAGCTCAGAATTTTTACGTTATAGCGATGTGAATCGCATTCATAAAAATTGATTTAATAAAACATATATGTAGATAAATAAAACTTTGAAAGTATTTTCCCGTTTGCAAGAAAATGTTAAGTCTATTTACACAGTGTTGTTAAAATTTTATTATATATTTTGATTTGTGTTATGTAAAATTTATCAATAAAAATATATCAGTATTATTAATTTATGTAAAATTCCTTGTATTACTTATGAAACATGTAAAGTTTATTTATAAATATCTCCTTCTATTTTAGATTGAACCTTACTCATTGTTAACAATAAATTGTGGTTGAATGCATAATTCATTTTTGGTTATAGTCTTAAAATTAAGAAAAATTAAGATCCATTTCTTTTGTGTTATTCTAAATTATGACTACATAAGATCTTAGATGCAAATTTACTATTAATAATATTTAGTAATCAAGTTAAAAGTTAGTTAATAAACATATAATTCGTAATTAATATTGCATTACCATTGTTCAGAAGTATCGAAACGGATGTTCAGAGGTAAACAATCTAACAAACTAGACTTTTTAACCCATTGGTTGAGGAGAAAAAAAAATATTCACCAAAAAGTAGGAAGGAAGGAAAGAGGGCCAAGTGCGTGTTGAAATATGCATAAAGTTATGTCTCATAATTTTCTGAATGTTCTAAAACTTTAGAGGCAATTTCACAGAATCCTCTTATTTGGAACTTCTAATAACATGATAATATATACAAAGTTTAATAATTCACAAGTGGGTATCAAAAATGAAAAATTGTAAATTGAAATTCATTTTAATTTTAAGAGTTAGTCAATGAATGTAAAGAATACACAAACATAAATCGTCAAACTTTGCACGTACGGGACGCACATTAAATTTTTATTCTCTCATGAACTCCCAATGCATTTGAATTTCTTATACGCAGATCTACAGATATACAAACTATGAGGCCGTGACAGACGGAGGGATTAACATGATGAAATTACGAGAGTTCCGGCTTTCATTAAGGTAGCCTTAAAATTAAATGACTTTCGAACAGATAAATATTTGAAGCAAAAAAAATATTTATGTACATGACTTGACGGGATATTGTTGTGAAGCCAAAGTGAGAAAACATTTAAAAACCTCTCTTTTATATAGGAATTATATACGATTACTCTGGAATGCCTTAAAGTGAAATTGAAATAAAATGGGAAAAATGAACTAAATTGATAATCTCCAGCTTAAAACAGAACAGTTTCACATGAAACATTCATGAAAATAAATTACTCTGTAAAAGTACATTTGTCTTTCAACATGCACAGTTAAATTCTACAATATTGGAAAACACGTAAAACCATTGCGGGTACGTCTAAATTGTGCCCCCGAAAGTCTATAAAGCACAACCCGCACCGTAACAATGAAATCCTTTCGTCCAAATTTCAGGAAACAAAAATAAAATAACACGTAATGGGAGACAAACACTTTTCGTCGCATCACATTTGTTATCCGAATTGACCTTTATGTAATAACATGAGAATGAAGATATTTCCAAGCGAGAGAATTCTTTAGGTACGTTTCCCTTGCCTTCCTTATTGTCAGGACTATTGTTCCTTCGGAGACGGGCACCTATAATTTGATATATCGTGTGTATACAATTTTCTTTTATTACTACCTCCAGATGTTGGGAAATAGGCTAATAAATATAAACTGGTGAATGTTTGTCATATCTACGGGAAATATGCTACATATATATATGTGTTTAACGATTTTTACCTGTGCTTGGGTCTAAAACTTTATTATACATGTGCTGGTTTTCTCAAACACAGTCATGTCTAAATAAAACTGTGATTGAAATATCATAATTTTTTTTTCAAATTTAACAATCACGTGTATATAAATACGTATTTAAACACGTATATATATATATATATATATATATATATATATATATATACATGTATATATATATGTATATATAAGTATTTAAATACGTATATTACAAATCGCAGCCTAAACACTTGAACTGATTTATGTAATTGAGGTACGTTTATGGTATATTTAATTCAGATATTTTTTATTTTTAAGATAAAGTACCTGATATTAAGTTAAATGTTATAATATCAGGCACTAACCGGGTTATTTTATTCGAGTTAGTAACAAAATTGGTTAAAAGTGCCGTGGAGGGATGAAATGAAAAAATTTAAAAATAGCCTTTAAAAATAAACGATTAAGTGAGTGTTTGACGTAATACAGTATTACAAAATATGCATCCGTGGATTTTTTAATTTGTATATAAAACAAAAAGAAGACGGTACAAAGTGGGCTGTCATTTATTGGAATTGGTTTTGACTGGTGTATGGATATGGAAATTATTGCTGTACAGATTTGATTTTAAAAATATTCCATTCCATTGATATTAACACTTTTTGGTATTTGTCTGTATAAATGCTAATACTAGATCAGACACCTCAAAAAGCTTGTGTAGTTTTTTGGGTTACCAATTATATATTACTGTAAAGGAAAATTGTATATTATACAAATTTAATGCCTATGTACAACATTAACATTTGAATATTTGGGTGACTCTATCTGGGGTCTCTATATAAGACAGCTTATAATGAATGCTTCACTATCAAGGACGATCAAAACTTATGTGTGACCACGGATAATATTTTTCTTAAAGAAAGAAATACAAAATAAAGAAAATTATCACAAAGAAAATAATTAATTTTGATACATAAATTTCTTTGGCAGTGAATTTTTAAAATTAGTTACAGAAATTCTACTTAAAAACAAAAGCACTAACTGTATTCGTGTTTATTAACGTCATCCGAAAGATATTGCTTATGGACATTATTAAAAGTAAAAACACATATTTTTGAAAAATGTTTACTTCATTACTAAAATGTTAAAGCATACTTTGTTTAAACCGCAATCGTAAAATTAATTAATGAGGATAAACAAATACGTCGGAAAAATCTTAGTACAGAATGCAAACTGCTACTGTAATTTAATAATATTGTTTCATTCGTATATTACAATATTTTATTATTTATTATGAAGCATGTTGGATTATTTCTGTTGTCACTTCACTTTCTTTCCGCCAGAAGCCTTTGGCTCGCAAACAGAATCAGTTACAGTCTTTAAATTTGTACATAATACAAAATTATTTGCCTCAAAATCAAGTGTTATGTTTAATATTAAACTAGGTTTTGTTTAATATTATACTAGGTTTTGTTTAATATTATACTAGATTTTGTTTAACATTATACTAAAGGTGAGGACAATTTTTTTCATACACACATAGACATTTCAAATATTTTAAAAGATAAGCGTATGAAAGACGTTTAATGAGATCAATTTAGACTTATTGTTCATAAGCTATGTCTCAAAAGGGGCAAAACCTAGGGATTTACCTATAATATTACACACATCCAATGGTTGTAAAAAAAGGTACTAAGAATCGTTATATATAAAAGTGTTTTAAAGCCTGTTTCTAATATATCCGATAATTTATTACATAGTTAAATGTAATACAAATACTTATAAATCGCTTGATATCATGTATTTTAAAATATCTACATTTTTAATTGTTGAATATATTTGGCGTTAATTTTGTAGAAATTAATTATTCACAATTAAATGAAACTACGTGATGTAGTATTATTTCTACTTTCTTTAATTTCTTTCCCACGACCTAGGTTTCGTTGTATTACAACATCTTCAGGTGGGATATTAGCAAATATTAACTCTTAGGAACAACCAACAGCATTAATATGTTTCAAACACACTAGCGGAAGCCTGGTTTGTGCGGATTTTTCCATTACTTATATTAGTGAGTTTATTGCAGGGGATATTACCGAGAGTTATACAATATACCAGTGTTTTAGTGAGGTTAATAAATTCAATTGTTGTTATTATGTGAGGTTATACAATGCCAACTTTACGGTGTATGTAATAAAATTAAATGGAAGTTATTATCGGTGATATATTTATACAAATGCAAGGGCATTTGAAAGTAAGGAGAGGTAATACACTAATTCTACATATCTCCGGTTTTGTGTATTCATATATTTATTTATTTATTTATTTTAATTTTTTGTTTTTATTATATATACTTATATTTATATGTGTATTAGTGCTGAAACAATTTCCAGGGTACTGTAGTATCAATGTTGCATATTTATATTACATCTAGAAGATATTAAGAATGGGTGATGATATTATATTTAGTTGTTCATTTAATATATTAACCTTGGTATCTTTTCTAATGTTTCTATGATATTAAGTTTATTACCTTTTGTATTTATTTGTAATATATAGGGGACATTATCAGTATGGACTTTTTAATTGTATTTAATCACACGTGTGTACAGAAAATTCCAATCATTTTTTTGTTAATTGAAGTAATAGTTGGCATAAAAATAGAATTTGTAGCTGGTTTATCATTTTTTTTAAATTTAGGTTAAACTAATTTATATACAACGAGATTTAAGATTTCTCAAAATATCCAGTGACCAAAATGTTAAATCGAAATCTGATTTTAATATCGATATACAAATATATATACATATACATATATATGTATATATATACATATACATATATATATATATATATATATATATATATATATATATATATATTTATATACACATAAATTTATATAGTATATACTGTGTTTGAATAAATATACAAGCAACTATATATTTATATTACAGTACTATGGTAACGCCTAATTAATACGGGCACTCACCGCGTGAGACAGGAGAACCCTGCGTTAGGCCCTTCCCTCAAGGTGACGTTAATACATACAAATTACAGGCTTGCCAACGGCGACATGGCTAAAATAAACCCCTTTTCATTTAAACCACATTGTGCTTTAGAACAGCATCTTACAAGGGACTAAGAGCCTCAAAGATGGTGGACCCACATTTGGATTGGCGGATCTCAAACAAGAGATGAAAGGGAGCGGGCTCGGCAAGTTCGTTAAGTAGTGTATTTGATCGTTAATTTGGCGGGTTACAAAAGAAGTTTTTGCGACAAAGTTAATTCCTGTTGTATAGCCAACTATAGCTAGCAACTTAGAGCTACTGCATGGCGAAGAATTAAATGCGGTGCTTTTAACAATGAAAAAGCATCAAGAGATTCACAATTACGGTGATTGTTAATGTCATGTCATCTTTTGTGATATGTGAAAAGAAATGTTCTGTAAAGTGTGCAATCATAATTAAAGCTAACGTTGCTTTTGGTAGGTATAGGTGATGTTCACAATTATTTAACTGAATTTACCATGTAAAATATTAACATGGTGAATACAGTTAAATAATTGTGTCCTTAAATTTATAATCGTATTAGGTTAAAATTTACCATAAACGAAATTGTCAAAATTACAAATATTGATAAAGGAAGACGTTATGTGCGAATATAATTCGCACGGGGATCATTCTGTACGTACTTATGTAAAAGGTGAAAATATTTAATTATATAGACTACTTCAAATAAATATACTTATATATATTAATATCATTTTTCGTCATGTAAATGTATTGCTTAGTTTTCTTTCATTGCTTTCAAAATATTATGAATTTCACAAAATATCTTCAGTTTTCCGATAGAGTAACGCTATGTTTTTTTAATTTAAATTTTAGTAGTTTTAGAGGCGAAATAATGATAAGTTTAGCATAACCCGATTATTGGCATTTTCAACAATGCATCATTTGAGCCTTTCAAAAACTTTTTTAACACAACCCTTGCCCTTCCAAAATTCTAAGATAAATATTTTTTGGATTTTTACTACCGCAAAATATGCATGCCAATATCCTTCTTCACTCTACTAAACTTGAACTTCCTGCAACAAGCATTTTCAGAAAAAAAAAACAATTGTTATTGAAAAAAATATGTACGAATGGCATTCGTGACCCTTGACAAGGCTTAGGTTTTGCTTTTTGTGATGTTTTTCCATCTTCACTACTAAATGCAGTGCAAAGGTCTTATTATAGATAGGCTATTCTCTTCGAATTATGTTCCTCCAATCATCCGTCCCTTTCAATTTTCCTTCTTTTAGACATTAGTTTTGGCATACAATTTTTGCAAATTGACACTTCACGTAGAGTCTGGAAATAATGAATAGCAAAATATAAAAAATGATGAAATGTACCTTAAAAGATAGGAAAACTATATCTTAAGTGAATTATTTTGTTGATAGACATGAAAATTTCATAACTGTAGGTCTAAAACTGCACTGCGGAGTCTAGAATGCTTTCAGTGTAAGTAATATATATTTAGTGATATTCGTAGAACCAAAATGAATCCAACGACATCTCTTAAATTAAATTCGATAAAGCTTTCCAAGTTAGAGAAGGGAACAAATATCCGGCCTAGCATACGTTCGAAAACCACTTTGTTTTTCACTTTGCCTAGTCAAATGAAAACAAATCATTTATGAAATAAAAATTGTACTTTATTAATTTATGAATGTTAAAAAAATTGTTATATTTGAAAACTAAAAAAATACGTAAAACTAAATAAAATTAATAATAAAGAAAGTAAATACGTAAATTAATATTCATCCAACAAAACGTTAATTTTATTTTCATTACAAGGTACTAAGCACGATTAAAGCTTTTCTTTTTAGCTCTAATGGTTTCTGGGCGATGACCGCCTTTTGATAGTCGTCTTTTTACGAAGTCATTACATTTGTAGCATGAGAAAAATTTAAATAGGAAAGAGTCTAATGCAAAACGTTCATTAAGAATATAAAACATAACATGTAAAAAAGTAGAAATGGAAAATAAAAAAGGACATCAAAATCTGTTTTATGATGAAAATAACATACATACTTAATGTTATTGTTTCATTAAAAGGCAGTGTAATATATTTAAGTCTTTAACAAGTAAGCCTCCGTTTCCAATTCCATTCGAAATGTCATTCAAATACATAGGAGGAACGTAAAAAAAACAAATCTTAACATGCAAACAGATGTAGTTACTGATTGGATGTGTTTAGGTTTGATTAACAATTACTTTTAATTTCACAATCATGTTTTAACTACAAAAACTTAAGAGTATGATCGCATAAGTATTTCCGATAAATGATATAAATACCTGTAAGATGACATGTAATATATTTGGTATGATTTATTTTCTTTGCTGCGAATCTTTCTAATCACATATTTGCTTTCCTAGTATGAAATAGTTATGCACACTCTAGAGATGTATATTATTTATATGTAAAAATTATTCACATGAATAAATTGAATACTCTGTCTAAGCGCACGGTAACGCGAAGCAAGTTTTCGATCATGATGTGATTATTTGTCACATCTAGTTAAAATACCTAGTTGAGGTACCAACACAACCAAAATAAATAACATATGGAATATAACATTTATGAATATAACTTTTATTTTTCCTGAGATATAGATCCTCAAAATTTATTACTTTTGACACTGACTGATTCACTAATCAATAAAATCTTTGACTTACTTTCAATCGAAATAGAAGCTTTAAATTTGGCATGCAACAAGAATTTTGAAAATATATGAAAGGCAAAATTAGAAAACGACAAAATAATGAATAATTTATTACATCTGCAAAAATTTCACCAGTTCTTGCAAATACATTTTATTTTTCTGGTATTTAAATCACATTACCAGTGATATGTGGTCTAGAAATATTTTAATGTTAATCACTTCTAATAAACGATACCTTTCTACAATAGATGGCGTTACTTGTAAATTACCACGCGATAATCTTTGTTTTCTAAAAAAAACTGTATAAAGCATAAGCCTTCTGCAGAATTACAGCATTTTGATGTTGAGTGCAAGCTCGATTAATATCGAACTTGAGAACTTTTATATTAGCAATAGTTTTTTTTTGTTATTTTAAAACCTTACTGAGTTGAAGGTGAAAGTTATATTAAATACTAAACTTCAGTCTTATTTTAATTTCGTGTAAAAAAAAAAATTGGAAGTCAGTAGTCGCAAAATATGATTACATCAAAAAATCTTTTTTCTGCTGATGATCTAAACAGAAGTAGATGATCTGAACAGAAGTAGACCTAATTTTTCACATTTATGTTTTTGATGAGATCGTGCTTAATTAAAAAAACAAGCAATGTTTTTCTGCGTGTCATGAGCAGTTATTAAATTTTAGTTAGTTTTCTGTTCATGTAGTTATTAATCTGTCGAATTAAAATGACAAATATAAACAGTCAAATCGCTATATTTTAATGATAATTTTTTTCGTGAGATTTTTTAAAACCGATGTCATAGTGAAGAGTTTTTACGATTTGTGCATTAAATTTTGTCGGTTTGATTGCTTTCCCGGCCTTACACTTTTAGACCGATGTTATAAAATTTTACGTAAATTTTGATCTCGGTTAATATCTAGGGAAATTTAAAAAAAACAATAATAGTCCCGATTAAAAGTATAAAAGTAGACGAACAATGTTCTTTCACTCGCCCCATCGAGTGGAGGCTGTCTTGCAATATTGAATTTAGGTTTTATGTGGTATTAAAAAAATGTAGACAATTTTTTTCCTAAGATGTAGGTATATATTTTGATCAAGTCATTTATGTAGTTACGTCATAAATATTGTTTTGAGCATAATTTGTCAGACCTGACTTTTAACATTTGTTATGATGCAGTGCGGCGGGAAAGAATTTTTAATGCTTTTCTTGACTGTTCTGCTTTTTGTAAATGATATCACAATTATATAAAGCTTATTCTTTAATTTTGGATGTATATTATCGATATTATAAACAATAAAATCCTTTGAACTGTTTAAGCATGAAAGAAAAACAAAAATAACAATAAGTGAACAATGTTTTACTTTTATAAACCTAATAAGCTTAAAAACGTATAACCTATTTTCTAGTCTGGTATATATATTATCTACATGAAGAATTTCATAAAAACTTTTTGAGCCTTTAAGTGCAAAAGAAGACATACAAACAAATAAACAGACAACATTTGGCTTTTATAATATTAGTAGGTATTAAGTTTCAATGATATGCCGTATGCCTCGTCGTCTAATTTTTCTATTGAATATTTAAAAAGTCCGAAAAGAAAACTTCACGTGTTACATAAACGCATTTCATTATAACTTAAATTTAAAAGAAAATGTACTTAAACTTGCATCTCAACAATTTCGCGTCATTTACTTTACGAGTGTTTCAGCACGCTTGTGATACGCTTTTTATATTATGTGGTTTCTCAGTTGAGTTTCAAAATATTATTTTTAGTAATGGTGTAACAGTGCAATGGTACATTTTCTTTATACGGTACCCCAAAATTACTTTTTGCCCTTGTGAAGTTTGAAACTGCCCATATAGTATATTATTATGTTATGTTAAAGGGACTATTAAATAGAAATGTTACTATCCCTACATTCATCTGTTGCTACTACAGTCATCAATTAATTGCTGATCTAAATTGATTGGTTATCGATATGATTTAATTATGTTGAGTGATTCCTTGAAATTATATAGTAAATTTCAAGTTATTAATAATAATCTTTAAATATATAAATTATGTATCTGTGCATAGAATAAATTAAAAATGAAAATTTTTGTATTTTTTGCACAAAAAAAACTTAAAAAATATTTAGGGATTTTCATTCATAAATAGTGTTTTAAGTTATATATTATAATAATATATCAAGCGCGGTAAAAATTTGTTGTTGGTGTAATAATAGTATCATCTACATATATTATATATCCGTACAATAATTTACCATGAAGGCGAGTTTTTTTAGTTCAAAAGGTATAATATACTACAAATTGCTTTCCGTTTCCGGGCAAAGCCAGGTCATGGTCACTAATGACCAAATAAAAGCGACGAATCGTTATGTTATTTATAATACTCATAACTTATGTCATTTGCTCGCAACACTCTTAGAGAACCTATTTGCACATCAAAGTAGCTTTGAGGTGTTATTTACTCGTGTGTTACTTATATGTTTATTTATATATTGCCTTGGTGATAGAGCCTATAATTTTATATACATATATGCTTCAATAGATTTTTGTCTTATGTTTCGGTAGTTATAAAAGAGAAGCTATAAAAGGGAGTTTCTTATATCGGCTATATTTTATATCAAGAGAATTACTTTATACTTAATGTAATTTATAGATTTCTTATTTACTTTATTATATTAAACGATTGTCAATCAATTGTACCGTTCTTACTTTTCTAAACCATTTTGGTTCTTGCTTTTTTCATAACAATTTGTCGTTAATTATTTCATCATTTTATGAAATAAATCATCTAAATTTCTATTTAAAATGAATTCTGCCTTTATAATTAATTTGTCACACATGCAAATATTCAAATAGTAATTTTTAATTCTATTTCATATTCCTAATTAATAAATTAAATTTTATTTTTATTTTCATAATAACAAATAACAGCATATTTTCAGTAGCGCCGATTTTCTCGTCTATGTGTATATATTTGGTTGAACATATGTATTAAATAATACGAAAATATGATGAAAGAAATAAAGACACGTTAAAAATTTCGGTTTAGTTGATATTGGGATACTTCTATATATCTGATTAATATAATGACGCATTTTCACAAAAAGTTCATTTCGCAAATAATAATAGGCAAGCAGCAATTTCTGAACATTGTATGCTAATTACAACAAAATGGAGTTTGCTACTACCATTGAGTTAGCTACTACCAATAATAATAGCATGAAACTTAATGAGATTGACTAGGAGACCCTAGTCAATCTCATTAAGTTTCAGGCTATTATTATTGGTAGTAGCAAACTCCATTCTAGGACCAGTATCCACAAATACTGTTACTAAATGGTGCAGTCACCATATTCTCTTCTACTGTAAATGATTTGGGTCAAATGATAGGTCAATTACTTAATTTAACGTCCCGGATTAATGACGTCAGCCGTCGAGTCTTCAGAAAATTCCGCCCTCTAAAACGTCTTTAACATTTCATGTTTCACGAAAATAAAATTTATCTGTGTCTAATGTTACTATTACTTCAACAGTTGAGCTTGAGAGTTGAGCGCACAAGGCAGTCGTGCATCGTTCACCAGTTTTTCACGCACATACGTTGGTCAACGTGGTATTGAGGAAGATGTCCAATCTTGTTTTTTTTCTATTCTTTTGACCCCTCTTGGAATGCAATTATGGAGATATTTGGTAGTTCTTGATAGATAATCGGACCATTTCATATTTAATTGGAATTGATTCATGTTCATTTCTTTTAATACTTATTATTTGTGTTATTACGTGTATTGAAAATTATTGTAATTTTAGTGCAGGCACTAAAAGTACAGTATGTCCGGTACAGGGGGTAACTTTGAAAGCAAAGTTTTTTTTGGAAATAAATAAACCTTAATGAAAATCAAAACATTAAATTCTTCCATTAATTAATATGTCGACATGCAGTTGGCACTGTTAGATTTTTATGTTAGTCACACAGGCCTCAGGAGTGGTCAGAGAGTTTAAAGAGAGAGAGAGAGAGAGAGAGAGAGAGAAATATTCTTACCCAACTACTAGGGTTTGGCATGTTCCCAAATTTTTGGTTTACTTATTAAACATGCTGTCTTTTTTACCACATTTTTATTAGCTCGATTTTTTGCATGTTTGTATGTTCGTTTGTCTGATAAAAATTTTGCAAATGGTTTTAAATTAACTTTTTGAACTGGATAACAATGCCATATTAACTCGTTTTCTTGTCTGATCGTTTGTCCTGTATAAATTTTGTCAACGGTTTTGAACTAACGTCTTTCCCCTAAATTAACTCCTTTTCAAAACTTAAAGTTTTAAATTGCGCCCCACCTTTTTTGTTTTAGATCTTAGAAGTATTTTCATAGCTGTTAAAAATTCACAACCACAAATTTCCGGGGTAATAGGTATAGGGTTTTAAATCTGTATCGGGTTATGAATCTATTTGAGGAATTATTTTAAATTTTTTAGTCTGATTTAAAAACGTCGTAAATAATTTTTTTTTTAATTAAGAAAAATTTTAATTTTTTAGTATCATTTTATATTTTTATCGTCTTAGTGTGTAGATGTCAACATGTGTATTTAATCTGTTCGTTAAGTTTAAGTAAACCAAATCATCTATGAAACGTCGTCGACAAATAGACGTCATGTTTCGTGGACGATTTACTTCATTCAGTGAATGGAAATCAAGTGGCTATTTTAAACATTTTCACGGTCTAAGAAAAGTATTGGTTAGGCCGGAATGTATTCTCATTCTGCTAAAGATCATGCAAGCCTGGCCTTTTCCATGTAACCTTTCCTTTCGTAAGATTGTAGTGTTGGTTATTGGGGTTCATGTATGTTCAATTATTTATGAAGTTGCTTTTGTTATTGATATTTCAACATGAAATTTAGTTTCTAAGTATTGTTCGGAAACTCTTAAACTACAATTGGACCAACGAGATTAGACATGTACAAACCATATAAAGTCATTAGTGGTAAATATTTACAATTAATCGGATTGGAAAATGGATTAAAAAATACAGTCATGTCCTATTGCATCTGCACGAAAAAATTACCGTCTATTTTTTATATTTTATTCTGATTGAAAGATTTATTATCATTAAATGTTTAAGCAGATTTTTTCGATAACCTTTCTATTCGTTTTTGGTGTGTGATTATTATGTATGCATTTATGTAGAAATACTTCAATATTAATAATACATAAGAAATGTTGAATAAAAAATACTGTCCCCTACAGAATTTGAGTACTAAAAATCTTAAAAAATGATTTCTTAACTTCATTAACGTATTTCCTTGAAACAACAATGTCAGAAAAAAGTAAGTTCAATAATGTATAAACATTGACAGAAATAAATTGGAAAAAATGAGAAAATGCGTTGAATATGCGTTTTATCACCATAATGTCTAGACAGAAAGTATAAAATTGCATTTATGATCCAGGCAATTAGAAGTTTACCCGATATAGTTGAAGACAATAATTAAATAAAATAATTATCAAATATTCTAATTCACAATTACATTTGACATTTCCGTTTCCTCATAAATCAAATTCGGGCCAATGGTAAATTGAAAAATTTATGTTCATGTATTATTTAATGTGACTCATAAATATAAATATGACTCATAAATATTTACATCTTATTAAAAAATTCGAACGAATGGAAGTTTGCAACAAAATATTCCATCTTAGCATTATTTCCGGCTAAGTAAAACGTATCTTTATATGGAAATAGGCTTAATATCAATTATTTAAAAGTTATAATTCGATTATATATATATATATATATATATATATATATATATACAATATTCACCTCTAGGTCAAAGAAAGGCCAATGGCCCTGTTAAATTTCATAGTGCTCTATTTCAAGTAAAAAATAGATGTATAAATAATTAATTCTATATTAAAACAACTCCTTGTATTTAAATTATGATTAACTCAGCAAACGAAGTAATATCGAAACATGCAAACTTATGTTTCAACCCAAACCCATCCCTCTCCCATATGTACGTAAGTATACATATGCACAGAGAACAAAATAGCATTTGAGAAAATATTATAACGTTTTAATTACATAAAGCACACACAGCCCAAACTTGTACGAAAATCGTACCGACAATCTACAAATAAACTTGATACTTAATAAACGCCCGCTGAAAATGTAACGACGTTAGACCCACACCATCCACACACCGCTCACCGCTCAAACAATCAAATATGGCATTTCGCTTAAATAAACTAAAGCCCACACGAAAGTTTATTTTATGTTATATTCAAGTTACAGTAGAATGGTCGCATTGCTCGCGGGCATTCATGAAACGATTGCATTTTTCCTTAGTGTCCAATCATGTGTAATACTATTAAAGGGAAAAAAAATAAAGTACTTTGTTTTTTAATTTACGTCCCGCGATATGGGCGCGAAAAAATTCTAATGTGTGTTTTTTATATAATACCATTTTATGTTTTAGTGAAGAACATTATATCGCTCTTAATTTTTTAATTATTTTTGAGTCACTGCACGGTGGTACGATACCACTGACTAGTACGATGCTCGAAAATATATAAATACAACAATTAATAATTGCTTTTCACTTACATTTTGACCTCTGAAATGCGCGCATCGGGTAGGGTGGAAATACACATTCAACCCTTTACCGCGAGCTTATCACCGCAAAAACAGTTCCCTGTATTTGTTTGTTTATTTATATGTTTGTGCCATAAAAAACAAAGATCAATATTTAATGCACAATGTGTTTTAATTTTATATGTTTTGTAGTATTTCAAATATTTTGGTGACAGGAAGGTTGTTTATAATTTGAGGTAATATGCATAATTTTGATTTCTCTTGGTCCTAAAATTTTTAGCATCAAGAGAAATCAATTGGTCCTTGAATTTTGTTGATAGTGAGACTTCTAATAAAGTTTTAGCATCATATCAGAGTGTTTTGGAAAATAAGAAAAAGTGGTATCCTAGCAATATGTAGTGATGGAATCAAAAGCCGTGATATAACTAATAAATATATGTGTGGATGGCAAGTAAGTTCTTATATAGCTACTTAATAAGTTATTTTATATTAACATGTTACTGTAGTTTACCAGTATTTATTTACCGATATAGATCTCAAACTTGTACTATTTTTTATTTATTTTATGATAGACATGCCTTCTTGATTTAGGTACCTGTTATAAGATAGATCTACCAACATACCAAAATGTTTTTTTAAATTCTTTATTGATGTTCAATAACTTTTACTGATAATATCTCAATCGTTTATATTTGCAAGTTAAAAACGTTAAAATTAAAAATTAGGTACATGCATTTATGGACATCTTATCTCTCATTTTATAGATACCACTTTCAAAATTATAATTCATTCTTATATTAAAACATACATTACTTTGATTTGAGATGAAACCATGGATCCCTACATTCATCATGCAAAATTGAGTGAAACGAAATCGTTGGTGCGGTATCATTTTCTGAAAGCCACAAGTAACTAGAGAGCAAAATGTAAACACTGCAACAAGATTTTAAAAACAACGGGTGGGACGACTACGGGCCTCCATACACATCTAAGATCAGCCCATACTATTAATTTTCCAGGGCTTCAGATCTCAACGAGGTTCCTGCTTTTGATAAAAAACGAAAGTTGACAAATTATTTTTCCAGTTCTAATAGCTTAGCCGAGACCCTTTCCCGATTGACCTCTTTAGATGGAATGCCATTCCGTGTTTTTAAAAATTCTGCTGACCAAAGGCGAATCATCGCTCCATGTGGATATAAGCTGCCTAAATCATCAAATTCAATTAAAAATATCGTACTTTCACATAGTAAAACAATCAAGATGGCTTTATGTGATAAACTTGACAAGATGAAGGCTAAAGGTATCAATATGTCTTTGACTTTAGACGATTACTATTATAGTACTTATTTGGACTAGTTCAGGTAACAGACGCTTTATGAACATAAATATTAATTATAGTGCAAGTCAGACTCCTGGAATATTTATTAATAATTTTGAAAACCTTGGTCTGATCAGGGTATTTGGTAGTATGCCGGCAAATGTACGTATAAAGTTAATTGAAGAAAGATTGTTAGAATTTGATTTATCCTTAAAAGATGATATAGTCTACTCAAAAGATGATATAGTCTGTAGGACGTCAAACAGCCCTTTACCACCAGAAGTAGCGCACGGAATTCAGTAAGCAATATTGGATGTCCTATACAAAAAAAGAAAGGTCTACCAAAAGAAAGGCACACCGTCGACGAGGAAATTTTAGTTAAATCTGAGGAGGAGCTGGACAACGGAGATGGTTTCAGTGTAGTACTAAGAGGGCACACACAAAAGGACAAATTTATTTTTGAAAATACGATAGGAAAATAATAAAAATCTTTCGCAAGTCACCCACAAAAAATGATGCTACATTGCAAAAATAGGTGAAAGAAGAGATTGGGAGAGAACTCAATTTAATACTTGACTGTTGAATAAGATGGATTAGTTTGTCGGATATGCTAGAGATGTTTTTAAAATTAAAAGATCCCATCTGCAAAGCGCTTATTGATTTAAGGTCAGAGCTAGAGGTGAATGAAGAAGAAATTGAAAGACTGAAAAAAATTACTAAATTATTAGAGATAGTGAAGGCGACAGTAGAAGAGTTTTGCAAAAGAAGCAATAATTTAATCAAAACAGACTCTGCTTTGCTATTTATGCTGAAAAATATAGATGCTATGTCCCACGATGATCGAGTACCGTTTGATCTGGCTACTGCTTTAGAATGTCGTATTAAAGAACGTCGTCTACCTATTAGCGGAGCGCTACAGCATTTACATAATCCGAAGGCTTATTTTCAGCAATCGAATGGTTATAATGACGTCTTAATACGACCAAACCAAGACGAGATTAGACAGCATGTAAAGGACATGTATCATCTGAATAATACAAATGTGAATCACCGCCCGAAATGAAAAAGGATATTGATGATTCAGATATGCAGCCACATACTGAATATTTAATGAAGAAATACTTAGAGCTTGCGATTAAAAAAGATATAAGCTTCCAGCAAGATGATACGAGTGCAACAGAAGACTAAGATAATTGAATTACAATAGAAATGGCTTTATGTGTAAATAGTGATACTAGAGGAAAGTATCTTCAAAAAGCCTACGATAACTTACTATTCCACCAACCAGTGTGGAGTCGGAACGAGTTTTTGCTTCTGCAGGCTACATTACAAATGTCACTTAAGATCCAGATTAGGTGACAAAACCATGGATATATTTTTATTTCTAAGATCGCATTATTTAAACAAGCGGCATGATTGTAATTGGAAAGACTGATAATTAAATTCCGTCTCATTTCGTTATAATTTAATTAGCTTTAAAATTTAAATTCACTCATAACTAATTCATGCTTAAGTCAGAATTTATAAAAAATCTGATCCTATGAAGGTGATAAGTAGTTTGCTTATTTTGATCTCAAAGTTTTTTATTTTTAATGAATTATAATTTTGTTATTAGAAGAGTTTGTTTAGCATAATTTTATGGTTTTATTTGTAAACTCAAAGACGATTATAGAAAATGTGGACAGTTTTGTTACAACGTTGTGGCTGTCTAAATTGTTACATGAAACAATTGAAGTTAATATGAATTAAAATATTAACGCAACAAAATCAGCAGATGCGACGGCTATTTATCAAGTTGAGAAGACGTACACACATCATTACACGTTTCATATTGAATTGATTTCCCAAGTCGGTCGTTGTAACGAACATAATAAGGTTTTGAGAGCATTTTTTCTCAACACTATTCCCTTTCCAGCCCCACTCCCTGGAGGACCATTCGCTTACACCTTCCTTTTCAAAAAAATACGCTGCCGTATACGAAGTTGAGTGCTAACATAATGAAAAAGATTTATGCTAATGCTGTTTCGGTCTTGCCGAAAGCAAAGTTTTGGGTATGAAAATATTTCCATTCGTCACGCTGTGCGAGTTTATAATACACATCATTTATGCGCTTACATATTTTCGCCGTGCATCGGCGTGAAGGCTGCTTACTATTGTGAGGGAAACAACGGGGATGAAAATCAGTGGTTGTGAACGTAGTACAAATTCGTTATTTAATATCGACTTAATCCACATGCTATTGTGGGTAAATTAAACAAAAAAAATATTATAAGTCCATCATGACCACCTATTTGTTTGTCTATATAATAAAACACCGTAGTTTTATCAGTTTAAGAATGATTGTAATGAAATTTTAAAATTAATATTTAGCTATGTAATCGCATGAATCCAAAGAATTGGAGAAAAAACGTTTTTAGATCATTTGATGTCTTGTCGGGAAGAGTATTCATTTTCTGAAGTTGAGAGGGACTCAAGTATAAAGGGATGTATTTTAAAATGCAATTGAATATATCAAATAATAGTTTTCGATGCGGCATTTCATTCACGGGTACAAGTATTCAAAACGTTGAGCAATGTGACGCCCCTCACCCCATCATTTACCTTCTCTAGTCTGTGATAATATCTAAAGCAATAAATCTCTAGGCAATTATACAAAGTGAAAATGTTATTTATAAATAGAAAAGAAATACTATATCACCATGTTTTAATTATTCAATATACATAAAGCTTCAGGCGTGTAAATTAGCTTAAAAATGAGAAAACAAAGATTATATTAATTGAAAATAAAACACAAAAATAAACAGTTGAATTAGAAATGTTAGTGTATTTACATTTAACTTATATCAATTAAATTAGAGCTTTCATAGTCAATACACAGATCATTAAAAACTTATAAGATAAATAATATTTGAAAAAAAGCAGTGTAAATGACTTAATTCTTAATAAATTCTACTTTAAGACTACTTAATCAGAGAAAATAGAATTAGTAATTTTTTTACTGCATAGATTAAATTTGAATAAGAATCATAATTTAAAAACTTTTTACAACAATCTAAAGGTAAGCACTTTTTATGCCAAACTGAGGACATTATATTTTGCAGGGTTAAATTTTTGAATATACCAATTCAGATAGAAATTTTACATAATACATAGGGGTTTATTTATATGAACGTACATAAATGGTGAATCATAGCATCTCCCACAGTAAATAATGTAAGTTAAAAAACATATTTTTAATTACTGATTTTTAATTACTTATATTATAATATTTTTAAATACATATTCTTAATTATCGAAGACAAAAAAAATAGAGAGTTAAAATAAGTTTTGGAAATATTCGTTTTCAATTTCTAGAATTCAAAACGAATATTTCCAGAGTTTAATAAATATAGATCCTTCAGAGTTTTCTTATATATTTAACTGTCTTTTTCATACTTACTCTATATTTTCATCAAAAGTTTCTTGCAAGTTTTGAAATGTTGAGCACAGCTGCTGCTGACGTATAAGGGCGACAACGAGCGCTATGGAGATTTCGTTACATTTCTTATTTGTACTTCCGCCTAGCGTCGCCAGCATACTTGCCAGCTAAGCAGTTCTCTACGAACAAGGCTAAATGGCGGAAAATAGAAAGCGTTTGGAGTTTTCCAGCAAAGTGCATCTTTTCACTTCACTTCATTTTCTTTCTGATATTTTATGGGAGTTGTGGATAAAAATTATAAAAGACTCCAAAGTTAGATGCATTATTTTCTTTTTACATAAAATTGCATATAATTTTAGATATTACAAAAAACTTAGTTCATAATAGAGTTGATAAGAAACATAAACGATTTTGAATCCCTCTTTAACGATTTTGTTTATTAAATTTTAATCATTTCGTAATTATTATTATTGTGTAATATATATGTTAGCTAAAAAACAGTTAAAGAGTGTTTTTTATGCTATAACACATTATCAATTTGAATATAAATAATACTATCGTTAAATATTAGTTCCGCTTGCGACTTACATATAAATTGCCCTAGAAGAAGTTAATAAATTTAATAGCTATTTAGTGAGTTTTTTTAAAAATAAGTGGCTGTAATAATTAAACTAGATAGCTAATAATTAATATTTTCAGGATCATTTTAATAATAGAGGAAAACGATAAATGTTTCAAAGATTATTTTAGTATCTTATTATTTCCAATTAAATGAAACTACGTGATGTAGTATTATTTCTACTTTCTTTAATTTCTTTACCACGACCTAGGTTTCGTTGTATTACAACATATCAGCTATATCCCACCTCTACATCTGGTCTGATATGCATCTTTGCTAATATCCCACCAGAAGATGTTGTAATACAACGAAACCTAGGTCGTGGTAAAGAACTTAAAGAAAGTAGAAATAATACTACATCACGTAGTTTCATTTAATTGTGAATAATCAATTTCTACAAAATTAACTTAAAATTACCCAGCAACAGCTTGTGACGAAGGTTGAGCTCGATTTTGAAATTTTTTATAAACCTTTTTAATCGTAACATGACTAGAAGATTGAATTCTCTATATTGTTAGACATTACCTCCTCATTGTGGCAATGATGCAAAATCTCCTTCAGCGAATATAGCATATTTAATGACAATGGCATATATTTCAGCTATGTACTTTTCAATGGATATAATTTAATGGTATTTATTTTTAGTATTTGATACATAATTTTGATACCAAGTTTTTTAATCTAGAGTTCTAATTCGTTATTTTAATAACTTTGATACCAAGTGTTTTAACCTAGAGTTTTAATTTTATTATTATTTGTGTGTATGTATATAGGAGACATATTAAAAAATATTTATCACTATTATAATATTTTTCACAGTTTATCTAATGTATAGAATATTACCTCGTAATAGACTTTTAGATTGTACCTTCCTTATATAAGTAAACAATATGTGGTGATATTTTGTATTTACATGTATAAATAAAATATCTAATTGAAAAAAAAAATTTCTAAAAAAACTGTTATTTTAAATGTACAAAAAGTATGAGTGAAATTAGCGCAAACTCGTTGGGTCTAGTATGCACCATTAAGAAGTTCTCCGTCGTCAAATCTCGACTCCATTATCAGTATATGATCACCTTCACAAACAAAGAACTTATCAAGACAAGTAAAACGAACCCAAACTCCATGGATAGTATTCGCCTTTAAGGAGGTCCTTTGTTCACTTTTCATCTGTATCGATAGGTTCTAACTCCGTCATCACCATAATGTGTTGTCATCGAAAAGAAGTATTTGTGTCAAATTTTAAATTTTTTGCCCACTCTGACGCGATTGAAATATCAATCACAAAATTAGTTGTTTTGGATGAACAAAAAGCAAGTTTGTGATTGGTGCAAATGACCGAATAGAGTTTAGGCTTATCGAAGCGACAATTTTACGTCTAGATCCACTTTTCGAGATTCGCTTTAGATTTTACTTATAATTCTGGAAACTTTCTAGAAAGGTGAAATATACTATTTTCTATTTAAAATTTATAACTGGTCCATAAGTGAATATTTTATTTTGTCCTTGCTACAGCACGCCTCGTGCCATCTGGGAATACAAATATAAATATTCAGTTATTCAGCTTTCAGAATAGTAAGTATATTTTAAAGCATGTTCTTTAATATTCAAATATTAGAATAATCAGAACATCGTCACGTAAACTTCTATTAAAATAGAGTAAGTAGTAACGGTGTCGTTATGTGCTATACGTGGTTAATTGCGTAGAGCTTTTTAATTGTGGGACGTAGAACCATCAACTACTAATGTAGATCGATTATACATAAGCGTAATACTACGCAGTTTTGAGGTATGACTGCTTTTAATAACAAGTTTATCGATTTCTTAAAGAGATTTTTGATTATGGGACTCATAAATACGTCATACGTAGAATTTTAACTTATAGTTATATGTGGGTTTAATATGGCCGATGCGTATTTTTTTTATTTGTGCTCGAGAAATGTTTCGTTTAACGTTTTAAAATATCATTTTAAAAATCACTATTTAAAAAAGAAGGTACTGATTTAAACTGACACGAACTAACTTATCATTTTATTCATATTTACTTTTGCTGATAGATAGGCTTTTGAAGATATGAACTCATCATATTTTAGGATTATCACGTTTTTATTTTTAATTTGTGAAATTGGGAGAAAGCTGTCAATTATTTATTGATAGTTGAGCTGGTACCGTTTTTTTAATATAGCATCTGTTTAGGGTTCTGTACCTCAAAAGAAAAAAAGGAACCTTTATAAAATCACTTCGTTTTCCGTCTCTCTATCTGTCTGCCAAAACCTTTATTCTCTGTAACGCATTGAGGTATCAGGTTAAAGTTATTATCGAATACTTAGGTCTACGATTCTTTGAAGTTGTAACAGCAAACTTCTAAATCAACGCAATAAAAAATTCTAATAATATTGCTATTTAAGCCATATTTTTAAATATCTCCAAGTAAATAAAAACCTATAGGGTATTTCCGTTGACCTAGAATCATCAAAATTTGCCAAGAAGCAAGCTCTCACAGCACAAGTGAAGGAAAAGTGTTAATTTTAAATTATATCATACAAAAATATTTTTTTAAGTGTGCCCCTGTGAAATATATTTTCATTCCGGCCTTTTATATTGCATATTTTGATTTTCACAAATAAATCAAAATCGTTAATTTGTGGTTATATCACATAAAAATATTTTTTTTAACTATGCGCTTGTGAAAGATATAGTAGGCAATATATTTTCGTTCTAAAAAATAAAATTTTGCTACTTCGTGTAAATGTGTAAACCTAGA
This sequence comes from Druceiella hillmani, assembly GCA_039881145.1. NCBI lineage: Eukaryota > Metazoa > Arthropoda > Insecta > Lepidoptera > Hepialidae > Druceiella > Druceiella hillmani. The sequence goes on from JAYKKI010000001.1 coordinate 27,733,762, forward strand.
ATTGCGAGTTCCACGCGTGCTTGACAGATTTTTTAAGTATGCTTTGACAACTAATTCTGTTTATTCATGTCGAATGAGGCTCAACGAGTCGAAGGCATCTAAAAAAATTATATGTGACGAATTTTTTTAAATATATCAATTTAAAAAGTTACGTTTTCTACGCGTACTAGGTGAAATGAGCACAGGTACACTTTTTATTAGACAATATGTTAATAAAGCTATTTCAAGAAATTAAAAACAAGCAATTCCATGATAAATATATACTCCGTTGTCAAAAATTTTCTTATGATATCAATTATTATATTATAGTTCTAGTGGTTTTTTCAAACTTTAGAAGTAATTAAAGTGCATTGAAGCAAAAACTCTAAGGATATGATAAAAGACCTGATGGTTTGTGAAAAATGGTTATTTTTTAAATATTATGAAATTTAAAAAAAAATTGCCTATTTAAAACATATAACCGATTGACTGATCGTTTAGTGACTATCACTGAGCTCTATATTAATAACAATGATAAAAATAACACGTTTAGGTACTCGTGAATATTTAGGCGTACATGGTACTTCTATTAAGCTATTTACATATGTTAATTTTTAACCAATCAATGTATTGCCTATTGTGGATTTGTTTCACAGTGCAAAACATACCTGCAGCGTAAAAGCAGAGAGAATTTAAAACATAATTATGACCTAAGTAATTGCTACTATTTCTCTGTAATCTTATAGTCAGATTTTACCAAACTTGTTTTTTCACAATTTATGGTATCAAAGTTTTAGAGAAAGAGGTCCCCCCCTCTTTTATTGATCTAACTTTACATATTTTTCGGAATATCTTTTTTAATATGGAATTTAAAATTACTTTTGTATCCTTCCTAACAAGCTCTTTCCAATGTTACCCTACATTACACAAAATAAACAAGTGGGACCTTTACTTACCTTCTTCTGAAAACATATATTAATATTTTCAAAAAGTTAGTTAATTCAAAATATGTGGACTAATAATTTGTATGACTAGGCCAAATTTCTATGTGAAATGGTTTCTGAGAAAAACACCTGTGACGGACTAGCGGATATTGACGCACGTGATTTAACTTGCGAAGATTTGTCTTTTTGAGGTATAAAACCTTCAAAAATGTAAAAAATATATACTATTATGATTTTAAAATATATTTTGAGTCAGGATATCCACACAATAGCTCAAAATTATTAATAAACCATATCTGTAATATAATGAAAAATAAAGGTTACTTCATTTCATTTCCACAATTTGGCTTCTAAGAAAATGAAATATTTTCTTGAATTTAAAGTACGGTTAATTAAATAAATGGAAACATGACGTGAATATAAATTCAAGAAAATACAATTGAACCTGATATATTTCTAATTTTTTACTAAATAAAGATTATTTATTAAAATTACCACTTAGACAGTCTATTTTATTTATTTTCATAATATAAAGGATCTAGAAGGAAAAACATAGTAAACAGCTCTCAATACAACTTTGAAATATCTTTTTATATAAAGTTAACGAATTCTTAGAACATCATTGAAAAATAGTTCACCTTATGATCTTCATTCAACTTTTATATAAGTAATAATGTATGTATCGAAGAGACTATTCACAAACTATTATTTTTATGTTATTCATAATAGAAAATTATAAGTTTAGAAAAATTATTGATATGATATGGGAAAAAACAGTTTACGGTAAAATAGCTCAAAAACATTGTCATTTACCCAAATTTCCCGAAACATCAAGACGTTACTCTAGTTAATCTTATTTTGTAAAATTGTTTCCTTTTTACACGATAAGAATTGCAAAAACTAAATTGTGACAATGATTTATAAAGATTAAAGTCGCAATTACTTTGAGCAAAGAAGATATAATACAAAATTGAAATCACCTATTGATTTCAGCTTTATTTTCCAATATTTATTGCCGTCCAAACTTGTAGATTTTTCACAAGGCATACAGCTTACAATTTAAATGCCATTGTTCTTGATAGGATGGTGTTCAAGTCATGGAGCAAAAATGTGGTTGTAGTTTTCTATAAAATGGAGACAATATTCTTCTTAAGAGCTACTGACCGATTTTCTCGATATTTTACAAAAACCGTTTCTTCGGAAAATTAGACGATTTTTGACCTTCAATACAAGCGTGGTTTGGATAAGGCTATAATATCGTAGAGCATACCCACATTCTGCTACATTTTTACTCTGCAGGCTAAAGAAGATTCTATTGAAACTTGGAACAATGAACTCGGCGCGGTGGTGCCATGTTGATGAAGGATATATCGAAGTGTGTATAATATTTTAATGAGGACTGTCCCGGTACAAAATCAGTAAACAGAATCCAGCTGATTGCTTCGAAGAGTGACATAGAGAGAGATCTACGTGAAGCTGTTCGAAAGTATGTTGAAATATGTCTTCAAGAACTTAGATTGGGAAGGACGTGGCATCAATATAAATAGAAAATACATCTCGTACGCGAGGTTTGCTGCTGATAAAGCAAGAACATACTAGACGTTGGCCGAAATGTTGGCTGGCCGAAACGAATGGGTGTTAGTGTGAACTGATATAAGAGTAAAGTCACGTTCAATTCACAGACTGAACAAACATCGCTGTACGTTAGTAATGTCAGTATAGAAGTTGTTTAAAAATATGTCTATAAATGATTAAACTGGGTAAAAACAATTTCGACAATTCAGTGTTTAAAAAGTGCATTGGAACTTCACGTTCCTGATTCCGCAGCTATTTAAGATAAAGTTTCTATAATCGGTCCATTTTACCTATAAAGACCTACGGCGCATGGAACATGGACATTTATGGTGGGTTCTATCCATAAATTTAAGTGACTGGCTATGGAAGAATCAATGCTATGGGTGTCTCTGATTGAAATAATCCGAAATGAGGAAGTCAGGTGGAGAATATAAGTAGTCGACATAGCATTTAACATCAGCAAAATGAAGTGCCAATAGATGTTACATATTTACATGAAGAACCGATAATTAATGAGGTAGATAAATTCTTTAGTGGAAACTATTAACAAAGAAATTTAATGTGCCCACTCTCCCGACAGATGGATTAACAATCTAAAAAAATCGGCTGAATACAAAAGGCGGAGAACACTATGTGATGCGCCTTGGAAAGGCTTATGTCTAGCAGTACATATATACAGACTGATGATGATCATGATTAAGCTAGTAATAATCACAAGTGTTATACCAGATGTGCAAAGTAAAGAGGATTTTTTTTCGAGTATATGTGTGTATGTATGAGTTTTATTTCTTCCTGCAATTTTAACGCAAGTTGAATTCATATTGGCTTCATAGTCTAATGTGTACAGTGTAAAAAGTGAATATGTTCCTGAGTGGGCTTATGTTCGAGGAAGCGATTTGCGTAAAAAAGTTCAAAATAAAATTTAAAAAAATTAAAACAGAAATTATACAAAAGTGTAAAACAGAAATTATACATTAAGAAACAAATCTTAGTAACCCTGCCAACGTTTTTCCAAGTAAGAATTTGCAGGTGGAATCTAAATACAAGTAACAAATTTACATTAAAATAAGTTTGTTTATTAACGCTTATAAATCATTACTTAAGAAATATTGGAAAGAAAATTTGTTTCTTTTTCAATATTTGGGCGTAGGCGTATTTTTTAAATAGTATTTTTTATTTTGTTACCGCTTAATTTCGATTATAGCAAGTTTTATTTTATATGGCAGAGTAAACAAACAACGCGTTTAATATTATAGTAAGATTTAACAAAATAATAAATAATACGATAAAAAAAATAAAGTTCTACTAAAGATGAAATGATTCGTTCATGGATACAATTTTCACGGATAGCTATAATTGTTTCATTGTCAGTTGTTTTACGTTTCTATTGTTATTTTTATTATTTTGGAATTTATTAGTTATACGCTGTTTGCATGTTTGCGCAGCTGAATTTTTTTATTTAACATTTTATGTCTTTCGGGTCTCATCATCCACTAGAAACGTAGTTTAATAATACTGTTATAATAAAAAAGAGATTCCTGTTGTAATTAATAAAGATAACGACGATAATTACACTATATATTGTAAATTAATTTGTAATAAAATAATTTAATACTCAATGCTTTTTTTCTGTAATAGTTTATGTTAAAGGCCATTTATTAATTTAAAATAAATTTGTTTAAAATATATTGAACAAAAAGCATGAATAATAAAATTAATTTATTTTTGCGACCATATTTGTTCAACTAATTTTGACATCAGCTGTATAATCCTGGAGATCGAATATCTATCCAAATGTCACAGATTCCGATAAATTATGTTGTTTTATTAGTCTAACTACAAATGTTTTAAAGAAAATCGATTAAAAAAATAGTCTTCCCAACAGACTTTAGTAATTAATTGAAGGACGAATTGAGGTCAGAGCTTGATCCTTTTACGGACGACGTTCTCGTGACTTGTTAATTCTGTACCAAAAATTATTTCGAAAATGTCTTCGGGGGCTATTTTCCTTACTTATCCCGCTAGACCCCACTTTAAACTTTGTTAGAATACTAAATATTCTGACAGAGTAGAGAATATTAATTCTGTCCGAGTTCTGAAGATTCGGACAAAATTAGTATTCTAAGCTCATGATTAATGTATAAGCATTAGGTTCAGCATATACTTTACATGAATCAAATATATTTAGTACGAAAATATCTTTAAGCCATATTAGGCTGACTTATTTAATATTTAATCAGTATATAAGTTACCTAGATTCATAAAGTATTAGCACCGTAATGGATACCCTTGATATTACAAATTAATATGTGTTTTGTAAGTATGGTATATGAAGGTAGGTATTGGCAAAAAATAATATGGACAATATTTTTATCTATTATAAATCGGCTTAAAAACATCTTTAAAATCCTTTATTCTTACTCTCTTTGTACTTATTATGGGTTTAAAAATCCTTTATAAGAAAATATTTTACGAAGCGTGACTAATATGAATATTGTGTTAAAATGTAAAATTTAACATACTGTTCATATTAGTTACTGTTTTTAATGCTAATAACATAAAACATTTTTGAGTGGAGACTAATGTTTTGGCTACAATTTTCTAGCTACTGCATGAATATTATCAATAGTTTTTTACGAATTTCTATTTACAAAGTATATTTTGCAAATTTGTTTATGTATGGAAAATAACTGGAACTCACCCGAGGAAGAGTTACTTTATAATATAGTGCACATCACTATATATACAACGAAAAATTATTTCTCTTATTGATATCTTGACAGCAACATCGTAGACCTTTTGTCGTAGACATATAAAATCTTGTGACATAACTTTTAAAATGTTTTCGAAACTTTAAATTTTCAAAAATCATCAAAAAAATAATATCTATGTGTTACTAATTTTAAAAGACATCAGGAATTGGACATTAACTTTGTATATATTTTTAGCATTTAAAGTTAATAATTGTGTCTTTAAATTGTTCATACAATTGAATTGATTATATAAAATGCGCCTAAGAATGACTACATTAATACTACGGCATGTTAAAATATTTAGAGTTCATAAATACGATATGTGAAAATATACTTAGCTTTTACACTTTCCTAAGGTTCTTTGTTACCGTTACGTGTATTTGATATTAAAAATATTAAGTTCATCAGTCCCTATTAAGTAAAAAAAACCTATCAATCATGAGGGAAATTCACGCTACGAGAGTTCCGTACACATTTAGGCATTTATAAACATTTCATGGTATATAATACTTCTATAAAGCTATTTACATTTTAATTGTTCAGAATGAAAATATATTGCCTACTACAGCTTTTCTAGGCGTATATTTGAAAAAATATTTCATTTTTATGATATAACTAAAAATTAACGATTTTCAGACCTTTACCTTTATTTGCGCTGTAAAACCTTGATTCTAGATCAATGGGAATTACCCTATATGTTTTGATTTATTTGCGAGTATCAACACATGCGGCATAAATGACTGTATTATTAAGGTACTTCTGGTTTGTGTACACTTAGAAGCTTGGTTTTTTTTGCAGCTCCAAGGGACCGTAGGCCTATGTACTTTATATAATTTAAATTTTATACCTCCACACGTTAATAAGCGAAAAAGGGTCTTGACAGACCGACAGACGGGCAATGAAGTGATCCTACAAGGGTTCATTTTTTCGTTTTAAGGCGCGGAACTATAAAAATGAAAAATAATATAAAAGGAAACTAAGAAATAATATCGAAATATGGAAATTTGTTTATAGTTCTTTTTCTTTAAAAATATTATTACTTTGTTTTATTATTCACTCAATATATTTAATGAATTTTATTTCAATTAATTTTTTTCAAATTTCTTTTCAACCTTAAATTAGTATGCCTGTTTTAATTGAATTAAATTGAATCACAAATTTAAAATAACGAAAAGCAGCCAATAAATGAAATGTTGAAGATATTAATTACATACTTTTTTAAAATATATTTTTTACTATAAATATATGGGTGATGATATAAATGAATAAGGACATATTTTTCAATTTTAAAATAAACCTAGTTCTTTTATTAATAACATTTTGCATAATTAGTAAAATATATTTGTAAAAAGATTACAGAAACGTTTTTGCAATATTTTTATCGCACCCGTACACTCATTTCAACTTCTGAGTGAACTCAAAACTTTATGAGAGTAATAAAACATTAGTCCATTTTCACAAGATAGTTAATAAATATACGGAAAGTACTTAACGAATTAAACATTCATAGTTGACCAAGTTTGTTATCTGCTCCCGTAATAAGATGCGCCTTTCGAATTAGCGATTCCTTTTACACCAACTAGAAGGTACGTTTGAGCTGAGTTGATACCGCGCATAATTTGTAATGGAAAGCTTTCAAGATATTGGAAAAAAGCCTTTATTCCAGTACAAATATCGAACTAAAACTTTTGAAAGAAGCGTATTCTTCACTTAAACGCCGACATAAAATAAATTTCCATAAAAATTTAGAAAGAAATGTCCTCGAAGAGAATTGCTAAAGTTATCACGCGAAAAACAGTTTTTGTAAGTGAAAAGTAGCTTTAAAAATATTATTAGAAAGTAGAAGAACTTATAGTAAACAGCTTGGATATTTATCTCATGGAGCAGTTGAAAAATAAGGTTTTAGCTCTGTATATATTTATCTGAAATATTTTTACTAGTGGCTACGAGTATAGAAGATATTACTTGGAAGATGGTTTTAACAGATGATATGCGAAAAAAATCTGTTAACCGTAATGTATATTTAACTGTCAATATATACCGTAGTGTGCGTATATTTCATATTTTTAGCATAACTTTCACAAGAATTTGTCAGACACCTGTTCTGTTTTACCTTGCTAGATTGATTGATTTGTATTCCGTAAATTAAGGATTATTGCTTATACCATTGTTGTTTGTTCAAGAATTTGTGTGTCATTGTGAGTAATAACAAAAAAAGGAAATAATGACATTTTGGCTTCCTAATCAAAACGTTCAACACAACATTTCTCATAAAAATTTTATTGAATATAAATTTTATATTGCACATGCATCAAATATAACTGTAATTATTTAGTACTGAAACAAATTAATTTATTTTAATTTTTGTAAATCAGCTCCTTCGTTGCAACAGCACCTTAGGATGAAGGATACTGTGGAACTAATGGAAATGTAACTTGGGTGCCCATGATGGCAGCACATTAATTATTGCCGCAGATACGGGTAGTGGAACCACAAATACTTAGCGTCGTCTCGCTGATAAAGAATTAAGTTTACATTCGATTTCTCAGCTGCTGTGCACCGTTGCAGTCAGCTACGTACTTTACTTGTATTATAATTAAATTTTGGAAGAAAATTATTGAAAAAAGTTGTATGGGATTCTGATCCAAGGGTACATGGGAGGTAAATTGGAGGTTGGTCAGTCACTTTGACATTAGAAATTTTCATTTTGAAATATCACAGACACGTCTTTAGAGTTTCGTAGAAACGTAAACACTGTAATATTAAGTTTAAGGGCTTATATTTTGATTTGTAACGAATCAATATTTTTTCCTATTTGCTAATTTTTAAAAAAACAATCTACTCTAATAATGACATTCGTGTAAGCAATAACTTAACATCGGCGGTTTTATTCGAATTTGCAGATATTCATCCTAATTATGTAATAAAATTAGTATAATTTTTCCATACTATTATTTTGAGGCACCAAAGTCGATGTTATAGTTTAGAGTTACTTAACTCGTTTAGTGGTGGATTTATGTTAAACTTTTAATAAATATAATTTTTCTTAATAAACAAATGAGTAAATAAATATGAAAATTTTAAAAGTTGAAAATGAATTTTTCTCTCCAGTATAGAACCTTTTCTTTACACAGTGTAAATTAAAATATTATCGTATGTTCTTAACTTAAAATTTGTTATTAAGCCTCGTTGTGTAATTTCAACATCAATTGAAGTTAATAATCATACAAATATGATTTGTTACATAAAAACATTCATTTCCACCTCAGCCAATTTACTTTATAGTTCACCTATCAGTGGATAATAACATTTCCAACAATTACCAATAATGGATACAGAAATTTATTTACGTTTTTTACCCGAAAATTATATAAAGTACTTTATTAAAAAAGGAAAAAATGTTAAAACTATGTCTAAAGTTAGCAAGTACTATTGCCTTGTCTTCGCTTTACCAGAATATTATCTCTTAATGGGGCAATAAAAAAGTTAGCTCCTTAATAAAATGTATTAAAAAGCCATCTAAGCTCCCTAGTATTTTATATCAGTTGCTCCGCGTTTATCCCCATTTTCAGTTCTCACGCATAATCAGATGCAAACTTCAAGTTTAAAATATAGATCAAATTTTAAATTTTCGGTAGGTTAATGTTATCTTCATGAAACTTTGCATATACCTAAAATTGTATTGTCTCCGTGTACGTAATCATTCAATACTTTTATATTTTAATACCAATATATTTGATTTAAATCTGTGTGATTGTACATATGGGCCGCGTTAAACAAATAAAAATTTAAATTTAAATATCTATATATATGGAATTGTTGTGTTAAATCTTGATTTTAATTTAGTAAAATCTTTCGTGTAATTATTCTTATATATTTCCTTAATTACTTTATCGTATAGTTTATGAATCAGAACCATACGCGAAATGTGTCCTCTCTTTATATCACACAAAAAATATTAGATGAAAAATTGTAAAAAATACAACAACGAAGATAAGGGAATTTAAGAGCACGAGATTATTCGTTTTAAGTATGACTCGTACTTTATAGGTTTTCTTAAAATTAATAAACAACTTATATTCCTGACAAGACCAAACACATCTTATGAAAAGAAAATTTTGAAGTCAGGCTATAAATAATATTCGATAGAATTTTAAAAGAAATTCAATTCTAAAATTAAATTTAAATATTTACGTTCCATTATTTCGTGATCAATGTAAGAATCGAACGACGATAAAAATGAGTTAACTACAAGGAAAGTGAAATGTTTACTGTTTTCATTATTTAAGTGAACGATTTACTAAAAGTTAAAAAGGCAGCTCAAACTTTATTTCATAAAATAAATAAACGTCATAAAATGTTTTCCACATGCAAATTGTTTTCATGGTTTTTTATTACAAAAGTAAGAGTCACTTTCAAAATCGTTTTTTTACTAAATTAATATCGATGGAACTTTTATAAGTATTCTTTACTTTTTAGGAGTATTGTATAATTTAAAAATTAAAATAGTGTAAATTTCATTTTTGCTGAAGTATACTTGTATACACACACACACACACGCACGCACGCACACATGCACGCACACACTTACATATATGTGAGTGTTAATGCCGGAATTTATCATTGCTTAGCGTGATGATACAGTTCTACAAAAATAACACTCTTTTTTCAAAAGTAAATGTACTTTTCAAATCAATTTTTTTTACTAAACTAACCGTGATGGGCATTTTATAGATTTTCTTCACTTTTTATAAGTATTCTTTTAATAAAAAAAAAGAAAAACAGTGAAAAATTCGCTTTTGATTAAGTGTATTTTAATATATTTAGTAAATCATTTAATTAAATAATGTACATCGGAATATATCATCGATCTTTACTTTTTATATGTATTCTTTTAATAAAAAAAAAGAAAAACAGTTAAAAATTCGCTTTTGATTAAGTGTATTTTAATATATTTAGTAAGTCATTTAATTAAATAATGTACATCGGAATATATCATCGATCTTTACTTTTTATATGTATTCTTTTAATAAAAAAAAAGAAAAACATTTAAAAATTCGCTTTTGCTTAAGTGTATTTTAATATATTTAGTAAATCATTCAATTAAATAATGCTCATCGGAATATATCATCGAATACGCAGGTGTACGTTGTCTCGTATTGGAAATGTTAAGAAAGGGAAAACTTGGCGATGCGATTTCCACGAAAATAACAAACTTATTTCGAAATTAAAAAAAACTTTTTACAAAATTAACGGTGAGCGGCCTTTGTTTATGTAGACATTCGTTATTTCTTGTAAGTAGTTTTTAATTAAAAAAATTAAGGTAGTAAAAATCACTTTGCTAAAATGTACTTTATGGCTACATATATCTCTTCTCTGATTTGTTCTCTGAACATGACATGCATTGAAAAATTATACAACCGAATTTATTATCGCTAATAACAACCGAATTTATTATCGCTTACACTACTATGTGGTACTCACATATCCGTTTGCAAATAAGTAGCATATTTACAGTTTTCCAACAATTTATTTAAAAAAAAAATTACAAAATTAACGGTAAGGGGCCTTTGTTTATGTAGACATTCGTTATTTCTTGTAAGTAGTCTTTAATTAAAAAAATTAAGATAGTAAAAATCACTTTTGCTAAAATGTACTTTATGGCCACATGTATGAACGTGACACGCATTGAAAAATTTTAACAACTGAATTTATTATCGCTAACACTACAATGCAAATAAGTTGCATACTTACTTTTTTAACAATTTATTTTTGTTTTAAATTTTGTAAATTCTTTAGCCTTGAATAAAAGAAAATGTCTTTAGAAAATTTAGACGTATCAAGTCACGTTGCGTGCCCGTTTTACAGCTTTATATATATATATATATTTATATATATATATATATACATAAGGGGCATATTAAGCGACAATTTAAAGTTTCAAATTTCTTAAAATGTATTTAAAAATAAAAATTGTAAATGAAATATCAAATACTTATCTAATGATACCACGCTCGATGGAATGCTTGAAAAAAATTATCGAACCCACTTTAGATACATGGGCTATTTTTATAATTATTGCTATCTAGCAATAATTATAAAAAATAGCCCATATATCTAAAGTGGGCACGACAATTTTTTGCTGATAAATTGAGATCTTCATAAACTGAAATCTCTATGTGAAGAATCTACCTGCAAAATTTTATGCAAATAGTTCTAAAAGTGTTGAAGTATATAATTGAAACATTAGTACATAGGTAGATAAGTTATTATATGCAGTTATATACAAAGATGCAACTAGAGTATTAATAAGCAGATAAGTAAAGTACGTAAAACGCATAATAATACATTAACTAGGATATAGGTAGGCACGTAGATAGTTTGTAAGAGTATGAAAAACACACTACGGTGAGGCTAAAAGAGAGAATGTGAGTTAAGTGTCCGTATGTATGCATATACCTATGTAGTATACATGCAGGCATGTTTGTATATACATAAATATTTTAAAGTTCATGAAAAGCTGCAAATCTCACAGCCGAATGGCCATCACAAAATTGTAAGAGTTCTCTGCTTCATTATAGAATTCTGAAGAAATGAATCTAGACTAAAATAGAGTGACAAGAATAAAATCCGAGAAGCTGTAAAAAGTATTGGAAAAGACATTTTTTTGAAAGATAGTAGAAAAAAAGAAAATGGAAAAGAACTATTTTTGTTTTTTAAATTAGCATACCGCTAGTATTTACAAAATAAAAGGTGGTAAATTTAAAATAAGTGCGGTTGGAATTAAGAATGGTTCTTCAGGTTATGTAAATTTTAAGCTTATAATTTTCAGGTTATTTATATATGTACATATATATGTATATGTATATATATATATATATATATATATATATATTAATATATATATATATATATATATATATATATATATATATAATGCCATTTAGAATATAAAGGTGGCAAATTCAAAAACGTCCAAACACCGCGTCCAAACAAAACCAACACACCTATTTATAAATAAGACGCAAAGTCAATTTTTGAACAATGTATTGCTATTGGAAATGGCAATACATTGTGTTGTAATCGCATCGTTAAAAAAACTACTTAAACACGGATATACTTACAAAACTGTGGCGTTTCACATAAGATTAATAGGTCGCCCATAACAATAATCTGGAAGTAATAAATGTAGATGAATAATGTTACGCTTTCACAAATATTCGCATTTGAATTTTAAATTCAGGCCCGTCGAGTTAAGATATGTAATGTTTATTACGAGTCTGCGCAGGCGGCAAAAGAAAATAAGCGAAAGGATTTTATACTCCAAATACGATGCTCCTGAGAACGAGTAATACATAGAGATTTATTTTTATTACGCACGCAAACACACATTCTACCCAAGGGGCTGAACCGGGAGAACCACAGACCAGACGCATATATCTGGAGTAATAAACAAATACAACTCTTTTGCTTAATTCACAGGCATATGTCAGTGTGCAAAGACTAATCTAATTGTCCTTATACCCCCGGTTTGATTAAGATTCTCTCATTTAATATTGCAGACCACATATTCATATATATTTTTTTATAAATACGTCCAATAAATTTGCGTGAGTTTGATTTTTTTAAAATATATATTTGAAATAAATGTCAGGCGTGTGGTGTTACCCGTTTTTACTCAAGTAGATATTGTTTTTTTTTATAGAAATGTATAATATTGAATATATTTGGCGTTAATTTTGTAGAAATTCGTTATTCACAATTAAATGAAACTACGTGATGTAGTATTATTTCTACTTTCTTTAAGTTCTTTACCACGATCTAGGTTTCGTTGTATTACATATATCATCAGGTGGGTTAATAGCAAAGATCCATTAGAAATGTATAAATAAAATTTTAGTTAGTTTTTAGGAATTTCTTCTCTATATATATATATATATATATATATATATATTATATATTATAATTATTATTAATAATATATATAGATATATATATATATATATATATATATATATATATATATATATATATATATATATATTATAATTATTATTAATAATTTTATACTAAGCAATTATCACTTTATTCATATGAGATACTAGCTGCACTCCACGGCTTTACTCGCGTCAAATGACGGTTTCACTGTCAGAACTATTATTATTATCATTAGTATTGCTAAAACACTAAGTTAGGTTGGCAGTACTAATATCATAATATTTGTCAAGTCAAGGGCTTTTTAATCTGTAATATAGAGATAAATGTATCCTATATGTTGCTTGAGTACCCTCAAAAAAGGTTGAGTAAACGATTACCTTACCAAATTTCATTAACATTCGTCTTGTAAATTTCACCTGTGTGATGAACAAATTAACATACATACAGGTAGACAAACGGACAAAAACTGTAAAAATAGTTTTTCTGGCTTTAATTATCAATCTATATGCTAAATAAATTACCCTTTTTAAAATATTTACCATGTGCAGACTTCACTCTGTTACATTTTTATTGCATGTCTATACTAAATGAATATTTATCAGATATAAAAGTTCCAGTACTATAATGATTCCTACCTTGATTAAGGACTAAACCTGTGAATTGATCAACCCAATGGGGACAAAATTGCTAGATAAATTCACAATTACAGGCACAGAATCGTTTCGTTTTCATGACTTCATAATAAGACACTTATCAAAAAACTGCCAACATGTCCACAAAGCATAAATAATAAGAGATCATCCGTTTACTTACATTACTATTTTACATATCACTTGTAATATTTCACGTAAGTTAAAAGTAATAATTTTAATTAAAAGCTCTAATCAAATGTTAGTTCATACATTTTTGCACCTAAATATTATTCATATAAATTTTCGTATTTATATATTATACAAATATTTCGTATGTAAAAAGCTTTTGAACTACTTAGTAACGAACAAATGAATAAACTGATAGATGGTCAGCTTTCAAATCAATTATTAAAAAGTAATATCTAATTTTTTTACAATTTCAAATATAAAATTAGAAAATTATAGGATTGGTGACACATTACACTTCATACTGAAGCTTAATATTTCTTAAACGGAGATTCAAAATGGTAAATAAAATTTCAATTTAGTTTTGAATAACACCCCCGTTGGAGGGGTCTTAAAAATCTTCACCTCCACTTTACATTTACAGATATTTCCAGAAATATTTTAAATATTTTTTTATTACTTATTATTAAGTACTGGTCTAAAGTGACTACTTGCAAAATGTCATTCATATGGATAAAACACTAAACTGCAAAATTATGGCAGAAAGATGGACAGAACAGTTACATTTGAAAAGAGATAAATTTGACTAAAGTTATTTAATTATATTTTTTCAATTATTTTAATTACGAGACTTTGAAAAGATATTGACATTTTCACATTGTATTAGGACAGCTATGTAAAATTGCTGAAGTATTTCCTGACAGAAGCGAAAAGGATACATGAGAAATGTTTTTTAGTATATACATGGATTTGTGTCAATACTTTTTTTTTGCGTAATATGTATCTACAGTAAATAAGCGCTACAATATATCATCGAAGAAAATCGTGAATTAAAAGGGATGTGAATATAATTACATCCCTTCTAAATTATATTATATATTAATGTAAGCATCCAATGCTTACATTAATATACACCGACGCTTATTTGTAAAGAAATGGCACGAAGGCCATATCTGGGCGCAAATCTCACAAACACCGCTGCATGTATTTTAATGAAAATTTTCAATTGTCTATCTGGAAGATTTGATCAACAACCCCAACAGAAATTATCGAGATTATTAATTAAATTTACTTCTAGTTTAATTAAATTTACTACTGATTGCGAAATTTATTTGTTTTACAAGGAATCATCATATAGGTGTAGTTTCATAATTCACCACTGGATAGTGGTTTTTATTTGATTTCAAATGGATGTTTTTAATAGTGTAACATGTTAGTAATTAAAGTATCGCAATTATTTATCAGACTCTACGGCACCTTCCTGGACATATCATAGAGTAAGAAGATATGAAGATCTAGTAATGCGTAATGTGGGGCAACAAGCGTTAAGAATATTTAATATTGCTAGTACTGGAATAAAAATAATATTGAACAGAATAACAAGAATATTACGCTAATCATGGATATCATTTAAATTAAGAAAAAATTAAAATAATATTTAGTGGCAAGCGAATATGTCTAGCTACCTCTACCGTATATGATGGCTTACGACCTACCGGGACCGCCCATATTAATTTATGTATGAATGATCGTATTACGGATTTATCTGGTTACGCGACATCCGCTCGAGTAAACAAGGGGAGTGCTCCTCGGCCAATATTTAGTTTCAAATGTAATGTGAGCTAGTTTGAGATTTCCCCAGGCGCCGTGTGCCGATGTCGCGACGCAGTCATCTGTGCAAACAAATATGATGGATATGAGTTGATGCTTCGCGGAACAGGTACTCGGTATCGTGAGCTTTAGCTTATATTTAACTATGTTTTTGGTTGGCTTTTGCCGTAAATAATTTCGCTGTTTGCAAGTGATGTTTTGGATGCCTTGAGATATAATGCGTATGTTAAAATGTGCTTTTGAAAGTTGTTTATTAAATATATTATAATGGACTTAATCTTTGCGTATATCCGGTTTACCTCTTTGCACACTACATGTATTTTATAAAAAAAAATATAAACTTGCTTCAAAACAATATATTGCACAGGTATTTTATTATATTCTAGAGTAAATTTAGAAGGAAAAGTATTTAAAAATATAATGGTAATTTTTATTTAAAATATTACCATAATAATTTTTTAAATAAAAAGAAATATGGGAAAAATTGAGAACTATCATGAATTGATAAAAAGTTAAGTTATGAACTATAGTTATGAACAATAAAATTAGTCCATATAAACCAGTCTTATTTCAATGAAAATTAATATAGTATATAGTGGACATTTTAATAATTTAACTCGTTTCTGCTTCTCGTTTTGTTATTTGTAGTAAGGTGGTCGGCAAACAAACCGTGTTGAGAAAACATGTAGTGTAGGAAATGAGTTTAGTGCTTTCAAAATTTGTTAAGATTAAAAAAGATTAAAAAAGGTGTTACATGTCAGTTTTCTTAATATAAAGTTTCATTCAATACCAATAAATAATTTATGTACAAACTGCTTTTAAACACAGAAAAAAAAATTAAAAATCTCTTCAAATCATGTAACTTTTTGATGAATAAGTCAAAAAAGTAATCGAAGATAAGTAGTACACATTTATCATAATATAATTTTAATCTACGCCACAATTTATCATGAAAATTAAATAAATGTAGTGTATGCTGTCTATTTTCTTATTCTGACGATTATATTTTTTAAAACAGACAAGTTTTAATCATCCTACTAAAAGTAAACTAATCTGGCCACATTATTTAAAAAATGCACTAAAATTCAATCAACAAATAAAACAAGTATTACAAATATAACAAATAAAACAAGTATTATAAACTAGAAAATTATGCCTCGATTATTGAAACAGAGCAAACAAAAAAAAACATTTTACCATATCCACTCGCCGCATAAAACACGAGCGTCGTCTATTTACAAGACCGTCGTCACCGAGCCGAACTCGGTCTCAGTCTACCCCCAAGTGACTCCAGTAACTAATAGGACTTCATGAATATTTAGGACCGAGCAGTATTCTTAAGATTACGGTGGCGACGACCACCCCACCCGACCGCGCCATTTCAGCCACATATTACTTGATAATGTTGATTCCCACTATTACTCTCCTCAGATAAGTCACGTTCCGCATTATTTCTCATAAACTTTTGCCACCTAAATATTGTTTGTCGTGCCGTGTCGTGCCGGTAATTTAATGAGATGAATCTGAATCTGGCTTTATGACGGTGGGCTGTGTAGTCTCTTTGGTGCTTTGGGGTAGAGAATATTATCACTAGCTTATATTCTAGAGAGGGCTTTTCAAAAATAAAACAGAGGTAAAGTATAATTAATGAAATATTATTATCAATTCGAGAAATTGATTTAATCTTATAACAGCAATGAATGATATTAAGATTTTTGAAAACATAAGCATCGCTTACTTGGTTCTAAATTTCCTTGATTTTAATTTTTAATTGGCCTTTGTTTATTAAATATATTTTTCGTTAATATTTTTTATTAAAGTTTTCTACAAAATAAATAGAAATACAATTTACGCTTTAAACAATAGTTGACTTAATAACCACATAATAACTTCAGCCATTTTTGATATTTGTTATAAGTAAAAGCGGTTTTGTTAACCGTCTAATATCTTTAAGTTAGTAGTCATTTTTTTGTTTAAAAATTTGGAAGTTGATTCATCATAATAGGAAAAATAAAAGAGTCCTTCATTAATTTCGATAAAAAAATTATATTATAATTATACTCGTAAACACAAAAATGGAGTAATTTATTATTTTAATTTACTATGTTAAACAACGCAAAGAAATAAAATAGTACTTTTTAAAGTTTTAGAGTATATTATTTTAGTTACGTTTACTCTATACATAAATATCGATTATTCGGATTAAAGTCACTTAGAGACTTACCGCGTTTATGAAAGAAACAATCTTTTTTTAAATTTACCAATGTATTATTAAAGATAAGATAAAATAGGAAGAAAAGGTGTAAAATCTTACTTCAATTATCACTACGGTAAAACGCGTAGACTTGACTCAAATGTGACGACTATACGTTGCAATTATTTACGGAACATGGTGCCTTCCGCGCAAACTTACATAGATTTACACTCAGAGATAGCCCTGTCTCTACCTGCGGTCGGGAGACGCAGGACACGGAGCACATTTTGTTTAATTGCAGTGAGCACGACGACGCGCGCAGAATTTTATTGGAGAGCATGCATCGTGAAAGTAGAGTAGAAACACGTTATTTCTTAGAATGTGGCTTCTTTAGTCATCGTAACTTAGTTAGAGGTGGATCGGACTTTCAGTCATTTAGAATGTTCGCTCAATGAGTTCTAGAAAAAATGGAGGTTCTGCATTGCTCTTTGCGTGGCGACACTTTCTAACCCCGTTGGGTCAAAGCGTTCGATGATAGATACAGGATACTATTAGGGATTATTCGAACCTGGAAAGGTGGATATAAAATATAGTTTACTTGCACAGATGAAATACTGTACTCGAGTATTGATAGGTACGCAAGGAGTGGACTTCGTTAGTTGCAGGTTACATTGATTATCCCGCATCGTTTTTGAAAAACGGCGTACTGTTTGTGTAAATTAAATTTAATGTGATACGTCAAAAATTACGATAACTACCATCGACGGTATATTTTTCCATATATAAGAACATACATGTTCATATAAACTTACAAACGACTCATTTTTTCGAATTCTGGTATACATGATCAATGAAAATATTGTATAATTGTTAGAGTGACTATACTTTTATAGTAAAGTGACTATACTACTGACTATACTTTTACATTAAATAAAATTTGCTAAAATATATAAGAAATGTTCAATTTATTATATACTAGTTGAAAGTATAATAATCAAGACGACTAAAAATAAAAATACGAAAATGAGTTAAAAAATAGCAGTATACATACCACACTGAATATTTTATATCAAATTAATTTTTTTAAATCTAACTTAAATTTAACGTAAGATATGTAACAAATTTAATGCATAATTTTATGGCTATCTCCAGAAAAGTGTGAAAGCACGCAGGCATCGATCTCCAGAACCATCTTCTCTGGATTAAAAACAAAAAAATATGTACTCATGGAAAAGAGTTTTTTTTAGTTTAATTAATTTGGTAAACTTAACTCTTGCTTCGGCAGATACCATATAAGTTTTTTTGTTGTGACCGAAGTAGAGATGAAAAATCATCTTCATCAGTGGAAGATTCATCATAACTTGATTTTATATATAATCTTGTGTCTTTATGAATTCTAAACTTCACGAACTTGCACAAAATCTCTAATTATTTGATATGGAAGTACTATTGATATTTTTTCCTTCTTTCCAGTTCGCGGCTTATGATCAACAAAATATATTAAACGGCAATAAATATATTGAATATATTTGGCGTTAATTGTGTAGGAATTCATTATTCACAATTAAATGAAACTACGTGATGTAGTATTATTTCTACTTTCTTTAAGTTCTTTACCACGACCTAGGTTTCGTTGCATTACAGCATCTTCAGGTGGGCTATTAGCAAAAATCCTTGCTAATAGCCCACCTAAATATGTTGTCATACAACGAAACCTAGGTTATGATTAAGAATCTAAATAGAGTAGAAATAATAATACATCACATAGTTTCGTTTACTTAGTAATGAATTACCAGTGGTTTTTTCATTTAAAATAATAAGAAACAAAGCACATATGTTCTGATATATTTTTAAAAAATATCATAGGTGTACGGGTTTGAAAACAGATTCATTAAATTACTGCCATATACGTGTATGTATTCATTAAGTTTGTAGACCTTTTCCATCAGTAGTTGAGTTTACAGTCATAGCTATATTATTATATATGTAGGTTCATACATTAAATTTTGGTTACGGTGAATATATACGATATTTTTATTAAATATAATTGAAATATACCTCTTCATTTTAACACGATTTTATTAGATTGACCTCTAACTGATTTGATTTTGATTTAAAACTTATGCAATTCTTGCAAATTATAATACAATAATAATATCGAGCTGACATTATGAAAGATGAAGATGGTCATCAAAACTAATTAATGGCTGCTAGTAAACCCATAGAGTTTGCGTTTTTTTGTCTTTTCTTAACGAGTACTTTAGTCACATATTGTAAATGAGCGGATCTGTTAAGGGAGGAGGAAGGCAGTCATGAAAATGTCTTAATTGCTAACAGTAAACACCTCGATTAAACCATCTATACAACATAAACATTACACATAAACATTTTTTTTACAAAATTGGATTTCCAATAACGCCAATTGATAGATTATAGATGTCTAGATAAAAATTGTTACGTATATTTTTCAGCATTTGAGGAAAACCTTTAAATCTTTTTTTGTGTGGAATGAAATACGAAAGTAATATATTTACAAGACGTTTTGACTACTTCAGTTTACTCCCTTATCTGCAGCCTTGCGATTTATAAGCTAATAGAAACAGGAATCAAAGAAATATATATATATATATATATATATATATATATATTAGTTTATTTGTACTCAAAAAATTATTATCATACTCATTCTTATTATCACTTATAATCGAATTTGATTTCACTTCAATTTTAGATTTTTACGTATTTCAATGGATTTATAGAATATGAGGTAATATTTACATATGATTTAAAGTAACGTATTACTTCTTTGTTCAACGACGGGTTAAAATATTCATTAAATATCTAAATAAATACAAACATATCCAACCGTTAGTACTTCAGCGCAAGGTTTCTTTATTAGTTTGTCAAATACAGCCTCGATGGTTGATCAGTAAAATTATGAAACTTTTTTCTACCCTATCCAATTATTTCACAATTACTTTATTGAGTTTTCTCATATCATAGAAACAGTTGATCAGACACTGTCAGTTTTAGCGTTGTTATCTCTGGCACTATTCATATTATAGAATACAAAACTTGATAAGGAATTTTAGATATATCTGCAAATTTCATGAAGCTAATTAAAAATGTTCGGCTTCATTCTCCTCCACGGGTTCGGAAAGATATCCGTAAGAAAAATATAAATTGAAGAATTCTACCTTGCCCAATGAAAAGGTAACAAAATAATCTCTTGAATGAACAATATGAATTCAAATTATTATACAAATTAAGTATTTTATTATTACTATTATATTGAATAGACAGCTTGAAAGAAAATTTAAATGAAAAAATAATTTACTTTCATTATGAGCTTTTATTATGGACATATAACGCCAACTTCTTTTTTGTGCATAGTAAGCCACTTCCAAACTTGACATATGAGGTACGTCGTAAAAAAAGAGCAACTCGTAAATGTCAGTTAAGAATTTAGGTCGATGCCCCTCTTTGAATTCATATTATATACGTTTACAATATAATATTAGTGAGAGTAGCTAATATAAAGTGGGCAATAAACGTTAAGCATTTCTTTACTTTGATATTAATAATATTTCGTAAAAAACTTGGCAATTTAATTTTTTTTCATAATGTCCTGCAAGGTTATGCCGTGTCCTTAAAGGCAAGTCTTGATGAGAAAAAATTGAAAAAATTCAATGTTATTTTTTGATATAGAGTTCCGATATTGAAAAATGATATTTAAATTGACTCTAAAGGTTCTTTTATATGGAGAAGAATGCAAAGGAAGTTTTGTGTACATCCGCACACGGAAAGTAATATAACATGTGAAACATTTGACACAAATAAAGAAATGCAGGTAATCGATTCTAAGTTTTTAGCTAAAGGCAAGTCTTGATGAGAAAAAATTGAAAAAATTCAATGTTATTTTTTGATATAGAGTTCCGATATTGAAAAATGATATTTAAATTGACTCTAAAGGTTCTTTTATATGGAGAAGAATGCAAAGGAAGTTTTGTGTACATCCGCACACGGAAAGTAATATAACATGTGAAACATTTGACACAAATAAAGAAATGCAGGTAATCGATTCTAAGTTTTTAGCTATATATAATATACTAAGAAAAGAGGAAGACCTAAACTTAGGTGGCTCAACTGCCTGGAAAAAGACTTTAAAATCCTAAGTGTAACAAACTGGATGTCTCTGACCAAGAACATGAGAGCTTGGCAGTTGATTCTGCGGACGGCTGGGGCCCATCCTGGGCTATCAAGCCATTGAAGAAGAAGAAGAATAAGATGATAATACACTAAGCGTTTTCTATGATCTTATATAGACTCTATTGCAATAACTACGCATGCTTCGTGAAACATTTGGTTGTAATTAGTTTATTTGTGCTCAAAAAGTCATTAGCGCTCCATACGTGTAATGATATAAATACGAAAGTTAATTTATTCCTGAGCTTGTTTTAATATCAGTGTGTATTAATGTACTGCTTTATACGACTCCGTTCTGCCCACTGCCCACATTTCCCCGCCGTCTGCATCTAGCTGCTTCCCATCGACGTTTTTAGGTAGTTAGTCCGTCTGTTTATGTGTATACATACTACACGTCGAGTTTCGTGACCTCCATAGAAGAACTCGCCTATAATCATGGCTATTGCCTTTTCGCCAAATATGACCTGCTTATTGCCACTTCAGTTTGCTGATACCAAGTGCTATGCCGATTACTTTGATTCTCCATCAGACGTTTCGTCATTTCAGATTTTATGCTTCAAGGACAGTCTAAGCATAGTTCTTTCTTTTTTTTTCTTTTTAACTTTAAATTTGTGGGTCAGGCTGACTGTGAGTGTTTAAGTTTTAACACCATAAGTTATTGCGAGCAGAACGCAGTGATTACAAACTTTCATACTTGAAGAATACGGAATCGGTGACGTGAAGATTTGACGTAATTTCCCAAACATTGCTCAGCCCTGTCAAATTCTTCTATCAACTTCTTTTTTGAAGTTGTTCCTACTCAGTCAACTCATTTGTCCCAGGCAGAACTATTTTTGAACAACTTTGATACTAATAGTATAGATGTTCACCGGACTTAGCGTAGTATATGAATTCAACGTGACTTTATTTTTAATCAATTTCATACCGAGACCAATCCATGTGGAAGGATCGTTTAGTTCAGTTGCCAATTCTTGTGGCGTAATTTCCGGAATTATCATGTCATCGGTGAATCTCAAGTATAAAAGAACTCGCTGTTAATGTTGACCCGTCCTTCACAATCCAAGGTTTGGAAGACATCTTCCAACGTGCTTGTGAACACCTTGGAAGATATGAGTTCCTGGCCTCCCTCCTCCATTCGTCCGTCAGTTTTCTTTATTATTTTATAACTCTACAACTATACAAAGAATGGCTTCCAATTGTGATGATAGCATAGATCATGTGGCGAATTTCCACATAGGTTATTTATCGTGGCTTCGCTTAGATGGACTACACCAAAAAAATTGTATTGAAAATATTTGTTACTAGGCCACGGGTAAACGGCTGACCATATTTTTGTGCAGCTTAGTATAGGTATAGCTCATGGTTCAATTTAGTTCGACAAATAGTATAATTCTTATGGGTTGAAACTTAGCATTTTTTACTTACGAAAAATATTGTACTCCAATATGTTCAGGGTTGCCGTTACGTGTATACTAAATCTATTAATTACGTATCTCGTGATGTCTAAATCTACATGTAAATCCCACAAATTTAATTGAAAATCCATGCAAGCAATCATTTACAATGCTGTTAGGTATAATAACCTACGCTATAGGAAGTCATGACCATGCGTGGAAAAATATTTTTCAGAAAATTATGATAATGTAATATGTCTCATGTGTCTATGAAATTCAAGTCAATATCAGACCTCTGTGTATAGCTACATTGAACAGATAGCTCACTGCTTGCGAACATAGATGGTTGAAATTCAAAAGATATTCAGGTTATATCTTTTCATTGATTGGTTTGATTTTATATTTAGATGATTGGGCAATCAAACTTTCAATTTTTAACATCAATGATATCAGTAAAATATACGAATTTTTCTAATGCTAATTCAGACTCAATTTGTATACCGAATTAAATAATATATAAATATAAACATCTATTTATTTATTAATTTATTTATTTAAATATATTTTTCGGTACATTACAGGTAACTTATTCTTTACGATATTCAATTAATGGATTAAAAAATTAAAACAAAAAAAGAGTTTATTAAACATGAATTCAAGATACAAAAGAACTATATAACATAATGATATTGATATTGGGCAATTTAGACACATTTACTTTCATTTATCATAAAAAAAAATACATTGAGACTTGTGTACACGTATACACATCTATACACCAATATATTTTATATAACCGACTGTATGATATGCGTTTTGGATACTTTTTGGATGGGTAAAATCTTTTGAGTTCACGTCACCGACATTCTGTATTAGCAGTATATATGTAGCTATAAGACTGACGTGTTGTGAAACATTAGTGTTGTGTATATCCATACAAGTATAGTTAAATTGACTACGTGGAATGTGCAACATGTGAATACTGTGCATTGTTTATATTATGTTTTAGTTTGATTTATTATTTTTATTTTTTTTAATAGAATATTAAAATTAATATTTTGATATAGAAAAATTAATAACAAAGACGGAGCATTTATTTTCAAATATTTCCTATATTCGTAAGAATAATAATAAACCCTGTAATATATCATGTAATGAGTATTTCATAGTGGCTTAGGAGTTATCTTACTAGCATGATAAAGCAGATTTCCATTTGTTCGATAATATTATTGTTGCACATTTTAAAATTAAAATTCTAAAAAAATTTATAATATTTATAGATTTATGTATTGAATTTTAAAAATATGGTTAACTAAGGAAAATTATGGTTTATTACCTTAAATAATTGCGAAAAAGCTTCCAATTTTCATTTCAAAATATATTTTCTTTTATTTTAAAATTTGATTTTACGAACTTTATTGATTTGTTCGATTTGTCATGAATAAAATACGTGCTTTGTTATTTTTTGCAAAATGATTATATAAAGGCACCGTCATTCCATAGTTTTAGTATTTATTTAATATAAAAGTTCCTATATAATATTTTCGAATTTATATACTTGTACATTACAATACCTTCAACATACATATTTGCTGACACAGCCGGTAATAGCCGGTTAGGCAAAAATGCTGTCAGTTCTTTAATATTACAGTTTTACATTGATTTTAGATATTTGATGTATATAATTTTGATAGAAAATATAGTTTATTGGAGAATTAAATGATTTTCTTAAATATTGCGTCAGAATATTTAATAGAAAATCATTTTCATTTAAATTATTGATGGCATCAAAATAGTAACGATGCCAATAAAATGTTTTAATAAAACCTTAATATTTGACACATTCACTGTAATAGACGAGATTGTTTGCAATCGATTAAAATAATTAGTTACAAAGATCGGTTCAGTGGTAGATTGCAATACATCTTTGTAAGACTTGCAAAGTACTAACTGAAAAAATGTACCCAATGAATTTAATTTAGGACACAAATGCTGTCACAAATATGAATAACGTCCGAGAAAGGATATAACGTAAAGGGAGAAGCCCAAAAATTGTGAACCAAAATTATTTCACATGACTTGAAAATTTTTGTCGCGTGAGAGTTTTTCATATTTATTATCAAAGTTTTGAAATTTGGAAAGTGAAAAAGTTTTAGAAAGTGATTTTAATTAAATTTAATAGTAAAGGTTAATTTCAGTTAAAACGGGCGATTTTATAATAAACAAGATAATCCCAGAATTTGATAATGTATTTTCAGTATCGTTTGACGAGCTGTAAGTTTTATGTGAGACTGAAGGAATACAGGAAAAATTGTTCTATCGACCTAATGGAATTAATTTTCCATCTAAACACTTATAATACTCTCAGCTTTTAAATATTTTTCGAAATTATGAGAAAACTTTGTGATAAATTAGTTTAATACAAATCTGTAAAAATGTACATATATATATATATATATATATACATATATATATATACATATATATATATATACACACACATATATATATATATATATATACATGTTTATATGTATGTACATTTTGACAGATTTGTAACAGAATGTACATACATACATATATATAGCTACATTACATTCTCGGTCATTGATTTATAAATTACTACTACTTAATGCCACTGAACTGTTTTCAGATACTATTTTCTACTATTTGATATGATTAAATTGTATAACTGGATAATTTAAAGTAATTAAATTAAAATTCCAAGTATTCACTGATCGAAGTCAACGCAATAACAACGCAACTAACACAATAAATTCTAAATTTACACCGAAAGACACCTCAAAGCCGCAATCCCGTATATAAACTTCTGACCGCAATACAATCTAATACTTCCAACGCAGGCTCTAACCCATAAAGCACTCACACAAATGATAACTAAACCCGAAACAAAGTTTCAAAGCAAGCAATCCGCCAGTTCTCGTATTTACCTCGGTTCATGGGTCGGAGGAACCGCACCGCCCATTCGCTCGTACGTGGACCATCCTAAAAGGATAGCATGCGAAACAAAATGCTCAGAGATGAAACAAAGGAATGCGCTCTCGACAATGTCACTGCAGTAAGTTGAGTACGTGCACTTGAAAGCTGTTTGGGGGAGTCCCCTTAGCACAAGTCTTCTTAAATGCCATCTGTGGTACACGTGGAGCGACTCATGGTAGAGAGATATATATTTAAGGAGAAGAAAAGTGCTTGAGTACACGTTTCAAATAGATTAAAAGAACTTATTAATAACATCTTGTGATAATATAATGTAACTCACATAGTTATTTTATCAGTGTCAAAATATGTCAATCTGAAGTAAATATAAATTCCTTTCTGTAAGAATTCTAACGACCCTTCATTCTTAAGCTTTTCATTCCTCGAAGCTGACAATTCGGTGATAGTCCTTCTTGGTATGTTAGAGTAATAACTTTTTTTATGGAATCCAATGCTCAATTTATACAAATTGTAGCATTTCTAAAAATGATCTCTTTCCTGACCAGTCATATGATTTTTACTCGAATCAGTTATTTTCTTGCGTACATCATTCATAAGCAGGAAAAGGCGATGTACCATTAACCCTAAATTACCGGCGGTCAATTCATGGTATATTTATTGATTAGTCCTTAAGATATATACTGGTTGCACTAAACAAGTAAGGCCTACTCACTTTTTCTTTTCAAGAAAAGTTACTTCCGTGAAGAAATTACTTCCTACACAAATGTTTTCCGTTACATTGTTGATAACTTTCTCAATAAAATATGACGTCCATCTGCATGCGTAGTAGAACTTGTATTTTTTGAAATAGTTCAGGCATCTGGTAATATTCATAGCAGATAATAAAATATATTAAAAAACCCACTTCAAAAATGTAGGTACTAAAGAGTAAAAAAATAGTTAACTTAAAATGTGTACCTCCTTATTCACAATAAATAACTATGTTACTTATTTTTGAAGTGGGTGTCAGCACTGTTGACCAACTTAAACCAGCTATTGAGGAGTTAAGTTATTCATATCCGAAATCCAATATCATATTTTGCAACGTTATAACAAAAGTAATAACTAACTAGGAACAAATATATTTAATCACGATTGACTATCCGATATATAATCCCATTTTTCAGTTCCAGAACGCATCATCATACTCTGACATGGTTGTTATTTTGCAAAGTAACAACCACCAGAAACAAATATCTCGAATCACGTTTAAAATACTAATTTACTACTATCCGTTAAGGAGTTCCATTGTTCACCTCCAGAACTCATCATCAGACCTTGACCTGGTCGACGATGTAGTTATTTTACAAAATAATAACTACAAGTAATTAATATTTTTAATCATCGTTGATTTACTAACACGCGGTAACACACCATTGTTCATCCCCAGAACTCATCATCAGACCTGATTTGATAAGTGGTGTAATTATTTTGAAAAGTAAATAACTATCTGTAGCAAATATCTTGTATCATATTTGATTTACTGATATTTGTTAAAAAGTTCCATCGTTCATTCGCCCCTGGAGTATCCTATTTCAAATAAAAAAAGATTCATTCAAATCGGTTGACTTGGTAAAGAATTATCACTGAACATACATAAAGAAAAAAGATTCCGACGAATTGAGAACCTCCTCCTTTTTTGAAATCTGTTAAAAATAAATCATTTTTTGTCGCAATGGAACAGTTTCCTAAGTTTTACATGTAAACTGGGTGGAACTAACCCTTATACAAGCATAAAGCATTACAACGTAGCCAGAAATCTCCATAAACTATATTTTATCACGCAAACCGACTCCAGGTAGGTACTATTAATATAAACATGGCAGGATACAGAGGGAACATTTCTATTTCAAAGGATTACGTGAACAAATTACTTTATTAAATCTCGTAAGTAAAAGTAAATGTACCGTGGCAAACTAAGATAGGAGGATTACGTATGGTAAGCAGAGTGAATGTATGAATAATCTAATATTAGTAGGGCCCTTATTTAAATGTTTCACGTCCCTACAACGTAGAGATTCGTTTATGCGCCGCCCTGTAATCGAAAGAAGTAGGTTTTTTAACTTATAACATCGTTGATGGGCGAAAGCTCTCTAGGGAGATCCCAATTCATTTCTTCTCCTGCTCCGTGGAGGCCCATTTAGGTACGATTAAGCTTTTGATGGATGAATAATAACATATCAAAACTGGGCTTCTGGAAAATGATAAAAACATGTTTTCTAGTCGTATTAGTAATGTTAAATGTTAAGAAGTTCTTTCTACTTTCAATTGTATTTCCCAGGGTGATAATGACTAAGGTTACATTATTTTGGAAGTTATTTGTGGATGATTAAGGGATATTTTGAATTTCCATAATATTAATATTTTTGATATTCTGTTATTTCTTGCCTACAAACATTTTTCGCAGCTTATTAACATCATTAAATTGTTTTTCTATATATTAAAAAAAATTTCATGCAACTTTTCCATGTTTATACCATGCTCCTTTGATATACTACAAAAACTGTATCATTGGAAACATTATTAAAACGCCTAAATAATTTATTATATTATAACTTATTGTAGGTATATGCACACGCGTAATCGTTTATATATACATATATATATATATATATATATATATATATATATATATATATATACATACGTATATATAAATAAGTAGTCTGTTATTTAGACAATAATGTGAAATACTACAGAATAATTGTAGAATATTTCATACTTGTAATTTCTTATTTCTCAGTAAGTGCAATATGAACAAAATAATTACAATAATATATTCGATTTCTTATATATAATATCGAAGACCTTTTTATAGCCCAACTGTTTTTTTTTGGAATCTCTATTGCCACCATAAATGTTAATAAGTGCTTTTTTGTTCTTTGTTTGTCCTTCAAAAATATGCCATAAAGAAATCAGTCGCTAGCAACGGCAATGTTTAAAAATATTTACTACGCATGTTTAAAAATATTTTCCAATTAGACGCGTATTTAATGTACTGGTTAGATCAGAAATAAACTCCGCCGCCCTTAATTGAAAATATAATGACGATAGTTTTTAAAAATATATTTTAAAAGCCATCGTCTGTGGCTTTTCTCACGTAGAACTTGTCATTGAAGGCAAGTATTATTCATAGAGGCCTATTGGTTATATTAAAAGAAGATATTTAATCTACCTTGACTAAAATTTTATTTTAATCGACAGGGAAAAAATTTACAACATGCAGATAAAAATACAGACCAAATTTTTTTTATTGAAAATAGCACCCAGGGAATCTTGAAAATATTCGTTTACTGATTAAGAAAGAGAAGAAAATGAGTTCCCGCGATTTGCTAAATTATTTCATAATTTTTAAGAATAAGCCGTAGGGA
Source organism: Druceiella hillmani (assembly GCA_039881145.1). NCBI lineage: Eukaryota > Metazoa > Arthropoda > Insecta > Lepidoptera > Hepialidae > Druceiella > Druceiella hillmani. Next base: position 27,763,542 of record JAYKKI010000001.1, read on the forward strand.
GAAAAATAGCTTTCATATTTTAGACCGTTAATATTGTTCTAAATATATACTTGTGCAAAATTGATTAGCAGAGTTATAAGATGACAAACTAATTTTATATTTGCAAACAAAAAAAATTAATTTTCTCAAATAAACTAGGATTTTTAATATACGAATATTAAAATCACAGAAGTTTACAAAACATTTGCTTATATTTTTTATTATTTTGTTATGTTTGTGCTAATTTTGCATCAAACATTCTATATTTCATGGATATTTTACCTCGAACAGAAAAGAGCAATAATAACGTATATTTCCACTAATTTCTTCACTTTTTCTCAATCGACTATTACTGCTACTGCTCACATATGAGGCAACAAACCGTTTGAAGTAAAGTCAGACAAAATATTAATCAAATACAACGAATAGACGAATTATGTTGAGCGAAGTACGACAGTTAAAATTTGATACTAAAGCAACCAATTTTCTATTTTGTCACAAATACAGTTGGATGAATCCGTATGCCCAAGAGTAGTAGATTATTCCGAGTTATATCAGAAAAGAATAACATCTGGATTATGATCTGACAAACAACCTAACCATTGCAACAGCATTAACACGTCATACATCTTTCTCTCTGTGTGCATGGGACCAGCCTACTTTTTAATGTATGGAAAAAATTTGGTCTTCAAAAATAGTTTTCCGATTTACGAGCTTGAAAACTTATCGGTTTGTTCGTTCCGCTGAACACTAAGGAATAAACAAATTGAAAGTAGTCCATCGGACGATCTCTTCACACGTTATAAGTCTTTGTATGAATACGTACGTACAAACAAAGATTTCGATATGAATCGTGCTTTTGATGCTTACAGATAGACACACACATGACACCATATTTTTTCCATTATTTTCATTGATATCGGGGGAACATCAAGGAGGGGTTCCTTGATGCTAACTTTCGTCATTTTTATAAAAATACGTATGGAAGTAATTTAAATTGTATTTTTATTAAAAAAATATTACTCTTTTACCACAATTATTTACCTTCTTCAATGTATTAAACATATTACACTATTATGATTTTGCAAAATTATTTAACATTATGAAGCATAGTTTAAATTACACTGATAAAAATATTGCATTAATACTTTGCGAGGAACAAATTACATACATCGAAAACAAGAACGACCGTTATCATAAGATTAGTTTAAAACATGCTTCGACTCTAATTTTATTAAAACCGACGATAGTATTAATTTTGATTCCATTTGTGTACATGTTTACATTTCTATGAATTAATTATTTTTAATTTATTCTTCCACTTAAACATCATAAATTTATTCATTGTGAATAATCATTACGCAATAATGTAAAACTATTTATTACTAAGAGAATAATTGAAGAAAATAGGATCTAGAAATTCTATTGATGTGAGATATTAAGGATAACAAAAGTATAGATTTATCATAACAAAAGTACATGGTGCCTGACTGCTATTGTTTCTTTGTAAAAATTGAAGTTATTATAAGAACTTCAAGAACAATAAATTATTTCGATATTTGGCTTGTTCAATCAACCTTAGTTATGTAACCAGGTCCTACTTACAGTTACCATCTGGTTATGTATTAATAGAAATTGAAAAGTGTATGTTTTGTTAAATGACCTAAATTACTGAAGATATGATCATTTGTTTATTCATATTTTCTTTCAACTTTTATAGCTGAAATATTTTCTGAAACGGGTAGAAATCCAAAGATTGAGGAGTTTTTCTCTTCGTACGTATGAATTAAATAATAATAGTGATTGGAAACTAATGTCTATTAAATTTAAGTATTATAGAAGTCATTTGAAAATAAATAAATATCGTTATTGACCATATTTCAGATAACAACATGAATTCGTTGGCATAATTTGTTCATGGAAATAGTAAATATTCCAGAATTTTTAGTAGTATTGATATAAAGTACTAGGTTTTAACAAGTACTTTATGATGACAAAATATTCAAATCATAATTTTAATAAAGTAGGAGCTGGATAAGAAAAAGTTTTTCCTTTCTATTAATTCTTCAAGATCTTACCGATTTTGATAAATCATGAATTAATTATTTTTATTTTATTTTTAACGTCCTATATTGAAAGTGTTTCACACTTTCACCGTTTCTGTTTTTTTTCTTACTACTCGTGAATTCTTTGATTATATATATTATTACAAAACTCCGAATTGCAATTAATTGAAAAAAAAATACAAACGTCATCTATAAAAAAAGAATTAGAATGAACGTGTGAAATCCAGGAAATTTTCAATGTTCCAAAAATTATTTATTAGCAAAGAAAATGCCTAAAACTTTAGTAGATAAAATATCTAATGAAATATTTAAAACTTTTTAACCTTTACTATTAAAACAATTATAATAATATTGTAAAAATGTACATCTGTTGTCAGTTTTTGGTGAATTAAGGGAAATATATTTGATGCAAATTAAACCTGTCACAATGGGAGCAGAGAGGTTGATCACCTTTGCATTGGGTAATAAGAGTTGTGGCATTGCATTGCTCTTGCACGAGTTTTGAATATGAATTTTCTTCTTGTCTTTTATTGGCGTGAGTTCCTTTAGCCATAACTTTTTGTGTAGAATTAAGCAATGTTGAGAAGTTGACACAGTTAAATGTTGGAGGATGATCATTTCTGAGGAGATTGAGGAACTATATAACTTATAGAAGAGATGAATAAACCTTGGACTGAAAAACCAGAAGTTAAATAATCTTTAAAGGGATAGGTTTTCAGTAATAATTAATGTTAAAAGGTCGCCAATGATGGAAGATTGTGAGGTTTTACACTTTCATTGACACGTTTGTGTTAGTACATCTTGAAATAGTTTTAAATTCTGTATGTTACCAAAAATGCAAATGGTTTTTAACCATTACTACAAAATTACTAGAAATATGCAGCAATAAAAAAGAAATAGGGATAAGTCATTACTTCATACTTTTATTTTTTCTTATATATTTTTTCATTTAATAAAAATAATGCTTAATTTGCATACTTTCCATAATTATTTTCATCCACACCCTAACTTAATGCAAATTTTCATAATTTACTGGACGAAATTGCTCTCGTATATGTAAATCCTATTATTTATTTATATTATACTTACATAATTAAACGTAAGGTAACTAAATAAATACAAAAGACTTGATGATTCTAGAAAACCTCACACGTGTAAAAGAAATGAGAGAAGTATTTGAAAATAACAATGATTTTAATATGTTTATCTGATACATTACAATTACTAATTTAAAATTGGAAAAATTTTTAGAAAAATAGTGTATCATTTACACGAATTGGTAAAAATTCTGTATTTAGCCCCATAAATATATACGAATTTTAGCTTTGTAATAACGGCGATACGAAACTGTCTCTATTGCTGGTAACGCCCTCTATATATTCGATTTGGAATAAATAATGAAGTACATATAGACGGAAGGTGTGAGTTATGATTAATATAACAATGGAAAACTGTGCATACAGTTTACATAAAATTACCCTTATTTTCGTTTTTGTTTCCTCCCCGTATTTATACGGAGTTCCTGTAGACGTAATTAGTGTACAAATTAGGTACCGCACTTTCACCCTCAGATTCTATGACCTCTGACCTCATTATAAGTGAGACCCACCCGAACCCTGAAACGTTACGATTGATTCCGCCAAAAATATTAATGTACATTTAAGTAAGTAATGTACATTAAAATGTCATTAAGTTGGACTGTTAGGTCTGTTTTTAGGTGTTTGTGTCAGAAGCACGCAATATATTGACGTGCTTTTTGTTCCCTCGCCTGTGATAAATGATCACCTTGAGCTTTTTAAGCACAAGTTCGTCTACTAGCGTAATAATACGTAATCAACGTGAATAAGAAGTGGTATTGCGAGAAATACCTTTGACGTAACATTTATATTTCCTTGCAAATCGATGTTTTATGTCAATGCCTCATTGCTGTTAAAATTAATGGGTCCCTGCTTATTTATACGGAGGATTTACTTGCATCCTAGCAATTAGTTATTTAACAAGGAAATGTGCGTCTCATTTCCTAATATCGACGTCGACGTGGTGTGTAACAATGTCGAGGGAAGTTTGGAAGGAGTGGTGCCGGTTAAGAAACTATTTCCGGCTTTGAATCCCGGTGGACGTCTCCTCTATTATTAAACCACTGATTTGTGTCACTGGATCTTAAGGAGGTAGAGTGAAATTTGGTGAATATTAATTATTAATACTGTTGAATATAATACGTAACACACGTTATAACACAATATAATATATATTCATTATTCGGTGAATTTTCATTTGACTAGAAGTATAAAATATAATTCGTTAATGAGTATTGAACTTAAAATGTATGCATGCGCATATAAGAGTTGAGATAATTGATAGAGAACAGGTAAACTTCTTCTTTAATTTAAATTTAATGTTACGCAGTTTTTGAACCACTCGAATTGAAAAGAAATTGTCCATAAGCGACAATGAGTCTCAGTTTGGAGACTGAAATGTCCACTGCCGTTTAGATCGACGCGAAGTGAATCGTTAGGTCTGCTTCAGTTCTTGGTTTCAATTTCAAGAAAGAAAAAGAAGATAAAATAAATAAAATAAAGGAAGTTTTGATAAAACGATGAAATATGGTTGCTGCTACATTATAGCGCCCGTCATAGAATTCAGGCCGTAATTCAAAAGTAAAAGTTTTTGACCTTATATTTTTATTTTTGAACATATTTTATTCTAAATAGAATTAATGTTACTGCTTTAAAACAGCAGGAAGATAATTCTTTAATATTTTCTTACGTTAATTAATATTTCATCTTTTTATTTTTGTTTGTACATTAAAATAATGTGGGAAACATTAAAAAAGTCGATTTATCTTGATAGGGGTAAAAAGTACTAGTTTTAGAACTTAAGATCCATATTATATGCATACACGTTTTTATTATCATAAAATACCTAATAATTTATTCACCCTTTAATTTAAGTGAAAATGACAAATTATATTCATTTAAATATTATGGGGGAGAAACGTAATTGATGCGAAAACAAAACGTCGGAACTGATACCAATCAAGATGGTGTACAAAAACCCTACAGAAGTTAATTGATAATGCCCTCCCCACGTTTCTCTCCAACTGCATCGATGTGTTTGCATAACCATCTTTATTGGTAATAAATTTTCTTCCCTAGTTATCTGGATTTTCAAATTAGGCCAGCGTGGATTTGAATATGTGCTCCTACCTTAAATCCTACCAAGGCATGAGCAATGATTGCAGAACGTCCATCGTCCATCCATGGATTGCAATAATAGTTACATTAAGTAATTATTGTTCAGTAAGCAAGACGTAATATAATCATATTAAAATGTAGATAATCTCTAAGGATATTATTTTTTAAGTGATATTTATGTATTTTTTGTATATCCAATCTTTGAAAGTGACCGAAAAATGAGTCTGTTATTCAATAACTTATTTCAGACTATCTGTACTAGGCACTGAGCTAGTATTTGAGAGAAGCAACACTTTTGATATTCCTGTTACTAGTAATGGTTAAGTATTAATCTGATTAGATATTAGGTAAATAGGTTCCTTAATCTGATTGATATATGTATCTGATTAATAGTTATGAAAATGGTTGGTTTCCTAAGATTGATTTATTAATGTAGGTTTCTATTGTTTTTATTTTTTCTATTTGCTTAATTTAAATTTATAAATTAAAATTATATCCATTACCTAAATGATTAAATAATGCAAATCTTTTCACGCTAATATACAAATTTGACAGGCAAAATTAAAAAAATATGGATAATAAATAATATATATATATATATATATATATATATATATATATATATATATATAAAACAATAAAAATGAAGATAATGATCCAAATATAGTCGGTATACGAAGATATAAAGAAAAATAATACCATCACATATTAAAAAATACCAAAAGTAGATTTTCTCTTGCATTAAAAAAATAATACAAAAATATAAGTAACTTTTTTACAATTATGAATTTGAATAAACTTTTCAATATACAACTTACCGTTGTAGAGTTTGGTTCGGTTGATTGCCACAATATTGACATTGTTTTTGGCTGAAAAATAAAACATATCATTAAAATATTTTGCATAAATATTGAAAAAAAATGTCTCTGAATTGATAGTTTAAATATAAAAAAAGAATATAATTTGTAGAATATTTTTTAACCTTGGCCCTTTAATTTATAATTGAGAAAAAATACTTCATTTTATTGACGAAATGTAATAGTAGTTACTAATATTTTATCCAATTTTTTAGTTATCGGGTATAATTAAATTAATTTTATATTATTAATCAGTCTATCGTCACTGACGTGATGCTTGTATTATTTTATTTAACTTCACGATAATTGAATTTGAAGCTAAAATATACTAATGGTGATGTTTATTTACATATGCACATGTATTTTTATATTATAACTTTGTTTTTCCCAACTTATTGTTTATTCCCTTGTTTGTATTGCTCATCATAGTCTACCACTGCGCTATTATTTCTCACTTTTTGCATTGTGGCTATTTACCACACAAGACCTGTGTATGTGGTGACATCCACACGGCCGAAGACAGAGTTGGATGGCGGAATATACTTGACAAAAAGTTATCCTAAGATGTCATGACCCGCATTAAAATAAACGATGCAAAGAGGAGGCATGTAAAGAAAAACTTTCTGATCATAGGAGAGGCTACTGTATTTAATGGTCTTCTCATGGAGCTAAGAGATGTATCACTGGTAATTAGTTAATTTTTTTGTATGTATTTATCTTCTGGAAATAAATCTGTACTTCATTTTATGTATTTCGTTTTAGTAAAGTTTAATAAATAAAATAAAGAAAATTGTTTGCATTAATTTTGTCAAGAATAAATGTGACATAAATTTGTTGTGAAAAAAATATATCGATAAGCGCCGACATAATTTGTATATGTACATAATGATATATTTTTAAGTTGAATAAATGCTGAGTGTTATGGCTTCTTAAGTACATGTATGTACATATTTATTTAATAATTCTTACGATTTCTTCTAGAATTCATGTCTTTATTAGAACAATATATTAAATACGCTTAAAAAAACTTTATTGTATTATGTCATTAAGCAAATGTCATATCTGCTGCAAAAACGACGTAAAAAACATTGAATATTTTTGAATAATTTTCTTTCAGGATCATGTCAGGTATAAAAAATCCACAACTTTTTTTTAAAATTTTGTTAAGGTAACACGCTATAAGTTCTGGTGCGATTGGAGTGGAATTATCACTGCGATGATAGTTGGGCTAAGAGTTAATTGTAAGCCCCATTTTTTCGCTAGGAAATTCTGTATAGGCGTTTTACATATTCGTTTTTTTTCTATTCATCTGTTTGACTGTTTGGTACAAGATCACATAAAAATTACTCAATTAGTTTTGATTCAAACTTTCATGGAGATGATGATTAACATTTAAAATATTTTTTACCAAATACTATTGAAGCGGCGTTAGATCCCATTACTGACGTTCAAATAAAAAAAAACAAGTACGCAGGTTTAAAAACCGTTAAACAGAAATCATTCAGACTATAATAGGTAATCAACTTAAAGCTTAGGTTAAAATATAAAATAAATTTACAGCTAAATGCATTAGTACTAAAATTAGTTACTACATGCATAAATTCAAATTAATCTTTTTAAACGATTATTGATTGATAGAAAATAGAAGATTGAATACAATAGCGTAAATGTAGAATTTATATTATTTCTTCCGATTTTCAATTAAAATGTTACATTTTAAGTTGAATAAATATAAAATATAACATATTTATTAAATGTAAAATATAATATATTATACATTAATTTATTTTTCACGTATGGTTGAAAAAAAATTACACTTTTAACTACAAATTTTATAGAAAAGAAGTTTCCCCTTCACATAATTACCAACCACAGTATCAACATTACTATGCAAAACAGAATGGGCCTTTTGTAACATATTGCGCACTTTAAATTGCCCTTTTAAAGACCCATAACCTAAAATATATTGCACAAGTATAATAATAAAGCACTTAAAACAACAATAAAAACCAATAAAAGCGGAAATGAAAGTGCACAAATCCATTCGAAACATCTAACAGTAGCACACACTGTGTCTTTAAAACACGCAAAATAGAAAAATAAAGCTTTCCCAGCAGTACAGACGAAGGCCATATTGCGAAATGCAGGAAGTTGACTTCGCTCCTATATCCTCCAAGCTTAATCGGCTCATATCCTCGATAGAGTCGCATGAGACTATATTGTGTCGGCCTACTCGACTTGTAAAGCTTACGAGCTTTCGAGCGGGCACAATACGCTTTTCAATAACGTTGTATTTGTTACAAACATGAGACCCTCCGCGTGCATACTTGCTTATTCTTATTGCCTTCATTTATGACTTATGAATTATAATATTTTATTGGGAAGAATTGTAAAATTTTAAAGTAGTAATGAATGATGGGTCTAGGCCCATTTAATTCGATAGGTTTATGCACTAAAAGTTTGGGTGCAGATCAACGATAAGAATATTCCATTCCACTTTATTAAATTATTTTTAAAATTATAGCGAATTTCGTATAAAAAGATAACATCTTTAATTACATGTAAATGTTTAAATATATTAATAAATGTAAACGTTTAATTATATGTAAATTTACAGTTTGTTAATGTCGAAAGCAATTTATAAAAAAATTAATTATTTTGGTTAACAATAAAATGTGTGTATATATTTTATTTCATGTATCACAAAAAAATCTCATGTATCACTAAAACTCACAATATTGGAAATGTGGAGAAGAATACCAAATTGTTATAAGACCTCTTAAAAAAAATTACTAATATAAAAGTATAAGTTGGGAAAACAAAATAAAAGTTTTAATATTCTTAGAAATTTCTAGATTACTTTAGGTGGTTATAACAGATCATAAAGACAATCAGGAGAAAAAATATGAAAAAAGAAAGAGAACTAATGTGACACTTCTATTGAATATGTAACCTAAAAGTATACATTCAGGTTAAGCATTACATTAATCAATATTTCCTAAAGAATACATCAGACTAGATTTAAATAGTTTCAATATAGATATGTCAAATCTTGCCGGCAATACAGTGTTACATTCATTTTAAAAAGGTGAAGAAGTGGACTAAAAATATATTTTCTTCTTTAGTCATGTTTTACCGCAAGGTACCTACATCGTTCCCCTCGATTTTGTATTACTTCCAGCCATTTCACTCCAGCTATTCTTTTGAAGTCATCGTATCAACGTATATTTGGTCCACCTTGTGGGCATTTTTGCTCCCATGGTTTCCATTCGTCCTACTTTTTCACCATGAGTCCTACTTTTTGGGAACCTGGCCAGCCCATTGCCACTGAAGCTTCGCCACATGTTTGCTGATATTCACGACCCCGCCTTTCTCTCTTAACCATACGTTCCTCTATCGGCCTCTCAGCGTGATACCTATCAGTTTTATTTTAATTACTCTCTGAGGCACTAGAAACTTGGTGAAAATTTCTTTAATTTTATTCAAATCTGTCTTATGATTAAGAAGTTAAGACATTATGAACGGAAAACTCGCATACATGAGCAGTGTATCCTGCCCGTATTTTCCTATGGAGCTGAATGACGATTCCCTTCCTGGATGTTTATAAAAGAATATACAAGTATATTGAAGCTTAAATTAGATTTTTAGGATCCATACCTCAAAAGGAAAAACGTAACCCTTTCTATGACTACTCACGTGTATGTCTGTCTGTCACAGCAGTTCAGAAATAGCTTGCCGTAAAGACAATTTTAGGGCGAGGGAGAGAAATAAGTACTCAAATTTTTTTAATTTCCATATACAATGTGGGGTATCGTTTGAAAGGTATAAAAATAAAGAGTTCAAAAATATTTTTTACAAAATTTTATGTCGTATATCTTCAGACATAGTGAAATTTTACCCCGTATTTTTGGAAATTGTTAATTCAAAATTTTGAAAAAAATGAGTTTTTAGCAGCTTATGCAAAAGTTGCAGGAAAACTATAGAAATTATCCGAGATGAATTCACACTATGAGGCATTTTGTTTCGATGAACACCATGTTTTTATGCATGTGAAAGATGTAGTAGGAAATATATTAACATTATGAAAATTAATATTCGTAAATAGCTTAATAGAAACACTATTTACCCTTCAATATTTTAAGTGCCTACACGACGTGTACTGAACCCTAATAGTGTGAATTCTATTCATACTTGATAGGTTTTTATGGTATCAGCAAGGAAAGATTCAAGTTTATATATGAAAACTTATAAAATATTTAATGTGTGCAATGCAAATGCGGTTAAAGGTTTTATTGAGATCAGATACAATGTAAAAAAAAACGGACAAACACTTTTGAATGAAAAATAAAAAATGAATCATGAAATATTCACTGACGAGACCGCAGTTCACCGTTAATGTAACTTTTTGGCGTCATATCTTCCATGTATTAAATTCTATCAAGGCGCCAAAAACATAATACAAAACTTCAACAAAACGACGCTTTGCTAGTAGTGCAGAACCACTACGTTCTGGCTTTCAGATTTTCTTGTAAAATAAATCTGCATAATTATCATACTCCAATAGAATTGAAAATAGTTAAGATATTTTGAAGCGCAAGATTGGGGGGCATAGTAATAACATCGAAATAATGTTTAAAAGACGCTTAAAACCAGAGTAAGATGTTTTAAATAATATCAGCTGTGTTTCCCGCAATGGAATAATTGGGTCTTCATATTAATTTATTATTAAAATCAATTAATATTAAATAAAATTGCTTTGAGAAATTTCTCGTCAGTTTTTTGCTTTGGTTTCACAAATCTTAATTTCTGTGGGCTGAAAATGTTATCCTAATAAACGGTATAGTCATGCTGCATATACTTTTCGCTAAATATACGCTACATGTTTTTTGGAGTGTTGTAATAATATTTTAATATTTTGTTTTATTATTGGGCTTATAAAACCCTAGTCAGGCCACGTCCCGGCGTTAGGAATAGGGGCTATTTACTAAGTCTTTTATGTGATTGTGCTTACTCAGATTTTTCCTTAAAAAACGTGTTACAGTGTATACTTAATTTCATGACAAACTGGTAACGAGAAAAATTTTAAGAAAGTAATTTGACAGCTTTTTGAGAAAATGGAATTCTGAAATTAATTTTCTAATTTAAGAGCATTGCTCGATTTTGAAGATAGAGAAAATTTAGAAAAAAAAGCTAGACATTTAGAAATATACGCTAGATATAAAATGTAAAATTTTATCAAAAGCCTTGTTATGATTTAGAAGTTAGGTCTTATAACGAATATTGAATGGTATATACACACGTACATACATAGATTTTTCTTATACTTTTAGTTTATTTTTAAATATTATAATTTTAGAGTCGATCGTAATCAAAGTCTCGAGTTTTAGAACGAATTTTTCCTCTTCCTGCATTTCTGAGTGTCTTCAGAATAAAAAAATCTTCTTTCTAAATCAGCCTCAATAGTATTGGGTCTTTGAGTTATACCTATATGGAGCGTTTTATAAAAGTACAAAGTTTGATATATCGTTTAATATATTTCACAACAACAATATGACATTTAAAAGGGAAATGCAATAAATAATTTGGATTTATTTACCATTTAACCCATGATAAGCAGGTCTGTAGGCAATATCTGGAACAAAAGAAAACGACATTAAAATGTTATGGAACAGAAATTCAAGTTGAAAGTCAGTTTAACAGAATAAAGTTACTTTACATATTTGTCAATAAAAGTTGTGGAAAAGTCAAACCAATCCTTAAATATACTTTCTTAATTTAAATTTAACCTTAATAAATTAGTAAGCATTAACTTTACTAATATTAATCTTCATTTTTAACTGTTATGCAACAGTTTTTGGCGTTAATTTTGTAAAAATTCATTAATCACAATTAAATGAAACTACGTGATGTAATATTATTTCTACTTTCTTCAAGTTCTTTACCACGACCTAGGTTACGTTGTATTACAACATCTCCAGGTGGGTAATTAGCAAAGACTGATCTAGCATAGATCATTGATTGATTGTCTTGAGATAGCTCACCTGAAGATGTTGGTAATACAACAAAACGTAGGTCGTGGTAAAGAATTAAAATAGGTAAAAATAATATTACATGGCGTAGTTTGATTTAATTGTTAATTTTTAACGTTGGAAATATGCTCATGGGGACGTTTTGAATGATTGTATAATTATGTTATTAGGGCACTTTCAGTTGAGTTAAAAACTTCAAACTCAGTAATGAGAGAGAATGTGAATTTTAAATACTAAGAAAAATTAGGTACCACTTACTTATTATTTAAATACTACAAAAAATTAAAACAAGTGAAAGCATAGAAATTAAATACCTACACCTTCGTTTTATCACTTCAATAAGTGAATGAGTTGTGAATTACCGGTGTCCGAAATCAGAAAGAATTATTGGGTTTGAATATAGGAATTAATCTTTTTTGAATTAAATAATATAAAAAACATAACTAAGTAAAACAAAAAAATTATTTTTATAAAAACTTCAAGGAATAACTATGTGTTCATTTTAGCTCCATTTATAATATTTCCATTACAACGTTAGTTTACTGACAGGTACAAGAAGCCGCATTTATACTTAGAAAATTTAGACACCTTTGAATAGATAGAATTAGTCTAATTAAAATTATATTTTTTTAAATGTTATACAAATATTATCATTTTTTTAACTGGAACTAAATTTCTTATTAGTTTTAGATAAATAAATTAGGTACATAAATTTCAATGTGATTATTTCCTTCAGTTTCCTTGTGGATTCCATCTTAAGCGACTTATTTCACTGTATGGCTTCACGTGTCATATAACATTTTTATACGAATACTTTATTTAAGAAAAAATTATACAACACTCTCTGGAAAGAATATATAATTCAAATAAACATTACAATATGTATACAAACTGTAAACATGAAAATTTTGAGATATTTATTATACTTCATGTTTGTTATTTCTTATGAATTCAATCAAAGCAAACGATTTACATAAGGCATTAACAAGTTCACTGCCGCGCAAAAGGCGATGTGAATCGATGTTGATTTTGGCGATATTAATGTTTGGTTTCTTGAGTTACATAACGTAAAACTTCAATTCGATCTTAAAATCTTCAAGTTATAGCTACTTTTGCGAATTTATCGAGTAATCTACTTAGAAATGAAAAACATCGATTGTAAGCCGTTATTATAAACGTTACTTAAATAAAGTTTCAAAGTATTCATAATGGCTTTTATTTTAAAGAAATATTTCCTTTTTAACTGACTTTAAAAAAGAGAAAGTCTTCGAAAACGAATAGACTTCTACTTCTATTTCGACCCATGTATATCCTTTTAATTTTTTATTGATGTACAGCTGTAACTCGGAGACGCCTTGACCAATTTTTATTATTCTGTTTTTGTTTTAAATGAATTAGCTCAGAGTGATCCCGGGTAAATATGGTCAAGACTTGATAATGGGCATCTTTGAGTAAATTCATACCGAGCACTCATTTGACATATCTTTATAAGTACTTTAGTCATCGCTGATAGTCAGGGTTTGATGATTGATCAGGTTGGTGTCGATAGAACTCTTCAATTAAGAATTAGTTTCATCGAGTTTGGGCCCATTTAACTTGTCTTAAATACTGACAAAGGTCTGGTGATGGAGTTGGAAGATGGTAACAGAGCTCCTTAACGGCGAGGGCTAGAATAACTATGTTTGCGTTCGTTTGACTTTTGTTGATGAGTTTTTTGATCACAAGTAGTGGCTGGGGTCTGTTAAGGGAATAAAGAGGGCGACAGTAGTCTTTAATGGTAAAGAGTTGTTTCATGGAGTTATGATCGTTTGACTTATCTTTGTATATCGCTGTCCTTTGATTCCAAATTGTGGCCAAGATATGATGATCAATGGCTATCGCCATCAGCCATGCTTTTCAATAGCGAGGAATAGAGTCATCCTGTTTGGCCAAGTTTAACTTGTCTTGATAAGTCTTTTGGTCACTAGCAGTGGCCACGGGTCTAATAATGGAACCGAAAGGCTGTGATCATATTCCGCAATGGTGAGGAATGTTCCGTCTAGTTCAAGCTTGTTTGTTTTATCCTCACAAATGGTGGCCTGCCTTGGTAGCACCGGCAGGTGACAACAGGAGCTCTTTAACGATGAGGAGAGTTCATCGACTATGGAACTGCTTGACTTGTCTGATAAGTACTTTGGTCACAAGTGGTAGTCCGCGTTTGATGATAGATTGGAAAGATGGTGATAGTAACTCATGGAGTATGAACTCGTTTAAATTAATTTGATATAAGTAAGAAAGCAACAAATGAAATAGGTAGCATTATATGTGCAGATATGAAGATGGATGGATATGTGCATATGTAAGTGATGCTTAGGTAATTAAGAAATATTGACATTTCCGTCTCTCTCTCTCTCATATACATATGCACAATTACATACATTAACCTAAGCACCATATTCTACAAATTTTTTCATCTTTAGAAATAATATTTTATCGCAAAATTCCAAATAAATAGTCATATTTTTATTAACCGAAAATCTTTTCGGAAATTAAAATCTGAATTTATTTTCAAAACTTTAAGCATGTTTGTTAGTTTATTTGTTTGTTTATCAACGGTAAACTTAGAATATTGGAAATCAAATTGAAATTGTGTAAATTTAAATTAAAAAAAAACTACTTTCGTCACTTCGAGATATTAACAAATTACGTAGAAAAAAATAGTTGATAAATATTTTAAATGCAAATAGGTTTTTGAATATCTTTTATAAATACTGAAAAGTTTTTATCAAAGTATTAGAAAGGTAATTTACACACAAGGAAATAATGTAGCTAGTCAAAAGTTGAATAAAACGTTTTTTCCCTCAAGAATTTTTTCATTTCCCCCAAATTTTCATACTATGTGTTCCAACTCAAAATTTTGAGATAAAAATATGTAAGTACGTTTTTAGATACGCATAAAGTAGATATCCGTTTATATATATATATATATATATATATATCATAATCATCATCATCATCATCATATATATTAATACGCTAAGGTTAAGATGTTACACTCCCTTTTTAGAAAAAACCTCACAACTAATCCACATAAATTACATATCATTTTATAGATAATTGCTTGCTCTACCGGCATCCACAAGTAAAAAATTTATTATTGCTATTGTTTTTGCAAATTAATTAATTATTATAATTATATACACAAAACAGCAATGCTGCCATCTAACGGCTCAACGTCAATATGATTGACGGTCGGTACAATTTTTGATTAATTTCAAATCCACTCACGTATAAATAAAGTGGCGCTTTAGCTCAATGCTTTTGATATATGTCAATTGCGCCTCTATATGTCAATTTTAGTAAAATATTTGTTTGATCTGTCATCTGAGCTTCATAATGGAATAAATAATGCGAAGACTTCGCACGGGTCACGCTAGTATATATATATATAAATATATATATATATGTATATATATATATATATATATATATATATGTATATATATATATATATATATATGTATATATATATATATATATGTATATATAAATATATATATATATATATATATATATATATATATATATATTTATATATATATATATATATATATATATCTTGCAATTATTGATGCAAATTTATCAAAATACTTTTATTTGAAACTTTTAGTCAGACCTAGACAGGATGCTTTTTAAAATTGTATCTGTATTATAGCACTTATTTTCTGTCCCCCATAGTGAGTATCCATAAAAATATATTTTTAAATACTTTATGATGTGTTAATAGATACTCCTGATCTTAAACATCCATTGGCAAAATATTATCCAAATAAAGTGTAGACAACTGACATTGTTACAAGCGAATGGCTGAACTGACACTAAACAAGATGTTTCATTAATAAACTATTTTAGTTAAATTTATTAATTTTAAAAGAGTCTTTTTTATTTTTTATAGATTTTGTTAAATTTTAGCACACTGTACGCTAATGGGTACTATATTGGTACATTGCACGTCAATGGGTGTGAATCTAGACCACTTTCGAACTGGACACAACTAAATAAAATGCATTAAAATATACTTTTAAATTTTTAAGCCTATGGCAGTGTATGAGATAATAATCGATAACGTAGTTAATAATATTCTAAAAAGTTTACAGGTGGGTGTGATACTAACTTTTTTTTGTTACCATAAATAGTTGGCTATAAATTAATAATAAAGTCCAAATCTCAAGTTCTACTTACACTTGGCAAGTTTCTTAAAATTTTCAGGTAGAAATCTTCCAAAAGTACGCGATCGCGGTATTATACGAACAGTGTTGTGGTAAATTAACATGTATAATTAAATAGGCGAGCAAGTGTTTAAAAATGAATGATTCCCTGTAAGTAAAATCGTATAAAAAGCCTAGTCTGGGAACACACTGATTATGTTCTTTACAAAAAATAAATATTGTAACGACTAAAAGATCACAGGAAAAATATAAATATTTCTTTCTCTTTATGTTCTGTGTGCATAAGTATTTTCCATTTTTCAACACTTTCAACGTTAATGTTTAGAACTTTATAATCACGAGTAAAAATGTAAACGTAATCTAATTCGTTGATCTTTCCTATCAAAATCTAGTCATCAGTGAAAACTAGCGACTGTATTTAGAACATTTCCCCCTAACGGCATTTCAACAAACTAAATTTCAAGCCTCTGCCCCCATCCACACCGAAGAACACTTGAAACAAAGTGCTGCCACCAAGATAACATCATTCCCAATCGTAAGTTTCAAAGAGGCTTTAAGCGTTTGTTTGATTTATATTGTTTCGGTGAAATAATTGTTTGTAAGGCCGCTGGCGAGTAAAAACTATCGGTTATTCGCTCACGGTGGCGGGGTCATCAACGCGGCCATCCATCACGCGCTGACGGGACCCGCCTCGAGCCCTGATGGATCCCTTTCATTCCGTCCCTCCGCACTGCACGCGCGATTCTATTCAAATCACGTATGGGGTAAGGTTTTCTATGGCGCGGTTATTAATTGTCCCTTTAAGGGGAATGTGTGATCGTGAAATGTTGTGTATTTGCATACAAATAGCCTCTAACTTAAGATTTATCTTTAAAGCGAAGTTTAAATCTTGGGAGGAGCTCTGATACGTTTTATGCATTTTGCATGGGTTTCCACTACATAGATATGCGGGGTGGAAAGTTTGATGTATTTTACGATCGCATTCAAGTCTGTGGCGTAATACGTGCACGTTTTTACTTTAATATGGGGGATAAATGCCAAAGTGTAATACATTGTTTGTGTTTATGTTATTTTATCTCACGTACGAGTTTGGGGTAACGTCAATTTACATGGTCTTCAAAGTGTACAGTAAAGATTATTCATGTGATACGGAACATATTACGTTTTAAGCAAATTACGATTATGTATTAAAAAAAAGATATAATAAAATTGGGGTAGTGTTTTGGTATCCGTATATTTTATACTATTTTTACCAAATTTTACAAGGATTTTATTAAATAAAATTCTTGATCACTGTGTAATTGTGTAATTGTATATTGTGAAATTAATAATCAATATAAAGACAGAATAAATACACGGAAAATACTAAAGAAATACGCAGTAGTCTATTTAAGGATCCGTATGTATTATATCGAAATAATTGATGTAAGTAAACACTAATTTTTATAATTAAATTCTTTTCAATTTATTCATCTGTTAATATATTTGTACAAGTAAGAAAATAATATTCTGATGTAAGTTACTAATAGCAACATTATATCTTAGACGCGATATATATTTTGCATTTTATAAACATTCTAATGGAATCATTAATGTGGGGAAAAGCACGAAATTTTCATGTGGCATTGGTATTACTATTTCAACACCTTTACCTTATTATTATTTCTCTATATGTTTTAAATTTATACCTAAAAATTGTTGAACATAAAATTGTTAACGTACTGTTATATAGAGATAATAAAGTTTGGTAAACCTCTTTTGTCTCTATAATGAAAAATAAATTTAATTAAGGAAACATGTACATTTTAACAAAACTGATAGAAATACGACAAAGAAAATGAGATAAAAAATCTGGAACAATTTTATATAAAAATGCTTGGTGATGAAAATAAGCATTATTAAAATCTAAGTAAATTTAAATTTTCATCCATTATTACCAACATTTTTAAAACACATTTTTAATTTTTTTTCCTAATATATCAAGTCTTTTCAATTCATCCATCCCTTGATTTATTTATGTAAGTATGTTAATAAAATATTTTGGTCTGTGTTAATGTTATTCTCATCGTATTTTGACAGTGATATATTACTGGGCTTTGTAAAAAGACCGCGTGGTAAAAGAAAACTTTATTTTTCATAAACTGCCCCTAATTACACCGTAAGTAACTAACGAAAAAAGATATTCACGGTAAGAACTCAAAAAAGGAAAATTATTTTCAACGTTACGGATACCTGAGAAGTGTGATACAAAAAAAATTTCGCTAAGTGTGTGGAAGTCCAAGAAGTCCCTAAAATTTACAAAATTAGCGGGTTTCATCAAAATATAGAAGAATAGAAAAAATATGATATCAACTTTTGACCTTTAGCATTTTAAACTTTAAATTCTCTTTTTTATTATTAGATGTTCAAGAACGTTGGCTCACACTGTATACCGAAAACCGACTCACACAGACAGATACTTAAACGCTGAATCACATCACCATCCTGCTCATCTTCAGTCAGTAGTCTCCATACTAACGCGCAGACCTCATGACCTCTGTGACCCTGAACATCTACAGAATGAGCTACAGCATGTCCAGGAGGTCCTAAATATGAATGGCTACAGAACACGGAGATTGCATGCTAAGCACACTGGAATTAAACACGCCGAGGCGATCAGACAACCGGCTTTTCTACCTTATGCAAAAGGGGTGACGGATAAGATTGGAAACCTACTCAGACGGTTTTCAATAAAACCGATATACACCCCTCTTACAACAATGGCCAAGCAGCTGCGGACACCAAAGGACGTAATTCCATTGCAGAAGCCAGGTGTCTATAAAATAGACTGCAGCTGCGGTCTTTCCTACATAGGTCAGACAAAAAGGACAATCGCCGAACGCATGAAGGAACACATAGCAGCTGTGAAGAACCGCCATATAAATAAGTCTGCTATAGCAGAACACTTAGTTGATTCGGGGCCCAATCACTGGATCAAACTTCATGACCCCAAGGTTATTTCTTCTGAGCCTCATTATTTCAAGAGGATTATACGCGAAGCGATTGAAATTAAAAAACATCCAAATTTCAACCGTGAAGACGGATTGAAACTCTCGGCGGCTTGGAATCCAGTGATTGCAACTAGGTGTTCGCGATGTGTACATAAATCAGTACGATGTGTACATATGCGATGTGTACATAAACATAAAAAAGTGTCATGACATCGTCAGTGTAGTGTGTAGGTCTAGTGTGAACGCGCCTTAGATTTCTACAATCAACCAAGTGGGGGTAGTTTTGAAAAACACTCCAGCGTCGCAGCGGTGACTCCTATACATCTTCAGTCTTCCCGTGACCACAGGCTGTGCAACCAGTCTGAAACGTCGGGACATAGTGAATACTTAGTTTATAATATCTAGGTTTACTCATTAAATAGATAATTACCGCGAAAAAACCCGATTCAAATCAAATAAAATACTTATATCAATTGGGGAGGAGATAATTAAAATTAAAAAAAAAAAATTTTTTCTTCTCATTTTATATATCAAGTGGACTGCCATTTGCAAACATTTGTGTTGTGGGGAATTCAAAATTTTTTTTCACTATTTTAAATTCTACCTTTAAAAATATATTCTCAAAAATATTTAAAAATGTAGCATTTTCTCCCATTGTTTCCGTAACTACCGAATTAAAAATCATGAGAAAAACAGTGTTGGCACAATCTGACTAGAAGATTACAGAAAAACTATAAAAAGTATCCTGCATCTTATAGTTTTTTAAATATGCACCATATTTTAACGCCTTTGATATAATACGTTGCAATATATTTATAATACGTTGCTATATAATACGTTGCAATATATTTACATCGCAAACAATTAATATTCGTAAATTCTTTAATATGAACACTATGCACACTAAATGTCATAAGTTTCGAAATGTGTACAAAAACCTAGTTCTAATCGTGTTTGAGAGGTTTTATTATTATTTATTTGGAAGAAAAAGTAGGGTATGTTTTAAAATTATTTAGTTTTCTTTACTTTTTATGAAAGCAATTTTAGTTTTTTTTAAATTTTAATCGAAATCAGAGGCCCATTTAAAAAATAAATGTTTACTGGTGACCAGATCAATAGACACAAGTAATAGGTGAAATATCATAAAAGCGTTCAGAAGCAAGCAGGGCTTTTACCAAAAATTTGAAAATGTAGACAAACGCAACATTATAGTATTATTTTAAAGTTCCACTGAGAAAAAAAAATAAGAAAAACGTTTAGCTTTGAGTAGTTAAGTGTAGTTACAAATTTTAAAATCCACAAATTTTGGTTTATAAACTGAAAACTTGTAGTAATTTCCATGCAATTTCAAAAACAATGATCAAGCTCTAATGTAAACATATTTTCGCTTCCACCTTGCTTTTGGTTATCGTAAAGACAACCATTGGACGATTTTCCATTATTTTCACTATGATTTAATATAGTACCTCTGAATAGTTCTTCTTTATACAAATTCAAATATTTTTGAGAAAATTTAATATATGCCTTCAGGCAAGTTATGCCTTAATTTTTGTACGTTATCAGAACTTGTCGCATTTAAATGTTTTATAATGTTTTAAATTTTGTAGGTACTAAGTTGTCCTAATTAAGGTTCCGCAGCTCGAAAGGAAAAACATAACATAAGTAATATTTATCTGTCGGTTTGTTACGGTGGCTTTTCTCAGATATTGCTTGATGTAGAAATTTGTCATAGTAATGAAACATATTAACCCGCACATACTTCAATAGTAATACTCAAAAATATATGGGTGGAAATTTTAAATTAAGTGATAATTATTATTTTGTTAAACTCTGTATAAAATACGTATATATTGATTAAAATGGCCAATAAAAAGTATTCAAAAGCATTATTGGGCTTAATTGTGTGTAGTAAATTTTGAAAAAGATATGTAACTGAAAAGCATTAAAAAATATGATACCCTACCCTCTGATATCTGTAACAGTAAAAAATGATGACAATATAGGGTTTTTAGAAGTCTACGTTAAGGCTCTAGGAAAAATATAATGACTGTCCTAGATCTGAAAATTTGTTAAGTATACATTACATTTTTACGACTGTGACAGATAGAGTAAGTAACAATACATTTACGTTGTGAAATATTAATATTTGGAGGGAGTTTAATATTAATATTATGTAACTTTAAATATTTATAAGTGCCTGAATATGTATGATAACCTCGTAGTGAAACAAGTTCCTGTCACTGATAATTGCTTTTTATCTTCAACAAAATAGTAAAATATTTATTGAGCGTCACAATCAAGTAAACCACAGAGTTATGTGAATTTCGTTAAAAATTAATGTTTGGAAGTAGTTTAATAGAAATATTAGGTAACTTTAAATGTTTACAAGTGCCTGAATATATATGATAACCTCGTAGTGCTAGTACAACTTGAACTCGATAGGTTTTTCGAAACAAGTTCCTGTCATTGATAATTACTTTTTATCTTCAACAAAATGGTAAAATATTTATTAAGCGTCACGATCAAGTAAACCATGGAGATATGTGACGTTCGTTAAAAAATAATGTTTGGAAGTAGTTTAATAGAAATATTAGGTAACTTTAAATGTTTACAAGTGCCTGAATATATATGACAACCTCGTAGTGCTAGTACAACTTGTGCTCGATAGGTTCTTCGAAACAAGTTCCTGTCATTGATAATTGCTTTTTATAAAGAAATAAATATTAGGATTTTTGAGTTTCTTAGTACGTATCTAATAAAATACTGTAATATATGACAGTTAAAAAAATCGCTTTAATTTTTTAAGGAAAAAGCAATTATCCTATTGAAGATTGAAATAGTTAATTAACGAAATATTTCAAACCTATATTTTTTAACAATACACGTTTTCCTGAAATATATGTAGCCACAAAAACAAAGAAATAATTATGGGCATCTAGCAATGGGATATGTTTTTACTATTTTCTTGAAGTCGATATATGAGATTATTAAAAATAATTAAATATTTCACCATAAAGTATCATAAATATTTCAAAATCAAAAAGCATTTCTTCTTCATTAAAACTACTAGCCTTTTGAAAATAAAACTTTAATACTTCTTTTTAGAAATAGTCACGAAACTAATTAAAATTAAAATGTAATAAAATTTAATTTATCTATTCATTTACTCAGCAAAATTCTCATTCTTATAGAGCCGAGACGTTTAGGAACTAAAAAAAATTAATTTCAAATTTGGGGATGAATTAACTAATATTGATTAACTAATATAAATAAAATATTAACTCCATTACTAAAAAAAATTGGCGCATATAAAAGAAAAAAAAGTTAGCAAAAACATCTGACATTTCGAAACCCGTGCGTAAATTAAAAAAAAGTTAAAATGTCGCTATTCACAATTACAAAAAATATTTTCTCAATTCTGAGACGAGCAATTCAACCACAACCCCAAACATGCCCACGTCAAAAGTAATTTACACATTAATAATGTAGCGCCCTATAGGTTTTACTACGGGTATTATTATTTAGGATCTCTCCATCCCAGCGGCCCTTCGCGCTCTCGCGTATCTTCCCTATCATGACACGGTCGCCCACCGCGTCCAATAAATTAATGTGTCTTAGTTTAAGTAATCGTCTTTAACGCCTGAAATATGTGTCTGAAATGGGTCAGCCACGTTCGCCGCGCCCGCCCGACTCGGCTAGCCGCACACATATCGCATTGCACATCTTATTAGTTTCATCACGGACGGTCCCCCGCACATTGTCTCGTGGAAATTTATTATTTTCGCCGACAATATATGAAATATCGCTGTCACTGCTGATTCGTAAAATTGTTTCCGTCCCTCGACTAGGCTGCAAGGTACACACAAACCTTCATTACTAGAGGACGCGATAAAAGTACCCGTGAAGTGTGTTTAAGGAAAGCGCTAAGTCGTAATTCCAGGCAGCGAGTGTAGTGATAAGGTCGTGAGTATAGCGCGCCGCGCCGCCCGGTGATTTATGATGGCACGCGTAATACGACAGCGGCCTCGGATCGCTCGCCTCCCGACCCGACACTGTGGAGGGCGCTTTATAAGTATGGCGCTTTAGATTTGCGCCGAAATAAACAGTTACGCGCTGAGAGTAAACAAAAAGAACAATCGCTTAGTGATCCTTTTAGCGGAGCTAAGTTTTCTCGTTTGAGCTCTAAGTGTAAAAATAAGATAACGAGGACACGATATTTATGGGCCGAATTGAATGTGCCCTCCTCCCAAATGGCGGCGACAGTAATAATGACGAATGTTTTGTTTATTTCGAGTTTTACGGCGTGTTCAAGTGTATAATTAGTTTAAATTTACGACTTGAGATAATGAATGATACACAATAAATTTGTACAAAATATGTGCAAACTTGAAGGCTGTATTTCTTGCTTGGAAATTGTACGACACACAATTTGATGACAATGTTGTTTACGGTTATTATATGAGCACAGCTTCTCGACTTGCTTTTATGTTCCATTATCTGTGGCAACTTGCTGGGGAGAGAACATTCATCATTCGGAATTACGGTGAAAATTTCTTCGGCTCATTCGTTTGCCTTTATTTTCTGCAAAATGGTTCGAAGGAATTTTGATGAACAATTAAAATTAGAATTATATTTATATACAATTGAAAACGTAACTTCAATTTAATACCGGCCTTAGAGTTTACTTATCAAAAAAATTAAGTAGCTCTAGAATTAACATTGATTAAAATATTGATGCAATTGAAATATAAGTTGAATAAGAAACTATCATTGTTTGGATCAAATATTCATTCGTTGCCTTAAAGTGGGTCATTCCAATTAACGAACTTCATGATATCGGTAACGTTTTTATCTAACGTCATAGCAGGATATTCTGCGGAAAGAAGATCATAGAGCTGGCGATAATCTTTATGATGTTTAAATTCAAAAATTTATTTCGAACTCGGAATAGAAAATCACTTCTTGGATAAATACATGGATAATATGAGGACTTCATGTATATATATATATATATATATATATATATATATATATATATATGTATATATATATAATAAATTAATATTTATGATTACATAGCATTTTACTTAAATTAATTCCAAATATTAATAATATAAATTATCAATCATTATATAAAATATTGCCTAGTATATAATTCATAGAAAGGAAAGTTATGAAATTTAGATTCATTCCCACAGATTTCCGATAAACTTTAAATAAACTTTCGTTTTTGTATCTAAGAAGGAAAAACGGAGCCTTCATAAGACCACTTATGTGTCTGTTTTTGCAAAGAACCTTGAAATTTGGCATAAAAATAAAACCTATTACCCCACGTATAACTTAATATCTACCACTTAAAAGTAGCCATAAGATTTTGAAGGAAGGCGGAGGGGGAACAAAGTGAGCATATAATTGTACAAAAAGGGCGCTCACTATTGCTATCACTGTATTATATGTTATATATTTAAAAAGTAAACTGTCAACATTTTGTCGATTTATGTATCTATTTATGATTGATTTATTACTAAATTTGCGTCTACTTAATCCGTTACAATACTATCAATATATGTACTTAATTTATTTATAAATTCAGTTATACAGTTGTAATATACAGTTGTAATAAATATAAGTTGTAATAAATATGTTGTATACGTACAGTTGTAATAAATATAATTTACAACAGGAGCAATACATCCTGACTTCCATCAGCTGCATTTAGCCGGTACTGGCATCGTGGCTCTTTTTAATGGGTTACTTCACGTAGTTAATAGATATATTAAAATATTCCTATACGTATGTAGTACAATTTATGGACATACATCAATTTATTTATAAATACGCTATGAACTCGTGAATATAGTACAGAAGCAGTACATCCCGACTTCTTTCAGCCGCGTTTATCCGTGTTCTGTTACTGGTATCGTGGCTATTTTTAGTTGTCAATTGTCTATGCAAATTTATATGGAGATTTTATTAGATGATTATATCGACTTGTAATGACATTTTATTAATTTTTCTGAAAGTATAATACTAAAATCTTCATATGAGAATTTAATACAATGTATGGACTTACACTTACAATATTCTCTCTCTTTCTCTCACTCTCTCTCTGCCATTTTACCCCTTACTATATCATTTCAAATCGAGGTTTAGATCATCAAAATAGTTTCGCTTCTGTCATATGTATTGAATCCCACGCGCTTAATTTTTTTGTTTCTAATTGTGTAAATGTCGAATTAAAATTATGGTATCGTTTGAAAGTTATAAGGATAATTTTTTTCATTATTATATATAATGTTCAAAAAGGATGTTTCGTCTCCTTCCCTTTTCCAAAACTTCTCTAACCAAAATTATAAAAAAAATTAGAAACCTACGCAAAAATTGTAAGAATAAGAAGTAATTTTGTTATCTTTATTGTTTTTTTTCCGTTCATGTGTAATTTATATAGGGTTTAAATTACACATGGAACGAAATAAAAATAATGTTCTATGATTTAATTCATGTTAAAAATGTTTATTTAAATATTTGTTAATTTTATTTACTAAGATTTATGTGGATTAAAATGATTTGTTACTATACCAAATTCAAGATTTTGTGATTGACAGACTGATGGATATGCGAGTTATTCAATAAATGTTTTGTTTTTTTTTGTTTTGCGGTACAGAACCCTAAAAATAAGAATCAAAATTATAAATATGGTAAATAGTAATCAAAACCAAACAAATATTTCCAAAGTTACCTTGTTTAGAAAAAATGTGTGTCCACGTTAACCATAATATAATATTTCATCATGCAGTTTTTACAATAATTATCATAACACTGTAATGCATTCTGCATTACAGTGTTATGATAATCGATATCTATGAAAGCCTAAATGGAATTTATGACATCATAAAAATATATTCGTAACACACATAAATAAAATGTATTTTTTCATACGAAATATTTTGCCAAACTATGTATTATTATATTAGTAAGGTACAAACTAAAATGAAAGAAAAACTGTTTCGACAATCTAAACTTGAGTAATTTATTATATACGGTCATTGAAAATATTTTGTCTTCAAAGTTTCGATTCGTCTTCCTGTTACCGTGATGTTCATTTTATCTTCTCTGGCAAGTTCTTATTTATTTATCGACAGAATACTCGTACTGCTCCTTTATAAGTGCATGCTGCTGGGTATCTACATATCTCTGTATATGTTTGGCGGAACGTTCCCCGTACGATCGTAGGTATGTGTCTAAGAATATGTGGAACGAATGGAAAACGTTTGCATTAGGCAGCCCATCTCTTTACGCTTAAGTGATCTCTCCAGTGGAGTAAAGGAACTTGTATAATCGAATTGTGGAAGCATTAATATATTATCTACGTAGACTTGAAAAGTGCATTAAATTTTTCGTTTTAGGTAGAATAAATTTGAAAATCACAATTACAACTGAATCTCTATGGTACTTTTTTCAATTTTCTCTTGTAATATATAATAAAGGGAAAATCAGAAAGTTTGTGGACTTAATATTTTGGGAGTAAAAAATTTCATGAGCCATAAAGAAACTACGCAATAGGACACCAATATATTTCCACTCTTTTTTATCTGTTTCTCTGTTTCAACGTGGATCACATAAAAACTATTAAATAGATTTAGATGGGTATTCATTGTCGTATTTCTTATAGACAAGGAAAGAGACGATAGCGAAGACATCATTGATTAGAATTTTTATCTGTTAATCTGTTTTTCAGTATACTGTGACTGTTTTTACACTTACCCTTTAAAATGATTGAGTAGATGGTATTATTTATTAATGTTGAAAGTTTGTATGGTGATATTTGTTTATGTATTTGATATGGTATTAGCAATTTGAAAAATGATGAAAAAAGTGACTGCCTACCAATGAGCATGACGAGATTTACCTTTGACTCTACGTAGCACTGTCATCGAGAACTGGTTAAATGAAACACTTTATGTAAGCAAAATTGTGAGCAAAAGCAAAAATTTCAGGAAAAAAATCAAAATAGGGTCATATGAAAAAAAAAATCATTTTCACTTCAATAGTACTTATCTAAGACAGTGTGGTCACTGAGATAGATCAACATAGAAAAGCTCATGAATATTGTAACTGGAATTGGTTTACCATAAAGGCAGTGTATAATACATGAAAATACATATATACAATACAGTGAAATAATGTAAATCAATGAAAACCATATTACACATATAGATCGCTTTTCAAATGTATTGCTATTTTTAGGATGAATTGAATATAAATTGTTACTTGATGGTGATGTCCATTTTGTGCTTTTCGTTCGCTGAGTTTCGTCTTTTTCTCGTTAAGTGAATATATCCTAGTTTCATTAAATTTTACATGGCCTTTTTCGACGACCCTGGCAAGTTTGATATATTCACAAATAATCTACTGTAGTGTTTGCTAGAAACAAATTTCCCTTATAAAAATCTATACATTAAAAAAACACAAAGTTTCTCAGTCGCCTGAACGACGAATTAAAAACATTATACGACTATTTATTTTTATTTTTTCAAATAAAAATGCTATGTTTAATGTTGTAACGTAATACGGATTTTTACTAGTTTTCATTAATATATTATATCATCAACACACTAACTATCTAATTAAAGATATTTGCACACTGTAAGCTTTGAAATATATAATCAAATATTAGTTTGAGAAGGACTTGAAAAAGTTTTTGATCCCTTGCCCGATTGAGGCACATTAAAGGAATATAAGATAGATTATGATTGTAGGCATTCACATGCGCACCAACACACACATATATACACACATATGTTGGACTTTAAACGAATATGGAAATATGTATATATGTATGACTATAGAATGCTTCTGAGATTCTATATTTGTGTGTGTATATATATATATATATATATATATATATATATATATATATATATTGCGTATGTTAATGCTTATTTAAACCGAATTGAAAAAATTCATATCAACTTTAGTTTCATAAGATAATTTTTTGCTTTATTATCTATATCGAATATAGTATAATGTTAATGAGATAAATAGAAGATAATGTGAGATAAAAGCCGTTCTCAAGAAATACTCTATTTTTGTAATCGTAGTCGGTCTTTATAGTAATAATGAATGTATCTCGTTTCGTGTTTTCTGCAATAGCGCACTATTAATATTGGTAGGATAAACGATGCCATATTTTAAAGCGATGACAAGAATTGAGATTTGGGGAAATTAAGAGCAAAAATAAGAACGATTAAAAATGGATTTATTTAGAAAATGAGTAAACAAAGTGATGCATGGTAATTGACTTCGAACAGACCACCGTAATAATGTGATAAAGTTGCATACATTGAATTTGTAATTATAATTGTTTATAACATTATTCCGAAATATTTGTTTCATTTCCACATTATTACGAATTAGGGAACTAGAAAAATTTCAATGTCTCTTAATAAATTCAAGAAAATGTTTTTATAAATAATAGGAATTATAGATTGAAAAGTGAAAAGATAATTTGGAAGAACTAAATAGTTAATAAAAATGAGTTGTTATAAATTCTGGGCTGTAATTATCCTTGCCAAGAAAAGAAACTTCCGACGCAATGCTAACTTCGAATACGTGACGTATTGTATGTACCAGTTACTTGTTTTCTTGGGGACATCCTTATTACCCCATTTCACATCTCTGGGGTAAAACTTTCGCAAATTATTCAACTGAACAAGTCTTTAGATTCTCGAGTGTGGCGTAAACCTGAGGAGATTAAAAAACATCCAACAGGATTCTTTCAGCGCCCGACATTTATGTTCCTTTTCCCGCAAAATTTATGTGCAAAAGTTCTCGTTGCGCTCGGTTGGCGCGTCTTTGTTTCGTAGAACGCAGGAATTCGCAGTCATTTGCAGTTACAAACAGTTTAGCATATTTTAATCTGGCACGGTTCGTTGTGGTTGTGTGTTGAAATGTGCGGCTTGCCATGCATGCTTGTCTACATAATAGCACCTACAGACTGGTCAGATCATATGACATGAACTGATACCTGAATCCATTAGGATGTTGTGCGCCATTAAATGAAACGCAGGTTTTATAGGAGATTCATTCGCATTTTCATAATCATGTTTTATTTTGGAACAATTAAACGAGTTTTCCTACATTACTGCTAGAAAATAATAAATAATTGATTGCCATTGCGTTATAGAGAATTGGCCTGGCATTACAGAAATAAAAAGTAAATTAAAAACCTACGTATTCACGTAATTTACTCTACCAAAATTGTACGTAATTTCGTAAATTAACATTACACAGAAAATATTTTTTTTTATAGCTATCAAACATATAAACTTAAAATGAGAGGAATTAAAAAAAGAAAAAAGGATACGTTAGGGGTAGAGATGGGATAAATTTGGGTTATAGAAAGGATTTTGATCTATCGATTGTGATATGTAATGCAGTTTCAGACGACTTTTACACACAGATAATGAGGACGCACTTTGTACATTTATTTTTTCATAGATAATCGGGACGCACTTTACACATTTTTTTTGGAGGGCGCACTTGTTATAGAATATAGTTCAAGAACGTGCGATGACAGGTATTGAGAAATCTAGATCTGCGATATTAAGGTATAAAGGAATTATTAGAAATATATTTTAAGAAATATATACTATGGTGTGTACGTCAGTCACGAATCATTAACCATTTAATAAGCACCCGATGATATGGTCAACTTTTTAAGATCAAAAATGTGTCGAACATCTTGGCTTTGAAGTGGTTCCAATTTATTGAGTAGGTATTCATTTATATTAGAATAGCACATTAGATTTTAACAAATGTGTACTTTGGTTTGAAATAGATGAAAATTTTGAAGCCCTTTGGGAAAAGAAGAAGATTATCACTAACTTGAGAGTATCTTATGAAAAGTTAATCAATCTGTAATCAATTTGTAGATGAATATTTTATGGAGAGGATAGCATAGCCGTTAACGAACGGATATGATAAATCGGCTTTACGTATTTTCGACAGAATTTTCTGGCTAGCAAAAATGATAGTCTGTGATTTAATGACAAGTGTGTAATATGTAATACTTTTTTATACTCGCAATATATATTTATTTCATTAGAATTTGTTACTTCACATATAGAAGTATTATTAGAATTTTCCATTTTAACTTCATAAAAACTCCCCCTCCGCCAAATAGAAATTATATATTTTATACTGGGTTGCAAAATATGTGACAATTTGGGGTACCCACATTAATGACATTCGGATCCCTGAAACATTTATTTATGTTCATTTTATCTTGATTTTAATATTACGATTGTTACATAAAAAATGAATGTGAAATGTACGTAATATTCGAATTTAAAATAAAATAACCACGTTATCGTGAACATCTCAAAATTATATTTGGGATCATTTCCATTGTTTTCCTAATCTTCCCAAAACTCTGAATTTTTGTAATTATCGGGTTAGTTATTTCAAAAATAAGGGAGGACATATTTTTCAAAATTTTCAGATATATATTTTTTATAATTTTAGTTAGCATGTGTCAAAAATTATAAAAAGAAATATTTTTGAAACTCTTCTTACCCATTCAAGCGATACTCTAAACTATGCAAGTATGTAGGTTTTTAATGATTTTTTACCGTTCTTAATTTGCCCTCCCTCTCTTCCCAGAATTCTCTCACAAACACACACACACACACACACACACACATATATATATATATATATATATATATATATTCACAAAAAGCATAGCTTATCCATTGTTTTCCTGTGTGTGTGTGTGTGTTTGTGCGTGTATATGTATATATATTTTTTTTTCTTCAAGTCATAGCTATAGGGGAATAATTGACTATCATTACACCACATTTCAAGTTTCTTCATCAAGCTACTTCTGTAAACTTGAGGGACTCGTAAGTTATATTATAACGGTTCAATTTTCAGTTCTGAGGTATGGAACCCTAAAAATATAATATTTGAGTATAATTACCATATAAGGTGATTTATTAGTGATGACTCTATTTTCATTTTAACTTCAAAGTTATTAGTAATTTGAACTCTAGTTACTATTTGTTACAAAAGACCATAACTTTTTCATTTTGTAGTTTTGTTTTATAAATTTTGAGGTAAAGAAATATGGTTCAATATATCCGTTTTCTAAGACATTTAGCCACGGCAAATATGAATGTCTATTCATAAGTGAGAACATACTAAAAAGAAATCGAGAGCCATAACATTTATGTGAAAAAACAATGTTTTAAAATTCGCTAAATAATCTAACTAATATGAACAAAAAATATATGCACATTTTTAAAATAAATAAAGTTCAAAGTTTTGGTTATTTATCTTATTTGGAACTTTTACTTCTATTAAAGTACTTATTTTGTATAATAGCCGCGATATAAAAGAAAATCGTAGTAGTAAAATTGTTTTAAAAAGAAGAGGAGAAAAATTGTTAAGATTGAATAAAATCTTTCTAACTCTAGTTTTTACTTATTTGAAATTTTGTTTTAGACGTTTCTTGTTATTTTATAACTAAGTAATGTGTTGGGTACCTAAGTGTATGGTTTTCTAAACGACGATACCTGAGAAAATTTGTCTGACGTTCAGGAAAAGTCAGATCGAGATAATCGGCATTGAAAATATTATCAAAAATGCCAAATTACATAATATGAACACTGTATATGCCAATAAATTTGTTTTTTCAATGAAACGCTTTAATTGTCATATTAGGTATTGCATAAATTATCGTACATAATACGTATTATACTTTATCGTATTGGCTTTATCGGTCGACAATAGTACTGATCACGATTAAATGAAACTACGTGATGTAGTATTATTTCTACTTTCTTTAAGTTCTTTACCACGACCTAGGTTTCGTTGTATTACATCTTCAGGTGAGCTATTAGCAAAAATTTGTAAAATCTTTGCTAATAGCCCATCTAAGAACTTAAAAAAAGTAGAAATAATACTACATCACGTAGTTTCATTTAATTGTGAATAATGAATTTCTACTTCCAAATATATTCAATAGTACTGATATAATAATTTTTCCGTTAATTTAAAGTTTCATCTATTTATAACCGTAACCGTAAATTTTCTTTTGTGTCTCAAAATATTGGCCAAAAAAGACCTCACCCATCTTAATAAAAATCTAAAAATAATTAAAATTTTTTTTCGTTTCTAATTTATTAATACTGTAAGTATTGGCACAAATATAGACCTTGTGGCAAATTAACGCATAAATATTATCGGCTGCTTCGTTTGAATATAACACTAATACCACGAAAATATGTATATTTAAATTTCTGTTACTCAAATCACCTTTATGGGCAGATCAATTTTTATGAAAATTGATGTAGACATATTTCAGGATTCGCATAAACATATTAGTTATATTTAGATTTGAATATATAGAAATACTAAATTTCATCCTATGTTCTTTACATAGGATGAAATTTAGTATTTCTCATTCAATAATAAAAAAATTAATTTGATAGTATGCGAATAGATTTGCGAATTCACTACGTTTATATTAAATACATGTCGCTAAACCGGCCCTAAAAGCTTACTCATATTACTAATTATCAAACAGAGCTCTTATCCTTATGGGAAATGCTTTAGTATGCAAGAAGCGAAGCATTGGAATTAACTAGACACTAACACTAGGAAAATAATCTTCGTAAATATTAAGGATCGAGATAAAGAGTCCTACCTCTCTTTATAACCGTTATGCTTCTTCGCTCCTTTTCTTTACTTTTTCGATCCTAACTCTTGCCAATATTTTGTATTATAATTTTCTTGTCTTCTTACGTGTCCTTGCAATATTTAATATTGTGACATCTCTCACAATCTACCAAATAATTTTACTAAACTTATTTTTGAAGTCGGTTGGAAGAGATTTCTCCTGTAGCAATGAAACCCCATATATACTTAATATTAAATAAATACATGCAACTCTTTGCCTTAAATGGATATCCACGCGTAATAAAATTCTACATAATTTTCAATTTTTGATTTATTTTTCTCAATGCCTTTTCTATCTACAATAACGGTTAATTAGTAAAGTATTTTTACTTTTCAAGTTACATTTCATGTACTTGAGATAGGAATTACATATAGAGCTAGAGAAAAGAATTATTGCTCTCCTAAGTTGAATGATGCCACTGCATTTTCACATGCCACTCATAAATTATTTTACTCTCAGTGGCTTTAAATTGTACAAAAATAAGTGTATTTTAAAAGCAATAAAAATAGAACAGCAAGCATTGATTAGATCCAACCATTTGATTCACAAAACTCAATTCATTATTCTGTTGACATATTTAATCAAAATTAAAAATAATGACAAATAACATCAGTTTTCCTCACGTCGTCTTCATTATATTTAAAAGACAAGTTGACGTTGTACGCTTTATCAATATCCAGCCAGGCACTTCACTCGTTTCCAGTTCACTGACTGCCAGCCCGCCTTCATCCCTGCATTTCGTTTGCTTACTTCTTCGACGGCCATACATATGGATGTTCAGATTCACAAAACGTTGCAGCACCCTAGTGAACCGGCGCATTCACCTGGCACTGTGGTGGATTGCGCATGAATATGTGACAATGCACCATTGCAAGTATCGGTATTTCCTCGTAGTTTATATTAATACCTTGGCATATTTTTAAAATATAACGTGTATTCGTTGGAAAATGGATGAAAATAATGATCCTTGCAGGTATTCTCTTTATAAATATGTTTTTTTTTCCATTGGATTGGATAAAATAGTATTATATTTTGGACTGTTATAAGTGACTTTTTGATACGACATTGTCTTTTTAAGACATTATATATACATATTGTTTGACTTATTTGATTTATATGCTTGGAATAATATTAAATATTTTTTCCACATAATTAAAGTGTCTCCATATTATCTTAATTTCTAACAGCATATAAAGGTATCAGCTTTCAGAAAAACTCTTCGTTTTGGGTATCAATCCTTGTTTCTTTACTTTTCTGCCATCTCGTCTATTCTTCCACCGCAATTCCTTGCAATGTAGTATGTTTCCTCGTTTAATCTTTTGTCTCTGATTTCCTTGTTAATATTACTACATTTAACTATAGTCAGGCTATAGTCAAACTCATTTATGATGATTAAAAATAAATTAAATTAAATGTATTAAGTTAAAACATTTTAAAGATAAAAATCGTTAAGTTGATAAAATATAATCATGATGTGAAGGGTTTTCATTGCAATAATAATATGTTAATTCGTTTTCTCATTTGTTCGATATAATTAATTAGGCAAGGTAGAAAATTATTTAAAAATATATAATTACTTATGTAAAGCAGGTGTCGTCTTTCAGGATGAAACCTTTTCATAATTTGCTCCTTATGAAATGATGTATACAAGATACCGCAAATGAAATTAAAATTACTCTTCATTTTTACGCCGACCAAAATTTCCTGCACTATTTCGTGTGATTATGTATACTATTTAATTAAGATAAAGTTTTGTAAATCGGAGAATAAAACATTATACCTATATTTCATTCTGAATCAATTTATGAAATTATGGGAAATATATCTGTTATGGGGAACAAATCATAAACAAACATGTCTGTCGTAATTCTTATTTGAGAATGAAATATACATACTTTATTTTATTGTCCATACAAATAAAGGTATATTATAAATTTATCAAATTACTAAAAGAAACAAAAAGCATGGCCTATCTCACACTATACACCTGAAACCTAATAACATATGTCATATATATATATGTGTGTGTGTGTGTGTATAAATATATGTACACACTATCTTTTAAATAATTAAAGTAAAGCAAATTAACTAGAAGGAAATAAATTTTAGATAAAAGAATATATTATTCAACTCTATTTGTAATAATGGATATAAAATATTGAAAAATTATAAAACACACTAAATTATTTCAGAGCTTTCGGCTAAATAAAGCTCTATATTGATATTCCAAACAAATGAAGATCTAATTACAAAGATTAACTTGAAGTTTATTTGTTTGCATGAATGGAATAAATGGAATAATACCTACGATAGTTTCTGTTTTTACATATAAGTCTAATGTATTAATGTACCTTTTTTGGAATAATAGTTTTAATTTTGGTAAATGATATTCAGATTTCCAGAAAAATATAATGTTAATCGCAGTAAATAGTATATAAAAGTATCTTTTTCGGAACGGATATATGGAGAATAAGTAATAATAGGGTAGAAGAAAATGACGCGAATGTGCATGTAGTTATAAATTAAATATTAGTTGAAAGAATACCTACTTGAATGGATTGAAATGTATATTCTATAATATTTTAGGGATTGTTATATTTCTAAGGTAATCACACTACGAAATACGGATAACAGACGTGCTCGAGGTAGGTCATTGACACAATCGGCCCATCAAACTTAGGAGGTTTCTTAGTGAAATCTGTGAATAATTCTTCACAAAGTCGTTGACATTAAATTCAGAACCAATTGTGAATTCAGGGCACGCTCGGTTACAATCTTTAGCACTTAGAAACCTGCCAGTTCATAGAGAAATAGGTACTGTATGGATTGCTTGCTGAATATTCAAGAAAGATGAATATTATATTAATGCCGTACGTTATTTCTTCTATATTAAATTTAATGATGCCGAAACTCTGAAGATGTAAATTTGTAAATTACGAATAAAAATTTATTATTTTACATTTTTCTTCATAATTTATTAAAAAGCTGCTCATTTTTGGAATGTTATAAAAAAAAGTTTTGTCTGAGTTATCAAATATTAGTAATAATAAATACAATGAAATTAATTTTTTCATATTAATTGTAAATTATATTAACACATTAATTAAGTGATTTTTTTCATTTCGGTAATTATTTTACAATGTTTTTAAAGAATGAATAATCCTTTCTCCGGAACATTTTCTTTTTTCAATCGGTTTATCAATTACAAGATAGGTATGAAACTTATTTTATGTTATATTACATTACGCATAAAAGAAAATATTTATACAATAATACTAAAATAAGAAAACGAAACCTTATCACAGTGTTGTGCTGTTTACATTCAAAAACCTTTTCATATATAAACAGCACAACACTGTGATATTCATTTTATTTACTTTGCTTCTTTGAGTTACACAGAAACCAACTGGAATATAATATGTAGTACGTCAATATAATTCTCCCAAAAAATTTGTTACAATACATATTTTTAGATAAGCATAAATTATAAATTTTGCGATCCAATAATTGAACTAAAATATTGATATTATTCTTTGTGTACCTAAAAATGAAAAAATATATTTACTAGAATTTTCCGGAAATTCTAATTTGTCTACTCTGTTTCTGCAAACC
The DNA here is from genome assembly GCA_039881145.1 of Druceiella hillmani. NCBI lineage: Eukaryota > Metazoa > Arthropoda > Insecta > Lepidoptera > Hepialidae > Druceiella > Druceiella hillmani. The sequence continues at coordinate 27,800,221 of JAYKKI010000001.1, forward strand.
TACTTTTCCTCTAAATCAAATATTTATCGCCACACCATAAGATGCTGATTACTTATCGAAAATTTTGTAACATCTAAAAAAGAAGTAATTTTATTTCACAGAAATTGTGAGAATTAAGGGGCTCAATATGCAGGCAAGTTGACGAATGTTCCGAGGAAGATATGTTTATATAAAAGTCATTTATTATCTCAGCCCGTTTCATTAAATTCTCAAACTTCAAAAAACTCCTAATTTCTTTCCTTTACTTTCATTCCATTCTTTTATCATTATTTTCACTGTCCTTTATTTTTAGCTTCGTTCTTGTTCATTTCTCGCTATATTAAATTGCTTTTCCTTACGTATTTTATTCGATATGACATCACTCAAAATTTATTTCATTTTTGGACATTGTTATGTTTTCAAATAAAATACATTATCTTGAAGCAGAAGCAGTTTCAGTTCAGATAGCGTTACGAAAATTAGCGAAGGAAGTAACCTTCTACTCTATGGTCGATTTTTAATGGATAAGCATGGTATCTCTTATATATGTGCTTAGAAAAAAGCTATAATATTAACTTCAAATTTATTGACTGATCATTTATAAACGTATATTTTTTTAATTATAAGTGGTACACGAGAAAGAAAAATGTGTCAATATCATATAAAAAGCGAGTAGAAAAATATAGGAAAGTATTAGTCTTTAGCCATATAATAAAGATTAATGGATCAATTCGATTATATATAAATGTAAATAAATATAATAAAAAATGATTTTCACATTAATTATTCGAAATTATTATAGGTATTTTTTTTCATTTTCAGTAAACGAACTGACTGAAACATAATTATTTTTTATTTCAATAATTAATTCATAAATTTTGAAATCATAACTTTCGATTTATTAAAAAAAAATTCAAGCCGGTCTTTATACTTTCAAATATTTGCCAAGAATTATCAGTTTTGTTATTCATGCGACTCGTTCAGATAGTTTTAAGCTCACGAACATTAAAAGGAAAAAAGTAATTGAATACTTAAAAGTTCTTAAACGTTCGTTTTTCCTTTTTATCAGACACCTTTAGACCTAGAGACTTGTAATTAAGTTCATTGATCCGCATATATCTCAAGTTTTTGTTGTGTGAGATATTAGTTGAACGAGTTTTGAAGAAAGTATTTTTTAGACTTTTATGTAAGATAGCTCCAGAGATATTCCTGAAAATGTCTATCAAAAAAGAAAGCCATTCCTCCCTCCCTCCGTTCCAAAACTCCTGAAGTCAAAACCATCAAAGAACAGGGTTACCAAAAAATATCTAAATTTTTCCACCGCGAAATCTCACAGTTTTTGAGTAAACCACGAAACAAAAATACATACTTTATTGTACAAAATTGATACACAAGCCGGATTTATTACAACAAGAGCAATTTCTCATAGCCACCCAGAGTACTACTCCAGCATGGCTCAACGAGTGAACAGGAATCAAATTCAGGTGGCCGCGTCGCACCGTGCAGTTAACATGCGTAGGTTTTGTAATTAAACCAACACATCACTGTAACGACGATATTTTCTTTTGCATTTAAATATTTATGAGTGTCTAAGTACGCATTGAATCCTATCAATGCAAGATCTACTCACGCTTGAGAGGCTTTTTAATACTGCGTTTAGCAAAGTTGGTTTACTTTCATTCATCTGCCCCAATATCATCGTCAATATTGATTGACATATCGTTGGGCTAGTTTAAGCTCAGTTAACTTCAACCAAATCACGGCCGCGGCCACAAGTCTACTCATAAATTCCCTTCAATTTATTCGTTACACAAACTTTACGATAAAAGTTCTCGATGGATTATGCATTTAATTAAAACGTCGGGCTGTTCGAAGTTCGACTCCGGTGAACTTAACGGTGCAAAGTTTGGATTAAGCTTATGCAATCACGTGGTTTATTTTATTATCTGACTGACGAGTATACAGGTTCAAAATTTATAATAGCAGTACCACTTTGAGAAACGGCTATTTTTGGTTTATTTTTGTTAGCGAAACAAAGATTTAAGTAAATGAAAATTGTATCATGCACGTCTATCCGTTTGTCTGTCACAGTTTCTATAATTTTATACTGAAGTGGCCATGATAGTCTCTAATAATATAAAACCGAATATTAAAAAAATGGTTCTTAACAAGCGCTCTCATACACCTCTTGTGGGGTTAATTTTCCCCCTCGTTTTGTCAAGTAGGTAGGTCTATTAAAATCAAATTATTGTTTCATTTACCGTTTTGTGTTTTTAAATCTATTTGAGAAATAATAAGCTTGAATAATGTACAAGAAGTTACTAAATTGTATTTTTCTTATTTGAATAAATTTATCACTATAGGTATATTACATATAAATAATAGTTTCTAGGGGACAAAAATGACAAGAATATTAGACAGTTTAGATAATATACTGTTGTGACTGAAAAACAAATTAATTTAGTCGTAGTGCTACCATCTAGGTAGTATACAAATAATATTTTTATCCTAGTAGTATAGCTGATTTTTTACCTTAGAAAACGACCGAAAATACTTTACGAGCATAACATTTAAAAAAAAGAAAACTTAGAACCGATCCCGAACCGCAAGCCTCTATTATCGACAAATTATTTCTCAAATAAAGCTAAACACATAAACGATCACATACTCGTAGCTTCCTAGAAAGTAAAATAGTGATGTACCTGTAATTCAATATTTTATGATTATTTGCGTCAAAACCAAGGAATCTATGCAAAACAAAGCAATATATCTGGAAATTCAAGAGATATTTCACCATCAGTTTTTCCAGTAGTTTAAAAATCCTAAATATATATAATAATTTGAGCAGATGAACTCTGTTACTTCTTATTAGAGTTGGTTTAGTATTATAACGAGTACATGAACTAAATTTCACATTTTTAGCACAGAAATAAAAATGTTTCCAACACAAGTAAAAAAAAACATTTAATAACAAAAATGCTGTGTGATGTATTTAATTTTCCAATGATAAAAGTGATTGAATAGTATACATGTTTTAGTCATCAATCAATTTACAAAGTGACAGGTATTCAAAAAGTTTACGGACGCATATTGAGTTTGAAATAAAACCAGTTATGATATTGTCATCAATGTATCACAATTAGTGGCAGAAAAATATTTTGGGGATCATATTCAAAACAAATTCTAAAATAATAAAAGTTTTCAAAAAGGCAAAATTACATATAGTGTATTATTACGTAGTATCAATGCTACTTTCAATGATCTCCTAAGTAAATGTTTAACCGACGAAGTGTATTAATATAAATTGGTACGTCCAAAAATACCGTCATTTATCAAATGATATCTTTTCCTCAGGCACAACAATGGTAAAATATCATTACTCACGGGATGATTGATTTATTTTAAATTTAAACCACGTCCCGCTGGCCCCTCTTGAGCCAATCGAGAGAAGTTTTCTCGAAGAAAAACACATTTTTCCACACAAGATTCCCTCCTGCCGATAACCCTTTGCATGCAAATGGTAAAGTTTTCCATCATGGCCCATAACATTGTCGAGGAATCTTCTTCAAAAACTCTTTCAATTTCCGTTTTCTTTGCTTCTTGTTTATTTTTTGTTTCGAATGTATATACGTATTAGCATTGGAAATGCTCACGCTATGGGCGATATTCACTTCGAGGTGTTCTTTACTTACCCTTGCATGGTGGCTACCTGAATAGAGATACGACTTCTGCACTTTCTTGTTTCATTTATTAAATTTAACACAATAGGATTCTTTTTCGCATTATCGAGTTCGAGATATAATTTAATCAAAATTATTATTTCTACTTTCCTGGTATTAATATTTAGAAACGAATTTGTTCCTAGTGCTTTGAATTGTTTAATATTTTAAATAGTTTTTCTGTTATTTCAAGATATGGTAATATTTGTGACTTAACGGATTTTCGTTATTAAAAAGCTATATCATTTCCAGTAATACAACATTTGTTTTAATTGCATTCATTTTTGCCTACGACTTACTTTACGTAAATTTTTATTTAAAGCACTTACAGGCAAGTTTTGCGCTTCTGAGATCCACAAAAATACATTTAATTGTTACGTCATCTATTAAAGTAGTTGTAAAACGCGTTGTTGACGAAATTCGTTGAATTTTTTTGAATATTATTTAAACTAAAAATATCTAACTTATTTTAAAATTTAAGAATTATTTACCCTTTAGTTTTGGTAAAAATTTCTCTTAAAAATTGTTCAATTAACAAAATTTAGGTAAAAGTAATTATTTCACCACATTTCAAGTTTATTTGATAAATCCATCGAACAATTTGTCTAAAAAGCTAAGTGAATGTAAAATGATGTTATATTGATATTAGAAAAAAAAAATTACGGTTTAGTTTTAGTAAAATTGCTCTCAAAAATTGTACAATCAACATTCAGGTACACACAAAAGTAGTAATTTCATTACAATTCACATTTTTTTTAAAAAACGCGTCGAGCGATTTATTGAAAAAACTAAGTTAATGGAAAATTATGTTATATTATAAAATTGATAAAAAATTACCTTTTAGATTTGGTAAAAATAGCTCTCAAAAATTATATAATTAACTTATATTTGGCCTTAATTTTGTAGAAATACGTGATGGTGGGCTATTAGCAAATATTTGCTAATATCCCACCTGAAGATGTTGTAATACAACGAAACGTAGGTCGCGGTAAATAATTTAAAGAAAGTAGAAATAATACTACATCACGTATTTTCATTTAATTGTGTATACAATTAATATTTGATAAACCTATCATCACACTTCATTTTATTTAAAAAATGCAAAAATTATTTTTTTTACTTCCTGTTAAAATGATGTTATACTAACAGTTTGGAAAAAAATAGTTTTCTATAAAAAAATTAAAATTTCATTAAAATCACATGACAATTACCTTAATAGGTTGAAGTAAAAATATTTTATTATCGAAAAAAGATATCCAGTTTCGTCGTGAAAGAATTATGTTATTTCTCAATTTGAAAAACAAATTTAGTGATGAGTTATTTCTTTATTATTATAAAGTTACATTACAGGAAAAGTAACAAACAATTAGAAATATTTTTACCAATAAAACATATGAATATAAGAATAAATCAAAAGCTTCCTGTAATATTTTGCAATACTCGAATATTCAGAGACCTTCCAATAAGGAGAGTAAAATAAAACTGGTCATTACTTTAAAATAAATAATTATTCAGCCGTTTTAAGAGACATTCCACATTGTAATCATATCTGATTCAAGTATAGAAACAGAAACAATAAAGAAACACATCTTCATTTGTGTTTTTTATTCAAACTTGTACAACACTTTTATTTTCAAGGTGACAGCGAAAAAGAGGGTAAAATATATTTCTGCTTTGGTGTCCATATCCTTTTTTCAAGCCGTTGGACAAAATGTTATTATATAAGTATAGCAAAAGTGGACTAAATCAAGCTTTTGTATGGTAATTTATTATGTTACCCTATTGCAAAGCAATAGTGTTATCTAAGAACTTCGACACACGGACCCCATTTTGTACGTTTGGTAGAAAATATGAATATCCAATCGAAACTGCTTTACTTGTAAATAATTTCTATGGTTAGTACCAGTTGGAAAGGTGAATTTATAGAGTTCGTGTTTACATGTATCATTCGTAATAGTAAGAAAAACATAACAATAAGAAACAGTGTCAAAAAGAGAAATAAGTTGCGTTTAAATTATTCGAAAACCACTTAAATTTATTTATATATCCATTTCCGATAACAACCGGTGGAAAGATATTTTTGGGCACATTATTACGCAAATGTATGTTTAATTTATATATTTAGTTGAATTCAAGGAAAAACCTGATCAGTTTATATTTAAATTTTAGTGTAAATTTGACACGAGGTTAATTTTAATCTATAGCCTACCTACGACCTTTTCGTTATGCACGAATGCCCTAAAGATGAATGCACTGAGAATAGAATAAAAGATACAATTTCTCAAAGAAGTATTAATGATATTTAATGAAGATACTTTATTTAAAGATAATTAATGGAGATACTTGAGGTGTTATTGGCATGTCTGATGAAATAAAGTTCAGGGTTAATTTTTTTTCCAATAAGTGATCGAAGAAAAAATAAAAAATATAGTTAAAGTATTTCAAAAGTTTTTATCAGTCTTTTGATTCTGTATACTAAGTTCTAACATTTCAGATTTTATTTTAAATTTTTGTACCGCTGCTATTTTCAACCTGTCAGACCAACTTGTTCATTTACATAGCCCAGTTTTATATCTAAGCTGTTTTTGCCATGTTTCATCCTAATCAAACTTAATGTTTGTTTATATCTAGAGTTAATTATCAATTTAAGGCTTAATATTCGGCATGACGTTCGACAAATGGGGAGTATTTACAAAATATAAAATTCAGTATTTTTTTTCAGTTTTAATATTGTTGTAATTTTTTTGTAACCTATTCTATTTTTTAGTATAAAAACATGTAAAAATAGTAATAACAAAGTTTCCATTAAAGAAATACTAATTTTCGTTGGATTCTTGGTCATTAATTATGTATACCATTTTTAACCATTAATTAAATTAAATGACGTCAACGCTGTTACTTTTCCTCTAATCGTCTGTCACTTCGTAAAATATTATTACGTTTGCATTTACCCAGTTGTTTAATTAGTTTTCTTAGAAAAAAATAAAGTAAATAAGGGTCAAAGTTTCATTAAAAGTTACTACAGAAACTTATCAAGGGTCGACGTAGTCGTGAGTGTTTTTATGAACAGTGTGGAATTTCCGAGTGGACTAATGGCATTAGAGAAACAAAGCTGGTAAATATAAATTGTAGTAATAACATGTATTTATTGTAATAATATGTAACTTATTGTAAAAAAACAAAGGTTCTTCCAAACAAGTGCACATTAGTCAAATCGAGTTTTATTCACCTTGTCGTATTAGAAAGAAACCTATCCCATACCATACTTCGATCAATTACAACAGCAGCTCGTGATATATTAAATGATTAATTTCACTTTAATTGCGTAAGTACGACTCGAATGATGTTATTTTTAACTCTTAATGTAAATTGAAATGATTTAATTTAAAATCAACAATATCTTCAATCAAAATAACTCATTGTCACGTAGATAAGTCTCTTAAAATGATTATTTATTTAAAATTACATTACGATCCTTATTCAGAAAAATAAATGTAACATATTCAATTTAATGAAGTCTGTTTTGAAAAAGCTTTGTTAAAAAAGGTTCATTTTATTTAGAGTTCACAGTAAATATAACACCTTATATGACAATTTCCTCATACCACCGTAACTAGGATATTTCATGCATTGAAAAGAAAATAAATGTATCGAAATTTTGTAAAAACTAGTAACGAATAAGTTCGAAGTGCGCTAGGAAAAATATTTCAATACGAATGTTGGAAAATAAAAGACGGCCGTTTACGAGAACGTTGAAAGTCGATCGGTATGCGATATTAAGGTAGAAAATATGTACATCGAACACGTGTCTGAATTTCTAAGTTTAGGTATTCTGTCCGCTAGAGACCGAGGATAGAAGTAAAAAAATATGTAAGAAAAAAGTGTTTAAGAACGAATGTCGGAAAATTTGGAGCAACGCTTCGGAGAATGATGAAAATCGACCAGTATGTGATATTAAGTTAGGCTTTTTCTTTTTTACACGTAAGGAAAATAGGAATTGCGAATGTGTGAATTTATGTTTATAGGATATAAATAAATGTACGCTTTTATAAAGTTAAGGTACTATACAAATATAAAATAAATGGCGTTTTACTGAAAGTAAGAAATATTAGGGCATGATAATTTATATGTAGGTTTGAAAAAAAATAGAAATGAGTCAAGGAGAAATTAATGAAAAAGTTAGAAAAGCTATTATAAAAAGAATATAAATGAGTGGTTGTTAATACGCACCACGTGTCAAAAGAAAATTACTGTTAAAACAGACAAACAGAAAATTACCTGACGAAAGATTAGAATAATCTATGTTCTGTCACAATTCATGAACACGGGTTGAAATTAGTCTCGGCTGAATGTGTTCAAGGTTCTGTTGAATCGGTGCTTTCGAATTTCAAAACTTTCAGAGTTTCAAACTCAAATGGTTTAAATAATTACGTCATCAAAAAGGTCTTTCAAAATAAAATTTGGTTTTCTCTTACGAGTTTTTAAGCCGTATTTTCGAGTTTTTTTTTATTAATGAGCAAAAATGTGCAAAAAATTCTAGTTCCCGGCGTTTCATTCAAAATTATTTTTTAATTAGTCTTAAAAATTTCAAGAGACATACAATTATCAAGCACTAATTTATGCATATTCTCACACGCACTTCGTTGGTATTTTGCTATGTAATTTTGAATTCAAATGAAACCAATTGAAGTTGCAAATCTAATTTATAATTCCTACCTGATTTACTATTCATATCCGTTGACCTGTGGTAATTGTATATAATTTCACTAGTCCTGCTGCTCTTAAAGAACTAACCCAATACAATGAAAAATAGCTAACTCATCGAATCTAACGACATAACCATCACCGATAACATAAATTGTTACTCTTGAACTGGCGTCGCAGTCTACCGTCAATTCAGTTTCAGAGTATTCAGTAACACAATTACATACATGAAAGGTTGACGAGGCCGAGCATCGCCGCTTTCGTGAACTTTGTCCATGCCCACCGGTGCGTGGTGGAAAACTAAGAAGGGTAAGAAACGACAAAGGATTCGAGTTGACGAGGGCGCCACTCGAGCTCGCTTCTAATTGTGTTGGCGCCGCCCGGCTTTGCACTATGTGCTCGTGTTCACTTCGCAGCATCAAGTTACTTGAAGGCAGTCTGCCGTAATTTATGGAAATTATATTATCGAATTATGAATTTTGCTAATATGTAGGAAATATGAAAATAATGGTTATAATAAAGTGTTTAAAGGCGTAGGATTTCAATTAAGTGCGAGTCAGTTGGAACGGAATGCTGTTCAGTTCTAAATATTTTACTGTAACAAAGTGTGTACTTTGTGTGAACGAATTTGGATTACTATAGTAACTCGGTCTGTTAGTTTATATGTATGCCTGTCAGAGGCTTCTAATTCGTTGACGAAATAAGATATGGGAGACAAATTCACATACAATATGTATTTTTTTATATAAATGGCTTAAAGTTATGTTTGATTTGTTTTTCTGTGCATTTAAAGGGAGAAGGGGAGGGAGGGTGGTAAATTTTTTTGTCCACATAGATATGCGAGGTGTCATTAAAAATGCTGTTTGTGCGGAGCAAGAATGTCTTTAATATTGTTTGCTAAAAATTATTATTTGGAGAACATCAAAAATGGTAATTTTTTATGGTCTCCAAATTGTAGTCATAATTGCTCATTGTATTAATAGAAATTAATATTTAACTTCTACTACTACTAACTAGAAATTATAATTATGAGATTAATTGCATAGCAAATGATTAAGAGATCAAAAATAAAACTAAACAAACTGGTCGGGTACAAGTCCGTGCTTTGTTATTTTAGTTTAACAAGTGGTCTGTATTACCCTTATAAGAAGGATAAAGGTATTTTCGATCTGATTACTGTGAAACTGGTTGAAAAACAGATTTAACTACTGAACTTTTTGTTAAAATATAAGGTCGAGTTCGTTCCTTTAAAAATGATTTGACGTCCTTCCCTCGAAATTACTTCAAGTTGAAAAGAAATATATTTTTATTTTTAAAAACATATATGCTGAGTTTATTTTGGACAACAAGTTATCTATCACAAGTTTGAATGTGATACAAAATTCTCATGTTTTTGCTTTTACTCATTTCCTGACGTAAAGTGTCTTGAAATGGTTTATTTCTCGAGCCGTATCCGAATCCAAGCCGAATGGTGAATTTCTCGACTTTTTAAACAAAAAAATTAAGACTCAAGCTAAAGTCGTCTTGAAGTATAAGTGTTGTGAATGTCGATAATTTTCATAAAACCTTCTCATTATTATGTAATTGGATAATTTTTTTTTAAAATACTTGGAAACGCAGGTTCACTGAACAAACTAATATTCAGTAAACATTCTCTTTTCAGAAACGAAATTGTCAAATTTATCTGAAATAAATAATTCTGCAGGTATCATCATAAAATTAAAAGAGATTTTTCGGTATTTAAAATATATGAAAGGTTATAATGCATTAAAACATTTTTTTGGTAATTCAATATTTTATTTTAATATTAAATTTGGCTCATTAACTATCATTCCTATTTCCAAATTTTAACATTTAATATGAAATTTGACTCATTAACTATCATTCCTATTTCCAAATTTTAACATTTAATATGAAATTTGACTCATTAACTATCATTCCTATTTCCAAATTTTAACATTTAATGTGAAATTTTACTCATTAACTATCATTCCTATTTCCAAATTTTAACATTTAATATGAAATTTGACTCATTAACTATCATTCCTATTTCCAAATTTTAACATTTAATATGAAATTTGCTCATTAACTATCATTCCTATTTCCAAATTTTAACATTTAATATGAAATTTGACTCATTAACTATCATTCCTATTTCCAAATTTTAACATTTAATATAAAATTTGACTCATTAACTATCATTTCTATTTCCAAATTTTAACATTTAAAATGAAATTTGACTCATTAACTATCATTCCTATTTCCAAATTTTAACATTTTAGTGTTCCATAATTCAGTAGTAAAAATGAAATCCTTACAGTTTTTGATCCATAGGTAACCGTATCAGAATTCTTCCAGTTTAAGACTGATAGTTTTGAATTTTGCAGGAAGATGTAACTGAATTACGGTTTCTTTTTAAATACTTCTTATTATTGAAGATAATTTTATTTTTATCACTAAAACCTTCAAGTGGAACATAAACAAAATAAAATCATTAATTTTAGAAATAAAAATTTTAAAACTGTAACAAAACATTACCATAAATCGTTATAAAACAATATCCTTCATATTAAGACAATTTTGGCAGCATATAAAAAACAGTTACAGAATCGAAATTGAGAAACACATACACATCTAGAAAACTGCTAAGAGAAAATAATGAAAATGAATATAAACAAATTATTATCTAATAAAATAAAGAATGACAGAAAAATTTTAAATATTTTTCAATGTCTAAAGATATAGAAAACAAAATAAAATTGTCAGTGAAATTACTATATTACTTGGCTAGGTAAATGTAGAACTAATGAAATTCCATAATGGATTTTAAAAGTTTTGTAACTCTATACAATTGAGATACCTATAGAAAAATTGATAGAATTTAGTGCTTCACTGCTATACAAACAATTAAGTTTGTAACGTGGATTCAATATAATTACAACAGTATTTTTCTTTCATTAAGAAACAATGCATTTTGTTACAAACTTTCCCATCATTAGTATATTAGTCATAATCTCTGAAGAGATACAAAAGAAAAGCGATTGTAAAAAATTACCATCCACGCAGGCCATATTCATTGGATGCCACTGTGCATTTACATATCCAAAGCAGCGTCTGGGATACTGTACGCGTTAGTAAACGATTCAACGGCAGCGGGCTTTTTTCTGTTCGACAAAACACGAGCAGAACATTTGCTGAATTCTGTCCGCTGCGGTCTAGTTCATAGGCTTTTTATTTTATGACGGTCGGTGACTGATGTTGCCAGAATCTGTTTTGCATTATCGATACTCTTAAAAGGATAATAAAAATCTGATAATTGTAATTGGTCACTTATTGTCTTTATTACATGCCATTAACAAATATAAAAATTATGTTCATAAAACTTAGGGCAATTGTTATGTGATAGTAAGATCCAAAAATTATTATGAAATTTTTGCAAAAAAGTAATTATTGCGTTTTTTATTAGATTTTTTTAAATAAAATTTACGGTGGTGAAATGTATATTTTTCCTATAAAGTAAGTTTTACAAATTTTTGACTGCGAAAACGGGAAAAATATTTTTTTTGTAAATTATTTTAATGTCTTTTAAGTTTTAGTGATGTATTACGTTCTAATTCAATATTCTCTTCCAGCGGGCTTAATTTACTACTGACTGAATTTTTCAAGAGATGCTTTAATTGCTTCTAACATCACTTTATATTACACAGAAAACCGTAGGCAACCGTAACCGAAAACCGTAGCAAAGTTTACTAGCATAAGTTACATCTGAATTACATAAGTATTATAACTCTTGAAATTTTTAACCATAAATGAAATAACATACATGCAATTTTTTTTCAAAAAGTTAAAACACCAGATATTTTATTTATTATACGAGGTGTGATTGGAAAGTTTTAAGAATGGGCTTGTAATGGTACAATAGTGGTAATTACATGCTACAGTGATACACCCCCTTCAAAGTAGTCTCCTTCTGACTGAACACACCGACTCCAACGGTGTTTCCACTTTTGGAAACATTCCTGGATTTTTTTCCCTGAAGTATGTTAAGGATGCTCTCCGTATTTGCCTGGATGTCTTCAATTGAGTCAAATTGCTTCCCTTTCAGTGAAAATTTAAGTTTAGGAAACAGGTGGAAGTCCGCAGGGTCCAAATCAGGGAAACATGGTGGTTGTGAAAGCACAGGAATTTTGAATTTGATCAAAAATTCAACGATGGAGACGGCACGATGAGCCGGAGCATTATCATGGTGTAGCACCCAACTCTTGTTTTTCCACAATGCAGGCGTTTTCTTCCGCACCTATTCGCGCAAACGCTCAAGAACACATCAGCCATCTCCATCATTGTAAGTCTACGACCAGAGCGCACTAAGTCGCGAACTTTCAAAACATTTTCATTCGTTTTTAAGGTGGAAGGACGTCCGGACTGTGGTTCATCTTCAAATTATTCGCGGCCATTTTTAAATCTGTTGAACCAGACAAAAACATTTGACTGGCTTACACAATTATCTCCAAAAGCTGTTTTTAATAGTTCATAAGTCTTAGGAGCAGATTTCCCGGTTTTGAAACAAAATTTCACACGAATTCGTTGCTCCGTTTTTACGTCCATTTTAACGCAGCTAACGGCCACAAGCACTAACAGACCCGCACTCAACCAGCTGCCACTGAATAAAGGAAATACATTTTTATGTTAAGGGGTGTTTAAGGACAAGGCAATGACGCACCCTTCACCTGCCCTTCAAATAAGTAAGCCGTAGTGGATCCATTCTTAAAACTTTCCAATCACACCTCGTATTATATATTTTTCCCTTAAATTGTTTGGTGTAAATAATATCTTTTCCTTCTTTCTCTAAATTTCCAAAATGAGACTATATTATTAAAAATGAGGTAGTATCAGATCAAGCAAAAATTTTGAAGGGCATAAATATTTATAATACGATATTAGAACGTAACAAAATCAATGGAAACTTAATTATAGAAAAAAGAGAATTATCTCCAAATTCCGATTGGTCAATTCAATTCAACTATATAACTTTAATAATGTAAAGATACTTAAATAAATTTTACATCTACCCACTTTATTTATCCTTAATTACCATTAAAATATTTTTTATTTCAATTGCTACGACTTAATATGTTAATATGTTTTAAGCTATTAAATTTTTGCAAGTCAATTTAATGCACAGAAAATGAATATGTCGAGTGAGTTCTCTGCTCTGTTAATAAAATACCTTTTACTTACAAATGTAATTACGAATATCCGTATCACTTAGTTTGGTCTGCGCTGGATCAAATCTCTCAGTAATGTTGGTACTATACAAATGTTATGTCCAAAGGTACTATACAAAAAATGCACGATGGAATCTAAGATAATGAAAGTTTCTTTTGAAATAATTTGAGCTCCAAAATCATTCTAGAGTTTTGTTATGATATGATTGTGACAAACTTTATAATAAGTATAAAGAGAATTTCCTTCAACTAATTTAGTGGTATCTTAATCACAAATATTAATATTTAGTTTTGTCTCTAGTCATTGTTTAATTCATACATTTATTTTAGTGTTTACTCAAAGCATGCTCGATCCAATTGTAATAAACGCGAACTAAAATTTTTTAAAAGTTATGCTTTTAATATATTAGTATTTTCTTTTAAAGAAATTTTCATAGTAAATAAATATATTTACGTTTATAAATCATCGGCTATTTGTATCGTCGTAATGCACGTCGTAAGTTAAAGTAGTGAAATAAAACTGGAAAATGTATTAAAATCTTTGGGATCTAATATGAAAGAAGTCATAGTAATAAAAATCAAAAAGGGAATGTAATTATTTTTTGTTGTCAAAAGAAAAGTAATCAGAATACGCCACATTTTCCGTTTTGATATTGAGTCTAGGAATATTTATTTTTGTAACATGCCAGTCATTCAGTAAATCACACAAAACAAGCTATTTTACATGTAAACGTAAAAACATAAAAGTTTAACAATCAAATATGTGCACAGTTATCTGTTAATATGTAGAAAATTTATGGACAGTAACTTTCAGAAATTTGTCCTAAGTCTATAAGTTAAATTAGTGTAAGTACTTTAAACACTTAAGTACCTTAAAATAAATTAAATTGATTTCCATTACGCTTCATCGAATATTTGTCTAAAACCTAGTAAATACACAGAAATTATCTTTTCAAACTTTTCAAAAGAATTTCGTTTATTTCTGTTAGCTCTTTCTGAATATTATCTATGTTTGACAAAACCTTACTGTAAGTGGACAAGTTTCAAAGTGTAAGTAAAACTTCAAACTAACAAAATTAGAAATCATTCCATTATGGGATTGTTAGTATTACCACAAAAGGACTTGAATTATATTTGGTGAATAATTTGGTGAATAATATAATAAATGGCTTTCAATACGGAAGAAGAGTTGGATATTTATGCCTCGCCATATTCTATAGTAAAACCATGCTATAATGAACAACGCTAATCTATATGTAAATGTATAACTCTGTTATCTATATCTACACGACCTTGATAAAAATATGATGAGAATAGAGAAATTCGATATTAAATGGAATTTGCATCAGAAAGAAGAATCTCTTTTTCAATATAATGGAAATTATGGAGTAATTTCGTCACTTAATTTACAATTCATTTTATAATATACAAAATAGAATTATACATCAATAATGAACCTACTATTAAAAATAATATTAACATATTGTTTAAAATTTACCGGAAGAGTTTGATATATGATTCATCAAATTCTTCCAAAAAAGTTTCGCCAAAATTCAGTTCATGGCTCTGATTTTATATTTCATTTTAATTAACATCGCTCTGAATCTGCTCAGAGTTATGTAACCTACTCTCATAAATAATAGGAACGTGCCATATCTATACTGGATATATTTCTTTCTCCAAAGTAGTTATTAAAACAATTTAATAATTTCAAGAATAACATAGCATTTATCAATTTATAAAAAGAAACCCGGTCTGCGCTGAGGATTTTTCGTGGAAACATCATGATAAAATTAAGCGTTTCGTATTAATATATAATTTAATTAGCAATCTCTTTAAAACAATTATTACCCAGAGTAGTATAATGGAGACTGTCGCTGGACGCCGTATGCCCGATGAGTCAGCTACGTAATCGCTGCGCGTCGTTTTTCATTTTCATTTCGAGGCTGTTGTAGCTCTTGCTGTTGCTCGGCCCTTAACTTTAATTTTCTTAGATTCCTTTGACGTGTGTTTGCTTTTCCTATAATTCCGGACATATTCACAATTTATATGAGACGATATCTTCAATTTCTTTGTAATTTTGCCAAATATTTCTCTGTCTCACTTTAGATCTTAGTACTTCTTCGCAAATTTTTCATTATGTGTATATATATAAATACACATACATGTACATAAATAGTTGCAAGTCACAGCCTACAAATTGGACTGAGTCACTTCCAACCAATGCTGCATAACAACCTGCACGACATGTAAAACAGCTCCTGCGAATTGCAATATTTCACGCATGTCACGGGGCGGAGATGCGAAATTTATCTATGGCGAATTGAAACTGATAAAATCAGCAGCCATTGTGTTCAATTGACGTGGCGGATATTACATACGGGCGCTGAGCCCGATATTGGAGGTGTACTTTCGCGAGTTACAATGTAAGGGAAATTGGCTACATTGCGTGCTTCGTTGTGGAAAACTAAATTTTTTACTCCAATGCATATTATTATACCATTTAATAAAGCCAACCGTATCGTACATTTGCTATTTAGGTATCTGGCGAGGAAAATATAAATAAGTGCCTATGTTAGAGAATCCGTTTAGCGAAGGGTTGGCGATATTTGAAGCTACTTGTTAGTTTTTCCTTGTACGGTTATATCTACAGATCGGTAAGTTTGGCGCGCGTTTTTTGTAACGAATCAATTAGGACGAAATTATCGTTCGCAAAATGAGCCTTAAAGAGGGAAATTGTTTTCTCAGAACAATGTATAAGACTCTCTTTGCGCAAATATCTGTGTTATCTTTAGAATTTTTAGATCAGATTTTCTTTTGTTTTGAAGAGAATAAAAGAAAATTATGACTATTTTTTTTTCGGCTATTTAATGGCATAATGGGGGATTAGGGAAGAATTCAATGCCGATGGTTAAGGGGTTCAGTTTTGTAAATCAAGTTTTTTTTTATAAAATTCCATATAATAATTGTTTACAGAAAGAGCTCGTTCACAGAGAAACAGGACCGTTTTTAGCGAATCCGTTTTTATTTCGGTGATGACGTCTATAGTAGTATGAGTGAGCTTATATATACCATAGTATTCGGGATGCAGTAAAACATACATCCGACAAAATGTGTCATTCCGTTTTGTGAACCCAAACCAGATGCACACACAGTAAGAAAACGGATTCGCAACAAAATATATATGGAGAAGTACACCTTCACACATAATACGATTTTTGTTGTACCCTATATGACTATCGGTGCGATGAGAGAAGCGGGGCGAAGTTGCCATTTGCTAGTTTAAACTTTTAAACCAGGGATAAAACAGGGCTGCGCAGTGCGCTCTTCATTATGGCAAACAAGGGTTCTGATAAATGTACAGACAAGAAATTCAGTTGGAAAAAGGCCATTTCTTCGGGACAAGATGCTGGATATATATATATATATATATATATATATATATATATATATATATATATAAAGACATGTATATAAAAGTCATTGTTTGGCAAGAAATATGCGTTATTCTAATGGATGATTTTGAAGCATTGGAAGAAAAAGAAAGACTAACGTTTGGTGTGTGTTTTATATTTTAATAGAGACTATAATTCCGTACGATAATAATATATTATTATTCTAAATAGTTTCTTCCTGCCAAAGGAAACTGAATTAGCAGTATGACTGCCATGTGTCCTTTGATCGTTAAAAAGAATAACGAAATTAAATTCTTCAGGTATGTTGTTGTTACCGTTCCAGCCCTCATTTTGCCTTACAAAGATATACAGAACGTAGCATACCTTTACTATCCATACGGCTGTTGTTTTGTGTATCTCCAAATTTGAAAAATTCTTCCAGAAATTGAAAAATTCTCTTCTTATTAGCTAGGATACCAAATATACATTTAACGTATTTTTAGCTCTGGTCAAACGATAGTTAAACATTTACTTCTTTTTGTCAAGGTGCGTCCCGCCAAACGGCCTTAATAAATTTTCGTGTAAACCGAAACCTTCGTCGCCTATAATCACGTAGAGAACTCTCGTCTCTAAGTGTGTTGTTAATGGGCAAGGTACTTGTATTTACAAACTGCCGTCTAGCGTCATTTCATAAAATGTTGATTCTTTGAATATTGACTATTGAAAAATTTAATCTTGACAAGTCACATTATTTTCTGTAAGATCGAACACTATCGTACAGAAAACGATAGTCAGGGTCTACGACTGCCAATAGTCTGATGATAAAAAGTCTTTGTAATTTATAAATATTGAAGCACTATTTGCCGGCTTTTTAGCTCTGACGTGTTTTCTGTCCACTACTCTGCGATAGTGAGGAATATTAACTTTTTAACTAAATCCATGTGCTTTCTGTTTCCATTCTACATTGTAGAAAGTTTCATGGATATGTTACACAAATTATTTCATATATATATATATATATATATATATATATATATATAGTGGAACTTCTTTTATAATGATAATATATCAACACGATAGGTTGAATGAAGATCTTTGAATGAACATCTAGATGCCATATATTTGAAAAATAAAATTAATTATTTACTTGTTTCCGGAAAATGTGTTATTAAAAAGTTATCAAAGACTAGAGATACCTTGGTAAAAACGTTAAGTAACAAAATAAATTAAAACAAATTGGTGCTACTATTTCAAACAGTAGACCTTGCAAAGTATTACCTTATCAAGTATAATTTTTGATAAAACTTGTCGATGCAGGTGAAACACATGAAAGTGTGTTTACTAAAAATGCTAGTAAAAAGATGATACCATAAAAATGGATGAAAATAATACAGCAAACGAAGAACATAATGAAGTAACAGAAGAAATTTAACATGGTAATCAAAAGGAGTGTCATAGTTTAGCCCAGGCACTCCAAAAAGGATCATTAAGAAGAAAATTCAGTGAAGTAGATGCTAAAATGACTTTCTACATTAATCAACAATTAAAATAGATTTTAAAATTGAGGACGAAGATCATATAATCTTTTAAAAATGTCTTTGTATTTTTATTAAATATCACATTTATATGATAGCAACAAAAATAACGTCACTACCTTAAACATACTTTTACTCCAATTAGTATCTTCTTTTTAAAATCTTTCTTCAACCGTTTAAGGTGAACATCAAAAGCAGAAAACGACATCCAAAAATGATTGAAAAATTTTGAATCATCTCGTCGCAGCTGACTCATAAGTATACTGCAGGCTCCTCCATAAAGTCTTTGACTCAAAATTGGATTCTTCTAATATTACTTGTCTTTCTATTGCGAAGTGAAAGATGGTACCAATAAAACGTGAGAACGTCCGTTGTGAGAAGATGTGAGCGGTTTAATGATGGACAACTTAAAATGGAACCTACAGATGTTATACGTGAACATCACACCCAGTGTTACGCGAATGTGTTACGTGAACATCACACACAAATCGGCTAAAAACGGCCCAGTAAATACTGAACCACTATATGAACATACACTAATCAGTGGTTCTTTATCTAATCGTTATAGATATAAGTGTTGAAGTTTGAAAGATTAATAATTTTAATGAATTATAGAAAAGTTATAATTCTTCTAATGAAAATGAACATTCTTTTTATACACACAATTTTGCACCGAAATGATACAACAGTAGAGCTTGAGTAAGCTAATTTGAAAGTTATACATTTAAATTATTTGACAATTCTATTTGTAATATTTACTTTTTCCCGAAATTACATATTTAAAGAAATAATAATCTTTTATAATTTGTTCTTAAAATTTGCTTTTGCACTTTGGGACTTTTGCCATGTCTGTGTTTTTTTTACTCTGAATCTGTTCGGTGTTTATAAATGGAGGCAAGGTTAATATAACTGTTGTATTTTTTAATAATTGCGTGATAGTTTGTTTAAATAATATTGATAGAATTAAAAATGGTGCGTATTTCTTAATAATTTAATTAATTTTATGGCAATATTTAGCAGCAACAATATTATTGCTGCTGATTATTCTTGCTGTAACCAGATTACACGACAATTTCATAGAAATTATTACAAGTGTACTAATGAAACCCAAATAAGAACACAGATAGTCAAATATTTTGTTTCGAAAAAATTAACAGAAGGCGAAGTGAAAAGAGTTAAGAAATGAACTTGTCCAGTATGAGTAAGACTCACGCTGTGAAAATTCCGTACATATTTAGGGCATTTTAGGTGTGCAAAGTATTTTGTAAAATAATCTAAAATAATTTTTCAAAACGTCATTATATTGCCTACTACATCTTTCACTAGTATAGTATGATATATTTTGAAATAATAAACATATAACAATATCTTTTATAAATTTAATTAATATACATTTTACAACAAAAAGTAATTTCATCAATTGATTAAAGTCAATTGTGTGGAGTTGCTATGAACTCTTAGAGACCCAACTACGCCTTATACGTAGGTCGACTATTACTTGTAAACTAGTAAAGCCTACGTATCTGTGTTAGTTTTCATTTTATTTTTTTACATGTGATATTATTGTGAATAATTTCAAATTATTCAAAATAGAGGTTTAGCTGGTAGGGACACATAACTCTGATAAAAGTACCACTTTATTTATTATTTATTTATTTATGTACTTTAATATGTAATGTTAATATATGTCAAACTTATTGCTACGGGAGCAATCTCTTGCAGCCAACGAAGATATTAGCCTATTCCCGCTCGACAAGTAGCTAGGAATCGAACCCGGATTCCTGCTGTGCATCATTCCTTTGAAGGCCTTATGTCTTGTGATCAAGTCAACACATAACGGCAATATAAAGCTTTGTATTTTGCTAACGGGCCCTTTATATGTGTTTATGATATGCCTCATCATTTGTTAGATCTATTAATCTATATTTTTTAAAATGAAAGATGCGAAAAAAATATTCACCCCTCCTCATTCTTCCGCATGTAGTGGAGATACGTTTAAAAACACTTTTTTAAAGAGTTTATTATCGTAATTTTATAGGTCTTATAAATATGTATAACAACGCCAAATTTCAGCTCAAAGAAATGTTTAACAGCGGACCTCGACACTGGATTATCCTTGAACAAGATTTATAAATGTAAATTGTGTCACTTCGCTTGATTTTTGACAAAAACCGCATGAAATTCTGTGTAGTAATTTTTGAGATTTTTACTTTGAGATACTTTGTTCTATACTACGTAATGATAATTTTCTACTAAAATGATTTCGCTTAACTTTTAACAATAATTTCTATAAATAATAAACACATACGGAACCCTACCTTGTGTATGTCTGTACACACATTTGGTCAGTCTTTTTACAATTTTTTTAACTTAATTCTATCTCTGAAATAATATTTTTAATATTTTTAAACATGCCTGAATATACTTTTGCTGACTGAAAAATATTGCAAAGTCAGTATTAAATAAAAATATTCGAACGTGTATGGATTCAAACAACCACAGTTGGTTTCCGTTACTATTAACCTGATTTTACTATTAACCTAACTCTACTTTTTACATTCATTTAAAATTAAAGAAAAAACTATATTGTCGAAGCGCTTTAATGCTTAATATTTGTCATATAAAGTGCCAAAGTTAGAAAAAGACAGTCTCATAAAGATAAAAACATAAATAATAACATGAATATCAAACCAACAAATCAAAATCCAACCACCCTTTATACATGATGGAAACGTGATACGGTGCAAACGTAGAAACCGTAAGTCATACGTAATTCTACCTCGGTAATTAATTCTCAACTCGATCGGCTTCCCGCGTACGCCAAGGGAATGTTACGGCTCTGGAAAACGGGGGCGTGTCGCTAACGTAGCCAGCGTTAAAGAAAACATAAAATGTTTCACGTTTATGCACAGGCGCTTGTATAAATACGGACTTCAAAACTCTTGTTTTAAGCACTACAGACTTCATAACTTTATTATTTATTCGAGATCGAGTCTCACTGCAGGCCGGTTCATCTGGCATTTTTTTTTGGATTCTAAGAAATTATATGATGAAAGTTTCTAATATTACTAAAAATAAGTTTTTATTACACGCGGAATATTTTTTCAAAAATGTAATTTTAATAGTTAATATTTTTAATTTTGTTGAAATCAATTTCATTATTAAATGAAGATATTGCAGATGTTTTGAGAATGGAAATTTGTTGTCATTTATTTAAAAAATATAAATGCATTTAAGCGAGTGCGACTAACTCCAGTGGTCCCATGGATCTGATATCGGTAACTAATATACTATTCTTTCTTCACGAGGAGAGAAAATGTCTATGTTAATAGAATATATCCCCCAATCTTTGGCTGTGGAAAATAAGACCCTTCTGCCTCTCGCGAGGCTGTATGATTTCAATGGTTACAAACTTTTCAATAAAAGTTTATAGTTTATATACTTTGCGTACTTCGACGTGTCAAGATCTCACCGAACACACTACTGCTGGCTGGCGGGACTGGTGTTTTGATTGGCTGTAAAAAACTGCTTTTGCAACAATAAGTCCAACATATGTACCAATTAAGTACAGATATTATATCTTTTTAAATGATTTTCATTCTCAGAATAAAAAATTTATAATAATAAACGACTAAATATATCGAGCTCATATTTTCCAATCATGTTATTTAGAATCGAATTATTTAAAGCTGCATTTATGTAACATAACTTGGGAGACTTGTAGATGTCAATATCTTAACAAGTGCACATTGAATCATCAGCGTGGGGTACGGACATTTATTTCGTGATTTGTTTAATTAATTATCTCATACATTAGTTGTAATGCACCGGAAAGATCATAAGGCGCTGTGAAAATCCATTTGAAATTTATAATTTTTACAATTTTCTTTTTTTTAATATTCTACATTTTAATTAATATTCAAGTTTTATTTTAACGTTACCAGAATGAGTGTGTAAAAGCATGATTAAAAAATAATCGTGACAAACAAAGACCGGGGCGAATACGCCATTGTGGCCGCGTCATTACACCAAATTAATTCCCTTAGAATATAAAGTTGCAGAGCGTGCACGTTCCGTATAAAGCGAACAATCTTGCAGGCGGTCGTAAACGACGAAACGAGTTTGGAGCCGGCGAGCACGTTTTGGATGAGAAAATGGACACCAAGCAACCATCGACAACATAATGCTTCAGAAAAGAACAAAAAAACACGTAATAAATAGAGAATTTACTTGAAAAAGTTTTCGTATGAGTATGTACATTATTTTTTAAAACAAGTGAAGCTCAAATATTTAAGTTAGTAAAGAATTTACATCGGAAAAACCTAGAAAACTCAAGATGTAATTTTATTTATCGTTTGACTTTTTTTCTAAAGATTTATATAAAGCTTGCATTTTCGAGCTGACTCCATTGACTCTTGAAAATAATTGAAATTTCAGATAGTATAATAGAAAATAAAAATAATTTATATAAAGAAGAAATTTTTGATGAAACCGAACAAAACAATTACGAATTGGAAAACATTTTATTGGAAACGCATAAACAACTCAATGTTTATGTAAAAATGAGTTTTATTATATTGAGATATATACTTCATAGGCCCTTACTATTTTAACAGTTTGCTCAATTTTTTTACTCCCAACACCTTAAGTGGTGTGTAATAAAACTTAAGTGGATGATAGTCTTCACCCCATCTCTTCAATTTCGTATTAGGGGGTGGAAATTTAAAAAAAGTGCAACCAGGTGCTTAGTGTCGTCCCAAATAAATACTGACTGGTTAAAAATTGACAAATAAAGAGCTATAAATTTTTGACATTTATTTTCTTTATCTAAGCGATCCAAAAGACGATCTTTTTAATTTTTTTCCCATCTCTCACGACAGTAACACTGAGTAAAACGTAACATAACTTAAGTTAAGTTAAGATTGTTAGTAACAAAGAATTAGTAATGTATGCTTCACACGGCAAAAGTAGAAAACTCTACACTAGTTTTATTAAACGAGGATAAAAATATCAATATTATGAAATAATCTTTATTTGCAGTGACAGTGGACACATTTTTATTAGACCGTAATTGTAGTCATCTTCGTAATGATTGTACATTAGTAGGAATAGACTATGTTTGTTAATAACGGATAGTTATATAGATATTTCTGTTTCCGTTGGTGTTATGTAGTTTGTAAATGTGCTTCATCCTTTGACTGATATTTTTGGTTCTTCAGTACCCTGATTTTAAACTGATTTAGTCAATAAAAAATGCCTCACCAATTAAATTTTATTTTTCAACCCACAATTTATTCAATTACGAATTAATTTATTATGTGCATTTCACTGTTTAATTTATTTACATTGTTAGATTATTTAATGAAATTTGATTTAAACAGACTCTTACTCTCTCTTTCTCTATACTTCGGACGTTATCTTATTTAATTTGATTAATTTATTAACACTTTATTTCTATTTAACATAAGTTGACTTTATTTTGTCAATTAAGTTCATTTACTTTAATTTAATTCAGTTTGGTTTGACTTAGTAAATGTCGGTTATAGTTTACATTATAATTATTTTGGTTTAATTTAATTTAACTTTGTGTTACTTACAATATTAACCATAGATAGTATGCTAAAATATGTTAATACCATAAAATTAAAAAAAACACTTCGAAATGAGCTTTCAGTTTAAAGCTGTATTTACTTAATGGCGAGTGGAAATACTTTTACGCTTTGAAAGTTGCTCGAAGTCATTGGGTAAGAAAATTCAAATTAAGGTCATAATATGGGCTACTGTTTGAGAAAGTGGATCAAACATTTTTTATAGGTGTTCAGTCAATTTATAAAACGATAATATTCATAAATATCATAATTTAATTGTATCAACTAAAATATTAATTAAGTAAGTTTGTTTCACAAATACTGTTTCTACAAATTAAAATCAAACCAATAGAAATAACACCTGTAAAATAATTTTCGGTGTTATATAATATGATTATATAATGATTTATCAAGTTGTTTTGAATATAAATATAATAAGGTTATGAGCTTAGAAGAAATTAAATTAATTCATAACAATGAATAATTACAATAATATAATAAAATAAATAAAATGTTCAAAGAATTCCACAAATTACATCTTTCTTTAATACAGGAAAAAAGTGTCCAAATTATGGCATGTAAGAAAATGTTCGTTTTTTGGAAACATTATCAATACTAACATAAAATAGCTGGTATATGTCATCAGGATAGCATTGTATGCCGTCGAAACACTATAGAATTACTCCTCAGCCATTCATCTCCCGATGTAGAAGTTTCATTTAAAAACCGAGAAGAATAAACACGAAAAAGACCAAGAGTACAAGATATAATTTAATCGATTTGGAATACAGATGTAGAAGGTCGCATTGAAGTAGTTTTATAGATATTTATAAAGATGAAGCAATATTGTAGGTCGTAATGTTGCAGAAACATGGATTTTCTTAACGTGTCGTTGCCATTCGATCAACAAGTATATGTGTGAAATTATTAATCACAGTGAAATAACAGATTTTTCTATCGATCTAGGAGTAATCGCAAGTTTCACGCTTGACATATGCTGACAACCTAGCAACGCTAAAAATCTAAGAAATACTTATGAATTCTGATTTCACACAAGTCAACTTGTCAACAAATTGTAATATATTTAGTTCTTACTCATGTATAATTTGCCGTTTCTTTATATTAATTTTAACCCTCTAAGTAAGAACATATATATATATATGTGTATGTATATATATATATATATATATATATATATATATATATATATATTTATATATATATATATATATATATATTTATTTATATATATATATATATATGTATATATATATATATATATATATATATATATATATATATATATATATATATATATATATTAACCGCCATATGATTTAGTATCCGGGGAATACCAACAAAAAAAGTGTTACGGCAATTTACATAAATCAACGAGTCAAGAAATTGTGATGTATTTATCACTCAAATTGATTGACTTTCTTTTTTTATTAATTGTAATTCTTAAATAAGGTTATAAAATTATGTTGATCTGAATCATTAATATTATTTAAGCTTATATAAAACTTCTGAAATACTTATGTAACATGTATTTGATGTACCATAATTTAGTTAGAAACTTGTTTACTTTGTTTATATGGTTGCGGTTGTTTATTAGTAGGGATGTTTATTAGTAGGGTTGTTTATTAGTAGGGATGTCGATTATGGCTTCAAATTTGTATGAGATAAGTTTAAATAAATAAAATATTATATTTCAACATAATATTAAAATAAACGGTGAGCGAGTGAGTGTGCGGGCCGGCGAGCGAGAGAGAGAGGGAAAGATAGAGAGAGAGAGGAGATAGATTTCTACTCTGATGTGGTTACAGTGATGAAATAGGTATAAATGAGAATGCTGACACATAAATCTATATTTAGCCATTAGCCTCAAGTATTAATACTAATAAGCAGAGAAATAGCCAAAATGATAAACCAAATAAACGTACAATCTGTATAAAAAGTAATATAAAGAGAATTTCAAAATTCAGCGAGAAAATTCAAAAAAATATTTGTGGCTAAGTCAAACTGAAGGGTGTTCTATATTTTTAGGACTAAAGGTAGGTTTCTATATTTTTAGGACTAAAAAGCTCTAGAGGTTATGTTAATCTTTATGCTTTCACAAGCGAAAGTTACTTTTCGTGGGCGCGCCGGTTATGTTGACCGTAGTGCTTTTGGTACTTGCCTTACTCCTATGCGAAGCAGACCTAATAGGTATGAAATAATAATGTAAAGGTCACTGAAATCATACCAATATTTACTTACTTATACTTAGCTGTTAGTTATGAGCGTATATAAGTAACAACGAACCGCTTACTGAATTGCTTGAAACTACAAAATTAATTTTTTAAAACGTTTGTTGAGTAAAGAAATTAAGTCGAAATTAAAAAATTAAGTACAGTAAGGTAGTAACACAGTAGTTAATATTTACTTAATTATACTTGGCTGTTAGCTATGACGTATATAAGTAACAAGGAACCCTTACTCAACTGCTTGAAACTGCAAAATTAATTTTTTATAACATTTGTTAAGTAAAGAAATGAAATCGAAATTAAAAAATTAATTACAGTAATGTAGTAACACAGTAGTTAATATTTACTTACTTATACTTGGCTGTTAGCTATGAACGTATATACGTAACAAAGAACCCTTACTCAACTGCTTGAAACTGCAAAATTATTTTTTTATAGCATTTGTTAAGTAAAGAAATGAAATCGAAATTAAAAAGTTAATTACAGTAATGTAGTAACACAGTAGTTAATATTTACTTACTTATACTTGGCTGTTAGCTATGAACGTATATAAGTAACAAGGAACCCTTACTCAACTGCTTGAAACTGCAAAATTAATTTTTTATAGCATTTGTTAAGTAAAGAAATGAAATCGAAATTAAAAAATTAATTACAGTAATGTAGTAACACAGTAGTTAATATTTACTTACTTATACTTGGCTGTTAGCTATGAACGTATATACGTAACAAAGAACCCTTACTCAACTGCTTGAAACTGCAAAATTATTTTTTTATAGCATTTGTTAAGTAAAGAAATGAAATCGAAATTAAAAAGTTAATTACAGTAATGTAGTAACACAGTAGTTAATATTTACTTACTTATACTTGGCTGTTAGCTATGAACGTATATAAGTAACAAGGAACCCTTACTCAACTGCTTGAAACTGCAAAATTAATTTTTTATAACATTTGTTAAGTAAAGAAATGAAATCGAAATTAAAAAGTTAATTACAGTAATGTAGTAACACAGTAGTTAATATTTACTTACTTATACTTGGCTGTTGGCTATGAACGTATATACGTAACAAAGAACCCTTACTCAACTGCTTGAAACTGCAAAATTAATTTTTTATAACATTTGTTAAGTAAAGAAATGAAATCGAAATTAAAAAATTATTTACAGTAATGTAGTAACACAGTAGTTAATATTTACTTACTTATACTTGGTTGTTAGCTGTGAACGTATATACGTAACAAAGAACCCTTAATCAACTGCTTGAAACTGCAAAATTATTTTTTTATAGCATTTGTTAAGTAAAGAAATGAAATCGAAATTAAAAAGTTAATTACAGTAATGTAGTAACACAGTAGTTAATATTTACTTACTTATACTTGGCTGTTAGCTATGAACGTATATAAGTAACAAGGAACCCTTACTCAACTGCTTGAAACTGCAAAATTAATTTTTTATAACATTTGTTAAGTAAAGAAATGAAATCGAAATTAAAAAGTTAATTACAGTAATGTAGTAACACAGTAGTTAATATTTACTTACTTATACTTGGCTGTTGGCTATGAACGTATATACGTAACAAAGAACCCTTACTCAACTGCTTGAAACTGCAAAATTAATTTTTTATAACATTTGTTAAGTAAAGAAATGAAATCGAAATTAAAAAATTATTTACAGTAATGTAGTAACACAGTAGTTAATATTTACTTACTTATACTTGGCTGTTAGCCATGAACGTATGTACGTAACAAAGAACCCTTACTCAAATGCTTGAAACTGCAAAATTATTTTTTTATAACGTTTCTTGAGTAAAGAAATTAAATCGAAATTAAAAAATTAAGTACAGTAATGTAGTAACACAGTAGTTAATATTTACTTACTTATACTTGGCTGTTAGTTATGAACGTATATAAATAACAAGGACCCCTTAGTCAACTGCTTGGAACTGCAAAATTAATTTTATTATAACGTTTGTTGAGTGAAGAAATGAAATCGAAATTAAAAAAATAATTACAGTAATGTAGTAACACATTACTTTATTTACATTTTTAATTTCGTGTTAATTTCTTTAGTTAGCATGCCGTATACCGTACACTGATTTACAACACCGTATACTGATTTAGTATCTTTAAAAAATCATCAAAAAAGCAGAAAACACTTAACGTTCATCGTCAGATTTGTGGAATAAAGCTATTAATACCGAATGATAATATTAAATAGATTTACGTTAACGTTATTACAGTTTGATGTATTACTATGACTAATTCAATCAATAGTTGCTAACTGCGGCTCCGCGCGAGTGAAAGTTATGATAGAAGTGTTTTAGTTTTTTTATAGTGTGGGGTTGATATTGTTTAATGATAATTACGTCTATATAAGTTATTAAATTATAGCTAACGTTTAATGTATATAGGGTTCCGTAAAAAGGAATTCTTATAAAATAATTTCGTTGTCCATCTATCTGTCAAGGTCCTATTACTCAGGAACGAGTAAAACGTCTCATAGCACTAATAAAGGAAAACCGTTAATGTAGTTGTACCTCATAACATTATTTTTTTTGTTCTAAGGTATTTAACATTTTGTAAATAGTTTAATAAGAATAGTTAAACATGGTATAAAAATCAACAGAGAGCGAGAGAGAGAGAGAAAGAGAGAAATTTACTCTGATATAAGAGCAGTGATGATATATGTACAAAAATGTTGACACCAAAACAACGAATTTAAAATTTTGTAAATAGTTTAATAAGAATAGTTAAACATGGTATAAAAATCAACAGAGAGTGAGAGAGAGAGAGAGAGAGAGAGAGAGAGAGAAATTTACTCTGATATAAGAGGAGTGATGATATATGTACAAAAATGTTGACACCAAAACTACGTTTAGCCATTAATTTCAAATATTAATTCTAATAAGCAAAAAATGGCCTTAGGTAACATTTAATGTTTATGCATATCTAAATGTGTATGGAATCCTCGTAATGCGAGTTCCATTCGTGCTTGACAGAGTTTTTTGATATTATGTGTGTGTGTGTGCGCGCGTGTGTGCGTGCGAGCGTGTGTGTGTGTGTGGGTGTGAATATATATTAGCCTCACTGCCTTTTGCACCTTTAATACCTACCGATTTTTCGTCATAATTCCAATATTTACTAATATTTCTTCAAAATTGTCATTGAAATGGAATGCAGTAACAAATTTAGTTTAGTTATTAAGGTTCAAGTGTCTGTCTGTCTGTCACTGCTGTTTTTCTCAGAAGGAGAAAGCTTTGAAGTAGAAGCTGAAAATTTGATACAATAATAATAAAGAGCATATCAACCCGCATATATTTCAATGGATAATACTCAGAAATGTTTATATGGAAATTTTAGGGGAAAATTTAATACTCGAAAAATGAATTTTAAAATTTCATATATCCTGTAGGGTATGATTTTATATACCTAGATATAAGGGTCTCAAACATTTTCTTTTCTTATTTAAGGTTTTATATTTTCAAAGGCGTGTATTAAGAAATATTAAAAAAATATACTGACTTGTGAAAAAATTATATTCGTAAATAGTTTAATAGAAATACTATGTATAAATGATTAAACGTATAAGGAACCATCGTAGTACGAGTTATACTCGCACTTGACAAGATTAATTGTATATTTCTAATAGTTTTACTGTATATAATTGAGAAATATTTTCAAAAACACTTTTGCATGTCTTTACTATTACAATAAAGGAAAAGAGCTTAGAAAACTGTTAACCCATTTAACAGAATTATTTTCTATTTATAGTCGATTTGCAATTAGCAGTCGCAAGTGGAAAAATTCAAAAACATTACTAGTCAATTATTATCTAACCCGGTACATAAATTACATTTAAGTGCATTAAAAAAGCATTTGAAAAAAAAATGTATATATTTCATGGTTGACAGGGCTAGTAGAAATATTGATGCTATAAAACTGAGAACATAATATTCTGCGTTCAAAACAAAGTTTCAGAGCCTTGTATTAACTATTCAAGTAGTTTATATCCTAATTGCAAATTCACTAGTATAACTAGTACTCAACAATTTAAAGTTGGTCGTTCTCAAATATAATACGAGGTATGACATTTATATAGTGTTAGTAACAAACCGGTGGGGCATTAAAGTACCCTAACAGATTTGTTAGTGTAATTAGTTTTTGTTTGACTAGTCTATAGTAAAAAATTAGTAATTTTTGAAGGAACCTGTCAGAATATATTTTACCTTCAAGGCTACATGGTATTTTCATTATAAATATTAATGTTATTTTTCACTATGGAAATGTATTGAAAAGCATAACTTTCTTATGTATAAAAATAACGCGCTCATATTAAAGGCTATGAAATTAGAATCATCACTTTATTTTTCTGGAAAACTTTAAGTAAACTTCTAGCTGTAATGCTATTTTTTTAATAATTTTAATTTCAGTGGGTTTTGGTTTTGGATGGGTATGGAAGGGAGTGGCTAATTCTTTTTGGTCGACATTTTCAATATCTATACGACTATCTTAAATTATATTCTAAAGAGAATAGTTTTTAAATCTTTATAATTATTATTTTTTCAATCTTTTGTTTGACCTCTCAATATTTTCATACGCATATTTTTAGTGTATTAAGTATTAAAATATATGTGGGTTAACAGAATTATTCCACAGGGTAAAAAAATTAAAATGCTTATTTCATTTGATCCCCGAAATATCCAAATGAATATTTTTGTGTATTGACTATTAAGATACTATGGGAATAACTATAATCAATTTAAGTTTATAGTTAAACGTTTTCCGAGAAAAATTCTTACATAAAATTGCAAACCAAACAGTTTTGTAATCATTCCACACGATAAAAAGAAATAAAAATATGACTATTCCAATTGATCTCTCAAAAATTAAAAAATTAATATTTTTGTATTTTGACTATTAATATGGCTTGTAACTATGACAAATTTAAAGTTTATAGTTAAACGAATTTTGAGAAAAATTCTTAAGACTAAAATCTGACTACTTCATTTGACCTTTCTAAAATTGACAAATTTTTATGTATTGACTATTAATGTGTATGGCTTAGTATGTTTTACTATTATCAATTTCAAGTTTGGTAGTGGGACGGTTTCTGACAAAAAGGCTGTAATGGATGGACAGGCGGACGGACAGGTGAGTGACCTTATAAGGGCTGTGTTTTTTCCTTGGTGATACGGAACCTTAAAAACAATGAAATAATTTTGTGCAACTTGATAATAACCTTGGTACCATAGAGATAACACTACATCAATTTAAATCTGTGTTGAAGCATTTTTTTACATGATATGTATAAAGGGGTAATTCTCTGAAGGGTGGTTCTGATTTGATTTAAATTTTGCTTTAAATATAATATATCTTCATCTTAAAATCCTTACTGTACCATATAAATAGATAAATAAAAAATACAATTGAATTGCATATTGTATTTATGGTGTTCTTAAATTCATTTACCCGTCTAGATTAAGATCACAAAAAAGATTAATAATATAGTTATTTATGTTTTGTAATTTATTTATTTACTAATACAACAGTTTGAGACCTAGCCTACCTATATAACGTATCCTATAATAGCATTGTCAATTTATTCTGATTGGTGCTTAAAAACGGCATCCATTTTGCATAATTTATAACTGAGATTTTGTATTCAAAACGAATAGTTTTTAATGGAAAATTCACCATTACTTTTTTATATGTTTTTCTAATTTACTAATAAACAATATTGTCTAATATTGTTTATTAGTAAATTAGACAATATTGTCTATATTGTTTTATTACTAAAGTATAAAAATATGTAAAAAAATGTATCCACGTTCCCCATTATGTGTTAAAATATTACATCACGTTTACATCAATATCATCATGACACGAGTTATCGTTAGCAGCTACCTAAAAATCTCCCTAATGACGACTAATTACACTGCCATCCATTAAGAAACTATGAGCAAGATATCGACGATCGAAACCATCCAAGTTTTCACGCGGAATAACTTTAAAGTCAATATTAACAAATGGCTGTTCCGTTATAAGTTTATGGCACGTCTTATTGAACTCTGCAACTAACAGGCGTTCTCCAAGATTTAGTATACGGTCGTTTATAGTTCGCCCTGATCACAGTTAGTTAGAGCTGAGAGGTACCTAGGCCGGCTTAGCAGGGGAGGTGGTGCGACCCTCGCCGCTATATCTAAGCGCAGCCGTATCGACTGCCTCGCTGCAACGCTACGATTTACCTCGAGTAATGAATAGGGTAATTGAAATTTTCGGTAGGGTTCACCGCGCCCGACGTCGGTAGCATGGTTACATTTTCGTTACGTAAGTGAAGTGGAAAATATATTTTACAATGGAAGTAATGTTTTCATGGTATTATTGTTTTACTTAATTGTGCTTAAATACCTAAGTACTTAAGGGTTGGTCTTAAATACATGTCCGAATTTAATTCATTACGCAGTTACCCCTTGCGGTTTCCAACCAATTAAATTGTATTCTGTGGGAAAATAGATACTCTAAATAAAATAAATGGTAGCGAAATATTCATTTATATATGCTTCAATGGCAGTACTAACAGAGTTATGGCAGTACTAACAGAGTTATGGCAGTACTAACAGAGTTATGGCAATATAAATATTTAGAGTAAAGGAAAAATTTGATAATCATGACCCCTGTTTGTATTTTCGTCAGTCTGTCTGATTAAAAATATCAAATTATCTAACTTAAGTCCTTAATATTTGTGACAAGAATGGTCTCCGTATTTTAATTTAGCTACTTTTTAAAGAGAAGTGAAAAATTTTGAGGAAAACATTGGATAATTGTAAATGATAAACGGAAAAAGATACCAATATTTGTACGATTTCAAATTTATTCATATTTTTGTTAGTATTTCAAAATTATTTTTTGAAAATATACCTATACTCTGTATATTTCCGAAATATGGGATGGATTGGAATGTGTAATCATTTTAACATGGCTAAATAATTTTAAAATGAGGTTAACGTTAAATGATTGGCTTTGTTTCAATATTATGAACATGTTACGAACAATTATAGATATAAAACTATTAATAAATTCTTTTAGTGACGAATATATATGGAAACTATTTACTTATAATCAGTTTTTCTTTAGTGAACATAACTTAATTGATTACGTCTTATTAATCTAAATATAAATGTTTGAAATTTAGTTCTATTTTATTCAGTTCTACCTCTTTATATTACTTAGTTTATTGAGGTTAAAAAGAATTATTTAAAATACCGCAAACCATAATGAAGCATTATAATCGATTGAATAGCTGACTGTGGGAATAGTTGGATATTTTCTTTGCGATGTTACTTTCTTATGAAAAATGTGATCAGATATAAGTGATGCGTACACTTCTGCTACCATGTACATCAATGCAGAGTAGGAAATTATTTTATAGAAATATTAACATATGAATTATAATATATATAATGAAAAAAGTAGGTGAGAAGTAAAGATAAATTATGGAAATAAATAAAATTTAAATGTCTTTGATTTTCACATAAACGCCTGTTATTAAACTGGTCAGGTTTCTCATCGATTGGTTAAACATAAAAAAACATTTTGTAAAATTTTTGTCTTTCTGTCTATCTATTGGTTTGGTATATAATAAGAAACTATTAATTGTGTAGTAAACTATATTATACCTGTATATAAATTATGCACGAGACACAATCTGCACATTCCATTTTGATACCGCGAAACATTTCGCAGAAATAAAAAGAAAAACCATCATCATGACATCGCCAGGCTGGTAGTAAATTTCTATGGGACATGCAGGGTTGGGGAGGGAGAAATAGACAGAAGGATGGGAGAAGGGTGCAAAAATTAGCTGGCGCCTAAACAGAACTGATTATTATTAGTGTTTAATATAATTACTTAAAACAAAAAGCTTTAAAAACTCATTTACATTTTGGAATTCTATTTGGACGAAGTTGCGGTGTTCAATAGAAGCATGGTTAAGTAATATTTTTGGCTAATGGTGAAAATAATATCGATGTAACAATTTTGCGATTTGGATTGTTTTGGCATCAAGCGTTTATTAAGACTAAAAGGGGTAAAATGGTTTAATTCAAAATGATACCAAATTTTAGTTTGCACTAATAGTATTGTTTAATCTGAAATCAGCTTATCGTATTCGCTATAGACCATAAATATATTTTATATGTCGTAACAGCTACTAATATAAATTTCATAGTGAAATACACAATTAAATTAACTAGTTTGAAGATTACCATTTCTAAACTAATTAGTATCCGACGTATATTTATGTGTATATATATATATATATATATATATACATATATATATATATATATATACATATATATATATATATATATATATATATATATATATATATATATATGATACTCACAAATGCGAAGAGGTAATGTTATTTGATGGCTTTAAACACAGTGGAGGAACAGAATAGAAAGTATCAGTAATAACATGCGACAAAGACAAATTATAAATCAGTCACTATTTATCACAAAAAATATTTACCTTTTAAACGTTTTACATTTTTTATACACTTGATGTTTATTGTATTTAGCTGATCATTTTCTACCATAGCTTTGAAGAAATAAACACATAAAAGAGTCAAAAATAGTTAATACGTGGTAATTAACTGTTATCGTATATATTATTTGAGAAGCCCAATAAGTTTAATGCTGAAGGAAATGATAACAAATGAAACAGATTGTAAACAAAGGACAGTTGTTCACATGTCAATGTAGGAGAATACGATCGAAGCATGCAAAGTCCATATTATGTATCGCATCATTACACATTCGTTTATTTACATCGTCATATGACCATTAAATTACGATGTATATCAAGTTATGTAGAAATTCTAACAGTAGTCTAACAGTGGTATTATACTACTCTACACAACTTATATTTCGCCCGTGTTAAATTATTCAACACGTTCGACTTAGGTTTCATATAATGGCCAATAAAGTAACTACGATTGATTGTGTAATATTATATATATACACACACAATATATATATATATATATATATATATATATATATATATATATATACACTAGTATACACTTCATTGCAAAGCAGTATTAACATTAACGTAGCTCGTAATTTCAAAGTATGTATGTAATATGCTTTTCATATGGCAATGTTATATCTATTAAGGAATTAAATCAAATTTTTTTAATTTTTTTAAAAAAGACAAAATGCTCAAATATCGACAAGCCTTACCACACAACAAAAGGGATTGGAAACAAAAGGGATTGGATCGCTTTTGGAGAAAATTGATATGTTTCTTCGTGTCTTCATTAAAAGGAAAAGTTGGTCGGAATTAAGTTAGAATAGATATGATGCGCTTATCGATAAATTAAACAATTTATCCCCAAACAAACGTTGCCGTTATCAATTGCCTTCTGTTTAATAGATTCACTTACCTCAAATAAAGTTAGACGGATAAGTTACTGCAGCGTAACAATACTCGACACCCCAAAATTGTTCATCCTTACACATTGTCGGCCAATTAATAAACTCCGACATAATAAAGCCTAGCCACAAACACTTCCCAGAGGGAAAACACGATATCCCTCACGATCTGACTCATTCTGCGCATTCGTCGCTCTCACCCGGACGCGTCCGCCGAATGTGAGTACAAACATCAAACAGACATTAACGTTATTGCCACCCAATACCATTCACTTGCGGGATAATGGCCCTGATCAGCCGTGGATTGTACATGTCGTATTAATATTTGATACAAATAGTTCCGTTTCACGTTTCGTTATTTAGTGGAAGCATATTTCCAGCTGCATTGTATGTTCACACGCTATTGAAGGCTCTCTTGTAAATATTTACGTAGAGGCGGGTTTGGGAGTTGGAATTATGGAGTAAACGTAATGTTAAAATCAAGATAGTTACAGGTTGGGCGGTACACTATTGGGTTTAACGTAAAAGCCATTTATAATTCAGGCATAGAAACGTAGATTATATGCCAATAAATAGTTTTGTTATTCACCGCAATTTTTTCTTTACTTTTATGCACTGAATGATAATACAAAATTATTTGATTAATTTAGTAACGTCAATTTAGTTAAATCATTTAAAATATTATATAAAGATCACATCGAAGGTTGTGAAAAAAATGAGATTAAGTCCTTAAAAACATTTATTTAAATCTATAGATGTATTTTATTCCAGATAGTAATATTTGAAACATGTGCATATATTTTTTTTATATATTAAAACTATCAAATAATATACATAAAACTAAGGCCGTCAACCTAAAGTACCATAGTCAATGTAACTAATTAAATTACCATAAATTTGGTGTTATAATTCATAAGTTTCAATTCTTTCTTCAAAAACAAAAGTTTTTATGTTTCCTGCGGGTTTGGTATTCCAAATAAAATTTTATGTCAAATTTTATTATAAGTGTATTTAAAATTTATATTATATACCGAGTAACTAATTCGATTTTTTTATTAATTTCTTCTATTAAACTTGTCATTGGTGAATAGTTTCAATAAAACATTTCTTTCTTTTGAGAAATAAAATTGAGACAAATATTTATCCCTTCTGGAATAACAATAAACGATATTGCGAATTTAATTAAGATTAAAAGTGTATACTCACAGTTATTATATATCAACAGGCCGGCCACCAAACCAAACACCACTAATATAGAAAGCAATAGGAAGGTCAGAAGTGCAGGCTTGCAATATTTTATCCAGCAATCGTCTTCAGTATTTGGGCTACCAGCTGTTGTTGGGCTTCCACTCCAAATACAGCAGTTCGCACAGTCCTTCTTGGCAGTACCGTCTACTTGGGAGGACCTTATCACCACATTATCGCCGACCTGATTGACTATTACACTTTGTGCTGAGGGTTGTCTGGTGCTATTCGGCAGAGGAGTCACTCGAACGAAACCTGACTCATCCGTATCGCGAAGGGAATTACCCGTCACCCCGTAAGAACCCATTATATTATTGGAGGCCTGTATGTGGTTAGTATTATGCGATAGATTTGTATTGTTGATATTGACATTTAACCCAGTTCCGGTCATATTATTCGAAGGCCAACATTCACAGGAACATTCACTGTCACTTTGATGATGGCATATTTTACCACCTTTAATTTTAAATTGTTCGGTCGTAATACCATCCACAGGTTTAGGAAGGTAATCCGTTTGTAATCGTAAGTCACTTTCGATTAACTTATGGTTTTGTAGGTACCAGTTTTTCTCTTCTGCCCTCAAGGTTGTGTCATTGTTTCCTTCGTAGTTTTCCGTGTAACAGTCATAACTTAACTTAGGAGCATTGTAGATCGAACGGTAAAGTACTACGTCGCTGTCGTAGGACTGGTTATGATCTGCTAATAATATATTATCTTTAGTATATTGAGACATGCTATCGGCGTATTGATATTCATTATGGTGTCTATTGGATTCGAAATTATTTTTTTTCATTTTTACTTCACATTTCTTTCATGATTTCACTTCAAAGGAAATTCACTTTTCTTCAACTATGGTCTTAATGGTGAAAGAGATGAATAAGACTTAAAGACACATTCAGTAAAAACACTGCGCTCGTAAAAATTATTTTATTATTCACAGTTTAGTTCGTAGGTCAATACTATAATAAAAATGATGACTTAATTATAGTTTAACTATTGTTAAAATTAAAACGAAAATATGTAATTTAATTATAACCCCGAAAGGACACATTAAAAGCAAATTGTCTTTAAAACAGCTACTAAATTTAAAATATCATGACTTCCCGCCAGTGATGTGTTAAAATATTTTCGCGTATTATAAATACACATCCAGTATTTGTCCACAAGAAAAATTAATCTAGACTATCAAAGAAAATCTAAGCTTCCGAGTATAGCGCATCAAAGCTCACTTGAGAGAAAATATTCATAGCAAACAAAAATGAAAAAGCTCTCTCCTTTTTTATCCAGCATGTACATAGATAAACTTAGACTAAATTTGTATGAATATAATTTAATTTATATTATGGAACAGACAAAATCAATTATCGCCTTAACTTCACGTGTACGCAAAGTTTTTCATATGATGTTTAATATCACTCTATATTATTCAAAGTGGCAAGTAATAATCATTTGGAATAATTATTCATATCCGCACGTAGGCCGTATATATGCTGTGACGACGTACGCAGAAGCTACATATAATGCGCAAAGTAGATATTTTATAACTTTCAAAAGTTTCGTCGCTAGTTCGCTCTCGTGTCAGTTCGAGTTCAGTAAAGTTAGGGGTTATTATTATAAGTAGATAGAGAAATATTTTAACTCTAACTCAATTTATCTTGTCCTTTTGGGAAGGAAGTTCAAAGTATTGTTTTGATATCTGTCAGATGTGTAATGTTGTTATTAATTTCATTTTGTAAGGTTCCACAAACTATGTTGAGAGAGACAACAAATTAATTGTATATGAATAAAATGCAAATAATCACTTCAAAAAATAATTATTAAAATTAAGTAAACAAAATTGATTAAAAATTCTTTCATAGACAAACTAAAACGCTACAAAAACCACTTACAAAAATATTCTACAACTTTAATGCTCACGGATGTTAGCAGTAAATTCAACCGTATAAATTAACGTTGAAATCTATTAAAAATATATTGGTTATATTTGGCAAAAATACTCGTTAGGAATCGAATTTAGTCGGTGTATGAAGTGCAAGCTTACGGAGCGCACATCCGCGCGCGGCGCCGACCGGCGAGTGACTGAAGGGTGGCGCTTGGCAGTCGTTTCATTATTACCCCTTCCGGTGAACAAGGAACAGTAGTCATGAAAAATGTCGTTAACTATTTCGTTACAGCTCGCAATTTTCTTTTTGGAGGCTACGCTGTATTGTGTGCTTCCGAGTTTTGGTATGAAATTTCAACTGAAAGTGAATTTACGTATACACGCTGATGATGTCCAAGGGAAACTTTACTTTTGGTTACTTTCGCCTAATCTAGTCCTTTTATTAATTTATTTCTACGATATTCTACATTAACTTATTTAATTTAATTATTTTTTCTGTTTATTTTTATTTCTGTGATAAGGCCTTGTCTATTCCTTTAGATAAGAATTTTATTTTTTGCATTTACTGCCAGAAAGACTGTCCAGAAAATTACATAATTTTTTTTATATGGTTTTTCTATCCTTACATTTAATATATTTATGGCGCTGTTTAAATATGTATGTATATATATATTTTCATTTAAGTCAGGGTTTAAAAAGGAAATTAAAACATTTTTTAAATTATTTACTACTGGTCGTATTTATTTATTTTTTTGTGGTAAATTATTAAAATTAAATAAGGTAAATTGGTAAATTAGCTTATCAACTACTTTATCAAAAATACCTATATAATTTTCTCTTTTTAATTAAAAATTTAAAAAAAATTGATATATTGCACTTGAAATATTTTGAAAGAAAATTGACGATTTCAAGTTTCAAAAAGGTGATTATGCGGACGTGTCTCTATTCATTAGAGAAAATATATTAAGGTATATCTATGGACCCGCATAGCATACCTACGAACTTAAGACGTTTTTTTGCCATAAAACACCATTAAATGATAACTTATGTACGCGTAAAGTGTGTTTGTGTGCGAGTGCGTGTACGTGGCGTATGTGCGTGCGTGCGTGCGTGCATGTGTGTGTATGTGTGTGAGTGTGTGAGCTCACATGTGTGCATACGTGCGTACAAGCGTACGTGTTCTTGTAGGAGTGCGCACGTACGAAAAAAATACAATTTGATAATAATGATCAAAAAGATCTTTTATTAAATAAATAAAGGTCTGTATGGGCGCATCAGCGTGTGACTATGCGCACACTTGCACAACTTCACAAGTGCATTTGTATACAAGAGTGATCCTATTTAATAATTTAAAATTTTATAAGACATTTTAATAAAATAATTGAAGCGACTTTAATAAACACAGAATAAAAGTCACTGAGAATTCGAAAATAATGAAATACGTATACTCAGTTGAAACTTTACAAAAAAAATATTGCCGATTATAAATATAATTCGAAAAATACTCCGTAAGCACGTGTTCTGTCATCTGTTCTATTCATTTCTCTATTAGTGTGTTTTAACTTATAATGTTGTTATTAGCTAGAGAGAGTCTAGGTTACCGTAATTGTTCTATAGAACCGATTTTTGTTAGGCGCGTGCTTTAAGTATTAAATATAATATATATTATTTTCTCCGATTACTCAGTTGAAACGTATACTCAGTTGAAACTTTACAAAAAAAATATTGCCGATTATAAATATAATTTGAAAAATACTCCGTAAGCACGTGTTCTGTCATCTGTTCTATTCATTTCTCTATTAGTGTGTTTTAACTTATAATATTGTTATTAGCTAGAGAGAGTCTAGGTTACCGTAATTATTCTGTAGAACCGATTTTTGTTAGGCGCGTGCCTTAAGTATTAAATATAATATATATTATTTTCTCCTATTACTGCTGGTGGTCTGCGTTGCATGTAATTGCAAGGTTGAACTTGAAATTTATTGGAGAGTTCCCCTGGAAGGCCGAAAATTTTTTTTAAATTTTTTATAGCTTAAAAATATTTGCAAAGGTTGTGGACAAGCGTCTTTTAGATAAAACACAGTCTTTTATATAAAAAAAAAGTAATTAAATAAATAGCCGTTGAAATCCCGGTTTGCAGACACAACTTTTTAATCAAAAGAATTATTAACAAAAAAAACAAAAGTTTCTAAAACGTGCAAATATATATATATATTTATATATATATATATATATATATATATATATATATATATATATATATATATATATATATATAATTCAACATAAATATTTTTGTTTTTTATATTTTTGGCACAATAATGACTTGTTTCGTATATATTTTAGGAATTGGAGTTAAATAGACATCTCTCCTTGTCACTGTCATGCACACCCACACATAAGTGCCAGTATCAACAAAGAAAATACCCCAAATTTTCATTTTTTGTTAAAGAGTTTTATTTTTCCATTTTCATGTGTTTATAATATCCTATGTTACTTAAAATATCACGAATTCATGGAAAATTCAACAATTCCTCATTTACTGAAATCGAAACATTCATTTGCGCTGTTTAATGAACATATGTACCTTCGTATGTACTTATACGCATATATGTATATATATATAAAAAAAAAAAAATATATATATATATATATATATATATGTATATATATATATATATATATATATGTATATATATATAAACATAAATACGGATGTATGAATAACATTTCTCTTCACTTTTTTCAGCTTCACCGTAGTTAGCACTTTACACTTTTGTACATGTACATACCGATCTACTTAATATCCTAAATACTTTATTCCTACTGGTATACTTCTAAATAATTACCTACTTATCTATTTAAAATCCTAAATGTTTCACGTCTTTCTATATGCCTGTACACACTTATCAACCTACCTACTTACAGATATGTTAGTTACTTCATGCCGTTTTATATCCATATACATATTTATTTAACTACATTACTACCTATTCGTATCTTAGTTGTTTCGGCTCTACCATCAGACTTTGGCCATAATTTATATTTTATATTGGCCACTATTTGATATTAAAGTACTTTAAAAACATGTGAAATGAGTTTAAACTCGAAGACAAACTGGTAATACTAGTACTCTCATTTATTGACGGGATCTCTAGGAAATCTCCGTTGTCCATCATTAGTTCCTGAGTATATCTACGTAGGTTCTACCCTAAACTATTTCCTCTCATATGAAAAATAATCCTGAAAATCGCTTAATACGTCTCATAATTACGGTTATACATAAATAAAAAAAATATGTACGCTTCAAATTGGGAGCTACTTTTTTTAAAGTATTTTAAATTTTACGAATAACAAGAATCAATATAACATATGCTGATATTCGTTACGTTTGTGAAACGTATTTACATAAAATATCGTCAAAAGTACATAAAACATCTTCAATAATTTAATTAAGAAAATCAGTTCCATTTGATTTTAGATTGAAAGTACTTACAAAGTTTGGTCTAAAAATATATATTTTTAGTAAGTAAATAAGAAGACGCTTTCTCAAGTTAATGTTTGAAATCTTCGCGTAAGTTGTTATATTAAAAGAAAAATTAGTTTACAAAAAGAATCTCGTCGATTAGATTAAAAAAAAAGAGATATCCGGTACCATTACTTGGCGTTGCCTCTTAACGTTTTAAATTGACCTGATTTTAGCTTAATTTTTTAATTTGGCACTTTTGTATTTAAAAAAGGTTTTTACCAAGTTTACAACTTTCGAGATGAAAGAAACAATACAAATTTATTTAAGATATTGCTGAGTTGCGAACATGATTTTCATTATCCCGTTTTATGTCAATAAAAACGTTTTGACGTCCAATTCTGATGGAACTTTCTTCGAAGTTCCGTTGCTTTAAAACTGTTTGTAATAAATATAGATTTGGTTTTCTTTTTAAA
Source organism: Druceiella hillmani (assembly GCA_039881145.1). Classification (NCBI taxonomy): domain Eukaryota; kingdom Metazoa; phylum Arthropoda; class Insecta; order Lepidoptera; family Hepialidae; genus Druceiella; species Druceiella hillmani. The sequence continues at coordinate 27,843,118 of JAYKKI010000001.1, forward strand.
TTTTATCATTTTATACCATTTATTTCACAACTTATTATTATAAACAATACCTTTAAACCTTATGTCTTTAAAGGAATATTTTATAGGTATTTCAGAAATGTATGTACTTTCTGCGATATATAGTCAAACAAATGGTATTCGTGAATAGATAAGACACACTGTTCGGCTGGCTCTCATCGGCATTTTGGAAATGATGCAGAGGTGGGGTTTTATTCATGTTGAATAAAAGAGATTTTTGAATGAAGGGTAAAACAAGTTTTCGTCAAAAAACAATATACTTTCTTCTGCTTATTAAATATTAAGATATATTTTATAAAAGTTTTCATTGTATTTACTCATCAAAACCATTTATAAGTTTCGAAAGCAATCGCGAATGAAATAGACATTAAAATTACAATTTCAATTTTGTGAAGTTCTAGATTTAAGTCGGAAACGTTTCGTAAGAAACACATTTCCAATTCAAAGTATCTTTATGGGCAATAGTATTAAGTTAAATGAATACTAACGTATATGCGAATGGCTATAGTGGAACTAAGCTAAGGAAAATCTTTTTAAAATATCCGAATGAAATTTAAATTAATATGGTAGTTTTGTTGTCCGTTTATTATTAGAAATCTTTTGAAATGAATAAAATTAAAGTGAAAATTAATTTGTCATTACTAATTAAAAAGCAATAAATTAATTTTTTCAATTACCTAAATTCTGTTTTATAAATTTATATATTGCATACACATACACACATGTATGTGTGTGTGTGTGTGTGTGTGTGTGAGTGTGTGTGTGTGTGTGTGTGTGTGCGTGTGTGTGTATGATATATTACGTAATGTATTTTTATTGTGCATATACAAATCTTAAACTAATAAACTGAAACATTTCTTAGAGTTAAACTTACAAATGTAGTAATCGTAGAAAAGGTTTAATTTGCACACTTAATGCAATATAAAAAATATGCGAAGTTTTCAAATTTCTTCGTTTGTTTACATCGTATGTACCATTTCGTATATCATACGTACCGTTATAGTTTAAGTACCATCGTACGTAAACTATAAGTTTAAGTTGGACCAGCAGTAGCATTAAAAATATCTAGGTCATTTAAAATGTACACTTCCAAACAGATATGACTTAAATTATTGGCTATTACTTTTATTTTTTTAAACGGTACCTTGAAATTCTCTTATAATTTTGTAATATATATAATATACCTCCCGGTGTATGAAAAGCTTTTGGTGATGAAAGAAACGACTCCCGTCATTTTGTTTCTTACATCCGGTCGAATAGATTGTCACTGGATTTATTACTCGAAAGTAATTTGGGGTTTTTTTTCGAAAATGAAGTGAAATATTTAGCTTCAAAATAAGGTAAAAGGACTTTCTTTTTATTACTAATTTTTTTTTATTTTAAATACTTCAAGATTGGTATTAAAAATAAAAAAAAATTAAGTACAATATTTTCAATGGAATTTTGTTTAATTGAATTAAAATTATTTCAGTTAATACGTTTAAGTGTCAGTTTTCAGCTTTTTTTTTTTTCAAATGACGATATATATGACTAATTTATATGACTAATATGATAAATATGACTAATTTATTAACTTTCTTATAATTTAATAAGAGAATAAATAAGCGTTTTGTGTTCATTTGGATATTGGATAATTCGTTTCAAGTGTTATAAATGTTTGACTATGTGAGTCAACAAGAGGCAGTTTAAATGTAATGGTAGTTGCGGAAGTTACAAAAATGTGTAGTGTTTTTTTTATTACTTAGTCGTAATCTTAGAGAAGGAACGAAAAGAGATAGGGAAGAAAAATCCAGTAGTTGCAGAAAAAAGACTTTCTGCTTTTAGTGAAGACGAATAGGAATATAGATCTGTTTTATGATGTAAATTTTTGTTCCCACAATTTTCTGAAACATTGTATATATTTTTTAATTGGTAATTATTTTTATAATATTCTTTGAAAATCCACGATTACTTCAATCACTGTATTATAGTAACGGTCTGTCTGATCTTAGGATACTTATACGTCTTACAGTTAGTATGTTCGCTTTGCTTCAACAAATGTTGTTTTTTAAACAAAGGCTGTAATAAAAAAGTTTGAATGAAAATAGTCTGTGGGAAACGAATATGTAAAGAAAATGAAAAGGTTTAAGCAAAATTGTTTTAATGTATATTAGGAAAACGTTAAGATAAGGCCGACACTTAAGTAATGTAAGTTGACTATTTCATTAAAGAAATATTAGTTTTATTTCTTATGATTTATTTTAAATTCGAATATTTGGAGGTTCAGCAGTTGGCGGATCACTTACTAGTAATAAGCTGTATAATAAATGTTTAGGAAAATTAAGGTGCGATGAAAATTAAGGCATGAAATAGAATTAATATTGTTTTTTTATTTATAAAAAATAGGTAATACTGTTTCCGTAAGTGTAATTTTCATAATTGACATTAAGGTTGAAGTTTCTCTAATAATGATGAATTTAAATTGTGATTTAAAAGTAACGAATATCCGCAAAATATTCAAACGGATATCCGCAGAATATCCCTTTCCGCAATTGCATTCATTTTATAGTAAATTTTAAAGGAGACTTTTATCCTTTAAAACTTACTATAAAATGAATGCAACTGTGGAAAAGAATATTCTGCGGATATCCACAGACGCGGATACGGACATCTTACGCATCTTTATAATAATAATATAATTTGAAATATTTTATACATCCACTTCGGTCCTATATAAATAATTATGACTTTGTTATTCGAGTTTGGTGTCTTGGACACAACTGAAGAAAAGAAGTTACATTTACAAATCTTGTAATTTAATTAAGAAAATTTATACGCTGGAAGCTGGAAGCAGCTTAAGGAGTTTGATTAAATGTCCAACATTTTTAATATTCTAATGGCTTGTACTGACAAAATTAAATTAGGTGAAAAAGGTAAAATTGTGTAAAGCACGTCGTTTTTTCTGCTTTCTCTAATAAAATGGGTAATTGTGAGTTTTTATAACCCCCATTTGACAACTCAATAAACATAATGACGGAGCATCTTGGATAGATATTGACCGTCTTTTGACCTCTTTTTAGACTAAGCGATCATTTAACTGTGACTAATAGATTGTTAATTAATGTAGAAAATAATGCTTGTTAAAAGAAGTTAAAATAACTTTAATATTTTCCTTAAGTGTACTTGTATTTTATTCCTTATGCTTGACTTGAAATATATTACTTTATTCACAAAGATTTGCAGCATTGTTAATGTTTAGTTTAAACTTGTCATATGATATCAAAATAGTTCTGTTAAAGTTGGTTATTAATGAAATATAATTTTTAAATCCACCATTCATTAATAAACTAATTTTTTTCGATTTTAAATGCATATATGAGTTGGTCATATATTTCATCTAAATGGATGGAGGTTTGTGAGTGACGTTCATTTTGTAAAGGCTAACCCTTCTTTAAAAATATTAAATAATTACTGTATATCATTTAGATCTCAGAAAGTAAGTTCAACCACCTTTTCGCTCATGGTAGGATATTAAAATTTAAAAATATATTGACTTCATGTTTCGGCAAACGGGAATATTTTCATATTATTTTCACTTGTGTTCTCCTTAAATACTAAAACTGAAAAATGAACTGATTTTTAACGCTAGAATCTCATGTGCGATTAATAATTTTAACAATTATCAAAAAAATTCTTCCTTTCGTAATCCTTTAATTTCTTATGTACCTTGGTACGATATAACATAATTTATGGTTTTATAGAGAATTTCAACTTGAAATTATTTTATATGCCACAGTATTCCGCCCTCATATATATATTTATATACTTATTACGACGGTAAGTTGATATTGACGAAATAAAAAGGGTAGTAGAAACATATTTCTCTCAAGCAATTGGTAATAAAATTAGTAATCGAAAACGGCTTCAAAAATAGCTACAATGAATTCAGAGTTTTAGATAAAAACGTCTGTGATAGGTGTACAGATAGACAGACGTGGGATGATTTATGAGTATAAAATTTATTTAAAAATGTTTAGATATTTTATTCTTTAATAAATAATGTTTTTCTCATTGTTTATTAACACGTTAACCATTAAGTCCTAAAACTTGATAAGGTATATAACGTCGATATGCACTAAAGTTTAAAAAAAAACTTGAATGAAACAAAGACGACGAGATACATAGAAGTTTTTTAAACATGGAAAACATGATCAGATGAATGGAAAAAAAATTGCATGGTTCAAAAAGTATAACATAAATCATATAGAGTATAAAGGGAATCGATCTCAACATACCAAAAGCAACTCAAATTTCAATTAGTCTCCCCGACAAGGAAATTTATACATCCAAAGTGACAATCCACTTTTCTTAAAAAAAGCCGTACTTGGCCTTTCCTTATTCCCTCTATTATTATTTCCAACAATGGAATTTCCTTTCATTGTACACGGAACGTACCCCTTAGTTCTTGTTAAAGTAATGCGCAGGCCCGTCGAGCGGCGGCCATTTGGAAGCCGAGACTGCTAGAATATGAGAATTAATTTTATTTCAAGTCGCTGGCTACGTGAGCACTGCTCTTCAGAGCGTCGTGGCCGCAGATCTACTGAGCAATTGTTTGCAGACTTTTCGTCAGTTTGCAATAATTTTTTATGGAAAAGAGACGGAAAATTTATATATTCGCAGCATAAGAAATGTAGGTTGCATATAATGAAATTATATGGCTCATAGGGCTATATATAACTAGAATAACTTTATTTACACAATATTTAATGACATTTTTGAATTCACACAAATTGGAAAATACCACGAAAGTGGGAAGCAATTCAGAATAATGAGTCATAATAATGGGTTAAAAGTCATAATAATGGGTTTTGAGGCAAAAATGAACGTTAATGGAAACAATTTTACAGCCCTATTAAAAAAGGTCATATGTACTTATAACGCGCGTACGCGTTTGAAGTTGTACTTCTTTCACATAATCTAAGAATAATGGAAAGCCAGCAGAAAGGATTCCTTTTTTCGTTTTTGCTCTTGAGGTACGGAAACTTAAAATTATACATATTTATTAACAAATGACAAGATCACTCATCTTTCAGCAAATGATTTTGAAAATTTTCTCAGTAACTAATACAAGTGTTTTATTTTGGTTTTCATTAGTAAATAGAATAATAAACTAGAAAGGTTAAAATGTATAATTTATGAATATTTCTTGGAAATTACCTGATTCAAGATGACGAATGCCGAAGAAGTCGAAAAAAACATTGGTTTGAAAGTTTTTGGATTTTTGGGTATTCATATCGTTAGAGATACATTGAAAATTTATCGTTATAGATAATGAACGCTAATATTATTCTTTTCGGAAGTCTTGCAATAAATTTCGCGACGGCTATAGACGGCTGTAGCATTAGGTAAAATCTATAATAAACATGTTATTGTTTAAAAGACATTATTTTTCAACCCAAATTTGCAGGTCTTAGTGTACAAAACTGTCTTAACCCTTATGGAATTCTATTTTATGATGGTATTCCTCAACTTATGACGATCAAATTTTTCTTTTTATATCTTATTATTTCACATAGTTTTCTATGAAAAGTTTAAAAGTTTTTATGGTGATTTCAAGTAAAGAAATTTACGTGTGCGGGCTTTTGCACAGGAGCAATAGTAGTTGTAATAATATAAAAATAACATCCTTGCGAATCGGAGGCTCAATATTTTTTATGCAATACATTACATTATATAAACAAGTAGCAGTTTGTAAAAAAAAATTCCTATCTGTGCAAAGCCGAAGCGACTCGTTAGTTTCTTCATACACTTAAAATCCTTCATTATGCTAAACATTTTTTATATATTTAACCATTTCATTTACATTTTTTCGTAGTGGGAGTTCCACTCGTTCTTTACAGGTTTTGTATTGATATCGAAATCGTTTATATTTTGCAATTATTGATAACTGATCGACTTAACCAACATATGATTTTCTTTTAGTTTTTTCTTCCTTTCATCCTTTTTAAAAGTTTTATTTATAATATTTTTATAAACTTTATAATATTTTTAGAACTATAGAAACTTAAAATTATTTTGCACCCCAGTAGATTGAAATGTTAAAACAGCGACAAGGATGCTATTTTAACATTCTCCTATTTCTCCGATATCTCTGGAAGGTTCTTGTGTTTCCCAAACACATTTTATTGAGAATATTATTCACAATTAAATGAAACTACGTGATGTAGTATTATTTCTACTATCTTTAATTTCTTTACCACGACCTAGGTTTCGTTGTACTACAACATCTTCAGGTGGGATATTGTGGTGTTGTAGTACAACGAAACCTAGGTCGTGGTAAAGAAATTAAAGATAGTAGAAATAATACTACATCACGTAGTTTCATTTAATTGTGAATAATGGATTTCTACAAAATTAACGCCAAATATATTCAATATTTGAGAATATTATTGTAAAACGTCTCATAGCCTGAATGTTATGAAGACAACCTTTTATGATTAATGTGCATAAGTATTCACTTAATGGAATTAAAAACTATCTACTTTGGTTTAATTTTCCATTTATGATCTTGTTGTTCTTATAACATATAATTTAATACACGTTGCTATAATAGCTACGTATTACAATATAGTGTTTCCAAGTTTTTGTTAGCGGGTGCAAGATTTATTTCGAATCTCGAATGGGTGTAACCTTTTTCTGTTTTAGCCATCGAGGTAAAAACTATAGAAGGAGAGGGTATAAGTGCGTATGTCGCATGTAGTTACTTATCAATTTTTGACAAAAATTTTATAAATGAACATACGTCACGCTTCAAATAAATATATTTCACTATTTATTTTTGTTGGAAAATGGTCGCGGGGCCATTAAAAATAAAAAATAAATATAGCGTAAACACACTTGAACTTAAAACATTGTCACTAGTTTTTAGTAAATCTATTGTTATTTAATATTTATAACATACTAGTGACCAGGCCCGTCTTGGAACGGGTAAGTGATGGAAAGAAAAGTTCTCAGATGTACCGATTTTTTCCGACTTAATCCGTTCTTATTGCTATTGATGGGCCCATTTACATAAAACCTACATCAATTATATAGCTGTGGGATAGCACTATGTATCCATTTCAGAATCATTTGTCTGGAATAATGAAGTAATAAGTGTATCTATTGGACTGTTGCGTAGAGCTAGTAGGTTAAAATAAAATACTACTAATGTGCAGTATTTTCTGCGTCTTTATTAATGATGTAGAGATTATTAAATATTAACTGAAAATTTTAGTGAAATCCATTAAAATGCATATTACAAAATAATAATTTCAAAACAATTAAACGGAAGACGTATCTTTATAGACAAATCTAAAATATTTTTTATACACATGTATTACTTTCATCGGATTAGGTGCAAAGACAAACATATTATGTGTTGGTGTCACACGTGACAGGCAACGTGCAATTGGCCGCGTAAAAAGCATTGAACGCTGAAATGAATTTTAGCAAATTATAACGTTTGTCATTCCTGTTTATTGTCATTCCACATACTAGTCGCTAAAAAAATGACAGACTAAACTACCATGCAAAACTAACATGTTACCTTCGATATTCTAACAATTAACGTAGCCTATACTAATCAATTTCCAGCTAGTGCCAGATTTACGCAGCCCACACCAGTTCTTTATTTATTGTCATTGCAAATGTGGGCGTTTAAAATTACATACAACACTATTATTTAAAACTAATATACGGCTTCCGATATTCTCTAATGATTCACGCTACCCATACCTATCAAGCTTTCAGATGTCATCATTGTTTCCGACTTACTCGACAATTTTTATCATAGTTCGGCCAAATTACACAAAAGCTTCATAAATTATACACTTGAAACTTCCTCGAAAATCACTATGCCAATTGGTGAAAACCGCATGCAATGAATATTCATACAGTAGTTTTTGAAATTATCGCATTCAGACAGACAGACTTTTTTTATACTCTGTAGTAATATTATTCGTAAATAACTAACCGCTATTTGAAATTAAGTGACATAACCTATATCGATAATTTTAAAGTAAAAGATATGATACAAGTCTGGTATATTTCTATAATGAAAGTTTTTTCAACAATCTGAATTTTTTTAATGTTGTAAATTGGATTACTAGCATTAAATTCAAAGTCGTATTCATATTCGTAGTCATATTTTGGCTAGAATATAACATACCAGTGAATTAGATTTTTAATAGAGCTTTTTCTCAAGGATAATTTTGTTATTGAGTGGTGTAATTCAGTTTAAGCAAAATGTTAATTGAAAAAATATAAAATATCTGCTTTATACCAAGATATCAGTGCTTTTGTTTTTTTTATAATTTAAAATGTTTTCTATTTCACTGTAGTAACATTAAATTATTTTACTTATAATTTGTCAATTAAATTGATATTTACATATTTTATAAGTTCCTTTCTAGCTTGATATTTTCTTATCCTTAACCTTTCAAATATATGATTACTATAATTCTTATATTTATTACCATTAATGTGATTTAGAATTCTTGTTTAAAGATTACTAAAAAACAAGATACATGGATGGATAAATGTTTGAGACTTAATGATAATTACTGGTTACCATTAAATCTCAAGGTACCAGCGGTAAACAGTTCCATTTTCTTGCAACATTTCTTATCTGGCTGCTTTGTGATAGCTGAAAGAAAAGATAAAAACGACTTCTTTAGTACACTTTTTCTTCGTTGAATACTATGAATGTGTATACGAGCAGCTTGTATGTGTATATGTACATACTATGTAAGTTTTTTAATAATTAGTATAATTATAAACTTTCAAAATGGTATCTTTAAAAGCGTTAGAAAATTACATTTCTTTTTAAAAATTAAGTTTTATTAAAATTCAGGGTTTAGTAGCAGGGAGAGAATTTTTGATTAAAAATATTGATAGTATTGACACTCTAAGAAATGGAGTAATTAAGTTATTTTAAAAATGAAATCCGTTTACATTAGCATTTTCTCGGTGTTTCAGCAGATAGTGAAGTTTGACGAATAGATGGATGGAGATATCTACATATTTATATCCACGACAATTATAAACTTTTAATTTTTTTTTTCACAATAAAATTAATTAAGTTCACTCCATCCAATATTGGAATATTTTGCGAATCCACTTAATTTAATGCCTTTAAAAGGACTGTTTAAAAAAAAAATTATTGAAATAAATTTCAGCCTCGTTTTAGACATTGAAAATGTCCAACATTGTAAAAAATGACGATTTGTCTTTTAAAACATTTAAATTCGTTAATTAAAATATTTAAATTTGTTCATGGTTTCAATAGATGGATTCCTTGAGGAAATTACATACTTACGTGTCCACTTCTCATATTTTTGCAAGAATAGAAATGATGGGTATTTATTGAAGAGGGTTAATAAAAATATTCCGCTAGCAAGTTACATCACTAAGTCTCATGGTATATAAATTTGAATTAAGAGAAGATTTTAGACAAGTTTTCAACAAAAAAATAAAATTATTTATGAAAAATACTTTAGCAAATTACATACAGATTTCTCATCTTAGTCATTCGTAAACCTTTCGAAATCGGAAAGAGCGTGAAAGCTTTTTTTTATGAAATCATGTTGATAAAAAATATTTATGTTAAATAAGTATTCGGTCTATTTGTTACGATTCGTCACGATAGTGTATTAAAAACACTTAGAGTTAAAACAAAAGACAGATGATAGTATAAGTAAAATAAGTCATTGTATTGGCATCTCTCTTGCTCAAAAAAATAGTCTACTGTTTAAATGCTGATATTATAAATTTATTTATCTGACTTTGCATTTTCCCTCTACCCTTAATACGTTTTAGCAGACAGACTCCATATAAACTACACATTTTTACCTCCATGGGTTTAGCCTTATTTTTGAAGGTACATTATAAATTGATTTTTTATATTAGGATAATGTTCCAAGTAAAAAAAAAATTAATAAGAAACAAGCGATTTAGTGAAAATATTACTACAAAATTCCATAAAATTTAATATATAAATAAAAGCGCATCCCACGTGACGTAGTTACAGTAACGATAACAATGTGACGGCTATCTTTGTACTGCATCTATATACCTTCTATGTTACTTCGACTTCCAATCAGCCATTCAAGTATAGAGAAAAAAAATTCCTTTTAGCCATAATTACGAATCTGCTTTACCGATTTTAACCAAAGATTATAGATAGTAATTATATACAAAAAAAGGACCCAAATTCATTAAATTCGAATCTTATGTAAACCTAGAGGAAATGTAGTTTTGTCTATGGTTTTTCTAGATTTACTGTAAGTTCTTTTAGCTCACAATTTAAGAAAGCATATCTCATGTACGTAACGGTTTTCCATATATGCAAATATGTTATTATCCACTCCCTCTAACCATTATGAAACAAAAAAATTACGAAGATTTCACTTTTGCCTGAGCTCGGGTTTTCACATATATATTTTCCTTTGCATTTTATATTATTGAAAGAATAACAAATTTTGTTACTTTTATTTCTAAGATAAATTTATAATGCCACGAAGCGGACCTTTAAAGCCGTTTAACGGTATGTATTTTTTTCGTATCTTTGAAATTATAAATGACGCCCCATTTCTATCACTCGTTTCTTTATGTGTTCGTAAACAATTCTACTTTAATAATTGATTTGTATGTGTAACGAAAACTACCCACTCGTTATGTCGTGTAATTTGGTACTAGTTTTTTCGTAATTGTAACTTCGCAGTTTATTTCGTGGCGAAAATATCTTTAGTCAAAAGTTTTCGACATTTTCGCCAAAAAATAAACCACAAGAGTTACAGAAATCGAGGCAAATTCTGACTCGAAAATAAAAGAAGAGTATTATCAACTATTTATTTATGATTATTAAATCAATGTTATTCAAAAAGGGAATGAGGAGACGAGAATGGGAATGAAAATAGTGATGATGAAAGACATTTTAGTGTGTGAAACTTGTTTTGCAATATGATTTATTTTTTAAGTCTAACTTCTGTACGGAAGATAAATACTATGCTGGGACTCAAATAATCATGTGACGGCCATTGTTATTTTCATATTAATGCAGTTTAACCCCACTTGTAGATTCTGCTAATAAATAACAGAGAAAGAGCTGGTAAAGAGAGTATTGGAACAGCAAAATTGTTTCATTTTACATCTCTTTTATGTTATTTATGTTTAAAAAGAAAATCTAATTTTGTTTTATTAAATAAAAAATAAAAGGTCGCATTAAATACTACAGTATGCCATCAATGGTGAGGTGTATTTAGTATGTTTAATGATTTTTTAGTTTTGCTCAGCAGGGAAAATATTAGTTAACATTGATTAATATTCGCGTAGCACTTAAATCACAGGTTGTTCTAATGTTAAATGCTATACTTAATTTGTATGCTCTGTTATACATTTTAATGACGTAAAAACGAAACTAACACTGATATATATATGCTTTAACTGCCAAAAGATATTTCCACTTTGTGTAACCTTTACGATAAATGTCTCTGGTGAAGGCACTTCGTGACAAAAGTTGTGTATTTTTATTTTATATTGAATCCCATAATTTTTAATACGATGTATTTTTTATGTACAAAATGTAGCAAGGGTGAAAATTACAAGCAGAAACCGAAATATATGCGTATAAACATGCATTCATACGACGGTAAAGAATTCTGGCCCTTACTTATATATCGAAAACTATAGCAAGACCTAGTAAAAATATCTAATGAAGGAGGATCACTGGTCATTTTACTTTGCTTTGAGGGATCGTAAAAATAACGTGTCTTGCTTTAGGAAAAAAATTATCGATGGTTTGACTCTTATTGAGCGTATCATTAAATTCATTAAGATATCAATCAGTTGAAGAGTAAGGACTATAGTTGGTGGTATTTCAATCATGATACGTGAATGATCCCTTGTTGTAGTGTTTGTATTAGGATTTGGTAATGCAGCCGCTCGTCGGTGATGCTGATGAACAATTTGTTAATTTGTAATCCAAGAAAATATTGCATAAAATTTTGGAACAAGTCTGCGAGTGAAATCAAATACTGGCCATAAAAAATAAAGTATTACTTAAAGAAGAAAGGAAACACAAGATCCTTACTTCTTGGAGAGAGAGGAGTGAAAGATTTTTTGATTGAAATCGGAAATCTGGATTTGACATTACTGTAAACATTTTTATACAAATCTACGGCTACGTTTCGCTTTATAATTTATTGTACAATCGAGACATAAAGACGTTTTAGCTTTTTTTAGCCTTTCAACGCTTTGAAAAGACAGTACTTCATACAAATTTATCTGAATTTCAAACTGATTGGGTACCGCATCGCATGCTGCCAAAAAATATAATTGTTAATTTTTTGGCTTTTTTTCCCGATCAAACAGCAATGCCTTAAATAAAAAATGCTATTATATCAACGGTAAACCTTACCAAACTCGGAGTAGATACGTTGAACCAAGAGGTTAGATTATACAGTGAGAAGAGTAAAGGTAACCTTGGCCTTTTATTTCAACACGATATAAGTGTGATGAATAATTTTATTATTTTGAATATGCTATCGCAGATAAAACGCTAACAAGCGTCGACTTTTCAACATAAAACTGATTAAAAAATCACGCAGTTGCCGACTTCAAAATAACCACACACTTGAAACTAATATCAGATTGTGTAACATCATTTGACAAAAACAGAAAATGGTGCACTTCTCTACAATAAAAAAGGCAGAAAACGTAAAATGAATTATTTAAGTGTTGACCTTTGTATTCTGAATACTCGAATACAATCTGTAAATTTTTTGTATTAATACCAAATTTAATCATAATAAACTGTACGTTTTAGGTATACTTTTTATTTTTTTTTCTAATGTATTTATGAATGTAAATTAATGAAGTTATGTAACGCAAATATATATATTTCTAAAAAATTCTTTTTATCAAAATACATTTAACAACGTTTATATTATTATTACTATCTTATGTACAATGGGTCTGAAACCTCGTTGCGTGGCACACTTTCATATAGGCTTGCCGCAAGCAAAGTGTTAAATAAACATAAAACACACACTAAATACATATATGTACGTTTTACCACTTTAGTCTCATTTGTTGTTGGAAGTGAAATATGTTACGACATTAAAATTATTCGAATAAAATTTTGGCATATCGTAAATTATGCTATACATGTAAATTTGAAATTTATAATCAGTATCTGTGACGGAAAATTATATCCAAAATTGTATTCCGCCTCTTTCGAAAATAAATTGTGCAGTGAAATTGTCCAAATTTTTTTTTCACAGTATTATTAAAGGTCACGTACTGAGTAATTTGCTAAGTTAGCACGACGTGAGAGATTTTATTCAATTCGCCATCTTTTTGAAATCTGTGAAGTTATGTATCAGTAAACTATACATGCTTAGAAAATAATGATACAATTTGTAGAATATGAAATTTGTGTAATTAAGTCTCTGCGGAAATCTTTTCATATAGTCCATTTTTACGATTTTGATGGGTTAAATTAAAAAAAAAATGTTTATTTTAATTGTTTCGGAAATTAATGATCACACATTAAAATTCCAAATACTAGTGCTGTATATTACTAAATTTCCTGTATTTTTTGTCATAAATAATATATTGTAATAATTGCGACATTGAATGTATAAAAAAAAATTGTCAGATATGTCGTTAAATATTTGTCGGACGTAAAAATACATAATCGGTATTAAACAATATTAATTTAAGCGTTTATAAAATACATAATCGGTAGAGAGCACATTTTCTATAACTTAAACGTTTCTATCTAATATCAGTAGTTGATGAGGTATAGATAGTCAAAAGTTCCAAAAATTCATTGTATCTCAAACTGTATTGTTGTCAGTTGCATAAAATCTTTAATCTCCTACATTACCTAAATTTATTTCTTGTCGAAGCAATGTTTTTTGAAAAGTTAAATAATAAAATATAAAGCTACTTCGTGATTTTTTTTCTGGGATCAATTGCTTACAAGATTCGATTATTATTTTGACAGTCGCACATTTTGAAAAGAAAACCAATTTTTTATAATTTTGATCAGGCTATATTTTATGAAATATTTATTTTCTTACGGAGTAACTATTATAAAGAATCAATGGTTGTATAAAATTTATTATGAAGTATTTTCACACATAATGAATATTTAGTTAGATATTTCGTGAAAATTGTTTTTTTGTAATTTTGAGAAATTTACAAATGCTTATAGAAAAATGTGAAGAAAAAACTTATGAAGGATTAAGTTTCAACAAAATTTCAGTTTCTTATGTTTACCTGCTATCAAATTTAATGGGGTATTAGGTAAAAAAGACATTTTAATTTTTCCATATTTTTAAAATGGAATCTTTAATAAAAATGATAGGAAATTTAGTGTTCCATGAGTACTTAATGTCCTACAAGTCTGGTAGATCGATCTTTGTGAAATTCCATGCGGGAGGCTTATGCTTAGCAGTGTTGATAATGGTGACAAGGTTGAAGATTAACATTTCAACGCATTATCGGCAGTTTTACAATTAGCTTGACAGAAATAATTTATTCACATTTTACTGTGACAAAACTTTTTAAAAGTGGATTGTATAAAAATAATTTTATGGAAAAAATATGTTAATATTTTACATAAAAATTATCTTCGTAATACTAATAATTAATTGGATATTTATCCTTAATTATTCTTAAAAAAATATCGTATGTAGCCTAATCCTCAGTACTGAAAGAAATAAAGAAATAAATTAAGTATAATATAATAAAACAGAGTACAATTTTACTCGATTACAAAAATATTTTTAAAAACCAACCCAATTTATGATGATGTCACAAAATAAAAATAAACCAGTAAATCTTCAGGTGGTCAAAAAGAAACCAAAGTAAAAAAAAACACATGGCGGTATTATTTTGCTATTATTTATCGTTTTTGAAAAAAAAACATAACTAAAGAAATTCCTTTATTTTTCATACTGGAAACAAGAATATAAATTAATTTTCCAATGTACTTGTTGGTCATTCATTTCGTTATACCCTTTGAATAAGACGTCAAGACCGCGGTGCCTCTCACCACCCCATATCATCGCTTTACATTCGCCCCTCGTCTAGTTTCTGCACCCTTCCCACATGGGGTAACCCATTTCTAATGACCTCATCAACGGTGTGCCCTTTGAACATAACTTTCTGATTTCTCTCCACATCGTCACAGCTCGTGATACGGTGATGGAGTGGGCGTGGCAGTGAAAGCATTAGCCTTCATTAGATTGCATACTAATTATTCTCGGTTTTTTAAGTTTACTTTTTTTTGGAATTTACAAATTAAATTTGATGTCATTTAGAGATTTTGTACGGGAGTGTTCATTAAACGCTTAAATTAATATTGTTTATTTTTCTATCTTTTCGGAAGAACAAAAATGTATTTAAATGTACTTTTTAATAAGAAAGTATTACAGAATGTTGTAATAATGGTGATACACCATTACTACAACATTCAAACTAAAATAGCAAGCGGATAGTATTTTAAAGTGGGGTTCTATTGATCAGTCAAAATGCTTGTAGTGCAGATTCTTTTTAAAGTAAGAAACGCCAGAAATATTTGAAAATAATACTAATTTTTAAAGCTTTTTTATTAAATGTGTCAATATCATTGTTGTTAAGTATGTATTCCTGCTTTTTAAAGTTATATGTCTCTATGTATTCCTAATTTTTATAATTTCGTAATGACCACATAATATTCATAAGTTTAAACTTATGTATATGGTGTAAATTTTTGGTAAAATTTCAGATGTGAATCGCAGTTAATATGTAGAAAAAAAAACAAAAATTAATGTTAAATGACAAAAAAATTACTCACTTTTCCTTAATATAAAATCAGATGATTTTTTGTTATTTGCATTTTATATTAAGTGGTTCGTCAAATCAATTGGAATTTTTTTAAAATAAACATGAAATTTGATTTACCATTTTCATTTTTAGCATTGTTTATGAAACAATGAGCTTTGAAATGATATACAACGTGTGTCTTCTCCAAATCTTCAATCGTAAATTAGAAAAATTGAATTATTGGAATTCTCAGTTAAAATAATTTATATTAAATCAGTTTGCATCAACAAATTCAACAGGTACAGCCAATTATAAAATTTTATTTTATGTGCACATTGATAGGAATTTGGATTACTTCCCTTCCTTAATTATATTTTATTATATTTACTGAATTATTTTAAGACTATTAATAATATAATATTAATAACACATTTTTATCTCCTACTAATATTTTCATCCGATACTTCCTAACTGGGAATAAGTTTTTCTCCGGCTCGAATCGACAAGCAAACCAAATACCGAGCGTTTCTAAAACTCTATAATTATGTTTTAAATAAGTGCGATAATAAACTAGCTAAATGTTATTATTAAATTTGGGCTAGATACAGAAATTAATGTACAGAAATTTGTTGGTCTATTTTCATCGAGTTTTTCTAAAGCAACAAAACTAGTATTTGAGTCACTGAATAACGCAATCTAAATATCGAATAGAATTTTTTGAAACATTACAATAGATATAGAATAGCTTCTTAAAAAATACGATTTTGGAATAAAAACATTAAAAATCAATTGTGTGGTTGAAAATATCCTTCTTACAAAGGAACTAAGAAATTATTTCTGTCTACAGCGTAATACACCAATTAGAAGCGTGGATATTATTTGCTTCGATGTTAATATCTATGTTATATTTATATTATACTAATGAAATCTTCTATGGTTTCCGACTAGTCAGTTATTTAATGTGTATTAGACTTGAGAGTATATTTTTTCTCATATGACATGTATAAATTTGAAATCATCTGACGGTTTTTTCTTTAATTTTTATTTATTTTAATTAGTTCCTTCAATTTCGTAATTTTTGTTTGTCTAATTTATATCTATTTATGTAGCTAAATTATTGAAATCTTTCTTTCAAATATGTTATAACCAATTTTATAATAACCAATTTTATTTTTTTCGTAGACATATAATTTTTTAGAAACCTATTTTTAATATGTTAATTTAATATGGTAAAATAAAAAGTTTCTTTAACTAATATTTCTAACGAGATCTCTTTCGATCAAAAATATAGTGTATGATTGATTAAGATATTAAATGTTAGGTAAATAAATATTGTCAAATTAGGAAAAAAATTATTGGAAATGACATTTGAGACTAGATATAGATATTTTGAAAAAAATTAAGTTTTTGTAGCCACGATATTTTTAAACGGTTTTTTTGAAACGTTTACCATCTTTTTACGTTTAGTCTTTTGTGTTTTTGTATTTGAATACGGAATATAGTTCGATGCAAGTAAGGTAAAATACATTCTGGCTACAAGACTTGATAAGACATTAAAAGTTCAGACATTTCTGTGTATATATGCACATACTTTAGAATTAATTCTATAATAATTCTATAGAATTAATTCAACCTCCCTTTATTTTTGATTTCAAAATATTTATGTCTTTAAACATTTTAAATAAATGATAACCTAATAAAAATGAAATAAAATTACCAGCAGATTTATTAAAAAAATCACGCAACATCGATAAATCAATCGTAATATAAAAAAATCAATCGTAATAATAACTACGTAGGTTTTGTCTGTCATTTTATTTACTCATACTTACATCATGCATATGTTGAGTGAATGCTATATACGCTGACAACGAGAGTATAGGTAAGCCTGTGGGGTATGTGCCTGTGCATACAGGTGTAAGGGCAAGATCATTGGTGTTATGACATAATAGTCAAACCTAGGAGTTAAGCGTGGTGCAGTACACTGCCATCCAGGGGCCGCTCGACACCCTCAAACAATGTTAAGCGACACGGGGAACCCCTTATTAGGCATTGCCTATTGAGCGATGTGAGTACTATTTCATAAAATAAAAATCGAATTCACACTGCAAACCGTTATAGATGTTCATAACTTGTAAAGCAGACGTCGTATTAGAAAATGTCACTAGAGAGTTAAAACCCTCTTTTTAATGATACTCTCGTCCATGGGATCTGTGTGAAAAATATTTATCATCTGCAACTTCGCCATTTATTATACCACAGTTCTTCACCTTTTATATCACCATGATCTTCGAAATGTTTGTTTTCGATCCATCTACTTTTCCAATGAAACCATCACAATGTGCCATTTGCATTTGTTGAGCTTTTCTTTTGTCGTAAAAGAAAACCTATCTTCTGGAAAGAAGATAGACGTTAATAGCGTTTTTTTACGGAGCTCGTTTATAGTTTTTACGTAAGTATTTGCGTGTTTATTTTCGTACTTACACGTATGTAACTCTAACTCTAGACCAACTGTCCGATTTCCTTTAAATTTGTTATTTATGGTTTACGATATTAATAGATATAATAAAATATCTTTTTTTTTTCCTCTATCTTAAAATTTACGCGGATGTAAGAGTAAATTAAAAAGTCAATATTAGCAAAACTTATCTGATATTAGTTCAATGAATAAATTCCATTTCTCGGTAAGGCATTTTAATAATGAATGCTCATTATTAAAATCTTTAGAATTAATTCAACCTCCCAGCAAGAAGAAGTTTGAAGCCTCCAGTTTGAAGCTCTTTGAATTTTACTGCATCGACTTTATACATCATATTTAGAATCAATGCAACAATAAAAAAATAGAGTATGCCGAAGTTTTATCCCCAAAGCTTAAATATTATTCGTTATGAGTACTGAGTGAAGTATTTAAGACAGAAATGTAAGAAATGGCGCATTTGGATATCAGCTTATTCATCTCTTCGATAATTATATTATTCTAAACTAGCTTTGAGAGATAAATTTGGGGAAATAATTAAGTTATAAGACTACTGTATAATTTCTTATTTTACAGTAATGTAAAATATTCCCGGTTCAATAAAATTATTCCAACGATTGGTACATAGAATTTTTGCAAATTATAAATTAAATATTTAAAATTTTGCAGGATCGAAATTTTACAATATCGAATTATAGAATGGAGTAAGCCGAAAAGAAAAACAAAATTTTTAATTAATTAAAATGTTAGTTAATAACATCAAAATGTAAAACGCTTATCAAGAACACATTACAACGATACACAATTGTCGGGCTTATGGTTTAAATTAGTCAGAAGGAATTTCAGTTTAGTGACAGATTCATTGATGAACGTGCGTCGATTTTAGTAATTGCATATAATATTTAATTTGTGATTGCAAACAAAACATTTAATTATTATCCCTTTGGCGAGTTACCATACATCCAGTTACCATTCATGCTGTGTTATTTTCGAATAACATTTATTAGTTCAAGATTAAATTCAACCGGGTACCTTATAAAATGAATTCCTGTGAATTACTAATAAATCAACGTAAATTTGATAAATGTATTTATGGGGTTATGGATATAATCTACAGCATTATATATACCGCAACATTAATAATAATCTCCTCTTTGATACAAAACAATATAGAGTAAAATAGTTATTTTTAAAAAAATCCACCTTACAACCCAAACGATTTTAAATTAAATCGATTCATCAGCATTATCAAGCAATGAAATTGCGAGAAAGTTACAAGTGACACTTAAAGATATATACTAAAAACCCGCCTCCATGGGCCGCTGCTAACAACGAACACAATCGTGCCATTCTCTTGTTATATTCGCCTAGAGCCTGTCAAATTAAGTTACAAAACAATAGTCTCTCCATCCGTGCCTTGTAACGTCTATGATATGGTTCAAATATATGTATTAAAACCGCCAAAAATCCATAGTTAAAGCAAGGTAATAATAAGACTCAATACCTGAACCTAGAGGGACGTATATGTCACAAATAAATACACTATGCCCAGTGGTAATTCGTCCTACAAAAGAGCCCTACCAGGTGTCAGTTGTCGGCATAGCTATAAGCTCGCATTAAACAGGAAGCTATCACTGAGTAGGGTGCAGAAAAAATAAGGCAGATCTCGATTTGCGCAATAGTTCTAACTCATCCATCAATATAACTGAAGAAAACTCGGGTCTTTGATTTCAGAAATCGTATGTTAGACGGTATCGGCGGCTTGGGACATCTTGCGTAGGCAATGGTTACATATGTGTTTCCCTATTATTCTGACCTGACTTACGTAACCTTTTAGAATTGTTTTATGTTAACTCCTGTGTTTATCTGCTGAGTCGAATAATCTGATAGTGACATAAGTAACATTGCGTAATTTCGAGTTGAATGCAAGGTTTACAATCTTGGTTAAATTTGTAATCCATATACTTATTTGTACATTAAAAAGTAATTATAACATAAAAGTAATTAATTAAATTATTCAAATGGTTTAGTTTAATTGTTTGTGGTTGTAAAAAAATGTTTCCATCTGATGAATTAGAAACTCAATATCCAATTGCATGATCGTATAATACTCGTAGTTATTGATAATTGGGAAATATATTTGTACCTTCTTTGAAAAACTCAAATAATTCTTGCATATAAAAATTTGATTTTTTAAGCTATTTGATTATTAGCTTGGTTGATTATTCAGGATATATTAAATTTTTATGTCTTGTTTTGGACGATTGATATATACATTCAAAAGTAACAATTATTTAAATTATTTTTATTATTCATAAGACCCAACGTTGTATCCATGTGTCACATTGTATTTTAAACAGTCTATAGGGTTATATATAATTAATGTGTAAGTGAAACTATGAAAATATAAATTTACTATTGCAAATAGAGGATAAAGATGTTTTTTTGTGCTTTCATACACACTTCGAATTTTTTTCATAATTAATTCTTTACATTTTCCATTCAGTAAAACTTGATTGGCGTTGAAGTTATTGAAAATTGATAATTCATCTTTTCAAAATTAAATTTTAGGTAACAAATTAATTGAAAACGACAAAATATGAAACATAGTATACAAAGAAAATTGTGAAAACTAAATAGTATTAACTAATTTTCCTTAATAATTGTACAAAAAGTAAATAAAAGAAGTGTAGGGTGGTGAAGACAACAATACTACTTGACATACAGTCCTTTTATAGCACTTGAAAAATTGACTCCACGCGAACGAAGTCGCGGGTATTCCCTCTTTACATTACCTTACGTCTTTTGGTTCGCTTATTCCTAGTTATTAAGGACTACGATAGCTGACAGCACTGAGTGGTCGAACAGTACTTTAAGTGATTATAATCACTCAAAATAACATTTTTCTCATAATTGGCTCAGAAGATCATTATTTTAGAGAATCTTTGAACGACGGTGCATCGGGTGAGATACAATCATATTTGAATTCATTCGGTGGGGCAACGCTGCACTGTGTGGCAGTGCGGAAGTTGTGTTGCTTTTACTTGCTCTCTGACTTAGCTACTCGTCAGCATACTATTGGCAGTACTCTCAGAATGCATAGGAAATTGTACTCAGTTAAGAATTTAAATAATAACATATTATAACATTTAGAATAACTTCAATATCACGATGAATTCCCCTTTAAACATAAACCAATTCAATATCTTTTACAAGCTTTGCGTTTTTCATAATTTCCATGAAATATTACTCCAGCTATTCGGTAATACAATTCACATCTCTTCTTTCGATATATATAGTAATTCTGTGCCATTATATCCAATAACTCCACTAAAAATCGAGATTCAAATCCTATGAAATGGTCATCAAATCATCTATAAAAATTAACCTTAAAATGTAACGGAAAACTTTCACATTTAAATATAATTTAATTCTTAAAATTTAAATGTGACGTTTTGAACTAAAGTCTTTAAACTTGGATTGACAATATCAAAACCTATTTAATTTTTTTCGGCAGCAACATATTGACAACAACTGAGTTGACGTGTAGCATTTCATCAACTAGTTTAATTTGATTATACGCGTATTCTGTGATAACTAGTGGTATTCCCTGTTATTGGGGGGGTTGCTTGATTATCAAAGTACTAAATACTTAGGTAACTTTAATTGTAATGTTATAGCTCGCTCGAATTTGTTCCTGTTATGCAGATTAGCTAAATAAGTTATTATTGTGTGTGTGTGTGCATGTGCATGTGCAAGCATCCGTGCGTGCGTGTGTGCAAGCGTGCGAGCGTACGTGCGTGCGTGCATGTTTCTATGTATAATTATCGAAAAACTATTTTCATAAGCCTCTCAAGGCAGCGTGTTGCCTTAAAGGTATAACAAATCAATTATACCGTCTCACAATAACCGGAGATATTACAGAATATTTTCCTAACACACTATGTCACGGTACTTAATCCGTGGTCATTAATCTAAATAATGCACTTTATCTTCGCGCAAAAGTTGAAAAGTAAAATCTTTATATGTTTTCTCTTAGGCATTTCCTCCAAAAATATTGCATGGAGGTAAGGGCATCAACACTGCAGGAGCTGTAGTTGTAGCGATAAAGGTCTTATGACATAACCAAAATTTCAAAGCAATATAACCTTTTTCACTTTTTGCCTGCGAAACTCTGATAATATCAACTTTAAAACAAAGAATCACCTTGAGTCTTTCTTTAACCAAAGAAAACCTTGAGTTTATATATGTGTGGCTCTACAAAAATCACTTATATAAATCGCGTAATTAATAGAGAATCAATTGCATATATATGCTGGTATGAGTTTATGGGGAAAAAGTGGTTTCTAGATGTTAACATAATGTTTTTAGCCAACACTCTATTTTTCGTTTTTCCTTTGGAAATTAATTTAGGTCAATATGGATGTGGTAAAGCAAATAAAGTAATTACAAGAGCTTATATTTTTTTTTAAATGACACATTTGTATAGCTATTGAAATATTGATTTTATAAATTACAAAAAAAAACTAATAATTCGATGAATAATTTAGGAAAGACAACTGTTTAACTAAAATATATATAGAATTAAAATAATTAAAATTATTAAATATTTTGTGGTACAAAAATTAATAAAAAATTAGAAGAATATGTGTATTTCAATCTACTGAGAGGTAAATTTTTAGTTAAAATTGATATGATTTTAAGTGAAATAATGGCAAAGTTTAAATAATTTGTGGTTTAAAAGAGTGATTATATTAAAATAAAAATAAAATAAATTCATTAGTAAGAAGTTTTAATAATGAAAATATAACTAATATGCACGATCCAAATATCAAGTTCAAAATATTGTGCAATAAGTACATAGTACATACCATATTCTAAAGTATTTAATATAGCAATCTTTAGAAGAAAAAAAATAAAAGTAATTCATTATTAAGAAGTTTGGATAATGAAAATATAACTAATATACACTATTCAAATATCATATTAAAAATATTGTGTATTAAATATATTGCACGTGCCATATTCTAAAATACTTTTCAGAAATATGTGTAGCTCCATTATATAAGGGAGGAATATAAAAGTAGAGTGAGAAAGATTATCGTAAAATGTCACTAAATGATAATACAAAAATAGAAAAGCCTAATGTAACATGTCTGAATAAAATATTTTAGTTTATACAATAATAATATTTGACGGAGATGAAATGTTCAGAAAAATCCCAAATAAAATCATTGAAATATCTCTCGTCTATATTGCGAACGTGGCCTAAATTCACACATTTTTATATGTTGTATAAGTATTAAGGTGGAATGCCCTTCGTAGGCGTTTTATCTTTTATTCTTATGAATATATGGCCCGCCCAGTGAGGGGACGACAGCCGGTCTGAAGTAAAGGGCAATATTCGAAAATAATTGCCTACAAAGCGCCATTTTAGCGTTGAGCAATGTATGGTGCATCTGTATGGTAAACAGCCAGACGACGTAGCTTTGAGGGAAACGGTATTATTGCATGTGAAATCATTTGTTTTATGTACAAGTGTCGAAGCCGAAACGTCAGAAGAAATAAAGAAATGAATGATGGTTTCGATATCATGTGTGTAGGTTATATTTAGTGATATTTCACTTTGTACACTTGTTAAGTTTTTGAGCCTTAAATATTGCAGATTTTTCAAATATAATATGAAATGATATGTGTACTATGTGATATGAATACAGTTTTGGCACGCAGATGAAAAAACATTTATGGATGTAAATTAAAATGCGAACCAGCAACCATCGTGCAAAGTTCAACTCGAGTGGTCTACGTGGTTTGTATGTGTCTACTCTTATAAACTTTTTTTATTGCACGAGTTAAGGAATATTTAACTGTTTTACTTTCACTTAAATTCTTACTTACAACGCGCCATCGTTAGGTGCGAATTCACGAGGCAAATAGAAAATTTGGGCGAGTTGTGTCATCTCTGTCGGGATTGATTCAGGAAGTTTTAAGAATTTCACCTTAATTAGAATAAATTAGGAAAAAATACAGTTTTTCTAGATGTATTTTGGTCTAATTCTACTCATAGAAATATATATTTATCCATCTTTAGCATATTTGTCTCAACCCCTTACCTAACTTATATCAAACTCATATTTAACTGTAATGTCATTGGATTACAATGTGAACATTTTCTTAATGGGTTTCCCAAATGTGATTCAAGATTTTTTAAAAATTTATTAATTATGATATATAAGGGAACCTTAGACTGATATTTCTAACGAGAGTTGATTAGAAAGTTTTGCTGGTTTTATTGCTTTATTTAATGCAAAATTAGGTTAGATAATGGACACTTCACTTCTACAATGCCATCGGTGTACTGTCGGCCGTTTAGTGTGGTTATGGGAAACGAAAATTCATTATAAATTAATAAACCGCACTCCGAAATGTTAAAGTGTGAAAGTGTTATTAACTTCTGAGTGCTGTGTATTCATTGTTTTTTCTATATTTTATTGATAGCACATAATTCAAATCATGTCCGTATAGAATAAATTTATCTAATGAAGTGTAATTCGTATTTAAATATCTTATTAATACTTTAGCGAACCAAAAAGCTTTTAATAACATCCGCCTAAGTTCTAAATAAAATGGACTAGCACTCGTTGGACTATAATGTGCTCTAGATCATACTGCTGAGCAGGGGTAATAATAGTTTTTTCGGAAATTTTTTTTTGCTTCTTTATATACTCCATCATATCCAGTTTCTGACAGCCCGCTCTCCTGTGAGAGTCTTTTTATACAAGCTTCGTTATTTTATTTTATTTCTTTCGAATTTATAGCGTCATTAAGACTTTTATGAATTAAAATTTCTTTGGTTCAGGATTAGCGTCAATTTCAGTAAAATACACTACTGCAGTTACGTATCGCCATTACGAGAACCACAGCGAGAAAAATTAATTCAGTTTTTTCCTGATTATTTGACAATGTTATTATAATTTCCATTAATGATTAGTCTTTATTTCTAAATAAAACGAGTTATTTTTTTAAAATATTTAATATATATCTTTGAAGAAATTAGTTTGAAATTGAAATTGAAACTATTATAACAAACAGTGGAGGAAATAACAAAGTATGGACGAGTTAATTTAACTTACTAAAATAACTTGTTGGAATGAATAGGATAAGTCCAACAAGTGGAGAGAAATAGAAACAAGTTGCATTTATATTTATGTTAATTTGAATATTCATATAACACTTGAATGAATACGGTAGAGATATTTTAAAATTATACCGTGTACATGCATTTACATAAAATACATAAGAACCTCTGAAATATTAATTTATAAAACGTAAACCTATTGAGTAATTCCGCAAATAAGGGGCTATCTCAATTTTCAAAAATACATTTTTAGAATAATTTCTTAAATGTACAATTCAAAATTGTAAAAACAAAATTGTAGAGTCTCAATCAAATGATATCTATATAAACATTAAATAAATAATCAAATGATATCTGTATGAAACATTAAATAAATAATAAAATGATATCTATATAAAACATTAAATAAATAATCAAATTATATCTATATAAAACATTTAATAAATAATCAAATGATATGTATATAAAACATTATATAAATAATCAAATGATATCTATATGAAACATTAAATAAATAGTCAAATGATATCTATATAAAACATTAAATAAATAATCAAATGATATCTATATAAAACATTAAATAAATAATCAAAAGATATCCATATGAAACATTAAATTAAAAAAAATCATGGTATTCATTTATTCTTCTTCTTTAATTGTTATATGAATGTTTTGAAAAAGATAGTAAGTACAAAATATATGCTTTAATAAGATATACTAGTAATAGTATACCAAATTCAATTTCTGTGTCTTATCTTTTCTGAAAAAATCGGCTGAGAATATAGAAAAACGAAAATATATTGCCTAATATAACTTTCATAAGCGTAAAAATGTGGTGCATATTTCCAAATTTATGAAATCTAGAATCATCGTTAGTTTTCCTACAACCTTTGTTTGGGCTCCTAGAAATCTTTATTTTTTCATTATTTCAGCTGCAGTAATTGCGATTAGTATGCCAGCGGTGGGGGATTAGTATGCGAGCGGTGGGGGAGCGCTTATATTTTTGCTTATTTTTTAGTATATCTTTGAAGATATTATAAAAAATTACGAAATATTCTTCAAACCCTTGTAACTAGCCTATTAAATCGAATCTTCATACTATGTGATTAAGAAAAAATTCGAATTTTTAATTTATCCTCCTCTCCCCAGAAATTTCCATATAATATTTTTGAGAGTAAGTTATTGAAATACATACGTGCAGGTTAATATGCTTTTAACGACTACTTAAACTGCTTCGATTTACAAAATTCTTATTAAAAAAAATAATACGCGAGCTCACTTAAACCCAACAAATCAGGAGTTTAATCTTTTTTAAAAGTTGTGTAAAGAGGGATTGGACTAAAGGAAAAAAATTACATTATTTTATCCTTATCTATAATTGAATTTTTGAAAAATTCTATTATTTTCTGTTAACCAGGACTTAAATAAAACAATTACATAAATGTTTCTTAGTTTTTTGTTTCTTCTGGCAAAAACGAGCAGGTCTTGATAATTAATAACGTCACTTTGGAAAAAGGAAAAATAGTCTTTCATTTGTTTGAAAGCTAAATTGATACTTTTCAGTATCTCATGGGATCGCAAATTTCATTTAAAACATTTATGCTTCGGTGTTATGAAGTAACGATTCAAATTTTAACGTTATCATGTTTAGAAATTATATTTTTGTTATATATCATATTCGGGGCTAAAAATTTGTAGCGCAATATTATTAACACTATCATCACATTACAGGAATTTTATCAAACAGAGAAAGTATTAAAATTTCCTTCATCAAAAACTCATAATTTCCTATCAAATATGATTCAAGTTACGCTCTAAGTAATAATTTGGCGAGTATAAGAGTAGTTTATGAACAATTTAAAACGGAAGAAAAAAAATTATTAGTTGTATCTTCAACGATAAAGTAGATTTATGGAATTTCTAAATAGCTAAATAGTATATATATATTAATTTTTCTGATTTCCATAGTATCAAATTCGATACGGTAATAATTAACCCTAGAACCCTCCTCCTACTGAAAAATACCTAAGTTATACCCTAGGGTACAAATGATTTTATTAAATGCATTTTTCATAAAAGTTAAACCTGTATTACATGTATATAATATATATATATATATATAGGTATGTATATATATATATATATATATATATAGGTGTATATATATATATATATATATATATATATATATATATATATATATATATGAGTTTGTCAGAAACTTAAATATTTTTATTGACATACACAATCTGAAGTAGTTTATACCAGTAATTCTGTCCAATAGTTCAAGTAAAAGAAATAAATGATGAACTGAATCTCAGAGTACAAGCTCAATTATATAGCATCAGGAAAGCTTTTACTTCTGTGACAGTCGTGTCTTTTACGAAAAAGGGCAAATTAATTTTGTAGAATCGTCATTATCCACGTTTTTTTCTTGCGGTTTATCCCTACTTGATTTGTATTCAGCACGTTGTTCAGATATCCCAGCATTCGTATGATCTACTATATTTTGCAATTTTGTTTCAGAGAAAAATAAGTTCAAACTCTCTACAGCACTACTAATTAATTTCACCTTTATTACGTGTAGGATTAAGTACAATATTTTTCCGAAGCATTCTAGATGAGCGAGAATGGAAAGTGTACTGTGCATATTTGTCGGTAGTTGTCTGTTTTTGGTATCCTTACCATATAAAACATCACTGCTGAAGATAATGTGGCTGATTAAGAAATTTGAACATCTTTAACTTCGTCATTGAAACTTTCAGAATTCTGCTTTTCCTTTCGTAAATCTGACTCATCTTCGAACTCATGGCTGACAAACGGATCTTCATCGTTGTTATTTTCCTTTAAAAGTATGGGACAAATTACAATTTGTGACAATTCGTGTGAATTAAAAGCCATTAAAAATAAATTACCAAAATGATGTTGAAATCAATCAGCGTAAAACAATAAGCGAACAAGAGGTAACAATTAACACAGTAAAATATTCTAGGCACATTTCAGCGACCATATATTAACCAAAATATACTCTAAATTATTAAGAGTATATAAACTAAATATTTATAGATATATTTGAAAAAAATTATTAAGTGAATAATTTTGAATAGTAACATCGACTATATAAACTTCAGTTGTTGGTATTCTGGGGTGCAAATGGACGCTACTCAGCCACCGCAACGTCTACACAGCCGCGCTGCTTGAGGCAGACTGACGTACAGGGGCACTCCTCACTCTCGGGTTCACTAGTTAGAATATACGGATACGTAAAATAATTACTAGCATATGTATAAACTTATAACCGATTAATTTTTTTATTTATACCTCAGCGTATATACAATCGTTGAAGTCATTGAGCATAGTAGATCCAAACTTTTTCTCATTTCAAACGATATATTCATGTACTTAAAAACATTTAATCAATTAAGTAGAAAATGAGAACTATTTAAGGACTGATTAGTATGTAAATGAATTTTTCTGCATATATTATATTTTGACAATACTACTATTGACACGAGTGGCAATTACTAACGCTTGAATTAAAACGCGATAATTTGGAAACGGCTTGGTAGATGATAGGTTTACAATGGAATGCCAGCAGAATAATCAGGAAGCGTAGTAATTACAAACTTCACCTTACTTTAAATAACATACATTTGGAACACTCGTTAAATCCCAACATAATGCAGCGGTCAATAAAACGTAATGAGTAGACTTGTTTACAGGGGGAATAAAAAATGAGGTACCATTTCGTTCCTGAAGCTCATGCGACGTAAAATTGAAAAAGTGAAATAAACAACGTGGCAAAATATATGCTTTCCGGCGAGTTACAGCTGGTTAAAAGCAAAGTTTAAGCTTTCCCTATTATTCTTCATGTAGTTAATATATATATTTAATGATAATTACAATACATGTGTGCACACACGTTTTAGATAATATACTATATATATTCAACAATACATTGTAACCCGTAAAACTTTTAGGTTTACTTTACTAACAACTTCTTTCCAAAATTTTAAAGTTTGTGTGAAAGTCTCCTTAAACTATGTCTTCGTAAGTTTACGTAAGCATAAATCTTCAAAAATCTCTTCAGATTTGTCGTGTACATGTTTGTATATAAAGTTCAGGAGACAATAGTAGTTACTAGCTATTTTAATCTGGTCCCATAAATATATTTAGCCAACATTCCAATTGTCGTGGATGTAATAATGTTGGATGTATGAAAGATCAATACACGAGTTTGTTACTTTTTATTAATAATATTTGTCTTATCGTTTGTGAAATTATTATATTATAAATGAAATAATTTATGGGAGTTAAATGTTTCCTAATTCAAAATTAAGAATAATATCAATTAAATGTATTGTGTTTATCATGGTACAAAAATTGATAAAAAATTAGAAGAATGTAAGTATATTTCAATCCATCACAATGTAAACTTAAAGTTACGGAAATGACATAATAGGTTTCTGAATAAGCTTTTAAGATCAATAT
Source organism: Druceiella hillmani (assembly GCA_039881145.1). Classification (NCBI taxonomy): domain Eukaryota; kingdom Metazoa; phylum Arthropoda; class Insecta; order Lepidoptera; family Hepialidae; genus Druceiella; species Druceiella hillmani. The sequence goes on from JAYKKI010000001.1 coordinate 27,873,075, forward strand.
TTGGGATAGAAAATAATAATTACATTAATATAAAAATATAATAAATGTTTTTTTAGGAATTTTTGTAAAAAAAATATAACAAATATGCACTGGCCAAATATTATAACATTCATAGTAGTGTTCAATAAGTATAGAGTACATATCACATTCCAAAATTTTTAATATAACAATTTCTTGAAAAATATGTATGTATATGTGTACTCCAGAATACAAGAGGCAAAAGCAAAATAGAATTGAGAGAGATTATTCCGTAATGTAATTATGTGGCAACATAGAAACAGGAAAGCCTATAACATGTGTCAGTAAATGATTTTGATAATGTTAAAATAATATTTGAAACATATAACTTGTGTAAAAATGTCCCGAATAAAATCACTGAAATATCTCTTGCCTGTACTATGAACATGTTATAAATTCACACACTTTGATATAGTGCGTACGTATCAGGGTAGAATACCCGTCCTAGGCGTTCTAACTTCTATTAATATTTATTTTTATGTACCGTGGAGTGAGGGGATGACTACGGTTTGTAGTAAAGGGCAATATTTGAGAACAATTGCCAACAAAACGCCATTTTCGCTTTGAGCAATGTGTAGTACATCTGTATGGTAAACAGCCACACGACGCAGCTTCGAGGGAAACGGTCCTATAGCACGTAAAATCGTTTGTTTTCTGTACACGTGTTAAAGCTGTAATAATAGAAGAAATAAAGAAGCGAATAATGTTTTAGATATCATGTACGTAGGAATGTAGATAAAATTTGGAGTGATATTTGAGCTTTTAACTCGTCAACATTTCCTATTAATTGAGCTTAATTATTGCATGATTTGCATATATAAAATGAAACAGAGAAAAAGACAATGTATTAAGTAAGAAAAGATAAAGTGACAGGTTAAATAAAAGTATTGCATTTCTTTTCTCATCACATCGACGAAATCTTGCAGGAAGAAAAACTGTTTTTGTTACGTTATAAAGTTTATATAATAGGTGATGCAGTCAACACTTGTGAATAATTGCAAGTTATAAAATAGTGTTTACAACTCTTGTATATAGCGTAATTTGTGAAAGAGTCATTGATCGTGTGACAAATGAACTTTAGGATACTTTTAAAGTTAAAGTAACTTGTAACCATTAAAAGTATTAAAGTTAAAAATGAAGAAAAGACGGACAAAATTAGATGAATATATTTCGAATTCTGGACATTTATAACGAATTAAACTTCAAAATTTGTAAAACGTGAGCACTTGTTGAAGTAACGAATAATATGTATAAGCAAAAAGAGACGAATACTTCTAAAATTTTTTAAGCATGGATGTTATAACATGGAAATAATGAATTAAAATATATTACATATGTTGTGTATATGGCAACTCCCAGTTATTTAATATATTGTAATAATTATATATTATCAAAACAATGCGTTAATTTGTCATTAAAACGCATTCTCAAAATTTTTGATTTTATGTACGTGACTGTTTCTCCTTAAATAACACTTAAGTATTAAAAATTAACCATAAGTGAACCAACTGCCAGTTGCAGAAATTATATTTTTCGCCTCTTCGTATTCATTCCTGCTAATTTTTCTCTTTAAAAGTATTTTACAGATTTAGCTTGCAAATAAAAATGGACACTAATGATTTACTTTCCGTCTCCTTTCCTCCAATTGAACTTTTACTCCACGAAGAAAAAATATGTATAACCTTGCACAATGTAAATTTTAATTTTAATTTTGTACTTATTCTCATTAATTTTGTACTTATTCAAAGCATATAGAAGTTTTATTTATCCTTTGTACGTTCTATAGACAGTTTACACAATAACAATTTATAATGCGTGCTACATTTTCCGATTGACAATAATTAGGTAATGTCAATTTTGTCTGTTTTTTTGCACGGGTCTTCTACCAATTAAACCTTTCCTCATCTACAAATTTTCTTTCTCTGCTGTGCATTCTATCATCACTTGCATAGCCGATGCATGCGTGTGCATCTCGATTATTCTGACCTGACTTATGTGATCCTTTAGAGATGTTTTCTTGTAGTTCTTATTCAGTATAATACTGAATTTTTTTAAAAATGATTTTTTTTTAAAGAGTAATTTATATTGACAATGAATAATTTTGTTTCGAATATGGTGAATACAACTTCTTTTCAATATCTTAGGTTAACTGCTTAATTGTTGACTTGGATTAATATTCTTAAGTATTTTGGTTGGAAATATATTCTTTAAATAGTAATTATGACATGCAATTAGTTAATTAAATTATTCAAATTGTTTAGTTGAATTACCTGTGGTTATTAAAAAGCATGTCCACGTGTCCACGTGTCGAATTAGGCTTTCATTATTCTATTTCGTGATCGCATAATGTATTTTATACCATTAGGAAACATATCTACGTTTTTTTATAAATAAAAAATTACGAAACCTAAAGTAATTTTTGCGTGAAAATATTTTAATATCTTAAGCTATTTAATTACCAGTTTGGATGATTCTATTTGATACCTTTTTTCATTTTTATTCGCAGTATTTCTATGTTAATTATGTAGTAAATATAGAATTTATTTATAATATTTTGGGAGACGAAATTTTTTCAATGTGTCGCACCATGTTAGATAATCAATGTGGTTATATTATAGCAATTATATTATTACGCTGACGTACGCGTAAAAATAGCACAAACACCATTCGGATAAATTAGTCCTAACAAAAAAAATATCTAAATAATCTAAAACCTTGTTTGTCAATTCAAATGTATTATAATCACCGACTAGAGGAGTCAGCGTTTATATTAATATGTATCAAGTTATACTATTGGTTTGTTCTTGGCATTAAAATGACAATATATGCGCAAATCATTTAAAATTCACTGACCTGAAGATTTCTACATGAGGTTGATTTCTGCACTCCCACGAATTCCTCGGAAATGAGAGCCGGGAACATCCAAGGTCCTAGTTTTCAAACAGGATGTTGCGTCGATCAGGATAACTTTTCCAATTGTATTCGAACTCAAAAATGAAGTATTCGTTAACACGAGCAAGTTTTTGAATTATACAAGACGAATTGAATTAATTTCAAATTTGAATTAATTGCACTTTAGTTATTAAACTTCTTGATGCATTAAAATTTACGAAATCTTCGTAAATGAAATTACATAGATAGGCAATTCACCAGCAAAGCTTATTTAATTATAAACTGTGGTTACCAAATACAAATCTGATTCAACTTTTATTTAGTCGGATTACTTTTATCATCACGACTTGTTTCAACAGAAACTCAAAGAAGTCCAGCTACTCTTATATAAGTATCTAAAACGTTTTTAGCTTTTTTTTCTGACTCTTGTAAAAGTATCTAGCTCGTTTCTGGCTGTTTTTAAAAATAAAAGTCAGAAAAATTTCTAAAGAAAAATTGAACATTTTAGACTAATTTGAATCCATTCCTAATTTTACTTTTCACTTTCAGAATAATACTGCATGGCTGTAGTAACACATTTTAAAATATGTAGTAACACATTTTAAAATGTAGGTTGCCAGCACCATCTTTGCCCTATTGTGGATCGTCAAAAATGTTAAATGATTGACGCTAATGTCATTGTAATAAGTTTATTTTTGTAAGCATAAACCAACGATAATTTCTGGCGCTGATTAATTAGTTTTAAAGAAAATTAATAATAACAACTATTTTTGAGATATATATTCATCAACAATTATAACTTATTTATTGTCCAAAAAACACGTATAAATAAAACTATGACATATTTTTGTAAATAAAGAGTAATACGTACTTTTGATGGGTTCACATATATTATGACTTTTTTTTTAAATCAGTTTTCCACGCTTGATTCGATAAAACTTGATTGGTTTTGAAGATATTGAGAATCGATGTCATTTTTTCAAAACTAATAATTAATCTTTTTCAATATTAATTAATTTAAGACAACAAGGTACCAAATTTCGAACAAAAAGAAATAATGTACAAATAAAAGAGTGTTTTTTAATATTTACAGTCAAAAAGAAAAGAAAACCAAGATGGTGAAGCCAAAAATATTACTTGATACCCAGCTCTATTCTAGCGCTTTATTAAAACTACTTTACACGTATGAAGTCGCGGGTATCCGCCGTGTACGTTACTTTATGTCCTCAGAATAATGAGTACTCCAGAAGGCAAGAATACGCGCGACAGTGTGTCCAAATAAACTACGCATAAAATGCGTAATATCAAAACCCGGCTGTCAGTGCAATTTAAGACACAGCTCTGAATAGTCGTGGGTTTGTATGTGACGCAAATGTGACATATATTCTTTTTTGCCGTCCTTAATTTCCTGAAAATGCGAACGGATATTATTTGAGATAAGTAAAAATTTCATCACGTCATTGAATGTTAATTAATATGAAACAATTTTCTTCCCATTTTTAATTTTTTTAGTACGGGACCGATTATTTTAATTTTTTTTTACTTTTTAATCTCTCTTTTTACTTTAAGACATTATGCTAATTGTTTTATTTTTATGTTAACTAGAAAAAACATTTGCAAAGTGCCAACGCAATTTTGTAGATTAATATGTAGACACACTGGTATGCACGCACGTAAACGCACACACGCACATATTTAAGGACAATATATTTTAATACTGTAATTAATAAAATGGTAAAATGTGACATTGTTTAATAATATTAATCTAAATTCTTCGGCTATTGGTTGTAGTAGGAAATTTTAGAAATTTAACATGGGTTCCATAATAATACCTAATATAAGCCAAACAATGCACCGCATAAATCGATACAGGATAACGATAGCTGACAGCACTGAGCTATTCGACTACTTTAAGTGATTATAATAGTTTAGGACTTTCTGATAATTATCTTAGATGATAATTATTTAAGAGAATCTTTGGGCTACGGTGCATCGGGTAAGATTTACTTATATTTGAATTCATTCGGCGGTGCAGTGGATGCGCTGTGATAGTGCAGAAGTTGCGTTACTTCTGTTGGCTCGCTGACTTAGCCACCCAGCAGCATACTATTAACATTAATGTCAGAATGCGTAGTATATTATATTCAATTTAGAATTAAAATAATAATATATTTGTTTACATTTAAAATAAGTTCATTATCACGTTGAACCCTTTAAGCGTATATTTAGTTTCCTTAACAGATTATTCCATATACTCCGTAATATAATTTACCTCTCTTTTTACCTCGCAATTTACATCGCAAGAGTTGAAAAGTAAAATCTTTGTTTTCTCTTAGGCATTTAACCCAAAAAAGGTTACATGCAGCTGAGTGCAGTAACGCCTCAAGAGTTGCAGTTGAAGCGATAAGTAAACGACATAACCAAAATTTGAGAAGCAATATAACCTTTTTCACTTTTTGGCTGCGAAACCCCAATAACAGAAACTTTATAATAATAAAAATTGTCCTTAAGTTTACGTAAGTAAAGATCTAAAAAATTACTCACAACATCACATAATTAATTCAAAATCAACCTGCATATGTGTACATGTACTGACTTTATGAGAAAATAGTTGTTTCCAGTTGTTGTTGTTTTGTCTCATAAATATTTTACCCAACATTACAATTATCGTTTTTTCTTAGGAAACAAATTTATAATGAATATGGTAATATAGATAAAGTAATTATACGAGATACGTATTATGCACTTATCGCATATATATATATATATATATATATATATATATATATATATATATATATATATGTATATGTATATATATATATATATATATATATATATATATTTATATGTATATGTAATATCTAAAATAGTTAATATAACAAAATATGTTTAGGTATGGTCCGTAACAGAAGGGAGAAAAGTAAAATACAATTTAGAAAGATTATGACGTAATGTAATTAAGTGACAAAACAAAAATAGAAAAGTCCATTACAACATGTGTCAAGAAAATTTTTTAACATATACTGAAATAATATTTCACACAGACGAAATATACAGAAATATTCGAAATAAGATTGCTGAAATATTTCTCGCCTACATTAGAAGCACTGTCAAAATTTACACACTTCGATATTGTGTTTATGTATTAAGGTGGAACGCCTGTCATGGGCGTTCTATATTTATTCTTATGAATATGTGAGCCACCGAATGAGGCAACGACTGCTGATCCGTTGTATAGGGTAATATTCGAGAACAATTGCCTACAAAGTGCCATTTTTGCTTTGAGCAATGTGTAGTGCATCATAGACGGCGTAGTTTTGAGGGAAACGGTCTTATCGCATGTGAAATCGTTCGTTTTATGTACACGTGTCAAAGGTGAAACGTCAGAAGAGAGAAAGAAATGGATGATGTTTTAGATGTCAAGTGTGTAAGAATGTGGGTCATATTTAAAGTGATATTTCAGTTTGTAGATTGTTAAATCCTCGAGCCCTAAATTTTGGAGAATTTCCAAATATAATATGATGTGGAAGTAATCATATTTGATCAAGAAATCTTGTTTTGTAATTTTTTTTCCAAAACTTTGCAACGATTCCGTCAACAATATATTCCGTTAAATTTTTAATTTCTGTGTTAATTTAGAAGGCTACAAAAATTCTAAATATATCTTTTTACATTTTTTGACATCGTCCGTTTCCCATAGTGACAGAAAATTTGGCTTTTCGACCAATATCGTCATTCATCATAAAAGGCTAATTAAAATCTTCGTTTTCTTGGCGCTGCAAAGAAAACGAATAGGGAGAAAAACGAGTTTTCCAAATCACTATTATAATTAAGCTAGTAAGTTTTAAAATCAAATTTTGATTAAATGAATACTTTGAAATAATTAGAAGTTACAAAATTCCTATCACCATTTTTTGGAATTGTATTTTAGGTTTTGTTCGAGAGAAAATCGAACTTAGACTTATTCTAAAGTTAAAATAACTTATAAACTAGTATTAAAGTTACGAAAGAAAAAAACGAATAAAGTAATTTACTGTTTTAAGCTTTTATAATGAATAAACGGTACATTTTATATAAAGTAAGCACTTGTCAATAAAATATTTAATAACACGTGTAGCATTGGTAAAAATAAAGACTACTTCTTAAATACAAACATTACAACTGTGGATATAATAGTCAGGACATAAAGTATCAAAATAGGTGATATTAAACAAATGGTATTTGTTAATTTTTAAAAACTTTTTAATAATTATTTTTCAACAAAAACAATACGTTAATTGGACATTTAAAGTAAGAAAAATAAATCACAAGTCAATAAACTTCCAGTCGAAGAAATTATTTTCTTAGATTATCGATTTTTTAGTTTTTCGTCTTATAATATTTATTTGTACATATTTTTCTTATTGAAAATATTTCATAGGTGTAGTTTAGTGAATAGAAATTGAAATGAAAATACAAATTTGTCCTGTAACTCGGCTTGTAGCCCGTAAAATACAATATTGTATAGCTTTACCCATTGAAGTGTACAGAGCAATTTAAAATGTTACAGGATAATTAGTCAATTTGTTGTACTTATTTTCAGTAGTAGCAGAGAGTATGGAAGTTTCATTCACCTTTTAGACGTTCTATAAAGAATTCCTGTAATACTTTTTTCATCCTACGAGACACATCTTTGCCTTGACAATAATCAAGCGATAGCAAATTTGCCTGTTTTTTACGCGAGAAAAGTTGTGCTAATTAAATATTTCCCGATCTTCAAAATTTATTTTTTGGATCACACGTTAGGGTGCCTTCGAGTTTTAAGCATAGTGACAATATTGTAGTTGTAACTTACCAATATAAATGTATCATTAAATTAAAAATACATATCAAGAACGAAATAAGTACTGTCATCTAATGGGAAACTATGAAGCCTATCTGATAATTGTTTATAGACATCGGTGCCGCTGCAACTTAAGTATGAATTAAACGGAGTTATTTTTTAGCTTCACGTTATATATGTTGTCGTTGCTAATTGAAATTTGGCGATCGAGTTTTCATCGCCATTCCTATCTCTACTGATTATCACACGCACGTATTTCGTCCCATGATATTACATTATGATAATTTCATTCTTCAAAATAAAATCATGGAGCCTTTTCGTTGAAAAATTTATTTGACGGAATTTATAAATCTTATCTAGTTTATGATTCTCTTCTTTGACTTTAATACTTACATCATAGTAAATTTCCTTATTATAATGTACCGTAACGAACAATTATTTGTACGCCTTACGTAGAAATAAATGTCCCTCAATATATTAATTTCCTATTATGGCCCCAGACTAGTGGTCCATATTTATTTTCTAACTTTTTTATCTATTCGCTCGCGAAATTTAACCATTTATACTTTTTTCACCGTTTTTAATTCTTTTTTAAATAAGTAGCACTAAAATGTAGCAATAATCTTGATTAATTTTAATAATTGTTTGGACATATTGATCGAGCATCTAGTGTAAGAGAACTTTCATAAAAATTCGTAAAGAGAATGTGCGTGAAGGTGCACACAGGGCCTCTTTGCCACGTTATTATATTTATAGATTTTAATTGATGTTATTTATAATAAAAAAGATCGTTTTTATAATCATGGTATGTATAGTAAGAAATTAGTGATATAATTCATATATATCACCGAATAGTACAAACATATAACATGTAGTAAAACTTATATATAGGTTGATAAAGAAGAGAATAGGTTCCAAATGGCAAAACAAATGTCGATCAAGAAGAATATATGTGGTATGAATGCCGTCTTGGCGGGCAGATGAAAAGCGTTTTGATGCAGGTAAATAAAAGTGCAACCCAGAGTCTTTGTACCCATCGTACGATATCCAACTCGAGTCTACGTAGCCTACGTAGCTTATATGTGTCTACGCTTACAAACTTATTTGCTTTCTGTTTTGTTTGCGGAAGTTAAGGAATATTTATCCGTTTTATTTTAACTTTATTTTTTCTTTCTTATCCTTCATCGTTAGGCGCAAATTTATAAGGTAAATAGAGAATTTGGGCAAATATAAGCCATTGTGTCATGCTGTGTCGGGATTGATTCGAAAAGTTTGGAGAATTTCAGCTTAATTAGAATAAACTTGCAAAAGAGTCGTAGTTTTTAATAATATATTTGATATATTTACTCTTACAAATATATTTTTATGCTTATTTACCATATTTGTACGTACGTAGGTTACGCGCTTGAGACAAATATGTCTTAATTCAAACTTATATTTAACTATAATGACATTAATTACATAGATTACAAATTTGAACATTTTCTTAATCAGTTTCGTCACACAACATTTTTTTATTGTTATGTATTGTGGAACATTACACTATGTACATAACGAAGGTTAAATTGAAATTTTCATTCAAGGAACAATATGTTTCCCACACATCGTCTCAAAATCAAAGTTGCTCCGACTTTACTCTTATTTTCCTCATTGAAGTTTCTAATTTTATGTCAACCTCAAACGACAGTATGATTTCTGGTTATAAATAGCAAAAAAAAGGAAGTAAATTAGCATCCAATATTTGTGGAAATTCTCAGATTTAATTATTAAATTCGTGAGTAATTATGACTGTGTCATATTTCAATGATATCTTAATTTATGGACGTATTTACAAAATCCCGTTGCTCTATGATACTGAGTAAAATCGCTAATACATGCGTAGAGACGCCGCTTGTTGGCGTGCTACAAATTTATAGCCTAGATAATGCATATCTATATCGCTTATGTCATAGATAAAATAAAAATATACGTGTCTTAATTTGTTTTAAAACCAGTTTTGTTTAGTTTATGTCGTATTAAAATTACCTCGATAATATAATACAACATATTATATTTATTTATCTTTCAATAAACTATTTAATTCCTTATCAATATGCGATTCAACTTACGCTCTAAGCGATAAATCGTGAAATATGCAAGTAGTTCATGAACAGTAAAAAAAGTGAAGAGAAAAATTTATTTTTATATCTTAATGGATAAAATAGTTTAAGAGATTTCTGATGCTACTCAAGCATACTTGTTCATTTTTTTGCATCAATTCGTCTCGATAATAAAAAAATTGTACGAGTTAATAAATTCTTAAGTTATAAAGCGTAGTGTTTCGAAGTTTTACCTCATTCTAAGAGATATGCTTTCATAATTACGCCTTAATCAATGAAGCAGAAGTCGAGAGATATCATGGTGACTGAGTAGCATGCATACGTAATGTACTTCGATAATATCAAAATTGACACAAGTGGTAACTACACAAACGATTAAATTACAGTAAGCGAAATAGTTACAAACTTCACTTCAATTCAAGCAATGTAATAAAATGTTATGAGTAGACTTCTTTACCGAGTGAATAATAAATAAACATACGGCATTTTGTTCCTGAAGTCCACGCAACGTAACATTCAAAAAACGAAATAAACAACCCGACAAAATATATGCTTTCCGGTGAGTTACTGCTGGTTAAAAGCAAAGTTTGAGCTTTCCCTATTGTTCTTTACGTAGTTAATAATTGAGATCATATACATGTTGAATGATAATTAAAGTGCATGTGTTAACACACGTTTTATATGGGTATACTTTGAGACAGTGCGGCAAATGGCACATACTTTCTCGCCTAATTATTGATAAAATGAGACGAGATATAACATATTGCGAATATTATATAAACATAAATTATACTTAACAATTTTTTAGGTTACTGTACTTTAAAAGAAAAAAATGAAATCTTTATAAAATAACGCACGTGTCCGTTCTCAAGTCCGTCTATCCTCTTTTCGTCGGACACAGACATATTTCTCAGAAGCTGTTTAATGTAAAAACTTGAAAATTGGCACAGTTATAAATCATGTTAGCCAGCATATAACTAAGTAGTTGACAGCCAAAATATTTATATGGAAATTATAGAAGGGGCATAATGTACTCATATTCTTTACTGTACGCAATTTAGATTGATTAGCATATTTAATGATCTTTAGGATTCTGTAACCCAAAAGACAAAAAGAAATCTTTAAGAGATAATTCTCATATCATCTGTAAGTTCCCTTATATCCTTCTGTTCTTTTGTTACAGTTGTTTTTAGCAGAAAACACTCTACAAACTTTTCACATTATAATGGTTTCTAAATGTAGTTTTGAATTATGATGCTTCTGAGTTTTATTAAACCTTCTATTCAATTGATTATTTGTATTAATTATAATGGAAGTTTCTGTTTACCATTGAAATAAAATAAAATGTAATGGCGTGCAGTGTTAAGAGAGTCGAAGATATAAAAAATCTGATACTTTTAACAAAATAACTTTCCGTTATTAAATTATTAGGTAATTCTTTCGTTCGCAATCTATGACGATCGAACAATTAGATAATATTATATATCAAAAGAATTTTTAAATGTCAGTAGTTCATTTTAAGTCACAGACATCTATTACGAAAAGACTTGGAAAAATGGAATCGTTACTGATGATATTGAGGGATAATACTCTATCGTCAATCTGTGGTGCAGAGAAAGGTAACTTTAGGAAATGAAACGAATCAATGAAATCAAAATTCACATAAACATTTCGGGAATTAACCTTGAGAACGTAAAAAGTTCCGAAAGTCCGTTGATGTTTCTTTCGCTGACAAAATAGGAAGATGAATTATACTAAATTTATGTAATAGTAGATTAACGAACATGATATTATGCTTAAATATTAAAAATTATATTCATATTCAGAAAAGATAAAATTTTACAACAATAAGAACAGACAAATGTGATTTGGCTTCCATCTAAGAATTGGATGGCATAGTTAAATTGATAAAAACTGTAATGCCCATTTGCGAGAAGGGCTCGCATATAGCGGAGAGTTCCTACCATTATGTGACTATTACACTCTTTATTTATTTTTTAAGAAATAATAGAGTTAAAGAGTTCAATGAAATAAAGCGGTCTCTTACCGTCAATTAAAGAAATTGAAATAGAAAAAATTGTATTGTGGAAGACAGAAGTAGAAACATTGCCAGTTAAAAGAGATTAAATTTTTATTATTTAATTTTTATATTTTTTTATTTTTAAAATAACGACAGTTTATTCGAAAATGTAATTAAAGTTTTAAAGATTTTTAAAAGGACTAAAATAACCACTTTCAAAATGCTAAAAATATAGTATTTAAGCTTTATATATATATATATATATTTATATATATATATATATATATATATATATATTTATATATATATATATATATATATATATATATATATTTATATATATATATATATATATATATATATATATATATATACCAATACTATGCAATGCCAATTTAGCATAACTTTAATGGTTTCATTGATAATAGATCTGCTTCAGAGTTTAAAAGTAAGTAAAAGGAATTTTCACACTCCAACGAAAAGAGTACTCTTATAAAAATATAAAATTACATCATCGTTTCCTGTTTTTATTAAGCCGGATACGATGCAAATGTATAGATTAGAAGAGGAGATGCAACAATAATTTATTTTGTGTTTTTTTAACCGATCGGTATATAATCAGTTTCGTGAATAAGTACGCAAATGAAGTTTGAAGTGGGTGACAGAAAATCTGACGTTTTCTATTTGCATATTCAGATCATTTAGCAAGCATGCCACGTGTGGCTGTACATGGTATGACTGCTAATATCGAATGCGAGAATAGAAAGGAATATGAAAGGTCTACTAGACAATTATAACCAGATTGGTAATATCTTTGTTAGGTAGATATTTTAGTATAGATAGCAGAAAAGGTTATGAAAAAATTAAGGCTAATTAAAGTTATGTTAAAAATTATATGTCATTTTCACATAATAATTTCTGCATGCTCACGCACACGCGCACGAATACACGCACGTACCCCTTTACGGACGCACGCAGGCCCATGCACAGCACTAATACAAATATGTTTTTGAGATACACATTGTTGAAAATTTTAATATTAAATTAGATATTCATTATCACTTACTTTGCTGTATAGTCTTAAAAACATGTCTATATGTAGAATGATTTCCATTATATGTATATATATATATACATACACACACGCACATAAATATATATGTATATATATATATATATATATATATATATATATATATATATATATAGCGCAGTGTTAGCCAATGAGACTTATTCTTTATAACTTATTAGGGTAAATATAAATTTTCCACATCAAACAATTTCTGAAACTATCGGGTGTGATAGAGAGATAGACACGTAAGTAGTCTTATAGATACATTGTTTTTATTCCTTAAATATGGAACCCTAAATAAGGATGGTATTTCGATCGTTTTAGAAATATATAAAGAAAAAATATTTTATTTAAATTTTTGCTATGGACAAACGTGCTCCTTATAATAGGCATTTATTATTATTAGGATAAAGAAACATTTTTCAAAGTAAAATAACGATATTTAGGAAAATCATACCAAGGTGTCAAAACACACAAAATTCCTTTTAAAACTTTAAATAAAGAATTAAAACGAAATGTATATAACTTGAATGTACCATTATATTATTTATGAAATTTCATCATTTTTATTTTTAACCGTTCAAGATACAATCTGCTCTGTAAATAAAAGAGAAACAGAGAACGCATTGAAAGTTTCCGGTGCAAAGACGGTGTTTAATTGTAATGGCATAATGGTGTTATCTTCCAGCTTGCACTTGAAATCTCAAAATGAAAAAAATGTTTCGCAAGCTAATTCAATAATTTTTTTTGTTCCAGGTATCATTTCCTATAACTTCTCTAATTACAGTCATATACTTCACGTATAGACTATACCCGAAGAATCTAGTCTAAACTTTACACCTAATTAAATTAACATCGTAAAGGTTTCAATTAGCTATGAGATTAAAGTACTATATTCAATATTACTAACTCATAATCCGAAAGAAAAGGTTCTTTCGGATTATGAGTGAATTTTATTTTAGTAACTAGATTATATAATAATTATATGTGCTCTATTAATTAATGATTTACAAATGGTTTATTATTTATTTCCTCCTTTAGTCGAACAAAGAACAGCACGATTGAATGTAGTGACATAAAAACGCTTTGAAACTAATTTATAAAAAATAGTTTCGAAATTTCTTTTAGATTTTTTGGTCGTAAGTAATTTCCTCAAGCAACAATCTGATGTCGTTAAAATGATTTTATTGTTTAATCTCAAAAATTCTTTGCTCAATTAACTAAAAATTCTTTGCTTAAGTGCCAAACTGAATTATTTATTGTTTTTGCTATGAACAAACGTGCTCTTTATGATGGGTCAATTATCCAACTGAAAAAAGTTCATAAAGAGGAAAATTACCAATCTGTATAAACGAATCTCTATACTATTTAAAAACTTAATTGAATTAACATGATAAAAATATGAGGATATTGAAGCTAAATTCGCAAATAAACTTTAATTACCACTACCAAAAACTTTAGACCATTATCAATTACACTATTAATTAGCGGTATGCTTTACTATTGTTCATTTCCAGAAAATTTTAATTTGTCCTTAGGGCTTCTTAGTTGAGATTTACTCTCCAATGAGAGCGAGTATCGGATAACTTACGTAAAGAACTGTATCCAGCCCATCATAAATTGTTATTACAAATTGTGTAACGTTAAATAAATTAGCCGCAATAATAGCGGATGTAAGTTTAAGTAGCCGGGAAACAAACGTGTAATATTAAAGTGTTTTTGAAAATGACTGCATGAATATTTTAGTTACATTTGCCCATCGGTCAATATAAATTAATTACTTAGCAAAGGAAGAGGTCAAAGTATTAAGATAAAGCTGCCAATACTCATTAGTATGAGCATTATCAACTCCCAGAGTGTCAAGGAACTTCCAAATATTTAAAGAAGTACATTTACGTATGGAAGTGGAGATGTAATACTTTTTAGCATTTCTACACATCTGTGTACATATAGATGATAAGGAATAGTCCTAAGCACTCTATATGTCTCCCATGTTGAAGGACTTGTGTCCGGTTTGTATTTGGGTTTTGGCTCAATCACGTTTAGCTATAACTTTATTAATGAAGTCATTATGCCATGGGGTTGCTTTTCTTTTTATTTTCACTCGTTTAAAGGGTGCGTGCTTATCAAACAGTATGTTTGTATTACCGGTAAAGAAAGAACACGAGTGATTAAAGCGTCTCGTAAAGAACATGAAATAGCTCCGTTCAAGAATGGAATCTTAGGCTTCAAATAAGGCTATGTTGACATGACGGAACTGTGTTATAGGTCTATATAATAATGCCAATATAGATTTATTGGATTTAAAAGTACAATATCGCTTAACGTCTTTATAAAACTTTTTTCCTCATATTTCTACTTGTACTTTTTCACTGTTCTTTACTGAAAACAGGATAAATACATTTGGTCTTTATTAATTTACTTATAGATGTCAAGATTTCTTTATGTACTTTGTTTTAGCGACTGCTGAATCTAGTCTCACTGTACGCATAACCGTTTATTGTTTTTGAGTCTTTCTTTCTAATTTTTCCTAGCGTCATTAAGTTATCTCACATTAGTAATTGTTTTCATTTTCATTTCCTTAAATGAAGTTACATTTTAAAGAAAACACTTTTTTATATCCTGTGACTGGAGTTTTCTTTAGTCAATTATCACATTTTTCTTTAATTTCTTTAAAAGGATTTGTCCTCCGATTTGACTTGTGCGTTGATATATTTTCTTAAATTTTATGATATATATATATATATCATAAAATTTATCTATGTTCTCTTCATATCTCCTTCGATTTTTCTATGTTCTCTTATTGCATTATAGTTATTAGATTATATGAATATTCTGCAATGTAAGCAGTATCACTGAATATGTTAGTGGTAGAAACTTATTTTTTATAAATTCGATAAATGGCTTAAAGCAATCTATTATAATGAGAGAATATTGTTATAATTTTTGAAACCAGCATAATAAAATAAAGTAATTTTTACTGTTCACCAGAGTTGAAAAGTAAAACTTAATCAAATTTATCTATATAAAACGATAATAAACTTCAAAGCTGCCGTTTTAGTTGGGATTGAATAACAAAGAAAATTATGAATTTTTTATATTAAGTTAGCTAATATGTTTTGAACAAAGCGTTCCCGACTTTTCTAGAAAGGTCAAAGTTTCGAGAATATTTTATTATAAAGTAAGTAAATAGGCCGAAATGTGATTGCTTAATCATAGTTAGCGACAAGCGTTATAATATAAATCAAAGAACAAGGATTTCATAATTTTTGGGTAAGACCGACGCCCTAACCAAAAATGATTTGTTCTTGGATTTGTTTCTAGTTGGATACTATCACCACACATTTATATAAATTATATTATCAAACGTTACCAATTTTATCTGCTACACTTTAAGAAAAGATATGTGCATTATATATTATTAATATTCTCGATCCAATGAGACTATATCCAGTAGTTTATGCGTATTGAGCAACAACCATCTAAACTTTTGCATTTATCATACAAATATTCCTCGTTTTAATAATAATTCGTAAACTAAGAACATAAGTTCTATTGAATGAAGAGATTAGTAATTGGTTATGAGAAGCAATTAATCACACTTGCAAACATCTGGGGTTTAGTCTAATGCAAACAGAAATTCCAATATCTAAACCCAAAATTAATACCATGAGAATGATGCTGGGCTGCAGTTGGAATATGAATTATATTTTTTATTAGGGTTTGCTTTCAGAAGGATGTACAATGAATGTAAAGATTTACAGTTTGCAGTTAGACTGGCTAAAAAACCAAATAGTCAGCACGAACAGTGATATTATTTCATTATAATAATGCCAGACTGTATATTTCAAATTGTATTTTTAAAAAATATATGATTTGTTGAATTTTACCTCATTTACCCCCGATATTACGTCATCTGATTATTATTGTTTAGAGTTCCAAGCAAAGCTTTTAACGATAAAATGACAACTCAGGGGCACCTTAAAAAAGTTTTTCGATGTTTTTTCATATACGTTGCCAATATTGTGGCATTTTGATGAATAATAATAAATCATGATTGGAAAGGGAAAAAAATATCGGCCACTTCTAAGTATTAATGAAATTTTGTTTAAATATTTTCAGCATTCGGATATTACATTAAAATCGGCTCAGCAGATTTGAAAATCATTCTGTATTGTCAGTTAAAAAAGAATGTTTGTGCATAAAAAAGAATTAATAAATTTAAACGTTCACTTTGCACGTGGAATAATTAATAAAATTTTAATGTAAAATTAAATGCTTTTTAATAGCATAGTAACATTACTCGAACTCAGGTTAACAATTTTATGTGTCTCTTGCTTGGAAGAGACTATATTAACGAGAACAACGGTTGTAATAGACGGATGTACGGACAGGTAAGTGATCTTTTAAAGATTCTGCTTTTATCTCCTTTTAAGGTTCTGAATCCTAAGGATTAAATAGATTGTACATTAAACTTTTTTATATGATATATATGTATGTATATATATATATATATATATATATATATATATATATATATATAATTTCACTTTATCTTGTATGCTGTGTTCCTCGTTTAAAAGAAACAAATAGAATACTAAGAAACTAACCACATTTATCCAAAATAATTGGCACTATATTCTATGACGAAAGAAAAAAAAATATTCGTGGGGAATTAACGCCATCTGATACTAATTTGATAACTTTACTTTTGGAGGTGTGCAGTAATTGTATTTGTTCTCATTAACGTGTAAGCCCATGAAGTGGGGTTTCCATCAGAGAGTGCCCTCAAAATTTATATCGTACCTATTTTATATCGTATTTTATTCGAAAGTAAATATACAGTAGAGTGCGATTGAATCTTTAAATAACAACCCATTTGCACTGAATTTATTTGCAAAGTTGTTTTAAGTTCCTAACTTGAATCTTAAAAATTGCCGCTAATTATTTTTTTATGTACATGGTATTGTACGGACTAATGTATATATTTTGTAGTATTAATTTTACTTTATTTTCTGGAAATATGCCAAATATTTTAAAGGGATAACATGAAGCCACGAATATCAGGTAAAACTATAAATTTGAACATACAGAAGATTCCGGGTGCTGTAAGGTTAAGGTCCTTTACTAGCTCTAACAGTGTTTAAGTTTCGTTCAGTATCCACGGAGAACGTTATTTTTGGAGTTTTTCGAAATGTATCTCACAGTTTGTTACATTGTTTTTTGAAGTTACAAAACGATGTTTTATTTAGAAAATAGTTCAGCCTACAAGTGTCAAAAGCAAATATATCTAATTATAATATTTATAGATTTGCTAAAATCTTTGCGCACATATTTACTGAACGCTTTTAAAATATTTGTAAGTCCAAACACTGTGAAAAGGAATATTTTTGAATTCGACATTTTATGTATTTTTGGATTTTACTTCACACTATTTTTCAATATGAATAAAATTGTAAAATTATAAATTTACGATTGTTGTTTAAATTTTTGTAACATATTCATAAACAACATATTCTAAAATATTATTTTTGGAAAAAACTTGAATTATAACTTTTAAAATTTATTTTTAATAAATTTTGACACATTAAATTTATAATTTCAATGAAAAATATTAAGTGTTTTTGAAATAGCGTTAATTTTAAAAATGTAACCTTTTTACCATATGGTCTTAATAACTCAATATTATGAGGATTACGGAAGTTCATCTGATATCATTTCATGACGCGGTTTTTAAATTTTGTCGAGCTAATTGCACTCGATACAATACTCATAAGTAATATTCTGTTATACGTCCAATTCATTGTATTTTAATGAAAGTCTAGGAAAAACAGAAAATAAAAATTGTACTTAGACATGCGGGTGACCTGATTATAGGATTACTAATATAGCATTTTTACCATCATCTCTGTCATAATCACCGTCACTATCGTTACTCGATATCACATCTTACATGGAACATTCAACATTATTTTTAAATTGATATGTTAGCTGGCCAGAAAATGGAAATATAATTGACCATTGAAAAATGTTATTATATATGTGGGCGATCTGATTTTCTGTGGTTAATCTTACTTTGTTACAAACATATGATTTCAAAATAGTAGGATAACTGTGCAATTTCCGAGAACCAAACGAAACATGATTAAACGAACACGGAAAATTTATTTTATAAATATGAAATATTTTCGATTATTTTTGTCTTTATTAATTTTTCATATTATCTATTATGTATTTCATATTATATATGGAAGCGTTGATCTAATGACATATGAGTAGTTCGGAATATTTTAAAATTTGTTGGCTTTCTAATTTACCTATGACGGTGACCCAACGCTATGGGCTTTTAGATTAGATGTGTGACATAGAGCTAAGAAATGCATTTAGAATGGTATCAAGGAGATTTCCATACATTATAATCTCATTTAAGTTACAGCTTCGGCCACAATGTTACGAATTTACGTTTAGCTCGCTCTATAGTGTATAATTTTTCACGCTGAATTTCAGTGCTGGCTTTCGTCTTGATATCTCGCACGTAATAGATGATAGTAACTTCCACATTTTCTTAGGCAAAAACGCGTACATTTTCTCACGCAGAAACGCAAACTTTAACTACGGTAAGTAAAGATATACAAAATATACTCTTAAACTACCTAACTTCACTCTAAAACCGTCCAAGTTCCGTCCTGTACCTCTTGAAGTGAAATTACTTTATTTATCATAAATTGTTACCAATATTATGGCGAATTTCTTAAAAACACGACGTTATATTTTCTTATAAACTTTTAGTACGCTTACAGAAATTCTATGTTTTATATAATTTTAGGTTCTATTTATTCGGAAATAAGAGGGGTGTTCACATATTTCCAGCATATTTATATTTTTAAGACCCACATATCTTGGCCTTTCAAACAATACCTCATACTGTTTGCGGATAACATATTTTTAGATTATTTTCTTTGCCTGTCTCCCCCACCACAATTTCCACGGAAATATTTTGAGTATTAGCTGTTGAAAATGTGAAGTTTCGAGGTCAAGAATTTCCGTTTTTCCTTTTGCGATACGAAACACTAATTATTACAACTGATATATTTTGTACATACATACACGCATATGTATATATATATATATATATATATATATATATATATACATATATATATATATATATATATATAATATTACTTTGATGCGTTTAAAAAAAAGTGGATTGTTTTCCGCGCGACACGCGAACCGTGTCACACTTCCGAAATCGAACGACAAATGCATTTAAAAACAGTTTAAGAAAAAAAAACACAAAGATAATTTCATTTATATTAAAACTGGAAACCATGATCCCAATATTTTTTTCCCTGTACTAGTAGTCCAGGTACTTTATCATAAACTTTGAATAAGACATCAAGAATACTGGGCCTGCTACCACTCCTGATATATATTCGCTTTATATTCGCCCCTCGCCTTGTTCCTACACCCTTCCTACGTGGGTACGCCATTCCTAATGACCTCGTTAATGGCGTGCCCTTTGAATATAACTTTTTGATTTCTCTCAACATCGTCACAGCCCGCGATATGGTGATAGAGTGGGCGGGGCAGAAAAAATATCAGCCTTTCATTAGATTGTATGCTAATTATTTTCTCTTTCTTGTGCTTTCTTACTTACGAGATTCATGAATTAAATTTGATGCCATCTAGAGGTTTTTATTCCTTACAGAAGTGTTATTCTTTTAATGCTTTAATTGATATTGTTTAGTTTTTTTTTCATTTTTAAAAGAAAAAAATATACGTAAATATACATTTTTGAAAGAAAAAAATATACGTGCATTTGTCTTCCAAAAGTTAGTTAACGATATCACCATTAATATAATATAAAAATTAAAATAACAAGCGTAAAGTGTTTCAAGCTGGGATTGCATTAATCACCATGAACTTGTAATACAGTGCCTAAAGCTGTCAGTGACATTTCAAAACAATAGTAAATCGTTAAAGAGTTTGTTTAAATATGTGTCAATAACTTTATGGTTAGGTAGGTACACAAGGAATTCGTATTACTTCCATATAATCAACAGGGTCATATATTGTCTGCAGTTTTATACCCATGTTTATGTTACAAAGTTTGTGGTAACATTTCAAATGAGAAATGCAATTAATACAAAAAAAAACAAAAATGTAAATTAAATGATAAAACAATGGCTCATCTCTCCTTGATATAAAATGCGGGTGACTTTTTTTCACCTGCGATTTACATTAAGTGGTTCGTGTAATGGATTGGACAAGTTTTTCAAAACCAAAATGAAATTGGATTTAACGTCTTAATTTTAGCTTCCTTCATAAAATATTAATCTTTCAAATGATCTATAATGTGCCGCATCGCCTCTAATTTTTCAAATGTGAGTATAAACAATTTACAGAAAAATTGTATGCGTAAACATTTGATTGGAATTTTCATTCCAAATAATCTGTATTAATTTAGTTCAAATCAACAAATTCAAAAGATGAATTGACGGTTCCAAAGAAGAAAAACAGCTATGTACAGGAACATGAATGTTCAGTAGAGTAATATTAAGGAAAACTCTAATAATTTCCAAAATAATAAAGCTATCTTTTTCTATTTTACAATTTTTCTAAATGCACTATGTATCTTTTCCTATTTTGTACAAAAAATGAGCTAAATGATTCATTTGCCATATATCCGCTTCTGCTTGGGAATTTCCAATTAAAAAATAATAAATAATTTAATACATAAAAACAGATATTTCTACTTATTTTTATGCTATACAGTTATTGGCGTTACTAAATAAACCACCAAGACACCAAAACGTTGTAGGAGTCTCAAATTATTTTGAATTTTAAAAGTTTTATTGCAGATGTACTATGACGCCCAGGATTTGAGGAGTCGAATAATATTTAGAAATTAAAGGATATTTTTTAATCATCATAATCATGTAATATTATATCATTTTCATCAAGTGAAATCAAGGTTAAGACTTGGCCATTTATCATAAAAAATAAAGCAATAAAAGCATGACTGAAAAAAAATTATAAAACTTGGAACGAATATCTTGAATAACAATTAAAGTAACTATTTCTTCCAATTAGTAAAGATTAAAACATAAGATAAGATTATTGTCTTATGTTTTAATCTTTATTAAATATGCTATAATCGTAAAAAAGGGATTGAGTGATAATTTTAATAGGTACACAAAACCTATGGGTTTTTTCTATAACAACAAACTAACTTTTTGATCGAAATTAAATAAACAAAAGTGGTAAGTATAGTTATTTTTCTACATCAATAGTCACAAATTTATAATTATCAAATAAAATTAACGCAATATTTTAATTAACGAGCTACACTGATTCATTTGTGTTTAATTTATTGGTTATTCTTATAAGTTTTTGGTAATTAGCTTATTAATTATCGTAAAGTCTACTTTTATTTTGTCGATATTACATAAATCAGTCTTCTCTAGAAAACGTCACTTTTATCGCGGTGTTCTTTATATTTTTTATTATTTTAAATCTAGTCTTTGTATTTAGTTGATACAATTGGTGGGTTATCGGTGTAAGCGTTTTTAAGTGCAAAGTTACTTTGTCTTTTTTTGATATTTACTCGTCGACAGTAATCTATTGACATCGATTGAGCTTCATTTAAATGTAATCTATAACAAATAATATGGAGATTATTTCTATCTCTTTTTATTTCTTGAACTTGGCTCCATTTAATCCTTTCACTATTAGTTTTTGAGCCATGTGTATGGATTCATGTCTTATTTTAGTTCTAATATATCCTCTAAAGATACTTCAATTACTACATCTTAAGGCGTACATATCGTCTTCCTTTTAGAAGACCATCATTTAGGGTATTATCACCCTAAATGATGATCTTCTAAACGGATTTATGTTGAGTATGACTAAATCTAGGAACTTGTGGTATATTTGAACCTTAGGACACCTTGGACTAGTTATCGGTAGTAATTTGCTTTCTAGTAACACGCTTCCTATATTTTCATATAAACTGGTATTGATTTATTAAAATTCCCTGAACCCCAAAATGCGTCAAAATGCGTTACAGAATTTGTATGGTAACTTTTGTATGGCATTCGAATTTCCAATTTTTGCAAGCTGATTTTAGTATTTTATCTTTTTACTCCTTATTTCTTCTAGATGTTTTTAAACCATGATTAGTGTTTTTAACCAATAATTTCCTTTTAGTATCTAGTCAGTTATCTAGGATAAGAGTTACTGATTCTGATTTGTTAATTTAGGTCTGTAATAATGCTTCAGTTTAGAAAGTATCTAAGAGTTTGTTCTCTACTAAACATGCAGAAAGATATAGTTCTTCAGTGTGACGAACTGTTTATTTGAGAAAAATATTTCAAACCTAAATATTTGTATGGTCTAAGTATTCAATAATCTCTTTGAAAGTTGCGTCACCGATTAGTTGTGACTTGTCTATTTGCCATCTATTTGGCATTTGAGTTATTTCCAAATAAATTATAGCTGTCATTGTTTAAGTGCAGGAACTCTTCAGTTATTCCTGAGGAATTTGGCAACTGTACGGTAAATAAGAGATATTAGAATTTCCAATAAATAGATATTTTTTCAAACAAAAAATTCGTTAACATATGTAGTATACTTTTATGAATAGTGATTAACCAAAGAGGAGACGAACAAGTGACAGATGTTTTTTATACTTTGACTTTTAACACCAATCCATAAATCGCTTCCAATCAGGCATTATACAATAAAAATGTAACAAATAAACAAATTTTCCTTAGTCTTTTCCGCCGATATTTACATTATCTATATTATCTGACAAATCATCAGTTTTGTAAAAATCTCCTTATTTTCGTTTTTTGCCAAAATTAACCTAGTTTGTTTTGCCTTAGACGTCTTATGTAAAGTTGTAAAGATAATTTAAGTACGCGAGTTCAAACAAGCCACCAGACTCTCGGTGAAACGGGTAAGTAACTGATATATTTATTTAGAAAACACAAATTCACTGATCGTCTAACGTACACAGGGCCAAATGTACATATCCATGTGTACTTTGTCGTTTCATGTATGTTGTCTTTGAATACGAGAAGGTCTAAGTATTATTAGGAAAATATAGAAATTTATGAGAAAAAATATCCCATGGTAAAATAAATAATCCTGAGTTGAATTATGTAAAAAAAGCATTTCATAAAAATTTTGGTTGAGTTTTTATTCTGTGCTGCCGTAAGTTTTTAAATATTTACTCTGTTTTTACGTTAGCAGTTTTGTGTTATTGTATTTTAAAACGGAATGTAGTTAAGTCATGTAACACGGACCATACGGTCTGCGTGAAATATATTGTGATTGTACCATGAATCATCATCGAATTTTACCTTTTATATAACTCTTATCTTGGCTTTTTCATCCGCCTGCATTTTTGGAAATAAAAAATACTGTAATATGCTACATCCAATTATTGAACCTGATGCATTTTTCGTTTTTAATATTAGTCGCAAATAAAATATCTACTAGATCGATATTAATAGAGTTTTCCATATATTGAATTTGGCATCACATGATAACATTGTGAAGCCAAGAAATTTCTCGACAATATCGAAATATTCATATATACTGCATGTAGGAATTTAAATGGGAACGTGCGAAGTCCAGAATTATTGGCAGAGAAAATCAACTCTTCTACAACGGGACAATATGAAATAAAAATGAAGTCGGCATAGTCGTCGACCAAAATCTAAAGCAATGAATAATTAAGGTAGGAAGGAGAAGCGACAGAATTATGAATGTAAAAATAGCCCTGAACAATCATCCTTCCTTAAATATTATATCTGTCTACGCTCCATAAACGAGTTGCTCACAGGAAGAGTAAGGGGAGGATTTTCACGACATCATACAGTTTATATTTATGGAAGAAAAGAGAATTATTTACGAAAACCTGAATGGGTCGGATGTGCTGCACCTGATTATACACAAGAGTATGGTAACCTTGGATTTGGTACCATAAACGCCCGAAGAGAACTATCCTCGAAATGTCAGCTCAGTTCGATTTAGCTATCGTGAAAACTAACTTCGAAAAGAAAAGCAAGCATGTTATAACATATAAGAATGGCAGCTAAATCTGGCAAATGGATTATTTTCTGTGCAACAGAGTAATACTTAAATGCTTCAAAGATTGTAAGGTCATACCTTGGGAAGCTCTCACCACACAACACAGACTACTAGTAGCTTGCGTAAGATTCCCGTTTTGGTTCTCAAAATCGTAGCTTGACTCTAAACAACAATCACGTATAAAATGGTATAACATAAGCAAATCTGAAGGTGATATCTTTATTGAAGAGACAAAGAAGTTCCACAAAAACTCAGTTTCGAGTTCTGATAAGCTTGACTTTAATACTCCGTGGAATTCCACTAAGTACTAATGTCAGCTCCATTTTTTCTGTTTGAAAACAGCTAAGTTTAAGCATTTCTAAGGGAACATGAAAAAGTGACAAAATACTACATGGTGGAATGAAGAATTAAAAGTGACCCAGGGATGAAAAGAAAAAGTGGCAGGTTTTAGGATAGGATGCCGATAAACATGAATATAAAAAAGCAACAAAGTAGCAAAATCCTCTGTAGCAGTAGCAAGAGCGGAAAGCAGACTCTCGTTCTATGAGAGCTTAGAAGCGGCCCAATCAGAAAATGAGATATTTAAACTTCCAAAAAGACGTCAGAATCAGACAGAAGATGTAAAACGCAGCAAGTATATAAATGTATGTTTGGCAAACTATTAACTCGGAACGAGGATATAAATAAAAGGTGGCAACAAAACTACCAAGAACTACTGAATAAGGAGTTTCCGCATGAATCACTAAACCCAATCCCCCCAACGGAAGGCCTTATTGAAGAAATCACAGCATCGGAGGTGAGGAGAGCCTCATACAAAATGAAGAATTAGAAGGCAATTGGTCCTGACGAATACCAGTGGAGGTATTGAAAAGGGTTTGGAACCACAAGAGAGGTTTGGCATATAAACCTTTTCAATAAAATTATGACTAACGGAAAGGACCCAAAATGCGGAGGTTCAGCAGCATTTTCTATAATAACAAAAAGGGTGTGGAAAATTTCAGCATCTACCATGATTTTAAGCTGACGTCCCACACATTAAAAATTTAGGAAATTATTCTCATGAACCGACAAACAAAATTGTCAAAGTTACCTAAATCTTAACGCAATGTATTGCGACAGATGCAATACATTGCGTTAAGATTTTGATAATATTCTCTATTCTGAAAATATGGGTCGCGGAAGAAAAACCTATATATTGTATTTATCGTACTAGAAAAAGCTTTTGATCGCTTACCGAAGATCTGTTTGAGAAGTTTTGAGGTCACAATTAGTCCCGGAACATTACATATCCTTGATTAAAGATCTATACCAAGGAATAACCACAAGGGTTAGTAGCCCCCAGGCTAGACTGAGAAATTTGAAGTTAAGGTCGGAGTTCACCAAGGATCTCCAATTAGCCCGTTATTGTTTAGCCTAGTTACGAACTATATCACAGAAGATCTGCAAACAACTTCGCCTTAGACATTGCTGTATGCTGATGATATAGTTCTTATTGCTGAAACTCAAATATTTGTAGAAGAACAACTAAATGCATGGCAAAAAGTATTAGAAAGGCAAAGTCTTAGAGTGAACAGAGACAAAACTGAATACATGCGGTGTGATATGTCTGGAAGTAACACCAATGATAACTCATCAGTGATGATCGAAGAAACATCTCTGAAGAAGGTAAATCAGTTTAAGCATCTCGGTTCAGTCGTAGCTCCGAAATACAACAGTGAAAAAGATATCCAACCCAGAATAACAACTGCGCAGCTAAAATAGAGATCACTAACCGAAGTATTATGAGAGGCTAGAATACAAATGTCAAATTTACTAGCAAGTACTTATATAGCTCTCGTATATCGTCAAGTTTAATTTCATTTACATTTGTAACTGTAAACTAATATAAAAAATGTGTTTATATGTTTGTGTTATTATTAGACATATGAAACTATTTGGCTTGAAAACAATATTAATGATGTTATTTGTATTTTCAATATTTTCCTTTATATCTTTGAAACTAAAAGAAAAAATTATTGTGTTATTGATTATGTCAAAATAATTTGGTCTTATACTATATAACTAATAACATATAAGTTACATAATAAGGAAATCGAGTCAATCACATTAGGAATTTTCAAATTAATGTATGGACATATAGAATCGACCACATTATTCAGAGTACCTCCTGTATCGACCACGACCTGTACCTCTCATACTGGATGCTATAGACGAAACATCTTTTTTCATTGTGTTTTTATATTTTTACAATTTTTTTTAAATGGCAGCTATTCTGATAGTAACGTAGGTTTGCGCATTAAAAGCGATAGATAGTTTGTTTCAAGTCTTATTTTACAAGTTGATGTTTTTTGAATGTTTGAATTTCCTATGTTTGCCAGCTCTCTAACTAAAGCAATGACCAATCCTCTCCCCGACAAAGAAAATAGACCATTTTTTGTAAAAAGTGTGGTTTAGTCTCAATTCTGACAATTTTTTATATGACCTAAAAG
Source organism: Druceiella hillmani (assembly GCA_039881145.1). Lineage (NCBI taxonomy): Eukaryota > Metazoa > Arthropoda > Insecta > Lepidoptera > Hepialidae > Druceiella > Druceiella hillmani. Next base: position 27,900,592 of record JAYKKI010000001.1, read on the forward strand.
ACTATTAAAAATGACGTATTTGAAAGAAATATTATCGCTGGCGATTATTTATTATAAAAAAAATAATTTAAAAAAATTACATACGTAAATAGATAACATTAAAATATTACTAGACAATTTTCCGCAAAAAAAGCTGACAGTTTCAAAAATTACCAATGAATGAATTTCACCATAATCAAATATGCCTTCAGATAGTAAAATATTTTTAATGTAGCATACTTAATTACTTTTAACAGTTGATTTAAAATAAGCTTTGATTTTTTTATCATTGTAAATTTCTACTTTTAATTTATTTATTTGAATTAACTCTCGATTAAACTGTTGTGTACGTTAAGAGTGTGGCCTAATAATAAACTAATTGTAAAATTAGTGGAACAGTTAGGAACAAAAAAATTTGCAGACCATTCACGGGAGTAATTTAATTTTTTCAAATAATTTTTTTCGTAATAAATAATCGCGAGCAATTTTTTTTTCATATACATCATTTTCAGTATATGTTCTTAATTGTCATATCAAAAGAATTGTTAAAATGTAATTGGAGTCAAATCACATTCATATCCTTTTTGTATATATTGTACAATTTTTAAGTAAATTTACGAAAGAACAGTAAAACTTGCGTCGTTTATTTCATATTACAGTAAATGTCAAAAGATTCAGATTGCTGTCAACTACAACATTAGCGTGAGTGTTGTGACCAAATACAAACGAATTAGAGCATTGTAAAATTAATATTATGCGTAGTGTGTACCATTTAGCGAAGTGCGTAATGACTATTTTTATGAAACGGAAAGTTTGACTTAGATAACGTAGTGAGAAATACTACACTTTTCATAGTATCTGCTGTACTATGACAAGGGTTGTTCTTGAACACGGGTGTAAAAACTATGTTCCTCCCAAAACTCTGGAACTGCTGCATGAAATTAAAAATAAAAAAGTTACTTCAAATTTACGTAAAGTTTACCCGCAAAGTGTGACAATGATTTTAAACCTCTCGGTTTTTGGTAAATTCAGAACTTTTGAGCCTGCGAGAAGCACATATGCAATATATTTACGAGGGGAAATGTTACATATGCCTTCAAGGGTTTATATGAGCATAAGTGTGTGTAAATGTACGTATGTGCCTATATATATTCGTTCTTGATAAGATCTGTTTTATTTTTGAATTAAAAGTAATTAAACTTTTGTTGCAGTTTCGTGAAATTTTATAGCAGTTTCATATCTTTATTATGCGTTAAATTATGAATATAATTCCATTTTATGATTAAATTTAATATGGTAAAATGATGATCGAGCTAAAGAGAAAAAGTCTTTTACTTAAAAAAACTAAGGAACGTAAATAATCTACTCGAAGATCAGTTCAACGTAGTGCGAAATATGTTTCGGTAAATTGTAATTAATTCATAAGCGTATATTGTATCCATTCATACAAGTACTGGACGAGTACGCCCGTTTTTTCACTTAACTGCAAAAGGCCATCACTAATCCAACTGGGTTCTTGACCGTAAAGTCTCGCTCACCTTTTTTTAATTTCAATGTTTCACAGTCAAGTGGAGTACTTGACTGTGAAACATTGAAATTAAAATAGTTTAAGCGCAGGTCGTGAATCGAGGAGGTTTTCCCGTTTTTGATTTTCACAACGCGATAAAGAAAATAGGCTCTATGAAGTCTGGCTTACGCCGTTCTCATTATTGCTAAAGTCTTTATGTAAATGTTTGTATTACCGAGAAAGATAGAACACGAGTGATTAAAGCGTTTCGAGAAAAATCACGAAATAGCTGTGTTCGGGAATGGAATTTTAGGCTTCGGATAAGGCTATTTTGACATTGATGGAACTGAGTGATAACTCTAGATTTACAAAATATTAAACTTAAAAAATTATATTGCTTAAAGTCTTTATAAAGCTTTTTTCACATACTTTTATTTACTAAGAATAAGAGAAATATCTCTGTATTGTGTCAATTTACCTATAAATGTCATGCCACGTTTTGCAACTTCTGATTCTAGCCTTATCATATCCATAACTATTTATTGTTATTGAGTTTTTTTTAAATAGACTAATTTTTACATACGTTATTAAGATGTTTATTACATTGGTAAATTTTTTAATTTCATTTCCTTAAATGAAATTGCATTTTAATGAAAACACTTTTTTATGTCTGTCACTTGGTCCATTATAAATTCTTTTGTAGATTCTTCTAAAAGGTTTTGTTCTCAGATTTAACTTATTCGCTACCATATTTTTTTATCTTTTATAGTACATGTAAACATGCCTTCGATTTTTCTATGTTCTCTAACTGCGTTTAAGTTGTGAGATTATTTCATGTCCAGCAATATTATTAGCATCATTGAATATATTAGTGGTGGACGCTTACTTTGCATAAAATTTAATAAATAAGTTAGAGCTACTTTAATAAGAGAATAGACTTGTATATTTCTGAAATAAGAACAGTATAATAAAGTATATTTCGCTGTTCACCAGAGTTGTAAAGTAAAACTTAATTAATTTTTCCATTATAAAATTGAAAAACGCTTCGAAGCTGCCGTTTGAATTAGGATTGAACAACACAGTAAATGGTATACTTATAAAATTGAGTAAGCCAATAGCTTTTAGCAAAGAGCGTGTGACTTTTCCAGAAAGGTCAATGTTTTGAGAATGTTTTATTATAAAGTTTGTAAATAGGCTGAAATGTGATTGAATAATAATAATTACCGATAAGTTTCAAAGTGTGATAATTAAAAGAAAAATTGTTTAATAATTTTTAATTAAGACGGACGCCTTAACCAAAATCGATTTGGTCTTGGATTTGTTTCTAATCGGATAATGTCGCCACAGTTTTTATATATTATATTATTAAACGTGCTAACTATTATACCGGATATGTTCGAAAAAGATTTAATACATGCATTGCGCCATTAAATATTCATTATTTAATGGCGCAATTACAAAATTTTTTCAATTACTGAAATTCGCCACTTCTTTGCTTAGAAAGTAGTCTGCATATTAAACTGAATTGTATATTATGGATGTTCTAAATTTGATGAATCTATATCTAGCTGTTTATGAGTTATTGAGTAACAAATATCCATACTTTTGCATTTATAATACGGACACCCCACGTTTTATTAACAAATTAGTGACAGAAGAACATAACTTCGATTGAATGAAGCGATTAGTAACTGGTTACGAGAAGAAAGTAATCACACGTACAAGATAAACATAAGTTCCAATATCAAAATCCAAACTAACAAAGGTGATTCTAGGCTGAATGATCTTTTTCATTAAGATTTGATTCCCAAGGGACGTACTATGAATGCAAAGATTTAGAGTTAGCTGTCAGACTGACTAGCTAAAACCCTAAATCGCCAACACGAGCGGGGTTATAATTTCATTATGATATTGCAAAATGTGCTCGTCTGATAGGTACATTTTCTAATGTTAATACAAGATTTTGTCTCATTAACTCAACGATGCATCATCTGATGATCACTTGTTTAGAGTTCGAAGAAAAGTTTTTACGGAATAAAAAATTAATGGTCAGGGACACGTTTTAAAAGACTTTGTCAATGTTTTTAATCGAAGTCGTCAACATTTATGCTGAAAATCTATGGCCTTTACCCACGAGATATGGAGAGAGAAGAGGGGATCGTATATATATATATATACATACATATATATATATATATCTATATATATATATATATATATATATATATAACTTTGCAAACATATGGATTGGTTTAATATTTAGAATGGTGTTTATATCAACATATATTCAGTAAAAATGTCCTAGTAAAACATCTAAATAGCAATCCAATCCCATTATGTGATAGAAAAATTTTCGTAATATCTTATTATTTTCAGTGCAGCAGCTTTCTAATGTATAACTATAAATCATGTTTTGAAATTAAAAAAATATCAGCCACTTCTAAGGATAAACGATATTTTATTTAAATATTTTCAGCAATTTGATGTCTGTTGATTATATTAAAGCGGCTCTGTAAATTTTAAAGTAATCCCAAATGATTAGTTAAAAGCTGGTGTTTTTAGATAAAATTGAATTAATGTACGATTTTTACATTGTAAAACTATTCATGTACGCTTTTTACATCGTAAAACTATTAAAATTTCAAAATAAAATGAAGTGTTTATTAATAACATAAGAATATTACTCGAAACCTCGAGTTGACAATACTGTATGTTTCTTACTTGGAAGTGATTATATCAAAGAGGAAAACGGTTATAATAGACAGATGGACAGACATGTAAGTAGTCTTATATTCCGCTAATAAATATTTCGCTTTTTTCCTCCATTTGAAGATCGAAATCCGGATAGTATATCATTAAACAAATCGTACATTCCGATTTATATTATGATGCATAATATAATAAAATGCAATTAATAATAAAAGTGTCAGTTGTCCTATTTTTATTTTTTAAGATATTAAAGAGTAAAATAATATATACCAAAAAGTATGGTAAAATAATTTAGTTTAATTTTACATTATTTTGTATTCTGTTTTAAAAGAAACAAGTCGAATAGTAAGAAACTAATCCCATCTATCCGAAATTATTTGCACTACATTTTGTTGCGAAAGGCAAAAAAAATATTCGTAGGAAATTGTGGTGTGCAATAGAGGTGTAGTTTTTGAGTGAAAGTTGCAAAGCAGTCGATATTGCATTACTCCTTATTGGCCTATAAACCCATGGAGATAATTTCTTCGAACTTCAAACTTTATATAATTCTTTTGATATAACCAAACAATCTGAATAATAATGCGAGTAATGTCAACCAAAAAAAATCTACTTTGCTGACTGAGTCATGGTTTCTATGAGATTATGTCCTAAAAATATATAATGTACCTTAAGTTAAAAAGTAAATACACGGTCTTGTGCAATAAAATTTATGAATCGAAATCTATTTCTACGGAAGGGATTTAAGAAATTGTTTTTTTGTGTTTCTAAGGCCAAAAATTAAAATAGTTTACCCTTAAAAATTATTTTCCTATTGATTTGTGTATATGGTATTATATGGAGTAAAATATATATTTTATTGAGTTAATTTTAGTACGTTTTTCATAAAATTGCCTAAACTTTTAAGGGACAACACAAAGACTCAATATATATAGAGTGAACTATAAATACGAGTATGAACATATTAAAGCGTCCACCTGGGGGAAGGTAAAGGTCTTTTACTATCTCTAATAGTAGTTGAATTTAATTTCATAGTTTACGTGAGACGTTATTTTTGTAGTTATTTGGAACGAATTACATGCAGTTTGTTACATTATTATTTGAAGTTATAAAAAGACCCTTTTAACTGAAAAATAAATATTTTAGCGTACAAGTGTTGGAGGGGTGTATAATGTATAAATATATATATATATATATATATATATATATATACATATATATTTATATATATATATATATATATATATATATATATATATATATATATATATATATATATATATATATATATATATATATATTTTTCAGAGCAATGCAATTGTTTAATTGCATTTTGCAATTCCTAATATAAGTTCGAAGAAATTGTCTTATAAAACGACATTTCTAGTTAAAATCAAGAAAAATGGAAATACTACGCTTTAAATTTGTAGTACTGGGATCAACGGATGAAAAAACAAATGTGATTTGCATAATCTCTATTGAGACATCTGACGGACGTGTTTTTGATATCCCAGATGATTTTAAGCCAGTAAGTAAGCACACTACCATATTGTCGTCAGACGTATTTACGAAAATTAAAAATTTGCTCAAAAGAGATACCAAACACATTCAGTATGGATTCCTCTAAAACGGACTTGAGGAAAATATATCTAGATGAAGGTGAAAATTTACAGTTTGGTGATCAGTATTTAGATGATTTTACGGGAACGAAAGTGCCCTTACACGCAAACATTAATAGTGCTACGCTAGACAATAAAAATTTAGGAAAAACTGCTGAAAGGTTTTAGATAGAAAAGTTTTCAAATCAACAGATTAGTGAATTTGAGAGAGGATGTGGATGATTCGTGATTCTACAGGATGAAGAGGAAATTGAGATTTTAAAACATCTTCTAGAAAAAAACAGTGCTTTGATTGGTACAGCAGTATGTCAATAAACTGGTCAGTATGGAAGTATAACTTTTGTCAAACATTTGGAAATAAAGGTTGGTCCCGAGTCAAATATGCATTTACATTCAGATTTTAAACTGGCTTGTTACTGGAATATGCCACAAAAAGGAAAGACTGTTATTATAGGTCAACAAGCACATCGATACCCAAACAATGATGAATATTATTGTAATGGGATAACCAGATTACATTATGGATAAAATAGATAAAGAAACCATGAAATCTACTACAAGCCTCTGCAATGAAATTGGAAAGCATGCACATATGGCGAACAAAAATAACTTCAGTAAGAATAAAAAAAATATAAATCATTATAAAGGATAGATCGATAAAATAAAACCATGTAAAATTTGTAATTCTTTAAATAAAAGTATTCACTTTTATCCTGAAGAAAAATGCTGGTTCAAGCAGAAAGAAGAATATAATCAGAAGAAAAACAGTAGTAAAGCCGTGGAAAATTCAGTGACTGATGTTGAACTAAAAAATAATGATAAAAAAACGAATAATAACACCGTTGATTAAAGCCAAACTATTATTGAATGGACAATTAGAGATGTTTATAATATATGATTCAGGCAAAAACGTTTCTGTAATTAATTCCAAATTAATAACACTGAAAGAAGAAGGAGAGGATGATTAAAAAAGTGACCATTTAATCACAATTAATGGTATTAAAGGGACAAATGGTTTGACAACTATTAAAATAAAAATTTTGGGTATAGCAGAAAAACTGACGTTTATATTACTGGTGGAGAAGAAATCAAATACGATTTTCTAATTGAACTGGATATCATAAAATAATTTAAACTATTTCAAGATGGAAATTTGAAAATTACTCAAAAAAGAAAAGAAATAGAAATAGAAGAGATTGATCTATGAATAAGGATGAAGATAAAAACAACACTCCCAAAGAGGTGATAAATGAAACAAATCAATGTTCAATAACTTTTAATGAACACATAAAAGAAGAAGATTTCAAAATAAATATGAGCAACTTAAATATTCAACAAAAGTCAGAAATATATGAACTAATTGACACCTACAAATCTATCTTTGCGAAAGACAAATATGACATGGCACGGTCAAAGAATATAAAGCACGTATTGATCTACTTATGGACAAATATTGCAGTAAAAGGCCTTACTGTTGTTCAGTTGAAGAAAAAAAAAGAGATAGAAGACCAAACAGCAAAGTTAATTGATAAAAATCTTATAGAGGAATCTTATAGTCCATTTGCGGCACCGGTAACTTTGGCTTTCAAGAAAGAAGACAACAAACGGTCAAGATTATATGTAGATTTCAGAGATCTAAATAAAATAGTGGTACCTCAAGCTCAATAGTGGACATCAATCAAATGTCAATAGTGGACCTAGTGATCAAGACAAGAAACTGAACATATTTACAACACTGGATATCAATTAAGCATTCTGGTCATTCCCGCTACGAATTGAAGATAGGAAGAAAACTGCCTTTGTGATACAGGAAGGACATTATCAATGGACATGTTTACTTTTGGTTTGAAGACGTCACCAGCTATTTTTCGAAGGATACTAGGTAACATTTCAGGAAAATACAAACTTACAGATTTTGAGGTAAACTACATAGATGATATACTTATATTCTCTAAGACTTTTTCTGAGCAAATTAATAATTTAACTAAATTATTAGAAGCTATAAAAAGGGAGGGTTTTAGACTAAAATTTACAAAATATACATTTGCTTAAGCAACAGTTAAATATCTCGGTCATATAATATAAAATAATATAGTACGGCCAGTACGAGATAATTTAATTTCAATAAAATATTTTCCAATACCAAAAACTCAGAAAAATGTTAGACAATTTTTAAGGAAAATTAACTTCTATCATGAGTATATACGAAAAAGTATGGTAATTTTACAACCTCTTCATAATTTACTTAGAAAAACCAAAAATTTATTTGTTCTGCAGATTGTCAAAAATATTTTGAAGACATAAACAATTATTGTGCTCATAGCCAATCTTAGAAATATTTGATCAGAATTTACCAATAAATATTCATACAGATGCATCTTTGGAAGGTGTCGGGGCAGTATTAAAGGAAATACAGCCAAATGGAAAAAAAACCAGTGGCATACTTTTCAAAAAAGATAAATCAAATCCAAAATAAAAAAATGCAATTTATTTAGAATGTTTATCTATTAAAGAAGCATATTCAGGCCATAAACCTTTAGAAAATTTAAATATTAAATCTAGGATAGACATATTACAATCTAGGATAGATTTAACATATTATTTATCACATGATTTAACATATTGATTTAACATATTAAAATAAAATAGGCTCCGGGAAGAGAAAATATAGAGGTAGATTATTTTAGCAGAAACCCAGTATTGGAAGCAGATGAGAACCCAGATGAGCAATTAAAAATTCATAATATGATAAAATTGAATTTTTACAGATCAAGAAAAATTATTACAGATCAAGAAAACAATGCAGAGGTACAATATAATAAATCAAAATAAATATCAAGAAATAATGTTTAATATGAAAAGTTTAGAAATCGTAAACAAATTATTTTATCGGAAGACTTTAGTAAGAAACTTATTAAATATGTGCATGAAAATATGTGTTATATAGGTGTAAAATAAATGCAAAACCAAATTATTCCATTAGATACAGCAAGCAATTTAACGATAAATATTAAAAGACTGTAAAAGTTGTGAGATATCTTTAAAAAATAAAACGAGAGGACAAGATAAGTGTGGTCTAATGTCACATTTAGATCCTTCCACAAAATATTTTGAAATAGTCTCAATAGACACAATTAGAAGTTTTGGTGGCTCACGATCAACAGAGATATTACACCTGTAAGTAGACCACTTTACACGATATGCTCACATTCTTATCTCAAAAACACAAAGTGCTAATGATTTTTTCAAACTAATCAATGACGTAACAGATTCTGACATAAATGGATTATTTTTCACTGATCAATACCCGGGAATTAATTCAGAAGAATTTAAAATATTTTTATATAAAAAATCAATACCAATGATATTTACTACAGTAAATGCCCCGTTTTCTAACGGATTAAATGGAAGACTGAATCAACCGCTTGCAAACGTATATGTAAAATAAACGAGACAATTGCTCATAACTGCGTAGATAAATATAATAATACAGAACATACAGTTACTGGCTTTGCATCAAAATACCTGTTAGATGGTATAGATGTTTCTTTTTTGCCAACTGAACTAAAAAAAAGATAAATCAGAAGTTGAATGGAACAGAGATAGGAAAATAGCATTTAAAAATTCAATAAATCACATAACTACAATAAACAAATATTTGATAAAAATAGAACTTAATTAAATTTAAATACAGGGGATATGGTATATGTAGAGAATGGGAAGAAAGTAAACAGAAATAAATTAGATGAGCTGAAGATTGGTCCATTTAAAATTATTAAAAAAATATCAAATTCAATTTATAGAATTGATACAGCTCATAAGACAGAGTCGAATCTTTTTCACATCACAAAACTCTAAAAAATACCAATACCTACATAAAAAAAATCAAAGAAAACCTAGAGACAAAATTTTGTATATGTCATTATGAAAAAATGACACACTTGAGTGTTTATATTTATTTTAGTGCAAATTTTCTGCATAGATATCACATCTATCTAGGCTAGATTTATTAATTGTAGGTCGGAATGATATAATGTATAGTTTTCAAGGATCGAGTAATAAATTTAAACTCATTGTGGAAAGAAAATTATATTAAAAGTAATTATAAAAAAAAATGTTTAATGAAAGTGCCTTATAATATAAATAACTCGGGAAAATTAAATAATATTGCCTTCTCTACAGTAGAATTACTAATGTAAAATTAACATTTTAGGGTAGTCTCAGTCAGTAGTCCAGCGCTAACTTTAATTAATTATCATTTTAATTTACCCATCTACTAACCTGGTCTACCACAGAATCAAGAAAATAAGCTGCCTGTACGGGACTGGGCTGGTCAATGACTTGATTCACCGCAACGGGTACATAAATATATTTGTTATGTGACCTTATAATGTAAGATCATAAACGTCTAGTCGTATCCTTCGATTCAAATATATATACTATATAATACTTATTAAATCATTTTATTATTGTTTATAAAAAGACTGTAGTTAATATTCTGAAAGAGATTGTAAGTAATAGTTATTTATAGTTTTTGTATTCGTAGATATTACGTACTTGTTATTTCACAGTATTGTATTTTTGATTTGATATAAAAAAAATATAACTATTTTCCTACAAACGAAAAAAGAAAAAAATACAAGTGAGACTTAACAAAAATTTAGTTTAGTTTAATATATTGTTAAATTTAGGTTTAATTTTAATTAGTTTAGTGCAAAAGTGAAAATTTCGGTGAAAATTTTCTCCTGGAGAGGGAGATGTAATGGAACTATATTTCTTTAATTGGTACAGCGCTCTTCTGTCGGTAAGCAGCGATCGTGTACTCATGTACTCCATAGATGACACTGTGAGTATTGGCGACTAACTCAGTCAGCAAAGTGACAGAACTCGCATTGTTATTCAGATTGTTTGATTGTATTAAAAGAATTGTATAATAAAGGAATTGACAATTTAAATAAAAAACTTTAAATGTCGGATCTATGTTTTCAGAGCAACGCAATTGTTTAATTGAACTTCGCAATTTCTAATAAGTTCGAAGAAATTGCGATATATATATATGTATATATATATATATATATATATATATATATATGTGTGTGTGTGTGTGTGTGTATAACGTTTGCGAAGCGCATATATTTACTAAACGCTGTTAAGGTATCTGTAGGTCTAAACGCAGAGAAAATTAATATTTTTTAATCCAAAGTTTAATGTATTTTGGCATTGTATAATGTATCAGTAATTTAGGATTTAAATATACTTAAATATATGTTCTTTATTATCGTTGATGTTTAGAAGAGTAAGTTTCACGGTAATTCTTTAGAGAATGTCATAAGTTAGGATAGGACAAGATGACAAACAATGGGAAATAAAAAAATGAAGTTGTTTCATTAAGAACTACTAGAACGAATTAATAACTGGCACTTGAAAATTGCTTGATAAGACATTGGTAATTTAGAAGATTCTGTGCGTGTTCATTTATTGGCATCTCAAATGAAAGAATTTTCTTTCAAAAGGTTTCACAGACCGCATGGCCTGCATGAGAAATATATTTTATCCTCAAGTTTACCGTTTGTTTCTTCATCGAATCTCACTTTTTATATAACGGTCATCTTCCAAATTTAATTTTTTATCAGTCTGCATTTTCGAAACTAAAAAAAACATTGCAATTATTGAGCCTGTTACATTTTTCTATTTCAATATTTGTCGTAAATAAAAAATTATTTACCAGATCAACTATAATAGCGTTTTGTATGTATTGAATTAGACGTCACATGATGACATTATAAAGCTAAAAGATATTACTCAATATCCATTCCTATTCCAGCGTTTAAAAAACTAAGTTTACACCTACAAAGTCGCGGGTATTCGCTCCATACGTTAATTTATGTCATTTGGATCGCTTCTTCCGAGTCAATCACTACTACGATACTGACCCCATTGACTCTTAGGCTGCTTTAAGTGATTACAATGATTTGAAAAAAAGTTTTTATGATTTTAGGAAGTTGCGTTGCTTATATTAGCTCGCTGACGTAGTCACTCGGCAGCATACTATTTATATTTCTTCCAGAATGCGTGAGCATAGTAAACTGTACTCAATTTAGATATAAGATAATTATGTTTGTGTACGATTATAATAAGTTCCGATGTAATCCTATAAAATTTGCGTTCAGTCGTCTATGGCTTTAAAAGGACGGTGACTTCAGAATATATCAAAAAACTGCCATCGCAAAACATTTTTAATTCTTAGGCTGTAAATATAAGTTTGGAACTAAACATTTAAAATTTGTTTTTATGTTTTTCAAAATAATCGCGATGAGTCACTAAAATCAGTTCTGTATTTTTGTGGTCGAAGTAGTGTTTTCGTAATAGCAAAATTTCCAATTGGGTTGACGTGTTACATTTCATCACTACTTTCATTTTATTATACGACTATTTCGGTGTTATTATAGTCTAATCCTCTATTCATTTGAAGGGGCCGAACAACTTATCAATATGTTATTTCTTTTCAGAACAAGAATGTATCGCCCAACCAGATTAGCTAGTATATTTCGTTAGAGAATTTGATATGTATATATATGTATATATATATATATATATATATATATATATATATATATATATATACACACATATATATATACACATGTTAAACAGTTTCTCTTAAAGGACGTAAGAAATCAATTATAACGTCTCGCAATAACAAGGTTCCATATAAGTTATCAAATGACGTAATTCAAAATTTGCAATATAATATTATATTTACACGTTTCTCCTACGAAACCCAGAATATAACCATGATCGTAAAGAATGTTCCTTAAATTTACTTAAGAATTGCTTTTGAAAAGTGACATATCTAATCCATGGTCAACCTGTATATGTTTGCATGTACTGAGTTTATGAGAAAATATTTATTAGATATTGTAATTCGATCTAATGTATCTTTTTAGCCAATACTCGAATTGTAAGCGAAACAAATTTTGTCCAATTATGGACATTAATGCACTAGTTTATTATTTTTTATTTAATGAAATATTTTCTTAATATTTACAAAATTATTATACATTTAATGAAATTACGAGTAGTTACGGAAGTGAAGTGTTGAACTCAAAAGCAAAGTTAATATAAAACAAGCCTCGCCTTTTTATGGTATAACAAATTGATAAAAAGTAATATACATTCCAATTCAAAACGAGGTAAATCTTAAATTGCATAACTGATAATTTGATACGGAATATTGGTAACTTTTAAACATTGTAAAAGGGGTGACGGATAAGATTGGAAACCTACTCAGACGGTTTTCAATAAAACCGATATACACCCCTCTTACAATAATGGCCAAGCAGCTGCGGACACCAAAGGACGTAATTCCATTGCAGAAGCCAGGTGTCTATAAATACTGCAGCTGCGGTCTTTCCTACATAGGTCAAACAAAAAGGACAATCGCCGAACGCATGAAGGAACACATAGCAGCTGTGAAGAACCGCCAGATAAATAAGTCTGCTATAGCAGAACACTTAGTTGATTCGGGGTCCAATCACTGGATCAAACTTCATGACCCCAAGGTTATTTCTTCTGAGCCTCATTATTTCAAGAGGATTATACGGGAAGCGATTGAAATTAAAAAATATCCGAATTTCAACCGTGAAGACGGATTCAAACTCTCGGCGGCTTGGAATCCAGTGATTGCAACTAGGTGTTCGCGATGTGTATATAAATCCAAGTGTCATGACAACGTCAGTGTAGTGTGTAGGTCTAGTGTGAACGCGCCTTAGATTTCTACATTCAACCAAGTGGGGGTAGTTTTGAAAAACACTCCCGCGTCGCAGCGGTGACTCCTATACATCTTCAGTCTTCCCGTGACCACAGGCTGTGCAACCAGTCTGAAACGTCGGGACATAGTGAATACTTAGTTTATAATATCTAGGTTTACTCATTAAATAGATAATTACCGCGAAAAAACCCGATTCAAATCAAATAAAATGAATATTCCCTTTTTAAGAAATTTGGAGAATGCTTACAACTGATATGTGCATATTAGTTGAACTCGTTCGACAAATTAAATATGATATTCAAAGCTCGTACCATATTATAAATAGGTAATATAATAATTTCTTGAAAAATATATGAACGTATGTATACTCCGTAATACAAGAGAGAAAAGTAACACTAAAATGAAGGAGATTATCATGTAATATGATTAAGTGGCAACATGAAAAAAGAGAAGCACATGTCAAGAAATGACTTTGGTAGGTACTTAAATAATATAATAAAACAGAAACGAAATGTACAGATATATGTCAAAAAAATCATTGGAGTATCTCACCTATATAAGGCACATGGTCTAAATTCATACACTTTGTTATAGTGCGCATGTATCAAGGTGGAACACCCCTCCTAGGTCTAGGTCACCTTTTGTTAATTTTTTTTAAGAATATTCGGGCCGCCGAGTTAGGGGACAATTGCCAGTCAGTAAAGGAAAATATTCGAGAACAAATGCCATTTTCACAAACAAAGCGCCATTTTCGCTTTGAGCAATGTGTTGTGCATTTGTTTGGTAAACAACCAGATGAAGCAGCTTCGAGGCAAAGGGTTCTACCGTACGTGAAATTGTTTATTTTATAGCACATGAATTGTTATATTTTATATATGTTATTTTATATTTGCAAATCCTCCAATAATTACAACTCCTTCAATAAGAAATATGACCTATTTTACCAACTCAAATCTCCCTTCAAATATTATCTGCGTTCTCACGTACATGATATCTAAAATATCCTTCATTTCTTTATATTCTTTAGCTTTAAAGCTGAAGAATATAATGTACGTGAGAACGCAGATAATATTTGAAGGGAGATTTGAGTTGGTAAAATAGTTCATATTTCCTATTGAAGGAGCTGTAATTATTGGAGGATTTGCAAATATAAAAAAAAATAGAAGTAATAATAATTAACCATGAAACAATTTCTTTTCCTAACTTCTATTTAACAATTCCGTCAACCAGACATTCCGCCAAAGGGATACATTTTTATGTGGACTTTAATAATCCCAATATCAAAAATACAACTTTTAGAGAGGAAATTGTTATAGCAACTACTTTTTACATTTTCCATAATTACAAAAGCTTTCATGTCTCAAAAGTGATAAATCGTCATTCATATTTTTATCACTTTTGCGACTACCCTTGCTCTTTCAATACACTTTGCTACTTATGAGCATTTGTGAAAAATGACTATTTAAAAACAATGTATAAAGTAAGAAAAAATTAAAAAGAAAAATTAAACTGAGAGGTTAAATGAAATCATTGTGCTTTTTTTCTTGTCGCAATAAAGAAAGGGAACAGGATGGAAAATACAATATTATTAACTTAAAAAGTTTATTTAATTAGTTTTTATTATGTCAATACTTGTGAATAATTGCAAATTACAAAATACTAAAATATAATTTTTGAATATAATATAAGTATTATAGTTAAGTACGAAAAAAGACACAAAATACAAAACTTTCATAATTTAAACTTACAATTAACAAACGTTGAATTTTATAAAATGTATGCACTTGTAATAATGAATAATACGTATAATATAGATAAAAAGAAAATAATACTTCTTAAATTGTATAACTTTGGATTTAAAATGACGAGGAAATTTAAAAATAAAGGCAGATTACTTAATTAAACAACTGTTAGTTTTTTAATACATTGTAATAATTACATTTTACCAAAAACAATGCATTAATTTGACATTAATCGTAATGTCAAAATATTTTGATATTATGAACATACTTGTTTTTCCTGAAATAATATTTCTGATTTTTTTCGGATTTTCGTATTTTCGCCTCACCACATTCATTCGTGTAAGTTTTTCTCATTAAATATATTTTATGGGTGTAGCTTGCAAATAAAAATGGAAACCAAAATTTTCCACTTTTTTTTGTCACTTTCCCGTAATTCAAATTTTAATGCACGAAGAAGAATATTATTTAGTTTTGCTCATTATCGAACTGGAGGCTCACGGTAATTGAAAGCCTTTTAGAGGTACAAGACATTTTTTTAATTTGTATTTATTTTCAGCACTTTTACACCACATGGCAATTTTATTTATTTTTACTTTCTATGAAGAGTTTATGCAATACTTTTTTGTACCGCGTGCCGCATCTTTTTCTTGACAATAAATTACTTATTATAATAATTATTAGTAGCAATTTTACCTGCTTTTTGTACGGGACAATTCCGATAACTAAAAATTTTCTTATGTTTAAACTTTCTTTGTCTGAAGTGTACTGGAGGGAACCTTTAAGTTTTAAATACAGCGACGATACAGTGGTTACTAATTTGCAAATATTAAAAATAAAAATAAAATATATGTCAAACATGAAATATATTCCGTCAAGTGGAAAATTGTTAAACGGTACATTTCTTATATTTGGTTATAGAAACAGATGCCGCTGTATGTTAAATAAGTATGAATTAAACGTTTTAATTTTTTGGCTTCACGTTCCGTACGTTGTAATTGTTGATCGATTTTTCGTACGTTGTAATTGTTGATCGATTCGACTATTTCTTCTTAACCGATTACCAAGAACCTTTACACACATATTTAGTGCCATTGATAATACATTGTTATGATAATTTCCATTTTCAAAATAAAATTTTTGCGTAGGGTCAGGTGGGGTATAAATGAGACAATTATCAAATATTTTGAGTTTTAACGAATTTGAAATTAATTTTCTGCGGATTAAAACGAGTTATGCTATATCATACTTTGATATCTATTACATAATTGAACAAGTTTGCAGATATTTTTCTGAAATTTTTATGTTTCGATATAAAATAAGTGTCTCATACAAAATAAGTGTCTATTTTACTCCACATGAGGCAAATATGAAACAATGGTGATAAAAAATACGACAGCCTTAAACTTCCATATCTTGCTGTATTTGCAGTTTTAAGAGTTAATTATAAGATAGGTTTAAAACGATACAAAAAATTTAATTAAATTCAATCATCAATGATTTTATTATGTGCTACAAACATTAAAAAAATAAACATAAGAATTAACTTAATAACAGTCTAGAGTTTAGTACTATAATCACAATGAGTTTAGTACAATAATAACACTTTAGTACTATAATCAAATACGAAATGAATATCAAATGACTATAAAATACTAAGAGCTCAATGTTGAAATAAAGATTTAAATAAAAAAAAACATACTATGTTGCTAAAACATAAACTCAAAACAAAATCAATAAAAATTTTCTTTGATATTTTAAGATAAATTACTAAAAAATTTTCGTCATAAATGCCTTCAATTCGAGTTACATAATATTTTTAAATTTTTTTTATAGAATGGCCCGCCAAGATGAAATTTATAACTTCGTAAGCTGACTCAATTGGTTCGACTACAATTACACTTTCAGGAGTTTTTAACGATGGATTCAAGTTAAGTTCACGTTCCAGTGGTTCATAGTTTTGTTTTTTTCTGCCTCTGAATTTCATTTGAATGATTAAGGTCGGGTGTGATATCTGCCAATCTGATATAATATCTGCCAAAGTATAATTTTCTACATCACTTTCGGTCATTATACTGCACATTTCCATCAGAACACAAATCTGAATCCTTTTCTGTGCCAGATAACTGCGTGGCAACTTTTCGCGCCTGTTTTTTGGTCTTTGGTTTTTATTTAGTCTTAGTTGGTTTATTTTTTCTGTTTTTCTAGATTTGTAATTTTTCCGATACTAATCCATTCAGTTCAAAAAACGAAAGCATACAGTCCTTACCTGAATAGCTATTTTTGAAATTATATTTTAAGTTATTTTGAATCAGGTGGGTATGAACAATAGAGTTTATTTCTTGTCTCGTTAATAACCAACCCCATTTAGCCATTATTTTAATTTTCTCAGACAGATCTACTTTTTCGTTCTCACTCAAAACACTTTTTCTTCCTTGTTTACTCGTATTCAAGTTATGAATTCTTCTCCATAATAAAGATTTATCAATTTTATTCTTTGTTTCAGTTTCTCTTAATGATAAATTGCCAGTTTTCACCTTTCCCAAGGCTTCTTGTAACATAAGTTTATTTTAAGTTTGTAGTTGAGGCACATATTTGCGAGGCAGGTTTAATCCTGCCAATCCTGTCTTATTTTAACACCGCACACTATTTTACATTTTTCCTTTAGTCTATCACGTAATTTTCCTCAACAAAACACGTACTTTCTCGCGCGCTGCTTAGAAATAGGCTGAAGAGGCAGTGATCAAATGAAAAGTAAAGTTTCAACGAACGCAACATGCGGGCATAAGCACGCGGGCGGTGCAGGCGAGAGGGAAACATCGATAAGTAAGAACAATTTGTACCGATGAATAAAATGTTAAATAAAATAGTATAATCGAATAGTTATGCGGTATAAAATTTATATCATTATTATGTTGCCAATAATGTAATATTTTTTGTGGAATCATAACGCTCTCTTATTTTTACCTAAAATTTTGGGTACCTTATTTTTACCTCACCTGGCTCCACATTTTGTAGAAAACTTTTGTTTGTTGAAGTTTAGAAATCATATCTAGTTTTAGACTGTCTTCTTCGATATTAGTACTCATATCGTAGTCAGATTATTTGTAGTAATATAACATAACAAGCAAAATTTTATATACCTAACAAAATAAAAAATGTTCCCTACGATTTTATTCTCTGATCAAAGCCCCGGACCAGTGGTTTCTTAATAATTTTTAGTATATAGTACATTATCGTCTGCGCAGTAAACATTTTCAAATTAATTTTTTTACCATTTTTACTTTTTAAATAAAAAAGGTGCAGTGAAGTTTAAGAATAACCATGTTTATTATTTGCATAGCAGATATTAAAAGAGCCCCGTAGAATACACAACAATACTATAATAAAATTTGTCCGGTAGATGTGGGTGTAACGTATACGTACGGCTTCTTTGTAATTTTACAGTAACTATAGATTTGGCTGCATGTTATTTATAAGAGAAAATACTTTTTTCATAATTATTGGCACATATTGTCAGAAATAAATGGCAAAATATATGTATATTATTGAATATTACAAACATATAAAATTTAATAAAAAATACATAAGTAGGTAATTGAGAGAATAGGCGCAATATATTAAGACAAGTGTCGATAAAGTAAAAAAGATGTGGTATGAATGCCGTCTTGGAGGATAGATACAAAGCATTTTAACACAGATAAATGAAAGTACGAACCAGCGGCTGCTTAGCTATCGTTCGTTATCCAACTCGCAGGTTCTATGCGGATTCTATGTGTATACCCTCATAAACATTAATTTCTTTTCTGTTTGCGCGAGTTAAGGAATATTTATTGTTTTTAATTTTATTACATTTTTTTATTTCTTCTTCACTGTCATTAGATGCAAATTAATAAGGCAAGTAGAGAATTTGGGCAAGTATATGTTTTTATTTTTGATGTCTTGTCTGGAGTGGTTCAGAAAGTTTTTAATATTTCAGCTTAATTAGAATAACTTACTAAAAGTGTGCATATCTAGTATGTGCATATCTATCTAGTTTGTGCATATCTAGCCATAATTTTGCACTAAAAATATATGTTTGTGATTGTTTCAACACAATAACCTGACTTATTTCAAATTCACATTTACTTATCATGACATTGGATTACGATGTGAATAAGATACAACTCAGTTTTCCAAACATGACATAACACTTTTCCGATACACATTTTTAGTGGTATATTATCGAATATTAGAATTTTATACTTATAATAAATGTTAAATTGAAATTCAATATCAAGGAACCACTAAAATCTAAATAGCGCCACCTTTTTCCACCTATAAATTTATTATTTCAATATTCTGCTAACTTCAATCGGCAGAATATTTTCTGGTTGAAAATTGTCAAAAGGACGGAAGTTAGCGTAAATTAACAAAATGGTATTTAACATCAACGGGCTTACTCATTAATAAAATAAATAATTTTTGCTTAGTTTCTCAACACTTTGATTATCATTAAGATGTAAATAGGTGAATTGTTTCTACCTTTTATTTCATATAAAATATTTCCTAAATAAATAGCTTCTTGACTTTCTTCGCAAATATACTCAGTTTTGGTACTTGACAAGGTAATAGTCTGCTACTTTTTACATTAATGTAATATGAAACTGATTAAAATTTTAAAAACATATCCAGGGTAGGATTTCCAAGCAATGAAATCTGAAGCTAAGTCAGCGTCTACGTAACTATTTAAACACAAAATAATCCTTTACATATTTCAAATTAAGTCTTTTTGTACTTTGTAAATATATTAAAATACGTTTTGCGCACATCCAGTGATTTTTATTATAATTAATATTAAACTGACTCAATTAACAAATGGCACGGGATAATTCGTATAAACATAAAGGTAACTGACTCAATTAACACACTGCATAGGATAATTCATATAAACATTTAGGTAAATTCATATAAACAGTTTTAACTGAGTACGCATTAAGGAACGCTGTAGTAACATCAAGATGAGTTATATGTAAGTTATACTTAATACTTAAAGGAAATACTAGTTTTAGTGTTGAACAACGAACAACGAAACTGACTCTTATTAGTCTATTCCAACTTGCTTTTGTAAAACATTTTGCTACCAATCTTACTCGAAACTGCATTTTATCATCGCCTTCTATTTTTTTACGAAATACCAATTTACACTGTATAACTGTGCCTTGTTCTGGTTTATCAACTACGACAAGAGTTATCTCCCCATAAATCCAGCTCACTTTCTGTAGTAAGGTTACCATAACCATATTTATTAGGCTTCCGTGTTTCTCGCCTTTAGTGTATGTACTATTATAAGTACTATTATAAGGTCTTGCTATAGTTTGCGATTGATTAGTACATGCATTTTTACTTTTATAACAGTTATGCTCTACTACAATATCTGATCTTACCTATTGTTCTTCCATACTAAACTGAAATATATCAAAGTCATTATATGATTCAATTACAGTAACATCTCTCCTGGTAATTTTTTTCTTTTTAACAGAATTGTATAATCTGTAAATCTTTACATTTCCAGTATATCCAAATAAATAATGCTTTACTGCCTTTTTATCTCATGTCAATCTTTTTTCATTTCAGTATATGGGTCATGACTTTTTTCAAATATACGTATATGACTGACATATGGACTTTCTGCTTATCCAGAGTTCGAAAAGCATTTTATGGTTTAACTCAAAAGACAGCGGTCTATTTTTAGATATACAGTCGTTGCCGCATCAGCCCAAAGTTTTATTGCCAAAATTAGCATCATAGTAAACATCCAGCACTTTCAACAACTGTACGTTTAACCGTTTACATAACCTATTTTGTTTCGGGGTATATGGATTTCTACGTTGATATAAAATACTAGATTGCTTCAAAAATTAATCATTTCATTTGAATAAATCTCTTTCCAATCGTCATATCTTATAACTTATTGTATTGGTAATAGCTATTTTCAACCGTCAATTTTAACTCTTTATAACGTGTATACATTTTACTTCTATTTTTCAAAAGACATGCGAATAATATCACAAAAAGCAAGAAGTACCTTATGTCCCAATAGACTTCATTTCGATTGGATCGTATATATTTGCATGCACCACTTCCAACACCCTCTCACTTCAATTTCTGCTGTGTAGAAAGAGTAATCTTGTTAGATCATTTTCGCAGCACACTGTGTAGTTGAATTTACTGATATCGAATCTATCTTCGTTTCTACTGACCATTTTTTATTATATTTTAATCTTCACTGTTTTTATATCCTAGCCATTTATGCCATTCCCTAGCGGAAGTCGTTGCTGAAACTGCTAACAATCATGTTCAATTAATGTTCAATCTGTTTACTTGATTTATTAATTTGGCTATGCTCATTACCTTATTCTGCTGATTTCTAACAAACAAACTTCTTTCTGGAAAATCACTTTTTTACCATTTAGGGACATATAAAACATTTCCAACACTAATATAATATTCAGAATTCAACAGTAATATAATACACAGATCAATCGTATTAATCTGTGTGTCTACCAAATACAACACTGGCACATTCATTTGGTTTTGCAACAGTTATTTTCTTAGTTGACAGATTATGCGACTTATTAACAATATTGCTCTAACCGTTTATCATGCAGTTACTGGCCCCTGAACCGGCGTACCATTCATATCGATAAAATTTTCCATTTAGGTTGAAGACACTGAATGAAATAACAGAAATTTCCTCACAGTAATGTATATTTATTTTTGTAATTATCATTTGTTTACATCGATAACATTTTGCTGTTTTGATATTGACGTTAACTTTCTGTCTTTGGTGTTGCCAACTTTTTGTTAGGAATGCACTTTATGGTTCATTGCTGTCAATATCTGAATCTAGACTCATGTTTAGACCTATGACGACAGCGGAAATAACGATCCCCGAACAGCCATTGGCTATCATCGTGGGCGAAAATGTATCCAGTAATCCTGCTAAGAGCAAAAAACCAATCCATTCTTCGTTTGTTTGAAACAACCACTTTTTTCTGCACTCTATTAGATGATTTTGTTTCACTGCTTTACAGAAAAATTGAAATAAAATTTCTGAACAAGGTTATCTTGCACATATGGTCGGAGTTATCAAAAAGCGATTTTGACATTTTCCATACACTATGAATTTTCTTTTTATTTTTGATGTATATTTAAAGAGAGTAATCAACGGTCAGAATAAGCTTTGATTTAGTTTTTTTGATAATCAACAGCATTAATGTCAACGGTGATAGCTTCTTCGGACTTCGTGATGTCGACGCCTTCCAACAACAAA
Source organism: Druceiella hillmani (assembly GCA_039881145.1). Taxonomy (NCBI): domain Eukaryota; kingdom Metazoa; phylum Arthropoda; class Insecta; order Lepidoptera; family Hepialidae; genus Druceiella; species Druceiella hillmani. Next base: position 27,923,228 of record JAYKKI010000001.1, read on the forward strand.
AAAGTTTTGGCTGCATACAACCACTCATCATAATTTTTGGCACCTATTCAGTTTCGGCACATTTGTAATATAATTACTAGCAATTTTATAACGAGATTCTAATATTTTAAAGCAAAATACGGGTTATTAAAACACGATGATCGGTTGTGAATAGACTCAGAAATAATTTTATTTCTTACACAAGTTAGTATATAGTTGCCACTGGATGTCGCTACTCGTTATCTGGATTTTAATGTATTAACATAATCTTTCATTTGTCTGTACTACTATACCTTTGTAAAATACGATATTTCTCTGTCAACAGGGATTTAAATGAAATAGTAATACACATTTTTCTTAGTTTTCATTTAATGTGGCGGAAAGAACCGGTAACTTAGGAATTAACAACTTCTCTTTCGAAAAATTGAAAACAGTGTCTCAATTGTTTGGAACCTAAATTGGTACTATTCACCATCCTACTGAGTTTTTAAACCATTTGCAACATTTACACTAATATTTTACGAAATAAAGCTACAAGTATTATATATATACTTTGCCTGACACAAATTTTTTGAGGAAGAACTTTTTGCTTTACTATTTATATGTGCGTTTACTATTGTTGTTTTCTTTAGTTATCTATTATTATTATTTTACTATTCTTCTACGGCAAGTAATATGATACAATATGAGAACCGATGCTAGTCGATATGGAGCTAAGGGAAAATGAAAAATCACGCGTACGAAGCTGCTGACAAAAACAAATACAATATATGTTTATGAAAATAGGGTCATGCTATTTACACTTTCCGCGATATATGTAACTTTTTCGATCCACAAAACGCTGCGGTTTTTTCGCTACTAAAAAGAAGATGGATTGGGGGGTGCCCCTTTTACTGTTTGACCGCTTTTACTGTTAAGAAATAAAAGCGAGATTATATAAAAGTTTTTTTAATTATAATGATATTGTGCTATAATCAGAAGAAGTAACATTTATATTAGAAAAAGCTAAGATTCGACTACAGTAAAAAAACAAATGCGACTAGGCTGCCATCAAGTAATAAGATGATTATATTGATACAAATATATAATCTGCTTCAACATGAGAAGAGCTTGCATAAAGCGGATAGTTCTTACCCTTATGTGAATATTACACTGTTTATTGATTTTTTATATAGATAATAGAGTTGAAGGCAGAATCGAATTATAGCAGTGTTATGCAGTCCATTAAAGAAATAGGAATAGACATACTATATATGTCAGATGTCATAAGCAGAAATGTTATGATTTAAAAAGTTGACATTTTTCAAATAATTAAAATAGGGGTAAATATTTTCTTCTCATAGCAATATCTTCTTATATTTTTCGAAAATATAATTAAAATTTATATTTTAATCCTGAGAACTTTACAAGTATACTCAGATTAAAAAGATTTTCGAAAAGTCTAAATTAACCACCACAAAAATGGTGGATGAAACATTCAGTATATTCAGTGTGTATAGTAGTACATATATATATATATATATATATATATATATACATGTATATACATATGTATTATATTTAAGCTTTATATGTGTACCAATCCTCATTCGCTATAACCGTTCCATTGATAATATCCCGGTAGATCTGGTTCGGTACATCATAACTGAAAAAGAAAATGAATAGCGACTAAAACTCATAAATCACTATTTATCATTACAGGTCAGCTAGTTAATGGACGATATTATGACACAAAGTTGGCAAAAAGACTGGTAATTTTCATACTTCTCGCATATAAAGCAGAATATTTATCAGAAAATTAAGTAATCGTCTACTATTTTTATTAACCCGAATACGATGTATATGTAAAGATTAGAATAGGAGGAGTAACGATAATTCGTATTATGTCAGCTGTAGATGATCGGTGTATAATCAGTTTCATGAATAAGCACCCAAATGAAGTTTGAGGGGGGCGACGGAAAATCTCATATTTTCTATTTGAATATTCAGGTTATTTAACAGGACCACGTGTGGCTGTACGTGATATGTCTGCTAATTGTGAGTTCTACAATATTAAATATGTGAAAAAAGAACATGAAAGGTGAACTGGATAATTATAATCAGACTGGTAATCTTTTTTTATATTGTATATGTTTTAGTATGGACAGTAGAGTAGTACTTATAAGCAAAGAGTTCGCTAATATATTAGTTTGGTATATGAGCTTGAATACGAAATCAGGATTATTCGCACATGATCCAAATAAAAATGATGAATTTGTTAAAAAAATTAACGTTTCTTATTAAAAAAAAGAGTTTACATGTCATTTTCAAACATTTTCTGCATGCTTGCGTACACGCACACATAAATATACACACGTATACATGTGGACACCTATGGACGCACGCAGATCTAAAGTTATAGGTATACGATATAACTGGAAGCTATAAAGCTGGTGCGTTCATCGTACTGTATGCAAATATATTTTTAATATGTAGATTGTTGAAGAAAAGTTAAGTATTAATTAACGCTTACCATGCTAGCTCTTATAAACATGACACTACATAGAATTGTTATAAATACACACACACACACATATATATATATATATATATATATATATATATATATATATATATATATATATATATATATATTATATATACACACACACACACACACACACATATATATATATATATATATATATATATATATATATCTGTGTTAGTTACGTGGCTTTATGTCTATAGCTTTTTAATCTAAATTCTTTAATTTTCCATATCAAAAAATTTCTGGAAATATCGGGTGTGACAGAAAAATAAAGACATAAGTGATGGTATAAAGATTGCGTTACTTTATAGATACGGAATCAAAAAAGGACGACATTTTCTTTCTCTTCATTTAAAAATAAATTTAAAAATGCATTAAAATAATTACGCGCACACACAAAGAGGAGAAAATAATTATACGTAAGTTTTTACTATGGAAAAATTTGCTTGTTATAACTGGTACTTGTTATTAGTATAAAAAAAAACATTTTTCAAAATACGATTGCAATATTCGTCAATATCGTACCAATGTGTTGAAATATATATATATATATATATATATATATATATATATATAATTCTGAAATGAAATGAAATTTTTTTTCAAATACCATTTTCTATGATTTCTCTCATTACGGTCGATCTAAAGCATAGACTACACCCAAAGAGCGTAGTCTAAACTTTACACCTAATTATATTGACATCGTACATGATTCAACAAGATATTCAATATAAATATACTAATTGCATTTTCTTTCGGATTATGACTGAATTTTGTTTTAATAAGCAGATTGTACAAGAATTATGGATGCTTCATTTATTCATGATGTCTCAATGGTTTTTATTGTTTATTTCGTCGTTTAGTCGAACAGAGAACGATACGATCAAACCTAATAACATAAAATATTTCGAAAATAATCCCGGATTTTTTTAGGTTTTGCTTTTGTAAGTAATTCTTTCAAACACTATTCTTATTTAGTTATAATTGTTTTGTTTTTTAATTTAAAAATCGTTTGTCTGATTAATCAATTAAAAAGAGGTCATAAAGAGGAAAATCGTCAATCTGTAAAAAGAAATCTTTACACTTTAAATACGTAATTAAATTTCCATGATAAAAATACAAAAGTATTGAAAATACATATACAAATAAATTTTAATTGACTAAAAGAAGGTCATGATCGATTTCGTTATCAGTTAGTGAAATGTTTTACTATTGTATATTTCCGGAATACTTTAATTTGTCCTTAGGGCTTATTAATTAAGGTTTACTTTCCATTGAAAGCGAGTTTCAGGTAACCTATGTAAAAAACTATACCCAGCCCATTATGAGTATATTGTGTAAGGTTAAATAAATTAGCTGTAATAATAGCAGATGTAAGCTTACGTGACGACGTGAAAACAAAAGCGTAATATTAAATTGTATTTAAAAATTAATGCATGAATATTTTAATGACATATTAATCCGCATATATTTCAACTGACACTCAAAAATATTATAATGGAAATTTTGGAGAGAGGAAATAAATTACTGGATTTCTTTTTATTTTATTCATCCCGTGGGATACAATTAAAAGGACAAGATTTAATGTTCAGAAAAATTTCAAAACTATTTTTTTATAAGAAATTTCTAGGGACATTGTTGAAAATATCTCACAACCGTATTCACAAAAAACGCTATAACTAAGTGTACAGAAGCGCATAGAGTTGCCTAAACCTAATCATAAAGGGCATTTGAGTTTCGATTGATAGAGAGAATAAATTAACCGAGATGTATACGTACAATAAAGGCGGTACCAGACTTCAAAAACGAATTAAATATTCATAGTGTCGAAGTAATAGACATAAACTTTTTAAAGATATAGTATTTTGTTTTCTTTTGCCATTAATAATCGCTGGTCTTGAAAAATCGACACCAAAAGATTTACCGGTGCCTTTCATGTACCTGTTACTGATTCCTTTAAGGTTTTACGCTCTTGGTTGGTTTCAGGTTAGCTCTATATTTATTTTTTTTTAAGTATATTTCACCAGCTTAACAAAAACGATTGCGATATCATTATTACTATTTTTTTAGATCGTTAGCGGTGACCTTATAAGTGTGAATCAGTCTACAGTGTCAAGGACAGTGAAGAAAGTCTTATACTGTTTTGTGTGAAATCAAACATTTTATAAAATTTCTCCCTCGCTCTTAAAGTACTAAAGGGGCTATTTATATAATAGTACAATGGTGTTTTAGCTACTATCGATTGAACACATATATCTTTATAAAAACCTATTGGACCTTACGCCAAACTTTTCAGAAATAGGAAAACAATTCTTCTCTATCAACACTCAACAAGTAATTAAATGAACCAAACTTAAATATACAACATTGTAGCTATCTAGGATAGTAGGATACTTCAATTATGTACTTTGGAAAGCAATTTGTAATAAGGTGAGATAGACAGGATAATTTTATGAGAAAGCGAGTATGGGTGTCAAGTATACTTATTGATTTTATTTAACAACAAGAGTCCATATCTGAAGAAAATAATAATATTGTGTATTTTAAAACGAGAAATACAGCGAAGAGAGCAATAGGAATTGATATAAGACAACAACAACAAATTACAAGAAACTTCCAATCATCTAACAGAATCGGATTGCTATTTAGAAGGATGTTTGTACTAAGAAATTTTTAAAAAAGTGTCTGAAAACGTTTTATTATATATATATATATATATATATATATATATATATATATATATATATATATATATATATATATATATATATATATCTAAATAGCAATTTATTCTTGTTTGATGTTCCCAAGTTTCTCGTAATTTCTTATTGTTATCTTACCTCAGCTAAAACGTTATTATATCTTTTAATATTTGGGTAGATAGAATAACAAAGTGGTTACATCATTATTATCGCATAAATATAAAATGTACTCACTAGATTAATATAGTATGTAACAATCCTCTCATTATCATATGTATATATCTCTATTATAATATGTGTAAATTTTGCATCCAGCATCCAAATATAATTTCATTCAGTAAGTTTTTTTGAACTAAAAATATTGGCTTTTTAAAAATTAACATGAATGGCTTCTATTCAATGTAAAAATTAATATTTTTTTTACTTATATTCGTTTTTAAAGTAATATTTTTTATTTAAATTAATTTTATAATATTTTCCTAAAATTTGGCAAAATCTGACTAATACGCCTTATATTGTAACTAAGTGAAAAATTATAAGAGCAGGAATAGCCTTTCTAAACTAAAAGTCTGTGCAACATGCATTTCAATAATTTTTAACTTATACTAATTACATTCATCTTATTTTGAAATAATTTGATCATGGTCTAAAGTTTAATTTTACCATTGCCATCTTAATTTCCTAGACTTAGTCCATTGATATTCACGTAGTTGAGAAACATTATTTTGACACCGTATTTATAAATTTTTTAAGTCATTTAGACTACATATAAAATATATATGAAAATACTAAGGTGCTAAAAACATTGGAGATTGCCTTTTTTAATTTTTAATGGGAATCTCTTTATGCAGCTCTTGCATATTGGGAAATTCAATTCGATTTATATCTATAACTGTAAAATAATACAAAATATTTGTTTAATTGTATCAATTATCATTAGATATGACTACGTTAATTTGCTAATAAGTTAAAGGAGCATTGGGGCTACGTTTTCCATTTTTTTCTTTTTACACTATTTAGCGGAATCTTCTTATTTTGCCGTCTGATATTGTCAGGTTCTATTCTGTTTACATTTATAATTGTATAATAATAAATGAAAACGGAATAGAATCTGGCGATACCCGAAACATATCTTATATTATTAGATGTATTAAAAGGCTTTGACATGAAAACAATGTTACATGTGTCAGTTGTATTTTCAACTACTTCGTTAATATTTTCTTTTATATATTATGAAGCTGAAAGAAAGAATGATTATGTTATTAAATAGGTCAAGATCATTTGGATTTTTATTATTTAATTAGTAATATATAAGGTTCTTGCTTCCTGTGGAATCTGAGTCAATCAGTTTTGGAACTCCAGCCTTTTCTTCTGAAGGACCACCACTTGTACGTGTCATACTGGATGCTTCAGGAGAAAGTACTTATTTTTCATTTCGATCTTCTATTTTCTTAACATTTTTTTATCTGCTTGTTATTCCTCTGGATTACCAAGGTTTGCGCGTTAAAAGCGATCGATAGTTCATCCCAAGCGTTCTCCTTCAACTTGAAGTTTTTCGAATTGTTATGTTCATGTGGCACAATAGGCCGCTTTCTAACTATAGTAACGACCAATTCTATTTTCGGCAAGGAAAATGGATCATTTTTTTGGAACAATTGTGGTTTAACATGTATGTAATTTATGACATGATATAAAATATTATTAAAAACGACGAACTTGAAAATATATTGTTGCTCGCGATTATATATATTGAAAAAAAAAGACTTATAAAAACCAATCACATTAAAATGTACATGATAATTCACAATAAAACAAAACGTTGACTATCATAAATTTCCAACAATTAATAAAGCGTCTTATATAAAGAGTAGTAAAATATTTTGAAGTTGGCATTATAGAAATATTTTTGAGAGTTGATTTAAAATACGCCATAGTTTTATATAATTGTGAATTTTCGTTATTACTTGTTTAATTGTATTAATGCTTTTTTACACTTTTGCATATGTAAGTGTGCATATAATTGTATAATTACTGAAAAAATTCAGGAACGAACAATTTTAGAAACGTTTCTCGTGACAATTTTTTTTTCAAATCAATCGTTTTATATTAAATAATCACGAGTGAAATTCTTACGAAAGGTACATAGACAATATATTTACGTGGGAGGCAATCAAACGTGGATTCTATATACCCTCAAGCGTTTATATGTGCATAAGTTTGGGCTTACCTAATTGTGTAAATATATATGTGGCAAACGGGAAAACTTTACAAAATTTTTTTCATTCTGGAACTGAATATAAGTGTTAAATGAGTTAACTTTTATAAAACATTTTTATAACATTTTAGACCATTTTTCTTTTCCAATTTTATATCTTTCATTATGCTATTGATGTAGTATTTGATGTAGTAAAATAATAATCCCGTAAAGAAGAAAAAGTCTTTACTTGAAAAAATCTAACGAACGTAATAGCCTACGATAAGATCAGTAGTACGTATGGCGATATACGAGTTTGTTACGGGAAATTGTACTGAATTCTTAAGACAATTTATTGTATCTATTGACACAAGTACCGGACAAATACGCGAGTTGTGTTCAGTTACCCGCAAAGGGTCATCTCCAGCTAGGTCCTTGACCGTAAAGCCTGGCTCATCTTTTTGTAATTTCAATGTTTCTTTCATAGTCAAGTATTCGCAAAAAGTTTTGAGCGCAGATCGCGAATCGAGGTTTTCCCATTTGTTATTTTCACAACGCCATAAAGGAAAAAAGGCCCTATTAAGTCTGACTTACGTCGTTCTCATTGTTGCTAGTCTTTATGTAAATGTTTGTGTTACCGGTAAAGAAAGAACATGAGTGATAAAACGTGAAACAGCTCCGTTCGGGAATCGAATGTTTAGTTTGATTTGCCGGTCATAACATATGCCATTATTTATGATGCTTTTTTTAAAAAAAACACTGTTTTCCTCACGACATGCGAACCGCATCCGCACATTTCTGATATATGCAAGGAGAAAGACACTTATCAAGAAGAAGACATTATCTATATGGCGGGCTATATCCAAGGAGAAGACACTTATCACCATCTAAAGGAGAGATTTTAAAACAAAACAAATTGAAATCAAATTTAAAGTTCTACGTACAATCAAAATTAATACTACGTTTAAACGTTTTACGTGTCTCGACCGTAAATTATTACCTATAAGTAAGTTCATTCATTGAAATTTAACATTTTTTTTTAAATATTCTCTATATATGAAAATACAAATGTTGAGAAGGAAGAGTCGAGCGTGAGTAATTTTTTACTTTTTTCAGAACTGAAAAAGACCTTTCGCCGCTGCAATTTGTTATATTCATTGTTAAAATATTTTTAATATTATTTCCACATTCAGAAATATGCAGGCAATATTAGGATTTTTTATTAATTGTAATAAATTTTTTGGCTTAAGTTTGTTGAATCTTTTTGAAAACTGTGTTAAATGGACACACTCGTCAGAAATGCGAAAAAAATTGAATGTGTTAATATTTGATGGGAATTTTAAATTAAAACAATTTTCATTAAGTTAGTCCACATCAAAAAATTCATATACCTATTGCAAAATTATACCCTATTGCAAAAGTTATTTATTTACGATAAAATTGTTATGCAGAAATTTGTGGGTCAATTTTTGTTAAATTAATTTAGAACCACAAAATTAAGATGGAAATAACCGAATAACTCAATGTAAACCTCTTATAAATTTTTTTAAGATATTAAAAAAAAGATGAACGGCAATAACTATACTTTTTATAAAAATATAATTTTTAATAAAAATAATTTAAAAATTTATCGTGTGGTTACTAAATAATCTTCTTAAAAAGGACGGCGTCGATACTATTTGCCTTGAATTTAATATCTATATTAGATTTATATTATACTCAATGAATTTTCTATGACATATAACTACACAGTTATTTCACCGTTACATTTGAGAGTATATCTCTTAACATGTGACATATATGACTTTAAAAAATATTGAATATATTTGGCGTTAATTTTGTAGAAATTCACAATTGAATGAAACTAAGTGATGTAGTATTATTTCTTCATTTGAATTCTTTACCACGACCTAGGTTTCGTTGTATGACGAAACCTTCAGGTGGGTCGAATATTTGCTAATTGTTCACCTGAAGATGTTGGCGTACCATGAAACCTAACGTTTTTTTATTTCTTTTCTTTGACGTAATTTCTTTAATTTCGGGTCCATATTTTTATCATCTTTTCGATCTATTCGTTTTCCATGTGTCCGCATTTCCAAAAAAAACATCGGAACGTGCCGTACCACCTTCAATTATTGAGCCTATTACAATTTCTTTTTTGTTTATTTGTCGTAAACAAAATCGCGGGATTTACCATATTAACATACAAGTACATAATAGCAAATTTAAAATTCAATCTTAACGAAAACATATCTAACAAATTTTTATACATTTCATACCAGTACTTAAAAAAATAAACCAGCTAGATTTGTCCTAAAGATAATTTAATAATGAATAATAAAAAAATCCTAGAATTTCCTTGTGCTCTATTTAAACTTATTTAGGTAATATGGAGTTGAAAATAAAAACATAAACATATGTTAGTGAACCACAATTAAACGAAAAAAACGTACAATGTAGAGTAGTCTCATGAAAAGATATTTTACGATTCTCGTGAAAAGATACTGTACAGTAGATAACCGATATAAACAAAGTTGTGACAAATATATTGCGAATAGTTCATTTTTGCAAGATTTAATTATCTGATACGAATAACATTATTTGAAATGACAATGATATTTTTAAATGCCGTTTTAAATCTAGCAAGTGAAAAGTCTTTTCGTATCTCGAGAAAATGGAAGTTAATCATATCAATGATACAGGCCGCGGAGAAAGGAAAGTACACATGTTAGTTCGCAGTACAAATATTTTTAAGCTACTACATGAAGGTTTTAGAAACCCTTTTAAGCGCCAGGTATCATAATATTTCGATCCTTACTAATTTCGTAAAATACAGACCGTTTCACCTATGAATTATTGAAAAGTTTTATATTATAAAGTATGTTTTAGAAAAAATTATGGCTGGTATTGAGCAGAGATTAAAACTGTGGATAATTTTTATTCTTATGACTATAAATTTAAATTGTCATTGCTAAAATGAATAAATTGGCGCCTATATGCCAAATTGCAAAAGAATAAATATATCTTTAGCAATAAGTTTTACCAGCAATAACTAAACAATAAGTATGCCCATATTAAATTTGTGTGATATGTTATATTCGAATTTTCATTAACTAAAAACATATCGCACATATGTCCTCTTGGTCACAAAACTTAAACCACGACACAGTAGAGATCAATTTGAGAAGGAAATGCACAAAGATTTTGAGATGAAGAAAGATATTTGAGGTGGTATCAAGATGACATGATATTGTATAGTTTATAATTTGAAATTAATAAAATGATGTTTCAATGCATTACGTAAATCTGATAATTTTTTCATTAATTTCTAGCGCTTCAGATAATATGTGTGCAGCTTACTACGAATCCACGTAATATGATGAGATAGTGCACATGACGTAGAATAACTCCGAGAATACACGAGAAAGAACAGAATGTGATGCAACGGAGTTATAAAAGTTTACTCGTCAGTCAAACTTACAATAAATCCTTCATTACCAATTGACTATGGCACAGGTTTAATGTAAATACAGTAATTACGCTTTACACCATGTTGTGTGCATATGTCTTCACAATTCAGTGTTTCCTGGATTCAATTATAATTTACCGGTTGTACTTCTTTCAGTCCAGCACAATAATGGCTATTTGAAATAACTTGCATCATCTACATTACCTGTAGGTTTCAGTAAATAATTTTTTTTGATCAGCGACCCAACCGATTTTCCATGTTAATATCATATATAACTGTTCAGAAATTTGATCTTCTCTCCTGATCGTATATACAATTCTTGTATTTTATTTTCAGTTGTTAAATTCGACCACGTTTATCAGATAAATGCACGGAAATAACTAAATAATATTTCCCGTAGATTGTTTTTTAAGCGAGATTAGAAAAATGTAATTATCGAAGGGATGAAAAGGATTCTGGTATCAAAAGTCTGCGTTTATATACAATTTCGTTTTAAATACTTCATTATATTTTCTTAAAGAGTATTTCTGGACATTTAGGGTGAATGCCGCGCCGTACTCTGTTCTTTGATTATTACTTGACTCTAAGTATGCTGTGTAAAGTCGATGCAGTGTATAATCAAATAGCTCCGTAACGAAAGAACGATATTAAAAAACTTAAAATTTATGATCTTTAAATTTTTTCCAACTTTCAATATTAAAATAATCCGTACATTGTATTCTAATGATTTGTACACAAATGTTTAGCAATTAATAAGTTAAATACGTAACATTTTGCGGGGTTCTTGCGGTGATATTGAAATATAAAATTGAGTAAACCGTTCTGATAAACTTGACTTTTTAATTAATTAAACTGATAGATGTTAGTCAATCTCACCCAATTGCAAAATGTTTATTAGGTTTTCGCTTCTAGAAATAAACATGCGACTTTGGGTAGATAAACGAGTCGAAGTGCATGAAAAATGCTCGCGTGAGCGGCCGCGCTTCGCTACCTAAAGCGGCATATTACTACTACCGACAATCGTCGCTCTTATCTATTACATCAGCCAGAAGGAATTTGAGTTTAACGACACATTCAGTATTGAACGTACGCCGACTTTAGTAATCGCATAATATTTAACACGTGCCTTTAGCGAATCATACATCTATTACAATTCATGCTGTGTTATCGTAGAATAATATGTTTTACTGCAAGATTAAGATAACCGGGTACCTTTTAAAATAAGTTCATGTCAATAACGAAGAAACAAATAAATAAATTACATAAATGTATGTGATCATGGAAATAATCTGCAGCATTATGTGTACTGTATTTGCTTAGATAGAAATCAATGTAAAGGAAAATGGTTGCCTTTAAAACAGAACAACCTAAACAATTTTAAATGAAATAGATTCATAATTATTACCAAGCAATGTAACTATTCACGCCATTCCACCCAGGTTATCTCAAGAACCCTCCCGAAAACCGTAATATCCCCTTCATATAAAAAATGGGACCTTCGAAGGTCCCCTAATAGTGTCCCGTGTCTACAATCACAACTCTTCTAACCAATTAGGTTAAAGACTGTCCCTTTTCGATAAGTCATTCAGTATCTTCATTTTTTGAAGAACGTACTTGGCGAACGATCTAAATGATTCAAAGGTCGGTCCATTAACCAAGTCATGATGACTAAATACACCACGTTCTAAGGCTCTGCGTGATTATACACTAATATTAGGACATATTCTCCCTACCTAAACTTTATGCGCATTATCGCGCTTATTGCAGTGGAATAAAACATGATTCATGTCTTGCGTATCGTAACCGCATGTACACGTCGGACTATCTCTTAGGTCGAATTTATACGAGCCGGCACTGAATGTGTCATATTCCGTTAAAAGCTGTGAGGTATATTAGTTGGTAACAAGCCAGTTCTTACGTAACCACTCGGATATATTCGGGAAGAATAATCTAGTGGTTTTCCCTTAGACTGCCAATAAACATCGAACATCTCAAAAACATGCTTCTTTCTGTCAACAAGGTATTCACGTGCCAAAATTCGAAGTACAACGGATCCGCATTAAAACACTTACCTAGTGCCAAGATTAAATTTGTGAAACGTTTAATGAGCCCAAAGCGAAGGCGCATAGGCCAATATACCTAAGTGTATTGCTGTGTACATCAGCTGGACCGTAGAGCCATTCAGCTCCCCGCTGACACCGGCAAGTCGGGGCATGGCGTGGAAGACGACTCGAGCCCTCTCATTGATGTACCGTACTTGTGATAAAAAGCTCCGCCGCACATCCAAGACTGCGATCAAGTACGTAACCTGATCCCGCACGCCGATCTTAGCCCCAGCCATCGCTACAGGCGGCTCCCTCATTAGCTTGCCTTCGAAGAGGGCAGACGTGACCATATGTGGTGCAAAACAAAACTTGTTCTTAATACCCCAGTCTTGTGACCATCCATATTCTATAACCATCCATGTGGCTAACTCCTTCGACCAACAGCAAAGTATCGTCTGCATACGCGATGGTACCGCATCCCTGAAAGGGTGTCTCGAGTATACTATCGAACGTAATATTCCAACAAAATTGGTCCAAGGACCGAGCCTTCCGAGCCGTGCTTTACATCTTAATTTTTGTTTTACATCTAAATTGTTCAAATCCAGCGGAGGTTTGCTGACATTCCCCTGGATTCTAGAGTGAACAAAATGGCTGGCCACCAAGCTTTCCTAAAACGCATTGGAGATCTCTAAAAAATTCTGAGAATATACGTGTCAGGGTACGCGTAGACTCAACATAAAGTTGCAGGAATCGAATTTGATGTGTACCGGAAACCGAAGTGGTTCTCTTATTCTGTTGAATGAGAGAGCTGCGCCAATAAACGCGCCGCCAGTACCCGCTCGAGTAACATCCCGAAGGCTGGAAGGAACGTTATGGGATTATAAAACTTTGGTATGAATTTGAGCCTCCCCGCTTTTCATAACTTAGTAAAGTGGTCCTCGCGGAGACAGCAGTTAAAATCACTAGTATCCCATGTGCCGCGATTTTCCATACCGCTTTAACTATTATCGATTTTAACAGTGTTATCTTAACACTGTTTTGCTTACAAAATAATTCGGTGGGTATTGAATATTGAAAATATCCACTAATAATCACATGTTTTAAAGAACCGAATAAAATACGGGCTAATACGCAATGTTCCGTTAATAGGTATTCCAGAAACGGGACGCCCCTTCCTTTCAGATTAAGGACAAGTTTCGAGATCGGGTCCCCTTTCCATAACGAGGAAGGATTCCAGTACCAGGCTGCTTCCATTAGGGGCGTACTCTTCTTGTACATACGCGATACGATACCTAAAGGCACTAAGCGTTACCGAGAGCTCTGTCATGGATGTTGGGCCCCGTCATTCATTAAGTGGGATGAAATTTAGTTTTATTGGCAATAAGCTGTATTTCTCAGTGATCTTTCCAGCGTTGACCTGAATGCTAGTCAGGCATCAGTGGTGACACTACGATCTGCTTGCTTCTTAAAACGCGTGCAAGTGACACAGGTGTCTGACGCAGGCTCCTTGGGACAGTCCTTGCCATAATGGCCCTTTTTGTGTAAGTATTACAGAACTAGTCGTCCAGATAATTCCGAGCCACGTGATCATAAAAATTGCATCTAAAACACCTGTTACCTGCATAAAATCGGCAACTCTACGGGATCTCTAATTGACGCCTTGATCTTAGAAGTCATTTCCTCAGAGTCCTGGGCAGCTCCACCACAAGGTTTTCATTCCCTGAGCGCGAAGCACGGTCATTGGCATGGATTTTTGCCAATTCATAGGATAGAAAATCCGTCAAGTTACCCTCTTTTAATAGTTCCAGGAATTATTAGTAAACTCTTTCGGAACATCGTTCACAATCACAGAGGGTTGCTTCTCCACCTTTTCCTCTGTTTTGATGCTCTGGATTGATACAACCGCGTCCTGTATATTTCTCACGCTTCCTTCATCTCTCACCTTGACAACAATACTCCCGTCCTTTATGGCGCATGTTTTATTAACTTTAATACCCAGACTCTGTTACTTTGTTCCTTTTAGAGCGTTTGTAACTAACCCAGCACTCGTCCGTGGCTTCCATGGTACCTCCGGGACTTTAATAGTTAGGGTACTGTTTGAGAACGACCTGCCGTAAGGGCAGCGCTATAAAAGGTTTGCTTTATTACAGCCTTCCGAGTGAGCTCCTTCTTTGTAGCATCCCTCTCAGCGATAGCAACCTTGCATTCTCCTCTCTTGTATGTCAAGTCCTTACCCAGACTAGCTATTTGTGCTATCGATAGGGCCATCTACTTCGGAATCCTCTCTTTTATTGTTGCGGATAATCTGCTGGAATCTTTTCAAGAGCACCGATGTTAATTTCCATCTGCTTTTTACTTCTCATTTAAGCGCTATTCAGGTCAGGGTATTTCGATATAGTAGGTGGGAAGTTATAAGACGTAGAATGCCCTCACCCATGGCTACTAAACCCTCTTACTTTGGATGGATATTAACCTCGATACGCGAGGTCTCAGTTCCTCCTCCCGCAATTTCTCAAACACCTCCATTATCGCTTTGGAAAGGAATCCCTCTTCAATGAGGGCTTTCCTAGATTGAGTCGGTTTTTCCGACCTCATTATTTTTTCATCATTTCCTCACCATTATCGGGAGGGACACCCCTTTTACTCATAGTTTTTACAAAATTATAGGTTTGGAATAGTAGCAAATAGGTATAATAGGTATAGCAGCAAAGAAAAAAGTCAAAAATATTATAATTACAAAATAAAATTAGAGTATATATATATATATATATATATACACACACACATACACATAACAGAGAGTATATAGAAATGGCATGTGGGCGTGACGATCGCGCCACACATGAGCAGCGCTCCGCTTATTTCAAAGTAAGTGCATCTTGCCCTACATTAGTTTATTGGTTGCCGAGACGACAGAAAGGGTTATTTTTGTGCAAAGAAAAAAAATAGGCCTTACTCTGCAATTTCATCGTATAAAAATGAAAGCCGTACACAAAATCTTACTAAAAGAGGTATTTTTTACCACAGATATGACGTTTTTACAAATTTATTTCGATATGTGAAAATTAACCGGACATTATTTTGATGCCGCCGATATTCAACCATGATGCATTGTAGGGCTGCACGAAGTCATCTTAGATACGATTATCGATATTTTGTATATTTCTTAGATATAATCACTATGTAATGTTAAAATGTAAGAAATTTTTACCAATTTCGAAATGTATGCGCTGTGTTATAAATCAAATGAGATCCAGTCACTTTTCTTGTCTCATATTATAATGATTTAATTATGTTTATTCGAATTAAATGGTATGTTTATTTGTATTTCATAAAATATTTCTTTTTAGATTTTTAGAAGAAAATGATGTTAAAGAAAAATTGGTTCAAGCTACAGGTCGCAAAAATTGATTTCCTGCAAAATTAAGCACGATATCGAATTTCACGGATCACTTTCAATTTTAAGTTAGTTAAGCCACTCGCAATTTTTTGCGGATGTTTAATAATTTTTTTGACATATTTAATTCAAAAGGTTTGTGTAATTTGGTTTTAGAAAACCGCCATATGACGGAATTATAATATCATACTGCCTTTCTTGGATATTTAAATTCACGGGAGTATAATGACGGAAAACTTGTAATTTAAAGTCCTAGAAAAATGGGTTTTTTGGGTTTTGAAAGTTATATTTATGTACTGAAATATTTTTATTCACAATTTAGTTTAAGTTACCGTTTACCGTTTCATAAACGCAGTCAAGGTCACCTCGAATTGTTATTTTGTAACATACGTTCACATGGTGGCTCAAATAACAACCCCACTTAGAGACAATTCAATTCAACATATAAAAAACTTCTAACGCATAAAAGGGAGTGCGCCAGCACATGCGCATGCGTGTACGTGTGTATGTGTGTTCTTATATTATACTGACAAAATATAAGTTTTTGCATTGTTTACACAAAACCGAATAATAAAATATTGCTTTTTTTGTTTCCTTTATATAGTTATTATATTCTGTTTAAATAAATCAGTCCATTAGGTAAATAAAATAGAAAACTTTTGAATATACAAAGAAATCGTTTATTGCAAAATAATAAATGAATGTTTGGATGTATGTCTATGATGAATACGCAATGTTTACAAATATTGTAAAATTTTATTTTTAATATTAAGCATAATTTAGGAAAAGATCCAAGTATAATTATAATATTTTCCTCGTATTTAAAAAAAAGAGATTTATACAAAATTACTTTCTTATTCTTATTCGAAACTTATAAATTTGTTTCTTAACTTTAGATATTGAAATTATCATAATACTTTTTTTAATTTAGACATTTGGCAGTTTTGATAAATTATATTAGTAAACTGTTGCCATTATTTTTATATTTGTTGCTATATTCATAATTTAGATCATGAGGTATGTTCCTTTAGATCATCCCTATCATATCATTAAACTAAATGGCTTCATTGTTTACTAGAACCATCGCGCATTTTGTTGTTTAATTTCCATTAATAAAACTCAATATGTAGTTATTTGTACATTATGGAAATGCAGATGAGTCCAAAATGAAAAGAAAGTGCAAATATTTTGTTAAATAAATAGCAAAACTTTTAATTGTACTCCTCTAAAACTGACGAAACCTTATTAGCTAATTATCGTGTTTTCATTAGTCAGTTGGGTGCATCGCATGTAGATAATAATTTAATAAATATTTTAGAACGTACATAGACATCACGGTTTCATAAAATTGAAGTTTTCTTCAAATATATTTAAATATAGCGGCTAATTTGTGCTGTTGCTTTATGTGGATATCGTGGTGAGCGGTCGTTAAATGTGTGAATAACACTAACATTTTAGAATTTTTGTCTGAAGCAGAATAAAAATATAGGACAGAGGAACGAAAACGAATTTAATACATCCATGATGTTTATGAACACTGGTGGGGGAGTGCGTCGTGTTATTATCGCTTGATCACCTCACCAATCCCACCACCGAAGATGGTACCTGTATAGCGATTCACTGCGCCAACGCTGTGGTGGGGGCAAGATAAACAGGTTGCGTCTGACCACAACGTAAACGCGTATCAGTCAATTAGGGGCCACGTTTGACCAGTAACAAGCCGCGCTTGGCCAAAGCAACCGTAATGACGATAAAAAGATTCCTTCCACACGTCTGAACCTCGCGGTCAAGCACGTAGTTTAAAATTATCCCTCTGTATTTTTTTTCAATCAACACTAATGCACAAATGTTGTTGTTGCATTTGAAAGCTTCTAAAAAATTCTAAATTTTAAAACATTTATTGTTCGGAAAACCGAATGTTTTCTCACAAAATAGTTGCTCAAAAAATATTAGTTGAAACAACTTACGTACAGTAAACAACTCAAAAATGTATTAGAAAATAGCGTTGCGCAGTACAAAACAAAAAACAATTCTCAAAGTTCATAGTTAGATATATTATTTTATTAAAATTGTCTCTTCCTAGAAAACTAACGATTTCCAGGAGTTAAACACAAAACTGTCCGCGCACAAAACAATGTTAATCCTTAAAACGGCAAAACACGCACACCCTTACCGAACAATAACACGCACCCTTTGACCCTTATCAATATTTATTTTTATCCTACAATATAGGCAATGAAATTGGGCATAGAGCATAAAAAGGAATATTAAGAAAAACGGTTTTCAATAATTTTTCCGGAATTTTTGAATGTGTGCAACGCACACAGAAACTTTCAAAGGATAGTAATAATTGACTGGTAACGGTCATCTTGTTATTTTCACTAGCAGGGGGCAAACAGAAGGGCGAGAGGGAAATAGCTGAGGGCCGCCGCCTAGTTACCGAACCGAAATTATTCAATATGAAGAAGCAATGGATCTCTCAGAAAGTTAAAAGTAACACTTAAAATTATGTGATGAAAATCCGCCTTCGTGAGTCGCTGCTGACAATGATCATCATCCCGCGCCGTTCTCTCATTATTATATCCGCCTAGCGTCCGTCAAATTAAATTACGAAGCAATAGCATCCACTTAAAGTATTAAAGCAGCTGAAATCCATAGTTTAAACAAGATAAAAATAGGAGTAAGTACTTGAACTTGGAGGGACGTATATTTCACAAACAAAGCTCTCTTCACGAGACTTGAGCTCTTATCAAGCAGAAAGCTGCTTCTAAGTGAAATAAAGCAGGTCTTGATTCCCGTAATCAGTCCATACTCATTCGTTAATAAGATTGAGTAAAACTCACGTCTTTGATTACAAAAACCATACATTATCGGGGATCGCGCTGCAGCCAGAAAGTGTCGGTGGCTTGGATCATTCTGTGTAGGCAAATATTACACGTGTGTTTATCGCTATTATTCTGACTTAATTTATGTAATCTTTAGGGTTGTTTTATCGTAGCTCCAGTCATGATATGTTGAGCCGTATAATTTGATACAGACATGAGTAATATAAAATAATTTTGTGCTGTATATAAGGTTTACATTTCCTGTTTAGTTTCTTAAACTATTTACTAAATTGGGCGCTCGAATTTACGGTTTTTTGGTATTATGGTTGTCAATATATGTTTGTTAAATAGTAATGATGATATACATGTGGTTAATTAAAATATTTATTTTAATTGATTGTGGTTGTTCAAAAACTGTTTCCATGTGCCAAATAAGTTACTCAATACCCTATTGCATGATCGTATAGATAGTTCGTATATTAGTACGCTACATATTTTGACCTACTTTGATAAATAAATAATTTAAAAACGTTAAATAATTCCTGCATGTAAAAATCTGAATTTTTATTACTTGGGCTTTATGACTCATTGAATATGTTCATATTTCATGTTCATGACTCCCATGTTCATTTAACAATAATAATTATTTAAACTATTTTTAATATTCACAATGACAAAATTATTTCAATGTGTCGCATTGTGTTTCTCGATAGTCGATGAATATAGAATATAGTATATGAATATAGTATTAGTAAAATTATGAAATCTCTGTAAATAAAGAATATTAGTGATTTGTCGTGTTTTCATACGCATTTCGATTTTTTTTTTAAATTAGTTCCCGACGTTTTTAATTTAGTAAAATTTGATTGATACTGAAATTATTCAAAATTTATAACGCATCTTTTCAAAATGATTAACTGATGTTTTACAATATAAATTAGTTTAAAACAATAAAGTACCAAATATAGTACACAAAGAATATTGTAAAAATAAAGTAGTCTGAAAGGTTTTTTCTTAATATTTCAAATAAAGGTAAGTTAAAGGAATATAGGATGCTATAGACAAGAAATACTACTTGACATCCAATCCTATTCTAGCGCCTTAAGAACTAACTCCTCCGAACAAAGTCGCGGGTATTCGCTACTTACATTAAACTTACGTCTTTTGGATCGCTTACTCTGAGTTATTAGGGACTACGCTATAGCTGACTCACTGAGCTGATCGGTTGACTTAAGTGATTATAATCACTCGAAATAAATATTTTCTTATTATTGTCTAGACACTCAGACGATAATTATCTGAGAATCTGAAATGAAATTCTTGGATTCATTCGGCGGCGCAGTGGCTGTACTGTGATGGGTAGGCAGTGCGGGAATTGCATTTTTTTTATTGGCTAGGTCACTTAGCCACTCGACATAATACTATTTACAATGTTCTCCAAATGTGTAGTAAATTGTACTCAAATTATAATTAAAATAATAATATTTTTGTATATGTGCAATATCACGCTGAACTCCCTATTAAATAAAAAATCAATTTAATAATTTTTTTACAAGTCATATGTGCTATGAGTTTTACTTGTTTTTTTTTGGTAAAACATTATTCCAGCTATTCTTTAACACAATTTACCTCCCTTATTTCGATATATATAGTAATTCCGTGCCGTTATATCCAATATCTTCACTAAAGCTTTATGAAATTTAAATCCTATAAAATTTGTTTTAAATCGTCTACGCCTTTAGAAGAAAAACAACCTCAGAATGGTACTATATTAAGTCTAGAATAAGCATATAACGATACAACTGCCATAGTAAAATAATTTGTAATTTTTCGAATATCAGTGTGAAGTTTATGTGAAACTAAACATTTTAAATTTGTGTTAACCACATCGAAACCTTTTGAATTTTTTTTTCGGACAATCACGGTGACTCAACATTCACAAGAGTCGTTTATATTTTTTGTGCCCAAAGTAGTGATTTTATAATAGAAAGAAGTTCAATTAAGTTGATGTGTAGCATTTGGTCAACTAGTTTCATTTTATTAAACGTTTATTTCGGCTTTGCTAATCTGGTCATCTGTTTGATTGCAAAACATCTTGTGAACATGTCATCTCTTTGCAGAAGGCTGGAGATTGTGATGAATACTGGTATTTCCTAAGAAGTGGTTTGGTTTTTAATTGGTTGTTTACCTATATACTAATTACTTAGGTGACTTTAATCGTATTGCTATAGCATGTTCGAATTTGCTTCTGTTATGCAGATTAATAATGTTTATTAAATAAGTTATTATTGAAATTTATGAAAAATAACGCAGGACACGTATTTACGTAAAATAGAATACTCTCACATACACACACACACACACATAAAATAGAGAGCGCGCGCGCACGCGCACATGCGCACATGCGCACAAGATCACAAACATACGCGCGCACACGCACGCACGCGTAGTTACATGCGCACGTGCACATGCATACGCACACGCACACTCACGCACACACATACGCACACACACACACACAATCACATACTCACACACACACACACACACACACACACACACACACACACATACACACACATACACACACGCACACACACAGGCGCGCGCGCGCGCACACACACACACACACACAGAGATATACGAGACATGTGTGTGTGTGTGTGTGTGTATGTATGTCAAAAGACTGTTTTAGTTAGCCTCTCAAGGACGTGTTTTACCTTAAGGATATAAATCAATTATAACGTCTCACAGTAACAGAAGATTGATAGATAATTTCCCTAAGCGGTACGTTACGGTATGTCGCTCGTGGCCGTTAATGGAAATCGTGCACTTAATCCATGCAAACGTTGAAAATTATAAAGATTTTCTTTACATGTTTTCTCTTAGGCCTTCTTTCCAAAAATGTTGCAAGGGCAGCCACACCGCAGAAGCTGCAGTTGAAGCGATAAGTAAATGACATAACCAAAATTTGCAAAGCCATATAAAATTACAATAATATAAACTTTATAATAAAGAATTGTCCTTAAATTTACGTAAGGTAGCTCTACAAAGATTATTTACAAAATCACATAATTAAATCGACCTGCATATTAAGTTTTGGGAAAATATTTCTTTCCAGATGTAATTTTCGTCCCATAAATATTTTTATCCAATATTATAATTTTTGGTTTTTCTTAAGAAGCAAATTTTGTTTGAAGTAGTTTTTTTTCAATGGGTATTTTTTTATTATTTATTTAATGAAAGAATTTAGGATAGACAAGTGCTTAACTAAAATTTACGTTTACAAAAATTAAAAGTATTGAATATTTGATGGTAAAACAGTTATTTAATAATTTAAAAAGGATATATACATTTCAATCTAAGGCGCGGTACATTTTATGTTACGAAATTGACGTAATTTGAAGTGGAATATTGGTACCTTTTAAGTAATTCGTTGTGTAAAAGGATAAATACGTTAATACTAATATAAAATAAATTCAGTTTTACGAAGTTTGCAATGAAAAATTTAACTAGTATACATGATCCAAATGTCAGATTTAATGCAAAATTTGTCCGTAGTCCGTATCATATCCTAAAGTAGGTTTTAAACAGATCTTCTGAAAAAATATGTGTACATGTACTCCGTAATAGATTATTATGTAATGTGACTTAGCGACAAAACAGAAATAGAAAAGTCCATTATAACATGTGTCAAGAAAATATTTTAGTTTATGCTAAAATAATATTCGACAGAGGCGAAATGTATATAAATATCCCAAATAAGTTCGCTGAAATATTTTTATTATTTGGAACACGAGCTAAATTCACACATATCGATATAGTGCGTATGTATTAAGGTGGAATATCCTAGGTGTTATATCTTTTATTCTTATGAACATATGGTCCGCCGAGTGAGAGGACGATTGCCGCTCCGTACTAACGGGCAATATTCGAGAACAATTGCCTACAAAGCGGAATTTTTGCGGTGAGCAATGTGTAGTGCATCTGTATTTAAAACGACTAACCGACGAAGCTTTGAGGGAAACGGCCCTGTCACATGTAAAATCGTTTGTTTTATGTAGACCTTTTAAAGCCGAAGCGTCAGACGAAACAATAAACTGAATGACGGTTTAGATGTCATGTGTGTGAGAATGTAGGTCATATCTTAAGTGATATTTTAGTTTTTAAAGTTGTAAAATTCTGGAACTTTAAATATTGGAGGATTTCCAAATATAATATGACATGACAGTAATAAACTTGATCGAGAATTTTTTTTAATAATTTGTTTTTCAAAAATGTTAACAATACATTCCGTTTATGTTTTAATTTCTGTGTTAACCTATAATGCTACCAAAATTCTAAATATATCATTTTAAATTTCTATTTTTACATAGTTCATTCTCCACAACGATGTAAAGTTTCACGTATGAAGAGCAATATATGACAAATAATACTTTTATTCGGTTTTTCGATTACTCTTGCGAGGATATTTTGTTACTCTTAACTTGCCATTAAAATATATGAATTGTAGTTATTAAAGACAGTGGACAAGGAAAAGCAAAAGGCTAATTAAAACCATTGCGTTTGTTTTCTAGTCACTACAAAGAAAACGAATAAGGAGAAACACAAGTTTTCCAAATTATTTTATTAAGTAAGTATTCAAACCAAATTGTGATCAAATCAATACTTGCAAATAATTGCAAGTGTAAGAAAATACTTATCACCATTTTTTATTTTAGGCTTTGTTCAAAATCTAACTTCGTACTTATTCTAAAGCAAAAATAAATTGTAAGTACTTAAAGAAATTCAGTATTTTGCACTTTTATAATGAATAAACGGTGCAATTTTATAAAACGAAAGCACTCGTTAATCGAATATTTAATTAAACTTATAACATTGGTAAAAATAAAAGAATACTTTTTAAATTTAAATTTTACAACAGTAGTTATTACAGCCAGGAAATCATGTATTAAAGAAGGTTATATTAAATAAATGACAAATATTAGTTTTTGAAAACTTTTTAATAATTACTTTTAGGTAAAAGCTAAAAGTTAATTTGTCATTAAAAGTGTTAAAAATGAATCACAAATGATTAAACTTGCAGTCGAAGAAATGATTTTCTTGAATTCTCGTATTTTTCGTCTTATCACATTTATTCATACACATTTATCTTACTAAATATATTACATAGATGTAGCTTGAAAATAGATACAGAAAAGAAACGTATATTTATCTTACTAAATATATTCTGCAGCTGTACTTGGAAATAGAAACAGCAAAGAAAATATTAATTTTGTCTTTTTCCTGTAATTCAGCTTGTAGTTCGTGAAGAAAAATTTCGTATAGCTTTGCCCATTGAAGTATACACAGCAATTTGAAGCCTTTCAGAAGTAAGAGTCAACTTTTTGTATTTTATTTTCAGTAGTAGCAGAGTACATGGAAGTTTCACTTATCTTTTATACGTTCTATAAAGAATTCACGCAATACTTTTTCATCCTGTGAGACACAGCTTCCCCTTGACAATATTTAAGCTCCAGCAATTTTTCCCACTTTTTGGACGGGAAAAGTTGTGCTAATTAAATATTTCCCGATCTTCAAAATTTCATACTGTGTTTCGCACTGTAGGGTGCCTACGAGTTTTATACATAGTGACGATACTCTGGTTACTAATTTTCCAATATAAATGTATCATTAAATTAAAAATACCTATGAGGAACAAAATAAGTATTGTTATCTAACGGGAAATTATGAAGCTACACATATCTGATAATTGTTTATAGAAATCGATGCCCCTGCAACTTAAGTAAGTATGAATTGAACGGACCTATATTTTAGCTTCACGTTTTGTATGTTGATGATTGAAATTTGGCGATCGAGTTTTCAACTAACTCTACTTAATTTATTCTCGTACACACGTGATGACTACAACATTATGATAATATAAATCATGAAAATAAAATCATGGACGCATTTTGTTGAAAACTTTATTTGACGTAGTTTAGAAATCTTGTCTAGTTTGTCTTCTCCGACTTTAATACTTTTATCACAAACAAATTCCTTGTAATAATATGATATAATAAGCAATTGCTTATATACCTAACGTAGAAACAATGTGCTTCAAGATATTATTTTTCAATCATATCCTCAGACTAGTGATACACAATTATTTTCAAACTTTTAGTACATAATCGCACGTGAATTTAACCGTTTACATAAAAAAAAAATTTTCATTATTTTTACTTTTTAATTAAATAAGTAGTACTAAAATTTAGCAATAATCTTGATTAATATTTGCGTTGGAAATGTTGATCGAGTGTAGCGTTCAGGGAATTTGCGTGAAATGCAAATAGGGCCTTTATACCATATTTATTATATCTATATATTTTGATTGATGTTATTTGTAAGAGAAAAGATGATTTTGTATAATAATGGCATGTATTTTGTATAATAATAGCATGTATTATAACCAATGTGTATAGGTCATCGAATAATACAAACATAAAAAATGTAGTAAAATTTATATTTACGTCGATAAACAAGAGAATAGGCGCCAAGTAACAAAACAAGTGTCGACCAAGATGAAAAGATATGGCATGAATGCCGTCTTGGCGGGCAGATGAAAATCGTAAGGTAAATAAAAGTGCATATATATATATATATATATATATATATATTTATATATATATATATATATATATATATATATATATATATATAAATGGCACACCAGACTGTTACTTTCGGCTTATGTAAAGGCTCTTGATGCATTTGTCTTGGGTTGTGGACATCCCAGTAACGAAAGTTCTGCTTATTCACATATCTTCCAATGTGAAAGTGAGGTTCGTCACTAAAGAATATGTTGCCCATCCGGGTAGTAGTACGAACTCTCAACAACATCACCAGTCAGGATAGTGTAAATCTTGAACAATTTGAATTTTATATGGATGGAACTTGAGCTTTTTTCGCATTATTACCTGTAAAGTTGATTTCAGAATTCCCAATATCGATGTACGTGTACGAAGTGATAAACGGGGATTTTCAACGACAGAAACCATAACAAGCTCGACATTTTCATCCATGGCTATCAATGGTGTAGGTCCTGGCCTGGGCCTATTTAATGTTGATACTGTAGCTCTAAACCTTGCTACCCATGACTGAATGAGGTTGATCGATGGTCCATCACGTAATCGACGAATACTGTAACGATTATTAAATCGACGGCGAAAATCCACTCGAAATGTACGCCAGCGAAAATCCACTCGAAATGTACGCCTCGACGGAAAAAGCGTGGTGCCCTCCACTCCACTGTTCCATGGCTACTAAAACATCCGCACCGCTTGCTCTTCTAACGACGCCCCCCGTGCCCCTCTTATATATTGCGTTCAGAAACTATGTTTGTTCAAACTTTGAAATCTGCCACTGGACACCCCGTATTTACAAAATCTTGTTACTTTATGATAGATATGTTAGTCATAAAATCACTAATATACGCGTAGAGATGCCGCTTGTTGGCGTGCGACAAATTTATAGCCTATGTGCGTCACCTATATCGCTTATATAATAAAAAAATATATGTGTTTTAATTTGTTTATAATCAGGTTTATTTATTTTACGTTATTAAAATTATGTCAACAGTATTATAATTAAACAATGTTTTACACAAAGGCAGTAGAACGACTAACTTATTGTAAAGTAAAGTTACACATTGTTGTACATAGATGGTAGCACTAGTTTCATATTTTTGATATTAACATTACAACACCCCCACTATATCTAATAATATGCCTAAACTAAAATTTAAACAATTTGTACACCTAACATATCTAAAAATTTATAATATTTAACAGAACATAAACTTTTGGTGAACAAATCTGCAGGCATTTCAGCCGTTGGTAAATACTTAACATTCACAATATTATTTGCTACACATTCTCTACAAAAATGATATCTAATGTCTATGTGCTTGGTTCTTTTGCGAAAAACCTTTAGCTACTAATCGCGCACGAAGACGAACTTTATTCTCACTATCGTATTTTTTATGAAGCACCCACTTGCACTGTACAACTCTACCATCTTTTGGAGCTTCACTTAACTCCCACGCATCATTTTCTTTAAAACATTGTAACTCTTCTTGCATTGCCGACTGCCACTGCTCCCTCTCCGGTCCATTCAAGGCATCATGTACTGACAAGCCAGCCGCATCGTCATATGTTTCACTGTTAACACACAGGTTAGATAACCCAAATCTCTCTGGTGCTTTCCTTGTCCTTGTAGGCCGCGATTGTGGGCTATTCGCTTGAACCTCTTCGAGTGTGCTATCTGCATCTTCATAGTCGCTTGGAACATATGTCTCATCATCAGACTGTGAACTGTTTAAAAAACTTTCAGAGTCATTTTGACTGGATGTTGACATACTCTTATGTTGCTCAGGCGAACTTTGGCTAGATCTTGATTCGGGATCATCAGACTTCTCTCTATTCCCCACTGAATCAACATTCTGAACTTGCACTTCAATGAGATGCTCAGGATTTGATTCCTTCTCGATGATGATCACGTCTCTACTGGTTGTTACAGTCTTTGTTTCTGGATTGTATACTCTGTATCCTTTTACATTATCTGGATATCCAATGAGAATACATTTGGACGACTTCTTGTCCCACTTCTTCCTCTTTTCTTTTGCAACATGGACCATAACAGTGTTTCCGAAGATTCTTATATTACTTATATCAGGTTTAGAGCCAGTCCACAGCTCATATGGGGTTCTATTGTTTAATGCTGCTGCCACAATTCGATTCTGCAGATACACTGCAGTATTCGTGGCTTCACCCCAGAACTCTTTGCCTAAACCTGCATCAAATAGTAGACATCTGGCTTTTTCTACTATTGTACGATTGAATCGTTCACACAATCCATTTTGTTGAGGAGTGTATGGATTGGTCTTCTGATGTTTCATGCCAAAACTATTCAGGTAATCTTCAAATTCTTTACTGCAGAACTCCAACCCATTATCACTTCTTAATACTTTGATTGTTCTTTTTGTTTCATTTTCCACTTGAGCTTTAAAAATCTTGAAATACTTCAAAGCCTCATTCTTGTGTTTCAGAAAATAAACAAATGTCATCCGACTATGATCGTCAACAAACAACAAGAAGTATCTTGAGCCACCTATAGACACATTCTCCATAGGTCCACATATATCCGTATGGACAATATCTAGTAAGTTACTGCTTCTCTGACCAGTGCTCTTGAACGGTAACCTGGATTGTTTACCTTCACAGCATGTCGAACAGGAAGATTTGCTAATGTCAACTTTTTCATCAAGTGACATACCTTGGACGGCGTTCTTCATCTGATTCAAATAATCTTTATTTACGTGTCCTAATCTGCGATGCCATGTTACTTCTGACACAACTGATGCTGCTAAACTAACTAGTTTTAGCAGATTAACTTTATACACACCATTGACTAACGCTGCTGTGGCGACCAAGTCATTCTTTTTGTTGTAAACTGAGCAACCACTTTCCTTAAAAGAGATATTGTTACCATTCATTATCAATTGGCTTACTGATAACAAGTTTGTTGTCAGACTTGGTACACATAATACGTTGCGTACTTCAATGTCGTAATCATGATTTTCTGTTGTAGTCGTAATTTTCACATCTCCAGAATACAATATTGACACCTTTTCACTGTTAGCAACAATTATTTCTCTGTTTTGTTCATATTGTGCGTTCATAACCCAACTTTCATTGGCTGTGAGGTATGCACTTGCGCCCGAGTCGATATACCATTCATCTTTGTTGAAGTTTCCACTCAAAAACACTGCGCTAAAAGCATTTGATTGCATTCTCTCCTTATTTTTCTGATTTGACGAGTTATTTTCGTTTTTACACTGACTTTTGTAGTGGCCGATTTGTTTACAGCGATAGTATTTTATCTGTTTTACATTTGACATATCAGTTCTACCAACATTACTTTTTCTGGCCATAGACAAATTTGTGTTGTTTTTCTTTTTAGACTGAATAGCAAATGCACCGCTAACTTCACTCTCTTCATGACTTGCCAAATCCATATCCAACAGTTTTGTATTGATGGAATCTGCCGTTATAGGAATGCCGGAATGCTCTATTGCCATGATCATAGGGGAAAATCGATCAGGCAATCCCGCTAATAGCAATGATCCTGTCCATAAATCGTTGATTTCAAAACCTGTTCCGCTGAGTTTCTGTGCCGTATCAATAATCTGCGTCAAGTAAGACGTCATCGAACTGCAATTCTCTCGGCGAATCGAAATCAAATTCCTTAGTAGACTTATCCGTCGTGAAAATCCACTGTCATCGAATAATTGTTTCAGCTTCTCCCATAATTCTTTGGATGATGCAACATTTCTCACGTGAACGTATAATGACGGGTCGATCGTCATAATCAATTTCGCTCTGGTTTTTTCGTCATCTATGGTTTTTATTTCTTGATTTAATTCTGGCTTGACACAATGTTTCATGCCTTCAAGAATTAAAAAATTCTCCGCCGAGAAACACCATTCATTGTAGTTATCGCGCCCCGTAAGCTTCGGCACATTGACAAGATAGTTAGCAGTCATTTTTGCGATGCGCTTAATCTTGTACCCTGCGATAATACGGCAAAATAACAACAGTCTGTCACTATATAGTTCTATCACGTCCTTTTCACTGGATAATATTGCAAAAAAAAAACTATTTTAACGCGAAATTATGAGCGTAAGGCCCATAACCTATAATTAAACAATGTTTTACACAAAGGCAGTAGAACGACTAACTTATTGTAAAGTAAAGTTACACATTGCTGTACATAGATGGCAGCACTATTTTCATATCTTTGATATTAACATTACAACAAGTATAATAAAAAATATTATATTTCTTAATGTTTCAATAAACTATATACTTCCATAGCAATGTATGACTAAACTTACGCTCTTAGCAATAAATGGTATAATATGCAAGTAGTTCATGAACAATAAAAAAGAAAAGAGAAAAATTTATTATTTGAATTTTAATAGATAAAGTAGCGCTAATACATTTCTTAAAAGCTGAGTATAGCTTAAAAGCTGAGCATATATATTTATTTTTTTGCACTAATTTGTCTTGATGATATTAAATTGATACGAGTTGTAATTAAATAAATTCATAAGCCATAACGCATTGTGTTCGACACTTTATCTGATTTTAAGAGGTATAATTATCTATTTATACAACCTTAATCAATTAAGTAAAATTCGAGAAATTTCTGAATAACCGAGCAGTTAACATATTAATTTTTCTACTGATAATATTCTTCGATAATACCAAAATTGACAGTAGTGATAATTACACAAACGCTTAAATTGCAGTAAACGCAATAGTTACAAACTTCACCTGAATTTGAGTAATATAATAAAATGTTATGAATATACTTGTTTATCGAGTGTATAAATAATGAGGCAGCATTTGGTTCCTGAAGTTCACGTGACGTAACATTCAAAAAGCGAAATAAACAACCCGACACAGTATATGCTTTCCAGCGAGTGTTGATTAAAAGCTAAATTTGAGTTTTCCCTATTGTTCTTTGTGTAATTAATAATTGAGATTATATAGATAATTATAGTACTCGTTTTAAATAATAACTCTGTATTGGGTATATATATATATATATATATATATATATATATATATATATATATACATATATATATACAAGAAGACTTAAATACCCCGGCGACCCGACCCTCATTAACCATTTTACTATCAACACTATCGTTTTCCTTATTACTTCACATAAGTTAAGTTAAGTTTAGTGTGTTACTTCACATCAATTCCGTCATCGAACATCCAAGTTTATTCTTTAAATTGATATTTTAACTGTTTTGGATATGAAAATAGTGGTTGAACAATGAAAAAATTACATTACACTGCCTATAAGGAAGGGGATAACTACACAAATCCCGAGTGTCAAATGAAACGTGATTTGGAATTTGGAAAATTTATTTTTTTAGATATTAAAGATTTTTCCATTTACCCTATATACATTTCTCATATTTTCTATTATGTATTTCATATCAAAACATGTGAGCTTGATTTTATGGTATATGAGTAACCCAAGGTATATTTAAATTCGATGGCTTTCTAATTTACCTATGACTTGGTAACCCTACGCTACTGATACTTAGATCAGATGTATGCCATAGAGTTTTGGTATGCATCAGGAATGTTAACGAGGAAATATCCATACTTTATAATCTCATATGTGTTACAGCTTGAACGACACTGTCATTAATTTACGCTCAACTCACTCCATAGTTTATCATATTTTGCGCTAATTTTTTAATATTGACTTTCATATTGTTATCTCGCACTTAATATATGAGAGTTCGATAGAGATTCGTACATTTTGTCACGCAAAAACTACTGAACGGGTCTTAATAGGTCTGTAACTAGGGTAAGTAAAGATAGGGAAAATACACCTTTAATATACCTAACCTCACTCTAAAACCGGCCAAGTTCCATCCCGTAACCCTTTTGAAGTGAAATTACTTTATTTATCTTGTAATGTCACTAATGTCGAAATCTTGATGTAAAAAATATTTAATTATACCTAATGTAATTTAGTAGGGCATATGAATATTTTCTTGAATTTCTCAAGAATCCACCTGGAATAAAAATTACACCCGGAATCACTCTTATATTTTTTTCTATCAACTTAAAGCAGGTTTATAGAAATCCTGTGTTTTTTATAATTAAAATTTTAGGTTCAGTATATTTGGAAATAAGGAGTGAATTCACGTATTTTTTTATATCTACTTTTGACACCCTTATAACTACCTTTTTCAAACAATATCTCTTAATGTAAATAGAATTTAAATAAACATTTTTCATTTGCCTGATTTGCCTGTCCCCTTTTCCTAAAATTTCAATAGAAATATTTTTATTGTTAGCTACTGAAAAGGTAAAATTTCGACAGTAAGTGTTTCCATTTTTCCTTTTGAGATAGAGAACACAAATAACCCATTGTTAATTTGCTTACAATCTTTATTACAATATATATATATATATATATATATATATATATATATATATATATGCGTGCGTGAGTGTGTGTGTGTGTACGTAACATTACCTCTGATGCATTTATTTAAAAAGTTATCTTTCCGACATGACACCGCGCCCGCACAGCAGACTTCCGAAACCGAATGACAAAATGCCGAATACAGAACTATATGGAAGCAGAAGCTACTTATCATCGCTAACAATTTCCGAAGCGTAACATAAAGGAGACATTCTAAAACACAATTATATTTAAATCTAAAGTCTTGCGCACAACCAAATTTCTTACAGCCAACCAAAATACCAGTTCAGCCCCGCTTGATGAGCGGCCGAAAATTGAACCCGGGTCCCTGCAGTGCGCTGCTTCGCCAAAGGCTGCACACCTTGTTATCAATCCAGTACACCGCGGCGACGACAAATTTAGTACTAAATATATTACGTGCCTCGAGCGTAGACTTATTAAATAGACCACTTCGGCTTGAGTATATGTAAAATTATATTAAGTAAGTTTAGTGTTGTTCAATAATATTGACGAGGATGTCGATAACCTTTATATACGTATAACAGATTATATTTTTACTATGCTAAAGATATTTTCACTATGCTAAAGATATTACGGAGTATTACTATGAATTTTATACGGAGTATTAGTATATATTTATACGGAGTATTACTATGAATTTATTAATATTTTTAAAACGTACGATTGACGGATGAAAAAAAAGTTGAAGGGGGGGAAAGATAAATCTAAATAAAAATAGTGGTGATATTTTAAGTGCATTTTGAGAGACCTCGCTGATACCTCTTGATCGTGTAGGCGAGAAAAATATATCCCAAGTTCCTATATATAAGAAAGTACCTTAAAAAAACCATCCCCTTTTACGAACAGGCTAAACTCTCAAGCATGCCAAATGTAATGCCAAATATTTAGAAATGGTATAGTTATAACTTTGTGATTTATGTACGGAAGATGGGGGACAAACATGATGAAATTATAAGGTTCTTACTTTGTTACAGAACACTAAAAAGAGCCAATACCTCAATTTCCATCAAGGAACAATATCACGCAACATTACCTAACCTAATTAATTTCGTCGACAAAATTATCGACAAGATGATTTAACATAAGACTTAATGTCAAATGAATATTATGATACAAAAACTTGGTAAATTTTAGTGATTTTATATCTTTATTTTATGTGTAATAAGACATATCAGCCTGTAAATTTTCAGGCGTTATATAAACATATTTGTGCCTATTTATAAAAAAATGAACAAAACATAATGTCCCAATTTTTCAAAATTTACTTATAAAATGTGCCTTATTCAACGTGTGCTCTACGATCAAAAACAGAACAGGTGACTTTTGTGCTAAACACACTAACATTAAGGGGTAACAAGGAATATATTAGAAATCACCAAAGAACAGCGAATGCAATTCTATGCGTCATAAGTTCTGACTGCATTGAAAGAAAGAGCTCTAACGATTTTTATTGCGCTGTTTCTTTCTAACAATTAAAATAGTTACGCGTCATTGTACTCGCTTTTACCTCTGTTTGTCTGCATAGTATAACGAAACCATGGTTTGGAGAGACTATGTAAATTTCGCCATTTTAATCGACAATCAATGCAGTTGAAGCCGCAAACATAAATCTAGCATGAGAATAATTCATCTGCAAAGGTACATCGTATATCTTCATTTAGATAGGTGCATAATATTGAGATTAGATATAAGGTAACACTCACTCTGTTTTAGTTTTAATACAAACATGTAATAAAACTAAAACAGAGTGAATTCTGTGCAAGAAAATATTTTAAACGGATTTATTAATACAGCGCATCGAATGATAACAGAAGCCAGAAAACCTGTTTTCAGAAATTTTGTATGCCGGTTTGTTTGAGTGTTAATTTTTTTTTGTTTAAAATTAATTTTGATGAAATTTGGTATGCTAATATTGTTAACCATCGAGCAATATATAGGATATTTTACTTAAACTTACCTGAATATTACAATTTAAAAAAAATCCTGACTGAATATTAATTACGATAGTGGTACAACAACGTAACCAATTAATACTTTTAGTAAAGTTTATGTTAATAGATATTGCAAAAAGTAAATAAAAATTATAAAAGAAAAAATAATAAAAACGTTAATTACAATAATGGTCTTAGCACTACCGATAGTTTAGATAGATTAGTTGTGCGACGGTTAGCATGTTGGCACGTTACGCGGAAGATGTAGATATAATTCCCACCGGCCGATCGACTTAGTGATTCCTACGCCGATTTATTTCAAAATTTGAAATATTTTTTTACCTGGTTTTTATTTATAATATTACCAAAATAGAAGAAATGAAATTTATGTGTTGCTTTTTTAAACAAATATATCGAAATTTATCCGTCAATATTTTTAGCTATGACGGTTATTCTAAACATTAACCATGAGTGAATTTCACACGAACAGAGTCGAATTCTCTGCTAGCATGATATATTTTCAGTTACCAAAAATTTCCATTGTAAAAACCTTCTTTTCAACCTAATGTCTTTTATATATTTTTGGAGGAAATATTTTTTAATTGCCTGAGGTAGCTTAACCTAAAATATATTAAAAATTATTGTTATATATGACTTTTTATTACCAACTACAATAACAACTTTGGATTCGAATAAGCTGCATAGAATAATAATAAATTTGTCATACCGTATTTTTACAGTTCATCACTAAATACCGTTTTTTTATTCAGTTGTATTTTTAAGAATATGTTTCTTTTTCATATAAGCGTGTTAAGTGTATTTACAATATTTCTCTTGAAACATGTTCTGGTTCAGTAATATTTTTGTTTATTTTGAATAATAATATTTACTCTGAAAAATATCAAAGCCTTATAAAAGTATAAAATATAAAGCTTATGCTTTAATGGGCAATTAGAGTTTGTAATTGAAGTTGGTACGCATAAAAGCATAAAGGTTATCTTGAACCCTTTGGGATTGGTATTCCGGCTGAGGAGTTAGAATCCGAAGTTTAATGAAAGAGTCTCTGTTTGAGACAAACAATATTAATGCAGAAATAGAAGACTTTCAAATCTCACGGCAGGCAATACCTCTGCAGTATCAGAACTAAAAAAAATTGGCCGTGAAGTTCAGTGATAGAGTCCCCGCGTTGGGATCTATAACACTAATATTAAAAAGCATATCCAGAAAACTTCCGGTTTAGGCATGCAATACTTTTACAGCAACAGTACTGAGGAGTTGGAATACAGAGTTTAATGACAGAGTATCTGCCTGGGATTCACAATACTTATCAAAAATCAAAAGATCTACAAATTTCACGGTTTAGGCGAGCCGCACCTCTGCAGAATCAGAATTAAGGAGTTGGAACTTGGAGTTTTATAATAGAGTCTCTACTTGGAACCCGCAATACTAATTTAAAAGACAGATCCTCAAGTTTGCTGGATTAGACAGTACCGCTGTGGCGTAAGGACTGAAGAATTTGAACTCGAAGTTCAATGACAGTCTCTGCTATGAATATGCTGCTCCCACTTATGAATTTGACAAAAGCAAATCTTCAAGTGTCATAATTGAAAAAGGCAATGCCAGGATTTATGGATCAAAGGTGGAAATTATATTGTATGTACCCATATACCCACTTACCCCGGGAATACTATAGGTAACATGAATAAATCGGGAGGTAACATACAAACAAATAAGTAAGCTTTGAAAATTTGATATTGTTTGAAATGTCACTGGTGGCTTTTAGGCACGACATACGGAAAAACTGCCATCGTGTAACATTTTTTAATACTTACATAGGTTGTGATGTAAAGTTTGGAACTAAACATTTTAAATTTCTAATAAAGGTATTAGGAATTGTTCAAAATAATTTTCGAAATAATCATGGTGACTAGAATCATTTCATATTTTTGTGGGCGAAGTAGTGATTTTGCAACAGCAAAAATTTCAACTGTGTTAATGCATTATAATTCATCAATTAATTAAATATTATCAATTACTTTTATTTAATTATACGCCTATTTCGGTGTTATATTCTAGTTGTCTATTCATTTGCATAAGCCAAATAACTAGGGAATACTTCAACTCTTTCCAGAACGGGGATGTGGTAACTAGCAACGTTAGCTTGTATATTTCGTTAGTGGTTTATACATATACGTACATATGCACACATACATTTATCCACACATAATTATTTACATATATATAAATATATATATATATATATATATATATATATATATATATCCAATCAATTATAATGTTGCACAATAACAGGAGATATAATAGGTTATGGCTGCAAATACAACGGGAGCGGCAGTGATAGGGATGTTAAATGATATAATTAAAAATTAGCAAATATTTTAATCTTTTTCACGTTTCGCTTATGAAACCTAGACAACCTTTTTAAAAAAGAATTGTTAATAACTTCACGTAAGTATAGCTCTTCAAAAGTCACTTACAAATTACATAATAATTCTAGGATCTGTATATGTGCGCCTGTACTGAATTTAAGAGAAAATAGTATTTATTAGTTGTAATATGATTTCATTAATGTTTAGCCAATATTTTGTCATTTTTACTGGGAAACAAATTTTGGTCAAATTATGGATGGTGATAACGCCGTCAAAATTACTACAAGGGTTTATTATTTTGTACTAAATGAAACAATTTTTTATTATGTATGAAATTGTTATACATTTATTGAAATTAGTTATGAAAGTCAAATATTTAAATCAAAATTAAAGTTAACATTAAAAATGTGTTGCATTTTTCGTGGTACATAAAATTTATGAAAATTTAAAAGAATATTTGCACATTCCAATTCATAACCGGGTCAATTTTACATTACGAACTGAAATAATTAAACAAGGAATATTGGTAACTGTCAAAAATCTTTCAAAAATAAAACAGATATATATATATATATATATATATATATATGTATGTATATATATATATATATATATATATATATATGTATGTATATATATATATATATATATATATATATATATATATATATATATATGAACACAAAATATTGCACAATAAGTGTAAAGTGCGTACCATATTCAAAATTAGTTATTATTAAAATTTCTTGAAAAATATGAATATGTATACTGTAATGGGCAACATGGAAAATTAGAAGTCTATAACACATGTCAAGAAATGACTTTTGTTTGTACTCAATGGCGGAAACAACACGTACAGAGATATCTCAAAAACAATCCTTGAAGTATCTCACCTACATTACGAACGTGGTCTAAATTCCCACACTTTGATATAGTGCTTAGTATTAAAGTGGAACACCCATCCTGGGTGTAGGCTAACTTTTATTCATTTCTTTTATGAATTAATTGGAGGGGACATTAGGCGGTCTGTAGTACAGGGCAATATTCGAGAACAACTACAAAGCGCCATTTTCGCTTTGAGCAATGTGTAGTGCATCTGTATGGTAACCGGCCAGACGACGCAGCTTCGAGGCAAATAGTTCTATCGCACGTGAAATAGTTTATTTTATATGCACTTGTCAAAGCTAAAAGGGCACAAGAAATAAAGGATATTTTAGATATCACGTACGTGAGAATGTAGATAATATTTGGAGTGGGATTTGAGTTTTGGAAATTAATTTATATAGTTTTTTGAATTACCCATAATTATTGGAGGATCTCCAAAAATAAAAAGACATAGAAGTAGTAATAATTAATCATAAAAAAACTTTCGTTACATAATTTGTTTTAACAAATTGTTGAACAATTCCGTCAATCAGACATTCTGCCAAATCTATAAACTTTTTTGTGGACTTATAATATCACCAACATTCAAAATACCACTTTCTAAGCAAATACTTTTCACATTTTCCAAAATTACAAAATCGTTCACGTATCAAGAGTCATAAACCGTCATTTACATTTTTTTAGTTTTTCGACTACTATTTATTTAATATTAACTCATTACTACTTACTTGCTATTCTATTACTATTAACTCATTACTACTTACTTGCTATTCTATTACTATTAACTCATTACTACTTACTTGCTATTCTATTACTATTAACTCATTACTACTTACTTGCTATTCTATTACTATTAACTCATTACTACTTACTTGCTATTCTATTACTATTAACTCATTACTACTTACTTGCTATTCTATTACTATTAACTCATTACTACTCACTTGCTATTTTATTACTATTAGCTCATTAATATGTGATGCGTGACTTTTTAAAGGCAACTTATAAAGTGAAAAAAGATTAATAAGCAAAGTTGAAGTGAAAGATTAAATAAAATCACAGCATTTATTTTCTCGTCGTAATAAAGCAAACAAATAGAAAGAAAAACAACTTTTTCTAAATATAATTTTTGTTAATTTAACAAGTTTATGTAATTAGTTTTTATTAAGTCACTGCCTCATTTACCATTTTTGTATATAGCATAAGTTGTAAACGAGAGTGATCGAGTAAAAATTCAACTTTAGGATACTACTCAAGTTAAAGTAACTTATAACTATTCAAAGTATTAATGATAGTGATGGAAAAAGACGAATATAATAATACAAATGGATTTCGAAATTTAAACTTTTACAATTAACAAACGTTGAATTTCATAAAACGTAAGACCTTGTTGTGATAACGAATAAACCGTATAAAAAGTATACTTCTTAAACTTTATAATTTTGGATATAATGGCAAAGAAATTATGAGTAAAGACAGTTTACTTTATTAAGCAATTGTCAGTTTTTGAATACGTTTTTATGATCAGTTTTTATCAAATATAATGCGTTAATTTGCATCAAATCTCAATATGTTTTGATATTATGAATATATCCGTCTTTCCTCAAGTAACATTTAACTATTAAACATGAATCGTAAGTAAATCAAATTCCAAACGTGAATTCCATTTTTTT
Organism: Druceiella hillmani; assembly: GCA_039881145.1. Taxonomy (NCBI): domain Eukaryota; kingdom Metazoa; phylum Arthropoda; class Insecta; order Lepidoptera; family Hepialidae; genus Druceiella; species Druceiella hillmani. Next base: position 27,962,331 of record JAYKKI010000001.1, read on the forward strand.
GATTCTCGTATTTTTTATCTCATCGCGTTCATTTGTGCAATTTTTCCATTAAATGTATTTAATGGATGTAATTAAAAATAGAAATGAAAACTAAAGTTTTACGTTTTGTATCTTTTCCTGTAATTCAATTTTTACTTCACGAAGGAAGAAAATATTACAAAGCTTTGCTCATTGAGGAATAGGAGATACACAGCAATTGAAAGCCTTTCAGAAGTATAAGACATTTTTTTTATTTTGCGTTTATTCTCAGTACTATCAAATCATATGGATGTTCCGTTTACTTTTTCACGTTTTATAAAAAGTTTCCACAATACTTTTTGTATTACATGCCGCATCTTCCTCTTGACAATATTTACGGACCAGCAATTTTGCCCGCTTTTTGACGAGAGAAATTCAGCTAATTAAATCTTTTCTTATCTTCATACTTTATCATCTCGGATGCATTGGATGAACCTTTGTTTTAAACATAGTGAAGATGTAGTAGTTAGTAATTTGTTAATATAAATGTGTTACTAAAAATAAAATATGTATCGAACATACCACCCTCGAGTGGAAAATTTTGAAACTACATATTTCTTAAGTTTGGTTATGTAAATAGATGCCGTTGTATTTTAAGTATGAATTAAAGGTTTTCATTGTTTAGCTTCCTGTTGCGTATATTGTTGTTATTGTCGATTAAAATTTTGTGAACAATTTACAAACTATTTTGAATTAACTGGTTATCGAAAAACTTGGCATATGTATTTAGTTTCCATAACAATACTACATTAGAAACATTTTATTCTTCAAAATAAAATAGTATTGAATATTTTGAAAAAACAAAAACAAAAGCTTTGGGTTATCCTCTTCGATATTAACATTCATATTATAGTCAGATTTTTTGTAATTATATAACGTAACAAACAAAAATTTATACACTTAACAAAAAGAACATACCCAATAAATGTGCTCCAAGATATCATCTTCTGATCAAAGCCCCGGACCAATGATCTATAATTATTTTCTAGCATTTAGTATAATATCGTTGTATTGATTATTGACTGTGCATCTAATGTATACAAATGAGATATTGATTAAGCATCTAGTATATGTAACTACGCTTTCATGAAAAATCGTTTTGAGTGAAGGGTACAAATACTGTTTCTATGCCATTTTATTGTATTTGTAGATTTTGCAATTTGATTATATTTATTGGAAGAGAATATACCTCTTTCATAATCAGTGATATGTCTTGTAAGTCAGAAATTATAAAATTCTTATACTTCATCGAATTATACAAATGGGTAAAATTTATTTAAAAGTATGTACGTCGATAAATAATAGAACAAACTCCATGTATTAAAACAAGTGTCGATCAAGACGAAAAGATGTGGTATGAACACCGTCTTGGTGAGCATATAACAGCGTTTTAATGCAGGTAAATAAAATGGTGAACCCGCGCCTCTCCGCCTATTGTGCGATATCTAACTCGAGTAGCCTAGGCGGATTAAATGTGTCTACCCTTATAAATTTATTAGCTTTCTATTTTGCTTGCGCGAATTAAGGAATATTTATTCCTTTAACTTTTCCTTAATTTTTTATTATTTCCTACTCACCGTCGTTAGGCGTGAATTTATAGGGCGAATAGAAAATGCGGGCGAGTATAGGCCATTATATCATGTCGTATTGGGATTGGTTCAGAAAGATTTTAAAATTCAGCTTATTTAGAATAAACTTGCAAAAGTAACGCTTTTCTAGGTATCTTTAGCCATTATTTTATTCTTAGTATTTTACGTTTGTACATATTTAGCTCATTTGTATCCACTTAACTTATTTGAAACTTATATTTAACTCAGTAACATTAAATTAGAATGTGAATAAATTTTGATACTCAGTTTTCCGAACGTAATACAACATTCTTTTAATCCTTATTTATTATTATATATTGTAGAACATTTGATACTGATATTTATAACATAGGTTGAATTGAAATTCACAATCGAGGAATAGTTTTGATACCAAATATCGAAGTCGTGCTGACTTTATTCCTTTAAATTTCCGGTTTTATGCCAGCCTATATAGGCAATATAATTTCAATATAATAATACCCCAAGAGTAACTTATACTAAAATTGATTTAAATTTATTTTTCCCAATGTAAACTGTGAGTAAATTGAGAAAATTTAAATTTTATTTCTTTTTACAAAGTGACCAATAATTTTCAGTTTTCACGATTTTATGCTTTCATTTAGGAAACGTGAAAATAAAAGTAGAAATTAAAATTAAATAGGAAGTAGGCGGTAAGGAACTTAGACTGGTAAAGCTGAGTAGTTATTTAAAATTTCTAGATGTATATAATTCGTAATAAAAAAAAGTTTGAAGATTATATAAACTTAGTTGAACTCACAAAAGTTTGGAAGCTAAATTGACACCAGTAATTATCCTACTGAGTCCCAAACTATTTTATGAAATAGAGATATAAGTATTGCAGTTTTGACTTTAGAAATAAATTTTTTTTCTGTATATTTTATTCGAGACTAAAATATTTGTAGCGAAATATTATTGACACTATCATAAAATCGGAATTTTTTAAAACAAAAGAATATATAATTCCCTGGCCAATACAGACTAAACAATAAATCGACAAATATACAAGTACCACCTGAACAATAAAAAAGGGGACAAAAAATGTTTGAAATGAGTAGGAATTAAATAAACGTTTAAGTCATACGGCATAGTATTTCGAAATTTCAGACTGTGTACTTCTATAATTAAACACCCATAATCAATTAAGCAGAAGTCGAGACAGTTCTTAATGGCTAAGTAGTATATTTATTAATTTTTCTACACATAATGTACTTCAACAATACCAAAATTGACATAAGTGGTAATCAAACAAACCCTTAAATTGCAGTAAGGGAAGTAGTTTTGAAAAATTCAGTAAACTCCAATATAAAGCAGCGACCCATAACATAAAATGTAATGAGTAGACTTGTTTACCGAGTGAATAATAAACAATGAAGTAGCAATTGGTTCCTGAAGTCCACCTGACGTAAAGGAAACAAAGGGAAATAAACAACCGCACACAGATTATGCTTTCCGGCGACTTTCCCTATTGTTCTTTATTTAGTTAATAATTGAGATTATATATATATATATATATATATATATATATATATATATATATATATATATATATATGTAATTATAATTACATTATATGTATCTACACAGGTTTTTAATGATAACTCTGTGTTAGGTAACGCATTTTAAACGAAGTTTGACGTGGGCGACCGAAAATATCACATTTTCTTATTGAAAATTCAGATCATTTAGCAGTCGTATCACGTAGAGTCACGCATGATATGCCTACTAAATTTGATTTCTATGATACTCAATGAGTGGAAAGAAAAGAACATATAAGGTGAACCAGATAATTGTAACTAGATTGGTAATATGTTTGTTAGGTAGATGTTTTATTATTGACAGTAGAGTGGTATTTATAAGCAAATGATTCCCTCATTAATTCATTTCATATACAGGTTTGAATACATTTGGTATATTGGTTATACACACAAAAAAAGTTTAAAAAAAAGAGTTTGCATAATAATTTCTTCACGCTCACGCATCATGTACACGCATTAAGGCTTTCCATGCTAGGTCATAATGATGTTTGCCATATTAAGCATATATATATATATATATATATATACATATATATAAATTGTTTACATATATTTCTTAATCTCTGTAACCAATTCGACTAAATTTACATTTTCTAGATCACAAACACTTTCTAAAAATATCGGGTTTGATAGACAGATAGACAAGTTAGTGATGGTATAAAGGCTTCGCTATTCCTTTTTAAATGTGGGACGCTAGAATATGATGTTTTATTTCAATTCTTATAAGTATATACTAAAAAACACCTGGATTAAAATATTTACGCGGACAAACAAGGAAGAAGAAAACAATTAAGCTGAAGTTTTTACTACACACAAATGTGCTACTTGTACTAAGCATTTATTATTACTATGAACAAACGTTTTTAAAAATATAATTACAATATTCTTGAACATCATTTCAAGATGCCAAAATATACAGATTCCTTTTTAAAACTTCCAAATATAGAGGTGAAAAATAAACGTAGTTTAATTGGATATGAGAATATGCTTTCAAAATACAATCTGATCTGTAAAAGAAAATTGAGATCGCGACTAACTGAAGTTGACATTTTTCCCTATAAGAACATATAAATAGGTGAACGTAGGAAGTCGGTGTTTATATGTAATCGTATAGTAACATTATCATCTACCTTGCGATTGAGCACCTAAAATGAAAAAAAATATTAATATTAAATATCCTATATATTCAATATAAAAATAATAATTACCTTTTTTCTTTGCTTTTGAACTATGATGCAATTTAATTTTAATAACTGGGTTCTATAATAATTATCTATGCTTCTTTTTTGACGATTCCCCGATGCTTTGGTTATTTATTTGTTCCCTTTAATCTAGCAGAGATTAGCAAGATCAAGCATAGAAACATAGAAATATTAAAAATGATTTAAAAAATATGCTCATACGCATCCCGGAATTTTGATCAATCAATTTGTGAGATATTTTACTTTTGTATGTTTCCACAATATTTGAATTTGCCCTAAGAGCTTTTAAATTGAGATTACTTTCTATTGATTATCGGATAACCTACGTAAACAAATATACCTTGCCCATTATCAGTCTTTTACTGTTAATTGTATAAGCTTAAATAATTTAGCTGCAATAATAACGGATGTAAGCTTACGTAGACGAGGTGGAAACAGAGGCGTAATATTAAATAATTTAATTAAATTTGTCCGACTGTATAGTAATAAAATATATTAATCTGCATATATCGCACTAGTTTATACTCGAATATATTATTAAAGCATTTCTGGAGAGAACAAATATAGTATTGTAATTTTTTTTCAATTTTAGGTGTCCCGTGGGATATAGTTTAAAAGAGCATGTTTTAATTTTCAGAAATATTTCAAAACTTTTTTTCACGGAATTCTATATAAATAAGTTTCAGAGACATTGTGGAAAATCCGTATTCAAAAATAACGTTCGTAACGTCGTAACGTTCGTAACTAAGTGGGCAAAAGCGGATAGACTGGTCATGAAGGACCTGAGGGTCGATCAATGCACAGAATAAACGATTTTTTACGGATATAGTGTTTCGTTTTCTTCTGCCATTAATTATCGCTGATCTAAAAAAATTATGAGCAAGAGGCTTACTGGTGTCCTTCATATACCTATTGGAGATTGCTCTAAGGTTTTGCGCCCCTGATTCGTTTCATATTAGCACTATATTTATTTTCGGTAAATTAATTTTATCAGCTTAACGTGAAAGATTGCGATGATCGCGGTGACCTTATGAATGTGAATGAGTCGACAGTATCGAATATAGCGAAGAAAGTCACACTGTTTTGTTTGAAGTTAAATATTTTATAAAAGTTTCGCTGAAAAGTACTAAAAATGCTATTTGTAAATTATGATGATTAAATTTCGTTCGAGATGCTATCGATTGTGTAGACATATCTTTATAAAATTCAGTTAGACCTTACGCCGAACTTTTTAGGAATAGGAAAAAAATTTTCTCTGACCACACTCAACTAGTGTGGACCAAATTCAGAAATGTACGACATTATTACCAACAGGTCAAGATCTGAATACGATAGCAGGATATTAAACGTGCTTTAAAAACCAATTTGAAACAAGGCGCAATAGATGGGATACTTTTAAGAGATAACGAGTTTGGGTGTCAAGAATACTTATTGTCTTCACAATCTGACAGTACATTAAAGCGAAGAATACAGTGGAAAGAACAATAGATGTCTGGAAATGAATGCTTCCGTATCTGTCAAAAAAGTTGTTTAAAAATTTTACAACACATGCTGTATTATTGTTGCTACAGCCATTCCATATAATATCCGTAAGTCAAGTGGTGAATTTGATACCTTTTGAATTGACAACAATAAATTACAAAAAACTTCCAATCATCTAACAGGATGGGACTGATCTTTAGATATGAATATCTGAAAATAGCCTATAAATATCTATCTTTCTAATATACTATAAATATCTAAATTGCAATCTATTTCTAATTATTAGATGACTGTAACTTATCATAATTTCTGATTGTTATCTTACCTTAGTTAAAATGCCATTATATCTTATAATAGGTGGGTAGATAAAATAATGAATTAGCTACGTAAATATATAAAATGTTGAGTACTAATTTAATATGGTATGTTACAAGTGAATATTTTCATATGTGTTAATTTTATATTCAACACTAAGATATTATTAAATCCAAAATTTTCTTTTCAATTAAAAAAATGGATTTTAAACATATATTTAAATGACTTCTATTCAATAGAAAAAAACAATATTTTTAGGTATATAATTCAGTTCGTCCGCGTACGGAAGCGATCGTTGACATGAGTAGGATAGCTCCCGTATAATTTAAAATATAAAAATTTCCAAGTGTTTCTTTGGAGTAGCAGTGTATGTTTGATGTGTACAAGTGATACTAAAATACATAGTGTAAAAGTGGTGTTAATCTTTCGTAAACTATACTAAAAATCAGTTACTAAATACTATAAATAAATTATTAAAGTTAGTTACTGTAATTCGATATTGATAAAAAAGTGGGTGGTTTGTAATTTTAAATCGGTGCCCGGTACATAGACAAAACGTGTTTCCGTGTTTACAAACTTTATTTGTTGACAACCGCACGTCGTGTACAAAACGATAACTATTTTTCGAGGCTTCTCGCAGCACGTTCGTGGTGCAGCGTGTAACGCTAGCGCCCGCGTCGCTGCGTCGTAAAGCGGGCGGCGTGAGCTCCCCGGGTTCGAAATCAGCTAGTAGCGCGCCTTGTTCTTTGTTTTGTATTTTATTGGTACGGAGTTAAGCAACACTATTGCCGACATCTAGTACTGAGCATTTGAAATCACACTTAATACGCGTTGAGTTGGAGCGCGTAGTCATCATGCTATGCAAGTGACATCGGGTAGCGTGTGAAAGAGCATGGATAACGAGAATTCAAGAGGACAATCACAGACAGTGATGACGAAATATTATCCTCCTACAGCTAATGAAGCCCAATTGCTTCAATCAAATAATATACTCTTCGCTGAAAATACGCGAAGGACACAAAATGAGGAACAACTTTATTCTGCTTGGTGCCAAGCCAGACAGAATGAAGATAATTTGAAAAAAATTATCTTTGATCTTCAGGAACAAGTGAAAGTAATGAAATTAGAAATCGAAAATTTAAAACTAAATCGAAATTGGAGTGAATTAAAGTCACAAGGAACAGTTGAGTTAACCGATAATGATGTGGCGGTCGACACAGAATGGATAAGAGTTAAAAATAACAAGAAAAAAAGAAAATTGGCTGACATTAAATCACCGAAACATGGCCAACAAATAATAAACAAAGTAAGTGATAATACCAAACCTGCTATGCAGTCACAACCAAATCAAATGCATAAACCACCGCCTATTATTTTAACCGGTGTTGAAAATATTAATGAATTAACTACGTTAATAAACCAAACAATTGGTAGTGATCATTTTCAAACTAAATTAATGAACAATAACGTTAGTAAAATAAATGTTTCGAGTGATAATGCATACAGAGCTTTGACTAATGAATTGAAAAAACATGAAATTTCGTGGCATTCCTACGAAAACAAACAAGATAGAGATATCAGAGTAATGATCAAAAATATTCATCATTCTTTCAGTCCAACGGATATCATAAATAATCTAAAAGCTCAAGGTTTGGAAGCATTGAATGCTACAGGCAAATTGAAATGGAAAACAAAGGAACCATTAGATATGTTTATTGTTGCGTTTAAAAATAACACGGACATTAAAAAAATATACAGCATTAAAAAAGTTTGTAATGCGATCGTTACTGTCGAGCCAATTAAAAGCAATAAATTAATACTGCAGTGTAAAACCTGCCAATCATTTGGTCATACCAAAAACTATTGTAACAAGGAACCTAGATGTGTTAAATGTGCTGGACATCATCTGACGACTAACTGTGATAAATCAAGTGATATGCAGCCAAAATGCTGTCACTGTGGGAAAAATCATACTGCCAACTATCGAGGATGTGAAGTGATTAAAGAACTTCAAAAACTAAGAGATAGCAAAAACAAACCTAAACAACAAGTAAATACTAATAAATTGATAAAAATGTCCACTCAGAATGAGACCACTCAGATTGAGGCCACACAACCACAAAAACCCCAAATTTCCGGAAGAACATATAGCCAAGCTGTTTCTGATAATACCTGTGCAACTAAGCAAATGCCTAATAATGATAATATGTTATTAGAAATTATGCAGATGCTAAAAGATCAAAACCTGCGACTCAATAAAATTGAGAGCAAAATAAAAGTCTCTGGAAACTAACAATGACTTCCCTACGAATTATAGAATGGAATGCCAATGGATTGCTACAGCACCAACATGAGCTGCAAGCAATCCTATACACAGAAAACATTGACATATGTCTTATCTCAGAAACGCATTTTACTAGGGAGTCCTTTGTTCGATTGAAAAGCTAGTCAATCTATTATTCAAATCATCCTGCTAACACGGCTCGCGGAGGTAGTGCTGTTATTATTAAAAACTGCATCAAACACTTTGAAGAAGAAAAATACGTGACTTGTGATATCCAAGCTACAATTGTAACGGTTGAGACAACTAAACAAAAACTCAGGGTAATTGCAATATATTGCCCACCTAGATATAATATTTATGCAGATGAATATATCACACTTTTTAAAAAATTAAATTGTCGCTTCATCATTGGAGGTGATTTCAATGCTAAACACACCCACTGGGGTTCAAGATTAATCAATACTAAGGGGCGAGAATTATACAGGGCTGCTGTAAGTTATGGATGCGAATTCATGTCAAGTGGTAAACCAACATATTGGCCTACAGACCCTAATAAAACTCCAGACCTAATAGACTTTTTTGTTGTCAAAAATTTATCAGCAAATTATATTAAAATTGAAGAGGGACTTGATTTGAACTCTGATCATTCTCCAATTTACCTAACGGTTAGTGACAAAATCATTTTGAAAGAACAAACATTAACTCTTAGTAACAAAAAAACAGATTGGATTTATTTTAATTACTTATTAGAAAATGATATCAATTTGACGGTGCCGATAAAAACTGTTGATCAATTGGAAAAAGAATTAAATGCTTTTACCGCAGATATTCAGGGAGCTGCCTGGAATAGTACGCCGGTTAGTAAAAGAAAATTAAAAGGTCTCAATTATCCAAAAGAAATTAGAGTCCTAATATCAGAAAAAAGAAAACTTAGAAGAAAGTGGCATCAATCAAGAAGCCCATATGATAAAACTCTACTTAACAGAGCTACTAGACAACTAACTACAGAAATAAAAAACATTAAACAATTATCAATCAAAAAATTTCTCACAGAACTTACTGCAGATAGCAAAACTGAATACTCACTATGGAAAGCTACAAAATACCTCAAACGACCGTTAGCTCAAGTACTCCCTATAAAAAAGACTGATGGAAAATGGGCTCGTAAAAATTCAGAAAAAGCAGATGTGTTTGCTCAACACCTTGAAGCAAGATTCTATTCAAACGAGGGACATGATGATCTACCACATCTTCATCCCAAAGCTTACCCTGTCAGAATTCCACTAGTTATGCCTAAGGAAGTTGCTGATGAAATTAAAAACAACCTCAATGTGAAGAAAGCACCTGGATTTGATCTAATTACAGGTGACATACTTAAAAGACTTCAAAGAAAAGCTCTGGTTAAATTAACTACTCTGATCAATGCCTGTATTCGACTAAACTATGTCCCAGATGCGTGGAAAACAGCTGAAGTTATTGTGATACCAAAACCTGGAAAAAATCTAAGTGAAGTTGAATCATATCGACCCATCTCACTTTTACCAATCATGTCAAAGGTATTTGAGAAACTAATTTTAAAGCGCCTCAAACCTGTTCTTGATCAAAGAAACCTGATACCACCACATCAATTTGGTTTCAGAAACAACCACTCGACAATCGATCAAGTACATCGTATTACTGATGTTATTGAAAAAGCGATAGAAAATAAAAATGTATGTTCTGCTGTCTTCTTGGATGTAGCACAGGCATTTGATAGAGTTTGGCACGAAGGTCTCTTACACAAATTAAAATTACTTCTTCCCGATCACTTCTACCAACTCTTAAAATCCTATCTGACTAATCGACACTTTCGGGTTAAATACGAAGACTCGTATTCAGACTTGAAGCTGATTAAGGCTGGGGTCCCTCAAGGTAGTGTTCTAGGCCCAGTGTTGTATTTGCTATACATTAATAATGTTCCAACAACGTTATATAGTACAACAGCCACATTTGCAGATGATACGGCAATAATGGTAGTGGGGGAGACTGTGGAAGTTTCAACTAAAAAATTGCAATCTGCTCTCAACAAAGTAGCCATCTGGACAAAAAAATGGCGCATTAAATTAAACGAATCCAAATCAACACATATCAATTTTACAAATAAAAAGATATCACCACATCCAGTCTTCATTAATGGCACTCAATTACCATATGCAAACATCGCTAAATATCTTGGTATGACTCTCGACGCCAAGCTTCGGTGGAAAGAACATATTAAGAAGAAACGCGACGAACTTAATATCAAGTTCAGAAAAATGTATTGGTTGCTTGGTCGTAATTCTGAGCTTTCAACATACAACAAGCTTATTTTGTATAAGCAAGTCCTACGCCCAATTTGGAGTTATGGAATACAGCTGTGGGGCTGCGCCAGTAAGTCTAATATCCATGTGATACAAAGATTCCAAAACAAAGTGCTTAAGTGTGTAGTTAACGCGCCTTGGTATGTCCGTAACTGTGATCTCGATCGCGATCTTGAGATTGAGATGGTAGACGATACTATTAGTAAATTTGCTAGTTCTCACCAAAAGAGACTTCAAAACCATATTAATCCAGAAGTGTCCAGACTCTCAAATGTGCAAAATACTATTAGAAGACTCAAAAGAATAAAACCTTTTGAGCTTGTTAGACATTAGAACACTAAGTGATTCAAAGGAAAATCTTAGTTTAGTCAGCATATAGTACATTAGTTTAGAAACAAATTAATCGTTAGCTATATAACTAGTTTTAATAAAAATTGTAATAATAAAAAAAAAAAAAGGTATATCAATTTTCAAATATTTTAGTAAATCTTGACAGAATCTCATTACGTGACTAATACACCTTATATTATTATTAAGTGAAAAATTATGGGAGTAAGAAAAACGTTTGTGAAATAAAAGTCAGTGCAACACATATTTTAATAATTTTAATCTTTACATTCAACTCATTACATTCAACTTATTTTGAAATAATGTTGTTACTCTAATTGTTCTTTTAATATGAGAAAATTTAATTTTACCATGGCCATTTTTGTTACAATGTTTCTTAACCTTAATTATCCCATTAAGTCCAATGACGTTCGTGTAGTTGAGCAAAATTATCTGATACCGTATTTGTCGAGTGTTTAAGTCATTTATGCTACATATATGCACAGAAAATAGTAACGTGTTAAAGAAAACATTGAAGCTGTCTTTTCTAATTGACTCCTTTATATGTTATATAATGAATTATTATTATATGGCTCTTACATATCACCAGATTCAGTTCGAGTTATGTGAAAAAATATCTTTAATTCCATAATGAAATATATGACTACATTAAAATACTGAGGTGCTAAAGGTGCATTGGAGACTGTTTTTCCTAATTTCCTTCTTTTTATACTATGTATGAAAATTCCCTTATTTCGTTCTTGCGTATCGCCAGGTTGAATTCCATTTACATCCATAACCGTGCAATAGTAAAAAAATGTGCTTATTCATATGCATTTTTATTAGACGTATAATAGGGCTTTGACATGATAAAAATATCACCTATGTCGCTTGTATTTTCCACTCGTTGGTAAATACTTTCCTTTATACCTTTAGAGGCTGAAATAATTATTATGTTAATGCCTTTATCAATATCATTTGGTTTTATAATGTTTAACTAGCAATATATAAGGTACCTGCTTGCAATAGTGTTTGAGTCTATCACTTTAGGAACTTTCAAATTAATGTAAGGACGTGTAGAATTAATCATATTATCCCCAGTTCTTTTTGGAATACCGCCACATAAAAGTCTCATACTAGGTGTTTCATGGAAATTTCTTATTTTTTATTTTGTTTTTATATTTTTCAAATTTCTTTTTAACTGGTAACTACTACTCTGGGTTAGATAGGTTGTGAGTTAAAAGCGATCAATAGTTCGTTCCAAGGCCTACTTTTCAAGTCGAAGTTTTTTGAATTGGTACGTTCATCTTCGATGATAGGCCGCTCTCTAACTAAAACAACGAACAATTCTCCCCCGGCCAAGAAAATGGAACATTTTCTTTGAAGATGTACCGTGTAGCTCCAATAAAATTTTATTAGTTTGTGTGATATACCATAAGAGAATATTATAAAGGACGTACATACAATGAAATGTTTGCTTGTGATTGTTTATAATGAAAAATCGATTTGAAAACAATTACTCAGTAAAACAAATTATATTAAAATGTTAATTAATAATTTACAATAAAACAAAAAGTACAATGTTGTAAATTAACCAAATTTAATTAAAAAAAATAATATTTTTATTAGAAATATTTTTAGAAATATTTTTTAATTTTATATCGCATATTTTTATGTAATATACATATTGAAATATTTGTCACTTTAATTTTATATCTTTGTAAATTTATATCTTGTTAAACTTACATTTGTAAAAATTTATATTTCCACTTATTTAATTGCATTATTTTTTTACATTTTTGTGTAAGCAAGTATTTATTTTCTAATGATAAAGCAATTCTAAAATTAGCGAAAAAAGGTCAGAAAAAAGAAATTTGGAGACATTTCTTGTAACTAATTCTATATTTTAAAATGATTTTTTTCGACAATAAATAATAGCGAACAACAATTTTTTTGTAAATTGTTTGTAATATATGCTCATTTTTCATATAAGAAAATTGTTAAAATATCATTGGTGCTAAACCGCACTACACCCTATATTCAAAAATTTTGTCGTTTATTATTTCCGCAAATCTCAGAAGATTCAATGAGCTGTCAAACGCAACATTAGCGTAAACGTAGTAACATAACACAACTAATTAGTGTGCTGCAAACTAAATATTATGCGTACTACGTACTACAGATCGAAGTATGTATTGTTTATGAAACGGAAAACTTGACTTAGACAACGAGGTGAAAAATCCTACATTATGCAGACTGTCTTTGCTTTACTGTGACGAGAGGTTTACGTGACGAGAGTTTCACGAATGCGGGTGTATAAAATACATTCCTCTTCTAAACTTCGGAATTAAAAAAGAAGTTAGCGTTACTAGCAATTAAATAATGTTTACCGGAAAATTATGTCATCTCAGTTTTTCATCTGACTTTTTACGCCCGCGAAAAGTACAAAGTCAATATATTTAGGTGGCGAGTTACCAAACGGATATATTATTTACCCTCAAACGTATATGGGTGTAGATGTGTGTTTAATTGAGTAAATGTACTAGTGTGCCCAACAGGAAAACTGTAGCGAGATTTTTATGAAATTATGTACCATTTTCCATTACCAACATTATTTCTGTCATTATTCGTTACATTGTGAGTATTATTCAATTTTATATTTAAATTTGATACAGTAAAATAAAAATCGCGCAAAAGAAAGTCCAATGAACCTAAATAGCCTACGCTAAAACCAATTCCACGTACGGCTATATATATTATGGCAAATTGATTGAATTCATAAGCCTTTATTATCCATTGTATTATGTATCCATTCATTTAAATATCGGACAAGTGCGCGCGTTCTATTCAGTTGACAGAGTAGGGTCATGGTCAATCCAGCTAGGTCCTTGACCGTAAAAGCTCACTCACCTTTTGTAATTTTAAAGTTTCATAGCCAAGTACTCCGCGAAAAGTTTCGAGGGTAGATTGCGAATTGAGAAGGTTTTCCGTTTTTTTTTGGTTTTTATGAACGATAAAGAAAAAAGATCATAATTTTTGGCTTATATCGCCCTCGTTATTGCTCAAGTCTTTTTGTAAACGTTTGTATTACCGAGAATAAAAGGGCAGGAGTGAATAAAGTATGTCGTCAAAAATCATAAAAACCCCGTTCGGGAATCGAATGTTATGATTTGGAAAAACCTATGTTGATATTCATGGGACTTTGGTAGTATATTACAGCTCTAGATAAAAGTGGAAATTTACAATTATAAAAAATTAACCTTTAAAACTACATAGTTTATTATAAAAAAAGCTTTATATAAACAGTAATCGATATTGATTACTGTTTTTATAAAGCGTTTTTTCTTGTCTGTCTATTGTACTTTTATACTTTTATTTACAGAGAACTTGAGAAGTACGTTTATAATGCCTTAATTTATTTACAAATATAAAGACTTTCTCAGATATATTATTCAAGCGACTTCTTATACTAGCGTAGTCATACTTATAACCTTTTATTGTTATAATTTTTTTTACACAGGTTAATTTTTTGTTTCATGTGCGTTATGCATTTTAATGAAAACATTTATTTAAGTCTGTTACTCTTTTTAGACAATTATTAATTTTTTTGTTAATTATTCTAAAAAAAGTTATTATAAAATGTGATTTCTGCGTTTCTATAATCTCTAAATTTTTAAAATACTCCTAAATATGTCTTCGATTTTTCTATTTTCTCTTACTGCATTACAGTTGTTAGGTTATGAGAATGTTTTATAGTATTAGCAGCATGACTGTGTAATTTACTGGTAGAAATTTGTTTTTTAAAATTCAATAAATTAAAAGCCGTTTATAGAAGTTTTACCGCAGATGAAAAACAAAACTTAATCAACTTCAACTTTATAAAATGGTAAAAGTTTTTGAAGCTGGGATTTGAATTTTATTTGAACAATAGCAAAAGTGATGAATTTATATAATTGAAGCAGCTGATAGGTTTTTAGCAAAGAGTTCGTGTCTTATTTAGAAAGGTCAATGTTTCGATGACGCTTTATTAAAAAGTATGTAAATAGGCGGAAATGTTATTGGTTAATGGTAGTTAGAGAAAGATCAGCTCCTTAACCAAAAATTATTTGGCCCGGATTTGTCTCTAATCGGATACTATTGTCACACTTTTTATAAATTATACTATTAAACGTTTTGCCTGTTCTCTTGAGAAATATTTAAAAAAGATGTAATACACACATTTTGGTATTTACTAACCTATTTCAATACAAAACATTCATTACTTATGAAATAATAAAAAAAAATTTCTTACTGAAATTTCTTTACATCAAAAGTTCTAAAAAAATCTTTTGAATTTATGTCCAGATGTTTAGATGTCGTTAAGTAGTAAACATCAAGACTGTTCCAGTTTTAATAAAAACAACCCCCCCTTTATCAATAATTGATGACATACAAATATAAGTTCGATTAAATGAAGTGATGAGTAACTGTTGTGAGTAGCAATTAATGAAATTTGCAAACGCATATGGTTTAGTGTACCACATATAGAAGTTCCGATACGCTGACCCTATTTGAATACCATAAGGGTAATATAAATTAGTCGGGTGCTTAATCGGATTATTTCTAATAAATGTTTAGGTTATAGAGAAAATAAAATCAATGGTGACCCACGGCAATTGCATTAAATTTGCGGATGATTCCATTTCACATAAATGGTTTTACTATACCAACAAATTTTTTGCATATTTACATTTTTAGAACCTTTATAATTTATCCTTTTCAAACAATACCTCACACTAGAATTTAAATAAACATTTTTCGAGTACTTGATTTTCCTCTCCAAAACAATTTTCATATAAATAGTTTTAATGATATTTACTACAAATTTAAATTTTCGACGTCAAGCGTTTAACATTTTTCTTTTGAGATACCGAACACTAATTAATTACCTTGCTTTTTTAATATATATATGTATATACATACCCATACACATTCTCATTCAAATAAAAATATGTCGTTTAGTGGTTATATTTTTAAGCAATGTCTTTAATTTACAGACAGAAACCAATTAGACCAAAGCGTATGTCAAAAGAAAAAAAATTAGTAAACGCTAATTAGCAGTCACGAGTTATCGCTACATTGATAAAGCTGCATGTGGAAAGTAGAATCATTGTACACAACCATTCTAGTTAGCTGGCCTGGTCATTGGATGAAGTCCTAATTGGACTGTAAGAATACTAATAAATGTCATTGTTTTATTGACGTAATTTTAATATTATAAAATAAATAACACTGGTTTCCGAATAAATATTGGATACATATTTCGGTTATAATTATAATGTTGAAATATTCATTCAGATCCAGATCGACTATAAATTTCGTTGCACACAACAAGCGGCATTAGTACAAGTGTATTAATGACTTTACGATTAGTAAATATCCGTTTTTGAGCGGCGGTATTTTGTAAATATATCCTTGGGACAATGTATGTAGTAAGAGAAGATTAAAAAGGTTAAAATGAAAGGTTACATGAAGTAATTGCATTTGTTTTCGCTTCGCAATAATAAAAAAAACAGGAAGAAAAAAAGAATTCAAAACACAATTTTTATTAAGTTAAAATATTTAAATAAATAGTTTTTATTAATTCAATATTTATGAATAACTCCAAGTGACAAAATATTTTTACCATTAATGTACAACATACAGCGTAATTTGTAAAAAACTTCGATCGTGCGAAAATTGAACTTCAGGATATTTCTAATATTAAAATAATTTATAACTTGTCAAAGTACTGAAGTTAGGGATGAAAAAAATGGACACAATAATGCGAATATATTTCCAATTTTAAACATTTGTAACTAATTAACGTCGAATTTTACAAAATGTTAGCATTTGTTAAAATAATGAATAATACGTGTAAAATAGGCAAAAAAAACGAATAATTCTTCAGTTTTACAAACATAGATATTATATCAAGAAAATAATATATTAAAATAAGTTATTTATAACAAATAAATGGCAACTGTCAGTTTTTTGTATATTTTATTAATTACTTTCCACCGAAAATAATAATTTTGTCATTAAAATGCATCGTCTAAATGTTTCGGTATTATATTCATACCTGTGTTTTTTAAAATGTTTTTTTAAATAAAACTTTAGTGTTAAAAATGAATAATTACAGTTAAATGTCCGCAATTAAATGAAACTACGTGATGTAGTATTATTTCAACTTTCTTCAAGTTCTCTACCACGACCTAGGTTTCATTGTATTACAACATCTTCTGGTGGGCTATTTGCAAAGTATAAATGAATAATTAATTAATTAATTTCTGATCGCAGTACTAAATTTTTTGGATTTTCGTACTTTTCGTCTCACATAGTGAGATAATTCGTGCTAGTTTTTCTCATTAAATAAATATTATAGGTTTAGCTCGCCAATAGAAATGGAAACCAAAGTTTTACTTTTCGTCTCTTATCCTGTAATTAAAATTTTACTCAAAGAGGAAAAATATTGTTTAACTTTGCCCATTAATGTATAAGAGACTCGCAGCAATTGAAGCCTTTCAAAAGTGCAAGACATTTTTGCATTTATTCTAAGAACTTTCAAACAATATGGAAGCTTCATTTACCTTTTGTAAGTACTATAAAGAGTTTACACTATACTTTTTATGCTGCATGCTACATCTTACTCTTGATGGTAATTACGTTCTAGCAATTTTTTCCGCTTTTTGTACGAGAAAAGTTTTGCTAATTAAACCTTTCCTTATCTTCAAACTTCCTTCCTCTGGACCGTACTGGAGGGAGCCTTCGAGTTTTAAAAATAGTGACAATAGAGTAGATACTAATTTTCAAATTATATATAAAATATATGTGAGTGTATATATATATATATATATATATATACACATGTATGTGTATGTATGTATATATATATATATATATGTATATATGTATATATATATATATATATATATATATTAGGGTGGTCTTATAAGGGAAATAAATCTCATTTATTTTTCTACCTGACACGATTTCAAACGCTATATTATTCAATGAATTATATTTTTTGACATAAACTATTGATACGTAAAACTAATGTTTAAATTACAAATATGAATGCTTATATTAAAATCATTCACAATCAAGACACAGCGCTGATTTTTTTGTATCGGGAAATTTCTTTCTGTTATATTTTACGTTTAAATTTTTTGAAATATATAAGATATGAATAAATGTACAACCAAAAAAACCAGCGAGACGGGTACTGGCTGCTAGTGCCTCAATAACAAAAAAAACGTAAATATATAACTGACATAAAGAAGCAAAGTTCGGAGTGAATAGAGATAAATTTTATGTGTAGAAAACTATTTGAGAATAGTACGTGAATATAAAATTATTATTTAAAATATATATGCCCCTATAATTATTTTATGAAATACAACACGTGGGACGTTCTCAGTCACTTCATCATTCGTGAACTACGCATCACTGCAACGCGTATCTAATTTAAGTTATCGTGGTGTAGAAGATACAAGCTAACAAAATTTAATTCAACATTTATTTAATACATTGTTTAATTAAATTAAAAATAAAAATGAAAGACCAGAGACACGTGAAACCTAAACGAAAAAAAATTGAGCGTGTATTCATGTACAACAAAAGAATAACTTTATTTGGCACGTGAATAATTAATTGAAATATAATAATAAAAGGACTGGAGCGTGTTTATAAATACGGTTGATAAAATATAAATTCAATCAAATAGTTAAATTTTAAAATAATTTTTAATTTATAATGGAAATAAGTACGTACCGAAACTTAACCTCACTTAAAGAAATATGTTTAGAATATATTTAAAAAACCTTATAAGCACTATTTTTGTCTGGAATATTCACAATAAATAAATGTTTTTTTTTTACATGGATTACTGTTAAATTTCAATTATTAATGATATTACTGGCCAACCTGAAATTTTTGTTTCAGTTTTTCAAACACTATCGAAGAACAGAAGATCTGTATAATTAACCGTTGAAGGATCACATCCTACACTTTTCAAAATAGATACTATGACCACAACAACCTTTCTATCACATATTTTAAAGACATCAATACTAAGCAGTTAAGTGGTTTTTAATTAAATCTTTTGCATTTTTGTTGCAGTTACGCTTTTAAAGATTCCGATAAGACTTCAAAATCAGATATAGTTGTATCTTTGCAAATGGCCGAAGAAGAAACTTTTCTGTCAAAGTCGAGATATTTCTATGTTCAATACCATACAACTGCTTTTCTTCTTCTGAAGTCATGATAATTAAAGCTTCAGAATGCGCAATATCAAACAAATCTTGTTTTTGCTGTCAATATTGTTCTTCTTTTAATGCTTCCGAACTTTTTTCATGTTCTCGTTTTATTTTCTTTCTGATTTAACCACTCTTTCAACTGTGCTTTTCTATTTTACTAATAACTTGTTTTTGAATCTCGTTGGTATACAGACATTTAGTCGCAGTATCCCGAATGGGTCTTTTTTTTCCTTTTTGTAGTAAATGAACGCAATACTTTACCATTTGAAGGTAAATTTATATTTGGATAATTCAGATTAGGTGTTGATTAGCCGATAAGTCAAGTATTGGTTTTTTTTCTAGTTATAGACTATACTCCCGCTCTAGCTAATAAATTGATTTTATTTCAACAACTTGTGGAAAGACATGAGAAGTTGAAATAATTGGGTATGGTTTGAAAAAAAATGCACTAATGACTGAATTTGAACTGAGTTGAGGGGTGGGGCTAAATCTCAACGCATAGGCGCAGGAAAGAAGTAGAAAGATAGAAGAGAGAATGAGGGCGGTGACCGTAGTGAGCTAGTGGACATTTCTGCATGCTATATCATTTCAAAATAGGCTAATGAAAATTCTAGAATTATTCAGCCTGATTCATAATTAGAGTGGCTATACAATATATTTTTCTGAAAGTTTGACTTGTGACAGCGACCTCTAAAATTGTTAAATATTTTAGAAAATCGCAGAAAATCATATAGCAAGTAGCTAATTTTTGAAAAGTCGAAAAATAAGGACCATCCTAATATTGGAGATATATATATATATATATTTTTTTTTTTTCCTATATATATATATATATATATATATATATATATACACGCATAGATATGTACAGTAAGTACAAATTAAACACTTTAATTTTGCGATATTCATCATTAGGTTAATTTAAATCTTAAAATATAATCATGAGGTAAATTAAAAAATAAATTATATATATGGTTCATAACTTCTTTCTTTCTTTCTTTTTTTCTAGGTTCTAACTGACTATAACAAGCGTCGATCAGGAAGAAAATATGTGGTATGAATGCTGTATTGGCGGGCAGATGAAAAGACTTTTGACGCAAGTAAATAAAAGTGTGAACCAGCGCCTGCCTACCTATCATGCATTCTGTGTGTCTACCCTTGCACGAGTCAATAATCATTTATTAATTTTGCTTTTATTTATTTTTTTATTTTCTCTCCGCCGTCTTTAGGTACAAATGTATAAGACAAGTAGAAAATTTGGGCTAGTATACGCCCTTGGATGATATCGTGTCGGGACCGGTTTAGAAAGTCTTGAGAATTTCAGCGTAATTAGACTAAATATACTAAAAGAACGGCATTTCTAAGCCTAATTTTACTCTTATAAATATTTGTTTGTGCGTATTTCAACACACAAAACTGACTTAATACAAACTCATATTTACGTGTGATGATATTGAATAACGATTTGAATAATTTGTAACTCAGTTTCCTAAACATGATTTTTTGTTATATATTGTCGACTTTGATATTTAGAACGAACGTTAAATTGAAATTCAAAATCAAAGAACCGTTTTGATCCCAAACATTTAGTAAAAATCTAAGTCACGCCTCCTTTTCTCACTTTCCACCTACAAGTTTCTAATTTTGTACCAAATTCAATCAGCAGAGTAATTTCTATTTGAAAATTGCAAAAAACGACGGAAATTATCATCCAATATTTGTACAAATTCTCAGATCGAAAGTCGTTGAGCTCCAAAATTCTCAGACAGAAAATCCTTGAGTGGCTGGGAGTATGGACTGATTATGGGAAGTCGTTGAGTGATTGCTTCAATAGTGGCTTCCATTGAATTTAACATCAAAATTTTCCCAATTTATGCCATGAATAAATTAGAAAATGTAAAATTTCCATCTTTTACTATGCGACAAACAGTTTTTCTATTTCCACATTTTTATGCTTTCAGTTAGGCAAATGTGAAAACATAAGTTAGTATATTCTAACATTTGTGAAAGTAGTCACAGTAGGAAAGGGAATCAATAATTGTTAGTAAAGTGTTCCGATTTACAAATCATAATAAAAAAAAATGGAGAATATATTTGCTAAGGTGAGCTTACAAAATCAGGAGCTTTTAATTTTTTTTTTAAATATTGTAGAAAAAAATGATGGAACTAAAGGAAAATCAGATTCTAATAAAACGTGGACTTGTGTATAAGCTATTATTTTATTTGATTACTTGTACAATTTAACGCTGTGTTGTGAATAGGCTGTCATTTTATTTTATTACTTACACAATATAGTATATAATTGGGAGCAGATGTCACTACATTTTATCTGTATTTTGATACCTTAACGTACCCTCTTATCTAAATTATATGATAACACAGGCATACATGCGTACATACAGCCTTTGTAATCCCTAATTAATTTACAAATTTCAAATGTTTACTCAAATTTTTAGTCTAAATATTTGTTGGAATATCTGCTGTCTTTAAATATTTAATTTCTATCAGAATTTTTTTATAAGTGACGTGATAAAATTACACTCGACACCGATGTGCTGACTTTTTTTTAAAAAACAAACAATTTTAACTTTATATATCAGCACCTTGCTTATCATTATACATTCATACAGGTGAATTGTTGCTACATTTTACTTTACATAAAATATTTCTTAATAGATATTTTTTCAGATAGCTTGTTTGCTAGCCTCATATTAAGCTATGTATTAAGTTTCAGTACCTGAAAAGGCAATAGTCTGCTGTTTTTTACATTCATGTGATATTATATTGACTGACATTTTAAATATGTATCTGGAATAGGATTTCCTATCAATGTAGTTGGACAGTCAGTGTCTCCATAACCAATTAAATTAAAATTTACATACTTCAAACCAAAATTTTTGTATCTTGCACATATTTCAAAACACATTTTGTATGTATCAAGTAACAAACTACCAAGAAGCTGATCATCAGAACGTTGAGTATAAAAATAACTAAGTTTTTCTTATCTTGAATTCCATTGGCGTACTAATTTATTTAAAATTTTCTCGTACTAATTTATTAAATTGTTTAACAAATATTCTATAAATTATTATTCATCAAGAATGAGTACATTGTTTTCTTTTCTGACTGGCATATCAAATTGCTTTGCATTTCCTAAATTTTTAACTTGAAACTAGGCTGCAGCTTATTTTAAAGATATTCTGTTTCTTTAATATAATTTAAGGACAAAAAAAAATCAACGGCAAATAAGGCAACAAATGTCTTAACATTTCCATTATCCTTAATATGTAAACAAGTTTCATATATAGAATTTCTAAAACCTAAGTTTTGTATATAACTATTAACTTTTTCGTAGCGTGCTTTTGCAGACTTTTTTAAGCCATAAGTGTCTTTATTTAAATTTAAAACTTTGTTTTCCTTAAGAGGGCGTACGAAGTTCATAGGTAATTCATGCATACTGTTTCAACTAAGTACCCATTAAGGAATCCTGTAGTGACATTAAGTTGAGGTATCTCTAAATCAATCCTTAAAGCAAATAATAGTTTAGTGTAGAACAACGAAGCACTGGTGAAACTGTCTCTTTATATTCTATTCCAACTGGCTGTCCAAAACCTTTTGCTAACAAACAATTGCCCCTTGTTCTTGTTTATCAACTACTTCCTATGCTTAATTGTCATCAATAGACTTTAGTTCTTCTATAACTGAACACCATTTCTTGAACTCTAGGTCATTTATGGCTTCTTCGAGAATTATCATGTCTCCCTGTAAATCCAGCCCACTTTCTATATACAGATTACCAATACCTGTTAAGTTTCCACTTTCTCATTGTTGATGTATGGGTTTATCATTATGTGCAAGATCTTTAGCTTACTCTTATGAACATTATCGACAAAATTTATCTGAAGAAATGTTCGAGGTTACTTTATCTTCTAAATAAGTACTGTGATGAGGTCTAGCTATATTTCGTGATTAATCAGAATCTGCATTTCTACTTTTATAACACATTCTCCATTTCTCTTCAGAATCTGCATTTTTACTTTTATAACACATTCTGTCTTAACTTAGCTTTAGTAATTTTTCCACGCTAACCTGAACTATTATTATATGGTTCGATTGTAATAAGATGTCTGTTGGTAATGACTGTATATGTAACAGGATTGTATAATCCGTAACCCTTAACATTTCCAGTATATTCAGCTAAATAATGCTTCACTGCTTTTATATTCCATTCTAATATTTTTCATTTCAGTACATGGATCATGAATGTACTACCAAACATATGTATATGATTGACATCTGCCTTATTGCCTATCTAGAACCCGAAAGGCGTTTTATGTTTTAACTCAGAACTCAGCGATCTATTTCTTAGGTCTAACCGTACGTAGAGTACCTACGTTTCAGCCCAAAACTTTTTTTCTAAATTATCATCAAAAATAAGCACCCAACTATTTCAACAACTGTATCGGTAATAATTCTGTATCGGTATCGGGGATAATTCGGCCATTTATATAACCCATTTTGTTCAGCAGTACATGGATTTTTACATTGATCTAAATACCAGATCGGTCTAAAAAATTAGTCATTTCATTTGCTAATTCTAATTTCTAATATACTCATATCAAACTCCTTTCTGAAAATTTACTTTGTTACCATTTTCAATTAGCTTACTAACACACATCAAGTTTGAAGAAAGGTTTGGAATATAGAAAACAATTCTCAATGAAACATAATATTCATAAGCATTCAGAACCGTATTAATCTGTGCATCTCCCGAACATAATACTGGAAAAATCATTTAGTTTGCAACAATTAATTATTTAGTTGACAGGTTATGCGACTTATTTAAGATATTGTTTTAGTTGTTTATAATGTGATAACTGGCCCATGAATCGATGTAACATTCATATTGGTAAAATTTTCCATTTAGAATTACGACACGGAATGCATTAACTAATGGTTTTCGCAGTAATGAACAATAATTTTTGTAATCACATATTTATTTACATCGACAACATTTGACTGTTTTGACGTTGATAGATTTAGATGACATTGTCCCGGTTTTACCAACTTTGCCGCCTATGGTGCTGCCAACTTTTTGTATGGAATGCACTTTCTGATTTATTGCTGCCGAAATCCAAATTCAAACTCATTTAGAAATTTTGTTTTACGGCGCTAGCGGAAATAACGACCCCCGAATGTTCATTGGCCATGAATATAGGGGAACATTTATCTAGCAATCCTCCTTAAAGCAAAGATCCCATCCATTCGGAACTTATTTCAAAATAAGTTTTTTTTATTTCTGCGCTTTATACATTAGTTGAGTAACGTACATCGTCATTGTTTCACTGTTTTCCAAACAAATTGGAATTCAATTTCTCGATATAGTTATCTGGCGCATGTAAACGCAGTTATCGAAAAGCGATTTTAACTTCTTCCATACACTATGAACTGCGTTTCATTTTTTGTGCATGTAAAGAGAGGAATGAATGGTCATATAAAGGTTTGCTTTCGCTGTTTGAACATCGACTGCATTGATGTCAACGATGCGTCTTCGACCTTTTAAATATCTACGCCTTCCAAAATAAAAAAAAAATTCACCCACGAACGCTCACTCACCATAATTTTGGCATACCCACAGTTTCGGCACATTCACAGAATAATTACTCTCAATTTTACGAGATACTAAGATTTTACAGAAAATTATGGGTCTGGGCCCATAACTTAATACAACAAGGTATGCGGTTGCGAATGTAATTTTGTTACTTACACAAATTACTTACACATAGCTGCCAGTAGATATCGCTACTTGTTTTTTTTATTTATTTTGATACATTAACTGTTTCTTTAAGAGATCATCATGTTAAACGGAATTTAAATAAAATAGCAGCGTATATTTATTTCAGTTTTTTGTTACATCTGGCGCAAACGAGCGGGCCTTGGTAATTGTGACTTCACTGTTGAGAAATTAAAAAACATCTGTAAATTAATTGGAAGCTGAGTTAACACTAATCATTATTATACTAAGTCTCTAAACCATTTACTACGTTTACACTACGGTTTTTGAAAAAAAAGCTGCAAGTATTGTAGTTATGGCCTTTAGAAATTATATTTTTTTATAATCATATTCGAAGCTCAAATGCTTTTAGCGAATCGTTACTCATATTATCATATCATGAAAATTTGAACAAAGATATAGTTAAAGAATAAAGTTCATATGCCCATAATTCACTGTCAATATAAGATTCAACTTACGCTCTAATCAATAAATGAAAAAATGTGTGAGTAAAAGAGAACTAAAAAAGAGCAAAGAAATTAATTATTTTTAACTTAATCGATAAAAGAGAATCGAGAAATATATTAAAATGAATACGATTAATAATTAAATAAATGCTCAAGTTATTGAGTGTGGTAGTTCCAAATTCATCTTATTTCAAAAGATATACTTGTATATTTGATCACCCGTAATCAATTAAGGTGTTAATCACCTTAAAAAGTGAGTAGTACAAATATTTCTTTTTTTGCATCTATGCAATTTTACTATATCAAAATAGACCGTCAGTGTTAATTAGAAAAAGGCTTAAATTAGAGCATCCGAAGTAGTTTCAAACTTCACTTTAATTTAAGCAATATACCAATATATTGAGACACTCATTAAACTCCGGCATAAAGCAGCGATCCATAACAAATGTAGTTAATAGACTTGCTTAGAAAGTGAATAATAAATAACGTGGTACCATTTGATTCCTGAAATACACGCAAAAAATACATTCGAAAAGCAAAAAAAACAATTCGACAGAGCACATGCTTTCTGGCGAGTCACTGCTGGATAATAGCAAACTTTAAGCTTTCCCTATTGTTTTTATGTAGCTAATAATTGAATTTATATATATATATATATATATATATATATATATATATATATATATATATATATGCACAACTTGGTGTCGGGTAATATATTTTCATGAATGAATTGTAGTGCGCGAAACTTTCAGATTCACTTTGAAACCGTACTGCAAATCGCGTATACTTTCTCGCTTAATTAGACACAAAATGAGATGAATTAGGGCATATTATGAATATTATATAAGTTTTATACTTGAAGAAGAAAAACGTAACTCATAAAATAATGCACTTGTCCGTCCTTAAGTCCGTCTATCCTTTTCTCCTTCTAAACTGTCGCATTTCTTAGAAACTGTTTAATGTAGAAACTTGAAAATTGGTTCGATTATAGATCACGTTAGGTAGCCTATATTTAAGTAGTTAATATTTAAAAATATTTATATAGAAACTTTATATGGGGCAAAGATGTCGTATTTTTTTAAATACTAGAAGTTCAAAATTATTAGTATACTTGATAATCTTTAAAGTAACGTACCCTAAAACATAAAAAGAAATTTTTATGAGATAATTCCTTTATATTCTACAGTTTTTTTTCTGTCTGTCAGAAATTTTTTTCTCAGAAAAATACTCTACAGAACTTTTGTTATTTACAATTAAGCCGTTTGTATTATGAGAGTTTTCAAAATAAGGTTTTTAATGATGATGTTTATTAAATGTTTTCCAGTATCCATTTAGAGATTATAGACTCTGTTGTATGTAATAGAAGCTTTATTTAGGGTAAAAATAAAATAAAATGTGATTGTGAACAGAGGAGGAAAGCGTAATACGAGACCTTATCCGTTTAACATTTACCTTCGATAATTAAACAATTCGATAAATTATCAAACAATCAGATAACTTTTTATACCGTCGGAATTTTAGATATTAGTACTTTCTTTCAAGATATAGATATCCATTAGAAAAGGGATTTGTGAAATTTCCGTCTGGAGAGAAAAAATGGAATCTTCGGTGAAGACACTGTGGGATACTCAAATAACTCTTTAGCCTCAATCTGTGGTTCCGGAAAAGGGTTTTAGGTAATTTGGCACCAAAATACTCTTAAGTATTTTGTAAAGTAACCATGAGAACGTAAATAAAATTTCTAAAAGTATTAATTTTGTTTCGTCGCGTTTTTTACCGATTTAATGTTTCGTACAACGGTTCAAAAAAAATATTAGAAACAAAAAAACTACATAATTTTAAATAAAAATAACCATGATAAATCATTGCACGAAGCTTGAATACATTGTATATTGTATTTAAGCTTCATATGAATACCAATCCTCATTTGCGTTAACGTTTGATAATATACTGATGTATCGGTTTTAGTATATTATCAAAAAAACGGAAAAAATAAAGACCGAAATTCATTTCAGCTTGTCTTTCTCGATATTCTAGTTTCTTGAAAAATTAATATTTATTTTTACAGGTCTGTTTGTTAGTGGGTTGATATTAAAATGGAAAGTTAGTAAAAAGACTGGTAAATAGCAAGAGTTCTATTTTAGTTACGAGAAGTCTTTAAATACATCATCACTTTCTATTTATATTAAGTCGAATACGATGTAAATGTATAGATTAGAATAAGAGATGCAACAATAATTCGCCTTATGTTTTCTGTAATAGGTATGTAACCAGTTTTATGTATAAATAGGCGAATGAAGTGTGACGTTGGCAACAGAAAATCTCACGTTTTCTATTTGAATATTCAGATCAGTTAACAGGCATGCCACGTGTGACTGTACATGATATGCCTGCTAAATGTGATTTCTATAATATCTAAGGCGCGAGAAAAAGAGTATGAAAGGTGAACTAGGTAAATATAACTAGATTGGTAATATGTTTGTTAGGCAGACGGTAGAGTGGTACTTATAAGCAAAGGGTTCCCTAATTTATTCGTTTGGTATATATGTTTGAATACGAAATCAGGATCATCCGTACATGATTCAAATAAAAATGACAAATTTGTTAAACAAAATTAATGTTTCTCATTTAAAAAAAAAAGTTTGCATGTCATTTTCGCATAACATTTTCTGCATACTTGGGCACACGTACATTCGAATACATGTATGTACACACACATACACACCTATGGACGCATGTAGGGATATAGGTATATATACCACATAGGTCAAAATCACCGTACATAGAATGCTTTAAGTTATATGCATACAGACATATATATATATATATATATATATATATAAATAAATATATATATATATATATGTATATATATATATATATATATATATATATATATATATATATATATATATATATATATATATATATCAACTATTAAAAACCTGATCGAACAAAATCTTAGTTGGCGCCCTCAAAATTAAAATCTACCTTTGTCAAACACGCCTATTACCATTAATTGGTTATGGAGATGTGTGCTATCCTGATCTTAATGAAGAATATTTGTGCAAGTTGGAACGTCTTCAAAATTTATACTGAATATCTGATAAAGACGCCAACTTCATATACTTAGACTTCTTTTTAATATATTAAAAAATCCTCATAGCCTAAATTATCTTACCGGCAAATTTAAAGATTTGTCTGCTCACGGTCTTGGGCTACGCTCTGAAAGTTCACTTACCATACTTATTGCTAAACTTACCTCTACCACTTACGTAAAATCCTTCACTGTCCAAGCTGCAAACATTTGGAATCACTTGGATCCTGACACCTGAAAAATCACTTCTCTAAATATTTTTAAAGATTGAGTGAAAAGTCCTGTCTCTCCTCAAACATTTTCCTCTGTGCCCTTGTCCTTTCCTGAAAGACAGGAAAATGGCACATTTAATGGGCAAAGTTACATAGCAGAGGTTCTTATTCCTCATGCCCAACCCGCATTAACATCAATTGGAGGCGAGTCCATTTTTATGGACGACAACGCTCGCGCCCACCGCTTTAGAGATTCAGGCCCTTAAAAATGTGATCGTCACTGAATGGGAACGTATTTCTCAGGAAATGATAAAGAACGTTGTCAAAAGCATGCCTTGCAGATCAAGCGCATTGATTTTAGCTAGAGGAGGCCATATTCGTTACTAAATTTTCAAATTTTGTGTTAAATTAATAAAAAATATTGAAAAATAAGCTTTAGCCATTTTTAATGTATCAGTATGAAAACGCTCGTCTGTGGACGTTACATCGTTTTTTTATTTATTCGCATTTTTAATGACTGAAGTAGGTAAAAACGATATCTCAATAATAAATAACAATATTCTCATCATATCGCCATATAAAATGCATCAAATAATAATAAAATAACTCTGATATGGTTTATTCCTATAAGTGCCCGTTTTTTATGCAAAAGTATATATATATATATATATATATATATATATATATATATATATATTATATATTATATATGTATATATATATATATATATATATATATATATATATATATATATATATATATATAGTTATATATATATACTGCAGTGTTAGCTGTGTGGCTTAATGTCTATAACTTATTAGGCGAAATTAAAATTTTCCACATCGAACAGTTTCTGAGAATATCGTGTGTGACAGAAAAATAGATACGTAAGTGAAGGTATAACATTTTTGTTTTTCCTTTATGCATACAGAACCAAAAAAAGGATAATTTCTTACTATTATTATAAACATACATACATTTAAAAAAATTCACAAAAATATTTATCCGCACACACAAGTAATAAAAAACAATTATACTTACGTTTTTAGTATGGAAAAAAAATGCTTCTTGTAGCGAGTATTTATTGAT
Source organism: Druceiella hillmani (assembly GCA_039881145.1). NCBI lineage: Eukaryota > Metazoa > Arthropoda > Insecta > Lepidoptera > Hepialidae > Druceiella > Druceiella hillmani. The sequence goes on from JAYKKI010000001.1 coordinate 27,992,361, forward strand.
ACTAGCTTAAACAAACATTTTTCAAAATACAAATAAAATATACGTGGATATCATACTTAGATGCAAAAAGATCAGAATTATTTTTAAAACTGTAAATAAAGAACTAAAACGAAATGTAGATTAATTAATTCTGTGAACGTAGGATTACATTATTTGTGATATTTCATCATTTTGGTCTTTAATCGTTCGAGACATAATCTGCTCTGTAACCAACGGAGATATATAGAGAACGAGACTAATATGGGTTGAAATTTTCCGGTCTAGGAACATGAAAATAAGAAAACGTAGGAACTTGGTGTTGTTGTAGTTATATTATAACTCAACTTGCAATTAAACATTTATATTGAAAAAATGTTTCGCCTTCTGATTCACGGAAGTTTTTGTTTCAGACATCATTTCCTACCACATATCTAATTACGGTCGATATGATATAATATAATAATATATACTACACCGAATAGTCTAATTTAAACTTTACACCTAATTAAATTAATATCATAGATATTGAGACCTAAAGTACAGTACATGCAAAAGTAAGCAAGCAAAAAAAAAGTAAAAGCAAGACCTAAAGTACAGTATATACTAACTACCTTTTTTTTCGGACTATGACTGAATTTTATTTTAATAAGTAGGTTGTATAATAATTATAATATGCTCCATTTATTCATGATATCTCAATGTTTTAATTGTTTATTTCATTCTTTAGCGAAGCACGATCAAACCTAGTAACGTAAAAACCTATCGAAAATAATTCGTAACACATTCCAGATTTCCAATAGGTTTAGTAACATAAAAACCTATCAAAAAGATTAATAATACATTCCAGATTTTCATTAAGTTTAGTAACATAAAAACCTTTCAAAAATAATTCATAAAAAATGATCCTACCCATCACAAATTTTCATTAGGTTTTGTTGTCGTAAGTATATCTTTGAAACAATATTCGTATGTAGTTTTAATGGTTTTGTTTTCTAACTCAAAAATTGTTTGCTTAGCCAGTTATTCATTAAAAGAGGTCGTACAGAGAAAAATCCAATTTGTTCTTAATAAATTTCTACACTGTTTAAAAACGTAATTTAATTATCATAGTATTCGAACTAAATTCGTAAGCAAACATTAATTAATTGAACAAAAACCATTATCAATTTCATTATAAATTAGTAATATGTTTTACTATTGTACATATCCAGAATATTTGAAATTTGACCTCAAGGCTTCTTAATTGAGATTTAATCTTCGTTGAGAGCTAGTATTGGACAACTTACCCAAATAATTGTATCCGGTCTATCATTAGTCTTTTATCGTAAATTATGTAACGTTAAATAAATTACTTGGAATAATAGCGTATGTGAGCTTACGTAGTATGGCGTGGGAACAAATGAGTAATATTAAATTATTTTTCCAAATTACTCTATGAATATTATAAATTAATGTACATGGTTCTTCCAATTATATCATTATATTCCTGTAATATCATTATAGACGACCTAATAAGCGTGAGTCAGACTACAGTGTCAAGGATAGTGAAGAAAGCTTCATACCTCTTCTGTCGAAAAGTTAAACATTTCTTAATATGTCCGACTTGCTGTTAAAATACTAAAGAGGCTTTTTATAAAATAGTATAATTTCCCGGTATTGTAAGTACTATCAATTGCACACATTCTGGAGGACCTTACGCTGAGTTTTTAGGAAGAAGGAAATTTTATTTTCTAGCAATACTCAACTGGTTATTGAACCAAATTTAGAAATATATAACATTGTTGCTGACAACTCAGAGTTTGTCCATGATAATAGGATATTCAAGTCATTTGCTCTAAAAACATGTTTGGCTATATAGACGGAATACTTTCAGGAGATAGCGGGTATGAGTGTCAAGTACATTTGTTAACTCCAATATCAAAACTAGAGTTCAGTTATGAAGCAAATTATAACAAACCATATACTAAAACAAAGTTGAGAGAGCAAATGGTGTCTGGAAATGAACATTTCCGTGCTTGTCAAAAAAAGTTGGCAAAAAATTTCGCAATAACATGTCATTTTGTTGTCGCTACAGCCATTGTATGTAATATCTGTAGAACATGTACTAAAGTTGATACCTTTGAAGTTGATATAGGATTAAAATAGGAGCATGTTTGTAGTAAGCCATTTTTACGTGAAGGGATCGAAAAAATTTACTTTTTTCTACTTAAACTATAATCTAAATTACAATCTGTGTTAGATGATTCCCAGTTTTCCGTAATTTTTTATTATTGTCTTACCTTAGTTAAAACGTTATCGTATCTGTAAAAGGTATATAAATAAAATAATGAAGTAGTTACTTTAATATTATTTCATAGATATAAAAGGTATCCATCATGGTCAGTACAGTACATAACAAGTGAATATTGTAATTAAGTGTAAATTTTGTATAAAACATGAAAAAAAACTTTTATCAAATAAGTGTTTTATTTAATTTAAAAATTATCTTTCTAAATATAAACATGAATGAGTTCTATTCAGTGTTGAAAGTAATATTTTATATTTACATTAATTTTCAAATATTTTACTAAAATTTGGAAATATCTCATTATCTGACTAACAAACCTTACCAAGTGAAAAATTATGATAGCAAAAAGAGCCTTTATAAATTGAATGTCAGTGCAACACAAATTTTAATCATTTTGAATTTTTATCGCATTGAACTGATTTTGAAATAATTTCATTATTCTGATTGAATAAAGTTTCATTTTACCATTGCCATTTTAGTTTCCTAAATTAAGTCCAGTGACGTTCACAACGAGTAACATTACTTGATTTTTAACAATTGTTTGTCATTTGTACTACATACATAGATAGAGAATATATATTTTTATATATTTCGACTAATATATACAATTGACGTGTAAAAAAAGTATTGGAGACTGCCTTTTCTAATTTCCTCCTTTTTATGTTATGTGATGGAATTTCCGTACGTAGCTTTTCATCACTTGGTTTTTTCCTTTTTATCACCTGGTTCAGTTCGGTTTATATATATAACTATAAAATATTACAAAATTGTTTCATTGTATGAATTATCAGATCAATAATTTTGACTATATTAAAATACTTACTTGTTACAGGAGTATTGGGGGCCGCTTTTTTCCTTCTTTTTATTCTATGTAGCAGAAATTTCTTGTTTGACTCTCATGTTTCATACATGTAAAATAATATTAAAAATGTATTTATTTACATGCATTATTATTATATATCTTAAAGGCTTTGACGCGAAGACAATATTACCTATTTCACTTGTATTTTCAACTCGTTCGTCAATATTTTCCTCTATGTCTTTTGAAACTGAAAGAAAAATTATTATGTTAATATATCTGTCAAAATCGTTTGGCTGTATATTATTTAACTCGTAGCATATAAGGTACCTAGTATAGAGTTCGAGCCAATTATATTAGGAATATTCAAATTAATGTATGGACACATAGAATCGACCACATTATACACAGTACTTCCTTCTAGAGTATCACCACCTGTAAATATTAAACTGGATGTTTTGTGAGAAATTTCTTATTTGTCATTTTGTTCCTATATTTTCTCAACATTTTTTTAATTGCTAACTATGCCTTTGGGTAATATAAGTTTGCGCGTTAAAAGGGATCTTCTTTTTCCAGTCGATATTTTTTAAGTCGGTGTGTTCATTTTCAATGATATTCCGTTCTCTAAGCTAAGCAACGACCGATTCTCTCTTCGATGAAGAAAATGGAACAAATGTGGTTTAGCACCAAAGAAATCTTGACATTTTTTCCATATAATAATATTAAAAACAATTTACTTGAAAAGAAAATCTATTTGAATAACTATTTTTCATTTATGAAAACAGATTAACACATTAAAACATTACTTGACAATTTACAACAAAACAAAAATTAGACTATTATATATTTCAAAAATGAAAAAAGTACCTTAAATCGAATGTCGTAAAATATTTTTTAAGATGACATCATTGATTATTTATAGCATTTGGTTTAAAATACGTCCTAATTTCATGCCTTCTTAAATTTTAAATTTTACTTTTTGAATTGTATTAATTCTTGTTTATACCTACATGTTGGATGTGTATTTTCTAATGATAAATTAATTGTAAAATCAGTAAAGGAAAGTCAGAAACAAACAAATTAGAAAACACTTCTTCTGATTCATTTTATTTTTTCAATAATTTTTTCTATAATACATATATAATATTTTTTCAAATACGTCGTTTATAACGTACATTCTCAGATGTCATATCAAAAGGATTGATAAAATATCGTTGGTGCTAAACCGCACTCATACCCTTTTTTATAATATTTATTTTTATCTTTAATTAAACTCACTAGAAACGATTTAGGAGAAATATTATATACCCTCAAACTTATATGTGCATAAGTATGTGCCTGAGGGTGGAAACGTACATATGTGCTTAAATGGGAAAAGTTTTAGCGCGTTTTATTCTGTATTTGCACTTAACAAGATTTACTTAACTTTTAAATTCAAAGTAATTATACTCTCATTAAATACTTCTATGAAATTTTATACATTTTTTCTTTACCAGTTTTATCTTTTGCATTATGCGTTATTATTGTTATTCTGTTTTATATCTAAATATGATATAGTAAAATAATGATTCCGCAAAAGAAGAAAGTTTTTCGCTCAAAAAAAACTAACGAATGTAAGTAGCCTATGCTGTGATCAATTTCACGTATGGCAATATATGTTACAGCAAATTGTACTGAATTAATAAGCCTATATTTTATCCACTCATACAAGTAGTGTACAAGTACGCAGGTTGCAATCAGTTATAGCCGCAAAGGGTCATCACTAATCCAGCCAGGGATCCATGTAAAGCCTCGCTCGCTCGTTTTAATTTCAATAGTTCATAATCGTATATTTCGTCAAAAATTTCGAATCGTGAATTGAGAAGGTTTTCCTTTTTTTTGTTTTTAAGGGACAATAAAGAAAAAAGTTTCTATTTGGTCTGGTTTATGTCGTTCTCATTTTTGTTATAGTTCCTACGTAAATGGTTGTATTACTGAAAATGACAGGCGACAATTGATTAGAATGTCTCGTGAGAAACATTAAATAGCTTTGTTCGGGAATCGGTTCTTAGGCTACGGTTAAGACTATCGACTAAATTGTGTTAATATATTATAGTTTTAGATAATAGTGGTAATCTATATTTAGAAAAGGTTAGACTTAAAAATATTATATCGATTAACGTATTTATAAAGCTTTTTTCTTTGTATTCTACTTGTAGGTCTATCTACTTGTAGGTACTTTTCCATAACAGTGGAAAATTACAAGAACCAAAGAAATATCTTTGGATTGTACTAATTTATTTACCAATGGTAAGATTTCTTCAGAAAACATTTAGCAACTTTTTGCTTCAACGTCACCATACTTATAACTATTTATTTTAATTCAGATTTCTTTAAATAGGTTAATTTTTCCATTTTCATTTCCTTAAATGAAATTTCATCTTAATGAAAACATTTTTTAAATCTGCGACTTATGGGTTCCTTGATCTATTATAAAAAGTTTAATTAATTTTTCTAAAAGATTTTTTCTCAGTTGTAAGTTCTGCGTTAGCACATTTTCTTATTTTAAAATATGCCTTCGATTTTGTGTTCTCTTGTTGCACTAAAGTTAGCTAATAGGTTTATAGCAAAGTGTTCGCGACTTTTGTAGGAATGAAAAAGCTTCGAGAATATTTTATTATAAAGTAAATAGGCCGAAATGTGATTACTTAATCATGGTTAGCGAAAAGGCTTAAAGTACAATAAATCAAAACAAGGGTTTAATATTTTTTGGTTAAGACCAGCACCTTAACTAAAAACGAGTCGTGCTTGTGTTTGTTTTTAATCGGATAATATCGCCATATTTTTTACTAATTATATTATTATACATTTTACTTATTCTCTCGGAACACGCTTGAAAAAGATTTAACACGCGCATTGCACCACTGACTAAACTATTTTAATGCCAAACTTTCATTATTAATTAAAGAATAAATATTTATTTTTTAAATTCTTCCCTTCTTTGCTTAATATGTAGCCCGTATCTTGAAGTGAATTACATATTATTGATATTCTAAATCTTATGAATCTGTGTCCGGCTACTCATGCCTCATTTAGCAACAAACATACAAACTTTTGCATTTATGACATAAACACACTACGTTTTATTAATAAATTATTAATACAAAACAACGATCGTTCGATTGAATGAAACGATTAGTAACTGGTTATAAGAAGCAATTAGTCACACTTGCAAATTTCAATGGTTTAGTATAAGACATTAATAAGTTCCAATATCCAGACAGAAACTGACTAAGGCGATGCTAGCTTGCTCTTGTAACATTAATGGACTTTTTCATTAGGATTAGCTTCCAAAGGTATGTACAATGAAAATAAAGATTTACAGTTAGCTGTTAGATTGACTAGCTAAACAACTAAATCGTCAACAGGAACGGGGTTATTTTTTCATCACTCTAGACCTTATACTGCAAAATGTACTTGTCAAATAAATAAAGGTTTGTTTGGATTTTACCGTATTTACCCGACATTGCGTCAACTGATGGTCACTTGTTTAGATCTCGAAGCAAAGTTTTTAGGGAATAAAATGTTAACAGCCAGGGATAAGTTTGAAAGAATTTGTCAATGTTTTTCATTCCCATTCGTCAAATTGTATGCTGCAAATATATGGTCTTTATTGACCAGAATGGGAGGGGGAAGAGGGAAAGTCATATTGAAGACACACGGTTTGATTTCCTTGTAACATTTAGGTTTTGAAATATTTTATATGGACCAGTTGTGATAATAACTACCAATACAATAAATTTGTATTTGTAGTATCCCTCATTTTCCACATGTTTGCCAAATCCTATATTTTTCACGTTCATTGTCACTATTGTAGGTTTTTAATGAATCACTATCAATTATGATTTGAAAGTGAAGAAATATCAGCCTCTTCTTATTATAAACGATATTTTATTTAAATATTTTCAGCAATCGGATATCTCTTGATTACATTGCAATCAGCTCAGCAGATTTGAAAATTACTCCTTATTATTACTCCTTATTAGTTGAAAACAAATGTTTGTATTTATATACAAACATTTGTTTGTATATAAATACAAACATTTGTTTGTATTTATATATAAAAGAAAAGCATAAATTAATATAAATGTACACATTTTACATCGCAAAACTATTAAATTTTTAATATAAAATGAATGACGTAGAAACATTACTCAAAACCTCATGTTAAAAACGGTTATGACATATAGTAAAATATGACATATAGTATAGAAAGGACATGTAAGTGATATAAATATCTCGACATTTTCTCCTTTGAAAGTTCCAGATCCATCATTAAATACATTGTACATTTAATTGTATACAAAAATACATATTATAATACAATATAATTAATAACAAAAGTATAAATTCTCTCATTTTTAACTCTTTAATACGACAGTTACAACATTTAATTAAATATCGCATTATTTTGTACGCTATGTTGTTTTTTTAGTAGAAATAAATAGAGCAGTAAGATACTAACACACTCTATCCAAAATTATTCGCGCTACATTCTGTTACGAAAAAGAAAAAAATATTCGTAAAAAATTAACACCGACTTTCGTTAACTTTCAGCGAATATAGAAAGTCGATGAAGGCGTCCAAGAACGTTAATTGTTAATTTCTCCTTTATATAACGAAAATGATTTTCTAATATTTTTTGGTACATAATTCTAACATTGTTTATTTAAACGATTGTCGTTTCAATTTTTGCATCCGATTCATGGCGAAATAAGAAAATATAATTTATCTAAAACAAAACTTGGTAAATAATTACGGCGAAATAAGAAAATATAATTTATTTAAAACAAAACTTGGATAACAGCAGTTTTATGTTAAATATTAACATAAAACTATAAAAAATATTAAGTGATTTTGAGTGAGCAATAATTTTTAAAACATGAATATTTTAGTATATGGCTTTAGAATTCAATAAAATGATTATGGAAATCCATTCAGTATAACATTGTGCCTCGGTTTTTAGATTTTTTGAGCTGATTGTACTAGACAATTCCATCGAACGACCAATTCATTTTGTTTATATGAAAGATTAGGCTATACAGAAAATAATAATATTGGTCACCCATGGGAAATATATTAAATATACAGGCGACCCGATTTCACTTAAACAATTTTATTATCGTCACTATCATTATCGTTACTCCACATATGTTCCGTCATCAAATATCCGAGTTTATTTTTTAAATTGATATTTAGGCTGTCCACAATATGAAAATAATAGTTGACCATAGATAAAGTTATATTACATGTGTGGGCGATCTGATTTTTTTTGGTTATTTTTACTCTATTTAGAAGCATATGGTTTCAATAGACAAAGGTTATTGTATAATTCCCAAGTATCAAATGAAAAATGATTTACAATAAGGAAAACTTATTTTTTAAATATTAAATATTTTTCTTTAATTACTTTACTAATTTCTCATATTACCACGTATTATCACGTATTTCACGTTAAATAAGAGATAGATGATATGATGATCTATGAGCAACACGAGATATATTTTAATTCGTCGACTTCTAATTTACCCATAAATATATGACATATGTATGATATGTATGACATAGAGTATAAAAATTCTTCTAGAACGCTATCAAGAGATATAATTACGTTATAATCTGATATGTGTTGTAGTTTCAGTAAGACTCTACGTTTAGCTCATTCTATAGTCTATCATTTTTCACGCTAAACTTCAATGCTGTCATTCGTCTTGATATTTCATGCATGAAAAAAGTGGTAGATGGTAGTAACTTTATACATCAACTATACTCAAACTAAACATCGTCCAAGACTTTTTAAAACTAAAAAAAATAAACTGCAATAGTTCACTAAAAAAAATAATTTCCGATATAATGATACTCAAAATCTATTGTTTGGATACTAAACAACCTTCGTAAAAATAAAAAAAAGACCTTATTTCCGTTTCCAGGACAATATATAAGTTAGAAGCATGGTTATACTTGCTTTGATTGTATTCGCTTTTTATAATATACTTATTAAATATTCCACGACATCCAACTAGTCAGCTATTTGATAGTTGTCACACTTGAGAGTATATTTTATGATATGTATTACTTTACAAACACCTAACGCTTTTCTTTTAATTTTTGTTTATTTTGAAGTAATTTCTTAAATTTTAGGAAGTTTTTTGGCTAATTACATTATTTTAATTCCGTGCTCCTCTTTTTCATATATATAAAAAAAAATTATTAACATTATGGAAATCTAATTTTAATACGCATTCAAGTTAATACAGTAAAATTAGAAAAAAAAATCATTAACTGATTTCATTAGGCCTAAGCAAAAACGATTTATTTCTGATAGTGAAATCTCTTTCGCTCAAAAATGTAACGTTGTACATAACATTTTTGGCCATGTTTTGGATTAAGATATTAAGTGTTAGTTTGATATATATTATTAAATTAATGAATAAAATTTTAATAAAAATAACAATAAATGTCACAAGACAGACGTTTTGAACAAAATTATAATTTTTGTACCCATGAAGCTTTTACAAAATTATTAATTTACTCTGTTTTTACGGTTACGCGCACGCCTTTACTTTTTGACGTCTCAAATTAAGGTATTTTTTTACAAAAGAGCCCATAGACTGTATGGCTTGTTTGAAAAATATTTTTCATCTTCAAGTGTGCTATTTTTCTCGCCAAACTTCACCTTTCTGTCTTCGAACTTTCTATTTTTTATCCGTCCGCTTTACCAAAAAAAGCTTCGCAATATACTATCTGCAATTATTGAGCCTTTTACAATTTCCTTTATCAACACTTTCGTAAAAAAAAGTTATATACTAGATCGAATTTAATAATGTTATTCACATTTTACTTAGTTCTTTTCTGATTTTTTGCGTACGTATTTACGCATGTCCTTTTGTACTTGCTTTTGTATGTAATTGTATACTATTCATGCAACCCTAATCTTAAAACTAACTGAGCGATATTTTTTAAAGTTATTATTTGTGGTTTACCATGTAAACATATCTAAACTTTTTTTTCTACATTTTTTTCTGTACGTTAAATTTGGGGGTATATGAGAGCAAATTTGAAAGTAATTTTCAAGAAACCTTATCTAACAAAGTTTCCCGCATCTCCTACGGGTACTTATTAAATAAATAAATTAGATTTGTTGCAAAGATATTTTAGTAATGGTTAATAGAAAAAATAAAATTTCCTCTTATTCCATTATATTTTATATTATTTTTATAAGTTGTATTGGAAAACAAAATTACACATACTTATATAAGCAAAAATTGCACGAAAAACGTATAATGTAGATAATTTACTAAAATATTAAAATGAAGTGTGGTAAGCCTTGGACAGTTTCCCGTTCGAGAAAAATAGATATCGGTTTCCAGTATTCCCGTTGTAAGACGTTTGCCGATGTTTGTAGTTTCATACTAGAGAATAGAGATAACTTCGTGACGAACATGTGGCGAACAGTTCTCCTTCGTAAGCTTTCATTATCTGATACGAATAAGGATATTTCTTTTTAATTTATATAGTTTTTAAACTGCATTTACAAATGCAGTTTAAAAATATCATTTCCGATGTCTTTTCGAAGCTCGAAAAAATGGAAGTTACTCATATAAGAGATATAGGCGGTATGGAAAGGGTAGTACTCATAATTTTTCTACGAGTAAGTACAAGTATTTCTACGCAAATATACAAACGTCTCCTAAACTCTTTCAAGCTTGAGGCTAGAGTATTAAGCACCTTAAGGATTTCATATAATACCGATCATTTCACTATACTGTGAAATAAGAAGATAAGGAATAGTCATGCCTACAGACAGTAACAAAATAAGATCGCTGATTCTTTGTGGAAAAAAATTAGAAGAAGAGTCAATAAACATAATCAGTAGTATTGTTCAGGTTAAGCCATAGTGTTGTTAGGGTTAAAGAGTATTTGTTCAGTTAAGTGTAATAGTTTTATTTCACTTAATTGTGCCATCTATGTTATACTCTCACTCTCTGCAAAACACAACTGTATATATTTTAAAATTATCGACTTATTACTGTCAAGTGTAATCATGTGTCTTAGTCTGTTTAAATAAAAATATTAGTACTGACCCGAGATTAGAATTCTGGTGCAATATATTCCTATAAATATAAATCTGAATGATTGTTGTTCAATTTTACGCTATTTGGTAAAATGCATGACAAAACTGAAAGAGAATAAATAAAATTTTAGCAATCAAATATACCAGTTATAACTTGACAATAAATACGTCTATATAGGATTTTATGGATTGACGGGAATTGTTTACATATAACACTTGAATATATTTTCAAGAACTAAAGACATATCGTACAAATGTCCTATTCATAACAAAACCTAAAGCACGACACATTAGTGCGTCCCTGGACTGATTATTTCAAAACGGAAATGCAAAAAAAATTAAGATGAAAAAAGATATTCGAGGTAATATATTTTTTTGTTTAAAATTGGAAATTAACAACGTAATGTTTCATTTCCTTATGCAAATTTGATTAATTTCGTAAATATAGTTTACGGTAAGTTAGCGCGCGTGATATAGAATACTTATGGAAATACTCAAGAAAAAGCGGAATGTTGACGTAACGGGATCATAAAAGTTTATTTGTGTGTTCAAAGTAAATGAATCAATGATTACCAATTGGCTGTATAAAAAGTAAATGAAAATAAAGTAATTACGATTTGTACGGCGCTGAGTGTAAATATCTTCATAACTGAGCGTTTTCCAAATAAAGTTATAATTTACTAACTTTACTTTATTTGACTTCAATCAATTTTAATTTTAATAACTTTCGTCACCTATATTACCTTGTGTACTCTAAAAGCCAGCCATGTGCAATGTGTTTTTATTCCAAATTAATAATATATAAAACTCCTTAATCGGGGACCCAGCCGATTTACCAAGATATTATGTAGAATTGACCAGAAATTTGATGACGTTTCTTTTCTAATTGCGTAATCGCGAATCCGTAAATAAAATTGCAAATTATTTTACAGTTTTTAAAGTTGACAACACTTCTCCTGAAAATACACCGAATAAATTGAAGTATATTCTCCAAACTTGTGTCTCTAAGCTGGGTTAGAAAAGTATAATAAACAATATGATGAAACGTTTCCCGGTAATAAAATGGTCCCTTTATTATATTCCCATCTTTAAATATTTCAGCTATTTATTCACAATGAGCACGATGGGCGTTGGGATGACAGCCATACCATACTGAGTCCTTTTATTATTATATTGCTGAAAGAAAGAATGAAATGGAACGGAAACAGAAGAAAAATATCAATCTACTTAAGTTCTTAATCTTTGGCCTATTTCTAATGTTCACTAGAAAATATTCTTTCAAAAAAAATTACGTTGCCTTTCTAAAATTGATATACATATCGGTAAAAATTGATATACATTTCAGTAAATAATAAGTTAGGTAAATCATTTTTTCAGAAGCGTTGCAACAATATCCAGTTGTAGAATCGGGTAATCCATTAGGATTAACTAAACTTTTTAGTTATTTGAAAGTTAGATATTAGTCGATCGTATCCAAACGTAAAACGCTTATCAAATTGCGCGAGCAGTTGCACTCTGGTATCTAAAGCGACATATCGCAACGACACATAATAGCCGCAATATCGTTCACACCAGCCAGAAGGAATTCAAGTTCAGTTTTTCAATACTGAATGTCTGATGAATGAAAGTAATTCAATACTGAATGTACGTTGATTTTATAATTGGATATTATATCCTTTTTAACTCGGTTACGCACTGAAGATTTAAATATGAAGCTTCTAGTAAGTTATCATACATACATTGATGATTCATACTATGTCATCATCGAACAATACTTATTAATTCGCTATAAAAGCAGATTGAATATCTTATAAAGAGAGTTTATGCCTTTGACGTTACACGTATTAAAATCTATTTCGTTCCATATGACGACGTTACACGTATTAAAGTCACCAAAAGTCATTAGTTTAAAAAGATAATAATAAAACTAAACGCCTAAGTTTCGAGAGATTGATATTTTACAAATAAATGCAATTTGCCCAATATTATTACACGTAATATGTGTAATGATATTTTACAAATAAATGTATTTGCGAGTTACCTCGCTCCACAGGTGCAGATAACCGCATGGCTGTGAGTTAGCGGCAACCAGGAAGATGTCGCAGAGTGAGGTACAGAAGAAATAACACAGGTTTTAACTGGCACAATAATTTCATGCGATGATGAGGCTGAAGAAAACTAATACGTCTTCTATTTTAAAATCGCTATTCGCATTCGCGACGCGATCAAAGTATATAGGCAGCTCAGAACCAATATTATTCTGATCTGACTCACATAACTCCTCAGAGTTGTTTTGTTTTAGTTTCTGTATTATAACGAGTTGAATAATTCGTTACTTAATTGAATAACTGAATAATTTCGTTTTGAATACAGAGTTTATATTCTCTTTTCAGTTTCTTAAGTCATCTGCTTAACAATTTTTATTTTTGTTAATACATAACAATTTTTGGTATTTTGGTTTTCAATATATTCATTGAATAGTAAGTATCATATATCCGTAGTTACTTAATTAATTTAAATTGTTTACTTTAATTATTTTTGGTTGTTAGAAAGACGTTTCGATGTGTCGAATTAGGCTTTCAATAATATATTTGGTAATCTTATATTAGGCCATATATCATTATAAGTATACCTATATTTTTTAATAAATAGAAAATTAAAAAGTCTTGTATATATTACCTGACCGGAAACGTTAAGGGACAAAAAAATATAATTTATCTATAGTCCTACTTTGATTTTTTTTTCCTTTTTTTTATTAAAGTTTGCAATGGAAACGAATAACTGTTTTAATATAAAAATAAAATAAATTATTTTTGTCAGAAATTTGTGTAATGCAAAGTATAACTAATATGCACTGGCCAAATATCATTACATACAAAGTATTTTACATTAAGAGTGTAGTACTATTATATAATTATATAACAATTTCTTCAAAAATTGTATATGTGCACTCCGTAATACACAAATAATGTAATTAATTGGCTACATAAACATAGAAAAGTCTATAGCATGTGTCGATACATGCTTTTTTAGTACTAAAGTAATATTGAATATATTTGGGGTTAATTTTGTAGAAATTCATTATTCATAACTAAATGAAACTATGTGATATAGTATTATTTCTATTTTCTTTAATTTCTTTACCACGACCTAGGTTTCGTTGTATTACATCTTCATTCCTTTGTTTTCGTGCTGGGCTATTAGCAAAGATTCTTGATTTCCCTTCATCTTTGCTAATAGCCCACCTGAAGATGTTGTAATACAACGAAAGCTAGGTCGTGGTAAAGCACTTAAAGAAAGTAGAAATAATACTACATCATGTAGTTTCATTTAATTGTTACTAAAGTAATATTTTACAGAAACAAAATTAGCGGAAATATCCCAAATAAAATAACTGAAATATCTCTCGCCTACATTACGAACACGACCTAAATTCATATACTTTTATATGGTGATCAGAATGGAACACTCATCTTAGGTGTTCTAACGTTTATTCATATATATTTTTATGAATAAGAGTTTATAGCCGCCGAGTGAGGAGACGATTGCCGTATCATAGCAAAGGGCAATATTTGAGAGCAATTGCCCACAGAGCACTAATTTCGCTTTGAGCAATGAGTAGTTCATCTGTATGGTAAACAGCCAGACGAGGCAACTTTGAAGGAAGTGGTTCTATCGCACATTAAATCGTTTATTTTTCACGTGTCAAAGTTGAAAGACATAAGAAATAAAGAAATAGATGATGTTTTATACGTCACGTCGGTGAAAATGTAGATAATATTTGTAGTGAAATTTGAGTTATTAAACTCGTTAATATTTCCATTGAACGAATTATTAGAAAATTCGCAATTATTAGAGGATTCGCAATCGTAAAATGACAAAAAAGAAATAGTAATTAACCAGCGAAGAATTTACTTTTATAACTTGTTTTTACAACATATTTTAGTTCCATTAACAATACAGTCCGCCAAATGATTAATTTTTTGTGCGGACTTATAATATTACTAAAATTCAAAATAAATTTTCAGGCTACAACTTTTACATTTTCTATTTTCCAAAATTACTAATGCTTTCAGGTTTTAAGAGTAATAAACTCTCATTCATATTTATATTACTTTTTTGACTACCCTTACTATTACATTACTCTTAACCCCTTAGTAATATGTGCGAAGTGTGACCAATTAAAGACAAGGTATAAAGTAAGAAAATATTTGAAAGAAAATTTTCAAGAAAAGGTTAAATAAAATCGTCACATTTCTTTCTCCCCACAATAATAAAATTAAAAGTAAGAAAAATAACTTTTTTAAATATGATTAAGTTAAATTTACTTAACAATTCATATAACTAGTTTTGACTAAGTAAATCCTTCTAAATAATAGCAAGTTATGAAATGTTTTTTGTGTTCTGGCGTAGTTTGTAAAAGAGGCTTTGATCGTAAAAAAATTGAAATTTAGGATACATGTAAAGTTAAAATAACTTATGGCTATTCAAAGTATTAAAGCTCTAGATGAAAAAAAAGGAACAAAATGGCGTAAATTTATACAAAATTTTGGATTTTTGTGAAGTTCTTCCGTTGAATTTTATAAAAATTTTCGGGGAAATAATGAATAATACGTATAGCATGTAAAAAGATGCGTATAAAATATAAACGAGTGTTTCCCAAAGATACATTTTACATATAGTAAGGAAATAATGTATGTGGACATTTTGGAACACATTGTATTAATTACTTATTACGAAAAACAATATGTAAACGCATTACTAAAATATTTTGGTATCAAAAACATATCTGTATTTCTTTTTCTTAAAATTTTAGTATTTAAAATGAATCATGAGAGATGAATCATAATCATAACTTTTAATCGTAGAAATGTTTTTTTTTAATTGTCATATTTTCAATCCCATCACATTAATTTGTGCAAATTGTTGTCATTAAATGTATTTTTAGGGATAGTTTGCAAATATAAATGAAAATGAAACTCACTTTCTGTCTCCTTTCTTGTAATTCAACATTTACCCCACGAAGTAAAATACTATAAAGCTTTACCTATTGAAGAATATAAAAGACCCACGCAACTGAAAGGCTTTCAGAAGTACAAGATAATTTTTATTATGTATTTATTCTCAGTACTGTCAGAGCAAATGGAATTTTCATTTATTTTATTTACGTTCTATAAAGAGTTTACGTAACACTTTTTTGTACTGTGAGACACATCTTACTCTTGACAATAATTGCGTGCTAACAATTTTTATCATTCTTTATTTTCAAACTTTCTTCATCTATAACATGCTGGAAGGGGCCTTCGAGTTTTAAATACAGTGATGACAGAGTAGTGACTAGTTGCAAATACAAATGTGTTATTAAATTAAAAATACATTTAAAAATAAATTTTAAAATTTAATGAATACCGCCATCTAGCGACAAGCTATGAAACTAGGTAATTCTTATGTTTGTTTCTAGAAGTAGATGTCGCTGTATATTAATTGAGTATGAATTAACAATTTTATTTTTTTGGCTTCCCGTTCATATGTTGTCATTGATGATTAAAATTTTGCGGCCGATTTTGCAACGATTTATACTTAACCAATTATCAAGAGTCTGTATTAGCCTACCGCCCATATATTCAGTTCCTGCCCTATATGTAGGAACACATCGTTATGATAATTTCAAGCTTTAAAATAAAACCGTGGGGTGAATTTTGTAGAAAATTTATTGTTTGAATATAACAATCCTGTCTAGTTTTAGATTGACTTCTTCGATATAAATACTCACATTACAGTCAGATTCATTTTAAAAATTTTACAAGCAAAAATTTATATACACAACAAAGAAACAAATGCGCTTTATTATTTCGTTTTCTGATTTTCTGATCTAAGATTTGTTTATTAAATAAGAAGCAAGGAAGTTTAGTAATTATGTCGATTATTACTTGTATATTGATCAAGTCTCTGGGGTATATAACTAAAGTTCCATAAAGATTCATCCAGAGGATTTTCGTGAAATGTACAAACATTCTGTTTGCCATTTTATTATATCTATATATTTTGCTTGATATTATTAATTAGAAAAAATATCCCTTTCATAGTCAATGACAATTATTGTTTGTTAATGACAAAAGGTATATATATTATCGAATAATACAAATGAATAAAATTTAATATAACTTATATATGTCGATACATTAGAGAATAGGTGCTACGTATTGAAAATGAAGTGTTGATCAAGAAGAAAAGATGTGATATGAACGCCGTCTTGGCGGGTTGATGAAACACGTTTTGACGCAGTTAAATGAAAGTGCGAACCCTACTAGTTACGTATAGTGCTATATCCAACTCGAGTGATTAAATAAGAAAATGCGTGCATATTCCATTACATAATGAAGAAGAAAAGACGAAAGCCGTCTTGGCGGGCGGATTAAAAGCGTAAATAAAAGTGCGAACCTGAGCTTGCTTATCTATCGTGCGATGTCCAAATCGAATGACTGTCTATGAACAAATTATATTGTTGATTAGGCGTTATATTGTTGATTAGGCGCTGTTGTTAGGGGTGAATTTATAAGGCAAATAAAAAATTTCGACTAGTATATGCCATTGTATGATGTTGTGTCGGGATTGATTCAGAAAACTTTGAAAATTTCCCCTTAATTAGAACAAACTTGCAAAAATACAGTATTTAGCTATAATTTTTATCTCAATAATATATTTTCTGGGTATACGAGTATTTTCTGTGTATAAGAGTATTTAGCTATAATTTTAATCTCAATAACATATTTTCTGGGTATACGAGTATTTTCTGTGTATACGAGTATTTAGTTATAATTTTAATCTCAATAATATATTTTCTGGGTATACGAATATTTTCTGTGTATACGAGTATTTAGCTATAATTTTAATCTCAATAATATATTTTCTGGGAATACGAGTATTTTCTGTGTATGCGAGTATTTAGCTATAATTGTAATATCAGTAATATATTTTCTGGGTATACGAGTATTTTCTGTGTACACGAGTATTTAGCTATAATTTCAGTCTCAGTGATACATGTTTGGGCGTATTTAGCATATTTGTATCAACAAGATTTATTTCAAACTCATATTTACTTGAAATGACATTGTATTACGATAAGAACATTTCGTTAATTCAGTTTTCCAAACGTTATGCAACATTTTTTTAATACTGAAATATTGTGAAAAATTGAAAATTTAAATAAGCTAAATTTTCAATTTTTTACTAACTTCATTTGGCATTATAATTTTTAGCTAAAAATTAAAAAAAGAAGGAAATTAGCATCGAATATTTGAATTATTTCCCAAATCCTAATAATAAGGTCATTGAGTAATTATAACTTTTTCATGCTCCAAAAGTGGTTTAATTTCTATTTAAAAGTAAATTTTCCCGGTGTATATAAACTGTGAATAAACTAAGAAAATGTTCTTGTAAATTTGGATAAATAAATTCTCGTTTCTTCATGTTTTTACGCTTTCAGTTAGGCAAACGTGAAAATAAAAGTTAGTCTATTCCAAGATCTGCGACAGCAGTCATTGTAGGAAATCAAAATTAAATAGCAAGTGGATGGTGAACAACTTAGAACGGTAAGGTTAAAGGATGTTCAATATATTCCGATGTATATAAATCATATTAAAAATAATATTTGAAGAATTAGTGAGTTCAGTAGAACTCAAATAATTAGAAGTATATTTGGTCTTTTTTTAAACATTATCGAAAGAAGAATGATTGAATTGAAGAAAAAATTAAATTCCTCAATCCCTCTGCACCACAGTATTTTTAAACAATTTTTTTCCGTTAACTGGAATTTAAATAATATAAAATATATTTTTATTTAGTTTATGGAACGACGTTCCTCACCGCACGTGCCAGATTTGGCGAATGAGAGCTAGCCCGAAAAAAATGCAAGATTTCGGCTGACTTTTGTTATAGTTAAAGAGTTTACGATTTCGACCGACACCTTTTGCTATGCGTGTGTGCGGGCTTGCGTGCAAGCTTGCGTGTATGCGTGCGTGTGTGAATTCATGCGTGCGTGCGTTCGTGCGTGCGTGCATGCGTGCGTGCATGCGTGAGCGCGTGCGTGCGTGCGAGCCGGCGTGCATACGTACGTGCGTGCTTGCGTTCGTTTGTGCGTGCGTGCCTGCGTGTGTGCGTACGTTCGTGCGTAAGTACGTGCGTGCGTGCGTATTCCATTACATTTTCATACGTAATTAAAAACACTGAGAAAGGAAAAACCTTATAAGTTCAAAGTTAACTCACATGTATATCCGTTTGTCTGTTACAGTAGTTTTTTTTTCTCAGAAATCACTTGAGGTAAGGTTGTAGTAAAACGTATTAACACAAATATCTTAAATTATAATTTAAAACGTATTAACCCGCACATACTTCAACTGTTCAAAAATATTCATATCGAAATTACGGACGCTACATTTAATTTTTTTTTTAAATTCCGTATATTGTGTGGGAAATTATTTGAAATTAATAAGTATAAGGACAATTTTTTGGATTAATTTTAGATATTATATTTTAAAAGATATTCTTAACAAATATGAAAAAAATATAATGAAAATGAGGCATTCTAATTCCGAGACTACTGAAACCAAAATTATGAAAAATAGTGTTTTCTAGAAACCCTAGCAAAGTCAATAAAAAAATTAATGCGATCAATCTAGATGTCATAATTTTTTTTTATTAAATACCGTATTTTTACATTTATGAACCTGTAGTAGGCAATCTATTAATGTTTTCCTACATTCTTAAATTATTTTTCCAAAAATTATATGACATATAAGTTTTAAAATTGTATAGAAATGCATCTTATTAGCCCATATATTTTTTACTAAGTTTTATTAATTTTCAAATAAAAAATTTAAAGACGATATAAATATCAGTATTATTTGCTTATGAGGCATACACAAATATTTTAAATTGTAATTTGAAAAAGATATTCGAAAAATATACGAGAATTCAGCTTCACCCTCATTTACGAAACTACTGAATACATTTATGTTACGAAAAATTAATATTTACAAATAGTTTAATGGAAAAACTATGTAGCTTTAAGTACTTCTAACTGCCTAAATGTAATGCGAGTTCTATTTATGCTTGACAGATTTTTATGAATTTTATGTAAATACGTGTAAATGTTAAAATTTTAAAGTTTCTCTGGCATAGTCACTATATCGCTGTATTCATAATCAAATTACCTCTCGGCCTAATTGTCTTTAGTTTCGATTTAATCCAATTTATTCGACTATTTAACGAATTTCACTTACTCGTTCGAGTAAATTTACTCGATTGTAATATGTGAACTTTTAAGAAGTATTTGAATTATTTTATCCATTCGTTTGTTGGTTTTGATTTGAGTTTCGAATATGTCAAAACGCATGAAAGACCATGAGTAATTTTTTTATAAAAAATTCAAACTAACATTCTAGAACAGTACATATTTATTCAAAATTTGTTTAAAATACGTCTAAAAGAAGAATCCGTTTTACATATAAATACTAACTTTTACCCGTACGCTTTACTCATATGATTACAGTTAAAAACTTATAGGTTGAAGTTAAAACATTCACTGCCATCCTGAATTATTAAAGGAAATTAAATTCTAAGCCTCATTTTCATGATTTTAAAATAATTTACCCTAAATATTTCTCTCTAAATAAGGGATTAAGGAGAGATATTCTATTGCTATCTTATATTGCGCATGTAGGGTTGCAAAAATCACGTCTATCCGCGACTCCATTGTGGCATTGCTTCGATATTCTCATTGTGTACTTTTTTCTTGCATATAAGAATTTTCCCAAAGTAATGAAATTTCTCGTAATAAAAAGTAGATTATGTAATATCCTGGCGTACCAGGCATCTCTATGCAAAAAATAATGTCAATCCGTAGCTCCGTTGTGACATGAAATAAGGACAAACCAAGACACTTTTCCATTTGTAACATTAATTAGACTTACAATGTTAGTAAGGATAAGATTTCCCAGGTTAGAAGTAACCTATGTCATTCCCCAGCTCGCCAACTACTTCTGTGCAAGAAATCATGTTGATCCCGTAACTCCGTAGTGACGTGAATGAAAGACAAAAAATAAATACAATTTCTCATTTATAATATAAGTTAGAATCATAATAACTCTGGGAATGAGCAAAAAACGTAGCCTATCTCATTTCTCCTTAAGCAAACTACTTTTAGGCAAAAAATTAGGTTGAAAAGTTGTTCATCTTTGACCTGAAAAAAGGACAAAAATCATACTTTTACATTTATAATATTATAATTAATAATTCTGATGTTCCATAGTATTGCTTATGTAACAATTAAAAAAATCGTATTGATCCTTTGGTCCGCTGCGACATTGCTTTCTTACTTACTTTTTGTACTTTTTCAGTTTCAAACAAGAATTTTGTCATAATGAAAATTATCTTATACTATCCTCCCTCTCTCCATTTTACGTCAAGCCCTTGCACCGTTGTGACATGAAAAAAATATAAACAGACATGCAATCATTACATTAGTTAGGATAATAAAATTGTAGAATTGGCCTCTTTATACACCGAAGATATTTCCAAAAAAAATATTAAGGGTAATGTAACAAATTTAATAGAATACAAAATATTGTTGTGAAGAATACAAAATTATCTTAGCTGCTGTTATATGGTGTTCACAAATTTGTAACAGTAGCCAAAATAATTTTGATGATGTGTTTACTGTTAGCTGTATGTCTATATGGATTCTGTAAGCTCTGAGATAACATATGGGCTATGATTTATAACAATCGACCAATTAAAAATACAGAAGTTTCATGTTTCAACATAAATTATATTTACTTAAAAAAGTTTGATTTTATAATTTTTATAATAGATGGCCTTACGTGCATTAATCTTACAATTAACTTAATAATATTTTAAAAACAGGGCAAAGGTAGTTAGAAAATACGCTACTTTGTTTTATTTGCATCTAATTAAGTTCTAAAATTCGTGACTCTTTCAGCTGCACGTATTAACATGCAATAGGTATCCAAAGGCGTATAATTATATTTTATTACAGGTTTTAATATTTAAGGCCAATTACTAAAGTACAATAATATGTTCTATCATTCGATATGTGATACTTTATTACTTTAAAGATACTTGAGAGGTAGCTTTAAGTCATTAACCTGAAATGAAATCAACAAATATCGTATTTGTCGCCCTTACAATGTTGGTTTATTGAGATAGTTTATCACGATTCATTAAAAGGACACAGTTGTATTTCAGGACATGTTATTTTGAAACAGGCTGACCTTAAAATAACTGGACCCTTAATTTTTAACATTGGTGCTCTATTCAGTTATTTATATTAAATAAATCTTATATTGTTTATTTCTAGACTATGGGCATCTTAGAAAGGACGGAGAAAGCGAGCACGTCAGCAGCTTTAGAAAGTATTAGAAAAATTTATTTTTGTACTTATATTCTTATTCACGTAAAAATGGTTACATGTTTAAGTTGTGTTTTTAATTAATAGGCAGAAGTCAAATAGATACACCAAAGTTCTTGTCAAATGGCAAAAGAATAATAGACACTAATTAGTAGTTACTAGTTATGGCTACCTCTATAAAGCCGCTTGTAAAAAATAAAATAAAATAATTTTATCACAGCTATTCTACTTAGTTGGCCTAGTCAATGGCTGAAATAGTTATTAATACGGTAAATATTTATATATATATATATATATATATATATATATATATATATATATATATATGTCGGTAATAATATATGTCATTGTTTAATCGACGCAATTTTAATAATACAACATAAATAAAACTACTAATTTTAACCACGATGATACTATAAATTTGTTTCACACAACAGGCGGCGTCGCTACGCATGCGTTAGTGAATTCTTGGCTCGTAAATATTCCTTTTCGAGCAGCGGGATTTTGTAAATTCGTCCTTAAATGATACCAAAACTAAATAATCCAATAACGCTCGCGTATTACGCAAGTCTTTACAATATATATATATACATATATATATATATATATATATATATATATATATATATATATATGTGTGTGTGTATATATATACACATACACACACACACACACACACACACACACATATATATATATATATATATATATATATATATATATATATATATATATATATATGTATATTTAAATATATTTTTTAAATTTTATAGTATATTTGTTCCAACCGGGTGTCTCATGACACCCGTCGTTCTTTTGTTTCATCGTGCAAAAAGAGCATGTCTTCTTATTTAACGCTTAACTATCTACCACCTAATTTTGTCCCTTAATCACCTACGTGCGGTCCGTGAGATCGCTGGTATGTTATTAAATTTGGAATCTATTGCAACAAAGAAACGGCTGACTGACTGAAATATTTGTTTATACTCTAGAGCTTTATTTACGGAACACAAGTAACAAAATTCACTTCACAATTTCGAATTATTCTTAAATCTTTCTAAAGTAACAGCTTCATGTGTTGTCTACTAAGCTATTGTGCCAATTTCTTCAAGAATTTGAATCGGCTTTCAGTCTTCTGGGCTTGATTACTGCAACTGATAACATAGGATTCGAAGCAGAGATGTCTAACATTCTATAAAATATAACCAAAGGTCCATCTACGCGTCCGATGAGTAGTGGACTAGTTTGAGCATCTATGATCAAGAAGTGTCTCCCTTTTCCTAACTTCGATGCTGATCGCGACCTTGAAGTTACTGTTGGTTCAGGTTCAATCGGATTATTTAGATCATCATCATCCTCATCGCTCATAATTTCTGACTCGGATTCACCGTCTGCAACCTGCACTAGATCTTCGGTTACATCGGGTTCCACGTTACTGCAGTCCTCGTCTGGTATATTTTTTTCATCTGACATCTCTTGCTGTAGCCATCTTTCAATATTTTCATCATTTTTATTCATTTTGACACTAAAAAGACAAAAATAAATAAATATGAAAAATCACTCAATCGCCTACGTACGGTCACGCAGACCGCTAACATAAAACTTTTACTTACCCAGGTCAGACGGGCGCACGATTACACTTGTCGAACGCAAGCACAATACTGTTCGATGTGCAGAAAAGGTACATAAACGCGCCCTGCCGTCCGACATACACACATCGAAAAATTCGAATACAAAAATACGTTGCAGTCTCTGAGACCGGTGACAGGTGGTTAAGGGTTAATAACACAACTTTAGAGAAATTCAAAATAGTCTTACAAATTTTGGAAGCTAAAATGATACTCTCCACTATCCTGCTGAGTCCCTAAACCTATTTACAATATTTCCACTGCTATTTTATGAAATAAAACTGTACATATTGTAGTTACCCTCTTCAGAAATTAAATTTTTACTATTTATAGTATATAAAGATATATTTTGCTATATATGATATATTCGAAGCTAACATTTTTGTTAAATGTTATTAATACATAATATCATCAAAATTCGGCCAAATAAAGGAAGTATTAAAAGTCCAATCATTAAACGCCTGGAATTCCGTGTCTAAAAATATACGAATAGTTCATGAACAGTATAAAAGAGGGAAAAAGTTTTAGTCAAATTATTGTATTAGTCGATAAAGGAGAGTCGATGAATATCTTAATGGCTCAATAGTATATCCATTTTTCTGCATTAATACGCTTCGACAATACACAAAACTGACACGACTATTTATTAAATTATCGCTTAAATCATTGAGCGCAGTGGTTCCAAACCTCACCTTGTTTCCAAGGTTATGCTTGTATATTTAAATATCCTTAACCAATTAACAGAAATCGAGAAATATCATATTGACTGAGAAGTATGTAATATAATTTTTATATATAATATACTTAGGCGAAGGCAAAATTAATGCGATTGGAAATTAAACAAACGATTAAATTGCTGAAAGCCCAGTAGTTTCAAGTTTCATCTCAATTCAAGCGATACACTAGTATATTGAAACCTTCATTAACTCCAACATAAACCAGCGATCCATAATATAAAACGTAATGAGAAGACTTGTTTACAGAGAGAATAATAAACAATGAGGTAGCATTTGTTTCCCGAAGTCCACGCAACGTAACATTCAAAACGCGAATAGAATATACTTCCCGGCGAGCTACTGCTAGTTAAAAGCAAAGTTTAAGCAGTCCCTATTGTTTTTATGTAGTTAATAATTCATATCGCATATACGTTTAAGATAATTACAACGTATATATGCACGCAGGTTTTAGATAATAGCTCGGTGTCGGGCAACATACTTTTGACGACGTATTGTAATGCATGAAACTTTTAGGTTTATTTTGAGCCAACCGAACATATTTCTCCCTCAATTATAGATGAAATTAGATGAGTTACGGTATATTGTGGATTTTATGAGTATATATCATTATATATGATTTTGATATATATGATTTTATGAGTATATATGATTTTTAGGCTACCGTCACTGAGAAGATAAAAAAAGCGAAATTTTTATAAAATAACACACGTGTCTGCGTATAAAATAACGAACCGTCCTTAAATCCATCTGTCCGCGTATCCTTTTGTAACAGATGTATTTCTTAGAAAATATTTGACGTAGAAATTTCAAAATAGGTATAATGATTAAGTATTAAAAAATATTTATATGCGATTTATAGAAAAGATAAATAATATACTCGTATTTCTTTTCTCGTAACAAGTTAGGATGATTAGCACACTCCGAGTCCTTGAGAGTTCTGTGCCCCAAAAGATGAAAAAAAACCTTCATAAAATAATTCTCGTGTCCATCCTAATGAACGTTTACATCCTGCGGTCCTTTCGTTTGTCTGTCGCAGCCGTTTTTGTCAGAAAATAGCTGTACAGAATTTCTTTTATTTACAATTAGGCCTTTTGTTTGAAGATAGTTTTAAGACTAGTTTATGTAGTATTATTTTTACTTTCTTTAAGTTTTTTACCACGACCTAGGTTACGTTGTATTATAACATCTTCAGATGCAAAGAATACATTATTTGCTAATAGCCCACCTGAAGATGTTGAATATAATAAAACCTAGGCCGTTGTAAAGAACTTAAAGAAAGTAGAACTAATACTAAATAACGTAGTTTCATTTACTTGTGAATAATGAATTTCTACAAAACAAACGCCTAATATATTCGATAGGTTTAAGTATAAAGTTATCAGTAATGACGTTAATGATATATTTTCCAGAATTAAATTAAGATTATAAGTATAAGTTGTAATAAAACTATAATTTAATATATCGTATTGTTTGTGATAGAAATGTTTGTCTACCATGGGAATAAAATAAAATGTAATGGTATTTAGTATTAAGAGAGGCGTAGAAATCCAAAATTTATACTTTCATTAAAATGGCCTTCGGTGTCAATAATTTAATTTTATACACAATATTTGAAAATCGAACAATAAAACAATACTTTATACTATAGTATTTTACATATAAGAACTTTATTTTATCTCACAGATATTCATTACGAAAGGATTTTGAAAAATTTCCATTTGAAGACGAAAGATGGAATCTTGGCTATTGGCACTACGGAGAATTCAAATAGTACCATCGCCTCAATCTGTGGTGCCAGGAAAGTGAACATCAAGAAATTTGTTTTCAAACTACACTTAAGCATTTCCTGAACTAACCATGGGAATTTAAAGAAGTTCCAAAAGGTATATATTGGATTTGTTTCAAAAATTTAGAAAGCATTTCCAATAAAAGTAAATATTACAATCCGTTACAAGCATAACTTTCCGAATTAAGACGCCAGATGTGTTACGGGATAATTAATACAAGTTATGTTCAACCATCCGAAAAGATATGTAAACGCACAGGTGCTTCGCCCGATAAAATTTTTTTGAGAATTTACTTTGTGCTTTACTTTTTATCTGCACCTTTACTACTGCTGTTTTCTTTAGGTATCTATTTTCTTATTTTTCCATGCCAATTAATAAGTTGCAATATGAAACTCTCATGTTAGGCGAGATTAAGCTAAGAGAAAAATGAAGTTATCTAAATGAAGCTGCTGACGGAAGCTATTATACTATATTTTTATCAAAATACGTTTATAATAATTATACTTTCCCCAATATATAAATATCTGTCGCGATATGTACATATATATTAAAGGTTGCGGTTTATTTCGCTGCAAAAAGAGGAAGTTGGACTAGACGGTACACCTATTTTTATTTGTATCATGCGATAAAACTGAGATTTATTATAACTTTTTAATGATTAAAGATGTTGAATGATTGAAAATTAAAAAAAATAATATTCATATTCCATAAAGTTATAAGATTCAACAAAACTAAAAAAAATATGAGATTAGGTAGCCAATTGAGAATAGGACGGAATGATAAATTAAGAAAATACGTATTGAGCTCATGTATGACAAAGACTTGTGCGTAGCGTATAGTTCTTACTTTTATGTGATTATTCCATTGCTGATTTATTTCTTAAGTCTAAAACAGAGTTGAAGAGATAAACGGATTAAATCAGTCTTTCCAATCAATAATTATAATAAAATAATGAAATTATCTGAAAAGTAAAGATTGTCATAAAACAAATTTAATAACAATAACTTTTTGGTATATTTGAAAATATAATTAAAATTTATATATATTGTACATAATTCCTGTCCTCATTTGCGCAACGTTATACTGGTAAGTCCACTTCAGTGTATTATATATAGAAAAGGGAATGATCAAATTGAGAAACTTATCGGGATGTTCCTTCCTTTAAAGTCTAAGTCTCTTAAAAATTAATATTTAAATTGCAGACCTGCCTGTTAGTGGGTGAATATTATAAATATTATGTCAGTGTCAAAACCCGCAAGTTAGTAAAAAGCTAATGAATTTTCATACTTCTTCAACTAAAGTACATCTTTTCCCATAATATGAAAATACCATTGATTCTCAATTTTATTAAGCCTTAAAATGTATTAATTAGAATAGAAAATGTGACAGTAATTCGCCTTACATGTTCTTTAGCGGATCGGCTTATAATCAGTTTCATGAATACACAAACAAAATTGCTTTTGGCGTGAATTTGGATATTCAGATCATTTAGCAGGAATACCACGTACAGCCATATGTGATATGTCTGAAAAATGTGATTTCTGTAATAAGGAAGGCATGAAAGGAAAGGAATATCAAATATATATAATTACAATCAGATAGCTAATGTCTGATAGGTAGATGTTTCAATACAGATAATAGTGAAATATATGAGAGGCTTGCAAGCATAGGATTCCAAAATTTATACGATTAATATAGTACAATTAGATTATATATATATATATATATATATATATATATATATATATATATATATATATATATATATATATGTATTATTGGGAAAGCTATTGAGCGTTATATTTGCAAACAATTTTTTTGAAAAATCATAGTTTATTGTTAGTTACTCATGCGCATAATAAGCATCACTTTTATGTACGGCCCACGGGAAGGTAAATCGTCGATTCAATCGGCCTAAACATTTCGGAGCTGTGACTCTAAAAACTTATTAAGGAAATCTGACAACTACCCTCTATCATGAAAATGTTTATCCCGAATGTGATCAATTGACCGGAACAAATAAACATTAGTAAAATATGGTGGATGTGGTAGAATGTCCCAATGAAAATCAATTAAATTCTGATGGGCGACTATATCTACGTGCAGTCGAGTGGTATATGAAGGAAATACAGTATTTAGTATTCTTTAGGTTTGTTTTGTATTTATGTTGCCAAGTCGGTCAAGTTCATTGCAGTATTTTGTTGAGCCTAGTGTGGTATTTTTTGGTACTAGATACTGATATGATATTCCTATTGCATTTCGCCAAACAGATAACAAAACTTTCTTTTCATGAAATTCAGTTTTTTTAGTAAGTATTGGCTGCGAGTTTAGATATTGGCACTTTTGCGTATGATTTACGTATAGAATCCTCCTTTCACTTCTAGTTACCAATTGAACAAGCCAGCGTTAGACGCGTCTCAGGGAAATAAGGTAAATACATATATGGCACGTTGGTCTAACTGAGCGACGGTGTGACCATATAGTATCCGCGCTTCTAGCTTACACACTTTATCGAGTTGATGCAAATATTTCAATACCTGTGCATGACTGTAAATGAGCTCGGCTGACAGGCAACCCTTTTTACAAATTTGAATGAAGAGATAAATAGAAAATGTGATCTAATTTGATATACGGACATACAGTACATAAGCTGTGCATTTTTATATTTTTTATCTTTAAGCGTTCAATACATACTTTGTTATGCGTTCAATCAAATGTAAAACGAGACTAATAGAGTTTCAATCTGAAGTCATTGTTGAAACCTAAAAATAAGCCAATATGGGAACTTGGTGTTTGAAAGTTATCCATAGTAATTAATATCTTAGTCTAGTTCGTAATTGAACACTCAAAATGAAAGAAACGTTCCACATCCTAACAGTAGAGTGTAGTTCATATTTCACCTGATACGAAACTAGAGAAGTTAAGGGAAATTATATCGGGAATAAAAACAAAATATACGAATAATAGAAGAATTTTATGTATATATATATATATATATATATATATATATATATATATATATATATATATATATATATATACATGTTATATGGATACCTAACTAAGTTACGATACGATATATTACGATGTTTAAATCATGCAGTAGCCATAAAGCAGTATACTTAATATAATAATTCTAGCTACAGTTTTTGTTTTTTTCAGCAACAATTGGATTTGCTATTTTGTGTAATAACTATTAATGATTAATTTATTTACGATTTCTCTTAATAGTTTAATTATATATTCCGAGATTGAGTAGATCACAGAATTGCAGAGAATAAAGATACTTGAAACCAATATATAGAAAATAGCTATATAAACCGTGAAACTTCTTTTTCATCAATAATTCTTGCAAAAACAATATTCTGATGCAGTTATAATAACAGCACAATAAATAATATAGAAGTGGTATACACCTAGACATGTATGGAAACATATATGGCTACTTCAAAAAAAAGAAATTTTAAACGTTTCTCCACCCAAAATCATAAAACTGTTTCCCGTTTCCATGCGCTTCTGTTACATCTTTATTTCGCTAGCAACAAACATTCCATAGATTTAAAATGATCTGAATATTATAGCGTTATTTACACATCTATCGACCACATAAAACGATATAAATAAGCCTACACATATAAATTGAATTTTTTAAGAAAACCTAAATTCCACGAAACTGTAATATTTACGTTCCTAATAATATATTTATTAATTTATTATCAACATGTGATACAAGAAACTAACTAATGGAAACACGAGGAACTGCTAATAGAGTTTCATCGGTTTCAGAGTACAATGATTAATACTTTCACAATTTTATTTAAGAAAAGTTTTTGCGCGATCTATTAATTTAGGGCATACCTGCATTGCTATAATGTACAAACAATATCGTATTTAATTTTTTGAATGGAAATTAAACGATAAAATGCTATGAAGCCATTCAGTTTAATGAAGTGACAGGTATACTTCCTGCATGATCTAATGGGTGAAAACAATGGTAAAAATAAATAAAGTTACAATTTAATGACATAATATAATAGTCATGAATAAACTAAAGAAATGAATGTCTAAACTAAAAAAAAAACAATATTATGAAAATTTGAACTTCTAAAGTTTAAACCAAAATCAAATTTATTACGATAACTTTAATTTTTAATAGCGGTCAACAAACCAAACGACACCAAGAAATAAATTTTATACAAATTTCTTTTTTAAAAATACTAAATCTCTTTTCAGGACACACTTTGAGATATTATAGTGATTCTTGGATCTTTTCCTAAATTGTGTTTAATTATATATATATAATTCATAATTGTTTTTAAAAGTTATGTATGAATGATCGATATATATGCAAACATTAATTTACCATTTTAATAAATAAAGATCTTTTATTATTAAAATGATAAATGAATATTTATGTTCAAAAGTTTTCTATTTCATTTTGTCGTTAATATCTGTTAGATTTCAATTATTTAATCAGAACGTACAAAAGTAAGCAAATGAAGGAAATTTAAAAAGAATGATATTTTATTATTTGAAGTCGTGTAAATAATGCAAAAAACATATCTTGTCAGTATAAAATAATATGAAAAGGATTGGTTTACGGAACGGTATGCGAACACATGTCCCCAATTTTGAAATATGATCTTTTGAAATTTTGTAATATTGCGGTGCACAATTCCACCAACACGCATATATGAAATAACCATTTTCTGAAAGTACGAGGACGAGGCTAACATGTATTGAAAGTTTTTCTGATGAATCGGAGTTTTTATAATGATATCGGGGAATAATAATTGAGAGTGAGCCCAAAAGTTCTCAATGCCGGTGTATATCTTTGCCTTGTACCTCCTCCCGAATTTTCTTCCGCCATTTTTCGGACCAAGAGCTCATGCACTTACAAATTATAAAACGTTCAAATGAATTAGTAGGCGACGAAATTTAATAAGATTTACCACATTATTTGAAAATATTTTTTACCTGTAACTTTGTTTTCCTTACAATATATAATTCCTCACCTCGCATATGGCATGCCTCTTGAATATCTTTTAAAAAGTCTTCAAGTTTCTAAATTTTTCTAACGAACTGACAATTGTTTGTCTATATATGCTTAATTTTAATTTTTAGTTTATTTAAGCCTTTGGCGTTTAATCACCCCTTCTATTTGATCAATTACAGCAACAAGATTTCTCTTGAGAGGTTATAAAATCAGTGTAGATTCACTCTCCGAACTAACAACATTGTTTGTTCCTCTAATAATCGTCTTTTC
Source organism: Druceiella hillmani (assembly GCA_039881145.1). Lineage (NCBI taxonomy): Eukaryota > Metazoa > Arthropoda > Insecta > Lepidoptera > Hepialidae > Druceiella > Druceiella hillmani. The sequence continues at coordinate 28,024,385 of JAYKKI010000001.1, forward strand.
AGCCTGAAAGTAAACAGTGAAATTGAGATGTAAATATTTAATGAGTATAAAATAGTATTGAATGAGAAATTGGATAGTCAGTTAAACTTGTATATGGTACAAACCTGGCTTCGAAAAAATCTATAATTGGAACTTCTTTTGGGTTCAAGTGTCTTCTGGTGGACTTCTTTAGTTCAAAATCATGTTCCAAAAAGTGTGCTGAACAAACTTTATCTATCTTTGTTGGAAACCAGTTCTTCCTTCCGGTGGCTTCAATCCATTTTTCTTTTATAAAAGGGTTTTTAGGGAATCTAAAACAATAATAAATAACAATGTGTATTTTAATGAGACAACTCGTTCAATTAGGTTTTAAATTCGATACATGTACCAAAGTAAAGTTAACGTTCTAATTTTTGCCCTTTCCAAAATTGTCATGAGTGTATGTATCACTTACTTTTTGTTCAAAATTTTTCTTCCTTTTCTAATCCAACTTATCAATTATAAGAAAAATATAGCAGTCGTTCATTTTAATATCATTGTTTCATTGCAGAATCAGCATGTAAATTCAATTGTTTTAAAATGCAAGAGTTATACCTTCTTATAACAGTCTTCAAACATATTTACGTTACCGATACATATGTGATAATAGCATTACGTGTCCAGTACTAGTGATGCACACCGGCCACAAAACAATAATATGCTTTGTATTACCGGCATGGAAGAAAAAAAGAAAAAAATATACCGATACAAAGCCGTCACCAATAACGTTTATAATTAAGCTCAAAAAAATATGTTTAAAATAGCTTACCGATGAGAGGAAATTCCGGAATTGATTATATTTTTTTCCTGACTTGTTTTTGCATGTAATTATGGCACCAAAATCATTTCTGTACACTAATGTGCAATTAATGGCGGAGCTCTACTACTTATCGCATTCGATCTACAACTAAGGTATACGTCACCATTCAGAGTAAAATGTATGACTATAGACTATATCCGTGACGCGCGTGCCACGCCCAATTACTATCTCTAGCTATATTATTTGCTCTATAGTTATAATGGTTCATTTCTTTTTAACTGAAAAATTCGACCATAATGGGAAAAATAACCAATCTATATAAACAAATCTCTTTATAATTTAAAAACATAATTTGATTTCCAATGTTTAAAAAAAAAGTATTGAAATTAGGTTTGTATTTTTTTTAAACATTGGAAATCGAATGATGTTTTTAGAAATCATTATTAATTAGCGGCATGTTTTAGTATTTACATTCTACATTTGCAGAATATTTTAGTTTGCCCTCAGGGCTTCCTAATTGAGATTTATAAGTAAAAAATACCATAAGAAATAGGTTTAATATTGTTTGGTGTTAAGGAACCCTTCGTGATGAGTTCGATTCGCAAATGGCCGGTTTTTAATAATTGCTGACATTAAAATATAAGTTGGATTGAGAGAAGTGATTCATTAATTGGTGATGCCAATCAAATTACTTGCCTTAATCACACTTATAAACGCCAATGGTTTAGTGTAGAAACGAACAGAAGTTACAATACCTAAACCAGACTAAGCTACTTGTGAAACATGATGGATTTTTTACTGGAAAATCCAAATAATCAATACTTTACAATGATTATATAAAGATGCTAACAAATCAATAGCAATTTATATATATATATATATATATATATATATATATATATATATATGTGTGTGTGTGTGTGTGTGTGTGTGTGTGTGTGTGTGAGTGTGTGTGTGTGTGCGTGCGTGCATGTGTGTGTGTATGTGTGCCAGTACACACGTACGCGCATACTTACACACGCACACCGTGCATACCATACTGCAATTGGGGGAAAAGCTTCATCCCTAAATCAAACCTTATTCTTTTTGTTATATGATTTATTTCTTTAACCACCCTCCAGATGTGTTTGACATTGTACTGATCACCATCAATTTGTTATTTTATTGTAGCTATTCTTAATTACCCTGTTGCAAATACTTCCGTATTTTTAGAATATGGACGTCAATTCAAATTTAAATAAATAACAAATATTATATTTATGTTTAATAATATAATTTATCTGTGGAGATGTTTACCTTTATGTATGCAATTTATCAGGCTATTAGTAATCCAAATTTACCATTTTGCTGGTGTCTATAAATGTATATAGTATCATAAAATAAAGCAAGTGATTTATTAACGTTAGTTTTGTACAGTATATCAGACCAGTTTTTTCAAATATAATTTGGACTTTATTTCCTTGTCTTTTTTCATAAGTGCGTATTATTTTGAGGTAAGTTTCTATGTTTCTACAGTGTATTATATTGTATTGTAGTGGTCAGTGAATGTAAACTTCATTGCAGTGATTTTGAAACCTGTATGTGATCCAAACAACTAAGCGATTTTATAGTAACTTGTATAGGAGAAGAGATGGTATTCAAATAGCCATTTTTTGCAAGCATACACAGATATTAATCACAAAAATATGTTGATTTCTTATTGTGTTAATATTAAAATCTCTTAGCAAAATACACTTTTTAAACTTATTCAATTTACGTAAATTGGCATTGAATGATGTTCTAAATGGTGTTAGGTAAGGTTTTATTTATGCGACGAAATCTTGTGTTAAATTTTTATGATTGCTTGTTTTATAACAATTGTAAATTTCGAGAGTGTGACAGAGGTTTGCTTGAAAGCCCGTCTTTTTTTAATATTATTACATATAATTCTATTTTTATTTTACAGGAAAATAATACCAGTTAGTCAAAATTATTTTCAATGCTTCTCATTTTCAGATTTAGAGACTTAAGTAAGTATCCCATTTTTTTAAATTTCCTTGGTATCAGTTAAATTTTATAAATTATAAGAGATAAGTGCGGGTAACGCCTCAATGAAATCATTATTAAATTAATTATTATAAAACCTTCAAAAAAATGTTTCGTCAATTATGAATAAAATCAGTAACACGTAAGAAGTTGAATAGTATATTAGCACAGGAACCGTCAACTTATACAAAAGTGATAGATAAATATAAAATTTTTAAGTTGAACATGGTATTAACATGACTATATGTAACGTATACATGAAGACCATAATTATGAACATGTAAAAATAGACAAATATGGTTTGAAAAAGATAAAATGTTAAATTTAAAAGGGCAAGAGTAATAACAAAATACAAAATCAAACATAAACCCTGGTCGAACACATATTCAAACATATATTCTTATAATATACTTGCCCGTCTGATTGTGCTGGAAATGTCACAAAATTTACTTGTAAGAATATTTTCCGATGTACGGTTCGATATGGATCCATTTTTGAAGTGAAACTTCTTTAGAATCGTTGTGATTTAAAATTCGACAAAAATGCGTCACGGCAAAGAAACAAGACACTATCTAATATTCGCTCTGTTTCGAATGTTCTATGTGTCTATGTTAATAAGTGTGTATGCGCCTAGGTACTACAAAGCTTTAGTAAAAAGCCAACGCGGTGTCTTATTTAGTGTATAATATGAATGAACTAGCTGACCCGTGCGAAGTCTTCGCACTATATCGCCATCTAGCGTGTTCCAAGTATCACTGATGGCACTTATTTAATTTTAAATTTTACAGTGACTACACTATAGCCACGGTATGTATCGAATGAAAATAAGTTGACGGGAGTAACTTCATACACTTAAAATTTTTCAAAAGTAGGGTTTGAGATCGATATGAAAATAAATTTTTGACTATGATTTGGTATAAAGAAAAACAAATTTTTTTTAGAACCGTTGTCTCGAAAAAAAACAATAGAACTCTTCATAGAATTTTAACTAAAATCAGTAAATATAGAGAAAATTTCCTCCTAATCCACGTAGCTTAACTCTAAAACCATTTAAGTACGGATGTGGTTCGCTCATCGAGTTTTCCGTGCCATGCTTCGTTTGAAATGAAATTACTTTACTTATCGTAAGTTTTCACTAATATGGACTTCCTAGTGCGATAAACTTAATTTATAGTACCTCATATAGAGGGGCATGCATATTGTCATGCATTTCTTCGTTGTATTACAACATCTTCAGGTGGGCTATTAGCAAAGATCTTTGCTTAAAAATAAATAACTTACTTTTTTATTGGGATTAACTAGGTGCCTATTTTGAGTTTATTATTTTTAATTTCTCAATACCTACTTTTTAAAGATTTTTTTACAGTATTTTATTTGACAAATTTATTTTTTCTTTATTTCAAAAATGTATTATTGACATATACTGCTGGCCTAGACACGTTTACTCTCTCTAAAAAATTGCAATCCTTCTCTTTTCCCATTTATTCGGAATAATAATTTTGTTTAATGATACCTTATCTTTTAATAATGATATTATTATTTATTTTATAATCCATTTTCACCACGAAGCTTCGGGTTTTTCATGTTATATGATATCGATGGCAGCCAGCCTCTCCACTGTGGCTAACATGCTCAAGAATATGTGAGATATATTTAGATCATATTTTACGTGCACTCACTTATCCAAAAGCTTTCGTTCAAATTTATTAACTTTCTATAAAATGTTTAATAATAATTTGGGGAGCATAAAAGTCGCATTGATAGTTATAAATATTCGAAAACGTATAAATGTAAAATTAAACCGTAACTTTTGTAAATGAATATTTAAATATATGTTGATAGTGAAATATTTTCACGAAAGTTAATTGGATAGTGACGTGATCCAACATGATTGACAGTTACTCGTTGACAGTAGCTCAAGTACTCGTTGACAGTAGCTCATTCGATTACGACGCGCCAACGTTTTCCACTCTTATCTAAGTAAATTATCTCTCGTTTTATTAAATAACTGCAAAGTAACATATTTGTCAGAACATGCTTTGTATTTTGAAGTATACAAATATCGCGAGAAATTTTTCATCTACTTTGTCTAGAGAAATAGACTTTATTATTAAACTTAGTAAGTATTTAATTTCAAGAACTAAACATCAATCTTGTAATGACATACATTATTAATTATTAAATAAACTTGAGGTTAAATTGAATGTTTAATATAAGTAAGTACTATTTTGATTATGCAAATATAACATTAAATTGCAGGTAATTTTTTTTCTCACAATATATATTGTAGGGGAAAATTGTTGTCGTAAATATGATAAATAAAAAAGAATCAAGCTAAGAATTCTTGGCGGTAATAACCCAAATTACTTTAATACGTAGTGTAGATACTATCTAGTACGTGAATTCAAATTGGATCAAGGCCTAAGACTATGCCATCAATTTTTAATATATCAATTTCTTTGAGCTAATAATAGATACAAAAATTGTTAATTATTAAAAAATTGTTAAGTGCTAAACAATTTTTCTGGTGGTTACATTCTATGTATATAAATAATGGCGGATTTCATTTCTTGCATGACGGTTAAAATATAGACATAATAGGCCTATATTTATATATTTATACGGTGAGAAAAATATTAGTTTATGGTGCTTAAAATAATATTTAGTACTGTTAAAAGTTTTGTACGGTATCTTCGTTGCGCGAGTTATATTTGTTAATTTGATAATCTTTAATGGACTATCCATTACATAACATTAGAAAGCGGTACCCTTAGAGCGAAATTTCTTTGTCTGTCTGTCGATATGTCACGGGGAATTTTTTGTCACGGGGCACTGATATTGGTATCAACGTAAAATTAGAAGTACAGGTGAAATGGTTTTGTAAGTTATTATACAAAATGAAGGAGAGTGCAGAAGTGTTGAAGTTTAAAAGTTACGGAACAAGCTCAATGGAAATAACACACGAAAGGGTTTTGTCCACACATTTCAAAATTATTTTTCTTTTCAGTTTAAGCTACATAGTAATTTCACTTATAATTAAAAATTTGCAAACACGCCCTCATACCATCCTGTTTGCAAGCCAGAAATCTAACAAGAATTCATATTAATTGGAGGTTTTATTTACATTACAAAAAAATAAAACAATCTCATACAAATGAAATTTTCACGGGAAATTTTAAATTTAGATTCTTTTGCAATGTTAAGTACATTGTAATATAGATTCTGTTGGGCGATTCGCGGTAAACAACTGTTGACTGTAGTCTGATGGTGATAACATTAAACGGTCACCGCATTTATTTTGTTCCCCCAAATTTAAATTTCTTTCCAATTATACTTCTAATTATAAGATCTAACTTAAATTTTAATTCAACTAGACCAATACAGGATTTATTACATTCTTAAAATAAAACTGAAATATTTTAAGCATTTTGGCATAGTTTGATAAATACAATTAATATGGTTCTCTAAAATCGACAGTTTAAATATTGTGACATATGTTGACCGCGAATAATTTTTTAACCCTTTATTAAAATGCATTATTAATGAATTTCAATTAGAAATGAATAAATAAGCTATATCGCTTTTGTCAATTATGCTAAATTTATATTTTTTTTTTAAATAATTATTAATATTTGATAATACAATTAAGACCATTTTTTAAATATATAATTTAGATCAATATAGCTATAATGAGAGCTCAATAGGATAGTTGCTACTAAGTAAAATATTGATAAATTTTTGTTCCACGTGGTTAAGCAAGGTTCAAATATTACAAAAAAACAAGTTTAATTAATAACATATTTATGGGTATTTAAAATTTTTAAAAAATAATTGTGTGCAATTAAAGACATTTATCACATGACATCGAACACCAATCAGAATGCATGACGTGACATCTGACCAAACATGTTGCTTATGATGGGCGGTTCCATAATTTTAATTTAATTTTCGTTAATTTTTACATATTTTTGAGGTGTTTGTGAGGATAATAAGAAGATATCCATAATTTCCTGTGAAGTAAGAAGCTTTCACAAAAGCAAATAGCTATAATTTGCCCAAAATTGATGCGAGGGTGCTGGGAATGTTTTGTTGCATCGAACATTGATTTCCGCTGAATACAATTTGGGAATATGAAAACTTCCGTATAATTATACTTATATCTAAACTAAGCTTAACTTGTTAAAAGTTATCGTTTAAGAAAAAGAGATTAACATTTTTGTTATGTGTGATAATTGATTAGATATATTTTCAGGTCATGTCAAAAATAAATACCAAAAACTCATTTTGATTTCAGGTCATTTAATTACCTATGAAATTAACTTTGACGCAATAAACATTTGCAATAAAATTTAGATCAAAATGGTCTTCACAAAGATACAATCTAAAACTTTTAGACAAGTAGTTAAAAATTGGCTGAAACTTGCAAGACCGGACCCGATCTTGCAAGTTTCAGCCAATTTGTTTGTACTTTCGTCTTACGAAACACATAAATAATTTATTTGGTGATTTCATTGTGGTACTATCATATCGTGGCATAGTACAGCACTTATAAAATTTTGATGTCATTATAAACATAGTTTTATAAACACTTACTATCAATTTCAATTTCACAGCTATTGTTTGTGCAAGACGGGTCATCATATAAGACGCCATGATAGTTCAGAGCGTTTTGGTGGTAAAAAAACCATTTTAAAAGATTTAATTTTGTAACTATGTAGGTTTTATAAATATGTATAAAAATAACAAATTTGGTCTTTATCATACTAATGTCTGCGAATAAAACTTGATACGAATAAACTATAAAGGTTCTTTCTTTGGCAATAGCACCTTAAAAGTGGAGTTGAAATGCTCTTTATCCGCTGTAGCTGCAAGAGTAACAAAATAAAATTTAAGATTTACTTTTAAAATGCTTCAAAGGGTTGTAAACATTTTGAGCTGGGTTTTGGGGCAAATTAAGTTAATTTTGATTTATGACACCTTGAAAATAAAAATTATTTATGATCTAAAAACATTGTTATCTTGTATTAACTTGTTCCAGTGTTTTAACTCTATAATAGAACATCAGCCTAATGTGTTTTTTTTATTCCCGTTTCATCTTTACCGTTGTTTATTTTCAAATTTTCCGTGTCAATTCATTCCAGTTTTTCTCGAATTTTTGCGTCATTTCTACAGATATATTTTAATTTATATTTGGCATCTTTTTTCCATTTTCTGAAGTTTTATTATAAACTTTCGAACAGAAACCTACTTTTGCGGCAACGGTTTCTGTTTCCTTATTCACCTGCTAGAGGTTTCTTAACGGTATAGTAAATTTATATTAATTTTTAAAGTAATTTATTTTCAGTTTTATTTTCAGGGATACCCATAAATGCAAGGAAGCGGCCAACAATTCTTGATCTAGATATATGAATGTGTACATACAAAACCCGTTTGAATAGAATGCAAACATGTCTATGAATACTTCTGCAACATTAGATTGACAACTTTTCTACTACGTTACCTTGAAAGGTAATGTTGTAAAAAGTCTACATTATTTCGGCTTGAAGACCTGTTTTATTACCAAACCTCTCGTGATAATCTCAACAGTTAATCACCTGGGTTTTTTATCAGTATCGAAAGAATCTTGCATTTAAAGAAGAAATACTAAGATACGTAACATTCTCTTGGATGGTACATTTTTATATTAAAATTATTTTCTTATTAAATTTCATGTCAGTATACGCATTCAAACTACCATATTCTTCCTCTCTCTCATACTCTTTCATATTTACGGTTCCCCCTTAGTTAGGCTGTTTCTTTCATATTTGAATATATGCATATTATGATTTTTAAATCTAAAAACAATATTATATTATTTCTATTTTATCTGAACAATAACTGCAGTTGGAGAACAAATTATTACTTAATTTCATATGCCTATAAATCATGGACAGAATAAAGTGTAGGCCTTAGAATTCTTCGCTAATAGCCCACTTGAAGTTGTGATACAACGAAACCTAGGTCGTGGTAAAGAAATTAAAGAAAGTAGAAATAATAATACATCACGTAGTTTCATTAAATTTTGAAGTATTTTTTGGTTATGTTTAATTTATATGATTTGATTGAAAAAGGAACTTTTAGAAATTTATTAGAAGAAAAACTACTGTCATTTGAAACTATTAGACTTACTTAATTTAGAATTTATCAAAACTGTCTCGTTGTTAAGTTTCATCATTCATATAGGATCCGCGAATATAAAACAAAATTAAATTATACACCTATGTATTTCAAATGGAACTGGTTTTCGAGCCACAGTAACCTCTTGAATTTGTTTCATTATCTAGGTGATTGCAACTGTCAAAATGCTGATATTTTAAAATTTTTCCGTATCATATAATTTTGAAATAAAAAAGTATCAATATACTAACTTTTTTATGGTATGAGTATAAAGAAACATAAAAATAGATATTATTTATCAACTAACTTGTAATTTTTTATGCACTTTATTTTATTTTAACGATTTAAAATCGTATCATGTTGTTTTATAACAAGTTACTTTGTGGTATACGTGTGCGTGCAACCAAACTGACAGTCACACAGATAAAACTTTGAAAAAGGGTATCTTTGATATGCACACAGTGTTGCTTTTATTGTTTCATTATATGTACAGATTATTGATCATTTTCATGAAGTGGCTTTCGATAAGAGAGATATCTTTGAAAAAAGAATGCAGCAGCTAATAGTTTCTAATTTAGATTTTGAAAAAAGAATTCTAAATAATTTCTAAATTAGATTTTAAAAAAATAATTTTAAATCATTTCTAAATTAGATTTTGAAAAAAGAATTCTAAATAATTTTTAAATTAGATTTTGAAAAAAGAAAAATAAGTCCAAGTATCAAAACATTTTTGTGATTATTTATTACTGCATCATTGTTATGTTTAATTTCTTGTAGATATTAAAAGAAATGACTCTATAAAATTTTCAAATTGTAGTTATAGCATAAATTTAAGAGAATAGTAGATATTTCTTAATCGCTAATGATCTAATAAAATACAGAGTTTCATAAAAAAAATTGTAGAACTTTCGCAAACAAAAGTAAATTTAATTATACAGGAAGTCTCGTAAGCAGTAGATCAATGAAATGTGGGTGATAGAAGGCAATATTACAGATAATTTACAATATTACAAATACATTTTATTATCCTAGGCCTAATAGTTTTAGAGATATGATTTTTTAATTTTATTTTTAATATTTGTCATTGCGCACGAAAAAAAACAGATATTATTACTATCAGACATTATAACTATTTCTGTGTTTTTATAGTCCAAGATCTTTCATAGAACATTCGTTTTCCTAAATAAAACGTTATTCATTTGTTATTATTGATAACATAAAAATTAAACGCTGAAAAATGTGCATTTTTTCAATTACAAAACATTGAAAAGTGATTTTTGTACAATGCCAGTGTGGAAAAATGTATGGCAACCTTGTCGAACTTTATTTCTACTACTTACGGGACATCTGTATAATGTATGCCACAACGGATCTTCATAATATTCTACTTAAAATTGACAACAGAAAGAGGTTTTCAATTGTGATAAAAAAATTTTGTTTATTTCTTGTATTATGTAACATCGTCATCATCAGATCAGATACTCTCGTCCTCATATTGTCCAAAGTTATTTATAAAAATTTAAATAAGATAAGTAATCAAAATACCTAGCGAAGCAAAGATTTAATAAATGAAGTCTCGTAAAACGAAACGATGTCTTAAAAATATATTAAAATATTGAAATAAAATATGCTACATATAAATTGAAAAGAAAATTCACTTCCCTAGCCAAGATACAGCAAAAGTTTCATGTTTATTATAAATTAGATATATTTCAACAGAATGCAGCATAAAATCTCATTGATAGCTAGTAGATGTATATTTAGAATCCTGTACATTTACATAACCAACGCTTAGACTTCAAAGGAAATAAGTTCTCGAGGCTCGTAGAGGAAAATATAGACATCGTAATCGAATGAGCTGGCGTCACGAAGGCAAGTCACCACGCTTCAAGCCGATTACATTATATTCGGCTTCCGGAGACAACTACTTAGGAATATGTCGTTATCCCTTTTTATTAAAATTTAGCCCGCCAAGAATATATCTCTAATATAGTTATCGCTAGTATAATTTAAATATAATTTGTGTATCTACAAATTTAATTACGATGATATTCTTTTTTTTCAAAGAATAATTTGTTATGCTGAACGAAATATAAATTATCATACCCTCTAACGAATACAACATACGCTTAGTACATTGAGACTGAATTAATGTCTAAGTTTTAGGTGTTCTTGTATAATTAATTTTACGCTATTCTACTAGACCAATATTAAATATCGTTTACTTTTCCAATCGTTTATTTAGGAATAAATATCTTCAGATACCGTTTTAACAATTTTTTTAAAATTTGCCCTCAATAAATTAAAATTCCCGCTTTGTGTTATGGTATTAAATTAGAATTTGTTACTATGCAAATTTAGACTTGTAAAGATCCTTAAATTGGCATTTATTTTTATGCCCCTCTTACTATTATTCATGAACATTTATGTTCGTCAATTAAATGCTTTGACATGATATGTTAATTTTTCAAATTGGATATTAAATAAACGAACAACCTTACTATTCACCTGGTAGCATGCAGTAACAATTAGCTATGTTTAAATTATGAGTATAAAAGAAATTAATCAATGACTTTGCTTACTGCATTTGAAGAAATAAAAAAAAAGCAAAGCTGGGTCTGATTGGTCTAGAAAAGGATTTTGTGTTCAGAGGGTGTAAAAAGACAACGAGGACAAAACATAAAAATTAGTCAATATTTTCGTGCACAGAAATTTTCTACCATCATATTAAAAAAAAACGGGTTATTTCTAAAGGAATTTCAATAATTGAATATATTTGATCATTTTTTGTTATTTCTAGTTAGCTCAATATTATTGGGCTACTATTTTAGACACCTCATAGTTTGGCCATGTTCGTCTGATTCGCCATCCATCTGTATATCATAGTTATTTTACTCGCAGACTATTAGAGCTATAAATCTGAAATTTGACATGGTTTTACATATTTATAACATGAAGTGAAAGTGATGAAAAAATTTTTTTTAAATATGTGTCTCTTTTCTAACCTCCCGTACATATTAAGTGGAGGTACATTTTTCTTGCATCTACTTTCCTTGTAATATATATTCTATTCGTACTTGACGGCTTTTTGTTTATTAACAGAAAACAAAGTAGAAATAACTGGATTTCAACAGGTATTTCAATATTTTTTTATGTGCAAAAATTACGTTACATTTTCTTTGCTTAAACTTTGTCATTCGTTGCATAAATTTATTTTTAATATAAATGTGAGTCAAATGTATTATTTGTATGATATTTTAAAGTTCGTTAGCTATGCGAAACTTTTTCAATTTCACTTATGTTTGTGTACGTCTATATAATTAACTATCGTCATAATTATAATATGTATTTTAATTCCATTCAAATTTAATGCTAGACTTTAGAGCTTAGAATAGCGTGATGTTGCAGGCATTAATGAAATATCGCTTAACCCTAAATTTTTAATAAAATATGAGACATATGCATATAATATTTATAGATCGAGTATTTATTATTGTCTTTATGATCCCGGTAAAAAAATTGGTTTCAACTTTCTGAACAGTTTGGATCTTCCACTTCATGATAATTGGAATTTAAACTTTGTATTTCATATAAAGTAATACTGCTAATACATTTCAATTAAAAAGAATAAATAGTACATATAGAATTTTTTTTTATGACTATATTCATATAATTGGGTTAGTTATTGTATGAAAATAATACGATAAGGTTATTCATAATGGTTGTAAATTTTTCCCATCTCTTGTTCACAACACACATTACGAAGAATCAAAAACATCACTTTTCTTTCCATCTGCTTCTTCCGCTCTTTCTATTTTTTCTTAACTTTTGTAGCCTTTTTTGGAATTATTTTTGCTTGTCCTTGTTCACTGAAAATTAAAATTAATTTTTTTTACTGGGTTCCAGTGATTTGGGTTTAATGATGCTCCTATAATGATGAAAATTCATATCAGTAATTTTTACGTGAAGAGAAAAAGTGATCATAATAATTCTAAATTAGTTACAGAAAGGTCAGTGATACTAAATAATTGAAAAAAAAATTACACTTTTCCTTATCGTAATATGTGGAAAAACTATTTTCGTTCCTTTTATTTTACTTTTATTTGCTTTCTAATGCCAAATTTTGGATTATAATTATACTCTTTCATCCATATTTTCTAGAGTTCAAGCTCAATATAAAGTAAACAATAACTGGTATAGTCAAGTTGCCTTTTTATTAAATATAAACGCAATTAATCTGGTATTTACTCGCAGAAATGAATATATGTTAGTACAGTTTTTTCAAAAAAACTTATTTAATTTTTTTCACCAATCCTTCTTCTCAAGAACTCAACTAATTTTCTTTCATTTTGGTCACTGATGATTTTACAGAACGCAGCTAAGCTTTACTTGTGAACTTTGTTATGCATCATACTTAATTAATTCAAAAGATATTGTCCTTATTAATAAGTTAGTAGTTGTAAATAGTCTTATTGATCAGAAAGCTTAAGGTCGCCCACTAAACTTACAAAGAAGTGAGATTTGATTAAACCTTACCACACACGTCGTCATATATAATATCGCGTAACATATATTTTTAAGGATTACAATTCATTATTTTCATTACAAAAGCTACGAAATTTGTAACATAATTACAATAATTATCTCTGTGTAATTTGTTATGTTAATACTAGACCTTATTGTTAGATATTTATTAATAAATTACGATATCGTAAATCTCAAAATTATTTTATTAGTAGACTTTTTTGTTACCGAATAACTATGCACTCGTTTCCAAATTAGAAATATGTGTATTCTTATGGAAGAGTAACAAACAGCTACTACTAAAGGAATACTAAAACTAAGAAAAATGTGTTTGTATGTTTGTTATCAGTCACACATTAACGACAGTTTCCTAAGCTTTGGTACAGACCTAGTTCCTAATTCGATTTAACCTTTCGAGAGGTCGGAAGAAACGTGTACTCGTATATTAAATCTATAGATCGAGTGCTACCATCTTAATATAAATTTCCCACAGACATAACCGCAGGAAAAAGCGTGTACTTAGATAATATAATTTTTAATTGAAAAAATAAAGTGAATATTTTTAAGCCACTGCCTTCCAAAGGATTTTATGGTATTAGGTATGAGTTTTTTTTATGTGCAAAAAGCTTTCCATGTATTGTAAACAATTTAAATAGTGTAATATCAGTATTGAGGATTTAGAATAAAGAGTTTAACGACAGTCCCTGCTTGCGACTCAAAATAATAATTCAAGAAAAAGAGAGTTTATTTTCAGGGTTTAGGCACGTAGTACCCCTGCAGCATCAGAATGCAGGAATTCAAACATGGAATTCAATGATAGAGCCTCTGCTGAGGACCCACAAATCGAATTTAAAACAACAGATCCTTAAGTCCCGCTGTCTAGGCAGTCAGTAACCTTGCAGCATAAAGACTATGAAATTGGAATTCGGAATTAAATAATTGAGTGTCTGAATTAGACCTGTTGTACCTTGATTTTGCTGATGGACTAATTTATATCGCATTTAGTAATATCTTTTTAGATTATCATTAGACATATTTCAAACAAACTCGATCGCGGCGCACGATGTTCAATCTTAAGTAATTCTATGGTAATTCTTCAATTTCCATAATCAGAATGTGACCAATTTTAATGTGATCATAATTATAGTGTACTCTTTCAAATAAAAAAAAAGATTATATAAATTGGTTAATAAATGTCAGAAATATGAGCAAACATACAAAAAAATATAGTTGAATTGAAAACCTTGTCCTTTTTTAGTGGGTTAAAAATGAGGTACGTTAAAAAAATAAAAATTAGTACAATTATAATCGATTAGGAAACGGTTTTAAAAACGAGTTTCTATATAGTAGTCACAAAAAATAAACCTATAAATCTCTTATTCAGTCTATCAAAAAAGAGACTGAAGTTAAAAAAGATACTCGATGTGATTATTATATTTTTATATACTGGTTATGAAAAAAAATATAAAAAAATATAATTTCGTTCACATTCAAACTAGAAACCAGGACCTCAATGAATTTCACAATGTACTTGTAGTTCTTTCACTTGGTCATACCCTTGGTATTCGATCTTAAACCCACCCGTGCCTTTATCCATGAACCCAGCTTTTCATTTTATATTCGCCCCTCGTTTAGTTCCTGCACCCTTCCCACAAGAATATGCCATTCGAACAGCCTCATTAATGGCGTGCAGTTTGAACATAACTTTTTGATTTCTCTCCACATCGTCGCAGCGATAGAGTGGGGGATAGAAAAAATATCAGCCTTTAGTTTGATTGCATGTTAATTATTTTTAATTTTTTGTTTTTACTTACTTTTAGAGTTCATAAATTAAGTGTGATATCGTTTAGAGATTTTTGTTCTTTTTAAGCGTATAGTTTATTCAATGCGTTATTTAACATTGTTTATTTTTTTTGTTTTTGAAAGAAAAAAACGGATGTAAATGTTTTTTATAAAAAAACATATCTTAAGGAAATCATCATTAAAATAATATACAAATTAATGTAGCGATCGTACAGTATTTCGAAGTGGGGTTTTATTAGTCAGTAAAAATATTTGTAATGACTTTACAGGCTAAGAGTCGAAAGTAACATTTATTGTGTGGCGATAATCTTAAAGTTATGTAGGCAATTCCTAATTTTTAGAGTAACGTAGTAGTAAATAAGGAATTTTTTAGTTCCTAATTCGATTTAACCTTTCGAGAGGTCGGAAAAAACGTGTACTCGTATATTAAATCTATAGATTGAGTGCTACCATCTTAATAGAAATTTCCCACAGACATAACCGCAGGAAAAAGCGTGTATTTAGATAATATAATTTTTAAACGTAGTCGTAAATAAGGAATTTTTATAAATTCGTCATGGCCGACAAAGCCAAATAATATCGTATCATTACCTAGGTTCAATGCTATAAACTTTGTGGTAATATTTCAGGTGGGAATCGCATTTACTATGTATAAATGAAAAATATATATTAAATGACAAAACCACTACTTTCTCTTTGGTATAAAGTGCGGGTGATTTTAATTTCATCCACTTTTTATATTAACTGATTTGTTAAATGAATAGGACAAGTTTTCCAAATTAAATTAAATTTTCTTTACCGCTCTCCTTTAGTTCCCTTATGAAATATTAAGCTTTAAAAATATATGCAATGCGTATCCTCCTCTCCAATTTTTCAACCGCGCGTTTAAAAAATTGGATGTGTTAACATTTCATGGGAATTTTCAATTAAAATAATTCCTATTAAGTTAGTCCAGAATAATGGTATGAATGATGAAAAAACATCGCAAGTGCCATCTGCAAATATTGAATCCGTTAAAATTTATTTTTCAAAATTGGTCGCAAACTAAAACTTACGTACTATTTCGATTTTAAGAGTGACTTCAGTATTTTATAGGGCTCTTTTCTGATTTTTTACGTACGTACTTGCGTGTTTTATTGTACTTGTATGCTTGCAACCCTAACCCTGCACTCAACTGGATAAATTTCTTTTAAATTTATTATTCATGCTTTACGATATTAATATATCCAAATATTTTTTTTATTTTTTCTCTACGTTAAAAGTTATCCTATATACTCGCATATAAAAACCAGTCTAAAATTAAATTTTTGCCATAGCGTATCTAACAAATTTTCCCCTTTTTTACAGATAATTAATTAAATAAATCAGTCAGATTTGTAATAAAGAAAATTTAATAACGGATAATACAGAAAACTATCAGAATTTTCCCGTATTCTATTCTATATATGTATACAAAGCAAATATTGAATGAAAAAATACATACAATACAGAAAATTTATTATAATATGAAAATTAAATGTGACAAACTATGGACAATTTCCGCTTTAAGAAAAATAGATCGTATTCAAAACATTATAAAATATTCGTATAAATATAACAAAAGAAAATCGCACATTTTTGACTGAAAAAAAAAAAGAAAATATATATATATATATATATATATATATATATATATATATATATATATATATATATATTGTAATTGGCTTTGTCCTTTGTACTACGTATTACACCATCGAATATTTAGTTACATTGCTTCGTATCAGTTTAAATCTTTTTAATATAGAAGGTAAGTGTGGATAGAAAAAAATACAATAGATTTATAATAAATATAACGACCATTAGTAAGTTATTATACTTTAGGTCGATTAGATTATACTCAACGATTGAAAATCATTACGTTATCTATCCTTTTCATACTTATAAAAAATTATTGAACCATGTGGGATACCATAAATGTCTCCAAATTCAACATGGTGTCTCGTAATGTAATATGAATTTATTTATTACTTTTTTCACCGTTTAAGATTAAAAGCATTTGTAGATACATGGTTAGATGCAAAAAAAAACATGCAATGAATGCAAGTTAACCGAAATGTAATAAAATGAAAGTTATGTGCCATCGAAAATTGGAATAAGCTAAAAGAATTGTAAAAATAGAGAAAAAGTATTCAAATTCAAGTGTGTAGGAAAAAATACTATATTAGGTAAAAAAAGTATAAAATATCATACATCTATTTTATGAATAAACTAGACGTTCAAAGTTTTACGCTGCAGTAGTAGTTATGTTCTGATAGGTAAATGTTTGTATTATTTAAAGTACTAACATTTTTTAGAAATCCAGTTTTATAATGAAATTTTTGAAAATTTAATTCAAATATTACATATCATTGATAAGGTGAATTTCGGATGAGGAAGGTTTTTTAGTCACATGTAAAAAAAAAATAATAAAAAGAAAGAAAAATTTTCTCCTAAAATTCATCTTTTAAATCGGCACCTTTGATTTGCATAAAGATTTTTAATATTTTCTACTCTAGTTTTGGTGTTTTTATTTTTTCCGGTAATTCATATTAATTTTTTTATACGAGTGTTACTTTAAAAGTTTTCGTTTTCAAAAAATATATTGTATGTATAGTTTGGATTAAGGAAGTATTTTTAACAATTTGTTTCATTTTTGAACGGCAAACATTTTCTTTTTTAACTATTAGACCAGTGATGACCAATAATGAACGAAGCCTATATTTAGAAAAATTTGATACCAAGTTCCATTTTAACGAATAAGATCTCCATATTTTTCTTTGCAGGTGTCAAAACAATATGAATATTTTTTTTATAATTCTACCTTAATTAATGATCATTAAATTATTGTGGGTAGATAAATTAATATATTTAAAAAAAGGCAAAACAAAAAAAAAATAACAACTCTTGTCGCATGCAACTTAATTCATCTGTCATTTCAAAATATTTTATTTGTATAAATAAGAAAACAATGCGTAAAACCAAACATGTGCGTTATGATCAACTACTGCAAAGACAATACATACCTTTGAAATTTTTCCTAGAACAATAACAACTGGCTTGAAATCTTCCTCAAGGTTGAAAGATACTAAAGACGAAGATACTAGCGATACCAACCCTTAAACTGTTTCTTTATGATTTTTTCCGCCACAGGAATATATGTACAAATATACAATATATTTCACTCCCCTATATATGAGGGATATGAAGGTGCAAACTTTATTCGTTTATTTTCATGACGATATTTTTAAATTAAATTGAAAATTCTTAAATCATTAAGTAATTTTATTTGTTAATGATATTATCCGCCAAAAATTTATTGATCCAATATCTTAACTTAAGATTAAAATACACATAACCGACTTGCCCATTATACAATTTTTCATAACCCGAATTGTTACTCATTTATCCAAGTCCACATCATGGTACGGCCAGAAATGTGACCTGTTCTATGTTAGCTTCTTTAGTACTGATAAAGACATTTTTTCGCCATGCACCATGTCACGTTAGTATCACTCGAATCACGTGACGCACGAAACGTGCAAAATGAGGTTGATAAATTGTTTGAATCTCCGTTTCCTTTAACAAACATGTCAGCTGTGAGAATAAATCCGCCAGGAAAAATCTTTTAAAATATGTTTTAATTTAATGTTTTACATACGAATAGTCAGCGGCGACAATATATATATATATATATATATATATATATATATATATATATATAAATATATATATATGTATATATATATATATATATATATATATATATATATATATATATATATATATAAATGTGGAATAAACTAATCGATTTCGAGGATTTATTAGATCAAGTTCCGCTACTCTCGGAAAAATACATTTTTAGAAAGGATCAGGAAACTCTTTTCCAAAATTTAATATCACTTCTTGGAAAAGCCGACGATTTCCAAAAAGTTGGCATGCTGAATATATTAGATTCGTTGTACCATTATTTTTTCTCATAATTGAAATATAATTTATTAATATTTAAGTTAATCTAATATCTGAGTGTGACGCAAACATATGAAACAAAGGTTTACCATAATAGATTTTTATTAGAATGAAATGGAATAAATCCGTTTACCTCATAGACAATTACCCAAAAAATTATTAAATTACAGGCGCAGTGGGACACATGGTGGTACAATAATCAATGACATTCATTTGCGTAGACGAATCGACCAGCTTCAATCGTAGTGAAGCCCATTCTACAATCGGATGTCCATATTATTATTATCTTAAAGCTCAGCAGAATTAGAAGCACCTTAAGTACCTACCTAAGTGTATTTTTCATTTTCATTCAATGCCATATCCTTTACAGGACCTTGAAATATCGAGGTTGGGATATGGCAAATCGCCGTAACACATGTACTTACAGGTGGCGAAATGTTATGTAATTTTTCGGAGGCGTTTCTACCTTACTTCAAAAACGGGTATCAAACTTATTTTGTTAGTTGAAATTAAAGTGAGACTATCAATATGATTTAGACTATCGAATAACATCCGATCCATTATTGATGTTTATTATTTATTGTACTTAATAACGTCCTGTGCGTAGATAAAAAAAATGATTTGCTACTTTTTAAGTGAAAATTTATTGAGTTAAGAAGTAATCTCAAATAGAACCTCTTCTAGAACTTGTAAAAATGGTTTGTTTAGTTTTTACTTAGAAAATTAAATTTAACAAGACCTAATAAAATTATATTTACACATGTGTTGTTAGTGACATATTGGACTCTAAATATAATGAAGGTAATTGAAGGCGTAATTATTAAGACTGCAATGAATATACTTTTTAAATGTGAAACTTAATTAAATAATAATATAATACAAATAAAAAAACTTGCCGTCACGGTTTTCGTATGCGAAGTTCACAAAAAATTTGATTGGTCTGGCCACAATGTCAATGCTTTTATGCATCGTTCCTTATTTACTAAATTATACTAGGTTATGTTTTCATTTTACCAAACAATTTATTTAAACTTAAATATGTTGCTTATGAAGAAAGTGTAATTCAATTTATTTAATAAGAGGAGAAAATATAAAAAAATTTCCCCCTTTTCTACACTTGTAAATAAGAATTTGTAAGTGTAGACATAACATAAGGAATTACACATGTCTAAATTTTTAAAATAATCAATTTGATATTTTGTTATAAATTTTTTTTATATTTTGTTATACTTCGTTATGAAATTATATAAATAGGCATCAGGAAGTGAAATAAAAGCAGGCAGATCGTTTAGAACTTTTCGTAGAACGATTTCAGAGTATCAGAGTTTTTCCTGCTTGGTACAGAGTGAGCAACATACAACGATTCATTAACGCTCATCACTGCTTTCATACTATTAAAACTTTTAATATTCCACGACTTTCACATACTTTTGTAAATTGCGAAAACATATTTTTCAGAGCAAGAGATTTTATTTGACATTTTTTTGAGACAGTAAACTTGTGTGCATATATTTTTTATTATATTAATACGTGGTTCATTATATAGTAGTAGTAAATTGAATATTGGTTTAATACATTTAGATCGAATTATTCGCGCCCATTTCAAAAATTCTGGTCCTATTTAATTTGTTCCACTTCACTAGTTCAACACTAAATATCGTTTATTTGTTTAGTACTTTATTTATAGAAATGATCTAAATACAATTTTTATCTTAATTTGTTATTAATATTTGATCTTAATAAATTAAAATCCTTGACTTGAAATATGACACCAATTTAAAGTTGTAAACGTACAAAGTTTATTATAAATAATTCTTGAATACGTATATATATATATATATATATATGTATATATATATACATATATATATATATATATATATATATATGTATATATATATATACATATATATATATATATATATATATATATATATATATATATATATATATATATATATATATGTATATTTTAAGGCACATTTTCTGTAATTTCTCCTTGAATAAATATGTTCAAACTTTCTTTCCTTAATGCTGAAATTAACAACGTATTATGAAATAATAAATTTGTTTGAGGTCACTTAAAATTATTGTTTTTCCACTTCAGTAGAATAACTAACAGAAATTAACAAAAAATATTTAGAAAATGTGAGAATATATATTCAACGGCACACATGGTATAAATAAAGACGTTTTTGAGCCTTGAGCACAGAAAACAGATATTCTGCTCAAAGAAAATATACATAGTTCGTCACTATAGAATTAGGAATAACTTCCTCAATAATATTATTAACATCAAATAAATTTACTCATCTTGTATAAAATGAGTAATAAATTAAAGAAAATGGAATATGGGCAATATTTTACATACGATGGAAAAGTAGACAAAGGGTGCAAGAATTTACAGCCCTTAAACGCAATTTAAAACAAAAAAACTGAAATTCTTCAAAACTACTATAAAAATGGCCTTCAATTTGTTTTTTCATCCGATAGTAAGCAAAAATACTGTATACTTTCAAACAGTGATTTATTTATGTTATTACATAAGTTATTGTAATATATACATTTAAAATGTTATAACATTTAAATTTATTCTAATATTCCTGGATGAAATATGAAAAATATATCTAAATAAAGCAAAGCTGGACAGGGCTAGTATTAAAAAGTGGACGTTATGTAAAATGCACAATAATCAAACATAATATGAGTTTGTTAAGAAATGGTTCCAGATTTGTTTTCGTTTTTCGTGAAAAAATGGAATTTGCGAGCAGCATATGTATTAATTCGAAACACGCTTAAAGTAAACCTTTTTTATTATTACCAAATTGCTTTTGTCAGCATCAATAATGCTCCTTATATTAGTTTTTGGCTGTCTACAATATTAATTTGAAATATCTCATGCCAAAGGCACCTGAATAATTGAACATTTAAATGTCAAGTTTATATTATTTCGGTATTTTTTCGTTATTATCAATAACCAACAAGTTATTATCAATAATTATCGTTCATCAGACATTTAAATATAATTCGTCGATTAACAGCGTTTTTGAGTAGAATTTCTTATTTGTCGTATAAGTCTATTCGTAGCATAAATATTCTAGCATAAATAGTCTATTCGTAGCATAAATAGTCTATTCGTAGCATAATATTTATATATAATGTATTCACTTATTTATTAATTTTTAGTGTTCCGTGATAAAATTAAAAAAGGGACACTTCTAGAATAACTTCGGTTTCGGTCTATCCGTCCGCCCAGCTGTCTTATTTGATTTTCTCGGAAATTATACGGTAGAAATTTAGTAAAAATATAGAGAATGTTAACCCAATTATAGATGTTAAGTAATTTTGATTCTGGTGGTTAATTCTATAGAGTAAATTGAAAAATAAAAAAAAATCAAGATTTCGGATGGGGCGTCCAATGAATTTAACAATACATGTGTATGTAGTATTTTTTGAATTATATATATCTATATTATATATATATATGTATATACATATATATATATATATATATATATATATATATATATATATACCCGTTATCTTTTTCATCTATGTCGTATATTATATATTTTTATCAGTGCTTTTCTCAATATTCTCTAAGCCCAACTTCATTAAAAACCGAACAAATGCAGGTATAGCCATGACGCCTTTGTTATAAACATCAAGGCGAGTAACCAGAATTTCACTCGAGCAGAAATAAATATATTTTAACATTTCTCTGAAATATAACTAAATGGCTTCGTTTAACGCAAACCTTCTATGCAAGACTCCAACTAATTTTCTGTCATTGCGGTGACAAATGATCTTACCCGACATTAGTTATCTTTATTTCTAATTTTTTTATTCCTCATATCTAGTTGATTCAATCAATATTCAATTAATTAGATCGTTATGTATAAAACCACCTGTTAAGCTTAGAAAACGAGGCTTATTAAAAACTAACTTGCTTATTAACACTACTTATTAATATTTTTTAATAAAAGTTTTCTTTGATAATTGAAAATAAACTATATTATTGTAAATCTCAAGGTTGGCTTATTTGTTGACATAATTTTTTATCTAATAACTACGCAATTCCTAACCTATGGCATTTTTTTAGTTCGTATAGCAGAGTACACAGGAATAACTAACGCGGAATACTAAAAGTAAGAAAAGTGTATTTGAATGTTTGTTAGTCAGACACATTGAAAGGGCTGGACAGGTTTTTATTAACCTTAATATGGATATAATAATTATTAAACCTCCATGACTCCTCAATGACTTCTTTATTAGGGAATTTTTATTTCATAAGGTTAAGGATGAGCAGAATTCACAATATAACTTTCCATGTGTTGTAAAAAATAAAAAATGGCTTTAACATTTGTATCTGTATAAATTATTCTTCACGATCTTTGCAAGGGAAGATAGTTCAATTAAAATTACAGTTTTTATAAAAGTTTCTCTAGAGCCCATCAAAAATAATGAAGTTTAGCATTGAATTCACTAAATGTCTTCCTAAACAATACGTTGCACAATATCAATGTCGAAATGCTGACGTCGGTATTGTGTAACGAATTTGTTACGACGCTGTGATATAAAGGGTGACGCTGTTCAAGTTTGGTGTTTGTAATTTTTTTTTCCGTGAAGCGAAATAAATACGTTGCATAACACCAACGTCAGCATTTTCGATAGTGAATACAATCTCTTCCACCTCCAATTCTTTTCATTCTCTTAAACCTCTCTTCCACCGTGAAGACACCGTACCACAAGAAGGCTTTTGTAATCAAAGAAAGCTTTTGTTTGTATTATCCACCACGAAAACATGAACAAGTCTACAAGGAAGCTTTCGATGCTTTGGTCTGAAATAATTTCGTTATGTTAAAATATGCCTCTCAATTAAAAGTTGATTATATTATAGCGATTGGCTCCCAGTTCGACGATACCGGTGAACCATTAGACGGAAATGATAACATGGGGACATCGTTCGTGGTTATTCGTTTGTTGTACCGGTGTTGCCATTCTCCTAATAAATATTTAGAGCTGAAAATTTGTCAAATATTTACAATTCATTTGATTAAATTAATAAAAATTTGAGCAGCAAATATAAAATTTTAAGACATGATTTGAAATAATTTAATGAATATTATATATGAATATACAAATGTTTCAATAACCAGTCGGCGCTTATTGGTTTAAGAAGATTTATTAATACTCATAACTTGACGTAATGGTTAATCCTAAAATTAAATATAATTATTCCTGAATATGTATACAATTCCTTGTAAATCTACGAAATAAAGAAAAATATTAATTCAAAATAAATTTTTGCTTTTTCTTATTTTTATCCACAAAAGTATTAATAGAATACGGAAAAAAATTGTGAGAAAAAAGAGAAGTAGTCAATCTTTTCTTCTTGGACGTCTATTCTACGGTCTTTTCTAAAAAAATCGCCCCTTTTTCATTTTGCGATACCAAGTAACACGACGGTGCTTTCGAACTTTAATAAAATCTTAGAACATACATATAGCACAAAACTTCCTTACGCCTAAACCCTAATTTAAAATGTTTGTATTTGCTACATATTATTCTTAAATAAGCCCTAATATGCCGAGAGGTTACTCTTATAAGTCCTTGACATAAGCTGCTCAACACTGATGTTAACTTTAGTTATCGTTGTCGAAGATGTCCCTCGCGCATTTCATTACTGTAATTGATACGACTACAGTTGAACTCATTAAACTAGCTATAAACCGTAGCTTATAATGAGACTTCAACAAAAAATGCCAATAAAAGTCGATTTTAACTTTGTTGGTGATTGAGA
This sequence comes from Druceiella hillmani, assembly GCA_039881145.1. Taxonomy (NCBI): domain Eukaryota; kingdom Metazoa; phylum Arthropoda; class Insecta; order Lepidoptera; family Hepialidae; genus Druceiella; species Druceiella hillmani. The sequence goes on from JAYKKI010000001.1 coordinate 28,049,461, forward strand.
TTACTTTGAAAGTCATCGAATAAAAAATTTTGTTGTGTAAGTTCATCTTGACATAATAAAGAATTTAAAAATTACAGCAAAGTTGTAAAAGCTAAATGATAAATTCAAGAATTGTAATTCAATAAATTGTCAAAGAGACCAATTTTTGAAAATTTCATTTATATTTTTATTACCATTATTATAAATGTCCAGTAATAAGAAGCGACATCCCCGTATTTATGTAACTACGTTTAAAATGGAAAAATAATATATTATTACTGAAGGTTCGCTTTCATCTACTTTCAAAGGTGATATTTTCGCATTCAATGTTTTTTTTTGTCTAATCTAATCTCCCTCTTGTAACAGCTTCAAAAAGGTACGTCGATAACACGTATGGCTTTTATTTTCTTTTCAGTATTTTTCGTTTAAAAGATTTTATTTTTTCTGCACCGATTGTGCTTTGTGTACTTTTTTATAATTATACGTTATAATCGGTGCTTAGTATATCAAAATATTAGTAGTTGCTGCAACGTTGCATAGAGATTGCGTTGGGTGTAAACTTTTGAAATATTTGAGTTCCAGTTTTTGACCTAAACGACGTCGATATTTTTAGAAGCAAATGTAATTTAATAATGGTAAAGGAGTCAATTTTCAAAATTTTATAATATTGAACATTATGTATCAGCATGTAAACTGGATAATTTATTCAATTTTATCCAAATTTAAACTCATCTAACGAAATATGTGAATAAAACCGTGTTGACGCAGATAAGTGTCGGTATAGACGAGAAATATATCTTTTGTTTAATTCATTTATTACATCATAAAACTATTATTAGAAAGCCATATTTTGAGAATTAAATATCACTAATGAAAAAGGCTGGCGATTCGCTAAATGTCGATATAATTATTTTTCGTAGTTTTATTATGGTTGTGTTTTGTCGTATGTAGAGATATGAAACTTTTTTAAATTATATCAATATATTTATTTTTTTCTGCTTTTTGTTAATCATAATAGTGGGCTGAATTATTCTTGTAAAGAATTATTGTAAGAAACGATGTATTTACACATCAATAAATTAAGTTATACATTACAGTGACAGGTACAAGTGGCAAAAATTTACATATATTGACCGTGCCATATTACGACAATATTAAAGAAAAATAAGAATATCCCACGTAAGTATCAAAAGACTTTTATTTGTATTAACATTTTCGCAATTACTTTGCATCCGGTCTTTTATTTTAGGTCTTGAAAGTGACAAAAATATTTCTCCCCCACGAAACTAAGGCTTTCCATAATTATTTCCTTTAACTCTTTCAGTCACACATATTGCATAAACAATTTATCATATTGCATAAACAATACTATGAACATTTTATATTTTTTTCTCATTATTTATGGCTTATGTATCTTAGAAATTAGGAGAAAAAAAATAGGACTTAAGACTTTCGAAGAAGAGTCACGGTGGTTAGTATAACTAACCACCGTGACTATTGACACAAATGAAAGTATGACCAATAATAATTTTCTTTATTAATATTAAAGGTTCTAATGGAGTATTGCACAAATACACTTACTATAAAATTACTTTTTATAAAAATCTGAAAAACATGTTTTGTCTTCTCGCAGACAAAGGAAACTCTACATGTACTGAATTATCATATAGTACGAACTGGAAATATTTTAGTACTACATTTGCAGCATCTCCTCGAAGTGCCTCTCTCTGGTAGATGGCGATTGCTTTCCAACCAAATTTCTCCAGGTTTTATAAAAGCAGGACCTGGAGAAGACGACCTAGAGCTACATTTGCTGTTCACCGATTCAACAAACTTACTTTTGTTTTACTGATCCAGTAATATTGTTTTACTCTTTGTCGACCATTGTCTGTTTTCAATGCTAGTAAAATTTTTCTGTTGGAATTCACCGTTCCACAGGCAAAATTTTTTTTTTCAATCAAATATGTTTGCAAAAAGTAGCTGTTGAAGTAGTTGTCAAAATAAACCTTATGATTCTTCTCTTCCAAATTTTGGCAAAAATCCTGACAACTTTATCACCTAGATTAGTTTCAACGTTAGTACCCTTTTTGTCAGTGTACACATGAAAATTTAGATAGTAACCTGACTGTGCATACATCATCCAAACTTTATACCACGTTCGTTTGTTTTTTTTTGCATGTATTGTTTGAAATAGCATCGGTCTTTAAATTTTATCATGCTCTCGTCAATCGCAACTTTTTTCAGATGGTTTATAGTTTTGTTGGAATTTATCTCGAATAATATCAAGCAGAAGTTTAATTGTATAAAATTTGTCAAAATCTGGGAAATTTCTGTTGGGCAACACACTATTTTTATTCACATGCAAATAATTCAAAAGCCAATTGAATCTATTGGAATCCATAAACTTTGAGACGTAAATCTGGGGCTGAAGACCAGTAATCTTTGTAGATAGACAATTTTTTCATACACATTATCAAGTTGAAAGCAATGAGAACATAAAATTTTGCTATTGTGGTGGGCGTATAATGTTTACCGAACTGAGTAGCATAAAAGTTAGTTTGAAAACATATTATTCCCTGCAAGTGCTCTGTCCAAAACGCGGAATAGTAGAAGAGGTTTAATATTCTCCACATGAAGTATGCGATCAAATATCCCACACTTTCAGAAAACTCACCAGGTAAGTCCGTCTTATAATTGTTCTTCCATTTTGGTACTCTTGTAGGTAGTCTGTTCGAATGTGATGTACTAGGCTTCGAAGAAACGGGATTCCTACAATCAGTAGCAACGCTGGAACAAAGGTACGTTATCACCTAAATCAAAATTATTGTCATAATCGGTTACTTGAATTAAATCACCTAGTACCAAAGGGATTTGGCAGAAGTTCGATCTCCTCTTGGCCCTCCTCATCACTGCAGATGCTCTCGCTACCTGAATGTTTGTCATATTATAAAAATATATAAATACACTACAGTAATTACATAATACATGTTGTACATAAACTCACAATAGTCACGGTGGTTAGTTTACTAACCACTTCAGTATTTTGGTGATTTTATATTCAAAATATAAAAGTAAGAGTATTTGTAAGTAAACACGTATAAAACATATCTGTGAGAAGATATTGAGTTAAAAGCGTTTTTAAAAGACGTTTACTTACCTCTTTTACATATTTCTTTTCACGTACCGAAAAAAAAAGTCGTTAGGCACAGTTTTAACGTCGAACCAATGGAACTGTCATTCATTCAAAACATTGCCAACGGTTGTAATTTTGCACAGGGTAAAGTTCAATAATACTTCAAGTAATCATCAGTAGATGACGTGAATCTTGGTAAAAAAAAATTCATATATGTGGTTAGCGACACTAACCGCAAAGACTAAGAATTAATTAAATGTGACGTAACGTTCATCAGATTTTTTATATTTATTTTAAAAAGAGTAAGAGTACTATCTATTTTTCAAACAAGTTGTTAATTTTAAAGCTTATGAAAAAAATACACTCCACATATTAAATTTATTATTTCCTTTTATTTAAGTTTTCTTCGTTGTTCGAATATCAATTTACCATAATAGGTTTTCATTACAAAGCAATGGACCACATCTATCTACCTCATAGACGACTACACAAAAAGGGTGTAATACATTAAATTCAAGGCGTGCTTTGACCGCAGTGGGATACATAGCGGCGTTATAATCGATGGCGCCGCATTCGTGTAAGCGAGTCGCCCGGCATCAAGCGGATTAAAGCACACTCAGCAATCGGATCCCCATATTATCTATTCCCTTTACGCCTCTCAAAATGAAAACCACCATTAACGGTCTACCTAAGTGTCATTATATATTACTTTGCGCTTATTCATCAACTTCTTTGTAAGGTTAGAGCAAAATATTGCTGTAACTCGCTAGTTAATGTGACGGAAAATTTTGGAAAGCCTTTAATATTTTGCGGATGTTCCACATAAACTCACAAATTTGCTATTGGACGATATTAAAATGAGTTCAGCGGTATTAATTATCCTATCGAATATTAACTTGCCCATTAAAATGTCAAAAGAGTGAAATGTTTGCTTTAGTCTTATATGTAAACGGAAAAAAATGTGTTGCCAATTTTTGTAAAAATAACTTCGTCACTCCAGAACGGTATAAGTATAAAGATTGCATCATTTTCCAATACAGTTTATTTCTGGGGTCGGGGTTTTATTACCAATTATCCTTCGGGAATACATGAAATAAAATAATTCTTCTTCTCGTTTATTTCGTAACGAACGCTGTTTATTTATTACGTATATAACTATGCAATGAAATTTTATATGTTGTTTTACAATTTGATTAAATTGGTATACACAGGCTTAATTTTAGATAAATATTTATCTCTATCTTTATATAACAGAATTTAATTATTGCGTGTGATGACATTTTGAATGTTATTAATATATTTTAAACTCAATAGTAAAATATATAATAGGAGCATAGCTCTCGTTACAGGAAAATATGTTACACGCTTTCTAGGTTTGTGTATCGAAAGGAAACGAAAAATAATCCGTTGAAACTCGATACAATATATTTTCCTTTGCTATCTCTCTTCTTTTACTTAGTTTTACGAGTTTGTGTCCGAATCATTTCCAAATCTTACCTAAATGTTGTAGAGAAAAGACAAGTGACTCGATTTATATAGTGAAAATGGAAAATTCAAAATATTTCCTACCTGTGAATTGTATTTTTACGTACTATTGTGAAGTCATTTTTAAAATTTATAAATAATTTTGTGAAGCCATCGAAATCAATTGCTTTATTATCACCTAGTTCGCCAGCCTCAAAATTCAGGTGATAGAAATAATTGTAAGTCGGTGAAATTTGCAATTAATTTCTAATATAGCTTTTTGGGAAAAAGGGGTTTATCTGTATATTCAGTTACAATTATAATCATATGACAGATACAATTATTGGATATTTAAAACTGTTTATTATGATCTCAATATTACTTTAAAAAATGACATGCGTCCCCTTCAATGCATTCCCCACGAAAGGGTCGTTATTCTTGATATTGGTGATTCTTCCTTCTGTCAATTGGTTCCGTATTAGATTGTAAGCCTATGTGTATTTTCACAATAATTTGTCATTTTTAACTTTTAGCTACAATTATTAATTTTATAATCAATGGAAAAACGCGCACGAGCGTGCGCACTATAGTAACAACTTAGATAAGTTGATAATTTTCTAATCATTGTCATTTTAACTTTCAAACTATTTTAAAGTATATTTTATGTGCGAGTCCAATTTATTTCTATATTTTTTTATTTTCATTTTCCTTAAAGATTTCTTCCTTAATACTACCAGGAGACTATTTTTAATGCGTTCCTAATACGCTCAATAAAATTGAAGATCTGGAAAATTACTATAGAAAAGGCTATCAAAATGTCTTCAATTTTTTTTAAATAGGCTACAGAATAAAATCAGAAATTGCGTAGTTAATGTATAATATGACATCAATTTTTTGTGATAAAGTTAACTGTAAAACATTAATATTTTTGGTTAATCTTTATGATTTTCCACCATTGAAATAACAATTAATAACTACCAGAAAGGGCAAATCGATCTTCGTGGGTATTTTGAGAAAAAAACCTATAAAAACTTTGATGCTTATTTCTCGTCAATGACAACTAATGTCAGTGACAGAGGAGTTAATTTTTGTAATGCTTAACTTCAAAAATACCAAATCGATTTAATTGTTATAATTTTAATTATGAAACGAAAATTTTTACTAATTCAAGCACATCAGTAATAAATATTCTAATATTTTTTCGTTTCTCTTAAAAACGATTTATAAGTTTTCAAGTATTAACATAATATATATGTGTAATGTAACATAGTAACCAATACATACGTCCTTTTCAATAAATTACCATTTATTAATTGATCATTTTTCCATCGCTGCTTGTGTGAGAACATATTTAATTCATTTTAATGTCAGGCTTCGAATGTAATTGTGGAGAAATAGAGGCCTCATAATTTTTTTTAGTAAAATCTTAAAACTACACAAAAACCGTTTTAGCAAGGCACATATTTTTTTTCACCATTTTCGTTTCATAAATTTTTTTTCGTCAGGTTTTTTTTTTAATATAAAATATAACAGCTCGTACCATAATGGGAAGAAAACCGTAGTTTTTGTCGATTCATGATTTAATATGGGAAATTAGTCGGTCCGGTTGATAAAGAAGAAGTGCTATCTTAATATTGTTATTAATATTAAACTTTATATCAGAATGTTACATATTAACGTTGCCATGTCGTAATATATATGCTATGATTTATTGAAATAGAGTAAGTAGATTAACTCGATAATCGCTCTATACTTAACTATAGTAGTTCTTTTCTGTTCTATTCCTGTGAGCCAGAATTATTGTATTGACGCTGTTATATCGTCGAATGAAAGTCGAAAAAAGAGTGTAAAATTTAACAAATTCCTATTCCTAAAGCACTGCTTGGATTTCTGGTTTTTGTTTAATTTTACCTTGCTTCTTTGTTGACATCTATCGTTAACTCAGAGTATAACAGTAAACGTATTACAAATAAAAAATTAAATGTCTGATAGAATTCAATGACATACTCATAGCCTACAGATATTAATCACTCATCGTTTTTAACTTAAAAATAAGACAGCTATTAAATCATAACATACATAAACGTATATACATATTATTTCTTTAAAGAAATCTAATGCGGAATACGGCAAGCTCACATTCCTCGACTATAATAAATTCATTGTATGTCGCAAGTATCGTGTTCCTGACCCTAATCATTCTGACACGGAAAACATGCAAAGTGAACTTGATAAATAATCTGAATCACAGTTCCCTTGTGCGATATAAAAATGAAAATACGGCATCACTTACAGCTGAGTCTGAACAATAAGCGTATATTTGCATGTTTTGTAATATAAATTGTTTTTTAGACAGTTTTCTAAATAATAAATATCAGATACAGCGGCTAGGATGATACTATATATATATATATATACACACACATGTATATATATACATATATATATATATATATATATATATATATATATATATATATAGGGGAGAGCGGGATTGAAAGAGCCGATTTACAAAAACCTTATTTATTCATAACGTTATTATATAAGAATAGTTAAGGCTATTTAAGATATTCTGAAAGAATTTTGGATGTGTCTTAAATAGATCTTTTGTAGAAAACTTTACATACCGAAAGACAGAAAATTATCGACTCGTTCCAACTTGGCGCTGAGACGAGTTGTTGTAATCACATCTACATAATTGGAATAAAACTAATCGTTAAAAAGAAGCGTCATTTACTTATTTATTTTTTAAAATCTTAGAATAATTAATGTGTTACGGATTAACATACACAAATTCTACTTTTAGGTTCAAATCACATTAATTTGAAAATAGCAGTTAGAATTAGAAACTATAGATTAGAAACACATGAGTTAATTTACCCTGTAATTAGCTTTTGTTGAATCTTTGGAATAAAAATATGAATACATAAAATACATCCTCATTTGAATTACAATTTAAACATGAGTATGTTAATGACTCATATTTATTCTAACATTCAGAATGGACTCAATTTTAATTTGAGTAGTGACAATTTATTGACAAATTATTGACAATAGACCCATTGTTTTGGACAATGGACCCATTGTTTTGGACAATGGGCCCATTGTTTTGGACAATGGGCCCATTGTTTTGGACAATGGACCCATTGTTTTGAGTTGGAGACGATCTGAAGCAAAAGAAGGAGCGAGATCCTCTTCAGAAAATATTTCGTGGTTATAAGACCAAATGCTAGCTTTCACTAATAATGTTAATGGGAGTTGCAGGTAATGATAGCGCATATTTGACGATTCTGGTATCTCATAGACACATATAGTCTTGTCAGGGTTATTGTGTAGCCAATTGTCATGGGCTTCAGCGTAGTAATTTTTAAATGGGACGTTTACTCCAATAACCAGTGGTTGTAGGCGATAGATACAATGTCAGCATAACAATAAAGTAAGATTTAGCTACTACATCAATATTGAGGTGAGATTTGCGATTATCGACTTCCTTTGACGGCTTTGACTTCTTTGGTGCGCATTTTTGCTACAATTTTTCTTGGATTCAAAACCGTCGTGACTCCGGTATCATCTAAATTATAGATTCTCGGGGATTGAAACTTGTTGGTGTCCAATACTTTACTCAGTTTTTTGAAGAAATCTATAGCTGAGTCTAGAATTTTCTCCCTATTTCAACTTTTTTACAAATCCGCATAATGTCATATGACAAAGTTTTGATTTTTCTACCTTCTTTAATTATTGCTTCTGCCACTCTTTATATCAGGTGTTGACACGTAATACTTAGACCCGATTCTCTCTTGTGAGTCCGTATGTTGCAATAAAATAACGTTAATTTGCACCTAATTCTAGTTTTAACGCGATGCAAAAAATTTTAAACCTACATATAAAAGTTAATAAAATTAACCAAAAACTACCAATACAAACATATTTACTCACGTAAAATATGGCAGTCATCATTGTACTGCTTCTTACCATTTTACGATTTATTGTAACTATTTCAACCAGAATACCTTACCCTGATAAATTTAGCATCCAGTATCATCTTATACATATATATATATATATATATATATATATATATATATATATATATATATATTATATACAAATTCACCCGAGTTCATCAAGACCGACATTGATTGGTTTTATATTCTCTAGTGTCGTTAAACCTCTATTAGATTAAAACCCAATTACGTCTTCCCTACTTTTGTACTTCCCTTTACTCTACTGTCAAGACGACTTTAAAATATTTTTAATACATAGAATTAGAGAACTTGGATACGTTTTAATGACATAAAATTAAGGGACGGCTTGGGCTTGGACGACGGGATGGCTTATCCGTCCAACCCCGGAATCAAACGAGGCGTAATACTCAATTAGTATATTTCCGAATATCTTCTTATTGCAAATAATTATTTATGTCGAATTTTTTTTTTCAAGAACTCTTTCAGTGAATTCCGACTTGAACCTATAAACTGCACCCACCTGCAAACTGAAACCCCTTTGTCAATTAATACAATACTTTCTTTCTCAATCCACGCAGTCAATTTACTTAAATGAACTGATGACGTTTTAAATCTACTCCAGTTTAAAATCACAATAACTAAGAAATAAACTCACTGTACGACGTATGTTCCCGATATTACCATATATTTCATTTACCTTCAGATAAGTTAACCAAAACCAATGCCGTTTTCCATGAAATTAAGACAATTTCATATATATATCTCTCTATACCAAATTCTACAGAATTCCTGAATGTCGGAAATATGAAATAAACGATTAAATAAATATAATCCTAAGTCTAGTCAAACATTTTCACCTTGGTTATAATTTATTTGTAGAGTTCGGAAAAATTTAAACGCCTTAAATGAAAGAAAAGATGATTATAAGAAATGAAACAATATTACAAATGGTGATTCCTATCTGATAAAATTTTTTTTTTAATTTTTGGTCAATTATGTAAAAGTAAATATTTTTCGACTCTTGATCACATTTTTGTTTTCATCAGAATCCTATATTTGCTGAAAACGCCACTTGGGTTAATAAATGCCTCTTCCACTTTTCAGCGTCTAATGCAGTTTTCTCTTTCTCTCTCTCTTCGACCTACAAAGTATTTCATGCTTTGTCTATCCACACAGGATTGTTATTTACTCTTATGACGTAAAAAAGTATTTACCGTTTTTGAATTATTTTATTTTGAACGAATTTCAGTCCAAGACTTCAACCAATAAATGCAAATTGTTAGGCAAAGAAGTTGCTTGTTTTGGCCACTAAATTTCCTATGTTAAAATTACCAAATGACATTAAATCCTTTCTTAATTTCCGGTCATGTCATCAGAGATTCCTTACCGACTTTGTAACATTAACAAAACCCCTTACAATCCTTCTCAAAAATATATGATATTCCTATGGGAAAACGAGCAGCAAATTGCCTTCAAAACTTTAAACTCCACACTAACCTCTGATCCTTTAGAACCTATGGTGTGTCTAACTACGTTATCAACACGATTCTTTCACAGTGCGAAATGGATAAAGATCAGCTTATTGCATAACTTCCCAAACACTGAGAAAAGGCAAATTTAATCTTAATACGACAAAAATTAGGTGTTAGCAATCACCTTCCATTGTAAAACTTTTCGCCCATACCTCTTTGGCCGTACATCTGATATTGCCACTGATCATCACCCTCTTAAATGATTATTCGACCACAAGGATCCAAACAGCAAACTTCAACGTAGGCATATGAAATTAGAAGAATACCATGATAGAATATTTTACAGAAAAGGAAAATTAAACTTCGCATCTGACGTCTCTCCCTCGAGACTGTTCAATAGCCTGATTCCACGATAGTCACGACATCGAGTCCGTATGTTGCAATAAAATAACGTTAGTCTGCACCTAATTCTAGTTTTAACGCAATGCAAAAATTTAAAAGTTACTGAAATTAACCAAAATTAACCAAAATTAACCAATACGAACATGTTCACTCACGTAAAATAGAGGCAAATTCATTTATGCCGGGTACCATGGGACTATTTCAATCAGAACACCTCACACTGATAAATTTAGATTTATATATATATATATATATATATATATATATTTATATATATATATACATATATATATATATATATATATATATATATATATATACGCACGCCTCTCTTTCCCCCTCCAGACTGTTCAACCTGATAGCCAAGACACTTAGATTTCATTTTCAGATTCTCCTGAATTCTAGATAGTAAAACTTCACTTTAATCCTAAAAATCTTAGTCTTTTAAGTAATGACGAGATCCTTGATGAATAATATCCCAAATACTATAAATAAAAATAAATCGCATTTTATTAGTCATAATCGAATATAATGACCATCTACTAAAGATATAACAAAAATAAATCGCAATTCCCGAATTCCTAATCTTAGACGAATGCACAACCTATATTTTAAAAATCTTGGAAAATTATAATAAGGATTAAGGGTAGATGAAATTAATAAGAACAATACACTCTCAAGCTACTCTGAAAATAAATAACAAAACTTAGTTTTTACTATTTACTACAGTTTATCACTTCGATATCCACTCGTACACCGACATATTTAAAACCAGAAACAAATTACTTATATATTCTAGTAAACTTGTAAATTTGATATTTCAGAAACCATTTTGATATACACTCATACATAAAAATATACTGTAATAACTAATATTTTTTTCACTACATAGGAATACACATATATGTGAGATAAGAATACATATATATATAACAATGAAATTACATTTCTTTCACTTAGAGAAATGCCCGAAATTTTGAAAGAAATTCATGACCCTTCTTATCTCCAGAAGTCATCTCGAATGCAAGAAAATGTAAAAGAACTGTTCTTTTACCATTAAAAAAACAAGTAAAGAAATATCGAAAATTATGTAAATAAATGTTCCTCGTGCCAAGTAAACAAGGTCTGAAGAAAAATCATTTGCACACTCGTGCAAATAACAAGTAAATCTACCGTTCCATTTCAACGATTAGTCTTTGATATTGCAGGACCCTTAAATGAAACTGGAGATACAAAAGTTTAGTATATCCTACAAGTCGACCTTACAAAACTTTCAGCAGCCTTTCCTTTTAGACAGGTTACTGTTGAAGAAACCAGTAAGTGTTATAATACATTTTATAGCTTTATTTGGTGCACCCAAATCGATTCTCACTAATTAGGGCGCAAACTTCACATTGTATCTTTTTAAAAGAACCTGTGATTTCTTGAAAATAAAACATTTATGGGTAAAGTCATTCTACCTTTTATCTTGGAGCTTTATAACGTAGCCATTGCATCCTCAAAGAATATTAAAAATTATATATTAATCATAGTCAACCAAATTAATCCAGATATATTTTCACCACAAAGATAGCCTACGACACTGAGGTACATTTAAAGGACACACTACTCTCTTTATGAACGTTATTCGACCATATGCTATTTATCTCTGAATATATTTAGGATACTACTCTAGATGCCACTTACCTCAACTACATAAAAATGTCACGATACCGTCCTAAATACTCTAGGAAGAAAGACTTCAAAAACATTCGAACATTGAAAGAACCTTTAAAATCTTTTAGGATTCTTACTGTTGTGCTATTAAATACCAAGTTGGAAACTATGTTTATTTTAGAAACCACTTCATGTTGCAAAAAGCCTTTTCTCTTGTTTGGAATAGACTCTTCAAAGTTATCAAAATAAATGGGTGAAACTTTCTGACAATATATATAAACAGTCGCCATGACGAAGTAAGAAGAAATAATCTTAAATTATATTTAATTATTATTTTTTTTTTTCATTTTATTCCATAAAAATTTTGCATGCGACATTCTGTCCTATACTAGTATATATTTTTAATCATTCATCCATCTTTCACGAATGACTACCCTTAAAATTATATTTTACACATGTTCAGTACTATTGTCCAAGCGCATGCCGATTTTATACAACCAATAACGGACGTTCTGGTATTCACTTTTATACTTTTGGCTCATTAAAATTCACCAATGACCACCTTAACGTTAACCACGTTCTTATTGATATATTATTTATAAATCCACACCTAAATAACATGAATGCTATCTTCGGAAGGGTAAGACCCTTTGCAAACACTACGATATCTTTAACAATATGGAGTGCCATAAGCTCATTCAACTGCTGTCCATACGGTATTATGATATGATTAATAATTTTGATTCTATATCTCATTTAATTTTACACGATCTAGAGACTCAGATTGCTTTAGCGACGTTGAAAATGCCTTTAAATCTCTTTCTGATACATCAGGTTAAAATGTGCTATTAAGAATAACAGCGCTATTCAAAACTTGGAAAGAGATCGAAGGAAATTAACAAAATATATGAAAGAAAATATTAGAAATTTTTTTTTGAAAAATGAAAAGAAAATAACATTGAATATTTATTTAAATGTCAAGTTCTGAACTGTTCAGAACCCATTATATTGTTGATAAAATGGAATTGTCGATTACGAATAGAGTTGCATTGCAAGGCTTCCGTACAAACTCAAGTATATGTAAACCTTTAAAAAATATTTACATATATAATTTTCCACCATGTTAATTTGTGATCTAATATATCTTTCCTAAGCGTAAAATTGTAACGAACATCTCACAAAATATGAATAGTAAAATTATCGTTATAGTTTTCCGGTAAAATTTAGATTAACAGTAACTATATATCTTTTGGAAATTAAAAGCTAGAGAGGTATATTTTTGTGATTATTTTTAGCAAAATCTCTAGAAACGTCTTATATAAATTTAATAATTTTGAAACCCTAATGAGTTAATCTTTCAACTGATGTTCTATTATACGTAACAAAAATCCCCTTCGATTGAGACGTGTTCTTATCATTATAACATGATTCTAAGTATAATTTTATGTATACAAAATATAATACAACAATATTATATATTTATATATATATATATATATATATATATATATATATATATGTGTATATATATATATATACATACATACACATATACTATAAATAATATATATAAATAGCCTTACTTCGTTGATCGGATTCGACTGTCGAAATTTTTAATTTAATGTTGCATTTTCTTATGTCGTAAAAACATGTCTCATTGATTATCATCTTATGAATTTACTCAAATTTTGGACATGCCGAAGTATCAAAAAGAAATTGATTTTTGAAATATAGTACAAGCAATAAAAATTTTGTATTTATGTGTAAGTACTTTCGGTATCATTACGACCTCTTAGACTCTAATCATCATCATCATCATCATATATATTAATACGCTAAGGTTAAGATGTTACACTCCCTTTTTAGAAAAAACCTCACAACTAATCCACATAAATTATATATCATTTTATAGATAATTGCTTGCTCTACCGGCATCCACAACTAAAAAATTTATTATTGCTATTGTTTTTGCAAATTAAATAATTATTAAAATTATATACACAAAACAGCAATGCTGCCATCTAACGGCTCAACGTCAATATGATTGACGGTCGGTAAAATTTTTGTTTAATTTCAAATCCACTCACGTATAAATAAAGTGGCGCTTTAGCGCAATGCTTTTGATACTTGCGCCTCTATATGTCAATTTTAGTAAAATATTTGTTTGATCTGTCATCTGAGCTTCATAATGGAATAAATAATAATGCGAAGACTTCGCACGGGTCACGCTAGTTAGATCATAACCCTTGGTCACTAATCGACACGATCTATAATCCTCCCGGGTGCATCCTTGACCAAAAATTTGACTACCTAAATTTGTATAATATTTGACGAGTTTTCCCCCTATTACGGGGGGGGGGGGGAACTTTAATATATTTAATATATAATATATAGAACATTTTTTATATTACTATATATAAAGATTAATCATATTTTTTTCTAAAAAATAAATGATTTTGCTTCTCAAAGTAATATTGTCAATGAAAATACTTAATATTTGAAGAAAATTTCAAGAAAAAGCACCCCATGTTCTTACACTGAAGTATTGTACTCGATAACAAATATGGCTTACAATAATGTTCTTATGGAGTAGACGGGAGAAAATGGTTCAACAAATATTTTTAAAGAATTTATTTTTAGTGCAGTATATACAAAAACGAATTTTTTAAGTTTTTTAAATTTCTTGCGGTTTCGCACCCTCGAAATAAAAACGAAAAACTTGGTAGATTACTGACGTGTTCATTCATATGTTTGTCTGGCACAGACTTTTCCTCAAAAACTACTTAATGAAACAACTTGACGTTTAATGTCGTGATAAAATACATAAAATATATCTCCTGCTTAAATTGAAAACTTATATCTATAGAAATTTCTACAAGGTGAAAAATAATTTTATTGTTTGTAAATAGTTTAAGAGAAATTTCAAATATCTATGTGTAGTTAAGTGTATGAACCTTTATAGGGCTAATTGTAGCCGTATTTTTATTATATATAAATAACTTAAAAAAAAACAATTTTGTTTTATTAAAAATAATATAACCCTACAAAATTGCTTTAAAATTTGCAAATGAAATTATCTATATCTAATCCTACCGTGTCATGCACACTACTGACATATTTATTTGAATTGGGTGACTGCGCTTTTAACTACATACTGATATGATTTGAACGACGCGACGTTTGGACGACTCACAATTAGAAAAATATAACGCATTTATTAGTAGCATCAGATGCTACTATCAGACGCTACTGAGATGGAATTACGGGAAGATTAGGTTGTTACATAAGATTCTATTTTGAATGGTTATGTATGTAGCAATGGATAATATCCAAACACGATCTAGTTGTTTCGAATTCATTGAAAATTAATTTTAAATACGTTAAATTTCAATACGAATAATGTAACTACAACAATGATTTAAGCAAAATTTACAACGTCAAAAATTATAATTTGAAGTTACGCTGATTTTACTATCGAATTATTTCCTTTAATTTAATTAACTACTCTACAAACTTAACAGTCCAATTACTTTGTTTTTGAGCTTTGCTTTAAAATATATCAAATTCTTGTAAATGAATCTCCAAAATAGGCTTATTTTTGTGAGAGCTATAAACGAAACACTCATATTGAAAAAATATCGTTCTAAATATTTTTCTAAAGTCAGGAAAGAGACATTGGAATTAGATATTTTTATAATAGTAGTATCGATACAATTATTAATGTATGTATCTAGCTCTGTATGTGATTCTCATAAATAGATCTCTGCAGAGATATCAGATGTCTGTAGATATCCTACTTTAACAATTTTATTAATATATTTTCTACTAAAGTGAAGTCGGATATCAACATGTTTGGACTTATTATGAAATGCAGGGTAATGCAATAACTTCTGTGTATTTTGATTATTGTTATAAATTACAATAAAATTTGATTCACCAATAATTTTATTCTGTAATTTTTTAAAATAAACGGCTTCTTTATAATATTTGATATTCCTATATACTCGGCCTCTGTGCTAGATAATGCAATATTCTTTTTTTTATTATCCCATGAAATGACACCACCTGAGAGATTAAAGAAAAATCCTGTGTTAGATTTCCTATCCAAAGTATCACTGCTCCAATCTGCATGTACATGGCCCACTATCTCTTTTTTCACAATATTTAATACAATAATCTTTGGTTCGTTTCAGATATTTTAAGATGCGTTTAGCACGATCTCAGTGATCCTTGTTATAAAAATTATTAAATTGGCCCAAGTAGCTAAAAAAGTTATATCGGGACGAGTAAGTATCGCTAAATACATTGAGTTGCCAATTAATTTCTGGTAAGGTAAATATTTATCACCATTCTTATCTTTGGCTAATCTTAATCTATATTCCATAGGTGTTTCTACGGCTTTACAATATAATAAAATAATTTCAATAACAACTGATTGATACACTTTGATCTGTAGTTAAAATTCTATTCTTTTTACCATAACAAACTGACATACCAAGACACTGCCTTATTTGGTCTAGATCTTTAATTTTGAATTGAGACTAATATTAATTTTAACTTATAAGTTTTTTTTTACTGTTATTCGAAAAAACAAGAAAATCGTCGACATACATTGCAATTATAGTCTTACTTTTACCTTCATTATTTATTTATATACAAGGTTCATATTTGGATTGGGAATATCCATTCTTAGTTAACCAAATATTTACTTTACTGTAACACATTCTTGACGCCGGCTTTAATCCATAAATAGGTTCCTTTAATTTGAGAATTTTATTAGTTTCTCGAAAATTAAATCCTTTAGGCATTTGCAAATCAATTTTTTCATTAAGGTAATAACAATTTAAAATTTTACTGATAAAGAAAACAATAATCTTAAAGTACCATGTCTAACTGCTGGTGAAAAAGTTTCTTCGAAGTCTACATCAGGTTTTTGGGTAAAGCCTTTCGCCACAAACCTTGCACGAAAACGGACTTTATTGTCAGTTTCAAACTTTTTTTAAGCACCCACTTACACTGCACAATAGTAGAATCACTAGGAACGTTGACTACTTCCCAAGCACTATTGTCCTCAAAGCTTTTCAACTCTTCTTGCACTGGCTGTAACCATTGGTTTTTCTCAGGCCCTTCTAAAGCTTGATTTGGTGTTAGCTCAGTACCACTATCTATATTATTATCTGAGTAACATACACCTTCAAAAATATATCTGTTCTAATCTGATCTAACTATCTTGTTTACATTATCTTGACCTTCCAACCAATCCTCATAGTCACTTGGTACATAATTTGAAGAACTATCATTAATTGAGATGTTCTCTGATAGATCTAACTATCTTGTTTACATTATCTTGACCTTCCAACCAATCCTCATATTCACTTGGTACATAATTTGAAGAACTATCATTAATTGACTCTTGCATCAACATTTAAGCTGTGACGTCCCCCACTGAATTCTTTAAAGTCTCATTTACATCAGGTATTTCTTCAACCACACATTCATTGCTAGTCTCTTCAGTTGCTTTTTCGGTGACTTCTATCATGGTTAACCGCTTTTACATAATAATCATCCCTCTAGTTGGGAATATTAGCTTTTTAACTGGATCATATGATCTATACCCTTTAATGTTATCGGGAAATCCAAGTAGTATATATTGAGTAGACTTCTAGTCCCATTTTGATTGTTCCACTTTCAAGTCCCCTTTTATTAACATGAACCATAACAAGATATCTGAATATTCAACATATGAGCTGTGTTGTAATATTTAGAACTGATGATACAGTACGATTATGTAAATACACAACCATATAAGACTCGATCCAATTTTTTTTACTTAGCTGGGCATCATACAACACACGTTTTGCCTTCTGTATGATGGTCCTATTCATTCTCTTACACAACCCATTGCCTTAAATTCTTTAAAATACTTAAATGCTTCATTTTTTCTTCAAAAAATAAATAAAAGTCATCCGACTGATGTCATCTGTAAATGACAGAATGTAGGACGATTCTCTCAGTGATGTCTCCTCCATTGGTCCACAAACGTCGCTGTGTACAATACTTAACAATTCAGTACTCTTTGTACCACAATTTTTTAAAAGTAACAGACATTTTTTCCCTTCACAACAATTGTTGTAAGAAGATTTACTAATATCAACTTTTTTATCAAAATTTATTCCTAATGCTGAATATTTGAATCAAATTTTGAGAAAAAGCACCACATGTTCTTACAGTGAAATATTGAACTCAATAACAAATATGGCTTACAATAATGTTCTTAAGGAGTAGATGGAGTAAAAAGGTTAAACAAGTATTTTTAAATAATTTCTTTTTATCAAAATTTATTCCTAAGAATGTAGGTAAGTAGGCATTCTTAGTTTTAATTAAGCAATCACTGTTCACGTGCCCTAATCTGTAGTGCCAAACATGACCTACGAAGTCACCACTCCAATTCAGTCTTATCTGATTATTTAATTTATAAACCCCATTTACCAAAGAAGTAGTGGCAACTAATTCACAATTTTTATTATGTATTTGATGGTTGCATCACTTGTGAGAAACAACTTGTTGCTTTTTTCTATTAATTTTCCCAGTGAAATGAGATTTGTTGTTAATTTTCGTACACAATACGCATTTTCTATATTAATATCGAATTCACTGCCTTTGCCTTAGGTAATTATCTTAACATCGCCAGCACACGTAACTGAAACAGTTTTTTGGTTCTCTGTTTACACCGATAACATTTAATATTTACAATATTTATGTTGGTTACAGAAGTTAATTATTCACAATTAAATGAAACTACGTGATGTAGTATTATTTCTAATTTCTTTAATTTATTTAGCACGACTTAGGTTTCGTTGTATTACAACATCTTCAGGTGGGATATTAGCAAAGAATTTTTGCTAATATTCCAAAATCAAGAATAAGATGGTTGTGCTGTAGTATTGTATAAAAAATCTTAAATTGCAGATATGATAATTCTTGGATCATATCCGAAACAGTATTGCGCATAAGAATCTTCTTCCTCATTACGGCGATCCATAACAGAAGTAGAAAGGTAAATAATACAACTGTAACCAGAAACGTCAAGAACTCTGTCTAAATTCTTGTTCCCCAAGTCTTTGCGGTGACCTGCTGTCATAAGTACTATCTCTCCAATAAACCACAATGACTCTTACATGAAATGAGCCTCACTTATCACCTACAATAATAAAGTAATTGTAAGCAAATGCTCAGAACATTTTAATCATCATCTTTGAAGTTTAAATTAAACGAAATATTTTGATTTTCTTAATATAATTTATTGAAAAACACTTTCATTATCCGGTAAACATTGTAAATTATTTTCATCAATAATAATATCACAACACCAAGAATTATTATGTTTAATATATTTCAACGCAGCCTCAACATTCTTACGGTTTACAACAAAATGTTGTATAGTTTTATCGTAAAGTGTACCACAAAACTGTACGGGGTGCGGGATAGTGTTTGAATATTAGTAGGCTGGTAAGACAATATGTACAGATACAGAGAGGGAGGAGGGCACGAAGTAACTAGGATTTTGGTAGGTAGGTTGATAGACGGTATATACAGGTATAACAGGCACATAAGCACAGACTACGACAAAGTCAAAAGAGGGAATGTGACTTATATGTCCGCATGTTTTAATGTAGGTATAAGTGAATATATCTAGTGTCATAAAGTACTACACATTTTTGTCCCGATTCTAATAAACAAAATATTGTTAACTTTATGGTTAGTTCATGACATTCTTGTTAACATAGAATATCATACGCATCAAAATAGAAAATAAAACTTAAAAAATATTCTACTGGAACTAGAAGCGCACAGAAAAGAATAGAATAATGAAAACACGAGTACTTAGTTCCAATATTTACGGTACAATATCGTTTCAAGTACAATATGGTATTTTGCAAAATACTGTTAGAACTAGAGGGCTTTGGAGTCGGAGAACCAAGTAAAATCTCAGCTTTGTGTGGACATATATATATGATGATGAAAGAGAATAGACTCGGCGTCGATTCTAAAAATGTTTAATAGTAGCAGTATTTGTCAAATTTATTTATATTTCAAAACAATATTTTAACTTTTTTTAAATACTATTTCCTATTATATTATATTATATATATATATATATATATATATATATATATATATATATATATATCAACCTACCTACCAAAATCCTAGTTACTTCGTGCCCTCCTCCCCCTCTGTATCTGTACATATTGTCTTACCAGCCTACTAATATTCAAACACTATCCCGCACCCCGTACAGTTTTGTGGTACACTTTACGAAAAAACTATACAACAATGCGTGGTACTAGCATATGATTACTAGCGCCATCTGTTAGCAAATTACGGAATTAATAGAGGGTGAATGCAGATGTATGACACATCTGCATGCATGATATGCATTTCTGGAATGTTTAATAAAAAATCGAAACGTTATATGTGAATGTTTTATTAACTATTACTGTTAATGACGCAATCTGTTAGAAATTACAGAATTAATAGGACATGTAGATGAATAATATTTCTAGACAGAGCTATTACTAACAAAATCAAAACGTGATACGTAAATCTTTTATAGTATAGTGTAAATGAATTGATAGAAAATTGTGGAGGTTAAATAAGCTACATAAATCGAATAAAACAATATACAGAAAAGCGCTGAATTGCAAAATTGTGGATATAGGTGAATAAGTTATATTAGACAGGATGAAGTTTAAAGTTTACAAATATTTTCAGCTTTACTCTTTCAATCCATCATTTGAATTCATCAATTCAAACAATTTTTATTGGTAATGTTTTTTTATCAACTTCTACTGCTCAGATTTTTTCATTCTATACTTCAATAATATGATCGTTACATGAAACTGATTCGATTTACACATAAAAAAATCAAAGTTAGTTTTTTATTTTTTTTTGACCATACAGTACAAATTG
The DNA here is from genome assembly GCA_039881145.1 of Druceiella hillmani. NCBI lineage: Eukaryota > Metazoa > Arthropoda > Insecta > Lepidoptera > Hepialidae > Druceiella > Druceiella hillmani. The sequence continues at coordinate 28,070,505 of JAYKKI010000001.1, forward strand.
CAAGGGTAAATTTAACTAACTTCCGCTGTTGAGACTTCTATAATCGTATAAAATGAAATAATTTTAACAATTTAGGATTTGTTATTGTCACAGCGAAATGCCACGAAGACTTATTTAACTGGTCGTAAAGAAAGCGGCAGTAACCGTTTGACGTTTGATGCAAGAGAACGTCAGAAAAAACTCGAAATGCTGAAATGTAATCTTATTGCGAAAATACTCATTTTTTTAACAGGCCGCTAATTTAGAAACTGACGTTACAGATTTTACTACTTTCACCTTCATTCTATTGATATAATTTAAAAAAATATTTTTGTTAGAAACAATGATGGTAAATGGTTTAAACATTTTGTTGTAAACCGTAATAATGTTGAGGCTGCGTTGAAATATATTAAAAATAATAATTCTTGGTGTAGTGATATTATTATTGACGAAAATAATTTACAATGTTTACCGGATAATGAAAGTGTTTTTCAACAAAAGTATTAAGAAAATCGAAATATTTCGGTTAATTTAAATTGTGAAGATGATGATCAAAATATATTGTATGATAATGTTTATGAATCTGGACCCTAACGGTGAGTTTTCAATGTAATCAAAAGGGAGTAAATAGTATATTAAATATTTAGAAAGAAAACAATGGTTCTCGTGTTTTACCTTGGCCTAGATTGGATTGATCAATGAATTCACGTCTGATGGTAAAGGTGACTTTCGAGGTGGATAAATTTTTAAAATTTCTAATAATGACTATTTTAAAGTTCTAAAGCAAAATCCTGTAATAGATTAAATTTTCCTGTAATAGATTAAATTATATTAAAAACTCAAATATGTTAAAATATGGGAGGCGAGAAGAAATTCTTACGTGGAATTCAAGGTTTTAATAAAACGAAAAATTTTAAAGTAAAGAGTAACTATTGTTTCTTTAATATAACTTATGTGTCATAATTTTGCCTAACAGTATTTGTAAAAAGAATTTGTTAAATCACAGGTTATTCGAATTTTTACATTTAAAATTAATATTTAATAATATAAAGATTTCAACATTTGTATCTACCTACTTATAATTTTTAAATAAAAATTATCTTCTCTTTCTATGTGATATATATATATATATATATATATATATATATATATATATATATATATATATATATATATATATATATATATATATATATATATACATATATATATAAATCACCTAGCTATATGCTTACAAATATTCTAATTACTTCGTGCATTTATATATAACTATATATGTTTGCTTATTTATCCACAGATTATGTCTTATCTGATCCATACCTTCGTATGTACCAATATACACTTGCGTACCCATTCACATTGTTACTTGCTTGCAAATAAAAAATTATGCAAATTGGACATTTGTCCGTCGATTTGCATGATTTTTAGAGCCGGAATTATGCAGTAACATAAACAAAAAAGTTGCGTAAAGCCTTTGTGTGCAGCTGTGTGTACTTACATACTTACCTGTAAATTTCCTACTTACGCAAAGAAATTTAATGAGTTAAATTCGATGAGTTTACTGCTCATCACTCAAGACTTCCTGTTACCTTACCAACTTCCAGGTCCATCATTGTATCTTGATTTAGCTAAACCTCAGATTTATGTCAATCTTTGACGTTTCGAAAGTATATAGATTTTATTTTAATATTATCATTAAACCTATATCCCTCAAACTCGATCGCGGCACCTGTACTGTTCATTTTTGGGGAAATTTTTAGCATAACCTAAATTTTAGGGTCAATATCTAATCAAATTTAATGGGACCATACAGAGAATATATACTTCCATATAAAGAAGAATTCTCTAAGTCAGTTGATAATGCCAGAGATATAAGATAACTGACAGAAAAAAATACAAGAGAATGGAGAACCTCCTCTTTTTTAAAACCGGTTAATAACTAAATAAATAACAGTGACGTTATAAGAGTATTAAATAAAGGTAACAAAATAAAAGGATTCGCAGAATTTGACAGTGAAAATTATATTACGGTATTTAATGAGTATTATGTAATGAATATAATGTTTGAATATATTTTTATACCGTTATTTTATCAGGTTGTATCATTTATTTACATCTTTTTTAGGTATAGTTCTATTTTTTATTTGGGGTAAAATAAATGTTCCTTAATGAGTATTTCTTATGATCACATGTTAACCCTACTGCATGTTGCATTGTTAGGAACATAATTGACTTTTAATAAATCCAATTCTTTATTATCGACGATTTGTTAGCATGTAGTCTAGGATTAACTGAATAAAGGAGTGTGTTTCCGTGCTATAGCTGTACATAATAATTTCCAGGAAAGCAATTTTATATACATATATATATATATATACACACACACACACACACACATATATATATATATATATATATATATATATATATTTGTACGGATCACTGTTAATATTAGAAAAAAAACAGCAAGTGTGAGTCGAGCTCGCGAATGAAAGTTCCCGTAGCACCTAATATTATTAAACTTATAACTTTGTATTTGTATTTCTCAAAGTAATTTTTAACACTTTAGAAGATCATAAATCACCCAATATTGCTTAAATACAAAGGTTATTTTAGAACCTCTATATAATTTTTAAATGTATCCAACGAAACCCCATACGTCTATGTGCACTGATTTTTTTTCCAACCCTCACTAACGTGTACGTGGTGCAACTCTTAATATTATATTCTTATAATTTAAGTATCATAATTCCACTATTTTTTTACATAGCGGTTCATAGAAGACAACTTCCATCTAAACATTTTTGACAGATGGACACACTGATAGACAGGATGAAATTATAAAGATACCGTTTTTACTATTTGGCTAAGGACTCTAAAAGTAAAGTAATTTTGGAGAAGAAAGTACTATCAATTTCGTTTGAGTCGTTTAATGGAGATAACAATTTTTACATAAAACTTAGTTACTGAAAGTGTCTTTATTTGCTTGAAATATTCGAGTAGATTTATTTAATAAAACTTGCAATAAAATATAACTTATTTTTTAAATAATTTAGCAATACTAAAGTACTTACTGGCCACTGAAAAGCCAAGGTGTTATATAAGAAAAATAATATAATTATCTTTATTTAGATTATTTTAATATTCAATCAATATATATATATATATATATATATTAATATTTAATCAATATACATAAACTTGTAACTTGTACACAGATAACAGTGTCAATCATTGACCATCAGAAAACTAAACTAATTATTCAAATTCAAAATGACTCACAAAAGCGTGTACTTATTTCTACTCGGGACTGCACATGTACTAGAAAAAATACTAGTTATCCAGAAAAACATTTGTGGTGTGTATCAGTTCCGTATAAGGTACAACTTATGAACGAGTAATTGGGTGTTTTGCTACCGATAATGAAAATTCACTGAGCATCTTTACGGGATAGATTCTGTTTACATGAAACTTTATAATCTTACTGCCCCAGAAAAATAATCTTACTACCCAGTGAAAAACTATTGAAATTACTTTTTAGCGATTTTTTTATTGATACTGAATATCAGCTTTCAATAACATATTAACAAAACGTCAATTTATATTTTTTCCTACTTTTAATGGTAATGAATCAGTAAAATGAAATCAGTTTTATCAGCGGAATTTACATATCAACAAAATTACGAAATCCAAAACTTATTTTCATAGCTTTAAATATAACCAGCCATTGTATTAAGTTTAAATACATTGGCAATTTAAGAGTTTAAACCACTGTCATGCAATTTAAAATATAAATGTCAAAATACAGTCAGCATCTAAGTTTGAGCCATATTTAGCCAAATCAACTTTATGGAATAATTAATAAAGTGCTTTACATATTACTCTAATGTATTGTCATTATTTAATTTCACTAAAGCCTGTGTCTTATACAGACAACAATTTTATCTACGCGTTTGTAAATTGCTTACCACATTTGTTCACTTCCAATCTTTGCTCATCGCGCTAACGAAGTGAATTATTCATCGGGTTTTCCTTTTTGAAGTATCTTAACGATTCTTTTATACTCGATTTAACCATTTTTTTGTGAGTGAATTTGGTTGATTTCCCCACTGATATAAAGATCTGCACTTATTTGAAACATTTCCGTTTGAAGAGTTAAAATTTACTTTTTCATATAACTTTGTTTTAGATTGATAAAAGAATAAAAGAAAAAATTTATGCATTTCACGTGATTTTAACGTCAATTGTTTTATAAAGTTTTCGAAAATAATAATTCCCTCCGATTTGTTGTTTCAAAAAATATTCAGCTCGTTGTTGTCAAACTTACTGAGTAAATACGTTAATTATCTCAAAATTGAATAGATATATAAGGGGAAAAGAACTGATACCGCTAAGTTGACAGTGTAAAAATCAGAAAATTGAAATGTCGGACAAAGTACATAAATTTTAGAGTAGTAATAAATTTCTCAAAAATGTCATAAAATCTTTCAAGGTTTTGTTCTAAAAAGAAACGTTTTCTAATTTCCTGTCTAGGATACAACCGTTCATCTGTAACAATCTCACAGTTTTTATCGTTTTAAATCTTTTAGCATGAAAGGTTCCATCTACTTGGAAGCAGATGGAACCTTTCATACTAAAAGATTTAAAACGTTAAAAAAAATCGACGAAATTAAGATAAAATTAATCTTCAGAGAAATAGAATGTGAAGCTTTCAGCCAAATGGATTAGAAATGTCGTAAAAGTTCTGCGCTTATAACTTCGTGAAACGTAACTTGATAATTAAATAACAAGTTTCATTTAAAAATATCAAACAACCCTGTGATTTGGATAAAGTTGCAATTTTTGTCTTTTGCGGATTATAGAATATAACTGAAATGAGTATATAATAAACAACAGAGGATCAAGATATATATTAATATTGAATATATTTGGCTTTAATTTTGTAGAAATTCATTATTCACAATTAAATGAAACTATGTGATGTAGTATTATTTCTGCTTTCTTTAAGTTCTTTACCCCGACCTAAGTTTCGTTGTATTACAACATCTTCAATCTCAGAATTATATAGTGTATAGAAATTGTTATTTATTACAAAGACAATATTAATCGTTTCGTAAATCATTAATTACCTGCTTTATTTTGTTGGTCACAAGAATAGACCTACAGAGCCTGCTATGCATAATTTAATCAATAAAGGAACCTGCCTAGTTGGATAATTAATTGCTTTTTTACAGTTTGACAAGTTCAAGTGGCCCAAAGTTTAGTCAAAATTATATAAATATATATATATATATATATATATATATATAAATATTTATTTATAGTCCTAAATAAAATAAATATCGATTTCTTTAAAAAAAATGTTACGCAGTTTGTCAAATCATTAATAAATAATTAAACGTGAGCAGTTCTATAATACCATGAAATAATAACAATTTAAAAAAAATTAATATTTACACCACCAAATGCAAGCGTAAAAAAGTAATCAAAATGACGTTGTCCTCTGTCTGTATATTTGCTGCATGTATTTATTGTAGAAACACGCGCATGCGCACATGCACTCGCACACGCACACGTACACGCACACACACACAATTTATGTTTCCCTGCATGAATATAAAGCCATCGTCCCAGACTTGTTCGTAAAAGAGTGGACAATGAAGACACATGCTTTCGCAGTTGTTGCATGGCTGTATTATAGTTGATGCACTTCATAATGAGATATCACGCAATATCCGAAATTTTATACGACAGAAGTAAAGGTATCGTGGATGATTTATCAGTGTGAATAAAAATCGCACAGTACCCAACGAACGAAAGGGTCGTGGACAGAAAGCAAAGATACAAGTAAAATGGTGCTTCCTATTTGTAAGTGTTACCAAGTTTAAATGCTTCTATCCAATGGAAATAATTTTTTTTTCATATTTTATTCCGTGGTTCAGGTAATATCTACATTTGAATTATTCGGTTTACTTTCTACACATAGAATGGAATGTTAAAATAGCGGAGAAAACAAAAAATACAAAAAAATTAATTTTTTATTCCACGTAAATAGTTATCCCCGCGCTGTAGTGATTTAAAAAATCATCCTAATTCATTAATTTATTTTTAGTTTTTTTTCGTGTCTATTTTACGTTCGTGCAATTACGCAGAAATTGGCCACGTCTTTTTTGAACATATAATTTCTTTCCAGAATGTGGAAAATCGTGATGATTATTAGTATTATCTAACCGTTAATTGCTTAATTACTTTTGTACTAAATATTTGGATAACTTTAATTTTATTATTATAGCTAGGTCAAATTCATTCCTGCTAAGAAAATTGTCTAAATAAATTAGTTTTGCAATTTATCATAACGCAGTATAGGTATTTGCAGAACAATGGAATACCTGTCAAATTAGCTAGTGTGTTTTTTTAGTGGATATATATATATATATATATATATATATATATATATATATATAATACAAATTTTGCATGCACCTAATAGCTGTTACTACCACGGAAACTGTTGCAATTGAATAAAACATCAAATACAACATTTCTAAAGCAATATAACATTTTTAACTCGCCTGCAAACCCCTCATAATATACTTTATAAGAAACAATCGTCCTTATGTTTACATAAGCGTGATTACTCTGTGTATGTATGCGGATACTGAGCATACTGATAGCGATAATGAGCATAATTAATTTTTATGCAATACAACTTTTTTAATATTTATGGAATTATTATATTTTTAATTCAATAATATAAAATGTCAGGTATTTAACTCAGTATTAAGGTATTTAAATACAAAGTATTGCATTTTTTGGTACTAAAATTGATAAAAATTCAATAGAATGTTTCTATCAATGACGAGTTAAATCTTAAGTCACGAAATTCACACAAGTTGACAAAAAATATTACTGACCTCAAAATAATAGTAAATATTTGCGATGGAAAAGAATAATTACATTAATATGAAAAGAAAATGAATTCGTTTTTATAAATTTGGGGAATTACAGGTAAAACTAATATACACGAATTACATATTATGTTCAAAATATTGTGAGATAAGTGGGCAGCTATATTAATAAATAGTTAACATAACATTTGTTGAAAAATATTATTATTATAATTTTACAATTCTGAGAGATTATCCTGTAACGGCGGCATAAAAATAGAAAAGCTTATAACACGTATCATTAAATGATTTTTGTTTGTGCTAAATTAATATTTGATACAGACGAAATATGTAGAAATATCTCAAATAAAAGCACTAAAATATCAATGGCTACATTATGAATACAGTCTAAATTCACACACTTTGATATCGTGCGCATATGACAAAGTGGAAACCAGATCCTAGGTGTTCTAACTTTCATTCATATTTCTTTTATGAATATATGAGCCGCCGAGTGTGGGAATGACTCCCGGTCTGTGGTTAACGACAATATTCGAGAACAATTGCCTACAAAGCGCTATTTTCGCTTTGATCAATATGTGGTGCGTGTGTATTGTAAACAGCCAGACGATGTAGCTTTAAGGGAAACGGTCCAATCGCATGTGAAATCGTTTGTTTTCTATACACGTGTCAAAACTGAAACAACATCAGAAATTAAGAAATTAATGATGTTTTAGATGTCTTGTATGTAAAAATGTAGACAATAATTTAGAGTGAGATTTGAATTTGTAAACACGTTAATATTTGCTTTTGAGCGAGCCATAAATCTTCGAGGATTTGCCAATATAAAATTACACAGAAATTATAATAATCGAGCATGAAAAACTTTCCTTTCATAACTTGTTTTCACAAATTTTTCCACAATTCCTACAACATATCCCATTAAATGCTAAACCAAATTCTTTTGTGTATTTATAATTTTACCAAATTTAATTAAATTATTTTCACATTTGCAATTTTCCACAATTACGATTACTTTCATATATCAAGAGTAATAAACCCCGATTATCAATTATTTGACTACCCTTGCTATTTTGTTACTCTTAGTTTCTTGTTAATATACGTGAAATGTATTTGATGACATGTATTTAATGACAATTTATAAAGTAAGAAAATATTGAAAGCAAAACTTAAAGTGAGAGGTTAAATAAAATAATTTCATTTATTTTCTCGTTGCAATAACGAAACCGAACAGGAAGAAAAACAGCTTTTTCAAAAAACGATTTTCGTTAAGTTAAAATTTTTTAAATTTTTTTTAATTAAGTCAATACTTGTGGATAATAACAAGCTACAAAATACTTTTAAACCATTTTTGTAAATATCGTAATTGGTCAAGGAGGCTATGATCCTACAAAAATTAAACCCTGAGATACTTCTAAATTTAAAATACCTTGTAATTACTTTAATAAGTAGTAGACAATTTTTGATTTTGTATTTATTCGCAGTACTCTCAGAGCATATGGAAGTTTCATTTATTTTTTGTACGTTCTATAAAGAGTTTACGGAATACTTTAGTTTACTACGTACCATGTCTTCCTCTTGACAATATTTACGTACTAGCAATTTCGCCTGTTTTTTGCACGGGAAATGTTGCGCCAATTAAACCATTTCTTACCTTCAAACTTTCTTCCCCTGGAGTGCACTGGAGGAGGCCTTTGAGTTTCAAATTTAATGGCGATACAGTAGTTACTAATTAGCAAACATAAATGTCTTATTCATTCTATAGACAAAAATTAGGAAACTACACATTTCTTATATTTGTTTATAGAAATAGATGCCGTTGTACATTAAATAAGAACGAATTAAAGTTTTTATTTTATAGTTTTACGTTTCGTATATTGTAGCGGTTTAATGACATTTTTCGATCGATTTTTCTGCTTCTATTTCATCGATTGTCAGGAATATTTGGACACATATTTAGTCTCCATAGTAATACATCATTATGATAATTTCAGTCCTTAAAACAAAGTCGTGTTGTGCATTTCGTTGAATACTTTTATTCGTTGAATTTTTAAAATCATATCTAGTTTTACATTGTCTTCTTCGGCATCGATATTTATATCATAATCAGATTCATTGTAATAATATAACATTAGAAAGAAAAATTTTATATACGCAACAAAGGAATAAATGTGCCTCACAATTTTCTTTTTTTATTAAAGTCAGATTAGTATTTTTACTACGATCTTTTTCTAGCATTTATTATATTATAGTTTGTGCAATAAAATCGTTGAATTTAAAAATATTTTTGACGATTTTAATTTCTTTTTAATTAAGTAGCAATAAATATTAGTTATCATTAAATTTGCACAGTGGACATTGACGGAGCCTCTAGAGTACATAATTGCAGTTTCATAAAATTCGTCCAGTGGATTTTCGTGAAGCGTACATGCACGGTTTCCTTGCCATTTTATTATATTTATAGATTTGGCTTGATTTTATTCATGAGAGAAAGAATATCTTTCATAGTCATTGATACCTATTGTGAGAAAAGAATGGCAAAGTATTTATAAATCATCGAATAATGTTTATAATTTAATAAAATACACATAGGTAGATAAATATGGGTCGATGAATAAGAGCATACATTAGGCAGCTGTCGATCCAGAACAATATATATGGTATGAACGTTGTCTTGGCAAGTTAAAGAATATTTATTCGTTTTAATTTTACTTTATTATTTTTTTTATTTTCTTCTCACCGTCGTCATTTATAAAGCAAATAAGGCGAGTATACCCGTCGGGATTGGTTAAAAATTTTTAAGTATTTTATTTTAATTAGAATAAATTTGCTAACAGTACGTGTTTTGCGTCTATCTAGATATAATTGTACTCTTAAAAGTTAAACTCTTAAAAAGTTGTACTCTTAAAAATTTGTGTATATTTAGATTATTTGTATCAAACATGTAAGCTGATTTATTTTGGAGTCATATTTAGCTTGGTTCTCGACGTGAATATTTTTTTACTCAGTTTCCCAAACGTGGTACATTTCTTTTTAATTCTGATTTATTATGATATATAGTAAAACCCTAAACTCTGATATTTATAACGAAGGTTGTGTTGAAATTTACCATCAAGTAATTATTTTGATCCCAAATATCATCTAAAAATCGAAGTTACGACGATTTTATTTTTATTTTTAATTTTTCATTTACAACTTATATTTTGCCTTATTTTTTGTACATCTTGGAAAAACGAATAAATGTTAGTAATTCACAACTCCAGAAAGAAGAAACTGCAGAAAGGAGAAATTAAAGTGATCTTTCGATTGTTCGAAAAATTATACCAATATTAAACCCATTTGTTACATTTAGAATTTCTTTTTTTTTAAATAAAGATATAAGAATTTTTCTTCTAAAGTGGGTAACTAAACACATTTTTCTTCTAAAGAGCGTAACTGTAAGTCCTTTAAAAGAAAAAAAATACTATATATTATAATCTAAGGCAATATATTTGTAGCGAAATTTTGTTAACATTTTCATATCATTGGAATTTAATTAAACAGATGAACTATTAAAAGTCCCATAATGAAACGTCCATAATAAACTGTCAATAAATGTGACTCAATAATGCTTTAAGCAATAAATTGATAAATGTATGAAAAGTTCATGAAGAATAAAAAAGGAAAAAAAATTGCTAGTATTATCTTAGTCGTCGGTGGTTTTGTGCTGTTCGATGAATATTGTATTGGCTGAATGGTATATATATTCACTTTTTATACATATACACTTTGAAAATATATTATTTTCAGAAACTAGGTAATATTTTGTTTTGCAGTCTATTTTATTCAAAATGTAAATATCTCATGTACCAAGAAATGTTTGCATGGTTTATTTTGCATTTTTATAAACCAATTTTCTCACCCAAACACTGACCTATAATGGCGTTTTGTATGATGTCACGTCTTGCCAAAAGCAAGCAGCTGTGAAGTTGAGTGTGATAATAATTGTTAATAAAAAAAAGGTTTAGATTGATTTAAATTTTTACATGTGCTATGCTGTGTCACAATATGATAGTATGACAATTGGAATATCCAATTAATGGTTTATTTACGTGCCATACAAGCCAAAAATACGAAAAAAATGGTTGCAACTTCCATGACGGTACTTTTACTACTTGCATGAAAGTTCTAGGTTGTATTTTTGTGAAGGCCACTTTGATGTAAGTTTTATTGTAAGACTTAAACTAATCACGAAGTGCCATTTTGTATTATTCGTTTTTTTATTAATGTAAAAATAATATTGTTTATGACAGCAGTCAAATGATACAGAGAAATATAAGAAGTATCACATTATAGTATACTAGCGTGACCCGTGCGAAGTCTTCGCATTATTTATTCTATTTTACTAAAATTGACATATAGAGGCGCAAGTATTAAAAGCATTGAGCTAAAGCGCCACTTTATTTATACGTGAGTGGATTTGAAATTAAACAAAAATTTTACCGACCGTCAATCATATTGACGTTGAGCCGTTAGATGGCAGCATTGCTGTTTTGTGTATATAATTTTAATAATTAATTAATTTGCAAAAACAATAGCAATAATACATTTTTTAGTTGTGGATGCCGGTAGAGCAAGCAATTATCTATAAAATGATATATAATTTATGTGGATTAGTTGTGAGGTTTTTTCTAAAAAGGGAGTATAACATCTTCACCTTAGCGTATTAATTTATATGATGATGATGTGTCACAAATACTCTTAAAACAAGTATGTGTTCCAAGTAAATTTGATTGTCAGCCAGATAGGCGGAAAACGAACGAATACCATAGAATTACCATACATTCTGAAAAAAAACCCAAAATAATGCCCATCGAAGAATGCCTGAATTAATCCATACTTTGATCTCAGACTAGCAGTACTCAAAATACAGTTCGTTACGACTCTTCTAATGGCAGTACAGTTGTTTTATTATATTTTAGCTTCAATAATATTATTTTTTAATATTTTTCAGATTTCTTTGTAGTAGAAAATTTGAAGGATTACAAAACATCAGAAAATTCCATTCAAATGTTAATGATTCAAAAGTTTCGCAATGCTCATCAATTTAATATCAGTTGAGTCAAATACACAGCATCAACAATAAAATCAACTATGTGTGTTTCTACATCCTCCTTTAAAATCGACTTTTAGAAAAAATCAAAGCTCATTGGATCCGGCTCAAGCAAAACTTCACGATAAATATTCGTACAAGAAGAATATTCGGACAGTGATGTTTCATTAAACACTCCACCGATAACTCGTCCATAAACCTCATCTCAATTGATTCTCTCCAAAATAAATCTGCGTCTGCCTGCAGTGAGTTCCATGAAGATAAAAAAACTAGATAGAGAGAGAAAAGCTTACAAAAAAAGACTAAGAAGAATGTATAATCCTCGATTCCACATTGCTGTTCCCAAAAGTTGTTACTATTCAATTGACATAATAATAAATCAACCTAAAGACATTACAGTATTATGTTTTAAAAAATTAAATTGTGCAATAAGTTTATAGAATTAGCTGATGATTTTTTGTATGACTCCATCTAACACCAGCAAGGTATTTCTAAAAAACATACCCAAGATAGCAGGTGTAACGCGTCCTTTTAATATAGAACTGGAATCTCTAAAGATACAAGAATCTTGCCTATGTCTTTTAGACCTAAATATTATAGGGTCAGTTACATTACAGACTGCCTAGAGATAAAGGTGCAAAAGTTATCAAATATTATCAATCATACCGTTATATAATCAGATTATAAAAAAGCTAATACACTTATAGTATTTGATTTCTTGCACCACAAATGGTTAGTAATTTATATTTTATCTGACTTTGATGGAAGAGCAACTGATACCTATATAGTCGAATCATGCCAATTGTTTCTATATTTGGAGAGAAATATGTGAGCTTGCTTTCAATTAGTATGAGAGACATATGTTCAAGCATGAGTCATAATATACAATAATTAAAAAAAGCAAAGAAAACTGAACAAAAAGCTAGCTTGCTAATTCAGGTATAAAGTATTGTAAAATGTTTACGTGAATTTTCTACGTTAATATGAATTTTGTAAAAGTGTTAAAAGACACTGTAATCATTTGACGTGGTTTAATTAATTTACAAAACTCTCTTATTAAATAAAAGTTCAAAATAATATCACATTTGGTTTTATTAGCATACTATATTTTAAAATTTACACCATTCAATAGGTATAATATTTGTAGGTATTATTTTCTATAATGACATCTTTGCAAACAATCTTCTAAAGTTACTATGATTAAGTGCTAGTTTAAAAAATATTTAATATCAAAAATAATTTATGAATTTTTAATCCTAAATATCTTGGTAATCTGGCGCTTTAGTTTGCTGTAAGTTTATTAGACTTTCATATAGAAATCTCTTGGAGATTTCACTGAAATTTCTTTTTATATTAAATGTTGATTTAGTCATTTAAGTTGTATGTGTAATTATATGTATTTAAATTTATTACATATAATCAGTAGTCACAACTAAATGAAACTACGTGATGTAGTTCTTTAAATTCTATACCACGACCTAGATTTCGTTGTATTAGAGCCTCTTCAGGTGAGCTATTAGCAAACGATGATATATTACAACTTCAGGTAAGCTATTAGCCCACCTAAAGATGTTGTATTAGAGGGAATTAGATTAGAGGGAATAATCAATAATGAGGTAGTATTTGCTTCTTGAAATCCACTGACATAACATTTAAAAAGCGAAATATACAATCCGCCATATTATATGATTTTGCAATTGCTGCTGGTTAAAATCAAAGTTTAAGCTTTTCCTATTCCTCTTCATATAGTAATATTTGAGATTATATAAAAGTTTAATGTTAATTATAATACATGTGTACATACACGTTTTAAATAATAATTCTATATTGGCCTATATATTGTCACCGATGTATAGTAATACGTAAAACTTAGGTTTACTTTCTAACTAGTATTGCAAACCACATATATTTTCCCGCTTAATTATGAAAGAGATGAGTTACGGAATATTTTGGATATTATATACGTATATATTATACTTTATGTACATGTTTGTCCTTAAGTCCATTTATGCTTCTCTGCTCCTGTCTCAGACGTATTTCTTAGAAACTGCTTAACGTAGAAACTTGAAAATTGCTTCAATTATAAATCATATTATCCTTGCACATATATAATTATTAATATTTAAACATTTTTACAGGAAATTTTAGAGGTGAAAAATAATATACTCATATTTTTTTACTAAAAGAAAATTAGAATAATTAGTATATTTAATGATGGTATGATTTAGGTTTCCGCATTTCAAAATACAAAAAAAGAAACCTTCGTAAGATGCCATGTCCATTACACATATTCCTTTACATCGTACAGTCCTTCTTCTTCATTTTACAGACCTTTTGTTATTTACAATTATGTATTTTGTGTTAGAACAGTTTTTAAAATAAGTTTATTAATAATGAGGCTTATGAAATATTTCCCAGTAATAAATTTAAATTATAAGCACGGGTTGCATTAAACCTTTTATTCAATAGATCGTGTTGTTTGTAATAGAAGTTTTTATCTGCTATTGAAATAAAATAGAATGTAATGGCACGCAGTACCGAGAAAGTCGCAGATTTATACTTGTAGTAAGATAAGTTTCGATGTTTATAATTTAATTTAATTCACAAGCTTTGATAAAAGAATCATCAGATAATATTTTACTATTAAGTCACAGATCTTCTTTACGCAGAGACTTTTGTAAAATTTCCGTCTGAAGTGGCAAAACAGAACTTTCACTGATAACACTATTGGTCATTCAAATAACACCCTAGCCTCAATCTGCGGTCTCCGAAAAGTGAAATTTGAAAAATTTGATACCAAAATACACTTAAAAATTCCGTGATGTAACCGTAGGAATTTAAAAAAATATCCGAATAATATTTATCGGATTTCATAGTATTCTTTTCCAATTTCAATTTTATATACATCAGTATAAAAAAAAATATTTAAAAAAATATTAATAACAAATAAATAGAATTACCAATAAAAATAAATGAACAGGTACTTCGTCCGACATAAATATTTTGAGAATTTACTTTTTGCTTTATTATTTATCTGCACCTTTACTTTTGCTGTTTTTTTTAGTTATTTATTTGTTTATTTTTCTATGAAAACTAATAAATTACAAAATGAAAGACTTATGTTAGTTAAACCTTACTTAAGAAAAAATAAACAAAATCACGTATACGAAGTTGCTGACAAAAGCTAGTGTAGTATATTTTTATTTAAAAGATGTTGTAGTAATTAGACTTTCCTCAAAATACGTGTTGAGTCGGTCTATGAAATTTCCGGTTTGTTTCGCTGTCAAAGGAGGAAGATGGATTAGAGGGTACCCCTATTACTATTTGCTGTTAAACGATAAAACTGAGATTTTATAATAGTTTGTTAATGATAATGATACCATGTTTATGTTATAAAAAGTAATATTCTTATTTCGAAAAGGTACAAGATTCGACAACATGGCATAATAAGATTGAATAAATACGTTATCTGCACATATATGACTAGGGATTGCATGAGGTGTAGTGTACTTACCGTTAAGTAAATATTGCATTGTTACTTAGTTTTTAAGTCAATAGTTGACAAGAAAGATGATTGAATATATTTGGCATTAATTTTGTAGAAGTTTGTTATTGATAATTAAATGAAACTACGTGATATAGTATTATTTCTACTTTCTTTAAGTTCTTTAACACGATTTAGGTTTCGTTGTATTACAACATCTTCAGTTGGGCTATTTGCTAACTAAGATCTATGATGATGAAAGATGATTTGAAGCAGTCTCCTACAGTTAATTAAAGAAATAGAAATATGAATAGAAATATCAGAAGTAGAAATATTGCAAGAAAAAGTCTCTTTAAAACTAATTTAACATATTTATTTCAAATTTATAAATATATTGTATTTAAGTAATCTGATCCTCATTTGAGAAAGTAACTGTTCCATTGATAACACACCAGTAGATGTGTTTCAGTGTTTATAAAAAGAAAAGGGAATTAATAAAGGAGAAACCCATTACGACGTTTCTTTCTTGGAGAATTAAGTCCCCGAAGAATTAAAATATATATCGCAGTGCTGCCTGTTAGTTAATATTAATATGTACTAAACTATAAATCTAAAGTTAAAAACAAAAGTCCGAAAGTTAAAAAAACTGATAAATTTTCACTCTTCTTTAACTAAAGTAGAGCTTTTACCATAATATGAAATTACGTCATCAACTCCTACTTATATTAAGCAAAACACGATATAATTGTTTAGATTGGAATAGAATATGCAACGGTAATTCGCTTTACGTTTTCGGTAGCCGATTGTTGTATAATCAGTTTCATGAATAAGCATGCAAATTCGGTTTGGCGTGAGTGACAGAAAATGTAATGTTTTTATATCAATTATCAGATTATTTTCCAGACATATACGTACAGCCGCACGTTGTATGTCTGCCAAACGTATATCTTATAAAACCGAAAGGTTGGAAAGAAAGGAATAAGAAAGATATATAATTAAAACCAGATTGGTAAAATCTGATAGGCATCTGCCTTTTATGTTTTAGTATAGATACTAGGGTTGAAGTGGTAAGTAATATATTTCTTAATCGATTACATTGGTATAGTATTCGAGGGTTGGCTATGTGGGTTAATATCTACTATCTATTTATAGTTCACTAGGCTTAATTTTACATTTTAAATCAAAGTTTCTTAGATTGTTGGGTGTGTCAATTAGACAGATTTTCTTCCTTTTGACATATGGATCCTTAAAAAACGACGTTTACTTTCTATTATTGTAAATATATATTATAAACATAAATGAACAAAAATATCAACATGCACAGATAAACGAGAGTAACAACTAAGCTTAACTTTTTACTGACGACCAATTAAATACTTTTTGCAATAATACCTATTGATCATGAGTACTAGTGTAAAAAAAACTTTCTCGAAAATACAAATATAATATTCATGAATATCATCAAAATGGTAAAGCATACAGATTTCTTTTTAAAAATTTAAAGAAAGAGGTAAAAGGAAAATGTAGTCTTATTGAGTTTATAAGAACCTGCAGTACATAATTTGTGAAGTTTCATATTTTTTATCCTTAAATGTTCAAGATATATTCTGCTTTGTAAACCAAAAAATTAGAGAACGACATTGATAGAGGTCAAAACTGAAACCTTAAAATTTAAAAAAAAACGTAGGAAGTTTATTTTTAGTAAACACATAGAATGGAAAGATGTTCTGCATCCTAATATTCGGATATGGCCTATATACTTCACGTCAATCATAATTAGGAAATTAAGGGAAATGATATCTGAAATTAAATCACTTGAATAAGATATGCAAAAGAGATGGATAATATTATTTGTTTACCTTATTAAATTACTATTGTAAGTTTTTCAACAAGCCATTAGATTTAAAGTAGTATAATTAATATATAAATTCTAGCTACCGTTTTTGCTTTGTTGCAACAAAAATTTGGCCTCCTATTTAGTATAATACCTACTAATTATTAGTTCGTAAACGAGCCATACATGGTTCTGTCATTTATTTCGTGTTTTAGTTGAGCACAGAACTACACAGCTTAATCTAGTAGAATAAAAACTTTTATAAATAACTTTTAGAAAATAGCCATGCACATTCTGGAACTTCTTTTACATTTCCTTTTCATGAGTATTTTTTGCAAACATGACTCTGATGAAAGTTATAACGATTTAGTTTTTTAACTCAAAAATTCTTCGTTTTCCAGTTGTGCAACAAAAAACGGTCATAAAGAGGAAAGTAACCAATCACTATAAAAAAATCCTACATTATTTAAAAACATTGCCAAATTTACCATAATGAAAATACAAATGTAATTAAAATACGTTCGTAAATAACCTTTAATTAACTGATCAATTTTGTTATCAATTAGCGGGATGTATTACAGTTGTTCATTTGCTGAAAATTTTAATTTGCCCTTAAGGCCTCTTAATTGAGATTTATCTTGCATCGAGAGCGAGTATCGGATAACCTACGTAAATAATTGTATCCGATTTATTATTAGTCTTTTAATTTACATTGCGTAATGTTAAATATATCAGCTAAAATAACAACGTATGTAAGTTTAGGTCTACAATGTGAAAATAAAGGCGTAATATTAAATCAATATTGAGAAATTCAGCATTTTTAGTCCTGTAAAAAATATTACTGTATATATGCAATAAATTTACGTGGTGAAAAATAACATAAATATTGTAAAAAAATTAATGGGAATACTATAATACCCTCAAGGGTTTATATGTGGATAAGTGTGTGAGTAAATGTATAAATATTCATATGTGCCTAAACGGGAAATCTTGCAGCGCAAGATCTATTCGTATTTGACAAGATTTATTACGTTTTCTTATAATAATTATTAAACGTTTACTAAATACTTTTATAAAGCTCCGTAGAATTTTTGACAAAGAGTTTTATTTCCTTTGTAATGTGTATCGTTATGATAGTCATTCCTTCTCTTTTTACATTTATGTAGTAAAGTAATAACAGCGTAAAACAAGTTTCTACTTCATAAAGACTAACAAACGTAAATAGCCTACGCTAAGATCAGTTCCACGTACGGCTACCTACGGGGTACGGCAAATTTTACTGTAATCAAAATCATAAATGGCATCCATTCATACAAGTATTGAACAAGTACGCGCATTGTATTCAGTTAACCTCTGAGGGTCATCACCAATCCAGTTGGGTCCTCAACCGTAAAGTCTTAATCGTCTTCTTGTAATTTCAATGTTTCATACTCAAGTACTCAGCAAAAAGTTTCGAGCCTAGGTCGCGAATCGAAGAGATTTTCCCCTTTTTTTGTTTCCTCGAGTCGAAAAATAAAAAGATAGTATCATGCCTGGCTTATCAGCTCTCGTTAATGTTAAAGACTTTATGCAATAGTTTATATTACGGAGAATGAAAGAGTCATTAAAGTTTCGTGAGAAGTCATGAAATAGTTCCGTTCGAGAATCGAATGTTAGGCTTCGAATAATGCCATGTTGATATTGACAGGTCTGTGTCAATATATTATAGATCTAGGTAGTATTGAAAATCTAGATTTCCAAAATTTTAGGCTTAAATAATTGTATCGTTTAAAGTTTGCATAACATTTTTTCCTTGTTTTTCTATATGCATTTTTACAACTATTACCCCCAACAAGAGGAGTATCTTTGAATTGCTTTAATTTATTTCAAAATATACTACGAATACCTCGTAAACATTCATAACCATTTATTGCTATCATGATTTGTTTTGAAACATTAATTGTTCCGCGTCTTAAAAGGATTATATACTCAATTGAAATTGCATTTCGATAAATATATTTATTTATGTCTATGACGATAATGGAATATGAAAAACATCGTTTATGGCTACAATATGTTTGGTCCATTATCAAATTTTTGAGGGATCTAGAAGACTTTGTCCTCAGTTGTGACTAATCCGTTTTTATATTTTCTTATTCTGTATAATTTTAATCAATGTGCCTTCAATTTTTCTATGTTCACTTACCGACAGTTGCAAGATTATATAAATTTTCTACAGCATTAGAAGGTATTTTAATGGTTGAAATTTGCTTTGTATGAATTCGGTAAATAGTTCATAGCAAGTTACTTTAAGAAGACAATAGAGTTATGAATTTTCCAAACATGTACAATATAATAAAGTAAATTATACTATTAATCAGATTTAAAAGTAAAATTCAATCAACTTCCTATTGTGTATTCTTCCTAATGTCTAGTCGTAAAATATTTTGGAATATTCGCGAAAAAAACTACAGCACGGGTGCTCATAGAACTTTTGTAAGTAAAAGCAGAGAAAATACCCTCGTAATCCATCTAACGTAACCATAAAATCGGCTTCGCGCCGTGGTTCCGTGCTGTACCTAATTTGAAGTGAAATTACTATACTTACCGTAACTCGTCACTAACGTGAGCTTCCAGTAGCAAATAAATTTAACAATACCTGAAATAGTACGTAGACGATCATTTGTATTTTCGAGCGTACCTCAGAAACTATGGTAATTAGAAAAAAATTTATATTTATTTTACAAAACATTTTCAGGCTTTTAAAAACCTAAGCTTTTGATAATGTCAGGTTCAATATTTTCGAAAATAAATTATTAAGGGAATTCAGATATCCCACGTCCACGCAATCCAGGCAATTGGAATAGAGATCATAAAGCAAATATTACAAGAATTTTTCTGCACAGGAGTCACTTAGATATGTACGTCATATCAAGATTAGATACCAGGTAGTACAGTATATAAATTAATATATATATAGGTATAAACATTTTAAATTACCCTTTTTATATATTTTGAGGACAAATCTTTCCTTTGCAAAAGGCAGCTAGAGAGCAGATATGTTATACATATTGTAATTATTATTTGTGCTATTGCATTGCGAACCATACACCCTTAATACACTGGAATTTAATAAGTCGCTTGTAAGTTTAATAAATTCGTTATATTCGCTTCTAACAATACATCACTGAATCTCGTTTTTTATTCAGTTGTTTGTTTATTAAGGAAAAGTTCTTCTTTTATTTAAGTGTTAATACATGTAGCTAAGAATATTTTCATGAAATTAATTTTTAATCATTTTCTTTTTAATTTGTTAGTTAATAATTCTAAATTCTTAACTCTTGAGATATACAAACCTCCAATTTCTGCAATGATATTGAATAAGTGTCTGTAACTGAAATTGATATGCATAAAAGTATAAAGTTAATCTTGAACGCTTTTTGCAACTTGTATTTATTTTTATAAATAAATAGCAGTTGCAAAACTCTTACTTAAGTAATTAAGTTGAACTTCGTTAATTAAATACATAATTAAAATCCTACCATTGCTTATAAATTTCATTACCGTTATATATTATGATACTTTTCACTTATTTATTAGAATAATTAGCATATCCTAATAAATTTTTTTTAAATTCTTCAGAATGTAAACTTAATAGTGTTCAGCGAATGAATAGAGTAAGTTTTAAATTTTGCTTCGTGAATATATTTCAACAACGGGATCAAATTAACTAATACGACTCTCGTAAGATATTAGTTTGATTTAGTTTATTAAGTAAGATGATTCAGAGTTATCATTTAAAATATGATTAAAATAATGAAAGAAAATTGCTCACGAAGCATAAACGAATCTATAGTTGGCGAATACGATAAAAAACGGCGGAAACTACTCTCGATAAAATTAAATACATATAAATATAAAAATATTGAACTATATAAATATAAAAAACTCATATGATTATAAAAAGTTGGTTATTTCAAAAATTATAAGATATAATTATAATATATTAAATTTCATTTTACCAACCTTTTTTTTCTTCGATTTTTCATCCTGTAATTTTATAAAATTAAAGATGTGTGTGGGTGTTTGTGTGTGGTGGTAGCATCAATTCTACTATTCGTTTTTCCATCGTGGTAGATACTTGTGGCTGTGGTGTTGTGGGAGATATGGTGGTTGAAAATAATTGAATTTCGGTATTCTCCTCTATTGATCACCGATTATTAAAACTTAAAGCATTGGATATATTAGAAAGAATGAGAATGTACTAGTAGATCCTCGGATGTACTGGGAAGAAGTGAACTGTAAAGGTCAAGAATATTGTTAAATATTCGAGAACATTCTCAGCTAGTTCCTATATAAATATTTTAAAAAGTTAGCATGTGTAAAATATCGATTATTAATGTGTATCACCACGCCAAATTTCAAGTTTGTACGTCGCATGGTTTTCTGAGAAAATTAGTTCTGACAAACGGACAGACAGACATGTGAGTATTCTTAAAAGGGAGCTGTTTTTCCATTTCGGATACTGTATCTTACAAAACTTCAGCATCCTAAACTTGACTCGGGTTTGTTTAAAAAACTAACAATATTTAATATAAAAAGATAATGGGAAAAACATTATAATGCGTTGGAATATTCTACCGCTATGTTTTTTTCATATTGTAAAATTTATATATTCATTTAAAAATTTAAATATAACAAATTTTAATTGGATTCAGTTAAGCTAGAGCCACATAAGGTACCTTAATACGTGATAAATGATTTGTCTTCCTCTGAAAAAAGTATATTACTTTGTTATATTAATGTGACTACTGCTTAGAATCCTGCTTTTATTAATTTTGTATACACTTGTGATCATGGACCAACTTTTTTCTCGCGTCGATGGTATATCTTATAAAAATGTAACCGAAACAGTACATCCCACTTTTCTTTTCCTCCTTCCCTTTCCTTACTTTCTCTTCTTCCTTCTTTTCTCTCTTTCTCTTTTATATTTTTATTATTTTTACTTTTAATTCAAAATAAATTTATCAAATAATGTATTGTTATTAGCGGCAAAAATTTCCCTTGGAGACAAAAATTTGTATGTGAACATCTGTAAATAGTTAAAAATTAACAGGCCCTTTACCTTACCTCTTAAACAAACGGTTTGGTGATAGTGATTTTTGCTTGTATTATCCTGTTGAAGAGTTTTTATGAAAGTCAGAGCCAAAATAGTATTCACGCATATCCCAAGTAAGTAATCCTAGGATAATAAACTTTATAATTCGGTGTAATAAACTTTATATTCCATTACAGGCGATTAACATTATTATCAAGTTGATGTTATGTTAAATGTGTATTTAACATATCATAAATTAATGTTATAATGATGTTAAATGTGTATTTAACAATATCTGTAATACAGAATGCAGTAATTATGTAAATATTTTTTTTAATGTGTTATTGAAAAGCAGAATATATATATATATATATATATATATATAATCTGACCTTTTTATTAAACTTTAACGCGATTGATATTGAATGTACTGTAAACAATGAAACGTAACTCAAGACAACTTTTCCAGAAAACGCTAATTTAACTTTGATTCACATATCTTTCGACGTAAGGGTTTTCGATTAAGTGCCTGTTGTTTTGGTGACAAATGCTTTTATCAGACACCAGTTAGTTTGACGTGTAACCTTGGTATATTCTGTAACTAGTTTAATGAAAACAGTATAATGTTCATTAATAGGGTAGCACTAATCATAAACCATATCTTGGTGTATATTTGTCTATCGATTTTAGCGCTTAAGATCACTTATCAAACTTATGAGTTTGGAAAAGGGTTGCCATATATATTAAAATGACAACCGTGAATAAATATTAACATAAATTTAACACCGCGTAAAAATAAATTCAACGATTACAGTATTGGATATAAGTTGAATGATAAATGGTATTGGATTTGTAGCATGATTACGTTACTTTTTGCTCTCGGTATTACTCAGACCAGTACTCGTTTGCATATCATGCATGTGTTTGCTCGAAGTGTTTTGAGTCACAGTTAATACCCCATATAACTCAAGATTTATTTGATACGCAAGATTAAATCTTGAATGAAAAAAAATTAAAACAAAATTAATGCAGAGAACTTATGGACACTATAGTGCCTATAACTTCCAAATTTCATAAACATTGTTTATATGGTTTCTGGGATGCAGACTGAAAAAATTCCATTACAGGCGATTAACATAATTTTAGCACTATTTGACTCACTTAATATCAAAACCTCAAGCCGATAGCTATGATTTTATATATCCGTGAAAGAAATTGGTAATTTGTAAGTTAGGTTGGGTTAGATTGGGTCAGATTGTGTTAGGTTAGTCTAAGGTGCATTAGGTTCTATCAGGTTAGGCCTTACACAATCCGTTTTCAGGAATACGTTAGGTTAGATTAAATTAAATTTGATTAGATTGAGTTAGATGTAGTTTTGTTTGTTTAGGTTGTGTTATGTTGAGTGCTATTAATTTGTATAAATTCCATCATGAAAAAGAAGTTCCATAAATGAAAAAAAGTAATTTTATGAAAAGAAAATACATATAGAGAAAATGAGGCAAATTCTCTTTAGATAAACATATTAATTGGATAAGAGTCAAAGTCAAAATAATAGTCACGTTCCCGATAATGTGTATATAGAGCAACAATAAACTTGAAATTTAATAGTTACGTAAAATATTTTGAAGGGCAATATAAAAGTATGTTTTCTTCTAGAAAACGTATATTTTTATATAACGAACGTTTATTTTTATATACATAAAAACCAATAATTTAGTAAGTAATTTTGTTCACTAAATTAAATATATTAGCTAATTACCGTTTAATTAATAAACCCCGCTCATATACCTACTACGTATGACACAACGCATACGGAATTGTCATAGTATAAGGTTTGTTTATACTCGATATATATTTCTATTTTATATGTGGTAATAAAGCAATAAATCACATAAGAAGCAAAACCAATTTGATGTTGTTAACTCCCTCTGGTTATAAAATTGTTTAGCTGAAATAATTTTAATTTATAGATTCTCATTTAAAAAGAATCAAAATGTAGCAAGGAAGTTTCTTATGCAAATCTTCTTCTGGAAGTAGGAGAATTTTTTTAGGGAAATGCAAAACTTTTATTTTATGTATTTTAGTTCGAAAGGTTTGTTAATAGAAGAAGAATATTATTTCTTTAAGTATATTAATCATTAATAATTTTTGCATCACCAATAATAAAAAGTTTAATTCGATCATAAGTATAGACGAATCACATTACTACAATATTTACCTATTGTTTATTGTAGTGGGTAACCGGAGGGGAGCATTTTATAAAAGTAGTATGACTCAGTTCTATTACATAAAAAAATTAAATAAAAGCTGGATGTTAACTGCTTACGCTAAATATATTCTCTAATAAAATTAATATCATGAATATTCCACTAACTTCTTCATTTAAACTTTTTATTGAAAAAGGTGAATCAATTATATGAATTTCGAGACCGGTAGGGCCACACAATAAGTACATACTACGTGCCCCGACTCTCGTCTCATACGTCCTCATTGATCGTCTTGCAGGGAGCCAATCGCCTTAATATTTTGAAACTTGTCACTGACAGGCATCTCTGAATATAATGAGATTATTTCATTTCCAGGCCGCGAGAGTTTATCTACGAATATGTTCAGGTAAATAATGCAAATAGGGATGGCAGTATTTCTTTGATTGGAAAAACCTGCAACTGCAAAGTTCGATATCGACAAAGTTGAGGTTGGTTGTATTTAATGGCACGAATAGGTACGGCATTTTATATCACAGAAGCAGAGAGGCAGATATATTTTGCATTAGACCAGTCGGAAAAATTTTATTATAACACCTATCTTGGAGTTATAGCGTCAATCCATGTCTGCGTTGCACTCAGCAAAAGAGTGGAAACGCAACTTAATAAAATTTTCCAGCCGTATGTTTTTATAAACAAAAGGAAACTGCCAAAATACCCTAGTGAAACATACATTCATTTTACCGTATATAACATATAAGAACTGTAAGGTAAGTAAAATATAATATTTGCTGCCTGTACATAAATTTATATATATATATATATATATATACATATCTATATATATATATATATATATATATATATACATATATATAAATATAGTTCTTGAAATGTATTGGGGCATGTCATTTAAAATTTTCATTATACAGGACATTGTTATAAAAATAACAGTTTTTATGTTTTGTTAAATTGTTTTGTTAGATCTTTTGCACCAATCAATTTGGCAAGTGCTTAGAGAATAGTGGTAGAGGGTACTTTGTGTAAGAGACGAATTCTACTGGAGTATTTAATTTATTATTAGACAGTCAGAGTGAATACTTGCATGTCTTGAAATAGCCTGATTCACAACCGCGAATGTTTTGTTATCTATATTGAGGTAACGATATCAAAAGTTATGCATATATCTAAGTTAAATTCAAATAAACGTTGAGTAATAAACAATTTTGACAGTTTGACGTGAATTGAACTAAGCTTTTTATAAGATTCTAGTAATTAATTTAAATCTGGTTTTATTATATGCATGTTCGTTGGAAAATCCTTCACTTCATACTAGAACGCCGAATACGGTTAGCAATGTAAATTATTGACGTATGCTAGAATTCACTGTAAACATGAAGAAAAGAACTCTCACTATGAGTGATGCGCACATATATGGGCACTTATAAACATTTAGGAGTACATGATATTCCCATTAGACTATTTACAATATAAATTTTTCATAACGTTAATTATAGATACATTTTTCACAACATTAATACATGGCATACTATATTTTTTACAGACAATAAATAAACATTTTAAACTATATTTTAAACTATATTTAACAGATCCTTCTACATACCATTATTTCGTCGATTATTTTTCATCAATTTAAAGCCTGTTCAGCTGTGATATTTTTTCCGTTTTGAACTTTTTTCAGACATTCAAAAATAGCAGTTCAGCTGGAAGAGGTGGTCATGTAACCTTAACCATAGTGACCAATTCATGACTTATTTCTTTGTCAAAGGATCTCTGTATCGAAAAAAGTGATCATGATATACTCCCATATTTTTGTAAGATCTATTCAACGTTACTCTGCATAATGTGGTATGCCAAAAAAATCAACCCCATATTGCATGTAGAGGACGTACAATAAAAATCTCTTTTAAAAGATATATAAACGTGTTTCACCGGAAGAAATTTGAACTTTATATTACAATAGTCAGACTTTATTTTAAGATACTTTGTAGAGTCATGATAATTTCAATTGATATAGTTTAAATTACGTTAATTTATATATATATATATATATATATATATATATATATATATATATATATATATATATATATACATATATAAGTTTTCATTATGTAGCTAAATGAAAATATTTAATGGAATTAAAACAATAAAAGTGACAGAATAAAATTACATGCTACATTAAGGAATTACTTTTTTATTATTTTAAATAAACAAGTATGACGAGGAAATTTATCACCAGGGAAATATACATGTATATTTGGAAATCATCCGTTGTAAAGCGCAGCATTTTGATAAAATTTTGAATTCGTATCATAAATTATGTAATAAAAAGATGATTTTTAATGCAGTAATGTGTATGTTTACGCTTTGAAATGAATCTTTTATTCCAATTAAGATTTCTCTACTACAGTAATATAATTGCGGATACGTAGTTGGGTAAATCATCCTTATAGATATGGTATGCATAATATCCAACAAAAACATCGTGAATTAATAACATTCCTGTCCGTCATTTCAGTCAAAAAGCATCTAAAATATATTGAAATTGTATCTCAAATCTCCTTATTGAACTTTCCTCTCCTTCGCCCTCTCTTTCTCCTTTAAACGTGTCCGATTTATCTAAAAAATGGATCTTTTTTAATTTTTATCCACTTTTTTAACATTATATAATATTTTTAATATCTGTCACAACACGTTTATAATAAGAACATCAACCTAATGTATTTTTGATTCATGTTTCCCCATTTTTCACTACTGCTTATTTTTAAGTTTTCTCGTACTTAATGCTTTCCATCCTATCTTGATTTTTACGTCATTTCTACTGATGTATTTTCTTTTAGAATTTATATATTTTTTTAATTTTTCAGAATTTTACAACAGACCTCTCAAATCCTTTCACTTTCCAATCGGAATAGTAAATTTGTATTATTTCAAATATGTTTTAACGTATGCAAAACTATTTGCTTTTCTTGCAAGATAATGTCATCATATGCAAAGATTCAGTGAAGTACTCTCGAGTTAGGCGGATGAACTAGGCTATGAAAGAGCCATTTGATTAGTGCAAATATGTCTACGAATACTTCATTCCCTGAAAGGTAACATTGTCAAAAGTTGTCATCATTTTCGTTTCAAGGCCTGTTTTATTACCAAGCTTATCTTGATAATCTCAGTACTTACCCACCTAGACTTTTTTTTATCAGTACTTAAAATATTCTGCATTTAAATAACAAATACTGAAATCATGTAACATTCACTCACATTTGTAGACTTTTATATTAAAATTATTTTCTTATTAAAATCCAAGTAAGTATATCCATTCAAACTGTGACACTTTTACTTTGGTTCATAAGCTTTCATATTTACGATTGTCTTACACTGTTTCTTTCATAACTTTTATGCTTTTTAAATCTAAAATTAACTTAACATAATTCCGCTTTTATCTGACTTATAGCTGCAATTAAAGAACAAATAGTTACTTAATTTCATACGCCCATGTTCATAGGTGGATAACAGTATAACTTTTACAAGGTTTTTAACTTTGGGCATGTTGGCTTAAAAGCAGTTAAGGATGTTTTTCTTTTAGTGATGGCAAGAAACCAAAGTTCTAGCGTTAATTTTTTTTAATGATATTTAATTTATACCACTTTATGAATATAACTAGTTTTCAGGCCACAGTAATCACTTGAATTTGTATTATAATATATCTAATATATCTTTCGTCTGATGGGAGTGAAACGAAACACAGGAGTGGATATTATTTTACAACTAATTTGTAAATTTAAAAATATAAAGCTATTTAAGATTATAAGTATTATAACAAATTATGTGATAGTATAAGTATGCGTGCAAAGAAGCAGTCACACCGGAAAAACATTTGAAAGATGGGTCAATTTCGTGTACTTTATTTACCATATAGTCCTATAAAATGAGTTTTTTGGATAATATCTCCGATATACAGACTGATTTTTCTTCATTGTATTATTATTTGTACAGGTCATAGATAACTTTCATGAAGAGTGATTTTCTTATAAAGGAGAAGCTCTTTTGGAAAAAAAAATACTGTGACTAATAATTTCTAAGTTAGATTTTGAAGAAAAATTAGGAGCATTTTAAATAGAATATTTCAAAATGTAATATAAAAAAACCCGTTTAAAAATATACTTTTTGAAAAATTTATTATATTTTTCAATAAAAACTCGAATCCGAGAGAGATCAATCATCGATTATTGTTACATTTAATAGATAATATTTCAGGGAATTTTTAAGTGCTTGTGGTTGACTATGTAAAAATAATTAATTCATGAACAGAAGCAAGCCATAATTATTTCGGTACCAGCATGTGCAAAATTGGCAAGAATATTAAATTCAAATATTATTTCTATTTATCAAAAATAAGTAGTAAAATAGAAAAAAAATCAGGCTATAGATCCAGAATCTCCAAACTAGCATATAAATAAAGTAGAACGTTAGAAAAATTAAATTCATGTATGAAACATTCGTTAGTTTTTCATTACTGCATCACAATTTTACTTAATTTTTTGTGGATATAAAATGAAAATGACACTAAACATAATAAAATTTTGAAATTGTAATGATAGCATTAATTTAATGGAATTACAGTTATTTCCTGACCGAATATTAAATAATCAAAATTTAAAAGTAATATTAAATAATCAAAATATTAACAAAGTAAAGATTTAATAAACAAAATTTGCAGGCTGGCAAAATATAACGATGTATTAAGCTATTGAAATAATATATAAATTTCACAATTATTTTAAAACCTACCGTCAAATAAAAATTAAA
Source organism: Druceiella hillmani (assembly GCA_039881145.1). Classification (NCBI taxonomy): domain Eukaryota; kingdom Metazoa; phylum Arthropoda; class Insecta; order Lepidoptera; family Hepialidae; genus Druceiella; species Druceiella hillmani. The sequence continues at coordinate 28,099,913 of JAYKKI010000001.1, forward strand.
AAGAAAATTCCCTTTCCTGGCCGTAGCTCTAGAAAAGTTTCAGGCGGTATTTGTAATAAATTAGATACGTTTCAAGAGAACACAGAAAAAATAACATCTCTCTGGTAGTTAATATGTATTCATTTAAGATCATATATATTTATATCATCTACATGTAGCCTTCAAAGGAGATAAGTTACGAGTTTCGTAGAGAAACACGTGGGCACATCGTAATCGAATGAGCTGCCATCACGTCGGCGAGTCGTCACGCTTCACGCCGATTAGATTATATTCAGCTTCCAGAGAGGACCACTTTGAACCACGTCGTTATATCCCTCGCTTTCATTAAAATTTAGGCCGTCATGAAAATATTACTATTACAGGTAATTTTGACATAAATACATTTTTGACTATTTACACCGTCCACTACGATAATATTCTTTTTCAACTCAAACAACATTTTGTCATATTGAATGAAATATAAATTATTATGCATTCCAATGAATTCAACATACTATTTTTATACTGAGATTTAATTAGTCGCGTGGGTTTTATGTACAGTTTTATTATTAAGTCTGTACTCCTCTATTAGTTTAACATTAAATCTCGTTTATTTTTCAATCGTTTATTTAAGAAAAAAATTTCTCAGGTAAAATGTTTTCACTTCGTAATTATCTTCTTTAATTTTTAAGTTTGCCCTCAATGAATTAAAATCCACGCTTTGTATTATGATATTGAACTAGAATATCATAAAAAAGCATGGATTTGAGAAACGGCTTATTGTGCTAGAAACAACTATATATGTAAATATGCAACTTTAACCTTGCAGGCTTCCTGAAATAGATATTTAGTTTTACACCATTCTTAATATGATTTCTACATGAATAATTATGCTTGAATTTTGTTAATTAAACGGTTAAACATGAAGTGTTATGTTTCAAACTGAATATGGAAAAAACGACCTTCGTCTGCTATCCACCTGTTAGAAGCAGTAGGGATTAGCTATATTTAAATTATTACGGGTATAAAACAAATTAATAACTTAGCTGATTACACTTGCAGAAAAGAAAATAAAGCAAAGATTCTTGGGTGGTGTGGAAAACTATTTACGGTAAGAGTGTACAAAAAGGTAAATACATAAAAATGAGTCCTTATTTTCCTGCATAGTAATAAGCTAATATCATATTTTTAAAAAAGAGGTTGTTTTAAATGGAATTTGACTCATTGAACATTTTAGATAAGTATTTAGTATAGAGTCATGTATAATAAAATGAAAGAAATGTTATTAAAGGTCAATAGCCTTTAGTAGTTGTCGACTAAAAATTGACAACCTTATGACTTGTAGTTCGATCTCTAAAAAATTTACAGAAACTCGATATAAGTAACCAAAATCAAATGTTTAAATAACTTTGTACTTTTAAATGTATATACATACGATTGTTCGTCAATCTTTTAAAAGAAATAGTGTTTACCCTTTGAATGTTTATATTTGCCCAAAATTTGTACGGAACCCTTTTAATGTAGACTGTAATCGTACTTGACAGATTTTTGTTTATTACCAAAAATCAAAGCAGGAAGAATTCGGGTTCAACACAAATTTAAATTCTTTTCAGTTTGAAAATTATGTTACATCATTTTTGTGTAGACATTCTCATTCGTATATCTCCTTTTCATAGTCATTCTCATTGTTATTTGACTGTATTTGCAGTATAAATGTAAGTACGATATTATCAACCTGAACGTTGCTCCTCACCCGATCTTCATGATGATAAATTAATTATAATCACATTAAATGTTGAGTTGGGTACTTTATTTCTCCTATATTTATTTGTACGATATTCTAAAGTAGATTAGTTGTCTCCAATTCTTTTATTTGCACTCATAATTATGTACATCAAGATAATTCACTCTGTTCATAATTATCTTGTGTACACATAGAATGTTTTCTTTTCATGGCTATATTGGAATAATTTTGTCAGCTATTGTCTGTATTGTGAATATAATACAGATAGGTTAATCCATAACATTTAAACATTTTATCAAAGTGATGTTCCCAACTTACACAGAATCGAAAACATAATTTTTTTCATCTACTTTTTCCGCTCTTCCTATTTTTCCTGTATATTTTTGTAGTTTTCTTTGAATCATCACATCTCCACTGGGAAATAAAATCTGTTTTATTTACTGGTGTTTTGTGACTTAGTTCCAATAATTCTCAAATCTTCTAAATAAATATTTTTTATTTGAAGAGGAAATTGTCCTAGGAGTCTAAAAATTTTACCTAAAAGTCATAAATCTTAAATAATTAAAAATATTTTGCATTTTACCTGTTCACAAACGAGCAGTATAACCAATTTGGGTTCCGGCTCTCTTACTTGAATCAATATGAAAAAAATTCTTTTTTTTTAAATTTTTTGTAACAAATATTTCATCTTTAATTGTTCTATTTATTAGAGCTTATTTTCTACTTTATCTAGATCATTGTGTTAATATCCTCTAAGAGGGAAATTAATAAAGAAGCTAAATAATCTTTAATGAGAACTTCAACCATACGGTTTATAAATTTGAATAAACTAAATCGGAGTAACGTGACATGTTACTTATGGTAATAGGTGGAATAAATGTGTTTGTTCTTCTTGTGTTTTTCAATGCAAAATTTTGTTAGAGCTAGACCATTTATCAGTATTTGCAAGGAACAAGCTCATTATGAACTAAACAAACATTGGTAGAATTGTGTCGGACTTTTCTCAAATAACAACTCAAATAATCTGATGTTTACTAATAAGTAATTGAGTGTTTGACAATTTTTTTTTTATTTCATTAAACATAATTTCAAGATACAAGCTGATGAAGAGTGAAACATTTTTAAATAATCTTAAAAATTGACCGAGTTATAGAAGTTTAAATTCAACCTTCAGACAAGGACGGCCAAACTGCGTTGTGAGGTCATTTTTAATATTCCACATTATATTCTACAAGAGGAAAAGAGACAGAGATATACCCAACTCTATCCGTATCTTTAAATTTAGAAGCTTATAACGCTTATTTTTCAATAGATTTTTGAATTTTTTTCAAGACTGGTTTTTAATTAACTTATATTTCACCATATTGAATGCATTTCAACATAGTGTTTCCAATTTAATTTCTTTCACTAGTTTTTCTTCCTTAGGACCTGACTACTTTTCTATCGCTTTGCTAACACAAATATTATTTACCGAACACAACAAGCTTTACTTGTAAAATTTGTTACGCATCGTACCTAGTTTATAAAACTGTGTATTATTTTATTGATCATGGAGCTTAAAGTCAATAATGAAACTTAGTAAGCAGTGAGAATTGATTAATTTGTTAAAACATGTGTTATTACATATAATACCGCATAAAATACATTTTTAAGGATTAATATTCATTAGTTTAACAAAAATAGCTATGGAATTCGCAATCGATTTACGGTAATTTTGCCTATGTGAAATATTGTGTTGTCATAAGATCTTATTCTTAGATGGTAAATATAGAAGTATGAAATTTTAAATAGCAAAGTTCTTTGTACTTTTTCCACACTTCTTTGTAATCAAATGACTATGATTTTTTTTCCAAATTAGATATATGTATAGTTCTTAAGGAATAGGCAGGCACTGCTAGAGGAATAAAATGAAAAAGTCAATCCCACAAAAATGGTAAATTACGTCAACCTTGGTACAGACATAGTTCATATTTAGCTTTAGCATTTCGAGATAACAATGCACGAGGAAACAGGTATATTAAATCTATATCTCAAGGGTCACTGCCTTAATGGAAAATTCACGCAAATATAATACTAGGAAAAAGCGTGTATTAAACAACATAATTTTCTCTTGAAGACAAAAGAGTGAACATTTTTAAATGATATTCTTGGTAAGAACCTTTTATTTTATGATATTAGGTACAAGTTTTCATGTACAAAGTAGTTTCCCTGTGTTGTCAAAAATTAAAAAGCTTCAAAAACTATAAATTTCAATATTTTTCAGTAAAACTCCCATTTATCTCTGAAAATTTTTGAAAACGACTCACCAATTTTTATATGCATATCAAATACCTCTCGAGTTTTTAAGCCGAACTTTCACTGTAAATATTAGTTGGTATCCGCTTTAAAAAGTTTTTTCGCTAAGGTTAATTTTTCTTGGGAGAAAAGATGGTGCTCGGGACAATTTCATCGGAATTTTTGTGATCATCACTCAAGAGACGAGTCAGTCATCTTGCAAGTCAGTGCTTCTCCCCTTCCTTAAGTACATGCACACTCAAAAATACACTGATGAGTGGTGCATTTCACTTGCAACCGATCTAAAGTATTTCTAGCACTGGCAGCATTTTGCAAATTTATATATGTTCCGAAATTATTTTGTACCGCAAATGTTCCAAGTAAGTGAGTTGGTTAATTTTTTGTATAAAAGTTATATTTCACATATTTCGTACCTCTGATATCCTATGTTACCTTGAAAGTTATGAAATTACGATGAATTCAATATCGAAAATATATCATTAGTTGAAATGGGAAGAGACTCTTGCGGGTGTTTAACAACCCTGATGGTATAAATTCATATGTATATATGTACATACATATATGTGTACACACGCGCACACGCGCTCCCGTGCACACGCACACATGCGCACACGCGAACCGCGCACGCCCGTGAAAGTTAGAAAAAAGTGGTAAATTTTCACGCTTCTTAAACTAAAGTAGAGCTCTTAACATAATATGAAATTACGTTATCGACACCTATTTTTATTAAGCCAAACATATATAGACATATCTACAGAGTTTATAAAATAATATGCAACGATAATTCGCCTTATGTTTTCTGTAGCCGATTGGTGTATAATTAGTTTCATGAATAAGTAAACAAATTCGGTTTGGCGTGAGGGACAGAAAATCTTATGTTTTTATATAAATTATCAGACCAGGCATATACGTACAACCGCACGTGGTATGTCTACTAAACGTAAATGTTGTAATACCGAACGCGTGGAAAGAAGGAAATATGAAAGATATATAATGAAAACCATATTGGTAATGTCCGATAGGCAGATGTTTTAGTATCGATAGTGAAGTTGAGTTTGTGAGAAACATATTTCTTAATCGATTACATTGGTATAGTATTCAAATGTTGGCTATGTGGATTAATGTCTACTATCTATTTATAGTTCACTAGGCTAAATATAAATTTTTACATGAAAGTTTCTTAGATTAACGGGTGTGTCAATTAGATATACAGACAGACGTTTTCCTTTTGACATATAGAGCCCTGAATAAAGAAGAATAACAACTAAGCTTAACTTTTTACTAAGGACTAGTTCTTTTTGCATCAGGTATTTATGATTACTAGTGTAAAAGAAAACTTCAGAATACAGCTTTCTGTTTAAATGAAGAGGTAAGAGGAAAATGTAGTCTTATTGGGTTTATAAGAGCCTTCAGTACATAATATGTAGAGTCTCATATATTTTATCCTTAAGCGTTCAAGAAATATTTTGCTTTGTAAACTAAAAGTTAGAGAACGACATTAATTGAGGTTCAAACTGAAACCAAAAATAAACAAATATAGAAAGTCGGTGATTAAATGCAACTATTTTTAATATTATGATGCAATTAAATATCTAGAATGAAAAAAATTTCTGCATCCTAATACTCGGATGTCGTTTATACTTTACGTAGATCGTAATTAGAGAATTTAAGGGAGATGATATCTGAAATTAAACCACTTGAATAAGATATGCAAAAGAGATGGATAATGTTATTACATGTATTATTTAGGTATCTTATTAAATTAGCATTGTAAGTTTTTCAAAAAGCCATTAGACGTAAAATAGTATAATTAATATATAAAATCTGGCTACCGTTTTTGCTTTTTGTTGCAACAACAATTTAGCTTCCTATTTTAGATATGACCAAGTAACGATTAGTTCATCAACAAACTGTCCATGGTTCTGTTTTTATTTCGTGTCGTTTTAGTTGAACACAGAACTATACAGCACAATTTAGGAACATCAAAACATTTATTAATAACTTTTGGAAAATAGCCGTGTATACTCTGAATTTCTTTTACGTTTCTTTTTCATAATTAATTCTTGCAAACATAAATCGGATGAAAGTTCTAATGGTTTAGTTTTTAAACTCAAAAATGTTTCGTTTTCCAGTTGTGCAACGAAAAAGCGGTCAAAAAGAGGAAAGTAACCAATTCGTATAAATACATCTCTATATTATATTTAACATGAATACGTTTTCCATTATAAAAATACAAATGTAATGAAAATACGTTCATATATAAACTTTAATTAACCGATCGATTTCGTTGTCATTGAGAGCGTGTATCAGAGAGCGAGTATCGGATAACCTATGAAAATAATTATATCCAACCTATCATTAGTCTTTTACTGTACATCGCGTAACATTAAATAAATTAACAACAATAACCAAGTATGTAAGCTTACGTCTACCATGTAAAAATAAAGGCGTAATATTAAATAGTTTTTGAGAAATGCAGCATTTTCACTCCTGTAAGAATATTGAATATATTTGGCGTTAATTTTGTAGAAATTCATTATTCACAATTAAATAAAACTACGTGAAGTAGTATTATTTCTACTTTCTTTAAATTCTTTATCACAACCTAGGTTTTGTTGTGTTACAATATCTTCAGGTTAGCTATTAGGAAAGATTAACTCTTAGAAACATGCAACAGCATTTATATGTTTTAAACACAAGAGCGGAAGCCGGGTTTCTGTGGGTTTTCCCAATGCTTATATTAGTGAGTTTATTGTAGGGGAGCGGTATAGGTTTTATTACATTTCCGAGAGTTATACGATATACCAGTATTTTAGTGAGGGTAATAAAGTCAATTGTTGTTATTTTATGAGGTTGTACAATGCAATGTTATTACTAATATTAATGTTATTACATACACTGGAACATTTGCCTTGTAGAACCTCATATAATAACAATAATTTAATTTATTACCCTCACTAAAATACTGGTATAATGTATAACTCTCGGAAACGTGATAAAAGCTACAGCGCTCCCCTACAATAAATTCACTAACAAGCAGTGGGAAAACCCACACAAACCCGGCTTCCGCTGTTGTGTTAGAAACATATAAATGCTGTTGGATGTTCCTAAGAGTTAATCTTTCCTAATAGCTAACCTGAAGATATTGTAACACAACGAAACCGGTTACAACATAAATTTGATTCATTATTTTTTTATAAATCATAGAGTCTGTTTAGCTGTGATAATTGTTCAATGTTGAATACTTCTTACAGACATTCGTAAACAACCGTTTAGATGGATGGGATTGTCATGTAACTTTAAGAATAATGAGCTATTAAAAAATTAATATTTTTTGAACGAATTCCTGCATCGAAAAAGTGTTAATGTTATGCCCCTATGTTTTTTTATGACATATTCAACGTTACTCTGTACAATCAGGTACGCCAAAAAATCGCCCTATTTTACATGTAGAGGACGTACCATAAAAATCTCTTTTAAAAGATTGTAGATATTATAAACCTGTTTAACCAAAACAAATTTGAACTTCACATTATATATTAGTCCGCGAATAAAACATGACACCCCTAAACGATAAAGGTTAGTACGTTGACAGTAGAACCGTGCAAATGGAATTCAAATGCCGTTTATTCGTTGCATCGGCAAGAGTTAGAAAAAAAGGCCTTTTTAATTTTAAGATACTTTGAAGAGTTATGGTAATTTCAATTATTATTGCTTAGATTGCGTTAATTTTTAGTTAATACACACACACACACATATATATATATATATATATGTATAAATATAAATACATATATATATATATATATATATATATATATATATATATATATACATATATATATGTGATGTTGAAACTAAAAAGTATTTATGAAGAGAGAAAATTTGTGTTGAAACCAGAAAGTATTTAGAAATCACCGGTTTTAGCGAACAGTTCTCTGATAAAATTTTGAATTCGTATCGTAAATTATGTAATAAAGAAGATGTTTTTAATGCAGTAATGTTTATGTTTATGCTTTGAAATTAATCTTTTATTGCAATTAAAATTTCTCTCCTGCAGTAAAATAATTGCGAATACGAAGTTGGGTCAATCATCTTTATAGATCTGGGATGTGTAATATGTAACAAATGCCGTCGTGAATTAAAAACATTCCTGTTCGTCATTTCATCATTTCAGTCAAAAGCATCTTAACAATATATATCCCAAATCTTCTTCTTTGAACTTTACTCTCCTCTCCTCTCCTTTCTCGCCCTCTCTTCCTTCTTTTAATCGTGTCCCGACTTGTTTCTAAAATGGATATTTTAAATTTTTTATTCACTTGTTTAACATTACCTACTACATTTAATATCTGTCACAATACGCCTTAATGTCACATCAACCTGACGCATTTTTTAATTCATATTTGCTAATTCCTACAACTGCTTGTTTTTAATACTTTTCACCCTTTTTCGATTTTCTACGTCATTTCTACTGATGTATTTTCTTTTTATTTTATATCTTTTTTCCAATTTTTCAGAATTTCACGACAGAAGATTCGAACAGAAACCTATTTTTGCAGCATCATTTTCTATCATTTATTTGTCCGCTAGTGGCTTCCACCTTCTAAACGGAATAGTAAATTTGTATTATTTGAAATAAGTTTTAATATATGCAAATTTATTTGCTTTTTGTGCAAAGGAATGTCGTCATATGCAAATATTCGGCAAAGAATTCTTGACTAAGGCGGAGGAGCTAGGCTCTGGAAAATCTGTCCGATTAGAGCGCAAATATGTCTATGAATACTTCATTCCCAGAAAGGTAACGTTGTCAAAAGTTTTCGTCACTTTCGTTTCAAGGGCTGTTTTATTGCCAAGTTTATCTTGATAATCTCAGTATTTAGAACCATAGACTTTTTTACGAGTACTTACAATTATCTTTGATATTAGATTGTTATATTAAAATTATTTTCATATTAAAATACATACAAGTGTATACATTCAGACTGTCACTTCTTTACTTTGGTTCATTAGCTTTCATATTTACGGTCATGTCTTATTTATACTGTTTCTTTCATAAATTTTATGCTTTTTAAATCAAAAAATAACTTTATATAATTCACCTTTATCTGACTTACAGGTGCAATTAAAGAACAAATCGTTACCTAAATTCATACGCCTTTTTTAAATAAATGATGGAAAGAAACAAAAGTCCTAATGTTCAAAATTGTTTAATGATGTTTAGCTTATATCACTTTATTGAAAGACGAATTTTCAGAATTGTTTTTCAATCTAAACAACCGCCATTTTAAACTATTAGATTTACTTAATTTAGACTTTAGTAGAAATTGTTTTAGTGGTATGTTTCATCACGATTGGATAAGAAATGAAAATTCTTTATGTATTAATGTATTATCATTAAGAGAAAGATAACAAATACTTCCGGACTCAAATATATAATCCAAGAATATGAAATCAAATTAAATCATACACCGGTGGATTACGAATATAATTAGTTTTCGGGCGACAGTAATCGCTTGAATTTGTATTATAATATATATATGTTTCTAAAACTTGTCAAAATAATGATATTTTTTAAGTTTTCGGCATCATATTAATGAGAAATAAAAAAATAATGTACTACATTTTCCTTTGATATGAGTGCAAATAAACACAAAAATGTATATTATTTCTCGACTAATTTGTAAATTTTATGCATTCTATTATATTTCCGTGAAATAAATTCATTTCAGATTATAAGTTTTTAATAAGTTATATGTTAGTATAAGTATGCGTGCAAACAAACCGACAGTCACACAGAAAAAAACATTTGAAAAATGGGTCATTTTGTGTACTTTATTTTCTCTATAATCCTATGAAACGAATTTTTTTGGATAATATCTCTGATATGCAGACTGATTTTCTATATTATATATTATATATACAGGACATAGATCAATGTCCTGAAGAGTGATTTTCTTTAAGAATGATACTTTTCAAAAAAAGAATGCCGCAATTAACAATTTCGAAATTAGACTTTAAAGAAAAATGAGGAGCATTGTAAATAGAATATATTAAAATGCAATGTGAAAATAACAAAAACAATTCAAAAATTTCAAGAGTAAAAATATGCTTTCTGGAGAATCTATAATATTATTCAATACAAACTTGAATCCGAGACAAATCAGTCATCGATAATTCTTACATAAAATAGGTAATATTTCAATGAATTTTTAGGCGCTTGTGGTTGACGATGTAAAAATAATTAATGAATAAAACAGAAGTAAACCATAATTATTTACGTACTAGCATGTGCAAAATAGGCAAGAATATTAAATTCAAATATTATTTCTTGATTTAGCAAATATGAGTAGTTGGTTAAATAAATGAAAGCAAACTTCAAAACATCTAGGTTCAGAATCTCCAAAGTAGCACATAAAGAAAGTAGCATATTAAGAAAATGGAATCCAAGTATAAAACTTTCGTTAGCTTTTCATGCATCACAATTTTAGTTAACTTATTGTGGGTATTAAATGCAATTGACACTAGGACTATTTACAGGAATAACAGTTATTTCCTGAACGAATATTAAATAATAAAAATTTAAAAGTAACATAAAGTAATAAAAATATTAACGAAGTAAAGATTTAATAAATAAATTTGCAGGCTGGCAAAATATAATAATGTATTAAACTATTGAAGTAACATATAAATTTCACAGTTATTTTAAAACCTACTGTCAAATAAAAATTAAAAAAAAATTACATTCTGGCCATAGTACCAGAAAAGTTTCACGCGATATTTGTAATCAATTAGATACGTTTCAACAGAACACAGAAAAAATAATAACTCCCTGGTAGCTAATACGTATATATTTAGGATCATGTACATTTACATCATCTACATGTAGACTTCAAAGGAGATAAGTTACGAGGTTCGCAGAGGAAAACATGGGCACGTCGTAATCGAATGAGCTCCCATCACGTTGGCGAGTCGTCACGCTTCACGCCGATTAGATTATATTCAGCTTCCAGAGAGGACCACTCAACTACGTCGTTATAACCCTTGCTTTCATTAAAATTTAAGCCGTTATGAAAATATTACTATTAGAGGTTAGGTTAGGTTAGGTTTTATGGTTTTATGGTTTTAGGTGTTATTTTTTTATAAATATATTTTTGACTACTTACACCGTCCACTACGATAATATTCTTTTTAATTCAAACAACACTTTGTCTTACTAAATGAAATATAAATTATCATAGACTGTAATGAATTCAACATACTTTTGGTATGCTGAGATTTAATTAGTCGCGTTAGGTATAGTCGTCTTATTAAGTCTGTACTCCTCTCATATCACTAAATCTCGTTTATTTTTCAATCGTAACATTTTTTTTACTTCGTCATTATCTTCTTTAGTTTTTAAATTCGCCCTTATTAAATTCAAATTCAAGCTTTGTTTTATGACATTAAACTGGAATATCATAACACAATAATGACATTAAACTGGAATATCATATTATACTCTATTGTGCTAGAAACTACTGTATATATCTAAATATGCAAATTTAATCTTTTAGGTTTTCTGCAATTGATTTTTTTTTTGTACCATTCTTAATATAATTTCTACATGATCGATGTTTGAATTTCGTTAATTAAATGCTTAAATATGAAATGTTAATTTTTCAAACTGAATGTGGAAAAAATTACCTTCGTCGGCTATCCACTTGGTAGAAGCAGGAGCGAGTAACTACATTTAAATTACTATGGGTACAAAAGGAATTAATTAATAGCTTGGCTGATTAAATTTTCAGGAAAGAAAATAAAGCATAGATCTTTAACTGACGTGGAAACTATTTGTGTTAAGAGTGTGCAAAAAGATAAATACATAAAAATGAGTCCTTATTTTCCTGCATAACAATAAACTAATATCGTATTTCAAAAAAGAGGTTGGTTCAAATGGAATTTGAATAATTGAATATTTTAGATTATTTTTTTGTCATTTCTCGTTAGCTCAATATAATTGTGCTAATATTGTATGGGACTGAATGGGACCCCCATTACTAAACCAGAAACCATTATAGTTTCTCCATGTCCGTTTATTTGTCTATCTACCTGTATGCCATTTTACTCCTAGACTATAATGCTCAAATTTGTGTTATGAAGTTGATATTAATATTTGTCAAATTACACACATTTATAACATCTACTAAGTGATGAAACAAAATCTTTGAAAAATGTTTTTTAGCGTTTTTTACCTCCCCTACACACAAATGAGAGGTAATTTTTATTTGCACACTCCGTTGTGTATGATATCATTGAATAGAACTTTAAAAATGTAGGGAGTATGTCGTAAAAATTTTTTCGACGGAGGGATTAATTTACGAAATAATAGGCTTTAAAGAGGCCAGTTCTTTTATAGTTACATGTCTCCACCATACATCAGTTTAACCACAATTTTTTAATATTCCAACAGTATTTAGAATAGTGTTATGCATACTAAAATTAAAGAAAAGTTATTAAAAGTCAATAGGCTTTAGTAGTTGACGACTAAAAATTGTCCAACTTATGACTTGTAGTTTGGTCTCTAAAAATTTTACAGATATGGGGTTTCGTATCCCTATGGACTTTTCAAGAAACTTAAATCAAATGTTTAAATAACGTTGTACTTTAAAATGTATGTTCATACAATTGTTCGTTAATATTTTAATGGAAATAGTGTTTACCCTTAAATGTTTATAGTTGTCAAAGTTGGGAACCCTTTTAATGTACAGTGTACTCATACTCGAGAGGTTTTTGTTTATTACCAAAAATCAAAGCAGGAAAAATTTGGGTTCAACACAAATTTAAATATTTTTAGTTTAAAAATTACGTTACATCATCTTTGTATAGACATTCTCATTTGTTGTTTAAGTGTATTCGTAGTATAAATGTAAGTACGATATTATCAACCTGAAGGTTGCTCCTCACACGATGTTCATGATGTTAAATTAATTATAATCACATTTATTTGTGAGTTGGGTGCTTTATTTCTTTTACATTTATTTGTACGATATTTGAAAGTAGATTAGTTGACCCCACTTCTTTAATTTGCACTCATATTTTTGTACATTCACATAATTCACTATGCTCATACTTATCTTATGTATTTAAACGCCCTTCGACATACACTGCAACGCAGTGGATGTTGGAAATAAAATTGTATTTTATTTGAACACTCGACATTCAATGAAAAGGACTGAACAACCTGATATTATAGGTACTAATAAATTATAAGTTATTCCTAAATTTTTTCTATGACCTTCATATTATAAGCCAAAAAATTGTTTTAATCTTATAAAAAGTCTGGACGTTCCGCTTTATTATGTATGGAATTTAATTAACTTAGTATTTCATATAAAGTTATGCTACTAATCCATCTTAACTAAAAGGAACTAATCGTGCACATAGATCGTTTTTTATTCATGGAAATATTAGTTTAATTTTTGTATGAATACAATATGGATAGTTTTATCCATAATAGCTAATCATTTTGTGAATACATTGTTCGCAACTTACAAAGAATCGAAAACATCGCTTTCCTTTACTACTTTTTCCGCTCTTCCTAATTTTTCTGTATATCTTTGTAGTCAGTCATTACATCTTCACTGAGAAATAAAATTTATTTTAGTTGCTGGTGTGTTATAATTCGGTTCTAAAATAAATTCTTTTTATTTGAAGAGAAAATGGTCCCAATAGTTCTAAATTAATTACCTAAAAGTCAGAAATAATAAATAATTGAAAAATTGTTAGAGCACGACCCCTTTATCAGTATTTGCAAGTAACAAGCTCATTACAAAATAAACAAACATTCATAATATCGTGTTGAATTTTTAATAAATAAAAACTCAAGCAATCTGATATTTACTCGTAAACATTTGAATGCATTTCAGATATTTTACACACAGCGTCTCCAACTTAATTTTTTAAACCAATCTTTTTTCCTAAGGACCTAACTACCTTTCTAACGCTTTGGTAACGAACGCATTATTTACCGAACACAACAAGCTTTGCTTGTGAACTTTGTTATGCATCGTATCTAGTTAATTAAAAAAAAGATTGTATTCATTAATGAAATTGCAGCTGTGCATTTTTTTATTAAACATTGATATTAATGTCAACAATAAAACTTAGAAAGTAGTGAGAATTGATAAATCTGTTAAAACATGTTTCATCACATAAACTACCGCATAAAATACATTTTTGAAGATTAATATTCATTACGGAATTTTAATTGAGTTACGGTAATTTTCCCTATGATAAATATTATGTTATTATAAGATCTTGATCTTAGATAATAAATAATGAAGGATTAAATTTTAAATCTTAAAGTTTTTCTGTTCATCAACTTCTTTGTTATCAAATAACTATGTTTTTTTTCTAAATTAGATGTATGTATCGTTCTTATGGAATAGGTAGGCATCGCTAAGAGAATACTAAAACTATGAAAAATGGGCTTGCATATTTGTTACTCAATTACACAAATACGGCAGATTACCTCAACCTTGGTATAGACATAGTACAATAATTGGCTTTGGCATTTCGAGATATCAATATATGATTTAACGGTTATATTAAATCTATATATCAAGTTCCTTACTGGAAAATTCACGTAGATATAGCCGCAAGAAAAAGCATGTCCTAAAACAACATCATTACTTATTGAAGAAATATAGTGAATATTTTTAAATGACTTCCTTGATAAGAACTTTCTATTTTATGGTATTAAGTACAAGTTTTTATTTTATGTGCAAAGGAGTTTCCCTGTGTCGTCGAAAATTAAAGAGCTTCAAGAATTAAAAAAAAGAATTTAAAGAATTCTAAAATTTTAATATTTTTCAGTAAAACTCCCTTTTATCACTAACATTTTTGAAAACAACGGGCCAATTTTTATATGCATACCAAATAGCTCCCGAGTTTTTAAGCCGAAATTTCTCCATAAATGTTAGTTGGTATCCGCTTTGAAAAGTTTTTCCGCTAAGGAAAATTTTATATCATCACTCCTACTTGCAAGTCCACCCTTCTTCCCTTCTTCAAGTACATGCACACTCATAAATACACAGAATTGTGCTGCGTTTCACTGGGAACCGTATTTTCTAGCGTAAATGTTCTAACTAAGTACTCGTACGGTAATTATTTTATATTTGGTAGTTATTTAGAGTTGGTTCATTTTTTTGTACAAGTTATATTTTACATTTTTCATGCTTTTCATATCCTATGCTATCTAGAATGTCACGAACTTACCCTTGCACCATCAGAACTGGGGTGTTAAAATCTGGTGTTTAGTTATAGTCTCTGTTTGGGGCTCACAATATTAATTTAAAAATAATAAATCCTCTAGTCTCACTGTTTCGATGGGCAGAGGAAGCGATTGCATGAGGATTGAGAAATTGAAACCGGAGTTCAGTAACTGAGTCTCTTTTTGAGACCCACAATATAATCTAGGACAGGAGATATTGAAGTATAACCGTTTAGGCAGGCAGTATACTTACACGGGGATTAATGAATCAAGGGTTGAAAGTATATTATATGTACCCGTATATATTTACCTACATATTTAATTTGTTACTTTCTTGTTATGTTGAGAAAAATTAAAGAGTCCAAACTCAATGAGTTTACCACTCATCACTGAAGAATTTCTGACACCATTTTCTGATTCCATCCTTGTACACTAATTTTGCTTAAGAGCCAATTTTTGTCGCTTTCGGTCATTTCTTATAAGATTATCATTAGACATATTTCATTCAAACTCAATAAAGGCACTTATGCTGTTCAGATTAGAGGAATCCTATATCTTTAGTTTCCATAGCCAAAACAATTCATTTTATATTAATGATGATATCACAAAATTAATAAACTAAACTATTAAGATTAACAAAAAAGAAACCGAAGTTATAAAAAACCCATCTTGCCTCTTTTATATTCTTACAACCGGTTATGAAATAAAAACAACGAAAGTCATTTTGTTCATGTTCAAACAGGAAACAATTATCTCAAGGAATATTTCAATGAACTTGTAGGTTGATGACTTAATCATTCTCATTAACTAAGACGTCAAGACGACGGTGTCTCCCACTATCGCAGATCATAGCTTCACATTCGCCCCTCGTCTTCTTCCTGCACCCTTTCTACATAAGTACGCCATTCTTAATGACCTCATTAATGGCGTGCTCTTTGAATATAACTTTCTGATTTCTCTTTATATCATCACAGCAGTCAATATGGCGATTGAATGGGCAAACATAAAATACTCCATTAAAAGGGGAAAATATCAGCCTTTCATTAGATGGCATGCTCATTATTTTCTGTTCTTCATGTTTACTTGTTTTTAGGACTGTTAAATAAAATTTGATGTGATTTAGATATTTGTATGATTTAATTGACTTTGTCTACTTTTTTGTTTCTGGAAAGAAAATATGTATGTAAATGCCTTACCCTACAAAAAAATTACCTAACCATATCACCATTAGTATACAATCGAAATGAAACGAATAAGCGGATTGTATTTAAAAGTATGGTTGTATTTATCACTAATAATGTTAGTAATGCAGTGTCTAAAGGTCGCTGGTATCATTTTAAAATAATAGTGAATTGTTAAAGCTTATTCACTAAGTGTGTGTTAATAACGTTCATGTTAGGTAGATACTTTTTAGAGTTGCGTAGTTAGTTATTTTACATGAACTTCTTATAAATTCGTCACGATCAGTGGAGCCACATATTATATTTAGTTTTATGCCTATGTTTATTCGACAAACTTATGGTAATCTTTCAAATGAAAATTGCAGTTAATATGTATTAATAAAAACAAATGTATATTAATTTATGAAAAAATTGCTCATTTTCCTATGACATAAAATGGGAATTTTTTTTCAATCCTTTTGTATTAAGTTGTTCATTCAGTTGAGTGGACATTTTTTTTAAAGAAAAAAGAAATTTTATTTACTATTATCATTTTTAGTTGCGAAATATTAAGCTTTAAAATGATGTACAATGTGTGTCCTCTGCTCTAATTTTGCAACTGTGAATTTAGAAACTGGAATAAAATAGATTGGTTAATATTTCGTTGGAATTTTCCGATGAAATATTAACAATTGAAGAATTATTAAGAGATGAAATATTATTTTTAAAGAAATAAAGCCAATTGCAAAACTTTGTCCCAATTCGTACAGGCGTTTATCTGATTTTCCTTCGTTAGTAATATTTTTATTGTATTTACTGGATTACTCTAAGCGTGCCAAAAATAAAAATTATACACAATATTAATAAAAGACTTTTAAATGCTACTAGCGTTTTCATGCACTACTGCCTAACTAAGAATATGTTTTTCTCCATAAAAACCAAACCACTGAACATTTTAAGAATATGTTTTTCTCCATGAAACCATAAGCAAACGAAACCACTAAAAATTTTAAAACTACTTAATAATGTTTTAATTAAATACAATAATCAATTAATTATGATTTATCAGAGGACATTGTGAAAATTTTACCAAAACCGATATTTACGATAGAGCAATTTACGAGTAAATTTCACTACATTTTTATTAAATGATAATATTATTGTTTGAGTAAACGAATGACTAAAAGTTTTCCATATAAAACTTTTTTAAAACAATAATAAATTGCATTAGCTTTCTGAAAATACAAAAACTTTTTAAAACAATTTATTTTTTGTTATTAAATAATCTTTTTAAAAAGGAAAAATAACGTATTATTTCGGCGCACAGCGAAATATATAAATTAGAAGTGTGGATATTATTGCTTTGCTTCTAGTATCTGCATTACATTTATAATATACTTAATAAATATTTTTTCCAACTATTCGGCTATTCGACCGTTATTATACTCGAGAGTATATTTTTTGACATATGATATATATTACCTTAAGAACATATAGTAGATTCTTTTAAATTATTGTTCGTTTTAAAGAAGTTTCCTAAATTTTGGATGTCTTTTTGTTAATAGTTATCTCAGTTTATGTTGCTTAATTATCTGACTCTCCTTTTACATATATAACTAAAAGCATTATATGTTTTTTTCGCATACACAGCATTTTTTTGAAAATCGAATTTTAATACACATTTAGTGAAAACAGAAAAAAAATCATTACCTGATTTCATTACATACAAGTAAAAATGATTTATTTCTGATAGCGAAGCATTTTTGTTCAAAAATATAAAAATGTGTTAGTTCATAATATTTTTGACCATATTTTCGATTAAGATATTAAATTCTATTATAGCAACTATTATAAAATTAGTGGAAAAATTGTAACAGAAATAACAATAGATATCACAGGACTGTTGTTTTGAAAAAAAAATATTTTTCATCATCAAGTAACGAAAGCCATCAATTTTCACGAAAGTTTTAAATGTAACAAATTTTTTTACGTTTTATATGATTATTTAATTAAATAATTATATTTGTCATAATGATAGTTTAATATTGAATAATAAAATATTTTCAGAATTTTCTGTAAATTTTTATATTATTTCAGTAAGTTGAAGTTTAAAAAAAACTTAAACAGATGGGAGTACGCGACAAATGAATGAAAAAAATATGCAATACAGAGAATTTATGATTATAAATCTCGGCTAATTTCCACATTAAGAAAAATAGATCGTATTTCAGTATTCTCATTAAAAATAATTTTACTATATCTGTAGGTTGGTACAGTAAGTAAACAATTTAGATAACTGTATTAACGTGAAGAACGTATGGAGAATAATTCGTTTTTGCAAGCCTTCATAATCTGATACGGATAAAAATACTTGAAATGATCCACAATTAAATGAAACTACATGATGTAGTATTATTTCTACTTTCTTTAAGTTCTTTACCACGACCTAGATTTCGTTGTATTACATCTTCAGGTGGGCTATTAGCAAAAATGTATTATACCTTATATAATATCTTTGCTAATAGCCCACCTGAAGATGTAATACAACGAAATCTAGGTCGTGGTGAAGAATTTAAAGAAAGTAGAAATAATACTATATCAGGTAGTTTCATTTAATTGTGAATAATGAATTTCTACAAAATTAACGCCAAATATATTTAATACTTAAAATGGTAATAATATTTATAAATGCCTTTTAAAACTAGCAAAATTGGAATCTTTTTAAAATTCGAGAAAATAAAAGTTAATCATTCCAAGAATACAGACGATAGAGGAAGAAAAGAACATACCCACATCTATTCTAAGTGCAAGTATTTTTAAATAACTATATAAATAAAAAATCGAAATCTTTGAAACGCAAAATAATATTACTAATATTTTGATTTTATTTAATATAAACCGGTTCAAATTACTTCTAAAAGAGAAATTGCAGTAATCCTAAAGATAAAATTAAATAAAATTGCAAGTTCTTTTGTCGAAAAAAAATGGAGGAAACGTGTTAACGGAACAGTAAACATAATTATAAATCACCCAGGTTAAACCGGAGTCCTTTCGTTTTGTTTAGCTATAGTATCTATGTTATACCCTAAGTATCTGCAAAAAATGGACGTCTTGTATGTTATAAAATTATATATATATACTACATTAAAACTTAATCAGGTGTCTCAGTCTATTAAAAAAAAAATTGCTTCTTGCCCGATATTAGGGACGTGGTTCAATTTATTCCTGTAAATATAAATTTGAAATGTCTGGGTTAAATATGTATAATGACGTCTATATGCCAAATTGGAAGCCAATAATTATAACTTCATCAAATATAATGGTAATAACTTAACAATTAATATGCCCATATTAAATTTTTCAAATCGACGGGAAAATTGTAAATATAATTTATTTTCATGAACCAAGGACAAGTTGCATGTATGTTCTGTCGGTAACAAAACCTAAACCATGACATAGTGCTGTCCGATGAGAAGCGAATGGGAAATAGAAATACAAAAAATTTTGAGATGAAGAAAAATGTTCGAGGAAAGGTCGAGATGACATCAAGTTTTTAGATTTAAATTAAAAATTATTAATATTTTGTTTCAATCCATTATGTAAATTTAATTATTTTTTGACCAATTTCCAATGCTCCAAATAGTATGTGCCTTCAGTTTATTGCGAACGTTTATAATATGGTGAAATAGAGCGCTTGAATAAATCCGAGAATACACGAGAAACAGCGGCATAAAACGGGCGATAAAATGGATCGTTAAGTTATATTTGCAAGTCCAAACATAATAACGCGTGATTACCAATTGACTATAAACTCATGATTATCAATTGAGTCCGCAACAAGTCAATGTAAATAAAATAATTACGACTTAAAGGACACTAACTATGAATATCTTCACAACTTAGCGTTTTACAGATTAAGTTGTAATTTACTGGTTTTATTTAATTTGATCCAGCACAATAAATTATACTTATAAAAGATTTTATTACCTGCATTAATACGTGGGCTACAAAAGTCAGCAAAGTGCAATCCTTTTTTAGTTAAAAATACTCAATTAATAACAATTCTTAATCGAAGACCAAGTCGATTTATGGAGATATTAAGTATACTTGATAATGATTTCCACCCAGTTGCGTAAATAATCGCGAATTTGATTTACAGCTTTTAAATTTGACCACACCTCTGCTGCAAGTACATAG
The DNA here is from genome assembly GCA_039881145.1 of Druceiella hillmani. Lineage (NCBI taxonomy): Eukaryota > Metazoa > Arthropoda > Insecta > Lepidoptera > Hepialidae > Druceiella > Druceiella hillmani. Next base: position 28,120,539 of record JAYKKI010000001.1, read on the forward strand.
AATTAACTGAATAACATATAAACATAGTTTTGTTATCACGCTCGGTTGGAAAAGTATAATTACCGGTGTGATTTGAATTTTTGTGCGATTTAAAATGATGAAGTTTACCAGTAATAAATTAAACCATTTACTAAATATGACATATTCACAATGAACATTTTTGGGACTTGGGGCAGAAGTCTTACCCTTCTCGGTTATTTGATTTTAACACTATATACTTCGAGACAATGTAAAGTAAAAGAGCTTAGCAACGGAAGAAAATATATCGACGTACTTAAACTTTGTAAATTTAAACTTTTTTTAATTTTTAATATTGAAGTAATCCAGACATTGCATTCCATAAATTGGTACACGCAAACACACACTTTACAATTGATAAGGTAAATAAATAACATTTTTGGCAGGCGTCTTATAGAAATATCGAGTTTAGAATCGGGTCAATCATATCCGAACGCAAAACACTTTTCACGATTGCGCTATCAGAATAAATAAACGGCGCTGGGTAGATAAACTGTCGAACTGCAACTCAAATGCCTCCGCGAGCGGTTATGTTCCGGCACCAAAATGACACAGTGCAATTGCACACAATCGCTGCGCTTATCGTTCATATCAGCCAGACGAAATGTACGTTTAGCGACAGATTGAATACGAAATGTGTGCCCATTTTAGTAATTGTATGTAACATTTAACGAGTGGTTAGGAATTAAACATTCGAATATCAAGCTTTTATCGACTTACCTTGCACTGACGATTCATGTTGTGTCATCGTCGGCTAAAAGTTATTAATTCACGATGAAAACAAAGCGGTTATATTGATATAGACATTTATACGTTTCTATTTAATTACAAAAAAATAAATAAAAAAGTAAATAAAGGTTCGCGATCTGGGAAATAATCTGCCCCATTATATATGCCAAAATATTAATAATCCTGTTTTCTTGATAGAAATGAACATAAAACAGTTATCTTTTAAAACGTTCTAATTATAACCTAAACGACGTAAAATAAAGTAGCTTCATTATTATTATCAAGCAGTGGAATTGTAGAAAGTTAACAGTGACAATTAAGTTCGTATGATAATATCCGCCTTGATTAGTCGCTGCCAACAGAGATCACGACCGCGCCATTTTCTAGCTATAATATTCTCCTAACGTTCATTAAATTAATTACAAAACTCTAGTAGCCATTTCATTCCATATGACCATGTTAATATGGTAATAGTACACATATTAAGGTCACCAAAAATAAGCAGTTCAAATAAGATAATAAGACTAAATACCTGAAATTGGAGGGATTCATATTTTACAAATCAGTGTATTAAGCCCAATATAATTATTTCATACTTATCCATTAATAAGATTGAGGAACACTGACATGTCTCTTCATGTGATTTTAAAAACCGTACGTTATTAGGGATCGCGGCGCAATCAGAGGGTATCGGCGGCTGGGATCATTTGTTATCCTGATCTGGTTTGCGTAACCGTTTTGATGTAGTGCTTGTTTTATACCAAATCGAATAATTTGCTATTGATGCGAGTAATAGTGAATAATTTCGTGTTGAATACAAAGTTTAAAAGCTCATTTCCGTTTCTTAGGTCAACAGCTCAATTGTTTACCTGTATTAATTTTTTTGGTATTGTATAATTTATTAATTATTACAATATGCTTGTAGTTAATTGAAATCATCAAATTGCTTGGTTGGATGATTTTTGGTTGTTAATAACAGTTTCGATGTGTAGAATTAGGTACTCAATAATTTATTTTGTGATCATATAATGGATTATATTTAGGAAATAAATTTACGTTTTTCGATAAACACAAAAATTAAGAACGTTTCTATAATTTTTGCGTGTAAATATTGAAACTTTTAAGCTTTTTATCAACTTGGATCGTTCTGTAGGATATAATAATTTTGTTATGTTTTATTTTATATTACCATTTTGTCGTATAAAAACGGTTGTACAAAAAGTATTGTGAAAATGAAAGATTTTGAAATATGTTTTTCTGAAGACTTGAAGTCAGGTAAAAATAAATAAGGTGGTGAAGACAAAAAATATTTATTTACCTACAGTCTTAGTTTAACGTTTAAAAAACTAGCTTCACGCAAACCAAGTCACAGGTATTCGCTACTTAGGAAATAAATGCAAACGCTCAATTACTAAAAGTCTGTTCGATGTTAAGAGCCTAAGATGATGATAAGAATTCGTATTATTCGTATTGGTTCTATTGTTCCTTCATAGTTTTAAGATAGAAGTTATATATATATATACATATACATATATATATATATATATATATATATATATATATATATATACAAATCTGTATATATATGTGTATATCATAGTTCAACCACAACTAAATCGGGTAAAAAATATTCATGCCCCGAATTATTTATCGTCGTCTTGACCGTTCATTTCGAGTGTTACATGAGAATACGAAAGTTGCTTGCAGTGAGTTACTACAGTGATTTTTTTAAATATTTCAATATAGATTTTCTGATATTTTACGGTAACTATCTTACCAAATGTGTTGATTGTGGTTTATTGGGTGAGATTTAATTATACTTGGATACGTTCGGCTGTATAGTGAATACGCTGTGAGGCGTAGGCAGCGCAAAACTGGAATTTCTTTTAATGATTCGCTGTCTTAGCCACTTGGAAGCATATTGTTGATAGTACTCTCAGAATGCGCAATAAATTATTTTCATTTAAGAACTGAAATAATTATATATATTTATATTATATTCAATATTATGTCGAACTCTTTACATTCAATCACTTTTTTTAAGTGTTACTTGCTACGGATTTTTTTAGTTTTGGTAAAATATTATTCCATCTATTCTGTAACATGATTTCTCAAGATAGATATTTATGTCCAATACTTTCACTTCAAATTTATGAGGTTTATTTCTTGTAAAATTTACATTTAAGCCTTTGCCCAAAGAGGAACATTTTTTACTTTATAGTTTTCAAATGTGAATTTTTGAACTAAACAACTTGAATTTGGATTAGTGCTTTCAAGATCTTTTTAAATTTTTTTTCCAACTAATAAAGGTCATTCAGTACACATTAGAATTTTTTCTCGTTAAGTAGATTAGCTAAACTATTTTTACGATTTGTTATAACGCAGTGTATGTATTTACATAATAATGGAATACTTTATAAAATTAATTTCACGTGCCAGTATATTTTGTTAGAGAATTATATATATACGTGTGTATGTGCGCATGTGTGTGTGCATGTGTGTGCACGTGTGTGTGTGTGTGTTTTACAGAGGCAGAAAAATACTTTTATGTATCATCAGGACTTGATGTTCTGCCTGGCATGTCGGATTTGGATGTTCCCGAACTGACTAAAAACCTCCTCTGTTTTTGGCGTCTGTTTCCCCCCGTTTATCGTCGTTAAGCATTATTTCACAGATGGAGAATCTAGCTACTGCTCTTCTTCATATAATTGAAGTGACTGCTTCTTTCCTTTTAACCATCGTTATTTTTTCTTACTTCCTTTCTATGCGACGGAAATTCGTTACTTTCCAGGCTGCCTTCGATGAAAGCATCGCTTTGATCAAGAACTCTGATTAAATTTCATATTCGAGAACAGTTTCCATAATATTGCGTAATGAGTTGAAACGGGGGCACGTAAAGAACACGTGCTCCGCGTCTTCACTCATCACCTTTATACTGGTGCTGTTTTCCTCCGTAACTTCTGGTTTTTGAGGGTATCAGCCATAACGGAGATTCTATATGTAAGCATTGATTTAACCACTGACATCAGTAATGGAGGGCATTCTTCTGTTCGGGCTTCCTATGTTGGGCATCGGTCGTGATAGGAATGCTCCCACTATTGATGCTTTAGTGCCCACATTATCTATCTGCTGCTTGAAAGGCTCAAATACCAAAGAAATGGTTGTATCGTGATTCCATATCCTCCGACTCCCAGCGTGATTTTTCCACCTGCTTCTACTGGTTATGATTACTGCTTCGGTCTTGTGCTCTGCCAATCCCAGGTTGCCCGCTTTCAACCACTGGATAATCCTCTCGTCGGTAATTTCGAAGGCGAGATTTATCTCTTCGAGGTGATTCTCAGTGATCACTAAGGCCACGTCGTCTGCATATGCTACGAGCTTGGCCTCTTTTGGTAACGTCATTTTCAGCAGTCCATCATACATGATATTCCACAAGAGGGGACCCAACACAGAGCTCTGAGGTATACCTCCAGTGATTTTTATTCCTTTGGACCGGTCTTTGTATCGTATTTCAGGTGTATATCCCTAAAGCAGCTTAATACCATCTTGCAAAAGTATACTGGGACGTTTATCTCGTTAAGGCCCTAATAAAGCCCCACTTAGCGGAATTAAACACGTTTTTGATATCAAGTGTGACCACCAAGCAATACTTCTTCGTCCCTGAGAGCCAACCATATGGTTCCTGCGATCGCGTCCCTGACTGTGTTAACAACTAGGTTAATCGCATATAAGATTGAGCGTCCTATTCGGAAGCCGTACTGGTTGCCGTCGAGCAGCGGTTCGACTGCTGCTTCAATTCTTCTGTGAGCTATATGTTCCAGTATTGCCAGCTGTATTCTGCATGCAGGGCGGGCAGTAGAATGTTGGCTCGTCCGGTGGTTTCTTTCCTTTAAGAAGAAGCTCTAACCTCTGCTGCTTCCATTTTGGAGGGAAAGTATCTTCTTTGAGGTATCCATTAAATACCTCCAGAAACAGTGACGGTGCCGCTTTGATGGCTGCCTTCAAACCGACGTTTGAGATTCCGTCCAGGCCGGGAGCTTTCTTGTTCCCTAGTCTATTACCCGCTTTCGTGAACTGTGCCTCAGTAAAAGGAGGACTTTCTTCTTTTAATCTCTTTGTTGAGGAAATAACGCAATAACGGTCCTCTTTGTAAGAGGACCGTTATTGAGTTAGAGTTGAGGGCATGTAGATGACGGAATTGGCTGTCTTTTCAGGTGAGTAGTAACCAGTTGCAGTTCATTCCAGCATTTCTGCTTACTCTCCCTGATCGCTGCATTCAGCCTTCGGCGTACCTTTTTGTACTCTGCCACTAATTCTACAGAGTTCAGTGTCCTCCGTGCTCACTGCGGTGCCCTTCTGGTTCTGATGCACTATCTGTGAAGGGTACTGATATCTTCACTTCACCAGTGAACCGACGGACGATGGTTAGTGTCACGTTTTTGAGATATGCTAACATTACAGGCTTTTACAATCTTCATCAGGACTTCTGCTTTCCTTTCGGCATTTTCACCACTGATTAGATCCTTATCCCGGGCTACCATAAACGTGGTCTCATTGTAGGAGCTCGCCTTTCAACAAATTGCGTTAGTTAGTCGTTGTGTTCTTTCACCATTTTGGCCTATATATACTGTACATAGAATCGCGCAGTGATCACTGGCCGCATAAGTATCCATTATCTCCCAGGAGTAGTTTCTTTTAGCGAAGCAGCCACTAACAAAAGTGAGATCTACACCATTGTAGCATTGTCCTCCATAGCTAACCTCTCCCTGATGAACGGCGCTTTATTGCCGTCATTAAGTAGAACCATGTTTAATGCAGCCATGGCCTCAAACAGTGCTTTCCCTCGTGCATTGGCCTCTTTATTTTCCCAATCGACTGATCAGGGGTTGAAGCCTCAGTGATTGCCACGGCTATTTTGCGTCCGCGGTCAACCGACGAAGTACGTCCATGAAGTCATCTAGTGGAAGACTGGGCGGAGAAGGCTGGAGAAGTAGACACCGAACATTTTCCACTACTAAACCAGCTTATTTCTCATTAATCAATCTTTCTCATTAATCATCGGACCTCTTCCTGATACTCGGCTGCTTTATGGCCCCCTTCTCCGTCTGTCAGTGTCACTAAGGCAGTCTGGGACTAGGTACATAGATTATTCATTGCATCCTTCGTAATTTAACACTCCTCTGCAGCCAATTTTTGATGGCTGCAAGGACCTCCTCCTTTACCACAATATCACCGAGATCTCGTATTTTGAGGTCTTCTTGAGGCTCCGTACTGATAACCTTGACTTCATGTTTGAGGAGGTCTGCAATAGTTTTTTGCAGCCTTTGGCCTCCATCCGTATTCTGCCCGGTGAGCACAATCAGCAGATCACCGACAGTTATCTTGCAGATTTTGTCAACTGTGGAACTGGTCGTCAGGGACGTCCTTCTTGACTCGAGTAAGAATCTCCGCATACATCGACTTTTTCTTTGCTCGGATGATCAGTGCATTTGGTTTAGTCACTGGTCTTCGTAACCTTTTCACCTTAGGCTGCTTCAGGGCTGTGTTACCAGTTTGCCAGGTCGGGTTGGTTCACTTTTCCTCCTTGTTTACAGGACGCAGTGTCCTCCGTTATGAGTAGGGGCAGTGCAAGGGGGACTCCCTCTTCTACTTCGTCTGATAATTTTTGGCATCTCAGATGATGTCCGCTGCTTCCTCTTGGCCCTTCGGTTGTCACGTTCTCGGTCAGTGGTTGCGTGTATGCGTTTGTGCGTGTGTGAGAGTGTATGCGTGTGGGCGACTGTGTGTGTGTGTGTGTGCACGTATGTGTGCGTGTGGCTGTATGTGTATGCGCCCGTGCGCAGGTGTGCGTGCGTGGTTATGTTTGTGTGTGTGTATGTGTGTTTGTAAGGACGAGCTAGTATACGTACATATGTGTATGTGTGCATGCGCGTGCGCGTATATGTTATTTTCATAAGACTCAAATAATCGAATTGCCTTAAGTGTATGACGAAATAATTATAACGCCTCAAAACAAATGGAGACTGATACTGTATGTTACGGTATGTCATGCGTGGCCATTAATATAAACAACGCACCTAATCCTCACGAAAATTTGAAAAGGAATATTTGACTTGCTTTCTTTTATAGTGGTATTAAATATCATATTCAATATTTGAAAAACTCTTTATAAATATTTTAAAAATATTAGTAATTAATCCAGAAAATTGTTATTACTAGATGTTGTAATTAGGTCCCATATATTTTTAGCCAACCCTCTAATTGTCGTTTTTCCTTCAGGAACAAATTTTGTCCCATTAAGGATGTAATAATGACGTCGTCGGGGCGTGTTGGATTGATCACAAAGCACACGGCCTTTGACGGCGCAGCGCAGCGCGAGGATTTGGGTTCTATTCCTGGTTACTTGTCGAGGGAGGTTTGACTAGGGTATGTTTGAGTGTAAGATTTTGCTCTGATAGCAATAAGTCCACGATATATGTCAATTGTACATATTAAAGTACGTAAATAAATAAATGAAATAAATAATAATATCAGTAAAATTAATTCACTCGTTTATTAATTTGTTTATAATGAAACTTTTTTATAAGTTATGAAATTATTATATGTGTAATACTTTAATTTATGAAAGTATATAAGTACTAAAATTTATAATATATTAATAGAACGTATGTACATATATACATTAATAGAACGTATGTACATATATATCTTTGTCTATGACAAAGTAAATCTTAAGTCACGGGCACAACTTGACGAGAAATATTTGTTTATGGACATAACTTGAGGAGAAATATTTGTAACGTTTAAATAATAATAAATATTTTTGAATAATTTTTCAATAAAAATATTTGCGATGGGAAATGTTAATTATATTAATATCAATATTAAATAAATTCGCTTTTAGAAATATAGTTAATGAAAAATATAACTAAAATGTACGGGGTTAAATATCATATTCAAACAAAGTATTGTACAATAAGTATGCAGTGAGTACCATATTCTAAAATAGTCAATATAAAAATTTCTTGGAATATATTATAGATAGAGACGAAATCTCAGAAATATCACAAATAGAATCACAAAAATATTCCGCGCCTATATTATGAACACGGTTTACATTCACAGACTTTGTTACAGAGCATGAAATAACAATGATATACAGAGTGAATATCAAGGTGAAATAACATCCTAGATATTCTAACTTCTATTCATATTTCTTTTTATGATCTAGGAAGCCCATATACCTCTAAGTGTGGGGACGACTGTCGGTTCGTAGTAAAGGGCAATATTCGAGAACAATTGCCTACAAAGCGCCATTTTCGCTTTGAGCAATATGTTGTGCACTTGTATGGTAAACAGCCAGACGATGTAGCTTTGAGGGAAATGATCCTATCATATGTAAAATCGTTTGTTTTTCTTATAGGTGTCAAAATTAAATAACACAAGAAATAAAGAAAATAATGAGGATTTAGACATCATGTACATGAAAATGTAGGTAATATTTGAATTTGTAAATTCATTAATATTTCTTTATGAACGAGCTATAAATATTGCAAGATTTGTAAATTTAAAAATAAAACTTGTTTTGATATTTCTTATTTTCCTTAATTACAAATGCTTGCACGTATCAGAAGTAGTAAACGCTCATTATCAGTTTATCAACCCTGCCTACCCTTGCTGTTTTGTTAGTCTTAACTCCCTATTAACATGTGTGAAGTATGACTATTTAATACAATATATAAAGTAAGAAAAGATTAAAAATAAAAATTGAAGCGAAAGGATAAATAATAACATTGTCAATTTCTAGTCGCAATAAAGCAAAAGTAGAAAAACCACTTTTCCAAAATACCATTTTTATTAATTTAAATATTTATATAATTAATTTTTATTAAGTCAAAGCATGCAAATTATTGCAAGTTACAAATTTTTTTATAATTTTTGTATAAAGCGTAATTTGTAAAGGAAGCTTTGATCGTATGAAAATTGAACATTAGGATACTTCTAAAGTTGAATAACATAACTATTGAAAATATTAATTTTAGATATGACAAAAGGTGAATAAAATATTAAGTGAATTGATTTCGAATTTTAAAAGTTTATCATATAACGAATTAATGTTGAATTTTACAAAACGTAGATATTTGTTAAAATAATGAATAATACATGTAACATGGGTAAAAGAAATTAAAACTTTTTAAATTTGACTTGAAATAATAAATTGTGTTAAACTTGTATTAAACGAATGGCAACTGTCACTTTTAGAATACATTGCTTTAATTACTTTATACCAAACAATGCATTACTTATTAATTAAAACATATTACCGAAATATTTTGGTATTGTAACCATATCTGTTTTTCATTTAATGACATTTTAGTGTCAAAAATAAATCATAAGGAAAGGTACCTTTAATTGAAAGATTGTTTTTTTTGGATCCTCGTATTTTTCGTCTCATTACGTTCATTTGTACAAATTTTTCTCATTCAATATATTATTTATTTGTAGTTTGCAAATAGAAATGGAAACCAAAGTTTCACTTTCTCTTTCTTTTCCTTTAATTCAATATCTACTCCATGAAGGAAAATATTGTACAGTTTTGCCCATCGAAATTAGAAGCGCACAGCAATTAAAAACCCTTCAGAAATACGAGACAATTTTTCATTTTGTATTTATTCTCAGTACTCTCAAAGCATACGGAAGTTTTTTCTATCTTTTGTGCTTTCTGTAAAGAGTTTACTCCAGTACTTTTTTGTAATGCGTACCGCATCTTCCTCTTGACAATAATTACATGCTAGCAACTTTGTTTGCTTTTTGCATGGGAAAAGTTGTACTATTTAAATATTTCCCGATTTTCAAACTTTTTCCTTTTGGCGCATTGAAATTTAAAACATCTTCGAGTTTTAAACATAGTGAAGATCGAGTAGTTACTAATTTGCAAAAACAAATATGTTACTAAATCAATAATATATACTGGAAATGAAGTAAATATTGAAATCTAGCAAAAAAATTGAGACTAGACATTTATTAAGTTTGTTTATAGAAATAGACGCGGGTGTATATTAAGTAAACACGAATTAAAAGTTCTAATTGTGTAACATGTATTACATTTTTTTCATCGATTTTTAACTACTTCTATTTAACTGATTATCAAGAATATTCCATCCCATATTTAGTCCCTATGACAATACATCATTACGTTAATTCCAATCTTTGAATTAAAATCGTGGTGTGCATTTTGTACAAACTCTTTTTTTTGTTGGAATTCATAAATAATATCTAATTTTATAACATAATCTAATGAATAACAATTTATATACCCAATTTTGTTTTCTAATCAAAGCTCCAGACCAGTAATCCATAATTATTTTCTTGTTTAAGTACATTATCGCTGGTGCAATAAAACTATTCAATTTAAAAATACTTTTTGTCATTTTTATTTTTTAATCAAATAAGTAGGAGTAAAATTTAATAAAATAATCTTGATTATTATATATGCAGCAGGTATTCACCGAGACTCCAGAGTATATAACTGTACTTTCATAAAGATTCGATTAAAGATTTGCGTAAAGCGTACACACCACGGCTTCCTTGTCATTTTATTGTGTTTGTACATTTTGCTGGATGTTATTAATTGGAGAAAATGTCCCTTTCATTGTCATTGGCACTTACTATTAGAAACTAATTGGAAATTGTATATATGTCATCGGATAATACAAAGGTATACAATTTAATAAAAATATGTACGTTGAAAAATAAGAGTATAGGCGCCATGTGTTAAAACAAATGTCAAAGACGTAGTGGGATTTTCATCTTGCGGGCAGATGAAAAGCATTTGAGGCAGGTAAAAGTGTGAACCAGTGCCTACCTATCTACTCGAGTAGCCTACGCGGATTATATGTGTCTACTCTTATAAACTTCCTTGCTTTCTGTTTCGTTTGTGCGAGTTAAGGAATATTTATTGGTTTTTTTTCTACTTTATTTTTTTATTTCCTCTTTGCCATCGTTAGGAGCGAATTTATAGGGTAAATTGAAAATTTGGGCCAGCATACTCCATTGTATCATGTCGTTTCGGGAATATTTCCGAAAGTATGGAAAATTCCAGTTTAATTAGAATAAACTTGCAAAAGTTCGGCTTTTACGAGTATATTTAGCAATGATTTTACTCTTAATAATAAATGTTTGTGCATACTAAGCTTATTGGCATCAAAATTATATATTTCAAATTGATATTTACTTATTCATTTTCGCAAAGTAATATAATTTTTTTTACTGTATTGTGATATATTTTGGAATATTAGACCTTTATATTTATAACGAAAATTAAACCAATATTTACAATCAAGGAATCACTTGGATAGCAAATGTTGTCCAAAAATCAAAGTCACGCCGATTTTATTTGCATTTTCCTTGTTTAAGTTTTTAATTTAATATCAACCTCAATCGACAACGTAATGTGTAGTGAAAAATTGTATAAACGAAGGAAATTAGCAGTCAATCCAAATATTTAAGTCGTTGAGTAATTATGAATATATCATACTCGAAAAGTGGGTTATATTAAATTTGAAAGCAAATTTTCTTATATTTTACATAAACTGAGAAAATGTAAAACTTATTTCTTTGAAGAAGAGACAAATAATTTTCGTGTCTAAATAATTCACGTTGTTAAGTTTTTACTTAGGCAAACCTGAAAATATAAATTAATGTATTCTAACATTTGTGACAATAGTTTGCAAGAAATTAAATATAGGTACACGGTGTGCAACTTAGGACGGGAAAGTTGCCGACTGTTCAAAGTGTTCCGATTCATACAACATACATTAAAAACAGTTTGAAAAAAGTATGATCTCGGTTGAGTTCACAAAATGTGGAGTTTATTAGATCTTTTGTAAACATTGTCGAAAGAAAAGTGATGGAAATACTAAAATAAAGAAATTAGGGTTTCCAACCCCTCTGACCACTGTACCTTTGAAAAACACGATTTTTTCGTTTTTATGATCGGAATTTAGATAAAAAGATACACATTTTGTCCAATTTTCTGTTTCACTTGACAGAAATGAGCACGCCTTGGTAATAAAAATTCCACTTTGTAGAAATAAAGATATTCTTTCAATTGTTGGGAAGCTAAATTGATACTATTTACTATCCTACGTAGTCCCTAGCTGTTTTATGAAACATTACTGTTTTGCAGTTATACCCTGTGAATATTTTGCTACATCACACTCAAGGCTAAAATATTTATAGGGAAGTGTTATTGACACTATGATATTTTCACATATACAAACACTTAAATTGTAGTGAGCATGGTAGTTTCAAACTTTACCTTAATTTAAAGATATAATGATATACGAAAAATGTTATGTGTAGAAAAATTAATATATTGTGTAAACCACTCAATTATTAATTACTTGTTTACAGAGCGAATAATAAATAATGAGTTAGCATTTGATTCCTGAAGTCCATGGGACCTAAAATTCGAAAAATTAAATACGAAGCCCGGCACAGAATAGGTTTTCCCGGAATCACTTCTAATTAAAGGTTTGAGCTTTCCCGATTGTTCTTTATGTAGTTATTAATTGAGATCATATATATGTTTAACGATAATTACAGTACATATGTGTGTACATGCCTTAGACAATAACTCTGTGTTGGGCCATATATTTTCATTGGTGTATTGTAATGCGAAAAACTTTTAGGTTCACTCTTTGAAACAATACTGCAAACCGCACTTACCTTCTCGCTTAATTATTGATGAAATAGTATATTGTAGACATTATGTTGTTATCTATTATACTTGACGATTTTTACTCTCCCTTACAAGAAAAAAAACGTACCCTTAAGTCCGTCTGCCTTTCTCTCCATTCGTTATATGAGTATTTCTGAGGAATTGATGTTGAAATTTGGTACAAAAACTAATCACATTAAACTACATATACCTCTAATGTAAAGACTCAAAAATATTTGTATGGAAATTACAGATTGGGTAGAAATATGCTTATATTTTTTGCTACATAACAATTTAGGATTCCGCATCCCAAGTTATAAAAAGGAACCTTCATGAAATAATTTCAATATACATCTGTATGTATTTTTATGTCTTATAACCCTTTGGTTTATCTGTCATAGCAGTTTTTCTCAGAAAAATACAGTACCGAACTTTTATTATTTACTGTTAAGCCTTTTATATTATGGCAGTTTTAAAATAAGATTATCGTTATTAAAAATAATTAAGCTTATAAAATATTTCCCAGTATTAAATTACAGTTATAAAAATGAGTTGTTTAAACGTTTGCTCAATAGTGTTGTTTGTTATACAAGTTTATGTCTACCATTGAAATAAAATAAAATGTATTGGCTTACAATATTTACAAAAATAAAAAATCTCATACCTTTATTTTAATGACCATCGATGATTAAATTAGAAAATTTTAATTTAATTCTGAATTTTCGATAATCGAACAATCAGAGGGCGAGAATTTTATATATCAGATATTTCCCTCTTCAGTCACAGACATCATTACAAAAGGACTTTGAGAAATTTCCCTCTGAAGAAGGAAAATGGAAACCTCGAATAAAAATATAGGCTCAATCTTTGGGGCCCAGGTAAAAAAAGTTTGAGAAATTTGTTTCCAAAATACACATATCATTTCGTGAAGTAAACATGGTAACGTAAAAAAAGCATCGAAAAGTATATTTAGGATTTAGTCGAATTTTTTTTAGTTTCCAGTATTTAAAAAAAATTTTACAAATAAAAAAAATTATAATTTCTAAAAAATTACCATAAAAATAAATTACAACAACAATGTTTCAAATTAAGACGCTAAATGAGTTACATAAAAATGAATACGAGCTTTGTGTCGAATATTCGAAAAGATACGTAAATGTACTTCATACGTGTACGTCCGATATAAATATGTTAAAAATTTACTTTTTGCTTTACTGCTCATCTGCGCTTTACTATTGCTGTTTTCTTTACATATTTATTTTCCTACTTTTCTGTGGCAATAATTATTAAGATAAGACATGAGACGCTTGTGAAAGTCGATCTTGAGCCACGAGAAAATGAAAATGTCACGCATACGAAGCCGCTGACAAAACATAGTACAATATATTTTTATTAAAACAAGATTATAATAATTAGACATTCCTTAAAATATGTATTTCTCGCCCTATAAAAGACCGGTTTGTTTTGCTGTCAAAAGAGGAATATGGACAATACCCCTTTCACTTTTTCTCACTGAGCGATTAAATTGAGATTTCATAATAGTTTATTGATGATTATGATATTGTGCTAAAATTATAGAACCAATATACGTATTCGAAAGAGGTATAACATTCGACAATACTGAAAAAAACTGAAGATTAGACTGCCATCTGAGAATAGGGTGGCATTGATAAAAATATGTCATCTTCTCATATGTAAGAAGGGCTTGCACTTGGCGGAATTTTCCTACTATTATGTGAATATTACATTGTTTATTGATTATAATTTAAGTCAATAAGAGGGTTGATAAGATAAATCAATAAAAAGTAGTCTTTTGCAATAAATTTAAGAAATAGAAAGAGAAGCATTATATATTGTGGAAGATAGAAGTTTAAATATTGCAAGTTAGAAGAAAATAAAATTTTCAAAAAAAAATAAAAATAGTAATAAATTTTATTTTCTCAAAGCCATACCTTTTTGAATTGCTTGAAAATACAATTAAAATTTATATTTTATAATTGAGCGCTCTACAAGTTTTCTTAATAGAATTTTTTTTCCAAAAGCCTAAATTTACCATTCAAAAATGAAACTTAAAATTATATTTTAAAACTCTTTAAAAACTATTTTAACAAGTTAAGTCTTAATTTATGTATATTGTATTTAAGTAATTTAATCTTCATTTGGGTAACTTTAACTGTTCTATTGATAACACACCGGTAGATCTCTTTCAGTATTTATAAAAAGAAAGCGAGAAGAATACAGAGAGAGACTCATTACGATGTGTTTCTTGGGAATCTAAGTACCTGAGAAATTAATATTTATATTACAGGCCTGCCTGTAAGCGGTCTAATAATATGACGCACTATAGAATAAATGTATTGTCAATACCAAGAGCTCGAAAATAAAAATCTGGTAAATTTTCACACTTTAACTACTAAAGTAGAGCTCTTGCCGGTTTATGAAAACACATAATCGATTCCTATTGTAAATAAACCGAAACAATATGTAAATATGTAGATTGCAATAGAGATGTAACGATATTTCAACTTCTATTGTCTTTAGCCGATCGGTATAAAATTAATTTCATGATTAATTTATTATATGCATATTCAGATAATGTAGCTGGCATGTACGTATATCCACACGTGGTATTCCTGCTAATTATGATTTATATAATACCGAATGCGTGAAAGGAAAGGAATATGAAAGGTGAATAATTACAACTCGATTAATAATGACTGATAGGTAGATGTTTCAATATAGACAGTAGAGTAGGATTTTAAGCAAAAGGATTCCATAATTAATTGGTTCGGTATAGGTATATATATATATATATATATATATATATATATATATATATACATGCGCGGTATCTGGGAATAACTGATAGACAAAGAAATACATTATCCCTTGACGGTAAAATAGTTTATCGTTGTTAATATTATTAATAATTATTTATCACCTTTTTCGTACATACGATACTTATACACTTTGTTCAGCACCGCACCTGCGAACAGATGAACAGCGAAGACATCGCCACTGCGGGTAAACACCGCACTCCAGGCAAGGATTGGTTGTGATAAAATAAGTTACGTGTACAATTTTTTTTGGACTCAATTAGAAAAAAAGTATTTTATGTTATATTTCCACGACAATTTATTTCTTTACAGCCGATGAATGGCGTCTTTCTTTATCTGACATCTATTTTCGGACCGATCTGATTTAGGCGTAGGCTATTCGCGTTCAGCAATCAGTCTTACATAAAAAACTTTTTCTCTATGACGAGATTATTATTTTAGTAGATAAAATTTAAATTGAAAATTGAATAACACTCGTAATAAAACGCTTAATGAAAGAATAAAACTGTTAAGTAAAAATTTCATACAAGTTTTTAACAAAAGTTTAATTATTTTCAATTCCGAAACTCTCAATTAAATGAAACTACGTGATGTAGTATTTTTTCTACATTCTTTAAGTTCTTTACCACTAGGTGGTAATAAAGAAAGTAGAAATAATACTACATCACGTAGTTTCATTTAATTTTGAATAATGAATTTCTACAAAATTAACGCCAAATATATTCAATATTAGAAATAAACTCTGTTAAACACGAACAAAACTCGCTGCACAAGTGTTTTCATTTAGGCACGCATGAATATTTATACATTCAGGTACACACCTATGTACATAAAAAAGTTCGAGGGTATAAAGTATTCCTGTCAAATTGTTTACAAATAGTAATATTATTTTTAATCGAGGAATAAATTGTCTTTATACTTCCAAAAGACGTAAAAATCCGGAATGTTCAAAAAACTAATAGGCTTGGAATAAATGCTACAATTTCCTGGTAAACTAAAAATAAGCAATAAAAAATAATAAACAGAAATGGTAGTTTCTAATAATTTTGACAGAAGCAGTTTCCGAGTTTGGCGGAGGAACATATTTTTAAAATGTTTTCAACAACGTCTCTAGAACTCTCTTGCAAACAATTCTAAGAAAAATAGTTTTAAAAACATTCCGCAAATGAAAATTTGTTTTTTCAATCGATATTTTACAGATCGCATACGATTTTTTTTTAATTGGAGTAGTTTGTTCTGTTCTAAATTTCCGCATTAATATTTTTGAATGTCCGCTATTGAGATATACGCGGGTCAATTTGCTTTATTACTATATGGACAGACGGACAAATTTTTAATACTCAATACAAATGTATTTAAGTTGATTTTACGAAGTTGATTTTACGAAGTAAAAAAATATTTTTAACATCGTGCTATATGCTTGAAAGAAATACGTATATTAATTTACAATATTCGCACTGCAATGTTGAAAACTGATTTCATATTACACCTTTGTTTCCACGTTGTCTACATAAGCTCACAAACGTTGTTATTGTAGCTAATTTATTTAACGTTACGCAATTTAGTAAAGGGCTAATGATAGGCTGGATACAATAATTCACGTAGGTTATCCGATACTCGCTCTCGATGGAAAGTAAATCTCAATTAGGAAACCCTATAAATTAAAATTTTCTGAAAATGTACAATAATGAAATATACCGCTAATTGATAATGAATTTGATCAGTTAATTTAAGTACATTTATAAATGTATTTTCAGAACCTTTGTATTTTTATGGAAAATTGTATCATATTTTTCAATAATATAGATATTTATTTGTGTAGATAGGCTACTTTTCTCTTTATGACCGCTATTCCATTGCACTTTGGGCAACGATAAGTTATTGCGTTTAAAAATTAGACAATCAAAACTACATCAGTATACTGTTTGCTAGAATTAGTCTTGAAAAAGTAGGTCAAAAAAGTCCAGAGTGTTTATGGCTATGTTTTAGGGATTATTTACTGTGCATGAAATAATAACTAAATCATTGAGGTCTCGTTTATTAATTAATCATTAATAGATATTATACAAAGTAGCACGTCCGATGTTTGCCGGAACAAAGCATGCAGGGTACCTAGAAAGTTCATAATAAATATTGATAGGCGTACGATGATAATTTAGTTAGGTATCCATATAATACACAAAGTAATGTTCTTCTATAATCCGTACCTTTTGCGTATTTTACTCAAGTAATTTTATTCCAGATATAATCTCCCTTAACTTCTTTAATTATAGTCGATGTGAAGTATAGACAACATTTGAGTGTTAGGATGCAGAACAACTTTTCATTTTAAGTGTTCACTTGCAAACTACTCTATGACTACGTTAAAACACCATCTTGTTACGTTTGTTTATTTTTAGGTTCCAACAACAAATTTTGGTTTACTTTGAGGCTCTATTAGTTCAATTATTTACAGAGAGTAGTATCTACTGAAAACTTAAAGATAAAAAATAGGAAACTTCACAGTTTATGTACTTAGATCCAATCGCATGTGTTTAGATCCAAATATAGTATATCTCCCTTTCATCTCTTTATTTAAATTTTAAAAAAGAGATATGCATATATTTTATCATCCTGATATGATCTTCATAAATATTAAAATTGTATTTTCCGAAACTTTGTGTACAATTCAAATCGTAAATGCATTATCTCTTACAAAATGTATTTAATTTATCCATAGTAAATACTCAAGCTTAATTGTTTTTCTACTTTGTCATGTTGACATTTTGTGCAGTTATTTTTAAAACATAAAGTTATAATAATAATAAATAAAGGTCTTTTTCTAGGGTTCTGTATCTCAAAAGGAAAACGAAATCCTTACATAATCAGACACCTTCCTGTCTGTCACCGATTTTCTCAGAAATTACGAGGTACAAAATTTAAAATTAGCCTAGTGAGTAAGAGAGAAACAGTAGACATTAATCGGCATAGCTAAAATTTCAATATATATATATATATATCCGGTCCGAAAATAGATGTCAGATAAAGAAAGACGCCATTCATCGGCTGTAAAGAAATAAATTGTCGTGGAAATATAACGTAAAATACTTTTTTTCTAATTGAGTGCAAAAAAAATTTTACACGTAACTTATTTTATCACAACCAATCCTTGCCTGGAGTGCGGTGTTTACCCGCAGTGGCCATGTCTTCGCTGTTCAGCTGTTCGCAGGTGCGGTGCTGAACAAAGTGTGTAAGTATCGTATGTACGAAAAAGATGATAAATAATTATTAATACTATTAACAACGATAAACTATTTTCCCGTCAAGGAATAATGTATTTCTTTGTCTATCAGTTATTCCCAGATACCGCGCATGTATATATATATATATATATATATATATATATATATTATGAACTTTCTAGGTACCCTGCATGCTTTGTTCCGGCAAACATCGGACGTGCTACTTTGTATAATATCTATTAATGATTAATTAATAAACGAGACCTCAATGATTTAGTTATTATTTCATGCACAGTAAATAATCCCTAAAACATAGCCATAAACACTCTGGACTTTTTTGACCTACTTTTTCAAGACTAATTCTAGCAAACAGTATACTGATGTAGTTTTGATTGTCTAATTTTTAAACGCAATAACTTATCGTTGCCCAAAGTGCAATGGAATAGCGGTCATAAAGAGAAAAGTAGCCTATCTACACAAATAAATATCTATATTATTGAAAAATATGATACAATTTTCCATAAAAATACAAAGGTTCTGAAAATACATTTATAAATGTACTTAAATTAACTGATCAAATTCATTATCAATTAGCGGTATATTTCATTATTGTACATTTTCAGAAAATTTTAATTTGCCCGTAGGGTTTCCTAATTGAGATTTACTTTCCATCGAGAGCGAGTATCGGATAACCTACGTGAATTATTGTATCCAGCCTATCATTAGCCCTTTACTAAATTGCGTAACGTTAAATAAATTAGCTACAATAACAACGTTTGTGAGCTTATGTAGACAACGTGGAAACAAAGGTGTAATATGAAATCAGTTTTCAACATTGCAGCGCGAATATTGTTAATTAATGTACGTATTTCTTTCGAGCATATAGCACGATGTTAAAAATATTTTTTACTTCGTAAAATCAACTTAATGCGTAGTAAAATCAACTTCGTAAAATCAACTTAAATACATTTGTATTGAGTATTAAAAATTTGTCCGTCTGTCCATATAGTAATAAAGCAAATTGACCCGCGTATATCTCAATAGCGGATATTCAAAAATATTAATACCGAAATTTAGAACAGAACAAGCAAACTACTCCAATTAAAAAAAATCGTATGCGATCCGTAAAATATCGACTGAAAAAACAAGTTTTCATTTGCGGAAGGTTTTTAAAACTATTTTTCCCAGAGTCGTTTGCAAGACAGTTCTAGAGATGTCGTTGAAAACATTTTAAAAATATGTTCCTCCTCCAAACTCGGAAACTGCTTCTGTCAAAATTATTAAAAACTAGCATTACCGTTTATTATTTTTTACTGCTTATTTTCAGTTTACTAGGAAATTGTAGCATTTATTCCAAACCTATTAGTTTTTTAAACATTCAGGATTTGTACGCCTTTTGGAGGTATTTAGACAAATTGTTTACTCGATTAAAAATAATATTACTATTTGTAAACAATTTGACAGGAATACTTTATACCCTCGAACTTTTTTATGTACATAGTTGTGTACCTAAATGTATAAATATTCATGCGTACCTAAATGGAAACACTTGTAAACCTAGTTTTGTCCGTGTTTAAACGAGTTTATTTCATTGACGAATTGAAAATAATTCAACTTTTGTTAAAAACTTGTATGAAATTTTTCCTTAACAGTTTAATTTCTTTCATTAAACGTCTTATTACGATTGTTATTCAATTTTCTATTTAAATTTTATCCAATAAAATAATAATATCGTCATAGACAAAAGATTTTTTACGTAAGACTGATTGATGAACGTGAATGGCCTACACCTAAATCAGTTCTACCTACGACGATATACCCTATAGCAAATTGTTTAGAATTCATAAGCGTATATTATATGTATTCACACAAGTACCGGACAAGTACGCGCGTCGTATTCAGTTGACCGCAAAGAATCGTTGCCAGTCCAGCTTGGTAAGTTAAGATTTACGGTCGAGGGACCGTAAATCTTCACTCACCCTTATGTAATTTTAATGTTTCAAATTCGAGTATTCCTCAAAAAGTTTCAAGTGCAGGTCGAGGAACCTTTCCCTTTTTTTTCTTTTCACGAGTCGATGAAGAAAGAGGCTCTATTAAGTCTGGCTAAGGCCTCCCTCGTTATTATTAAAGTCTTTATATAAATTTATATATTATCGCGAATGAAAGAAGAGAAATCATGAAAGAGCTCCGTTCGGCAATCGAATGTTAGGTTTTGAATAACGCTAAGATAATACTGATGGAACTATGTTAATATGTTATAGCGCTAGGTAATAGTCACAACCTAGGTTTATAAAAGATTAGGCTTAAATAGAACTGTATCGATAAACGTTTACGTAAAAGTTTTTTCTTTGTCTTTTTATTCACATTTTACAGTATACACATAGAACAATAAAATTACCTTTGTATTCTATTAATTTATTTACAAATATACTACCAATTTCTCGTTCTAATGAATCAAAACATCACCATACGAAAAACCATTCATTGCTATTATGGTTTTTTCAAACACTAATTTTTCTTATAGTTAAAAGCCTTCAAATAGACTGCATTTGAATGAATATTTTTATTTATGCCTGTGACTTATGTATTTCATGGTCTATTATAAGAAAGTTTGTTCTCAGCTGTTACATATTTTCATGTTATTTACATTTTTCATCAAAATTCCTTCGATTTTTCTGGGTTCTCTTACTGCATTTACGCTGTTAGATTATATGAATTTTCCGCAAAATTTGCCACGTTATTTGATTTGTTAAAGGTACAAATTTACTTTGTATAAATTCATTAAATGGCTCATAGCAAGAAGGGAACAGAGTTACTATTTTTTGAAATCAGCCCAATATAATAATGTGGCCAGGATTTAATAAATAAATTTCGTAAACTTTTTTTTTCGAAATTATCCTTTACAAATGAATCTTTGAATCTGCCGAATCAGTTAATACTGAAAGACAGAGTAAATAATAAACTCATAATATATGGTTAAGTGAAATTTTTTTAGCTGCGAATTTAGACCTTTTCTGGAGTGACAGAAATTTCTAAAACATTTTATTATAAGGTATGTAAATAGGTCGAAATGGGATTGGATAATCATAGTTAGCGACAAGCCTAAAATTGTAGTGTTAAACTTAATTATTTTTAGTAAAACTCTCGGGATTTATTTCTGTCACACTTTTTACAAATTATGATATTAAATATTTTAAATTTTTCCTTAAGACAGGTCTGCAATATATTTAATATACACATTGCGTCATTAACTGACATATTTTAATAACAAATATACTTAATTTAGTAAAGGAAAAAAATTATCTAACTGGAATTTTGTTATTTTTCTGAAAGAAAAATGTTGCATGGATGTTTAAATGTATAATATTTTATCCATATTATAGAACTAAATATTTCAGAAAAATATTAAACTATGGGTGAAATATGAGGGATCTTATTGGGACTTGTTTCTGGTGAGATCCATATAGAATACAGAGCTTTACTGTTGGCGATTAGACTGACTAGCTAACAAACTAAATAGTCAACAGGAACGAGTCTGGCAGTCACCATAATAACGCTTGACTACATACCACAATATATACTAGTCAAAATATACAAAAATTTGGGTGGGTTTTACCTTATTCACCGGAGGTTGCATCATTTCATTATCACTTGTTTGGAGCTATGAGCACTAATTTTGCGAAATAAAAAGTCGACAGTACGGAACACGTTCAAAAAGACATTGTCAGATTTGTTTAATATAAGCCATACAATTTTCACTATGAAAATATATTATCAGTACCTCTCAAATATGAGTAAGTCGTAAATAAAGACATGTAGATTGATTTCTATACGACATGTAGATTTTAAAACATGTTTTTGTAAGGACAGGTTAAGGTTAAACACCAAGTGTATAAATTTTGACATACTTCATTTTCCGTATATTTACGAAGTCCCATATTTTTCACATGCTTTGCTGGTGTGAATAACGACTCTCAATCAAGATCTGAAAGTGAAAAAAATATCCCCCATTAAAATAGATTTGAAAATTTCCTTTATTTTTAGTTAAAAACGAATGTTTGAAAGTAAATAAAAATTAATGTACATAAAGGTATTAAAATTTTAATATAAAATGATTTTATTTTTATTGACATGGAAACATTACTTGAAATATCACGTTTACGATATTCTGTATTCCTTTATTGGAGGGGACCATGTCAACGAGAGATGTAAGTGATCTTATAAGAATTCCTTTTTTTTTTCTTTTGTGGTTGAAAATCTTAATAATATGTCAATAAATAGGTTTCACATTCGAAACTTTAGTATAAATCATATTACAATAGAATATAATTAATAACAATAATGTCAATTCTCGTATTTTTTCCTTTAATAGAGTAGTCTTACAAAATTAAATTTCGTATGATTTTAAATGTTATGGTTTCCTCCAAGATAAATAAACAAAGACGTACGAAGCTAACATCATTTATCCAAAATTATTTCCACTATATTCTTTTACGAAATAAAAAAAGCCTTCGTAAGAGACTAACGCTATCTATTTATAAATAGCGTTAGTATCTCGGTTTTTTTATGTATAACATTAAATAAATTTTATAATTTATATATATACGTTGATTACAATAACGGATTTTACATGTTGTTTTTTGTCTCTCGAAACACACAAACAAACAAACTTGGCAAATAGATAGAGGTAAGGGCGATGACGATGATGTATAGCGAATTTAATTGGTAGGAAGAAATAGCGCAATATAAATCATTGGAACCAATTTTTTAAACGCAGTCGGCACTTATCGTCACGCCATGAACTGCGTTCACTGTTCTTTGACAATTTTGAATTTATTCCTTACCATCTCTTAAAATAAGTTTACTTAGAATAATGGCTACTTGACTTGTCACAATTAGTTAATTGTGGCATTACACATCGAATTATACATACTTTACGGTTAGATTGTAAAGGATTGAGATCGTACTTTTGTTATTATTATTAAACGAATGTCTTTTTAATATATGGCAATTTACAAACTATTATGCCACATCACGTGTTGAAAAAGGTATAAGTTAAAATAACATAGATTTATCACTTTTTTTTGTAATTATAATTTTTTGATGATTCCGTTACTATTATAAATTCTTATCGATAATTTTGTTGATTATTAATTTAGCATAATAAAATAAAGTTCGATAACAATCTAGGAAACTTATAATTTTTAATGTCTCTCTTTCTATCATCTTATACATATATTACAGCGCTATTGCTACGTCATTTTCAATTTACATTTTGCTATTATGTAAAACAGGTTTATGCATAAGAACTTTGATTGTTTTTTGTAAAACAGGTTTATGCATATGCATATTATGTAAAACAGGTTTATGCATAAGAATTTCGATTGTTTTTCAACATACAAATAAAAATTTTACATCATATTTTTAATTAAATTTCTTATTCGTCCTAATGATATCTCATTTTTCAATCTTGCCTTATCCTAAGCCTAATCCTAATCCTATTTAATTTTTCACTCATCTCATTTTTTAATATTGCATTTTCAAATCCTGAATAGAATGATTATAGTATACCTTGACAACTACTTTAATTGAAAATCTGTTAAAAATATGCAGTCAATTTACTCACAGTTTTGTTGAAGCTATAACATATATATGATAATAATGTATGGAAATCTTTTTGAAAGCGTTCCATATGCATTTCTAAGTCGTATATCTCATATACAGCCTAAGAACCCACAGAGTAAGGTCTCAGTCATAAGTGAATTTCGAAAGCGCATCGTGTGTTATTCACTCGCTATCATTCGATCGTTAACATATTTAATATAGTAATATTACATAACAGATAAACCCTAAATTAATAACAAAAGGAAGAAAATTGAAAGTAATTAATATTTAAACAATAATTTTCTTGTTTTCAGAATGATCTTTCAATGGAAGCTTTGAAATTATACAATTATTCTCTTATTTTTAAATCTATGTTTATAATTAGAGTAAGGATAACCACAGAAAATCAGGTCACACATGTAATATAAGTGATTCAATGGCAACAATTACTTTCATATAATGCAGAACTAAAATATAAATTGAAAGAATAAACTTGGGTGTTCGATAACGGAAGTAATATGGAGTAACGTTAAGAATAACGATAGTCGAAATGTTTATTTGAAATTGGGTCGCCCGCATATTTAATAAAATTGCCGTAGGCAAGCATAATTGTTGTTTTAGGTAGGCAGATACTAAACGTTATTCAAAATAAATTGAATTGTGCTTCTGACGAAATTATACATATTTATGAGTACTATCGAGTGAAAATCGCTCGATAAAATGAAACACCGCGGGACAAAGTTACACTGAATGGATTTTCATAATTTTCTTCATTGAGTTCTTAATATCGTTTACTAAACATTTTATGTCTTGAAAATTACAGCAATGTCGAAAGTTCATAACTTTTTTCAAATGGTATTGTTAAAAAAACTATTTTAAAACGTACGAACTGCTATAATTTAAGTGTTTTTTTGAATAAGAGTTATTTTCTTATCTTTTAATATATTAATTACGAATCGGCTACAAAAATTAATATAACCACCGTATATCAACATTTTAAAATAACATAATTTTATAACAAAACAAAATTTACTACCAAATAGTACAAATGAAAAAAATATATAAATAAATATTTTTTTGTTATGTAATGGAGAAATTAATCAGGAGCACTATTTTCTTCAACTTGTTTATCGATTTCATATATAGATGTTTTTGACGATGCGTTAAAAAAACTTATTTCTTTTAACATTGAAGCAGCTAAAACATTTTTTGCACTAACTGAGCCACATTCTGCCTTACAGAGAAAAAAAAAAAAATTTCATTTCCTTTTTAGATGCTCTAAAGGATATATAGTTAGCTACAGAATAAATAGTTAGCTAGGACGGCAAACTGACTTTTTTCGCTTCAAGTGTTAGGGCTGATATCTTGATTTATTTATATTTTTAAAAAATTTTCATATACCATACAGTGCCAAAATAACTAAAATTTCGGATTCAAAAATACTCATTGTCTCAATGTTTGGCTATACAGACACATTAGCAGCGTTTTACAAATGTTTGGGTTTCTCGAAGGTTTAACCAAATTTATGGAAAATTACAGTTAGATAAATTTACTAACAATTGCACGCTATAACAATTATTTTCTAATTTAAATGTTTTATAACTTCAAATACGAATCATATCGAAAAACTAAAAATGACGTTCCATACGGACTCTGAATCAAAATTAAACTGTAAAGCAAGTAAACTACTTTTACTCTAAAATTCATTTTCTATTCAGTATATTCACATTTATAGTCCTACCTGATATTATATTTAAGCTGACCCTTAAAAGTTAAATATAATTCTAGAGAAGAAATAGAAGTACACTATATAATATATACTTTATTCCCACGCCCTGGGTTCGTGGGTTAATAAGAAAAAATACAATAGCGATTGCATTGCAACTTTCAATTAACCAGTACACCGTAACTGCGTGACATTAAATAAATTTTATAATCTATATCAACTATCTATATATATGTAATAAAAAATCGACGCAAGTCGAGTCGCGTACATAAAACAAGTACAAAAATAATTCATCTGCAAAAGTTTCATTTAGATAAGTACGTCATATTGAGATATGATACCAGGTAATTCCATATATTTTCATTAATCATGAGTTTCCAAATATTTCAACAATTCTTACTAAGCTAAACCTTTTTTATATATTTTGAGGATCTTCGTTATTAATATTAATTCAACTAATCGTTTAATAAAGAAATATCCCTTTTCTATTTAATCGTTTTTTAATTTTTTTTTAAATTTTGTTAATTAATAATTATTCCCAGTAAATTCAAACCCTCAATTTCTGCTATAATATTGAACAAGTGTTTGTAGTTGAAATCTATTTACGTCAAGTATAAAATTAATGTTGATTAATTTTTATACCACTGTTTACAATTTTTATATGCATAATTCAATTCATCTTCGTTAATTAAATACTTAATTAAAATCTCATCAGAGGCTATAAATTTCACCTATGCTATTTATAAACACCCTGCACTAATTTAGTAGAGTAATTAACATAACCTAGTAAAACTGTTTAAAACTGTTCAGAATATAAACTGAATGGTGTATATAGAATAAATTCAGTTGTGGTTAGAATTTTCATTTGAATGAAATTATGTCAGGTAAATGCATTCCCATAATGTAATAAAATTGACTATGACTGTTCTTATATGGTAGTAAATTTACCTGATTCATTATATCAATTAAGAGTCCACATTTAGAATATGATGAAACAACTGGAAAGAAATCCATTACTAAGCATAAACGATTCGATAGTTCTCAAGTGCGGTGTAGCACAAGGGAAATTAAAATCACTAGAATTGTTTGTATGAAAAATTTACATTATTGTAAAAACACTGTAAATAGTTAAAAAATGTAAGATGTGGGACGGTTATAGTTTAAATGGTTCAAGTCCTTAAATAATACCTGGTATATAAAATTTAAAAAAATTATTTTAGTACGTATATATATATATATATATATATATATATATATATATATATAAATAGACGTATGTGTCAGTATCAGCCAAACTACCCACCGCACAACTAGTAATTGTATGTGGTAGTGGCCTCGAATCTCGCATCATGCACTATTGTAGTTATGTGTGGATGGTTGTGGTGGTGTTGGAGTCAGTGTTAGTGTGTTGGAGTCAGTGGATTGTTAGAGTCTATTGAATACCGATTACCAAACTCCAGTCATTGAATGTACCAGAATCAATGAGAATATACTAGAATATCCTCGAATGGACTAGATAGGAAGGATTGAAAATGTATTGAAATGTGCAGGAAGCGTTATGTGTAAATGTCTTAGAGTGAGAATGTACTAGAAGTACATTCTCACTCTAATACATTTAAGTTCAGTAACTGAACCGGAAAATTTGAGTATATTCTCAAATGTACGAGAACATTCCGAGCTAGTTCCCTACGTTACTATTTAAAAAAGTTTGCAAGTGTAAAATATAGGTTAAAAAGATGTATTACTATACCATAAATTTGAAGTTTCTACATTGCATGTTTTCTAAGATAATTGGTTGTGACAGACGGAGTTTTCTGACTGAGCCATGGAACTTATAAAAACTCCGGCAAACAAAACTAGACTAAGGTTTGGTTTAGAAAACTAGTTAGTGTCGGGGTATAAAAGGGTAATGAGAAAATTATTATAATGCGTTAGATTATTCTACTGTTATATTTTATTACGCAGTAAAATTCACAATCACTCAAAAAGTTTAAATATTTAAAATTGAAATCGATTTCAAGGAGGCTAGCGCCACACGTCACTCATGTGGCGCTAGCCCCTTAAGCTTTAGTGACACATGTGCTTATACCGGACGTTACATAGTTTTACCGATAACTTTGGTATGTTCTATAACTAGTCATTTGGAAACCATATTGTGCTCATTGATAAGTTGCAGTTATGATAATCTATAACTTGATACTAATTTGTCGATCAATTATATAGCCTAAGGCCATTTAATAAACTTGAGAATTGATAAAGGATTTCCTACATATACTAATATAATAATCATGAAAATAAATTTTACTTACTCTGAAATGACAATTTTTGGAATTAACATAAAATGAACAGCTTATAAAAATAATTTTTATGATTACAATATAAGTTATTTGTTGACAAATAAATGGTATTATATTTGTGGTATGACCACAACAATATATACGTACGGTAGTACTAAGGAAAGTTTATTTGAGTCATATTTTGTATCCTTCTAACTCAAGACTTATTTGATGTTATTAATTAAAACTTTATGAATGCGTAATTAATTGTAAATTCTGTAAATGTATTTTGTGATTTCGGAGATATAGTTTCTAAAATATTGCTAATTTTATCACTGTCTCATTTACTTATTAAAATTCCATTAAGTAAGAATTAATTTTGACCAAATTAAATATATTAACCATTTGCCATTACATTAATAACACCATATACAGCACAACATCCAAGTATGTACGGAATCATGGTAGTAAAAGTTTTGCTCTGATTCAACATGTTTATTCCATTTCATACGTAGTTAAATAAATAAAGCAATAAATTACATAAAGAAAAAAAATTTGCCATGTGATTAGGTACTTGCGATCGTAAATTTGTTTAGATGCTTCTGAATAATTTTTATATTTAAATTTTCATTGAAAAGCATCGGAATTGTCGCAAACAAAGTTTCCTACAAAACGAAAATGTTTTATGCATTTTAGTTCGAAATGTTTATTAACAGAATCATCAATAATTTATATACCATTGTTTATAACAAAATTTCGTTCAATTATAAGTATGGACGAATCACATTACACTAATAGACACCTGTTGTTTATTGTTATAGATAGCCGGTGATGAGCATTTTTGGTGTTATTAAAAGTAGCATGATGCGGTAATATTACATGAAAATAATTAAATCAAACTAGGACGTATTATACATTCCGTACCATTTTCGACACGTTATTTTAAATTGAGTCGTGAATTTTGATATCTGTCGCCCAAGTTTATATTAATTATGTTCTCTAATAAAATGTAAATCATGGATATTAAACTAACTTCTACATCTAAATTTTATATTGAAAAAGGTGAATAATTTATATGAATTTCGAGACCGGTAGAGCCAAGGAATAAGTAAGACTCTCGTCTTATACGTCCTCTTTGATAGGAAAAACCTATTTATAATGTTGGGTTTCCACCATACAAGAGGCTTCTGCAACGTTCAATGTCGACAAAGCTGAGGTTGGTTGTATTTAATAGCACAAATACGTACTGCATTTTGTATTACAGAGACAGATATATTTTGCATTAGACCAGCTGGAAAATTTTTATCGTATCCCCTATCGTTGAGTTATATTGTCAACCCACGCCTGCGTTGCACTCAGGAAAAGAGGGGAAATGCAAATTAATAAGATTTGCCAGCCGTTTGTTTTTTACAAATAAAAGCAAAATTGCCAAAATACCCTAATGAAGCATTTCATTATTCTGAAAAATATACATTCATTTTACTATATGTAACACATAAAAACTGTAAGGTAACGTGAAATATCTACTATCTGTATATAAATATATATATATATATATATATATATATATATATATATATATGTACATATATATAATAAATTACAGATAGGGGTGTGCCATTTTACAATTTTCATTATATAGGATATTGTAATAAAAATAACACTTTTTATATCTTGCTCAATTGGAAGAAGTCCCTTTTGCACCGATAAATTTGGTAAGTGCATAGAGGATAGTGTTAGAGGATATTTTGCGTAAGAAATGAATTCTACTGGAGTATTTAATTTATTGTAAGACTTAATTAAAGTGATTCATGTAAAAATTAGAGAATATAGGAAAAAATAATTCGAGTTTTGTTAATTTCAATATATTCGTAAGATACTAATTGGGTCACTAACAATTTTAGAGCAATAATAAAATGTTAAGATTCCTTTTAAATTTTCTTATCCAAAACGTCCACCCGTCCATTTGTCACGTTTTCACAGTTTTGACGTAAAATTTTTCAAGTAGATACTTCAAATAAAGATCTCAATTTGTGTGTAACGAAATATTTAAAAAAAATAAATATTTCCACATGCTACAAAACATTGTGAACTTTTTCTCATTTTTCATGGCAATTTTAAATGAAATTGCGGTTCTGCTAATCAGATTTTATTTCTTGTCCCAATTTGAAAATATTAAACTTCAAAATTATGTTTAAAAGTAATTCCTGTAATTTTTAAACTACGGATTTGAGAAATGTTTAAAAATTGTGGGTAAAATATTTGTGCTTTTGTTGTTTCCTACGACTGTGTTGAAAATCTACTTTTCTGCTAAGTTGATTTCTCGAAAATTTAATAAAAGGGCTGTGTGTATAATTTTATCAAATGTTGTGGGAAATATCAACAATAAAATATCCAGCAACAATATGATTTGATTAGTGTCGTTATTTTTTTTCTTTTGAGGGTTATATTCAATAAAATCAAAATTAGTATTAGTAATAAATAACTACGGTACTACATGTGTACTAATGCTCTAAAACACATCTACATGTTGATTTGATTAAATTTTAATTAATCAATTGATTAATTTGTATCCCTGTGGTCGAAATTCGATTAACTGTAGAAGGAACGAAATTCAACTTGATTTTGACATAATTACCTGTTATTTATTTGTATGCCATCTCATAATACGTTGCCGCTATGAGGAAAAGAGTGGGAACATTGAGGAAGTATGTCATATAAAAATTCCTTAAAAGTAACTAATTCGACTATTTAATGACAGGCTAATATAATACATATTTAAAAATTAATGATAACTTGTTTCAAAGAAATTAGAAGTTTTGAAGTGAATTTGACGTTTCAAACTGTACTAAGGTTTGAAACAATATTTTTGTAAATACTATTTCACCATTCAGTAAATGACCTTGATTGCTATGTTACAAAATATCAAATATCAAACCATTGAAAGATAGTATACTTGATGCGACATATGACACTATGTATAACTTTCAATGAAATTGAAGCTAAATATTACTTTCACTATGGTAAATTCTATCTTAATTAAGTCAGTAGTTTTATCCGCATGTAAAATGGCAATAAAAGCATAAGGGACTTTACTGTAAGAGACTTTTACTGTAATTTATTTTTAAAGCTATGTTCTGCAAACGCTTTCCATAATTCAAATTTCATTTTAATTTATAAGGCACATGCATACACAAAATTATCTACGGTTAAATTAAAATTTAAAACGTCAAAACTAATAGAAGAATCAGCAAATTGCAATGCTAACTTTCACGGGAGGGAAATATAACGAACTTTTAAAAAGTCCTTAATTTATTTAATGATGTTAAAAATTTATGTGGATATGTGGTTAACATTAAAAATTAAAATCCGTTTTCAGTTTACATAAAAAAATTAAATAGTTAGAATATTCAAAATATCATAAGTGATCATACATAACAGTTTTTATTATTATCATTCCATTATAACAATCGACAATTGCTATCAGATTGTGATTAGACTCCTAAACATTTATTATGTACACGTGATAAAATCGAAAGAAGGGCGAGTCTGTATGCTGAAAACGTTTTGGAAAAAATTAATGAAAGGCGTTAATTCGACTACTTAGTTCATTCAGTTACTAACAGGTTGTTTTTTAATTATTATTTATTTTTCTGCTGAAATAAC
This sequence comes from Druceiella hillmani, assembly GCA_039881145.1. Lineage (NCBI taxonomy): Eukaryota > Metazoa > Arthropoda > Insecta > Lepidoptera > Hepialidae > Druceiella > Druceiella hillmani. The sequence continues at coordinate 28,152,338 of JAYKKI010000001.1, forward strand.
AGACATATTTGTTAAACGCATTTAATGAAACATAGTGCAGTTTTATTATGTGTCGCATGAATATACGAATATTTAAACAAAAAATGGCGGTCCCATTTTGATTGTATTAATTTTGCTTAAGGTTAAAAAAAGTTTAATCTCATTTATTTAAGCTATTCTCATTGTATGATAAATTAACATTTCAGCATCGTTATTTATCTATATATTATAAAAATTAACTAAATTTAGTTATTACAAAAATATTTAATTATTTATACGTTTATCAGGGACCGATTTAACATTAGTATATTGAAACGTGTTTTTGTAATTATCTGTTAAATGGAGAAACTTATATAGTTTATAACGAACGTTATTAAATTGGTAATGCATTTGTTTATTTTTAAAAAAAAATTCCAAACTTTTAAATTTATCCAAAACCATTTTTATTGTATCTTCATATATCCAACACATATATGGAAGCGACACAAAAAAGGATGGTTTTAAAATATAATTGATTTAGTTGATATAATAAAATCGAACAATTTATTACTTTGTAAGAAAAGGAATGTCTCGTGCAAGTTCACTTTATTTTAATTCATCAAAATTATCCGAACCAGCAAATACAAGAGCAAAAAATGTCAAATACGATATATGTAATTTCATAAACGATGTGAAACGTCAGACACGACTGTGAAATTCAAACACCATGTATGTAACTTAAAACACGCCGCACTTCTTAGCTACCGACACGGTGCCGACAAAGGCCACCATTACAATCAACAACCCAAGATCAGTTATATAAATATTGTAAATGATATTTACGTTTTTAATATTAAAATGCTTTTTAATTTTTTTGGATATTTTAAAAAATTTTGGCGCAATTATTCATTCCATTATTATAAATTATTTATGACATAAGAAAGATGTGATTCATATATAAAGTTCATTTGCAGGTTTCGCGTGCCGGAATAATTTAGGGTGAGATCATGCAACTCACGACATGCAATGAATTTACTAATGCCGAGAAATGCGAGCTTACGGCAGATTCGGGATTTACTTATTATGGTTTCTTGAGTTTTCAATATTCGATTTCTTGTACAGAAACACTTATCTATTGATTTTCTGTCTCTTCCATATTTTTAGTTTAAAAACGATATGAATGTTTTCTGCGGACTGTAAATATATATGAGGCGCTCAATTCTATGACACATTTTATTACTTGTTTGTTATACGTTTATTGCATTATAAATCATTGATCATAATAGATCCAATACCATAAAATAGGATCTCTAACAGAATGATATTATTGAATAGAACGCACAGAAGAAATACGTGAAAATATGTTTTTTCATTACAAATTCAAACATTCCTGAGAGAAGCTAGTTTGCTATGACAAAGTGAGGTATTCCCAAATACAGCATTTCAAGACTCAAAGTAATGATGAATAATAGTATTCGCATGCCATTAGATATATATTTGACATAATGTTAGGATAGTTAAAATAAATGCACCCAATAGTTTAGTAATAGAAATATATTAAAATTTGCACCCAAATATACGACTTCATTTCTATGATAAAAACGCATCAGTAAAATAATGGTGACTCAAAGGAAAATAAACACAAATATATTTAAGAAATAATCGTTTATCGTGTTGTTATATTTGCATAATGCAAATTGAATTACCCTAACCGACATCGTAGTGCAATACGCATACTCATTTAACCCTAACCGACATTACATTGCAATACGCTAGTAAGGATTTCAATATCATCAGCGCAATTAAAAAAGTGTTTTTCCTTTATCATGCCGACCGGTTAATTTTCCTAGACACATTATCACTGATAATAAACAACAGTTTTCTTTATATTATGACTTGAGACGTAGTGTATTATTTTATTATATTGCAATATTCTCCGTTTCGACAGGTAAGCTATAAGAAAAAAGAAAAGAAGATTTAAAGTGAGAAAACTTAGACAATTAAAATTAAAAAAGAAGAAAATGTCTAGTTGAAATATAGTTATAAGATTTTCCTAAAAAATCACTAGGACATTTATTTCTAATACAAATTTACATTTAAAGGTCTCTTAATTATTAATAGTAACAATTACTATAGTTGAAAATCATCAAGGTAAGTAATGTACTCTTGAAGTTAATTTTAGGAGCAACATTTGTTATTCTTGTAATCTTATTTTGTGTACATATTTTCAGGTTTTTACTCATGAGAAATCATGAAGAAATTTTAAGATAGTTTTAATTCCCGTAGAGCCTTCGATAGCCTTGGCTATGTCATTGCTCATATTTTCAATTCTGTTGAACTTATTAAGAATGCACAAACGGTTATTTTTTTATAAGGCTGGTTTGACCTTTCAGGTACGTAGAAATAAATAATGTGTGTGTATATATATATATATATATATATATATATATATATATATATATATATATATAAACATGGGACACTAAAATGACTTTTGAACAATGTTTGTGTAGTCGATATTTTTTTATAGGTTCTGAAATCTCGAATAAAAAAAATAGACTAATACTTCGAGATCTAATGGTGGCGATGTATGCTCTTGATGTTTTAGACTCTACATCAGACCAACGAACTATTATCAAAGAAATCGGGTACCTTCTACAGATACTTCGTTACTATTAATCAGAAAAATTCTTGGCAACTTTTAGCGAAGTATCCTGCTGAAAAAAATCGAGGGGATATGACCAGTTCATGAAAAAACGCCAGCCCGTTTTACAAACTAGATTATAAGAATAATTTAAATGATTATTCATGAGGTCATAAGATTAGTGCAAGTTTGCAAGAGATGGCGCCAAGCAACTTACCTCAAAACGGCATCGTGGTAAATTGAACCGTACCTATCCTCAGTAATAGGGGTACTATTAAAGAAGACACGACGTTGAAATTTAATAAAGAGAAGTAACTATGAGAAAGTCTCAATGTTGTTCTAGATGAATAATTTTGTAGCTTTCAACCAGTTAATTCATGTCAAAACTCAAAATGTTTAACTGCAATTTATAAATGTCCATTATACCTAATTTTACATAATTTTGAATTATAACTCTAATACATAATTTAATTTATTTTAATATAAATTTACTTTTTACCATACTCTTTCACAATAGAGGTTCGGCTTTTATTTTGAATGAAAAAAGAATAATGCAGATACTTTATAACAACTTTATTTGAAAAAAATCATATTTAGTTTAATATTTCCGATTTAGAATGATGATACGAATTTATAACATTTAAAATGAAATTTTAAAAAAGTCATGTCAGTACTTTGGCGATTCGTCATCCTGTATCATCAGTGCTAGTTAATTTTAATAAACAGTTTCTTGATAGTTTTCGAAGTTGTATTTCTATAGGAGATTTTACTTTGATCTAATAAATATACTGAAATGATTTTATGTCAAAAAAACCATATTGTTCCTATTAAAATATTAAACTTTCAAAGCGAATATCTCGGAAAGGATTATAATTTTTCACATCTATCTTCAACATTGTATTGTCAGAATGATGATAATAATCAGCCGTGAGAAGAAATATCGTAAGAAAATATAGGTACAGCTTATATTTTTCTTTAATACAAAAAAAATTTCTCATTTATAGATATTTATTCGCATCAATATGTTTTTTTTAAACATCTGCTAGCGTGTTTATATTTTAAAAAAATCGATCCGTTCACAAACGTTTTATACGCAACCGTCATAATAATTGCACAGTAAATAATTTTTAATATATATTTATTGAAATATCCACGAACAACTTAAAGTTATATCCAAAAGCATTGGACCATAAAAATATACGATTTTGAAATGAATTATATAAATTTATAATTTATATTTATATGTTAGAAAATTCAGTATCATCACGGTATATCAAATTTTAAGGAATCCTCCTGGATGCACCACAGAAGACAAATGGTTGACGTTTTTGATCCATTCTGAATGAACGGATTAGTACGTTGACGAACCAGATCCAGATATTGCACAAATTTTGCCATGCGAAATGAAATACTTTAAATTAAAATCTCATATAAATTTGAGTGACCATGACTAACTTTTAGGTTTACGTTCGTTTCAAGGACCTTCCAGCATGTTAAATAATATGACTTAAAAACGCAAATGGGATCGACTGACTCTAAGAGTAGAATTTGGAACTATGCAGTTGAAAATATGAAATATATATTAACAATTTTGGAAATATATCTTGTTTTTAAATTGTATAACTGATGGTGTGATTGTTGAGATGTCCCTTGACGAGCTACCGTAACTATCAATATCACCGTGAAGTCACTGTTCTTATTTTAGTAGTCTGTCATCAAATAGCAGGCATTTTGCCTTTTCTGCTTCTCTTCATGCGCATATTCACCATCATATATTCATAATTAATGAATATATTTAGCCTGTGCATACTGTTAAATAGATTTCCAGTACTACGAACTCATTTTTTCCGTTTCTTATTAAACACACTTTCTTATTAACTTGTACTTGGTTACCATTATTAATAAACTGATTCACTGACAAAAATTTTGTTGTAAGATCACATACTACACGTCTAAGCAAAATTTGATTGCAATAATCTTAATGCTGTAGGCGTCGAGACTCAGTTGACCTGATTATTTTACATTCAGTAGTTTATCGTCTGTTATTTTTGTCATATGTGACGCTGTCCCTGCTACTGAGTTGCAGTATCTATCCTTTTCTTTACGTAGAAGCTATATATGATTGGCTATGTGCATGGAAGCATCACAATACACAAGGCTTCATTGTACGTCAAGCAGTAAATGCGGCAGCATAATTCAGCTTTCTTAATGTGATCTGTTGCAGTTAAAACAACGCAGTGAAATTCTGAGAAATATTTAAGGTTAAATCGTAAAAGATTTCAGTCTTTCTTTTGTCTCTCTACTAATATGCTTTCATGACTCATGAGCCTGTGTAAACCTATGGAACGCCTCTCTGTCTCACTTCCACGTACTCAACGTGGAAGTGAAATGGAGAGGGGTTCCTACTTGAGAAGTTCCTAAGCATCACTTTTGACTTAGCAGCGACCCTAAAAATCTTTAAAATTACCAACATTTTATAAATTTATTATTGTTAGAACGACATTATATCACAAAAATTCCAACCAATTTTTGTAAATTAAACAATTCTAACGGTAAAACACTTTTGCACATTTACTTCTATTCAAAAACACAATATTTTAACGCAAAAATTCTAATGAATACTGGTGTTTTAATTAATTTATACGTTTCGGTCGGCTTTTAATTAAATAATTGTGTGAGATTGTTTTAATTTTCGAGTAAAACATTTTATTTCTCTATTTCCAGTGCTCATGAACATGTTACTCAGAATATAACAAACTCACTGACTGAAATCAAAACAGACTTTTACCGCGTTTATTAAACAGGAATACAATCATATATCATGGCTTTTTACATACCTGCACACTTACACCTACCTATTTATTTATTTAATTTATTACTTACGTCAAAATGAGTCAAAAGAGTTCAAACCCCACGACTCTATTACTCACTACGAAGGAGTTTCTGTCAACCTTATTCGGCTTGACCATCACACTCCGACAATCACTTTTAACCAATACAAAATTAGACAAGTAAAACGAGTCCAAAGTTGATGACTCCTTTACCATTAGTTGTTCTTGTCGTCACCTGCCGGTTCTTTCAACAGATCCCGACTTCCAACACTAAATAAATGATTCAACAAGATAAATGAACGAATTCGAAGGAATTAATTTATTCCTCGTCATTGCGGAATACTCTCATACACTTTCGTATTCATAATCAGGCCATGGCCACCACCCGTAACCAAAGGACTCACGATAAGTCAAGTATCCTAAATATAGTGAGTCAACTCCTCATCATTGAGGAGTACTAACCCATCTTTCGGCTCCATCATCAGATCCTTACCACAACTTGTGATAAAAAAACCCATCGTCAGTACTCGTCAAGTAAAATTATTTTTTTCTAAAATTTGTATTATTTGGTCATGTTACGATATTGTAGGGTATCATAAATGATAAAAAATACAACTCTATAGGGGGTGGGGGAAAGGGAAGGGAAATCATATGTGATACAGTAGGCTTATAAAGAAACATCAACTCCAAAGTATAGGGGTGACAGTCTTTACTCATACGCAACTAGACTATTAATTTTTTATGTGATATATAAGAAAACATTCAACATGCAAGCCAATGTTACACTTTATACATCTTGCAGGACATAATCGATGACACAGCCCACATGTTGTTCTTCCATTTTGTGGTTTTGTGACGACATAGTAACGATTCTCATCAAACCTAGGATCCATTGTTAGAGATGATGGTCTGCTCGGGCCCGGTTTACTTCTAAACGTATTCGATTCTATAAGTGCGATCGCTAAGCGTCTGCTGAATGTCAACGTATCCATATTACCACCATTATATTTGGATAATAGCCAGGTGTTCTGAAGCGACATATTAATGCAATGCAATAAAAGGGGCATATACCACTTCTTGCCGCGAATGCTTGTCCTGAGGGATGATATGTTTTGGTGTGACGGATCAAAACCTCCCATATTTTGGTTATACCGGTGTATCAAATGTGGTCGAGAAACAGTTATTTTCTTTTTCTGTTTTTGAAAATATCTCTCGGTTTTGTGTAAAGGTGTTATACCAATCGCATTTGAGCAAACACCCACTATGATTTTGTTATGCCACTTGCAAATTATAACTTGGTCACAGATATCTATATATAGATGGGCGATAGTCGAAGAAACTTCTTTCCTTCTTTTTAGCCTCTTTATTTTCTAATAAAGAACAATAACTGGTCCTATTTTGTCTGATAGTTTCTGTCATCCGCATATTTCTCTTCTTTAGCTCAGCCATCATCGGTAGTTCAGAAAAAAAATTGTGAAAATAAGCAAATGGTAATTTCCTACAATATCAATCTGATTAAGCTTATCAGTGCAAATTAGAATCACACTGTCACGTAGGCCCAACTCTGCCTTTCAGGCATTTATTTTACTTGTTGCGCCTTGGTATGGTTCGAACCACAATATGTGTACCACTCACCCAAAGCTTGAAACCGTACTTTATCGGCTTACCACGGATGAATTGTTTGCATCTATGTCGTCCAAAATATGGTACCATTGCCTCATCGACACTATAATTTTCTTTGTGGGGGCAGCATCTCTGAAACTCATCAGGAAATTTTGTTCAGAAGTGGATGTGCTTTAGCAAAGTTGTCAGATTTATCCAACTGCAGATTATTTGCGCAATGTAGGTTTGAACATATTGTTGTAAATCTATCACGTAACAACGCTTTGACAATTGGATCATTTTTTGTGTCCGATGAATTTTCCCAGTACATGCGTCTTCTATTCACTTGGCAGTAGCCACTAATCAACAAAATACGAAGATTCTTCTTCCCTAGGTATTTGTTGGTCTCAGTAGTGAGTAATTGATGAACGCCTTCAGAAAAAAATAACGAAAATAACTCGATGAGCGACATTTGTTGAGGAACGTGGAATAAAGGCTTCCATGTCGGGACGGAGAACTATACTGAAACATGTAGTTTTTCTTTCTCCAATTATGCTTTTTATATATTTTACGCAATGGTTCACATAATTCTGATTCTTGATCTGCTTCAGCTTCATTTGCTTCATCCTCTTTTTCCGTATCTGCATTGGCTCTTTGCAACTTTGCATTGGTTTTTAAAAAATTTGAGATTGTTGATTTGAGATTGTTGATTTGGGAGTTATCTTCATCTCCAGAATCTTTATCACTTATCTCCTCATTTGCGTTTGCAGGTGGAAGCATATAAATATCATTTCCTGTACAAGCATTTTCGATATCATTGTCTTCTAAAAGTGTAATGATGTCATTCAATGACAGATATCTGAAATGAAAAAAGGGGATTATATTACATGTATTTACCTACTATATCATATATGATACATTATATTTCACGAGTGAAAATAATATCAGAAAAGAAATAATTCACTTGATTTACTGTCTGACTTTTGTTTTTAATATATATTGATGAAAATATCCTGTATATTTAAGGTGAAATTATAAATGATTATCTTTTTGACGCCATTTTAAAAGTACTCTGCACTATCTCAAAAACGATTACTCATATAAAAATGCATATAACCAAACTTGTATGCTCTAACATAAGAAATTTGTGTGCTCTAACATAGGAAAGTAGAATGAATATTTTTTTTACTTTGACATAAGAATGTATATAAATATTTATACTCTAATTAGTTATGCTCTGACATAAGAAGCCAGGTATTTGAAAACAAATCTATTTCACGACCTTGACCCTTGATATTTTGACTAGGGAACACGTTAAATTAGAAAACTTTCCTAGCAATCTGTAGAACTTCAAAATAAAGATATATGTAAATTTTTAGCTTTCCTTCTTCGATTACGAGGTTCAATCCTTTTTTGACTGAACTAAATGTTAAAAAATAATGTAATGAAAATTCACAGTATATTTAAATGCTTTTTTTCTATTTCTCTATTGTGCATTTGTTTGAAATGGCTTCAAAATTGCATCCATAAATTGTTATTGACCGGCTTCTTGCTAACTATAATCTATTTAGAAATGCATTACTTTTTTACTAAGGTAGAAAATAAATTGAATTTACCAGTATCCTTATATAAATAATTTTACTCGCTCCTATCCTATAACCATGATAATCATATTGGATGACACGGTTTGAACAAGATCAGGACATACACTAGTGGAATTTCGTCAACGAAGGGAGAGGGATGAAGAAAGAAATATTTTAGCGAAATTAAGTGAATATGTCTTGTATGCTTTGGGTTCTTACGCCTAGAAAACGAGAAATATATTTGTGCAATATACTCTACTAGCGTGACCCGTGCGAAGTCTTCGCATTATTTATTCCATTATGAAGCTCAGATGACAGATCAAACAAATATTTTACTAAAATTGACATATAGAGGCGCAAGTATCAAAAGCATTGAGCTAAAGCGCCACTTTATTTATACGTGAGTGGATTTGAAATTAACCAAAAATTTTACCGACCGTCAATCATATTGACGTTGAGCCGTTAGATGGCAGCATTGCTGTTTTGTGTATATAATTTTAATAATTAATTAATTTGCAAAAACAATAGCAATAATAAATTTTTTAGTTGTGGATGCCGGTAGAGCAAGCAATTATCTATAAAATTATATATAATTTATGTGGATTAGTTGTGAGGTTTTTTCTAAAAAGGGAGAGTAACATCTTAAACTTAGCGTATTAATATATATGATGATGATGATGATGATGTTATTGTTTTACTTAATTAAGCTTTGTGTTTCAAAATATATTTATTTCTCACATTTAATACGTAATAAATAAATTGCGCTACTTTGCTACAATATACCATAAGAAATGGAAAAAGAATTAATTTTTCCTCTATTTTTCTAAACGATAATCGGTCATAAAATTATGACCCTCGAAGTAAACTATATTGGAAAAGTATTAAAAATTTTTGTTTATAACATTTTAGGATTTCATTTTTACAGAAATTGGTAGCAAAGTATTTCTCTTTAACGTTCTATAAAGCTAGCATTTTATGCAATTAAAGCTTTTAATGCGCAGGTGACTATTAGATAATATAACTAATGCCGTTAATATCACGTACATTTTTTGCATAAATATTCTAGAATTATTTTTTGAAACATAATTTTGCTGATTTCAATTTTCAAGGAAAAATATCTTATGAAACCATAAGATATTTTCCCTCTATGTCTCCCATCCCATTAGACAGCCAGTTATGGTTATACTTTGCTCTGACCCCATTAAGAATTTAATAAATAAACGCAAAGTAAACTTTCATAAAGTGGCACTTACGTAGACCCTTAATGTCGGTTTTCATTTTGGGGAACATAAAGAGAATAGATAATAGGGGATCCGACTCCTGAGTGTGCTTTAATCCGCGTGATGCTGAGCGACTCGCCTACACGAATGTGGCGACATCGATTATAACACCTCTATGTATCCCACTGCGGTCAATGTATGCTCGTTTCTGTCTCTACACTTTTCACTGCGGTCTCTATAATTGTTTTCTTAGTAATATGCGATCCACTTCTTTGTAATGAAACATATTACAGTAAACATTTATTTTGTATAGTCGCGAACATAAAAATGTAAAATTAAATTAATTATTATGAAATTATATTTCAACTATGAAGAAAAACTCAAGCCATAATTAATTTAATAGTACAATATGTCTTTCAACTATATGCACTAAAAATGTTTGAAAAAAGACATAAGGTATGTCTATACAATTATTTCTAAATGTAAAATGTATGATATACATGCCATCGACATTTTATTAAAAGACGTCATCATGGGAAAGCTTTAGTGGTGAAGCGAAAAAATGTTTTTCTTTCTTTCAATATATTGAGTTATATTAAACCCGAATACTTGACATGATCTAAATTTATAGCAAGTAATAAAGCGAAATAATTGATATAATACTAATATAAATAAGAGTTGTGTTATGCTAGGTAGAATATTTTTTTTATTTTTCGATGTAATGGATTTTTCAATTGGTATTGTTGGTGTATTTTTTGATAGTATTTTATTTAATTTATAATATTACTCTAACCGTTCTGTACAATTTATTTAAATATAAATGTATTATTCCTTGCGATTCGTGTAGTTTACTCAGTTCATTATTTGGACTGATAAATAAAATGGAAAAATTAAATGGAAAATAACGATTTACATAAAAAAATGACACAATTAGCTCGTTTTATCTCTATAGGACAATCTGACGAATTACATCTATAATGAAAATTATGGGAGAAAAGTCATGTAAACACTACGAATGTATACTGTGATAAGTGAAATTGTAAATATATATATATATATATATATATATATATATATATAATACGACTATATACGTATGTGTGTGTGTATATATCTAATATATTACACAATAATTTAATTTAATACGAAAAAAAAATTGTTTGACGTGCTTTGGTATCTGCATCCATATGGGATTCTAAACCTTTTGTAAGATGCATTTAAACTCTAATAATATTTTCATTTATAGAGTAATAATTTTGGATATTGCATAAATGCATTTATGCAATATCCAAAATTATAATATAATACAGACAACATCCTTTAGCACAATTAAATTATATACAATGGGAAGAACATCGAGGATGATTATATAAAAAGCGGAACATTAACAATTTTTTAAAACGTTTTATTCACGACGGGATTATTTCTGAATCCAATATGAATATCTGTTACAGTAGATTCAAACAATTTATTAATTTAATTTTGCACTTGTCAGGATGACTTGGGTGACACATACATGCTATGGTACGTGGCAGATACGATAAATATCTTTATCAGTACTAAAGGAACTGAGCATAGAATGGGATTAATAAGCAAAAATTCAGGTTACGAAGGAATTCAAAATTAATTTCGAATGATATTTATATGGGTGCCACACAATTTTTTTATAAACACATTTGTAGTCCTCACATATAAAGGGATTTCAGTACAAATTGAATCAATTTTAAGTGTTCGTAGTGTCAAGAATATCAAAATGAAACGTTAAGGATATGCATGGGGGAAATTCTTCACTGAATATCTGCGAAGGAGGAAGAGGTTTCTGCAGCGCTCGCTGTCGACAGAACTGACTAAGTATTGTGTAACGAGTCTAAAATGGATTTAGTTTTACAGGAATACGCCATTCTAGTTTCGTGTTTCTTGCTCGATTTTTTCTTTACGGCTTGGTTTGTAATTTTTATGAAGATCTGTGTTGAAATCAATATTGAATTTCATCCTTTTGTAATATAATGACGCAAATTGTTTGCAAGCTATTATTTGTTCTAAATTAATCAGTTTTATTTAGACGGTGAAAGTTGGATATGAGTACAAGAATAGTTTATTTTATGGAGAATATTTTTAGGAGAATAAATTTCCAAAATAAATTTTATTAGTTAAATAAATATTCGTTGATTATTTTCATCGTAATATTAATATATTTGCCTGAGATACTTCCAAACAATAATATCATAACTTTCTTTATAGATCAAATAATTTCAATAAACAGTGCTGTGAATATAATGGAGATCGGTTATTAGATTTAATCTTGTTAATACAATTTTTTTGAACTAGAGAAATAATTGTTTCGAACGTATGTTACGTAGATGATACATACGTTTCGTAGAAAGACATTCAAGTCTACTTTTTAAATTTCAGCTTTGTTTTTATTGTACATAAAGAAATTATTTTTAACTTGGCGGTTATTTAGATTTAAATTTTTTAGTTAAAATGATTATCTGAAGAGAGCTTGCCCCATTTTTCCCATTTAAGTTTTTCATGGAATGTAATAACTATTTGCTGAGGATTGATAAATTATGAAATTTGTCCTAATTTATACCACCCAACCCAACGTAATGTAATTAAAATAATTCCAGATAACCAAATCAACCAAACCTAATCCAACTTATCCTAGTCTAACCCGAGCTAACTCAACCTCGCCCAACCTAACCCAACCTGACCCAATGTAATACAACTAAGCCCATCTCAAACAACATAGTACAATTTAATCGAACCTTACATAGACCGAGCCAATATAACCTAACATAACTTACAACTGATCATAATCTGACTTTTTTCACGTATATGTAAAACCATAGCTACGTACCAAATTTCACGTTTATTATTTGACTAGAAGTATACTATACCATTGACTATCAAGAAATAGCATGGGAAATATAGCGCGCATGAATTACCGTAATCTTCTGCCCCAAACACAAATCTCATATCTTCTCGAAAGTATCTTTTACGTGGTGGCAAATTTTGAGTTAGGATCATTAACATTTATTTTTACATCGTTATATTAGTACATACGGGAGCTTCTTTATCGACTCTAAAGTTTAGTAAGTGTTCTTAGGTTCTATAATCAATATAACGATCGACAAATAAACAATAAGTTATAGATACCAGCAACTATTAACTTATTAATGAGTACGATATTGTTTTAAATTAGTTAGATACGTACATTAAAAAGTTAAATTAAGTCATTTCGGGTGCGGATAAAGGTCACTAAAACAACAGATAACTAGTCGAACTCCCATGTGGAACGGTTAGTGTTTTCCAGAAAGGTTGCAAATTCAGTATTAATATAGAATTAGTGTTGATAAATAAAGTAAACTTTGATATTGGAGACAACAAAATAATACAAAAAAATATATTTTTCCTCTTATATTTTTTCTCTCCTATATATATATATATATATATATATATATATATATATATATATATATATACATATATGTTTATCTATATATATATATATATATATATATATATAAATATACTTTATTTGCCTCAATTCGATTTGTGCACCCTAATTCTAAGAATTGACATTAATTCTAAAAATTGGTAATATTTCTACGTGAATGTGATGCAGCACCCTCTCTCTAGCGCGTGGCGGCTATATAGTTCGGCGTTACGTTTGTGCAGACAAGTTTTAAGAATTGAATAGATATATGCGTGGTTGGTACATTGGAAATAGAACGGTAACCAAGCATTTGTTCAAAATCAGTTAAATGACAAATGATATTTTTTTTTTTTTTCAATGCCAAAATCAAAACGGTTTTCTTCAAGTTCACAAATTTTCGTAAACAGCAAAAATACCTTTAGTATTTCTTCTGGTGATATTAATGCTTTAAATCTATTGCATTAGATTGGTCTGACCTAAAAAAGATCAATCAAATAAATAAAACTTATTGCCATCAAGCTTTTATTGGAATACTATTAGCAATTAACTGTGAAATTTTGGACTTTTTTAAAATAAGTTTTTAAAATAGCAACAAAAAACTCTTCATACTTTAGCTAATACATGCATAGACCAAAATATTATAAATGGTCTAAGCTATCAGTCACTTTCAACTCTACCACAGCTTCCTAACATCTGTATATTATTAAATTAGAAATATGTTATTTTGGAATTTTTACTGAAATATGATATTGTAATCTTTCCCAGAAATAAATAAATTTTTGTGTACATTGTGCAATCGAAAGAGGTCTCTTTTGCACGTATAAATTTGGCTTGTTTAGAGTGGAGTATTAGAGGAAACGACATTATTTCATGTGAAAAGTTGATTGGAGTATTTAATTTATTGAAACATTTATTTAAAATGGTTTGCACATATTTAGGTAAAACAACTTTGTTTTAATTAAACAAAGTCAGATCTATTACTAAATCTATAAACAGACTAATTTAAAATCGCGGAAGTGTTTTTATCTATACCGAGATTTTATAAATAGATCAACATTAAATCCACATCGACGTTAAGTAGTGAACAATTTTGATAGTTTGATGTGAGTTGAATTATTCAAATTGAACCGTTTGTTTTGAAAATTTTGGAAATTAGCATAAACCTGATTTTATTATATGTAATATGCGTAAACTTTTTCCGCTATATGCTAGTACGCCGTATACAGTTGGCAACAATAAGTGACGATTGCATATTGGAATACACTGTAAACATGAAGTAAGTCAATAAATTAAAAAAACTCGCGCTATGGGAGTTCCGTGTATATTTAAGTAATTATAAACATTTAGGGGTACAGGGTATTTATTTTATTAAACAATTCAACAATATTTATTTTTTCGAACGTAAATATATTTCCTTGCATACTTTACAAAGACTTTTAATTTTAAACTGCAAAGTTTTATTTGCAGTTGACATATGGCACTACGACGGATTTTCTGTAATCTTTCTGTAGGCCACATGCCGTAATTTGTTCGATGATTACTCCTAAACTAGTAAAGTTTATTTATATTTCTACTTTTGTTACATAGGAATACTTTTCAGATATTCAAAAATAACGGTTTAGATTTGGTAGCAGGTAGGAGCACACTACTGCTAGAGTGACAAATTTGAAGCTTAATATTTCATAAATCGATTACTCCATCGAACAAGTGTTTATGATATACCCCAATATACTAATCAAAGATACTTTACAACGTAACGCAGTTTGTGTGTCATAGGAAGAGCCCAAAAATCATCACCATGTTACAAAAAATATTAATTCATATTTTTATAGGTTTATGTATGCGTATACCAATTTTGAGTTTTATAATACAAATAGCCTGCAAAGATACGCCTAAACTGTGATGGTCCTTACTTTGGCAATAGGACCACAAAAATGGAATTTCAATTTTGTTTCCTCGCTGTGATTGCAAAATTTAAAATCTTTTTACCGTTCAAGCGTTTCGAAGAGTTGTAATAATTTAAATTGAGTACAGGGTAAGTTTATTTTTAGTTACAATATATATATACTGATAAAATAAAATTACGTGTTACATTAAGAAATATCATTCTCATGAATTCAAATAAGTATGACAAGAACATTTGTTACCTGAGAAGTAAAACTATGAAGTCGTCCAAACTGTCATAATTTCTCATACGCATATAGGGAAATCGATGGTTTTAGCGAGCAGCTTTCTTATTAAACTTTAAATTCCTGTCGTACAGCATGTAATACAAAAACTGTTTTTCTAATCCAACAATTTGTATGTTTACGCTTTGAAATTAATCTTTTATTCCGATCCAAATTCCTCTTCTACAGTAAAATAATTGCGGATACGAAGTTGGGTCAATCATCCTTACAGACATGGTATATGTAATTTCTAACGAATACGGCCTCAAATTTTAAAACATGCGTTTCATTCAATTTAGTCAAAAAGCGTCTTAATATAATATATTTTCTTCAGTTAATATAATTCGTCTTTTCCTCTCCTTACTCGCCCTCTGTTCCTTCTTTAAGCCGTGTTCCGAATTATTTGTGAAAAAGTGTATTTTTCCATTTTTATCTACTTGTTTAACATTGTTTTCTACTCGTAATGTCTGTCACAATACGTTTGTGATGAAAATCCCTCTAATTTTTTTTTAACTCACGTTTTGTAATTTTTTTTCCACTACTTATTTTTAATTTTTTCCGTATTTAATTCACTCCACCCTTCTGAATTTATCACGTCATTTATAAGTTTGTATTTTATTTTTAATTTACATCTTGTTTACAATCTTTCGGAATTTTATAAAAATCGATTACAAAAGTAAATTTAACCGTAATGCAATCTGTATGCTTATTTGTCTGCCAGTGGTTTCTAATTCATAAACTGAATAGTAAATTTGTATTAATTCATGGAAATGTGAAGGTATTAAAAATTGTGGGAAATTTTATTTTCTGGGGACGGCTAGAAATATAAAAATGTAGCAAACAATTCTCGGTTTGAGCAGATGAATTAGGATATGAAAAACCATTTCATAAAAGTGCAAATATTCTTATTAATTCTTTATTCCTCAAAAGGCAATGTTGTAGGAAATCGTCATCATTTTCGTTTCCAGACTTGTTTCATCACCAAACCTATCTTAATAAACTCAATGCTTAAGCACCTGGAGTATTTTATCAGTATTTAAAATATCCTGTAATTAAATAAGAAATAGTGAAATCACATAATATTCAAGCGTAGTTGTAGCTTCTTTGTTAATATTATTTTCTTATAAAGATTCATATAAATTTATGTATTCAAACTATCACATAATTTCCCTCTTTCATACTATTTTATACTTACGGTTACACTATACTTACACTGTTGTTTACATATATTTTATGATTTTTAAATCTAAAAGTTATTTCTCATGACTTTCTTCTGACTAATGAATGCAACTAAACAATAGAATTGTTACGTAGTTTCACATGTCTATAATATATACAAGCTTTAAAAAAGTTTTTAAATTTTAGCATATAGGTAAAAAGTAATTTAAGGGGTTTGTTTTCGTCTTTTTTCGTTTCTAAAGTTTTATTTTAAAACTTTTTAAGTGATATTTAATTTATATGATTTTGTTGAAAGATGAATTTTCGGAGATTTGTTTACAATCTAAACCATTGCCATTTGAAACTATAAGACTAACTTTACCTAGAGTTTAATCAAAATTTTCTAGTGTTAAGTTTCATCATGATGGAATAAGAAATGTAATTAACATTCCAAGGGCCTTATTGTGTTAACATTATGAAAAGAATAATAAAAACGCTTCCTGACTCAAAGATACGATCTAGGGATATGAAACGAAATTAGACCATACACCTATTAATTACGAATATACCAGTTTTCAAGCCTCGGTAATCGTTTGAATTTATTTGTATATTTAGGTTTTTATAACTGGTCAAAATCCTGGTTTTTTTAAAGTTCAATATTATATTAATGTGAAATAAAAAAAAATAATAATATGCCATACTTTTATATGACACGAGTACAAACATTAAAATAAATATAATTTCCCAACTAATTTGTAATATTTTATGCACTGTATTATACTTCAAGGATAAAAAGCCATTTTATGTTATAAGTTTCATAACAGATTATATGGTAGTAAAAGTATGCACTCAAACAAACTGACAGTCACACACATAAACATTTTAAAAACGGTCTACTTTTGTGTACTTTATTTATCTTATTGTCCTCTGAAATGAGTTTTTTTTTCAATAATATCTCTGATATTCAGACTGTTTTGCCTTTACTGTTTTATTTTACGTATTAATCAGTTCCATGAAGTGAACTTTCCATAAAATAGATGCCTTTTTGTTGAAACAATTGGAAGCCTTGTAACTAGAATATATTAAAAAGAGGTAAATATAATTTTTAATTTCCTGCAAAATGGAATAAAAAAACGTACATTGGATAGTTTTAAAAACGCTTAAAACATGTTTTTTTTGGAAAATCAATAATATTATACCATGCAAAATAGAATCAAAGAACGAGTTCTTACTACTACTACGATACTACGAACGAGTTCGGACTAATTCTTATATATATTTGAAAATATTTCATGCAATTTAGAAGATGTATAAAGAATTATTAATTAATAAAACAGAACTAAAAAAAATAATTTCTGTACCATAACTAGCAAAATTTGGAAAGAATATTAAATTTAAACGCTATTTCTTTTGATTTAGTTGATGTAAGTAGTTGGTAAAAAAAAAAGCAAACTTAAAATATTTATGTTTAGAAACCAGACTATCATGTAAATAAAATAAAATTAAGAAAAAGAATTCTAAGTATCAACATTTCCATTAGTTTTTTTGTTTTCACATCAAAATTTTACTCGAAATTTTTGTAGATCTAAAATAAAATTGATACTAGACTTAATAAAGTTTTCAAATTGTATTAATAGCTTTAATTTAAAAGAAAATATAAATCAATTACATAAGCTATACTACAAAGGAACCACAATATATACTATTTGAAACTGGAAATATTAAGAGGTTTTCGATAGTAATAAGTAAAATTATGTTTATTTCTTATATATGGTAACATCTTCAAGTATACTCGTCCTTACATTGTACAAAGAAATTTATAAAAATATAAAATGAGAATAAATAATCAAAATACCTATTGAAATAAAATACGTTACATATAAATTTAGAATAAAATTAATTTCCCTGGCCAAGGTACAAAAAAGTTTCGCACGATGTTTGTAATCAATTAGGCATACTCCAGAAAACAAAACATCACCTCACGTATGAAAACAAAACAAAACATCACCTCACGTGTGTATGTAGGATTATGTGTATTTATATCAACCACGCGTAGACTTCAAAAGATATGTTACGAGGCTCGTAGAGGAAAATATAGGTACATCGTAATCGAATGAGCTGCCGTCATGTTGGCGAGTCGTCACGCTTCAGGCTGATTACGTTATATTCGACTTCTAGAAACGACCACTTTTGACCACGTCGTTACCTCCTTTCATTAAAATTTAGGCCGCCATGAAAATATCTCTGTTATTAGTCGCGTAAGTTTGAAATGTTTTTATTATTAATGAACATTATATCTCGTTTATCTTTTAAATCGTTTATTTAAGAATAAATTTAGGTAAGTAAATTTTTTTTACTATATAATTGTCTTCTATATTTTTAAAACTTGCCCTCAATAAATTCAAATCCATGCTTTGTGTTAAGATATTGAACCGGAATGTGTTAATGTATATAAATAACTACGCAAAGTGAATCTTATAGTAATTTTTGTAAACTACTCTTGCACTATTTCTACATGAGTAATTATGTTAGAATTTTGTTGAATTAATGCTCGAACATTTCATATTTGAAATGTTAGTTGTTCAAATTGAATTTGAAAAATACGACTTTCCTATAAATAACTTGTAGCAAATAGTAGCAAATGGCTATAAATATTAATAGTAAATTATTACGACCATAAAATAAATAAATAAGTATTTTTGCTGATTGTTTTAAAAAAAAAAGGAAAATAGAACAAAGGTGAACTTGTCGTGTCTAGAAAACTATTTTGTGAAAAGAAGGTTTAAAAAGATAGGGAGAAAAATACATAAAAATTAGTTCTATTTTGTTGAATTTTATTTGCACAATAACATTTTTGAAAAAAGAGGTTGTTTGCCATTTCTCGTCAGCTCAATGGTTAAAATAATATTTTCGTGTTCCATTACCAACTTAGAATCTCTTATAATTTCACCATGTCCGTGTATTTGTTTATGTATATGTATGTTACAATCGTTTTACTCGTAGACTATTAGGGCTGTAAAACTGAAATTTGACATAAGTATACACAACATAAAAAAGTTTTTAAGTGCTTTCATACCTCCTCTACATATAATGTGGATAATTTTTTCGCATGCATAATTGTGCATAATATCATTTAATAGATCTTTAATAAATACAGAGATTACGTTACAAACTTATTTCTAACACAGGAGAATTATTTTACGAAATACAAGGTTTTGAAGAGGCCAGTTTTATTAAGGTTGTATTTCTCCACTTTCTATCAGTATAACCGCAATTTTTGGATAGTTGATACATATTCAGAGTAAGAGTATATATAATAAAATAAAAAAAAATTATCAATAATAAGTAAGCTCTATTAGTTTACGTATAAATCGACCAACCTATGCCATGTAGTTTTGTCTGTAAAAAGTTCATCGAAACTCCATACAAGTAACTTAAATCAGCTGTTTAAATAATACTGCACTTAAAGATGTATATTTATATAGTTGTTTATAAATAATTTATTAGAAATACGATATATTTTTAAATGTTTATAGTTGCCTAAATGTGTACGAAAACCTCGTAACGTACATTCTACTCTTACTCAGTAGGTTCCGTTTATTACAAAAAACCGCAGTGGGAATAATTAAGGTTCAGCAGACATTTAAGTATTTTTTATATTTAAAAATGACCTTACAATATCTTTGTCTAGACTTTCTCATTCGTTGCATAATTTTATTCTTAGTATGAATATAAATAAGATTATAAAAACGTAAAGATTACTCATCGCCCCAGGAACATGATGATAAATTAAATATATTTATAATAAATCATAAGTTAGGTGTTTTATATTTTAAATTTCTTTATACGGTATTCTAAAGTCAAGGTAATCAAATGCGTGAAATTCTTTCAATTATACACACGTTTTTGTACGTTCATATAAATCACCATCTTCATAATTATGTTATGTATTTAAATGGTCTTCAATATTTTCAATCGAATTTTTCTTAAATAGGAAACAACATTCTAATTTAATTTATTACTCGACTTGCAACTGAAAGGCGTTAACAGCGTGATGTTACAGTCATTAATGCATATATTGATAGGTCAATTAACTACTCTTTCCTCCATGTTCGAGAAGAAAAATAATCTTTTAACCGTCTAAAAAGTCATGGCCTTCCACTTCGTGATAATTAGAATTTAAATTTGATATTTCATATAAAATTATGAAATTAATTCCCATCAATTAAAGGGAATAAGTACTACATATATTTTCCATATTTTCATAGTCATATTAAAGTAATTGGTTTAGTTATTGTATGGATTTAATATGGACGTTTCGTTAATTTATTGTTAGCAACATACATTACTAAGAATCAAAACCACCACCTTCCTTTTCCCTGCTTATTTTATTCTCCCCGTTTTTCCTTCATACCTTTTTAGCTTTTTCTGAACTCTTACATTAAGAATTAAGTTCTATTTCAATTTGCGACTTTCTGTGATTTGATTTTAATAATGCTCTTAACTTTGAAATATATAATTTTTAATTGACGGAAAAGGATGGTCATAAGATATCTTAATTAGTTACATAAAAGTCAGTAATAATAAATAATTGAAAAATAACTTGCAATTTCGCTTTTCGCAAAGGAGCAACATACATTTTTCGGGTCCTGAATCCCTTTTTGAATAAATCGAAAGGAAAAAAACAAAACTTTTTATTTCCTGTACGAGAGTTTTATTCTTCAATAGTTCCATTTATCGGAACTTAGTTTGTATTATGTCTAGAATCCTTTTGCAATGTTCTTTGAAAGGAATTTGGTAAAGAAGCCAAATTGTCTTTCGCGAGGACTCTTAGTACTCGTATAGAAATTTGAATAAACTAAATCGGAGCATCCCAACATGCTATTTTTCTAAGGTGTAGAACCAATATTTTTATTCTTTTTATGTAGCTTTTTTGCTTTCCGATGATAAAATTTGTGTTAGGACGAGACCACTTTAGCAATATTCTCTGAAAATAAGTTCTATATAAATAAACTAAAAGTTGGTAAAATTAAGTCATCTATTTATTAAAAACAATCGCAGGCAATATGATAAATACATGTAAGCAATTGAATGTATTTCAGTACATCTGTTCTAGAATACACTAACTTAATTTCCTTATTCCTAATGACTCAACTAATTTCTTGTAGCTTTGGTGACAAATGCATTACGCAACACAACTAAGCTTTACTTACAAACTATGTTATTTATCAAACCTTGTTTACTTAAAAGACCATGTACTCATTATCAAGAAAGTAGTTGTAAATCGTTTTATTTATTACTAGCTGTGCCTACGACTTCGTTTGCGTATAATTAGCAAAAACATATTTGTTCGGTTTTTTCTTTTATGTTGCTCCTGGGTATATACCATTACCATGCCGTACCCAATTTCATTATTACCATACCAATTTTCATCAAAATCTGTCTAGTATGTTTTATGTGATACACGCTCAAATCAACATACAGACTAATAGACAAACATTCTAAAATATATTTTTTCTGACTTCTATTATCATTCTATAGGTTAAATCGATCACCTTTTTTAAATTTTTCAATGTACAGATTTCACTTCGTTACAATTTAAACATACGTACAGATTAAGCTCTATCAGCCATAACAGAAAGCAATTAGGTTTGATAAAGCCTTTACTATTGCGTAAGATACACTTAGGGACTCAAATTCATCAGTTTCATTACAAAATCTATAAAATTTGTAATAAAGTTTCGGTATTTTTTTTGCGTAAAATATTCTGCCATATCTTATTGTGAGAAAATAAATAATGAAATTTGAAGTTCTTTATTACCAAATAGTTACCAAATTAGATATAGGTATAGTTCTTCTGGAATAGTTTCACACAGGCACTGCTAATGGAATACTAATAAGAAAAATATGTTTGTGTATTTGTTAGTCAATCACACATAAACGATAGATTCCCTAACCTTGGTACAGACATAGTTGCCATTTCAATTTAATATTTCATGATATCAATAGACGATGAAACGTTTATAATAAATTTATAGGGCAAGTGCTTCTACCTTAATGGAAAAATTCATGCAGACATAACCGGGGAATGATGCTTATACTAAGAGAATGTCAGTTTTTTCAAGACATATAGCGAATATTTTTATGCGACTTACTTCGTGAGAACTTTTCATTTTATGGTATGAGTTTTTATTTTATGCCCAAAGAAGTTTCCCTGTATTGCAATAATTTAAAAATGACTTCAAAAGCTCTGCAAAAAAACTTTCTCTCAAAATCTTAATATTTCCCTACATAACTCTTGTCTGTCGTTAAACATTTTTGAAAACGATGCACCAACTTTTATAGATCTATACCAGGTTTTTTCCAATTTTTTAAACTAAAATTTTACGATAATTTTTAGTTTCTTTCGGTTTTCGAAAGTTTTTTCGTCAAGGTTAATTTTAAAGAGACGAGGCCGTTTCTTGACGCATACTCACAAAAAAAGCTTCTCTACTCTTTTAACATGCACACCTACACATACATACATGTGAGTGCTGCATTTCGCTTGGAACCGAATCCGAATATTTCTAACAGTAGCAACAATTTGTAAATTTATTTATGTTCAGAAATGGTATAGTACCGCAAAAAGTAACTTGTGTGGTTATTAGTTTATACCTTTTATTGCGCATAATTAGTGGTTTTATGATATAGGTTAATTTTTTTAAGAAAAAGGTTTGTTTTTCCGTTTAAAGTGCCTATTAGACAGAATGTCACGAACTTACGATGAATTCAATATCGATAATATCTCAATAGCAACAATCGGAGCAGACGCTTGCAGTGTTTGATGAACATAAATATATTCATATATACCTACATACTTATATTTGTGTACACACACATATACATACGAATATATAACTCACATGCTTTCTAACGGCTTCAAAGTTGTCAATGCTTTAAACCTGTATATACCTGTACATACTATATTTATGCATACTCATATTCTAAATACTCAATTCGTTTGTACGTGTCTGTACATATGTATTTAACTACCAGCGAATATTTCAGTTGCTATATGTCTTTACTGAAGAGTTGGAACTCAAAGTTCAATGATATTCTCTAATTGAAATTCACAATACTAATATAAAAACAGCCGGACCTCAACTCTCACGGATTTGGTTTCGATGACAGAGTCCCTTCTATGAGACCCAAAACCATAATTCAAAAACAGCTGATCCTCAAGTCTTACTATTTAGCAGCACTCCTACAGCATCAGTGATGAGAAATTGGAACCCAGAGTTTTGTTTGGGATCTTAGGATCTTCAAGTTTCTCGGTTTAGGTAGGCAGTACCCCTGCAGCATTATGATTGAGGAATTGAAATTCAGAGTTCAAGAACAGAACCTGTACTTGCGACCCAAAATCCTAATTCGAAAACGAAAGTTCCTCAAGTTTTACTGAAGTAAGACTTGATAATTTGTCCTTTAGCATAAGGACAGTAGCTGAGCCTCTGCTTGAGACCGGTAATATAACAATAGAACAGCATATCTTCAAGTGTCACGGTTGAGGCAAGCCATAAACAGGAATTATGGAAAAAATGTTGAATTTGTATTGTATGTACCCATATACACTTGCCTACCTATTTACTCTTTTACTTTTTATACTACATGAAATGAAGTCAAAGGAGTCCAAACTCTTCAAGTTTACTCCTCATCACAGAACATTTTCGGTCACCATCTCCCGTCTTCATCATTGTACACTGATTTCACTAACGGACAAATTTATGTCTCCTTTAGTTCTGTCTTATTCGATCATCATTATACGTATTTCAACCAAACTCGATTACGTCACTTATGCTGTTTAGTCTTGAGGAGTCCTACGGTATATCTTCAGCTTCCATAATCAGGTTGTATCCAATTTGTAATGGACCATACTGATAGTATATATTCTTCAAATAAAAAATAGTTTATTCAAACTAGTTAACAAGTGCCGCAAACATGAAATAAAAGACATAAAAAATTCCGTGGAATTAAGAATTGTCTCCTTGTTTTAGTCGGTTAAGATTAGTTAGGTGGAATAAATTAAAAAAATAGTACAATTCCACTTGATACAGAAAAGGTGTTAAAAAGCTTGTTCCCTTCGTAAAAATTACCAAAAAACAAACCAGTAAACTTCTTATTCAGATTGTCAAACAAAGAAGTTACAAAAGACAACTAATGCGATTACTATGTTTTTATATACTGTTTAAAAAAAATTAAACATGACGAAGGAAATTTCGTCCAAATTGAAACTGGAAACAAAAATCTCAATAAATTTTTCAATGTACTTCTGGTTCATTTATTTCAAAATACCCCTTGAATAAGAAGTCTATTGCCTCCCTCCACCACTTCATATCTTTGCTTTCTATTCGCCCCTCGCCTTATTCCTGTACCCTTCCCATATGAGTGCGTAATTTGTAACAACCTCATTAATGGCGTGTCCTTTGAACATAACTTTCTGATTTCTCTCCATATCGTCACAGCCCGTGATAGAGTGGGCGGGACAGAGAAAATATAAGCCTTTAATTATATTGTATGTAAATTATTTTCGATGTTTTATATTTACTTAGTTTTAGAGTACTTAAATTTGATTTGATATTATCTAGAGATTTTTCTTCCTTTCAAACGTATTGTTCAATTAACACTTCAAGTATTTGCTTTTGGAGAGAAAAAACGAACGTAAAGGTCTTTTCCTTCCAAAAGTTTCCCAACATAGTAACCATTATCATAATATTCAAATTAAAATAGCAGTCGTATAACATTAAACATTTTAAAATAATACTAAATTTTTTAAATCAATAACTTTAGTGGTAGGTAGGTATTCTTAATTTTTAGGGTTACATAACTAAATAAGGAATGTTTAGAACTTCGTCTTGCCAGGGCAACATAATGTCTGTATTTGTGTACCTGCGAATATGCTATAAACTGTATGGTAATATTTCAAATGAGAATTTTAGTTAATATCTATAATTAAAAAAAATATATAATAAGTAACAAAACAATCACTGCTTTTTCCTTGGAATAAATCACGGATGAGTTTTTTTCTTTATCCTCATTTTAAATTGAATGGTTTGTAAAATTAATTAGACCAATCTTTTAAATCAAAATTAAACTTAATTTATCATCTTCATTTTAGCTTCGTTTATCAAATAATAAGTTTAAAATCATATGCAATATATGTCCCCAAAACAAAGTTAATTGTAAAACTTTATGCATATACCTACAAGTGTTTGGGTACTTTTTCTTTAGTAGTTATATTTTTATTGTATTGGTTTAATCTAAGTCAAGTAAGCAATGTCCAAATATAAAAATTATACTCAATATTAATAATACATTTATATCAGTTACTAATATATTCTTCCGCTACTGCCTAATTGAGAATTTGTTTTTCTCTGATAAGAATTAATAACCAAACCAAATTATGCAGTTCTTTTAAAACCGTTTAATTAAGTTTGAATCAAGTGCGATATTAAATTAGTTATTTAATATTAAAGAATATTATTAAGATAGGGTCAAATACAAAAATTACAATACAAAATTTGTCTATTTTTATTAAATTTTTTTAAACCAATAAAATTAGTATTTGAGTAACTGAATGACTCAATTCAAACCTCATATACATTTGTTTAAAACGTCACAAAAAGAGAAAATTGAAATAATTTCGAATAGAAATAGATTTTCAAAATATGTCCTCTGGCTACTAAGTAACCATGTTACAAAGGAAACAAAAATTATTTCTGTTTACAGCACAATTTAAAGCTTGTGTATTATTTGCGGTGATTCTGATATCTTTCGTTCATTTATATTAGACTTTTTAAATCTACTATGGTATTAAACTATTCAGCTATTTAACCGTTATTGCACTGATATTATATTTTTTGACATATGGCATGTACTACTTTAAACCCATTCAAAATTTTTTTTTTGGCTTATATATATTATTTTAATTTCGGTTGCTTAATTATCGGGCTTTTTAGTATATATATATATATATATATATATACATATATATATATATATATATATATATATATAACAAAATTATTATTACTTTTTACAGTGTATTGACATTTTTGGATGTATCATTTTAATACTCATTCATATAAATATAGTAAAAATAGAAAAAAACACATTAACTGATATATGCGTGATGCATAAGGAAAAAAAAATTATTTATGAGAGCCAAGTCGCTTTTGGTCATAATAAATCTTATTAAGTTATTCAAAAATTCTACAGAAATAATAATAAGTATCACGGAATAAAAATTTTGAAAAAATAATTGTTTTTGCAATCAGCAGCTTTTTATATGATTTTGAAATGTTTAATCTGTGTTTGGTTTATCTCCTTTCGTATTATTGTATCTGAATATGGAATATATTTTGACACAAGTAACGTAATATTTCAGGCATTTCTGTGAAAAAATATTCTGCGATGTCCGTATTTTCGTGAAAAAGGTAATCAACATAGATAATTTTGTGACGAGTGTATGGCAAATAATTCGTCTTAGCAAGCTTTATTTTTCTGATACAAACAAGAATAATTGAAATTATAATAATACTTCTAAATGCCTCTTAAATCTGGTACGTGCAATACAAATTATGGAATCGGGTATACCGTCAGGACCGACTAAACTTTTTTTAATTACTTAAAAACTAGGTATTAGTAATCATTTCCAATTGTAAAACGTTTATCAAAATTGTGCTATTAGAGATAAATGTATGGGTTTGGGTAAGTAAACAAAGTCACGATGCATGGCAAATGCATGCACGAGCGACCGCGATCCGGTATCTATAGCGACACATTGGGATGACACAAAATCGCTTCGCGTATCATTTATATCAGCGAGAATGAATTAAAGTTTAGTGGCAGATTCAATACTAATGGTGCGCCGATTTTACTAATCGTGTATAATATTTAACGCATAGTTACGAAATAAACACTTCAACATCAAGCCTTTAGCGAGTTACCATACATATACGATAAATACTGTGTCATTATCGGATAATATTTATTAATTCACAATAAAAGAAAATCGGTTATTTTATAAAAAAGGTCAAAAAAATATAAATAAATGATCATAGAAATAAGCAGCTTCATTAGATATGCTGTAAAATGAATAATGCTTTTATATGGAAATGCATATAAAAGACGATTTTTCTTTTATAAAACCCAAATTTTAACCTGAACGATGTTAAATGAAGCAAATTCATTATAATTATCAAGCACTGAACTTGCGAGAAGTTAACAATAACAATTAAAGTCGTATGATAAAAATCCACCTGCAGACAGCGACCACATACGCGCCGTTCTCTTGCTATTACATTCGCTCATTAAATTACAAAACCATAGCACCCATTTCATCTCACATGATGGACTTAATATCGTTGCACGTATATACATTAAAGTTTTCAAAAATCACCAGTTAAAATAAATTAATATTAAGACTAAACACCTGTACTTGGAGGGACCCATATTTTACATATAAATGTATTATCTCCAAGGATAACTTGCTCCACCAGGGCTCAGATACTAACACAGCTATCAGCTACCAGCAAGCTGAATGACGTACAGAAGAAATAAGGCAGGTCTCGATTAATTCATGCCCATCCATTAATAAGACTGAGGAAAACTTTTTAGTCTATGAATATAAAAAAACCGTGTGTTGGCGGTTGTCGGCATGTCGGCGGCATAGATCATCTGTTATACTGATCTGACTTAGGTAACCTTTCAGATTTGTTTTGTCGTAGTTCCTGCATTATACCGAGTCGAATAATTTGATACGGATGTGAATAATAATGAATAATTTCATGATAATATAAAATTTGTAAGTTTTTTTTGGGTTTCTTAGGTCACATAGTTAATTTTTAGTTTGAAGTAACAATTTTTGGTTTTAGGTTTGTTAATATGTGCGTTAAAGTGTAATTATTATATACTCGTAGTTCATGAAATTATTCAAATTGTTTAGTTGGATTGTGTCTTGTTGTTAAACAAAGAGTTTCGATGTATGTAATCAGGTTTTCAACGTTCTATTTGATGAGCGTTTCGCTAGTTGGTTTTTTGATAAATAAAAAATTAAAGAACCGTAAATAATTCTTGCGTATAAATATTTTAATTTTTAAGCTATTTAATTATTACTTTGGACGGTTGTAATAAAGAATATTTGTTTACTTTGTTTATACTATTTCTAAATTCATTAATTAGTAACAATTAATATAAATTATTTTTAATATTCATAATGACAAAATTGTTTCGATATATTGCGTTATAGATAGTCGATGGGGTTATTTTATAATAATTATATAACTAAATGAATTTTTAACATGTAATTTACTAGTGTGATTAGTTGAGCTAGATAAGAATAGAGTGCCTCACAAAATTGTTTAATTAGTTGGTATATATCGTTAGTTATCAAAATTTACGAAACAATATAATCTATTTAAATTTTCATCTGCGAAACCCACATAAAAAACTTATATATTTATAACAGAGAATCGTTCTTAAATTTACGTCAGTATGATTCTTCAAAAGTCACTTCAAAAAAAGTGATTAATCCGTATTTGACCCGTTTATGTATACGGGTGCTAAATTTATGAGAAAATAGTAGTAACTAGATATGGCTATTAGATCCTATCAATATTTTTAGCCTATTGGCGAATACTGAGCGCTGTTCCTTCTTTGGAACCGATTTGGGTCAATTATGTATGTAACAGTGCGGGTAAAATTAGTACATGAGTTTAATAATTTTTATATAATGAAACTGTTTTAATATTTATGAAATGATTATATATTTAATGAAATAATTTATGAAAGTGTTTGAATTAAAACTAAGGTTAGTGTCAACAAAAAATAATGTATTTTTGATGATACAAATATTGATAAAAATTTAAAAGAATGTATTAATTATGGACTTTTATGTACAGTGCATATGGCGGACTTATTGCTACATGAGCAATCTCTTCCAGTCAACCATAACAATTTGTATTGAAATTTAGTTGGTAGACTGTAAGAGGTTTTACAATGAAAATTCTTCATAGCACATTCGACAAAAAAAATACAAAAGTAAATTAAAAAAGAAAACAAAATATTAACATGGTTTGGGATGGGAAAGACAGGAAAGGGCAAGGACACAAAGGAAAAGGTTTCAGGAGATGCAGGACTTTTTCACTCGATCTTTGAAAATATTTAGAGATGTGATTTTCCTGATGTCATGATCCAGGTGATTCCAAATTTTTGCTGCTTGGACAGTGAAGGATTTTTCGTAAGTGGTAGAGGTATGTTTAGGAATAAGTAGGGTGTGTGAACTTTCAGATCGCAGCCCAAGGCCGCAAAGCCGAAAAGCAGACAAATCTTTAAATTTGCCACTAAGATAACTTGGGCTATGAGGATTTTTTAATATGTTAAAAATAAGTGTAAGTATGTGAAGTTGGCGTCGATCACGGATCTTCAGCCATTTGAGAAGTGACCTGTATTCAGAAATGTGATTTTTTTCTGAGGCCGAAGATATACCAAATGCATAAATTTTGAAGACGTATTGCATTTCAATCCGCCACGAGTTAAATCTTAAGTCATTGAATACACAAAATTTGACAAGGTGTATTAATAACTTTAAAATTAGTAAAATTCGCTTTAGTCGTTAGTTTCGTTTTTATAAATTTGTACAATGAAAATGTAATTAATCTGCACGTGTGAAATATCATTATTATTGTACAAAAAGTGTTTAGCACGTACCGCATTCCGAAATAGTATATATAAAATATTTATTGAAAAATATGTAAAGTTGAGAGAGATTATTCGGCAATATTATTAATTGGCAACAAAAAAATAGAAAAACCTATAATATGTGTCAAGAAATGATTGTACCAAAATAATGTTTGACAAAAATGAAATATACATAAACCTCCTAAAATAAAATATATTTCTCACCTACGTTATGAACATGGTATAAATTCACACACTGATACAGTGCGTATGTATCAAGGTGGAACACGGGTCCCAGGTGTATTTATATTTCTTTTTATGAACATATGGGCCGCCGAGTGAGGGGACGAATACCGGTCTGTAGTAAAGGGCAATATTCGAGAATAATTGCCTACAAAGGGCCATTTTTGCTTTGAGCAATGTGTAGCGCATCTGTATGGTAAACAGCCAGACGAAGCAGCTTCGATGAAAACGATACTATCGCACGTAAAACCGTTTGTTTATGTATATGTATTAAAACTGAAATGACAGAAAAAATAAAGAAATGACAGACATCATATTTAGACATCATATACGTGAGAATATAGACAATATTTGAAGTGAGATTTAAATTTGTAAACTTGCTAATATTTAATATTTTCTATAGAGCGAGTCGTAATTATTAGAGGAGTTGCAAATACAAAGTCACATAGAAGTAATAATAATTGATCGTTGAAAATTTTTCTATGACAACTACTTTCTACATAATTTTTTCACAATTTCGTCAACAACACATTCCACCAAATGTTTAAATTTTGTGTTTACTTATAATATTACCTAAATTTAAAATATATCTTCTTAATCAACTACTTTCACATTTTCCATAATTACATATGATTAATAAACCCTTAA
Source organism: Druceiella hillmani (assembly GCA_039881145.1). NCBI lineage: Eukaryota > Metazoa > Arthropoda > Insecta > Lepidoptera > Hepialidae > Druceiella > Druceiella hillmani. Next base: position 28,183,545 of record JAYKKI010000001.1, read on the forward strand.
GTGTAATAAACCCTTATTTTTATTTTTGTCAGTTTCTCGTTTACCCTTACTATTTTGTTACTGTTAGCTCGTTATTAATATGTGTAAAGGTGACTATTTAAAGATAATATATAAATTAAAACACGAGTTAAAAGAAAAGATTAAGCGAGAGGTTAAATATAACTATTGCATTTGTTTTCTCGTCGCAATAACGCAAGTAATCAGGAAGAAACACTTCTTGTATAAAATACAATTTTTATTATGTTAAAATATTAATATAATTATTTTTGATTAAGTTGAGATCGTGTATAATTACAGGTTACAAAAATACTTTTAACCATTATTGTATACGCAATTCATAAATGAGACTATGATTTTTTAAAAATTGAACTTCAGGATACTTCGACGGTTAAAATAGCTTTTAACTAGTTAAAGTGTTAAAGTTAAAGATGAAAGAAAGACAAATAAAATCATGCGAATTTATTGTCAAATTAAAATTTTTTCAATGAACAAACGTTGAATTTTATGAAACGTAAACATTTATAATAATGAATAATATGTGTAACATAGGGAAAGTAAAAGGAATACTTCTTAAATTTTACAACCGTAAACTCAACAGTAAGGAAATTATAAAGAAAACCAGGTTATTATATTAAACAGCTACCAGTTTTTTTAATATATTGGAGTAATTACTTTTTAACAAAGAAAAAGTCATCCGATAGCAAAATCAAAATATGATGTTATTTTATTGTTTTTTCTTACATAATATTTTCGTATTATAAAATTAATATCAAGTGAATCAACTTCCCATCGCAGTGCTGTTTTTTGGATTCTGATATTTTCAATCTCGTCACGTTCATTCATGCAAATTTTTCTCATCAGATATATATTATAGATGTAGCTTGCAAACATCAGTAAAATTAAGTAATAATCTTGATTATTATTTCCACAGCAAATATATGCCGTCGATCTCTCAGCAAATATTTGACTTAATCGTACCTCTAAAGTGTACAATAGCAGTTTCAAGAAAATTCGTCGAGTGGATTTGTGTCAAGCGTGGACACAGTCTCTTTGCCATTTTACAATATTTATGGACTTGAATGATGCTATTAAAAATGAAAAGATCTCTTTCATAGTAATTGGCTCTGTTTTAAGTTACAAATCATAAAATTTATATACGTCATTGAATAACAGAAATGTACAAAATTTATTTAATATACGTCTGTAAATAAAATAACAGATGCTATGAAGCAAAACAAGTGTCGAACAAGAAGTAAAGATGTGGTGTGAATGTTGTGTTGGTGGGCAGATGAAAAGCGTTTTGACGTAGATAAATGAAAGTGCCAACCAGGTCAACATACCTATCGCGCATTATCCAACTCAAGTGATCCGGGCAGTTAATATGTGTCTACGCTTATGAACTTATTTGCTTCCTACTGTGAAAATTTATTCATTTTACTTTTATTTTATTTTTTATTTCCTACTCGTCCTCGTTAGGCCGCGAATTTATAGGGCAAATAGAATATTTTGGGTGAGTATACGCTATTGATCCATCACGTATCTGGACTCGTTTAGGAAGTTTAAAAAAATTCAGCTAAATGGGAATAAATTTGCTAAAAATACGGCCTTACTCGGTATAATTTTACTCTTAGTAATATATGTTTGTGCTTATTCAGCTTGTTTGCATCAATCTGACTTATGTCAAATTCATATTTAGCTTTAATGGGATTGGATTGCGATGAGAAAATTTTCTTACTCAGTTTCTCAACATTATACAACATTTTTCTAATACATTAAGGATGTTCAATCAATTGTACAGAAGCTGAGAATTATCATGATAACTAAGTATTATGTATGCATATTTTTCTACAATAAAATAGACATGAGTGGTAATTACATAAACGCTTAATTTAAGCGATATATTAATATGTTGAAACATTCATTAAACTCCGAAATAAAACGGCGATCCATAACATATTATATAATGAATAGACTTATATAGAGAGGGAATAATAAATAATGAGGTAGCATTTGGTTCCTGAACTCCATGCGACGTAACATTCAAAAAGCAAAATAAACAACCCGACACAGAATATGCTTTCCGGTGAGTTATTTCTGGTTAAATGCAGAGTTTAAGATTTCTCTATTGTCTTTTATGTAGATATACGTCTTTTATGTAATGAGATCATATATATGTTTAATGATAATAACAATACATGTGTGCACACAAATTTCAGATAATACCTATGTTTCATCGATGAATTGTAATGCGTGAAAATTTTAGGTTTACTTGAAAACAGTACTGCAAATCGGACATACTTTCTCGCTTAATTATATATCAGTTACGGTATATTATGGATATTATATAGGTATTATAATTTATTGGAATACAGTATCTTAAAAGAAATAAACTAAATACTTATAAAGTATCTCATGCGTCAGTCCATAATTCCGCCTGTCCTTCCCTCCTAGAAACGTGAAAATTGGTTTAATTATAAATCATATCAGCCCGCATATACTTCAATAGTTAATGTTCAAAAACATTTATATGGAAATTATGTAAGGTGGAAATAATATACTCGTCGTTTTTAACTCGTAGCAAGTTAGAATGATTAGCATACTTGATAATCTTTATGGTTTCGTACACCAAAAGACAAGAAAAATTTTCATTAGATAATTTTTGTGTACATTCTTATGTTCCTTTATGTCCTGCAATCCTTCTGTTTTCTACTACAGCCTTTCTTCTAAGAAAAATAATCTACAAAATGTTTATTATTTCCAATTATGTCTTTTATATTAAGACACTTTTAAAATAATATTTTTAATAATATTGCGTATAAAATCTCTGTCAGTATTAATTAATATTATCAGCACGAATTATATTAAACCTTACCTTTTATTGCATAGATTGTGCTGTTTGTAATGAAAGTTTTTATCTTCTATTGAAATTAAAGAAAATATTGCGGAATTAAGAAAGTCGCAGAGATGAAAACCTTATACTTTTAATTTCATAACTTTCAATTTAAGTCACAATCTTTGATAATCAAAGAATGTGATAACCTTTTATACCGTGGGAATTGTATACATCAGTAATTCCTTTTAAGTCACAGATCTCAATAAAAAAAGGATTTGCGAAATTTTCGCTTGAAGAGGAAAAATACAAACTTTAATGGTGACGTTGCGGGACAATAAGATAATAATCTAGCTTCAACCTATAGTGCTAGAAAACTGAATTTTAAGAAATTTGATACTGAAATTCACTTGAATATTCGTGAAGTAATTCATGGGAATGCAGTAAATCTGCGACAAGTATATTTCGGTTTTCTTCGAAAGATTTTCAGTTTCAATATTATATATATATATATATATATATATATATACATATATATATATATACATATATATATATATATATATATATATATATATATATATAAATTACTTTTTGCTAATAGCCTACCTGAAGATGTAATACAACGAAACCTAGATCGTGGTAAAGAACTTAAAGGAAGTAGAAATAATACTACATCGCATAGTTTCATTTAATTGTGAATAATGGATTTTTACAAAAATAATGCCAAATATATTCAACACGCAAATTAGGTTAGACGTGGGCGACAGAAAATCTCATGTTTTCTGTTGGAATAGTCAGATTATTTAGTAGATATACAGCCACGCGTTGTTTGCCAGCAAAATGTGATTTCTATAACACCGAATTCATGAAAGGACAGTAATACATAAGATAAATAACTACAACCAGATTTGTAATGACTAGAACTCTAGACGGTGACGCGAACTCACAAGATTTTACGCATCCAAAAAGAGCCCAACGCGCACATCATACAGTCAGGTGTTTACAATGTATTGGAGAATATATATGTCCACAGGCCGCTGCGCGTGCGCCAGTCTGTTGTTGGTGCAGTATATATATATATATATATATATATTTATTTATTTATATAGAAGTTCACAATTAAATGAAACTACGTGATGTAGTATTATTTCTACTTTCTTTCATTTCTTTACCATGACCTAGGTTTCGTTGTAATACAACGAAACATAAATACATTTAGTAACGTTGGATAAAGAAGTCAAAATTAAAAGAGCCTTTTTAATTTTGTAGGATAGAAGACACCAAATATTTACACATAATGACATTTAATAATTACTATTCAAAAGTTCTACTACTGAAATTCAATCCGTCTAGCGACATGGTTCTCTTTACCTATAGCTAGAATATTAAAATGTGCATTAAAATTAGTTTGTACCGAATGGTTCACGTCACCTATAGTATGAACGATTAAATTTGCATTCAATTAGTTTGGCCTAGATGATATAAGCCAGTGACTGCTTTAATTCAGGAAATTAGCTATAAATATTTATTCTTAATATTTAACAAATACATGCAAAAACATATTGTACTCTGACAAATTGAATTCAGGTACAAATGATGACAGAAGCCGCATTAAGTAAAAATTCTATAATGGAATGCAATGTACGGTTCAATTCGCCCATAACTAAAATAAAAATTGCATTAAATTAGTTTTAACTATTTCATTCAACATTTATTTACCAATCTCTTACCCAATTGTAATGCATACTTTAGATTCTTATAATCAAAGCTTAACAAAATAAATGCGACTTTTACAATTAATAAATAATTCCTACCATATTTATTTAAAATAAAAAATTCAAACATTAACATTTTTAGTATTTAAAAGTTTAAAAAAACGTGCTGCACTGCCTTTCAGTATACAACAAAGTAATGACTATAATTTACTGTTGAAAATTGAACTGTCTGTTGTAAAATTTAAAAAATATATAAAATAGAATGCAATATGAGCAGAAAATATGAACAGAAAAAATTATAAAAATAAAGTCATGAAAATAAAAAAATACGAAATAAGAAAAAAACAATATTTAAAAATACAAAATAGACTAAAAATGTACAAGTAAAAAATAATAGTGTAAAAAGTATTTAATATATTTTTCAATTCTCTCTCTGCAAGTGCAGCACGAGCATTCGCTTCTCGATCTTGACGTAAAAAAATTCCTTACGGATTTCATGGAGCTCGCTTTTTTCGTTATCACTTGTTTGCTTCACTCATGCCTCATACCTCATCGACTCAAGCCTCATTGAAGAAAAAAATCTTTTTATTCTTCCGACTGAAGTAACTAACGTTGGCTGAAAGTGAACCAAATATCCAAATGATGGCTGCTGGTGCGTCTCCTGCGTATTGGTACATTCGTGTCCACGTCCAACATGGTTTCTTGTATCTCACGCCAAGGTTGAACCGCAGGAAATTCTTTCATTGCTTCGGACGATGTTGGGAAAGTTTCCGCGGCTTCAGAAAAAACTTTACTTCTACTCTTTAATTGTTGCCCAGACTGATTTATAGATAATGTACTATAATTATTTCAATGTCAATTCATGAAAATTAAAAATCCACAAATTTTAAATTTCAACACATTTTTGCATATCACTAGAAAGAATATCAAACGAAAGTTCAATGGAAAGGGTCTTAAATAAATTTTACTATTTGCAATTGTAAAGGCGATTAAGTTACAAAATACTTCCGTTTGTAAAAGTGCTTCGTCAGTATTAAACATAAATTCGAAAAAAAATCACTTCACATAAATTAATCTAAAAACTTTCGGTGCCCCGTTACTATATTAATCAGTTTTTAGAAAACACTAGAAATAAAATATTAATTGTAAACTTATTTCCGCGATTATATTATACACGTTGTTTACCTCGATTGAATTGCTGGGCAAAATCGTTGGATGAGACTTCCACAATTAGCCCTGGTGCTATTAAGGAAACATAGGGGTAATTTTGAAAGTCGCTAATTGCGTCTCTTTTGCCGGTGGTCATCCGCTTCTGCTGCCAAGTATTTCTCTACTTGGTTTTATATTAAGCCAAATTCGGCACAGTTGACTTCCTCTTGCCTAAAAAAATAAATAAAGAACACGTTTTTTAAGCACATTATTAAAAAGAAAAGAAATTATGTTGGTACAAACAAATTAATTCTATGTTCATCAAACACATTAATTCCGATTTCCTCTTGGTTGAGAATATAGATCCTATGAAATCCAACTACAGAGATTTAATTTATCATCACTAGCTGCACGGGAAAAAGGTGCTGGTCTATATTTATATATAATCATATATTCTCATGTTGATTATCCCCATCTCCTCTTTCTACTCAACTTCACCATTTGACTCAGCTACCGTATACTATTACAGACATTATTGGTACTACAAGTTAATAAAAATAATGCCTTTTTTTGTATCCATCCTTCTTTTTACAAATATATGTTTGTTTCCCAACATCCGTCCTTGAATATTTTTGAACCAAATTTCAGTGTACAATTAAAAAGGAAATACAAAATGCATTATTTATAAGTTAAAATCAGCTACGATAGAATCAATGTTTTTTTAAGTTAGTAGAAAATAACATAATTCTAAGTTAATACCAACTTTATAATTGATTCATATATTTTGTAATATATTTAATATTACAAGTAACCATTGAAAATATATACATAAATACTCTAACCATTTTGTGTACACATAAATAAAGTTATAGTCTAGTTTTATACTCTATTCTTCTTTTTATACATGTACGTGACTGTAACTTGTTTTGTGAGCTTTCCAATAAGTAAATAAATAAATTATATTTTCATTATAAACGTAAACATTTGACTGTACTTACCCTTTCATTAATAATACCATTAGCAAACTTTCATTAATAATACTTTTATTAAAAGCAAGTTTTTCAGCCAAACAAACAACGCTTACAATTGTCAGTAAATAATTCGACGTTTCAATTAAAGATGTGCCTGAAATTAGCTGATTACACTTTTATTTTTAACGCTTTGAACTTCGTATGCACTGAATTTCTGATTTTACTATTCATAAAACTTCATACCGTGCGCTATACATGCAAATCAATTCTTAAGGAGTAGACTCCAAGAAAGTGAGTGGTCTATAATTTTAAATCGGTTCCCGCTACGAAGGCAAAACGTGTTTACAAACTTTGTTTGTTAACAACCGCACAACGTGTGCAAACGTCAACCATTTTTCACAGCTCCTCGCAATATGTTCGTGGTACAGCGTGTAACGCTTGCGCTCGCGTCGCTTCGTCGAACAGCGGGCGGCGTGAGCTAACTGGGTTCGAGCCCAACTAGTAGCGCTTCTTGTTTTGTGTTTTGTATTCGCTTGGTTCAAACTACTACCTCCATTTAGCATAGAGCATTTGAAATCACATTAATACGGGTTGAGTTGGAATGCAAAATCAAGGCAAGGTGTGAAAGAGCATGGGCAACGGGAATTTAAAGGTACAATCGTAGACAGTGACGCAATATTATGCTTCAACGGTTGATGAAGCCCAATTGCTTCAATTAAAGAATATACTCTTCGCTAAAAATACGCGAAGAACATTAAATGAGCAACAACTTTACTCTGCATTGTGTCAAGCCAGGCAGAATGAAGCAAATATGATAAAAGTGTCTTTGATCTTCATGAACAAGTAAAAACAATAAAATTAGAAATCGAAAAATTAAAACTAAATGGTAACTTGATTGAAATAAAGTCACCAGGAACAGATAAGTAAAGCGATGATAGTCTGGCAGTTAACATAGAATAGATAAGTTAAAAATAACAAGAAAAAAGGAAGTTGGTTGACAATAAACGACCGAAACGTAACCGGTAAATGATAAACAAAGAACATGATAATACTAAACTTGCTATGCCGTCACAATTAAAACAACAATGCAACAAAAGAAATGTGTAAACATCCGCCTATTATGGTAATCGGAGTTGAAAATATTATTGAATTAACTGCGTTAATAAACCAAATAATTGGTAGTGCTCATTTTCAAACTAAATTAATGAACAATAACGTTAGTAAAATATTTTTTTCGAGTGATTATGCACACATAGTCTTAGTATCCATAATCACTCGAAAAAATAGAAAAAACATAAAATTTTGTGGCATTCCTCCTAAAAGAAACAAGTTAGAGATAATAGACTAATAATCAAAAATAAACATCATTCTTTCAGCCCAATATACATTATAAATAACCTAACAGCTCATGAATGGAAGCATTGAATGCTACAGCTAAATTGAGATGGAAAACGAAGAAATCATTAGATACGTTTATTGTTGCGTTTAAGAAGAATACGGAAATAAATAAAATATACAGCATTAAGAAAGTTTGTAATGCTGTGGCTACTGTCGAAAGAATTAAAAGCAATATATTAATACCGCATTGTAAAACCTGCCAATAATTTGGCCGTACTAAAAACTATTGTAACAAGGCACCTAGATATGTTAAATTTACTGGATATCATCTCACGACTAACTGTGATAAATCAAGAGATATACAGCCAAAATGCTATGAGCAAAAAAACTATGGAAAAAATCATATTGCCAAGTGTCGAGGATGTGAAGTGATTAAACAACTTCAAAAATTGAGAGATAGCAAAACAAAACTAAACAACAGGTAAAAACTAACGAAATGATAAGAATGTCCACTCAAAATGATACCACTCAGATTGAGGTAACAGAACCACAAAATTTTGGAAGGACGTACAGCCAAGTTGTTTTTGATAATATCTCTATAACTAAGTAATGATGATATGTTTTTGGAAATTATGCAGATACTAAAGGTCAAAACCTGCAATTAAACAGAATTGGGAGTGGAACTAAAGTCTCTAGAAACTAACAATGACTCCCTACGAATTTTGGAATGGAATACCAATGAATTGTTACATGCACCAACATGAACTAAAAGCAATCCTGTGCACATAAAACATGGACATATATCCTATATCAGAAATATATTTTACTAAAGAGTCGTTCATTAGATTAAAAAATTACCCAACCTATCATTTAATTCATCCTGCTAACACGGTTCGTAGAGGTAGTGCTGTTATTATCTAGTTTTATTAGGGTCTGTGGGTTAATACGTTGTTTTGCCAGCTGATATGAATTCGCATCCATAAATAACAGCAGCTCTTTATAACTCTCGTCCAAAACTCCATACCTAATGGACTTTTTTATTGTTAAAAATGTGTCATCAAATTATATTAAAATTGAAAAAGGACTTGACATGAACTCTGATCATTCTCCTATTTACCTAACAGTTAGTGAAAAAAATATGAGATATTAAATTGATTCTGGCTTTATTGTAAAGCTACATTCATGCCATTATGTATAGAATAGCACGTCATTCAAATGGATGCCTTGGCTTTGCTGGCAGTGCTTTAAGTTGTCGGTTCAATTTTTAATGACTCAGTCCAATATGAGCAGCGTCATTCCAGCAATAGCGTCTCAAATGTTGGTCTCGAGCTCGTCCAAATTTTTCGAATGTTGGTCTCAAGGTCATCCAGCGATTAGCTTAGTAGCATGGACTAAAGAATAGACGTAGCGCCAGAGAAAATAATCGCGAGGTGTCAAGTCGCATGCTCGAGGCGGCCAAATAATGAAAGCTCGCGTTGAAATGATCCAGTCGCCGAATTGCTCCTTCACGACTTCAAGTGTTGCGTCGCTTGTATGGCATGTGGCGCCATCTTGTTGGAACCATAGCTTAGATATATCGATTTTGTCTACATTTGGCCACAGAAAGTTGGTTAACATCGCTCTATACCGAGAACCTTTGTCGGTAACGAAGTCTCTTTCCTTATTTCGAAAGAAATAAGTCCGATAATGCCGCCTTGCAATCAACTGCACCAGTCAATATTTATGAATGTATTGATGCTTGATTGAACACACAGGGACTATGTTTACTAAAATAATGGCAATTTTGCTTGTTGATACATCCGCTGAGCCAAAAATGAGCCTAGTCCGAGATGATTTTTTGGCCAACATTCGGATTCATGGCCAGCATTTCCAGTACCCAATTAGCAAAGTCATGGCGTTATTTATGGTCGCCCGTATTAATTCCTTACACCAACATAATTTTATAAGGATGTAGGCTTAAATCCAACCGCGAAGTAAATCGGGTTGGCTCTCTGGTGATGCGCAATTCAGCTGATCGGCGCCGAATTGATATTTCTGAGTTTTCTTCTATACTGGCCGCTATGGTGGCTATGTTTTATTCACATTGCACCAATTTCTATCTGGTTGGTGGCTTAAGATCCAAAATTGCCTGCACACTGAAGCCACGATGACGACCAATCTCACGAGGAAATTCACGTTGCGTATTTACAAATGAGCCAGAGTATTTATGAGTATTTATGATATTTTATAACAATTTCCACACGTTTTGCCAGCGCGAGACGATGCGTAATGAAATATCAAATTTTACTGAACATTTTGACAGCCGAATGTCATTGGTAACTTTAACAGCTGCTGAAACATAACAATTGGAAATAATATCGTTGCTATTTGGTCACCTTTATAAGAAAAAAGATAACGTCGAAGAAAGTGACATCAGACAAGATACCCATATGATAAAACTTTACTTAGCAGAGCTGTTAGAAAACTAAAACTACTTCAATTAAACATTTCAAACAATTATGAATCAAAAAATTTCTCATAAAATTCACTGCAGACAGCGGCACTGAGCACACACTATGGAATGCTACAAAATATCTTAAACGACCGTTAACTCAAGTATCCCCTATCAAAAAACTCATGGAAAATGGGCTCATAATAATTTAGAAAAAGCAAATGTGTTTGCTCAACATCGAGAGACAGTATTGTATCCAAAAATGAGGGAGATGATGCTCAGCGACTTTTTAATCCAATGTTTATCCAGACAGAATTCCATTATATGCGCCTAAGAAAGTTTCTGCTGAAATTAAAAATAGAGGGTCAGGTCCTGGACCTTTGTCCAAGTCTAATGACATAAAAAATTTTAAAATGTCTGCAACATCAAACGACATAGAAGATAACACGAAGTCATTTACATTATTATCAGGCGTATTTTCAATATTTTTGAGTAAATTATTTATGTTTCGATCAGTGTACTCGAAAGTTGACTGAATGAACTTGGAGAACATTTGACAAATTTCGTTCAGGTTATTACTGGTATTTTTTGCGGATCACATAGTTGATGGATAGCCATTTTTTTAATTTAATGAAGAGAAATAAGACTAAAATCCATTAAGGTTTTTTTTTATAATTTTCTCTATATTTGCAACAAATGACTAATGACATTGTTCAGATTAGCGCTTGAATTGATTTAGAAGTTCTAAAAATTCGTTATAGGCAGGATTGCTGCCATAACTTGTTCCTTTTAGCCATGCTATTTCTGTTTATTTCGTATGTCGTATGGGTTCGCGAATAAACCAAACAGGATGCTTGATGTTATGGGTAGCCTTTTACAGCACAAAAGAGTCAATTTCATTAGAGATTAAGTTCTAAAATCGGCTCACGTCACATTCCGTTGAGAGTTATTTATTACCTCACAGTTGACCTTATAGAAGTTATATTTTTGCCTTGTATAACAGACAGAATTATATAAGGAATACACGTAATGGTAAAAGCGAAAGTGGGATTTCCTTAGCATCGGGTCAGCTGCAGTAATCATGCAGCCCATATTAGTTAGAACTAAGGTTAAGACTATATTTGTATAATTTTGTATATAATAATATTGTTTAATACTCATAAAAGATAATGTACAAAGGGCAATATGAATTATTTGAGATGTAAATGTGTATAATGGGTTACAGTATCTGTCTTGACGTTGCCAGGTAATTGAAGGTATGTTTAAGTCACATAAAATACATAAGTCGTTTTAAAACTTTTTTTTTCTTCATTAAAAAGTAGATCTTCTGGGAGTAAACTGCATTAAGAATATCTTTCTCTTAACCCAAGGATGAATTTAAAATTATATCCTCTACCTCAATATTTTCATAGTCCGTATATCTACAGGCCATATATCCAGACCCTAAGACCACCATCACTATATTTCTAACTCCTGTGATCATCTCTGCTTCTACGATAAACTATGTACCTACTGTAAATAAATTATTGGTTAAACATGTTTGGTGAAGGCTACGTAAAAAGAGTAGACTTAATGATGGTTATTTTATATTTAATTATCCATGCAACTGCTTCTCAAATGAATAAGGCAGTGGATGTAATTCCCATATTTATGTGATTAGCAAACACTGGGCTAAGATTGGGAATTACGGAACAATTGTCCATCATTTACTTTGAAAAACATAATATCTAACTCTGGCTCTATTATATTTTTCAGCGCGTATGTAAGTGTTCGCTTACGTTCTTAAATTAATTCTCCTCGACAAATATAAATCTGTTTAAATATATTTAGATTATATTTGACAATATATTGTGTGTACATAAGCGTTACAATGAGCCACATGAGAATAATTAAAAAAAAATTAAATAAACTTGTTAAATGTGAGTAGCCTACGAGAGTTCCATACATACTTAGCAGATAATACGCATTTCACTTTTAACCTTATAAATATATTGCCTAATATATGTTTCATAGCCGTAATACATTATGAAGTTTTCAAAAATACTTTACTGATATTTTTTTTTTATTATATATTTAGCTCTTTTTTGTGTTTGCGGTTTAAATATAGAATATGAATAATATTAGAATAGCATTACAGCTTCCTAAATAATAGCATTTTTTATATATATCTGGTAACATAATAATTTTAAAAATGGTAACTTCAATGGTCCTATAAATCGCAGTTATTCATCGAAAAATTGTTTTTTCTGTATTTAAAACGTTCGTTTTAACAATACCCCACTTGCCTACATAGAATTTGTTTTTCAGCTTCCCTTTCCGTCTATGACAGCACCCTCAATCATGATTGGATCATAGTTGTTTGTTATTATATTTAAGTGCAATTCATGCAATTTAATTCTAATCGCGCTGAAATTTTGATAATAAACTAACAATTTATCACTTGTTATTGTACGAGCTAATTTTATGAAGATGAAATATATTTCGTGATGTATACATTATTGCAGATTATTACTATTCAGAAGTAACGTTCGGTACACGCACGGTGTGTAATGCCAGTAAAATAACCTTTCATATACAAAATATAAATAATAGTTAATATTGATATTATATTAACAATTATTTATATTTTTTATATAAAAAAATATGAAGATGTACAGAGAAATAATAAGAAATATTGACAATTATAAATATGAATATAAATAGAAATAGTCATAGTTTTAGAATGTCTTTTAATCTTTTTTTTGCTAATATTTTGCCTACATTATTTTACGAGCATATTTGGTACCATTTTTAATCCAGACATATTCATCGTTCTTCTTTAATTTGGCTTTCCTTACTTTTATATAAAGAATTTTGTTTCTTAGTGTGAGTTGCTCATTAACGTAGACTTTCTCAGCAGTCCCGGTGATCTGCATCGGGACTGCTGATATCAGTGGTCGCCGATATCAGTGGTGAGCAACGTCGGGTCAACGACGCAAGCATCGTGTGGTTAGCTGTATGATGACATTACGTGGGCGGTCGGAATGTGTGGGAGGGTGAACGCGGTACACCACAAGTACCTAGTCCATAGTAATCGGGATGTTTAAAGCAGCGCTTAAATTGCAGATGATATTTAGAACAATTTCAGTCTTAATTTCTGGGATATTTTGAATTTCTGAGTAGCAGTAGCTATTGATTTTGTCCTTTTTGATCGTATTTGGTTTTATAAATCTCTAGTTCCGCAAGTGTATCGTATTCTAGCAAGTGTATCGTATTTTGTAATTATATTGCTAATTTTTCCTTCAAGTAATTGTATAAAGCTATCCAATTTATTTTGCAGTTCATCCATGCGACAACTGTTATCAGTCAGGGTTAGAGTCAATGACAGTAGTTCAGTGTCAAAACTTTGCATGGTCTTATTTAGTTAAACTTCCAGTCATTTTTAGTGCTTCAAATTTCGAAGCTATATACCCGATCAAAGTAGCAGTGTAATTGCAGATGAAGGGGTCCTACATTCGCATCAATATCCGAATGGCTGATATTACTCTGGTTCGCATTATAATTTTTATTGCCAACAACCGGTGGCGAGTGCTTCACGCTGGAATCCGTAGAGATTGGTGGAGCGCGTCCAGCAAATGGGGTGAACGTAGCGACGGTGAATGACGCGAGGACTGATTCACCTCCAGCTGGATCGTCTGGCTCATTGATAGCGGGCTTTGATAGTACACCTCTACTTTTTGCGATTCATGGAAAGCAATTTAGGGTATGTCGCTTCACTAAAACCGCCACAAAAGAAATTATATTTATGCTGGGAACTTTTAGTATAGATAATACCATCTTTATCTAATATGGCTTCAGTAGATTTACTGCACGGCTTTATATCGATTCTTATTATTGTGGTTCATGACAACATAGCATCATATTAAACGTAGAAAGAAAAGCGAGAGCGCTTATTGATCTTGAAGCCAGTTTGCCTACGTACGAATTTATGCGTTACACATTGAGCTACGAGTGCGGTGTGCGGAGCAGCGATTAGCGGTGAGCATTACGGCGACGAGTAAATGTAAACAGAGTGATGTTTGTTTATAAACAAGCATTGGTTTGCACGCACCGCTTAGATTCAAATTTGAAATCACTCACTTTTGTGTTAATATCTTATTGATACTGTCACTCTGTCACTCAGATATTAATGATTTATAAAGTTATTTTTATATTAACTATGAATCTTATGCAACTTTATCAATTTACTAAAACTTATAGAATTATTTAATGTCTTTTTTTGACAAACAATTTATTTTGATACCAGTAATTATTTATTTCAAACCAAGCTATCACACTCAATTCAGTACCAACCTTCAGGTTGGATTAGAACTATTAATTGATGTTTCAATTTGACGTTTTGACTGTCCATAATATGAAAATAAGAGTTGAGCATTGAAAAAGTTATATATGTATATAATTTCTTCCATATAATTTCTTCCATAACTATTAAGTTAAATTTTATGAACCGTGTTTTTTATGATTTTTACTTCAGTAGTTTTGGAAATAAAAGAACAAGGGAGCTTGCTCCATTTTTTCATAATTTTTATAATATATTTGGAAATATGCATATCGAAATTATGAAGAGAAATATTTTTATATTTCCATAACCTCCGCTTCTTTTTATTTTTCTCTTTTATATTCTTATTATTTTCACTAACAATTAACAGGTATTTCACATTATATCGAAAATAAACGGTTGTAACAGTTAATTCACGGTTTCACTCTACCCACATCCAACGTAAGAAAATATAGGATGTCGAAGTAATATATTTTGTGCTCCATCATAGGTGATATAATATTATTTTTTTGGATTGACATTCTGCCAAATATGTCAGTCTCTGTAATATATTGCAAAATGTAAACTAGTGGAAGAAGCTAAATATTATGTTATATGTATTCTAACCACTCGTATATAAACTTGAGCTAACTAAATAGAGTTATCTCAACATCTTATTTTACTTCGGTATTCAATATGACGAAAAAATATTTTTGTTCTTTTCATATCTCTTGTTCACTTTCGAATGCCAAAATTATGTTAAGACTAAATTCTTTAACCCATATATGCTATGCATAATCTCATTATAAAGTAAAAGAAAACTGCTATGTATAGTCAAAAAAAGCACCTTGCCATTTAGTACACTTAATGCGATCGATATTATATTTACTCGCAAACATTAAAATATACTTCAAGGTCGCTTTTTTGGAAAATGCTAGTTTAGCTTCGTTTCATACAATACATCGACATAAGACGTCGACTAATATCCTGTCGTTTTGTTAAGAAATACTCTTACCGGACCTTAATTAATTTTACCTGTAATTTTGTTTGTTCTGTAACTAGTTTATTCAGAACAATATCATGTTCATTAATAAGGTAGAAGTTATGATAAATTATAACTTGGTGCTTATTTTCCTATAAATTTTAGAACCCGAGTTCACTTATTAAACTTGTCAGTTTTTAAAATTTTTGCATATAAACTGATGTAACAAATATCAAAATAAAATTTATTTAATATTAAAAGACTATTTTTCATATTAACATAAAGTTAATACCATGTTAAGATACCTTTGACGATTTCAGTAAAAGTTATATGCGGAAAGATAAACGGTGTTAGATTTGTGGTAAGATCATGGTAATTTATTAACACAGAGGTACTCAACGAAATACTCGATAGTTTTTTGCATACGGTGTACATACTTACATGAAATATTTTGAACCACATTTTAGTACCCCTTTCACTAAAAACCCATTTTCGTGCAGGATTAAAATATAAACGAACAGAATTAAAACATGATGAATGCAATGTGGTTATGAATATCATAATGTATTTAAAATTTCGTAAATATAGTTTTAATGTTTCATCAGATACAGATTCCCAAAAAATGCAAATTTTGGCACAGTCTGACTCACTTGTCAAAATCTTTAGCCTACTCCTGGTCAAATTATAAACTTGACATCTGAAACATAGCTAGGGTTTAATTCGTAGACATATGTGAAAAAAGCAATAAATATGTCATTTGTGAGTTGGGTTGGATTAAATTTGAGTAAGTTAAGTTAGTTTCGCTGTGGTTGTGTTATGATGGAATAAGGTGAGTTAAGTTGTATTAGGTTGGGTCAGATTTTTAGGATTAGATAAGATTAGATTGGATTAAGTTTGGTTGGATTAGTTATTAGTTATGTGGTGTCGGATGATATTAATTTGGATAAATTCCACGGTTTATCAATTTTCATCAAAAAGTCGTTTAGTTTAATCGATAAACTTATCATGTTAGCTAAAAAAAGTTCAAATCAAAATAGTTGTCAAGTTCCAAGTCGTCTCTGTATGAGGAATTATAATCAATTTGAAATTTAAAGATACGCAAAAATATTTTAAATTGCTATATGCAAATTTTTATGTTTCTTTTCCGTTAAAAACGATTATTTTGGTAATTAATTATGTCAGCGTTATTAAATACATTAAAAAATTCCATTATATTAATAGCACTGCTCGTATACCCACTATTTATAACACAACGCCCAAATACGTACGGAATCATCGTGATACAAGTCCTGCTCATACTCGACAGGTTTATTGTATTTTATAAATAGTTAAATAAATAAAGCAATAAATTACATAAAGAACAAACACGATTTCAAGCTGTTAAGTGTCTATGGTCATAAAATTGTTTAGCCGAGTCTAAAAAAAATTATTTTATAAATTATCATTAAAAAGTAACGAAAGAGTCGCAAAAAAGTTTCTTATAAAAACAAAGACTTTTAGGTTTTTAGTTTGAAATGTCTATGAACAATAGGTGAACTGCTATTTTCCAAAGTCTATCAATCATCAGTAATTTATATATAATGAATATTAGCAAAATTTTGCTCAGTTATAAGTATTGATGAATCATTACACTAACTTGATGAATCATTACACCTATTGTTAATTGTAATGGGTAACCGGTGATGAGCATTTTTGGCGTTATCGAAATTATCATTCCTGAATTCTATTACATCAGAATAATGAAATTAAAATTTGTTCTATTATACGCTCCGTATCATGTTCGAAAGTTTATATTAATTATATTCTCTAATGAAACGTAAACCATGGATATTTAACTAACTTCTATATCTGCTTTAACTATGTATCCAGAAAGATGAGTAATTTGTTTGAAATAAGTAATCAGCGGAGCCACGAAATAACTATGTATATTACGTAGTAACCCAGGTTCCTTTTTCATATACTTGACGTCCACGTCGACCATCGTGCAGGGAACGAATCGACATCATATTTTGAAACTTGTATGAACATGTGTAACAGAGAGAAATTTTTAAATATAATAAGGTTATTTCAGTTCCGGACCGCTGGATCTTCTATGTGGACTTGTCCGGGTGAATAATGCAAAAAGGAGTGGCCGAATTCCTTTAACTGGAAAAACTTGTTTGTAATATTGTGTGTCCGTGATGCAGGCAGAGACTTCTGCAGCAGTTGCTTCCGACAAAACTAACTTCAGTTGTAATTGACTGCACGAATATGTACTGCATTTTATAAATAAAGGCATTATTTGCATTAGATGAGTAGAAAAGAATTTTGTTACCGTGAAGTTGCATTGTCATCCCACGTCTGTGTCACGACTTAACTTTCATAGCAATTTACTAGCAAAAGAATGAAAAGTCAAATTAACTATTTTCCATCCCTTTGTTTCACTAACAAAAGAAACCTGCAAAAATACTCTACAGAATATTTTTTATTCTATATAACATGCATTTACTATGCAATACATAACGTATAGTAAATGTGAGGTAATATAAAATTTGTTTTTTTAATAAAAGCTTATCCAGAAACAGTTGCTATCCCATTTATTGATGAATGTAAATACAAAAATAAAAAATAATAGTGCTGTAGGCAAATTAAATGTAATATACACTAACATCCATAAACGCACACATATATATATGTTTAAATCTGTTTAGGATGTTTAAATTTCTGAATATTTTTTTATAATCTAAAGCACTGTCATTTGAAATTATTAGACTAACTTAACCTAGATTTTAATCAAATCTATTTTGGTTTTAAGTTTCATTATAATAGAATAAGATCTGTAATCAACATTCTGGTGTTAATGTATTAAGAAAAGAATAACAAACTTTTTTTTATTCAGATTTACGATCCAGAAACATGAATCGGAATTAAATCCTACACCGGTGGGTTAAAAATGTAAATGGCTTTCGGGTCACAGTAATCGTTTGAATTTGTTTACATAACTAGGTTTGTTAACGGTGATATTATTTTCACTTTTCAATAGTATATTAATGTGAAATAAAAGAAATATTGATGAAAAATTATACTTTTGTATGATATGAGTATAAACTTAAAATTAGATATTATTTCTCGACTGATTCATAATTTTTTATGCACTTTATTACGCTTCAAGGATATGAACCCACTTAATATTACAAGTTAAATAACATGTTATTTAACAATTGAAATGCGTTCAAACAAACTGAGACTCACCCAGATAAGAATATTAAAAATGCTCCGCAACACTAGTACATAAAGTATTGCAGTTATCTCATAGTTTTCTGAAATAAGTTTTTTTTAAATAATATATCTGATAAATAGATTAGTTTGCTTCTAATAGTTAGTTATATGTACTAATTATTAACAAATTTCTTGAAGTGTGAGTTTCTATAAGTTAGATTTAAAAAAAAAAGACCGATATAACTGAAAATTGTTATGTTAGATTTAAAAAAAATTAGAAGCTCTCTAACTTGAATATATTAGAAAGAGATAAATGTATTTTTTAATTTCCTGCAATATCAAAATGAAAAAAATTCGTAAATTTCAAGCTTAATATGCTTTTTGGAAAATCTATGACATTATTCATCGCAATCTTGAATCAGATAGTAACCGATCATGAATATTTCTTAAATATAATAAATAATATTTCAGGGAAATTGTAAGGGCTTGAGGTTGACAATGTTTAAATAAATAATTAATAAAACAGAAATAAACTAAGATTTACCAGAATTAATAAAATTATGCGAGAATATTAAATTATAGTATTATTTCTTTCGATTAAGCAAATATAAGTAGTTGGTAAAATAAAAAAAGCAAACTACACATAGCTGCGTTTAGAACCTCCAAACTGGTATATAAATAAAATATCATATTGAGTAAAAACATTCAATTATAAAAACGTTCCATAGATTTTTTATTATCATATTATTAATTTTTTAACTATTAAATGAAATTGAAATTAGACTCAACAAAATTTTCCAATAGCATTACTTAACAAAATAGCAAATATTTCGTGATCTTTAATATGTATAATAAAATAAACGCACTTAAGAATTCCAGATTTTTATGATCAGTCAATTACTAGTTTTTCGCCCACGGCTTCGCTCGCAAAGACAATTCATTTTCTAAACTTCAGTCACATTTTTAGTTAACTTCAAATAGGAGTTTATAAATTTGATCCAAACGTATTTAATATTTTTAAGGCCTTTTAAGGCTTCTAAAAAAATGCAGAAAATTTCTAAAATTTGTGAATTTTTAGACAGATAGTCTATTTGTTTTTCCATGTGCTTCTCAGAAACTACAATTATTCTTATAATTTATACTTATTTATATTTATCCACTTAAGTATCTTTCAACTTACAGAATAGTGAAATTTTTTGAAAATAAGCTTAGCAGTTTAAAATGTAAAATAAAAAGAAGATTTCGCTTTTGATTAAAGTACTACTTGTACGTGGTTAACACTATTTTAAATATCAAAAAAACTCTACAAAAGTGTCTACATAGTTTACGCACATAAAGCGGCAGAGAGGAAGTTAGAGTTTAATACAACACTTCCTTGTGGTTGTGGTACACTGGTGATTGTACTTTTTGGTGCTAAAATCATGTGAGAAGCAGTCTTCCCTAAGTCGATGCCTACCACATTTTATAACTGGCTTTAAGATTTATTAATGGACGTTGCAAAACAGACTCTAAGGCAAAATTGCAGTCGCTTGAATTCAAAAGCAATAATATGGTATAAGCGGTATGAGTGGTAATATTAATACTAAATTTTAAGTAAGAATTATCATAATAATTTTCTTCCCATGCAAATGTAGCAACCACTTTTTACTCCCTTAAGGACTAAATATCGGAATATACTTAAATGCATGGTAAATTATTTGTATTGCAAAGCATTAATACAAATTTTTAAGTAAAAATGATCATAACAATTTATTCCCATACAAATTTAGTTATCCCTTTTCAGCCCTTAGGGGTTGAATCTCGAAAAATGCTTAATGTAATGTAATAAAGCATTAACATTATTTGTATAAAAAAGCATTAACACAAATTTTTAAATAAAAATTACCTTAAAAAATTTTTCCCATACAAATTTAACCACCATTTTCACCCCCTTAGGGGTTGAATCTCGGGCAATGCTTAATACTTGTTTCATTATTTGTGTTTAAAAACATTAATACCTATTTTTAGTAAAAATTAACATAATAATTTTTTTCTTATAAAAATATAGCCACCGTTTATCACCCCTTTTATATTATTTGTCTTGAAAAGCATTAATATGAATTTTTAAGTAAAAATTACCATAAAAATGTTTTCCCGTACAAATCTAGCCATTCCTAGCCTAAGGCTGAATGTTGAATTTCGGGAAATTCTAAAGCATACGTTACATTATTTGTATTGAAGAGAATTAGTTCCAAGTTTCTTTAAAAAAATCTTTTAAAAAAGTTTGGTAGCATTTTTGACCTTTCCGATGGCTACACCCATTGTATATGATATTATTGAATAGATCATTACAAACATAGGGAGTACGTCATAAATGCTTTTCTGATATAGGGAGTAGTATACAAAATACTATGCTTCAAAGAGGTTAGCTTTATTGAAGTCACGTGCCCCCACCCTCCCATAAAGCTTAACTGCCATTTTTAAATGTCTGATAAATGTTCGGTATACAATAATCGACTCACTTATGACTTGTAGTTGAGTCTATAAAAAGGTCATAGAAACTCAATAGAAGTAATTTAAATAAATTGTTTAAATAACTCTGTATTTCGAAATGAATAATTATATAATTGTTTGTAAATAATTTAATAGAAACACTGTATACCCTTAGATGTTTGTAGTTGCCTAAATGTGTCTTACTCTTACTTGACAAGTGTATATATATATCACCAAACACCAAAGTAGGAATAATTGTGATTCAAAAGACATTTAAATATTTTTATGTATAAAAATTTTAATAAATTATTTTGTCTAGATTTTCTCATTGATTGCATAAATGTATTCTTAGCATGCATTTCAGTAAGGTATTATAAAGGTAAAGATTTCTCATCGTCCATTGTGCATGTCCATTAAATCGTTAGCTGTTTTGTTATTTATATTTATTTATACGATATTCTAAAGATGATTAGATGCGCAAAATTCTTTCAATTACGCTCATGTTTTTGTACGTTCATATAATTCACTATCCTCATAAATTATCCTCAGATCCACAAAATTACGATTTAGACCTTGTGGGTCTATGTTTATTAAAAAAATGTTTAAACCGTTAAAATTAGTATTTGAATAAACGAATAACTCAAACTAAGTCTCATACAATTTGTTTTTAAATGTTGAAAAAAGGTGAAGTACAATAGTTTCCCAAAAAATATAATTTTCAATCAAAATATTTTCAAAATCTTTTGTGTGGTTATTATATAACGTGTTTCAAAAGTAAAAGATTTAACTTCAGTTTATAGTGAAATTTGAAGCGTGGAAATTATTTCTTCTGATTCTGATATCTATATTACATTTTAATTATACTTATTAAATCTTCTATAGTATCAATCTATTTAGATATTTGATGGCCATTATACTTGAGAATACATGTTTTGACATGCGACATGTATAACTTTAAAATCATTTAAAAGATTTCTATTTAAGTTTTATTTATTTTGAAATAGTTTCTTCAGTTTGGGCAAGTTTTTTTTTGCTAATATATATTATTTCAATTGACATGACTTCATTATTTTGCTTCTCCTTTCAGACATATAAAAATATTCTTAATATTATCTTTTAATATATATATATATATATATATATATATATATATATATATATATATATTGAATTTTTCTTGAAAATATACTTTCAAAACTTCTTCTTATGCCTAAATATAGTAAAAATAGAAAAAAAATCATTAACTGATTTCATTACTCATGAGCAAAACGATTTATTTCCGATAATAAACTTTCTTTTGCTCAGAAATATAATGTTGTACACAAGTTATCAAATGTTAGAGTAATAAATGTTATTGAATTAGTGAACCACGAATTTTTATACGATTTTGAAATGTTTATTGGTACGTGTAGTTGTTTTGTGTTATAATATATTTGAATACGGTATGTATTTGACGCCAATAACGTCACACGCATTCTCGGTAGAAAGTTTGATAAGAAATTAATAGTTCAGAAGTTTCTGTGTAGATATGGTTATTTTCTTGTTCATTGTCTTCTCCAATTATGATATTTTCTTTCAATAGGTTTTGCAGACCGCAAGGTCTCTGTGAAAAATATTTTTCATTCCTAAGTCCAGCATTTTTTATTGTTGACTTCCATGTATCATATCACCGTCATCTTCGAATTTTTTAGTTTTTCATCCGTCCGCATTTCTAAAAAAAAATATCGTGCCATCTGCAATTATTAGCCTGTTATATTTCTCTGCTTCAATATTTGTTTCAAACCGTAATACTGTTTTTAACGTTTTTACAGAGCTCTTTTCTGATTTTTACGTACGAATTCTCGTGTATACTTTTTGTACTTACATGTATGTAATTCTAACCAGCGGGGCGGTTTCCTTTAAATTTACCTTAAAATTTGCGTGTATATAAGAGCAAGTTTGAAATTAAATTTTCGTGACAGCTTCTCTAATAAATTTTCTCACGGTTATTTAATTAAATAAACGAATTAGATTTGTCAAAAAGATTGTTTAATAATAAATATTCTCAGAAATTCCTTTTATCCTCTTTTGCAATTTCCATTTTATGATCAATGGATCACATTCCTTTATTTTCGTGAAAAGACATTGTACGATGTCTTTAATTTAGTACATTAAGCCATTAATATATATAATGACGTGACGAATATATGGCTATATATATGGGAATAATAGTTCGTCTTTGCAAGCTGTCATCTAATACGAATAAAGATATTTAAAATGACGATATTATTTATAAATACCATTTTATATTAAGCATGTGTGATGGCATTTCGTAATTCAAGAAAATGGAAATTAATTATACCAAGAACACAGAGAGTAGAGAAGGGAAAGAAAAGGAAGGCAGTAGATATTTGTTGCAAGTACAAGTATTTTTAAAAAATTACACTTAGGTTTTCAAGACTCTTTCCAGCTCAAGATAATATTTTTGTCCTAGGCCACTTCACATTACTGTGTAATAAGAAGTTT
The DNA here is from genome assembly GCA_039881145.1 of Druceiella hillmani. Lineage (NCBI taxonomy): Eukaryota > Metazoa > Arthropoda > Insecta > Lepidoptera > Hepialidae > Druceiella > Druceiella hillmani. Next base: position 28,207,436 of record JAYKKI010000001.1, read on the forward strand.
TGAGATAGTCATACCTACAAACCGTAATAAAATAAGGTCACCTGTTCTTTGCTGGAACACAAAATCGGAAAAAGCATAATTGGTAAGCATGGTTATAAATCACCGCTAAGTATTTGTTCGAATTAAGCTGCAATATTTTTATTTTCTTTAACTATATCATCTATATTATATTTTAAGTCATCGCGAAAAACTCATTAGGGTATATATTATAAAATTATGGATTTAATACAGAAAAGATACATTAGGTGGCTTAGCCCATTTAAAAAAAAATAGTGCCAAGTACTGACCGGAAGAAACTAGTCTGATACAATTTTTTTATAAATATAAATTAAAATTATCTTTGGTAAATTTTTTAACGTGGTGCTTCCCTGCTAAATTTGAACGAAATAAATATTAATTTAGCAATCAAACATACCAGTAGTAAATTAACAATAAATGTGCCCATATTGCATTTTACAGATTGACAGGAAATATTTATATATAACCCTTAAATATATTTTCATTAACTAAATACATATCGTACGTATGTCGTCTCAGTAATAAAACTCAAACCACGATATAGTAGATCCCAACACAGACCAATTCGAAACGGAAATGCAAAAAGTTTGAGTTAAAGGAAAATATTCATAGTGACATGATATTTGTTAGGTTAATATTGTAAATTAATAAGGGTTGTTTTAATAGCATATGAAAAGTTGTTTGTGCAGCTTACTTCAAACTTATGTAATATGGTGAGATATTGAGATGTTGATTAAATCTGGAAATACATGTGAAAGAACGGAATGTGACGCAACAGGATCATAAAAGTTCGTTAATATGTATTCGAATTTACAGTAAATCCATGATTATATGGAATAAATCAGTTTAATTGCAGTAATTACGACTTATACGATGCTGAGTGTGAATATCTTCAATACTCAACATTTCTAAGGTTAAGTTATAACTTACTAATTTCACTTTATTCAATCCAGTACAACAAATTCTACTTGCAGAAACTTGCATCACTTTCATTGCCCTATAGACTCCAAAATCCAACTATGTGTGATGCTTATTTAGTACAAAATAGTTAATAAACAAACTATTTTGTAGGAGACCCATCCGATTTGCTAAGATATTAAGTTTGACCACGCCTCTCCTAAAAGCACATACGATAAACTGAATAATATTTTCTCAAATTTGTTTCTCGAAACTTGGTTAGAAAAATATAATTACCGATGTGATGGAAAATTTTCAGGGAATAAATTGTTTCATTTATTAAATTCCCGTATGAAATACTCACAATGAGTATTTTGGGGATCTGAAGCGAAATCAGTACCCTACTCGGTTCTTTGATTGTTATATTGACACTTAATATTTCGATGTAATTCAAAACCAAAAGCTCCACAACGGACGAAAAAATATAAACGTACTTAAAGTTTTTAAACTTTTCAAGTTGGTTCTTGAAGGATATTCAAGGATCAACTATCGCCGCGCTTATCGTTTACATCAGCCAGAAGGAATTTAAGTTTAACGAAAGACTTAATGCTGAACGTGCACCGATTTTAGTAATCGCATATAATATTTAATCCGTGGTTATCAACTAATCATTTCAATATCAAACTTTAGCTAGTTGCCATACATACATTCACGATTCATACTGTACGGTCGTCGCGCAATATTTATTGATCCACGATAAAAAGCAAAGTGTTTTTGTGTTAATATTTAATTATGAAAAAAAATACAGGTACGCAAAAATGTATATAATCTGCCGCATTATAAATGCCGTAAAATTAATAATTTTATCATCTGGGATAGAAATACTGGTAAAAGATAAAAGTCACATTCTAAAAAGTTTAAATTATAACCTAAACGATATTGAATGAAGAAGATTTATCGTTAAGCAGTGGAATTGTGAGAAGATTACAGTAACAATTAAGGTATCATGTAAATTCTTCACAAGTCGCTGCAAACAACGATTAAAATCGTGACATTCTCTTGTTATTATTTTAGCCTAATGCCCATTGAATTGAATTACATAATTATAGCTTCTTTTTTTATTCCCTATAATGACGTAAATATATTATGCCCAGTAGTAAATCGCTTCACAAGGGTTCAAATGCCTATAGTAGCTGTGAGCTAGCGGCAATCAGGAAGCTGCCGCCACATTCAAAGCATTGTATAATAACTATATAGTATATACCATATTTTAAAATAGTGTCAATATATCAGTTTCTTGAAAAACATGTGTCATTTTTTCTAAAATAATATTTGACAGAGACCAAATGTGTACAAATAACTAAAATAAAATCACTTAAATATCTCTCGTCTACGACCTCGGTCTAAATTCACATACCTGATATAGTGCGTATGTATCAAGGTGCAACACCAGTCCGAGGTATTATAACTATTATTCTTATAAATATATGGGCCGCCAAGTGAGGGAACGACTGTCGGTCTGTATCAAAGGACAATGTTCGAGAACAATTGCCTACAAAGCGTCATTTTTGCTTTGAGCAATGTGCAGCGCATCTGTATGGTAAACAGCTAGATGACGCAGTTTCAAGGGAAATAGTTTTATCGTACGTGAAATCGTTTGTTTTATGTACATGTGTCAAAGTTAAGCTTTAAGCATAATGCAAGAAATAAAGAAATAAATGCTATTTTAGAAAACATGTATGTGAAAACGTGGATAATATTTGAAGTGAGTTTTGAATATGTAAACTCGTCAATATTTTCAAATTTCATCATAGAAAACTTTCTTTTAATAATTTGTTTTACAAAATTTTTCAACAATTCCATCAACAACACGTTCCACAAATACTTAAGTGTTGTAGCTACTTACAATTTTAACAACGTTCAAAATATAACTTTTTAAGCTGTTACTTTACACATTTTTCATTTTCCAATATTATGAAAGCTTTCAAGTAATAAACACTTTGTCCAAGAATAATAAACCCTCATTCATATTTTTATCAGATTTTTGACTGTCCTTGCTAATTTGTTACTCTTAGTTCCTTATTAATACGTGTGAAGTGTGACCATGTATAAAGTAAGGAAAGATTAAAAAGGAAACTAAAGTGGAAGGTTTAATAAAATCGTTGCATTTTTTTTTTCGTTGCTATAATGAAAGCGAACAGGAAGAAAAACAATTTTTCCATAATACAATTTTAATTTAATATTATTTATTAATTACAATTTTAATTTTAATTTTTTCCAATTTAAATTAATAAGTTTATATAATTAGTTTTCATTAAGTCAATATTTCAGTAGTGACGACACATATATTGTGTTTGCAAATTTACTAATTGGTAAACACAAATATTTTAGAAATGAAATAAATACGGCTGTCAAGCAGAAAATTATGAAACTACAAGGTTCCGTCCTTTGTTTACAGAAATTGATACCGTTGTACATTAAGTAAGAACGAATTAAACATTTTATCCATCTAACCATCAGGTTCCGTAGGCCGTGATCGCAGTTAATTACAATTTTATGATCGAATATACTTATTATTACCCCATATCAAGAAACTCCGCACACATATTTAGTTAAAATGACTATACATCATTATTATAATTTCTGTATAACAATAATAATAATGTCTTATTTAAATGATTAATTTGTGAATAAAAAATTATTTTGTTGGAGTTTAAAAATCGTATCTAGCTTTAGACTGTCCTCTTAGATATTAATACTCATATCATAGTCAGTTTCTTTTGAAAACTTTAACATAACGAACAGGAATGTATATACTTAACGAAGGAATAAATAGACTTTAGGATTTTATTTTTTAATCAAAGTCTTATACTAGTGATTCATAATTATAGTCTAGCATTTAGTACATTATTGCTTGTGCAATAGAACTGTTCAATTTACAAATATTTTTTAATATTTTTATTTCTTAAATTAATATATAGTCTTAAACTAGCCTCTAGAGTATGCAGTTGCAGTTCCATAAAAACTATTTTAGGGGATTTGGGTGAAGCGAATATACATATTATCTGATATGTTTTTGTGTCTACGGACTTTGCATAAAGTTTTCATAAAAGGAAAGATCTCTTTCATAATAATCGGCACCTATTATTGGAAATCAATCACAAAATGTATATAGGTTATCAAAAAATACAAGCATAAAAAATATAATTAAAATTATATACATCCATAAATAAAAGAATAGGCGCCATGTATTAAAACAAATCTTGATCGAGAAGAAAAACATGGTACAGCACTCACACCTTGGCGGGCAAATGAAAAGTGTTGTGACACAGATAAACAAAATTGTGAACCAGGTCCTTCCTACCTATCGCGAGATATCCAACTTGAGTTGCCTTACCCGGTTATGTGTCTACGCTTATATATTTACTTGCTTTCTATTTTGTTTGCGCGAGTTAAAGAATATTTATTCGTTTTACTTTAATTTAATTTTTTTATTTCTTACTCGCCATTGTGTTACAACTGTACATTTCCAGAATACTCTAATTTATCCTTAGGGCTTCTTAATTGAGATTAACTTTCCATTGAGACCATCGAATAATTTACAACCACAATTGTGTCCAGCCTATCATTAGTACTTTCCGGATGTCTGGCTTAAATATGCGACGCGGTAACAAAAGCGTAATATTAAATGGTTTCAATATTACAAATGAATATCTTCCGAACCGAAGCCATGATGTTGAAAATATCTTTGTCTTCTAATTATGAACTCTATAGCCTTCAACTTTGTATTCTTAAATTTTAGCACATTATCATATTAACGTGCATATATCAATAGTAAACATTCAAATTTGTCATTAGGAAAATTTTGAAGGAATTAAATAAAGCACCGTATTTTTATTTAATTTTCTGCATCCTGTGGGATATTGATTAAAAGAGTAAGTTTTAATTTTTAGAAAGGCTTCGAAACTATCTTTCCTAAAATTTTATATAAGAAAGTTCTAGAGGCATCATAAAATACCCGTCCTGTTAGTGAGTACATCTAATGTTTCAATAATGCTCACCCGGATTCACAAATATTGCTATGATATCTCATAGTAAGCAAAAGCGTAAAGATTTGCTTAGACTTATCCATAAACGACATTTGAGTATCGATCAATAAATTAAACGATCGGATAATTGTAAATACTAGAAAATGGTACAGATTTTGTAAAGACAGTATATTTTATTTTAAAAAATTGAGCACATGAGGATTACCGCTAGAGATACCGGTAAAGAATTCACTTTTAAAACAAAAAGAAAAGACTAGAGAAAGTAAATTTAAATTATTAGTTTAAACAAAATACTGCACTAAAAAGCAGAAAATAACTATCTAATCGATTTTCTACTTTACCCAGTAAGGACTTTAGTGTTTGTGATATTTGTTATTAAGTATAATATTTTAATACAGGGCGCTTTTTCTTAAAAGTAAATAAGTTTATTTCTCATAGTATTATTAAGTGAATAAAAATGCTTAACATTTTAGTTATTTATTAAAACGAAACTCTTTATGTTTTCGCTCTCAAATATTCTACTAATAGCAACATTAGCTTGAATGTCGCGACATAATTCAAGCAATCAGAACATTGTGAAGTGAATATTGTGCGTAAGACGTACCACACCAAGCGTGTATTGAGTATTGTTTATGAAACGGAAGGCTTGAAATACTACGCTTTGCACAATTTATTTGCAAGGGTTGTTTGTGAATATGTATATAAATATGTTCCTTCTGCAAACACCAGAACTGCTGCAGTCAAAATGATTAAAAGAAAATGAAAACGTTAATAGGCTTTTATTTAAAGTTTACCTAGGCAACATATTTGCGATTTAACAAAGGTAATTTAACAGAAATACTTTACACATACTGAAACGTTTATATATGCGTAAGTGTATGCCTAAGTGTGTAGGTATACATAAATACCTAATTGGAAAAATTTGTAGCGCGTGTTCTATTTGTACCTAACAAGATTTATTCATTTATATTTCTTGTTTCATTTATGAATTGAAAATAATCCAACGTTCATTAAAAACTTTCACGAAGTTTTACACTATTTTTCATTACCAGTTTTATTTATTTCAATATGGGTTACATTATAATTCATTACATTATTTCATATATGCGTTGCATTACATTTCTATTTAAATTTGATATGGTAAATAATAATCACGCAATAGAAAAAAAGTTTTTTACTTAAAAAGACTAACGAACGCAAATAGCCTACGCTAAGATAAATTCTACGTATGTTACGGCAAATTGTACTGAATTCATAAACCTTTATTGTATCTATTCACACAAGTACCAGACAAGTACGCGCCTTGTATTCAGCTGACCGCAAAGGGTCATCATCAATCCAGCTAGGTCCTTGACTCAGTAAAGCCTCGCTCACCGTTTTGTAATTTCAATGTTTCATAGTCAAGTACTCCGCAAAAAGTTTCGAGCGCAGGTCGCGACTGGAGGAGCTTTTCCCTTTATTGGTTTTCACGGGTCAAATGAACTAGCCCCTTACGCCGCTATCTTTAATGCTAAAGTCTGTTTACTTGTTGTATTACTGGGAATAAAAGAATACTAATGATTAAAATGTCTCAGGAATCGAAAGTTAGGCTTCGGATAAAGTTACGTTAATACTGCCGAAACTATGTTAATAAATTATAGCTTTTGATAATGGTGAGAAAATATTAGACTTAAGAAAACTGTATCGATGAATGTCTTTACAAAACTTTTTTCCTTGTCTTTTTACTTGTTATTTTCCACTGTTATTTAGAGGGAACAGGAAAAAATACCTATAAATTGTTTTTATTTATTTATTTGTGTCAAGATTTCATCATACACATTGTTTCAGTGATTTCTGAATCTAGCCACACCACATTTATAGCCATTTATTATCATTGATTTTTTTACATAGGTTAATTTTTCCACTTTCATTTCCTGAAATAAAATTTCTTTTAATTGAAAATACGAATTATGTTTTCTTTGGTCAATTATCAAATTTATCGTTAATTGTTCTAAAATATTTTTCTCAGATGTGGCGTGTTCGTTGCCGTATTTCCTTATTTTTTATGATATTTGTAAATATGCCTTCGATCTTTCTATATTTTCTTACTGAATTAAAGTTGTCGGGTTATATGAATGTTGTAAAATATTAACTGGAATATTTTTATCAAATATTAGTGTCACTGGATATGTTAACGGTAAAAATTTACTTTGAATAAATTCGATAAATGGCATGCAGTAAGCTACTTTAAGGAAATAATGGAGTTATAGGTTTTTGAAATTAGGACGATATAATAAAGTAAATTTTACTCTTCGCAAGGGTTGAAAAGTAAAACGTATTTAATTTTATCTTTAAAAAATATTAATTTTAATTTTTGGTTATGACCGAAAAATAGTAATTTTAATTTTTGGTTATGACCGAAAAATAGTGATTTTAATTTTTGGTTATGACCGAAATTTAACCAAAAACCATTTATCCCTGGATTTGTTTCTAATCGAATACTGTCGCTTCACTTTTAATCGAATACTGTCGCTTCACTTTTGTTTCTAATCGAATACTGTCGCTTCACTTTGGTTATGACCGAAAAATAGTAATTTTAATTTTTGGTTATGACCGAAAAATAGTAATTTTAATTTTTGGTTATGACTGAAATTTAACCAAAAACCATTTATCCCTGGATTTGTTTCTAATCGAATACTGTCGCTACACTTTTTATAATGTATTTACCTATTATCTTGGGACAATTTTAAAAATTATTTAACAAAGGCCTTGCGCCATCTTAGCTATTCTAATCCCAAACTTTCATTTTTTTAATGAGGAAAAAAGATGTTTTACTTAATTCAATTTCGCCATTTCTTCGCTTAAAAAGCAGCCTGTGTATTTAAGTGTTATATCATTCATGTGTAAAATGTTATGATTATAGTATTATCTTACAATTCTCTAACTACCATATGACGGAGAGGGGGGGGGGGAGATCATAGTTAAAGATTAATAGTTTGATTTCTCTGTGATTATTATATTTTAAAAATATTTTATTTTTAAGGCGAATTGCCTGTAATAACTCCAAAAATAATAAACTTCATGTGCTTCATATTCCATAAGTTTATCAAGTCCTATTTTTTACATATATTATAAGTATTGTAATTTTTAATGAATAACTATCCATCATGATTTAAAAGTGAAAAAAAAACAGCCACTTCCAAGTATAAACGAAATTTCGTTTGAATATTTTTAGCAATCGGATATATGTTGGTTAATTAGTAGAAAAGTCATTATTAGTGGAAAACGAACATTTGCACTCATAATTTTTTTTAATTTTTTGATTTATTGAATACAAACCTTCACTTTTTACATAGTAAGACTATAAAAATGTTAGTATTATATTAGGTCCTTATTATCGACATAAAAACATTACTCGAAATCTCAAGTTAACGATATTTCCATTTCCTTGGTTGGACCATATCAACGGGAAAAACGGCTGTAGTAGACAGATAGAAGGACATTTAAGTGATCTTACAAACATTTCGCTTCTTTCTGCTTTTAAGGTCTGAGATAATAATCATTAAATAGGGTATACATTTAAATTTATAATATAATACATATTGTAATAAAATATAATTAACAGCAAATGTATCGATTTTCTTATTTTTAACTCTTTAAAACAGTAGATTTAATAAAATTTTGGTAAATTTCACAATAATTACATATGCTATATCCTTTTTTAGAAGAAACAAATATAGCAATAAGAAACTAACACTATCTGTTTAAAATTATTTGCATTACATTCTGTTAGGAAGCAGAAAAAATATTTATAGGAAATTAACGCCATCTATTCCTTATTTTATAAATGTTATTTTTAAAGGTATGCTGTAATGGTGTAATTCTTGGTATGAAGTTACAACACAGTCGCTACTGTATTTCATCTTCACAATTAAATGAAACTACGTGATGTAGTATTATTTCTACTTTCTTTAATTTCTTTACCACGACCTAGGTTTCGTTGTATTACAACATCTTCGTTGCCATATTTCTTTATTTTTTATATTATTATGTCGTTTTTTATATTATATTGTACGTTTTTATGTCGATAATAAGTCGAGTAACGTTTTTATGTCGATATTAGCGAAAATCCCACCTGAAGATGTAATACAGCGAAACCTAGGTCGTGGTAAATAAATCAAAGAAAATAAAAATAGTACTACATCACATAGTTTCATTTAATTGTGAATAATGAATTTCTACAAAATTAACGCTAAATATATTCAATATTCAGTATTTCATCTTATTAACTCACAAGCGCATAGCGTGGGGTTTTGCCATCAGAAAATGCTCCTAAAATATCTGATGTACCTTACATTAAAAAGTAAATATACAGTAGATTATGTTATGAATTAATTAAGTCTATAAATTTGAACCCATTTTTACTGAACGCTATTGCAAAATTGTTTTTAATGAATTTCTAAGGAAAATTTTTTTGGATACGTTGTATTGTACGGGAGTAAAATGTATATTTCATAATGTTTATTTTACTTTATTTAAAAAAAAAATTACCTAAATTTTTAAGGGACAATATAAAGCTACGAAAATCAGGTAGAACTATAAATCGAACATGCTAAATCTTCCGGGTGGGGAAAGGTAATCGTCCTTTACTTGCCCTAACCGTACTTCAGTTTCGTTAAATGTATAGGTGGAATGTTATTTTTGGAGTTATTTTATATGTATCTTACAGTTTGTTGCATTGTTATTTAGAGTTACATAATAACGTTTCTTTTAAATAGAAAATAATTATTTCAGCGTACAAGTTTGAAAGTAGATATATCTAATAGTAACCTTAAAATAAATGCCAAAATCCTTTCCTCTTTTTAGAAGCACATATATTTACTAACCTCGGTAAAAGAGCCTGTAGATCCAAAGGCTGAACAGATAAATATTTTGGATCTGATATTATATTTATTTTTGCATTTTATGGTGCGTGAACCGCTTTTAAAAATATAAATATCCTCGGATGTCATCATATTTATTATAGCTGCTGCTAAAAAGAGTCAGTTTAATTTCCGTGAACTATACTCCTTTAGAGCATGTAAAAAGAATGTACTTATAAATAAAGTTACGGTTACAAAAAGGTGACGAAAAATGGAGACGGAAAGTTGAACTTGGTTAATTAAGAAATACTACAAGTAATCAGTAACCGACACTTGAAAGGGTAGAAAATAGTTTTTTTTCAACGATAAGTTAAAATGTGGTTCAGCTGATGATGGAAAAGTGGTTTATACAGCATTATATATATTTAAGTTGATGAAAGTATTAAAAAATTGTGCTGCATATTAGTTTTTTCTGGACATAACAAAAATTATTTATTAATATTTTGTTTTACTTTATACTATTTATGGACAACTTTGTTTGGTATATAATTGCGATATTGTGTATTTACAATGATTATTATTTGAATCCTAGTAGCAGATTCGTAAATAAAATATCACAAAATATTAAGGCATTATTTTTCAGAAAAAAGGCTTGAATTAGAGCAGTTTTTATTAAAATACTAATTGTTTTTATAACGTAAACTTTAGCGATAGGTAGCGATAAGTTTAAAAACGTGAACTCTTTAGTATGTGTTCTTGCGAATTCAATATAATGATTATGGAAATCCATTCAATATAAATTCTTGTCGCGATTTTTAATTTTTTCGAACACTCGACAAATAGTCGATAAAGTATAATTCCGTCCGTTTATTTCGATGAAAGATTAGGCTGTACAGAAAATAAAAATTATGCTTGCCCACTGCAATAATGTGAAATATTCAAGCGATGACCAAATAAATTGAAATTCCGTAGTGATTTTTCGCGTCTATCTGTAGTTTTTTCGGATCGATTTAATATTCGAAATACATTGTTACAAACTACGAGCGATACTCATGTAACCTAACCTAAAACGTTCAATTTATAGAAATAATTCGATGGAAATAGAACATAACGTTCACGTTTATTTGATTGTTTCTCGTCCAAGCTATACAGTAATGGACGCTAGTACAGACAAACACATCAAAATTTGATTTATATTAAAACAACATCCGCGTTTGTTTATTAAAAAAAATTAAACCATTTTATGAGTTTGTTCGTTTCTTACCTAATAATTGAAACCAAAAACAAATCGTTACTTAATTACACGTGCTTCTTATAATTCCTGAACGAAACTAAAATAAGGGTTCTTACCTTAAATGCCGTGGGCATATTTGTTTAAATGTAGCTTAGCGCGTTTTTTATTAACAAGTGAAGTAAATAAAAAAAAAACTTCCAATGTTTTAAAAGTTCTATTTAATGATTCCATAAATGTTTCATTTATGACAAATTGATATAAACCACTGCCATTTGAAAATATTAGAGTAACTTAACTAGATTTTAATGAAACTATTTCCGTAGTAACTCTCATCACAATGATATAAGAAATGTAATTAAAATTTTGTGCGTCTTAATGTATTAACTTTAAATAAAGAATAGCAAACATTTCATTATTCAAATATAAGATCCACGAATGTAACAAGAAAGTAACTCATATACCAATGTGTTATAAATTAAAATAGTTTTCGAGCCACAGCAATCTTATGAATTCGTTTATACATCAGAGTTTTTAGAACTGCCCGAAATGCTGATATTTGTTTAACATCTCAACATCATATTAACAATAAATATAGAAATAATAATTACTTTTGTATGGTATGAGTTTTATATAAAAACTTAAATCAGATCAGTATTTACATATGCATCTGAAACGTGGACCTTTTTCCAAACTGGTGAGAAAACCCTTGCAATTTTCGAACGAGAAATCTTTAGATTCATCTTTGGTGGGTTCTTTGGCAATAGATTTTGTAGAACGAGATTTAAAAAACCATATATAATAAAATTTATAAAAATTCAACGTATGAAGTGGGCCGGCCTTGTAATCAGAACTAAGGAAGATTGAACGACAAAACGAATTTTTCTGGCCAAACCAACTGGCTCAAGAGGAAGAGGAAGACCCAAATTCGGCGGACTGTCTACAAAGTGTTTTCGACGCTTTCAACATACCAAACTAAAAAACCGTGGCGCGCAGAAGGAGGGCTTGGAACAGTCTGCTTGGGAAGGCCAAGATTCACCGAGGACTCTTAAGCTACTGATGATGATAATGATGATGGTATACGTACAAACAGAAAAATAGATACTATTTCTCAACTTGTCACATTATTCGTAAATTATCATCCACTTTATTACACATCAAGGATATAAAACCACCTAATATTATAAATTTTACAAGTTATTTAGTAGTTTATGTATGCGCACAAGCAAACTGATAATAACACAGGTAAAACTTTGAAAAACGGTCTAATTTTATATATTTTATTTATTCTATATCCTCCGAAATTAGATTTTCTTTGGATATTATTTCTCATATGCAGACTGTTTTGCTTATATTGCTATGTTATATGTGCAGAATATTGACTAATATTATAAAGCAAGTTATCCAGAAGAGAGATGCCTTTCCAAAAATAGAATGCCGCAGCTAAATATTTCCAACTTAGATTTAAAAGAAGAATCCGGTACTTTGTAACTACAATATATTAAAACTACTTGTTTTCGTTTCACTAAAAACGTTTTTCTTGGAAAATTAATAATGATATCCAATGCAAACTTTAATCAGATAGCAACCAAATACGATTTGTAAGCACTTATGATTGACGATATATAAATTTTTAATAAGTTAGAAATGAACAAAGATTAATTCTGTACCAGGATTAGTAAAATTGGGCAAGAATATCAAATTCCAATATTATTTCTTTTGATTTAGCAAATGTAAATATAATCGTTGACATAATTAAAGAAAAAGCAAATTTCAAATAACCATATCTCTTTCTCTCTCTCTCCAAATAAAGTGCCGAAACTAGCTTTAGTTTTTTCATTATTTTATCATAGATTTGCTGAAATTTTGGTAGATATTAAATGAAGTTAAAACAAGTTTCAATAAAATTTACGAATTATCGTACTAGAATTATTTTAATAAAAGGGAGGTATTTTTTTATCGTTAATAAATGTAATAAAATAAACACGTTAATAATGTGGAATTTTAATGAAAAACGGCATTTTAATTAGAAAAAATGTCCTCCAACGGACTTACAGAATATACTACTTAAAATTGAGAATAAAAGAGGTTTTCATTAGTATTAAGAATCATTAGATTTATTTCTTATTTAATATAACGTCTTCATGTACACTCATCCTTATATTGCATAAAGGATTTTATAAACATTTAAAGAAAAATTGAGTAGGTAATCAAAATACCTGCTGAATTGAAGCTTTAATAAATAAATTCAAAGACTTATAAAACAGAAGACGTTTTAAAAATATGTGTCGAATTGCTGAAATACATTAGATTACATATGAATTTTAAAGTAAATTCACTTTCCTAGCGAAGGTAGAATAAAAGTTTCAGCGATATTTGTAATCAACTAGATATGTTTCAACAGAATCCAGAAAACAAAACATTTCACAGTTAGCTAGTAAGTCTACATTGTGGATCGTGTACATTTGCATCATCTACGCGTCGACTACAAAGGAAATGATTTTTGAGGATCTTAGAGGAAAATATCGGCACATCGTAATCGAATGAGGTGCCGTCACGTCGGCGAGTTGTCACGCTTCAAACCGATTTTATTATATACAGCTTACAGAGAAGACCAGTGTGGACCAGGTCGTTATATCCTTTTATTCCATTAAAATTTAAGTCGTTATGAAAATGTCTGTATTATAGTTTCATTTTACATAGATAATTTTTTTACTGTTTTGTAACTTTGATTATGGTTTTCACGAGCTTCTATTTGTAATCATAGAGGTCCCATTTAACACAAAAGTTTATAAATAAGTTTTATAATTATTTTTATGAAAATTTCATAGACTTCATTAAATCAGGTAATGAAATACAGATATTATGTTATCTTAGGTAATTATGTGTCACGTGCCACTGCTAATATATGCAGCAATAATGGAGAGGATGGTTACCATTAAAGAAGATTTAATATAAAATTATGATTAGGTGTGCTGTAATACAGTTTTAATAAAAATGAATATAAAAATCAATTACACAAACTACTTCATGGATGGCCACGATAAAAGGTAGATATTAATTAAATTGCAGGTGAAAGCGTATGTTGGCCGGAGTGGAATACATAGTGGTATCATAATTGATGGCGATGACATTGCATTGTGAAGTCGTCTAACTTCAACCGGATTAAACCACATTGGGCAATTCGGTCTCCATATTACTATTGTCTTTATAAATATTCGCAAAAAAAGCTGCCCCTTAAAGTAAAGTTACTTTGCCTTTATTTATTCAATTATTTTACTATGTTAACACGGGGCTATGAAGTAACGCTGTAACTCCTTTGTTTATATGATGGCAAAATTTTATGTTTTTATTTAGTTTATTAATTAGAGTGACAAATCATTTTTTTGTTATAAGATGTAACTTTGAAGCTAGTAAAATTTGGCAATAACATGTATTCGTTTCTTTGTGCACTCCTTCAAATGTAATGCCGTGTTTTTCGTATGATAGAGATGGCGATATTACGTACAGTGACAAGACTCGTTGACGTCATTAATTTGAAAATTTTCCCCATCAATGGATGAATGATTTCGCAATTTTTACAGTTATTTAAAATTTTAAATAATTCGAAAAATTAAAATTAGAATCCCAATTCTATAAAATCAATTCTTCAAAATAGTGAATGTGTGCCTTTGCCCTACTAATACCTATCGGTACCCATGTAATTATTTCATTTAAATTCGGCTGTCATAATCAAATTAGAATAACTTCTAATTTACTGTATACCAGAAAGAGTTACTAATCAGAGAGACATTTATTTTCGTAATTAATGAAAAAATTAAGTCTGAAATCCATTATTAACTGTCAGGATGATGGAGGTTAATTCAAATAACAAGTCATGCCTGACTGATTGGTCATCATAGAGCTAAAAGCGGTATAACTAAAAACATAAAGTTTTTATAGTAGATTCTTTTTAACCAGGTACGTCGCAGCAAAGAACAGTAATTCATTATTTGGTTTATGTACGTATGTATGAATGTAAATATTTATTTTTTATAGGGGTACACCACTGCTTCTAAAGTTGGTTTTCACTAAAGATTCAATAGTTTTTGTACGCCGATTTAAATCACAAAACATTGGGGTTATTGTTATATCCTTCTTTTCATCAGAAATAGCCAAAGAATATTTCAAGGTGATTTGGAGAATATCTGTGCGTTCCAATGTTATTTTGTTTGTTATGTATCTGTGTGTTGCAATGTTATTGAGTTTACTGGAAACCGCCAGCAAATTTTAAATATTTTGATTGTCTATTACAATAACTCTTGGTATATCCTAGTTGCTGGTATTTTGTACATTGTGGAATTCCTTTTACCTTCTAGGTTAGCAAGGCAAGATGATTTTTGTTCTTTAATTTTAATGTTTTCGGGTTTAGTTGAATTACTATTATATTTTTTTTTTTTTAGTTATTTATCCGGTGATACGGTTTCTTCAAGATTCTTTTTTTTGTTATTATTTTTCTCTCTTCAGACTTTAGTAGATTCATTTTATGATTCTTCTTCATCCGTGTAATATTTATGTTCCCTGGATAGAAATTTATTTCTATTAAATACTGTTGTAGAGATGAAACATTTAATAGGCGTTTTGAGTGTATTAATTTTCTGCTGTAACTTATTAATTATTGTGCGTTGTTATTAGCACATAGCCACTTGTTCTTAATATGCGGCCACTACTGGTTGATACTGTATCACATTGCAATTTGTAGTATTGATCCTGTCAGTGACCACTTGTCCATATGTAATCGTCTTATTCATGCCGGTATAATTTGACAATTATATATATATATATATATATATATATATATATGTGTGTATATATATATATATATATATATATATATATATATATGTGTGTATATATATATATATATATATATATATATATATATATATATATATATATATATATATCAAATTAATGTGTGTCGTGGGTTAGTGCGTTATACGCTGCGCCGCAAGTGCAGTGTGTGGAGTTGCAAATAACCGCTAGCAAAGGACCGCACGAATAATTTAAACAAAAGTAATATTTGTAAACAAAATTATCATTAAATTCACACTTCTTTGTAATTTTAAAAACCCACTTTTCTGCCAATATTTCTTTCATAACATCACTATCTTGTACTGAGATATTTATGTTTGAGGTGTTATTTAAATAATATTAATGCGCCATTTATATTTTAGTAACTTTATGTAACTTTAATAATCACATCATATCCATTTATCAACTAAGAATATTAATTTGTCACAAGGATATGATAAATTTGACAGGACCTAAACAAATCACGTTCGTATCCTATGACGAAAGGTCGTTCAGTTTGTTATGTACCTACCATTATATACTTTTAATGACGTCCTTCGTAAGAACTTTTTATTTTATCTATTAGGTATAATTTTTTAATTTATTTACAGAAGTTACTCTTTTTTTTTAAATAAAACTAGCTTTGAAAACACTGCAAAAATTCTCTCAAAATCACATTATTTTTTGACATAACTCCCTTTTACTGTTACTTTTTTTTGGAAACGATACACCAATTTTTACGTCTACTACCAGGTTTCTCCTAAGTTCTAATACAAAATTCCACTACATTTTTATTGGTCTCCGTTATGGAACGTTTTTCCGCCAAGTTGTTTTTAAATGGGAGAAAAATTTAATGATCCCAAAAAAATTCATGAAAGTGGCTCAACCATTTTCATGGAATTTTTTTGTGATCATTACTCAAGAGATAAGATAGCCCCTGGCGCGTACTTGTAAATCGACGCTTCTCCATTTTCTCAAGTACATGCATATCTACACACGCATACACCGATGAGTACTATATTTCATTAGGAACCGACTCCAAACATTTCTAGCGATCATAGCATTATGCAAATTTAATGTGTTCGGAAACGATTTTATACCCCAAAATTGCCAAATCTCGTATATTTATTATTTCATAATTTTCTATGCATTTCTTATTTGTTGGTTATTTGAAGTCGATTAATTTTTTTGTGAAAATGTTTTATTATTCTATTTCCAGTATATACATCCTACATTAATCAAAATTTCACAACTTACCACTAATTTAATATCCATAATACAGTCTTAGTTGAAATCCAAACAGACATTTGCGATGTTTGATGAAACAAAATGTGCTCATTTATAATTTTAAGTGAACACATTTACATAAAAATAAAGATATAAATCACGTGTACTCTTTATTTTCACTGTACGAGTACTCTTTTTTTCACTGATTAGCATTGCAAGAGATAAGATAGACTTTTAAGCGTAGCATAGGTAGCTAAATAATGAATATTTATAACTCCGCCGTTGCCGACAGGGCCACATATTCTTTAGGTTTATACCCATGTTTAATGCTACAAAAATTTTAGTAATATATTCGATGGGAATCGCAAGTACTAATTATAAATATAAAAAAAACTCTATTAAATGACATAACAATTACATTCCTTTTCATATAAAATGCAGGTAATTTTTTTATATTCAACGTTAAATAAATTAGACAAGTTTTACCGAAAAACAAAATTGAATTTGATTTACGATTTTTATTTTTCGCTCTGTTAATGAAATATTACTATAAGATTGGTATAATTAAAAATTATACCAGAAATTAATAATCCATTTTTACCTAATACTAACATTTATATCTGCTTCTACCTCATTTACAATGCATTTTTCTTTGATTCGAATCAATAAGTAAACTGATCTATTGAGTGTTTCCAATACTCCATAATTATAATTTATTAAAATGTGATGTTAAACTTGTTATTTACTATTAAATGCCGTTTTTAAGATTGGGTTCTTATTTAGAAATTTACAATGCAGCATTCTGAGTCTATTACTATTATTTTTTTTTATTAAATTAGAATTGGAGTACCTAAAAGACTTAATCTGCACGTCATTTAAACCTCTTTAAAACATTATCAAAAATAAGCTGCTATAGCTTCATAAACAATAAAATTTTCCATACTAAGAATTCCAAAATATGTTGCGTGGTTACTAAATATTCTTTTTACAATGAAGAAAAAGTCATTATTTATATTATAGGTAGTTTCTGTTACAGTACAGCGCTATTTATAAATCAGAAGTGTCGGTATGATTTACTTTGATTTTAATATCTATATCACATTTATATTATACTAATGAAATCGTTCATAATATCCAACTACCCAGTTATTTGACGGTTATTACAAATAAGACTATATTCCTTGACATATAACACATATTACTTTAAAAAATCTCACGGTTTTCTTATTTATTTTTATTTTGAATTAATTTGTTAAATTTCAGAAAATATTTTTTGACTAATCTATATTATTTAAATTTATATAAACTTAATAATTGAGCTCTTTCTTTAAAATATATAACAAACTTATTATTAATATTTTTTACCGTACAAATAACATATTTTAGGAAGTATATTTTTAATATTTATTCAGAAAAATAAGAAAAAAATTATTACCTGATTTCATAACGGTAAGCAAAAACGATTTATTTCTTATAGCGAAGTCTCTTTTTGTTCAAAAATGTAAGGTCGTATATAATATTTTTGGCCATATTTTGGATTAACCTATTAACAATTAGGTTAATAAATATTGAATATATTTGGCGTTAATTTTGTAGAAATGCATTATTCACAATTAAATGAAACTACGTGGTGTAGTATTATTTCGACTTTCTTTACGTTCTTTATCACAACCTAGGTTTCGTTGTATTACAACATCTTCAGGTGGGCTATTAGCAAAGATTGTTTATCTATCCTATTTTTCCTAATAGCCCACCTGAAGATGTTGTAATACAACGAAACCTAGGTCGTGGTAAAGAACTTAAAGAAAGTAGAGATAATACTACATCACGTAGTTTCATTCAATTGTTAATAAATATTATCAAACTAGGAAAGAAAATTCAAATAGATATAACAGAAGGTGTCACAGGACTGATATTTTGAAAAATATTAAAATTTTTGTAACAACGAGCTTTTAAATTATTTTTAAAAGTTTATTCTTTTTCGTTGTTATATTTGAATGCGGAAAATATTTTGATGCAAGTAACAAAAGACTTATTCTCACTAGAACGTTTAATAGGAAATCAATAATTCAGAAATTTATCTATATAGGTATGCGTAGGTATATAATGTTTCACAGTCCGCATTGTCTGCGTGAAAAGTAGTTTTAAGTTCACCGTATATTTTATAATCGTCCCTCACTTTTAATACCAACGTCATCTTGATACTTTTTGTTTTTTATCCGTCCACGTTTCCAAAAAAAAACATCGCAATGTGCCATCTGCAATTATTGAGACTGTCACTTTTTTTTTCAATATCTATCGTTAATAAAAACTTATCTACTACGGTGATACAATGCCATTTACAGCATTTTATAGTACTATTTTCCGATATAATGCTCTTTTACGAACATAATTTAAATGCATGCAATCATTTATGTACATACTTTAAATGTATAAATATTATAATGATCATTTACGTATATACTTTAAATGCATGAAACCCTATCCTTGGACCCATTTGGTGCTTCGGTAAAATTTATGGTTTGTGATTTCCCATACTAACATATTCAAACTTTTTTTAAAAAATTTTCCTCTACATTAAAACTTGCGGGTATATAAAATCTAATTAAAAATTCAATCTTAACGAAAGTTTATCTAATTCTTTTTCTCCACATTATTTACGGGTATTTAATTAAATAAACTAGCTAAATATTTCCCAAATATAGTTTAATAATAAAAACTTTTTCGAAAATTTCCTTGTGTTCCATTTTATATTATTTCGATAAGATGGAGTTGAAAAAAAACTTAAACATATGTAAGTAAGCCACGATTGAATGAAAAAAAATACAATGTAGAGTATTCTTGTGAAAAGATATTTTAAGATGTCTGTAATATGGTACAGTAGGCAACCAATATAGACAAAATGTGACAAAAAGTTCATCTTTGCAAGATAATCTGATACAAATTAGAATATTCGAAATGAAATAACGACGACGACGTCTTTTCGTTACTCGAGAAAATGGAAGTTAGTCGTACCAAGGATACAGGTAGTATAAAAAGGAAAATACCAATATATTCTCAGTTCTAATATTTCTAATTAACTACATAAAGGTTTTAGAAACTCTTTTAAACGCCAGGTAATATTTAGTTCGTTAATAATTTCGTACATTAAAGACTCTATCATCTGTGATATAAGACACCATAATCACCATGATATTAAGCTACTACTGTATTTAGTTCAAAATTATCAAAATATTACTATTAAGCTAAATCATTTGACTCAGTCTAATTAAAAAAATAATGACTAGTACTGACCCAAGATTAAAACTGTAGATAACATTTATTCATATGTATATACATTTGAATTATCGTTATTAAAACTTATAAATTGGCGCCTACGTGCTAAATTGAAAGATAATAGATAGTAATAAGGTATACCCGTAAAAACTTAACGGTAAATGTGCATACATTGCTAACAGTATATCTTCAGCAATAAGGTATACCAGTAATTATTTAACAGGAAATATACCAGTGATACATTTTATAAATTCATGAGAATTATTTATATAAATATAAAACTTAAATATATTTATGGAAAAATGTTATCTGTAACACTTGAATTTTTATGAATTGAATATATATCGCATATATGTCCTTTTGATCACAAAACATAAACCACGACACAAGAGAGTGTTCCAAGCTAGACCATTTCGAAAGAGAAATAACTTTCTTGAATAATTTTCAGGTTTCTAGATAATATGGGGGTAGCTTAATACGAATTTTCGTAATATGGTGAGAAAGTATGGATAATGCAGAATAAATCCGGGAATACACGAGAAAAAGCGAAATATGATACTACGGAATCATAACATGTTACTTGTGAGTCAAAATTACTATAAATTCATTGTTACTAATTGACCGTGGAACAAGTAAAAGAAAATAAAACAAACACGATGTTGAATGTAAATATTTTCACAACTCAGTATCCCAGATTTAATTGTAATTAACAAGCGTTCATTCATTTCACTTGTGCCTTACAACGACTTACAAAGCCCCAAAAATTCATAGTTTAAACAAGATAATAAAACTAAACGCTTGAACCTGGAGGGATTTTCATTTCACAAATAAGACATCATGCCCAATGGTAACACGCCCACCAAATCGACTCTCCAAGGTTTCATTTACAATATATCTATGAGCTAGCATCAAGCAAGAAGCTGTCGCTTGGGGAGGCACAGAAGAAGTAAGGCAGGTCTCGATTCACGCAATTGATCTATATTCATCCATCAATAAGACTGAGAAAAAACTCACGTTTTTGCTTTCAAAAACTGTATGTTATCAGGGATCGCGGTATCTGACCAGAGCGTATCGGTGGCTTGGAACATTCTGTATAAGCGATGTAACCATGTATCGTTTAGTTGTATTTTTTTGAGGTGTTTTATTGTGGCGCCTATGTCGGTCTGCTTAGTCGAATAAATTGATACTGTCCTGAATAACATCGAATAATTTCTTGTTGAATATAATATTTACAATCTCTATTCAGTTTCTTATTCCATTTACTTAAAAATAGTAAACTCAAGTGAATAATTCGCTTGAATTTACTATTTTTGGTATTATGGTTGTCAGTATGTTCATTAAAAGTAATTATGATATATTAGTAGTAAATTAAATTATTCAAATAGTTTATTTTAATTGGTTGTGGCTGTTAGAAAAACTGATTTTGGTGCCGAATTAGGTACTCAATATCCTATTATATGATCGTATAATAATTCGTAATATGATATATGTCATCAATGTGAAATTTGTATTAAATATACGTATAATAATTTGTAATTTTATGTATATCGTCAATATGAAATTTTTATTAAATCATATAGGTCTTACCAGAAGCCATCTGAGAATATAACGGAACAACTGTAATGGTGTAACATTTTTTTTTAATTCTCGGAATGTACATGTTAAGTTTTGAATTAAACAATTTAAATCTGGATAACCAATATCAAGACATTTTTAAAATTGTTTTTCGAACAATCAAGGCGGCTCAATACCCACTAGAGTAATTTCCTTTTTTGTGGTTACAATAGAAGTAGTTTTGTATAGTAACATGCAACTGTATTTACGTACAGCATTTCAGTTAATTTATTATACGCGTATTTCGGCGTTATTACAATAGTCGTCTATTTGTTTACACGAGCCAACCATGTTGTGAACATGTCCTCTCTTTCCAGAAGGGGGAAGATCATAATGAATGCCGGTATTTTCAAAGAACTGGTTTTCTCATTAATTACTTGATTACCTATGTAGTAAATATTTAGGTAAGTTTAATTGTATTCATGAACTATATAACTCCGTGATTATAACATGTTCGAATTTGTTACTGTTATGAAGATTAGCTAAATAATTGAAATTTGTCAAAAAAACGCAGTACATTTATTTACAGAAATACCTCACAAAATAAATTGAATTAGTTAGAATGTTTCGTTAGTGAGTGATATATATATATATGTATATATATATATATATATATATATATATATATATATATATATATATACTATACGTTTGTCGTGGGTTAATAAATTTATTTCTGGAATATTATGAAAGTTTCCAGAATATTTCTTGTAGGATATATAGAGAATGCGGCATTCAAATTTAAGTTCACTTTGCAATCGAGTAATCGGAGATCTAAGAATAAATTAAAAATGGAAAAGCGGTGAAAAACCGGCAAAGCATCACGCAATATATACATAAGTATGGGTTTAGGTACGCCCTCTTACGACATAGCCAAGCACTGGTTCTAAAGATTCAAAGAAGGGAATTTTGACCTGTCCGATGAACCTTGTCCAAAGCTGCTTCCCACAATTCATTTAGAAAAAGCGTTATTGAAACATATTCCAGATTAAGTTTGGCAGAGATATTTTCATGCTCTTATACTGCAATAGAAAAACAATTTATGCTTTGAGAAAGAAGTGGAAATATTCCGTTTGGCTACCACATAAGCAAATACCAGAGGAGAGCTAATGTGTGCTTGGAGCTATTGAGTTTCCATCGTACCAATGAGAGGTCAATGTATCTGGGTACAGATTATGAAAAGTGAGTGGTTTATGTTAATTTCTAGCTTAAACGTCAGTGATTAGAAGCTAGAAAAAAAGATGTACCTAGACCACAATATTACATTGGACAAACTTTTACGTGCATGGTGAGTTATAAATGGAGTTATGCATTGAGTTATTCGTTGGAAACCCTTTCAAGCTAACAGTACAATTACAGCTAAGATTTATTATAAACAATTGCCCAAAATCATCGTTAAATGTTTTTCAAACCAAAGCGTAGTTTCTTTTTTACATGACGATGCTCAACCCCATGTAACAAAATTAACGCGCGAAAAACTATTTTCACTTAGTGGATTATGCCACTTCACCCACCATACCTTCATCTAACTACCATCTGTTTTTCTCTTTGTATAGTAATTGTGAAAGAAAATTTAAACAGGAAAGTTACATAAAAATGAAACTTCACCGGTTTTTCAGTTAAAAGTGGAAAGATTTCTACAACGACGGAACTTGAGTTCTGCCTACACGTTGGAGACAAGTGTTAGATCCCGACGGTGCTAGCATAATTAACGATTGATTTTATTGACTACGTAAAAATAGTTGAAAATTTTGTATACATAGGTGGTGGGTTTATAAGTTGCTAACCTAATATGTATGCACATATGTATATATACATACATATATATATATATATATATATATATATATATATATATATATATATACATATATATATTTGTGTACGCACGCGTGCGTCCGTGCGTGCGTGTGGCGTGCGTGCCTGCGTGTACAAATATCAAATAACTATCTTCATAAGACTCTCAAGGATACGTATTGCCTTAAGAGCAAAATTATTTAAAACATCTCACAACAAAAGGAGATATAACAGGTCCTTTCCCTAATACAGTAAAAAAATATTTTTATGAAGTTTGGATACGGAAAATTATTCATTTCATATATTATATAAAAATTTTCATTGAAAAAAATTATAAACCCGTGTAGTCACTTTATCTACATTATCATATCCATAATTATTCAAAATTGGTTTCCAAAGAAAAAATGACATTTAGGGTGTTAGCTAATAGGATTTTTTTTGATAATAATATTTAGAAAGTACTATTCATCTCATAAATTCAATACATGCGTATAAATGTAGTCAATTCTGGATTTATTACGTAATATTAGTAGATCCATAGTTAAGTAAATTTCAAGCCGATCTTTTGTTACAAAGTTTGTAATATCTTAGTTTTGCGGGCAAAAAGTAAAATCAATTTTATTGCTTTGTGAATTCTGGTTGTAAATTAATATCTCTATTGCTATTACTACAGCTCTTGTGGTGTTGCTGCCTTTACCTGCATACAACCTTTTTTGGAGGGAAGACCTAAGAGAAAACAGAAAACACTTTTCAACTTTTGCATGAGGATTATGATGATGATTTAGATAAATGACCACGGGCGACGTACCGTGACATACTGTATTAGGGAAAAGATTTGTTATATCTCCTTTTGTTGTGAGATGTATGTATGTATTTTTAGACATATTATGAAACATTTAGGAAATATTGGAAGACATTTTTTTGGATTTAGTCAACACTTTACGGAGAGCGGAAAAATTGTCAAGGTCATAAAAACATCATTCCTATTTTGAAACCTGGAAAATTTGCAGAAGAGTGTAAAGACGATCGTCCAATTGCCTTAACTAATATTTTACATAAAATTACAGAACGTATCATTCACACCAATATCATGAAAGTTCTTGTGGAGCAAAAAACTCTTATTTTACCAAGATAGCTATAGGAAACATAACTCCATATTTGATGTGCTTTTCTATCTTTGTCAGTTAAATGATTAATGGTTTTAAGGAATAACTATCAATGAAAACTATTGCTCTTTTCATGGACATGACTTTTGCTTTTGACAATGTCTGGGGGGAGAATATAGTCTAAAATAGCAATGATGACTTCCTGCTAATGTGAATTGCTCACTCCTTGGAGGACAGAAAAATTAGATTTCTTTCGAGAAAAATTAGATTATCCCTCTATTGTGTGTATTTTACGTTAACGACATTCATCAACATATACATGAGAAAATAAAAATTGCCTATTTTTTAAGATGACATAGTAATATCGCATACCTGCAATGATATTGAAAAATCAGTCTCTATCCTAAATAAATCTCTTAGAAATATTCTTGTCTGGTCTCGAGAACTCAAACTGAATTTCAATCCATGATAAACGTTCTTCACGATTTTTTCAACAGGGTGACGACACAGAAAACTATTCAAACTAATAATTTTTATGGATAATACTCCCCTTACATAGAATAAAAATATAAAATATCTTAAAGTTAGTCTCTATCCTGAACTGCGATTCCTTCAACATTTTAAAAATTGTGTATTCAAAGTCCTACAGAAACTAAAAATATTAAAATATCTATGTGGTACTGATTGGAGCGTATGCGCCAAAACTATTCATGTAACCTATACAACAATTACTTGGCAAATTCATCAACTACGACACTAAATTATATAGACACTCTCCAGGCCAGAGCAGCAAAAATAATTAGAGGCGCTGTTTCCTCTACAAACAACAAAAACGTTGAGCGGGAGTGTAACCTCGTTTCTCCTGAAAACCGTATAAAGTATCATAGCTAGAAGCTACTCTACTGATCACATTTGATATAGAACTTTATTAAATTGGTCCAGAAGGAACAGATTTTTTTAAGGTCGTCTACCACGAAATACGACTCTAAAATCAGAATAAAAATATGTATTGGTCCTGACAACGTGATAGTACTAAGAAAATTTTCTCTTCTCAACGATTTCTCAAAATACTAAAAAAAAATTTAAACCTTATAAAATAGTATGGAGACAATCGAGTCATTAATCAAATAGTATAGAGACAATTGAAAGAAAAAATCCTGATGTACTACTAAACTGATAGCTCTGCTATGAAATCGTTCAGAATGGTGGTGCTATTATATATTCGATAACCCCAAATGACACTAGGGAGAAATATAAAATTATCATATTCGCTATGGCTTCAAATTTTCCTAGTGAACTGAGAGAAATCTTAAAGGTATTAGAAGAATATCTCTCTAGATTTTACAATCATGGCTAATAGACTAGTTGTCTTCTGCGACTCCATTACAGTTTTAGAGTCAATAAATAAAGGTCAGTCTGCATTTACCCAGAAATCTACATTCATCTTGAACTAATTGAAAAATCGAAAAATAAAATCTACATTTTTCAGCGGATACCGTCACACGTGGCATCGAAGGAAACGAGGAAGCTCATAAGCTTCCAACAGAAGCTCATGATCTTAGTGATTTTAAAAATACTAGAACTACCCTCAGCGACGTAAATGCTTATGAAAAATAGTGTTTACGAGAAAAAGCCATCAAAAAGGACTGTCAAATATTTGAAATCAACACAAATCGTATGCTTACTCAGACCATCACAAGACTTAAAACTGGGCATTTTCAAGGCATGCATTTCCATCCTGATGGTACTAGAAACTACCTTCGTTGTAATAACTGTAATATCTCCTCAGCCTAGGCCATATCTTCAGACATTTGGTGATTTTGAGATTTTTGTTTGATCTTGGAGTTTCCATTTAGCGGACAGTTCTACTCTGATAAAAACGCCAAATGTATCGTTTGTGCGCATGGAAATTTGTATCCGCTTCCTCGTCTCATGTATACACGACAACAACTAACCAAACCAAGCGTGACTATTTGAGTAAAATGTATGACATAAGAAAAGATTAAAAAGAATGGTTAAAGTGAAAGGTTAAATAAAATCATATAATTTGTGTTCTCGTCCCTATAACAAAAGCGAAGAGGAAAACAAACAATTTTTTCAAAATGCAAGTTTTACTAAGTTGAAAAGTTCATGTAATTAATATTGATTAAGTCAATACTTATGAATAATTGTGAGTTACAAAATATTTTTTGCTATGTTTTATGTAGTATAATTTACAAAGGAGGCTTCGATCGAGTGAAAATTGAACTTTAGAATACTTCTAAAATTAAAATAACTTTTAATTATTCATAATGTTACACTTAGGGATGAGAAAATAAGACGGACGAAATTTTAATTACTAGCGTGACCCGTGCGAAGTCTTCGCATTATTTATTCCATTATGAAGCTCAGATGACAGATCAAACAAATATTTTACTAAAATTGACATATAGAGGCGCAAGTATCAAAAGCATTGAGCTAAAGCGCCACTTTATTTATACGTGAGTGGATTTGAAATTAAACAAAAATTTTACCGACCGTCAATCATATTGACGTTGAGCCGTTAGATGGCAGCATTGCTGTTTTGTGTATATAATTTTAATAATTAATTAATTTGCAAAAACAATAGCAATAATACATTTTTTAGTTGTGGATGCAGGTAGAGCAAGCAATTATCTATAAAATGATATATAATTTATGTGGATTAGTTGTGAGGTTTTTTCTAAAAAGGGAGTGTAACATCTTAAAACCTTAGCGTATTAATATATATGATGATGATGATGATTTGTAAGGAACAAACGCTGAAAATTGTAAAACCTAAGCATTTGTTTAAATAATTACTAATACGTATAACATAGGTAAAAAGAAACGAATGCTTCTTAAATTTTAAAAATGTGGACAAAATAGTAAGGACATAATGTATTAAAATAGGTTACCCATAAAATACAAATTTCAATTATCTGTTTCTTAATACATTGTAATAATACATTTACAGAAAACATTGCGTTAATTTGTCATTAAAAGCCATTATCAAAATTTTGTTGATATTATAAACTAAGTATTAAAAATAAATGGTAAGTGAAATAACTTCTATTAGTTTGCTACAATTTTTTTTATTCTCGTATTGTCCATCTCATCATATTCATTTTTGTAAATTTTCTCATTTAAATATAATAAAATATAAATTTTAATATAAATATAACGCTTGCAAATAGGAATGGCAACAAAGTTTTAATTTTTGTCTCTTTTTCTGTAACTAAACTTTTACTCCACAAAGAGAAAAATTATAAAGCTTCGCTCATTGACGCATAGGAAACCACAACAATTGAAAGCCTTTCAGAAGCACAAAACAATTTTTTTAATTTGTATTTATTATCAGTACTATCAAAGCAAATGGAAGTGTCATTTATCTTTTTTACGTTCTCTAGAAAGTTTGTACTATACTTTTTTGTAATGTGTGAGGATTTTCAATTATTTCTGCTTAACCGGTCATCAAGAAATGTCGTACACATATTTATTCCCCATTACAAAATATAAAAGCGCGAGGTGCATTTCATGGAAATTTTTTATTCGTAGGAGTTTAGATATCATATCTAGTTTTAAACAGTCTTCTTCGACATTAATGCTAATATCATAGCCATATTATTTGTAATACTACAACATAATAAACAAGAATTTATATAAGTAATAAAGGAATAAATGTGCCTCACGATTTCATTCTTTGATCAAAGTCCCAGCTTTTCTAGCTAAGCTTTTAAATATTTTCTAGCTTTTAGTATATAATTATTCATGCACTAAAACTGTATAACTTGAACATATTTTTTTACAATTTTATTTGATAAATATAGAAGAAGCTAGAAAAAGTTATTAATAGTCTTGATTATTTATTCCTTATTTAAATAACTAGAACCAAAATTTAATAATAATTTTTAGCATTAATTGAATATCAGATATTGACCGAGCCTTTAAAGTATACAACAGAAGTTTTATAAAAATCCGTCCAGGGGATATGGGTGAAACATACACACTAGATTTCTTTGCTATTTTATTATATTTACAGATTTTGCATGATGTCTTTTTAATCAAGAAGATTCCTTTTACAATCATGGCCATGTCTTAGAAGCCAGGAATTATAAAACTGATATACGTCATCGAATAATACAAATGTATAAAATTTATTTAAGAAGTATACAAGTCGATAAATAAGAGAATAGGCGCTATATATTTAAAAAAAAGTATCAAGAAGAAAATATGTGAAGTGAGTGCCGTCTTCGCGAGCAGATGAAAAGCGTTTTGACGCAGGTAAGTGACGTACGAAAGAAGTACGTGGAGTAAATAGTGACGTACGAACCGGCGACTGTCTACCTATCACACTATATCAAATTCGAGTGGCCTCCGCGTCTTAAATGTCTATGCTTATGAATTTATTTGCTTTCTATTCTGTCTGTGCGAGTTAAGGAATATTTATTAATTTTACGTTTACTTAATTTTTTTACAAATTATTTGGCGAGTATACGCACACCATTGTGTCATGTCGTATAGGAGCTAGTTCAGAAAGTTTTGACAATTTGCGGTTAATTAGAATAAACTTGCAAAAAGCACGGCTTTTCTGAGTATATGTAGCTATAATTTCACTCTTGCTCTAATTTCACTCTATGCATTTATGCAAATTTACCTTATTTATATCTACCTGACTTATTTTAAACTCATATATACCTGAAATTATATTCGATTACGATGAACACATTTTGTTACTCAGTTTCCCAAACGTTACATTTATTTAATACTGATTTATTGTGCCGTACTATGAAATATTAGACACTGATATTTATAACGAAGATTGAATTGAAATTAACAATCAAGTTATATTTTGATATGATATTTCTGTATTATACATCGAAATCATGCCGGTTTTATTCTTATTTTTCACTTTTAAGTTTCTAATTTTATGGCAATCTCAAACGACTGTACAATTTCTAATTAAAATTTAAAAAAAATAAATGATATTAGAATCCAATATTTGAAAAAAATTAAAGATTTAAATAAAAAAATTGTTGAGTAATTATTACTGAATATGCCTTAGCAGTGACCCGTATTAAATAAAATAAAATTTTTCATAATGTAAATTATCAGTAAACTGAAAGAATATAAATATCAATTCTTTTATTGAGTAACAATCAATTTTCATTTTTATATTTTATATGGGTATTGTTTATTTATTTTTAAGTCGATAAGAGAGTTGACAAGATAAATAAAATAACGCCGTCTCTTCCAGTCAATTAAAGAGATAGAAATAGAATTATCACTTTTATCGTGGACACAAGCGGAAATATTGGAAGCTAAAAAAAATTAATTTTTAAAGAAATAAAGACTGTAATAATTTTTCTTCTCACTGCAATAACTTCTTGGTTTATTTTAAAAGAGTTTAAATTTGTATTGTAAAATTGATTACTCTAGAAGTTTCGTTTTCGTTAAAAGTTTTTCGAGCATTAATTTACCATTAAAAATGTCGAATATATTTGGCGTTAATTTTGTAGAAATTCATTATTCACAATTAAAAGAAACTACGTGATGTAGTATTATTTCTACTTTCTTTAATTTCTTTACCATGACCTAGGTTTTGTTGTATTACAACATCTTCAGGTGGGATATTAGCAAAGATTAAAAATGTCATTCAACATTTTCTTGAAAGTCTCTTTAAAAAGTAATTTAAAAATTCAATTAAAATTTACGGATATTGTATTTAATTAATCCAATCCTCATTTGTATTGAAAATTCACTCAATTCGTTCCATTGATGATATAATTGTAGACCTGTTTCATTGTATTGTAAAAGGAAAAGGGAAAGTCTCTTTTAGGGGAATTGAGTACCAGAATAATTAGTATTAAAATGATAGGCCTGCCTCTTAGAAAGTCAATATTATAACGCATTATTGAGGTTATTTTAATAGCCCGAAAGTTAATAAAAAGCTGGTAAATTTTCACATTTTTTCAACAAAAGTAGAGCCCTCACCATCATATGAAATTACGTCATAAATTCGTATTTTTATTTAACCGATACGATTTTATGCGATGTAAATGTAGATATTCAATTGAATATGCAATAATAATTCGCTTAATGTTGCCTTTAGCCGACCGGTATATAATCAGTTTCATAAGTAATAAACATGTTTCTATATGAATGTATAGATCATTTAGCAGGCATATCACGTACAGTACACATATGTAACATGTCTGCAAAATATGATTTCTATGATAAGGAATGCATGAAAGGAAGGGAGTGTTAAAGAAAATTAATTACAACCAAGTTGCTAATGCCATATTATACTAATTTAATACTCATAAATATAATCTATGAATATTAATATTAAAAAATCTTCTCGATATGAACATCATAGAGCAATAAATGCATGGATTTATTTTCAAAAATTGAAATAAAGAGATAAAAAGAGATAAAATGTAGTATATGCTGTGTATGTTTGTAGATCTAAGAACGTACGGAACATAATCTGTGAAGTTTTCAGTTTCTTATTTTTAAGCTTTTAAGATAAATAATGCTCTGTAAACCATCAATTAGAGAATGAAACTAATATAGGTTTAAACTGAAATCTAGAACTTGTTGATGACATCTAAAAATAAACGAATGTTGGAATGAAGTGTTTGAATGTTATATATAGTAATATAATTAT
This sequence comes from Druceiella hillmani, assembly GCA_039881145.1. NCBI lineage: Eukaryota > Metazoa > Arthropoda > Insecta > Lepidoptera > Hepialidae > Druceiella > Druceiella hillmani. Next base: position 28,238,992 of record JAYKKI010000001.1, read on the forward strand.
CTGGCTTGCAACTGAACACTTAAAATGAAAAGATGTTCTGCATCGTAATACTCGGATGTAATCTATACTTTACATTGACCGTAATTAGAGAAGTTAGTTTAGTTACTTATTTCGTGCTATAGTCGATCACATTACCACACAGCACAACCTATAAATATAAAACACTGGAAAATAATCTATAAAAAATAATAATATACATTCTGGAACTTTTTTCAAGTTTCGTCTTCATTAGTAATTCTTGTAAAATACATTCTGATATAGGAATAGCGGTTTAACTTTTTCAATTAAAAAATTCGTGATTCACATCAAATTTCCACGATAAAAATGCAAAGGTACTGAAAATACGCTCGTAAATAACGTTTAATTAACTGATCACTTTCGTTATTAATTAGTGAGATGTTTTACTATTGTACATTTCCCGTTTATTTTAATTTGCCCTAAGGGCTTCCTAATTGAGATTTATTTTCAATCGAGAGCGAGTATCGGATAACCTACGTAAATAATGCTATCCAGCCTATCAGTATTATTTTACTGTAAGCAATTTCCGTTAAATAAATAAACTTAAATAAATTAGGTATAATAACAATGCATTTGAAAACATTGTGGAAATAAAGACCTAATGTTAAATCGTTTTTAAAAATTAGTGCACGAATATTCTAAATAAATGAATGTATTTCTTCTAAACAGAATGCATGATGTTAAAAATATTTTTCACTTCGTAAAATTAATTAATGTTAAATACATCCGTAATACACCTCATAATACATTTGTCCGTCCATCCGTATTAGCATATCAACGGGCATTTGTTTCAATAATTGACACTCAAAAATATTAATTCAGAAATTTGGGACAGAGGAAACAAATTATTCGAGATTTTTTCTGAATTTTATGCGTCTTGTAGAACGTTGAGTGAAAAAACAAGTTTTCATTTCCAGAACGGTTTCAAAAATATATTTTTCGAATTGTATTTAATATAGTTCTGGAGACATTCTTGAAAACATTTTAAAAATGTGTTCCCCTCTAAACTCCGAAAATGTTTCATTCAGAACTATAAAAAAGGATAACTAGAAGTTTATTTTAAGTTTACCAGAAAATTATGGAATTGATTCTAAACTTCTTATTCTTTAGTTTTTGAGAAACCGAGAATGTCAACGCCTACCGAAGGTATGTAAGCTATATATTAAAGTAGTGAAAATTAATTTATAAATTAGTAAACAATTAAAGAGAAATAACACATAACTCAAGCTTTTATATGTGAATAAGTGTGCGGCTAAATATATAAATGTTGACATATACATCAATGGAAAAGCTTGTACCTACAAGCTTGTATTCGTACTTAAAAGTTTCATTTTATTTTTTATTTGAAAATTAACTTTTATTAAACTTCTATGAAATTTTTCGTTAAGAGTTTTATTTCTATCGTTGTGCATTTTATTTTGCGTATTTTCCATTTTATATTTAAATTATATCTAGTAAAATAGTAATCCCTTGACAGAGAAAAAGTTTTTTACGTAAAAAAACTAACAAACGCAAATAGCCTACGCCAAAATCAGTCCCACGTACGATGATATACTGTACAGAAGAATGCACTGAATTCATAAGCCATTCATACAAGTATCGGACAAGTACGCGCGGCGTATTAAGTTAACCAAACGGTCATTGCCAATTCAGCTAACTCCTCAACCGTGAAGCCTCACTGACCTTTTTGTAATTTCAATGTTTCATCTTTAAGTACTCAGAAAAAGTTTCGAGTGGGTCGCGAATCAAGGAAGCTTTACCTTTGGTTTCGCGAGTCGATAAATAAAAGGCTCTATCAAGTCTGGCTTACGCCACCCTTGTTATTGTTAAAGTCTTATGTAAATATTTGTATTACCGAGAATGAAAGAACACGATTGATTAACGTGTCTCATAAGAAATCATGGAGTAGCACCGTTCGGGAAAAGAATGTTAGATTTTAGATAATCCTAATACGTTATTGATGAGACTATATTAGTACATTATAGATCTAGGTAACAAAGACAATAGGTTTACATGAGATTGGAAAAACTGTATCAAATATTTTTTTCTTGTTCTCTACTTGCATTTTTACAACTTTTACGGAAAAAAGAGAAGAACTTTTAGATTGCTTTCATTTATTTACCAATGTAAAACTACTTTGAATACTTTATTCTAGTGACTGCTGAATCTAGTTTCATCATACCCATAGTCATTCAATATTATTTTTTTTCAAACATCAATTGTTCCATGCGTTAAGAGGCCCGCATACGAAATTACAATTTGCTGAATACACTTATTTACGCCTATGACTTAGATTTTCTTAAAAAGTATAGGCTACATCTGAGTATAAGTCAAATTTGTTTTTACAAAATGGTGCTTAAAAATGCCGTTTGAATTGGGATTGAACAATAGAGTAAATGATATACTCATAATATTGGGTTAGCTAATAAGGTTTTAGCTATGAGTTTGCGTTTTTTCTAGTAAGATAGAAATTTTGAAAATATTTTATTATCGTGTTTTTAAAAAGCTCGAAATTATATTGAAAATTTATAATTAACCACAAGCCTTAAATTGTAATGTATCAAAGAAGAAGTGTTTTATTAGATTTGGTTAAGACTTCGGGATTTGTTACTGATCAAATACTGTTTCTGCAACTCTTTAAAAGTTATGATATTAAACGTTTTACTTGTTCCTTGAGACACGCGTACAACATTTTTAATACATTACGTTAACTACTAATTTACGTTAATATAAGAAATACTTTATTTAATAAAGCAAAAGAATTTCATCTTATTGGAATTATGCTGTCCTTTTGTTAAAGAATAGTCTGAATGTTTAAGTATATTATACATAATTCGTATATTAACCACCCTAAATCTTACAAATTGCTACTTACCCGTTTAATTGTCTCCAAAATCAGACATCCAACCTTTTAAATTTATAAAACAAATATATCACAATGTTAAAACGTAAGTTCGATCGACTAAAGTGTTCAATAACTGATGATGTGAAGAGAGTTATTTGTATTAATCACACTTGCAAATGCCAATGTTTTAATGAAGAATAAACAGAAGTTTGAATCCCAAAATCTAAGCTAAACAGCAAAAAAATTAATGTTTTCCAGTTATCAATATTGAATATAGAGATTTACTTTTAGAGATTGGATCCACTAACTAACAATCTAAATATTTAACTTGAAAGGGGATCCTATTCATCAAAATAACTCTATGCCACAAAATATACTCGTCTAAAACTGTAAAACTTTGGTTGAGCTTTACCTTATTCAACCAATATTACGTCATTTGATGACCACTTTTTTATGTTTCTGAGCAATCATTTTAAAAAATAATTAATCGACAGTCCGGAACACCTACAAAACGACTTTGTCAGTATTTTTTAACTAAGTCGTCAAATTGTCATTCTGAAATTATATTATCACTACCTACCAGACGTGGATGTGTTATAAATAAAGACATATATTCATTTCAATTTGACATTTGGAATTTAATGTAGGTTTTTGCAAGAACAAATGGGGTTAATAAGTCGAAACACAATAAACGTCATAGACTTTATTTTCCAAATCTTTGCCAAATATTATATTTTTTATACTTTAGCTATATTATGAACAACAGTTCTTAATGACCTGAAATAGGAAAAAATGTCCCCCATTAAAATCGGCTCAGCAGATTTCAAAATTATTCTTTATTATTAGTTAAAAACGAGTGTTTGTACATAAAGAGAAATCAATGAATATAAATGCACATATAAATGCACATACACTTCATGCATTGTAAAGTTTATAAATTTAAATATGAAATAAAGTGATTATTAATGAACTGGAATTTGTTTTGTTGGAAAAGACCATATCAACGAGACTTATAAGTGATCTCATGAGAATTTCCTTTCTTTTTGCAGTTTGAAAATTCCAATAATATACAATTAAACAATTTGTAAATTCAAATCCATAATAGAATTAATATTATAATAAAATCTAAGTAAATAACAGAAATATTAATTCTTCCATTTTTAGTTCTTTGATGATGATGGTAAAATGAGTATGGATAATTGAAATTGGTTCATTAAGAACTTCGAGTACTACCAGGAATCAATCACCGGCACCTGAGAATTGATTAAAAGTGGTCTTTTTCCCCTGTAAGGCAGGATATGGTTTAGCTGACGCCAAAATGACTTAGCTTGCTGAAAATTAAAAGAAGTAAGTCATTTGAATGCAAGATCTGCAGATGAAGTCAATGAAGGTGTTGAAGTAAATAAGTAGTTACATTTTTCTTAATATATCAGAAATGATTTGTTTATAATTTATTTTACTTTGTACTAATTATAATCTGTTAAAATTTTATTTACTATAAAATTGTGACACTGTGTTATTTTAATGCCGTGGGACTCAGCGCTCAAGAAAATATCGCAAAGTACCCTCGTGTCACCCTGGAGAGGCTCGACATTTTCTTAACACAGATTACATTTACGGTTCTCATGCGTGTAATTATGATTTGTGTGGCTTAGGATTTTTGTTATGATTTTAATTTCATTATTTTCTTGTAATCGTTTGAAAATTTTCCCATATTTGGTTTGTTGTAACTGAGGTACGAACATGTCCATTGAGGTCACTCGAATCAAGTAAAATATAATGAGTATTATTTGCCAGAAGATTTAGCTTCTGAAGACGAAGACAAGCAGGAAATGGAACAAGCTATTTTTCATAATGACAATTTTTTATAACATGAAGTTAATACCGCGTAAAGATACCTTTGAAGAGATATAAGTTATTTATTAAAAGATAAACGGTGTTAGATGTGTAGTAAGGTCACAATATTTTTTTCTCACGGTAGTGCTCAGCCAAGTCCTCGATAGCCATTTGCACACTGTGTACATCTTTTCATGATATATTTTATCTAACTCAAGACCTATTATATGTGCAAGATTAAACATGTAGGAAAATAATTAAAACTTTTTGAATGCAAGTAAGTTATTGACACTATAATAGTATTTTCAATTTCGTAAGTAATGTTTTTATGGTGGCTGAAATACAGACCCACAAAAATTGTTAATTTTGGCATGGTATGAATTGACTTATTTATTATCAAAATCTCAGACCTATTGCCAATCAAACTGTAAATTTGAAATCTGGTACGTAGCTAAAATTGTACATACACGTAAAAGAAAAAGTAGTTAATTAGTCATTTCTGAGTTAGGTTGGGTTAAATTTTGTCATGATATGTTAGTTTCAGGCTGGACTAAGGTGAATTAAATTCTGTTAGGATGGGTTAGGTTTTTAGGTTTAGACTAGGTTAGAACGGATTAGGTTTGGTTAAGTTGGTTTTCAGTTATGTTGGTTTGTTTTGTGTTATGTTGGGTGGTGTTAATTATGATAAATTCCATGATTTGTCTATTCTCAGTCAAAAGTCGTTTAATTTAACGAAAACAAAAATATGAATGGAGAAATAATCATGTTATGAATAGATAATCACGTTAACTGAAAAAGAATTCAAATCAAAATAATCCTCAAGTTCGATTCAAGTCTTCACGGGGAACATTATAAAGAGGCAATTAAAAGACACAAAAAATATGTTTAAGCAGTGTGAATATTTTTACGTGTCTTTACGTTGGAAACAATTATTTCATGAGAAATTATGCCGACAACATTAAATATATTAACCAATTGCCATTATATTAATAGTATTGCTCGTGTACCCACTGTGTATAGCACAATGTACAAGAGTATATGGAACAATCGTAGTGAAAGTTTTGCTCATACTCGACAGGTTTATTCTATTTTACACGTTAATAAATAAATAATGGAATAAATTATATAAGGAACACAAACGATTTCATGGGATTAAGTCTCTATAGTCACTAAGTCATTAAGTCTCTATAATTATTAAGTCATTAAGTCTCTATGGTCATAAAGTCTCTATAGTCATATATTCTGAATGATTTTTATATACAAATGAATAATTTTACCTATAATTATATATAAATACGAATAACTTTTATATAAAAAAGCAACAAAAATATTGCAAAGAATTTGTTATAAAACAAAATCTTCTTTGGATTTTATTGCGAAATATTGATTAAAAGAAGTACTTTTATTTTCCAAAATTTATTAATAATTTATATTTTATCAATGACAAAAAATTTCCTTCATTTATATATAATGACGATATGACTCGTACCAATAAACATCTATTGTTTATTTTAATGGGTAACCGGTGATGAGTATTTTTTTGTCATCGAGATTAAGATGACTCAGTTCCATTATATGAAAAAAATTAAATCAACGTTGGACGTATTTTATACCCTGTAACATTTTGGACAAATTATTTTAAATTATGTTTTGATACGTGCATTTAAAATTTATGCTAATAATGTATTCTAGTAAAACCTAACCATCAATATTTAACAAATTTCTACATCTAAACTTTTTTACGTGAAACATAACTCATTTTTATGGAATTCGAAACCGGTAAAGCTACCGAATAAATACGTAACGTCCCTAGGCTCTTATCCAATACACTTGTTATCCGTATTGATCGTCATGTAGGAAGCGAATAGCCTTAATATTTTGAAACTTGTAACTGACAGGCATTTCTGAATAAAATGAGATTATTTCAGTTCCGGGTCGCGGGAGTTCCTTTGAGGACATGTCCAGGTGAATAATGAAAAGGGGGTTGCCGGATTTCTTTGATTGGAAAAGCCTATTTGTAATATTGTGTCTCTGGGAAGCAGGAAGAAGTTTCTGCAACGCTCGCTGTCGACAAAGCTAAATATTGTGTGACGGGTCTGTAACGGCGCTACGTTTTACAGGACTACGCCATTCGAGTTTCGTGTTTCTTCCTTGTTGTTTCCCTTTACGGCTTGGTGTTATAATTGTTTATGAAGGGCGGTTTTGAAATTAATATTGATTTTCATCGTTTTGTAATGCAATGGCGTAAATTGTTTGTTATTAATTCTACAAGCTATTATCCTTTTTCAATTAAATTGAGTTTTATTTAATCTCCAAAAGATGCATATAAAGAATAGTTTATTAGTCATGGAATAAGTTTATTTTATAAAGAATATTTTCCATTGCGCTACACAAAAGATTAACTTCAACAAAAATTGATGAGGTAAATTAATGTTTATTGATTTTCTGATTGTAATATTAGTATATCCGTAAAAAGTATTTAATTTGATAAATATGATAATCTATTTCAAAATGAATTAATTTCAATGAACAGTGCTATAAATATAATCACTTTAATATCATTTTTTGAATTAACAAAATAACTGCTTCCAATGAAAAAAAGTGACATAAGTACATTCATGCGTACCTTTTTAAACGCACATAAAGAAATTACTTATAATTTGGCAATTATTATGATTTTCTTTATTTAACATGACTGTCTGAAAAGAGCTTGATCCATTCTTGCTATTTAAATTTTTCTTGGAATTGGACGACTATTTGCTGTGAATTGATGAATCATGGAATTTATCTTATTTTTACCCCCCAACCTAACGTAACCTAAACTACACTTAACCCAATCTAACCAAACATTATATAACCTAACCTAACCTAATCCAAGCTAAATCAATTAAGCACAAAGTAGCCCAACTTGAACCAATTTAATGCAACAAGCCCACCTTAGGTCATTATAACACCACAGCCTAATCGAATGTAACACAATCTAATCGAACATTAACAACTTTAACTTTTTTTTCTGGGAACAACTTTAATCCAACCTAACTAGCAACTGATAAAAATTTGGAAACTTTTTCTTTCTCGTATATGTACAACTCAGGCCACATGCCAAATTTAAAGTTTATAATTTCATTATGTATATGATATACGAACGACTATCGAGCATTTGTTTGGGAGCTAGCACAAATTACTGTAATCTCACAGCAAATATAATATCTTTTTTGTTTGACTAATCTGATTTCTTTTTTTCTTATAATTATCCTTTTCGCAGTTTTAATTTTTTAACAGTTTTTTTTCGTTAACATTTATTTAAAAGTAAATAATATTTATTTTTAGATTATTGTGTTAGCACACATGGGAGTTTCTTTACCGATTCCCAAGTTTTGTCAGTGACCTTAGGCTCTATAATCAATAAAACAACCGAAAAATAAACATCTAATTATAGATTTTCGCAACTGCTACCTTATTAGTGAGGACACTGTTGTTTCTAATTAGCTAGATATGTACAATAAAAAGTTATAAGTTAAACTAAGTAACGTTGTGTATGAAAACATGTTCCTAAAATAGCAATCAATTAGCTATAGTCTTACTTCGAAAGACTATATGGTCAACAGTGTATTTTGGAACCTGTATAATAGTGTCAGTGTATTTCGGAAAGCTCGCTTGAGATACCGACGATTGTTTGCGCATAAAATGATCGAAAATGTTTAATAAAATAGGCGACGTAAATGTATCAACTTTTTTATTTTGTAAAGTGCTTGTGGGAAGCAAATACTAATAAAAAGTTCCAGTATTATATAGAAAAAGGACTAATAAATAAAAGAATTAATGGAGAGTACGTTGTTATGGGAATCAAAAATAAAATATTTTTCCTCCTTTTAGTACCAAATTTAAATAAAATGTTGGGCTAATACTATTTAGTTTATTCAAGTACATGTATGAATGGATATAGTTCTTACAGCAGACCATTTATTTTTAACTAATTTCTGGTTTTCAATAACACTTTACTGTAATTCGGGAATCGGCTGATATCCACTTATTTACATTTGTACTACCTTTTACATTTCAGGGGCAGACAGATAGGTATATTTTGCATTAGATCAGCCGAAAAACTTTACTGCATCATCTGTTGTGGAGTTGAACTGTCAACCCACGTCTGCATTGCGACTGGTAGCAGTCTGAGTAAAAAGGCAAATTAACTATTTTCCAGCCATCTGTTATAGAAGAAAAACGCCAAAATATTTTGACAAAGCATTTTTTGTGCACATTATTTTTTATTCTAAAAACATATATTTGCTTTTAAATAAAAAGTGTAACTGACTTTCGTGCACAATATTTTTTATTCTAAAAACATATATTTGCTTATAAATAAAAAGTGTAAACTGATAATTGCATAAACATATATTTGCTTATACATAAAAAGTGTAACTGACTTTCGTGCACAATATTTTTTAATCTAAAAACATATATTTGCTTATAAATAAAAAGTGTAAACTGATATAAAATTTTTCTTTAATAAAAGCTTTTCGGGAAACATTTGCTGTCTCATTTATTGATGATTGTAAATATAAAAATAGAATGATAGTACTGTAAACACGGTGAGTTTAATATATATATATATATATATATATATATATATATATATATATATATATATATATATACACATATATATAAATACACGTGTATGTATATATAAAATAAATCGCAGATAGAGGTATGCTATTTAGAATTCCCATTGAAACATGATATTCCAATCTTTTCTTGAAATAAACAATTGTTTGATTGGTGTTAGAGGAGACTACCTTATGTCATAGACAAATTCCACTGGAGTAGCTAATTGCGCACAACGTTTTTAATTAGACAAAGAGTCAGAGTGATCAGTAGTCTTTAATAGACTGATTCACAATTGCGGAAGTGTTTTCATCTGTACTGGGATGTTATAAATATATCAACGTTAAATCCAAACCGACCATAAGTGGTAAACAATTTTGACGCTTTGATGTAATGGGAACCAAGCAATTGAACCGCTTATTTTGTTTATTTTAAATATTCTAGAAATGTATTTTATCTGTGTTAATGTATGTATATATGTACGTTGGAAAGCCTTTCCGTTATACGCTAGTAGGCTGAATACGGTTGGCAATGATAAATGAGTATTGCATATTAAAATACACTGTAAACACGAAGTAGGACAATAATTAAAAATATCCAGTAAAGTACGAGTAGACCTTATACTATGCCGTATATTCCATACATATTTAAGCAACGTAAATATGTTAGCTGGTATATCTTTTATGCATATAATAAATATACGTTTTACACTACAAAGCTATATTTGTAGTTGAATTATGGAACTTGTACATAGTTTCTGTGAAATGTTAAGAGTCCCTAATTCATAATGAAATTTGTTCGATTATTATTCATAAAATAGTATAGTCTACTCAGCTATGATAATTTTCCTTGTAATAATGTTATATTTACTACTATTGTGAAACTTTCCAGATATTAAAAATTGTCTGATCTCTGACACGTATTTGTGCAAATTGTTAATTTGGTAACAAACAAACAACTTCAATACCCTGTTTATTTTCCAATCGGCCCAAACAATAAGCCTTGTCAAGTTTATACCGATGTACCTTTTGAAAAAAGGTCTGTTTCCCATTAGCGTTCGAATATGCAGTTTTATTGTCCTAAAGCTATTTTTGTATTACGTATACCCTGGACGCTGATGTAGGTGCTCAATTAATTTGCTGCAAGACATAACTAGCATATCCATGGATTACGGATGGTCCTTCTAAGCACAATAGAAATCACTGAAGCTGGTCAGTAAACCCTTTAGCTTTCATTTCAAAATGATAGTCATCACAACCTGCATGACAAACAGTATGTCTGTTCCTTTTCTAATATTTTTATTTAGATCTTCATTGTATTTATCGAGCCAGAATGGTTTGTTTGAATGATTCTGATTAATAAAATTTTCGTCAAGATAAATTCTTGGGTCTTTGTCTCCGCCCTTTTTCAACTTTCTTAAACACTTGACAACTGCTGCGGAAGGAAGCTTCCGGAGGTATTTTGTACTTATAACCCTTTCGAAATTTTTTTCATTAAGGTTCTTTTGAGTTTTCCAATATTTTTTCACTGATCTATATTCACCGTTAGAGTAAAACGATGAAACTATTAATTTACTAATAATTGTTTCAAAATAATTTAGACCGGTTACTGGACGAGGCTTATTAATTTCTTCACGGGTGTTCACCATTTGAACAATCTTTTTTGAAACCAACTTTTTTGAAGAACAACCTTTCTTAAACATACATCACATATTTTTGCAATGAATTCTCGTCTTTTATGAAAATTAAGTCCTTTTTACTTCCGTGGAACTAGTTTAATTTCACTCAAATATCCCAAAATATTGTTGATAACAGTTTGCGCTTGTTATTAATATTGCTTGTTTATAATATAATTGTATATTAATATTGACAAAACAGATTTAATATTTCTCTCAAAAAATGCTTCCATTTTTCGAGATATTCATAAATAAATATTAAAAATATATAAAAATAACAAACTGTTCCAATTAACAAGCCGAATCAAAAGATATCACATTCCATTTACTAGCGAAATCACAAACAATTTCCACGAAAAGCAAACAGCACGCATGCGCCGTTTACGAGAGCCCACTAATTTGAAGAACGTCATTTGTTAACAGAGTATTATTATTATTACTGCGCTAAGACAATTAAACATCTGGCAAACGTCTTCATATTTACTTGCTTGGTGGACTAGTAAATAGCAGAAAACGAGTAAGTTATTGACCATGTGTTAATTTTATCGATATCCGCACCAATAACTGTAGTGTAATCGATGTGCAAATCACTATGCGATACGGGTTTTATTGCTTTGCATGCAAGAAGACCATGGCCGTAGTATAAGCGAGCAGTTTTTTTATTAAATTTGAAATCTGTGTCATAAACCATGTAACACAAAAACTGTTTTCCTAGTCCACCTATTTGCATGTTTACGCTTTGAAATTAATCTTTTATTCTCAATGAAAGTTATCTCCGAGAATGAAATTCAATTAAGTGTATAAGAACATATACGAAGTCAACTCAATCATGATTATATATATGGTTTCTGTAATGCCTACCAAATTCAAACTTGAAATCAAAATATTGTATTTATATCAAAAAGCATCTTAAAATTTTATGTTCGATATTTTCTTCACTTAATGTTACTTTTTTCTCCTTACTCAAGCTCTGTTCCTCGTTTATATCGTGCTTTATATTATTTATAAATCAGTTTGTCTTTTGATTTCTTTATTTGCTTAAATATAACATATGTTACATAGCATCTATGATAGAACAAAGTTAATTTAGCTGTAGTTTATTTTTAAATTTCTTTTATTTAATTTGTTTTAAATTTGAATCTTTTTACAATTGTTCAAAGTTCATGACAAAATATTCCAAAAGAAACCTATTTTTGTTGAAATACAATCTGATAGTTCATTAGTCAACCAGAGGTCTCCAGTTTCTGAACGGAAGAGTAAATTTATTCTATTTCAAATAATTGCTAACGAAATTAAAATTGTATGCAATTTTGTTTCTAGGGATATCCACAAATGCAAGGATGTGGCATACATTTCTCGATCTAGGCGTGTGAGATAAGATATAAAAAAGCTCTTTGATTAAAGTACAGATATATCTACAAATTCATAATTTCCGTTTCAAGACCTGTTTTATTATCAAAACTATCTTGATAATCTCAGTACCTGAGCACCCTGACATGTTCGTCAATGTTGAAAATATCCTGCATTTAAATAAGAAATACTAACGTCATGTAACTGTCAAGCGTAACAGTAGACATTTATATTAAAATTATTTTCTTATTTAAACTCTTATACCTCTTATATACACCATACTTTTCCATACTTACTGTTTCGCCTGCCTTACGAAGTTCTTCTCATAAAATTTATACTTTTTAAATCCACGTGTAACATATTATGCTAACTTTCTAATATGTTGATGTTTTTTTTTTAATTTCTTACTACTTACTACTTTTCGCAATCCATGATCTCACTACTCGCAATTGATAAAATTATCTTTTTTTTTAACTGAGGGAAATTAAGTTGGAGTGATGAGTTCGCGTATATATTAAAGTTAATTCACAGTATTTCTGAGACAAGGTCACGGTTTATCTTCACGATGTCGTCAAATAATGGTAATTATACGTTTGCTATTTACGTAGAGTTACAATTAAATGAAACTACGTGATGTAGCATTATTACTTCTAATGCTACATCACGTAGGTTCATTTAATTGTGAATAATGAATTTCTATAAAATTAACGCCAAATATATCCAATACGTAGAGTTATTTTAAAGTGACTTCAGTGTAATTTGTTTTAATTTGAGACACGTAATAAAGGTAAATGTTTCTGATGTGTGTATGCAAATGTTTATTAAATTTTAATTGAAATTCAGAAAAAAAACATGACTTTAATAAAATGCATATAGTCGTATATTTGAATTAAAATATTTTGTATTTCAAAATCACACTGAATTATATATGGTGTTCAAATAAAAGTTAGATCTTCTAATTATGAATGGAAACAAATGTATTTATGCCATTTTCATGAAAGATAAATTTTTGGAGAATTTTTTTTAACTATTAACATTTTTAAACTTTTATATGAATTTTGTCCATTTATAAACTTAATCTAGATTTAGATCGAAACTCTTTTAGTGGCAAGTTTATTCACGACAAAATAAAAATTTAATTAAGATTCTTTGTGCGTTAATTTTAATGATTATGAATAACAAAAACTTCCTGAGTCAAATGTACTAGTTAACTTTTTAGCATGATATAAATATCATATTAACATATAATGTAGTTTCCTATTTAGCATCATGTTAACACATAATAAAAAATAATAATATACTTTTTTATGATATGAGTACACAAAAACATAGACATTATTTATCAACTCATTAATATTGACTAAAATTATTAGGCAGGTTATATTTACATAATTTGACAGTTACATAATTTGAGTAACTTTACATCCTTGAAGCCATAGAAATCAATTAAAAACTAAGATTTATAGAAGAATAAGAAATATAATAAGATAGAAAATAAGTATTATAAGTTTAATATCAAAGTACTGAGAAGTATAAGTGTACGTGTAAAAAAGTTACAGTCACGTAGATCAAATTTATTAAAACGGACAACTTCTTTCGTCTTTATTTATCCTATAGTTTTCCTATAGTTTATCCTTTTGTTTTACCATATATGCCGATTAATAAACAATTTCTTGAAACGTTATTTTTAATGAGAAAAACGCTTTTCAGAAAAAAAAACGCTGCAGTTAACATTGACTAAGTTAAATTTTGAAAGGTAAAGGCTTTTTAACCACAATGTACTGAAAAATGATAAACACTTTTTAAATTTCCTTCAATTTGAAAATGAAACAAAATGGAAAATTCAGGCTCTAAAAACATATAACAATTCGCTTTGGGAAATCTATAATATTGTTAATTGCAAACTTGAATTAGAGTCAGAAACGATTCTTAAATGCTAATTAATAAATTGAAGAAATTTCTAGGCGTTATGGAGGAAGATCTATAGATCATTAATTAATTATTATAGATCATTAATTAAGTATTGAAGGACGATCTATAGATCATTAGTAAATTCAGTTTATTTAGTACCAGAATTAGCATGATCTTAGCCAAAAATATTAAATTCTGTATTATTTCTCTTAATTTTTCAAATGTAGGTAGTTAATAAAACCAAAGAAAAAACAAACTTCAACTATGTTCAGAATCTCCAAATTGGCATATGAATAAAGTAGCTTATTAAGAGAAAGAATTAAAAGTATTAAAACTTTCCTTAAATTTTTAATAATTACATCAAAATTTAACTAAAATTTTTGTAGATTATGATATTGAATTAAAATCAGATTTAATTAAATTTGCAAATTGTCGTAATACCAAAAATCTAACAGTATAGCAGATATTTCTTGATTTTTAATAATGGTAAGGATAACAAATTTAAAACGATTCTGATTAACAATTTTAGAATTTTATAAATAATGGCAAATTAATTTTATGTATAAGGTATACTACAATGCAGCTACAGAAGACCCTACTTAAAATTTAAAATAACATGCAGCGTAATATCTTCACATGTACATTCATTACATTGTGAAAATAATTTTATAAAAAAAATAAAATAGTACCAAAGTAAGGTGCGCTAAAAGTGTATCAAACCACTGAAATAAATTATGTCATATATAGGTAAAAAGAAAATTCACTTCCCCAGCCAAGGTAAAAGAAAAGTTTGATGCCATATTTATCATTAATCAGATACATTTAAACAGACTTCAGAAAAACGAAACAACTTCTCAAGGGTAGCAAGTATATGTATATTTAAATCGTATATATTTATATCACCTACGCGTAAGCTACAAAGAAGATACCTTACGAGGTCCCTGGGGGAAAATATAGGCTCATCGTAATCGAATGAACTGTCGTCGCGTCGACGAGACGTCACGCCATAAGCCAGCGAAAGTTACTATGAAATAATTTCCATTATAGCTTAATTTGATAAACATATGTTTATGATGAATTATAACTTTCGTTATGGTTTTCATGTGCGTCTCTTTACAGTCATTGATAGCCTGTAGAAAACAATATTTTTGATTTGTGTAAGTCACATATTTTCATAAAAATTTTCTATAAGTTATTAAAAGCCTTCGTATAATGAATTAATTACGTGTCGCATGCCACTGAGTATTTTAGCAGTGACGGAGATATTGGTCACCATCAAGACAATTTGATAAAAATATTTACATAGCACGTTTTTATTATAAATAAATGGAAAACCAATTTTATATCTCGAATTGCAAGCACTAACCGCAATGGCACCATTGCGGTTTATGCATAATTGATGGCGACCTAGTGGTGTCATAATTGATGGCGATGACATTGCCTCGTCAAATCGTCTAGCTAAGAGGATTAAAACACATTCAGCTTGAATACGGTTGAAGTCTACAAATTATTATTACCTTTATGTTACCCAAAACAAAAATCGTCATTAAGGGTTTATGCAATGTTTAGTATTCTAGTAAAGTTTACTTTGGATTTATTTATTAAATCCTTTTTGGTATAATTTGTTAATATGAAGGCGAAATTTTATGTATTTTTCCATTAAATTTTTCCGCATTACTACAAAAATGGTTGCAAATCTAATTATTTTAATGGAAATAAAATCAATAGTATCGATATTTATTCCATGTTTGAATAACATTCAATCGCTATTTAATAAAATATTACATCATACATTATTCATTATTGTACATAAAGACAAAGTATGAAGAGATTAAAAAAAAATTTGCTACTTGTCTATGTATACAAAAATTTATTACATTATTAAGTAATCTAAAATAAGAAATGAAAACAATTATGTCATTAGTTTATAAATAGGTAACCTAGTTTTATATGCTGTGAGAAAATTATATTTATAAGCGTATCCTTAGCACTTCTAAGCGTAAGGATCCATTTGAAATACAAAACTTAAGTAAGTAATGAATCGTACGTGATACGTGTCATTTATTTTTCCGTAGCCGAAGGGCATTAAAAGAATCAAATTAGTTCGACTACAACATCTGTCCGTTTACACATCACTTCTGATTTACTGAATTTTTAGAGTTTGTATCTGATTTTATGAAACAATTCATTTAATTATAAACATAGTAAACCAACCATAGTAAAATAACTAATCTAAGGACAAGGAAAATATTTTATTTCTATCTAAATTTACACATAAAAATTAAGTGACGCCGGACAGCATTTTTAAGTGTAGGTACTTTGCACGTTGTGAAATTGTTATAAACAATTAATTAATTATTATTTTACAAAAATTAAATGAATACTCATCATACTCATATAAATTTAGTTTAAAATCTCAAATTAACATTGGAGTTTTTTCGACAATAGCTATTTGATTCGGTTATACAAGAAATTGCTGTGTAGAAAGTCGCGCACAGCTTTTATTTGCAAAATTAAGTGACGCCGGACAGCCTTTATAAGTATAGGTACTTTGCACGTTGTGAAATTGTTAAAAATAATTAATTTATTATTTTACAAATATTAAATAGATATTCATCATACTTTTATAAATCTAGTTTAAAATCTCAAATTAACAGTAGAGTTTTTTCGACAATAGCTATTTAATTCGGTGATACAAGAAATTGCTGTGTAGAAAGATCGCGCACAGCTTTTATTTGCAAAATTAAGTGACGCCGGACAGCATTTATAAATATAGGTACTTTGCACGTTGTGAAATTGTTAAAAATAATTAATTTATTATTTTACAAAAATTAAATAGATATTCATCATACTTATATAAATCTAGTTTAAAATTTCAAATTAACAGTAGAGTTTTTTCGACAATAGCTATTTTATTTGGTGATACAAGAAATTGCTGTGTAGAAAGATCGCGCAGAGCTTTTCATAGAAAAAGTTAAGAGTATCAAAGAATATTCCGCGCCTTGCAATCTTCCATTTTTGTATTATGAGCTACACATACTCAGCACATTCACACATTGTCTACTGTTATTCACGGCAACCTTCACAATTGTTATACCATTAAAAGTTTTAATTACCATGATTTTTGGTAATAAATTGAATGAACTTTTTTCAGCATTAGCTTTTATTTCATGCCTCGTGATATAATATTCTTTTTCAAACAAAAGAAGTTGTATTGAATATAATATAAATTATTACATATGCCAAGGAATTGAACTTACTTTTAATATGCTTGAATTAGTCAAGTAAGCTTTAGATATTCTTAATTTTACACTATACTTTAGTTCCAACACTAAATCTCGTTTATGTTTCCGTTTATTTAGGAATAAATTTTCTTAGGTGACATTTTTCCCTTCGCAATCATCTAGTTTTATTTTTAGATATGCTCTCAATAAACTCAAATCTAGGCTTTGTGTTATGATAATTAACTGAAATTGGCTTCTGGACATATATAAAAAATAAAGTAAACCTTAAACACTTTTCAAAATTGATATTTTTTATCACTCTACGTTTGAATTTCGTTACTTTAATGCTTTAAAATTAAATACAAAGAGTCGATCTTGATCGTCTCCGCACCTGGTAGCAAATGAAAGTGCTACCTACTTTGAAGGACTTATACGCTTAAATTATTTACATTGTTACTAATAAAAATGCTTAAACTTGAGCTATATTACTCGTATTCTGAGTATAATTCTACCTTTCATAAAGTTGGTTTAATGAAAGTATCATTTAATACTAAAAAATTCAAACTATTTCGAAGTAACTTTAATAATCCAATGTGCAACATTGCGTTCATGGACAAACACATAAAATAAATTTTGTCTCTGACTGTGAATATTAATTATGTCTGTCACATCAAATTGTTTCTTTCTTTTTTTACCGTTGTTGTTGAATTTTTCTTTTATTTTTTCAGTTATTAAGGAGCACGAGGTCCCGAAATAAGGTTACGAGCTGCATATGAAAACTATATTAGAACAGTGATTTTCAAGAAACTTTGGAAAAATGTCACAATTTCACCTAAAGTACAAAACAATAAATGAGAATATGACTTGAAAGAATAATTGTTAATTTTATGTAATTTAAAGTTTTCTTTAATAAATATTTCTCTTGCTGCAGCTCTTGTGTAAATTAATTATATAATATATACATTTCTCCCCGATAGCTTCAATTGTACGAATTGAATAGTATTCATCCGTTTTTTTAAATAATTACTAACAAAGTCACATCTCAAAAAATAACGTGCTCTTACATTGTGTCCTTGCAAAAATGTCATGTTTTTTAGGTTTTAGGAAAGTAAGACTAAGGTTGAGGGTGGAATAGTGTGATGGCAAATATATTTATGACGAATTTAACGTACACTAAATTTATTAGAATTTAGCTATTTCTTATTTAAGCAAGGTATAACTTGCTACTCCAAGTTTATCAGTTTACACTGTTAACTTGTTTATAAAGGAATTTAATTATCTGCTTTGCTGAACATACTTACAAAAATATCAAACATCAAAAATATCAAATATCTATATGAAGCAAAGCTGAACTTGGTTTGCGTAGAAAATTATTTTGCGTTATGCAGAATATAAAAATAACGGAAAAACACATGAAAATAGACCCTATTTTCCTGTACGGAAATAATGAACCATCGTATTTTTAAAACACGGGTTGTTTCTAATGGAATGTAAATAATTGAACATTTTAGATGTGTTTGCCATTTCTCGTTAATCAAACTAAGAACACTTATAGTTTTTCCATGTCCGTCTGTCCGTCCGTCTATCATAACCGTCTTTCTCGAGTGCTATGAATATGATATTTGACATATTTATACATATTTAACGCCTACAAACTTATGAAACAAAATGTTTTTAAAAATATTTAAACTACTTCCCCTAAAACATGGGTTGGGGGAGTACGTAAACATGCGCCATGTTTTCAAGACTGTGGAATATGTGTAGTAGGTAATACATGTATGTCGTGTAAAATTAATATTTGCAAGTTAACAGTTTAATATTTTAATAGAAATATTATTTACACTTAAATCTTTATACTTACCTAAATTTGTAGGAAACCCTAGTAGTGTACATTACACTCTGTCTTGATAGGTTTTTTCTGTGTTTCAAAATAGAAATAATTAGGAGTTCAACAACATCAACATCATCATTTTGACTTTATTAAATAAATCCATCTGGACATTTTACTTTGTTATAATTTAAATTTAAGCACGGATTTTGAACATACAGACATGAAACGCATTCATATATTTGCAACTTTTTCAATTATTAAATCTTCACTGAAAATTAAAGCCCATTGGTTTTCTGTGATTCGGTTATAATGATGGTCATAAGGGCTCTTTCAATTTAAAAGTTTTGTATCGAACTGCTGCCGCACGTTTACCGTGCCTCTTGCTGTGTCCCGCAAGGCCACTGCAGGGCGGCAGCAGTCCAGTATCAACCATTTAATTGAAAGCATATCAGACTGCAGTGCGTTCGTATGTCAGTGATGTCTATATTTGACATGAATCGAGCCATGGACCCGGACAAAAAAACATTACTGTTTGTACTGTTGTTAAATAAAATTAAACAAAAACGACACCGTAGAGTATCGCCGATGGTTTCGTTAACATATAAATCTGGTGATTTTCATAATCTTTACTCTAGGCTAAAAGAAGATCTAAGAAATTTTTTTGACTAGCTTAGGATCTCCAGAGAATATTTTTAAGAATAACTTGATTAGTTAAAAGTGAAATACAGCATCAGCATAGTTTTTAAACATATTACATCGGCTGAGGAAAGACTTGTGATAACCTCGAGGTAAGGGCAGTAAACAACGTATTGTATATCTTTGTGATATTATTTATTACTTATAATTATTTTATTAATTTATTCTTTTATAAAATCAGTTGGTAAAATAAGACAATAAAGGTTGTGTAGGCAGGTACTGATATTTTTGTGAAAATTTGTTAATTTAAATTATACTATAAGCTTATCGTCGGAAAAAACATTAGGATATATGGAGGTACCAGAATATTTAGTAAAATCTAATGTGGGCTGAAAGTGATTATTATATTTCGGCGTCTGAGATCCTGGACATGGTCTTACGGCGTCTGAGATACTGATTTATGAAATAGCCGTGTTGTTCATAATATTGCGAATCAAGGTTACAAGAATCTCGAGTATATGATTGTGAACCCGCATATTTTTGAATAATTCACATTTGAAATCAATTTTATATGTCATATTTGACATAAATTTTATAACTCTGGGATCTTGTTGAAATAATTTAATAAAAACAATAAAAAATATCTCTCACCGTCTTCGGATGTATCTTAAATTTAATTTTTTTTGGTTTGCAATCTTTTTGCAAGTTTAGCCACATCATTATTGGTTGATGATCTTTTAGTTATAGCCTTTGATGTCGACACAGTAGGACCGTTTTCAGTAGAGCTATTTTTTTCTTGTGAATCAGGTCTTATTTGATAATGTTCCGACAAAAATTGCAGCCGATCAAAATATATATAATTTTGTTGTTTTTTGCTTCGGATCCACTTTTTAATTTTCACTGTTTATACAACTCCCTTGCATACGAATCCCTTACGTGTCTCCATTTCTTTGAAGTAACATTGCTGGAACAAAAATAAATATTTTTTTTCAGATACTAATCCGCTGGTTGCACTATGACTGAATTGCATCATTCCTGATGGAATCTCAACTCCTTAGTTGGTAAACATGTAAGAATAATTAAGCCCCCTAAAACGATTTGCTTTATTATAACTATAAATACTTTTTCTCAAATTACAAATTATTTACATTGATGTCGGTTCATACGGAAAAGCTTCTGATTCACAAACATTTAGAAACAGCGATTTTTTTTAAGAAACTTGATTGAAATGATTCACCACTACCCTTTGATTTTGTTGTAGATGAACCATTTGGCATTAGTAATTTCATTTAACGCCCCTATAGTGGCAATTTTTTTTTATTACCAACAGAAAGTTTTTAATTACCGCTTGTCAGGTATTCGAAGCCACATCGAGTGTACGTTCGAAATTATGACTAACAAATGGTGAACATTACACTGATTTGTAAATGTACATATATTGTTCGCAATATATATTGTTCAAGCAATCTGTATTTTATGTAATTTCTTACAACGTAATTGTGACGAAATTATCTATTAATTTGAAACATACAGATATTTCAGGAGGTACAAAATCATCAGAATTTGTCAACAACATCAATTCGTGATAAATTTTCTGAATACTATGTTAGCGAAGGTCAATTAATATGGCAAAATAACAAGATTCAATAGTTGAAACTAAATAAAAATAAATAATTAGTTGCTGAGTTTGTTTCACTTGAAATTTTATTCTTAAAATTCTCGACAAATTTTTCATAAATTCCTTCCCAAGCATTTTTTTTATCCAAGCGATTACAGTAAATTTCACATTTTTAATTCCACAAAGCAGGACGTATTTCTATTTCGTTTATAAATTCTTCCACGTTTAGATCATCTGTTGTAAATGAATCCATTTAATGTGTTCGCGACGTTGCCGTCCTATTATCGAGCTTGTGCAGTACCGATGCCGCACGGTTGCTACACAGGGCGCTTTGTGTTAAAAAAAACGATGGTATGTGCGCACGACGACTACCGAACTGACAACAAACGTTTAAATTGAAAGACTACTAACTCTGAAATAAAACATTTTTAGTTGAAGAGGAAAGTTGCTCCTAGGATTTACAATTTAATTACCATAAAATCAGTAAAAATAAATAATTAAAAATAACCTTTACCCAATACAAGTGCAGTATAACTTATTTGCGTTCCGACTGTTGCTGTAAAATCAAGACAAGTTACTTTTTTTTGTTGCCTATACCAACGTTTTGTTTGTTAACTGATCTCGTTATCAAAGAAAACTGGCCTTGTTATCTGTTACTGCCCTTGTGTTTTTTGCTTTCTAGTACTAAACGTGCGTTAGGTCCCCTTGTCAATATTCGCATAATAAAAACTTATTATAAACTAAACAAAAATTGTCATAGCCACAGTAACCTTATATTGAGCATAAAAGAAAGAAATTTCATATTTATTTTCAAGCAATTGAATGTATTTCATCACAGCTTTTCCAAATACACTAATTTAATTACATTTCACACAGCCACTGCTACGCAATGCCTCAATTAATTTCGTACCGCTTTGGTGACAAGTGGTGACAAGTGTTCATCATACCTAGTTGATTTAAAAGACATTGTGCCTATTAATAAAGTATCAGTTGAGAATAGTAACATTGATCACAAATATTAATGTTGGACGTAAAATTTAGAAGGCTTTGGGGGTTGATAAAGATATTGCTGCGTGTGTTAACTTACATTACTGTTCATTTGTACAACAAAAAAAGGATTAAATTTGTAACAGAGTTTAGGGAATTTTTCTTATTCATAGTATTATGTATTACCCTATGTTTGGATGATAAATGATAAAGTATGACATTATAAACTGAAAAATTGGTTTATTTATCTATTTTCTTGTTATCTAATAACTGCGCAATCTATATCAAATTTAGCAAATGTTTAGTTATAGTTTGTATAAAATAATTACGCAAATACACTGCTTACGTGGATTCATAATACTAATAAAAATGGGTTTGAATATTTGTCAGTCAATCACACATAAATGATTGATTTCCTGAACTTTGGTACGAACATATTTCATAATGTGTAAATTAAATCCATTGATCGAGAATCTAAAATGCTCAAAGCTTACTATGTATCGCCTTAATGGAAAGTTTACTCAGGCTCACAGAAGACAGGAAACATTTTGTATTAAAATAACATAATTTTTTATTGAAGTGGTATAGTGAATATTTTATATGACTTCCTTCGTGGAAAGCTATTATTTTGTGATATTAGGTATGAGTTTCTATTTTATTTACGAAGACCATGCGCAAAAAGCTGTCTTTTAATTCAACAAAATAAAAACAGCTTCGAAAACTCTGAATAAAATTGTCATACGACATTTTATTACTTTCAACATAACTCAGGCAAGCTGACTTTTAGGTTCTAGAAAAGTTGGATGCTTGAGCCAATTTGGTGATTTTTCTTGTGATCATCATTCAAGAGGCGAAGCAACCAACTAGTTTTAACTTACTTCTTATGAATTTTATTAGGGCAGATCATTTATTTTTGATGGCAGTATTTCCAAAAATTTCTCTAGTTTCAATCGAAGATAATTCTAAAAAATTTTACAAATGGCATCAATAATATTTGCATTACAGAAAAAATCTGTCCGCGTCTTCCGTTGTCATGAACTAATATAACCCTTTCCTTGAAAGCTTTACACCAACATCACACCATGTCTACTTATGTAACTTTTTTTTCCATGTGCTGAATGAACTTATGATGATATTTCTTGCAGTCAAAACGCATAAAAACACGTTGTTCGCAACCAGAGTAGGAAGTCCAAAACTAATCAAGTACTACTAAATAAATCATTGCTTATCAAAATAAAAAAACCGGCCAAGTGCGAATGGGACTCGCGGACGAAGGGTTCCATGACATCAAACAATGTGAAACTTATAAGTGTATATACGCTATAAAATAGTATATCTCAAAAAAATAGTATATCTATATATATCTATATCTCAAAAAAATAGTATGCTAAAAAATAGTATATCTCAAAAAATACACATAATACTTTATATAAACCAATTTTCGTTGAAAGTTTATTTTAAATTCACTACCTTAATTTTTTTCAGAATTTCACACACTTTAGTTGAAAATTTTGTGGGAGAACAAAATTTATTAACTTTTAGAAATGCATATATCATCAAATATTTACTGAACTAAAAAAGTTACGATGCCTATCTGACGACGTCCCTCACGAACATATCTACTGGATTTTTTTCATCCCTTTGTTACAATATAGTCACCCTTAATATTATTTTTTTAAAAATTCCAATATTTCATTGTATAGCGGTTCATAGAAGGCAGCTGTGATCCAAATTTCATCCATCTAGTGCCAATAGTCTCCGAGTAAATTGTTTTTGTTTGCACAGTGTTTTTGAGAAAAACAAATTTATAACTTTGATGTTGTTTACTGCTGTGTAATCCTTCGTGCACGAGGCCAACTCGCAGTTTGCCAGTTTATATTATTTCATTTTAAAATTTACATAATTTTGTAACAAATAATCTTCATAATATGAACTACTCATATAATTAAACAATTGTTTGTTTTATAAAGCTAAATTTAATATACCAACTTTAACCATCAAACCAACTTTAATCAACTTTAACCATACATTTAATAAACCAATTTTAACCATCAGACTCAAATTGATTAAAAAATTTAATGGTTGTAGAAATAAGAGTAAACAATTTGCATCAAGACATTATAAAATAATGAGATTTGATATTAACAATAAAATATCTTATCGTCAATTGTAACTAACCTACCAAGTGAACAAAATAATTAGATACTTTAATGACGCTATCCTATAAACCACAAAGTATTAACAAATATGTCCCTTTATTCTCAAGTTAGAATTTTCAACAGCGTAAACAATAGAAGCATTTCCTCAAACGCGGAGACATCATATAATATATAATCTTTTCCAATAAAAGAAATCAGGCCGCTTCTGTTTGCAATATTCACATGGACAAGTCCGTAGGGAAGCTCCCGCGCTCCGGAACTAAAATAATCTCGTTATATCCAGAGATACCTGTCAGTTATAACTTTAAAAATATTACAGCATTTCGTTTCCAGCTCAACAATACGCATTGATAGTCAGACGTACGGTTTGAATAGTTACTAGTTATTGGTGGTTCTATCGGTCTGGAGTTTTAAACAAATTATACTCAAAATAAAGGTTGAGTTTTAAGGAGGAATTTTTAAATATTCGTGATTTTCCTTTTAATTGGTTCAGTTAATATAAATTTGAAAAGTATATAATGTAATAATTTATCAAAAATTATGGGAAATATACCATTTTTGATACTTTACTTTAATTTTTTAACATAATTAAAATAAACCAACGAATTACGGTACCGCAATTAATAATAGAAATATAGAAATATTTGGACAATTACAATAAATCAAAACATTTATGAAACGCAAGAAGGTGATAAATATTTTTCTAAAAAATCGACTTCAAATTAATGCAAATACGAATACTTAGTAGCCAGAGATTTTTGGACTCAGTGCCGACTATTCTTTTCTCCCTTATCTACATACACACCCACTGAGACAGATGAGTGCTACATATAACTCTGCCCCGACTGGAAAAATATCTAGTAATATACGTGTTTTGAAATTTGTCTTGTCCGAAACGACGTTCCACCGCAAAAGTTACTACTAGATTTTATTAGAATTTGACAATTGAAATAGAAGATATACTACAGAATTCCTATAAATATCACAAGTATTGTAATTGAGTTTGCATAATATAGGTGTAACGTTAATGTAAAAAAAAGTCTCTAAAGTTTTGGTACGACTACAGGCAAAATAAATCTGCTCTCCAGCAAAATCAGGCTGTAATGATAAAGCCGGAAGGTGGTAATAGGAGCTATTCAGTGATCACAAATAAACTAACCAAATTTGGATTCTATAAACTTGTGTTGATGTCAGCAAAAAAGGTAAGTATATATAGTTGCATACAAAGGCACGAAGTAACCTTTTATGTGAATATGTTAATTTATACTTCCGGTGCATATCATCCAATTCAATGATCCTTCGTTTATTCGAATGGGTACACCTTAATGTGATCCCATGACATTTTATTAGAATTTGAATAATAAAATTGAGTTACACTAAAGAATTGAGGTTGGGGAATCGATATTTTGTGATATAGGTCTAATGATAATTCAATAATCAAGTCTAAAGTTTTGACAGTCAAAATAGGGCACAACAATAGAGCCGAATGGCGGTGACAGGGACGGACTTCAGTGATGAAGAATGAACTCATTGAGATTAACTCTATTGACTTGCCTCGACGTAACTAATAAAGTAAGAACACATACACGAATAGGTATGTAGGTAAGTGTATGCACAAAGACATAAAGCCATCAGAATATTAGTAGGCGTAAGTAATTATGCACATACGTATTTATGTATGTATTATATATATATATATATATATATATATATATATATATACATATATAATAGATGTATATATATATAATATATATATATATATATATATATATATATATATATATATATATATATACATATGCGTATATACATAGCTCCATTTCATTCTGTAACATTGCATCATGGGTAGGTCTAAGCCTATTTTATTTTAAATCCCACCACTTTTTCTGAAAGCTAAAACTGTTAATAAGTCATTAATATGTAAATTCTCATTATTTTTTGTTATTTCGTTAAACGTAAGAAGAAGAAATATGGCGATATTGCATAAACACCTTTCTTAGCGATCGATGGTGAATTTGACTTTTCTAGCTATCATCGTCGTTTGTTGAATAACCTTATTTTCAATAGTTATTACAGAATCTATATTATCGTGAGATTTGTAAAAGTATTTTTATCTAATTAGTAAAACATGTGTTATAAAAGCACATGAAATGGTTCTAGGTCATTCCATTTATAATAATTACATTATCGATTTTATAGAAAGGTATAAATTGTAGGTACATAATTATACAGCAAAGATACTACATACTACAAATGTTTGATGCATAATAGCAAATTATCATAAAGCCCTAACCATGCAATTGAATTAAACAATTGTCTAACTTAAAATTGTGTGCACTCGAAGTTTCTGTTAAAATATAAGGTACGAGTAATTCTTATGATGACGAAAAAAATTAGGTTTTAAAAACTAAAGAAAATACTACGATTTATTAATGTTTCTTTTTCCATCTGACTGCATAATTTACTTTTGAACAAAGTTATATTATATTACAGTGTAAATGAATCAATGATACATACAAAAGAAGTCACATTTCGACAAAAGGTTCCTCTTGTCTTTTTGCTACCAGTTTAAATGTATTTAACACTGAAAAAATATTGTTTTGAGTCATAATTTATAGCAATGTAATTTAACTTGGTATCACATATAATATTGTCGTTATTCGAATAATCTTATTTTTTAATAGTTATTACAGAATCTGTGCTTATATTATCGTGAGATCTGTAAAAGTATTTTTATCTAATTAATAAAAACATGTCATGAATAAGGAATATGTTAAAGGTTATCTGACCAAAAGCCCTAGTATATCGGTAGAATAACATCTTTGCATTTCATAAAATACTATCATAAGAACGATCTTTATTTCCTTAATATGTTTGCAACTAGAAATTTTTATACCCCCTTAAATTCGTAGTTCGGTGCTCTGTAATATATTATATTGACAAGAAAAAATCTCACCTGTAATAGATATATGTTATATGAAATGAAACGATTACACACAGCTTAACATTGTATATGATAAAAATATTCAGTAAATGTATTAAATATTCATTAAGGTTTCTGAGTTTATTTATTTATTGTTAAATATTTATGCCGCAGACATCTAGTGTAATAAGAAATTTAATTTGAACCTAGTGCATTAACTAAACGGTGCTATTCAATTATAATCGGTCTAAACAACATTCAATCGTATTAAATGAACGGTTGTTGGCCAAATAGAAAGTCTGGTAAATTTATATTAAATTAAATTTAGCAAAATGTATTTTTTAATTTCATAAAATTTCAAGGGATAGACAGAATGTTAATTTCGATGATTCGTCATGATTAATTTTTCAAGAAGTTTTAATTTTGGTAAATTTATATAAAATAACTATTTCAACAAAGTTAAAACATGTATAACAAATTTTGAAATTATTTTGTTGTTTTTATCATATGTGTACTGTACCTCAGTTATTGCATTCTAGTGGCTAGGCATTGGTCATATCATCTGTTAAAAATTGTATTTAATGTTATGGATGATCTCCGTTTAGGCCGATGATCGAAGTGCGCCATTAAGTTAATATGCCAGGCTATTAATGGAAAAGCTAACTAAACAAGAATTACATTAAGCTATTGAAGTGAAATATGTATATAAGTTTAGAAGTAATATCCACTTCACTAGTTAATGTAAAATGGAAATTTCACAATCAGTTACACTACGATATGCTTCTAAAATACCACACATATCAAAACAAATTACCTATGTTTTGGATGTTTAGTTAAATAAGAGATAAGTTAATTAGGTCAGAGTGGAAAATATTGGCACGTAGTAATTAAATTAGCTCAGTTGCGCCCACGGGTCATCATGCTCCAAGCGCATTAGATTATACGCAGATGCCTAACATCACAATTTTAGATCAAATTCGTCACACTTTATATAGCTATGAAAACTATTTCATAAATATTATTTTATTAAACTTATAAAATTATAGGTTTATTTCAGGGCAATTTTTACGCTTTCACTATATTAAATAGAATTCAGTGCGGTTTTAGAGTTCATACGTAGATGGCTAGTAAAGAAAATAAGTTTTACACTATTCTCTAATACCTGTATGGAAAGTTTATAAATTTTATTGAAAGTTATTGGATAATTGAGTATATATATATATATATATATAAGTTATAATAAATATATCTCACATCCTTTTGAGTATGTCGGTTGTAGTGGTTACCATAAACACTGTGTAAGATGAAAGATGGGCATCTCATCTGATAAAAATGTGGCATTACACAAATGTTCTAAGAAATAGTATTAAGCGGAAGAAAGACAGTCAGACAATCTCAGTCAGTAGACAATCTCAGGACTTATCCGGAACACCGACCCCATGAATTTTCAGCGATTATTTTTAGACAATTTTTTTGTGACAACAGTAATTGTGGTAGATACTTTATTGTTTTTATTAATTAGTTGATTAACTGATCTATTAAGGACAAAATATTTTATTACAAAGCACAGCGCCAAGAAATTAACAGATAAACGATATATTCAAAACATAAGATTTGATACTCAATTTCGATCTCTTTTCATTTCTTCTACATTGCGACTTTATTTGAGTTCCTTGACTTCTTTTATAATCACTATATGGGAAGATCAATTGGATTTAAGTCTGAAGATTACGGAGGCCAACTTACAGGTCTGCCAAACCCTTTTTATTTCCCGGGGTATCTTTCAAATGCTTGCATATAATCTATTATATTCAAGGTCTGTCGTAATATTCGAAATCTGGTTTAACAAGTAACTAGTTTTTTGTTATTTTTGTGGTGTAATATTATGACGTATGTTAGTAAATACTTTTATTTCAAGCAGGCCCCTGCATTTACTAGTGAGTAAAAAAAACTTATTCCTTAATTACTAATGTCACAAAGAAATATTTTATTTTCCGGCTAGAAGTTTGGTGAAAAAAACACAAGATATTTATATGTAAAACTATCAAAAGCACTGAAAAACCTATGGATTTTATGGACAGTTCTTGAGAATTTCTACCTTAATAACTCCACTTGACACCTGTATAATAAGTAGTCAATAATATTATTGATTAAAATTGCTTAAAAGTTCAATTAGATTCTAGAAGCCTTCGAGATCAGAGTGATTGTGGACTTTGAGGATTGTAAGAGGATTTTGACTGGCAATATTCCTGAGAGAAAAACATGAGACGAGCTTTACGCGCTCTATTCGTGGTACTTGAAAATGTGAGAAGTATTTTTGCAAGCTTGTGAATTAAATTAGTCTTACTCATTATTTTTAAAGGACCTAGCTTTACCAACTGATAAGCAAGATACGTGGATGGAAAATACTAAGGATAAAATGGCGAGAATGTTTGTTTTATGGCTGATACAAATTTTAATTGACAAAAAGATTCAGAAAATTTATATAGTTAAATCCATCAATGCGTAAAATAAAAAAAAAACATGGTTCATAGGAAACGTATAGGGACAAAATTCATAATATTTTTGATAGTATGATAGTAGGTATATTTCGAATAAAACAATGATCACGAAATAACAAAACAATCTTAGTGATGTGACGTAAAGATTGCTTTATTATATTTAAGAGTATCATAGATATCTTTTAACCTATATATAGTCTTGGATTTTTGTATAAATTATTTGCGGGAGAATACTTTTATGCACTATATGCTTGATCCTTTATGGTAGAAGTATTATTTTATATATTAACTGGAAAAAAAAGACACAAAATTTAATAACATCTGAACTCTGATAAAATATGAGTAGCAATTTTTGATGCTGTTTCCAATAAACAGGAGAAATTCAACCCGTAATTATAAGTCACCTAAGCAATAATTAATATATAATTAAAGATAACTCCACCTGTGTTCGATGAAAATATTTGTTTTTTTTACTACTCAGGATAAACATTTTAGGTTTACCTGGCTGTTGGTATGTGCTGTGATTAAAACCAATTTTCCGTAGATTTATTTATATCATTTTCTGTTTTAGGGTTCCGTAGTCAAAAGGGCAAAAACGGAACACTTATAATTTCATCATGTCCGACTGTCGGCTCGCCAGTCTGAAATTTGGATTGTAGATATCATCAATGAACCACTATAAATTTATAAAAAATATATATTAGTGGCACTATATACCTATAACTGAGTGATGAAAAAACATCTAGTCCACATAAGCATGTAAGGTATCGTTAGGTCTTAAAAAATGATATAGAGGTTCCAAAATAATTTTTTATTCAAGTCAAGAGTTGGTAAGATATAAATTTTTAAATTGTATGTCTCCCCCTTCCGACTTTTTTATTTCAACTTCAAAGTACATATTATGTATACATTTTGCGTACTTATTATATAAGAGCAATCTGTTTCAGTCAATTACATCGATTAAATTTGAACATTTAAAATGTGCATGATAGCAAAAGATACTAATGAAAAATAAAATTAATAATGGTATTAACGACAAACAAAAATATTACAAAAGATAAATAAATAAACCTGAACAAAATATAAAACGAAACAATAAATTATTAGTTAAAAATCTTGACATTATTAAAAACAATAAAAAGGGAATTTAATTAAATTAGGAAGGGTAAGTCGAAGAATATGAGATGAAATTTTTTTTCTGAGACTCTCCTTGAACACACTTATATAGGTGAGTTCTTTGTATCCGGTTTCAGTTGATTCTATAGTTTTATATCTTGGACAGCGAAGGACGTTTAAAAACTGATGGTGGTATGTTAGGAAAAAGAACACTCAGCTCGTTTTCAGAGCATAGTCCTATACCGTAAGCAGATAAGTAACTAAATCTGCTTCTCAAAAATGCTGGAGAAGTAGAGTTGTTCAAAATATTATAAAGAAATGTAAGAAAGTGTAGATTGCGCCGAATACGGACCTTCATTCATTTATGTTGCACTCTGAATAGACAAATATGTTCATATATTTTGCAATCAAAAATATAACGAATGCACAAATCTTGAAGACATTCCAATTTTTTTAAGATGATTTTCCGCATGGTCTAGATATCATAAATCTCCGTAGTCAAGAAGTAGTATTAAGAGCGTTTGAAAGAGTTAAGTTTTAGTTTTCACATCTAGAAAATTTTGAAGACGCTTAATGGAGTACATTCTGTTGAGGACACGACGACTAGAATCATTTACTTGAGGCTGCCGACTAAGATTTTGATCGATCCAACTCAAGTCTTTTACAGTCGGTGTAAATGTATTTGATGTATAATTTAATATTTAGTATAGCAGATCTGATAGTCCAATTTTAGAAACCAGTTTTTGCTACCAGTAATTGTAAATTTAGACTTAACTGGATTAACTAATAGACCCATTTTATGAGTCCACTGATGGACGGAGGTCAGGTTTTCATTGAAGATATTGATGATGATTGCTGATGAAGATATTGAGTTTACATCATTGTGAGCATATATTTGTAAGTCATCAGCGTACAAATTATAATTAAAGTGTATATTTCCAACAACCCCATCAATAAATGTTAAAAAAAGAAGTGAACAAAGAACTTATTCTTGAGGTACACCAGCTCTAGTTCCATTAAGACAACGTATCAGAAGACTTCACAGTATGTCGACGTTCGTGTAGATTTCAAATAAAGCATTCTAATGAGTGTTACGCTCAAAAATTTCAGGCTGATATTCAAAGACTTCAGACTAGTTGTGAAACTATCTAAGTCAAGAGAGTTGAATGCACTGGTGAAATCAGAAAATAGAAGTATAGTGATTTGAGTGTTATTTATGGTATACGACATCTGTTACTTTAACTGACACTGTTGAGGTACTATGATGATTTTTGAAACCTGATTGACGTGGGTTTAGAAATTTGCAAGAGTTAGGATATTGAACAAGTTGGGCATGGATATGAAAATTTTTAGTATGTGAAGGGAAAGTAGCATTTACCAGAAATGTGTTAAGTATAACAGTAA
Organism: Druceiella hillmani; assembly: GCA_039881145.1. Classification (NCBI taxonomy): domain Eukaryota; kingdom Metazoa; phylum Arthropoda; class Insecta; order Lepidoptera; family Hepialidae; genus Druceiella; species Druceiella hillmani. The sequence goes on from JAYKKI010000001.1 coordinate 28,271,637, forward strand.
TAATAGAGATCCATGTTTAATTGAGTAATTTGAAGTGTTCATCAAATAGCGCGATTGTGCGTACAATTACATATTTCATGTTATTTTCCAAATTTTTGTGAAGTTTCACGCAAAATAAACTTTCTTTCACTATCGGACCTGGAGCCATAGATTGTCGTAGTTACATTGGTCATTATTTAATATACTGAAACTGCGATTTTTAATATTGAAATTCATTGAAGTTTTTTTATCGATATTTTTATTGCGTCACAATTATCAGTATCTTCCCAATAGAGTTACTGATAATTATGTGCTTACAGTAGAAAACATAAAAGCTTTATAACATCTGAAAATACTATAAGCAACTTATCTTGCTTCAAGTCGATTAGTTTACGCTGAACGGTCGAGATCATTACGTTAGCTATCCTTTTCATATTTAACAAAATTTATCAAGCCATTAATGTTCACCATAGATATGGTTCTGGGAGCGTTCTGTGGTAATACGGAAATATTTCTTTTTACCTTTGTGTTTTTAAACTAAAAGTCTTTTTATATACTTGTTTAGAAGCAAAGAAAACAAATTAATAACACAATTTTCAGTTCTGGCCCGAAGTTTACGAACGAATTAATTTCATTAAACTGACAACATTTGATAAAACTTTGGCAAATTTATTATCGTTTTGGGCAAATATATTAAAACCATAACAAATAAAAATAATTTATGTAAGAACATACAACTGATAATAAAAGAACAATTTCCCATAACCTAAGTCGCTCTAGAGATTTTAGCGTAAGCTATTTGCATTCTTTAGCGTTTTTAAGTAAAACCTTCTGTATTGCGTGATTATTAGTAGTAAATAAAATTTTTACTGAAAAGTTGTGGAAAATTCCATAAAATTCTTTAGTAAAAGTTTATATTTTTAATTCGAAAACGAAATAAATCTTTTTAATTACGGATAGAATTCGCATTATAAATTTTCGTGGTTGAGCACGTATTAATACTTGTAAATTTAGACACATCTTTATGCATATCTACATAAGCGTTTGAGTGATATACTATTTCTTTTAAATTTTTTACAAATACTTATATTATTTTCATTCACGTAAATCAATTGCCTTTATAAACCCTCCTCCCCCTCCACGATGGTTTAAAAATCCTATATTTCTCAAAAACCAAGAGGGCTAGATTAAATTCCACAATTTTCTGGTAAGTGATCATTTTTTTTGTATTTTTGACGGAAGTAGTTTCGAAGTTTGATGGTGGAACATATTATTTAAATGTTTTCAACAATGTCTTTAGAACTTTTTTGCAAAAAATTCTGTGAAAATAGTGTTGGAAAACTTCTGACAATGAAAATTTTTTTTCAATCGATATCCGAAACATTTTTAAAAAATCGAGTAAATTTTTTGTTCCGTCCTAAATTTCCGCATTAATATTTTTGTGTGTCAACTACCGAGATATATGTGGGTTAATATAATTTATCACTATACGAATGAACGTATATATAATTTTGAATACAGCTGCATTTTATACTACATAGTTGGTTTTATGCAGCGAAAAAATATGTTTAACTTCATGCACTCTACTTAGAATAAATACGTACTATAATTTATAATGTTCATGCAATAATTTAAAAAAAAAAATTAACATTACGTTTTTGTTTCCACCTCGTTTACTTAAGCTCTACGTCTCACTCATTATTATTGTAACTAATTTACATAACGTTACACAATTTAAAGTAAAAGGCTAATGATAGTTATCCGATACTCATTCTCAATGGAAAATGAATCTCATATAAGAAGCTCCAAGAGCAAATTGAAATATTCTTCAAATGTATAATAGTAAAACGTTCCGCTAATTGGTAATGAAATTTATAAGTTTATTAAAGTTTACTACGAACATATTTTCTACCTTTGTATTTTTGTCATGAAAAATTAACCGATGTTATTAAATAATATAGAGATTTGTTTATACACATTATTTACCTTCCTCTTTGTGACCGCTTTTCTATTGCAAGGTTGGTCAACGAAAAATGTTGGAGTTAAAAAAACTAAGCCATTATAACCACATCAGAAAACTGTTTTTATGTTACTAGGTTGTGCTGTACAAAATTGTGCTCGACTAAAGCACGAAATAAATAACTATACTATTGAGAAATACTTAATAAATTAATTATTAACAGGTTATACAAAATATAGGTGCGATTTTTGCCGAAACAATGCAGAAAAAGTAACTAGAATTTTTGTATTGAATATGGCTTACATATATATATATATATATATATATATACATATATATATATATATATATATATATATATATATATATATATATATATATATGTATATATAATGTAATCGGTATCTTTCATTCGGGTCATTTTATTCCAGGTATCCCTTGCGTTAACTTTTGTAATTACGGTCGATGTGAAGTATAAAACATTCGAGTATTGGGATGGAGAAAATATTTTTTTTTTTATTGTACAATTGTAAGCTAGTTTATAAACAATTTAAAAACGATTTTATTTTATTTTTCTTTAAACACCAACTACCCACGTTTACTTATTTTTATATTTTAACAACAATTTTTGGATTTTAGAACTTTTTTTTGAACTTCGATTTGTCTCATTCTCTATATTTAACTGGTTACATAGCAAAATATGACTTTAACGCCTAAAGATAAGAAATATTGAACTTTACATATTATGTCCATTTAGACTACATTTACTTTTTAGGTTTTTTAACCGTTTAAAGAGAAATCTGTATATTTTAGGATATTGATATGGCGGTCACAAATATGAAAATTGCGGTTTAAAAAACGTCTATGAAGGCTACTAATTGTAAATGCCCTAATTTTTAAAATACATATTCGTAATAATAGAATATAAACGTAGTTTTTCGAGGTTCCGCATATCAAAAGGAAAATCTAAATCACTTACGAGTCTACCTGTCTATTTGTTTGACACATCCGATATTCTCTGAATTATGATACATAAAATTTAAATTTAGCTTAGTGAGTTAAGTGCATGTATATATATATGTATATATATACATATATATATATAGATATATATATATATATATATATATATATATATATATATATTTATATATAAATGAATATGTATGTGTAGATAGTAATTTCAGAGGGCAAATTAAGTACTCGAACAAAAACTTTTTTTAGGGGAACATACCTTTGGATATCCTGATAGGGTATCCAATAATATGCAACTTTAATAAAGTACTGGTTGAAATGACATGCGCTAAAATTTGCAAAATGTGAATTACTCTTCCAATATTTTTGAAAGTACTGAAACAAAATCATGTAAAAAAAGGGTTGGTTGTATCTGACGGGTAGTGTACAGTAAAATTATAAGAAGTATTCTAGGGTCTGTAGTTTTTTATAAACTCGCAATATTTTTACACCTGTGAAAGACGTACTCAACAATACATTAATACGAAGAAAAATAATATTGATGCCATTCAAAAGGAGCTCTTTGTAACCTTGAATATTTAACTTCCGTTTCTACCTAATTATTTCAGAAATCCTTGTAGAGGAATTTCTACTGGTACTTGACAATAAAATACTAATTTTAGTATCATTTATATCTAGTTTTAATATATAAATTTTATTTATTTAATCCTTTCTTAAAAACTTTAAAATCAACTTATTGGCTGATTCAAGTCATTGGACAAGTGTAAGCCTAAAAATACTGTTTTGAAAAAGGCTGTTGAGAATCATTTTCAAATATAAAACATGCCATGAGGAGTAAAAGATCTATATGATTTTTACAATTTTTATTAAGATTATCTATTTGATGATCAATCAATAAATACTAAACGGCTCCATAACAAGAATGTAATAAATTATCTTTTATGATATATGGGTACGCATGCATGCATGGGCAAGCATTCATTCATGCGTAAGTGCATAAGTGCATGCGCACGGGCTGTGCACGTGCGTTCGTAATGGTCTACCTGCATATTATTTTGTGTGCGTGCGAGCGAGTATGCCGAAAAGACGTATGTCGGGCCAAGTACATCTGCATTTATACATTTCCTCACATAATCAAATCATAGCGCGCATTAATTCTAACTTAATACCTAACTACTGTCTAGCGTATTTTTTCGAAACAATGTACGGATAACGGATTGTTATGCTTATTTTCAAGGGGTCACGGGGAAATTGGTTACATAGCGATCGACTACAGGCAGCAAAAAACTAATTACCGTCGCAACTTCTATTCTAGTCTATACTTGTACATCGTATTCGGCTCAAAAACATATGAATCGAAGATATAATTTCATCGTCTGGCAAGAGATCTACTTTAGTTGAAGAAGTTTGAAAATTGACCAGTTTCTTTCGTAACTTTTAGGCTCTTGGTATCGACATATTATTTACTCTAAAGTTCGTTCTAATATTAACCCACTAACAGGCAGGCCTATAATATAAATATTAATTTTTCAGGGACTTACATACCTAAGATAGAGATATTGTAACGAGTTTTCCCTTCGCTTTCTGTAATGTAATGAATCAGATCTACCAGTGTATTATCAGTTTAGTAGTTAATGTTATGCGGATTACCATACACCTAAAGGTAAAATACAATATTTATGTGTACATATATATATATATATATATATATATATATATATATATATATATATATATATATATATATAAGCTAATGAGTTTTCAACACCCAGTCACTCTCGACAAGTTTTATTAAAAAATTTACGTGCTGCATATGCACTAAAGGTTGACGCCTTTCTTGTTAAATTTCCGAGACTTTGAGTCAAAAAATTGTGCGAGATCGTTTTGGAGATCTCCTTTAACGTGGAATTTTTTTTGACGTAAATAATTGTTAGAGCCCTGAATAATTGGTAATCAGAGGGCGCAATGTCTAGAAAATATGTTAAATGAGTGAGTAGAGCCCAGCTGAGCTCCCCAAATTTACCATGAGGATGTTTTGCGACATATGGTCTAGTATTATCATGTTCATGGTCTAGTATTATCAGTTTGTTAGCTTATCGGTTCAGTTATTCATATCAACAATATTCATATATTGCTGTTATATGCAAGCCCTTCTCACTTATGAACAGATACCTGTTTTTTTAATTACGCGGCTGCTTATTTTTTTTTATTGTGGTCGAATATTATTTTTTTCGAATACGAATTTTTTTCCGCTTCATCATAATTATTAACAAACTATTATAAAATCTCAATTTTATTACTTAAGAGAAAAGAGCTGTCAAAGAATGAATGCGAAATATTTGTGCATGTAGGTACACATTAATTAACCCAGAGTACACATTAATTCCCACGTAAAACCATCTAGGTCCTTTCTTCGAAACGAAATGCTTATAACGGACTATCATATAAATATAATAATTTTTTTTCTCTTTTAATATTTCTTTACTACAAATAGGTATTATATTGAAACAAAAACAAAAGTAAGCCGAAATTACATTAGAGCTTGTTGTTTCACGTTTTGTTGTTTCACGAAATGCTTAAGGGTATTTATGATCAAATCTCTTAAAGTTCATTTTTCTGAGATCATAGTTTGAAGCTAGGGTGTTATTTGGGTGCCTTGGATGGTCATTAGAAAATATCATATTTTTATTTTTAAATGGAAATATATCAAAAACCTTAGATAAGGAAATGGCAAAAAGAAAACTTTCGTGCAAAATTAATACAACCTTTCTAACTTCTAAGCCCTAGGGTTTGAGATGTTTGTTGATAATGGAAAAAACTTAAACATACCCCTCCATCTGTCTCCTTAAAATTTTATAGAATACTAAAGTAGGTCTTAATTTATTTTAATTTTCCGTGATACGCAACAACATTGTTTAAATTTTAACCTCCTTTTTATCCCCGTAGAGACGACTGTATAAAAAATTCCTTAGTTACTATCAAAATTCTATAAGGAAATTATCCTTAAAATTTTCACGCTTCTAGTATTAGTAGTTTGGGTATAGATTTTTTTCACTTATTTAGCAAGGAAGCGTTTTACATAAATAGGCATTTCAATAATGGAATGTAAAAATTATTTTTGACCTTATTAAACGCTTTGGAAAGTGTGTAACCGGAGTTTACCAGCCCTCTTTTGGAAAAAGCGTTATAACGGTAGAAAATGGATTGAAATAATTTAATGAAAGCAGATGGGATAATTATAAGTCTGTGGTTTTTACTTTGGTTTTCGTCACCTGATTTGTGGATAGAAACAATGTGAGTAGTTTTCCAGTGAGTAGAGGATGTACTTGATTTAATAGATTATTTGAATAGAATACCAGGTGCAAAACCCAAGTGACTACAACAGTTTTTTATAAAAATTAAGGAAATCCTATGGGACTCAGTATTTTGTTGCAGTCGTAATCTATGATTTTTATTTGAATAGATTTGGCACTAACGTGGATATTATTTAAGCAGTTGGAATGAATAGTTGCTAGATTTGAGGCAAATTTGCTAGAATCGGCTTTTTTTTCAAAGACAGAGCTGAACTATTTTGAAACCATTTCGCAAACGTTGTTAACATTTGAAAATTTTCATCATATTTCATGGTCACTGGAATAAGAAAAAATTATAGTATATTATATACGAGCTGGTATCAATATACTTATATTGTGAAAAATTAATATTAAAAAGTAGTACGGAATTCTCTTAGTGGGAGTTCTACTCGTGCTTGACTCGTGGTTTTTTTTTAATTCCATCTATAATTAAGTGAGAAAATTTGTAAAGTTTGCAATCCTTTAGCATATTAAATCTAAAAATTTGACATCACAATACATGGATGATCATACATTGCTTAGCACAGATTTATTATATAAAATATATGTACATACATATTCTGAAATTATTATTAAATATACATACGATCTCAATTATTGACTACATAAAGAACAATATAGAAAGCTTTAGCTTTTTAACCAGTACTAATTCACCAGAAAGCATATACTGTTCGCTTTTTAAATGTCACGTCGCATGGAGTTCAGGAAACAAATGCCAGCTCGTTATTTATTATTCTCTCTGTAAACAAGTCTACTGATTATATTTTAATGTTACGGATAGCTGATTTACGTCGGAATTTAATGAGTGTTTCATTGTATATCGCTTGAAGTTAGATGACGCTTGCAACAACTGGGCTTATTGAAATTTAAGCGTTTATTTAATTAACAGTTTCATACATTTTAGTATCTCTGAAGTATATTTTCTATGAACATATTTACCACCCAGTCATTAAGAAGTTTCTCAAATTGTACTTAATTGTTTAAAAATGTTTCGATATACAAGTACATCGTTTGGATTTAGGTGAATTTTAGAACTACTTTGCTCAATGAATTCGACGATAATTTATTACATGTACTCTATTCAGGCATAAAATTATTCGTTTACTTTTGCTTAACATTGTTTCAAAATACTAATATACCGCTTGAATTGAAGTGAAGTTTTGAACAACTACGTTCAATGACTGAAGCGATAATTTAAATAACACTCGTTTCAATTTTGCGAATTGACAAAGTATATTAGTGTCAAAAAATAAATATGTGTTCCAATCAGCTATTAAGATGTTTATCGACTCTATTTTGTTGACTAATATAATTAGAAATTTTTTTTTCTCCTTTTCATTTTTCATGAATTGCTCGCATATTTTTTTATTAATTATTTATTAATTGCTCGTAGAGAATTGTAAATATTTAATGATAGAATTTTTAATTCCTCTTCTCTTTTATCAAAACTTGCTATAACGATTGTGTTAGTAACATTTTGGCAACAATATTTTAGCTCCATCATACGTTGCAAAGTCTGGGAGAAATTTTATTTCTCAAGAACTTAACTACAATACTTCTAACTTTATTTCATTAAACATTTCAGATGCTATAAATGGGATTAAAAATTCAGAGGGATAGTGAATGTTGACAATTTAGTTTCCAAAAATTTTAAGAATAATTTGAATTTGTCTAAAATGGAGTTGTTAACTACTAAAGTCTTTTCAGTTTTACTTGTTTTTGTTAACAAAAAAACCGTTTTTTTTTTATTTGATTCAATAATTTTTCTTTCAAAAATTTTTAAAATAAAATCTGAAAACTTTCGACGCCTCGAGTTAACTGATCTTACATATCGTTTAATTTTTTTTATTGTGAGTTATGTCAATCAGAATGCTGTCAATAGGTGTAAAATTGGTCAACCCAAGTTCTTTCCCATATTTTAATATTTAATTTTTATCGAATTAGCTAATTATTTTAACCCCGAGATGCCGTCAACAATTTATGTCACACTAAATTTAATTTGAGTATGCACCACTGTTATCTTATTGTTATGTTAATTGTTGCCATTTAGTTGGCAGCGACAATATGCCTTTCTTGTGAAATTTCGGCGACTTTGATTAAAAAAAACTGTGCGAGGGCGTTTTGGAGATCTTCTTTATGTCGAAATTTTTTTAACGTAAGTTATCATTTACGTAAGTAATCATTTACCTGAATAAATGGCAGTCAGAGCAATATCATGTAGAAAATAAACTCGAATCTATTGACTACTCAATTTTTTAGCTAATCGGTCCAATTTTTCACAGTAAATACTCGCATTAATTGTAGATATCTGTGGAAGCTACTTCCAATGAATAATAGCCTAACATTCCATCAGCAGCTGAGCATCAACTCTGTTGTACTTATTTCAGGTTTGGATACTGAAACTCCTGTTTCTCCGATTCCCAGCCATTGACGTCTGCGTTTATGGCTAACGTATGTAACTCACTTCTCATCATCAGTTTATAACTGATTCAGCCAGTCGAAATTACGATTCAATGTCAATAACTGTTGAGAAGTATCAATTCTGCATTTGAGGTGATATGATGACAATTCGTGGGTAATCCGTATACTCACCCATCGCATGACATATATTATTAGTGGCAGTCTTTGCATCGTGACCCAGACGAAATATGCAGAGTAATAGAATCCATATTTATTTATTTAAATCTATTATCTTTTATGTAATTTGCTTAAAGCTTCCGGGCTGACTGTTGTCAACTGACTGCACTTGGCCTATTTGTACATAATAGTAAAATCTCCTAGAAGTTTTGAGAGTTTTTCTAGGAAAGTCCCGAAATTGTGGCTAAAAACTTCCTAGCCAACCTAATATTTCCTACCGTGACTACTGTCGTTACCTGCCTAACCAAAAGCACAACACTGGAGACAAAAACATTGTTTGTCACTTTGTAAAATAGAAATCAATTTCATTTCTTCTCTCTTTTCTCCTAGATTATATAGGTAAAATTCGCTTTTAAATGTAATACAAATTATTGTCCGGACATGAGACAGTCATTATTAAACAATAACTTTATTTCTTAAATCTTAGAATTTATTAAATTTATAAAATTATTTAAATGTTGGGAATCCATAATTTATACTGTCTATTGGGGTTAGGATAACACATAGCATTTAAAGGTGGAAAATCAAAGGAAAGTGGATGCATTTTTTATTTGGGTTAAGGCTATTAGCAGCAGTCTTATAAAAATTAAAATTTTCTACTTATTCCTCTTCAACTTACCTACCGAAACCTAGTTACTTACCGTTACTTTACTTACCGAAATGGCTAAGATGCAAACGGTTATTAATTATCACGATCGATTTAGCCTCATAAATTTGGATTCATTTTAAATAAAATAATTCTAATTCCAATATAATTGATATCATAAAATAATTTTTCACTTAAAAATGTACGAATCTAGTTAAAATACTTCATTGAAGTTTAATATTTTTTATAAATCTGAATCAAATAATGCTTTTATGGGAGGTTACCGTTTATGGTGATATTTAAATATCTTAGTACTATGTAAATACTATATATGAAAATATACAATGACATTTAAATTATTCACAAAGTGACGAAAGGAAAACATTAGAATAATATAGAAATACAAAAAAAAATTTGAAACCATTTTTGGGATCAAAACAGTTTTTCATTGCGAATTTTAGTCATACCTTCGTTCATTTTTCTTCAGTCTTGTATTCCACCATAAATTAGTGTAAAAAAATATGATGCAATTTTTGAAAAACAGAATAAGAAAACTTTCACGTCGTAATCCAATGTCATAATGGATGAATATGAGTTTGAGATAAGGCAGCTTATGGGGTTGATGACAAATGTGCTAAATATGCACAAAAATATATTTTTAAGAGCAGAATTGTAGCTACATCTATCGGGAGAAACCGTCCGTTTAGTAGAAATATACTAATTAAGCTGAAATTTTCAAAAATGTTTCAACCTTTCCCGACACGATATAACACAATGGCTTATACTTGCTCAAATATTCTATTTGCCATATAAATTCTCGCTTAACGAAGGCGGATAGGAAATGAAAACAAAGTAAAATGAATAAGTATTCCATTCATTTACACTTATATTCCGCGTAGGCCACTCGATTTGGATATCGCAAGATGGGTAGGCAGGCGCTTGTTCTCACTTTCATTTACCGGCGTCAAATTATTTTCATCTGCCAGCCAAGACGGTATTCATATTACATCTTCTCTTCTCGATCGACAGTTGTTTTGGTGCATAGCGACTATTATCTCATTTATAGACGTAGATACTCTTTTAAATTAATTTTATACATTTGTATTATTCGATGACGCATATAACTTTTATGATTCTTGGCGTACAAGACGGGCCATGATTGTGAAAGTGATCTTTTCTTTTATAAATACCATGCAAAGTCTATAAATAAAATAACACATCAAAGAAACCTTTTGTGTAAGCTTCACGAAAATCCAATCGACGAATTTTTATGAAATTACTGTTCGATATTCCAGAGGTTTGGTCAATATCTGCTGTGCAAATATAACCAATATTAATTATTAAACTTTACTGCTACTTATTTAATTAACTAAATTAACTAATAAAATGGTGAATATTGAATATATTTGGCGTCAATTTGTAGAAGTTCATTATTCACAATTAAATGAAACTACGTGATGTAGTATTATTTCCACTTTTTTAAATCTCTTTACCACGACCTAGGTTTCGTTGTATTACAACATTTTCAGGTGGGATATAAATAGGGATCTATCAATTAAAGAGAGTAGAAATAATACTACATCACGTAGTTTCATTTAATTGTAATAAAATGGTAAAAAGATTATTTTCATGTTAAATAATTTTATTGCACAAGTGATTATTTATTAATTCACTAGCCTGGGGTTATAATCAGAAAATATCTTCATGATGTACATTTATTCCTGTGTTAGGTGTATAAATGTTTGTTGATTATATTATTATGAACAATCTGACTATGATCCTCTGATCATAGTCAGAATCTCACTCGGATCATAGTTGTTAATATCGAACACGACTGTTTAGAACTAAATATGGTTTCTAAATTCCAGCAACCAAAAATGTTCTACAAAATCGGCCAAGATTTAATTTGAAAGACTGAAATTTTTATAATGATGCGTTTTTTAAAATTTTTTTTTTGATATTCGGTTAAGCATAGTCAGTAGTAAAGTAGTAAAAAGTCGATGGCGAAATTTTAATCAGAAACGACAATGACATACAGAACGTTATGCTAAAAAATAACAACGTTTAGTTAGTACTTACTTAATTTGCAGCGGCATCAATTTTTGTATCAAAACATGACAAACCTGAAACTAAACATTTTCATAAGTTTCCGTCAGATGGTGGTGTCTAAATAATATATGTGTATATATATATATATATATATATACATAATATATATATATATATATATATATATATAATTTTATAACACATTTATATTTTCAAATTAGTAACTACACTATATTTAAAACTAGCCTTCAATGCGCTCCATAGGACGAAAGTTAGATCAGGAAATGTTCAGCAGATTTCCCGCCCCGAGCCACAACGTAGGTAATCGTAGTCAGATTGAAGATGCAGAAAAATTATTGTGTGAACTCTTTTAGTACGTATAAAGGATAAATAAAAATTTCATAATTTAAAATAAATTCAAAATAAAGAATGTTTTTACTTTTGAAACCATTTCAATAGCCACATATACTTCAATGGGAAAATTTTTCTTGGTGATGTAATAGTTGGTTTACAAGAAAAAGAAAATAAAACTTTGATATAAATCTCTATTTGCAAGCTATGAAAAAAAAGTTGTGCAAACCGTGATAGGTGGAAAATACGAGTGAATAAAATAATTTATACTATTGGATTCATTTAATTCACTTTTAACACTAGAATGTCAGTAAAATATCAAAATGTTTTCATAATATGTTTTAATGACAAATTAACGCATTGTCTTGATAAAAAATATTTTTACACTTTACGTATTCAAGAATTATCTCTTTAATACACAGAGACATAAAATGTAACTATAAGGAATATTTCTTTCTGTTTATCCATAGTACATGTTTCATTAATATTTAAACAAGTTTATGTTAAGGTCTTACATTTTTTAAAACATGGTATTTATCCTGTAAAAAATTTCAAATTAAGATTCACTTAAAAATGTCCGTTGGTTTTTTTCATATCAATAACTTTATTACTTTACATACGAGTAGTTATAGATTGTTTTAGCTTTATAATATCTAAGTATCTTAAAGTTCGATTTTCACACGAACAAAGCCTCGTATACAATGTATTAGATATACAAAAAATGGTGTATTACAACTAAGATTAAATGCAATGATTTCAATAAACCTTAAATTTTTGTTTTCAGTATTTCCTTACTTTATATTTTGTTTTCAAAAAGTCCTCTTCACGTATAAGAAGCTAAGAGTAAAAAAATATTCAAACAAAATTAGTTGAAAAATTAAAACGCTAATGATGGTTCATTACTTCCCTCTTTCTCGCAAATACACAATGTAAAAAACTGTGACTTGAAATATTACATTTCAAATTTTGATAATATTATAGATAAACCTAATTGAAATATTCTTGGAATTTATTATTGACGTAATTGGTGAAAATGTTTGTAGAAACAAATTACGAAAGAAAAATTGTCTAAAATTCTTTATTGTTACTCCTATGTTATGTAACACTTAAAATATCAAAATATTAACGCGTCTACAAACGCAAATCTTGCTCCAAATATTATCTACATTCTCACTTACATGACGTCTAAACCATCATTCATTTTGTTTATAATTTATTCTGTCATATGAGCTTTGATACGTGTACAAAAAACAAACAAATTTCGTATAGGATAGAACCGTTTCCACCGAAGCTACTTCGTCTAGTTGTTTACCATACAGATGCACTCAAAAAGAAAATTCCGCTTTGTAGGCAATTGTTCTCGAATATTGCCCTTTACTGCGGAACGACAGGACAGTCGTTCTCTCATTCGGCGCCCATACATTCATAAGAATAAAAGTTACACCTAGGATGGGTGTTCCACTTTGATACATACGCACTATGTCGAAGTATTTGAATTTAGGGCGTGTTCGCAATGTAGACGAGAGATATTTTTGGAACGAAGTTCCTTACGGCAGGCTTGGAGGAGATAGCGATTTTGGTGCGCGACCGAACTGAAAAAAATGTGATAGTAAAACCGTAAGAAAAAGTCCGTGGAAAAAGTCCGTGGAATAAACCGTTAAATGACACAAGCGAGTAGTGTATAATACCTTGCTCTTTCTCTTTCTTTTCGTTCTCTCATCCCTTCTCTCTCTATTGCCACTCCACCCGCCAATGCATAGTATATACTCATGAATTCATGGACAAGCACGTGGCGAATACTCACATTATAGATACATTTTAATCGTGAGTATTTTCATATAATTTCAAATCGTCAAAACAATAATAAATATAGTAACAATGGCAAGTGAACTAACAAGTGACTTGAATGCAATTGACAGTGATAATAGTGGGAAATTATTTTGTAATTATTTCTATTTCTATGTAATTTTATGTTGTCAAACAAAAATAAAGAGACATATTTTGTTATTATTTTAGTTGATAATTTTTTTACTTTTCTTTCGGAACATTCGTAGTTTACGTTATTTAGGAAATTGTCATATTAAGTGTTTTCGTCTATGATGCGTACTAACATTTACCTATTTTTCAATATTTTGTAGATAATGTTTTTCTCATGAATACATATATTAATTTTCAATTCCAAACTTCCCAAAAATGTATTTTTTATTCTCATATTAAAATATTTATTTTTTTCCACCAAATATGCCTTACAGCGTGCCTTATAATTTATTGTTGGAAAGTATATTGAAAAATATATACACTCTTCTAAATTTTTATTAATTTTCATGCCACTAAAGATGCAAATTTAATAGCAAATAAATCCATTTATACTATTTTCTCGTGATGTTCATAAATTTTTGGAACAACTTTGTGTGTCTTTGTACACAAAGAAAAAGCGACAATTACAGTGTTGACTAAAAATATTTGTAAGACCTGATTACATCTAGAAACGACTATCTTATCATAAACTTTGACATCGATACATAGTCAAGTAGACCCCGGATTTTTTTTTGTTGTAATTTTTAATGAGCAGTACTAACGTATACTTAGAAGTGAGTTATGTTACAAAATTATGTTATATGGGTTTCCTCGGTGAGAAGTAAAACGATTATTTGTCTTCTAGTATCATATGATAAAATGCTCTTAGAATTTTAAGATCATTTTTTTGGAAGACATGTTGTGATGTCATTGTGTTTATTTTATACTTTCATAGTATTTTTCAAGTTTTGTGTCAAACTGGCAACGGCAAAATTAGAATAAAGAGATTTGATATTTGCTAAAAAAAATATTTGATATCTGTTGTTGTCAAGAGAAAACGTATTAGAAACTGATTAATTAATAGCATTTAATGTTCTTTTTCTTTCGATTTAACTCGATAGCGTATTTTAAATAATTAGTGGAAGCTACTACCAAAAGATATGTTTAAATATTATGCAAAAATGAAATGGTCAGTTATAAAGGTCGCAATTATAGTGTCTAAAACGACGGGGAGGGACTAATTACGATTTCAATAATTCCATCCGAGATATAAAAAAGGAAAAATTTTATGTTTTTTGTAGTTCCAATGTGCAATTATATGTTTATAAAAGATACCATCATTTGATGAAAATTAAAAAAAACAATAAACAATAAAAGTATGACTGTTGACGGTAACAGCGGTCATACTTTGTTTTACGCAATAGTTATACATTTTTATCATTTTACACTACGTGTCCACCAAGTTCTCATAGACGATCAAAATACTATATTATTAGAGTTTTCCATCCAGAATCGGATCAAGATGGGTGCTCCGAAACCGGTCATCAGTCGCATGTGACTACTCAAAGGCCTTCTTTAGTGCTCTTTCATTGGTATTCAATGCGCAAAGTATCAAAATGTATATTGAAATTCTTCCTTAAAACAATCGACTAGATCAATTCACTATAGCAAATGCGTCCATCAACTGCAACGTTCATCAGATTAGATGATGCTCATTTTATAAAAAAAATATCTAATTGGTATCCAGTGAGGTCAATCGAAAGTAACACAATAAGACATTTTTATGTATTTCCATAGCATGGTTAATAGATGCCCAAGGTAAAAAAAAATTAGATAACATTTTAAAGAAGTCTTTTATGGTTTGCGACAATGAATATAAAGATTCAGTTTTACGAACGGAAAGAGCGTCTATGAAGTACGTAAGGTGTAGGAGTTGAGAGTAATAATTATACATACAACGCGAACGATGATAAAAAATAAAATATTATTAGAAGAAGGCAAAAAAAATTATTGATAATATTGAAAATGATATGAAACTTAGCACCATCATTCAAAAATGGATAAATTATATTAATTTATCTACTGAAGAAACAGGTGAAAGGGGTATCGACCCAAGAGATTTTTTCAATAAACCTTTCACAGGAAATTATGTGAAAATACTTGCACATGTCCACAATTAAATGAAACTACGTGATGTAGTATTATTTCTACTTTCTTTAAGTTCTTTACTATGACCTAGGTTTCGTTGTATTACAACATCTTCAGGCAAAGATCTTTGCTAACAGCCCATCTGAGGATGTTTTAATAGAACGAAAACTAGGTAGTGGTAAAGAACTTAAAGAAAGTAGAAATAATACTACATCATGTAATTTCATTTAATTGTGAATAATGAATTTCTACAAAATGAACTTGCACATGTATTTCCATTATGCTTATTTTAATATTAGAATATAAACTCCAAGGTAAATTTCCAAATAATGAACTTCATTTATTGCACAATTTTCAAAAAGAAACAGAACAAAACTCAATATACGAAGACTCAGAAGTTTCCTCAACGATTGCGAAACATGTGTACCTTAATGAAGACCCTTATTTATATGATAATGGTCGAAAATAAAGAAAAAAAAATTAGTAACTTCACAAAGACAATTGAAAATGCTAAAATAGACGAAATATCTATGGAAACCCACACAAAAAAATTAGGATTCTATTTTGAGATCAAGCTGGAATTGCGTTTGTAAATAAAAATGCAGAATGGAAAAAAAGTTAGTGTTCTCAAAAATGGAAATCCACTTCGGTTAGTCTTAATTAATAATGTGCATTATTATATTTAAAAAGCTTGTCCATTTAACTCAGCTCCACAAAGTTTTTCAACCGCAACTGTCGAATGTACTACACTTTTGCAGAGCTCGGTCGAGCAAAAGCATGACATTCATTATAACTTTCATTAAGGTTTCTAAAATAGATTTAATATACAAAGAAAGAACAAAATTGTTGGCGAAAAGATTCCCAGATAAAATAATAAAGAACTCAGCATAAGGGAAATACACAAAGAAAATGCTTATCCTTTATAGATTAAGTGGACTAGTTGGATATACCTAAGGTCATTTTGTGGCTTACTGTAGAAGGAGTAACATCAATGGGAAAAAATAACCACAATAATGACGCACTAGTCACACAGACTGCTACGATTGATGTTCGCAAAGAGACGATTGAAAGAAATTAACAAAAATAGAAATGAAGAGTAGGAAATGTCTCACAATTTTGGAAATATGTAATGAAAACATAAATTAACAAAAAGAGTTTTATGGATGTCAATTACTATTCAAACAATAATGTTAATAAAATGTTTTTTAATGAAATGAATTTGGTTGGTAGAGACAATGTAGATCAATTCTTTATCTTGCCCCTTGAAAACCTACACATTTGCCTTGAACTTGATACAGTTTTTTTGTTATTTATTATATAAAATAAGAATGGGTAAAAATATGTTGCCCACATAAAAGTTTCAGGTTAGTGCACTCTTTACCCTGTTGTCTGTTTTGATTCCGAAGTATGCGCGTTGTGGTCATCACAAATTAATTTAATATTTTTTTAATAAAATTAATAAATTAATACTAAACCAATCGCTTATTTAAGTTGACCAATTATCAGTGGATCACTTCCTATCGAACATACCTTTTTTTCCTATTTTTATCAAAGACAAGACGCTAAACTTTTTGAAGAATCTCAAAAAAATTTACCGGTTAATAAAATGTTTTCTAATAATAATATATAGGGCGCATTATCAGTATGAGCGTGATGGTCATTTTCAAAGAGATTTTTAACAAAGTTAGATGTATCTGGCTTGTTATTTCGAGAGCTGGCAATGTGTTCTTTATATCTTGCAGTAAAATCTCTTCCTCTTTGACCTATGTATACACTATTACAGTCATTACATTTAAGTGTATTGATTTTTGTATAAATATATTACCGAGAATAACTTCCATGTAATTTTATTACATACACTAGAACATTTGAATTGTACAACCTCATATAATAACAACAATTGAACTTATTACCCTCACTAAAATACTGGTATATCGTATAACTCTCGGAAATATAATAAAACCTATACCGCTCCCTACAATAAACTCACTAACATAAGCAGTAGGAAAACCCACACAAACCACGCTTCCGCTATTGTACTTGAAACATATAAATGTTGTTGGATGTTCCTAAGAGTTAATCTTTGCTAATAGCCCACCTGAAGATGTTGTAATACAACGAAACTTAGGTCGTGGTAAAGAACTTAAAGAAAGTAGAAATAATACTACATCACGTAGTTTCATTTAATTGTGGGTAACATTTTTATAGTTTTGACAAGTATATTTTACCGGGTGTGGTTTAGAGTTATTATAATGAACAACTTCCACCTTTATGTTGACTGTTTAGTTTGTTAGCTAGCCAGTCTAATTGCCAACAATAAATCCCTGCATTCAATATTGATTCCTAAAGAAACAAATAATAATGAATAAGATCCTTCATGTTTCATCAGAAGCTTAGCACTTCTATTCTACTTAGCTTGGGTTTGCCTATTGGTACTTCTATTTGTTCTATACTAAACCATTGGCCTTTACAAGTGTCATTAAATCAAGTAACTTGCTTCTCATTATCAGTTATTAATCACTTCAGTTTATCGAACTGATATTTTAATATGAGAAATTATTAATAAACGTGGGATATTTGCAATATAAACTCACAATGTTGGATGTTACTTACTCAGTGACACATAAAGGACTGGATAGAATTTTAGAAGATTTAGGATATAGATAATATATAACTTGGGGTACATTTAACCGAAGAGATATCAAAATTCTAGTAAAAAGAGTCTTTATTATTTATTAAATAATTAACTTTTGCGCATATATCTCGAGAGAACAGCTAAAACGTTTAATATTATAAATTATTAAAAATCTAACGATAGTATCCGATCGAAAACGAATCCCGATACCTTAATTAAAAGTAATTAAATAATTGTTACCTATAATAAGAAATGTGTGAAGTTTCCCATATTTTATCTTTAAGCGTTTAAGACATATTTTGTACTACAGTACAACCACTACACCACACTACTACAGTACAACCACTTTTGTACTACAGTACAAGTGGTTACAACCAATCAAATATAAAATGAGATTGATAGAGTATCAAACTGATACCTAAAAATGTTTTGGAATTGTTTTGGTTTTAAAAATAAACAAACTTAGGAAGTTTATGTTTGAACATAATCATGTTGTAATATTATTGTAATTGAACACTTCAAATGAAAATTTGTTCCGCGTACTAATACTCGGATGTAGTCTATACTTCACATCGACCGTATTTAAGAAGTTAAGGGAAATTATATCTGGAATAAAATTACTTAAATGAAATATATAAACGATACAGATTATGGGAAAATGTTACTACGTATATTTTTAGATACCTAACTAAAAACGGTTATACATATTTCCACAAGCATTTCGACGTAAAGTAGTATAATCGATATAAAAATTCAAACTGCCATTTCTGCTTTGTTTCGGCAAAAATGGTACCTGCTGTTTTGTATACCTATCGATGATTAATTTATTAACCATTTCTTTATGGTTTATTTATTTCCTGCTTTAGTCGAGCAGAGAACTGCACAGCATTACCTAGTAACACGAGAACAATTAAAAATAATCTATGAGAAACAGATTTCCTTTTTCATAAGTAATTCCTGCAAACAATATTCTAGTGCAGTTATAATGGTTTAGTCATAAAGAGGAAAGTAAACAATTTGTACCAATAAATCTCTATACTATTTAGAAACATTACTAAATTTTTTGTGATAAAAATACAAAGGTACTAAAAATACGTTCATTTATAAACTTTAATTAACTGATAAATTTCATTATTAATTAGCGGGATGTTTTAACATAGTAAATTTCAAGAAAATTTCAATTTGTCCTTAGGACTTCTTAATTTAGTTTCCATTGAGAGCGAGTATCCGACCACCTACGTAAATAATTGTATCCAGCCTATCAGTGTTTTACTGTAAATTGCATAACGTTAAATAAATTAGCTTGAATAATGACTGATAGAAGTTTACGTGGGCGACATAGAAAGGAACGGGCAATTTTAAATACTTTTTGAGAAATTCAAGATTTTTACGCCTACGGGCAATATATTTACATGCTCTATGCATGTTCTATAGGGAATATATTTATATACTTAAGAATAATATAAATATTTTGAAAACAATTTAACAGAAATACTTTATGGCCTCAAACGTTTATACATGAATAGGTGTATGCCTAAGTGTATAAATGTTCATATATGCCGAAATTTGTAACGCGAGTTCTACCAGTGCTTAACAAGGTTTATTACGTTTTTTAGTTTACGTTAAAATAATTAAAATTTTACTAAAGGATTTTGTGTAACTTTATGAATTTTTTCATTAACAGTTTTATTTCTCTTTTGATACGTTCCATTACGAGGGTTATTCCCTTTTCCAATAAAATTTTACGTATTAAAATAAAAATATCCTGAGAGCGAAATTTTTTTTACTATTTGAGTTTATTGCGAAACTTTTGAAATTGTTCTGTATTGAATTATAAGGTCCCTACATTTATATTTCTAGGATATATGCCGTATTTTTCATACAAAAGCTCTTTTAAATTTTAAACTACCGAACTAAAAAGCTAAAAACGCAGTTTCTTGCCACGTGATATATTATTATTGTTCTTCACACGAGATATATTATTTATTTTCATATGAAATTGATGTATAAATGGTGTGTAGCAGTATATACATTGAAAACGACAAATTAAAAAAAAATTCTGCAGCAGACGATTATTTACTATCAAAAAATCAATTTGAAAAATGTCGTACCCGATTATTTTGTTTCCGAGAGAATATGTTTTAATCTTTTTTTCACTTAATTAAATTTTTATTTTATCACTAAGCACTTATTACATAATAAAAAACATAATTTTTCCTAAATTGTTAAATATTTATATTAAAAATATAAGTTAATTTAATAACCAAACTCGAATTTTTAACCTGCCATCATCATTCATCGTGTTTATGTGGTGCCAATATTCAGAAAACAATAAAGCCTGTTTGTCTACGAATTATGTTTCGAATAATATTATATTCAGGAAAAATTATGTACATTAATGAGTGGGTATGTGTTTACGTGCGTTTGTGAGGAGTGTTATTTTAGTTATATATGGAATAGGTTTTAACTTTTTTGGTTATTTTTTGTCCACCTTCATTTTGTTTTTTTAACTGTAAGAAATTATTGTATATATATGTATATGAATATATATATATATATATATATATATATATATATATATATATGTATATATATATATATATATATATATATATATATATATTCATATACATATATATACAATAATTTCTTACAGTTAAAAAAACAAAATGAAGGTGGACAAAAAATAACCAAAAAAGTTAAAACCTATTCCATATATAACTAAAATAACACTCCTCACAAACGCACGTAAACACATACCCACTCATTAATGTACATAATTTTTCCTGAATATAATATTATTCGAAACATAATTCGTAGACAAACAGGCTTTATTGTTTTCTGAATATTGGCACCACATAAACACGATGAATGATGATGGCAGGTTAAAAATTCGAGTTTGGTTATTAAATTAACTTATATTTTTAATATAAATATTTAACAATTTAGGAAAAATTATGTTTTTTATTATGTAATAAGTGCTTAGTGATAAAATAAAAATTTAATTAAGTGAAAAAAAGATTAAAACATATTCTCTCGGAAACAAAATAATCGGGTACGACATTTTTCAAATTGATTTTTTGATAGTAAATAATCGTCTGCTGCAGAATTTTTTTTTAATTTGTCGTTTTCAATGTATATACTGCTACACACCATTTATACATCAATTTCATATGAAAATAAATAATATATCTCGTGTGAAGAACAATAATAATATATCACGTGGCAAGAAACTGCGTTTTTAGCTTTTTAGTTCGGTAGTTTAAAATTTAAAAGAGCTTTTGTATGAAAAATACGGCATATATCCTAGAAATATAAATGTAGGGACCTTATAATTCAATACAGAACAATTTCAAAAGTTTCGCAATAAACTCAAATAGTAAAAAAAATTTCGCTCTCAGGATATTTTTATTTTAATACGTAAAATTTTATTGGAAAAGGGAATAACCCTCGTAATGGAACGTATCAAAAGAGAAATAAAACTGTTAATGAAAAAATTCATAAAGTTACACAAAATCCTTTAGTAAAATTTTAATTATTTTAACGTAAACTAAAAAACGTAATAAACCTTGTTAAGCACTGGTAGAACTCGCGTTACAAATTTCGGCATATATGAACATTTATACACTTAGGCATACACCTATTCATGTATAAACGTTTGAGGCCATAAAGTATTTCTGTTAAATTGTTTTCAAAATATTTATATTATTCTTAAGTATATAAATATATTCCCTATAGAACATGCATAGAGCATGTAAATATATTGCCCGTAGGCGTAAAAATCTTGAATTTCTCAAAAAGTATTTAAAATTGCCCGTTCCTTTCTATGTCGCCCACGTAAACTTCTATCAGTCATTATTCAAGCTAATTTATTTAACGTTATGCAATTTACAGTAAAACACTGATAGGCTGGATACAATTATTTACGTAGGTGGTCGGATACTCGCTCTCAATGGAAACTAAATTAAGAAGTCCTAAGGACAAATTGAAATTTTCTTGAAATTTACTATGTTAAAACATCCCGCTAATTAATAATGAAATTTATCAGTTAATTAAAGTTTATAAATGAACGTATTTTTAGTACCTTTGTATTTTTATCACAAAAAATTTAGTAATGTTTCTAAATAGTATAGAGATTTATTGGTACAAATTGTTTACTTTCCTCTTTATGACTAAACCATTATAACTGCACTAGAATATTGTTTGCAGGAATTACTTATGAAAAAGGAAATCTGTTTCTCATAGATTATTTTTAATTGTTCTCGTGTTACTAGGTAATGCTGTGCAGTTCTCTGCTCGACTAAAGCAGGAAATAAATAAACCATAAAGAAATGGTTAATAAATTAATCATCGATAGGTATACAAAACAGCAGGTACCATTTTTGCTGAAACAAAGCAGAAATGGCAGTTTGAATTTTTATATCGATTATACTACTTTACGTCGAAATGCTTGTGGAAATATGTATAACCGTTTTTAGTTAGGTATCTAAAAATATACGTAGTAACATTTTCCCATAATCTGTATCGTTTATATATTTCATTTAAGTAATTTTATTCCAGATATAATTTCCCTTAACTTCTTAAATACGGTCGATGTGAAGTATAGACTACATCCGAGTATTAGTACGCGGAACAAATTTTCATTTGAAGTGTTCAATTACAATAATATTACAACATGATTATGTTCAAACATAAACTTCCTAAGTTTGTTTATTTTTAAAACCAAAACAATTCCAAAACATTTTTAGGTATCAGTTTGATACTCTATCAATCTCATTTTATATTTGATTGGTTGTAACCACTTGTACTGTAGTACAAAAGTGGTTGTACTGTAGTAGTGTGGTGTAGTGGTTGTACTGTAGTACAAAATATGTCTTAAACGCTTAAAGATAAAATATGGGAAACTTCACACATTTCTTATTATAGGTAACAATTATTTAATTACTTTTAATTAAGGTATCGGGATTCGTTTTCGATCGGATACTATCGTTAGATTTTTAATAATTTATAATATTAAACGTTTTAGCTGTTCTCTCGAGATATATGCGCAAAAGTTAATTATTTAATAAATAATAAAGACTCTTTTTACTAGAATTTTGATATCTCTTCGGTTAAATGTACCCCAAGTTATATATTATCTATATCCTAAATCTTCTAAAATTCTATCCAGTCCTTTATGTGTCACTGAGTAAGTAACATCCAACATTGTGAGTTTATATTGCAAATATCCCACGTTTATTAATAATTTCTCATATTAAAATATCAGTTCGATAAACTGAAGTGATTAATAACTGATAATGAGAAGCAAGTTACTTGATTTAATGACACTTGTAAAGGCCAATGGTTTAGTATAGAACAAATAGAAGTACCAATAGGCAAACCCAAGCTAAGTAGAATAGAAGTGCTAAGCTTCTGATGAAACATGAAGGATCTTATTCATTATTATTCTTATAAATTGTTAAATATTTATATTAAAAATATAAGTTAATTTAATAACCAAACTCGAATTTTTAACCTGCCATCATCATTCATCGTGTTTATGTGGTGCCAATATTCAGAAAACAATAAAGCCTGTTTGTCTACGAATTATGTTTCGAATAATATTATATTCAGGAAAAATTATGTACATTAATGAGTGGGTATGTGTTTACGTGCGTTTGTGAGGAGTGTTATTTTAGTTATATATGGAATAGGTTTTAACTTTTTTGGTTATTTTTTGTCCACCTTCATTTTGTTTTTTTAACTGTAAGAAATTATTGTATATATATGTATATGAATATATATATATATATATATATATATATATATATATATATATGTATATATATATATATATATATATATATATATATATAATCATTGAAAATTAATAAATAATAGAAATGTGTCCGTTCTATTGAAGATTTGGCTAGACATTTTTTTGTGGATCTTTAGGTTTTTTGTTCATTCTTTCCAAATATTTATAACTAAATTTGTTAGTAATACATAAGTTACGACCGAAAATCATTTTCGTTAAATATTTCGTTTGTAATGTATTTCTTTTTAATAAGACACTGAACGTAATAACTTCACATTATAAAACAATATACCAAATGCAAAGGGTCATAATTATAAATTAAAAAAAGGATTATAAATTAAAGATTTAAGAATAGCGACACAACCGGTCTATTGTGACGTCAACTTGCGTGTGACGTCATTTGACTTCTAACCAATAACAGCGCGTTTGCAAAGCTGACTAAATTTAGAAAAATATTTTGAATCCTTTAGTTTTTTTTATAAAACGTATACTTATATTTTTGAAAATGAAATGAAATACGCTTATTTACATCATAATCTAATGGGGTGATCGCAAATTGTGGTGTATTTTTGACGTTGTCAAACAGCCAATTTTACTCAATTCATAAGTCTATATTGTATCAATTCATACAAGTACCGGACAAGTACATGCGTGGTATTTGCTTAGCCCTTAAGGGTCATCCCAAATCCAGCTAGATCTTCGGATGTAAAGCCTTGTCGCCTTCTTGTAATTATGATGTTTCATAGTCAAGTACTTTGCAAAAAGTGTCGCGCGCAGGTTGGATGTCGAGGAGGATTTCTTTTTCTTGCTTTTACGAGTTGATAAAGAAAAAAACTCAATCAAGTCTGGTTTACGCCACCTTTGTTTTTATTAAAGTCTTTATGTAAATATCTTTATTACCTATAACGTAAGAGCAGGAGCGGTTAAAGCGTCTCGTAAGAAATCAGGAAATAGCTCTGTTCTGGAATCGAATGTTAGGCTTCAGATAACGGTTGGATAAAATAGACGAGAATGTATTAATATATTATAACTGTATAATTTAGGCTTATAAAGGATTGGACATTTATTAGAAAATTAAAAATGATATACGTTTAAGGTTTATAGTTTTTTTTTACATTTTTCACTGAAAATAGGAGAAGTACCTTTTGATTGCGTTAATATATTTAAAAATATTAACGCAATCAAAAGGCACTTCTTGGTATGCCTCGTTCTAGCGACTTTTCAATCAAGCGTCACAATACGCATAACCCTTCAATGTTATTATCTAATTTTTTTCAGACATCAATTATTCTACGCATTAAATCGATATTACATTATTTATTAAATTTAAATTTTCCATTTAGGTGACAAATGCTCTTACCGAACATTACTAAGTTTTACGTGTCACTTTCGTATATTCTGCAACTAGTTAATTCAGAACAATATTATGCTCATTAATAAGGTAACAGTTATGATAAACTATACCTTGTTCATTATTTTCGATTTTAGAACCTAAGGTCACTTATTATGTTTAAGAGTTGATAAAAGTGTTACTTTATGTACTAATAAAACGACCATGAAAGTAAAAGTCATTTAATGATGAATGACTATTTTTTATATTAATATATAGATATCATCGTGTAAAGATAACTTTGACGACTAAAGTATTAGTTATTTGTTGAAAGATAAACGGTTTTCGTTTTGTTGTAAGTTCATGGAAATTACCACAAAACGAAACGGTATCGGTTATTCTCACGGTAGTACTCAACTTACATGAAGTATTTCGAATCATATGTAATACCCTGTTCACCCAAGACCTATTTGGGATACAAGATTAAAACATAAATGAACAAAATTAAAACTTTTTTAATAAAATAAAATTATCGGAACTATAAAGTATTTTAAATTTCGTAAATTTACTTTTTATGGTTACTGAGATATAAATTCCCAAAAACTGATATTTTGGCACTGTCTGACCCACTTATTAAAATCTCTGACTTGCTTCCAGTAAAATTGTAAACTTGAAATCTGGTACGTAGCTAGGGTTTTACTCGTATACACACGTGAAAGAAAAAGTAATAAACTGGTCATTTGTGAATTAAGTTGGATTAAATTTGTTCAAGTTTAGGTTCAGGAAATGATTCTAAAATTTCCTTGAAAATGAAATTATCAATTTTTCGAGACAGTGATAGAATTATCTTGAGTAAAAAATATACAGGGGTGGGAGTAGACTATATAAACATGTTTCAACTGCTATGGTTTGCTTCAGTATTAACTAGAACATGAAAAAGAGAAGGAGCATATACGTTTGTATAAGTTCAGGTTATATCACTCAGCAACTGTAGCTGACTCGAAATATACGTAATGTAGAATTTGAAGATGCGGGCTATGATGCCAGTGCAAGACGTTGATTAAAGAGGTTCAGAAGCTTGTACATTTCAGAGGTTCAGATGTTCGTATGATTTAGAAGATGTTCCCCGTAGCGGTCGACCAGCGGAAGTCAGCATAAACCTTTTAAAAATTATTAATTAAGGGAGATCCCCTCTTTACCTTATATTACCTAGCAGCATAGTTTAGTTGTATTCATATGCAGGTATTGGAGCACTTGCATCAATTGTATAAAGAGTAACGAAAGGTTGTGGATACCCCACACCCCGACCACTGCTCAGTTAGACCAACGTGTGAATATATGTAAACATTTTCTGTCCCTGAGACGCACCCAACATTAGCTTAATCGATTGGGGATTGGGTAAGAAAAGTGGATTCTGTACTTAAACCATACGCGAAAACATCAATGGCTAAGCTTACATGAAAAACCGATACCGACTTCTATAACTGAACTTCATCAAAAGAAAGTTTTTTATCTGTTTGATGGATTATTGTTATTGCGAGCTGCTACCAGAAAAAAACTTTAGTAGACTCGCCAATATACTGCACTCAACTTGACGTACTTCTCACAAAAATACAAAACAGACGTAAAAACCATTGAAAAGTGTATTTCTTTCCGGATAATGCCCGGTCGCATCTAGCTAAAGTCATCCGCCAGTTATCGGGTACTAATTGGGTGATTTTACCATATACCATATTTCCCTGACTTAGCACCAACATATTTTTTTTCCGATCTTTAAATAATCATATTCGGAATAAAAAAATATACAGAGTAGAATTTTCAAATTTCCATATTTAGTTTTTTGAGCCACAGGCCAAATGCAAAAAGAATCCACGCTTTACCTAAATTTTGAAAAGTGTTATAGATAAAAATGATGCTTTCTATGCGTAAAAATAATTAACAATGAACCTACCAACCTATTGTAGTTTTCGTTGTTGTTGTTGTTGTTGTATCTATGGGTCTGTATTAAATATCCCAAAAAAATCTTGACGACAAGAGTCGCAAGTTTCAGAGCTAGTTGTGGAATATTTTACCTGGTGATTAACCAAGTTGGAAAAAGAAAGCAGTAATAGCTTGGCAGTTAAAAATATAGTCCGGTGTTAGTAAAGTTTGGGGACAGTTCCTGCTGCAGGTGGGATGGGATCTTGAGCTTTCCTCTCAGGACATTCTCATGCCTTTAAAATGTTGTGTATCGCGTCTTGCTATTGCGTATAACATATTTCTTGGCAGTCAAGAAATGAGATTTTTATCTTGCCAAACCTCTGGTTAAAGAGTTACTGTGGGTTGACCCAATAACATCTGCACACTCATTCCCTTCAATGCCCAAATGAGCTGAAATCCTCTGGAGTATACAAGGTTTATTTTCGAGTGCTGATTTTGAGTAGGAGAATTGCTTGGATTGCTGTAAGAGATAGAAAGTGAGGGTTTCTTTAATTCCAATTAGTTCACTAATAAAGTTTGAAGCAATTTGACCAGTGAACATTTTGAGTTTGATATTGTTGCCGGAGGGGAGAATGAGAAATATGCTTGCACCTCCTCTATTATATGTATTATAGGAGGAACTATCTGCGTTATATTGTTTTCTTTGACAAATAAACGAATTGGGTCTTTGTTTAAAAAAACTTGGGTCGGCTCTTTCTTTTGAGCGTGGTTCTCTTAAGTTTACGTTGATTTCAGTATTAGTACGTGGCTTGATAAGAAACATTAGTTCTTGAATAATGTCTAGAGAAGGGTGATCAAGCAGGATTTCTTTTCTTATGTCTCTGTTAAAGTGAAGTGTTTATGATCTGCGAAGTCTTATTGTGCTTGTCCAGTATGGACGGTCCAAAAGATAGTACCGACCCAATTCATATATTAAAGTGTAAATTAGGTATTTATGTTTTAAATTTATTGTAAAATGTCTTAAATTTATTGCATGCCCATGCATTTGTGCGTAAATTATGTATATAAAGGCTATTTAAAATTTTTCATAAAATTTTTCTTACAATAAAAAGGACTGAATTGTGTAATGTCGAAGGCAATAAGATACTATTACTCATCCCTAAATTTGAAAAAAATTATGGGACCGATTTGTATAATAATCGGTCGAATATCTACTCTTTCCTTTCTGGTCGAGATCAAAAAATTAGTCTCAAGTTTTTGAAAAGTCTGGACGTTCTTCTTCAGCTTAATTGGAATTTAAACTTGTTCGTTTGTATAGAGTTATACAAATAATTCATTTTAATGAAAAGCGTATCAATAACTCCCATAGACGCTATTGTTTACACGGTTAAGTTTACATTAATAGCTTAGTTATTATAGGAACATAATACGGATAGACTAATAATCAAGTTTGAACATTTTATCGATCTGTTCACAATATATATATTAAGAAGAATCAAAATACACTTTCCTTTTCATCTGTTTCTGCCACTCTCCCTATTTTTTTCTTAAGACTTTTGTAGCTTTTTTCTTAATGACTACATTTCCAATCGGAATTAAAATCTATTTCATTTACTGGCTATCTTCTATTTGGGTATCATCAAACCCAATTGATAATTTTGAATTAAATCATTAATAGTTTAAGAGAAAATGTGGTCCTGATTCCAGTAAGATTTATTTGTGTTCCGACTCTCTTGCTGACTGAATCCAAATAAAAAAAAAATTCTAGTTTTTTTATTTCATATAACAAAGTTTTTTTTTCCAATTTTTCTATTTATCAAAGCTTATTTTGTACTATGACTAGATCCTTTTATCAATATTCTCTAAGGAGGAACTTGATAGAATATTCAAATAGTCTTTCATGAGAACTCTGACCATTCGTATATAAATTTGAACGAAGTAAATCGGAGCATCACAAAATTTTACATTTATTCGTGTTTTCTCTTGTCACCTCTTTGTTTCCAATGTCAAAGTTTTATTATGATTTCTAGCGAATATTGATAATAGGGTCTATTCATTTGCTAAGCACAAGCTCATTGTAAACTAAATGAAAATTGGCATGATCACGTCGTCTTTTTATTATATAAATTTGCTCGCAAGCAAATAAATGTACTTGAAGTACAGAGCTTTTCCAAAACACGCTAAACGTCTTTCCACAATCCTTCTTCCTAAGGATTCAACAAATGTCCTGTCACTTCGGTGGCAAATAAAATTACTGAACCACAACTCTTTATTTACAAACTGTGTTATGCAGCATTATTGGTTGAATCAAAAGACTGCGGTCGTTAATAAGGTATTATTTATTAATTGTTTTATTGGTTAGGAAGCTTAGGGTTAATCATTAAACTTAGAAAGCAGTTAGAGTTAATAAAGTCGTTACCACGTATGTCATCACAAATAATGCAGCTTAAAATATATTTTTAAAGATTAACATTCATTAGTTTCATTACAGAAGCTACGAACTTTGTAATAGAATTACGTAATTTTCCCTGTGTAAAATATTATGTCATCATTGTCTTATTGTTAGATAATAAATAATGAAGTATGATGTTGTAGATCCCTAAGTTGTTTGATTCGTCGAATTCGTTATCAAATATCTGCGCCGTCCTTTCCAAATTAGATACATGCAAAATTCTTACAGAAGAGATCAGGTACAGCTACCGCAATTATACTACCAAAAAAAATGTATTTGCATATTTTTTATTCAATCTCGCATAAACGACAGATTTCCTAAATTTTGGTACAGACATAATTTTTAATTCGACTTAACATTTCAATATGTTAACAGATGAGAAAGACCTATATTAAATCCACATATTTACAATATTAAGAAGCAGATGGCACATAAATAATCGAACAAAATCATGATGATTGGCATATTTCCATTTCTTTTCATGTTACCCCTAATATTTCGAGTGAGATCGCAGTTGTTTCATATGTTTTTTAATTCGAAACTGTCGCCACGCCTTAATTTTCCATGTCGACGGAACGTTGTATAGACAAACTGAAATGTAAAATTCGTTAAATTTTATATTTCATTTATAATGATTACGCAAATTATTTCTTGAAAATTCATCTTTAAAAATGGTTAATTTTAGTGCCTATAGACGTGATAGCGTTTCACACAAAATTATCAGGTGTTAGGTTACAAAGATATGTAACTTTTGACGTTGATTGTTATAGTTTACAATTTTCTCATCATTTATTGTCAGATATATATATATATATATATATATATATATATATATATATATATATATATATTAAAGAATTTCAGGTTTAAAACTTTATCGAATTGTTAATATATTCCCAAGTCGCAACATTTTTTATTTACTTTTTTATAATAATAGGTGCCGACTATGAACAAAATCTATAACGAAAGGAATTTTGTTCACATTCAAACTTGAAACAAGAATCTCAATGAATTGATCAATGAACTTGTAATTCACTCAATTTCTACCACCTTTTGAATAAGACCTCAAGACCACGGTGCCGTCCTCCGCCACCTCAGATCTTCGCTTTATATTGCCCTCGTCTTGTTCCTGCACCCTTCCCGCATAAGTATGTCATTCGTAATGATCTCATTAATACCACGCCCTTTGAACCTAACTTTCTGATTTCTCTCCATATCTGTGCAAAAAAGGGACTGAGAAAACGTTAGGCTTTAATTAGTTTGCATGCTAACTATTTTTCATTGTTTTTATGTTTACTTAATTTTAGTATTCATAAATTAAATTTGATACCATTTAAAAGTTTTTCTTTCAAGCCAAGCTTTTAAGTTCATTTAATGCTTTAATTAATATTGCCTTTTTTATGCTGTGAAAAGAAAAGAAAAAGTATTTAAATGGTTACAAAAGTTGTTCTTAACGAAATCACGAGTGTAATGTTCAAATTAAAATAGCAACCCCATAATATTTAAAAGTGGGACTGATCAGGGTATTGATCAGTGAAATACGTTTATAACGCCTTTACGGATTAAGAGCCGCTAGTAAAATTTAAAAAATATTCTAAATTGTTAAAGCTTATTTTTAAGTATGTGTCAATAATATTAGTGTTACGTAGATATCCCTACTTTTAGTGCTGCGAGCTAATCAAAAAATTCTCATAATTTAGTAATATCCGACAAAGTGACATCATCTCTTTAGTTTTGTACTTATGTATTTGCTATAAATTTTGTGATAATATTTCAAAGAGAGATTGCAATTAATATGTCTAAATGAAAAAAATACAGGTATAAAATAAAAAAAACCATTACTAATTTTTCGTTGGAATAAAATGGGGGCAATTTTTTTTTCATCCCCATTTTACATTAAGTGGTTCGTCAAATTAATGGCACAAATTTTTCTAAAAAAAAAGAAAATTTGATTTACAATTTTCATTTTATTCTCTTTTATGAAACCTTAAGCTTTAAAAAGATTTGAAATGTTTATTCTTCCCTGTAGTTTTTCAACCGGGATTTAAAAATTAAAAAAATTGGATGTGTTAAAATTTAATGGGAATTATCAATTAAACTCATTTCTACTAAGTAAATCTAAAACTATTGATTAAAGTGATAAAGCCAATCGTAACACTTTACTTCATGCATATTCCAACAAGCATTTAACTACTTTTCCTTCGGTAGTTAAATTTTTACTATATTATTGGATTATTCTAAATTGCAAAGAATAAAAATAGTATCCAATATCAATAATATATTTATATTTACTACTAACATTTTCATACATTACTATCTAATGGAGAATGTGTCTGTCCAAATCCAACTACTGAGCATTTTTAAAAGTCTTTAATTATGTTTTAATCAATTACGTTATTAAACTAGTTTTTTACTATTATAGGCTGTTGTGAAGATTAGTTCAGATACAAAAATTTACGTTACACAATTTGTGGGTATATTCACAGTAAATTTTTGACATGACTAGGGCGTAGCTAAGGTAAAGCAATTAATTTAAGAGTTCGTGTATATATGTATATATATGTTTGATCCTACCCCAAAAAGCGCTGAATTGACTTTACCCAATAAGATATCAATCAATTTGTATTTAATATGAGTGTATTATAGACTAGGTTTTAGAGACAAAGAACATTTTGGCCAAATCGCAATAAAAAAACGAAATAAAAAAATTGCGTATCTTTTAGACGATTATGTCATTAGATAGATTTTCAAAAATAATTATGATGTTTTCAATCATTTTTTTCATAAACATTAAAAAATAGCCAAATTTGGCATAAATAATAAAAATGTAAAATTCTATATGCACCCGCTTTCAAACAATGTATTTAAAATAAGCTACCAAAAAAGGTAAAATAAAAACAAAGCCATAAGAAATTTAAATTCGATTCAGTCAAAAAAACATTTAAACCTAGAAAAACAAGTTAAGTAATAAAAATTTCCACTGAAAGTCGTCAATGAATTGTGAAACCCTTAGTGGCATTCAGATATGATATATGTTCCGCTGGAAAAAATAGTTTCGTCTCAAAACTGAACGCCGCCTACAGCAGCACAATATAGTAAAGGTTATCTTTCAGTGAAATTATAATTATCTAACTTGTTTTTCCCATTCCAGTTTTTTTCGACGTAGGTTTTAATTTTTATAGCTTCATTTTTTCAAACCAAATCAATACAAGACGGTATTTGAGTAACTGAATATCTTAATCTAAACCACGTATAATTAAGACATTCAGTTACTCAAATTTTGTTTTTAAACTTAAAGTAGCATCATCTATAATAGCTTTCCATAAAATATAATTTTCAACAAAAATTTTCAAAATCTGTTGTGTGGCTACAAAATGACCTTTTTACGAAGATTTCTATTAATAATTTAAATCGTTGATATTATGTAGTTTGATTCTAATATCTATGTTCCATTTATGTTATACTTATTACATCTTCTATGGCATGAAAATATTCAGCGATTTTTAGGATCTTGTGAACACTTGTAGGAACTTGTATCATCTAAATTACCCTGTTGACTTTAAAAGCCAACCAAGCGCGATGCTTTTTTTGGTTCAGTGTAGTCAGTAAACGAAACTCCTTAATTGGAGACTCAGCCGAGTTTCGAAGATATTAAGTATAATTGACTTTTTTTTCAAAAAGCAAATTTTGTTTATAATCTTATAATCGTTATATTCGATTATGCCTATCTGCCAAATACAAAGAATAAACAGAATAATATTCCCCAATTTTGTCTCTCCAAACTGGGTTTGACGAATATAATTGTTGATACGACAAAAAGTTTTCTGGCATTAAAATATTTCATTTACTACATTTCCGACTTAAATATCTCACTCAACACTTGCACGGTTCTTTCATTTTAATATTGACAACAAATACTTCGATGCGATATAAAGTTACAAAGCTTCGCAACTAAAGATAGAATAAAACAACATTTATAACCTTTAACCACATATTGCCTTCCAACTATTGGTATACACATATTCAGCAAATATTGCGTTAAATACATAAAACTTTACAGGATTGTTGTTGGAATACCGATTTATAGAGTTGGGTAATTCAGGAATAAATTAACTTTTTAATTAGTTGAAAGCTAGATGTTATTCAATTATGTCCAAACTCTTAAAGCTTGTCGATAATGCGTCACTAGAAATAAACAGAATGTAACTAAACGAACTCGAAATATATGGCAAATGCTGGCGGGAGCGTCCGCGTTTCGGTGTCTAAAGTGATAAATTGCAACAACGCATTCTGCCTCAATTCTCAATTCTGTCTGTGTATCCACTATAAAAGTAAAGGTAGTGTACCTTTACTTTTATAGTGTATACACAAACAGAATTGAAGTTCAGCGGCAGATTTAATATGCTGTTTTTGAAAACTGGAAGTAATATTAACCGCGTGATTAAAAATTAAACTTTTTATTATTACATCTTTACCGAGTCATATTTCACTCCATTGACGATGCGTATTATGTAAACTCTGAATGATAATGAAGAAATAAATTTAAGAAAATATATGTACAATATAATGGAAATAATCTGCCGTAAAATTAAGAGCAATATTCTCTTAGATAAAAATAAATATAAGAGAAAATATTTACTTTTAAAAAAATTTAAACTAAGACCTAAGCCATGTTAAATTAAATAGGTTAAAAATTATCATCTACAAATGGAACTATGAGAAATATAAGGGAAACTCCGCTTTCATCAATTGCTGCTGACAACAATTAAAATCATATCATTCTCTTACCTCTTACCTTATAAGATAGTGTTAACCTGATTCTAATATGCAAACTAAGTCCACAAGAATTCATAGTTTAAATAAAATAATAATAACAGTAGATATCTGAACTTGGAGGGCTACATATTTCAACAACAATATACTATGTACTAAGTTTACTCGCCCAAAAAATTGGCTCCGCAATGGTTTCAGATACCAGCATAGCTATGAGTTTGATTCGAACTGAATTAGGTGTAATCTATCGATACTGAATGATGTGTAATCCAAGGCTGATCTCGATTCCCATTCATCAATAAAACTGAAGAAAACTCACGTCTTTAATTTTAAAAAAATGTATGTAATCAGGGATAGCGACGCGATCAAAGTGTCGTCGGCTTGGATAACCTGCGTAGGCAATGATTACATGCGTATGTATCACTGTTGTTCCGACCTGAACTATAAGGTTTACTAATTCTTTTAATTTTTGTCACTTGCTTAATTGTTATTTGGTATTTTGGTTGCCAATATATTCATTCAATAATAATTATGTTATATATTCCAAGTTAAATAAATTACAATTAAATGAAACTACGTGATGTAGTATTATTTCTACTTTCTTTAATTTCTTTACCACGATCTAAGTTTCGTTGTATTACAACATCTTCAGATGGGATATTTGCTAATATCCCACCTGAAGATGTTGTAATACAACGAAACCTAGATCGTGGTAAAGAAATTAAAGAAAGTAGAAATAATACTACATCACGTAGTTTCATTTAATTGTGAATAATGAATTTCTACAAAATTAACGCCAAATATATTCAATATTTAAATAAATTATTCAAATTGTTTACTTTAATTGTTTATGGTTGTTAAAAATAGTTTCCAGGTGTTGAATTAGATATTGAATTTTCTATTGGATGATCGGGTAATATTTTGGACCTTTCTTAAAAAAATTTTAAAAAATTTTTAGTTTTTTAAGTTATTAACCATATAAATAATTTTTAATATTCACAATGAAAAACTTGTTTTAATATGTCGTGTTATGTTTTTGATTGTCAATAATTTTATAGTATAAAAATAATAGTATACGTACAATTATGGAATTTTCTCTCACGAATAAAGAATGTTAGCAAATTTTGGTGTTTCCATACATGGGTAGAATACATGTAATCCACTCGATAAAACTTTGATTAATTGGTGTTTAAAATACAGAAAAATTATTATTAATTTATCAAAAATTATTATTATTCGAAGTCGATTGGGGTACCAAATATCAAATGAAAAAACATTTTACAAATAAAATAGATTAAAAGCATTTTTTTTCAGTATTTGCAGTCAAGTAAGAGGAAAATAAAACAAAAAAATATTATTTTAATTTTAGGTTTACTCTATCGTTTAAAAAAACTAACTTCACGCAAACGAAGCTGCAAGAATTAGCTTCTTACGTAAAAAAGCGAAAGTATAGTTCTTAGTAAGCCACCTAGCAAGATTTATCAATGCGATGAATTCTGATTCGATTACACCTACGATGGTGTTGGTTGTGCAAGAAAAATTCTGGGGAAATGCATTCATATCTAACATTTCTTTAATTTTTAAAATATAAGTGTGATGTTTCAATCTAAAGAGCTTAAATTTAGATTAATTATAATAAGAACATATTTAAAAATTTATTTTGAGTTAATCACGATGTCTTAATACCTACTAGAGTTGTTTCTCTGTTTTTGTGGTCGAAGTAGTAATTTTAAAATAACAATACGTCTAACTGAGTCGTGTTTCACTTCATAAATATGTTTGCACTGTTACATAAGTAAACTTTTCACTAGTTTCATTTTATTATACGCATATTTTGGCTCTATTAAATTAGTGAACAAGTTGTGTATTTCCAGAACGTACAATATCTTATAAAATAAATTTAATTAGCTATTATATATCTCAAAAAAGAGACCATTAGCTTTTCAAAGAAGTGAATTGAATTAAAGGTATAAAAATAAATTATAACGTCTCATAATAAGACATAATGGATAATTTCGTAACACAATATATCACGATACGTCACCCATAGCCATTAATCTAAATAATGAACCTAATCCTCACAAAAAGTAAAATTTTGAGATGTTTTCGCTTAGCCATTCCCCCCAAAAAAGGCTGCATGGAAGTAATGGCTGCAACAACCGCAAGAACTGAAGTTGAAGCGAGACTGGTATTAAATGACAAAATCGATATTTAAAAAGCAGTGGGGATAACACTGATCAGTACTTAATTCGTAAACCAAATTACTTGTATCTTCAAGAAAATGTGTTAATAAAGAGGGTAGAACGTAAATTTAAACATCAACATTACGCGATGCATCCATAATTAAAAGAAAAAAAACATGTCAAAGCACCAGTGGAACTCACACTACAAAGGTTACGCATATTTAGGTATTTATAAACATATAATGGTACACAATATTCCTATTAAACTATTTAAAAAGTTAATTTTTAAAACGATAATATATCAAGAGGTAATTTTCAATAGTGGTCAAATCCAAATTCATAGATTACAAAGTAAGCACCATTCTTCTAGGATGAATTCCAAACCAAATCGAGTATGAAGCCCTCAAAAAATAAATGAATACAAACCTTATTTTCAAAGTTGGGCTATTCCAGACCACCTACTTTTAAAGATGATCAAATCCGTTTGGGCCAATCACGTCGCTTCAAACTCCATCCGCGATCTAGCATTTCCATACATTGAATCGAAGTATGGCCGCCTAACGTATCTTATTTTTTATTGTGAAAATTTGCGGATTTCTGGTAGCAGAACCTTTTAATTCTAAAAAAAAAATGAAGGAAAGTGTATAGGTAGTGCCTAGCCATTAAGTCAAGAAGAGAAAATCTACCGCAGGATCAAACACTCGCAGAAAAAAAAGAAGAAGTCAGCAATTTCTTGAACATTTTTGTCGTTTACAATGGTTAAGGTGATACAACTATTCTATTAGCTGAGTAAACATTACCATTTCATTATTCTTACTAATTAATTGTGTCTGTGACATTGGATTATAGAGGTTTACTTAAGCTGATTTATTATGAAAATAAAATGATAAAAATTGGAATTCTGAAATATTTGTTACTTTGTACTACTGCCAAAAAATTGCTACACTTCAAGGTTCATCTATGTTTGTCTGTATGTATGTTTTTAGAGCCTTAATTTACGAGATTATAGTGGGTGAGACTTGCACTTAGTTGGCTTTTTTGACATAAATTTCATGTTTTTTATCTTTTTCAAGTATACGTGTGCACATTTACCATTCAGATACCCCTGCAGACATAACAGCAAGGCTCATAAATGTATTAACATATCAATGCAAGGCATTAAACAATTTCATGATTAGTTTGACGCTAACAAAGATAAAAAGTTGAATACATTTGGCGTTAATTTTGTAGAAATTAACAATTAAATGAAAGATCTTTGCTAATATCCCACCTGAAGATGTAATACAACGAAACCTAGGTCGTGGTAAAGAACTTAAAGGAAGTAGAAATAATACTACATCACGTAGTTTCATTTAATTGTGTCTGATAAAAAGTATCAAGATAATTTTATTATAAAATACTGTAAAACTGTTAATCAGGCCGTAAAAGATTAGTAAATGGAAGAGACAATGCTAAATTAATGAGCATTGTTTACAGTATGAGAGATTCAAATGAGGAGGTGATACCAGTGTGTCGCAAAATTGTTTCAACGCTCTATCAATTAAAAAGGATCGAGTAAGAGGAGTGTTAAAGAGACACAAACATACAGATTTGATGGAAAAACGTTGGATTGAGAGAAGCAATTGTTTCGTTTATAAAGAAATTCAAGGGCACTACTGCGGATATAAAAGTCGGTGTATCTATCTGTCATCAGAGTTTAGCATTGCGTCAATGTTAAAAATGTTCCTTGGAGAAAATTCACAGTTCTCTCATTGCAAAGAGTCCTATTTTAGAAGGATATTTAATATTAAATTTAACATAAGTTTTAGTCATCTAAGAAGTAATATGTGTTTCACATGCATATAATTGAAATAAAAAATGAAAATTGAAAAGGACAATTCAACAAAAGCTGAAATTTAAATCGAGCTGAATGTTACCGAAACAAGGAGCAAATCATATTTCATCTTCCTGACAGATATGAATCCCAAAGTAAAAATGTTATTTTTGATTGTGGTAAAAACCAACCTTTACCAAAAGTCCGCGACCAAAGTACATATTATTCCGGCCAGTTGTACATGTATAACTATACAAGAGTTGTAGGTCATTCCCATGTAGATCTGATAAAAGAAAATATATTTATTCCACGAAGATGTTCATGCCGAGTGATCAAATGAATTATCTAGTGGACTCTATCACTGCTTACAAAACAATATAGATTTCACTGGTGTAGTTGGAGTACCTGACTAATGGCTGATGGATGCTCTGGGCAAAATAAGAACTCCAACACAATAGGAATTATTTCCAAATTATGCTGGAGCAGTGCACCGACGTCACTAAAAAAGGTAGAACTCATTTTTCAGGTGACTGGATATCCATATCAACCCCCCGACAGATTATTTGGTGCTGCAGAAAAAGAAATAAAGACAAGAAATACCATCTGATAGCAATAAATTCACTTGATACCTGCACGCGTTTCTAAGAAAAAGGGTTTTGATAGACCGGCAGACGGACAACGGAGTGATCTTTTTGAGGCACGGAACCCTAAAAATTAATTAAATTCATATAAAAACAATAAAATGAAATTATTTCGAAAATCTAATATATACGTAAATTGGGAGGCAGCGTTAAAGGTTCTCTATATTGAAGACCTAAGATCATTTTAACATATCATATATTTAGACAAATAATCGTTTTTACTTTCGACCCAGAAAACCCATGTTATGTAACTTTATAACATTGTTCAATTTTAAGTCTACGTTAAAAAAAAAGTATTAAAAAAAATCCGGGGTCTATTTGACTATGTATGAGAAAATAGTCATTTCTAGATATAATCAGGTCTTACAAATATTTTAATCAACACCGTAATTGTCGCTTTTTCTTTGTGTACAAAGACAGACAAAGTAATAACAATAAACTATGAAAATCTTGTGAAAATAGTGAAAATGAATTTATTTGGTGTTAAAGGCATTGCACCTTTAGTTGCACGAAAATTAATAAAAATATATAGTGTATATACTTTCAATAAACTTTTCAAAGATAAATTATAAGGCATGCTGTAAGGCATATTTGGTGGAAAATAAGAAATATTTTAATATGAGACAAAAAAATATATTTTTGGAAAGTTTGAAAATTGAAGAAAATATATGCACACACGGGGAAAATATTATCTACAAAATATGAAAAAACAGGTAAGTGATAGCACGTATCATATACGAAAACACTTAATATGACACACTTATAACGTAAACTAAAAATGTTCCGAAATATAAGAAAGAAAAGTAGAACAGAATTGTGAGAAGTTATTCTATAATATGATTAAGTGACGACATAAAAACAGAGATAGCTAAGATATGTGTCAGTAAATTATATTTGTTTGTACTAAAATAATATTTGACAGAAACGAAACGTGTAGAAATATCCCAAATAAAATCACAAAAATATCTCTCGTCTACATTGCGAACACGGCCTAAATTCAAACACTTCGACATAGTGCGTATGTATCAAGGCGGAACACACGTCCTACATGTTGTACCTTTTATTCTTATGAATGTATGGGCCGCCGAATGAGCGAACGACTGTCATTCCGCAGTAAAGGGCAATATTCGGGAACAATTGCCCACAAAGCGGAATTTTCGTTCTGAGCAATGTGTTGTGCATCTGTATGGTAAACAGCTAGACAAAGTACGAGTAGCTTCGATGGAAACGGTCATATTCTGTAGATAGTTGTTTGTTTTTTGTACAAGTGTTAAAGCTCAAATGACAGAAAAAATTATAAACAGAATGAATGATGTTTTAGTTACCATGTACGTGAAAATGTAGGTAATATTCAGAACAAGATTTGCGTTTTTAGACGCGTTAAGGTTTTCTGTAAATATTGTAGATATTTTAAATATAACATAACTTTTGAGTAACAATAAACAATTCTCCATTTATAATTTGATTCTACAAACAATTCCGTTAATGAAAAAATCCACCAACGCTTTAATTTATATGTTAACGTAATTTTTTAAGTTACAGTTTTTCTATTTGCGACAAAGAGACAATGTAAAAAAAGTTACGTGTTGTTAATTTTACTTGGATATTTTTTTACTCTTAGTTTCTTATATGTGAAGTGTACTTTGTGAATACAAAATATGCAGTAAGGAAATATTGAAAACAAACATTTAAGGTTTACTTAAATCATTGAATTTATTTTCTAGTTGTAATAAAGAAAAAAAACAGAGAGAAGAATACGTAAATAATTTTAATTAAATCCATATAATTTTAAATATTTGTAATTTAAAATATATTTGCTACCATTTTTTGTATATCTCTTACATTCTATACGAGGCTTTGTTCTTGCGAAAATCGAACTTTAAGATGCTTAGATGTTATAAAGTTAAAACAACATGTAACTATTCATATAGAAAGTAATAAAGTTACCGACGAAAAAAACCAACGGATATTTTGAAGTGAATTTAAATTTTAAATTTTGTATTGAATAAACACTGTGTTTTAAAAAAACGTAAGAAATTATTGTTTAAACATTAATAATAATACCGTGTACTATGTGTAAACAAAAAGGAATATTTCTTAAAGTTTAATTTTGTCTCTGGGTAGTAACGAGTTACGTTAATTTGTCACTAAAACGCATTATGAAAACATTTTGATATTTTAATGACATTCTGGTGTTAACAGTGAATCGA
This sequence comes from Druceiella hillmani, assembly GCA_039881145.1. NCBI lineage: Eukaryota > Metazoa > Arthropoda > Insecta > Lepidoptera > Hepialidae > Druceiella > Druceiella hillmani. The sequence goes on from JAYKKI010000001.1 coordinate 28,313,226, forward strand.
CTTCCAATAGTATAAATGATTTTTTTTTGACTTTCGTATTTTCCATCTATTATGTTTTTCCGGGGAAATTTTTATCAAAACATATATTTTATAGATACAGCTTGCGGGTAGAAATGGATATCAAAGCCTTATTTTTTTTCTTGTAATCCAACCATTATACCGCTAAAAAAAATGCCCATTGAAGTATTTGTGGTAATTGAAAGGGTTCCAAAGTAAAAGGCATTTTTTTATTTTTTATTTATTTTGAAATATATCATTTTTAAAAATTTTTATTTATCTTTTATACGTACTATAAAGAGTTTATACAATCCTTTTTTCGCATCTTCCATCTAACAATGATTATCTACTTTATCTGCTCCGGGTGCTTTTATGATCTTCTAACTTGCCTCCTATGGAGGGATAAATGAATATCGCATTGGAGGCTAGTTTTAAATATAATGTAGTTACTAATTTGGAAATATAAATGTGTTACAAAATTAAAAATATATGTAAAAATTGTTTAATACCACCATCTGAAGGAAATTTATGAAACTAAACATTTATCATGTTTGTTTACAGAAAAAATTGCCGCTGCAAATTAAGTAGTAACTAAATGTTGTTATTTTTTAGCATAACGTTCTGTATGTTGTCGACGTTTTTGATTAAAATTTTGTTATTTTTTAGCCGTTTATGCTTAACTGATTATTAAAAAAAACAATCGCATACGTATTTATTCCCCATGAAAATAAATCATTATAATAATTTTAGTCTTCTAAATAAAATCGTATGCCTATTTTGTAGAAATTTTTTGTTTGCTGGAGTTTACAATTATGCAGACAGAGTGATCTACAATTTATGCATATATTCACTGTGAACAATCGGACCGATTAGCCAACGAACTAAGTAATGAACAGGATCGAAGTTATTTTCTGAATGATAATGCTAGGTCACGTGTTGGAAAACGTACTTACGATAAATTATAGTAGCTCGGCTGGATTCTTTTGACTCATCCACCATATTCGCCAGACATTACCTCCTCTGATTGCCATTTCTTCAGGGGTCTAAGTAATCATTTACGCGAAACAAATTTGACGTTAAAGAAGATCTCCAAAACGACCTTGCATAGTTTTTTTAATAAAAGGCACCGGAATTTCACAAGAAAAGCTTATTGTCTCTGCTAACTAGATGGCGATAAGTAATAGATAATAATGGTGCATACTTAATTTAAATTTAGTATAACAGATACATTTTTTAATTAAAATTGTTGAAAGCAACTCGGGGTTAAACATTTATTAGTCAACCTAATAAAAATTAAATATTAAATTGTGGAAAAGAACTTGGGTTGACCAATTTAACACCTATTGATGGCGTTCTGATTGATATAACTCACAATAAAAAAAAATAAAGACTATGTAAACTCATTTAAACCTAGGCTTACGAAATTAAAAGTTTTCAGATCTCATTATAAAAATTGTCGAAAGAAGAATAATTACACCAACGGAAAAAATCGAGAGTCTTCCTTTCCTTTGTGTCACTGTATCTTCAAAAAATGCGGCTTTTTTGTTAACAAAAAAATAAAACTGAGAAGGTTTAAATACTTAACAACTCCATTTTAGAGAAATTCGAATTATTTTCTAAATTATTTTGGAGCTAAATTGTCAATATTCAGACCTTTGAGTCCTTAATCCTATTTATACCATCTGAAACGTTTTATGAAATAAAGTTAAAAGTATTTTAGTTACGTCCTTGAGAAATAAAATTTCAACCGAACTTTGCCGCATACCATGTTTTGGGGCTAAAATATTTTTGCCGAAATGTTATTAACACTATCGTTTTATCGGGTTTTGATAAAAGAGGAGAATAATTAAAATTCCATCATAAAATGCTTAAAATTCCTTATGAACTTTAAACTTAATAATTAAACTTACGCTTCAAGCAATGAGTCGACAAATGTGCGAGCAGAAAAAGTGAAGTAAAAAATTTTCTAAGTGTGTAAGTATACAAAGCAGAGTCGATGAACATCTTCATAGCTGATTGGTACACATATTTATTTTTCGATACTAATATACTTCGAAAATTTGCAAGTCTGTAACGGGTGTTAATTAAATGATAGCTTCAGTCACTGAGTGCAGTAGTTCCAAATTTCAATTCAAGGAATATAATAGTATTTTGAAACAGTATTAATCCATTAAGAAAAAGTAAACGAATACCTTAATTTCTGAATACAGTACATATTATTTTTGTTTACACATCATATACTTCGATTATATACGACATTTATATGAGTAGTAATTAAATTATCGTCTAAGTCATTGAGCAAAGTAGTTCAAAAATTCATCTCAATCCAAACGATGTATTTGTATATTGAAACATCATTAAACGATTAATTTAAATTTAAGGAACATCTTAATGATTGAGGACTATACAAATTTACACAAAATATGCTTCAAAAATATTAAATTTTCATGAGTGGTAATTAAATAAACGCTTAAATGCAGTAAGCGCAGTTGTTGCAAACTTCACCTCAATTCAAGCGATATAATAGTACATTGAAATACTAATTAAATTCTTACATAAATCAGCTATCCATAACATTAAAATGTGATCAGTAGACTTGTTTACGGATAGGTTAACAAATAATGAGTTATAATTGGTTTACAGAAACCCACGCGAGGTAACATTAAAAAATTGAACAGTATCTGCTATCGGGCGAGTTAGTGCTGGTTAAAAAGCTAAAACTTTTTCTGTAATTCTTTATGTAGTTAATAATTGAGATCACATGTACAATACAGCGACGATTGTATCTTGCCCAGCACAGAATTATTATCTAAAACGTATGTATATTGATATTCTGTAAATATCATTAAATAATGATTTTTTTTGTTTGTATTGTGATTCGTAAACCTTTTAATTTAATGTGAAAGAGTATGGAAACTTTAAATATTTTCTCACTTAATTATAGATGGAACGAAATGATTTACGGTATAATGTGGACTTTATATAAGTATATCAAGTATTATACTTGACGATTTTTATGATAAGTTTATTAATGGAAAAAGTTAAACCTTTCGAGCAAGAGTAGAACTCCCACTAAGAGGTTTCCGTACACATCGTAACTTAAAAACATTTTAACTACTTTCAAATATTAATTTTTCAAAACATAAATATATTGCAACCTACTCTTAAAATATATTATATTACCATTTTTTTCTAATTCAAATGACCGTGAAATACGATAGCGCACTATTTTCAAATGTTAACGACGTTTTCGAAATCTTTTCAAATTAGTTCAGTTCCGTGTTTGAAAAGAAAGTCGATTCTAGGAACTATCCTTAAATCTGGCAACTTTTCATTCCAAATACTTGAGTGATATTCACGTTAGTAGGGATTCTGTTCAAATAAAAATCAAAGGTTTCGACTGCAATAAAAGTAATGGGCCCGATGGGATTTCCTCAATTTTTATAAACAAATTGTTTTAAGGGCTTGATTTTCCCATTTCGTATTCTGTTCAATTAATCTATTAATTTCATTTTCTACTCACGGCAAAATTACTTACATTATTCCTATCCAAAAATCAGGTGAGAAAAAGCAATGCAAAAACCACAGACCCTAATTTCTTTATATAATTTAAACAGCAATTAAGGAAGGATTTTTTTATACACTCGTCTCTAAGAGGATAAAAAGGAGGTTAAAATTTAAACAAAATTACTGGGTATCACGGATACCGAAAATAAATTAAGACTTATTTCAGAATTTTATAAATTATTAAGGAGGCAAATGAAGGGGTATATTTTTTAGTTTTTTTACCATTATCAATAGACATCTTAAATCTTTGGGTTTAAAGGTTTGCATGAAAGCTTTCTTTGTAGCCAGGAAATCCCTTAGGAAAGGACTTTGATCAATTTCCCTCCAAAAAATACAATATTTGCTAATGACAATCCAAGGCGCCTAAATAATACCTTAGCTTCAAACTATGATCCCAGAAAAATGAACTCTAAGAGATTTTTAGAGATTTTGATTACCCTTAAGCATTTCGTAAAACAACCCAACGTAAAAAGTTCTAATCGGATTTTGGCTTACTTTTGTTAGGTTTCAACATAATTTGTATTTGTGATAAAGAAATATTAAAAGCAAAAAAAAATAGATTTTTCCATGAAAATAAGCAGAACAGTTCGTTATAAGCATTTCGTTTCGAAGAAAGAACCTAGATGGTTTTATATGGGAATTAATGCGTACTGTGGGTTAACTATCCGAACAAATATCTAAACGCACAAATTTTACGCCCAACATTAGTCTTTTTGGAATTAACTTCTAAATTTTTGGTTCTTTATTATTGCTGTTTTGTTAACGTATGTATTTTTGTTGTTTTTATGGCAAATAACAAGGCACACACTAAGACGCTTAAGCTAGCCGGGGTTGATCCAAGTGAAAATAAAAAAAAAGTATAACACTTGCAAAGCCGCTAGCTGAGTATAGCTAGCTCGTCAGTGAAAACTTGTAAAACTGGACCTTCTTTGACATAGGTATCATTTGTCGTTTTATGAAAGGTTCCAGTTAGTTTCGCTACCAAAAGAGGAAGATAGGTTCGGCACTACTCCTTTCATTCTTTAACAGTGTTTTACTATTAAGCAACAAAATTTATATTTTATAATAGTTTGCTAATAATCGTGATAAAGCAGAAAAAATTAAATTCATATTAGAAAAAGATAATATTAGACAACTGTATGTCATAACTAAATTATAAAAATATGTATCTACTCATATGCTTGCATGTAGCAGATTACTCGCGAGAGAGGCAGAAACAGTGCAAGTTAAAAAGAACTAAATTTTCTTAGAAATAAAGATAGCAAGAAATATATTTACCATTGAACCTTTTACCTTTTCACTTCATTCGAAAATATAATTAAAATACGTGTTTTGAAATTGAGAATTTCCATCTAAAAATTTTCCAAAGTTCTAAATTTACAAATAAAAATTGTTAAAGATTATATTTATTTCAAATTGCCTCCTAATTTCCTTTAAAAACTAATTAAATTAATTATATATATATATATATATATATATATATATATATAAGGTTGGCTAGGAAGTTTTTATTCACAACTTTGAAACTTTTCTAGAAAGATTCTCGATACTTCTAGAAGGTTTTACTGTAGGGTGTAATTAGACCAAAGTGCAGCCAGTTAACAATCAGCGTTGAAGCTTTAAGTGAATTACATAAAAGATAATGGATTTAAATTGACATCAAATACGGATTCTATTATTTTACCATTACATCTGGGTCATCACGCAAAGACTGCCACAAATAATGTCATGCGGTGGGCGAATCCATGGTGTCTTATGCTATGCCAAAAATTAGGTTCAGAAAATTCAGGAATGGGGACTATGATTTTGAGGACGAACCCCGTACCGAACGTTCTGTTGAATTGGATGTTCAACAATTACGACGCCTAATTGAAGAGGATCTTCGACTGACGCCTATTCGATTTTCACGAATAAGCATGGAAATGAAGTTTAATGTAGGCGAAAGGAAACTTTCCGTTTTTTATTTCAATATTCAGATCATTTAGTATGCATACCACGCACACACGTGGTATGCTTGCTAAATATGATATATATATTTTCGATAATATCGAACGAGTGAAAGGAAAGAAATATGAAATATTCATTTATAAAAAAATCCTCCATTTTCTAGAAAATTATTAAACAAATAAAAAAAATTATTAATTAAATCATTTTTAAAAAATAAAAAATCCCTTGAAAATAAGCATAACAGTCCGTTATCCGTATATTGCTTCGACAAAATACGCTAGACGGTATTAATTTATAATTATCTCGTGCTATTATTTGATTATATAAATGTATGCTCGCTCACACGCACACAAGATCATATGCAGGTAGACACGAATGCACGCACGCGCGCAGCCCATGCGCAAGCACTTGTGCGCGTACGCAAGCACCCATGGATGCAAGGGTGCGCACTTATACACAAGCAAATGTACGCATGAGCACTATGGTGATGAAAGGTAATTTATGACATACTTGTTATGGAGCTGCTTGGTATTTAATGATCGATCATTAAATAAAGTTCTATTAATACAAATTTTAAAGATGTCTTATAGATCTCTACCCCGTATGGCATATTTTACATTTGAACATAATTCCAACAGTCTTCATCAGTTCTCCAAAACAGTATGCTTGTACTTACACTTGTCCAACGATAGGAATCAACCAATACGTTGATTTTTAAGTTTTCGAAAAAGGAATAAATCAATAAAATCTATATTGAAACTTGGTATAAATATTACTAAAGTCAGTATTTTATTGTCAAGTAACAGTAGAATTCCCTCTATGAGGATTTCTTGGATATTTAGATATATACGGAAATTAAATATTCAAGGTTATAAAGAGCTTCTATAGAATTGTGTCAATATAATTTTTCATCGTATTTCTAAATATGATGACAACTTCACAGGTGTGAAAATATCGTGAATTAAAAAAAATTATATGCCCTAGAATAATTATAAAAATTTTGCTGTAAACTACCGGTTAGATTCGACCAACTTTTTTTTCACATGAATTTGCTTCAATATTTTCAAATATAATGGAAGAGTGATACACTTTTTGTAAATGTTTGCGCATGTTATTTCAACCTATCAGGCCTATCAGGGCATATCAAAGATATGTCACACTGAAAAAAAGTTTTTTTCGAGTGTTTAGAATTACTATTACTGTATTCTACCCTCTGAAATTACTATCCACAAACACATTAATTTATGTAGGTATGTGTATATATATATATATATATGTATATATATATATATATGTGTGTGTATATATATATAAATGTATATATATATATATATATATATATATATATATATATATATATATATAATTGTTTAGATAACTAACTAAATTACCATTGCACGTGTTTTAACAAGCCATTAGACGTAAAATAATATATTCAATATACAAATTTTAATTACTTTTTCTGCATTTTGCCGACAAAAATTACACCCAGTATTTTATATAAACTGTTAATGTCTATCTTTTAACGATTTCTCAATGGTATAGTTATTTATTCCGTGCTTTAGTCTAGCACATAATTGCACAGCACAACCTAGTAACATAAAAACAGTTATATATAATCTATAAAAAATAGCCAGACACATCTGGAACTTTTCTTAAGTTTTTTTTCATGAGTAATTCCTACAAAACGTATTTTTAAGTAGTTATAACGGCTTAGTTTTTTTAATCCTAAAATTTTTCCTTGTCCAATCTTGTAATGGAAAAGGGGTTACAAGAAGGAAAGTAACCAATGTGTATAAACAAATCTCTATATTATTTAATAACATCATTTAATTTTCCGTGATAAAAATGCAAAGGTAGGAAATACCGAACGTATTTTTAAATAAACTTTTTCGTATAGTAATAACTCATATTAATCCGCATATATCTCAATAGTTGACACTTAAAAATATTAATACGGAAATTTAGGACAAAGCAAATAGTTTTCTCGATTTTTTAAAAAAATGCTCCTGTGGCATATCGATTGCAAAAAAAAATTTAATTGTCAGAAGATTTTCCGAACTATCTTCTCATAATTGCTCGTAAAAAAGTTCTAAAGACAATGTTGAAAACATTTAAAAAATATCCACCACCAAACTTCGAAACTACTTCAGTCAAAAATATAAGAAATAACAACGTGACTCGAAGTTTCTTTAAAGTTTATTTCAACTGAACTGATTTTAACCTTCTCAGTTTTTGAGAAATTCAGGATTTTTACGCATATTGCGGGATGTAAACGCAATATATTTATGTGGATCAAAGTAATATAAGTATTTGTAACAGAAATACCATCACTCAAACATTTATAAATGCATAATTAAATGAAACTACGTGATGTAGTATTATTTCTACTATCTTTAATTTCTTTACCACGACCTAGGTTTCGTTGTATTACAACATCTTCAGGTGGGATATTAGCAAAGATATATTAGATAAGAATATAGGTGTGATATTACCAAAGTAACTTCAGGTGGGATATTAGCAAAGATATATATTCAATAAGAATAACAAATTTCTACAAAATTAACGCCAAATATATTCAATATTTATAAATGCATAAAGCAGTGCCTAAGTGTATACGTATCAATACGTGCCCAAACAGGAATATTTGTAGCCCGAGTTCTATCCGTAATTGTCAAGAATTATTTCGTTTTCAAATTGAAAATATAAACTTTTACTATATACTTTTATGAAATTTTAAACAACTTTTCATCAAAAATTTTATTTCTTTTGCAAAGCCTCCCATTATGAGAGTTATTCCATTTTCCATTTAAATTTCAAATAGTAGAATAATAATCAGGCAATACAGACAGAGGATTGATTGACTTAAAGAAGACTAACGAATGCAAATAGCCTACGCTGAAATCTGTCACACGTACAGTGACATGGGGTACGGGAAATTGTACTTTTATTTTATCAGTTGTATCTTCTTAGACAGATTATTTTTATTTGTTACGGTTTTAATACCTTTGCCCATAACAATAATGAAATTCGATCGTAAACTTCGGGCCAGAACTGAAAACTTGTGTTATTCATTTGCTTTCTTAGTTTCTAATCAAGTATATACAAAAACTTTTATCTAAAACCATGAAGGTAAAAGCAATATTCCCGCATTACCATATAACGCTCCCAAAACCATATTTATGGTGAACATTAATGATAAATTTTATTACGTAATGATCTCGACCGTTCAGCGTAAACAAATCGACTTGAAGCAAACTAAGTTCCTGGTGTTATTTTCATTTCTTACACAGCTTTTACGTTTTCTACAGTACGCACGTAATTATTATTAGCTCTACTGGGAAATTACTGATATTTAGTAAGCCAAAAAAAATTTCGATGTTTTACTTTATGGCTTTTATCATATTAATTTCAGGACAAAAAATGTTAGAAGCTTTTTATATTGGAGACCTATCTTCATTCATATGAAGTTTAATACAAAAAATGCAGTTTAGCAAATTTAATATACTACGATAATCTATGACTTGATTCAGGACCGATAGTGAAAGAAAATTCGTTTTGCGCGGAACATCACAAAAACTTGGAAAATAACATGAAATATATACAATTAAATGAAACTGCGTGATGTAGTATTATTTCTACTTTCCTGAAGTTCTTTACCACGTTCAAGGTTTCGTTGTATTACAACATCTTCAGGTGAGATATTATCAAAGATCTTTGCTAATATCCCACCTGAAGATATTGTAATACAACAAAACTTAGGTCGTGGTAAAGAATTTAAAGGAAGTAGAAATAACGTCAAGTAGAAATAACATCACGTAGTTTCATTTAATTGTGAATAATGAATTTCTACACAATTAACGCGAAATATATTCAATTTATGAAATATGTAATTTTACTCACGATCCAGCTATTTGAGGAACACTTAAAATTATTTAATAATAAAATTTAGTTTAGGTTTAGTAAAATTAGTGGAAAAGTTTCATCTTCTGGGAAAGGTCTATCTATGGTAATACATATTATCTCTAGGTACTTCATGTGATTTTAATATTTTATTATGAAGCTTTTGTATGAATATTTTATATTAGATTGTGATGATTATCATATACTTAACTAGATAAGTAATACTGTCAATTTCCGGTCAAAGAACTGACATACGTAGAAGTGAAACAATTCAATACAGCCCTCAATATGTATTTAATATGCTTTAATTATACCGGAATAAAATATTATGTCAAACAATATAGAATATTTTGTAAAAATAAACCTGTCAAGGAGCTAAATACGCGCTAAGAAACCTTGAATCTTAAAATTATAAAACTTAAATTTAGAGGAAAACTATATAATTAACATATTATTCCTCTATCATTTTCTAAATATTGCATGAAAATTTTATTATTACAAATTTTGGGGAGATAGGGAAATTTTGTTGTGGAAATTTTCATTAATATCTTGACAATCTTCTAGCGATAAAATCACTTCTAAATGATCCGAAGAATATTATTATATACTGAAGCTGTCCTCTTTTATTACTGACATATTAAACACATCTCTGGCAACTGCTACTGTCCCTTCTAAATAGAAAAAAGCGGATATAACCCCATTACCAAAAACATTATCGCTTACACATCCTAAAAAATTTGGATCAATTTTTATACTACCACTTCTATCGTAAGTCTTTGAACGCATAATCCATACCCAACTTGTTCAATATCCCGACGCTTCTAAATTTCTAAGTCCACTTCAATCAAGTTTCAAAACCCGTCACGGTACTTCAAAAGCGTTAGTGAAAATCCCAGATGGTATACGCTTAGTCTTAAATAACACTCAAATCACAATACTTCTATTTCAGCAGTGCAATTAACTCCGTTGACTTTGATATTTTAATAACTTGTTTGAAGTCTTTGAATAGCAGCCTGAAGTCTTTCAGTTCAACACTCATTAGAATGGTTTAATTGATATCTATACGGACGTCGACATTCTGTGAAGTCTTCTGATGCTTTCTCTGAATGAAACTAGAACCAGCATACCTAAAGAACGGTTTCTTTGTTCACTTCTTTGTTCAATATTTATTGAAGGGGTTGTTGGAGATATACACATTAATTATCATCTTAACGCTGATGAATTACAAATATATGCCCATATTTACATAAACTCAATATCTTCATCAGCAATTATCATCAGTACCTTCAATGAGAACCTCGCTTCTGTCTATCATTGGATTCATAAAATGGATTTATTAGTTAATTCAGTTAAATCCCAAGTTATTATAATTAGTAGCCAAAAATGCTTTCTAAAATTGAGATATCAAATCTGCCATATTTAAAATATTAAATTATACATCAATCCCATTTACACCTCCTGTTAAAGACTGGGTTTGTTGATCAATCAAAATCTTAGTTGGCAGCCTTGAGTAAATGATGTTAGTCGTCGTGTCTTCAACAGAATTTACTTCATTAAGCGTCTTCAAAATTTTCTAGATGTTAAAATTAACCCTCAACTCTTTCAAACACTCTCATTACCAGTGCTTGACAACCGAGATGTATGCTATTCAGACCATGCGGAATATCGTCTTAAAAAATTAGAACGTCTTCAAAATTTGTGGATTCTTTATCCTTTTGATGGGAAAATATATGAACATATTTCTGAATTCAGAGTGAAACATAAATGGACGGATGTCTGCAATCGACGCCATACACACATTCTTACATTTTTTATAACATTTTGAACAACCCTACTTCTCCAGTATTTCTCAGAAGAGATTTAGTTACTTATCTGCTTACGGTATAGGACTACGCTCTGAAAACCAACCGAGTATAGTTTTTCTTAAATATACCACTACCAGTTTTTCAAAAGTCCTTTGCTGTCTAAGCTATAAATATTTAGAATCAACTAAAACCGAATACCAAGAACTCGTCCTGTATAAGTGTGTTTAAGGCGAGTTTGAGGAAGTCCTTCCTTTAATGTGCTTCATATGCTTAATCCTACCCTTCCTAATTAAATTTAGTTCTCCTTTTAGTGTTTCCAATAATGAGTAGATTTTTAATTAATAATTTTTTGCTTCGTTTTATATTTTGTTCGGGTTTATTTATTTATCTGTGGTGATATTTTTGTTTCTTGATAATACCATAATAAATTTTTTTTATTAGTATTCTTTACAATCATCCACATTATAAATGTTTAAATTTAATCAATGTGATTGACTGAAACAGATTTTTCTTGTAACGATAAGTACGCAAAATGTGTATATTACGTGTACTTTGAAGTTGAAATAAATAAAGTCGGAAGGGGGGAGACATACATTTAAAAAAATTAGAAGCCTGTATCTTACTAACCCTTGACTTAAATAAAAAAATATTTTGGAACCATTTATCTTTTTTTAAGGCCTAATGGTACTTTACGCGCCTATGTGGACTGGATTTTTTTTCACAATTCAGTTATATTTATGTAGTGTCACCCCTAACATATTTTTTTATAATTGTATAGCGGTTCATTAAAGATATTTACAATTTAAATTTCAGACAATAGGATATGACGAAATTATAAAGGTTCCGTTTTTGTCCTTTGACTAAAACAGAAAATTATATGAATATAACTATATAAAATTGCTTCTCACCACTGCACGTGCCGACAGCGAGGTAAACTTAAAATGTTTATACTGAGTGGTAGTCAAAACAAATATGATCATCCAACGCAGGTGGAGCTATCTATAAATATATACTAATTATTGCTCAGACGATGTATAATTTCGGGTTGAATTTAACTTGTTTATTGAAAACAGCAACAAAAATTCCTACAGGTAATTTATTAGAGTTCAGACGTTATTGAATTTTGTATCTTCTTTTTCCAGTGGATGTAAAATAATAATCCTACCATAAAAGATGAAGCATATGCTTGACCCTGAATAGCGCATAAAAATGCATAAAAATATTTTCCCTCAAATACTTTATACAAAAGTCCAAGACATATGACAGTCAAAGGATTTCTATGATATTATATACATCAAGATTGTTTTATTATGTTTAAAAAAACATAATAAAATAATCTTGCTCTCACGTCATTAAGATGGCTTTTTTACTTCGTGATCATTGCTTCATTCAAAATATACCTCCTACCGTACTACCAAAAATATTATGAATTTGTCTGTATATATTTCTTATGAACCATGTTTTTTTTTATTTTACGTATAGATGGATTAACTCTATAAATTTTCTGAACTTTTTTTTAATCACAATTTGTATCAGCCATAAAATAAACTTTCTCGCCATTTTAACTTTAGCATTTTCTTTCTATATATCTTGCTTACCAAATGGAAAAGCTAAGTTTTTTAAAAATAATGAGACTAATTGAATTAACAAGCTTGTAAAAGTACTTCTCATATCTTCAAGTACCACAAGTAGAGCGCGTAGAGCTCGTCTTATTTTTCTTTCCTAGGATTATTGCCAGTCAAGATTTACTTACAAAGGTCAAAGTCAACAATTACTCTGATCTCCCATGCTTCCAGAATTTTAGTAAACTTTCAAGCAATTTTTCAGTAATGATATTGACTACTTATTTTACAAGTGTCTAGTGGTAGAGATTCAAAATTATAATGGCAGAGATTCTCAAGAACTGTTCAGAAAATCCCTAGATATTTTCCGTGATTTTTGAGAGTTTGTCATGTAAATATTTTGTGTAATTTCTTTCACCAAACTCATAGGCGAAAAATAAAATATTTCTTTGTGACATTAGTAATTAATATATAAGCTTTTTTTAGTCACTAGTAGATAGACTGGCCTGCTTGGAATAAAAATATTTATTAAGATACATCTTAACATTATACCATAAACATAAGAGAAAACTAGATATTTGATAAACCAAAAATAATTTTGAATATTACGACAAATGCTATACCTTGAATATAATCAATTATATGCAATCATGTGAAGGATACTCCGGGAAATAAATGGGTTTGGTGGACCTGTAAGTTGGCCTCCGTGATCTCCAGACTTAATTCCAATTGACCATCCTATATAGGAGGGGTACTAAAAGGAGTCAAGGGATTCAAATAAAGTTCCAGCTTGGAAGAAATGAAAAGAAATCGTTCAGTTTTATTCAGAAATTAAGTATCAAATCTGTTATTTTGAGTATCTCGTTTATGATTTAATTTTTTGGCGCCGTGCTATGTAAGAAAATATTTTTATCCTTATTAGATCAATTAGTCAACTAGTCGATAAAACCAATTAAGTTTTATTCTTGTCCCAAAAAACATTTTGTCTAAAAATAATCGTTTAAAATACATAGGGATGGGTGTTCCCGATAAATCTTGAGATTGTCTATCCCTGTTCTTTCGCTTAATACTATTTCTTGGGATACTTGTGTAATGGCACATTTTCATCATATGAGATGCCTACCTTTCATCTTATACATGGTCGATGGTAACCATCATGACCGACATACTCATAAAAATGTAAAATATATTTACTATAATTTATTCACGCACTCAATTATCCAATAACTTTAAAAAAAAATCATAAACTTTCCATACAATTATTGACGAATATTTTAAAACTACTTTTATTTACTGATCAGATACAGCTATAGAGAATTCTAAAACCGTATTAAATGCCACTTATTCTAGTGAAAAGCCCATAAATTGACATAAATATATATTTTATAAGTTTCATAAAATAACATTTATGAATTTGTTTTCATGGCGGCATAAAGTGTGACGAAAGTGATGTGGATAACAATTTGATCTAAAGTGGTGATGTCAGGCATCTGCGTATAATCTAATGCGCTTGAAGCGTGATGACTCGTTGATACGACCGTAGCTCATTTAATAACTACAGGCCAATATTCTCCACTATAACCTAATTAACTTATCTCTTATTTAACTAAACATCCAATACATAGTTTATTTGTTATGAGATATGGGGTATTTTGGAAGTATATCATAGTGTAACTGAGTGTGAAATTGTCATTTTACATTAACTAGTATAGTGGTTATTATTCTAAACTTATGTATGCATTTCGCTTCAATAGCTTAATGTTAACCCTTGTTCAGTTAGCTTTTCCATTAATAGCCTAGCACAAAAACGTTACTTTATTTAAGTTTCAACTGACTTTTACTTTATATAAGTTCAAACTTTGAATATCGATGAGACACCAATTTGAAAAACGAATCGTTATAAGAGTAAAATGATAGCTATCATCAATTGAGGTAATCTAGCATTAAGCTTGAATACGGTTTAGACTCCTAAAAACATAATATTTTACGCAATACTTACGCAATTCTTTTCTATGCAGGAAATGGAAGGTTGAAAAATTCCTTGATAATTACTATTATTGAAATTAGTATAATTAAAGAAGTGACTACGAAGGCATAAGTTAACAACATTTCGTAAACTGCGCTTGTCTACATTTTTAAACCATTGACATTCAGATAAATTCTGTAAATAAGATCTGATCTAAATTTTTCTGCTGCCCACAGCATAGATTAAGTTATGACTAGATGTTCTCTTATAATTTACTTGTCATTTTGTTGGGTGAATTAATAGGGAAAATATATAAGGTATTTTTCGTCTTAAAGAATTTTAAAATATGTACTAATTATATACACCTGTAAAGGTATACTTTCATGTTATCACGTTTAATTTTAAAATAGACGTAGTTTTATTTGATCAAATATTTTGAAGAAAAAACCTCGAAAGACGCGTGATCAGCAATACTTACATTAGAGAATATAACTTAGTACATATAATATAATAAAAATACAAATAGATATATACTTAAATTAAATAAGAATACAGGTGTAAAGCTATGGTGGTGAAATTTTAGAAAACTATTTGCGAAAAGTCTCTTAATTTGCAAGAAATAAAATTTACATTAGTTTTCATCGTTTGACAGTAGAAATTTTTCGCACTATTTTCATTATTAACATAATACTTAACTTATTCGGGTGGAAGGTATTGATCAACCTAGAATAAAATTATGTAATATATTGAACTGATTATCCGATAATGTATAATAAAATAAATTTCATGGAGAAAAAATTTAATTTTTAAAAAGAAATATTAACTAATAATGAAAAAAATTAATGTATTCATCAAGATTGTATAAGAATAAAAGAATGGGTATAATATTAAAAAAATAAATTTATGTGAACACAAAAACTGGAATATATCAATTGTATGTAAAAAAAATTTCGAAACCATGATGCATTTAGCTAAACAATGTTCAATTAAAACAAATGGAGGGAAACTTATAATCAAGTAGTCATAACTAATAAAGGCGGCCGACTCTAAAATATATTACAGTACCATTCTACTATCAACGACGAATTTTGGCATATATTACACACAGAAAACAAATTAATACTGGTACATGTGGAAATAAAAAATGATCTTAACTAAATAATATAATTAGAAGCACGATATGAAGAAGAATTGAAAAAGGTAAGTAGAGGAAGAAAAATAAAATGATGAAAATTAGGCGTATAAATTTTTCACCCGCTTTTTGACTGAACTAAATGGAGGAAAGTTTTTCAACTTATGTTCAAATTCTTTAGGCAATTTAGCAAATTAGGGGTAATCGTATCGACTTTGTATGTCAAGTCATGCGTATATTTGAGTTAATAGTTATTATTCTAGAGTAGCATATAAATTTTAAATGTAACAAGAATAGTTTGAAGCACAAGCATTAGAGTCGAATTTTAGCAAAACTGAAATGAAACGACTTTCTCTAGAACCGACGAAATCCATTTATTCGTATAATACATAATTATAATTTGTATGGTTTCATAATCATATATTGTCACAATTAACATACCATACGATTATTTATAACACGCTACCATTTACGTGACTGTATGGGACGCACTGTAGATATTTTTTTATTGCTTTCCAACTCATATAAATATTTATATATGTACATATGAAGGTCGAGAATGTTTTAGGCAGACTTAAAAGAAAATTTTATGTCCATAATAAATCCTACAAACTATATTTTTTCCTTCGAATGAAGTTAAGACCACGAAAAAATTATTTTTTTTTTCAAAAGAAAATTATTTAGCAAACAAATAAGATTTAAGACGTATAACATAAGACGTATAAGGTAATCAGGTTCAAAACAAACACGAGTGCTGTTTCGAACATATTAGATTCCGAGAATCACTTATACATTATAAACACTATTTAGTAATATCAATGAATTGATTTCCGATCTGGTTATATTCAATGTTCACGTTGCCATATATAAAGCATTACTTGGTTGGAAATCGGTATTTTATAATCATTCATAATTTATGCAGGAAATATTATCAGCAAACTTTCGATTCTAAAGCTTTGCTATTAAAACTTTATAAAATAATGGAACATAAATAAATTTTGTAAAATATTGCTACTGCTAGGGATTTTTGGAATCGGTTTAAAATCGAGGAATTCTCATCTTTCTCATGTACATGCACACTCACTCACAGAGGCGAGTGCGACATTTCACTTGGCATCAACTTCAACAATCCCTTGTATTTTTAAAAAATTATTTATTTTCGGAAAATTCCGTAAAATCTCCAACCCAATAGTCGTACTTTCGTTACTGTAGGTTATTCAGTACGCTTCTATTTCTATGGTTAAAATCGGTTCAATTTCGCAAAAGACATCTAATATATTTAATTATGTACATTACATTAGAAGCAACTCGTGTTTTAAAAATACGATGGTTTATTATTTCTGTGCATGGAAATAAGGACTATTTTCATGTATTTTTCCGATATTTTTATACCCTGTAAAACGCCAAATAGTTTTCTATATTAACTAAGGCCAGCTTTGCTACATGGAGACTTATATTTGATATTTTTGCAAGTATATTCAGCAAAGAAGATAATTAAATTCCTCTATAATCTTACAGTGTAAACTGATAAACTTGGAATAACAAGTTATACCTTACATAAATAGAGAATAGCTAAATCCTAATAAATTTAGTCTACGATAAGTTCGTCATAAATTCATTTGCCATCATACTATTCCACCACCAACAAAAGTCTAATTTTGGTAAAATTAAAAAAGTTGACATTTTGACAGGGGCACAATATAATAGCACGCCATTTTGTAAAATGTTGAATATTATTCAATTCAAAACTGATGAATATTATTCAATTCGTACAATCGAAACTATCTAAGAGAAGTATTATTTAATTAATTGTGTAGAGCTGCAGCAAGAGAATATTTATCAAATACAACTTTAAATTACATAAAATTATGAAACAACCTTTCAAGATATGTTCCCATTTATTATTTTATATTTTAGGGGAAATTGTGACATTTTCCCAAAATTTCTTGAAAAATTTTGAAGTAAACATTATTTGTTCATACTTTTCTAATGTCGTCAGCATAGCCAGCTCGTAATCTCATTTCGGGACCTCATGCTCTTTTGTAACTGAAAAAATGAGAGAAAAATTCAACAAGAACGATAAAAAAAAGAAAGATGTAATTTGACGTGACAGATATAATTCATATTCACAGTCAGAGACAAAACCTCTTTTAAGTGTTTGTCCATGAACGCAATGTTGCACATTAGATTATTGAAATTACTTGGGAATAATTATTCTTAAGTTTGAGTTTATTAGTAGTAACTGATACTTTCGTTAGACCAACTTTATGAACGTTATAAATATACTCAGAATGCGAATAATATAACTAAAGTTTCATTTTTTATTCGCAACAGTGTTAATAATTTAAGCGTATAACTCCCTCAAAGCACGTAGCATTTTCACTTGCTACCAGGTGTGAAGCCGATCGAGATCAATTTTTTCTATATATTTTTTAAGCATTAAAGTAACGAAATCCAAATGTAGAGTGTTAAAAAATATAAATTTCAAGACGTGTTTAAGATTTACTTTGCTTATTTATATATGTCCCGAAGTTATATATCCAAATTCCAATTATATATCATAATACAAAGCCTAGATTTCAATTTATTGAGGGCAAATCTAAAAATAAAAATAGATAATTGCGAAGGGAAAAAATATCACCTAAAAACATTTATTATTTTTTTATATTCCTAGATAAACGAACGGAAAAATAAACGCGATTTAGTGTTGGATCTAGAATGTAGTGTAAAATTAAGAATACCTAAAGCTTACTTGACTAATTCAATCTCAGAATACTAAAAGAATGTTCAATTTCTTGGCATATGTAATTAGGCAAAGGCAAATTTTTTGTGTGAACAAGAATATTATATCACAGGGTATGAAATAAAAGCTTGTGATGAAAGAAATGTTCATTCAATTTATTTATTAAAATCATGGTAAATAAAACTTTAATTGGTATGAAAACTGTGAAGTTTGCCGTGAATAATAGCAGACAATAGAACGTGCTGAGCCTAAATCAACCATTATGTGTAGCTCATAATATAAAACATGGAAGATTGCAAGGTGCGGAAAAATCTTTGATACTCCTAAATTTTTCTACGACAAGCTCTGTACGATCTGTCTACACTGCAAATCCTTGTTACCGGGTCAAGTAACTGTTGTCGAAAAAATATTAATGTCAATTTAAGATTTTAAGCTAGATTCATATAAGCATAAGTGTATCCATTTAATTTTGGTAAAATAATAATTTTTATATATAAGTGTAGATAACAATAAAATATTTGCCTTCATTTTAGATAGTCGATTCACTCACACTCTGCTTGGTGCACACTCTGTTTATAATTAAATAAATTCTTTCATAAAATCAAATATAAACTCTAAAAATTTATTAAATCAGAAGTGATGTGTAGACGCACAGATGTTGTAGTCGGAACAGTCAGGTTCTTTTCATGCTGTTTAGCCACGGAAAATTAATTGGCAGGAAATGTATTCATTACTTACTTAAATTTTGTATTTCAAATGTGTCCTTATGATTACAAGTGCTAAAGATAAACGTGCAAATATAATTTTTTTATAACGTATCAAATTATGTTACCTATTTATAAACTAATGACATAATTGTTATGAGTTCTTATCCTAGATCACTTAGTAATTGAATAAATTTTGTATACACAGACAAGTAACAAATATTTTTTAATTTCTGCATACTTTATCGTTATGTATAATAATGAAAAATGTATAATATAATCGTTTATTAAATATCGATATTATTGATTTAATTTCAATTAAAATAATTAGATTTGCACCCATTTTTGGAATAATGCGGAAAAATTTAATGGAAAAATACATAAAATTTTACCATCATATAAACAAATAAGTTATGGCGTTATTTCATAGCCACCTATCATTATACCAAAAAGGATTTAATAAATAAAACCAAAGTTAACTCTACAAGAATACTAAACTTTCCATAAAACTTTAATGACGATTTTGTTTTGGATAGCATTAAGGTAAGAGACCTTAAATGCTGAATGTGTTTTAATCCTGTTAGAGCTAGACGATTCAATGAGACAATGCCATCGCCATCAATTATGACACCGCTAGGTGTCTTGCCGCGGTCAGTGCTTGCAATTCAAGGAATAAAATGAAAAAGGGTTTTCCACTTATTTGTAATAAAAATGTTTTATGTCAATCTTTTTATCAAATAGTTTTTATCAATAGGCATGTGACACGTAATTAATATAGATTATGTAATATCTACATTTAATTATACGATGGCTTTTCATAAGTTCTATAAAATTTTTATAGAAATATATGATCTATATAATTTTAAAGTTTTGTTTTATACATGCGCTCAATGACTGTAAAGTAACGCACGTCAAAGCCATAACGAAAGCGATAATTCTTCATAAACATGTGTATATCAAATAAAACTATAATTATTTCATGACCGAGATTTTATTTACTAGCTTGAAGCGCGACGTCTCGTCGACGCGACGACAGTTCATTCGATTACAATGAGCCTATATTTTCCTCCACGGACCTCTTAATGTATCTCCTTTGTAGCTTATAACGATATCGCTTAGTAGACGATATAAATATCTAGGATTTAAATGTACACATACTTGCTATCCGTGACAAGATACATCGTTTTTCTGAAGTCTTTTAATGATAAATATGCTGTCAAACTTTTCTTTTACCTTGGCTGTCTAGTCTAGTGAATTTTCTTCTAAACTTATATATGACGTAATTTATTTCAGTGATTTAATATATTTTTAACGCACCCTTAGTTTTTACCAATTACTAGTGTTTTTATTGTTTAATACTAATTTAATGTTTTTATACAATCATTTCTACAATATAATGAATGTATCTGTTAAGATGTTACGTTGACTTTTATTTTGAATTTTAAGTAGTGCTTTCTGTAGTTGTATTGTAGCATACCTTACACATATAATTAATTTGCCATTATTTATAAAATTCCAAAATTATTAATCAGAAACTTTTTAATATTATTGTACTTATTGTACGATTATTAACGATCAAGAAATATCTGCCATTTTGTTAGATTATTGGCATTACTACAATTTGCAATTTAATTGAATCTGGTTTTAATTCAAAATAATAATCTACAAAAATTTAAGTTCAATTATGATGTAATTATTAAAAAGTTAAGGAATGTTTTGATACTTTTAATTCCTTCTCTTAATAAGCTACTTTAGTTCCATGCCAATTTTGAGATTCTAACATAGTTAGTTGAAATTTGTTTTTCTTTGATTTTATTGACTACTTATGTTTGTAAAATTAAAAGAAATAATATAGAATTTAATATTCTTGGCTAAAGTTATGTTAATTCTGGTAAACAAGTAAACAGGGTTTACTTCCTTTTCATTAATTAATATTCTATAGATCGTCATCCATAATTGCTTAGATATTTCTTCAATTTATTGATTAGCATTTAAGAAACGTTTTTAACTCTGATACAAGTACGCGATGAATAATAATATAAATTTCCCAAAACGAATTGTTATATGCTTTTAGAGCTTGAATTTTTTATTTCATTTCATTTTTAAACTGGAAGAAATTGAAAAAAAATAATTATCATTTTTCAATATATTGTGGTCAAAAAGCCTTTACTTTTCAAAATTTAACTTAGTCAAGAAAAAAACAACGCAGTTTTTTCTGAACGACGGCATTTTTCTTATTGAAAATTACGCTTCAAGAAATATTTTACTAATAGACATATATGCTAAAATATTAGAGGTAAAACAACCTCTATTTTAGAGATATTATCGACAAAAAATCATTTCAAAAAACTATACGATAAATAAAGATGAAAGAAGTTGACCGTTTCAATAATTTCTATCTACATGACTGTAACTTTTTTTACGCGTATACTTATACTTCTCGGTAACTTGATATTAAATTTATAATTCTTATTTTCTTTCTTATTACATTTCTTATTTTTATATGAATATTATTTCTTAATTAATTTCTATAGCTTCAAGAGTATAAAATTATTCAAATTATGTAACTAAATATATTTGAAGTATTGTAACGTGCCTAATAATTTTAGTTAATATTAATGAGTTGATAAATAATGTCTATGTTTTGGTGTACTCATATAAAAAAGGTATATTATTATTTTTTTCATTACATGTTTATATGACGCTAAAACAAAACTAGTACATTTGACTTAGGAAGCATTTGTTATCTAGAATTATTAAAATTAACACACAAAGAATGTTAATTACATTTTTTAATTCGTCTTGATTAAACTTGCCACCAAAAAAGTTTCGATCCAAATCGAGATTAAGTTTATAAATGGACAAAATTAAGATAAAAATTTAAAAAACTGTAATATACAACAATTTTCGTTCATTTACATCACTTATTAGAAAAGGAAAAATACCCTAAACTACTTTTGTTCTTATTCATCTACTGTATTTATCGCAAGAGTACATATTTTCATTTCACTCATGAATTACAGATACATAAAATTAAGTAATGATTTTTATTAATTACAGTTATTAGGTAACAAACCGAAAAAATCCTGAAATATTTAGAAAAATGTTAATGGAGAAATGGTGATATTATCTGTTATATCGTCCATAATTATGTAATATACAGCTTAGACCAGAGAGAGCAAAATAAAAATGAACTAATTTAATACCATTTTTTTTAATTTCTTTCATATAGCAATTATTCTTTTCAAGTTCAA
This sequence comes from Druceiella hillmani, assembly GCA_039881145.1. Taxonomy (NCBI): domain Eukaryota; kingdom Metazoa; phylum Arthropoda; class Insecta; order Lepidoptera; family Hepialidae; genus Druceiella; species Druceiella hillmani. The sequence continues at coordinate 28,335,806 of JAYKKI010000001.1, forward strand.
TTCCATCGCTATTGACCATAATTTATACAAAGTATTTTTAATATTAATTTCAACTAAATAAGCTAACAAAAGACGTGAAAATGTGCTACTAAATTTTAATTTATTTGATTTGCGCCATGGATTAATTTATAAAATCTGCTTGTAATAAGGTCACCCAGGCAACCTGGGTGATTTTTCCTAAGGGACTGTTCGCGGGGTTCAACGTTAAATTAAGTAGTCAAGTGAGAATAATAATAATTAGTCATTGTATTTGTTTTCACAAATGTGTTTCCATTCATAATTAGAAGATTTAACTTGTATTTCAACGCCATATGTGGCGTTGAAATACTGTTGGTGTGAAGTTGGTGTGATTTTGAAATAGAAAATATTTTAATTCAGATATATGACTACGTGCAATTTACATATATGAAAGAATGTTACTACGCTATTTTGTATATAATTAAATCACCTTAAATTTAAAAGAAAAATAATTTAGTTGAAGTCATGTTTTCTTTTTCGAATTTTAGTTAGAAATTAATAAACATTTTATATTACCTTTATTACGTGTCTCAAATTAATACAAATTACGGAAATCACTTTAACTAAGTAAGCTATATATATAGCTTAGTTAGTTATATATATATATAACTAACTAAGCTATATATATATATATATATATATATATATATATATATATATATATATATAAACTCATCATGCGTACAGTACTGTTATTCTATTTTTGTACTTGTAATCATCAATAAGTGAGACAGCAAATTCTCGAAAAGCTTTTATTAAAAAAATATTTTATATCAGTTTATACTTGTTATTATTTATGTATGGAAAAGTGAATGTATGTTGTTTATAATACAAAATATTGTGTATGAAAAATGCTTTGCTAAGGGTTTTTCTTCTAAAGTAAATGGCTGGCAAATAGTTAATTTGCGTTATTACTCAGACTGCTACGGAAGATGAGCCGCGAGAGGTTGACAGTTTAACTCCACGACACGTGATGCTGTGAAATTTTTCGACTAATCTAATGCAAAATATACCTATCTGTCTGCCTCTGTAATGTAAAATGCAGTACATATGTTAATAAGTAGATATCAACTGATTCCCGAGTTACGATAACGTGTTATTGCAAAGCGGAAACTAGTTAAACATAAATAGTCTGCTGTAAAAACTCTACCCACTCCTACATGTACTTGAATAAACTAAATAGTAACGGCTTAACATTTTATTTTATTCCGGTACTCAAAATGAGGAAAAACATTTTTTTTTTGTTTCCCATAATAACGTACTCTCCATTCATTTCTTTATTTATTAGTGCTTATTCTATATTAATACTGGATCTTTTCATTAATAGTTCCTTCCCACAAGCACTTTACAAACTAAAAAAAGCTGATATATTTGCGTTACCTTTTCAGGAAATATCAAAGCCCTCGACCTTTCTATGTGCAAACAATCGAATGTATCTCAAGCGAGCTTTCCGAAATGCACCAACTATTATACAGGTTCCGAAATACACTTTTGACTACATATTCTTTCGAGGTAAGACTTCGTCTAATTTACTGCTATTTTAGAGATGTGTTTCCTTACCCGACGTTACTTAGTTTTACTTATACCTTTTTATTGTACATATCTAGCTGGTTAAAAACAATAGTGTGCTCATTACTAAGGTAATGCTTGCGAATATTTATAACTAGATGTTTATTTGCAGGTCGTTATATTGATTATAGAGCCTAATTTAATTGACAAAACTTGAAGGTCCGTAAAGAAGCTCCCATGTGTACTAACATAATAATCTGAAAATATGTGTTATTTATTCTTTAATAACTGTTATTAGTATTAACTCAAAATTACAACGGCGTAAAAGATAGTTTTAAGGAAAAAAACTATCATATTAGTCAAACAAAGAAGATATTATATTTGCAGTAAGATTACGTTAATTTGTGCTAGCTCCCAAACAAATTCTCGATAGTCGGTCGTATATTATAAACTTGAAATTTGGCATGTAGTCTGAGTTGTCCCGTGAAAGAAAAAGCTTTAAATTTTTTATCAGCTGTAAGTTAGGTTGGGTTAAATTTGTTCTTAGAAAAACAAGTGAAAGTTGTTTATTCTCAGGTCGTGTTAGGTTCAATTAGGTTGTGGTGTTATTATGAGATAAGGTGGGCTTGTTGTATTAGGTAGGGTCAGGTTGGGTTACTTTGCGCTTTATTGAGTTAGCTTGGAGCGGGTTAGGTTAGGTTGCATAATGTTTGGTTAGATTGATTTAGGTGAAGTTGTTTTAGTTTAGGTTACGTTAGATTGGGGGTATTAATTAGGATAAATTTCATGATTCATTAATTCACAGCAAATAGTCGTTCAATTCCGTTAAAAATATAAATGGCAGGAATGGGTGAAACTCTTTTCATATAGTCATGATTGACAATTAGATGAAACTAGGTAATGTAGTATTATTTCGACTTTCTTTAAGTTCTTTACCACGACCTAGGTTTCGTTGTATTACAACATCTTCAGGTGGGTTATTAGCAAAGATTGTTTGCTAATAACTCACCTGAAGATGTTGTAATACAACGAAACCTAAGTCGTGGTAAAGGACTTAAAGAAAGTAGAAATAATACACGTAGTTTCATTTAATTGTCATTAATGAATTTCTACAAAATTAGCGCCAAATATATTCAACATATAGTCAGGCTAAATAAAGAAAATCATAATAATTGCCAAATGATAAGTAATTTCTTTACATGCGATTAAAAAGGTACACATGAATGCACTTACGTAACTTTTTCCGTTGGAAGCAGAAATTTCGTTAATTCGAAAAATTAAGTTAAAGCCATTAAATGTATTAACCAATTGCCATTATATTTATTGGTATTATTTAACTTTTGAAATAGATTATGATATTTATCAATAAAAATACTTTTTGGGGACATGCCAATATTACAATGTGAAAATCAATAAACATCAATTTATGTCGTCAATTTTTTTATCAAAGTTTATCTTCTTTTGTGTAGTGCAATGGAAAAATATTATTTATGAAATATATTAACTCTATAATAAATAAACTATTTTTACAATAATATCCAACTTTTTCCGTCTAAATGAATTATGACAATTACGACATATCCAACTTTTGCCGTCTAAATAGATTACGTCATCGTATTACGACACAATGAAATTCAATGTTAATTTCAAAACCGCCCTTTATAAACAAATTTAACACCAAGCCGTAAAGGGAAACAACAAGGAAGAAACACGAAACTCGAATGGCGTAGTCCTGTAAAACGTAGGGCCGTTACAGACCCGTCACACAATACTTAGCTTTGTCGACAACGAGCGTTGCAGAAACTTCTTCCTGCTTAGCGGAGGGACAATATTACAAATAGGCTTTTCCAATCAAAGAAATCCAGCAAACCCCTTTTCATTATTCACCTGGACATGTCCTCAAAGGGACTCCCGCGGCCCGGAACTGAAATAATCTCATTATATTCAGAAATGCCTGTCAGTTACAAGTTTCAAAATATTACGGCGATTCGCTTCTTACATGACGATCGATACGAATTTCAAGTGTATGTGGTGAGAGCTTAGAGATGTTACATATTTATTCGGTGGCTCTACCGGATAAATAAGTAACCTCCTACGAATTCCATAAAAATGGTTTATGTTTCTCGTAACAAAGCTAAGTTGTAGAAATTTGTTAAATATTCATGGTTTACGTTTTACCAGAATATACAATTTACATTAATTTGAGATGCATTGTCATATGTCCAGTATTGATTTCATTTTTTTCATATAAACGAATCGAGTCATGTTATTCTCGATTACGCTAAAAATGCTCATCACCGGTTACTCATTAAAATAAGCAACAGATGTTTATTAGTGTGATATGATTCGTCATTACTTATAACTGAAGGAAATTTAGTTGTCATTGATAATATATAAATTATTAATTATTAATAGATTTTAGAAAATAAAAGTGCTCCTTCCTTTAATCAATATTTCGCAATAAAATCGAAAAAAGTTTTGCGTTTTATAACAAATTCTTTGCAATATTTTTGTTGCTTTTTTATGAGAATCTATATATAAAAATTATTCAGATCAGCGAAATATTGTTATGACTATAAGAACTTAACCCTATGAAATCGTTTGCGTTCCTTACATGCTTTATTTACTTACCTACGTATGAAATTAAATATACGGGTCGAGTATGAGCAAAACTTGCACTACGATAGTTCCATACACTCTTGTGCATTGTGGCATATATAGTGGGTACATGAGCAGTGCTATTAATATAATGGTAATTGGTTAATATATTTAATCTTGTCAACATAATTTTTTACGAAATAATTTCTTCCAACGTAACAACACGTAAACATATTCACATTGTATTTAAACATATTTTTCCGTATCTTTTAATTGACACTTTATTATGATTCCACATGAAGAGGTGACGTAGAACTTGATGCATATTTCGATCAGAACACTTTTTCAGTTAACATGATTATCTAATAATAATTTGCCCCATTTTCTGCATTCTTATTTTCCTTTCATTAAATTAAACGATTTTTTGCTGAGAATTGACAAATCATGGAATTTATCCTAATTAATACCACATAATATAATATAAAACAAACCAACATAACTAAAAACCAACTTAATCAAATCTAATCCGATCTAACCTAATCTCATCCTAAAACCTTGAACCATCCTAATAGAAGTTAATTCACATTAATTCAGCCTAAAATAACCTAAACGAAACGAACACATCATGACCAAATTCAACCCAACCTAACTTACAAACGACCAATTTACTATTTCTTCACTCACGTGGATGTAAACTCTCAGCAATGTACCAGATTTCAAGTTTACAATTTGATTAGAAGTAGGCAAGAGATTTTGATGATACACTTATATCACTCAGACAGTGCCAAAATTAGCAATTTTTGTGAGTCTCTATTTCAGCAACCATAAAAACCATACTTATAAAATTTAAAATACTGTAATAGTGTCAATAACTTACTTGCATTCGTAAAGTTTTCATCTTTTTTCATTCATATTTTCATCTTGCACATAAAACAGGTCTTGAGTTAGAAGAATATTAAATGTAATTCAAAATATTTCGTGTAAATATAAATATAGGGTGCAAACGGCTATCGAGGATTTGGCTGAACACTTACTACACAGCTAACACCGTTTATCTTTCAACAAATAACTTACACCATAATTCTGAAAGATATCTTTTGAGGGTGATAACTATTTGTTAATTCAAAAATAGTCATTTAATAGCAAATAACATTTATTTTCACGGTCATTATAATAGTGTATATGGCGACTCTTTTACCAATTCTCAAGTTCAATAAATGAACTTGGCTCAAAAATTTATTAACAAATAAACACTAAAGTGTAGTTTATCATAACTACTACACTATTCATTGGTATAATATTATTTTGAATAAACGAATTACAGAGCATACGAAAATTACATGTAAAATTAAGTGACGTCTGATAGGAGCATTAGTCATCAAAACGACAGGATATTAGTAAAGACTTTATGTCTAAGAACTGTGTGAAACGAAGCTAAATTAGCATATTTTGGAAGAGTGACCTTCAGGTATATTTGAATATTTGTGATTAAAAATGATATCGGTCGCGTTGAATTGTAATAAAAGGTAAGATGGCTATACATGTCAGCTTTTCGTCACATTGTAATCAGATTGTGCGTATCAAACATTAATAAATGGATCTAATCCTAATGCAATTTTTACATTGGAAAGTTAAAAATATACACATGAAGAATAAAAATATATTTTCACCATATTGCGCACCGAAGTGAAATAAAATGTTGAGCTACTTCTATCTAGTTTATTCAAATTTATATAAAGGTGGTTAGAATACACATAATATTTAGCTTGTTGAAGTAATTTCTGTTTTGTTTTACAAGTTCATCTAATGCCCACTTATTTATTTATGTACTGCATTCCATATCACGAACACTGATTTATTTGGCATAATATTAATCGAAAAAATAGTATTTTATCACCTATATTGGAGAAAAAAATAAATTGCTCCCACATCCCATGTTTGCTTAGATTAGATGTGAGTATAATATATTTTGGCTGCGTTTACCTTCGCAGCAATTCGTTCAACAAGAGAGTGGAATCGCAAATAATTATTTTTCAATAATTTTCTTTTTGAGATAAGGCGAATAGCAAGTTAATTTTTAGTTATTTACATATTTTTTAAACACCAACATGAATCTTCTAGTTAACAAAAATATGTGATTTGAGAAATATATTTTCGAGTAAAAAGAAAAACAATAGAAACATAAAACCGAAATAGAAGGAAAGGATGGTTATGAAAGGGAATATAAAAGTTTAGAATTGTATATTTCAAAACATATTATAAAAAATATGCGAAAATGGAGCATTCTCCTCTTTCCTCATATTTCCAAAACTAATTAACCAAAAATCACGAAAGAAACAAGATTCCATTTTTGAAATGAGAATCATATTTATAGGACCGCAAAAGTTAGAGTACTGTTATGATGACTTTAAGTTTTAATATAAAAAAAACAATTTATTTTTAGATATTATTATTTAAACGAATTATTACAATTATTATATTTGATAAAATATGTAGTTAGACTTTGATCGCGCTTGTATCTGGATTACGACTGACGCGGACTAAGGACTGGATTGAACTATGATTATCTGAACCTCGTGAAGCTTCGGTCCAGGGTTTATAAAGGATAAGAAATGCTGATGCATCTGGGAATGGAGTTTGCTGACGGGCCTGGGAACAGAGCTTTTCATGGTAATGCAGCCGGATGCACTTATCATGTTGATACGAGAATCGTGAGACAGGTGCTGTGTAAGCATTACTGCTAGCAAGTGCAGGATATAACAGCTCCCCCGTTGAGGAGTAAACTTACACCCTTGTGTAAGTTTATGTCATAGAGGTTCTGATTCTAGGTATTGGGATTGGGAGGTTGACTGAGTTTGTTTCAGAGACATGTTCGGATTCTATATCATTCGAGTTAGGCGCAGGTCTAACTAGATATTTTTTACATTTAAGTTTACAATTATAAATCTTATAGCTAACAAAGAATATTATACTTAAGAGTATACAAATAGTAGTATATGAATAATATTGCCCATATTCTAAAATGTGAGGTTTACCTATTAAATCTAAATTACTCGTGATTTCTTCAAATATTTTGTCATTTTCTTTAAAAGAGTCTAAGTTAATATTCTTTATTTTTACAGCTGGTGTATCAAATTTTATTCCTTCAAATTTCAATGTATTGCAACAAGTATTTTTCATTATATCAAAATTTAAGTTAACTGGGTTTGTTTTTATTTTAATATCGGATTTGGCAAGTAATTGTCTTTCTTTAAAATATCCATAACATTCAGACGGTAAATCAAGTATACCAGTGCCTATTATATCATTTTCATAAAGATTTTCTTTAGGGCAGTCAATTGAAATTTTTCTTTTTTGAGAAATGATGAAAATCCATTTACCATTTTCTAGTTGTTGCCTAATTTCCAAATTTCCGGAAAGAAATTTAGTTTCACATTGTTTTGGAATAGACGTTACAACTTTAGAAATCATTTCACTTTCGCAAGTTGGGTTAGCAGAGCTAGAGTAAACATTAGTCATGTCACATAAATAAAATTGATTGTTAATAATTTTACAATTTCTTAGATTCTCTAAGTTACAAAAAATAATTCTTATCTCTAGTTACACCAATATATCTAGATGAAGGGATTATGGTTACATAGGTTTTGGGGTTTGTTTCATTATAGGCTACAGGTAATGGTAGATTATGATTCAGATTAAATTCTAGTACATTAACTAATGGTATCCTTAATACAAATACAATTTTATTATTGGAATGATAGCTCAACATTTCAGACATGTTAATTAAGATGTGAATATGATCTAAATCTAATGATACAGGTAACAACTTAAAGCTAGGTATAAATCTATAATTATCCACTAGGTCTTGATAGAGTTGTTTTGGTGAAATAATCGACGGATACAAAACGTTATTTTTACTGAACATAACGGCGTTTATTATGTCTTCAATTTTGAAAGATAATGTGAGTAGACTATTTTCTAGCATGTTTAATAATTCCATGAATTTAGCTTTCAACAATAATTTATTAGATACAATAGTCAAGTTTTTCAAACTTAATGCAATATTTTCAACAGCGCTATTCAAACTTTGTTCATTAATGTTTATTTTATTTAGTATTTCTTGAAAAGCGGACAGGTTTGTCGATGTAATTAGAATATTTTCCTTTACGTATTTTGCTAACATTCTTTGGTCTGTTTCTATGATTTGAATAGCGTTATTATATTTAATAGCGTCATCTTCATCTAATGTACCAAAAATGTGTTTGAAGACGGTTCCAACACCGCCGAACCAGGCTGAGCGTTTAGATCGTGTTGAAATTAAATGGGATATTGAATCGAAATTATTGATCATATCATAATAACGTGTAGAGATGAAGTTCTTGAAGTTCATTTTGTTTACAAAGAAGCCTTACCATTCCGAAGATAGTGTTCATATTATCTAGGTGTGGCTTTATAAAGGAGATATCAATAGGAATAACCACACTGAGGTGGTCATTGATGAGTTTTACTGAGCCGACAGGATCAAAGTATATACCAGGGCTGCTGTTTATCGGTTGTACAAAATCTGCGTGTGCCTGGACGATGGCACTGTAACATGTGGGAAGTATAAATGTAAAGGCGATTATTTGTAAAAGTTGTATAAAAGGTGTGTATAAATTATTTATGTATATATATCTAAATAATAGAAATATTTAAAGTTGTAGATGTAATAAACTAAAGATAATAATAATTAAATATTATTTAAGGTGGGGTAGTGTCATTTCTTCTTGCGAGCTTTACTTCATCATAGTGGTGAATGACATGGCGACGGTTTATTAATAAGGTTAAAGAATTTCGCTCATTTATTTTGATAACTTTATAGGGACCTTTCCAAATAGAGGAAAGGGCTTTGCGCAGCCTGATGTGGTTTCTGAGATAGACCTAGTCTCCAACTTGATACTTTACGAGACGGGAGTGAGAGTCATAGTAGGTTTTTGAGTTTTCTTTTGATGTTTGAATGTTTTCGAGGGTTTTTTCACTGGAATACTTAAGACGGTGTTGCAGCATTTTTATGTAGTCGGGGTAAGTGGCGTCAGGGGTAGTATCGTAAATAGAATTAGGTATAAATGGCTTATGACCGAATAATAGTTCATACGGGGAGAAGTGAGTAGTTGAGTGTATGGTGGTGTTGTAAGCTAGCATTGCGGTATAAACGTATCTTGACCAATTATCTTGGTTATCATTGATGTATGATTTTAAATATTCTTTGAATGTGGAATGGCTACGTTCTAAGGCTCCTTGGGTCTGAGGATGATATGGCGATGCCCATAATTGTTTTATTTTTAGGAAATCACAGGTTTTTTTAAAAAGATCTGATGTAAAGTTGGTATCTTGATCGGTGAGGATTGTTTTGGGTATACCAAATAAAGGTATAAAATGTACTTAGCACTCGCTAGTTTCTTCAGCAGTGGTGCTTCGAATAGGATAGGCTGCTGAAAATTTTGTAAGGTCGTCCTGTAGTGTTAGGATATATTGGAGCTTTGTTTCTCCGGATTCAGGTAAGGGTCCCACTATATCTAGGGCTAATCGTTGGAATGGGGCGGTGGATGTGCTAGTGATTTGCATAGGTGCGCGATTTACTTTTCTTATTTAGTGCCTTATTTACTTGGCACGAGGAACATTTCTTTACATAATTTTCAATATCTATTCGCATATTTTTCCAGTGGTACTGTTCTCTTATTCTATCATACATTCTAGTCGAGCCGAGGTGTCCGGCGACGGGAATGTCGTAATTTTGTTTCAAGATTTTGGGTATTTCTCTAAGTGAAGGGAATATAATTTGGTTTTTATATATGTGTATTTTTATATCAGTGTTATGGAATAAGTACGAGATAATGTTATACACTTTTATATATGAGTGTTTATCGAAGGGGTTTCTAAAATATGAAATTGGTAATTCCTTTATAGGTTCACTAGAACATATCAGTAATTCGTTTCTTAAGTTTTTTAGAGTGTCGAACATGTCAGTGTATGAGCAAGAATCGAAATGATGAACTTTAGTGAATAGCAAATAGTATGTTTTGTTATTTATTTTCAGTGTAGCGTGAGAGTGTAGTATTCTTTCTGATTTCATGAATTCTTGGAAATTTTCATAATTTCCTAGGATTTCCTCGATGTATGGCGTGCTTTCATCTAAATCTAGGGGTACTGGAAATGCAATTGATTTTTGTTGTGTTTTCAGTAGGTTGTCGGTTGTCGTTGATTATGATTGTATTGAAGTGTGTCTTTTCCGATAAGGATTTCAGGAATTTGGAATATGACTCATCGAGGATATCGTCTTTAACTAAAGGATTAAGATTTTCAGGATCAGAGGGCGGTTCTATTACTATGGGTTCAGAAGGATTTGGGGATGGAATATTAGTGTCGGTGCTATCAGGTTGAACAGGGTTTACAGGGTAACGAGAGAGAGCGTCAGCCGCAGAGTTTAGTTTTCCCTTTCTATAGACAATTCTGTAATCATATTCTTCTAATTTCAAACGCCAACGTTGAAGTTTACTACTTGGGTCCTTGTGATTAAATAACCATTTAAGAGGGCGGTGGTCGGTAACAATATCAAATGTACGGCCAAAGAGATATGGTCGGAAGGTTTTACAACCAAATATGATGGCTAAGAACTCCTTTTCTATCGTGTTGAGATTGCATTCACATTTATTAAGTGTTCGAGAAGTATATGCAATGGGTCGGTCTTTGCCGATTTCCCCTTGCGAAAGAATCGCGCTGATAGCGTAATTAGATGCGTCACAGGTTAATATAAAACGTTTCGTAAAATCTGGATAAGCAAGTAAAGGAGCAGAGGTTAATTTAGATTTTAAAGTTTCGAAGGCAAGTTATTGCTCGTTTTCCCATAGAAATGTCATATCTTTTTTCAGAAGGGTTGTAAGGGGTTTTGCTATTTTTGAAAAGTCGAGGATGAATCTTCAATAATAAGATACGAGACCAAGAAAAGATTTAACGTCTTTTGGCGATTTGGATATTGGAAATTCATTGACTGATTTAATTTTTTCAGGATTCGGTTTTACACCCCGTTCAGTTATTATGTGGCCTAAATAAGCGACTTCTCTGCGTAAAAATTTGCATTTATCGGGTTGAAGTTTAAGGTTGAAATTTCGTAATCGTTCAAAGACAGTAGATAAGTTGTCTATGTGTGATTTCAGGTCATAGGAATAGATAACGATGTCGTCTAGATAGACAAAGCATCGAATGCCTTGAAGGCCGGAGAGAGCAGAATTCATAAGTCGCTGAAAGGTGGAGGGCGCGTTTTTCAACCCAAATGGCATACGAGTAAATTCGAAGTGTCCTTGAGGAACACTAAATGCGGTTTTCGGAGCATCTTCAGCAGACATGGGTATCTGATGAAACCCTGAAGCGAGATCGAGGGTTGAAAAATATTTACTCTTGTCTAATTGATCGAGGATTTCGGAAATTTGAGGTATCGGGTAAGAATCGCCAATAGTGATGTCATTTAATTTTCTGTAGTCAATTACTACTCGCCATTTCCTTTCGTTTGGAGCGTCTAATTTTTTGGGAACTATCCAAATAGGAGATGACCAAGGTGACATAGAGGGTTTAATTATACCCTGATTCAACATTTTATTTATTTGACCGTTCACTTCTTGTTTGTGACATTCGGAAAATCTATAGGATTTGGTATGGATTGGTATATTTGAAGTTGTCCTAATTTCATGCGCAACGGCATTGGTTTTACTTAATTGGTCTGAAGGCAGGTGAAATATATCGGAATATTGGGAACATACATCGTATAAGGAATTAATTTCTTCGTTATTGAGATGCGAAATTCGCAGAAGATTTAAAACGTCGTTAGTGCGTTGAAGTGAGTTCGTTGAGTAAGTTGGCGAGGAAAAATTTGTATTAATTGATAAGCAGGTTTCAGTTTTCAGGGGGGTGAGGTATAATTTTAAATCGGAATTGACTGAAACAGATTTTTCAGAAGTATTCACGACAGAAATATTTACCCGGTTATTACCTTTTACTTGGACTATACAATTTGCTATGAGGAGAGATTCGGAAATGTGCTGACCGAGTACTATGCCTTCTTTAATTTTGGGATTGGATACCGAACATTCGATTAGTGTTTCAGTGCGGGGAGGAATGGTGTACACGGGTTCGGTGAATTGCAATTGTATATTAGAGTTATATATTTTTAGTGTACTAGTATTATAATCACTGATACATTCTGAGTCTGTCATTAAATCGTTACCTAAAATGCCATTGTAATCTAAATTAATTTTGTCAACTACGTGAAATTTATATGGTTTTCTTGGTTGGTTTTCCGGAAATAATTGTAAGTCGAATGAACCCAAGGTACTGGTAGTTTCGTTAGATGTATCGATACCTTTTAGTTTTATTTTGTTTGAATTTAAAGTAGGCAAAGTTTGTATTGAAGATTTTTTTATTAAACATACATATGAACCAATATCTACTAAGAATGATAAGGGGTGAGAAGATAGGGTTGTTTTTAGGGTTATATACGGTAAACGTTTTTTGGAGTGGTTGGAAGCGATTTCGTATACCATTTCGGAAGTGTTTGAATTTTCTGTTTGTGAATCGATGTTTTGTATGATTTTATTATTTTTCCTTTCATTAGAAACGGTATTAGTAGAGTGTGTAGTGAGAGTAATTGAAGTGTCGGATGTGTTCGTTTTATGTGTTTTAACAATTTTATGACTATAATATTGGGGTTCATTACCAATCTGGATTGTATTTAGTTGGCCGTGAGTTTGGGGCTGTTTACCCTGTCCGTTGGCCTTATTTGAATTATTTTTTGAATGACCGTGAGTTTGGGGCTGGTTACCCTGTCCGTTGGGCTTATTTGAATTAATTTTTGATTGACCGTGAGTTTTGGGGCTGGTTACCCTGTCCGTTGGTCTTATTTGAATTAATTTTTTATTAACCGTGAGTTTGGGGCTGGTTACCCTGTCCGTTGGTCTTATTTGAATTAATTTTTGATTGACCGTGAGTTTGGGGCTGGTTACCCTGTGCGTTGGTCTTATTTGAAATATTAAAAGGGGTGTCAATTTTGGAAAAGGTTAGTCTCGCACGACACCTTGGTGAGACATTTATTGGTTTAAATTATCGATGGTGTCGACGCCTATATTTGTATTAAAAGAGTCGTCGTCTTCTTTTATGAAACTTACGCGGGGTTTAAAATTAAAATTTGGTTTCTGTCCGTAAGTGGGTGATTGTTCCTAATTGAAATTACTAGGCCCGGATCGAAATTTATCATTGTTATATTTTCTTAAATGGCACATTTCGAGAGTGTGCCCTAACTTTTTACAGTAACGACAAAAGGATATATCTTTAGGGGAGTGCGGGGTATAGGGATTATTTGATTTCGGCGAGTTATGTTTAAAATTTAAATTGGGCGATATTTGCTCAGCAGGTTTTCTTCAGCTGAATTTTCTCTTCTGAAACGGCGAGGTTTATTGCTTCATTTAAATTTTTGGTATCTCGACACCGGATTACGTTATAAATCTGTGGGTGAACACCCATAATGAAAGTATTTAGGGCCAGGTCTTCCATTGCCGCTAATCGACCCTTGAGTTCTCCCTTGACATTATTGGATATGGTTACTTCGGTCAAAAGTTTGGAGAAGCACGTCTCAACGCGCAGAGAAAATTGACTTGTGGACTCGTGAGACTCTTGTTTACAAGCTTGTAAATCTGTGAGAAGATGGGCGTAGTGTTTGCGTCCCCCGAATTGATTTTTCAGAAATTCTTTCAAAGAAGCCCAATTTTCGAATTCCTTAATGGAAGACGCGATTGCTACTTTGCCCTGTAGTTGGCTGAGTATGAATTTAAAAACTATATCATCTTGAGGAGGGGATGCTAGATTTATTGCATTTGGGCAATTTGTGAGAAATGCATTTAAATTTTCGCGCGAGCCGTCGTAAGGTTTGATGAATTGTAAGATTATGCTAAAGGGAATGTTCTCTATATTCGACTGTGCGTCTGTGGCGCTTCTAACGTTTCTTTCGTCCCGAGACATATTTTGGTACAAATAGATTAAGCGATTAGTTACAATTAATTATAATGTGGTACAACTTGACTTGTTTAATAGGATCTTGTGGAGTGTAAAGTTAGTTAAACAGTATTTAAAAAAAATAATAATAATGAAAAAAAGTTAAAACAAATTAATTAAATTAACAATTGACTTTAACAGTACGAAATAATTTGTTAAATGTTGATAATATGATTCGGATTATATGATTAGAAAATTTATGAAACAAATTATAATAGTAAAACAATTATAAAATACAACTATTATAAGTAGATTACAGGCTTACAGAATTATGAGATGCGTAGTCCACATTTGAGATGCTGATGCTCGGTGTGGCGATGTTGTGCTTTGAAGTAGTTTCTTGAGAGAGATGCGCTGTTAGCGTTGACAGTTCGATGCACCTTGTTATGTTAGTAGATGAGAACTGTTATGATACTGACTCAGTTGATGTAGATTGGCAATATTTTATGTTTTCCGATTTGACGAATTTTCGGGGTTCCTCTGCGAAGTTTGTGGTTTTTTGACTGGTACTTCGTTGGTTCCTTTTTTCGATGATAGTAGTTGTAAGTATGAAGATTTTGTTGATGAGCCGTTTTCCCGGATTTTCTTTGAAATCCCTTAAGCTGCCACCAAAATGTTATGACGACTTTAAGTTTTAATATAAAAAAAACAATTTATTTTTAGATATTATTATTTAAACGAATTATTACAATTATTATATTTTATAAAATATGTAGTTAGACTTTGATCGCGCTTGTATCTGGATTACGACTGACGCGGAGTAAGGACTGGATTGAACTGTGATTATCTGAACCTCGTGAAGCTTCGGTCCAGGGTTTATAAAGGATAAGAAATGCTGATGCATCTGGGAGTGGACTTTGCTGACGGGCCTGGGAACAGAGCTTGTCATGGTAATGCAATACTCTGGCAGCCGGATGCCCTTATCATGTTGATACGAGAATCGTGAGACAGGTGCTATATAAGCATTACTGCTAGCAAGTACAGGGTATAACTTTTGTCCCTACAGCAATAAATTTACGTTGTGAAAATGTAATATTTTTAAATATTTTGACACAAATACTATGTAGTCTTATACGTTAACAAGTCCCTATATGTGTACAAAAACCTAGACTCGTGGTTATATTATATTTGTAGTAGACAAGTTTTTACCCATGATACCCATATTCGGAAAAATATCTTATTGATATAAAAATAGTATAAAAAACGAGTGTGCTTTAGACCACACGACTGACGTTAAACTTCAAATTCCCATATGAACTTTAAAATGAATTTACAATTTTATTCACTTTAAACATAGAATATTTAATGTATTGAACAAAATAATAATTTATAAAATTATTCAAGAACGAAACGAAATTACAAAATAATTAAAAAATCACCGTTCGCGTAACGCTAGCAAACTCGCATATATATATATATATATATATATATATATATATACATATATATATATTTCATGCATTGGCTATGAGAAGAATAGAGAAAGAAAATGTGCGCGCGCACTGCCCTCTCTTGCTCCTACAGTGTGATACAGATAGTAGGCTTGCACTGTGTCTTATATATACGAAACATAACTGGCTATGAGAGAAAGAGAGAAAGAAAATGTGTGCTCGCATCTCTTTTGTCCCTACAGTAATATACGAAACTTAGCTCTCTCTTTCTGTCTTCACTAACTTATATTTCCTTCTCAACTTCCGTTCGGTTCGCCCGATCACACTTTTCGTAACGCTCTCGTCACGCATTCACCAGCTTACTCCCCAAATCAGGCAAGCATAAAGAAGTTTTAGTTCAAAAACTAATTTTCTAATTAGAATGTTGTTTTATGACTTCAAATAACAATGAATTGTAGGATACATATCAATTAACTTTTAAAATAACTTTCCATATGGACCCTGAAACGAAACTAAACTATTTTTAGAAATGATAAACGATTTTTACCCTCCCTGGGGGAGGGCTTTCAATATATTCTCATTTATTGTTCTACCTGATTATCACAGATTTCCAACCCTTAAAAAGTTGACAATCCCTGTTCTAGAACCAAAGCTTTAAAAATAGGAGAATTGATTGTGTAACAAAAAATTAAAAACGGGAGAATTAATACTTCTGTTATTTACTTAGATTTTATTATAATATTAATTCTATCATGGATTTGATTTCATAATTATTTAATGGTATATTATTGGAATTTTCAAAGGGAAAAAAAAAAAAAACTCTCATAAGATCACTTATATGTCTCGTTGATATAACCGTTTCCAATAAAAAAACATATTTCCATGTCATTAATAATCACTTTCTTTTATATTAAAATTTATAAGCTTTACAATGAAGAAACTGTACATTTATATTCATCGATTCCTCTTTACATACAAATACTCCTTTTTAACTAATAATAAAGGATAGTTTTGAAATCTGCTGAGTCGATTTTAATGGGGGAATTTTTTTTAAATTTTAGGTCATAATTAAGAATTGTTGTTCACCATATAGCTACAGTACCGACAAAGCATGTGAAAAAATTAGTACTTAGCAAAGATGTGGAAAATTAAGTCTATGACGGTCTTTGTATTTGGACTTAAAAACCCCACTTATTATTGCATAAACCTATATTAAATTTTAAATAACACAGAAATAAATCTAATTATATAACTATATGTCTTAATTTATAACCCAGACAGGTCTGGTCTGGTTCCAGGGTCTGGCAGGCAGTAATATCATCATTTCAGAATAAAAATTTGACAACTTGGATTAAAAAATATTGACAAAGTCGTTTTGAAAATGTTTCGGGCGGTTGATTTATTATTTCGCAAAATTATTGCTCAGAAACCTAAACAAGCCGTCATCAAATGACGTAACATCGGTTGTATAAGGTAAAGCTCAACCAAACATTTATAGTTTTAAACTAGCATGGAGTTACTGTTATGAAGTTACTGTTACCTTTCGTGTTGACTACTTAGATTGTTAGCTAGTTAAACTTTCTATATTTCTAGAAAAAAACTCAAACTCATAGCCAAAACCTTATTAGATAACCCAATATTTTGAGTTTATCATTTACTCTATTGTTCAATCTCAATTCAAACGGAATTTTGGAAGCACTATTTTGTAAAAACCAAGTGAACTAATACTCGGGTGTAGTCTATACTTCTTAAGAAAACCTAAGTCATAGGCATAAATAAGAGTATTCTTTAAATTGTAATTTCATTTGGGGGCCACTTAACGCATGAAATGATCAATGTTTGAAAAAAATAGTATTGAATGACCTTGTGTATGATGAGGCTAGATTCTGAAGTCACTAGAACAAAGGTTTCGAAGTAGTTTGATATTGGTAAATCAATGAAAGCAATCTAAAAGTACTACTTTTTTTCTATGTAAATGTTGTAAAAATGCAGTAGGGAACAAGAAAAAATATATTGATACAGATTTTCCAATCTCATGTAAACCAATTGTCACTATTACCTAGATCTATAATGTACTAATACAGTCCCTTCAATAAAGTACTAGGGTTGTATAAAACCCAACATTCTATTCCGAAACGGAGCTACTTCATGATTTCTCACGAGACACGTAAATGAATCGTGTTCTTTCATTCTCGGTAATACAAATATTTACGCAAGACTTTAACAATAACAAGGGCGGCGAAAGCCAGACTTGATAGAGCCTTTTATTTATCGACTCGTCAAAACAAAAAAAAAGGCAAAGCTTCCTTGATTCGCGACCCACTCGAAACTTTTTCTGAGTGTTTAAAGATGAAACATTGAAATTAAAAAAAAAGATCAGAGAGGCTTAAAGATCGAGGACATAGCTGGATTGGCAATAACTGTTTGCCGTTAACTGAATACGCTGCGCATACTTATCCGATATTTGAATGAATGGCTTTTGAATTTGGTATAATTTGCCATGCAGTATATCATCGTATACTGATTTTGACGTAGGATATTTGCGTTTATTAGTCTTTTTACGGAAAAAAACTTTCTTTATTACGGGGTTACTATTTTACTAGATATAATTTAAAGAGAAAATGGAAAAAAACAGTCATAGTAAAACTCAAATAGATAGAAATAAAACTGTTGATGAAAAATTTCACAGAAATATTCAATAAAAGTACTTTCAAATAAAAAATGAAATAACACTTTTAAGTGCGAGTAGAACCTACAAGTTTTTCCATTGATTCATAAGTTCACATTTAGGCATTTTTTAGGTATACCTTATGTACATGTAAAAGGTTGATGGTATATATACTAATATAAATTGTTTACTAATACATAAAATATTTTTCACCACTTTAATATATTGCCTATATTTCTCCTGTAGGCGTAAAATTCAGAATTTCTCAAATACTGGAGGTTTAGGATCAATACCATAATTTTATGGTAAACTTGAAATAAAATGTATCATACTTTTTTTTATAGTTTTGATTTAAGCATTTTTTGACTTTAGGGGGAACACATTTTTAAAATGGTTTCAAGAATGCCTCCAGAACTATTTTAAATACAATTCTAAAAAAAATAGTTTTGAAACCGTCCTGAAAATGAAAACTTGTTTTTTTTTAATCGATTTTCTACACGGTACATAAAATTTATAAAAAAATTTAAGTAATTTATTTTCCCTCTTAAATTTCCGAATTAATATTTTTGAGTGTCAATTATTGAGACAAATGCCCGTTAATATGCTTATACGGACGGACTGACAAACGTATTATGAGGCGTATTACAAATAAATTAAAAACTGAGTTGATTTTACGAAGTGAAACTATATTTTTAACAAACTGCATTCTATTCAGAAGAAATACGTACATTAATTTATAATATTCATGCAGTAATTTTGAAAAACAATTTAATATTAGGTCGTTGTTTCCACACCAATTGTATAGGCATTGTTATTGTACCTAAATTTAAGTTTATTTTTTTAACGGAAATTGCTTACGGTAAAGCAATACTAATAGGCTGGATACCATTATTTACGTAGGTTATCCAACACTCGCTCCCAATTGAAAGTAAATCTTAATTAAGAAGCCCTTAGGGCAAATTAAAATAAACCGGAAATGTACAATAGAAAAACATCTCGCTAATTAATAATGAAAGTGATCAGTTAAGTATAGGTATATGAACGTATTTCAATACCTTTGCATTTTTATCATGGAAATCTGAATCATGTTTTTAAGTTACGTAGATATTTGTTTATATGGATTAGTTACTTTCCTCTTTATAACCGGTTTAGCAAAACAGAAAACGAAGAGTTTTTGAATTGAAAAAGTTAAACCATTATTCCTACATCAGAATGTTATTTGCAAGAATTACTCATGAAAAATAAACTTGAAAAAGTCGCAAAGTGTATATAATTGTTTTTCATAGATTATTTTCAAGTGTTTTTATGCTTTTTTGATTGTTATTTGTTGTTTTACTTTATTGATTGTGCTGTGCAGTCTATGGTCGACTATAGGACGAAACAAATAACTGAGCTATAGAGACATCATTAATAGGATTAACGAAAGATGTACGACGATGATTTCCTCAGGTACGCGAATTATATATAAATATATATATATATATATATATATATACATATATATATAAATACATACATATATATATATATATATATATATATATATATATATATGTGTAGTATCTTTACATGTCAATAATCCGTATCTTTTACATATTTTATTCAAGTCATTTTATTACAGATATCATTTCCCCTAACTTCTCTAATTATTAGGATGCAGTACATCTTTTGATTTTATGTGTTCAGTTGCAAGCTAGGTAATGATATAGATACCGTTTAAAAACTAAGTTCCTACATTTGCTTATTTTTAGATTTCACCAACAAATTACAGGTTTCAGTTTGAACCTTTATTAATTTCGTTCTCTAATTGATGGTATTACAGAGCAGAATAAATCTTAAACGCTTAAAGATAAGAAATAGGAAACTTCACAGATTATGTACTGGACGTTCTTGTATGTAGAAATATACACTACATAGACATACATTTTCTTATTATCTCTTTATTTAAATTCTTAAAAGGAAATCTGTGTATTTATTGCAGTATTATGTTTGTGTCGAGGTGGCTTTTAATTTAAATATTCATATATTATATTTATTAGTATTAATATTGTAAAATATGGCATTAGCAATATTGTTGTAATTATTGATCTTTCATATTGCTTTCCTTTCACGTATTCGATATTACAGAAATCATATTTATCAGTCATACGACGTATGGTTGTACGTAGATGCCTGTTAATGATCTATATATTCAAATAAAAATGTGAAATTCTCTATCGCTCATCCAGACGTTATTTGTTTCTTATTCATATTATATACCGGTTGGCTAAAGGCAACATAAGGCGAATTATCGTTGCATATTCCATTTTAATATGTACATTTACATCGCATTCGGCTAAATAAAAATATGAATCGAAGACGTAATTTCATATTAGGGTGAGGGCTCTACTTTAGTTGAAATACTACTTTCGGGATTTTGGTATTAATATGACATTTATTCTATAATGCGTTATAATATTTATCCTTTAAGGGGCAGGCCTATCAATCAAATATGAATTTCCCCTGAAAATGACTTTCCCTTTTCTTTTTATATTACAATGAAACAGGTCTACCAGTATTTTATCAATAGAATCAATGGAGTGAATTACCAATGTGAAAGAAGATTAAATTAATTAAATATAATAAGCATACATTTGAATTAAATTTTTTAAAGAGACTTTAAAATAAATTTAATTGGCATTTTTAATGGTAAATTAAGACTTGAACAACGTTTTACGATAACGTAACTTCTAAAGCGCTCAATTTTAAAATATAAATTTGAACTATCTTTTAAAACGAACCAAGAAATTATAACAATGAGAAAAATACTATTACAATAAATATTGTAATAATTTGAAATATTTAAACATTTATAATTTAATAAAATTTAATTTTTTAACTTGCAATATTTCTACTTGTGTCTTGCACGACAAATGATAATTCTATTTCTATCTTTTTAATTGACTGCAAGAGACGGCTTTAATTCCTTTATCTTGTAAACTCTTTTGTTGACTTAAAAATAAATAAACAATGT
This sequence comes from Druceiella hillmani, assembly GCA_039881145.1. Taxonomy (NCBI): domain Eukaryota; kingdom Metazoa; phylum Arthropoda; class Insecta; order Lepidoptera; family Hepialidae; genus Druceiella; species Druceiella hillmani. Next base: position 28,357,080 of record JAYKKI010000001.1, read on the forward strand.
AATATTAACGTAATGGTGGAGACACGCCGCAATATGAAAGCCCATCTAGCATTTACGTTGATTACATATTTTTTTATTTAACTTTGCCATCCTATTCTGACATGGCAGCCTAATCTCACTTTTTTTAGTATTGTCGAATTTAATATTTTCTTTGAGTATAAATATTACTTTTTCTAATTTTTGTAGAATATCACTATCGTTAACAAACTATTGTGAAATCTCGGTTTTATTGTTGATGGTAAATAGTAAAAGGAGTACCGCCTAATCCATCTTCTTCTTTTGTCAATGAAACAAATCGGGACTTTAATACACAACAGTAAGGTAAAAATACATAAAATAAAACAAAAATAGGTAAATTAAGAAAAGTCCAATTATTATAACTTTCTTTTGATGAAAATATATTGTACAAGTAATTTTAGCAGCTTCGTACGCGTGGTTTTTATTTTTCTTTAACTAAACTCAACTTATATTGACGTCTCATATTATACCATATTAATTACCATAGAAAAATAGTATAATAGATTCGTAAACAAAACGATAGAAAAAGGGTAGAAGTACTTGTGCATTTACAAATCTTTCGAACGGTCCAAACGTAGCTTGTATTAATTTTCAAGTAACATATTTTGCTTATTTTTATTGAAAATTCTGTTCTTTACTTTGTAATTTTTTTTTACATACTGAAGTATACGACGTTGTAACTCGAAAAAATGTGAAGAAATCCAATATATAATTTTTAGAACTTTTTTTAGGTTCCGTGGGTACTTCACGAATTACTTTAGTGTATTTTGGTACCAAATTTGTTAAGTCACTTTTTTACCATTTACTTTTTGTACCATTTACTCATTAGATTGAGGATAGATTATTATTGGCATGCCCCGTAGCTTTACCAGTAAAGATTCCATTTTTGCTCTTCAGACGGAAATTTCGCAGTCTTTTTGTAATGGATTTCTGTGACTTAAAATGAAGTACTGCTATATACAATTCTTGTAGTATAAAATTTTAGCAGGTCATTTAATAATCAAAGATTCTGAATTAAATTAAATTTATCAAGTCATACAATCATCGAAGGTTGTTAAATTTAAAATGTAAGGTTTTATATCTCAGCGACTTCCTCAATACTGAATGTATTTACATTTTATATTCTTTCAATAGAAGATAACAAGTCTTAGTACAAACGATACAGTCTACAGAATAATAACTTTAGTACCACTTGTCCCTGTGATTGCAATTTAATGCTAGAAAGCATTTCATAAGCATCATCCATAAAACCTTATTTTAAAAATTATCGTAGTATGAAAGGCACAATTGTAAGTAATAAAAGTTTTGTAGAGCGTTTCTTTAACAAAAAAGGCTGTGACTGGCAAACAAGAAGGGCTGTTGACCATAAAGAAATGTACGAATTTACAAGAGAATTATCTCCTGTAGGTTTCTTGTTAACTTTTGTGGTAGGGAACCCTAAAGTTAGTCAAATGTGGTAATAATCCTAACTTATTACGAATTAAAAAAAATACCAGTATATTATATGCCCCTTTCATAATTATCATATAAATATTTTTGAACATTAATAATTGGAACATATGTAAGCTATTATTATTAATAATCGAACCAATATTGAAGTTTATACGTTAAATAGTTCATAAGAAATAGGCCTATAACAGAGGGAGGGAAGGAGAGATGGACTTAATAACAGATGCGTGCTTTATTTTATAAAGATACCGTTTTTTTAGGTATCCTAAAAGTTATCAGGTATAATAGGCATATAATATCCACAATATGTCGCAACTCATCTCATTTAGTATAAAATCAAGAGAGAAAATATTGTGCTATTTGCACAGTTACAAGTTTTGACTGTTTCAAAATAAATCTTAAATTACCATACATTACCATACATCGATGAAAATATATAGTCCAACACGTAGTTATTACTTAAAACGTGAGTGCACACATGTACCGTGGTCATCTTTAAATATATATATATATATATATATATATATATATATATATATATATATATATATATGTATATAAATTACTAACTACATAAAGGACAATAGGGAAAACCTAAACTTTGCTTTTAGCCAGAAGTAACTCGCCGGAGAGCATATACTGAGTCCGGTTGTTTATTTCGGTTACTGAATGTTACGTGGGGTGAACTTTAGCAACCAAATACCACCTCATTATTTATTATTCTCTCTGTAAACAAGTCTACTCATTACATTTTATGTTACTGATCGCTTCTTTATGCCGGAGTTTAATGTGTGTTCCAATATAATAATAGTACATTATTTAAATCAAGGAAAAGTTTGGAATTACTGCGGTTACTGCAATTTAAACGTTTATGTAATTACCACTCGTGTCAGTTTTGACATTGTCGAAGTAAATTATCAGTATCAGTTTGTATAATACTTAATCATTAATATGGTTCTCGACTTCTGCTTAATTGCACAAAGGAATTAAAAGGTACAATTATTTCGTTTGAAATTAATTGAAATTTGGAGCTGCTACGCTCAATGACTAAGTGTGTATTTAATTCTTACTCATGTCAACTTTGGTATTGAATATATTTGGCGTTAATTTTGTAGAAATTCATTATTCACAATTAAATGAAATACGTGATGTAGTATTATTTCTACTTCCTTTAAGTTCTTTACCACGACCTAGGTTTCGTTGTATTACAACATCTTCAGGTGGGATATTAGCAAAGATTCTTTGTAGGAAAATTTTATTGACGCTATCATCATCGAAATTTGAACAATAAGAGGAAGTGTTAGAAGTTCAATCGTCAAACGCACATAATTTCTTTAATCTGTGTATAATCTTTAATATATAATTTCTTTAATGTGTGTCTAATCTTATAGTGCATAAAAGTGAATATGTATTTACTATTCAGCTATTAAAATATTCCTTAATTATTTTTTATCAATTAGGATAAAAGTTGTACATTTTTTTCTTCCCTTTTTTATTATTTATGAACTACTCATATATTTTTCGATTTATTGCTTAGAGTGTAAGTTGAATCATGACTTGACAAGAAATTATGTGCGTTTGACGATTGAACTTCTAACACTTCCTCTTATTGTTCAAATTTCGACGATGATAGCGTCAATAAAATTTTCCTACAAACGTTTTGACCTCTAATATGATGTATAGCATAAATTAAATTTCTAAAGAGCAAAATCAAATGCATCTTTATTTCATAAAATCCAAAACCCATTTACAACGTTTTCAAAACTCAATTACATCATTTCCAAAACCCATTGACAACATTTACACTGCAATGTTGTAAATGGATTTTAGAACTCATTAGCATAGTGAATAATGTCAATTTGCTTAATATTTCTTAATTAACCAATTTTGCTCGTTTTTTCCAAATTAAATAAAAAAGTCAGAAAAATATGTGTTGTTATTTATTTAAATTCCGCTTATGGAAAAGAACAAATCGTTTTTGTCAAAAGTATAATGTTATAGAGAGATTAAAAAATATGTTTTTTTTAAGTATTTTTATCATTTTTCTACCGATGACATTTTAAAAATTAAATAAAATCCTTATTTTGTGAATTCGACGAATCTCACATATTTATAAAAGTTTTTTTTCTATCACGAGTTATATAAATCGCAATATGTTAAATAGTCCCTAACTTTGCCAGCCAAATTCTTCACCGCCTACTTACATTTTAATTTTGATTTCCTACAGTGACTATTATCACAAATATTAGAATATCTATTTTAGAATACCTATTATCTATTTTCACATTTGCCTAACTGAAAACATAAAAAGGTGAAAAACGAAAATCGATTGTTTCTCAATAAAGGAATTGATATTTATATTCTCTCAGTTTACTGATAATTTACATTATGAAAAATTTGATTTCATTTAATACGAGTCACTGTTAAGGCATGGTTCAGTCATAATTACTCAACAATTTTTTTATTTAATTCTGGAATTTTTTGCAAATATTGGATGATATTTTCATTTGTGTTTTTGTAAATTTTATTTAGAAATTGTACAGTTGATTGAGATTGGCGTAAAATTAGAAATATAAAAGTGAAAAATAAGAATAAAATCGGCTTGATTCCGATTCGTTAATGTAAAAATATTCCGCTTATTTTAGTATATATAATATTATATCAAAATATAACTTGATCGGTAATTTTAATTCAACCTTCGTTATAAATGTCAGTGTCTAGTATTCCATATTATATAACAATAAATTAGTATTAAAGAAATATTTTGCAACGTTTGGGAAACTGAGTAACAAAATGTGGTAGATACAAATAAGTTAAATATGCATAAATACATATTACTCATAGTAAAATTATAGCTATATATACTCAGAAAAGTCGTGCTTTTTACAAATTTATTCTAATTAATCTGAAATTCTCAAAACTTTCTAAACCAGCTTCGATACAACATGACACAATAGTGTATACTCGCCAAATATTATGTTTGCTCTATAAATACACCCTAACCACGGCATATAGGAAAATAAAAAAATGAATAAAAGTAATACGAATAAATATACCTTAACTCGCACAGACAGAATAGAAAGCAAATAAATTTATAAGCATAGACATATAATCCGCGTTATGCAACGCGAGTGTGATATAGCGCGATATTCATATACCTGCGTCCAAATGCTTTTCATCTGCTCGCCAAGACGGCATTCATACCACATATTTTCCTCTTGATATCCACTTTTTTGATACATTGCACCTATTCTCTTATTTATCGACTTATATATTTTTTAAATAAATTTTGTACATTTGTATTATTCGATGACATATATCTATTTTATGATTCCTGTCTTCCAAGACGTGCCAATGGTTATAAAAGGAATCTTCTTGGTTAAAATAACATCATGAAAAGTCTGTAAACATAATAAAATAAACCGTGTGTCTACGTTTCACACAAATCCATTGGACGAATTATTATAAAACCACTGTTTTATACTCTAAAGATTCGGTCAATATCTGATATTCAAATAATGAAAAGATTATTTTTAAACTTTACTTCAAGTTATTTAAATAAGAAAAAAATAATCAAGATTGTTTATTAATAATTTTGATTATTTATTTTTATTATATATATTATAATTTTTATTATATATTTATCAAATCAAATGGTAAAAAATATTTTTAAGTTATACAATGTTATTGTATAAATAATTATACACTAAAAGCTAGAAAATAATTTAAAGCTTAGATAGAAAACTGGGGCTTCGATCAGAAAATGAAACCGTAAGACACGTTTATTCCTTTATTTGTTATATAACTTCTTATTCCGTTAGAAATACGAACAAATCGACTATGATATTAGTATTAATGTCGAAGAAGACTGTTTAAAACTAGATATGATTTCTAAACTCCAATAAATAAAAATTTTCCACAAAATGCGCCCCATGATTTTAATTTGAAAATAGAAATTATAATAATGCTATTTTTGTATGGGGAATAAATACATGTACTACATTTCTTGATGATCGGTTAAGTAGAAATAGTTTAAGGTTTTAACCAAAATCCCTTATATTTGATGTTGTACTTGTTGAGGTAGATTGGTTTACTGCTACGTTTGTTTTCTCCGTTCTTCTTAATAGCGGTGTAGCCATTATTGTTGAAAGAAGCATTTTTGGATAATCAAAATTATGTAGATATTTCTTGTCTACAATAAACTTGAAGACAAGCAATATCTATATAATTTTCCAATGGAAGGCTATGAAGCTCATAACGCTTTCTCTTGGTGCCATTAATGTTGAGGTGAAGAATATTAATGGTCCTCGTAGCACATTTTTCATGTAGTTCCCAAACTACAGAGCGGGATGCGTCGGTTACCCCGTACGCAGTAACTTTGTTTTGCAGTTGACTCATCTCATGTGGAACAATGGTTGTTAGAGCCCGAAAGGTTGGGCTTCTGCCTGTTGATCCATGATAGATATATTATTACCCTTCTACCATCCAGAGGAATCCTCTTGAGGCTATTCCCGATCTGCCACTTGACGACGCGCTCTTTAGGGGTTACAGGCTTCCTTAAGAGAATACTCACACATATTAAAAAGGAGCTAAGATTAACAAAATAGCAAGAGTAATCGAATCACTAATAATGGCCGTTTGTTATTTTTGATACATCAAGTATTCGTAATTGAGGAATATGGAAAATATGAAAAGTAGTTGTTTAAAAAAGTTATATATTGAAATTTGATAACAAAATAAGAACACAAAAAATTAAGAATTTGGCAGAATGTGTTGCTGACGAGTCCGTCAGCTTGAAAAATTTTGTGAAAACAATTTATGAAAGGAAATTTTCTGTGCTTGAATTTTTGTAATTATTTATTTATTGAAAGTCTCACAAAACAAGTCACAGTCACATAAATGTATAATAAAAATAACAGAGTGTAAAACTAGGCTAAAACTCTAATTATGTGTGCACAAAATGGTCAGAGTATATATGCGTACATTTTCAAGGGTTGCTTGTATTTTATTTATATTACAAAAAATATTGATCAATTATTATTAAAGTTAGTATTAACTTAGAATTATATTATTTTTTAATACTGAACAAAACCTTAATTCTATCGTTGCTGGTTTAAATTTATAAATAATGTATTTGGTATTTATTTTTTAAATATTGATAATTTCGGTTGAAGAATGTCCAAGCACGGATGTAAAGAAACAACATCGTTATGTAATCGGCACACTGGAATTATAGGGTTATAAAAAGAGGTACGAGTATTATTTTTATAAACTTGAAGTTTGAATAATCTATGTAATGGTATATGGGATCTAAGTCGAGTGTTGAAATTGAGTTTTGTGAATGTAAGATTTTATATAAATATAGATTAGCGTTTTTTCTCCGTGCAGCTAGGGAAAAATTTGATTTCTGTAGTTGGATCTCCTAGGATCTATACTCTTGTCCAAGATAAAGTCTTTAGGAAAGCATATTCCAGAGCTTCTATTGTAATTTTTCAATTCTATCACTATGCAATTTGTGGTATGGAGACTAAATAACTGACCCATATTCGAGGATACTTCTGATTAGTGAACAATATAAATATGCAAAAGTTTGATGGTTTTTCAATTCTTTAGCAGAACGAGAGATGAATCCTATAATTTGGGTACATTCAGGAATAATGTGATTGTAATGAGAACAGAATTTCAGTTTTTCATCAAAGAAAACTCCGAGATCCTTAACAACAGATTGACGTTGTAGGGTCGAGCTGACTAACTCATACTTTAATAAAAAATTATATTTTACAGTATTTAAGGAGATGATAAAGCACTTGTCGACATTCAGAAACTCAAAATTAGAGGCACATCACTCGGTTATTGCAAATAGGTTTTGTTGTAAATTTAGACAGTCTTTAACGGCATTGACAGAGGTGTAGATCTTAAGGTCATGTACATATAGTAAACAGGGACACGTAAGTACTTGTATCAAATCGTTAGAGAATATTACAAAGATAAGGGGTCCCAAATGCAAGGCTTGTGGTGATTCTTACAGGTGCAGAAAGTTAATCTTTGATATTCATAAGTTGACTCCTGTTATTTAGGAAAGATCTAATCCACTTCAATAAATTCCTGAATGCCATAATCTTCAAGTTTCGCACACAGTATCGAAAAATTGACCATAACGAAAAATATCTGATTTAATTGATTTGTTGAATAGCTTGCACGGTGGAAAACTCAAATTATTATAACATTTATCAATGAGATTTTTGGACCTGGCTCGAAATAACTCATGAGGAGTACCATCTGTCTTATACCGTTTGTGAAATTTACGCTTCTCCTTCAAACATTGTATTACAGAAGGACCAAACCAAAAAGTATAGTTATTTGATCTTGAACTTTTCATGATATTTTTCTTGATTATTGCATTTAATTTATCATAAAATAATTGAATCGCAATATTAATATCAGAATTATTCAAAAGTTGTTCCCAATCAACATAACTTAGTTCGTTGCGAATAACGTCGAAGTTAAATTTTTAAAATGGAATCTTTTGTAATTGTTAGATTTAATGAAATTAGGTGGTTGGTCAACAAATTTAATTTTTATATGTAGTGGGAGATGATGTTTATCTGCACGGCTTACCGGAGTAGTACCATACGAGTATACACTTATACAAGTAAGTGTAGGTAAAATAAGATCTAGATATTTATTACGTTATTGACTATATCGTTGAATTGTGTAAGGTTGCGTAAAGATATTATTTTCAATAATAATTCAGATTTAAAATCATGTGTTGGAGAAGGTAACATATAATTATAATTTGGACTCTTGGCACATTATATATTGGGGGTACAACTTACCGATACAAACAAAGTCATAATTGTATTTTGTATGTAAAATTCTTCTTTGATAGAAAAAAAAACATTTCGGCTCTACTAAGTCTATTTCTGGAAGAGGTCTTTCAGCTCACTTCTAATTTTATTTAAATATGAGTAAAATCATTGACAGAACAAAAACCAGCAAATAAATACATGTTATTGCATTTTCTTTAAATATTCTGCGATTTCTATTTGAATAGAATTTGATTTATCGTCTTTGGACACATAAATTTTACCAAATTCTGATAATACATATTACACATACTCTTTTCTGGTTTCTGAGTAAATATGCTTGCATTCAGTAGAGATGTGTTCAGTGACATAAACTCGCGTCTTTCCACCGATGATGCCAAGATGAGAACTATTAAGCAGTTCTTCAGGGTTTCTTGTCTTGGATTTTTCGTAGCGTTCCGTCATTGATAAAATATAGTCACGAAACTGAGAAGAAGATAGTGGCACCAGAACGAGAATTTCTCGGTCTAGTTGATTTTGCATCCATTCTAGCGACGCTACAGCAGGCAAATATATATATACGTCATTAGTACTCACACCTACATTAGAAGAATTTTTTTAAAATATATGCAGTACATTCTCGGAACGCCTCTCAGGAACAGCTGGCAATTCTATGTTTTGGTTGCGTGAAATGTTTTCGAGGTTTACGATGCGGTTAGTAATGAGTAGGAAATCTGATTGTAGTCTACTATTTTAGCCTTCAAGTTTTTTTTAAAACTTGAAGGCAAAATTATTTCATTATTTATAAATTATTTTACTATTTGTAAATTATTTCATCTTTCTCAGAAATTTGTAGATTAAGAGCATTTGTTTCAGCAGTGATAGAGTCAGTGCTCGCTGTAAAATTGTTCTCAAAATCTTGAATAACCAGATTTATTTCTAACTGGATCACTTTACGGAATCATTTAAAATTACCGTACGGATTTACTATTACGTCTATGTCAATTTGTATTTGTAAATCCTCCAATATTCGTGAGGCGCTCAACATGAAAATTAACGAGTTTACAAATTCAAATCTCATCTACGCTTTCATGTATATGCCGTCTAAAATACCATTCACTTTCAAATTTATTGTGTAATTATAGCTATGATATGTGTACATAAAACAAACGATTTCACGTGCTATAGGACCGTTTCTCTTGGAGCTGTGTCATCTGGTTCTTCACTATATAAAGGCACAACACATTACTCAGAAGGAAAATGGCGCTTTGAAGGAAATTGTTCTCGAATATTGCCCTTTACTACAGAACGGCTGTCGTTCCCTCACTCAGATGTCTGTACATTCATAGAAAGAAATATGAATAAAAGTTAGAACGCCTAGAGAGGATGTTCCATCTTAATACTGTATCTGTATCGAAATGTATGAATTTAGACAGTATTCGTAACGATACAAGAAATATTTTAGTGTTATTATTTGAGATATTTCCTTATATTTCATTTCTGTTAAATAGTAGTTAAGTACAAACAAAAATAACTTATTGATAAGTATTATTGACTTTTCTATTTTTATGTCACCACATAATTACATTGCAGGATAATCTTCCTCAATTGTGTTTTACTTCCTCTCCCTTGCATCGCAGAGTACACATACGCATATTTTTGAAGGAATTGTCATGTTAGCTATTTTACAATACGGTGCAAGCTGTATACGTATTGTACAAAACTTTAAATGTGATAATTGGCCAGTAGATATCAGTTACATTTTTCATTCTCCAAATTCCTAAAAACGAATTTGTCTAGTTTTCATATTAACATCATTACTATTATCTCTCGCAAATATTTATCTTGACAATTTACTCAGAAATCTATACTATTTTTGTAAGTTATTAACATTTCTTATTCCACGACTTAAGATTTATCTTATTATGGTAATAATGTTCATACATTGTACTAAATTTTTGAAAATGTTTATGGTATCAAAAATTCAATACTTTTCATTAATATTAATCTTAATTTTGTGTTTAATACTTGATTTACATAAATAATTGCATGATATATGTAATAATTTCATAAATAATAAAAAGTTTTGTAACAAAAAATTAATAAAATCGTGTGTTCATTTTCCAACCATTATTACATCCATAATTGGCCAAAATTTGTTCTCAAACAAAAAATATACTCAGAGTTCTCGCTACAAGAATTTATGGGACATATTTACAATAAGGAAATAATTTTCTCATAAACTCAATACATGCATATCGAGGGGATTAAGTACGTGATTTTTTTAATGTTTATACTTATCCAAACTTGAGGACAATTTTCTGTTTCAAAAATTATTATCTAGGTTTCGTAGGCAAAAAGTGATGTGAAAAGGATTATATTGTTTTGTAACTTTTGAATATGTTATTTAATATCCATATCATTTTAACTAAAGTAACCTTTGTTGGTAGAAAATCCAAAGAGGAAACATATAAAGAATTCACTTTCAAATTTTCGTGAGGATTAGGTGCATTCTTTAGATTATTGGCCAGAGGCGATGTGTTTTGACGTGCTGTATTATGGAAATGATCTGATGGTTTGGTATGTTTTCGGTTATTACAAGATGTCATAATTAATTTATTACACCTACCCTTAAGGAGATACGCTTCTTGAGAGACTTATATATTTAAATATAAACAAATATAAAAATATATTAGCTAAATCAATTTTGTAAGATATTCCATTATTCTGTGAATACTCATACTGTGTTATGACAAATTGCAATAATATTTATGTAACAAATCAGCTTAACAGAAACAAATTCGAGCATTCTGTAACAATAAAATTAAAGTTACTCAATTATTAAATACATAAGTAATCAAGCAATTAAAGTTTTGAGATTCTAATGAGGCTATATTATTAAAAACTATTAAAGTACTATTTAAAATTCTCGCGATATAAAATGTCCTCTGATTACTCGATAATAAAAGACTGTAAATTAAATTATCGAATCATTTAATCATAAAAAGTTATTTTATTGAAAGTATGATGTATTTTGAAATGAAAGTGTTTTGTATCCCTGCGACTCTGTAAATAGTGCATGCCATTTATTTTATTTCAGTGGTACAAAAACTTCTATTACAGACAAGACAATCTATGAATAAGGTTTAATACAATTTGTGTTTGTAATCGTAATTTAATTTAATGTAATTATTATAATTACTTATATTATACGTAATTTAATGTAATTATTATATATCATTATATATCACTTTAGGTTAAAAACTCTTCTAGTATAAAAGGTCTAATTGTAAGTAAAAAAAGCTCTGTAGACTACTTTTCTTAGACAAACGGCTGTTACAGATGAATAGAAGTACAGTAGGATATGAAAAAATTTACGAATGGATACGGAAATTATCTTATGAAGGTTTCTTTTTTCTTTTTGGGGTACGGAATCCTCAGAATCACCAAGTATGTTCATCTTTCTAACTTGCTTATAGTAAACAAATACGAGTGCATTATTTTCCCTCTCTATAATTTTCACATAAATATTTTTCTATATTATTTATTGAGATGTATGTGGGTAAATATGAATTATTGCCGCATAAATTTTCAAGTTTCTAAGTTGAATAATTTTATTAAGAAATAAGTCTATATCAAATTTAAAGAAGGACAGACGGACTTCAAGATGGACAGGTGTGTTATTTTAAAATGATTGTTTTTTTTCTTTTAAGGTACCGTACCTTAAAAGAAAAAAAAACGGAATCATCTCATCCAACTCAAAATCATCAAGTGTAATTGATACTTAAATAATCTCCATAATTTATCACAACTCATCTCACTCCATCAGTAATTTAATTGAGCGGGAAGGCATATGCTGTTTCCAGAATTATTTTAAATTAATCCTAAAGTTACATGCATTATATACATCGATGGAAATTTATTGATTAAAGCAGAGTTATTTAGATAATAACTCATGTACTGAACGTGTGTGCACACATGTACTGAAATTATCGTTAAACATATAAATATTCAAATTAACTGCATAAAGAACAATAGGGAAAGCTTAAACTTTCCTTTTAACCAAAAGTAATTCGCCGGGAAAGGTATACCGTGTCGGATTGTTTCGGTTTTTAAATGTTACTTTACGTAGACTTCGGGATACAAATACTACCTCATTATGTATTATTTTCATTGTAAACAAGTCTAATCATTCCATTTTATGTTATGGATCGCTGCTTTATGTCGGAGTTTACTGAATTTTTCAAAATGCTGGTATATCACTTAAATTGGTCCACAAAAATATCCCCATTTTCAGGTGGGATATTTTATCTTTGCTAATATCCCACCTGAAGATGTTGTAATACAACGAAACCTAGGTCGTGGTAAAGAAATTAAAGATAGTAGAAATAAAACTACATCACGTAGTTTCATTTAATTGTGATTATGGGAGGTTAAACGTACAATCTTATGTTATAAAATGAAGTGAAGTTTGAATCTACTATGCTCAATAATTTTCGCGCTTATTTATATAATTAATATATATACTTTGATATTATCTAAATATACGAGTGACGAAAAATGAACATGTAAACTACTCGGCTATTTAAATATTCCTCCATTTTCTTTTATCGATTAAGTTACATTTTGTAATAAATTTTCTTGTTCTGTTTTTAGTTGTGCCTGAACTATTCGCTCATTTTTTGATTTATTGCTTTGAGCATAAGTTTAACCTTATATAGACATGTAATTACGGTCCTTTAACTTCTGTTTTGCTTGTTTAAATTCCTATGATGTGATAGTGTCAGTGAAACATCCTTATAAACATTTTAGCCTCGAATATTATAAATAGCAACAATTTGACTTCTGAAGACCATAACTGCAATCGTAACTTCATAATATACCAGTTTAAATGTTGTAAATGGATTTGTGAATTCACTAGAATAGTGACTAATGTCAAATTACCTTCCAAACAACCGAAAGTTTTTAGACCAAGACGTGCACTCGTTATTGCCAAATGAAATCAAAAACTAAGAAAAATTTATGTTATTATTTTATTTAAGTTCCGGTTTTCTTATTTCGGTATCGTATTTTGCGAAGGTACTGAATGAAAGAGAAATTCAATTTTTCTCTTAATTTAATCATTTTTCTTTGGATAATGTTTTGAAAAGACTTAAAGCTCCTAATATTGTGAGCCCAACTGAGCTAACATATTCTTAAAATTTTGTTTTTTAATGTGAGTTTTGTAATCAATAGCATTTTAAGCAATTGTTAAGAACACATTAACCCGTACTCGTTTCAATAGCTTAAACTTAAAAATATTATATGAGAATTTCCATGGGAGGACAAATTAAGTAGTCGTTTCATTTTAAATTTCTTTTACCGTGAAATATCATTTGAAAAGACTAGTTACAAGGGACTGAAAAATGTTTTATTCATAGTTTTATGCATCGTATCTTATAGATATACTGAGACATGTAAAAAATATGTTCCCGCTCGCCTCCAAGGCAAAGTTTGTAGAAAAACTATAAAAACCATTCTAGACGTCATAAATTATCATATATATACTTTTTCCTATATTTTCCGTCGATTTTTTCAGCAAACATGCAACACACAAACTTGAAATTGGTCAAATTATCTCATTAACTCGTATATTTTGTACTAAGCGACTTTTTTAATATATACATATAACAGTCAAAGACGGGGTAAATAAAGGTATTCATTTTTCTTTAATTTTTTTATTTCGTATGGGTATTATTTGATTATGAGGAATATACAAATATTTTTTTAAGTATATTTTTTTAGTAATTTACAATTGCCCTTTATTTTCGAAATTACTGAAAACATTTACGTTTTAAAAAATTAATATTTTCAAATATTTTAATAGAAATTTTACTTACCCTTGAATGTTTATAACGGCCTAAATATGTACGGAATCCTCGTAGTACGGGTTCATATCGTGACTGACAGGTTCTCATATACTTTATGTAAATACATATCCATGTCTAATATACTTTATGTAAATACGTATCCATTTAAAATATCTATACCGTAGTAATTCAATTTATTTATTAATGCTAAAATTAACCTCACTCTAAGTAAAACTTGTTTCAGTTTCATTCCACTTATTAGACTATTTAATGTAGTTCTCTTATTTATATCAGTAAGTTATTGTACTAAGTAAAATTATAACATTTATATTTAATTATTTGGTTCATTCCTTTTCTTAGTTTCATTTGAATTTCAAATAAATCTAACATTCCAGAATGGCACTAAATTCTTCAAAGTTTATGTACTAAACATGTGAAAGAAGAATTCTTAATAAGAATAATTTAGCAGAAAGCTTTAGTTCGTAAATTGCCAAATATGGAGGAAAGTTTCGACGTCGAGGTTCTTATTGCTTTTTACTAAAACAATCACTTGTTTTGAAATAAAATGATTTAGAAATATTTCGTAAAAGGCTGAATGAAACTAGAAATTCAAAAGGTATATATTAAAATAACGAATCCAGTATCGACAGACTCTTACTTTTGGTGAAAGCATTTAGAAACTGGATAAGCTGCATGATCCAAATCGCAATATAGTCTCACAAAATGCTAGTCCACTTTGGTTAGAACGTAGACAGATTTTATTAAAACCTTGTTGTTTTCCCAAAGTGTAAAATAGAAGTGTAAATACAAATTACAGTTTATTTGGTTAAACCGATTTTACAGGGATTAATTGATAAAGATGTTTCTGTTCTAGGAGCCAAACTATAGGGCTATACAAAGAGAGCATTGCAGAAATTAAGTGCCCGTCATCTTGTTTCATTTTGCACCCAAATAAAGTAATAAATATACCAAAAAACTGAATTTTAGATATACAATTGGGGTTAAATGTATATCGATGAAAAGCATTCATGGTTTTATCAAATAATTGATCAGCTTCGTATCACTGGCCACGACATCTGCCCGTTTGCGATTTTGATTAAGATGTGTTTCTATGGGGTTCACGAGAAGGCTCGTTTCAGTTGATTATAAACTACAAACGATTGAAACTTGTTTTCAATTGAAATCTTTCATGGTATGAACTATTTAAATGGGGCTAAAAATATTTCTCCTGCAATTACCCAATTCTTTTTTCTTTTGCGTTTTGATAGTTGAAGAGGATCAATGTCTCAATTAATATTTACTGCTTCCTAGCTAAAACCGCATGTAGAAGATTAAATCATTGTACAAAGCCTAGTTAGTTGGTTAGCTGGCCTGATTGCACCGAATAAGCAATATAGATAATACGTACAGGCTATAAATTTTTAGCGTGTCAACAAACGGCATCGCTAGGCATGTATTACTGATTTTACGGCTAGAAAATATCCGTTCTCGAGCAGCGGGATTTGTAAAAACGTCCTTTATATAATTCACTGGTGCACAATGAAACATAATTTCTAAACTTATTTATTATTTAGGTGAGGGCATTTATTTAAATACTGGAAAATAATTTCCTAACTTTTCGCAACTTTTAGCCAGATAGCATACTATCGATTGAAGTTGATATAAAGTTAGAAACTTAAAGACAGAAAATAAGAGTAAAGTCGGCATGACTGCGATTTTTAGACGTCGTATAGGATTCAAATTATTCCTTTATTTCAATTCCACTTTCGGTCTAAATATTAAAAGTCTAATGTTCTCTAATACATCACAAAAATCAAAATTCAAAAAATAATTTACCACGTTTGGGAAACTGGGTAAGAAAATGTTCAATGTCATTATAGGTAAATATGAATTAAAAATAAGTCAGGTTACGGGGTTGAGACAAATATCATAAATATGAATAAAGGTTTATTTCTAAACGTAGAATTAACACATATATACTTAGGAAAGAAGTACTTTTTGCAAGTTTAGTCTGATTAAGCTGAAATTTTCAAAAGTTCATTAATCAGTCCGGCCAAAGCATGACAAAAGGGTGTAGAATCGCCCAAATATTAAATTTTCCTTATAAATTTGCACTTAGTAATGGCGGGTAAGAAAGAAAAAAATAAATAAAAAATAAAACAAATAAGTATTCCTTAAGTCGCGCAAGCAAAAGAGAAAGCAGATAAGTTTATAAGCGTAGACACATATAAGCTGCATAGGCCACTCAAGTTGGATGTTCTACGATGAGTAGGAAGACGCTTGTTTGCACTTTTATTTATCTATGTCATAACACTTTCTATCTGTCAACTTCATAACACATCTTTTCTTCTTGATAGACACTTGTATTGCTGCTTGGAATCTATTTTCTTGTAAATCGACACACACACACACATACACACACACACACACACACATATATATATATATATATTAATGTATACATATATATATATATATATATATATATATATATATATATATAAATTTAGCATAATTTTATTTATTTATATTATTCAATGACGTATATAAATTATATGATTAATTTCCATTAACACATGACATAACTATGAAAAATATTTTTTCTCTTATAAATAACATCAATCAAAATCTACAGATATAATAAAATTACACAGATGACCTATGTGTACATTCACGTAAATCTTCTGGACTAATTTTTTTGAAACTACAGTTACGCTAGAGGCTCGGTCAAGATGACTAAAGTTAAGATAGTTCCTCGAATTAGTGGTATATATTTAAATAAAAAATAAAAACAGTGAAAAAATAATTTTAAGCTAAATGTTTGTGTTGAACAAGGGATTATGTACTATAAACTTAAAAAAAAACTATGGATCGCTAGTACAGACAGGAAAATGGGACCTTGAAATACATTCGTTTCTATTTAGGTGTATAAATAATTGTTTGTTACATTATAGGAATTTACCTATGATATAAGTATTAACTGAACTTAAACGAATAAAACTTTTGTACAAAACGCGAATTTTGAAGATTGAAATTACCATAATGTGGTATTGTAATGAGAGTAAAAATGTGTGTGTGAAAATCGGTTAAGGAGAGATAGTTGTCAAAAAATTTAATCAGCGCAACTTTTCCCGTGCAAAAGTAGGCCAAATCGTGGCGTGATCATTGTCAAGAGAAAGATGTGCCTCGTAAAACGAAAAAGTATTGCGTGAATTCTTTAAAAAACGTATATAAGGTATATAAAACTTCTATATATTCTGTTGATAATGAAAATAAAAAAATTATATATTTCAGAAAGACTTTCAATTTCGTTGTGTACTGCAATTTGCAAATATGTACGTATTTAAATATGTACCAATAAGTGTGATAAGATGGAAAATATGAGAATACAAACCAATCATTTATTTGATTGGAAGTTTATTCATTTGTGATTAATTTTTAACAATTGTAATGAAAAATTAACGTACTGTTTTTGATAAAAAGTAATTATTAAAAATTATTCAAAAGTTGGCATTTGCCATTTGTTTAGTATAACCCGTTTCAATATATTATTTTCTTCTTATAATATTCCCAGTTGTAAAATTAAATTTAAAAAGTATTGTTTTATTTTTATCATTATTATAGGTATTACTAAAAATTTGATTGACAAGCACTTAGGCTTCATAAAATGCAACGTTTCTTCAGTATAAAAATTAAAATCTTAAATTCACTCAAATGACTGTGTTGTTTTCTTCCACAACTTTAATACTTTGAATATTTATAAGTTATTTTAGCTTCAGAATAACTGTAAAGGTTAATTTTTACAACGTTATAGGTAAACACACAAATTCAAGTATTGACAGAAAGTTTTGACGGAATCGTCGCGATTTTTTAAAAAAAAAGTAATAAAAGAAAAAAAGATTTCTATTATCATGTATTATTATTTCAATATCACATTATATTTGGAAATACTCCAAGATTTATGTATATGCCAGTTCATAAACTGATAACATTGTTCCAAATATGACTAACATTCTCACTCACATGACATCTAAACCATCATTCATTTCTTTATTTCTTCTGACGTTTCGGCTTTGACACGTGTACATAAAACAAACGATTTCACATGCGATAGGATCGTTTTCCTCAAAGCTAGGTCGTCTGGCTGTTTACTATATAGATGCACTACACATTGCTCAAAGCGAAAATGGCACTTTGTGGGCAATTGTTCTCTGATATCGCCCTTTACTACAGACCGGCAGTCGCCCCCACTATCGGCGGTCTATATATTCATAAAAATAAATATGAATAAAAGACACAACGCCTAGGACGGATTGATACATATGCAATATATGGAAGCGTGTGAATTTAAACCGTATTCCTAAATTAGGCAAGAAATATTTCAAGGATCTTATTTGGAATATTTCTGTACATTTCGCATCTGTCAAACTTTTTTAGTACAAGCTAAAATATATTCTTGACATGTGTTATATCAGACTTTTCTAGTTTTGTTTTATCATTTAGTCACATTACATAATATTCTTTCTCACTTTAATTTTACTTTTCTCTCTTGTATTACGAAGTCATACATACACATCATTTTAAAAGATTGTGATATTAACTATTTAAGAATATGATACGTCCTATATACTTTGCTGTACAATCTTTTGAACATGATATTTGGTTCTTGTATATTAGTTATACTTTGCTTTATCCGAATCTTAAAAATGATTTATTTTTATTTTTATATTAATACAATTGTTCTTGTCTACCACAAATTATTCAATAGTTACCAACATCCTACTTCAAATTATGTCAATTATGTGACATAAAATTTACAGAGCCGTTGATTGAAATTAACACACAATCTTCTAATTTTTTATTATCTTTTTTATGTCACCAAACATTAAGTACTTATTACTGTTTTGAACTTTAATTTTAATTAAACGCTTGTATTTCCTGAATTCCATTAAATCTGTACAAAAAATAATATTGTAACGAAGTGAATTCTTTATATTGAAAGTATTTAAAAAAAATAATTTCATAAATTATATGAAAACTTTAGTACGAACAAAAATAATAAACTCGTGTTCAAAATTGGTTTCTTAAGAAAAAATGGCAATTATTGTTAGCTCAATATGTGTTAGCTAAAAGGATTTTTTTAAATTACAATATTGAGAAACTAATATTTTCTCATAAATTCATTACATGCATATATATGCAGGCGATTCTGGATTAATTACGTGATTTTTGTAGACGTATACTTAAGTAAATTTCAGGTCGATTCTTTATTATAAAGTTTGTAATATCTTAGTTTCGTAGGCAAAAAGTGGAATAGATTTAATTGTTTGTGAATTCTAGTTATGTTATTTAACATCTCTATCGCTTTAAAAGCAGCTCCTGCGGTTTTGCTGCCTTTACCTGCATGCAACCTTTTTTAAAGGGAATACCTAAGAGAAAACATAAAACACTTTTCAACTTTTGCGTGAGGATTAGGTGCAAGATTTAGATAAATGACCACGGGCAACGTACCCGTGACATACTGTATTAGGGAAAGGATCTGTTTTTTCTTCTTTTGTTGCGAGATGATTTAATTGATTTACCCTTAAGGCAATACGTATCCTTGAGAGGCTATGTACATATATATATATATATATATATATATATATATACCAAGTTTTCAACTATTTATACGTAGTCAGTAAAATCAATCGTTAATTATACAAGCACCGTCGGTATCCAACACTTGTCGCCAACGTGTAGGCGGAATTAAAGTTTCGTCCTTGTAGATATATTTCGACCTTTGACTGAAAAACCGGTGAAGTTTGATTATGATATAACTTTCCTCTTTAAATTTTCACGTAAATTACTATACAGAGAGCGAAACCGATGGTAATTAGATAGCAAAAGTTCTGAAAAGTACGGTGGGTGAAGTAGCATATTCCACTAAGTGAAAATAGTTTTTTAAGTGTTACTTTTGTTACATGGAGTCGAGCATCCTCAAGTAAAAAATATACTATGCTTTGCTTTGAAGGAAATTTAACGATGCTTTTGGTTCATAATAAACCTTAGCTGTAAATGTACTGTTAGCTTGAAAGTGTTTCCAACAAATAACTCAATGTATAACTCCATTTATACCCCACCATGCACTCGAAAG
This sequence comes from Druceiella hillmani, assembly GCA_039881145.1. Lineage (NCBI taxonomy): Eukaryota > Metazoa > Arthropoda > Insecta > Lepidoptera > Hepialidae > Druceiella > Druceiella hillmani. The sequence continues at coordinate 28,377,338 of JAYKKI010000001.1, forward strand.
TTTGTCTAATATAATATTATGGTCTAGGTAAATCTTTTTCTCTAGCTCCTAGCCACTCACGTTTAAGCTAGAAATTAACATAAACCACCCACTTGTCATCTCCTGTACCTAGATACATTCGCCTCTCATTGGTACAATGGGAACACAATAGCTCTAAACACACATTAGCTTTCCTCTGGTGTTTGCTTATGTGGTAGCTAAACGGAATATTTCCACTTCTTTCTCAAAGTATAAATTGTTTTTTCATTGCTGTATGAGAGTATGAAAACAGCTGTCCCGAACTTAACCTGGACTGTGTTTCAATAAGGCTTTCAAATTTTTCTAAATAAATTGTGGGAGGCATTTTCAGATGAGGTTCATCGGACAGATCAAATTCGGTCCCCTCTTTGAATCTTTGGAACCGATACTTGACTGTGTTATAAGGGGACATAAGGGGACTTACAAACATCTTTGTTTATGTGTTGCGTGATGCTTTGCTGGTTTTTCGCCCTAAACGATATTAAGGAAGAATGAGTCCTCTAAGTTCACTTAGTAATACTTCCATTTTTAATTTATTGTTAACTCTCTGATTACTCCATTGCAAACTGAATAGAAGTTTGAATGCCGCATTGTCTATATATTCCACACGAAATATTCTGGAAACTTCCATAACGTTTCAGAAATCGGTCGAAAAAAGTGGCGGGTTAATCAACTTATTAACCCACCAACAACCTATGGTATATATATATATATATATATATATATATATATATATATATATACATATACATATAATATAAATATCACTCACTAACGAAACTTTGAGCTTTACTTTATTTTGTGGAATATTTTATTTATCCGTAAATAACTTACTGCGTTGTTTTTAATTAATTGCAGTAATAACTTATTTAGATAATCTATATAACAAGAATAAATTCGAACGTCTTATAATCACGGAATTACATAGTCTTTGAATACAATTAAAATTATCTAAGTATTTAGTACATAGGAAACCAAACAATTAATGAGAAAACCAATTCTTTTAAAATACTGGTATTCATTATGACCATCCCCCTTCAGGAAAGAGAGGACATGTTCACAAGATGTTTGGCTCATGTAAACGAATAGACGACTACAGTAATAACGCCGAAATAGGCGTAAAATAAAACTAAACTAGTTGACGAAATACTGCACATAAACTCAGTTGCACGTGTTGCAACTTTACAAAACTATTTCTATTCCGACCACAAGAAAAGAAAGTTACTCTAGTGGGTATTGAATCACCTTGATTGCTCGAAAAACAATTTTGAAAAGGTCTTCATAGGGTACATTCAGATTTAAACTGTTTAATTCAAAATTTCACATGTACATAGAAGATTTAATACAAATTTCATATTGACGATATATATCATTTTATGAATTATTATACGAGCATGGAATAGTATATTGAGTAACTAATTCGGCACCAGGAAACAGTTTTTTAATAGTCACAACCAATTAAACCAAACTACTTGAATAAAGCCAACCATGTGTAATGCTTCTTTAGTTCGAAATAGTCAAAAAACACATTCCTTAATAGGAGACCGAGTCGATTTTCTGAGATATTCAATAGAAATGTTTTTAATGCCTTCCTCCCAATCGCGTACAAAATGGCCAATTTCATTTACAGTTGTTAAATTTGATACCCCTCCTAAAAGTACGTTGGATAAACTGAATAATATTTCCTTAAACTTGTGTGTCGAAACTAGGTTAGAAAAATTTAAATACCTATGCGATGAAAAATTTTCCAGGAATAAATCGTTTCATTTATGAGATTCCCGTATGAAATACTTCAGCCAACACTCACGAGTGTTTTAGACATTTGAAGAGAAATGAGTAGTCTACTCGGTTTTTTAATTATTGTATTGACACTAAATTTTTAACCTTCCACATAATTCTAATATTCGCGACCAAGAATGTTGAAGAAGAAGATTCAAGAACCAACTAATTTTTTTAATTCTTTGCAAGCTAGATAATAGGCAATCACAAAAATAATACAATATTGTAAGATTGCGCTCAATATTGTAATATTGCGCTAATAGTAATAAACATATGGCTTTGGGTAGATAAATAGAGTTGAAATGTATGAGAAATGCTCTTGCAAGCAGCTGCTCTCCGGTGCCCAAAACGATAGATTGGAACGACACACCAACGCTGCGCTTATAATTTTCATTAGCTAGAGCGAATTTAAGATTAACGACAGATTAATGGTGAACATGCGCCGATTTTAGTAATCGCAAATAATACATATTTAACGCGTGGTTATTAACTAAACATTTCGATATCAAACTTTTAACTAGTCATACATACAATGACGATTCATACTGTGCAGTCGTTGTATAATATTTTATTAATCCACGATAAAAAACAAAGTATTTATGCGTTCGCATTTAATTACAAAAAAAAATCAATCAAAAAAATAAATACAGGTACCGGAACATGTAAATGATCTGCCGCATTATAAATGCCATAAAATTAATAATACTATCATCTGGGATGGATATGATTGTAAAAGAAAAGAGTTATATTTTAAAAACATTAAAAGTATTATTTTTATACCTAAGTGATATTTAATGAAGCAGATTTGTCCTTATTATCAATCAGTGGAATTGTAAGAAGTTTACAGCGACAATTAAGGTCGTATCATAAAAATTCTTCATGAGTTGCTGCCAACAACGATTCAAATGGTGCCGTTGTCTTGCTGTTATATTGGCGTAATGGCCATTGAATTATATTACATAATTGTAGCTTCTTTTTTGTCCCGTATAACGACGTTAATATGATTCTACTACATTAAAGTCACCAAAAATCAGTAGTTTAAATAAGAAAATAAGGCTAAATACCTGAACTTGGAGGAAATCATATTTTCGAAATAATTGCACTATGTCCAATGGTAACTCGTTTCACAAGGATTCAAATGCCAGTATAGTTGTGAGCTAGCGCAAAGCAGGAAGCTGCAACTGAGTGAGGTGTTGAAGGTACGCGTAGGCAATTACTAAATAACATCACATTCAAAGCATTGTATAACAAGTTTATAGTATATAACATATTTTAAAATAGTCAATATATCAGTATCTTGGAAAACATAGTGTGTATGCTCTATGATTTTTTCTAAAATAATATTTGACAGAGACAAAATGTGTAAAAAAAACACAAATAAAATCACTGAAATATCTCTCGCCTACGACCACGATCTAAATTCACATACTTGGTAAAGTGTGTATATATCAAGCTAGAATACCCATCTTAGGTGTTATAACTTTTATTCTCATAAACACATAGGCGCCGAGTGCGGAAACGACTGCCCATCTGTAATAAGTGTACGTGAAAACGTGAATAATATTTGGAGTGATATTTGAATATATAAACCCGTTAATATTTTTTATTTAGAAGGATTTGCAAATATAAAATGACATATAAATAACAATAATTGAACATAAAAACTTTCTTTTCATGATTTGTTTTTCAAAACTTTTCAACAATTCTATCAACAACAAGCATTTCTGCTTAAATTTTGTAGCTACCTTTAATTTTACGAACATTCAAAATATAACTTTTTAAGCTACTACTTTTCCCATTTTCCAAAATGACAAAAGCTTTGACGTAATAAACGCTTTACCCAAGAGTAATAAACCCTCATTTATATTTCTGTCAGATTTTTGACTACCCTTGCCAATTTGTAACTCTTAGTTCCTTATTAATATGTATGAAGTGTGGCCATGTACAAGGAAATTAAAGATTAAAAAGAAAATTAATGTGGAAGGTTTAATAAAATCGTTTAATTTTTTTTTCTCATTGCAATAATGAAAGCGAACAGGAAGAAAAACAATTTTTCCAAAATACAATTTAGATTGAGTTAATAAGTTTATATAATTAGTTTTCATTAAGTCAATACTTATGAACAATAGTAAATTGCAAAATACTTTTTAGCATTTTTTGTATAAAGCGTAATTTATAAAAGAGGCTTTGATCGTGTGAAAATTGAATTACAGAAAAATTCTCAAATTAAAATAATTTATGCCTTAAAATTACTATTCAAAGTATTAAAATTGTAGATAACAAAAGACGGAAAAACTTAAACAGTTATAAGGAATTAACGCTGAATTCTGTAATTTAAAAGAACTTATTGAATAACGGACCACGGACAATATACATGTGTATATATATATATATGTATATATATGTGTGTGTATATATATATATATACATATATATATATATATATATATATATATATATATATTTAAATGTTGTTCCTTGACTAAAATTTAAGTAATTAATATATTTGGCGTTAATTTTGTAGAAATTCATTATTCACAATTAAATGAAACTACGTGATGTAGTATTATTTCTACTTTCTTTAATTTTTTTACCACGACCTAGGTTTCGTTGTATTACAACATCTTCAGGTGGAATATTAGCAAAGATAAAATTTAAGTATTAAAAATGATCCTTAAGTGATTCAACTTAAAATCTTATTAATGATTTTTTGAATTCTCATGTTCTCCGTCTTATCACGTTCATTCGTGCACATTTTTCTCATTAAACATATTTTATAAGTGGAGCTTGCAAATAGAAATGAAAACTAAAGTTTTACGTTTTTCTTTTTTCCTGTAAGTTAGCCTTAAATCTATAAAGAAACATATTAAAAAGTTTTGCCAATTGAAGCATAAAATACTCACAGCTGAAAGCCTTTCAGATACACAAGACTTTTTTTATTTTGTATTTATCCCCAGTAAATTATCAAAGCATACGGAAGTTTGACTTATATTTTATACATTCTTTAAAGATTTTAAAAATATGTTTTGTATTACGTACCGCATCTTTCTCTTGACAATAATATTGTACTAGAAAATTTTCCTGCTTTTTACATGGGAAAACTTGTGCTAATTAACCATTTCCTTATATTGATATTTTCTTCCTGCGGAGCAAACTCGAGGGAATCTCGAGTTTAAATTTTTTTTATATTAAGAACACATTTGTGTTTGCCAATTAGTAAATTTGCAAATACAATTTCTGTATTTTCACTATGTTTAATAGTGACGATACATACATTTAATTTAATGGTGACAATATATAAATAAGGCTGTTAAGCAGAAAATTATGAGACTACATTTCTGATATTTGTTTACAGAAATAGATGGTACTGACTGTTAAGTAAGAACGAATTAAAAGTTTTTATTTCTAAGTATCAGGTTCCATTCGTCGTTGTCGCAGTTGATTAAAATGTTGCAGTCGATTATATTTATTAATACTATTCTGCACTTAACCCTTTATCAAGAAACTCCGCACACATATTTAGTCCACATGACAATACATCATTATTATAATTTTTTTATAAAAGTTATAATTATATTTTATTTAAATTATTAAATTTTGAATGGAAAATGTTTTTGTTGGAGGTCAAAAATAATATCTAGCTTTAAACGGTCCTCTTCGATATTTATATATATATATATATATATATATATACATATATATATATATATATATATATATATATAAATATAGTTTATTTGTGATATTTATAGATAGTTTTTTTGTGATAATTTATCATAACGAATAGAAATGTATATACCTAACGAAGGAATAAATAGGCCTTATCATTTTATGTTAAAATCAAATCCCCTGACAAATGATCAATAATTTTTGTCTAGCATTTAGTACATTATCGCTTATGTAATAAAACTGTTCTAGTTAAAAAAAAATGAATATTTTTGTTTCTTTAATAAATATATAGTCGTAAACTATAGTAATTATCTTGATTATTTGCATTATAAATATTGACTAAGCCTCTAGAGTATACAACAGCACTTCCATAAAAATTCATTGAGGGGATTTGGGTGAAGCGAAAATACATGGCTACTACCATTTTGCTGTGTCTGTAGACTTTGTATAAAGTTATTATAAAAGGAAAGATCTCTTTCATAATCATTGACACGTATTATTAGAAATCAATCACATAATCAAAAAATACAAATTTGTAAAATATAGCAAAAATTATATACATCCATATATAAGCGAATGGGCGCTATGTAATAAAACAAGTGTCGATCAAGAAGAAAAGACGTCGTATGAGTGACATCTTGGCGGGCAGATGAAAAGTGTTGTGATACAGATAAATAAAATCGCGAACCAGCACCTTCCTACCTGTCGCGAGATATCCACCTCGAGTTGCCTTAACCGGTTATGTGTCTACGCTTATATACTTATTTGCTTTCTATTTTGTTTGTGCGAGTTAAGGAATATTTATTCGTTTTACTTTAACTTTATTTTTTTATTTCTTATTCGCCATTATTAGGTGGGAATTTATAAGACAAATAGAACATTTAGAAGAGTATGCACCATTGTATCATACGGGACTTGTTCAGAAAGTTTCGAGAACTTTAGCTCAATTTGAACAAACTTGCCAAAAATATGGCTTTTCAGGGTATATTAAGCTTTAATTTTACTCTTATTAACATACTCTTATTAAATTGTGCCTATTTAGCTTATTTGCATCAACTTGACTAATTTAAAACTCACATTTATCTATAATATTATTGTGTTACCATGTGAACATTTTGTTACTCAGTTTCTCTAACATTTCTTAATACTGATGTATTGTGATGGATTATGGAATATTATATTCTTTTATTTATAACGAAGGTTGAAATAAAATTACCAGTCAAGGAATCATTTTGATACCAACCTCCAAGTCCAGCCAACTTTTTCCTTATTTTAAGCCTTTCAGTTTTTTATTTTGTATCAACGTAAATTGGAAGTAAAATTTCTGGTGAAAAATTGCGAAAAAAAACAAATTAAGTCAACATCCAATATTTGTACATATATAATATTTGTATATAATATATAATATTTGTACATATCTTTGCTTAGTAATAAAATCGTTGAGGAATTATAAATGAATCATGCCTAAACAGTGACTTATATTAAATTTAAAAGCAAATTTCTCATAATGAATGAAAGAAGTAAATTATTAAAATATAAATTTTATTTCTTTTACTACGTAACAAACAATTTTCATTTTTTCACGATGTTATGCTTTTAGTTAAGTAAACGTGAAAATAGAAGTTAATGTATCTCTAACAGTAGTCACTGCAGAAAGTCAAAATAAAATAGTAAGCAAGCGGGGAAATACTTAGATTGGCACAGTTAACGAATGTTTACAACGTTATGTAGGCTATATTAAAGAAAAAAAATTTGAAGAATGTGTAAGCTCAGTCGAACTCACAAAATAAGGGAGGGGCATATAAGGTTTTTTAATATTGTCGAAAGTAGAATGAGGGAAATACAAAAATAAAAAAATCGGGTTTTCCAACCCTCTGTACCAATGTACCTTTGAAAAATATTAATTTAAATAAAATAACAACTAACATTTGGCGAAAACGGGCAAGCCTTGCTAATTAACAACTCCACTTTGGAGAAATTAATTATATTCTTTAAATAGTTTAGAAGATTAATCGACACCATTCACTATCCTACTTAGACCCATTTGCAATATTTACACTGCTATTTTAGTTAATTAAGATACAAACATTGCAAATATGATCTTTATAAAATATTTTTCATATTCGAGGCTAAAATATTTGTAGGGAGGTGTTATTGACACTATCATCTTATCATTGGAATTGGATAAAACGGAGGAAGTAATAAAATTCCCATCATCAAAGGCTTATTATTTTTTATCAATATATGATTCAACTTACGCTCTAAGTAATGAGTCGAAGAATATACGAGTAGCTCATGAACAACAAAAAACGGAAAAAAATATTAAAAAACATGGGCAGTCATGGAGACTGCCGACGAATGTGAAAACTTAAAACTATGATATAATTATACCATAGCTTTGGATTAATAATCCTATTTTCAATATTCGACACATAAATCTAACATTCGACCCATAAATCTAACATCTTATAAAATTTTATAGAATTTTTAATTTTATAATCCGCGACAAAATTATTATCGAATAACTACAAATCAATTTTACCACGCTAGTAAGATAAGCCACTATGAAACACTTATTGCAGAGACCAAATTTTCTAAAAATAAACAATATGACATTACTAAATTACAAATATTTAAAAATAAATGGTTCGTTTTTTATAATTAATTTTCTATATAAAAATATTGACATATTTATTACTCACTTTTGTAGTACACAGTGCGCCTTAATTTAAACTATTAAAAAAAAATATGCGTGTCAGTTCCGACGCGCGACTGGAGTTTAATCCTTAAGTACGATTGTCTTGGAATATATAAAATAGGTAAAGGGGTAAATAAACGCATCTCTTATGAAAGTTAGTGCATATATATACGTACACACACACACACATATATATATATATATATATATATATATATACATATATATATATATATATATATATATATATATATATATATATATATATACGTGACATCACTATTGATATTTATAGGAATTGAAAATGTTCGAAAACTGTATTATTTTTCACATTTTTTCTTTGTAATAATCTCATCTCTCTAATATTAATAAACTTACAATTCATTTTTAAAATTCAATCTGACTAGCGACATGATTCTTTTTACCTATAGCTAGAATATAAACTATTTGCACTAAAATTAGTTTGCACGGATGGTTCAATTTACCTATAGCCAGAATGATAAAATGCGCTTTCAATTAATTTGGATTCGGTGATATAAACCAGTGACTGCTTTAATTTAGGAAGTTGTCAATACATATTTATTCTTTAAATTTAGTATTTTAACGGATACTCGCAAAACATATTTTATTCTGACAAACCGAATAGGAGTACAAATGACGACTGAAGCTACACTAAGTATAAATTATGTTATCGAAATGCAATGTATGTTTCAATTTGCCCATAACTAAAACAAAAACGTGCATTGAATTAGTTTTGGACTAGACAATACAATAAATTCTCTCATAGGGTTTCAACATGAAAATCCTATTTCATTGGCTAATATAATATTTATTTGAATTTTTTTACCAATCTCTCATAGAAATATTTATGGACCCTAATTAACGAAGCTTGACAACATAAATGCGACTTTAACAATTAATAAATAATTCCCACCAATTTTGTGTAAGATCGAAAATAAAAACATTAACATTTTTTAGCTTCTAAATGTTTTAAACAACGTTCTACATTGACTATCTAAACACCACAAAATAATGACTTTATGATTTATATAAGGGGAAGGGGAAGATTCGTATATGTATATATATATATGTATATATATATATATATATATATATATATATATATATATATAAAAGTATATATGTATATATATATATATACATATATATATATATATATATATATATATATATATATATATATATATATACATATATATATATATAAATATATATATATATATATTTAAATACATAACTTTGTAATTCGATTGTAGAGAACACCACGGTAACACATAAAGAATAGAATTTCCATGCATTTTTTGAAATATTTTATCATTTTATTTCCACAAAAATCACAGCTTTTTTTCAGTTTTATATTATAGTCATAAACTGTGGTGATTTTTTCCGTGCACGGTAAGTTTTACTGTAGTGATTTTTTCCGTGCACGGCAAAAACTCTACACGTCACTTTTTTCAATAATATTTATGCCATTTTTTAAATATTGTTTAAAATTTTTATTAATTTATTTGATTTTTTTGTTTACTGAAAATAGTTTTTCTTCTGCCAAATTTCACGAAATACTAAGCCATAAATTATCATCATTAAAAATGTGACAAGAAAATAGACTGTTCCAACTCCGCAATTTTTGTTTTAATATTTTTTTAATATGCTTGTAAATAAATAAATTATTTAGGAAATTTCTTAGCCTTTTTGAAAAGGTATGGTTGTAGATATTTTCCACTGAAGTAATTTTTGTAATTAGTTGGTAAATCAACAATCTATGTAAATTTTCTAGTTAGCTTCCGGTCCTTAGGAGTGTTAAGTTAAAAAAATTGACTTTCTAAACATACATATAAATTAATTCTATTTAATATAAAAAGTAATATTTTGTATTTATTTAATGTAAAAATATTTAACAAAACTCAACTAAACCTCACTAAAATTCCCCATATTAACTAAATGACAAATAATAATACACGTACCTAAGTCAAAAATTATGGGAGCAAAATGAGTCATTACAAAATAAAACACAGCGCAGCATACATTTTAATAATTTTGAACTGATATTGCATTCAACTGATTTTGAAATAATTTTATTGCTCTGATTGTATAAAGTTTCACTTTACCGTTGCTATTTTATTTTCCTAAATTAAGTCCAGTGACATTAATGCAGTTGAGAAACATTACCTGATATCGTTTTTTTTATTAATATTTTAAATTATTTAGAACACGTATATATACACAAAATATATAAAAATACAAACGTTGTAAAGAAGCATTGGTGACTAGCTTATCTCATTTCCTTCTTTTTGTATTATGTAATGGAATCTCCTTAAATAGCTCTCCGTGTCATCAGATTAAGTTAGATGTGCATTTATGAATATAAAATAATGCAAAAAAAATTTAGTTGCATGAATAATCATTATATAAAACAAAGGACTACGTTAAAATACGTTCAATTACGTTAAATATTTGAATGATATCTATGATTGTAAAATAATAAAAAATAGTGTTTATTTGTATACATTTTTATTAGATATTTTAAAATGGCAACACGTCCATCGATGTCTTCCTTCATGACTTTTTTAACTGAAAGATAGAATGATTATGTTAATAATTATGTAAACATCATTTAGTTTTATATTAGTTTACTAATAACATATAAAATACCTACTTCCTATGGAGTTAAAGTCTATCACATTCGGAAATTTCTGAATTAATTGACGGACATACAGAATCGACTACATTATCCACGGTACTTCCTTCTGAAGGTCCACCGCCTCTAGGTCTCATACTGGATGCTACACGAGTTCCTATTTTTCATTGTCTTCTTATTTTGATTGCTTTTAATTACGTTTCATAGGCGTGAGTGTAAAAGGATCGATACTTCGTCCCAAATTTTTTTTCTCTCTCAAAAATATGTTTTTCGAGTTGGTTTGTTTATCTTCGGTCATAGATCGCCCGTTAACTAGAGCAATTGTCAATTCACTCCCCGAAGAAGAAAATGAAATATTTTTGGGAAAAAGTGTGGTTTAGCATCAATGAACTTTTGACAATATTTTTGATATGACATAAAAGAATATTAAAAACGACTTGAAACACTTTAAAGAAATTGTTGCTCGCGATAATTTATTATAAAAAAATCGATTTAAAAAAATATTGCTGACTTATAAAAAAACAATTATATTAAAATGTAATTTGATAATATACAATAAAGCAAAAAGTTGATAGTTACGAATATCCAAAAGTGAAAAAGCGCCTTGAATTGAATATGGTGTAAGATTTTTTCAGTTGGCATAGTTGACTATTTTTTAACACGCTTTCATCAGGTCTAATTGGACGTAACTAAATAAGTAATGGAATGTGTGAAACTAAATTTCATTCACTATCAAAAATTTTGTCATCATGAGACTTAGTAGTTGTGTGTAGTTCAGATATAATAATTTCGTAAAATAAAAAAAATTTTAGTTTTAAAGAATGGACCAAAAATAACGGAATTTTTCACCCATTTCCGGATGCACGAAACATTTAAAATTTTAACACATATCAAGAACCGATAACAATACACCAATTTAATAAATTATAAAAAATTAAGTTTAAAACAGAAAAGAGTAAACAAAAAATAACGGAATGATTTAATTAAATTCTCAACCAATTTCAAACGTCTGGATTATTTAACATTTTGTACAATCGATGATAATCATCAAAAACCGATGACAATACAATAATTTTAAGAAATTAAAAAAAAATTCACTGTTTTAAGACAAAAATAAAAGACTAGAAAAGGTAAATCTAAATTATTAATTTAAAAAACTAAAAAGCATGCTTCTCCCAAAATACTGCACTAAAAAGAAAAAAAATAATTATCTAATCGATTTTTTAATTTACCAGTAAGGACAGTTAGTGTTTGTGAGAAGGTTAGTGTTTGCAATATTTGTTATTAAGTATAATACTTTAGTGCAAAGTCGTAGGGTACTTTTTCTCAAAAATAAACAAGTTTACTTCTCATATTAATATTAAGTAAATGAAACTGCTCAATATTTTAGGTATATATCAAAATAAAGCGCTTCACGGTTACACTCTCAAATATTCTACTAAATAGCAACATTAGCCTGAATGTTGCGACATATTACAACCAATCAGAGCACTGTGAAGTGAATATTGTAAGACGTATCACTTAACGAAGTGTGTGTTGAGTATTGTTTATGAAATGGAAGGCTTGAAATCTTACACTTTGCACAGTTACTTTGCTTTAATATGACAAGGGTTGTTTGTGAATACATGTGTATAAATATGTTCCTGCTGAAAATTCCGAAACTGCTGCAGTCAAAATGGTTAAAAGAAAATAGAAACGTTAATAGAATTTTATTTAAAATTTACCTAGGTGACATATTTGCGTGGCACGATTTAACAAAGGTAATTTAACAGAAATACTTTATACACCCTTAAACCTTTATATATGCATAAATGTATGCCTAAATGTTTAAGTGTATATATATAACTAATCGGTAAAACTTGTAGCGCGTGTTCTACTCGTACTTATTAAGATTTATTTCATTTTTATATTGAAAATAATTCAAGGTTGATTAAAAAAATTCACAAAGTTTTAAACTATTTTTCATTACAAGTATTATTTCTTTTAATATGCGTTATATTATAATTCGTTAAATTATACGATATTTCTATTTAAATTTGATCCCGCAATAGAAAACAAATTTTACATAAAAAGACTAACGAACGCAAGTAGCCTACGCTAAGATAAGTTCTACGTATATTACGGCAAATTGTACTGAATTCATAAATATCTATTGTATCCATTCATTCAAGTACCAGACAAGTACGCGCGTTGTATTCAGTTGACCGCAAAGGGTCATCACCAATCCAGCTAGGTCCTAAACTCAGTAAGGCCTCGCTCACCGTTTTGTAATTTCAATGTTTCATAGTCAAGTACTCCGCAAAAAGTTTCGAGCGCAGGTCGCGACTGGAGGAGCTTTTCCCTTTGTTGGTTTTCAAGGAGCAAAAGGGATAGTCCCTTACGCCGCTATCTATAATGCTAAAGGCTTTATGAAAATATTTGTATTATTGAGGATAAAAGAATACGAATGATTAAAATGTCTCATGAAAAATCATGAAATGGCTTCGTTCAGGAATTGAAAGTTAGGCTTCGGATAAAGCTATGTTAATACTGCCGTAACTATGTTAATATATTACAGCTCCAGGTAATAGTGAGAAAATATTAGACTTAAGAAAACTGTATCGATTGATGTCTTTATAAAACTTTTTTACTTGTGTTTTTACTTGTTATTTTCCACTGTTATTTAGAAGGAAAAGGAAAAAATACCTTTGCATTTTTTATTATTTATTTAGAGATGTCAGGATTTGTTTAGTAACATTGTTTCAGCGACTTCTGAATCTAGCCTCTCAATACGTATAACCATTTATTATCATTGATTTTTTACATTGGTTAATTTTTCCATTTTCATTTCCAAAAATGAAATTTCATTTAAATAAAAACACGACTTATGTTTTCCTTGGTCAATTATCAAATTTATTGTTAATTATTCTATAAGATTTTTTTCTCAGATTGGCTTTTTCGTTGCTATATTTCTTTATTTTTTATGATATTTATAAATATGCCTTCGATCTTTCTATATTTTCTTACTGAATTAAAGTTATTGGGTTATATGAATATTGTACAGTATTAACAGTGTCACTGGATATGATAACGGAAGAAATTTAGTTTCTATAAATTCGGTAAGTGGCTCGAAGTTACTTTTGCTCGAAGACACTTTAAGGAAAGAATAGAGTTATACGATTTTGAAATCAGCACGATATAATAAAATAAATTTTATCCTTTACAAGATTTTAAAAGTAAAACTTAATTAACTTTATCTTTATAAAGTGGCACGAAACTTCGAAGCTACCCTTTGATTTGGGAATGAACAATACAGCAATACTCAGTAAGTTAACCAATAGGTTTTTGGGCACAGATTTGTTAACTTTTCAGAAAGGTCAAAGTTTTGAGAATTTTTTATAACAAAGTATATAAATGGGATGAAGTATGATTGAACAATCATTGCTGGCAATAATTCTTAAAGTACAACAAATAAGAAAAAGGGTTTAATAATTTTTGCTTATGACTGATCTTTAACCAAAAACGATTTATTTCTGGAGATTATCCTAATCGAATACTGTCGCTACAATTTTTATAAATTAGATTATTATGCATTTTACCTATTATTTTGGAAAAGGTTTAAAAATAATTGAACACAGGCATTGCGCCATCTACTAAACTATTCTAATCACAAACTTTATTTTTTTAATAAGGAAAAAAGATGTTCTATTTAATTTAATTTCACCACTTCTTTGCTTAAAAAGCAACCGTGTATTTAAGTAAATTATATATCATTCATATCCAAAATTTTATATTGAAAGTATAAAACTCCCTACCTACCAGATGAGTGAGTGGGGGGGGGGAGATCACAGTTAAAGATAAATACTTGGATTTCTCTGTGACATTTAGATTTTAATATTATTTTGTTTTTAAGGCGAGTTACCTGTAATAAATCTAAAAATAAAAAAAATCATGTGCTTAATTTTCCATAAGTTTATCAAGTCCTATTTTTTACATATATTATTAATATTGCATCTTTTTAATAAATAACTATCAATCATGATTTAAAAGTGAAAAAAATATCAGCCACTTCTAAGTAGAAATGATATTTTTTTTTAAACATTCAACAAACGGATATCTGTTAATTAGTGGAAAAGTTATTATCAGTGGAAAACAAAAATTTGTACGTAAAAAAGATTTATTGAATACAAACTTACACGTTTTACATAGCAAGACTATAAAAATGTTAATATTATATTAGGTCCTTATTAACGACATAAAAACATTATTCGAAATTTCAAGTTAACAATATTTCCATTTCCTTATATATACATTCAAATTTATAATATAATACATATTGTAATAAAATATAATTAACAGCAAATTCTCTTATTTTTAACTCATTAAAAGAAAGAAAACAAAATTATTAAAAAAAAACAAAATCATGTTAAATTTTACATTATTACGTATGTCATATACTTTTTTAGAAGAAACAAATATAGCAATAACAAACTAACACTATTTGTTTAAAATTATTTACACTACATTCTGTTACGAAGCAGAAAAAATAGGCATTAGAAATTAACGCCATCTATTCCTTACTTTAAAAATGTTATTTTAGAGGTATGTAGTAACTGTGTAATTCTTACAGATATGAAGTTACAACGCAGTCGCTATTGTATTTCATCTTATTAACTCTTAAGCGCTTAGCGCGGAGCTTGCCATCAGAGAATGTCCTCAAAATATCTGATGTACCTTACATTAAAAAGTAAATCCACGGTAGAGTGCAATTAAGTTTATAAATTTGAACCCATTTTTAATGAATGAAAAAAAATTGCAAAATTGTTTTTACTCATTTTCTAAAGTAAAAATTTTTGCATACATGGTATTGTACGGAATAAAATATATATTTTATAGTGTTTATTTTACTTTATTTTTAAGAGAACTACCTAAACTTTTAAGCGACAACATAAAGCTACCAAAATCAGGTAGAACTATAATCCGAACATACTAAAGGTTCCGGGTGGAGAAAGGTAAAAGTCCTTTACTAGCTCCAACAGTACTTCAGTTCCGTTCAATGTCTTCGTGGAATGTTAATTTTGGAGTTGTTTGGTTTGTATCTTACAGGTTGTGACATTGTTATTTGAATTGAAGTCAAAATGATGTTTATTTTAATTAGAACATAATTATTTCAGCGTACAAATTTTAAACGTAGATATATCTAACTATAACCTTCAAAAATTTACCAAAATGTTCTCTTTTTTAGAAGTGTATATATTTACTAACCTCAGTTAAAGAGTCTGTTCAGCGTTTGGACATACGCTGAATAAATAAACATTTTGAAACGGATATTTTATATATGTTGGCATTTTATTGTGCGTGAAATATTTTAGAAGAAATAAAAATAATCAGTCATTCTCTTTATTATAACTGCTGCTAAAAAGAGTCAGTTTAATTTCCATGGACTATACTCCATTAGAGCATGTAAAAAGAATGTACTTATAAAAAAAGCTATGATTAGGATACGAAAAGGTGACAAAAAATGGGGACGGAAAGTTGTAGTTGGTTCATTAAGAACATTACAAGTAATCCAGTAACCGACACTTGAAAAGGTAAAAAAATAGTCTTTTCAACGGTAAGACAAATTGTGGTTCAGCTGACGCTGAAAAAGTGGTTTAAATTCCAAAAAAGACAGAGGAATAAGTTGATGATGTAATAACATTTTTTTTTACTTTATATTATTTATCAATATTTATTTTTTGGTACAAATTTGTAATATTGTGTATTTACAACGATTATTATTTAAATCATTGTAGCAGATTCATAAATAACATATCACAAAATATTGAGTTATTCTTTTTTGTAAAAAAAGCTTGAATTATAGTAGTTTTTATGTTTAATATTTATTTTTTAATAATTTTATTTCAAAAGATAATGTTAAGTGTATTTGACCTAGCGATAATTTTTTAAAACGTAAACTTTTTAGCATAGGTGGTACATTGTTTTAAGAATTTTAAACGTAAATTTTTTAGTAATTTTTCTAGCTAATTGGACTCCACAAATACTCAACAAGTATAATTCCGCCCGTTTATTTTGATGTAATATTAGGCTGCACAGAAAATAAAATTTATGCTTGCCCAGTAGAATAGTATGAAATATGGGGGTGACTCGATTTTACTTAAACAATTTTACTGTCCTCACTATCACTATCCTTGTCGGTACTCCACATCACTTCTGTCATCCAAAATCCAACTTTATTTTTTAAATTTAAGTGTTAGCTATCCACAATATCAAAATAAGAGTTGAGAATTGAAAAATTTACATTACGTTTGTGGGCTATCTGATTTTCTACGTTTACCGTTATTCCGATTATAAACATATTTATGATTTAAAAATGGGAAGGTAACTAAAAAGTAACAGACTTAGTAAAATAAATTTTCACCCACTTCCAGATAACCGAATCTTTAAAAATTTTTGCATATATCAAGAAACAATGACAATACATAAATTTCATAAAATATAAAAAATTATGTTTAAAATAAAAAAGGCTAAATCAAAAATAAGGGAATAGTTTAATTAAATTTTCACCCACTTTCCGACGTCCGGATTATTTAAAATTTTGCACACAAGAAATTTAAAAAAAAATTCACTATCTTAAAACAAAAATAAAAGACTAAAAAAGTAAACATAAAAAAATATTAGTTAAAAAACATGCTTTTAGGAAATATTGCAATAAAAAGCTAAAAATAATAATCTTACCTATTTTCTGTACTCTACTCACTAAGGACTTGAGTGATTGTAATGTTTGTTTTTGAGTATAATATTGTGCAAAGGCGTGTGGTGCTTTTCCTCAAAAATAAATAAGTTTATTTCTCACGTTAATATTAAATGAATAGAAATGCTAGACATCAAAGATATCAAGATATCAAAGTTACATATCAAAACAAAGAGCTTAACGTTTTCACTCTCGAATATTCTACTAAACAGCAACCTTGGCCTGAATGTAGCGGCATAATACAACCAATTAGATTGCTATGAAATTAATATTACAGGATGTACAACTTAACGAAGTGTGTATTGAGTATTGTTTAGGAAACGGAAAGCTTGAAATCCTACACTTTGCACAGTTTCTTTCGTTTACTATGACAAGGGTTGTTCGTGAATATGAGTGTAAAAATATGTTTTATCCCCAAACGGATGCAGCCAAAATGATTAAAAGAAAATCAAAACCTTAATTGGTTTTGACTTAAAGTTTACGGGAAAATTATGGCTTTAATTCTAAACCTCTTAGTGTCTGAGAAATTCACAATCTTTACGCCTGCAGAAGGTACATAGGCAACATATTTTGGTAGCGAAAAATACCATTA
This sequence comes from Druceiella hillmani, assembly GCA_039881145.1. NCBI lineage: Eukaryota > Metazoa > Arthropoda > Insecta > Lepidoptera > Hepialidae > Druceiella > Druceiella hillmani. Next base: position 28,395,486 of record JAYKKI010000001.1, read on the forward strand.
AACAAAGGCGGTTTATCAAAAATACAATATACATCGTTAAGCGTTTATACATGTATAAGTGTATGCCTAAGTGTTTATATATGTACCCAACTGAGAAAATTTGTAACGCGAGTTCTGCTCGTTTCTAATAACACCAATTTCATTTTTAAATTGAAAATAATTAAACGTTCATCAAAAACTTTTACGAAATGTTATACCATTTTCCGTTAACAATTTTATTTCATTCATTATGCGTAATATTATAATTCATTATATTATATATGCGTTATATTATATTTCTGTTTAAATTTAATATGGTAAAATAGAAAAAACAATTTTATTTAAAATTACTAACGAACGCAAATAGCCTGCGCTAAGTTCTATGTATGGTTCTACGTATATTACTATAAATTACGACAAATTGTACTGAATTCATAAGCCTATATTGTATCCATTCATACAAGTACCGGACAAGTACGCGCGTTGTATTCAGTTGACCGCAAAGGGTCATCACCAATCCAGCTAGGTCCTCGACTCAGTAAAGCCTCCCTCACCGTTTTGTAATTTCAATGTTTCATAGTCAAGTACTCCGCGAAAAGTTTCGAGCGCAGGTAGCGACTGGAGGAGCTTTTCCCTTTATTGGTTTTCATGGAGCAAAGAGGCTAGCTTAAGCCGCTATTTTTAATGCTAAAGTCTTTTTGTAAATATTTGCATTACTGAGAATAAAAGAATACGAATGATTTAAGTGTCTCATGAAAAATCATGAAATAGTTCCGTTCAGAATCCAATGTTATGTTGATACTGAGGAACTGTGTTAATATATTATAGTTCTAGATAATAGTGACAAAATATTAGACTTAAGAAAACTGTTTCGATTAATGTCTTTATAAAGCTTTTTTCCTCGTCTTTCTACTTACTATTTTCCACTGTTATTTAGAGGGAACAGGGAAAAATACCTTTAGATTGTGGTAATATATTTTCGGGTGTCAAGATTTCTTCAGATACATTGTTTTAGCAACTTCTGAATGAAGCCTCACCGTACCTATAACCAGATATTATTATTGATATTTTTACATAGATTAATTTTTCCACTTTCATTTCCTGAAATAAAATTTCTTTTAATTGAAAACACGACTTACGTTTTTCTTGGCTAATTATCAAATTTATGGTTAATTGTCCTAAAAGACTTTTTCTCAGATGTGGCTTGTTCGTTGCCAAATATTCTTATTTTTTATATTTATAAATATGCCCTCGACTTTTCTATATTATCTTACTGAATTAAAGTTGTTGTGTCATATGAATGTTGTACAGTATTAACAGTATCACTGGATAAGTTAACGGTAAAAATTTACTTTATGTAAATTTGATAAATGGCTTGGAGGAAGCTATTCGAAAGAAAGAATAGAGTTATACTTTTTGAAATCAGCACGATATAATAAAGCAAATTTTACTCTTCCCAAGTGGTAAGAAATTTCAAAGCTACCCTTTGATATGGGAATAAAGAATAGACTCATAATATTGAGTTGGCTAACAGGTTTTTAGCAAAGATTTGACAATTTTTCTAGAGAGTTCAAATTTTTGAGAGTTTCATTATAAAATATGTAAATAAGCTTAAATATGATTGATTGGTCATAGCTGGCGACGAGTCTTAAAGTACGACAAATCAAAGAATAAGGCTTTGATGATTTTTGGTTAAGACCGACGCCTTACCAAAACGTTTTGTTCCTGGATTTGTTTCTAATCGAATGCTGTCGCTACACTTTTTATAAATTAGACTGTTCTTTTAATTATTATCTTGGGCCAGGTTTAAAAATGATTTAAGCCACGCATTGCGCCATCTATTAAACTATTCTAATCCCAAACTTTAATTTTTATATTACGGAAGAAAGATTTTTTTATTGTTTAAATTTTTCATTTCTTCGCTTAAAAACTAGCCTGTATATTTGAGTGAATTATATATTAGTCATATGCTCAGTCTTACAAATCCACATATGTTCGGCTATTTATGCATTATTAAGCAACATACACCTAAACTTTTGCACATATAACACCAAAGGGTGAGACCCAGATTCCAGAGGAATGTACAATGATTTGATTTGTTAGCTAAAAAGCCATATAGATATTATTTCACCATACTAATTCTAGACGATGACGACATTTTTGAACTAATAATCAGACGGATTATCATTTATTTAGATTTTGAATCAACGTTTTCATGGAACAGAAAATCAACAGTCAGGGATACATTTGAAAAGATTTTGTCAATGTCTTTTAATCTAAGTCGTCAAAATGTTATACTGAAAGAAAAACCGTTGTGTAGTTTCTTTTAAAATATTGTACTTAGAATAAATATAGGTACACCCCTTTCCTTCCTACTCTGTGTTCTTGGTATAATTAACTTCCATTTAATAATGGTTTAATGTGCTAAATTAAAGACATCGTCCAATGTATTTTCATGAGAATAAAGGAATATGATCTATTGTTCCTAAAATGGAAATTGCAAAAGAAAATACAAGGAAGTTCTAAGAATATTTAATATTTATTATTAAACATTTATTTCGTTCATTTAAGTATCTGTATAAAATGTGAAAAAAACTTTATTAGAGACGCTTCCGTGAAAATTTAATTTCAAACTTGCTCTTATATACCCGCAAATATTGAGGTAGAGGAAAAACAAAAACAAAACTATTTGGATTTGATTATAAGGTGAGAATACGTGTGACGTTATTTGCATCAAATACATGAAAATAAATTAACACAGTAAAACTACACGTAACAAAAACCATTTCAAAATCTTATAAAAATTCGTGGTTACAAATACTTCAACTTTTTCAAAAACAATGGCCCTGTGCATCTATTGTTATTTCTATTAGAATTACTTTCACTAATTTATTAATATATATTACCCTAACATTTAATAACTTAATTCATAATACGGGCAAAAATATTGTGTACATTATACTTCTGAGCAAAAGAAAGTTTAGTACCGGAAATAAATCGTTTTTGTTCAGGGGTAATGAAATCAGTTAATGATTTTTTTCTTTTTTGACTATATTCACTTAAAAAAAGGAGTAATAAAAGTACATTTAAAAAAATACTATATGTATATACAGTAAAAGATTATCTCACGAATATTTTTTTATGTATCTGAAAGGAAAAACAAAATAATTAAGTACCTAAATTGAAATAATCAGTATATGTATATATAGATTTCCTTAGTAGGTAAAAGCCAAGAAACTCTCAAGTGTAATGGCGGTCAAATATCTGAACAGTTTCATACCGTCGAAGATTTAATAAGTATAATAAACATTTAATATAGATATAAGAATCAAAACAAATAATATTCACGATCAAATTGCACTGTAAACAGATTATTAAATAACCACATAAGATATTTTAAAAATATTTTGATGAAAATTGTATTTTTTGGGAAATTATTGTACATCATTCGTTCGTCAATATTTAAAAACAAAATGTGTGGGACTTTGATTGAGTTAGTAATTTACTCAAATACTAACTTTAATGGTTTAAATCTTTTTATAAAGACAGACCCGCATATTCTATATCGTATTTTTTGTATCTGACCAAATCTTGACGACCACATTTAATAGCATATAACTAATTTAATATCTTACTCTGATAGGACATAGCTGAAAAGTGTTGAAATGTTTGGTTCGTTTATTGATTCGGATCAGATAAAAAGAAATCCTCGATTAGACATGTTTATAATTTTATTATGTTTATAAATTGGATACAATTTTTATTTTTGGCAATCAAAGAATAATTCAATATGTATATAAAAAAGTTAACTAACGAAGGAAAAGCCGCCAAATTCCTGTAAGCATATGATAAAGATTTATAATTGGCGTTATCTCTTTAATTTAATGTTGTGAACTATTCTAATAGAAGTGAATTTAATTTAATATTTACATCAAATGTTAAAAAATGAGAGGGGAGGACGGACATTACACAATTTTTTCAAATTTAATGTTCCATAAAAGAAGCTAAAATGAAAATATAAATAAAATTTCACTTTTGTTTGTAAAAAAATTAAACAATTAATTTAATATGAGGATAAAAAAAATCATCCGCATTTTATTCCAAGGGAAAATGAGTAACAGTTTTGTCATTTATTTAAATTTTTTTTTAAATTTATTTATATTAATTGCAATACCTATTTGAAACATTACCATAAAATTTATAGCACATATATAAGTATAAAGCTGCACACGTAGTGTATCGACTACAACGAAGTTATAAGAATTCCTAATTTAGCTACGTAACCCTAAAAACTTGAAATATCTGCTTAAAACTAAAGTTAAAACTAAGGTCTGTAAAGGCATTACAAGCATTTATACTGATTATACAATTCCATAAAATAAATAATATTACCTAGCTAATATAAAATATCGTGAAAATTTTTGAGAGCGTGGTATTTAATGGAAATACCACGCTCTTATAAACATTAAAGTTTATTACAGCCTAAACATGTAAGGGTCCCTTATAATGCAAATTCTACTCGTAATTGACAAGTTTTTTTTAATTTATTGACTTACTTTACGTCTGCACTGTATATCAGCATACAACAGTAATTTATCATTGTCCAAGTGGTTGTACTAGCACATAGTGAAGGACTTCCCAACGAACATATATTAAAATCAAATTTAAATTAATTTTGTAGGAAATTCAAAATAAACGATCCAATTCGTTGAGTTCAACTTAGGTCAAACTCTCAAAATTGTTTATTACTTAACATGGGTTTGGTTTGAACGTAGATCTAATTATAACTTTCGAAATCTTCATCTAAATATGAAAATAATTACACCTCTGCTATTGGGAATCAGTCTTCTTCCATACACCCAAAATAATCACTCCGATACTCAATACAATTGAAACTTCTCACATAAAAAAGTTGTAATTCACTTTAAATAAACGTTGCAATAAATTAGTTGCTACAGGGGAATAAATCTTTAACACATTATAGTCTCCTAAAACACTACCCTCTAAGCACCTGCCAAATTTATTAGTGCAAGAGACTTCTTTCAATCGAACAATGTATAAAAAATATTGTTTATTTATGTGAAAGGTAACAATATTAGGTCTCAATGAAATTTTCAAAATGGTATATTTCTTTCGGAAATTTAAATTAGGTTATTATAATATATATATATATATATATATATATATATATATATATATAATATATATATATATATATATATATATATATATATATATATATTGATATATGTATGTACGTAAGTATGACATTGTTCTTGCGTATAATACTATTATCTTTTTTATATTTACTTTCATCAATAAATGAGACAAAAAGAAAAAAAGGAAGATGAAAACCTTACATTAAACAAATAATTTTATATTACCCACATTTAGTATAAATTATACATTATGTAGGGAATGTATGTTGTATAGAATTAAAGAAAAAATTCTGTAAAGAAAATTCATTAGCGTATTTTTGCTTGGTTTTCTCTGGAAAACAAACGGTTGGAAAATAGTTCATTTGATAAGTCATGATGCAAGCGTGGGATGACAATGCAACTTCACGATGACAATAAATGTTTTTCTGCTGATATAACGCAATATATATCTGTTTCTTGGCCCCTGTAACATAAATTGCAGTATATATTCGTGCAGTTGACAACAACTAACGTTAACTTTGTCGAGAGCGATCGCTGCAGAATCCTCTTCCTGCATCGCGGAGGTACAATATTGCAAACAGGATTTTTCACTCCTTTTTGCATTATTCACCTGGACAAGTCAACATAGAAGCTCCAGCGGTCTGGAACTGAAATAAATCCATTATATTCAGAGACGTCTGTCAGTTACATATGTTCATGCAAGTTTCAAAATACCACGTCGATTCGGACCTTGCCCGACGATCGGTGCGCGCTTCAAGTGTATGAAAAGGGAATTTGGGGAAATAGTACATAAGTATTCCATGGCTTATGATATATAAATTACTGGTGATTAATAGACATTGGAAAATAGCAGTCCCCCTATTCTCAATAAACATTTTAAACTAAAAAAACCTACAAATTTTGATTTGTATACGAAACTTTTTGCGACTCTTTCGTTGCTTTTTAATGAGAATCTATCTATAAAATACATTTTTTTTAGAATCGGCTAAACAATTTTATAACCTTAGATACTTAACAGTTTAAATTTGTGTTTGTTCATTATATGGCTTATTGCCTTATTTACTTAACTAATTTTAAATACAGTAAACCTGTCGAGTATGAGCAGGACTTGTATTACGATGATTCCGTACATATTTGGGCGTTATGTTATACATAGTGGGTATATGAGCAGTGCTATTAAAATAATGGAATTGTTTAATGCATTTAATTACGTTAAGATTAGTATTTACTAAAATAATCGCTTAGAACGGAAAAAGAATATAAAAATTTGCATACAGAATTTAAAATATTTTGCCACCTTTTAATTTCAAGTATATTATAATTCCAAATACCAACCAAGGTTTCCAAGTCGTCTCTGACTTGGAACTTGGCGACCATTTTGATTTGAGTTTTTTGTCAGTTGACATGGCGATCTAGTGATAAAATGCCCCGTTTTCTCGATTCATTTTCTTCTTTTATTAAATTAAATGACTTTTTGCTGAGAGTTGATAAATCATGTAATTTATCCAAATTAATACCACTCGACGTAATACAACCTTAAACAAAATAACTAAGAACTAACCTAACCACACCATAATCCAATCTAATCTAATCTAATTCTAAAAAATTAACTCACAAATGATAAATTTACTTTTTTTAGGTCTACGAGTAAAACCCTAACTATTTTCGAGATTTCAAGTTCACAATTTGATTAGAAGTAGACCAAAGATTTTGATAATAAGTGAGTCAGACTATGCCAAAATTTTAAATTTTTGGGAATCTGTATCTAACAAAACATTAAAACTACATTTAGGAAATTCCAAATATATTACGATATCCATAACTTCATTGTATTCATAATGTTTTAATTTTGATTGATGTTTTAATCTTGCACATTAAATAGGCTTTGAAAGACAGGAGTATTAAAATGTGGCGCAAAATATTTCGTGTAATTAAGTACACCATGCGCACAACTATTTAGAACTTGATTGAGTACCTTCGTGATAATAAATTACCGTGAACTTATCACAAATCCTTACATTTGTCAATCGTTAGACCGTTTATCTTTCCATATATAAGGAAAAGAACCGGTAAGAGCGTTTATCAATATTTTACACATAATTCAAAGCCTTACGTCGCACAACTGTGTAAAACGGAGCTAAATTAGCATTTTCCGAAAAAGCAGCCTTGAGATATATTTTACTCTGCGAGAAAATGTAACATAGATCGTATTAAAGTTTATTAAATGACAATGAGATTATATATAGCAGCATTTATTTACTTTGTAATGAGATTATGCATGCCAAATATTGATAAAAGCATCTAGTCTTAATAAAATTTTTATATTCGAAAGTAAACAAGAGATATGAAAAGGACAAAAATATTTATTCGTCATATTAAATACCGAAATAAAATAAGATGTTGAGATAACTCTATTTAGTTAATTCAAGTTTATATACGAGTGATTAGAATACATATAACATAATATTTAGCTTCTTGAACTAGTTTATGTTTTGCAACAATAAGTTAACCTCATGCTCACCTATTTATATATGTACTATGTATATATAACTGCATTCTATATTACGGAGACTGACATATTTGGCAGAATGTCAATCCGAAAAATATTATTTATCATATTTAGTGGAGTGCAAAATAGAATACTCCGACACCTTATATTTGCTTACGTTGGATGTGGGTGCAATACATTTTGACTGCGATTTATCTTCCGTAGCAATTCGTTCAATAAAAGAGTGAAAATGAAAATTAATTTAACAACCGTTTATTTTTGAGATAATGTGAAGTGCTTGTTAATTTTCAGTTAAAATAATAAGAATATAAAGGAGATAAATAGAAAGAAGCGAAGGTTAACGACGGAAATGGAAAATATTTCTCTTTATAATTTTGAAACGCATATTTCCAAATGTATTATAAAAAGTATGCAAAAATGGAGCATTCTCCCCTGTCTTTTTATTTCCAAATCTACTGAACTAAAATCATAAAAAAACACTATTCACAAAATCTGACTAAAAAGTTACAAAACAACTAAACGGATTACCCTAAATTTTTAAATTTTTCATTTATGCACCATATTTATAAGACTGTTAAAGAAAGAGTAGAAAATAAATTTACGTTGTGAAAATGTAATATTCGTAAATATTTTAATAGAAATAATATGTCATCATAAATATTGATAAGTCCCTAAATGTGTACAGAACTCTAGATTCGTGGTGCGACTTCATAACAAATTTGGGACCATGCTACTTATATTAAAAAACCTAATTTATATAAAAATAATATAAAACACATAACGCAAAAATGAAATAGATTTTATGTACAAACCTAATACAAGTTAACAATCGAAACGAAACCTACTTACATAAAATTTTCTCAACCAAATTTGATGAATTCAATAAGTTTTTTTATTTATATATATTTTTACAAGAACATCTGTCGAGTATCTGTAATATTACAGTTGGTTAAACGGTTGCTTCTATGTTACTAGAAAATAAATATTTTGTTATTTTAATTTTTTTTTATTATTAAATATTTATTGCACTAGGAAGTACTAGTAAATCATAGCATAATTAAATTACTTTACTTATCATAAGTCGTCACTCTGTAGTAGTGACTACTTAAGATATGTGAAATAATTTCACTTCAGATGAAGGATTATAAACGTTTACGCCGGGGAAACCTTGATGCGCGAACCATTCTGATTTTAGATTTATATTAGGTGGATTAGGTGGGTATTTTCTGTATCTTAACTTACTTCAATTACATGTTCTTTTCGTATCCACTCGATCTCAATTCCGATTTTCCAAAAATATTTAATGGGCAAAGTATGTCCCGCCTACTTTTTTTCAATATATATATATATATATATATTAAAATTTAATATACATATACTTATATCTATATATATATTTATATATATATATATATATATATATATATGTATATATATATATATATATATATATATATATATATCAAGAAGAAATATACTGGCTAGTATTGAAATTTAGCACGAAGAATGACTGACAATAAAATTAATCAAAACTAATTTACTCGCTGTAATGCCGGAACTGTAACACATATGAGATTATAATGTATGGAAATCTGTTTGATACCGATCCAGATGCATTTCTGAACTCTATGTCACACATGTAACCTAAGAAACTATTACGTAGGGTCTCCGTTATAGATATATTAGAAAACCGAATTATACCTCGTATTAATCGTAAGTAAATTACTAAATCGTTCCCATATATAATATAGAAAATTATATAATAAATAATCCGAAATAATTAATAAAAATGAGGGAAATAGTAAAATAAATAATTTTTAAAATAAATTAACTCTATTCAAAACCTTTTAATTAAATTAGCTCTCGGCAATTGTACAATTATCTTTCTATTCTTTAATCAGATTGCTCACATTTATATGTGTACATGTGTACAACATATATGTAACTTCTTCAATGCTCAACCATTATTTTCATATCGTGGACAGTCAAAACATCAAATTAAAACATCAATTAAGAGTTCTAATCCAACCTTCAGTGTTACTGAAGCGAGTGTGGTAGCTCGTGGTAAAATAAATAAATACTGGTTGCAAATTAAATAGTTTGTCAAAAAAAAGACATTGAACAATTCTATAACTTTTAGTTAATTGATAAAATATTTCGTAATAATATAATAAAATAAACAACTTTCAGATTCATACCAGCCGGTTCCATACCAGCCGGTGGCATACCAGCCGGTTCCAATGCATTTAAAAATTCAATTGGATAATTCATTGCCTCATCTTGATTCATAACACTGTCAATTGATTTATATGTCGTGACTACGCCTGATAGTTTCGCTTGAATTTGAAAATTAATGGCATTGATATGAATGTTCTTCGGTGCTAAAATGGCGCGTTCTCTCAACCAATCTTGATTTCTGTAATTCTGAAGAATATTCGGAAAAAACACATTCAATCAATTCATCTATCGATTGCGCAATTGTACAAAAATTGTTCGGTACAGCGATCAATCCGTTGGTACTGTCGATTTGTATTTTGCCATCACCAATTTCTAACAATTGTTTTGAAAACTCATGGGCAGCTGGATCATTTTGTAGGTAAATACGCATATTAATGTTCAGTGTCAATTTTTGTACATATCTCCAAAGAACGGATGACTTCAAACAGGCATTTATTTCATCAGCAGGAGTTGATCGAGGGATGACAGGCAATGTTTGTCGAAAATCCCTTGACAGTAATATCAAAGCACCAAAAGCTGTTGATTACCACGTAAATCGTGCATTGTTCGATTAAATGCTTCTATTGATTTTTTATTCGCCATTGTACACTCATCCCATAAAATAATTGACGTTAATCGCAGAGCTTTTGCCATAGCAGAATTTCTCGAAATATTGCAAGTTGGAGTTTCAATCACCTGTACATTCAATGGAAATTTTAATGCAGAGTGTGCGGTCCGACCACCTTCTAGTAATGTAGCAGCAATTCCTGAAGATGCAAGTGCCAATGCAAATCAATGATACAACGAACGTTTTACCTGTACCACCAGTTGCATCCAAGAAATATAACCCACCTGCTTTATTGGAAACGGCATGCATGATTGTGTCATATACATGTTTTTGCTGAATATTCATTTTGGTTATATTCGATTGTACAAATAAACGCAAATCATTAGAATTGAATTCCTGCTCACGTCACAATTCATGATCAAACAAAACATGCATCTCACGATTTGGTGAGGTCATGCCCAATTGTACTAATGCTTTATTTACAATCGTTAGATACATATCTTAAATTATTATCAAAGCTTCGTTGTACATTTCCAAGGTAATCAACAAATCAGGATTTCTTGCATGATGACGCATATGAATTAAAATATCTTCTGCCATATAATGTTTATATTTGTTCCATAATTCAAGTGGATTTGATGGCATACATGTTGATAATATAATGGCAAATAGCATTCGTATTTGTTGGGGATGAGCTGAAGTCGATGTATCTTGAAGTGTTGAATCCCAATGTGCATCATCCTCCAACAAATGCAAGAGTTGACATGCTTCGCGATATGTTTGACACAAATGACCGTTGACTGTTCTCAGTTCTTGAAATGATTTTGGGCCATTGACGTTAACTAATAACAATCTCAAATAAAAACACTCAGCATTGTTTGGATGTACTGTATATATTCTCCCAATTGCATCTGTTTGGAAAATGTCAGGATGCCCATGGACTGCTGTTCCTTGTTTACGTCTTTGAAATTTTTTCAAAAACACATTCAATGTGTAATACTGAGGCACTTCACAATATAACAAATTTATCGCAAAAGTATCAGTTTCGCATAATTTAGTCGTTTTTTATCATAATTTAGTGGTTTTAATATAGTCGCTGGTGGTTGTGCTGCTTTTTTCAATACATTTGCTACATTAAAATAAACACGTTGGCCATTCTCAAGATGCACAGACATAATCCTTCAGACAGCTTCATTACTACTAATATAGCGCCCCATTTGATACTGAGTAATTTCATCATTTCTGTTATCATCAGCGACACCGAAAATAGCCATATCGCTCCCTTTATTTACATACTTGCAAATATATTTAGTGGATTTGACTGAATTACAATACTCCACATTTATATGAGCATTGAATATTTTCGATAATAATGGACAATACGGAACCACCCAACAATTATCAACTTCAACGTCCTGGTTACGCATTCTAATGGTTGCCGTTTTGCCATTATCATTAGGTGATCTACGTCGATGCAACGGATATCCGTCATTGCCCGTTATTGTGTCTGAAGTCAATTGCCTTGGGTATCGTTTCGAACACTTTCCATCAATCATACATGGCGAATTCATATTTAGTTCACCGCGCGGACCATGTATGTTTTTACCGATAACTTGAAATAACTCAGGATCAACAGTTAGATCAGGAATTTCAGCTGATATAACGCTATCGAGTTGATCCGGAGTTTTTGCCATTCGATGGAGTACATATGGCAACGCACTTCTCCAAATACACATAATTTCACTATTAAATCTATAAGTGTTTTCAATTTTTGCCGAAAAAAACGTGCTGTAATGTCATGACGATCAGTTGTCGACTGTCCTTCAAATAAATTGTTTTTGGTATCATCCCACTGTGGATTACATGTAATCCAATGAACAGATCTGGTCGACCGTATCTTTGTGTATAAGATATTGCGTCTTGTGCATATTCGTTCATATTCCGTGGGCTACCAATATACAAAGATGGCAATATAGTTAAACGTCCGATGTCATTAACATTAGCATCATTCGCTATCGCATCTTGCAAATTAATATATTTTTCGGATCTCAATTTTGCTTAGTTGAAACGAATAAAATTAAGACGTTCAGTTTATATTTTGGCATACATATCAACGATGTACTGATGATATAGTTTACCACGTCTCAAGATATAATTTTGTTCTTGTGGACGAACCATCAATCGATACGAATAAAAATTCATGGCACTAATTTTTTTCTTTACACGTAGACCTGAAAATAAGTGCAAAATGTGACTTTAGAAATTTATACAAATGATGAAATGTCAACACATTGAAAATATGTCAATTATTTACCTGTTCGTGGATCAATCATTGGTATATTGATATGGTAGCCATCGTCACCTTTCCAATGCAATATTGGGTATTGTAATGCATCGTAACTACGATGAAGTTCCGAAACACGTTGCAATTGCTCATTTCTGCGATGAAGTACAATATCACGGGATTGAAACTGATCACCAAGAATTACAATTGCAACCTCATCAATTGTCGGTGCATTGAATCGCCTTTCGCATGAAATCATTTCTTTGAAATCATTTCATTCGCATTTTTCTCCAAGAGGTGTTCTATCAGCCCTTATTACGATTTTGTGATTATCAGATGGCATATGATCGAGAGCAATTTTGAACAATTGGACTAATGCGTTATGCTGATGGAAAAACCTTTGTAGCTCACGAATAATTTCTCGTCTTGTATTCAAAACAATTGGACAACATTGATCCAATTCACGATTTTCATTACCAATAAAATAAATGTGCAAAAATTTATGATCAGCGTCGGGGTATGGCAATAACGAACCAGCTTGATGATAAATCTGGCCCTGAATCTGTAACATGTATGCAATTTTAGGTAGACGTTTTATCATAATTTTTAAAACTATCGAATACTTTATGATTCATATTGTATAAACATGGGACAATCCTGTTGAAGTATTTACCTTAAACGTCGGCATAAAATTATCTCTAATAATTTTAGTAGCACCAAAAGAAGTCATTTAAAATGCCGAATTGTATTGTTGAATATGACTCAAAAAGTTTTTTTTTTGAGATGTCCCAAAAATTAATGAATAGAATGGTTCGGGTGGAGTTTCTAATGCTGGCAATCTTACTTTGCCAGTAGCACAACACATGCCGGGCGTTTCACCTAGAAAGTTTGCCGCATCACAATATTGACATATTGCATCCATCATTCCAATGTATCCGTACACACTATAATCAATCTGACTGTTGTAATTAAAAGCAACACGCATCATTTCAGCCAAAACAGCGCGACGTATTCGTGATCGCCGTGCAAGATTCAGTACAGATACAGGGTCAACAGATCTATTTCGTGCATTACGTTCACGCTGGGATGCATTAGCTTGTGCGGGTTAATCTGCAGTTTGTGATCGTCTTAGTAATGCCACATCATTTGCATTACGCGTTCGGCGACCTATATTTGCTCGTCTTGCTCGTGGAATTTTTCCTTCAATTAAAAAAGAATAAATCAAATTAAAAAAATAATTGCTACATTAATAGTGGTACACAATATGTTTTTTCAAATAAAGAAACACACATGCATACATGTAATTCACTTCAACAGTTCAAATCTTACCGTTTGTGTAAATGCGTTTGACAATTTAATTCATAGGACATTTGAACAAAAAATATAAACACAAAGCAATAATTATCGCTGACAATTTGCTTTAATCGAACCAGGTCCAAAATGAAATGAATGCATGAATGACATAACAACATGCTTTTACTGTCAACACTGAGAAAAGTTTCAATTTGACAGCACAATCGCCATCTAAAAAAAAATTTCAATTTGACAGCAAAATCCCCATTTACAAAATGATCCGCCATTTATTGAATTCAGTTGTTACAAAAAATGTGATAAATGAAGAAGCACTCTATCGATTTTGTGCAAACATCACATAAACCATCTACTAAATAGTCTGAACAAAGTCTAAACATTTGGTTTGGATAGGTGAGCCCGTTTTTGAGTTATAAAATTACAACGAAAAGTGGCATTGATTTGTATATATAAAATTATAAGAAGGTATATATATATATATATATATATATATATATATTAAATCTGTTTAAATATCGTGATACGTATCACGATAAAATCATAAAACCTTTAATATTATAATTTATAATTTGTGCGATAATAGTATCCGATCAGGAACAAAACCCGGCGCCGTAATTAAAAAAGAATTAAATACTTGTTATTGGATACTTTGCAATTTATGACTTGTCGCTAACTATGATTTTCCAAATTCATTTCAGTCTATTTACATGCATCATAATAAAATATTATCAAAATGTCCATCTTCCTAAAAAAGGGTCACTCGTAGCTAATAACTTATTAGCTAACCCAATGTTTTGAGTTTATCATTCGCGCTAAAGTTTGACCCAATTCATAAGTTAATTTGTGAAGGAACATTTTGTAAAGACAAAGTTGACTATGTTTTAATTTTCAATTCTGGTTAAGAGTAAAGTTTATTTTATTATGTTGTGCAGATGCCAAAACTATGTATAACTCCATTTTCGTCATAAAGTAGCTTGCTATGAACGATTTATCGAATTCGTCTCTCAGATCTCGAAAAATTTGATAACGGGCAAAAATAAAAAAACATCGTAGGTACAAATGAAGTATTTTTTTCATTATCGTCGTAGATATAAATAAATGTAAACATTAAAATGCGATTTCAATTCAGAGCCCTCTAAAGCACGGAAAAATTGATGACTGGAAAAAAAAACATAATAGCAATGACTGGTTATTCGTATGGTTAAGCTAGATTCAGAAGTTGGTAGAACGAGGTACGTGTAGTATATTCGTAAATAAATTAACGATATCTAAAGGTACTTCTGATGTTCTCTGTAAAAGTTTTAAAAATGTAAGTGGAAAAATAAGGAAAAGTTTTGAATTAAACTTTAATCGATACAATTTTGAATTGTTTTTAATAGCTTATATTTAAATAATTAATTCGTAAATTTAGATTGTCACTATTACCTAGCGTTATAATATATTAACACAGTCTCATCCGTATTAAACTAGTGTTATCTGAAGCCTAATATTCGATTCCCGAAAGGAGCAATTTCTCGGTAATACAAACTTTTATATAAGGACTTTAACAATAACAAGGGCGGTGCGAGCTAGACTTGATAAAGTCTTTTTTTCGTCGACTCGTGAAAATAAAAAAAGGTAAAGCTTCCTCGAATCGAGACCTGCGCTCGAACTTTTTTGCGCAGTATTCGACCATAAAACATTGAAATTACAAGAAGGCGATCGAGGTTTCATGGTCGAGGACCTAGCTGGATTAGGGATGACCGTCAGGGGTTAACTGAATACAACGTTAAGCTTGTTGTCCAGTACTTATATGAATAGGTACAATACGGGCTTATAAATTCAACACACTTTGCCGTAACTTATATCACCCTTCGTGGCATTGACCTAGCGTAAGCTATTTGCATTCGTTAGTTTTTTAAAGTAAAAAACGTTTTCTCTGTAACACAATTATTAATTTAATGCATAAAATTGATAACAAAATGTAATAATTAATAATAAAAAAATAAATACAAAATGTAAGAACCCTCAGAACGAACGATGAATGAACGGATAATGAAGGAAATAAAACTGTTAATAAAAACGGAATAAAACTTCATTAAGTTCTTTAATAAACGTTTAATTATTTTCAATTGAAAAAAATGACTAAATCTTGTTAAGTACTAGTAGAACTTGCGCTAATTTTTTTTCTAGTTTAGACCAAACTGAATATTTATGGATTTAGGCACACTCTTATGAACATATAAACGTTTGAGAGTATATAATATTTCCGTTAAATTGTTTACAAATATTACTTTTCACGAGGTAAATTTTTGTCTATAGGACTTCCACGGGTGTAAAAATCCTGAATTCCTCAAAAACGAAGTTTAAAATAAATGCCATTATTTTCCAGTAAACTTCAATGAAGTTTCGGAGTTTGGGGAGGAACATATTTTTTAAATATATTCAAAAATGTTTCTTAAACTATCACAATATACATTCACGTAAGTAATTTATATTCACGTTGGATTTATTTGGTGTTTGTGACATTAAATATATTTTTTTATTACTGTGAATATTTACACTGTATATATATACGTAACTTAGATTATATAGGTTGTCATTTATATTTAAGAGAAATTCAGGTAAGTAAAATGAAATACATAGTAAAATAGTAATGATAGGCTGTGTACATTTATTTACGTAAATTGTGGGTAATCGTTCTCGATAGAAAATCAATACCAATTAAAAAATTGTTATTGTTTTAACTATATCATGTATATCAGAATATTTTCTGCTAGAAATACTCATGAAAAGTGAATATAAATAAAACTTTCAGAGTATATATGGCCCTTTTTATAACTTAAAGTAAAGCATTTTTATGTCACCAGGTTGTGCTCTACAGTTCTCTGCTCGGCTACAGCACAAAATAAATTACTGACCCATTGAGAACTCGTTATTCAATTAATCATTAATGGGTATTGCAAAACAGCAGGTAAAAATTTTAGCCGAAACAAAGCAGAAACAGTGGCTAGAATATTATTTTACGTCTTATAGATTTTTGAAACTTTGTTTCATAATCCGTATCTTTCGGATATTTCATTCAAGTCATTTTATTCCTGATATCATGTCCTTTAACATCTTTAATTACGGTCTATGTGAAGTGTAGACATTAATAAAGACGAATATTTGGACCTGGAACTTCTTTTCATTCCAAGTGTTTAGTCGCAAGCTAGGTAATAATATTACCATATGATTACGTTTAAACACCACATTCTTACGTTTGTTTATTTTTAGGTTTCATCAATAAGTTTTCTTATGTTTCAGTTTAAACCTCTTTTAGTATCTTTTGATATTTCATTGATAACACGGCAAAGTATGTCTTATACGCTTAGAGATAAAAAAAATGAAACTTCACACATTACGCACTGTACTCTCTTAGACTAGTATATACAATATTTCTTTCTTAACTCTTTATATATAATTTTAAAATATATTGACGTAATATTCTTGAATATTAAATTAGTATCTTCAGAAATATTTACACTGGTAACCACAAATACCTATTGAAAAAGTACATTTGTCCATAGTAAATACTTCAGTTTATTTATTTTTCTTCTTTGCCTATGAAAAAGATATCTTTATACGATTAATTATATATCTATCTGTCTACCGATACACCCGATATTCTAAGAAACTTTGATGTAGAAAATTTAAATTTGGCTTGGTGAGTTGTAAAGGTATAGTAGACAGTAATCCATAAGGCAAAGACTTCAATAACTATAAGTATATATATATATATATATATATATATATATATATATGTGTGTATATATATATATATATATATATATATATATATATATATATATATACATATAACATAAACTGCACTGGCACCAGATTGGCGCAAGTGCAGCGGCCTGTGGGCACATACACATACACACCAATACAATACCCAACTGTATGATGTGCGTATTGAACGCTTTTTTAATGGGTAAATTCTTATGAGTTCGCGTCACTGACATATTGTAATAGCAGTATATCCGTAGCTATGAGGGTGACGGGTTGGGCAACATTAGTGCTGTGTATATCCATATAAGTAAAGTTAAATTACGTGGAAATTTCAATGTGTGTATACTGTGCATTTTTCAAACTGTGTTTTAGTTTGATTATCATTTTAATTGTTTAATTTTAGGATCGGATGTAAGGAAAGTTAAACTACGCGGAAAGTTCAATGTGTGTATACTGTGCATTGTCCAAATAGTGTCTTGTTTAATTGTAGGATCACTGTGGAGTACGATAGAGAGTGCTAAATATGTTAATATTTTTATAGTCATTACAAATCGGTTTGTGGTTATTTATTGCATCTTTTATGTTAGTTGCACCTTTTATGTTACTTTCCTTTCATACATTCGGTATCATATAATATAAATCACACTTTGATGGAAAATAACGCGTAGCTGTATGTACGTATATATACTAAATAATCTAAATATTCCAATTTTCTGTCGTCCACGTCAAACTTAATTAGCGTGCTTATAAATGAAACTAATAATGTATGGATGGGCTAAAGACAACATAAGATGAATTATCGTTGTATATTTTATTCTATTCAACACCTTCTCAAACTATTTGGCATAATGCCAATAAAAATTTATAACGTAATTTAATTTTCTGGTAAGTAATTGAAGAAATATTAAAATTGATCAGCTTTTACAGATCAGGATTTTGGTGTTGACATAATATTTATTTCATATTGCGCTATAACATTAACCCAGTAATAGGCGAGCCTTAAATACAATATCCAAAGGAAGAGATATTGTTATGAATTTACCCCTTCATTCTTTCCTTTTTCGTTTTAAAATGCACTAAATCAGATCTTCCAGTGTAGTATCAATGGAAAAGTTAAAGTTATTTTAACGAGGATTGGATTTCTTAAATGCAACATGTATATATATATATATATATATGCGTGTGTGCGTGCGTGTGTGTCATGCTATGGGTGAGTCCATGGTGTCTTACGTGACGGCAAATATTTGGTTCAAAATTTTCAGGAATGACGACTACGATCTTGAGGAGGAACCCCGTTCCGGACGTCCTGTTGAACTGGACATTCAATGATTATGACCTTCCTAATGGATCTTCGACTGATGACTCGTCAATTGACATATGAGCCACACTGCAGACACCATAGAAACACATTTGCACAAATCGGGAAAAGTTTTAAAATCTGTTATTTAGGTACCCCACGAGTTGTCTTCATATCACCTTCAGTGCAGAGTTGATACTTGTCAAAAGTGATTGACATTGAAACTTAACTTCGGCTGGCTGAATCAGTTAGTAATTGGCAATGAAAAGTATGTTACACATGTTAACCGTACAGGCAAACGTCAATGGATGTGTGCCGGAGAAATAGGGATTTCAGTATCCAAACTTGAAACAAGTGCCAAAAAGTGGTGCTCAGCTGCTAGTGGAATATCGAGGGAATCATATATTGGAAATCGCTTCCAAAGAGATGTAAAATTAATGCAGATATTTACTGTGAACAAGTGGACCGATTAGTTGACAAATTGAGTAGTCAACAGGATACAGTTTATTTTCTACATGATAATGCTAGACCGCATGTTGCTAAACTATATATGCATATATATATATATATATATATATATATATATATATATATATATATATATATATATAATTGTATATAACATTTGAATTGAAGTCATTTTAAAATGATCTTTGAAAATAATTTGAAGTAACATTTTTTAATGGTAAATTTAGACTTTCCAAAAGCATTTTTATGCCAACGAAACTACCAGAACGTTCAATTTTAAACCGTAAATTTTAATTACATTTAAAAAAAATAAAAAGGTGCAAGAAAAATCTTTATTGCCCTCTTTATTTTTTGGAAAGTTTATTTTTTTCAACTTTCAATATTTTTGCAACTGTTTTCCACAATACTGTGGAAGAAAGAAGTAACAAAAGTCATATTCTGTTTAGAAGTAATATTTCTATTTCTATTTCTTTATCTAGCTCCAGGAGAAAGCTTAAATTCCTTTATCTTATCAACTCTATTAGTGACTTAAAAAGAAACAATGTAATACATTGTTCACATAACGACAGAAACACTCAACTACTTGCTAATCGTTTTTACATACGAGTAGATTACATATTTTTTCAGTTAAATTACGCCATCCTATTCTTAGATGGCAGCTTATTCTGAGATTTTTTTTAAAAATATTACTTATGCCTTTTTCGAGTACGCATATTATTTTCTTTTTATTTTAACACAATATTATTATCAATAATACACTATTAAACAATTTCAGTTTTATGTCTTGAAAGCAAATATTTAAAGCGGTAGAGTCTAACCCAATTTCTTCTTTTGGAAGCAAAACAAACCTGGTCTTTTGTAGAGCGACAAAGGTTTTAAGAAAAACCGAATTATTGTAAACTTTCTTCATAAAAATATACTGCACTAGCTTTTGTCAACAGTTCTGTATATGTGATATTTTTTAAAATTTTTTCTTAGCTCGAACTAGACTGTCATAAACCTTTCAAGTTTCACCTTATTAACTGCCATAGAAAGATTGGGAAATAGGTACCTATATAAATTATATATATGTATATGTATATATATATATATATATATGTAAATAGTAAGACAGGTTAAACCTAGATTAGTGATTGCCCCGTAATGTAACCAGTAAAGTTTGTACTTTTCCTCTTCAGTTCGAAATTTTGCAGTCATTTTGTAATTGAGATCTGCGAGTTCGATAATGATCAAAGATTGCGATTTAAATTAAATTTATCGAATCATATAATCATCGAAAGTTATTAAATTAAAAGTATCAGGTTTTTATCTCCGCGACCTTCCGAATTGAACTTTTATTACAAACAGCACAATTTCGCAATAAAACGTAAAGTTTAAAATAATTAAATACTTAAAATAGTTTAAAATAATAATTCGTGCTTATAATCGTAATTGATACTGGGCAAGATGTCACATGCAGTATTAATAAAAACTTTATTTTAAGACTATCATAATACAAGACATATAATTGCAAATACCCAAAAATACAAGAAATATTGCAAAATGCAAGAAATATTACATGCAAATACCCCAAAATACAAGTTCTGTATAGTATTATATTAGGTTGTGATACAGAACAGAAGGATTGTAAAACATAAAGGGACATATGAATGTGCAAGAAAATTATCTAATGAAAGTTTTTCTTGTATTTTGGGGTAGAGAATCCTGAAGATCATCAAGTATGCTAATCATTCTAACTTGCTACGAGTAAGAAATACGAGTATATTATTTACTCTTTCCATAGTTTCCACATTAATATTTTTGAATATTAACTATTGGAATATATGCGGGCTGATATGATTTCGTTTCTACGTTAAATAGTTCTAAGAAATACGTTTGTGACAGAGGGAGGGAAGAACAGGCGGGATTATGGACAGACACGTGGTTTATTTTATATATATTCAGTTTTTTTTTCTTTTAAGGTACTGTATCTTTAAAATCATCAAGTATAATACGTATATAATATCCCCAATATGCCGTAATGAGTTTAAATAAACCTAAAATTTTCACCATTACAATGCATCGATGAAACATGGTTATTTTCCAAAATATATACTGTTTTATACTGTTATTATTATGTATTTTATACTGTTATTAGTATGTATACTGTTATTATTATTAAACCTATATATGATCTCAATAATAACTACATGAGTGACAATAGGGAAATCTTAATCTTTGCATTTAACCAGCAATAACTCACCGGAAAGCATGTACAGTGTCGAGATGTTTATTTCGCTTTTTGAATGTTATGTTGCACGCACGGACTTTAGGAACCAAATTCTACCTCATTATCTAATATTCTCTCTCTCTATACAAGTCTACTCATTACATTTTATGCTATCAATCGCCGTTGTATGTCAGAGTTTACGAATATTTCAATATATTAATATACAGCTTAAATTAAAGGGTACTGCTACGGTTACTGTAATGTGGTAGTGGTTATATAATTACCACTTTTGTCAATTTTGGTATGTTATGTGCAAGAAAATGTGCATATATATATATATATATATATATATACATATATATATATATATATATATATATATATATATATATATATATATATATATATTACTTAGTTACTACGATAATTTGCAGCTTCTGCTTAATTCATTAAGGGTGTATAAAAATTTAGGTTATATCGTGTAAAATGAGGTGAAGTTTGGAATTACTATGCTCAATGACTTTAGCGTGTATATAATTCTTATTCATATCAACTTTGATATTTTTGAGACATATTAGTATGTAAAAATGAATATGCGTACTATTCAGGTATTAAAATAGCTTGATCCTATTTTATCTATTAAGATATAAATAATAAACTTTTTTCTTCCCTTTTTATTGTTCATGTATTACTCGCATATTTTTCGATTTATTGCTTAGTGTAAATTGAATCATGTATTGATAGGAAATTATGGGTGTTTGATGATTGGACTTCTAATAATTATTCTGTTTGATGAAATTCCGATAATATGATAGTATTAATAACACTTCTCTCTAATTATTTTAGCCTCTAATGTGATGTAGCGAAAATTAAATTTCTAAAGAACGTAACTGCAATGTTCGTCTCTTTATTTAATAAAATGTATGGAAAAACAAATGTTGCAAAATGATTTTGGGGCTCAGTAAGATAGTGAAAAGTGTAAATTTAGCTTCAAAATAATTAAAAGACTGTTTTTATTTTCTCGAAAATTGAATTTCCAATTCCCTCTCATTTTTGTCAGGTGAAGCATAAAACTAAGAAAAATGTCGTTTGTATTTTACTTAAATTCCGTTCGTTAAAAAGAGAAAAATGATATTTTTATGGATAAAACAATATTGGAAAATCTAAAATTTTTCTTTATTCTTCTGTTGACAATATTTACAAAAAGACCTATTAAACTCCTCATTTTGTGATTACAAGTAAGCTCACATACTTTTCAAACATTTTTCTTTATGACTTGCTATTTACTTATTTATTTATGTACTTTAATTTATCTAATTGTTACACTTAGTCTACTTATTGCTACAAGAGCAATATCTTGAAGCCAACCAAAACACCAGTCCAGCTTCGTTGGATGGGTTGCTGGGAATCGAACCCAGGTCCCCGTGGTGCGCCGCGCCCTCAAAGGCCGTATGCCATGTCATCAATCCAACACACTACGGCGATGACAGTTATATAAATTTGAACATTTCAAATAGTCCTTAACCTGGCCTACTTAAGATTTTCAGCGTTTACTCAATATATAATTATAATTCTTACAGTGACTACTATAACATATATATTAGCTTCCATTTTCATATTTGCCTAACAGAAGGCATAAAAACGTGAAAAACGAATTTTTTTCATCACTCAGTAAAAGAAATAAAATTTATATTTTCTCAGTTTACTCATAGTTTATGTTGGGAAATTTATTGTAAAAGGGAATTTCTTTTTAAATTTAATATAAGTTACTGTTGGGGCATGATTCAGTCAAAATTATTCAACAATTTTGTTATTTAAATCTAGGAATTTTTCACAATAAATAAATGCTAATTTATTCCATTTATAAATTTTTAACTAAAATTTTATATTGCCGATTGAAGTTGAGATAAAATTAAAAAGTTAAAGTGGGAACAAATAATAAATTTGGCACGATTTCCGGTTTTAGACAATCTTTGGTATCAAAATGATTCCTTAATTGTGAATCTCAATTCAATCTGTGTTATACATAGTAGAGTCTAGTGTTTTATAATACATCACAATGAATCATTATTTAAAAAATGTATTATAATGTTTGGGAAACTCAGTAAGAAAATGTTCTCATCGCAACCCCTTCTCATTAAAAGTAAATATGAGTTTGAAAAAAAGTCAAGTTGATACAAATAAGCTGAATAGGCACAAACTTATATTACTAAGAGTAGAATTATAGCTAAATGTACCCAGAAAAGCCATACTTTTAGCAAGTTTATTCTAATTTATCTGAAATTTTTGAAACTTTCTGAACGAGTCTCGGTACGAGTTGGAACAATAGCGTATATTCGCCCAAATATTCTATTTGTCGTATAAATTCGCGCCTAATGACCGCGAGTGGGAAATAAAAAAATAAAATAAAAGTAACATGAATAAATTTTCCTCAACACGTAGAGAAAAAGTAGGAAGCAAATAAGTTCATAAGCGTAGACACATATAAATTGAGCAGGCCACTCGAGTTGGATAACGCACCATAGGTAGGCAGGCGCTTGTCCATACTTTTATTTACCTGTGTTAAAACGATTTACATCTGCCCGCCAAGACGGCGTTCATATCACATCTTTTCTTCTTGATCGATACATGTTTTAATATATGGCGCCATTGTCTTATTTGCAGACATAGATACTTTTTAAATAAATTTTGAAGATTTGTGTTATTCGATGACGCATATAAATTTTATGATTTCTGACTTACAAGTAGTGTCAATTATTATAAAAGGGATCGTTTCATTTTTGATAACATCATGTAAAGTCTATAATTAATATAAAATGGCAAATAAACCGTGTACAACGCTTCACACGAATCCACTCGACGAATTTTCATGGAATTGCTGTTGAACGCTCTAGAGTTTCGAACAGACCATATATTTCCTGAGAAATCGATGTATTTGCTGTGCATATAATAATGAACATTATTATTAACCTTTACTGCTAGTTACTTAAAAAAATTATTTTTATGTTATACGGTTTTATTGCACAAGTGTTATGCATTAAAAGATAAAAAAATAAATTAGGAGCTTAGCTAGGTTTCTGGGGTTTTGATCAGAAAATAAAATCCTGAAGCACATTTATTCTATTGTCAGGTATTTAAATTTTTGTATGTTATATTACTACAAAGAATTTGACCACGATATGAGTAATAATGTAGAAGGAAATAATAGGATTTCTAAAATCCACCAAATAAAACTTGTCTAGAAAATGCACCCAGCGATTTTATTTTGAAGATTGAAATTAACATTGAATTAACTACGTATGCAATACATTCTTCGGTAATACGTTTTTTGATATTCGGTTAAGTAGAACTATTTGAAAAATCGATAGCAAAATTTTAATCAATACCTAACATGTAGAACGTGAAGCTTAAACTAAAAATGTTTAATACTTATTTACTTGGTATACCGCGGCCCCTATTTCTGTAACCAAATATTAGAAATACGTAATTTTATCATTTTCCGCTAAATGGCCGTATTTATTAAATTTTTTACAGATATTTTAAATTTAAAAACAAATTCATATTCGCAAATTATTAGCTCTGTGTTGTCACTATGTCTAAAATTCGAAGGCCTCTTCCAGAGCACTCCATATGAAGAAAGTTTCAAGATAGGGAAACGTTAAATTACTATAACTTTTGCCTGTACAAAGCAGGTAAAATTGCGAGTACATAACTATTGTCAAGTGGAAAATGTGGTTCGTAGTATAAAAAGTACAATGTAAACTCTTTGTAGAACATAAAAAAGGTAAATAAAACTTCCTTACGCTCTGATAGTACTGAGAACAAATACGAAATGAAAAATTGTCTTGTACTTTTGAAAGGCTTTCAATTGCTCTTAGTCTCCTATGTTTCAATGAACAAAGTTTAACAATAGTCTTCTTCGTGGAGTAAATTTAAATTACAAGGAGAGACAAAAGTAACATTTTGGTTTACATATTTCTTTGAAAGCTACACGTATAATTTATATTTATTGGAAAAAAATTTGCAGGAATGAACGTGGTGAGATGGAAAATATAACAGTATATTCATGATAACATTTTTTTGGTAAAAAATAATTACTCCAATATATTAAAAAACTGAGAGCTGTTTAATTTAACTAACCTGTTTTTATTCATAATTTCCTTGCGGTAATGGCCTCGGTTGTAAACCTTATGAAATCATTTTTTTTCTTTACCTATGTTATACGTACCATTAATTATTCAAAACATTTACTTTTTACAAAATTCAACGTTTGTTCGCTATAAAAAATTAAATTTGGCAATCACTTCGCATGGTTTTATCTGTCTTTCTTTCAACCTTAACTTTAGCATTTTAACTTAAGTATTCAGTATACTTCGAAAGTTAAAGTGCTGGTTAAATTTTCACACAATCTTTGTCTCGTTTACTCATTACGTATACAATAATGGTAAGAAGTATTTTTGTAACCTGTAATTATTCGCGGTCTCAACTTAATCAAAAGAAATTATAATAATATTTTAAATTAAAAAAATTGTGTTTTAGAAAAGCAGTGTTTCTTCTTGATTATTGTCGTTACTGCGACGAGAAAACAATTGTAATGATTATATTTAACCTCTGACTTGATCTTTTATATTTAATCTTGTTTTACTTTATACATTATCTTTAAATAGTCACCTTTCACACGTATTAATAAGGAGTTAATAGTAACAAAATAGTAAGGGTAGTCGAAAAACTTCATTACACTTGACATGTAAAATCATATGTGATTATGTAAAATGTGAAAGTAGTAGATTAAGAAGTTATATTTTCAATTTACGTAATAGTACAAGTAAACGCAAAATTTAAACGTTTGGTAGGATGTGCTGTTGACGAAATTGTGAAAAAATTATGTCGAAACTAATTATCGTAGAAAAATTTTCAACGATCAATTATTATTACTTCTATGTCATTTTGTATCTATAAATCCTCCATTAATTACGATTACGATAGTTACGCCTCGCTCTATAGAAAATATTAAATATTAGCGAGTTTACAAACTTAAATCTCATTCCAAATAGTGTGTACATTCTCTATATCTAAAACATCTTTCATTTATTTATTTTTTATGTCATTTCGGTTTTGATACGTGATACACAAACGGTTTTACGTGCGATAGGATCGTTTTCGTCGAAGTCGTCTGGCCGTTTACCATAAAGATACGCTACACATTGCTCAAAGCAAAAATGGCGCTTTGTGGGCAATTATTCTCGAATTTTGCCCTTTACTGCTCACCGGTATTCGTCGCTTCACTCGGCGGTCCTTCTGTTCATAAAAAGAAATATAAATACACCTAGGACGTGGGTTTCACCTTGATATATTTGCAGTGTATCAGTATGTGAACTTATACCGTGTTCATAACGTAGACGAGATATATTTTACTGATTTTATTTCGGAGATTTCTGCATATTATATTTCCTTGAAACATTGTTTTAGTACAAACGAAAATCATTTTTTGACACATATCGAAGGTTTTTCTATTTTTTGTTACCACTTGATAATATTGCAGGATAATTCCTCTCAACTTTATTTTCCTTTTCCCTCTTGTATTCAACATACATACACATATTTTTCAAGAAAATTTTTACTAACTATTTTAGAATATGGTACGTGCTAAGCACCGTTTGTACAATACTAATATTTGGAACGTACAAATTAATTATATTTTAATTATATAAATTTTTAAAAACGAATTTATTTCATTTTCAATTGAATGTAACTATTCTTTTCCACCACAAATATTACTATCAAAAAATTATTCAGAAATCTGTACTATTTATTTGGAAGCTATCAATATTCCTTGTCAAATTTTGTGGATTCCCTGACTTAAGATTTACCTCGTCGCAAATTAAAATACATATACATTCTTTTAATTTTTATCAATATTTGTGCCACCAAAAATGGAATAATTTTTATTAATACTAACTTTAATTTGGAGTCAAACACTTTCATAAATTATTGCATTAAATATATAATTTACTAAATATTAAAACAGTTTAATTATGTAAAAATTAATAAAATCCTAAATTAATTATAAAAATTAATAAATTAATAAACTCATTTCATAATTTTTCCTGCACTGTTACATACATAATTGACCGAAATTGCTTCTAAAGAAAAAACGACGCTTAGAGTGTTGGCTAATTGGATAAAAAGATTTATGGAAGCTAATAGCCACATCTAGTTACTATTGTCTCATTATTTCAGTACCCGCATACGTATACGGGTCGAATATGAATTAATTACTTGATTTTTGAAGTGATTTTTAGGAGTCATACTTATGTAAATTTAGATGATTCTCTGTTATATAGCTTGTTATCTGCATTTTGAGGACGAAATAGTAAATAGATTATATTGTTTTGCAATTTTTGATAACTGACAAAATATACTAACTAATTAAATTAATTTAGTGCGGCATTCTTTTCTTATTTAGCTAATCTGCCCAGCAGGAACTAATTCGTGTATGGTATAGCAATAGAATTAACTTATTACATAGTTTAAATATTTAGTATGGGTAACAAAGCAATTAATGCTTTAAGCATAACAGTAATCATCACGATCTTCTACGTTCACGAAATATATATATATATATATATATATATATATATATATATATATATATATATGTCTCAAAATAATATTTCTAAAATGATATGTCTAAAAATTTACTCTCGAAAAGAATAGACTAACAACGCAAAAATATACGCATAATAAAATGAAACTTGCTGGAACTCCATTTATCGATAAGATTTTTATGACATGCAACACGTCACAATAGTCAAACGCTTTACTGTTTTATTAAAAATCATCTCTGGTAATTTGATGCTCAATCACTACTTCGCACAAAAAAAATATTAACGAACACTGGAGTCGTTAATATTTCTTCAGTATTGAGTGAACGTCATTAATTAAAGAAAACTTCAAAAAGAACTTTCAAATTTCCCATTTAAATACTAAGAACTAAAAAAATGTTCCTTTATATTCTGAGGTTGTCTTCCTAGTAAATGTGTAGAAGATTTAATACAATTTTTTTCTGATTTCAATTTTATAAATTGTAAGTGGAGGTATTGGGCATAATAGTATGAAATAATTTGTACTCTTTATTTCAAAGGAGAGATGTAAATCATAGTACAGAGTACTTGGAATAATATTTTACCACAAATCATATTAAAATTCATAACGGGTATTGCTTGTAGAAAATTATCGTGTGCAGAGTGTTCAATGTAATATTGAACTTGTAAATGTATGCAAATATATTATTATCTAAATTCTAAAATGAGTACAATTTACTACGCGTTCTGAGTATACTCTCAATAGTATGCTGCCAGGTAGCTAAGTTAGCGAGTTAATAAGGCAACCCTTCTTCCGCGCTGCCTACGCTTGCATTACTCCTGATTCATCCACGGCATTGCCGAATCCAAGCATGATTAAATTATATGCGATACATAATCATCCAATGATTCTCTAAGATAATAACCAGAAAATATCATAAAATCTTCTTTCATCTGACTTTATTGCATATGTTCTATGAAAATACACTAATATATTTTACACCATCCTAAAACTGTGGTAATAGTGGAGAAACATAATGAAGAAGTAAGGCGATATGGATACAACTATCCAGAATTAATTTTGGAGTGCCAAAGGCTTGAAATGTATTAGGTTTAGTAGAGTCCTAATTCATCGCACTGATGAATGCTAGGTGGCTCATTAACACCAATTATGCTTTTGTTTATCAATCGCTTGCATATATTTCGTAAGTAGCGATTACCTGCGACTTCGTTAGCGTGAATCCAGTTTTTTAAATACTGGTGTAGGACTATAGGTCAAATAATACCTTTTGTCTTCACCATCTAATTTTCCTTTTCCTTTTACTTTGTAAATGTTGAGTAAAAATATTTTAAACTCTTATTTGTACAATATTCCTTTGCATACGATATTATGTACTCTGTCATCATTGAGGGATTGTTGAAATTATTTTTTGGGCAAAGTAGTTATTTACTAATTTTGAATATTTTCAATACCAATAACATTTTACCGGATGGAAACTAGCGAACTTAGGAATAGTATAAACTAAACAAAAAAATGAATGTCTAATAGAATCATCCCAGGTAGTTATTAAATAGCTTAAAAATTATAATATTTATACACAAGAATTTTTTATAGTTTTTTCATTTTTTATTTATCAAAAAACATATATTTCCTAATGATATATGACCTGCGAAACGTTCATCAAATAGAACATTAAAAACAGAATTACATACATAGAAACTCTTTGTTTAATAACAACACACAATCCAACTAAATAATTTGAATAATTTCATTAACTACGAGTATGTAATAATTACATTTTAACGGACATACTGATACACCTAAAACTAATAACTGTTAATCCAAGAAAAAGTTCGGTGACCTAAGAAAGCAAAAAGAGCTTACAAATTTTATATTATCACGGAATTATTTATATCCGTATCAAATTATTCGACTCGGTATAATGCAGGAACTACGACAAAACAAATCTGAATATGTAAGTTAGATCAGTATAACAGATGATCTAAGCCGCCGACATGCTCACGACCGCCAACATACGGTTTTTTTATATTCATGGACGGATAAGTTTTCCTAAGTCTTATTAATGGATGGTCATGAATTAATCAAAACCTGCCTTATTTATTCTATACATCATTCAGCTTGCCGGTAGCTGATAGCTGTGTTAGCATCTGAGCCCCGGTGGATCGAGTTATCCTTGGAGATAATGCGTTTATTTCTAAAATGTGGGTCTCTCCAAGTACAGGTATATAGTCTTAATATTAATTTATTTTAACTGGTAATTTTTGGTATGTTTACGTGAACTTTAATATGTATACGTGCAACGATATGAACGCCATCATGTGAGATGAAATGGGTGCTATGGTTTTGCAATTTAATAAGCAAATATAATAGCAAGAGAACGCGCTTCATTTAACATCGTTCAGGTTAACATTTCCATTTTTTGAAAGAAAAATCTTATTTTATATTGATTTCCATATAAAAGTATTATTCATTTTACAGCATATATAATGGGGCTGCTTATTTCTATGGTCGCTGATTTATATTTTTTTCACCTTTTTCTACTAATTTAAATAGAAACGCATAAACTCCATTTATAAAATAACCGATTTTCTTTTATTGTGAATTAATAAATGTTGTCCGATAATGACACAGTATGAATCGTATATGTATGGTAACTCGCTAAAGGCTTGATGTTGAAGTGTTTATTTCGTAAATATGCGTTAAATATTATATACGATTAGTAAAATCGGCGCACTATCAGTATTGAATCTGCTACTAAACTTTAATTCGTTCTCGCTGATGTAAACCATACGCAAGGCGGTTGTGTGTCATCGCAATGTGTCGCTTTAGATACCAGATCGCGGTCGCTCGTGCATGCATTTGCCATGCATCGTGACTCTGTTTACCTACCTAAACCCATATATTTATTTCTAGTAGCATATTTTGATAAACGTTTTACATTTGGAAATGATTACTAATGTCTAGTTCTTAAGTAATTAAACAAGTTTAGTTGGTCCTGACGATTTACCCGATTCTGCAATTTATATTGTTACGGCCATCCTGTAAAATTTGAAGTATTTAACTCACTAATTGCTGAAGATATGAATAACAATTTTTGAGAGGCAGTATCTTGCATACTTCGATATGTTTCTTCCGTTACAAAGCTCTGACTTTACGTTGCATCCAAGTATCCAGTGTCAATATAACAATTAAAGAACCGAGTAGGGTACGCCCCAAACGCCTAAAATACTGATCGTGAGTATTGATCTTAAGATGGGAATGTAATAAATTTTGCATTTTACTAAAAGAAAAATTTTCATCACAATGACAATTATATACTTATATCCCAGCGTGGAAAGACTAGCTTGGGAGAATATTACTCAGTTTATTCTGTGTATTTCTTCGGATAAGCTTGGTTGATTTGACACTAGTAAATAAAATTCGCGATTCTATATGAAATTTGAAGAAAGTTATTATCAAATTTCTGGTCAATTCTGTTTAATATCTTGGTACATCAGCTGGGAATACGATTAAGAAGGATGCATTTACTGACGTCTCCGAGGTAAAAAAGCATCGCACACGGTTGGTTTTTGAAGCCTAAAAGGTAATAAAGGTGATGGATGTTTCTACAAGCAGACAAGCAGTAGATGGATGTATCTACAAGAATTATACTGGATTGAATAAAGTAAATCCGGTAAATTATAACTCAATTTGAGAAACGTAATATATTCACTGAGTTGTGAAGATATTCGACCCAGCATCGTATAAATCGTAATTATTGTAACTACATTGACTTGCTCGAAGTCATCTCGAATATATTTCTATCGGTCTTAGGTCACAGTACTGTATCGTGGTTTAGGTTTTGTTACCGAGAAGAGATATGTATGATATGTCTTTATTTTATTAAAATATATTCAAGTGTTATGTTGCTACTGGTATATCTTATTGCTGAAGGTATATTTATTTTCTTTCAATTTAATATATAGATGTCAACTTATAATATTTAACAACGATAATTAAAACTTATATTTATATGAATAAAACTGAACCAGAGTTCTGATATTAGTATTAGGTCAGTATTACTCGTTAATTTTTTTACATAATATTCAACTATATACAGTAGTGAATTGTTGGTAGAGACTTAGAGTATAATATCTATGCCAGAGCTATAAGAAATGAAACGGTTACAGTTTAACCTGGACAAATACTCAGTGGTTAATTTTAATTATGTTCACCGACCTGTCAACACATTTCCTTAAATTTTTCGTTTCTTCAAAGAACAAGCGATTTTATTTCGTTAATCTCTGGACGGGTAATTTTATAAATGGTCTGTATTATATGAAATTAATAAAGAGCTAAGTATTGCTTAAAAATACTTATAATAAATATGCGTACTTTTATTTCCTTTCTTTACTGTCTGCGTCCTTGGTATCATTAACTTCTCTTTTTTCGAGTCTCGGAAAGATATCACGCGTATTAGATTTAAGTGGCATTTATACGTATTATTATAATTTCAATTATTCTTGTTAGTATTAGAAAAATAAAGCTTCCTAAGACGAATTATTTGCCATATGCTCGTCACAAAATTGTCAATATTGGTTACCTACTGCACGAAAATAGAAACATCGCAGAATATCTTTTCTCGATTACACAGAAATTCCTGAAATATTAATTTCTTAGCAAGCCTTCGTACAAGAATACGTATTAGCTTATTTGTACTAAAATATATTCCATATTTAGATACAATAATAAGAAAGGACCTAAACCAAACACAGATTAAACATTTCAAAATCATATAAAAAGCTGCTGATTGTAAAAACTCAATTTTTCTGCAGAATTTTTGACTAACTTAATAATATTTATTATGACAAAGGGAACTTGGCTCTCAAAAATATTTTTTTCATTCCTTATGCGTGATTAAATCAATTAATATGGGTTTTTTATTATTATTATATTTATATGAATGAGTATTAAAATTATATATCCAAAAAATCCCAATATACTGTATAAACTAATAATAATTCTGTTACATACCTGTAAGAAAAAGCCTAATAATTAAGCAACCAAAATTAAAATAATAAATGTTAACCAAAAAAAAACGCTTGAAGGGTTTTTAAGTAGCACAAGTCATATGTGGAAAAATATACTCTCAATGTAATAACGATCAAATAGCTGAATAGTTTAATAATATAGTAGATTTAATAAGTATATTATAAATGAAAGAAAAAGAAAAGAATCACAGCAACTAATACACAAGCTTTTAATTGCGCTGTGAACAGAAATATTTTTTTTCCTTTGTAAAAAGGTTATTTAGTAGCCATAGGACATTTTTTGAAAATCTAGTTCTATTCGAAATTATTTCGGTTTTTTTGTAACGTTTTAAACAAATGTATATGAGGTTTGGATTGAGTCATTCAGTTACTCAAATACTAACTTATTGGTTAAAAAAAATTTAATAAAAATAAACCCACAAATTCTTTATCGTATTTTTTGTATTTGACCCTATCTTAATAATGGTCATTAATATTGAATAACTAATTGAATATCGTACTTGATTAAAACTTAATTAAAGAGTTTTAAAAGAACTGCATAATTTGGTTTCTTTATTAATTCTTATCAGAGAAAAACAAATTCTCAGTTAGGCAGTAGAGGAAGAAAATATTAGTAACCCATATAAATGTATTATTAATATTGGGATTAATTTATATATTTGGATATCTTAGATTAATACAATACAACCAATTATATCTACCGAAGAAAAAGTACCCAAACGCTTGTAGGTATATGCATAAAATTTTACAATCAACTTTGTTTCGGGGACATATATTGCATATTATTATAAACTTAATATTTCATAAACGGAGCTAAAATGAAGACGATAAATTAAGTTTAATTTTGATTTTGAAAGATTGGTCGAATTCATTTTACAAATCATTTAATTTAAAATGATGATGAAGAAAAAAATTACTCGTGTTTTATTCCAAGGAAAAACCAGTTATTGTTTTGTTATTTACTAAATATTTTTTTGAATTATAGTTATATTGAAATATTATTATAAAGTTTATAGCATGTGCGTAGGTACACAACTACAGACATTATGTTGTCCTGTCGGGCAAGACAAAGTTCTAAGCATTCCTTATTTAGTTACGTAACCATAAAGTTAGGAACATCTACCTACCACTAAAGTTATTGGTCACATTCTTAATAAACACAACATTAACAATTTAGTGTTACCTTTAAATGTTCAATATTGTACGACTGCTATTTTAGTTTTAATATTAAATGAATGGTTATTTCTTTGGGTCACTTTTTGTAGGAAAATACCTTTACGTATATTTGTTCTTTTCAAAAGCAAACTAATTTAACAATGTTAATTAGTGTTAATTGAACAATACGCTTGAAAGGAATAAAAATCTCTAAATGATATCAAATGTAATTTATGAACTCTAAAAGTAAGTAAACTTAAAAAAATTGAAAATAATTGGCATGCAATATAATTAAAGGCTGATATATGCTCTGTCCCGCCCACTCTATCACGGGCTGTGACGATATGGAGAGAAATCAGAAAGTTATGTTCAAAGGGCACGCCATTAATAAAGTTGTTACAAATTACGCACTCATATGGGAAGGGTGCAGCGATATGGCGAGGGGCGAATATAAAGCAAAGATATGAAGTGGTGGAGGGAGGCAACGCAGCCTCGACTTCTTATTCAACGAGTATTATGAAATAAATGAGCTACAAGTATATTGAAAAATTCATTGAGATCTTTGTTTCCAGTTTGAATTTGGACAAAATTTCTTTCGTTAGGTTTATTTTCATAACCAGTATATACAATCATAGTAATCACAATAGTTGTCTTTTGTAATTTCAGACCCTTGTTTGACTATCTAAATAAGTTGTTTACTGGTGTGTTTTTTCGTAATTTTTACAAAGGGAACTGGTTTTTAAACACCTGTTCTGTATCAAGTGGAATTGTACAATTTTTTAATTTATCTCACCTAATATTTAACCGACTAAAACAAGGAGAAAATTCTTAATTCTACTGAATTATTTGTTCATTTTATTACATGTTTCCGGCACTTGTTAACTGGTTTGAATGAACTTTTTTTTATTTGGAAGGGTATATACTATCAGTATGGTCCATTGCAAATTGGATACAACCTAATTATGGAAGTTGAAGATATATCATATGATTCCTCAAGACTAAAAAGCAGAAGTGACGTAATCGAGTTTAGTTGCAATATGTATAATGATGATCGAAGAAGACATAAATTTGTTCGTTAGTGAAATCAGTGTACAATGATGAAGATGGGGGATGGTGACAGGAGATGTTCTATGATGAGGAGTAAACTCGATGAGTTTGGACTCCTTTGACTTCTTTTCATGTTGTAGAAAAGTAAAAGAGTAAATAGGTAGGTAAGTATATATGGGTACTTACAATATAATTTCAATATTTTATTCATAATTTCTGGGTGTGGCTTGCCTCAACCGTGACACTTGAAGATATGCTGTTCTTTTATTACATTATGGGTCTCAAGCAGGGGCTCAGCCACTAAACTATGGCCTCAATTTCTCAGTCCTTATGCTAAAGCACAAATCAAGTTTTACTACTTAGGCATAATCACGCCCAATCAGTGAAACTTGAGGAACTTTCGTTTTTAAATTAGGATTTTGGGTCGCAAGTACAGGTTTTGTTTTTGAACTCCGGATTCCAATTCCTCAGTTTTAATGCTGCAGGGATACTGCCTATCTAAACTGCGAAACTTGAAGATTAATAGTCTTCTAATAAATGCTTATATGGTAATATATTTTATTTGTTTGATTTTTGTAAGATGTAACCAATCTAATGCAACAGATTTCAAGCATCTACGTCATCAGAAAAAAATATGAGAGATATTTAGTATTTACGGAAATTTGTGGAAATTGAAGAAAACGGTTTTGATCTTGGCATTTAAAGAAAAAGTAAAATGGCTTTGGTCATTTAAATGATTCACATAAATACTTGGTTACCGTTCTTTTTTTAATGTATCTACTACGCAGATATCTCGTCAATTCTTAACTTCTGTGCAGATAAGGCACAAACCTAACGCCGAACTATAGCCGCGACGCTCTGGAGACAGGGAGCTGCTTCGCATCTCGTCTTACCATTCTTAGAATGAATGTGGGCAGACTGAATTGAGGAAGATAAATTCAGATTTTTAAATAGACAAATAAATAATATTTTTCCAAAATCTTTTTTTCGTGTTCAAAATGAGAAAAGCGGTTTAGAAACCGCTTTTCTAACTATATATTATATAAAAATAACTGTCACGGAAGTTAAAAGGAATACCCGTGCCTGTATTAGAATACAGGCACGGGTATTCCTTTTAACTTCCGTGACAGTTATTTTTAATTACCTCTACTGCTTTATAGTTTGAAAGGCCAAATGAATAATTTTAAATTTTTGCCATTTCTTTTTAAACTATCACTCGCAGAGTTATCTCGCTAATTCTTACAATCAGGGTACACAAATAAAACGTCTATCAGTTTCTGCCATGGGCCGTTGCCGAAAAAAGGCCATCGCTCCTACCGATCTACGAATAACAGCTGCTTTTATAAGACGTTTTTTTATTTTCATATTAAGTTTACAATTAATTAACCGCGTCAAGCTGCAGACCTCCTTCTCGTATTAATTTTGCTAATTTTGGATTAATTCATTGCGAAAATGGCTTCTTTTTCCCATAAAGAATATGTACTTTATCTTTATGTATGGCTGAGCTGACGGTATGGTGCTTTGGCGTGACAGATGTACCAAAAGTGCTATCCAGATAGTAGGCTTTCTCATATCAGAGTATTTTGCAACGTTTCGTCGTTTTGTTGAACTTGGAATTCATCACTTGTAACTTGGAATCAATCCAGGAAGACATTATACGGATATCGAGGAAGAAATTATACTAGCATTTGTTGTGTATCCTACTACGAGGATAAGGGCAGTAGCTAGAAATGTTGAACCTTTCGTTGTTAAAAGTGAGGGATGTGACACATCGAGAGGGAAAATATCTCTTTTGCTGCACGGGGATGTAAGGTTTAGACCCAAAGACCCCACACGAAGAATATATAGTATATATATATATATATATATATATATATATATATGTATATACATATGCTTCGTTCAGACTAATTGACGAGTTACAAAAACATGTTAATGCAAATAGTCTCGTAAAACTGTACCCACTCATACTTAAACTTGAATAAACTAAATAGTTTTTACTACTTATTTTTTTTTTCCAATATCAAAGTTCTCTTCATTAGTTACTTTATGTATCAGCACTTATTCTATATTAATACTGTAATTTTATTTTTTTTTAAACACAAGCTAGTACCTCAAAATCAACTTTTTATTTAAAAGATTGCTTTAAAAGATTGCTTGTGATAGACTTGATTCTTTTATTCGCAGACTCAAGTGTATCACAAGCAACCTTTCCGAAAAACACTAACCGTTCCACATAGGAGTTCGACCGGTTTTCTATTGTTTTAGTGACATATATCCGCACCCAAAGTGATTTAGTTTAACTTGTAAAGTTTTAAAGTACATATCTATCTAATTGGAAACAATATTGTACTCATTTATAAGTTAACAATTGCTGATATTTATAGCTTGGTGTTTATTTTTCGATCATCATATTGATTATAAAACCTAAGAACATTTACTAAATTCAGAGTCGTTAAAGAAGCTTACGTGTGTACTTATATAACGATGTAAAAATAAATGTTATTTACTCTAAAATAACTGTTATTGACCCTAACCAAAAATTTGAGACCGCATAAAAAATACTTATGAGAAAAAAAGGCATTTGATTAATGATAGAAATAAGATATGAAATATGTGGTTAAGGTAAAAGATTACGGTAATTTATGTGCGTTATAGTTCCTATGCTAATTCTTGATAGTCTGTGGTATAGTATACTTTTATTCAAATTATAAACGTGATATTTGGTACGTAACTATGGTTTTACATATACGTGTAAAAAAGTCAGATTATGGTCAGTTGTAAGTCATGTTAGGTTATATTGGTTCGGGTTATGTAAGGTTCGATTAAATTGTATTATATTGTTTGAGATGTACTTGCTTGTTTTAGTTTGGGTTAGTTTGGGTAAGGTTTGGCCAGTATGAGTTAGCTCGGGTTATGCTAGGATAGGTTGAATTAAGTTTGGTGGATTTAGTTAGGTGGGTTATTTTTAGTTAAGTTAGGTTGGGTCGGATGGTACAAATTAAGACTGATTTCATGATTTATCAATCTTTAGAAAATAGTTGTTAAATTTCATGAAAAACTTAAACGGGAAAAACGGGGCAAGCTCTCTTCAGATAATTATGTTAACTAAAAAAAGGTGAAAACAAAATAAGTTAAAAGTAATTTCTTTATGTGAAATCAAAACAAAGCTGCAATTTAAAAGGTATGCATGAATAACTTTATATAATGTACGTTCGAAACAAATATTTTGTTAGTTCGCGAAAATTGTATTAACAAGATTAAATCTATTGACCGATTTCCATTATATTCAAGCATTGTTTATTGAAATATTTGGCCTATAACATAAGTTATGATATTAGTGCTTTGCTCAGGCAAATATATTAATATTGCAATGAAAATAATCAATGAACCTTTATTTATTTAATCAAATTTATTCTTCAAATTTATTCTCCTTGTCTCCTCACTAATTAAGAACAAACAATAACTTGCAAACAATTTGCGTCATTATATTATTAAAGGATGAAATTCAGTATTGATTTCAACACAGATCTTCATAAAAAATCAAACCAAGCTGTAAAGAGAAAAATGAGCAGGAAACACGAAACTACAATGGCGTATTCCTGTAAAACTAAATCCAATTTAGTATCGCTACATAATACTTAGTCAGTTCTGTCGACAGCGAGCCCTGCAGAAACCTCTTCCTGCATCGTAGATACACAAAAGGAAATTTCCCCTATGTAATATACATATACATTCTGATATTCTTGGCACTTCAAACAAATAAAATTAAATTAATTCAACTTGTATTGAAATCTCTTTATATGTGGGGCATACAAATATGAGTATAACACATTTTTTGACGCCCATTGATGTAAATATCATTCGAAAATAATTTTATATTTCTTCTTGACCTGATTTTTTACTTACTTATTAAACGATGCCGACCCATTCCATGCTCAGTTCCTAAATATAGAGATATATATAACATAAAGGTATTTATTCTATTCGCCGTGCACCAAAGCATATATGTGCCACCCAAATCATCCGGACAACATTTGTTTGAATTTCCTCTAACAAATATTCTTGTAGATTCCAGAATAATCTCGTCGTGAATAAAACGTTATAAAAAATTTTTAAATTCCGTTGTTTTATATAATCATCCTCGATGTTTTGCCATTGCATATAATTTAATTGTGTCTAAAGGATGCTGTCTTTATTGTATTATAATTTTGTCTAAATGCATGTGAACCTGATAAATATAAATTTTAATAGAGTTTAAATGCATCTAACAAAAGGTTGGAATCCCATATTGAGGCAGATACCAATGCGCTCAAAACAATTCTCTTGTATTAAATTAAATTACTGTGTAATATATTAGATTCATACATACACACAAACACAAAGATATATATATATATATATATATATATATATACATATATATGTATATATATATATATATATATGTACGTACGTAAAAAATATTATTTTATATATATATTTTTTAAATAAATATAATAAAAAAAAATTAAAATTAATTGTATATATTATATAAAATATAAATGTACATATTATTTTTGATTTAATTTTTTCTTTTCTTATTATTCAGAATAATGAGTAGAATCATCTACATAAATTGCCAAGAATAATCATATATATTAATACGTCATATATATATATATATTAATACGCGAAGGTTAAGATGTTACACTCCCTTTTTAGAAAAAACCTCACAACTAATCCACATAAATTATATATCATTTTATAGATAATTGCTTGCTCTACCGGCATCCACAACTAAAAAATTTATTATTGCTATTGTTTTTGCAAATTAATTAATTATTAAAATTATATACACAAAACAGCAATGCTGCCATCTAACGGCTCAACGTCAATATGATTGACGGTCGGTAAAATTTTTGTTTAATTTCAAATCCTCTCACGTATAAATAAAGTGGCGCTTTAGCTCAATGCTTTTGATACTTGCGCCTCTATATGTCAATTTTAGTAAAATATTTGTTTGATCTGTCATCTGAGCTTCATAATGGAATAAATTATGCGAAGACTTCGCACGGGTCACGCTAGTACATTTATATTTAAATAAATTGTACGGCACAGTTACAGTAATATTGTAAATGACAGAAAATAGTATTACAAGGTACACCAAAATACCAATTGAAAATTCAACTATATCGGATAATAAAGAAAACTTATTCTACTTAGCATGACATAATTCTTATTTATATCAGTATTTTATCTATTATTTTGCGTTAGTTAGTGCAATAAATTTAGATCATACCAAGTATGCGGGTTTAATATAATTCAATATGTTGCAAGATAGAAATATTTTTTTCTCTTTTCTACTGATGCTTTCCCATGACGACTTCTTTTAATAAAATGTCGGTGCCATGTATATCATACATTTTACATTTAGAAACAATTGTTAAAAAAAAATAAAGGCATGTCTTTTTTCAAACATTTACATTTTAATGCATATTGTTAAAAAATACAATGTACTATTAAATTAATTACGTCTTGAGTTTTTCTCCATAGTTGAAATATAATTTCTTAAAAATTAATTTGATTTTACATTTTTGTGTACTCGACTCTATAAAATAAATGTTAGCTGTTATATGTATCATTACAAAGAAATGGATCGCATATTACTAAACATAAGAGTGTAATTAAATAAACTGAAAGCGAGCATACATTGACCGCAGTGGGACACATAGAGGTGTCATAATCGATTTCGCCGCATTCGCGTAGGCGAGTCGCTCAGCATCAAGCGGATTAAAGCACACTCAGGAGTCGGATCCCATATTATATATTCACTTTATGCTCTCCAAAATGACAACCGCCATTAAGAGTCTACGTAAGTGCCACTTTATGAAAATTTACTTTGCGTTTATTTGTTAAATTCTTTATAGGGTCAGAGCAAAGTAATACCTGGCTGTCTAATGTGATGGGAGACATAGAAGGAAAATATCTTATGATTTCTTGCGGATATTTCTAAATAAATTTTACAAATTAAAATCAGGAAAATTATGTTCCAAAAAACTATTCAAGAATATTTATGAAAGAAGTTTAAGCGATATCAAGGGTATTAGTTATACTATTCAATATTGACCTGCCCATTAAAAGATTTAATTGCATAAAATTTTAGCTTTACAGTAGTACATAAAAGAGAAATGCTTTGCTACCA
Organism: Druceiella hillmani; assembly: GCA_039881145.1. Lineage (NCBI taxonomy): Eukaryota > Metazoa > Arthropoda > Insecta > Lepidoptera > Hepialidae > Druceiella > Druceiella hillmani. The sequence goes on from JAYKKI010000001.1 coordinate 28,437,262, forward strand.
ATTTGCATAAAAATGAATAAAAAAATTTGTTCTTAAATATTGTAAAAACAATTTTTTAATACGTTTCCAATACAGTTTATTTCAAGGTTCAATATTTTGTAGCCGATTATCGTTTGGGAATAGAAGAAACAAATAATTTTCCTTTTTTCCATTTCTTATGATATATATTAAATTTGGCAAATATATTTTGAAACACAAAGCCTAATTAAGAAAAAACAATAACAGAGTACATTGCACAAATATTTTTCTTGCTTCCTAAGCGTAAACAAAAAAATATTCACTTAATTTGGCTATAATGTCTCTTTGTTTGTCCATCTCTCCTCGTTTAGTAAATTTCAATAGTGTATGTCCTGATCTTGTCCAAACCGTGTCATCTAATATGAGTAAATCGATTTATGTAAGGATACTGGTAAATTCAATATATTTTCTACCTCTTCATGATGAAACAATTTTATGTTTATGTAGAAATAATGCGGTTCTATATACAAGTTAATCATCTATTTTGATCATTCAAATAAGTGTAATAGTTAAATTTTAGTAAACAATATTGCATTTCCTAATAGATTATAGTTAGCAAGAAGCCGAAACAATTTATGGATGCAATTGTGAAGCCATTTCAAGCAAATATATTGTGAATTTCGTATTTATTACCATTTAGTTCAGTCAAATATGGACTGACCTTCAAATTCGAAGAAGGAACGCTAAAAATTGGCATATTTTTTGTTTTTAAGTTCTAAAGATAGGTAGGAAAGTTTAATAAGTTGGCATCTCCCCTGGTCGAAATACCAAAGGTGAAAGGTTTTTACATTTATTTTCTTTAAATACCTTGCTTCTTATGTCAGACCAAAACTTGTTAGAATATTTCATATTTCTCTATATTCTACATTTTTATGGCAGAGCATGAAAGATTCCCTTACATTCCTATGTTAGAGCATACAAGTTTTGGTTATATGCGTTTTTTTTATATGAGTAATCGTTTTCCACATGTAGTGTAGAGTGTGGAAACCTGGATCCGTTAATAGAATAATGCTTTATTGACTGCCGAGCCAGATGCATAGTTCATTTTTACAAAGTTAATTTGTTATTAGAAATTTAAAAAAAATTTTTTATTTTTTATAAATATTTGAACATAAGAAATAAAATAAAATTATGTAAATTGTAAGTTATTAAATTTATCTACGATTAATATCATTTATAAATATTTTTAATAAATAAATAATTTTTTCTTCAATAATAATAATGATAATATACCACTGCCAGGAAACAATTCCTCGTGCACCCGTAATACGCTCACAAAATTGAATATTTGAGCAAAACAATAGTAGGGGCAATTGAAGGCGATGGGTGGGGCCAAATTTTTTATTTTCCATTTTCATTCAACATTTTTTAAAGAATGTCACTGAGCAAAGAATTATAGACAAAATAAAATTTTGGGGATTCTATATAGAAATAACTTTATATGCACACACACACACACACACCCATATATATATATATATATATATATATTATAATTACATATAATGAAAGAGCCATTAGTAATAAATGGGTATTTTTTAACAGTCGGATGAGTAGCTTGCGCGGCAATAAATTATTAGGTATGCCATCATTTCATTTGATATAATATTTAATCGATTTCAAAAAAGGGGAAGGTTCTCGTTTCCATACGTGTGCACTTTTTCATGCATGTGCAACTGTAACTCGGAGATGCGTTGTCGAATTCTCAGAGAGGTCTCATATAAATATGGTTTTCCGGAGATATCTTAGGAAAATCTTCAATGAGTGAGAATACGAAGCCCCTTTGAGAAAATTGATGCCGAATTTTGACTCATTGTTAGTCTTCATCAACACAAGACTGTGACGATGGAGCCGGAAGACGATGATAGAAACTCTGCAATGACGAGAAGTTGATTCATTATGTTTGCGCTTATTTGACTTTTCCCGAAGAGTGTTTTGATCACAAGTAGTGTGCTGAAAGGTGAGACAGCACTCCTCAATGGAAAAGAGTTGATTCACTATGTTTCGGATGCTTGGCTTATCTTGATGAGTCCTTTGTTTACGGGTGGTGGTGATGTTCTGATCATGGAGCCGAAATTGTGTGACAGTATTCCGCAATGGCGAGGAATAATTTCATAGCTTTCGAAATGAATGAACCGACAGGTGACGACAAGAAATATTAATGATAAAGGAGTAATCGACTTTGGCCTTATTTGACTTGCCTGATCTTGTCTTTGGTCAAAAGTGATTGTCGGAGTATGATGGTAAAGCCAAATAAGGTTGACAGAAACTCCTTCGAAGTGATTAGTAAATTCATGGAGTTTGAACTCATTTGACTCGTTCTGACGTCAGCAAGAAATTAGCAAAATAAATTAGTAGGTGTAAATGTGCAGGTATGTAAAAAGCTATTAGGTAACTGAAGTATTGCTAGATAGGCTATAAAATATGGATGAAACTTACATAAAAAACATTAAAAATAAATAAGACAATTTGTTTGAAAAAAAGACGAAATATAATAGTTTTTCATACAACAATTCAGAAACTGATAAGCGTCATTTATGGCTAAGTGGAAATACTTAATGTAATTAATGTTATATTTTTACCCGACTACGGGGAAACCAAAGACGCCAACATATTGATATGTGCGTATGTATAAATTTATATACGAATGCTCGCATGTATATGATTGTATTCATATTTAATAAACACTGCAAAAGTCTGTTTCGATTTTAGTCAGTGAGTCCGTGACATCCTGAGTAACATAATTATGAGCCCTGGAAATGGAGAAATATTTTTTTTACAAAAAAAATTGGACAATCACACAGAATGATTTAATAAAAAGCCGGCCGAAACGTATAAATTAATTAACATACTAGTATTTATTGGAACTTTTGCGTTAAAATATCGTTTCTGAATATAAGTAAATTTGCAAAATTTTATTACCGTTAGTGATGTTTCGTTTATAAAAATTCGGTAATTTAGTTGGAATTTTTGTAATGAAATGTCGCTTCCAACAATAATAAATTTATAAAATATTGCTATTGTTAAAGATTTTTGGAGTCGCTGCTAAGTCAAAGTTTTAAGTAAAGCTTAGGAACTTTTCAAGTAGGAACACCTCTCTATCTCACTCCCAGGTTGAATACATGGGAGTGAGACAAAGAGGCGTTTCACAGGCTCACGAGGCTCATAAGCGCCACACTTCAAAGCGGTGCCATTCAAGCTGGCACCTTTTTTTATTTTAAAAATTGTATTTGTTAAATTATATTCACTTTGAATATATTTTTCCTTAGTGTTTATCTACTCGGTTATACGTTACATATCGAGTTATAATGTGTGTAAAATTCTTGTTTCAGCGTGGATTATTCACAATTTTTATTGGAAAATTATTCAAGCCGTGTGATAAAGTAGTTTCTTAATATCGTGGAAACACTTCAAATGTAAGTGTCATACTCTGAAGTCAATACAAAGTAACTTATAAGTAGATTAACTTGACAAATGCTAAGTGGTATGTACAACCATTTTCACATAAGCATATCAGCATAAAAACTTTCTTCTTCCAAGAATGCCTGATTGTGCCATATCTGCATTAAATAGATATATTTTGAAATATCTTTTCTATCCCTTCTATTTCATTCTTATCGTTATATTAAATATTACACTGTGCTGTATTAGAAATATTTTGTTTTGTTGTAACTTGCTTCTTTATTATCACATATAAATATCTTGTAATATAATAATAATTACAATATTGGGTATGAGAAAATCCCAATTTCCTCGGAAGTTCCGAAGTGAAAAATCTCGATTCATTGTAAGTTAATATTATTCGATAATAATACATTTATAATATGTCTCGAGTTGCGTGGTCCTAATCTAAATTATTCGTAAAAAAACGTAAGTCACAGCTTCCTTATATATTATGAGGATAAAGGTAAGACAGTGTTTAAAGATAGTTTAGGACTCTTAAATATATGCATATATTTTATAGTGTACACTTGATTTCAAAATACTTTTCTCGATCATAGATATTAAATTCAGGCAGCAAAAATACATAAACATTGGTTAAAAATACACGAAATTCACCAAAATCGACATTCGATCTTCGCTCGTTTGAGTAATTTTGTATCAGAATAAAGTGCAAGTGTATCAGAATAAAGTGGAATTGTGCAAGGGTTTTATTCTCAGCTAAAGTATTATAATACGATTTGCCTATTAAAAAATATAAAATTAAAAATATAAATGTTTTAATTAGAATAACTGCAGTGAAAATTATTTGGAACGTCCAGTTATTTAGAATGGTTAGCTGTTCTTAGGTATTTATTTTTAACACTTAAAGAAAAAGAATTTTAACCTTACTTGATTTACCTCATAAACAATCATTAAATATTTCTTGAAATATATCCATTAATATTTTTGCTAAATTAAGAATAAATAATTGAATAAAACATAAATATAAGAGTCATCATAAGAAATCGAAAATTTTGTATAATATAGGAAAATGAAAATTGGCTAACCCTGAATATATGTGTGTGTGTCTGTGTGTGTGTGTGTGTGTATATTTATAAGTATACAAGCAAATATGCCCGTTTTAAAATCGATGACACTGCTGGTATTGAAGTGATAGTTTTTAGGCAAATTAGATTAAACCAAGCAACTTCAGTGTACCACGTAACATATTTTCTTTACGCTTCTCAGGATTAATATCGCCGTTAAAAGGTTTGCATAGGTGCTGATTCACGAAACTTTTAGTTTAACATCTATTGCTATTACATGCATAGTAAAGCTTTAATACACATCTGGTTCCTGTCAAAACATTATATTATATGAATATTGCTCTTTCTATTGATCTAGGTGGATATTTGTCTATTTCAATCAAAGAACACGTATTTCTCACTAACTTAATATAATTTAAAAGGTTATGGTAGTAGCCATAGCTATTATACTCAGTAGCCATAGCTCTAAGGTAAAGCAACGATTAAAACTGAAAAAAATGTTGCAAATATAACTTAAAAAATACACTTCTCAAAATATCAACATCGAAGAAAATTTGAAACTGTAAGATGACATCAAATAATTCTTAACCTGTCGCCTTAACGTCTTGACATTAATAGTAAAGTTAACTAGCCGCGAATATTATTCCACGTCGAGATTGGATCTCTAGACTTGTCTCTAAGGTGAAGAATTGCGGAGTTGTGCAGAAAGCAAAAGTGACATCGATTTAAAGGAAAATTTTAAAGCTGGATCAAAAATAATGTTACTAATAGATCCAACAAATTTGTTTATATATAAGAAGCTCAAATTGCATAGGAAATTTGAAATAAATTAGCACGTATTTTCGATGACTTAAAACTTGTACATCGGGTGGAATTACATCGAAATTTATGCACGAACAATTTTGACAAAAAATAGAACAATATGCTGGAAGAATGATAACCACAATATTTAAGTTACAAAAAATTATTAGACAATGAGTGGCTCGAAACAATGTTTCTCTCTGGCCTACCCAATTTATACAAATTATTGATTATAATACTTAAAAGTTCCGGTATGAAGATAAGCACTGGCTCGGCTAAGGCGAAGTCTACAAAACATCAGATAATGAAATAGAAAAAAATTGTCTTAAGAAAGGACAATGTTTCCATAATTACAATAGAATTGGTCAATTAAATGCGAAAAGCATATTAGTGGAGAGACAAAACAAAGACTGAAATCTTTCTCGGTTTAAACTTTTGAACTTTTGAATATTTCTCTGAATTAGACTGCATTGTTTATCTGCAACATATTTGTACACATGAGCGCCGAATTAAAATTAAAAGCAAAACCAAAAGGAAAGCTCACATCAAGAAAGTTAAATTATGCTGCCGCATTTTAGGCCTCGACATACAATGAAGCCTTATAGATTCTGATGCTTCTATGCACATAACCAAACGTAAATACCTTCTATGTAAAGAAAAAGATAGCTCCTGCAACTCAGTAGCACAGACAGTGTTACATATGACAAAAATGGCAGACGATAAACTATTGAATGTAAAAGGATCGGGTCAGCTGAGTCTCGACACCTCAACATTAAGATTATTGCAATAAAATTTTTCTTAGAAATGTATTATACGATCTTACAACGTCAGTTAACAATGATAATCAGTGAACCAGATTATTAATAATGGTAACCAAGTACAAGTTAATAAAAAAGTCTGTTTAATGAGAAACCAAAAAAATGAGTTCGTTGTACTGAAAATCTAGTTAACAGTATGTACAGGCCAAATACATTCATTAATTATTCATGTAAATCTTTTCCTACTTCACTTCATACATGTCACGTATGAAGAGAAGTTGAAAAGGCAAAATGCCTGCCATTTGATGACAGACTATTCAAATAACAGTGACTGCTCGGTGACATTGAGAGTTACGGTAGCTTGTCAAGGGACATTTCAAGAATCACATCATGAGTTTCATAATTTAAAAACAAGATATATTTCTAAAATTGTTAATATATATTTCGTATCTTCAACTGGAATAGTTGCAGATTCTATTCTTAGAGTTAGTCGCTCTATTTGCGTTTTTAAGTCATGTTATTTAACATGCTGCAAGGTCCTTGAAACGAACGTAAACCTAAAAGTTAGTCATGGTCACTCATATTTATATGAGATTTTAATTTAAAGTATTTCATTTCGCATGGCAAAATTTGTGCAATATCTGGATCTGATTCGTTAACGTTCTGATCCATTCTGAATCGTCAACCGTTTTTCTTCTGTGTTGCATCTAGCAGGATTCCTTAAAATTTGATATATCGTACGGTACTGAAGTTTCTAACATATAAATATAAATTATCAATTTATATAATACATTTCAAAATCGTATATTTTTATGGTCCAATGCTTTAGGGTATATCTTTAAGTTGATCGTGAATATTTCAATAAATGTATATTAAAAATTATTTACTGTACAAATATTACGGCGGTAGCGCATAAAACGTTTGGCAATGGAATAATTTTCTCAATTTTTTTTAAAAATATAAACACACTAGTAGATGTTTAAAAAAACATATTGATGCGAATAATGTATTAAAGAAAAATAAACTCTAGATCTATATTTTCTTACTATATTTTTTCTCACGGTTGATGAATCTCATCATTCTCACAATATAATGTTGAAAATAAATATGAAAAGTCACAATTCTTTCCGAGCCTGAAAGTTCAATATTTTAACAGAAAAAATAAGGTATTTTTAACATAAAATCACTTCAATATATTTATTAGATAAAAGTAAAATCTCCTATAGAAATAAAACTTCCAAAACTATCAAGAAACTGTTTATTAAAATTAAATAGCACTGATGAGACCGAATGACGAATCGCTAAAGTACTGACATGTTTTTTTTTAATTTAATTTGAAATGTTATAGATTCGTAAGATCATTCTAGATCGGAAATACTAAACTAAATAAGAATTTTTTTCAAATAAAGTTGTTTTAAAGTATCTGCATTATTTTTTTTTCATTTAAAATAAAGGCCGAACCTCTATTGTGAAAGAGGATGTTAAGAAAGAAATTTATATTAAAATAAATTAAATTATGTATTGCAGCTATAATTAAAAATGATGTTAAATTAGGTCTATTGGACGTTTATGAAATTGCAGTTAAACATTTTGAGTTTAAACATGAATTAGCATATTGAAAGATACAAAATTATTCATCTAGAACAACATTGAGACTTTCTCATATTTACTTCTGTTTATTAAATTTTAACGCCATGTCTTCTTCTTTAATCGTTCCCCGATACTTAGGATAGGTACGGTTCAACCTACTACGATGCTGTTTTGAAGTAAGTTGCTCGGCGCCAGTTTTTGCGACCTTACACTAATCTTACGACCTCATGAATAATCATTTAAATTATTCGTATAATCTGGTTTGTAAAACGAGCTGGCTTTTTGTCATGAACTGGTCATATCCCTTCAATTTTTTTTAGCAGGATATTTCGCTAAAAGTTGCCAAGAATTATCTTGATTAATAGTAATGAAGTATCTGTAGAAGGCACCCTAAGAACGATTTCTTCGATAATAGTTTGTTGGTATGATGGGCAGTCTTATGCATCAAGAGCAAACATCGCCACCATCAGATCTCAAAGAGTTAGTCTGTTTTTTTATCTTCAGTTTTTTATTCGAGGTTTCAGAATCTATAAAAAAATATCGACTAAACAAAACTTGTTCAAAAGTGATTTTGGTTTCCCGTTGTATATTTTCGTCCTTTGATAATATGACAAATTTATAGCAACTAGTGCTATAAATTTGTCATATTTCTTTATATTTATTAACAATTATTTTAACGTGTAAAGTTGTTCCTTTTTTCAAGTGTTATTGTTTTTAACCCATATATATATATATATATATATATATGTATATATATATATATATATATACATATATATATATATATACATATATATATAAATATATATATATATATATATATATATACATATAAAGGTACATCCGACATATTAGACTTCTAGGACCATTGCTTAATATTTGAGTTAGTTTTATTTTCTAAAGTAAAATGAATATATAAAAAGTAGATTCAAACACACCAGTCTTATGGAAGACAACTCAGAAAATTTTCATTCATTAAATTGCAAACGACAGCGTATGCTGACCGCAGTGGGACACATATCACTGTCATAATCGATGGCTCCACATTCGCGTAGGCGAGTGAATTAGAGCACACTTAGTAGTCAGATCGCCGTATAATATTTTCCTTACACACCCACCAAAATTAAAACGCTATTAGGTGAATGACATTTTATGAAAATTGTCTTTGGGTTAATTTATTAAATTCTTTATAGTGTTGAAGCAATGCTAAATTTAAAAAAATTAAATCCGGAAGATGTTGTTCTTAGTTCAATTAATTTCACGAGTTAATATCCTGACTTTATACAAATTGTATTTAAATATAGCCTTATGATTACTTACTCGGTTTTATGCAATGATATTGGTAAATTCGAAATAATTACTATTTAAGTATGTAAGCCATTATAAATATCACTATAAATATTACAAAAACCATCTTAGATAATACCGTTTAATTTCGAAATCGCTCATCGCTTTTTATAACTGAATTTTTTTGAAGTATGATCGGTAGATTATGTAAATACAAAGGCTTTTTTATGGAACTAATATTTAAAAGTGGATCTATTTTAGATGGCGCTGAAATGAAAATGTAGTAACATCTTGAAGATTTGAAAAAAATAGATTTTTCTTGGCTATAGCAATGAGCTAATCGATAAAAAATTACAAATATTATCGAGAAGATATTTCAATTAAATCCAATTTATAAAAATAGAAAAAAGCATCTAGGTATAGATTTTCTTATTTATTACCGTGTAGTACTTTCCATTATGTAGTTATTTTCAAGTGTAAAACGCTTGATGCTTGAGTCTAATTCACACACTCATACACACACAAACACACACACACACACACACACACAAACATATATATATATATATATATATATATATATATATATATATATATATCTATATATCTATATATATATATAAAATAGGATTACAAGGATTATAAAATAACTACAAATTAACATCAATTGTACATTACTCACCTTCATGATTTTCTACTATAGTAATTGTTAGTATTAATAACTAAGAGACCTTTAAATGTAACTTCCTATTTTGAATTACATCTATTGTAATTACATATGTAATGTCGCACAGTAACAAAAAGGCAAATTTTTCTTTCAATAATTTACCATTTAATAGACTACCGCGGGCGATGTCATTATAAGTCATTATAAATATCTGAGATTATTTAATTTATTTGGTTGTATAGGTATACTTCGCAGTTGGAGAGAAATAAATATAGTAGTGATTTTTTAGGAAAATCTTATAACTATATGTCACCTCGACATTTTCTTATTTTTTAATTTTAATTGAATAAAGTTTTTCTGATTTTAGACCTATTTCTTTTTTTATTATGTCTTACCTATCGAAAAGGAGATCATTACAATGTAATCAAACAATATACTACATTTCCAGTTATAATATAAATAAAACTGTAGTTTATGATGAGTGACAATTTGTCTTAGGAAATTAACCGGTCGGTATGTTAAAGGAAAAATACTTTTTTAATAGCGCTGATGATATTGAAATTCTTACTAGCGTATTGCACTATGATGTCGGTTAGGGTTAAATGAGACAATGCAAATAGAACAACACGATAAACGAGTATTGCTTAGAAAAAGTGACCATTATTTTACTGATGTGATTTTATCGTAGAAATAAAGTCGTATATTTGGGTGCAAAATTTAACATATTTTTATTACTAAACTATTGGGTGCATTTATTTAAACTGTCATAAAATTATGTCAAATAAATATCTAATGGCATGCGAATACTATTATTTATCATTATTTTGAGTCTTACTTTGTCACAGCAAACTCGCTTTTCTCCAGAATTTTTGAATTTGTAGTAAAAAAACATATTTTCACGTATTTCTTCTGCGCGTTCTATTCAATAATATCATTCCGTTCGAGATCGCATTTTATGATATCGGATATATTTTGTTCAATTATAACGTTCCTCTCTGTAGTTATGCATCAATGATTAATAATGCAATAAACGTATAACCAACAAGTAATACAATGTGTGGCAGAATTGAGTGCTTCATATATATTTACAGTCCACAGGAAACATTTATATAGTTTTTAAACTAATAATATGGAAGAGCCACAAAATCAATCGATAAGTATTTCTTTTCAAGACATCGAATATTGAATATCAGGAAACTAAAATAAGTAAATCCCGAATCTGCCGTAAGCTCACATTTCTCGGCATTAATAAATTCATTGCATGTCGCGAGTCGCATGATCTTACCCCAAATTATTCCGGCACGCGGAATTTGCAAAGTGACCTTTATATATGAATCACATTTTTCTTATGTTATAAATAATTTATAATATAGAAATAAATAATTACGCCAAAAATTTAAAAAAAACAAATAAATTAAAAAGTATTTTAATATGAAAATACGTAAACACCATTTGCAATATCTATATATGTGACCTTGGGATTGTTTGTAATAGTTGCCTTTGTCAGCACTATGTCGGTAGCAAAGGAGTGCGGCGTGTTTAAAGTTACGTACCCACATGTTCTTTGAATTGCACAGTCCTGTCTGACGTTACATATCGTGTCTGAAATTACATACATCGCGTTTGACATTTTTGCTCTTGTATTTGCTGGTTTGGATAATACTAATGAATTAAAATAAACTGGATGTGCACAAGACATTTCTTTTCTTATAAAGTCTGATTGTTAATAGCATTTGCCTCTACGCTGAAAAATTAATAGGCCAAATAGAAATGGTTTTATTTGCATGTTTTCGTGAATAGCTATTGAACTTTTTTAATATTCATAGTATGTTTTGCTGATTATTCGACGGTCCAAAAAAAATTGTCTTAAGTTACTGGCTGCGATCTTTCTTACCCAGTAGACACATATATTTAAAATGTAATGCAATATTTATTTAATGATATTAAAATGTACCTGTAGTCATAAAAATATTGAAATAGAACTACGCAAATCCATTATAATAGTTAGAGACCCGTAAGAATGTATTCCTTTGAAAGAAAAAAAGCTATAGGAGAATGTTTAACTGTATTTTTTTTTGACAAGACGTAGAAGCAGCTTTCAGTAAATTTCGTTTAGCCATTTAGATAAAAAAAAATCTTGGTGTAATTGCGGTATATATTTTTTGTTTTAAGATGTATTATTGTTGATAAAGTTATGTATCATCCATTCGGATTATAGTGTGTGATTTTGTGATTTTTCTCAATTTTTTTCTTCTCAAATTAGAAGTAAGGAAAGTTATAACAAATTTATTGGAAAATATCTGAGGTAAAAATATTTACTGATTTCTATATTTTCTTTCTTATGTTATATCAGTTTCTTTAAGATCATTCCAATTTTAAATTATGTTTTATGTAATACTCGTTCCGATTGCATTATTCTGTGGACTTAATTCCGTAATTTACGACGAAAGTTTGAGTAGCGTTAGATTCGGATAAACGCAAATATGTAAACGTACAAAAAATAACTTGAACTAGCAGGCCATTTTGGTACATAGAATTCAATAATTGTTTTATTTTTATCAACATATGAATGCTATATATGTTGATATAAATAAATAAATTATTGAACTTTACTAAATTAAGTACAGCAGACCATGCTGTACTTAATTTAGTAAAATTTGGAAACCCGTTTCCAGGAGGCAAGATTTAAAAGGCTAAGAAAGTCAAAGATGTTCCTCTGCCGCCGTAATTCGTCACTACTTAAGAGTTCCAGTTAGGTATTTTATTGTTATATCTGTTTTATTTATCTTATAAACTTTGATAAAATTATTCTTGAAATAATTCTTATGATATTTTAACTAAATGGAAAATAAATGTCATAAATATAATTGAAAAGATAAATCGACTTACAAGATAGAACATTTAAATCATTTCACTTTTATCTTACATCCAAACTGCATTTCAAAGGTTAAAAAATTATGAAGATTAAGTTAGAAAAAATATGACTATCAAAGGCTAAGTTAAAAATTTATTAGAATAAAGGGAATCCCACTTATAATTGCAAACATATAAAGAATCTTCGTTAAAATTGCTTACATACTTACGTCTTAAACTATGACATTCTTCACGTTAGCAATTTCTTTTACCCTTGTCAGAATTAATGTCGTTGAAAGGTTTGCACGTTGCTGTCTCTTGAAACTTTAATTTATGCTAGAAATAAATAATAAAATAGACTTCTCAATCCGTTTCGAAAATCTGTCATTTTATCAAATTGCCAATCAAATCAAAATGTAAATCCGTTAGCGTTGAAACAAACGATGTAATTTTCCCAAGTTTTAATTTTTCATTGAATTTAAAGCATTACAACCTTGGTTTGATATTAAATCTCTTTACGATTATATTTGTGCGTTTTCATCCAATGGTAATTTGGCGACTTTCTACATCTCGATACTCGTTTTGCTACTGAATTATATACTTTTCAACATTTTTTTCTCTGATAGTTTAGCTGTCTCGAACTTAAAAATTATTTTACATTTTTATTTTAAAGACATATGCTTCATATTCTGATATATAATATTTATATTGGCTTCTGGAATATTAATTTCAGGTTCATCATTTCAACATACCTTTATTTATAAAAGATTTAAAGTTCTATATTTTCAACTCTATTATTGTAAAGATCTTCACTATAGTGTTGCGAAAACCGTCATATTTACTAATAAAATCTCAAGTTTTATTCCAAAATTATAGTACGAAGATTTCTCCCTTAGACCCAATCAAGGTAAATTTAATTCATTCATGTTTTTAAACCATGGTTTTTACTCATTTGGATTCTTTAATTATACTTTGATTGACAGACCTGTTGCAAACAATTCGTAATTATTATGGAAATATGAAAGTGTTTTGTAAATATTATTAACTTCTGAAAACAAACGAGACTAGTACAACATTATCTATACAATATAAGCATAATTATGATGTGCGTTTGCTTATATTAACCCGAAAAACTAAGGGACCTTGTGAAATGTCTCCCATAATCTCGTAGATCATACTTTTGTTTTAATTAATAAAACACTATTTTGGGATAAAAAGTGTATTCTGTTTACATCTCCGTTGTACAGGCTATATGGTTTAAATATTTTGCGGAGTTAGTTTGACAAGTAGCTGAAGCGTGAAAGCGAGACTAATCAGTAAGAAAATAAACTAACTCGCTTTCGCGTTTATAAATTTAGTGAGGATGATTTTTGTATTACTTTCAATAGTATTCAACCGGGCACTTCTGATTTATTTTGTTTTGGTGTTATGAAATTTTCTATACGGAATGTTAAGCATATAAGAATATTAGGAATTAAATTTTTAATTTACTTTCATTATAATCGTTTACTTACATACATTTACTCATAAATAACCCAAGAGTTATTTTCAGTATATAAAACAATCAAATATTTCAGTATATAAAACAATGGTTAATCTAATTAGTATTTTATTTCTGATCACTAAAATACCGTAAGAAGTTTAGTTAGTTATACTAGAAAGGCATTAGATAAGGATAATCTCTATCAAGTGATAAAGAAAACATGCAAATATTTTTGTATGAAGTCTGCTTAGGAGGGTCATATATCTTTAACATAATGGTAAAAACTTCATTACATGGACGTATAAAAGACGAAGGTTTTTAATGGTTAGAATAATGAATATTTTATAAGTCAATTACTTCAAAGATGCAAACAAACACCATAAAAACCCGAAACTCTCTTATTTTTTACATTGCGGCTACCTTGTTAAAACAATTTTTTTAGTACTATTTATACGTTCACCCAGTCTAATTGTTATGTTGATCTTTACAGTCTTATGGAATTCTGATGACAATACAATAATGTAGTACCATTGGGCTAGTATGATTAAAGAAGTAATGGGAATCGAGTTTAAGCTTATTTGACATGTCTGAACAAGGTTTTTAGTAACATATTGTAATCGATAGGATCAGATGATAGAAGAGGGAGGTGATCATAGAAACTTCTCGATGGCTAACAGTAAACTTGACGTACGGTAGTAATGTATTTTGTTAAATGAGGTGTATTAATGTATTTTGTTAATATAATAATATTAACAAAGGGCATTATTACACATCATTTAATAAAATACATTAGCACACATCGTTTGGTTAATAGCTGTCACATATATACCTCTTTAAATATTGTCTTATACAGGTTAGGTAGTTTCTGGAGCAAAGCAAAAAAATATTAACTTTACAGAGTATTTAATTAAATTTAGAAGACGAAGTAATGGTAAAATTATTGTGTCATTAAATTATAGCAACTAAAGTTAGAAATTTTGCTTACATAAATGTTAAAGTTATAAAATTTTTGTTAAACTACGGGGAATTTCAAATTAATTTTCGGTCTAAATCAAAATAAATAGTTGATGTTTGGACACTGAAACAACTGATTATTTATGTATATATATATATATATATATATATATATATATATATATGTTAATAAATTGTTTGGATCTTATTATGTAACCTAAATAAATTATATTTTAAAACGATTCTTTTTGTGGTGCTTCCATACATGTGTCGGATACGTAGCGCTACTATAAAGATGGATAAATTTATCAGTTTGGAATATTTTTTTAAGAAATAAAGAAATAAATTGCTAATTCAATGACATTCGTTAAAACTATATAAATTTCTCCATCTAATGAATAACATACGTTTCAATGTTCAATATACTAATGTTAAATCATACGTTTCGATATACTAATATTAAATCGGTCGTAAAAATAATTAGGTGATTTGTGTCTACTAGATTTGGTAATTTTTGTAAAATAATGATAAGTAACCGTGTTGAAGTTTTCATTTGTCACACAATGAGAATAGCTTAAATGAATGAGATTAAACTAAAAAAAAAAGCCAATTTTTGTTGAAATATTCATGTATGCGACACATAATAAAACTGCACTAAGTTTCATTAAATGCATTTAAACATTTTTGTCTGGTATATCGGCAGAAAGATAAACAATAATTAAAAAATAACCTGTTAGTAACTGAATGAACTAAGTATTTGAAATAATACCTTTCATTAATTTTTTCCAAAACGTTTTCAGCATACAGACTCCCCCTTTTTTCGATTTTATTACGTGTACATAATAAATGTTTAGGAGTCTAATCACACTCTCATAGCAATTGTTGATTATTATAATGTAAGGATATTAATAAAAACTGTTATATATCATCACTTTTGATATTTTGAACACTCTTGGTATTTAATTTTTTTTATTTAAACTGAAAACGCATTTTAAATTTTAATATTAACCATATATCCACATAAATTTTTAATATCATTAAATAAATTAAGGACGTTTTAAAATTTCTTTATATTTCTTGCCAATGAAGGTTATGATTGCAATATGCTGATTCTTCTTTTAGATTCGACGTTTTATATTTTAATTTTATGTACGAACGTGTCTTATAAATTAAAACGCAAGTTGAATTATGAAAAACGTGTTTAGAGCGTAGCTTTAAAAATAAATTACATCATTACAGCACAGCACAGCAAAAATAAAATACAACGTTTAAAAATAAATTGAGCAGTTAACAGAAAGGATGCCAATAACACGCAGTATATCCTTGGGAACACCTGTGGATATTTACCGTCTTCGACCTTATTTAACTTTGCGAATCGAACCGTATTCGAGTAACTTCGCCGTTAAAGACAGTAATACATTTAATGACTGCTTAATTCTCAATCTGTGCCGATTGAAAGTTAGGCAACTGTTCTTCATTATTTATTATATGGTTACTCACTCCTGGCGGAAGTTTGTTTATAAAGGTAAGTATTACTATTTTACATGTAGTGCTTACAATTTTTAACTGTAAAAACAATAAAGGTACATTGAGGCTCTTTCAATATCGGTTGATGTTCGATGTTAGTTTTATGATAGAAGCCTCACATCATCATAAAACTAAAACTTGAATATCGCCCAGTAATGAGCTTTTATGTACTCTAAATATCCTCCATAAAATAAGCTATTAACCTTTTATTGCTATTTTATGTCAAGAAATATAAACACGTAATGAAACTGTAAAATTAGCGTGTTTATACATTGA
This sequence comes from Druceiella hillmani, assembly GCA_039881145.1. Taxonomy (NCBI): domain Eukaryota; kingdom Metazoa; phylum Arthropoda; class Insecta; order Lepidoptera; family Hepialidae; genus Druceiella; species Druceiella hillmani. The sequence continues at coordinate 28,453,945 of JAYKKI010000001.1, forward strand.
ATATATTTAGAAAAACATTATTTAGAGGTACGTAATAAAAGTATCGGAACATAGAAATAAACATCTTGAATTTTTGTGTCTATTCGTCTGTTTGTGTGTTTTTTTTGACACGCAGATAAAAACTACTGACCTAATTAAAATAGAATTTACCGTAGTGGTTGGCTGAAAGTAATATTCAGCTTTATTTTCATTGAAAGTAGTATATAGTTTTATATGTCGCATCGAGTAGACTTATATCTTGCAATGGTTCGATGTTTCATATTTTGTAACAGCAAACATGGTCATTTAGTGAATAATGAGATAGTATTTACAAAAGATATAGTTTCAAACTTCAATATAGTTTGAAACGTCAAATCCACTACAAAACTATTAATTTATTTCAAATAAATTATCGTTTATTTTTAATTATGTGTTAACTTAGTATATTATTAAATAGTACAATTAGTTACTTTTAAGGAATTTTTATATGCTTATGTAGATTTTGTCACTAATTGCGCCATACATCCTCAATATCCTTTCTTACTCTTTTCCTCATAGCGTCAACATAAGAATTAAGAATTTGCATATAAATAAATAACAGGCAATTATGTCAAAATCAAGTTGAATTTCGTTCCTTTAGAAACACAGTTGGTGAAATTTTGACCACAGGGATACAAATGAATGAATGAATGAATTAATTAAAATTTAATGAAATCAACATGTAGATGTGTTTTCGAACATTAGTATATATGTAGTACCACAGTTATTTATTATTTGCATACTAATTTTGATTTAATTGAATATAACCCTCAAAAGAAACAAATTAAGACATTGATCAATTCATATTGTTATTGAATATTTTATTGCTGATATTTTCAACAACATATAGTAAAATTGTACGCGCGGTCCTTTTATGAAGTTTCCCGGAAGTCAACTTAGTAGAAAATATGATCTTCAAAACAGTAGTTGGAAACAACAAAAGCACAATTATTTTATTAGAATTTTTCACATTTTTTAAATCCGTGGTTAGAAATTACAGAAAATATTTTGAAACATAATTTTGAAATTGAATATTTTGCAATTGGGACAAGAAACAAAAACTGATTAGCTGAACTGCAATTTTATTTAAAATTGCAATGAAAAATGGGACAGTTCCCACTATTTTATAGCATGACATGATTTTTTAAAATATTTTGTTATACGCAAATTGAGATCTTTATTTGAAGCATCTACGTGAAAATTTTCGCACAGATTTATAAGCATGAATACTGTGAAAATGTAATGAAAATTAAAAAATAATCCTAATATTTTATTATTGCTCTGAAATTTTTAGTAAGCCAAATAATATCTTCAGAATGTCTTGAAGTTAATAAAATTCGGATTACTTTTTTCTATATTCTCTAATTTTTACAAGAATCGCTTTGACAGTAAAAATCTTTTTATCTCAGGTATTTATTCAGTTTCAAGATTATTAACGTATTTGCTCAGATAATTTCATAACGTTAAACTTCGTAAAGGATTTTGTGAACTAAAGAAATATTGAAAGAGGATAATTGTCTTGACAAGACGAAAATATTTTTTGGACAATTAATGTTAATATAGTGTTTATTTTAATACCATAACACCAACTAAAATGCATAAGCAAAATTTTTTTTTGTCAATCTAAGTGAAGTTGCTATGAAAAATAAAATTTCAACGCCATAACCCGAAACATTTCAGCTGAGTTAAAATCTTTACACCTGTAGGGCAATCAACCAAATTCTTTGGCAAAAAATGGTTAAAACGATGATAAAGGGATCGTTACGATTCTTTAAAAGGAGGAAAATGATGAATAATTCACTTCGTTAGACTCGATGAGAGAAGATTGGAAATGAACAAATGTGAGAAGCTATTTACAAACGTGTATATAAAACCAAGCCCGTATAAGATAGAGGCGTTAGATAAATTATATAGTAAAGACGCACTCGAATAACATGTAAGGCACTGTATCAATTAATTGTGGCTCTATCTAGTCTGTACTTAGACGTTAACTCGGCTCTAAGTTTATTTAATTCTTTGACTGTAAGCTAGTGGCTTGAAATTTTAGAAAAATAAAATTCATGTAATCGTTCTCACCAAAAATGTAAACCACCTTTGTCTAAGTATTAACCTAGTATTTTATTTTCTTAAAAGGATTTGTGGTATTTATGGCCAAATTAAATTTTGCTTTGAAAACCTAAAATTCTTCCGCTATTTGAGTTGGTTAGCCACACAATTTAATTATGAGACCAGTTCCCTCAGCCATAAATTGTTTAGTTTGTCATTGGGTTGTAAAAGACCTTCCTTCAGTAGCTTTAAATTTATGGAAAAAATCTGCTGTTTTATTGCCGGTTCCCTCGTAAGCGGCACTTTATGTCTCTGTGGCCAGATTTGCATCTCCTGGCTATTTTCACCGTTTAGTGGCAACAGCAATCTTGATCGGCGGTTGGCGCCATTACGATTAAAATCTCCCCATCTAGCAGCAATTTGACTCTCAACTGGAGCACGATACCATGGCGGCGCGTGATTGTGTATATGTGTGTGTACGGTAATATTTTCATTAAAGGTTTTGCGAGTCCTTAACAATAAAACAATGTGTAACAATGTTTTTAAATACGAAGACATTCTCTGATAGTCTTTCCGAATTGAGATGTAAATTAAAATCTGTCCTATTTTTTGCGTATTACACATTTTCTTTTTGATATTTTGTTTTCAAATGATTATGAAAACTTATGGACAAACATAATTATTGTCCAACGATAATTTATTCATACACAAACAAAATTTCATTTTATCATGTTGATAAACTGGAGAATAAATTATTTTTCGCTGTTAATAGCATCGGACAATTAACACATTAAATAATTTTTTCAATACCTTAACCTATTTGTGCCTTAATAAATGAATAGTTTATTTTCAAAAATACGGAACAGTTATGGATTTAAAACTTTACAACCACGGACTAGACTTTCAATTTTATGTTTAAAACTTTTTTCGCTAAAGCATCATACATTCCTCATATTAGATAAAGCTTAATGACGATGATGATATATGTTTCAGACATTTTCTTAATTTCTAATATTTTACTCTAAATGCTTAACTCTAATGGTTAACAAAAAACTTTTTACATTCTTCTGAAGGAAAATATTACATGATAAACAAATAGACAGAAAACCCACAGATAGCAGACTTTATTAGTATGGTGCTAAATTTGCATTATACCAATCTCAAAATTTAACCTAACGAAATAAATATAGCCTGTATATAACAGAATATATATAATAATATTTAACCTAACGAATAAAATAAATATAGAATAATCTCTAAAGGCTGGGTGACGAAATAAATAATACGTGGATAGGAGAACTTCCATACATTACCCAACATTCCGAATATATTTGGTCAACAACAATCTAACCAAAAAATAAGTTCCATGCAATAATTCAGTGTTACACATGCCCGTAAATACTTTGGTAAAGTCAAAGATCACACAAGTGCTTAAAATTTTTAAAGCTTCCCTATATGAATTGAATAAAACGGGTAACTTACAGAACACTTAGTAGTGTTCTGAGACTGAGTTATTAGCATCCAGCTATCCAGCTTGAATATTTCGCGTGTAAGTATCATTTAAGTTATATCAAGCGCGTAATTAGTGCACTGAATACGGTGTTAATTTTTTTATTGACGACAATAAACTGTTATGAAATGAGATTGGATTTTATAACTTGAATGAATTTTTACAATGTGCAATATATAATCCATCATTCTCACTCTAACACATTCATGAATTATTTCATTCGTTATACGTGCCATTTTAAATCGAATTGCAATAATAATTTTATTACAGTATACAGAGTGGTTGATCTAGACATACAACTAAAGTAAATTTCATAATTAATCAATTATTTTAGGATAATTAACGATTGTTATTGTCTCATGAAAATATAACAGCAATTTATATTCAATATTTTATTTACAGAATAGTGTACATTGATATCCAAAGAAAGATTTTAAGATTCGGATGATGTAGTATATTAATCCCTGTGTCTTAAAATTTTGACTTCTTACTGAAGATTAAGACGCGTTAAATTAATGGAAAGAACTTCTTTTCATTTTCATAATATCGTTACACAGAAATTATATTAAAGCCTTGATTTTAATTTTGACTTATCTGAATAAAATTAAGTAAAATATAAAAATATGTAAAAGTGTGATTCGTCACATTTAAGTAAATATAAATATTTAAGGGTACCTAGTATTTCTTTTCAACTCTTTAGAATATGTTATTTTACAATATTTTATTTTGGAAATTTATTAATTCGTTCTTTCAATTTAGTATGAAATACACCTCCTTAAAATAAACAAAAAATAAGTTTTGAGAATTTTACTCGATGTTTCTAAAATATCCATACGAATATTTGTTTTTACCAGCTATTAAAACGCATGCTTTATCATTGTGCTGTGATTCAAGTCTTTGCTCGCTTCTACACCTTCTATAGTACAACTTGACACCTTCTATAATACATGTCTTTATACCTTCTATAATAAAATTATAAAATTCCAATTTTTTCGAACGTTTTTCTCTGCAACTTCTTGATTGTAATCACAAATTCAGAAACAATTGGAAAACGTTCTTTTTTTAATTCCAAATCATATTTTCAATTCCACCTAAAGCGCCGCAACCAAGATTTTTATGTAAATATTTGACAAGCATTATTGTTTCATTATATAATGCTTCCTTATATTTAACAATGCAATTAACTTTTAATTCTAACTTATTTAGTGAAATATAGTTTTATATAGAAAGTCTTAAAATTCTACGGTATAATTATTGATTTCATAAATCTTGTCACAAATTATTTTATCGTAACTGTAATAAATTAATGCTTCACCAGGCCTATAATTGAATATTTCGTTATTTATTAAAGCGTCATCTTCATTTTTTGGTGTTAAATCAGTTGAATTTAAAATGCGTTGTGTTAAAATGTTTTTATCAATGTTACCAATAATTATAGTATTCGATCTCTAAATAAATACTGTGTGATTAATGACTTTAGTGATCGCTAAATAAATACTGTGGTATTTCAATTATATTAAATGGTCTCGTTTTGCCCTTGCCAATTTGTTTTAAAATATTAAGAACCTTTGATTCAAGTCTTCATATTTTGAGTCAGTGACATTTTGAAATAGAGCAAACGCATTCCATCTTGTAATGCCATTTTAAGTAATTTTGCTCGTGATCCATGTGATAAAATCTGTAGAAAAACATCTCATAAAACAATAGTTTTATTTCTTAATAGTTTACCTTTTTTAGCTTTATTCGTATACAAACCTATAAATATTTTTTTGATACACAATTAAATGAAACTTCGTGATGTATTATTATTTCTACTTTATTTAAATTCTCTACCACGAGCTAGGTTTCGTTTAATAACATCTAGGTCGAAACCTAGGTCGTGGCATAGAATTTAAATAAAGTAAAAATAATACTACATCACGTAGTTTAATTTAATTGTGAATAATGAATTCCTACACACTTAACGAAAATATATTAAAATTTTTCGAATTGAATTGGATACACGGAAACTGCATCAATAAGAATTAATGAAGATGAATTTATATAATGACCATGCTTTAATATTGACCACTAATATTTAAAAATTTATAATAAGCAATTAAAACACATTGTATTAGTTTCTACCTGAAATTAAAAAGTGGAAGCTATGGCATTAATTTCAATACAACGAAGATTAAGTGCTCATAACTTGGACGTCGATCGCATTTTAAGGGAATATTTTACCACACATACATAAGCAGTTGAGCAAAATAAATTTGATCCAGTGTCATCTACTATACTTCACAAATAACGAAATCAATTACAGTACATTTTCCTAACTTAGCCTTTTGTAAATTTCATTAAATTGTAACTCTTCTTCGATTGAATCAAAAGTATCTGCTTCAAGAAATTCTGGTTTTAATATTGAAATCGGGAATGTAAGTGATTGACATTCAAATTTTGACTTTTTAAGATACATCCAATTCTTATAGTGTTCTATCCAAAGAAATTTCCTTATTGAATTCTTTTAAAAATTTTTGGAAAGAAATATTTTAAATTCAAGCCATAATGCTAAAGTACTTCCTAGCAAACTCAATATACAGCAAATATGTGACGCGTTTGTTTTACCGAATTGAATTCCTTTGTTTCATTTAAATATTGACTTTTTTAATTGTTATTTAAAGCAATACTATGAGTATGACACGCTTCAAAAAATGTATTGTAAACAATTCTATTATGAGTTCTAATATCTTTAAATAATTTAGAACCACGAACATGGAATTACTTAGATACACTGCATACATGCATGTAATAATTTAATGATTTTATTACCAAGATTTATTCTTACATTTTTTTTCACCCTCTATGCAAACATAATGCAGAGAAATTTCAGTATAGCGATACATTCGCTGATAGATCATTTTAATTTAATACAAAGAATGATATTAATTTGCTTCGTTTAAAATTTTGAACACTAAAATAAACCTTCTGTCTACTCAAAATAAACCTTTTTGTCTATTGAAAATGTATCGATAAGCCATACAGTTTCAATAAATCTAAATCTAAAAAAGACATAACGGCCATTCAAAAAATTTCTCGCACCGATTTAAACTTCTTCGTTGCTATCTCTTCTTTCATTGCCCTTCCGTAGTTGCAGTATCATATCCTTTGTGCACGTACTTATAAATGTATTTAATACCTTGAACTATAGAATACATTTCAATATTCAAATGATAGTTAAATTTAGCAATAATAAATGTGGATTGTATGGTACAACATAACGATTGTCAAGTGATTTTCCTCGAACATCGACCATTATCACGCCATGTGTACAATGGTTATCCATTGACTGATTTTCATATGACTTCCATAAATTATTTCGGAAAAAAAAGATTACGCATTTATCATCTCCCATATAAAAAAATTTTTGATTAAGGCACCACATGGTCCATGCATCATATAATATGCAGCACATTCATGTAATTTAAGGTGTGTTCGAATATTTGGATTTTCTACACATACGACTTCAGAAATATATTTTGGTATTTTTACACTAAATTATTAAAATATAGTTCAGTGGCACACCCCATTTATAAAATTTTGTTTTACAAATGTCTCAACTTTAAAATAAATATGTTTTGTTACTATTCCACGAATTAATTCTTTTAATTTAGCCATGATACGTAGAATAATTTCCGGACGGAAAGTAGCACATTAATTTTGATCAATTTTGTTGACAATTTCCAACCAAACAGGACTGTAGTCATTGTAATATATATTTTTTTCCAAAATGGTATATAACGGATTTTGCGTCCATATAATCATGATGTATATTTCTTGGAGAACCATCAAATGGCGGTGGCGAAATAACTTTTCTTTGAATGTTTTCAGAATCATTCGTATTTAGTTCTAAATGATCAGTTAAGTCGTTGTACATTTTTTACCTTAAAAGCGACTGATATTAGGTTGGCTAGTAAGTTTTAAGCCACAACTTCGGGACTTTTCTAGAAAGATTCTAAAAACTGGGTATAAATAGGCCAAAGTGCAGTCATTTGACAACTGTCAGCGCCGAAGCTTTAAGTGAATTATATAAAAGTTAATGGATTTAAATTGATATCAAATACGGATTCTATTAAGTTACGAATTTTGTCCGGGTGACGATACAAAGACTGCCACAAATAATATATGTCATGCAATGGGCGATCCACGGTGTCTTACGCGACGTCAAAAATTTGGTTCAGAAAGTTAGGAAATGAGGACTATGATCTTGAGGACGAACCCCATATCGGACGTCCTGTTGAATTAGACGTTCAACGATTATGACGCCTAATTGAAGAGGTTCCTCGATTGACGACACGTCGATTAGCAGAGTGACTACACTATAGTAATGGCACCATCGAAATACATTTGCATGAATTGGGAAAAGTTTCAAAATACGGTGTGTGGAGCACGAGATGCCATCATATCACATTCAATGAGAGCTCGGCTGAGTTCTATTCACTCATTCACCTTATTTGCCGGACATTGCGCCCTCTGATTATCAAAAAAGTAACCATTTACATGAAAAAAAAAATTCGATGTTAAAGATCACCTAAACGACTTCGCACAGTTTTTTGAATAAAAGTCACCGGAAGTTTGCAAGAAAGTTATATCGTCACTGCCAACTAGATGGCGACCAGTATTTGATAATAATGGTGTACACTAAAATTAAATTTAGTTTAACATATAAATTTTTTAATAAAAATTGTTGAGAGCAATTTGGGATAAGCTGAGCTTGTTAGCCGACCCAACACTCACATATCAAAATCTACCGCAAAAATAATTTCTGGGAATTATGTGTAAGGTTAAAATCATCTCTATATGAAAGCCGATAGCAATCCAAATAAAAATGCAGAATTGAATGCGAATTTATTTTCTTTTAAATAAAAATAACATGACATTACTATGATGTTACATGATGCCAATAACAAACAATGAGAGAAACAACATTATGTTTTTGTATGAAAAGATATACGTGCAATCCTTGTCAAGTTTCCGCGAACTCAACGAAAACTGTGTTTTCTAAATCTCTTGAATTTGTTGAAATCGACTCAATAAAAACTATTTCACTTAGAATTTTTCAAATCCTTGATTCAGAAGTTAAGGAAATTGTTTTGAAATAACTTTTTGGAAGTTAATATTTTGCAAATATGGCAAAGAATTGTAATGAATGAAAACGAAATTTCCTTTTAAGGATCTACTCCATGGTGCGCATGAAAAAATGTTTGCTCCACTTTTTAACTCGCGAAATACATTTTTTTAATAATCTTTTTTTTATTCTACTTGAATAATATTACGTCAATTTATTCAAAAACTATAATATTTTATTATTATATCACTTCTGTCAACGAATATCCAATTTTAAAAAAATTAATTCAGCTATAAAAACATGAAAATAATAACTTCTTATTGAAATAAATGAATTAGACATAAAGGCTACCTGATTAGCTTCTATTGTCTTTAGGTGAATTGGACATATTTAACTTAATAAGAGGAGTTGATAATACATTAACAATATTAATAATTAACAAAGTTTTATGAAGAAGAACATTGGAAATTACAATTTAACATTATTTAGGAAATAACATAAAATGCAAATGAATTTTAAAGCTGTCTTTGCGCTATGGGCTTTTAAGCTACATGGGTAAACTCAGTTTATATGTTGAAATCATTCTGCAGTATGTCATTTTTAATGCTAATTTGCGCTGATGGATTTCATATTTATACTTTATATATAATAAAATAGTAAATAGGAGTAACTTTGATCATTCAATATGTCTTTGAGCTTTGGGCCTGGGTTGAGTGGAAACCGTTAAACGTTTTGTTGGATTTTTCATCCCGTAAAAACAATAGAATATATATATATATATATATATATATACATATATATACCATTTCTGACGCACCTCCTAAACAGTATACATTTACATAGATTTTAATATACGTCTTCATTTAAATAAAACAGAAAGATTTTCCCATAATCTTCTAAACAATTTTTTTACCTGTCAACATTTCGTTCAACATTTCGTACTACGGCAAATCAATAAATGACAAAAAGCTTATGTTAAATGTATTAATTATGTGTCTCGATAGATGAAATCTACACTTGAATTCCATCGCTTCAATCAAAAACCTACATAGAAGAATTCGAAGACAAACAGCTAATCTTAAAATCATTCATTAACAAAGATTTCATCAACATTGATACAGCATGTTTCGATCATATACCAGTTACTACTAGATGTGAATTACCACAAATTCATGTGTGATAAGTTATGTAAATTTTATAAACATATCTTTTGAAGCTAGGTTTGTCTTATATAGTTTGAGCAAAATATTTTTTCTTTCCATATAGCATGTAATAACTTGTAAATCATAATGCGTTCAATTGCATTGTTGATAATGTATTTTTAGCAAACTGAGATTGAATAGATCGCTCATTAAATCTTATTTATTTTTTCGGTCGTTTATTTAGGGGCATATTTTATTTTGTTAAATGAATAACTTGAAAATTTTCTTTTGATACGTTTTTCCTTTTTGTAATTTTGTTATTAAGTTTCTAAATTAATATAGAAAATACCATGGACTGCCAATTCCATTTAATTTGATGACCATTACTACTCTATTAAACTAAATGACAGAGACTGAAAAACTATTTAAAACTCAAGAATATAAATATAATGATGCATATAGAATGAAGAAGGTAATGTTTGAAAATTTTGTTTGATTTTAATTATCCCATGGTTTTTAACAATTAAAAATATGGTCACGATCAAATAAATTGACTATGACCATTTTCACGTGACATCAAGTTAACCTGATTCTTTACGTCTCAGTCAATAGCTAGAATATTGTTAAAAATACATTATTTAGTCAATATTTAAGATATAATTAAGAATAACATTAAAAAAACTGTCAAATACGGGCGGAATCTGTAAGGAATAATAAATATCATTTAAGTGCACATATTATTCCTATCTAACTATTTGCAAAAGAATTATTTTTTACAACGTCAATATATTGCCTGCCATAACTTTCACAGGCCTTAAAATACAGTGCATATTTCAACAATTGTGAAATAAACTCAATTTTTTCATAATTTCAAATTCAGTAGTCTTGAAAAGGGTATTAGGAAAGAGGGAATATTTTTCAGCATGTCACTGAAGATATTGCTGAGACCATTATAACTAACCTATTTTGAGAATATCATTCAATATACTTGAAATATAATTTTCCCCTAAAACTTCCATATAAATATTTTTAATCTTATATTTTATTACTTTCAAGCGAATTCTAAGGAAAATGCAGGTGACAGAAAGATAAAAGAACATGCCATTGATATTATAAGCGTTTTTTGTTCTTTTGAGATACGGAACCCTATAAATGAAGAAAATCATGAAGGAAGAAAATCACGAAAAGGAAAAAGATTACAAAGCGTAAATGTATAATAATTAAATTAAACTTGTTTAAATTGAATTTTTTAAAAATTCACGTTAAAATGGTGTTAAACTTGTCTGAGTAATTATGAAAAACATAAAAAACGAATGTCAGGATAGAAAAACTGAACATGGTTTGTCTAGAAAAGTATATAGTATTTGTGGTTATGAAAGTATGAAAGGGTACGAGAAAATATATATTATATAGATAATATTTCTCCACGTGGAATTATGATTCGTTGGAATACTACACCATCATAATTTCTTTATATATTTTACAATTTACAATCACTAAATTTTACCTTATAATTAAAATTGAGTGATTGTAATAGGTTAGGATCATATGGGTTAGCTTAAGATATGATAAAAGATTTTTCTTCTTTTCTTGAAAAAAAAGGTACAATTCCAATATTAATATAATATAATTGCCAAGAATCCTGATATTATGTTATATATTTTCAAACACCATAATATTTTCTGCATAAAGTAGAAAAAATTACTTTTTTACATGTTACTTTGTAAATGTAACTATGATGGATGGAGTTTTAAGTCATAGATTACAAGTTATGCTTTTTGACAGGAAAACCCAGGCTACGATAACAAAATGCTTTTGTTCTTAATATCCCTCCCTTCCATCACCTTCTTTATAAGTTTTTTCATATAATTCTTTTCTTCTTTTAAATTATCATATTTTGATCGAGAATTTAATTCTATATTTTCATTGTTTTTCTTTCTACCCAATTTCAATTATCAAATAACTTTTATTATTTCAAAAAGATTATTCTGGAAAATATATCATTTAAAATGTTTAAATAGTTTAAAGTTAACCTGTACCTTATCTAATTTGAAAAATGAACAATTGGAAAATAATTAATTCTCGGGCCCACCCTCTTTCTGATCGAATTGCTCTGGAATGTAAGTAAAGGCCAAAATAATTTCGATGGACAACTTACGTAAGCAAACATGAGATGTCTGTACAATATATTTTATGTTCCACGATTGGTAATAAAGATTATTTTTGAATTGATATTATGCCAAATACACAAGTCCCTGTTTTATAAAACATATATAAACAAGTGTTGAGCTATTTTCTGAATTAAATTAAGTTATAATGGCAAAGTAGGGACTGGTTTAAGAATTAAAAACTCGTATCTAGTTTATCCAAGGTTATATGAACTTTGATTAATCTTAATACCAGTAGCCTAACATTTTGTTTTAATTCGGTACTTAATGGGAGGAGAGAACGCCTTTGTTATTTTTATGTTTTTCTTTCCAACACCAATGTTTTATTGGGACTGGATCCCTTTATCATTCCTTATCAGCTACGTGCAAGTTAATCATGACGTAATGAAAACCTCATATAGTTAAGGACTGTACCAGTTTATGAACGCGATCGGTGTTAAATTTACTCGTTAACAATCAAATTTATTGCAAGGAAAGTTTTTGAAATACGCTAATTTAGCTTCGTTTCACACAATCTAACGCTATGAATATTTTTCTGCAATTTTGGTGCAAATGTCGCCATTCCCACATCGTGTATATATTTACATTAAGTGTTTCGAGCCACATTCCATTTTGATGAACTTCTGACTGAAGACTTATTTAATATTTTGTATATTAAATAAGTCTTCAGTACAAAATATATGACAGAAAGGACGTAGCAGAGACTGGACTCCCCCCCCACTACCTCAAAATTTGTAATTTTGGCACTGGCTGGCTCACTTATCAAAATCTCTAGCCTACTTAAATCGAAGTCTTCGAATAGTATTCTACAGTTTTGGTGACAAATGCCGCTATTCAAACATCATTCTCAAAAAGTATCCTGATTCATCAGACTACCTACTTTATTCATCTTCATCTTCAAACCCAAAATCTGACACATATTAAGGGTTTTACATATACGTAAAGAAAAATCAGAAAAAGGTAGATCAGGCTGGGTTAAATTCGATAAGATTTTATAAGGTCCGGCTAAGTTTGGTCAGGCTTTGTTAAGGTGGCTCGGGTTATGTTACGTGGAGTCAGAATGAGTTAGGTCGGGCTAAGTTGAGTAAGCTCGGATTAGGTTAGGTTAAGTTGGAATAGGTTTGGATACCTTGGGTTAGGTGGAGTTAAATTAGGTTAGGTTATATCATGTTACGTGGTGTTAATTAAGATATATTCCGGGATTTTTTAAAACTAAATAAAAAGTAGTCGAATTCGACTAACAAGTAAATGGGAAATTGTCATATTTATGCACGGAAGTAAATTTTGCGAATATACCATTATTACTAATGAGAAAGAGTAATTGGCATTAATTTATCTAGTAAAAATTATTATTGAACGTTATCTTCTTCTGTATAGTTTAAGGAAAAATTAATTTTCAAAAAATAAACAATTCCTACAGGCACATTTAACTTTTACCATCAAAATAAAACTTAGGTTGATTAACAAAACATCATTTATTTTAAAACCATAAAATTAAATATTAATTTCAAAACATTTCTTCACATACAATTACAAAACCAAGTCATAAAGAAAAACTAACCGCAACAAATACGATACTCGAATAGCGTCCGTAAACTATAGCATCGTAACCAACACGTTGCTTAATACTTACGATAGCGTTGTCAACAGCGAGCGCCGCAGAAGCCTCTTCTTGTAATTCAGAGATACGGTATCACAAATAGGTTTTTCCAGTTAAAGAAATCAGACCGCTCTTTTTTGCATTATTCACGTAGACAAATCAGCAACGGAGCTTCAGCGACCATGGCCTGAAATAATCTCGTTATATTCAAAGATATCTTACAGTTAAAAGTTTGAAAATATTACAGAGATTTGCTCCTAGCTTGACATCAAATATATGAGGCGAGAGACGGGGAAAAATGCATGTAGTTCTTTTGTAACTCTATCAATTTCGATTTATATATTAATTTTTCGCCTTTCTCATAATTAACTTTAGAGGTGGAAGTTTGTTAAATATACATGATTCACGTTTTCGTTAAATATTCATGATTCACGTTTTCGTTAAATATTCATGATTCACGTTTTAGTTAAAAATACACGAGTCACCTTTTCGTTAAATATACATGATTCACGTTTTCGTTAAATATTCATGATTCACGTTTTAGTTAAAAATACACGAGTCACCTTTTCGTTAAATATACATGATTCACGTTTTCGTTAAATATACATGATTCACGTTTTCTAAGAGTAATTATTTAACGGAAACTTCAGCGGCAAGAACCAAACTTCGAGAAATAATGGAACGGAGCGTGTAATATAATTAATTTTAGTTTATTTTTTTGTAATAAAATAGAGTTATCCTACGTTTCATGACACGAAATATACTCATCGTATGATGATCCATTATAAAAAGCAATAAGGCTGTGCATATGCAATGTGATACAATAATACTCATAACTGAACAAAATAATTATTTAGGATATTCAAGTGCCAATTGATGACTAAAGAACTTTTAAAACAGTGGTTCTGAAATCTTCACGTATTAATAATAAATATTTCGAACTAAAATGTACAAAAGTTTAGTTTTTTTAAGAAGTTTCATATAACATTTTCATTACTGTTTAATGGGAATATATTTAGTAAACATAGTCAGAATTAATACATAATTAATGAGATTATAGAACTTTGAACAAATGAAACAGTTATTGCTTCTATTGTGATTTAATTATTGGCTGTTTAACTACGTGTAAAATGAAATAAACCTTTAAACTAATATTAATAGTGTGTGTGTGGGCTTTTATATATATATATATATATATACATATATATATATACATATATATATATACATATATATATACATATATATATATATATATATATATATATATATATGTATGTATATATATATGTATACATTGAGAAATAACAATGCAATATTTAGGGTTCTCCATCTTTTACAGCCTTTCTTCAGAATTCATTTAAAGTAGAAACCTAAAATTTGATGTGGTGATATTTTAATAGTAAAAAATATTTGTATGGAAATTTTATCGAATACAAATACAGTACTCGTCAATTTTTTTTATACATTGTGGAACATCAGTAAAAAGAACGACTTATCAAAGTTCCAAAACTATATATTTTAACATTTTGTGCCAGATTTTGTTCTATATCTGTTGGAGTTATTGTTAAAAAGTCAACAAAATTTCCCAGTAACTGTTTGACGTAGAAATTTTTAAATTTGCCACATTGATAAAGTATAT
The DNA here is from genome assembly GCA_039881145.1 of Druceiella hillmani. NCBI lineage: Eukaryota > Metazoa > Arthropoda > Insecta > Lepidoptera > Hepialidae > Druceiella > Druceiella hillmani. The sequence goes on from JAYKKI010000001.1 coordinate 28,469,178, forward strand.
TGTCCCTTATATGTTTCAATTGTTCCACTTAAAAACATTAATGTTGAAATTTTAATCGGACAGATAAAACATTCGATTTTTTTGTCATTTCATGTATGGGGCGGGTTATTATTTGAAACAGCAAGTCATAAAAATTGTCAAATATATTTTTCTTCAGAGTTTTATGCATAGCAATTTCTGGACATTAATTTGAATATGTTGAAAATATATATCATTCTTCCCCATTTTGTTTAATCATGAGTATTAACGAATCGTATTACACTAACATTTGCCTATTGCTTCTTGTATTGTGTCATTTCGTGATGAGCATTTTAGTGTTATCTAATGTATTATGACTCAATTTTATGATATAACAAAAGTTAAACCAAAATTAGGCGTATTGTACGCTCCGTAGCATTTTGCACTCATACACTTGACGTTCGCATCGATAGTCGAGCGGACAGTGAATTGCTGTAACGGGTAGGCATCTCTAAATATAACGAGATTATTTCAAGTCCGGGCACGGGAGCTCCCTTGTGGACAAGTTTGCTTGAATAATGCAAGAAGAAGCGGCCAGATTTCTTTGATTGGAAAAGCCTATTTGTGATACCGTCTTTCGGCGATACACGAAGGGGTTTCTACGGGGCTCACTATCGACAATGCTGACGAAGATATAATGTAACTTGTTTGTTATTGTTTAAAGCACTACGCATTTTGAGTTTCGTGTTTGTTGTTCGTTCTTAATCTTTACGGCGTGGTTTTGTAATTTTTTGTGGAGAACTATTTTGAAATGAACACCAAATTAAAATATTTAACAATATAATGACGCAAGTTATTTGTTACTATTTTGACAATTACCCCATTTTTTAAAAATTTGGATCAGGGTTTCATTTAAACAATGAAATATGAATGTAGATATATTAATAGTTTATTTAATAAAGATGATTTTCCTATAAGGCTTCACAAAAGGTGATACAATTAAATAATACTTTGATTAGGTAAGTGAAATATTATTTACTAATCTTATTGTTCATTAATATTTACTAATCTTAATAAATTTAATTTCCTTAAAGACGTATTTACGCTGTAAATCGAGGAAGGATATTTACTAATCGTAAACTCACTGATATATGCGTAGCGCGCCGTTTGTTGATGGCATTAACTTTAAAGCCCACGTGCCTTACCTTGATCGCTTGAATTGTAAGTAATTAAAATATGTGTTTTAAATTTCTCGGTAAAAAGTTTTGTTCATTTTTATCACTAGAATTACATCCATGCACAGATTTAAAAAGTACTATTTTTGTGTTCTTTTTACCTTTGTTATGTTTCTCTAAATATTTTTTTCACAAATATGTTCATTGTACAGACATTCGATTCCAACATTTCATGACACGTGCAGAAGACAAAGTATGCAACCATCAAATTTACACAACTTAGTACAAAACCTACGAAAATAATTAAAATATGAATATTTATATACAAGTCGATGAAACAAAAGAAGCTTATAACGAATACAACTTCGAAATTGTTATCTACGGTAGACGCATTTGACTTGCTTTCTCAAGCACCTACAACCTTCCGCACCACTTCATATTTCAACTCTAGCCACGCTTATTTCTACAACGTATATTCGAGTGGAAAACTTCTTATAGGTATAGGTTATTACTACGCATCGAGTAGCAAGACATATCTTTACTTTTATTTTATTAATGAAAATAAATTAAGTTTTGAATATACGCATTTTCTTATAGACAGAAACGATCCCGATAAAATAAGAACTAAATATTAAGTTAAGTCTTCCCCTTTGTTATACAAACTACGTCTGAATTCAGTCTGTAGTTTTTTTCGTAATGCCTGTTCAAGTACACACAGAAGCAGACAGAGATATAGAGAGACAAACAAAAATTCCAAAGACAGTACTTTAGTGTTCCATAACATTTATTAGGTAACTTAGTTTATTTGTTTGCCCTTATATACGTGCCATTAAATAATATATCAGCTTGATTTTTTGCAAAATGATAGCTGAAAAATCTGGAAATGATATAGATTATTTTTCATTCCTGGAAAATTCTAATTTAAAACTAAGAAAGGTACACAAAATAAATAAAGAAGCCAAAGATTGACGTGATTTTTTGCCTAGATATAGTTGGTCGGTCGGGAAATGACGTAGGCTACTTATTAATCTGGGATATCCCATTCTAACTAATATTATAATCTTACATAAAATTATAAAAGCGATAGTGTGTTTGTTTTTCATTTTTCACTTAGCAACAGAATAAGGAATGGTCCTAATTTTTTACACGGGATAGTTTGCGAGCCGTGATTTACTATAGGCTACTTTTCATCCCGCGAAATCTCATACTAACTTATACTATTAGGTTCGCAACTTATAAACCGGCCATCTCTGTATATAAACTTTCCAAATTTTTATATGTAGTCAATAAAATTAATAGTTAATTATATTAGTATCGTCGGTGTCTAACACTTGTCGCCAACGCGTCATCAGAACTAAAGTTCCTTCGTTATAGAAATCTTTGGGCCTTTGACTGAAAAACTGGTGAAATTCGATTCGACTTTTGTGTTTAAATTTTCTGTCACGTAAAATATTAGACAGAGAGCAAAACAGACGGTAATTAGATGGAGAAAGATCTGGAGAGTACGTTGTGTTATGTAGCATACTCAATCCAAGTGAAACTTTCTTTAGATTTAAAAGAAGTTTAGCGGTGACCTTGCTCAATTGTTCATCATAAATCTTAGCTGTACATGTACTGTTCGTTTGAAAGAGTTCTTAATTAATAACTCAAGGAGTAACTCGATTTAACCCCACCATGAACTCAAAAGTATCTTTTGGCCAACATTATATTTTAATCTAGGTACACCTTTTTTCCTGCTCCTAGCCACTGGCATTTATATTAAATTTAACATAAGCCACCCATTTTTCATCTCCCGTATTCAGATAATTTAGCCTATCATTGGTACGATGGGAACTCAATATATCCAAGCACACATTAACTCTCCTCTGAAGTTGAAAAGATGTTAGCTAATGTGGTAGCCAAACCAAACATTTCCACTTGTTTCTTAAAGCATGAGGTTGTTTTTACACTGCAGTATAAAGGCATTAAAATAGGTCTGCCAAATAACACGAACTTAATCTGGGATCTGTTTCAATACGGCTTTTAAATTTTTCTACATCAATTGTAGGAAGTCGCTTTGGATGATGTTTATCGAACAGATAAACATTCCCTTTTTTTATATTTGAAACCAGCGCTTGGCTGTGTAGTAAGAGGGCATACCTTCACCCATAGTGGTGTATATATTGCGTGATGTTTTGCTGGTTCTCCGCCCTAAACGACATTTAGGAAAAAAGGTCCTCTAAATTAATTTCGAAATACTTCCGTTTTTAATTTATACTTTACTCAACGATTATTCAATGGCAAACTGAACGGAATTTTGAATGTCGCACTCTTTATATACCTTACAAGAAATATTCTAGAAGCTTCTATAACATTCCAGAAATCTGTGACAAAAGTAAAGTATTTATATGTTCCCAACCTAGTACAACCAAGACTAATATTAAAAGTGCGAAAGTGTATTTACCAATCGTTCTTTTACGTCGTAACGTAGTAACAGATCGACGTGAATTTAATATACAGAGGTAGTTGATAGATCGTAAATAACTATATGCTACCCGTCTCTCATAAATCACAAAAAAAAAGAATGAAAGAAAATTTAATGACTTTCTATATCTGAAATATTTAAGGTTAAACTAAGGGACTTGAGGATTCTATCTATTCTATTATTCGCCCTACAAAATTACTGACAATTGGAAATTACGTTTGTTACAATAGTTTACCTCTTTGTGATTTAAATCTACGGTAAATACAAATAAATGCATTTAAATTTAGATCGCTGACCAATTCGAAATGAATTGCTTTTGTGAAGAAGCATGTTAGTAAAATAAGTAAGTATTAAGATATTTTATTTCTATCTTCCTATCAACGAGCAGTGTTAACTGCAAATTGAATTAACTGCTGATTAAATAAATTAAGGTAAATTTTAATTTATCTTCTTTTTCATGTCAATAAATCTTTTTGAACCATTTCAATAATTCGTCATGAAAATGAATAATAAGTCACGAATCTCATCAAGTAACTTGTATTCCTTTAGTTTAATTTAATTGTACGCACGACTATTAACGAATCAATTACGTGAGGCTATATGACTTTAAAGATTTTACGTGAACTGGAATATCTTTATTTACATTGAAACATATTTCGATTAAGAAAATTCGGTCGAAGGTTTTTTTACCTTTTTTTCTAATTGATTATACTGAAGCTTTATATGTTATTTTCATCCTAAAATATTGCCCATCCAATGTTTTAGTTGACTTACCTATCTGTACTCAAAAAATTATATAATCGTTTAGCGTTACTAATAAAAAATTTGTCACAATTTCATGCTCATATGTAACGGTAATTTTAGAGTCGCATATTATTTTTGTGTAGAAATTACCATGAATTTTTTTAGAATGTCAATATTAGAAAGCTTACAAAAGTTTGGCCAGTAATTGGGATCGAATTTAGTAGCACCAATTATAAAGATTCAGTTGCTTATTTTCATTTAGTGACCTGCAATTTTTGGGACCATTAAACATTTTACGTAAAATTTACATGCATTTATTAAAGAAAATATATTGACGTTACAGCTTTCTAAAACAACATGTTTCAAGTTATTAATAACTTAAATTAAAAATAGGTTCTCTATTAAGTAGTGTAAAACTTAATGTGTTTTTTTAAAATTTTTCAATTATAAATGGAAATTTGTTCCCAGCAACGAGTGAAGCGTGAGCGAGGTATGTCACTACTTATCGATAATTTTCCTTATTACAATACCAAGAAGTCCTTGTTCCTTGCGACAAATTGAGAATGTAGGAGATTAAAACTGTATTGATAAGTTATATATATTCCCCGACATATCGTGCAGAGCATTGTTTACATGTAATAACATATTATGTTTTTGTTTACATTCGACAAAATTGGAGTAGACAACGAGTTATGCCCCCTTTGAAAAAAGTTTAAACGTTAATTTAATTTAAAATTCTTTTTCAGAACTAAACGTTTTATACTTTGAAGATTCGGGTATTCTATGCTTTTCCTTATAGAATGGACAAGCAGGCTTGTTGCGAGTGATTTTATTTTAATTTGGTGGTGCAAAACATTTTATGGTTTGTTTGACGTATTCAAGTAAATATCTTTATTATTTCTCAAACAATTCTGACGCGAGTTGCTTGAATTATTGCTATTACTGTAGCACCTACAATGCTTCAAGCGTAATTTTGCAATTATGTAAGAACATTGTAATCAATTGTTTAAAAAATTTGGTGATGAAAAACATTTTATGGTTTGTTTGACGTATTCACGTATTGACGTATTTGGTGATGCAAAACATTTTATGGTTTGTTTGACGTATTCTAGTCAATATCTCTATTATTTCTCAAACAATTCTGACGCGGGCTGTTTGAATTATTGCTATTACTATAGCACCTACAATGCTTCAAGCGTAACTTTGCAATTATGTAAGAACATTGTAATCAATTGTTTAAAAAAAATATATTATTTCATGTTTTGTTTAAATTTTTCCTATTAGGAAAGAGTAACGGTAACTTAGTTTAGTCGAAACTATCTGTATTACTAATCTATTCTATTTGTCGCTGGTGTCACTAAATGCATTTAAATCCCCAAATTAATATATATATATATATATATATATATATATATGGGCAACAATGAAATTAAGGGTTCATGTTTAAAAGTTTCAGTGCTAAATAATGATTTCAAGTGTTTACTTAGGACCACTTTAACATTATTATACTATTCGTAATGGAGCTGCAAAGCAATTTTATAATTCGTTGCTTTAAACATATTTTTGTAATAACCGCCCCTCACCCACCATCCAACGACGTTGTTAAATAGTGGTATTTATTTATTGCCAGCATGGACCCGTTTGAATAAATTATGTAGTCAAATGTGTTCTGGAACTCCATCTTTGTAGGACAATTGTCATCAAATTTAGGTAATCTAAGTTGTTGAATACTATCACAAGTTTTTAGAGCCGAATTGTTAGAGCGTGTCATATGAAAAAGTTGAAAAATGTTTTCCGCTATAACTAATAGATAAAAAATGCATTTCATTTTGTTCGTCAATATTACACTCGAAGTCATCAGTTTGAGACTGAATCAAATTAAATTTTTCTTAGAATGTTTCTACTATAAGAAGATTTTGCGTAAGTTTCTTAAATTGTAAATTTGGTAAATTTTGAGATAATAAAGTGAGTATAGTAGAACGTCACGTTTTTATTAAATTTATCAATAATTTTAGTCCCCTTTTAATTCAGTGCTTTATTGCCTAATATACTCATAAATATTATGAAACCGGTATACATAATAATTAGATTAATATTTAAAAAAACATTATATCTATCCAAAGTCTGTTTTGAGCGATTAAGTATCCTTTCGATATTGTTCAGGATCCTGCCGCTCTATATTGCTAGATGCAATGTAATTCATAATGAATTGAATTTGAATTTATGTAGGTAGTTATAGAAAAACATCCAGCGATAGTTTTGAACAGAGAGAGTTTTGTTTTTATTGTCATATAAGAATTCATGGCAATAAGTAAAAATATACATTAATTAGATTAAATTTCTTGTTACAATTATATCAATAATTAATCCAAATCATTAAATATTTCACGTAAATATGAATAAATCAAGTGAATAAATTCACATTAAATTAGTGAAATAAAAAGATAGTAAATTAAAAGTTAGTACAAGACAAAATGTAGAAACAGTGGAAATGTGCACAATTCTTATTTCCAGTTAAATACATAATATGTAATTTGGACAGAACTAAACATCAATTAGTATAACAAAGAAAAAAGGCAATTTTATAAATAACTATATCAGATTTTAGCTTCTCAAATTCTTGTTAATTGAATGAAAATAACTAAGCATCCAAGCTACTTATACAACACTAGATGCTTACATAGCACTGGACGCTCTACAGACGAAGGATAAACATTAAACGCCGAGATATGAGATCATTCCCAAGAATGCGGATACAAGTTGAGATGAGGAGCAGGAATCTCGGAATGCAAATCGATGCACAAGCAAAGCCGAGGAGCGTAAACCAAGCAGAAGAGCGGGCAAGTTGTTACCAGACGTCATAGAGTTGCCGCATAGTCGTAGCTTATACATAGTCGTTTATACTTTTTGTACTCTTTTTTAATGTTATTTGTAATTAAATTTAGTATTAAATGAATATATATTTTTGAACTTCGCAGCGCCCGCTACACGATTGGCGCAGTCGAGATGATTAACAGACATCCCGATAAGAAGATACCACTTGTATGGGAACATCAATCATCTTTAACGTCGTTACGATTCGTCTAGCCGCGGTACCGAATATCAACTCTTTACTATCGAACTACGAAAGAACCATAGCTGGGCCGTTGAACTAGGAAAGCAGCTGGGCGTGCAGCAGCTTGACGATACAGCAGAATCACTCGCATGAAGGTAATGCGGATCATACGGTAAGTGGTATAAAACTTGTTCCATTCCGAGAGAATCTTTTTTATGTCGTTCTATTATATGACCTCTGTTTATTGGCCAATATTGTTATAGATTTTCCTATTTGGTGTATTTACTTAGAATCAGTGATTAAGAGATACATCTCATTATAGCCCAAATGTTATTAAGAGATATATCTCATTATAGCCCAAATGTCACAGATAATACTAATATTAAAATTGTAATGGATATTAACTCAAATACGACAGGAATCCTAAATTACTTAACTATTTTATACGCGACACCGATAGCGTAGTAGCTATTCTAAAGGGCGGAAACCCTAGAAAAAGAGTATTTTTAATTAAAAATCAATTGTTTAGTATAGCCCTGGACGCGGTCACGTATGAGTAGCATTTACAAAAATGGGGAAATATTAGTTCTGCCCTTAGAATGCGATTAGGTGATCCACGTTTTGGAATTGAAGTAATCAGTAGCTTATTAAAATGACAAAAGTGACAGAAAATGTAGAGACATTCAGAAAAATATTTCGACATATATTGATGTGTCATTGATGATCAGTAAACGCATAGACAAAACATATTACGAAGAAATAACTGTAACCATTTTTTATCATCCCATCATTTATTACAACCATCATTTCTTTATGACGGCAGATATGAATTCCAGTTAAAATAACTAAACCTAGTACACTCGAAGAATTGGCAGTTTACGGACTACCATAGAAAGCTAGGTTATTATTTAACAGAAATTCACAAATCACACCTATCACACACATATCAGCATACAAGTCAGTCGTAACATAAGCAATATTAACTATAAAAATAGTACGCCATGTTTTTTACCACAACAAAATAATTAGCGAAACAAGCAGAAAGTTCAGAGGGTTCTAATTTCACCTACTTTGGAAAACAAAAACTAATCAATTAACTCTCCAAATTCAAACATAAAACATGCACAAAACCGCCATAATGTATCTAAATCGATGCGAAACATTAATGTTAATGTTATGATGCAATTGATAAATAAATCACCCAAACCCAATTGCACGTCTGAGGAACTGCTCTACCGACCGCACGAAGACTGTTCCTGAACCTACCGCAAAACAGATAGTCAGTATCAGAAATAATACTCTGAAGAAAATCAGGACGATATTTGTAATAAAACTGAGGACGGTCACGAACAAAAAGAATCAAACAACGAACATAATTTAACTTAATCAGCATTCCAAAGACCATCTGCACTATATTGTGTTACCCGAATTTCGAGGACAATTCTTCATAGACACAGGAGCTTCTCGTTCTGTGATTTCCCCCAATGTTATCAAAAAACTATTTTTCGCGAACATGTTGTCATCGAAACATTCTACATCATCACCGCACTACACAACATAAGAATGTAATATATCTTCCGCTTCCTTCAGCCTTTAACTCCAAGTTAATTGATTCATTTCCATTATTTGATTTTGACCTCAAATATAAAAGATTAATGGAATTAGATTGTCTTATGATAAGAATGTAAGTAACATTCTTATCATCAAACATTGATTTAAAATTCATTTTAATTATACATTCATTTTAATTACCCAGTGTGTATAATATTAGTAGAACAACGATGCAAAAAATAATAAAACTACAAACAAATTAAATGAGAAAAAGTGAAAAAAAATTGAAAAAAAGTGGATGGCGATTACATTATTGCTAGTTGCATATGAAAGCAAGGCCTTAAACTAAATTCCGCGATTGCATCAGTAAAAAACGGTAACTTTAGCCCTTCCGCCATAAACAACATTGATCAAAAGAAAATAATAAATAATGACGCAAAAATCAGATTGACCCCTTGTATCGAATCAGAACACCTTTCATCGGTTAAATTTAATTATTAATAAAATTCAGAAAACACAGACGTCAAATTAAAACCAAACCTAAACAGATTACGATCGAACACATGAACGAGGAAAAAAAGTGCGAAATCACGAATTAATCTACTGATATAGAGACATATTTTATAGAGATATATTTTATATCGAAAACTATACCTAAGTTTTTGACACATGGTTAAAGATAAGTTACGCGTTTCCCTACTTTTGTGCGAAGCTATTGGCAAGCACCAAAATAAAATCAGGAAACACAATATCAAGTTGATTCGTCAAGAGGGGAATTATCCGAGAAATAATTTCCCCTTGCTCTTGTCTGGTACACATTGTTCCAAAAAAAACTTGTCGCATCTGACAGACGCTTCTGGCAAAGAAAAATAGGCGACTTGTCGAATGTAGATGACATAACAAACGTATCGTCGAAGGTAAATAGCCTTTTCCAAATATATATGACTTGCTAGACAAACTCGGAAATAATTCACAACATCAAAAGAACGGCCTTTTCAAACCAACGCGGTCATTATGAATTCTTAAAAATACCTTTTGGACTAAAGAATGTATCCAGTATATTCCAAAGGTATCCAGTATATTCTCAGAGGACTTCTTAAGGATGTATGTCTAGTTTATCTCGACGATATTATTTTCCATCTCCCTTTAGGAATACATCGGAAAACTTAAAAGTATATTCGACAGACTTAAATTAAATAATTTTAAAATTCAACTAGAAAAGTCGAAATTTCTCCGCAAACAAATAGAGTTTCTTAGAAATTAATTGATGTTGGAGAGCATACACCCAAATCAATGACAAATCCAGCAATACAGCAGTTCCCCACACCAAAGACACGAAAGGGCATTAAATATTTTTTTGGTTTAGTACTACCGAAAATAAAAAAAACAAATTCCAAAAAACATCAAAACCTATGACCAAATGCCTCAAGAAAAATGCCAAGATTGTCCACTTATATGACGTCGTAAATGCATTACGAAGGTGTAAAGAAATCTTAAAAAACACATCCGTTTTTCAATACTTGGAAATTAGTCAACCATTTATTTTGACGACAGATGCTTCAAATTACCCCACAAACTAGTCAGCTACGCCTTACGTACGTTTTTTGAATCGAAAAAGCGGCATTTCACCATAGAAAAGAAATGTCTCAGTATCACAAACTGTATACGTGACTATTGAAGACGTACGACGACACAGATAAATCCAAATAATAGTAACAATGCCGTACCAATAAACGTAGATTCAATCCCAATCCATCCAGCTGACGAATCAACATTGATAATAGGAACGGACCATACATAAACAGATAATGAAAGGCAAGTTATTCATCGAAATAATTTTATACTAGGAAAAGCCCGTGAACTGAATTGAACTGAAGAGTAGACTGCACAAGAGAATTCTAACCCCCTTTGCAGAACACTTAAAGCCATCATGTTCGTCGCAACAGTCTTAGTGACTATAGAACCTATAGACAACTTTAATGATAGAGAAAGCCCAATTTCATTGACAAATAGTCCCTTCGAATCTCACGTGCATATATTTAAGGTAAAGTATTTGTATACCTAGTAGAGTATTCTGTAGATAGGTGCACACTACCTATCTACAGAATACTCTACTAGGTATATAAAGCAGCATCACATGGAAATTATCCACCTGGGTACCCGTCAGAGACAGATTTTAAAACTCAAAACTAGTATGGCAAGGAATTCGAAAAACAAATCTATGCAATACAACTAAATAAGGACAAAATATCTGCTATATTAGAAACAAATACATACAGTATTAGTATATTAGAGGAAACATTTTATAGTTTAAGGGAATATACCCAAATAGATCATAGTTTATAAATTTTACATAATATTTCATCAATGCTAGAGAATTCCATAATCTTTATATTTATAAATGGCAGTAAAGCACTCTAGTTTTATTCTAAAACGAAACTTATATTTGGGAATTAAAAACACACAACAGAATAAATTTACTCACGTTTGTACGAGCCAGTTATAGAAAATATACACCATATAAAAAAGTCATTAGGCATTAAGGCTCATAGCTGGATATTCTCCTCATGACACTTGAAAAATAAAACCTATACCTGTATTCCATTAAAAAATCTAGTTATCATACCTGATTTTAAATACCTAATTTTCAGAAGTACGGAGTAGGTATACTGGAAGGAAAAATGTAAACAAATCACCGTACGAACTCAACTTTGTCAACGCCACTTTAAACTTATAGTGAAGAAAAATACAACAAGCACAGAATAACTCATGGATAGTTATTTTTACACAAGATGAGGTCATTAAAATTACTTATAGTGGTCGAATCGAGTACAAAAGAAGTACCGCATCCCATTTAATTAAACACACAAAAACCACCATATTAACGTCTTGAGAAGGATTCTATAAAGGCACAGCAAGGAGATTCTTATTCTCCAGAATATCCCCCTACCTAGGAAAACCACTAGAAAGAGCGCCCCTATTAAAATAAATATCCAAACTACTGGATGGACCACAAACTCTAATGGATAAAGCAAAGGACATCAGCACACGTACTAGTAAAGTTGACTGTCTGTCAACTTTGTCGACAAGACCGAGCTAGTCATCAATATCACTATAGCTCATACTCGTAACTACAACATCATGGAGGCTTTATCAACACCATAAAAATAAACGAAATTAACAATCCAGACCGAAGAAACAAAGGAGTGACGATACTCTTGGAATCGAGTTGCCATGATTCCATCTTAGGGAGGGCAGTGTTAAATAGACCTTCAAGCCACTTAAAAACAGCTTACACAAAAAACATCTTACACAGCACCCAATGCTCTACGGACTGATTATGTGCATTAAATGCCGAGATATAAGATCACGCAAAAGTTATATAATATATACGACTAAGATTATAATAGAGGCCATTTTTTGGTTCTGTGAAGTAATTCCAGAAACATTTTTAAGTTTTGACAACCATATAGCCCAAGACACCATGGGTTAAAATATCCATCCTATTTCAAATTTAGTTATGTCTCTTTATTTTCTAAGTAATTATTTCTGTTTATTTGGAAATAAATATAAAACGTAATTGCTAATGTTTTATTTTTAACCTCAATTTAAACTAGATCATTTCTACGCGTCCACTTGCTTTCTGTTACGGAGTGCGACCACCGTAGAATTAATTGATATCGGGAATTATACGATGGTCTTCTATTTTTAAATCATATGTGTGCACATAGAGTAAGGATAAATATATAATATGGGTCGCTTTAATTAATACAAAATCGTATATTTAATAACAAATGTTAAATGGACATTATTTTATTTCCTGGACAGCTTAAGCCGCAATGAAAAAATATTGGAAATTGGATAACTGAAGTGATGAGAAATAACAATATCACAATCTCATAGTTTTTATAGTTGTTCTGAACATGCTCTAGATACTAAATTAAATAAAATGAAATATTTAAAGAAATATGTACTTCTCCGTATTATAATGGAGAGCAAAATTTTTTCCCGCTCTACAACCAGTAAGGTATGATGTATTCTTTAAAATATAATTAGGGTTACATTCTTTATATTTCTTTTTCCGCTAGATTTGCAAAATATTCCAAATTGACTTCAGAATCATGATTTTCTAAAATTATTTCTGTAATTTTTTAATTCCGAATTTGAAAAATCTGAAAAAAACAGGCGAAAAAGCTTCTTTTGGATTGTTAAAAAACGCTATTTTCGAGTCCTTTTTTGTTTTTTTTTGAGTTGTAGGAAACAAATAAAAGATTATTTTGAGTGTGCTGAAACCGAGCTATTGGGTAAACCGAGTTCACGGAAATTTCATATAAGACTGCGTATTTAACTTTATCACATATTGGTTGAATCTCATTAAGATAATTTTAATATGATAATCACTTTTTCATTTGCAAATTACTCAACAAAATAAAAATTAGCCTGTAATTGATGTGGTAAGATATATGTTGAAATGCGGTACAATAAAATTAAACATTTGTTAAAAATTGCAAAAAGCAGCAGGCTTTTTAGTACCACGGCAAACAATGACATTCTCCGCTACAACCTCTCTCCCGCTTCGCGATGGAATTTCAGGTGCCGCGACGGAATTTTAGGGTCGCGATGAAAAGAGCGTCAGCCGCGCGTCGAACGTGCGAGTGCTTTGATGTTGCATGGCTGTTTTCTGAATTGCATATAAATTGTATTACTATATTTTAGTTAAGCACCGCGACAGCTGTTGGTGCTCACGATGTTAAATAAACATAAATTATTGTAAATAGTCTAGAAATAAAATTATGATATAAAATTGAAGTTTCGATTTGCGTAATGTTTACGGAACCCTACTTTACGCATTTTCGCTTGTTTTTAGCGTTTCATACCTGAAAAGGTATGAACTCTTGAAAAGGTATGAACTCTTGAAAAGTCACTTGCCTCTCTATCTCCCATAGCCTTTTTTCAGAAACGGCTCGATGTTGGAACTTGAAATCTGGCACAATAATAAATCATGATAACCCTCATATATTTCACAAACACAAAAAAAATCAATTAAAATGTAGTGTGTTATAACGTTTAAAATGGTTATTTACAAGTGTCTCAGAAATGTTTTTTTTTCAAATTTTAGGTGTCATATTCATAGAGATATCCAGAAAAACACGAAAAATTCATTTGTCACGGGCGTGTATACTAGGAACGCATTATGGCCGTTAAAATAATAAAATCTTAGTTAAAATAATAGACTTAAAGTTATCGCATTAAGCGACTAAATATCCATATCACTGGTAAAAAGAACTTTTGTAAGTTTCAGTGAAATTCCTACTTCACTAAAAACCACTGTCCTAGACTGCAGCCCATTTATACCATTGGAAGCCCGAAATGATAAGGAAGCTGCTTAAATTGCTGCTAATTATAACGTATACGATGATTGGAATTGTTTAATGTCAAACCTCTCATGTTTATATAAAATATCTACTTTAACTCCATTAAACTAAGAATTGATAGCAACGATTCATTCAGTAAGAATGTAAGCGCTGTTGATCAGCGTTCTTACCTAGTTAATATTCTCTATTTATTGGAAAATTCAATATTAATCGTCTTAATTTTAATGACATGTTATATACTTCACAAAGTTGAGATAAAATAAATGAAAAATTCTATGAGCAGCAGAGAAATATGAATGTAATTTATAGTTAATAAAGATTGCAGACGATTTTTTCGTAAAAAGTGTAAAGTTGAATGGAATATATATCTTCATGTAATTTGTAAGATTGTATCTTTTCAATTCTAGTCTATTTTAAATTTTATATAAAGAAACGACTTATACTAGCCATTATCAATATCTAAATGTCGTAAGAATATTAGCTCTTCATCGACGATTTTGTGGCAGGGACGTATTCTTACATACTTAGCTCTGTTTAGAATTTGAAATAAAAATATTGGAAACAAAAAATATTAGGGTTAAATTACGGCATCCTATATAATTGCTTTTTTGAAATAGAATTGTAACGAAATGGGTTTACTAACAACAAATTTTATTGTTCACTGTTGTCCTTTTCCTCGCTCTACTTGACTCGGAGTCCCACTGAAATCATATTATAGTTATTAAAACACCATTTTTGGTTTTGGACATCATTTGGGCATTTTATTGTCAGAGCTATATATTATGTGTGAATTTCGAATACCTATCATGTGGCATTTAGAAAATTAAGAGCTCCTGACGGACAGAGAGACGAACGGATATCGTTGCGCTTGCAAATGGATTCCATTCAAACCCTACGAATACGGAATCCTAAATAATTTAAGTGATAATGGTAAAACGGTACTTATAGTGGTCAAAGTGGTACTGAAAAAAGAGAGATTAAATAGAATCAACAAAATATTTTTTTCGGCATAAAATGTATTGATATCCTTGGTAGATATAAAAGTGTATATTCAAATCTATTAAGAATTATTTATATGTGAACGAAATCACGTTACTTCAGGTTTTGGCTAGATAGATAAATTGAAAGTTAATAAAAAATCTAACAATTTTCTGAGTTGTAATTCATTTAAATTTAATTCGTTTCTTATGCAAACACATTAGAAATACATACACATCGAATAAGAAATATATTGGAACTACCATATGCTTTGAAATAATAAGTAATTAAACATGATAAGCCTTTGTAGAAAAAGCTTAGTTTTGATGAAATGGGTCCATGAATTATAACATTCAATATTTTGTCTCGTAGCGCATTCATTCACGATGTTCATAAACGAATACTTATATAAATAATTTTAATTTAAATAAATTATGTGTACATATTTTAACATTCCATAAATAAAAGTTTTGCCTTGTGTTCTTCTTTACTTTGGCCTTTACGCCTTTGTTTTGGACTTATATTTCATACTTAATTAAAGAAACTATTTTGACTCTTGTCGAAACACACATATTAATTGAAACTAAAATGTACAAGGGGCTTGAAGAGTGTGGAGCATGGGGTTATTTAAAGCGTAGAGTCGTCAGAAATATATGTAGAATGGTATATTGGGTATGTTATTCTAAAATAGACGAAAAATTTTACATATATATAGAATCTAGTATTGGTTTAAAACTTTACTTAAGTACTTTTTTTAATTACATATAAATACATAATACCGAATATTGAAAATTATACATGGACAGGCTGTTGAATGACAAAAATGTGAAAAGACTCGCAATTGAAAATATTTGTCAATTATATTCTTTAGATGAATTAAATTTTTAAATATGCAATGCATCAAATTTTTAAAAATGGTTTCAGTAAAGAATACGTCACATTTAATTTACTTTCAGAATATTATTAATTTTCAATTAATTACAAAAAAATCTGAAGTATTTCTTCAAGTGCATAAGATAGTCTTGTTACGACTTATAATATAAACGTATCATTATAACCACTTAACTTATAACGTCACGTCCGACCTAATAAATATGGGTTAAAAATGTTAATGTCTTATTATTTACTCTCATTACTCGCAGTCGTAACATAGCTTTCTAAGTATCCACCAATAATATCAATATGTTAATCCTCTTTGTATAGAAATTAAGTACACATCAATATATTAAATGTTTTTGATAATATCTGTTGTCTTGTAATATCGAATTAAGTTCAATTAAATAAAAATACGTGATGTAGTAATATTTCTAATTTATTTAATTGTTTTACCACAAGAAGAATTACAAAACAAAGAAATTATAAAGAAGAAAATAGAAATAATTCTACATGACGTAGTTTCATTTACTTGTGAATAATGAATTTCTTCAAAATTAACGTCAAATATATTCGATATCTAATTAAGTACCATAACATTCCCTTGTTTTTTATAATTTTAGCAATTCTAGATTTTCTGATGTCATTAAAGGTGTATAAATTATAAACTTATAAGGGAACATATAACTTTTAAATTTATATTTTTCTCCAGTTTATTATTTCGTACATTTTCTTTAAGCCGCATTTTTCATATATATTAAAAAAACTCTGAATATTATACATAAAATTTTTAAAAAATATTTGGTCTAAGCAAATTGGAAACTTAAAATTTCATCATGTCCGTCATCTATCCAACTGAATGCCATAACCTTCTTACAAGCGGGCTATAAAAATATCGTATTATAAAATTGAAATTTGCCATAGTGATACATGTGTCCAACGTCTACAAAGTTATGAAACAAACACTTTAAAAGTAAATTGTTCTTGTACCTCAATTACACGTAAAGTGGGGGTATTTTTTTTTAGTCGCATATCTCATTGTACATCGTATCGTGACAAAGGCCTTTCAAAAATATTGGAAGTATGTCGTGAATACACAAAATTGTCATTTTTGTTACAGTAGCGTATTCTCTAACTTAATGTAATTACAGTAGCGTGTTCTCTAACAAAATTGTCATTTTTGTTACAGTAGCGTGTTCTCTAACTTAGTGTAACTCTACTTAGTGTATAACTTAGTGTATAGTGTGTTCTCTAACAAAATTGTAATTTTTGTTAGAATAGCGTGTTCTCTAACGTAGTGTAAGTAGAATAGAGTGTTCTCTAACAAAAGTGTCATTTTTGTTAGAGTAGCGTGTTCTGTAACAAAATTGTTATTTTTGTCAGAGTAGCGTGTCCCTACCTCCTACTAGCTAAACTGCGACTTTGAAATATCTAAAAATTTAAAATAGTAGTATATGTAAACAACTTAAAAGAAAAACTATCACAGCTAAGTATGTTCTACTACTTTACGAGTAATAGTCGAGTAAAAACTTCAAGGAAATACAATTTTCAATTAACTGCAATATATTTATGTATATATTGACATAATGACAAATCAGATTAATTTTTATAAATAATTCAACATAAATACTATGTGCGTACGATCTATATATTTTTACTCGTACTTAACCAAGTTTATTTCACGTTTTTAAGGAAAAATAGTTTTAAATATGATTTAATTCGTAGAGGTAGTACACAGCGTCGTAACATTATGCATGTTCATGTGCTCGTGGTGGACCATCTCGAAGGATCTATTTGAATTTATTTCAGATTTTACAAAAAGAAAACATTTTCAAGAATATTATTAATGTATGTCAGATATAAATAAGGATAGGCCCAGCATTGTTATTACCTTAAGGATTCTAGAAAAGACCTAGTACATGTATTAAATAACAAAGAGTATTAACAGAATGGTAACTGTCTCCACCTGAGACATATGCCATTGGAATTCTCTTTTCATATCTATAATTTGTTACTATGCCGTTGTGTCTCACATCATCATTGGAAAAAATCAATAACATGGTACATGTATTAAATAACAAAGAGCAGATTGGCACCTGTCTCCATCTGATATTATTTTATAAGACTTATATTATTTTATGGGACTACCGACATTTAAGAGAGGAAGCGTCAAAATATTTCCACCGAGAAATAAAGACAAGACATATGCCATTGGAAATCTCTTTTCATGTATATAATTTGTTACTGTGGCGGTCAGTCTCACGTCGTAATTGGAAAAACGTAATATCTCAAACAAAAACCCATGTCATTATACTTAAAACACGGAGAAAGTAAATGAAGAAACTAAATTAATTTGCTACGGAAAAACTTCGTAATTACATACCTCTTTTCCACTTCCAATTTTTTTAATTACATAATAACATTGATATTATACTTTTTTCACGGTTTCTTGCAAAAAAAAATGTACTTATTACATATACCAAAAAAGAAAGAATCAATCATTTACCGCCAGTTGGGTATGCGGATCTACGCATATCCAACTAAATTAACTTTTTCCACATATCAGTTTGAGACTAACCGTCATAGTAATGAATTTTAGTCATGAAAAGAGCTTTTCAATCAAATATATGTCATGTTTTATACTACTATGTATATACTACATGACATACTATGCATATAATATATAAAATTAAATATGGATGTAAGGAGATACTTTATGGAACGTAGTTAGTGAGGGTCAGGAGTCATCTAAATTGTTTTCCACTACTCAAGTGAAACAGAAACACAATCTTTACATACGCCGTATTCCAAGTACGCACACATTAAACCTAATATCAACATTGGTGCTTTATACACAGGCAATTGCTTGTACATATGGGATCTTCGTTTACTACGATTTCGACATAATAATATGGCCATTATACTTGGGCCTGGAAGGTATTACTAATACATTATTACCAATAATTTGTAATATATTATCTGTAAGTTCTCGATACATCTGCTTGCAAGAACTGGATATGTCATTAAAGAAGACAGACTCTTTAAAATACCTCTAAAATGTATACGTTTTAATTTAATAAAATTTTTACAATATGTTCAATATTAAGAAAATTCATGTATTCATTCACATAACCATGATAAAGGGTCGTTGACTAAGGGGCAGTCACAATTTAATATGCATTACATTGGTTTATCCCTGGTACGCTTACTCGCATTGCTGACATATTATATACGTGCAGAAATGGGTCAAGATTCAAACAATTTATCAAACTCACTTTCATGATTCGCGTGTCGGAATGAATGATTTGGGTGACGCCTGTGCTACTTGCAATGAGGGGCATGATGGGTATAATGACTCCATTATTAGTACCGATGCTACGTAGGCGTACGAGTGCTGGCTCCGGATGTAATCAGTTTTTTTAGGTTGTTTTCTATAATGTAATTTGAAACTTGATCACTTATTTTCTGGGTATTTTATGAATAAGAGTCGACGAAGTCAAATGATAGGCTTACAACAATAAATTTTGTTTAAAAACTTAAAATTATTCACCGATTCTGAATTAAGCTTGAACCTAGGGGTAAAACCTAGTGGTGAATGTTCGACGTTACTACAATCATGTTTATTTATAGTAGTTTGAAGAATTTGAATTAATACTCAGTAAATAGTACGAAAATTATAAAGAGAATTGAGAAGTTAATGATCTCTTGCTATTTAATGTAATTTAAAAGGTCTAGTGCCTGAAGACTTACAGAAGACAATGTCATTGAACCTATTTACCCCAAATGGGTCCAGAAAAAATACATTTCTTACTTATGTTCTGTTATGATTTGTTATATATGTATATATATATATATATATATATATATATATATATATATATGCATACACATATATGTTATATACGGAAAATGTACCGAGAACAGGTTCGTGATGATTGATTTATTTCTAACTTACTTCGTAAATAACATCAGAGTTTATATTTCATGCAGAACATAATGTCTTAATATTATTGAATATTCAGAGACAATGAAATAAAATATTATTGTAGTCAAAGATTGTTAGTATTTTTACTTGATTTTTGAAGCCGTACGCTACTGATATTTTTAGAAAGTTCTAATACCTTAAGCAGTTTCTGAAAAATGCTAGTTTTTTGCATATCTCAAATTATGAGAAAATTCCATAATTATATGTGGGACTAAAGGAGATGCATACTGATAAATTTAAATGAGATCAATTTGTATTTTTTCAAAATATTGGCAGATTTTTTTAAAATTACATCGTACAAATAAAAAACTCCTGGAAAAATGGTCTATTTTGGAATAAAACAAAAATCTTCCAGTTCTTCAAATTGTTGTATTGAGGATTTATATTATGAAACCTATTACACCAATTTCAAGATTCTTTGCCATGTCAATGGAAAACGAAAGAACTTAATTTCTTTAAGAATGTGTAAATCTACTCCCTCTATATTTATATTACTTGGATTGTAGTATGCATCTCATTCGGCATTGTCATCTCCGCCTGCAAGCGGTACCTAGTCCTATATCAGTTGCTAGGTTCGAATCTCCTAGGCATATTCGCCGTCTGGTGTAAATGTCGACCTCGGTCGACGTAGTGGCATTAGCACTTCACCATGTGGGGGCAGTGTGATACATGGGTGAATTATGGTGTCACTGCGGCACGTGTGTATATGTGTGTGTGCACTGATATATTTTTATGAAAGTTTTTGAGAGTAGCTAAAAATATCAAAATATATAACATTACACTCACGATGATTTTAAATTAGAAAAATAATTTAGGTATGTAAATTGAATCAAAGGCTATGATCAGAGAAATATCTAATTAGAAATGTTTAGACATTTACGAGTGTAAAAATAAAATTCCTTATTAAAGTCACCAGATCAATGCAACCAAAAACGAATAGTTCAATAATTTTATTATTTAGTGATTAAAAAACTTGACACTGTTTTTGAACTGAAGCTAATCCATGATGAATAAAAGTATGCTAGTAAGGTGATATTTATTTAAATGTGAATAACATCTTTCCCTCCACTCACATTGTTATCCATATTTCCGAATAAAGCCTCATAGCTCACATGTTCAAATTTATGGATTTCACAGATATTTTTCGATGCATATTTAATCAGTGTTATTATTTGTGTTGTGAAAACTCATACAAAAAATGTATAGACGAACACAATTATTTTTCAAAGAGAATTTATCCAACACAAACAAGATTTAATCACGTTATGTTAATAAACTGAAAAAGAAATAATTTCGAACTTAATTTCATTGAATAATTGACATTACAAATGTTTATCTCAATGTATATCAATAGTGCCTAAATAAATTAATAGTCATCATGCCAAAACTTTTAATATGAGTCAAATTTTCAAAAGAACCCCAGCGTGGGTGAAAGTTGTAATATGTGTAATAAATTATTTACGATAATTGCATAAAGCCTTATATTAATTAAAGCTTACTAATAATGACCATATATATTTCAGGTATTTTAAAGCTTCAATATGAACCCTGCATATTACTTAACACTAAAAATCGACTATAAATATGTTAATTTATTCTTAATTTTTGTGATACAAAAATAAAATCTATTGCAGATATACAGATAACAGATTTTAATTAATGTTGTGTTATGTTCATAAACACGCATCTTTAAATTTAATCGAATATTATAACCTATAGTTTTAGTGTGAAGAAATACGAAGGCAAGTATTAAATAATCCACGTAATTTATATCTAGCCACCGAATATTCTGAACCAAGACCTAAGTACTACATTTAATACAATAGTTTAATGTTTCACATATTAAAATATCGTATAGTTGAAACTCAAACTAGTGTTATGACCTTCAAAGTTTCTCTATACGAATTAACTGTACACCGTTTTTATATTTGCTAAATACTTAAAAGCATTCTCAGATTCGGTTATTAAGATCAATCAAGATTGAAAGTTTCGCATGTCAGAATTATTTGGGTGAAATCACGTGCTAAACGGAATGAATGCCCGTTTAATTTCTTTGTGAACAGCAATAAACTCGACGATTAAATTAAAATGTTATTTATCACTTGACCATTTTTTTCAAGATATGCAATTATACAGTTAAACATTTTCAGTCCGACATATTCATGAGTTAAATTATGGGTTAATTTCGCCATTTTTAATTAAAATTTCATAGAAATTTCATTAGATTAAAGGATGTCTTCGTTAATCTGGAGATATGAATTAATATAAAAGTTGTGATGAATCTTGTAAAGTTTACGTTATTTTTCCCGATTTTTGATCCTCTTATTGAAACATTGACAGCTATTTATATTCCATTTCCTATTTTCAGAATAACTGGTTTATTTGTATTCTTAAATTGTAAATATACATGTTTCTTTAATTATTGTACCGTATACAATATTTTTAACTCTTTATTTATTTATACGATTATATATTTTCTTCAAACCAATCGTGACTATGACTTGTCTTTCTAAAGGCTACATGAGCTTTCAAAATGTTATACATATATATATATATATATATATATATATATATATATATATATGTATAACATTTTTGAGAGCTCACTTTATTTGGAAACCGCTTGATGCAGAAACATGAACTTTGGCATTATGGTATATAAGCATATAAACTTTCAAATATATACCAACAGAAATGTTTACAGGAGAAAAATTTATATTAATATTCGTAAAAAGTATAATAGTTATGCTATCAAATGTTAAATGTTCACAACACTTTAGTGTGTACGGAACATTTTAGTGCAAGTTTTATTGATACTTTAATTAGCAGGGTTGTTAATAATGTAAATAACACAATTTTATTTAAAAAAAATAATTACATACCACAGCATTGGGGTTATCAAATTTTGCATATTGAAAACATTCGTTAGCTGTTTAACCCAAACAAGTTATTCACATTGCTGACATATTTATCCGAATGAGAAGACTGAGATTTGAACAGAATATCAACTTTACGTAGTTTAACTATCGAAGTGATACATATTTTAACTATCGAAGTGATTTGGGCGACGCGATGTCTGCACGACTCGCAACGTGATGAATTTATGGTATTTCTTAGTTGTGACAGACACTACCAAGGTTTGAGATTAAAATATACTTGGACTGTTACATTATACGTTATTTTGAACGTTAATGTTGTTTTCCGCACCGATGGTGTTCCCACCTTATCATGGTGGAGCGGTTTGTATGTGTTGTTGATCCCGAGAGCTATGATGGCGGTAGCTTAGGTACTGGGAAGATCACCCAGCTGGACTGGTCAAAGGGGAGACTCCAGACAAAGAGGAACACCCTGGTCCTCCAGGTTGGGAGTTGAGTGTGGGGTTTACTACCCTATCCTGGAAAAAACAGAATGTTCAGAAATCTAAAAAGCTTAAAACCGAACGAACTCTATCCAGACTACACGGACTAGGCCATGCCAGCTGACTGGATCCGCTGGAGAAAGCTTATCAAGACAGCCTTTACTTGTAATAGGTTGTAGTGCTAACCATGAAGAAGAATGTTAACGTTTGTATGAATCGACAGGGTCAAACCGAATCTAGTTATTTTGATTTAAATTGAATGTTATTATTATTAATTTCGTCATATATAAAACATATTTCTAAAAGAATAATATGGTTTTAACATTTGTCTAAGTTAAGTTTATCATTTTAGCAATTACAAATTAACGTCACTTATTTTGCCACCAATATTTCTCTTATTCGGCTAATCTGTTAATCTAATCTTCTGTTAAGCTAATCTGATAGCAAAATGTTAACAAGGACCTACTTGTGTAACAATACTTATATGGATATGGTATAAAATAGTCAAACTATCTTGCATAAAAAATATTTATCTAATCATATTCAATTTTGAAATCAGTGCAATATAGTCATGCTTTAAATTCGATAAAATATGATCAGTACTTAAGCGAATGTTTATGAGCAAATGAATTTAACAAACTAATCTAGTTTTAAATATAAAATATGTACCTTCGCACATGAACACTACATATTTTCCAATGAATTGGTGTAATTAATTCATAAATAAAAAAAAATTTGAAAAATACTTTGAAGTTCCTTCTTTAAGATTGAAAACTAAGAGCAAAAGCGTTAGAATTGCATTTAAACTTTATATGTTATAGATAATGGATAATGAAGTAAGATTCTTGAATTAGCACTTACATAAATCTTATAACGGCGAAATCTTATAATTGTAAAAAGTGCGGTTAAATTTTCAGTTGTTCATTTATATAAATATCATAAAAACGTCGATCCAAGCTACGTTTTTATTTATATAGTTCTAGGACATTTTCCTTTGCATACGGCAGCTTATCATATAACAAATTGTAAATTACACGTGTGCCATTGCATTGCCAACTATATACTTCTAGCAAATTAAAATTAATTACATTGCGAGTAATTTCAATAAGTTTTATTGTAAAAATTATAGTTCATCACAAAATCTCGTTTGTATTTTCAGTCGTTTATTTATGGAAATTCGTATATTTCTATATATCCGCACTTACCTGCCAAATAATATTCTAGCTGCTATATGTCTTTCTACACACTTAGTTACTTGCTTATCTACCTATGTACTAATATTTAGTCATTTCATGTATTAGTTTATAATTGCAATTACTTGCCTGTCCATCTATCTACTAATATTTAAGTTTCTTCATGGTTTGTGTATATACTTACCTACTTGTTTACTTTGTTTTTTTTCTTGTTTACGTCAAGACAAGTGAAACGAGTTCAAACTGGAGGAGTTTATTTTTCATGATTGAAAAGTCCCTGTCCCTTCCGATGTCTTCCGGCTCCATTTTAATGCGGCATCCGGCAAGGGTAGATTTATGTTGCCCTTAATTCTATTAAAAATTTATATACTTTTTTATTAGATTATCTTTATACCTATATCAGTCTTATTAGATCATGGTACCTGTACTATCCGTTGTTGATAAATTCCATACTGCTTCTTCAATTTCAATGATCAAATTCAAACCATTTTTTTAAGATACCCTACTGGGGGCATTGACATAAAAAAGAGTCAACCAAATTGGTTAATTATTGTTGGGAATGTGAGATAATAAAAACAATACAATCCGGATCAATGGAGCATCGGGCTGACGAATGGTAATTCAAAGGTCAATAATAGAGACCCTGCTTAAGACTCATAAAACTAATTTAAAAAAAAACAGTCAATACGCAGCACGAGAACGGGGGAATTAAAACCCGAAGTTTCATGCAGAGCCTCTGCGTGAAACTTTGAATACTAATTTAAAAAACAGCATGTCTTTAAGTCTCACAGTTTCGTCAAAACTAAAGGATTAAAACCGAAGTTTAGTGAAAGAGTTTGAATGGGACCAAAAATACTAACAAAAAACAGCAGATCTTCTAGTTCCACTGCAGAGTTGGAACCCATTCGTCAATAGAAGTTTTGCTTGAAACATAATAATAATTTAAAGGCATCGGATTCTCAAAATTTCATAGTTTAGACAGAGTTCCCTTGCAATATCAGAAATGAAAAGCTGAACCCGGAGCGATTAACAGCAGAGTCTCTGCTTGAGATGAAAAATACCAATTTAAATATATACATATTTATGTGTGTATATACACACACACACACATATTTATATACATATATATATATATATATATATATATATGTGTGTATGTGTATATATATATATATATATATATATACACACACACATGGATTTTATCTCATCTTAGAAAGAAATAGTTGGAAAATAGTTAATTCCCGGTTTTATGCTGAATGAATTACTGCGAAAAAAAAGTCATTGTCAAAATAGATTGCATCTACGTGAGGAAATGTGAAATGTCGGTTCAATATATTTTGTACTTCACGATAAGTGATAAAGTATTGCTTTATGAACTGACGTCATGCTAAGTATATTAGTCTCTATAATGTTAATTGCTCTACTTACTCGTATATAAATAAACGGAAATGAACAAACCCTTGAGTTAAAGTAACGTGTTATTGCAAAGCAGGTACCAGCTCATGAAGCTAAATAGTTTATCATAAGTACTCTGACCACACGTTTAAGAATTTGAATAAACTGAAGAAAAGTAGCCAAAATATTATTTTTATTCTCAATTTGAGGAAGATATTTTCGTTCTTTTTATATTCTAAGGGTTCACTCCTTCAAAACGAACAGAAAATGAACTCTTCAGGATCACTTGGTTTTCCGTCCATCTATATCTTTAACAAAGCCCTTTTACTTAAAATTAAATGAAACTACGTGATGTAGTATTATTTCTACTTTCTTTGATTTCTTTACCACGACCTAGGTTTCGTTGTATTACAACATCTTCAGGGCTATTAGCTAATATCTTTATTAGCAAAGATCCCACCTGAAGATGTAATACAACGAAACCTAGGTCGTTGTAAAGAAATTAAAGATAGACTCGACTCGAATTAAGTTAGATTTGATTAGATTGTGTGACGCAGAGTTTGGTTAGTTTTGAATAATCTTTATGGATTAAACTATATTAATAACACAAAACAGACTAATAGGTACATCTAACTTTAGCTATCTAAATAAAACTATTTAAAAACAAAATATTGGCTTTTAGAAATAAAACAAAATAATTGGCGTAATTATATTATTTCCCTTTACGGCTCAGTTCAGTAATTGCTTACTTTTAAAAAGATATCTTTGAAATAAATCAAAATTATTTTTAAAAAAAAATTGTTATTTCAAAATTATCCCGTAATGAGCATTTTTGTTGTTATCAAAAGTAGTCCTGTAAACCTTAGCGCTGTAATAAACACGTTATGCAAGACCTACGTTAGCTTTGTCGACAGCGAGCGCAATAGAAGCCTCCAATGATTTGCCGAGATATGATATCAAAAATAGGTTTGGAAAATCGAAGAAATTAGTTGTTTCCCTTTGCATTATTCACTTGGATAAGTCAGCAGATGAGCTAGATGAGATTAAAGATTTGCGATTTGCATTTTATTAGAATGTTCAATTAATATAAACTAGAAAAGCAACGCTCGTACGTGTGCGCGTAACCGTGCGCGTGTGCGTGCGTGCACTTGCATATGTGCGTGCTTGTGCGTGTATGTGCGTGCGTAGGCCTGCATGTGTGCGTGTGCGTGTGTGTTCGCGTTCGCAAGTGCGTACGTTTGCGTGTGTGCGCGTGCGTGCGCATGTGCGCGTGTGTGTGTGTGTGTGTGTGTATGTGAGAGAAAGAATGTGTATTATTTACACAAAGTTCTCAATTGACAATATACGGACATGAAATGTTTTACGCACATTCGCTTCCGAGAATTATTTCATATTTCTTTTCATGTACATGAAAACCTTAAAAACATATTCTGTATTTTCTCACATTTTTATACATTACATATTCGAAAAAGTATATAGGTTACTTAGTATAAAAACGGTTGGCAGTGACAATGCTTCATTGAGAGATTTTGTCCATTCAACTTCACACTGATTATTAACGTAGGAAAAATACAGTGAATATCAATAAATTTAACCGGTTTTTTACACGTACCTAAACTAATACGTATCCATTAAAAAAAGACGAAATATTTTACATCTTTATACACTATATTTGGAGTCTTGTTTTCTATTGCATGCATAAATAGATTCCCATTATACGATACGTGACGGAACAACGAAGAATTACCCATGTGAGAAACATGTTTTTATCAAATTAACTTTCCAATAGTGGAACGATGAATTCTGCGACTTATTGATCGTTAGATCATAAGCTAATCTTATTGGAAATCGTATTCGTTCAAACAAGATTACATTGTTAATCAAACAAGATAAGAAATCATTTGAAATCACTGGAAATTTGTGTATGAAAACCGACCACCCTTCGTCTTTACACGTCAGAATTATCGTTGGTTTCGCGCATAACTTTGTACCAATACATCATTTCGGCGTTTCAAGGTTTTGTAATAACATTATTGGTTATAAATTTTTCGACTATATATGTCGTGCTTCAGCTACAGGCTATATAAGGCGAAGGAATACTAGGCGGATTTAATGAATTTAAAAATGTTGTTGGAAATTTCAGACTTACATTTTGATTCATCGTTGTGTCTATCGATTCATATATTTTTTCTTCTCTCGGTATCATATTCTGTATCACCTAATTTATTAGTTGCACTACACTATTCTTTGTAACTAAAATCACTCCTACACATAAATAAGCATTGTTTGCTCATGTAGTTTCTTTCTATAAATGGATATACTTTTTTGATAAGTTTTTCTTCCGTATTTACCACGTCGCATAATTTTTCTGTTAAAATAACTTTACAAAAATGTGGATTTAGGGGAGAGGTACAATTTCAAATTTTCAAAAGATAATCGGAGAATGTTTGTGCGCTGGGATCTTCTTTCATTTTATTACGCGTATTTTCCGTTAAAGATGAGTTTTTTATACGATCCAAAATCTATAATTGTTTTAAACATGCATTTCTTTTGTCGGCCGGTGGGGATTTTAGAATTAACTATAATGTCTGTCGGTAATCTTCTAACAGTGACAATGCTATTTTTTCTATTAGTCTTGCGTCCCTCCAAAGATCAGAGAATGTTTTTTCTAGCAATTCGAGTGAGTTTCTATGGGCCTTTGTACATTCACCGCATGAATTGCTGAAAATCTCATTATCTTACATACTGGAAATTCTTATTCGGCTATATTTAACGGTAATATTAATGCGGAATATGGTATTTTCCCGCCCTTCTGTGACATGACCTCATTTCCAAATGATGCACTTTCATTCGAATTTTAGGTAGAATCAAATTAATAATAAATGTTTTGTTTATGCACTTAGTACATCCAAAAAGTTAATTTTTTCTTTATCTCTCCCAATAGCATTTTTGATCCTGTCGTATACATTTCATTGTCTTGACGTTAATTTTTGTTCATATTCTCTGATGTTGCGATGAAATTCTTTTGGGCTATAACTGAGTTCTTTCATCAATTTACAATTAAAGGCGTGAAATTAATTTCTCACTGGAGGTTATATTCCAAGCTGAAGGAAAATTTTATTGCTTATCACTAAACCTCGATCTTCTAATATTATCTAGGCTTCATTATAAATGTTTTTATTAAAAGTATTTGCGTTTCTGCATTTCATATATTATCTCTCATCACTAGTACTAAAATGTCATCACTCAAGCTTTTGCGATATCTCATCCATAGTCTATTAGGATTTGAGGGATTACTTGATGTTAGAATTGTTGCAAGAAATTCTTCCAATTAGTCCACTCTTGCTATTTGTATGGTCTTTCTCTTTAATTAATTCTACTGTTTGTCATTTTGTAATAGACAGGGTTTTGCAAATTTCACTGTTTGAAGATCTTCAAACGATATTGGTCCACGTACTTCGTTAAGCAGTAGACTAAAGTAAAAATAGTCCGGGATTTTTGAATGAACTGTACACACTCGACCAACATAATTATTTTTGCATATATCCTCAAAATGTTTGATCGAAATTTTTCTCTACTATCGATTAAATACTCTTCGTTATGTGTCGTATATTTAATAATAAGGATATTCTGAATGGAAAAGTGTTCTTGTTATAGGGTTATTTTGGCACAATTACAAAAATGTAGTCGGTGGTCGAATTTATTTATATGATAGACTCATTCTCCATTATTACGATGGACTGCTAAATCAACGACTGCTGAATGTTGTGAATTGGAAAATATAATACACATGAAAACATCACGCAACTATTAATATAACGTCCCACTTGGCATCGCAAAATTACATTCCAAAGACAGCCATGCCAAGGTATTTATTAATATATCTGAAAACACATTTAATTGACTTGACATGACTGAAATATTCTGTCTTAATATGTGTTTGAAATAACATAAATAATAACGGATTATTTGGCCCGATCATAATGCTTTTCATTGTCTATTCTGCTTCTATTTTGGATAGAAAATTCTATTTTGGATAGAAGATTCTATTTTGGATAGATACACGTGTTTTGTTTCACTCAAAAATATTCTCGAATATCGCTAAAAGAATTTGTTTGTCTTTTATACATACATACCTACTGATTGTATATTAAGTACTCCTCGTGATTAGTTTTTCACTTTTTTTAGATTATTTAGTACAGTTTGCGATTTCCTGTCGGATTTGGAAACTCAGCCTGATAACCTAATTCGAATGAATATTTTCAAGCCATTAAAGTTTTTTTTAGGCTTACTTTTTTAATTTACCATTTAAGTGAGTATATCAAACAAATTATATCGCGACTCTACAATCATATCAACGAATTTCACTTGCTGCTGTTTGAACTCTCGCGCGATTATGAAATGCGTACAAGTTGGTCTCTGCCCATATTGTAACTCAATTTTAATGTCCTTCCAAGAAGAATTACATGTTAAATTTATAAATAAGTCGGGACGACTGTATTTTCTAACTGAAGTAATAACATCTTGCGCATATTTGTGCATACGTTTGAGGTTACCTGTGAACTTTGAAAATAAAATTACTAATGTCTCCACTAATGTATGTTTACTTGTATGTTTGGCCATGTATTTCTTAGGAATTAATAACTAGATTGAAATTTGTTTATTAGCTTTAATGTCTTTCAATTAAGGTATAGTAAAACTTTCATCAAAATCGGTTGAGTAGTTTATAAGATATAACTTGTGTTACCAGATATTACTTGATGAGCAAATTGTTAATTTATGGCGCAATTCTCACAGTTCTTAACAATAATAATATATATGGGGATTTGTATGTAGGTTATACACCTACACCAATTAATATAACGAAATAATTAAATTGCGATTAACTTAAAAGAAGGAGGTAACAAGTACTATATTATGCACAAAATCAATCCCAATCAAACGTAGATATTAACATAAGTGTAGGTGTTTTTCTTGTGTTTAGAAAATTTTCAATTAATCAGAAATCCATTTGACCAGATAAATTAATATTTTTTTTAGTAATATAACTATAGTCGCAACACGTATTTGCATATATTAAGTCATAACTTATTTTATAGCTCAATTTTTTTCAATGGACAATGCAATTGGTATTATGGCAATGAGATGATATGATACTTAATATCGTTAACACATTTTTTCACAAAATTATTGCTTCCAGTGGAGGAAGTTATTTAAAAATATTTATATTATACTAAAAAACGTTATGTCTCAATTTTACTTTCAATTTTATCTCTATTATTATAGCACACGCAGAAACTACTAAGAACTTGGAGATAATTTTGATACGAACTGTTTTTTTCATTTAACGTGACGATTTTAAGAGAATTTGCGCCTTCCCTCATTTATCGCACAAATTTTTCATGAAATTTAAGGACTTATTGTAGAGAATTCTTAAATCTCCTAATTTATCCTAGTTAATGCCATCTAAAATAACTTTACTTAAGCCATTCTACTCAAAACTAATGCAACCTAACCAAACCTAATACGAGCTTACTCAAACTAGTCCAACCGAACCAACCTGACCATGTTTAACAAAATCTGACACAACCTAACACTGTCTAACCCACCTTAGCTCAACCTAACAAAATCGAATTCAATTTAACGCAACCTTACTCACAATAGACTAATTTTTCATTTTTCTTTTTTATATGTAAAACCTTAGCTACGTGCCAAATTTTAAATTTCTAAGTTGATTTCAAATAAACCAAAGACAATAATTATAAATTAGCCAGACCGTGCCAAAATTAGAAATTTTTCGGAGTTTTTATATAAGGGACTATAAAAAAGACATCGAAATTTAAAATACTTTATCGTATCTATAACCTTCTTGCACTCATAAGATTTTAATATTATATTTCAAATAATGATATGAGTTTGGTGGGTATCAAACGCGGTTCGAAATACTTCGTGTAACACTTGATGTGTAAATGGCTACTGAGAATTTTCCTTGGTGCTACCACGCGCGAGTAAGCGCAATTTTATTACAAATCAAATAGCTTTATACATGAACAAATGAATTTCTCTTGTAGTCATTTGAAGTATATTTCACGCGATATTAATTTTGTATCAGTGTAAAATAATAGTTATTTAAGAGAGAATTACATTTTCTATGGTCGTTTTGTGCGTACATATGGCTAATCTGACATCAACTCTGAAGTTTACTAAGTAAACTTAGGCTCCATAATCGATCGGCATATGAACACCAAGTTATAGTTATTCAGAATTGTTACCTTATTAATGAGCATAATATTGAATATATTTGGCGTTAATTTTGTAGAAATTCATTATTTACAATTAAATAAAACTACGTGATGTAGTATTATTTCTTAAAGAATCTTTGGTAATAGCCCACCTGAAGATGTTGTAATACAACGAAACCTAGGTCGTGGTAAAGAAATTAAAGAAAGTAGAAATAATACTACATCACGTAGTTTTATTTAATTGTGAGCATAATATTATTTTGAATCGAGTAGGTACGGAACGTAATTAAGTTATAAGTAAAGCCGGTTGATGTCAGGTGAGTGTATTTGTCACTAATACGACACGAAGCCTCACTTCGAAAGACTTTGTGAAACTAAGCAAAATTATTGTATGTTGTAAAAGCTAACTTGAAATACGTATGACTATTTGCGGTCAAATTTGAGATCCACATGTCTCGCAATTTAATAAAAAGGCGATATAGTCATATAAATTTTTCTTTATTTATTAACGACTTTGCCTGTAGCGAATGTTGATAAACGGATCTAGTTCTAATTTAATTTCGATATCGGAAAGCAAAAAAGGGAGATAAAAAGAACGAAAATACTTTTTCCCCACATTTATAAACGAGTGGTTATAATATTTATGACAGATTAATTAGCATCTTGAACCAGTTCCCGCTTTGCCATAACACGTCACTATAACTTAGGAAGCCCGCTTATTTATACATGTACTGCATTTATATCAGGGGAATTTATGTATTTGGCATAACAGTTACAGAGAAAATATTATTTTATTACCTATCCTGGAGCATGAAATGGATACACTGACATTTGCCATTTAGTTACGGTGGGTCGTCGGTACAGTTTCTATTGGGATCGTAGTCTGGTTTTTCCTAGTAAATGTCATATCTTGTATTCTATCGTGTACAACTCTAGTCATTACTAGTTACGTTAACATACGTAGTTTATAAAAATTATTGTCGATGCCAACTAAAAAGATTCGATTTCCAATTATGTAAAAAGGTGTTACACAAACCATTCTAAGTAATGTTTAATATGACCATATTGTAGTTACATCTTCTTTGCCAATTTATGTATAATATCTTGGGATAAATAATGTGATCCTAACCTCTTAAAATCATTAATTTTTAATAATTTCTTAAAATTTAATGATTGATAATTTAACTTTATAAAAAAATTATGATGATGAAATGTTTCAAAATGATGATGGTATAATATTTTAAATCTTTTTTTCTAGCATCGATAGCACTTTTTGTATATTTTATATGTAAATATAACCGATAATGAGTAAAGTTGTACATTATGTAATATAAGATATGGCATTTAACAGGAAATAATTAGGTTCGCCCAATACAAATTGCATCAAAAATTCTCGTGAGGAAATGTCGATGCGATGCATTTTGCGCCCCATGATAGACAATAAAGTAATATATTGTATGGTTAACTATTACGCGAAATATTTAAGTTATCCTAATATAAAATTAAATAGATGCACATATAAATAGTCGGGCTTCTTATATAAATAGTTCAATTTATTAAACAATCTCACGTGAATATTATAACCACTTGTTTATAAAGGTGAATAAATTATGTAGTAGTTCAAAATTGTATTTTGTTTGGTGGGGGAAAAATATTTTCTTTCTTTTCATCTTTTTTTTTGCTTTCCAATACCGAAATTAAACAAGAACTAGATCCCATTATAATTACTCGCCACATGTAAAGTAATTATTATATAACCACATCGTAAGTTTATTAAACTTCGAAGGTCCGATCTTAAATTTAATCGCAAAGTACCATACGTATTTCAAGGTAGCTTTTCTGAAGCACACTAATTTTGCTTAGTTTCACAAAGTCCCTCGACGTAAGGCTTCGAATAATTTCGTGCTGTTTTGGGTGACAAATGCGCTAACCCGCGTCAAACAATTTTACTTGTAACTTACTACTATATCTATGTGTTTTACTTGTAACGTACTCAGTCGATTCAAAACCATATTATGTTTATTAATAAGGTAGCAGTTATGAATGCCTATAACTTGGTATTTATTTATCGATTGTTTATATAGCCTAAGATTACATGTTAAACTAAAAGTTAAGATAAAGGTTTTGCCGTGTGTACTAATATAACGGTCTTGAATATGTCATTTACTCTTAAATAACTAGTATTTTTACTGACACATAATTAACACCGTGCAAAGGCATTTTTAAGGACTACGAGTATAAATAATTTGTTCAGAGTTAAAGGTATTTGATTTGTATATTGCGAGCGAGGTAGCGCTTGAAAAAATTCTCAGACGTTTGCATATTATGTGTATATTTGCACGAAGTATTTCGAGTGTCATTTGATACCCACCTAACTCGGGATAAATTTGATATACAAGATCAAATTCTTATGAATGCAAGGAAGTTGAAGACGTTATAATATATTTAAAATTTTGATACATTTTTCATTAGCAGTTATAAGAACTCTCAAAAATTCTTATACGCTGTGACAGTCATCATGAAATTCTCTTCAAGCTAACTTAGAAACTTGAAATTTGACATGTAGCTATGGTTATATATATAAGGGAAAGACAAAGTAAGAAATTAGTCAATTGTTAAGTTGTCTTAAGTTTGATTAGATTTTGCTAGGTTGGGCTAATGTGGGTTAGGCCCTGTTAGGTTATGATAGATCGGGCCAGGTTGGGTTAGGTTGGATTAGGTTGAGTAA
Organism: Druceiella hillmani; assembly: GCA_039881145.1. Taxonomy (NCBI): domain Eukaryota; kingdom Metazoa; phylum Arthropoda; class Insecta; order Lepidoptera; family Hepialidae; genus Druceiella; species Druceiella hillmani. Next base: position 28,504,255 of record JAYKKI010000001.1, read on the forward strand.
GCCCAGATAAGGTTTGATTATGTTGGATTAGGTTTGATTAGGCAAATTTATCTTGGTTTGGAGTATGCCCTGTTGACTTATATTAACCAGGTAAATTACATGATTTAAGAATTCACAGCAAAAAGTCGTTAAATTTAATGAAAAATAAGTGGGACAAATTGAGAAAGTTCTTTTCAGATCTTCATGTTAACTGAAAAAAATGTAATGAAAAATCTTACGCGCTTAAGTATATTTAATTCACAAAACGGGTCGAATACGTGAGGCTGGAAACGATTCTATTTTTTATATGATTGAAAAGAAACATACACGTAAGTATGTACGTAAGTTTATATATATATATATATATATATATATATATATATATAATATATATATATATATATATATATATATATAAATATATATATATATATATATAAATATATATATATATATATATATATATATATATATATATATATATATATATATATATATTAAAGTCATAGTTTTCAAACCTTTCAAATATAAGTATTTCAAATATAATTAATCTGCCATAAAATATTTTGTCGACGCAATTTCAGATACTGAGTAAATATGAATAAATTAAACCTACTATTTTATACACCTTTTAATATCACTAATATATATATAATCTTTAAAAATATGTACAAAAAATTAATTTAATTGACAATCGGATCAAATATTGACTAAGTAATCCGAATTCATATTTGAAATATATAAAATATTACGCTAGCAAAAATAAGAAAAAATTAAGTAATCGACATATGTTTTAAACTTTTAACTGGAGAGAGGTCATATTAAGGAAATGGACTGAAGATTAAAAATGTAAATTTGATGTTTCCATACCGAATAATAATTTTGCCTAATCTTGAGACAAATTAGACTAAGTATGTTTCGATAGAATCAATTAAAAAATGTCAAATAAAATTTCACTTTCGTATATCGCGTGGGATATCAATTAATGAAAATTTCTATGAGTATTTTAAAATGTATTGAAAAAATAGAGCTTCCTCCCTCCATCTCCAAAACTTATATAAGAGTAACATCACTAGAAATTTTCCAGCAAACTTTAGATAAGATTTTAATGACACTCTTTTTCATACAAATGGTATAAACCTTAAGGGTATACACTTGAGGTCTTTATTCAGATCATTGAATAATGATTAATGAATATTAATTCGATTCATGAATTAAAACGGATTGAAATACAAGAAAACCCGAACAATTTCATGCAGTTATGTAATTTTCCCTTTTAACTAATTTAGCTAATTTTAAGATATAGTTACCCCTTTGTATTGCAATGGAAAGGTTTCAAGAAAGTTTCTTAAAAAAAGGAAAATTTTATCCATTTTAGTCTCAATGTAAGGAAGTGCTATTTTCCAAAGTTTATTAAGGTATTAAGTTAAGAAATTTAATACCTGTTCACAAATAAATGAACTTTAATTTACTGGACAATTATTAGGACGGATAATGATTATTACACTGATGTAAGTCTGTTGTAAGTTGTCTAGTATTAAATATTTTTAACTTTGTAAAAAGTAGTAAAATTACACTTTTATTAGTAAAAATGTATACATGCTGCATTTAAGAAGGATTAAATTAAAATTTGATGTAGCTTCACTCTCATAGAACACCAATACCGTGAAATATGTGTGGATGAGTGATACTCCAAAGCATCTATCCCCCGCTTTAATAAAAAAATAAGTGTAGTTGCTGAAACTAGCTTTTATTTACTTAATTTCTTTTAATTTAGTTAAACATCTAGAAGTTCTTTCATTGCAGGATATTATTTTAAAAACTATTTTCTTAACAAGATTTCATTCTTAAACCGATTGCCATTATATTAACTGCATAATTCATTAAAATGATTTCAAATTGTAAGTTAAATTAGGATAATCAAGAACGGAAATAAATATTGAAAATTTTTATTACTGCTGAGAAATAATAATGTTTTTTTTCAATTATTAAATAAGTTATGATAATTAAAGATGCCAATAAGATTTACAAATCTTTATTACTTCTGAGAAAGAATGATGAATTATTTCAATTATGAAATAAGTTATGGTAAATAAGAAAGGAAATGAGTTTTGCTTCTTTATTACTGATGAGAAGTCTTTCCCATCAGAATTACTGATGGGAAAGAGTAATGAATATTATTTTAATTTTGAAATAAGAACGGAAACAAGTTTTGCAAATGAATATTACTGGTCAGAAAGAATAATGAATTATTTCAAATATGAAATAAGTTAGGGTGCATAAGAACGGAAATAAGTTTTGTGAATCTTTGATACTGGTGAGCAAGAGTAATGAATTATTTCAACTATGAATTAAATTATGATAATTCGATCAAATCTGCTTAATATATTCTTATGGTTATGTACATTCAAATTTCATAATAGAAATAACAAAAAAATATAATAACCTATTGAAATAGCTCCAAATTTCTAAAATAACACTGGTATAAAATAATGGAATTTTATAATATTATGATATCAAATGTTCATAAAAAATTATAAAACCAATCTGTAAAGAGCAATAAAGCACAACAAATGCGAAACATGAATGGCGTAGTTCTGTAAACAGTAGCATCATAATAGTCACGTCACAAAATAACTATGTCAGTTTTGTCGACGGCTCGTGGCACAGAAATCTCTTCCTGTATAACAGAGATACTGTATCAAAAATAGGTTTTCCAATCAAAGAAAACGGGCCATTTCTCTTTGCATCATTCACCTGGACCTGTCCGTAGGGAATCTCCCAGGGCCCGGACCTAAAATAATCTTTTTATATTCAGAAATTCCTACTAGTTACAAGTTTCAAAATATTACAGTGTTTCTGAGTTCGCCCAATGATCTATGCTAAAATAGGATACTAGAGCGTGTGAACGTAGGACGTAGTTATTCCGCCTCAAACATTGTACAAATTACGAGTACCCGTCTTTATCGAAATAAAATTTAGAAGGATTTGTTTATTAAATATTCATGATTTACGATTTGTTAGATTGTTTCATTAATATTAACTTCACGATACGATTCCAAATAATTTGTTCGTCGATCTTCATAATCTCAAAGCATGCTAAATTTGATAACATTTCTTGTTATAAATATACCATTTGGTTCGCAAATTTATAATATCAACGTGTTTGATTTTTTATGAGTAAATTTGAGGGATAACAATAAAATGTTTACGTTGCTACGCTAGCGGTTATTTAGTATACAATGAGCTCGTGCCTAATAAATATTCACAAAAAGATATAATATAAATTAAGATATACTCTCATATATGAAGTGAATATTGAAGAAAAGTCTTTTATTAGAAAGGAAATAAAATAATAGACTAGACCGTTAATAAATTATATTTCTCGTCTGAATTCTCTGATTCGTAATATCGTCTGAATTCCGTGGAAATTCTGTTAGAAAAAAAAATTGTCACGTACGAATAGAACTCCCATTTCGAAGGTTCTGTATGTATTTAGGTACTACTCAATATGTATTGCTTAACATATCTATTAAAGGCGAAAAAATAAACATATTTTAGAAAATATTCCACATAGAATTAGAATTCATTGATTTAGGACTTCCCCTTCTGCTTTTTTATTGCTATTTGTTGCTATTTACTTGCTTATAGTTTGTTGCTATAAGATCTCCTATACTAATTAACCGACTTTCAACATTATAAACTGACCAAATGAACGCTATGGGTTTTGATGATCAGTATGAGACTATTGCATAAATAAAAAATACGCTTTATAGGGCCATATCTTTTTGTAGCGTGAAGTAAAACTAAATGCATTTTGTGCTTTGTTTTCTAAATGAAGCCAAGTCTAGCTTTACTGTAAATTGTTTTTATTTAAATTTTTTTCCAAAATAAAGAAAAAACAATTTACTAAGCAAAACTGGTAAATAATTTCTATCATACTTTTAATAATGTAAGTAAAGCAGCGCTTTTAATTGCTATCAGCTGGAATAACAGAATAGTGTAATTTTTTTAGATTAAATTTGAAGAATTTCCTTTTTGTGGTTTCAAACTACTTTTAAGTGCTATCAATTCTTTTAGACTCCATGAAGTTTTTTCTGTCGTATGCGAAATATCATCCCTGTATCATTTTATCCGTGAATATTGGACGAAACGAGCATATTTATTTGATCCATAACAGAGAAGAACGGTCAATAACAGTGAACAGTGAAGAACGGTCATGAATTATCTAATGTTTCTATTTTCAAAATAGGTCTGCCATAAGAGAGCAGTTCATTTCCAGTGTGCTAAAGATTATTTGTTCCTAGACTAACGTTATACTGTTAAGCTTTATCGATATTTCTATAAGTTCATGCTTATTAAAAAGAATAAAGAGGATCATTTTAAATTATATCATTTTATGGCATGTTTATAATTTAAGGATTTAATTAACAAAATTCGGACATATTATTAATGTGGATATTATAGCTAGAGTATTATAAATATACATATAAATTAATTTTGTGCGTATGTATACACACATATATATATATATATATATATATATATATATATATATATATATGAATATGTACATATGTATATATATATATGTATATATATATATATATATACGTATACATATCGAAACGTACACTCAAATTCAATATCATAATATAAGTCATGAGTTGAATTTATTGAGAAATAATATTAATTGAAAAACTAAATAACATATTTTGGCGAAACGAAACCTTGTTGCGTGGGATAATCTATAACTTAAATAAGACCGGTTTATTTTCTTAAATTAACAACTGAAAATAAAAAGAAAATCTGGTACTGAACCAGTCGGGCGGCGTAAAATAGGATCATATTCTAATATGGTAACACACGCGACTATTTCAATTTCCTGCATTAAACGTATTTTCAACTCACTAATATATATAATATATCATGTTATCTACATATAACAAACTACTGTATGTAAAAAGTAATACTATCTCCTAATACATTATACCATCTAATATAATCTTGTCCTGGAAATACTTTTGCATTTCAGGACAATATTATATGCAATTAACACTTGTAGGTCGCGATATTTTAAAAATATTAGTGATATGAAAGCAGGGAAAGTTGGCATGAAGAATAGCAAACAGAAAAAAAGTCGAAGTGTACTAATTTAAGTATTGAATGTTATACACACTATAAAATATACATGGTTATAAGTTACGGAAAATACTGATACTCTGAAATCGTTCTACGAAAAGTTCTACATGGTCGATCTACACATATATTTCCGGTCTCGTCTCATTTAGTAAATGAAAAACACTACCGTTACCTTAAAGTTTTAAACTATATTTGGATATAATGGATAATTTAAAAAAATTAACAATGTGTGAAATATCTGTGTACACTTTTTTTTGTAAGCGTAGATGGAGAAAAAATGGTTTTAATTTTCCTCTCTTCTTAGATAAATATTCACTCAATTTTGCTTCTTAAGCACATAGGCTATATATATATATATATATATATATATATATATATATATATATATATATATAGTTTGACAACATCGGGATATATGGTAAATAGTAAAAATTAGTAAATGAAGCGATATGTACGGAAATCTAAATACCATGAAAAGTATTTACAATGAATGTTATGTATTATTGATTAATTGAGTTTTGTATTTAAAAATATTCTATAAATTATCATTTGAAATGTCGTCATCCTCACACTATGATTTAGTTTCGTTAAGAGTAAAACATTGATCAATATATTCAGTGTCAAAGTTCATTATATAATTTTACAGTAACCAATCCATGTTTCATGGTTTTGAAGACCCGATGGTCTTAGTTTAGATTACTTGTTAACTCAGCCACTTTTAACAAAAATTAGTAACAAATGTTTTGTTTACAAATTTTTGTACTTTTCGAACATTTGTCATTACGTACAATATTCAAAAAATATTACAAAACCGTCTATGGAATATCGATAATAGATCAGATTGCAATAGATAGTCTGTTAATTGTTTTTAATGGTTACCATAATTTTTTATGAAAATGTTTGGAGTGCAGATTTAGAAACTTTCGAAAATGTATAACATTTCGCTCTATATATATATATATATATATATATATGCATATATATATATATATATATATATATATATATATATATATATATATATATGACTACAAGAAGATTCTCGTGAAAACCGTAATGTGAGATACATACAGTTGAAATTTTAAGTTCAAATTAAACTATGACTTCTGTAAAGCAATATTTATGGAAAGATGACAGTGTAAATTTTGATTAAATTATTATTTTCCATCCATTAAAAATTTCATTAAAACTTCCGACTAGAATCTAATACAAATTTAGTAATGACTAAAATTGGTCTAACGTTTTCAAAAAGGCGGTACTATAAAATTAAAGAAAAATCTCGTAAACGTGCATAATGAAAAGTCATTAGGATGAGCTTTTAAAATATCACAACTTTTGTTGATGACAATTGTCCATCACTTATCAGAAAACAAAAAAAAACTTCTATTCATTTGAAAGCTATACTGTCAATATATTTACGGCATCTCTATAAAAGGCCAGTTCATTTCGATAAATATTTCTTTGAGAAATTATAAATTTATTTCTACGCCTTTGTGTATTCAGCTTGTAAAATTCTTGTGTTTTTTGTCAAAATAAAATTTTAATTTTAATTTCTAATTTTTAATTTTAATTTTATTTTAAGGTAAACTACAAAATTTCTTCTGAATGTCAACTAGATGGCGCTGTATTATTTCCATTTCGGTTTCTACTAGAAATTGACGAGATGGCGCTATATGTATTTCAATTAATTTTTTTTTTTGGCAAATCAAAGTGCCAATTTAGAAGTTGATTTTGGTATAAATGAAAAGCAAAATATTTCTTTTGCACTGATTCTTATCGTTACATTTTTCTTAAAAATCAAACAATTATCAAAAACGTACAATATTCACTTTTATGACTTTCGCTTGTCATCGGCTTTATTTTAATATTATTCCATTTCTATCATTCATATGATTTGAATAATCATTTTATTGACCTCTGCAAGAATCGGTGCTTTACATAATAACGAATAATGACTTCAAGATGGTAAATAAACGGCACGAGAGTAACGCAGTGTTGAAAGTGTTTTATCACCATTGTTAGTCATTTAACAGTTTTCACATTTATTCGCTTTCTAATTATTATTTCTTAGATTAATCACTAATTAGAGCAAGCGTTTAGTAACTCTTTAACGTATCTTTTTTTATACTACCCATTGTCAGAAGTTTCACTCACGTTTAGTATTTACGAATGTGATATAAAACACTTCATACTTTAGTGAAGGGACGAGTGAAGTTCCGGATAAGAACGTGATAAGTTAGTAATATCGTTCTAGTCATTGATATAGAATGGAAGTTTTAAATCATATATTTGAATCATTTTCCAGTGAAACTTACAAGTTTTGAGCTAACAAATCATGTCCATTGATTAATTTTAGTCGTAAATAATTTTTTGGCAATAAAAAACCTAGTTTCTTACTAAACTGTTTTCACCGTCCATCGATCGATTAAAACAAATTCTAAAATACTTTTCGCATTTTAGTGAAGTGACGAGTTAATTTTCGGGTAAGAACCTAATAAGTTAATAATGTCCTTCTAGTAATTGATATAGAATGGAAGTTTTAAAACACGTATTAAATAAATTATTTTCCTGAAAAATTGAAATATTCACCTAAAACTCATCGATGATGAAATAAAAAATTACGTAAAGCCACGCCAGGCTGTGTGCCTTGGACAAGACTTGCACACGTAATAAAACGGTACTTTGAAAATATTTAAGAAAAAAATATGGGGGCGATATAATAAAATAATTTAACAAGAAAATTGTTAGTTTGTCTGCTTGTTTGTTCACATGTTATATAAGAACTACTCAACCAATTTGGGTGAGTTTATTTTAAAAAGTAGAACGATTCGATGTCACATTTAGTTTTTCTTGTTCATCGCAATATGAATTGATTTACAAAATCAGAGAATAAATTAATTCAATATTTCTAAAAATTAGTTTACCTTCGTTATTAGAGTGATAACAAACAAGAGCCTAGTAAGTCGGTGCATAGTTATTGTACAAACACACGATGTACCTACGTACACTAATTATAATTCATTTATTATAGTACATTTATTATAATTATTGTGTAATTATAATTAATTTATTATTATACAGTTATTATAATAATTGTGTAATTATAATTAATTTATTATTATACAGTTATTATAATTATTGTGTAATTATAATTAATTTATTATAATTAATTTAAACTGTACAATAAAGTTTTCCATGTAAATGCACGTTGGTGAAATAGGCCTGACCATAAATGTTTAAGTAAGCCACTAAATAAGGGCAAACGAGGAAAATTTTGCTTTCTTTCTTTATATATGGAACGAATAAATGAAAAATTGTACAAACTACCCCATAGAGAACCACATAAAAAGAATATAATTCATTGATTGCGGGTGACTGCGTATACTGACCGCACTAGGACACGCAATGGTGTCAAAATCGATATTGCATGATCGATTTGCTCAAAAGGAATGCAGCACATTTAGCATTCGAATCACCATACAGTTTTTAAGTTCTCCAAAATAAAAACCGCCATTAAAGGTCTCCGTAAATGCAATTTTATAAACCTTTACTAAGCGTTTATTTATGAAATCCTTTATAAGTTCTTGCAATTTGTGCGGTTTGAATATGAAGTATCATCGTAATTCAGTTGCCTAAATGATGAGGAAAATTTTGTGGTATTTTTGTAGAGAAACTGCTACATTGTTTCGAAATTAGGTTTAAAAACAATTGTGTTAAGTGAAATTAAAGTCAGATTTTTGGTAATAGTCGAATAATGTTCGATCGATTTTCTATAAACGATTTTTTCGCATTTTTTTGATATTACACACAATGAAAAAATGTATGTAAATGAACAAAATATTTGTCACTCAGTTATGTTAAAATTGACTGAGTTAATAAATAATGCACAGGGACCTGAAATCTCTCTTCAAAAACTTAAAAGATGAACTGGTTAGTTTATAATTATGTAACGTTAACACGCTCCCAATAAAGTGATTTATGTTTTACTCAAAACGTAACTAAATCGTAGCATGATAATGACAATATGTCACATTTAATTAATATTTTTAAATAAATATCTTTATTAATAAATTATATTTAAAATTAATACTTTTCATAACATTTAGGTTTGCGTATATTTCGCCGCATTTCTTAAATTCTATTCATTGACAGCCCAATTTTGTTAAACTATTTTAATATAAATATGATGCTTAAAGAGCAAACATTATTAACTTGATTTAACTGAGAAGAGGGGAAAATTAAAACCATTTTCCCCTTATTTACGCTTACAAATAAGAATTTATAAATGTTGACAGATACATTACACGTTGTTAAATTTTTGAAATAATAAATTTATTACTTAAATATAAAATTATTCACAATGTGCAAATACAGTTTAAAATTTTAGGGTAAATAGAGTGTTTTTGTTGTATTGAATGAGACGAAACCGGAAATATATAAGTATAGATCGACCGTGTAGAACTTTTCGTAGCATGATTTCAGGGTACATCTGAAGTTAAGGAATAAGTGAGAAAAACGTCATACAATAGACAACTGAAATCACTGACTGCAAGGTACAAGACATCATTAGATCCTGGCCAAAAATTCCTCTATGAAATTATCATCGCAAGAATTCGTTCACATTCTAAAATTTATTTTCGATACACCCGGTGGAACTTGATGACGTCTCCTATATTTTTTTTGTCAGCGAAACTTCTTTCAAAAAGTTTTAAAGCTTTATAAATGGCGTCATTTGGTATCGCTGCTACTCTGCTTGACGGAAGAGGAATAGCTCATGTTATGTTGAAGCTAATATTAAACGCCATTCGCGATAGATCTGTAGTGTGTAGTAAATGTAAACAGAGTAATACAGCTAAATTATTATAAAAGTGTTATTTGATATCACAGAATTTGCATCATCATCATGCAAAAGGCCTCAATTTTTAATTTGTTTTTACTCTGTCCCACATAGGAAAAAATGGGCAAAATTAATTTTAAAATAAATAAATTAATAGAAATAATCAGAGTACTATAAATGGTAATATATCATTTACTAATATTTCAGTTCAAAATTTAATACATTAGGTCAATAAAATTGGTAAATATTCCAATTTCCACAATTACCGTTCCACAGTCCGTGGATATGTAACTTTAAATATTCAGTCAGTATTCATTTACAATTAATTTAAATAATTTTCTTTTCAAATGAAATTAGATTTCAGTGAAAAAGATACATGCACTCTACATCAACATTTCTGCTACATATTGCTCTCTAATTGTCCCATATATTAAATTAACTCATGTTCCACTCGCTTCCAGCCTCTTTTATATTTTAACATCCACGATGTGTGTATTTTAGCAAGAGTTGAAATAGTTTCGTTAAACAAACGTGAAGTACAAATTCAGTGGAAAGGTTTAGAGGCCAAGGCAAGAGAGAAATACAAAGCAAAACCTTTATTGCAGGAATGTTTATATGTAATTTACTTAAATTGAAACGTTTGTTTAAGTATTCATTTCTGAACGTTGTAACGCTGCTAATATGCTGCGATATTCCATATACTAAGCACAGTTTTAATGTTCATCATTCATTAACACTACGATTTTACAGCAAACGCTCATCACATTGAACTGCTTTGTTACTTCGAATCAATGGTGAGAGTTAGGTATGGTTAGTAATAGTTCTAAATTGGATTAGTAAGTACATCTTATATATTTATATAGTGGGGTTAATAGGGAACGATTAAAATTTAAATGAATTTAAATTAGGCTAGTTTGCTAGATTCTTAATCAAATTTGCTTGCCTGACAAAAAACCGAAATAACATAGTTTTGTTCACTTGTGCCAATTCCTTAAGGAATTTAGATGTGACCTTTTACTTTCACATAATACCTTATTTACGTTATGTGTCATAAAATATGTACACTATGTAGATATTAATTATATTTAAGTATAACTACACCAAAAATTAAAGAAGGAATATCCATCTGCTCTTTAACGAAAAAAAATGTTTGCAGAAAATAAAATAATTAAATTGTTGGCCTAAGAATCCTTATGGTTTTACTATGTTCGTATGTCAGCGTTCTGTATAACACAACCGTTTCATTCGCAGACTTTCAGTGTCATAAAACTGAAATTTGGCGTGGTTGTGCATATTTATACTTACTTTTAATAAACATTGTACTTTATTTAATATCCTAAAATGTTACGAAATAAAAGTTTTGAAAATAATTGATTTTGGGGTAATTTTTCTCTTAGGAAATAGCGTTGGAATTTCTTTTCCTTTTCCCACTCCATCGCTCAGAACCAGTGAAATTATGTTATGAAAACTTTTTCCACACATAAATGCGTTTACGAATTGTTAAGCTTTTGATTGGTAATTATTCTAAGTAAGGTGTCCCCATTTCCTAGTAACTAAACCGCTATTTTCGAGTATCTAAAAACTATTCACATAGCAGTATATATAACGAAATTAAAAGGAAAATTATTACAGCAAAGTAGGCTCTGCTAGTTTACATTCATAAGAACTCCATAAAAATTATTTGAAATTAATAACAAAAGTAACTGTACTTAAAAAAAAATTTTAGTTTTTAACCTGAACAAGAAAGTTTACCATACATAACGTAATTGCGCACATACTCCTGAAATAAATAAAAAAAAAGAACAAAGTAGTATATACGTACAGTCGATAGCACTTCAAATTTTGGACATTGTCTCGACCTCGTCTCAGTGGTCAGTCCAAATAAGGAACTATCTACCGGCAACGATAAAACAATACCTGACGCTTCCGGAATAGGTACAAAAGCTGCACAACACAGACACAAATTTAAGTCTACAAAGTTGCAGTCGCTTTATTTGATAAATTACCCACTTATGTACTGTGCGTGGGTAAAATGATTTATTTTTCATATGTAAGTAAAATAAAATTTAACCGTCATACCCTATATTTGTATACATTGCTCGGAAATTTATGCGATTAAATTCGATACATAAAAGGAGCCCTTTGTTCTATGCAAACATCCTTTTCTTATGCATATGTATTTAAGACGGGAGTATTTCATTCCGAATAATCGCACTAGAACACATGTTTTGCTCCTGGAGGATCGTTACAATCATTTTAACTCTAGTGTTCGACAATAAACATTTTTCAATAAAACTATTTAGCCAATGACTTGATTCGTTTTTCTTATTCATACGTTCTTTATTGTTCTATATTGCCACAAGCGATTACAATTATACTAAACATTTGTACGGTAACCAAGTTTTGAGGCTCGCACCTGACCTCTTTTGTACACGTTCGATGGCAAGAATTACTTATATATTCGGTTATATGCACCATTTTAAAATATTATGGAATTGATTTTCTATGCAGTTTAATTTAATATTTGTCTTACCATAAAACAGTTAATATTGACAGTTTGATATAAATTGACGATTCTAGAATTTTTTTTAATTTGCTTTTAGTACATGTATATTGGAAGGTGATTCCACTAGATAGTGCGCCGAATATTGTTAACAATAATATGTGGCTAGCGCTTACCGAAATATAAATTAATAAATAATATTCACATTTAAATAAACTACGTGATGTAGTATTATTTCTACTTTCCTTAATTTCTTTACCACGACCTAGGTTTCGTTGTATTACAATATCTTCACGTGGGATATTAGCAAAGATAGAAAGATATGTTGTAAAACAACGAAACCTAGGTCATGGTAAAGAAATTAAAGAAAGTAGAAATATTACTACATCACGTAGTTTCATTTAATTGTGTATAATGAGTTTCTACAAAATTAACGCCAAATATATTCAACAAATAATATTCCATTAGTTCCATGAAATATGTCAAGCTTAAGTCTATAAACTATTCCTTCTAGAAACTGGAAACCTCTGGTAGACGAACAGGTAAACAGTTAGCTTTTCCTCTAAAACAGTTTAATTGTTGAATCTTTTTTCATGAAATTTTCAAAGATTAAAATATGAGATATAAATTAAAAATAAAATTAATTACTGAGTTAAACAGAGTAACATTTAAGTCTAAAAAGAATTTAAGGAAAATCTTTTAATTCAAGTTCGAATGCGTCAGATAAGGATGTGGAGATGATTGATTCTTTTTCGTATGTGAAATTTTATTGCAGGAGAAAAATTTTAATTCGAATAAAAAAGTAATTTCGAATATAAACAGTTTTTGTTTACATGATTTATGATACGAACTCAAAATTTAATTAGATATTTGCTTGCTAGGCTAGGCTAGTGGAATCACCTTCCAATATACATGTACTAAAACAGAATAAAAAATTCTAGAATCATCAATTTATATAAAACTGTCAATATTAACTGTTTTATGGTAAGACAAATATTAAATAGAACTATATAGAAAATCAAATCCATAATATTTTTAAATGGTACATATAACCGAATATATAAGTAATTCTTGCCATCGAACGTGTACAAAAGTGTTTAGGTGCAAGCCTCAAAATTTGGTATGAATTAGAAAAACGAATCAAGTCTTTGGCTAAATAGTTTAATTGAAAAATTTCTATCGTCGAACACTAGATTTATATTTATTGTAACTATCCTCCAGGAGCAAAACATGTGTTCTAGTGCGATTATTCAGAATGAAATACTCCCGTCTTAAATACATATGAATGTTTGCATAAGAAAAGGATATTTGCATAAAACAAAGGGCTCCGTTTATATACCGAATCTAATCGCATAAATTTCCGAGCAATGTAAACAAATATAGGGTATGACGGTTAAATTTTATTTTACTTACATATGAGATATAAATCATTTTACCCACGTACAGTATATAAGTGGGTAATTTATCAAATAAAATGATTGCAACTTTGTAGACGTAAATTTGTGTTTGTGTTGTGCAGCTTTTGTATGTATTCCAAAAACTTCAGGTATTGTTTTATTGTAGCCGGTAGATTATTTCTTGTTTGGACGTTAAGTTTATTGTTATAAAAACGTATATGTATGTATATATATATATATATATATATATATATATATATATATATATATATATATATATACATATATATATATATATATATATACATATATATATATATATACATATATATATATATATATATATATATATATACATATATATATATATATATATATATTTACAATACTAAAATAAACTCCCTTGCTTTAAAAATAAACGTTCTTCCAGTTGTTTGCAGTAAATAGACACGATCCCTTGCCAGCACTTCTATTATTTATTTTATAATATGCATAAATACAATCATTACCTGAACAATGTTTCCTTTTAAAACTTATATATTTATGTACGTATTTACCAGAAATTTGTAATATTATATTACTGATTTTAAAAAATATTTCTAATTAAGTATTTTATTAATAGAGTGTATAAAACATACTTTTACTTCGTAGAAGAAAGAAACGATAACTTTTACTTTGGTTTTGTACATTGTGTTGACTATTTGTCATATTCTTTATAATTAAACATAGTTTTTGATTAGTTTCCGTTTTACAAAGGATCAAGGAGAGTATAACAATGGACACTAATTAACGACTTTACTACTAATATAAAATCAGATATTATAAAACATTAGAACAAAAATAAAGCTTGTGGTTAATATGATAGTTTGAGTATCAATTGGGTATATCGCCAACGGAATCGGTGTCGAACGATTTTAGATTACATCACCGTCTCAACCACGATCCATGATCCATGGCACGATCCATGGCATCTGCCAACGTGGTTAATGGTTTCTTGTTAGTATTAGACGCGAGTTGTAATTGAGAAATAGAGGATATTTTAATCAAGAATAATTTGCCTGTAATTTACTGCAAATGCAATTTTTTCTTCGATATAAGTATTTATTTTTTCATGAAATAAAATAATTAACATTTTAACTGCGTCGACACATCCCCTATTAATTCAAAGGGGATTCCTTTAGCACCAAGTTTGCTGTGTATGTGTATGTATACCAATATTATTTTGTCAAGATATTTCAATATATAAATATCATTCCTAGTCTGATTTGTATTTGTGTATTCCTTTCACAGGACTAAAAATGACGAGAATTTTCAAAAAAACGGGAAAAGTTGACAACAGTTTTATGATTAATTTTAAGGACAATTTCTCGTAATGCTATATTTTTTTATTTGTTCTCATTCGCGTTTTTAATTTCTCTTTTGACATTTTATAAATTTTTACCTAATTTTTTTCAGCATTAATTTTCAAGCTGGTATCCCGATTTATAAGACATATTCACGTCGAAAAATAAGTTTATGCATAAATTAACAAACGCGCAAAAATCAAAGATATTAAGCAAGTTACCTGAATAGATTAAGTCGGAATCTAAGGAATGCCTCATATATATGTACTTGGATATATAAATACGCGTCATTTATATTATCGTAATTTGCATTAATGAATACATTTTTAAAACTTCAAACACGCATTTAAGAACCTCAAAATATTTGTGAGTTAAGCAATGAAATCTTTTTTTCTAACATGGATTTCTTTAAATTAGGAATAAACATATTTAATTTATTAAGATAACCTAACTTCTGCTCATTATATACACATTGATTATATTTTGGAAAGTAGCCTCGTTTAGTTTGTGATTGACAGGATCATCAAACATTACCAAAATAATTTTATAGATTTCTTAATCTTTTAAAACGCAAATACTAAAGAAGATCCTACTCCTAATGCATACTATTAAGAACAGATATTTGACTAGCAGTTATAAAGTATGAAGAGAAAAATTCAACAAAAGGCAAGTAAGTGGAACGGAAATCAAGTTTATTACAATTGTAATAAACTTGCTAAATATGGGTAAAAATACGCTCTTCCAGACTTCCGTAAACGCATATATATATATATATATATATATATATATATATATATACCGTTTCTTGTTTTGGGTCAAGGAGATACATAATAAAGGTGATTTTAAAGTACTTATGTTATATTATTTAGTAGGTAGGAGTAGGTGATAGATAGACATGCAAAGGAATGGACGAACGGATGAGGTTGCCCAAGTATCAGGCGTATTGCCCAAGAATAATGCATTCTAACTTTTTAAGTACAAAACCCTAACAACGAAATGGATAATGGTAAAGTTATACTTTTGATAATGGTTAAGACAATATTGAAAAAATAAACTAGACATCCAGGACGTATTGTGCATGTCCATGATAGGACTCCGTAGCCTTAGTTATAGGTATTAGATGTTACCCAAATACGCAGTTTTCATATCGTGCGCCTATAGGACGATGATAATGCTTTACCTTGATACAATTTCTGCCCTGTTTGCAATGTTTTTTTTAACAATAACAATAATTTATTATTGATGCTGACGACAGCAGAATAAGATTTACACTTGGACTACAAATCTCATTCCTCCACCAATGAGACGAGGTCGAGACAATGTCCAAAACTTGAAGTGCTATTGACTGTACCTATATACTCATTTATTCTATTTTTTTATTTATTTAAGGAGTATGTGTGCAATTACTGTAATGTATGGTACACTGTCCTCTTCAGGTTAAACAACTGAAATTTTTTTTAAATAGAGTTAATTTTGTTATTAATTTGAAATAATTTTTATGGAGTTTCTCTGAACTTAAACTAGTAGAGCCTACTTATCTGTGATAATTTTTCGTTTAATTTCGTTATATATACTGCTATACGAATCGTTTTTAGATACTCAAAAATAGCGGTTTAGCTACCAGGGAATGGGGACACCATACTTAGAAAAATTATTCGTAAACCAATTTATGTGTCGAAAAAGTTTTCATAACATATTTCCACTGGTTTTGAACAATGGAATGGGATAAGGAAAAGAAATTTCAACCCTATTTTCTTATAGCAAACTTGCCCTAAAACAACTATTTTTAAACTTTTATTTCGTAACTTTTTAGGATCTTAAATAAAATACAATCTTTATTAAAAATAAGTATAAATATGCACAACCACGCCAAATTTCACACTGATTTTTCACACTGATAGTCTGCGAATGAAACGGGTGTGTAATACAGAAAGCTGACAGTCGGACATGGTAAAACCATTAGGATTCTTGATTAGGCCAAAAATTCAATTATTTTAATTTCTGCAAACATTTTTTCCGTTAAAGAGCAGATGGATATTTCTTCTTTAGTTTGTTGTATAGTAATACTTAAATATAATTAATATCTACATAGTGTACATATTTTATGACACATAACGTAAATAAGATATTTTGTAAAAGTAAAAGGTCACATCTAAATTCATTAAGGAATTGGCATACGTGAACAAAACTATGTTATTTCGGTTTTTTGTCAGGCAGGTAAATTTGATTAAGAATCTAGCAAACTAGCCTAATTTAAATTAATTTAAACTAATCCTATTTAGAACTATCACTAACCATACATTTGATTCGAAGTAACAAAGCAGTTCAATATGTTTGCTGTAAAATCTTAGTGTTAATAAAACAGGCACATTAAAACTATGTTCAGTATATGGAATATCACGGCACATTAGCAGCGTTACAATGTTCCCGAATGAATACTTAAACGTCTCAATTTAAGTAAATTATATGTAAACATTCCTGCAATAAAGGTTTCGCTTTGTATTTCTTTCTTGCCTTGGCCTCTAAACCTTTCCACTGAATTTGTACTTCATGTTTGTTTTACGAAACTACTTCAACGTTTGCTAAAATACACACATCGTGGAAATTAAAATATTTAAGAGGCTGGAAGCGAGTGGAATACGAGTTAATTTAATATATGGGATAATTAGAGAGCAATATGTAGCAGAAATGTTGGTCCAGAGTGCATATATCTTTTTCCATCAAATGTAATTTAATTTGTAAAGAAAATTATTTAAATTAATTGTAAATGAATACAGACTGAATATTTAAAGTTACATATCCACGGATTGTGGAATGATAATCGTGGAAATTGGAATATTTGCCAATTTTATTTGTTACGTTATTGACCTAATGTAATAAATTTTAAACTGAAATATTAGTAAAAAATATATTACTATTTATAGTACCATCTGATTATTTCTATTCATTTCTTTATTTAAAAATTAATTTTGCGCATATTTTTCTATGTGGGGCTGAGTAACCGAAAATTCAAAATTGAGGCCTTTTGCATGATGATGATGCAAATTCTGTGATATCAAATAACACTTTCATAATAATTTAGCTATATTACTCTGTTTACACTACATAACTATCGCGAATAGTGTTTATTGTTAGCTTCAACATATCGTGAGCTATTCCTTTTATGTCAAGCAGGGTAGTAGCGATATCAAATGACTCCACTTGTAAAGGTATAAAACATTTTGAACGGAGTTTCCCTGACAAAAAAAAATATTGGAGACGTCTTCAAGTAACACCAGGTGTATCGAAAATAAATTTTAGAATGTAAACAAATTCTTGTGATGATAGTTTCATAGACGAATTTTTGATCAGGATCTAATGATGTCTTTTGCCTTGTAGTCAGTGATTTCAGTTGTCTATTGTATAACGTTTTGCTCATGTATTCCTTACATTCAGATGCAGCATTACCATTCTTAGAGATGGGTAGACCCACAATTCTAATAGCTTTATCTGATGGTGACTATTTCTTTTTCAAGTTTGAGTAATATGACATTTACACTTGATCATTGTTGTCAAGATTAGATGCATCCTATTCTCTCTGCCCGCTATTTAAAATGTTATATCCCTACTTTCTTTCCAAAAATTATATAATAGTAATAAATTATACATTTGAAGAGATATAGGTATTATAAGGGATAATATTCTCATGCGTTATACATTTATACTCGAAGTTGCTTCTTTATAGGTTGCACCTCAATTAGAATCAGCTTCAGGTAGCTCTGAAACTCCGGTTGGAAAAAAAACTAACGTATTCTGTGCCATCTGCTTTATTTGAATTCCATAAGTTCCATGGTATCTACAATTTCTGCTATATTCTTTTTTTATTCTACCATACGAGCTCCTAATTGTCTATAATTATATTGTAATATTCATAACATCGATTTATTCTAGGCAAGATTATTGGGCATATCACTCACATATTACGTAAGTGCGTAAGTACGTCGACATTCAAACAATTTATAGAAAAACTTCACTTTTTGTGGTTCGAGTGTTGGAGTAATTTGGGTGAAAACTAAAAAAATCAGCGAATAGGCAAATAATTTTTAAAGCATTGTTTTGTAGAATATTAAGTATGAGATCCAACATGATAAAAGGTCATTTATCAACTGGGTTATCGTATTTTTATAAAATTTTTCCCTTTCTGCTATAAGTTTTCTAAAATCTTATGAATATCAGGTCGGATATTTTATCAATTATATGTTCTTTTTCGGAACATTCAGGTATATATTTCAGAATACTTTCTAGTTTCTTTAATGCATGGTCAATATTAAAATTATATTCCACTTTTAAATTTTCATTAATTTTTTTATAGTCGCCTTGACAGAAAGTAACCGTGATGAAATGAAATTTTACAATATATTTCTCACTTCGTAATGGATTGAAATGTCCAAAGATCCAATCTACTAAGGGTTCCTTCAGACCGATACACTGATATTGAGATGAAGTTATTCGAAGCCAGATCGAGAATACTATTATCAACAGTATTATATTTTGTAAAGTTATTCACATTAATATTACCAAGTAATAATGTAATTAAGTACAAGAAATGTTTCAAATATTACATATTTAGCCACTGAATATACCAAACAACGATTTAGTGTACAATCTCGTATAATAATTTAACGTTTACACATATATTTTGAAATAGATAAAACTCAGATTAATATTACGTCTATCAAAGTTGCTGTACATGGATTTCCTCCTACAGAGCAAATGTTTATATCTACCGTGTACATGCAACAAAATTAAAAGAGCAATAGAGTATCCATCTCTAGGACGTAATATATACTGGAAAACTATGGAAAAATGTTTCACGTTGATTTGATGTGTAGAAACCGAAATACCAATTTTGAAGTTCTGTTTCTTTAGGCGCGGTATGAAAAAATGACGAGAGCGAAATTTTACGATGCGCGTATGCGCTCGCACGATGCAACAAAAATCTGTAGTATGAAGTTGCTCACTAACCATGTATTTACATTAGTGTAATGACTGATACTATATTCATGATAGTTATTGAAGTAATTGTAAAAACATAACCCGTGTTTTATATTCATAAAAATCTAAGTTATAATTGTGCTTTTCAGTAACATTTTTAATAAGTGAAATTTAATGACGGTCCATACAATAAAAACACATACATTTATTGTCAATATGATAGTGCTTACAAGCTTGTAAAGAAAATGAAAGAGATAATGCTTAAAAGCTTTCTAAAATAAATTATAAATGTATTTCACTGGGTAAACTTAAGTTTCGGTACGTTTTTATTTGATTTATAAGTTATAACTTATTTAATTAATTTCGTTAATAAATTATTTAATAACGGTACATTTCTGGCATATTTATTTATTTTTATTATTAAATTTTCATTAGTAAATTTAATAACTTATTTTATATATTTTAATTTTTAGGATTTTATTTTATTTATTGAATTTAGATTTTCCCAACCTTATTTCTCGCGATTCTGTCAATATTAATCACGATTCTGTCCTTTTTTTATTTTATTTCCTTTAATTATTTGCTTGCTAACTAAAGTTATTCTTGTATTATGCCAAATAAATATAACTTCTAACGTGCGTACATAAGTACACATACATTTTTTTAAACGCATTTTTTTGTCTTTCTTGGTTACTTCACTAAGACACCGCTAAATTAAAGAGTTTTAACGTAACTGTTTGCAGTTTTGGAATGTGATTTATATCAACATCAAATCTTTTGAAATAAGTTTTGAATCGATTTCGTTTTTATTCTCTTTCTTAGTGTAACTATTAAAAACATTATGGATTATGGATTTACACTGCTTAATTTAGTATATGATTACATACCTATATATGGTTAATTATTATTTTTATTTCGTAAAAAGTCTGTAATTACAGAACGTTTAAAAAACCTTGTAAAAGATCAAAAAATAGGACTTAAATTACATTGGGATCAATTGACTCTAAGGATGTGGTTTTTGGATTGTAGTTTCAAAATAAAACTTTTGATTGTAGTTTCAAAATAAACTATAATTATAGTTTTTGCGATAAATAAAGGAACTTAGATATCGGGGGAGATATGATTTACCTTTAAAAGATGGAACTGAAATAAACTAGTTTCGACTGGACTGTCAGATAAAAAAATGTTAAGACGACCTTAATTCAGTAAATACATGAATGTTGATATCATTGAAAATCGATAAACCATATTGTACAATAAATATCTAGTTGGAAAAAAAAATTTAAATCAATTCGTTATAATAATTATTGCTTTAAATTAGATATGAATGTGGTCAATACTTAAAAGAATAAATATCTGGTATTTAAATTCTACGGAGTTTAATAGCGTAATTTATTAATAGTTACAAAAACTGCACCTTTGTATTTAAATTTGCATTTATATTATCTTTTCTTTAAGACTTCAAACTAAACAGTAAAGGAATCATGAGTATGTTTAAGCCTTACTCTACTTATGGAAGCCAATAGTTGTACCCATATGAAACTTTTAGTTTCATAGAACGGTAGTCATGCAAATCTTTTGATGGCAATATTAATTCTGAGAATCGTGAAGGGAACGATTAACGCGGTGATCTCCAGTGCGGCGGTGCAGTACAATTTGATATGTGCGGGATGTGTCGATTCATTAGTGTCCAGCAGTGTCATCGGTTATGTTGCGGTTATATTTGTGATTATATGCATCTCCTAACTTATTTATTAAATGTATAACATTTGAAATAAATTTGGAAAATAAGGTAAGCTTTAAAATCATACAGCTCAAAATTTTTAAAATATGGATTAGTTAAGTTTTGTACTTTTGTAAAATATCTTATTTTTTAATGAGATTTCTTTAGTTATATTTACTAAATTAATTTTTTTTGTAATTTAATGAAAATATAAGTGGATATTTTTTTAATTTAATGAAAATGCAAGTGGATCTGTTTCAAGAATTCTTTCATCAACAATTTTGAAATTTTCAAAACTAATTGCGACAAGCTATTATGATAGCTACAATAAAATAATTTATTCGTTTTATAAAATAAATAGTATTTTAATAGCAAATCAATTTACTGGCTATTACATATTTGTACATGTTTAAGCGCTTAATAATACTTAAACGTTTATTATAAATTACAGAATAATGTTCGCTACAAAACGCAATCAGCTTGATTGTCACAAAAAACGGATGCGAAAGTTGGAATGATAATAGAAGAAACGACAATCATATTAATGAACTTATAAAAATCAACCCCTTCCCACCTTTTTTCAATACTTCTTCTTTCTTTGCATGATTACAGACTAGCAGCAGGTGGATATTTCCAAGTGCAATATAATCACCCGTGACACTTTTCGTCCATTCGTAGAAACATTTTTGTCATCCCTCACAAACAGTTATTTACTGAACAAATAATTGATAAAAAATGTGCAAATAAACTATTAAGATGAATGGAATATTCTCTTGAAGTAACGTTAAGTTTATATTTTATTTATAAAAAAATATACAAAAATATTAATGCTGAATATGTTAAATAGTTATTGAAGAAAATACCCGAATAAAACCTTTTCTATTTTTAACATTAATTTTTCAGCATAAAGCAAATATTTAGGTTATTAAAAATATATTACCTTCTACAATATAATACTTTCGTTCTGTCATACCTTGTACCTTTACTGTGTCTTGTACTATCGTACCTTGTGACTGCTAGCTAGCTAGCAGTAATGTTTAAACAGCACCGCTTTCATGATTTTCACATTAACATGGTGGAAGCAATCCGACTCCTAGAACTTCAAAAAGAAGCTCTTTTCCCAGGCTCATTTAAAACTCCGCTCCCAGATTCTTCAGTACTTTTTACCCTTTATAAACTCTGATGGAAGCTTCGCAGCGTTCAATCCATCTCAGTTCAATTTAGTCCTTAATCCACCCCAGCGGTATTCAAGTCTAATTAAATATCTAGTTATAATTAAGATTATTTTAATAATTAAAATTATATTGTATAATTCCAGAATCAATTATTACCATATACCAAATTGTACTTTAAAGTCGTCATAACATTTTGATGCCAACTTAAGGGATTTTATAAAAATCCGGGAAAACGCCTCATCCAACCACTTTTTATAAACCAATACACAAATTATCATTGTCAAAAACAAGAACCAACGAACTCGCAGTCAAAAATCACATAATGACGTAGGAGCACTGAACATTTTTCATCAAACCTGAAGTCATAAAAACTTTAAAATCATCGATCTACAAAAATCTATTATTTGTTTTTTGTCTATCAGCATAGCAACTAGCATCGAACAGTTACCACTAGTAGTGCATCTTCCTCGAGAACCGCAAAGTCTCAAAGTCTCAAGTCTCATATGTAGACTACGCACCTCGTATTACTCTAAGCTATTTACAATCTATAATATTTGTAATTAGCTTCACAATTTTTGATTTTGTATAACCCGTCTTGTATTTTTCAATATTTACGTTATTTTTACATAAAATGCTTAACTAAATTTATATTCCACAATGTTATCTTAAATAAGTTAAATTGAATAATATTATAATCGATCGTAATCACCGATGTAACTTAATTATATATAAAATATGAATACCGATAAAGATGATATACCAGAAACGAAAGAAAGGTTAGAAACGCTGCAGAAGCATGCGCCACATTCTATAATACATTAAACCCTCTGACAGCTCGCGCAAAAATTTTAACTCTTTTCTCACAGAATTGAACCTTGCCTAAAGAATACTTAAAAATAAATTTGGAAAACTTAAAAATTACATCCACAAACAGACTTACAAGATTGTAAACAAGAGTTTCACTAGTCTGTAAGTCAATTTACTTTCTGAGTAGAAAAGTGCCTCTACACTTTTGACCGAGGTCATCATATCCAATAATTTGAAAGGAGAACTCAAGTGACGATTAGTGGCAATGGAAGACCTTGCCTTGACTTAATATTTTTATTATGGGTGATCACTCGCAAACGACACATAATCCGGTGTTGGGATCCCAGAAATTTAAATGTAGCAATAAACGTTGCCGTTTCAGAAGAGAGGGTCCAACAATATTTTTAATTCACAAAAACCGTATATCCCAAAATCTAAATCATAAAATATATATTTCAAAAATAACTCACCGCAATTAATATACTCCTATGCTAAGCATCCCCCTAGAGATTCATCCTATTCCCGTTACTCTAACAAAATAAGTCATACTCTAGAAGTGTGACGATTAAGAAAATGTAATAATGATATATTCAGAATAGCTTAGTAATTTTAATTCAGAAAAGCCGCCCACTTACGCATATAAATAAAATTTTACTCCAAACCACGTATACATTTCATAAAAAGGTAACGACCGTTCTTGCAATACATATAAAGGTGGTAACGCTTTTCATCAATTTAAACCACAGATTTTAAATATTAGAAGCAGTTAATACTAAACTGCTTGACCACCGTAACCAAAATGTGGAGTCTAATATTTAGGGATATGGCTTAATGTAGCAGCTACACGTATATGAACAAATACTAATGTATAAAAATTTTAAAGTAAATGTAGTTTATACTTACCAAAACCTTTACTTGAACCTAACCTATTCCAAATTAGTCGTTGTAATTAAATGATGCCAGCGGGCGCATTAACAGCTACCGTATTCCATTCGCTATGTTAGTTAATAATATTTTTTTTATATTAAGATGTCATAATTGTGTAAACATAAAATTGTAATGGTATAGCAATAATAAGGTCTTCAGAAATTAACGCTGAACTTCAGAATTAACGCTATTTGCTCAATTTCAAAAATGATTCATAAAAAACAGCATTAGTTTAACTCAAATTTATATTAGTCGCAAACTGATCTCTAATAGCCATAATTTCTTCATAAAAAACTTACAACTCTGCCAAAACAAAGAGCTTTCATCATGTTACGCAAGTGTAGGATAGAGACCGGCGACACGGTATTGTTATGGTTTAAAACTTGTTTGACTAGTCCCTTCTTCCCTACGGGGCATTCGAACTAAACAGTCATTTGTCGTTGGTCGCTTGCGCATACTGCTACAAAGCAACGTTTTTTAATGATTTTCTTTACGATTTTGGCATAATTATCGACTTTTTCTTGCTTACCTAACTATTTGGCATGGTGATTTGGACTTTTGAGTTTAGCAAGTGAATGGGACTTCGTGTCGCCACTGATGAAGATCATCGTCATGGAGCTCGCGCGCCGTATACACTACGTGAATATACCATGATGCATTATTTGCATGGCGTTGCACGGGGAGTAGCGCGTGAAGATCAGCGTGCAGACCACAGAAATTTGCAAAACTGCATAATTCATTTTTAGAAGGAGTAGTACCCAGCAATCGTGATCGACAACCTGGAAAATTCGAACGAACTCATGAAAGTATTATCTTGCTGGAAATAAGATGAGATCCAAACGTTAATCAAAGACGATTGGAAAGGCGTACTGGGATTCCTAGTTCATCCATACAAAGGTTTATTCGCTCTAATGCAATACATCCTTATTAACATGAAAAATTTCAAGCACTAAACCTAAGGACCCGTGTTGTTTTATTCAGCAATATCGTATAAAAGAACAGACATTAAAAACGATATTGGTATTAAAACGAAAGATAAAAAAATTGTGCAGCTGACGCTTATTTATTATAAAAAAATCAGTGGGCTGACTTTATTCAATCGAAATATTTATGAAAAATATTTATTTTTGTAAAAATACACGTTTTAATGAAGTTATTTTTGAAATAAAATATTTAATAAATTAATTATGATCGACAATTTTATTTATATTAATCATTTGTATTGTTTTTATACGGAGTATATATTGAATCCATATCTTGAAAATAAATTACCATAATTATGTTTTTATAGAAATGGCAAATGCAAAAGTTGCTAAAGGTAAATTAAAAAAGGAATCATAAATTACATATTTAAAGATAGTGTAACATATTAGGATAGATAATTTTTTTAACTGACGTTTTAAGAATTGGTTGGAATTGTATTTTTTAACGTAATCTAAATTTGTATTTCAATTTCGTTAGTTTTATCAATTTACTCATATCATATTATGTGTGGCCTAACAATAAGTTCATTGTGAAGTTAGTGAAAAATGGCTAGTAATATACCATCTCAACAAATTTTTGGTTTTAAATATGTCGTTTTTAATGTATATTCTTTTGTACAACATCAAAAAAATTATCAAAATATTTCAGGGATTTGTCCATAAATTGACATGGCACTTATAAAATTACAAATGTCTATTTGTGATTTTTTTTAAGTCCATTACCAATATAAATATATTTTATCAGTCATTCCCTAACTTATGTAAATTACTTTTCAACACAACTAAAGGTCGAGTAGTCTCACATCATGTAAAATTAGAAGCAAAAGTATAAAATAAATAATTTTATTTTTAAATTAAAATTTACTTCAGGCCTCTGAAATTGTTAAAACGATTAACCGACTTGCAAACTTTTGTCACCTTATTATGATAAAAAAGTAAGTTCAAAATGTAGTCGCGACTGGGGAATATATATATAGTTCTAAAAATATATAAAGTTTAAAACAGAAATGCTTAAAGAATTAGAATATAAATGTATATATATATATATATATATATATATATATATATATATATATATATATATATATAATATATATATATATATATATATATGTATATATATATATATATATATATATATATATATATATATATATATATATATGTTGAAATAAATGTTGGAATTATAAATAAAACATCAAACTCCATGAAGTTGACAATTCAGCTTTTCAGTGTGATGTTCTATTAAGAATCCGGTTAAATCTAAAGTATCGTAAAGAGTTAGTCTCGATCTCGTAGAGTTTATGATGACGGTACCGTCCTCTAATTATGAATTTCTGAAATATTTGTATACATGATCGATTTCGTTAAACATTTCTTGTTTGTTGGTTGAGCACAAAGGTTTTTTAAGCCCAGAAGAAAGGAAGTTCCTGGAATTAAAGATATAAAATATATTATTAACAAGGGTAATAAAGATCAACTGAGGTAAATTCAAAAATATCCTGGCAGTACTGAATGGCTGTCGCAACAGACCTTGAAAGTAATTGCGCTGCTAGCTCAATTTCATTTTTCGTTTCAAATAAATAAATTACATAAATGTAATTTTTTTCCTCAATTTAAGAGCTTCCTTCAATAATTTAATTTAATAACTTCAATTCTTTAATATTATGTAATTGCGTAATAAAAATAAATTAAATTTTTCGATCATTTTCGTCCATTAAAACTTTTTTTTCACCGAACATATCTGTCATAAGTTTTCATAAGTGACACGGATTGAGTAAAATATAATATTTTGTGGCTTTGTATGTAAAATATGGAGCATATGATTCGCTGTTTAATTTTGCGGAAAGTAAACTGGACATGTTAAGATTTGAAGTATACATGCAGTCTCATTAAGTAATCAAGGCAAATTTTCAATAAAGTTGCCTTTTGTGAAGCCGTAAAAGTTCTTTCTCGGAAAGCACCCACTGTAAGTTTTCAAAAGCTATTCCCAGCGACAATCAAAAATACTAGAACTTGATATGCAATTGCTGATTCGTCTCTGTGCAAATCATTGCCTATATTAATAAAGCCAAAATGTATTTTGCCGACAAATTCAGTATATTCCCTAACGCCCATTTTAACAAAAATGATGCTAACAAATAATTCTTTCTCTAGCCATTTCTTTTATTTGTTTTGGATGACTCGGTTGTAAAAACTGATTTGCAATTTACTCTTTGATTTAATTTTCTAAGTGTGTTAATATGAGGTAAACAAAAATCAAACTTTTGACAGATATATTATAACACCTTGGACTATAGAAATGGAAAGTCAGTGAAAATTTTCTACCTAGAATTGGCTATTTTACCAACTTTTTCTTTCATTTATCTTATCTACTAATAATTGCAAAGTTTTATTACTGCATGATGTGGTAAGGTCGTTTAAGTTAACACAAAAAACAGCTACAAATATTATTATAACTATTTCATTATTATATCATACAAAACTATATTATAAACTAATTAAAAAGAAAACTTATTTCCTCTTTTAACTAAAAATATATCCATGACATGAATTTTCTCTAGAGTCGTTACGTTATCCGGACATGGTATTGAGTGACTGCACGCTTACTCAGCAATGTGTAACTTATCCAATTTTTCTGAAAACACTAAACGTTTATGAGAGGTTTAATTATAAATGATAAAATATATTTTAGGATGTTCACAAACACACTGGTGCAAACTTTATAGGCACTGAGTACTTTTTCGAAATACCTCGATGTGCTCTTGGTACAAAACATTTTCTATCAAAATGTTTACTATATACCATAAAATTTTCATGAAGAGTTCAGTCGTATCTAACTCCAGTCCATTTTTCTCCTCGTATAAAATTCATTGGAAACCTGAAAACAATTTTTGAGTGATATTTCGAATCATAATATGAAAACCATTTTTAAAGAATCGAACGCAAATTTTACGTTTCACCAATTGTCAGCTTGTTTTGGATTTTTTATATACCAGCATTATGTAAGGTCAGCTGTTATTTTAAGTACTAAATGATTTGAATATATTCAATAGTTTTAAATCTGAAACTATTTTTCTCATCAGTGCATGATTTGAACCCACGCCTTTTTCTGTCACATATATCACTAAGCGCTTACATTGTAAATAATATTAATATTTTTAATGTTACATTTTATCTACTAATAATTTCTATCGCAATCTACATTTATTTTCAAATATACATTTATATTTACAAATATACATTTATATTTTTCACGGATATTTGACCAAGTCTAGTTAAACGATAATTAAGCGGAAAATAAGTTATAAAAAATAAGTATGTGTATCGCATTTACCTGTGAAATGTCTCATTATTTGGATTATTCACATATATCACTTCATAATCCAATACTGAATAAGATACTTTTCCATTTACATTAATTATTCCAAAATAATATTGTGGAAATAATTGAAAGTACACTAAAATACTTAAATACAATGAGACGTTATTGAAACGAGAAACTATCCGACACTTTTTTCTGTCTAAATAGTTTTATTTGTTCACGTATTGTCGTCTCTTTCCCACTTGCAGTAATGTCATAAAGAATATATTCTCGCTCGAACACATTGTTCAGCTGTTCGTAGTATATTAAGGCTACGCCTTAAATTGAAGAAAGTGGTCGTTGAAGTAGGTATCGATTATAGGAAATTAAACGATGTCACAATTCTTGATTCTTATTCGATATCTCAAAATTTTCAAACTTCTTGATCAATTAGGCAAAAACAAATGTTTTTCGACTTTCAATCTCACTCCAGATGTTTAGATTGTCTGCTGAAGACGCTCCAAAAAGTGTATTTAATGTTCCACAGGAGTACTTCGGATTTATGCACTTGCACAATATGTTTAAAAAATACGACTTCTACATTTAAGCATCTAATAACTACCGCTCTCCCACGTCTACAGGTAATTCAGTGTTTTGTCTGTCTACACGATCTAGCGTTTTTAAACAATTACAAAATTTTAATCTAAAACTTTAACAAATACATATGAATTTTTACACAAAGGAGTTACTTATTTAGGCCGTAAAATCACTGAAAACAGCGTAAAACGAAATACTAAAAAGAATTAATTAGTCAATGAATTTCCAATACTCAAATCACCAAAGGATGTTAAATATTTTCTTAGTCTCGTGTTCTATTATAAGATATTCATTCCTGACTTCTTATTATTATCAAAACCTCTTACAGCCCTCCTGAGAGAAAAATTTAATATTTCTGTGGGAAAACGAAAAATAACGTTTCTTCAAAATTTTAAAATCTGAATAATTTTTTCTCCTTCACAAGCTTATCCAGATTTTTGGAAACATTTTGTATTAACCTGTGACGCATCTAACTATGCAATCAGACTCTTCCTTAAGGCGATTCTTTTTGAAGATCGATCCATTGAATTTTCTTCCTTAACGAAAAATAAAGGCAAATATAATCTTAATACTACCAGAAATGAGCTCTTAGAAATTATCTTTGGCTTGAAAACTACCAACCATGTCTTTGGTCGTACATTTGATATTGTAACTAATTACCGCCTTCTCAAATCGTTATTGGATCCAAGCAGTAACTTCAACGTTACATTTAAAATTAGAAGAATACGATTATACAATTGTCTACAGTAAAAGGAAATTAAACTTGGCGATTGGATTTTCTGTCTCGTCATTCTCTAAACCCTCCTCAATCTATAGTAACGGTACTCAGGTCCCAATATCAGATCCTCGTAAACCCATGATCGTCATGTCTCCCCATTCAGTAAAATCTTTCTCTAATCCTGAAAACCTTGATTCTTTAATTAATGGCAATATCTTTGAAAAACAATATTCCAAATCTTTACCGGAAAAATTACGTTTTAATACAGTCGTAATCGAATACAATGACAGTTTACTGAAAGCACAACAAAAATCAATTTCAATTCCTATATTCATAGACTTAGACTATTGTACACACTGTTTTGAAGAAATCTTGAGAAGTTATGAAAATTCTCAATGGCTAATTAAATCAGGAGAACTTTACACTCCATATTACCGAAAATAAATAACAAAATATAATAATAACTATTTACAAACTTGTATCACTTCGATTCCTGCTCATATACCGATATATTTGACACCCTAAAAAATTAAATAATTGTTTTATATGCTAGTAAATATGTAAATGATTTAGCAATTTCAGATTTCAGAAACTCTTTCAATAAGTACTCATATTTAAAAATAAAAAACATTATGTTATATTTATTCCAAACACTGACATACGAATATATATATATATATATATATGTACAAAACCAAATTTCTTTCGTTTAGAGAACAACCTAAAGTTTTGAAAGAAAATCACGACATTCCAATCACCGAGCACCTAAGCTTACTCATAATGTACGATTAATTGAAATAACAGTGCCGTTGGAAAAACGTGCAAAGAAATATAAAAAATTATGTAAAAAAAATTTCCTCATCAGAAAACTAAATGCTCACCCATATAAATCACAAGCACATCTACCGCACCATTTCAACGATTAGCCCTTAATATTGCAGAACCATTGCCTGAAACTAAAGATACAAAAGTTCAATATTTTGTAACACTACAAGACAACTTTACAAAATGTTCTGCAGCTTATCTTATTCAAAGCACTACGGTTATGGAAACCAGTGGCCACTTAATAAATTTCACGTCTTTATTTGGTATAGCCAAAACTATTCTCACCGATCAGGTACTTGACATCATATGTCAAGTTTTTAAAAGAACTTGTGATTTCTTGAAAATAAGACAATTATAGGTATCGCCATATAACTCTGAGACCCAAAAAGATTTGGAACGTAGCTATTCTAATGTCAAGGAATATTTAAAATCTAATATTATTGATAATCAAAATAATTGGTTTAGACGTGTTTATACCGCAATTCTAGGGTACAACACTATGATATATTCAACCTACTTTCCGCCTCAAACATTATTATTCGGGTATAAGTCATTTATTTTTATTTACGATACTACCCTTAACTCCTCTTAACCTGGCTATATAAAAATACTACAATACAATCTTAAGCATTCTAAAGAGGAAGCCCTTGAAAAATTTGGACATCAAAAAAAGTTCAATAACCTATTATGATTCTCACTCTTTCGTGAAAGCACCAAGTTGGAGACTATCTCACGTGCCTGTCTTAGAAACTACCTCAGGTTGACGAAAATCCTTCATCTTGTTTAAAAACGATTACACAATTTTGCCAAAATTAACGGACGAAATTCTCTAATTTTATTAACAAACCCTCGCTACCTCTTTCACCATTATGACGAAGTAAAATTATCTGGAAGAAATAAATTTAAATCATGTTTAAATATTCTCATACTTTTCAATTCACTATTTTTAAAACTTTGCCTGCATTATTTTATTTTGTGCTAACTTTAATTTTATTCTCTTCAACTTTTACTTTTACCCATATTCCAGTGCCCTCGTCGATTTTATGCAACCAATAAATGGCTATTTCTTTTTATTGGTTGCATAAAATTAACTCATTAATTGACTCATTAAAATTCATCAATTACCACCTTAATGTGTTTGTATCCATAGACATATCCTTCATAAAATCACAGTTAGATGACATAAACGCTATCTTATAAATGTTAAGGTTTCTTTTCAAACAACAGGATATCTTTAACAATGTGGAGTGCAATAATCCCATTCAACCGCTGTCTACAAGTTATTATAAATTGTTTGATAATTTTAATTCTATATCCCATTTAAACACAATCTAAATGCTCAGCTTATTTTAATAGCGTGGAACTGCCTTCAAACACACTTTTGGTACACTATATGTAAATGACGCTACTAAGTATAACAACGCTTTTAAAAATATAGAAAAAGATAAAAGAAAATTAGCAAAATACATTTATGAAAATATTTTGATTACATAAATAACACTCCCTACTACTTAGGAGACAATAAACAAAATAAATACTACTGAACAAAGTGTGAATAGAATTGTTAAAAATATCGCATGGAGTTAAAAAATCTTATGGTGTCGAACAATTTATTATTGAAAATTAAATTCGTGGAGTTGTTAAACATTTTAGAAAATAGCGCGCTCAAATTATGATTAAAAATTAAAGACATAATAAACGCTTTAATTTTTAGTAAAAATAACGTCGCATATATATTAATCATTTCACAAAGACAATTCTCAAAGTTTAGTCTGAAATTAGAGATATATTCTTAACTTTAAGTTATTACTTGTGCCATTAGTTTTAGATCATATTCATATTATAATTAATATTTCTAAAATGATAAAACTTATTTCAATAATGATAATGTATTTGTGTTATAAGTTCCACCAAGAATTTTCTCTGCATCATTGCCCATAGTATATAATATAGCAAATCCCAAATTTCATGGAATCTTAATTCCATCAAATGCATATATTTGTATAACTAGAGATAAGAACTATTTTTCTTACTTAAATAATTTAAGATGCTCTAAAATGTTTAATAAAAAATGTTATTACTCGACACGGCTAACATTTACTCCAGTTCTGTTAACTCAACTTATGAAAGTAAAAAAATTTCCATGGTTATGAAAATCTATTCGAAGATAGTGTAAAAATAATTCCTTTATCGAAGTTTAGAAACTTGGCAACAATTAAAAAATGGCAAATAGATTTTCATTTCCCAAAAAAAAAATTTTAAAAAAATATACATGAAATGATATAACGAAAACGGGTTTACTCAATATATCGCTTGAACACATGGGGCATTTCAAATACAGTTATTTTCCAAATTTAATATGGAAACTAAAGTAAACTCAGTTAACTTAAACTATGGAATAATGAAAGATATGTATACGTAATAAAACCCGAGGATCTAAATTTCGACACATCGGCTACAAAATTAAAGAATATTTACTCCGATTATTTAAAAGAAAATGACTAAATATGGAAGGAAACCACAAATAATCTAGACTCGGTAGGTAAGTCTTAGAGTATATGAGTATTATTCCTATAACCTCTATGTATTTTCTAAAGCATTGTTTTCTATCTTAGCTAAAAAATTTATAAATCTTAATATAAGTGATATCTAGTTAGACGTGTACTTAATATAAAATACTTAGATTCTGTGCATGTTTCTGATATAGTCACAGTCAATATCCCGATACCAATAATTATAATTAGAATCTCCATTACATAAACTCAACATGGGTGTAAGTTTACTCTTCAACTAGGGAGCTATCAAAGTCCGTACTTGCTAGAAGTAATGCTTACATAGGACCGCTCTCACGATCCTGGTATTAACGTGGTAAGAGCCACCCGGCCCCTAGATTATTACTTCTTTTTCTTCTTTTTAAACCCTAGACGGAAACTTCACGGGATTCAGACCATCTCTATTAAATTTAGTCTTTGGCCCTCGTCAGTCGTAACGCAGCCTAATTAAATATTTAATTTAATTTGATTTCAATAATTATAATTACTATATATAATTCAAGAATAAATTGGATTAAAAATCTTCGTAACAATACAGAAAAGGGAAGTCTAGAACAAATCCAGTTTAATCTAATAGAGGTTTACCCAAACCAACTTCCCGTACATATTAATATCGGTTTTGGATAAATTTCGAGCAAATTTATGTATATATATATATATATATATATATATATATACACCCATATGTACATATATATATATATATATATATATTACATATTATCGTAACTATCTTACATGAAAATGTCCCCGCCCAGCTGTAAGTGCAACCGTATCTTCATCCGCATAAAGCATAAGGGAGTTGTGATTCAGGTCAAGTTCACTTTGCATATTTTGCGTGTCTGAATGATTTGGGTCAGGATTACGCAAATTCGCGACATACGATGAATTTATTATGGTCGAGAAATGCGAGTTTCCTGTATTCAACATTAGATTTCTTATTTATATACGTATGTACGTAATGGTTCAGTAGATAGCTTATTTTTTAGATTAAAGTCGATGAGTGATTATCATGCATAGACTACGAATACGTATGGGCATTGAATTCTAACATACATTTTATATTTATCTATTGATGTTTATCGTTATAATTGTTATTTTACGCCGAATTTTCTTGTTCCATTCGACAATGCGACTACGTCAATAAAATAATTATGGCTAATAGGAATACGCTACGAATGTCATTAAGCCTAGGGTATTTATTGAGTCAATCCACTCCCTCTCTTTCAGTTAACCATAACATATATATTAGCAGGGTAACATCGGAATGAGACACTCTGATATAAAGTTCAATATCTTCAGCAATATTAAGATGGTATTTTTTTTATCACACGGACCGACTAATTTCCCAAATTAAATTGTAAATTAGCATGAAATGCAGTTTCTTTCCAATATAATATGGGATGTATTACCTTTGTAAATTATATTGAACTGTTTTAACAGATGTACAGTAAAAAAAGTGGAAAGAAAAAAATTAAATTGAAAAAATGTATCAAATGACAATTGTTAAACAAAAAGATTTTCTTTCATAAAATAGTTCTCGGGTAATTACAAGATTTAACTTAACAAAATTTAAGTTCAAAATTGTACATTCAAATGAATTAAATATGTTTCCGGGCGTTTATTACAAGTTAGCGCTGCATCAAATTTAGATGTGTTGACCGCAAAAGTTGGCAAATTTTTAAATGCAAAATTTATTGCATTTAAAAATTTGCTAACGTTTGCCTAGCCATTACATATTAGATTACACGTATATGTGATATCAGTATTCAAAAACTAATGAAACGCTGTCAGAGACAAAAACAATAGTGAACCTAAACTATTGATATATCAGTATCAGAACGAATTTTCGTTTCATTTATTAACTTGCAAAAATTATAACAATTAAAGAAATCAAAGAGGCATCTAGGATGTTGAGCACTGAAATCAGTCAATTTTTGTAGTAAATTGGTAACAGAACAGTCGAAACTTCTGTCCGGTAGTTATTAATGATTGTTATAGTAATGGAGAGTTATTAAGATTAGTCAAAAATACTGAAATTCTCAAAATAAAATTTTTCGACGTAATTTGGCTTGGGTGAATTTATTTGAATAAATTTCAGAAATCTTTGTAGCATTTTTCGACGTACTATGGTTTGGATGAATTTGATTGTGTTAATTGAAATATGTATAATAAATAATACATATTTTTTTTATACATTTTTGAATACTAATCAATCATTCTTCGATGAAAGTCAAATATAGGACGCAGTATGTCAAATTACAAAAGAATGCGTTTAAGTCTAAGTAATGAAAATTATAAACGGAGGGAAGTACGTTTATCGTTGGACCGTGAAATACGTGTTTCTCAGAGAACGCTAGATTCGTCGGTGGAACGTACCATTACGTTCGACTTTAAAATGCATATTACGAATAGAGTGCGTGAGTCCTCGGCGGCACATACTGTTCATTTATCGTTGGACCGTAAAAGACATGTTTCGCAGAGAGCGTGTGAGTCTTCGGTGGAATGTACTATTCGTTTATCGTTAAACACTGAAAGATGTGTTTCGCATAGAGTGCATGAGTCGTCGGTGGAAGGTACTGTTGGTTTATTGTTAAACTGTGAAAGACATGTTTTGCAGAGAAAGCGTGAACCGTCGATGGAATGTACTGTTCGTTTATATAATTGGACCATGAAAGAAATGTTTCCTAGAGAGCGTGTGAGTAGTCGGTGGAACTCACTGTTCGTTTATCGTTGAACGATGAAAGAAAGATTTCGCAGAGAGCGCATTAGTTGTCGGTGGAACTTACTGTTTATTTAATGTTGGATCGTGAAAGACATGTTTCGCAGAGAGGGCGAAAATGGTTGGTGATACGTAACGTTAATTTATCGTTAGATTGCGATAGACGTATTGTTCAGTGTGGTACACAGATTGGAAAAAATCCATACATATGAGAATTTCACTTTACACCACCAACCCTGCGGAGTCCGGCCCGATTGCTAGTTATTATATATATAATTAAATGCGGCGTTTAAAATGTACGGAACTCGGGAATAGATATCGGACAAAGACAGAACTTTTTGCTTGGTTATAAAAGATTAAATTGTCGTTAAAATAAAACGTAAAATACGCCCTTTTTCCAATTGAATGCAAAAACAATATTACACATAACTCTTTTCAACACACCCAATATTTGTCTTTAGTGGGGTGTTTACCCACAGTGGCGATGTCTTTGCAGTTTTCCGCGGGTGCAGTTTTCCGCGGGTTATTCTCCCGTGCTGCGCTGAACAACGTGCGCAAGTATCGTGTGTACGAGAGATGACAAATAATCATGAAGATTATTTCCAATTTTCTGAAAAAAGGTCATCTTTTTAGTTTTATTTTAACGACAATCAAATATTTATCAGTCAAGGTATAACGTCTTTTTTTGTCCGACACTTACTCTCAAACACTGTGTATATTAATAACATTCGAGATGTCATCATAATTACGTATTAATTGAATCGCGTTATATATAGAGATAAATATTTATTTAAAAATAAATATGTGGGTACCAGTTTATTTAAAAGCATTTACAATTTTATCGCCTAGTTACATACGTAGTAAATAAACCACGTCAAAATATCCGTGTTGAAATAAACGAAAAGAAAAATTATTCATTTTATCTGTTCTCAAAGGTTAGTTTGTAATAAAACTCCGTTCCCAGAAATAAACTGTATTGAAAAATATTCATTCATAACATTTATACTCTATTCATTTATAACATTTTAGAGTGAATAATTTAGTTATATTTACGGAAATTAGCAACAAAACCTTTTTTATTTATGTGGTATTTTAAAGCAACATTTTACGCAATTAAAACTTTTAATGAGCAGGTCAATATTCGATAGGCTAATTAGTACTAATGAACTCATTGAAATGACATATAAACTCCTTTTTAACTTAATTTGACTGATAACAATTTCTGAATTTATGTATTTCCGCAATAAAAAATAAGATAGGTAGGTCACATTAACGTGCAAGATACGCCAATACTTTGCTCCAATCCTGTAAAGAATTTAAGAAATAAACGCAAAGTAAATTTTCATAAAGTGGCACTTACGTAGACCCGTAATTGCGGTTTTGATTTTGGGGAGCATAAACGAATAGATAATATGTGGATTGCTGAGTGTGCTTTAATCCGCTTAATGCTGGGTGACTCACCCACACGAATGCGGCGCCACCGATCATGAGGCCGCTATCTGTCCCACTGTGGTCAACGTATGCCGGCGCCTACAATTTAATGAATTATAACCCTTTTTATGTAGTCGTCTATGAGGCAGACGGAAGTGTTTTATTTCAATGTGATGAAAAGTTATTGTGGTAACCTTTATTTTATTTATTCGTATAATATTCGAATATCAAATATTAAAAAATGGTATTCGAACTATGGAGAAAGTTCAATATATAATAAATATAATACGTAGAATGCAGTTTTAGGTAACGTAAATTTAAAAAACAAAAATTATTAAAAAAATTATAAATATATTTATTATCGTAAGTAGCTGGTATTATGTAAAAATAAAATTATATACAGCCCTAGAAATTAACTGGAGAAACTTTTTTGTCAGATTCAATTTGTCCAATCAAATGAAATTGTATTATATTGTATGATGTTATCTTATCACAAGGACTAACTTGAAATAATTCATATTATAAGGCAAATACAAATAAGAATCTTGTCTTATCCACATAGAATATCCTTTTTATTATTTAATATTATTTCATTATCAGCTCCCTATTTTAGAATGATCAGTTGACAAAGTTTTCCATCATTTTGTGATTATAACTAATCCAAAATTTTATTAAACAATATAAATGTATTTTTCCTTAGACATTCTTTCATAAATATGGTACAACCTAATGCTCAGAATAATAAAAGAAAAGAAAATGTAGTTCAAGCTTTGTTATATAGTTTAGTTTTTCCTACTTATTATAATCTAACAAATCATATACGTAATGAAAATTTTGAAAAAGTAGTGTCAAAACTTTGCGAATAATATTTCATTTGAAAAAGGGTTTCCAAAATTAATTTTTCTGGGAATAGGAAAATTTGGTGTAATAAACATCAGAAAAATAATAATAAAAATCAGTAATTTTAATATATATGTATACACACACACACACACACACATATATATATATATATATATATATATATATATATATATATATATATAAGTATATATATATCTTATATCTATAAATATAAAAATCAATGCCACTTTTCGTTGTAATTTTATGACTCAAGAACGGGCTCACCTATCCAAACCAAATGTTTAGGCTTTGTTTGGACTATTTAGTAGATGGTTTATGTGAAGTTTGCACAAAATCGATAGAGTGCTTCTTCAATTATTACATTTTTTGTAACAACTGAATTCAATAAATGACGGATCATTTTATAAATGGGGATTTTGCTGTCAAATTGAACCTTTTTTCAGATGGCGATTGTGCTGTCAAATTGAAATTTTTTTCAGTGTTGACAGTAAAAGCATGTTGTTATGTCATTCATGCGGTCATTTCATTTTGGACGTGGTTCGATTAAAGCAAATTGGCAGCGATAATTATTGCTTTGTGTTTATATTTTTTGTTCAAATGTACTATGAATTAAATTGTCAAACGCAATTACACAAACGGTAAGTTTTGAATTGTTGAAGTGAATTACATGTATGCATGTGTATTTCTTTATTTGAAAAAAAACATATTGTGTACCACTATTAATGTAGCAATTATTTTTATAATTTGATTTATTATTTTTTAATTGAAGGAAAAATGCCACTAGCAAGACGAGCAAATATAGGTCGCCGAACGCGTAATGCAAATGATGTGGCATTACTAAGACGATCACATACTGCAGATGAACGCGCACAAGCTAATGCATCGCAGCGTGAACGTAATGCACGAAATAGATCTGTTGACCCTGTACCTGTACTGAATCTTGCACGGCGATCACAATTACGTCGTGCTGTTTTGGCTGAAATGATGCGTGCTGCTTTTAATTACAGCAGTCAGATTGATTATAGTGTGTATGAATCCGACATTGGAATGATGGACACAATTTGTCAACATTGTGATGCGGCTAACTTTCCAGGTGAAACGCCCGGCATATGTTGTGCTACTGGCAAAGTGAGATTGCCAGCATTAGAAACTCCACCCGAACCATTGAATTCATTAATTTTTGGGACATCTCAAAAGTCGAAGCACTTTTTGAGTCATATTCAACAATACAATTCGGCATTTCAAATAACTTCTTTTGGTGCTACTAAAATTATTAGAGATAATTTTATGCCGACGTTTAAGGTAAATACTTCAACAGGATTGTCCCATGTTTATATCAATCTGAATCATAAAGTATTCGATAGTTTTAAAAATTATGATACAACATCTACCTAAAATTATGATAAAAATGATAAAAATTATGATACAACATCTACCTAAAATTGCATACATGTTACAGATTCAGGGACAGATTTATCATCAAGCTGGTTCGTTATTACCATACCTCGACGCTGATCATAAATTTTTGCAAATTTATTTTATTGGTGATACAAATCGTGAATTAGATCAACGTTTTGCAATTGTTTTCAATACAAGAGGAGAAATTATTCGTGAACTACAAAGGTTTTTCCATCAACATAACGCATTAGTTCAATTGTTTAAAATTACTCTCGATCATATGCCATCTGATAATCACAAAATCGTAATAAGGGCTGATGAACCTTTTGGAGAGCATGAAAGGCGATTCAATGCACCGACAATTGATGAGGTTGCAATTGTAATTCTTGGTGATCAGTTTCATTCCCGTGATATTGTACTTCATCGCAGAAATAAGCAATTGCAACGTGTTTCGGAACTTCATCGTGGTTACGATGCATTACAATACCCAATATTGCATTGGAAAGGTAACGATGGCTACCATATCAATATACCAATGATTGATCTACGAACAGGTAAATAATTGACCTATTTTCAGTGTGTTGACATTTCATCATTTGTATAAATTTCTAAAGTCATATTTTGCACTTATTTTCAGGTCTACATGTACAGAAAAAAATTAGTGCCATGAGTTTTTATTCGTATCGATTGATGGTTCGTCCACAAGAACAAAATTATATCTTGAGATGTGGTAAATTATATAATCAGTACATCGTTGATATGTATGCCAAAATAGAAACTGAACGTCTTAAATTTATTCGTTTCAACTAAGCAAAATTAAGATCCGAAAAATATATTCTTTTGCAAGATGCGATAGCGAATGATGCTAATGTTAATGACATCGGACGTTTAACTATATTGCCATCTTCGTATATTGGTAGCCCACGGAATATGAACGAATATGCACAAAACGCAATATCTTATGCACAAAGATACGGTCGACCAGATCTGTTCATTGCATTACATGTAATCCGCAGTGGGATGACATCAAAAACAATTTATTTGAAGGACAGTCGACAACTGATCGTCATGACATTACAGCACGTTTTTTTCGGTAAAAATTGAAAGCACTTATAGATTTAATTGTGAAATTATGTGTATTTGGAGAGGTGCGTTGCCATATGAATCGAATGGCAAAAAAGGGGATTGCCGCACGCACATATATTAATTTGGCTGGTACATAAAATAACTCCGGATCAAATCAGCTGAAATTCCTGATCTAACTGTTGATCCTGAGTTATTTCAAGTTGTCGGTAAAAACATGATACATGGTCCGTGCGGTGAACTAAATATGAATTCGCCATGTATGATTGATGGAAAGTGTTTGAAACGATACCCAAGGCAATTGACTTCAGACACAATAACGGGCAATGACGGATATCCGTTGCATCGACGTAGATCACCTAATGATAATGGCAAAACGGCAACCATTAGAATGCGTAACCAGGACGTTGAAGTTGAAAATTGGTGGGTGGTTCCGTATTGTCCATTATTATCGAAAATATTCAATGCTCATATAAATGTGGAGTATTGTAATTCAGTCAAATCCATTAAATATATTTGCAAGTATGTAAATAAAAGGAGCGATATGGCTGTTTTCGCTGGTGATAATAGAAATTATGAAATTACTCAGTATCAAATGGGGCGCTATATTAGTAGTAATGAAGCTGTCTGAAGGATTATGTCGTTTCCAATGCACGAAAGATATCCTGTGGTTGTTCACTTGGCTGTGCGTCTTGAGAATGGCCAACGTGTTTATTTTAATGTAGCAAATGTATTGAAAAAAGCAGCACAACCACCAGCGACTATATTAAAACCACTAAATTATGATAAAAAACGACTAAATTATGCGAAACTGATACTTTTGCGATAAATTTGTTATATTCTCAAGTGCCTCAGTATTACACATTGAATGTGTCTTCGAAAAAATTTCAAAGACATAAACAAGGAACAGCAATCCATGGGCATCCTGGCATTTTCCAAACAGATGCAATTGGGAGAATATATACAGTACATCCAAACAATGCTAAGTGTTTTTATTTGAGATTGTTATTAGTTAACGTCAATGGCCCAAAATCATTTCAAGAACTGAGAACAGTCAACGGTCATTTGTGTCAAACATATCGCGAAGCATGTCAACTCTTGCATTTGTTGGAGGATGATGCACATTGGGATTCAACACTTCAAGACGCATCTACTTCAGCTCATCCACAACAAATACGAATGCTATTTGCCATTATATTATCAACATGTATGCCATCAAATCCACTTGAATTATGGAACAAATATAAACATTATATGGCAAAAGATATTTTAATTCATATGCGTCATCATGCAAGAAATCCTGATTTGTTGATTACCTTGGAAATGTACAACGAAGCTTTGATAATAATTGAAGATATGTGTCTAACGATTGTAAATAAAGCATTAGTACAATTGGGCATGACCTCACCAAATCGTGAGATGCATATTTTGTTTGATCATGAATTGTAACGTGAGCAGGAATTCAATTCTAATGATTTGCGTTTATTTGTACAATCGAATATAACCAAAATGAATATTCAGCAAAAACATGTATATGACACAATCATGCATGCCGTTTCCAATAAAGCAGGTGGATTATATTTCTTGGATGCACCTGGCGGTACAGGTAAAACGTTCGTTGTATCATTGATTTGCATTGGCATACTTGCATCTTCGGGAATTACTGCTACATTACTAGAAGGTGGTCGAACCGCACACTCTGCATTAAAATTTCCATTGAATGTACAGGTGATTGAAACTCCAACTTGCAATATTTCGAGAAATTCTGCTATGGCAAAAGCTCTGCGATTAACGTCAATTATTTTATGGGATGAGTGTACAATGGCGAATAAAAAATCAATAGAAGCATTTAATCGAACAATGCACGATTTACGTGGTAATCAACAGCTTTTGGTGCTTTGACATTACTGTCAGGGGATTTTCAACAAACATTGCCTGTCATTCCTCGATCAACTCCTGCAATAAATGAAATAAATGCCTGTTTGAAGTCATCCGTTCTTTGGAGATATGTACAAAAATTGACACTGAACATTAATATGCGTATTTACCTACAAAATGATCCAGCTGCCCATGAGTTTTCAAAACAATTGTTAGAAATTGGTGATGGCAAAATACAAATCGACAGTACCAAGGGATTGATCGCTGTATGTGAATATTCTTCACAATTACAGAAATCATGATTGGTTGAGAGAACGCGCCATTTTATCACCGAAGAACATTCACATCAATGCCATTAATTTTCAAATTCAAGCGAAACTGCCAGGTGTAGTCACGACATATAAATCAATTGACAGTGTTATGAATCAAGATGAGGCAATGAATTATCCAATTGAATTTTTAAATTCACTGGAACCGGCTGGTATGCCACCGCATTGCTTGAATCTGAAAGTTGGTTCTTTGATTATATTATTGCGAAATATTAATCCACCAAAACTGTGTATTGGCACCAGATTGGCAGTGAAAACGATCTACGATTTTAACTGCTAAATCAAAAGGAGAAGTTTGTTTGATACCGCGTATCCCTATGATTCCAACTGATATGCCATTTGAATTCAAACTATTACAATATCCAGTACGTTTATCATTTGCGATGTCCATCAACAAGGCCCAAGGGCAAACACTTAACGTTTGTGGTGTGAATTTGGAGGAATCATGTTTTTTTTGTGATTTTGGAGGAACCATGTTCACATGGCCAACTTTACGTTGCCTATTCCAGAGTCGGTACCCCCAGCCGTTTGTTTATTCATGCTCAAAATGGAAAAAGAAAAAATATTGTTTATCCTAATGTTTTGGACTAAGTTTTAAAATAGCTAGCAATTAATAAAATATTTTTTTGTTTGAATAAATTAATTTGATGTTCCAATTAATTTTTTTCAATATTTCACTCTATACGTAGCGAAGCACGTACCGGGCCAGTGGTATATATATATATATATATATATATTTATATATATATATATATATATATATATATATATATAAATATATATATACCTAATATAGTCTACAGTATTTACTTCAATAAAAATAGTTTTGCATATTTATCTGTATCGATTTTGTTCGTGACAACACACAACACTGTGTGTGGCACGTGGCGAATACATTACCATTATCAGTACTAATGGGAACCTGTGAACTAAGGTCTCGAGATTCGGTCATGTTCGGTTAGCTGTAATATGCCGTGCTACGATTTTTGCAATAGGTAAAATGGTTGCGAATATTTGAATTTCAAATAACGCTTTTGCAGGATCAAAAACTTTCCAAAAATGAAATCACTTGAATATCTTAAATGTGTTAATTTAGTTTCGTTTGAAGACATTGATGAGAGATGTGAATAAAATAGGCAAATATTATTACATAAGATGCTATTTTGAACATTAACATACACACACACACACATATGTATATATATATATATATATATATATATATAGAAAGAGAGACAGAAATTTATAACTCAGAAATTACAATTCACCCATTTCTCCCTGT
Source organism: Druceiella hillmani (assembly GCA_039881145.1). Lineage (NCBI taxonomy): Eukaryota > Metazoa > Arthropoda > Insecta > Lepidoptera > Hepialidae > Druceiella > Druceiella hillmani. The sequence goes on from JAYKKI010000001.1 coordinate 28,549,028, forward strand.
TAATTTAACTACCGCAAACTTAACAATACCATTATTTTAATTTGATTCAAAATCATGTCTGTTTAAGGTAATGTTGAAAATTGTCATATTTCTGAGAAAAACTTTAACCAAATATTAATCAAATATTGAATAAATAAAATACTAAATATCATCTTGTAAACTAAATCGGATAGAGATATATAAATTTAATATTTTTATCACGGTAATATTTAGATTGCCACAATTATGAGTAAATAATCATATGATTCTGATGACAAAGGGCTCTTACAATTTATAAAGTACAACAGTTTCGTTTTTGTGGTCTATGTTTACATGTTTGTAGTAACTGACGTGTCAAATGTTTATAAATGTAACTATTAATAACATTCACCCTTGATACCTTTAGGTAACGGTTCTTTTATTACTCCGTTAAAATGTATGATATTTATAAATTAATTTAATCCTGCCAACAATTGTGTGTATTTTAATTAACTGATATCGAATAATCCGGACGCCTTTTATAGGATAATCAACTCGTTTTGTTACAATATTTTAACAATAGATAAGAACTAAATAGAGATTAATCCTCGTATCTATTAATCGTAATATTACAAGCAAAAATATGTATTATGTTATAACATTGTGATAACATTTCGAAAGTGATTTTAAAGTTTATATATATATGTGTGTATATATATATATATATATATACACTTATATATATATATATATATATATATATATATATATATATATATATATCCATAAATTATAAATTTACAATCATATACACATTCCATTTCTTTTCATCATCGAATTACAGTTTGATGGTAAAATAACAATTACATGTATTTTCGTTTAAATTTTGACGGATTAATTAATGCACGGTAAACGTGAATAACGGATTAATTATTTCTTGTACTTTGTGGAGAATATCTAATATTTTAATTTTATTTTTATTTTTTTAGACATTTATATATAGTACATACAGTGAAAATGCCAGTGACTTATTTAAATAATGATTTTGCCATTGTTCATTAGGTAAATCACACAGAAACGTATCAAATAAAATGTAGAATAGGAATTCCTAAGTAGCAAGAAGCTACTGTCATGGCGGATGGGTCATTTTGTTTGTAAAAATTCAATAATTACTTTATTTTTATTAAAATATACAGTCTTGCATGAATAAATAAATTTTCCTTTATATATTTATTATATGTTTATCCCGAATAAATTAAATTTTCTTTGTAAATTATGCAATAAATATCACTTAAACGTGAAAATCATTAAATATTTTTATTTTAATTCTTTATTCACTAGCTTTATATCCTTTGAATCATTTGAATTTAATCCAAATAGTTAACAAAATTATACAAGTAGCAAACAAACGTGCATCAAAATAAGACTGAGGTAACACGTGGCAAGATAGAAATAATTTTTAGCTACTTCCTCATTTTATCGATCAGTTGAATCAAAAGATTATAAATTTCCATAGGTTCCCTACTATCGAGATACATTTTTGGAGGTCTATTTTAATATTGATGTGTCTAGAAATTATTTATTTTTTCACTGATATAATAATAATGTACTGAATATAATAATGTACTGAATAAACAATCAATAAAATTTTAAGTTAAATGTGAAGGGAATATTGAGCTAGTTAATAATTAATTCTGCATTTTCCCCGCGTCAATCAAGATAAAGGATCATTTCAATAATAAAGTGTCAGTAATCCGTTTCGATGAATGAATTATTTTTACAAAATATTATTAGATAGTATTTTATATTGACGAAACAAAAAAAACATATATATATATATATATATATATATATATATATATATATATATATATATATATATGTTACGCTGCAGCGATATAAAAGTGCAGTACGCCGATGTAAATTTCAATATCATCGGTGATGTTAAGATAGTGCTCTTTACTTATACAACAATCTACTAAAAAATAGCATTATATCTCGGGGTGTAAAATATTATTTTGAAATGTTTTCCTTTTGTTCGATACATATGGGGTAAGTAAGAAATAAGTAACATATTTTTAAATTGAGAAAGTACATTCAATTATAAATTCGAAAAGGCACCAAATTGAATTTTTTTTCATATTGTTATAAGATTTTCATAAAACCATATAAGTTATTTATTTTATCACCCTTACATCCAGAACAATAAAGCGATTAAGTTAATTAAAATGTTTTCAGACATTTATAATAACCTTCCATTACGTCGTATGCGTTCTGTAAACTCCCACGAACTGACAGAAAAATAGTAAGTGATTAAATGGAAATTTATTAAAGAAAATACCCATTTGTTACTATGTCATATTATATTACAAGTAATTAAATTATGTGTATGTAATTATTAATATTTTAAAACTTGTAAATCGGTATCATATACATAGCGTATGTTTTACTATGGAGACAGAAACTATTAGATAGAAATTTTTGTTTTATTTATGGGTAGAATTATTACAGACCACAGCAGACAAGAATAGTTTTACAATAAAAATTGTCAACAGAAACCAACTGAGAATAAATTGTGTGGACACAGCAATATACAAAAACATAATTACACTAGTTCGAAATAAAGGTCTCATAGGACATACTGTTAACCTGAAAGACCAACGTTGCAAGTAGAATAGTTATAAAAAACCTACACTACACAACTCCACATAGTGCAATCGTTGAAGCAATTGAAGAGACTGGAAACAAAATCTATGGTAAAATTATAAACTCAAAATATGGACCAGATAAAAAACCAACATCCACATTCTTTGTCAACATCGAACCTGGAGTTAACAATGCAACAGTGAAAGATATTAAAAATATCTACCACCAGTCTGTAACAATCGAAGACCCAAAAAAGAGAACAACATTGCCTCAATGTCAAAGATGCCAACAATACGGCCACTCCAAGAACTATTGCATGAGACCCTACCGATGTGTAAAGTGTGCCCAGGGACACAAAATTGCAGACTGTCCAAAGAAGGACCGTAAAACACCAGCACAATGCGCTCTTTGCCAAGGCGCACATCCGGCCAACTATAAAGGCTGCGAAGTCTATAAGGAGATCCTAGAAAGATGCATGGCAAGAAACCCAGTACTCAAGGGCAAAATACAGGAGGTTGCAACTAAAGCTGTTCCCTTAGTAACTCAATCACATCCTGAAGAAATGCAAGAACAACTATACTCTGACATATTGAAAAAGGAAAAAACTAACCCAACAACTGCAACTGGCATAAACATTAAAATAGAAGAGCTGCTAATCAAACAGTCGGAAAAATTCGACATGATCTTACAACAGATGAGCACTCTTATGAGCCTCATAGTCACCCTTGTTGAAAAAAATATCAAAATGACTGCCCTAAGCGTGGCCACTTGGAACATCAATGGTCTTGCCCCAAACAAAACTGACTTAGAACTCTTTATAAACAATAATCAACTTGATGTTGTTCTGATTTTCGAAGCACACTGTACAGATGAAAGTAAAATCAAAATCAAAGGATGCAATACCTATGTGACTAAACATCCAGATGGAACGGGGCATGCAGGAACAGCCCTTGTAATAAGAAATTCCATCAAACATCAAGTGCTACCGGAGTATAGGACAGGCCACATTCAGGCTACCACCGTTGCGGTGGAAGGTAACTGTGGTCAACTGAACCTGTCGGCAATTTACTGCCCACCAATGCACACAATTAGTGAAACAAAATTTGCACTGGTGACTGGAACGCCAAACATACATACTGGGGCTTAAGGCTAACAACAACTAGAGATAGACAACTAAAATTATGCCTTGACAAATTACATGAAGGCTGAATCTTGTTTAGACAGTAGTTCTGACCACACCCCTGTCCTCCTAACTATTAGTACGTCTATCATTTGCTACGAGAGGCCTGATACTCTGTACAATAAACTCACTTATTGGGAAGGGTTCAGAGAATACATTGAGGAAGGCATTGAATTGAAAGTCTCCTTGAAAACACCCGACGAGATAGATGTCGCGACTCAACACTTTACTAACCTTATACAAAAAGCTTGCTGGGTTAACACTCCTCTTAAAAAAGAAAAAGGTTACCACGTTATTGGGAACGTACCTCTTGAAATAAAACGTAAAATACTAGAGAAGAGAAGATTGCGCAGTATATGGCACCAAAGTAGATGTAAAAGTGACAAAACTGCACTTAATAAAGCTATTACAGAGCTGAAAAATTCAATCGACACTTTAAATAATGCCACACTACAAAATCAGTTGGAAAGCCTAACTGCCACATAAACAACAGAATACTCCCTCTGGAAGCGTACAAAGGCGTTAAATAGGCCACAGAAATATAAATGCCCCATTAAAACCCAAAATGGCTGGGTTAAGACAAACAAAGAAAAAGCTAACATGTTTGAAAAACATCTGGCCGCCATCTTTACTCCTAATGAAGGCAACAATGCGGAGTTCGAAAATGAAGTTGAACATACACTGCAGCAAGACCTACAACTGTCCATTCCGCCAAGACCAGTCACATTTGGAGAACTGAGGAGGGCTATAAAAGGACTGCAAGATAAAAAAAGCCCCTGGATTCAATCTCATCACAAAGATCGAATCCAGATCGAAAACATCAGAAGTTATCATGCAACTTCCCAGGAAAGGACTGGTGTTTTTAGTTATTATCTTCAATGGAGTTCTTCGAGTACAGTACTTTCCCAATCTATGGAAGGTAGTAACAATGATACACAAGCCAGGAAAGCCCCCGGAAGACGCATCATCATACAGACCTATAAGTCTCTTACCTGTGCTATCAAAGTTGTTTGAGAGAATCCTCCTGAGCAGAATATTACCCATACTCAACAAAGACCTGGTGATACCTAAATATCAGTTTGGATTCAGACAACAGCATTCTACGGTGGAACAAGTGCATCGAGCCTGTGATAAGATTAGACAGTCTTTCGAAAAAAAGGAATACTGCTCCGCTGTATTTTTAGATGTCCAGGCAGCTTTCGATAAAGTATGACATAAGGGCTTACTCTATAAAATAAAAACGTCTTTACCGCATAGTTACTACTTGTTGATGGAGTCATACCTCACGAACAGAATCTTCCAGGTGAGAGAGGACGGAGAACTGTCAATTATCCAAGATATTACATCTTGGATAATTGACAGGCAGGAGTTCCACAGGGATCTGTCCTTGGTCCTGTCTTCTATACCATCTGCACCTCAGACCTCCCAGAAACAAAAGAGGTAACTATTGCTACTTTTGCTGACGACACTGTGAGCTCATCAAATTCTCGCGAGCAACAAAGATCCGATTGTAGCATCTGCTGTCTTGCAAAAAAGCCTCGATAGGGTCGAGTGGATTCAGAAATGGAGAATCAAAGCCAGCACAACCAAATCCGTACAAGTTACTATTACGCGGAGGAAAGGAAGCTGTGCTCCATTAAAACTGGGAAAAAATGTTCTGCCACAGACTGACTCTGTTCGATATCTCGGTATGCATCTGGACAGAAGGTTGACCTGGAAGAAGCACATCAAATCAAAACGAGACGAGCTGAACATGCGGTTCAGAAACATCTACTGGTTGATGGCACGCAACTCTAAATTGTCAATCGACAATAAATTGCTGATATACAAAATGATTCTGAAACCAATATGGACATATGGTGCACAACTGCGGGGAAGTGCTTGCGACTCCAATTTAAACATAAGGCTGCAAAATGGTATGCTAAGAACCATTTCCAATGCACCATGGTTCATCACCAATACAGTGATCCACGAAGCACTGAAAATAACAACAATTAAGGAGGAGTTAAAATTAATAGGGCATAAATATAAAACACGGCTGGAAAACCACCCAAATGGTTTAGCTACTGCGTTAGCAACCATCTCCTACAATAAACGACTGAAACCTCATGATATAATTGGTGACAGATGGTGAAGGATGAGGTGTCTCCTGCTGAGGAGTTCCTTGAAAATGATAAAACGACATAGAAGAAATCTGCTTATAGTTTGGAACTGATTGCAAATAAACACAAAAAAAAAATTTATCGGTTTGTGAAAATTATAATAATCATAGAAATCGATTTGATATCCGCTATATTGAGCACTATATTTATAGATATATCTGTCACTGATCTACCGTATGTGATTAGAGAACAATAAACTCTCTGAAAAATTTAAAGTATAAATTTTTTTGCACTACTTCTGGAAAGCCGGCCCCCCCCCCCAAATTGCAACGCATTCTAATGAACATTTCCTTACTTTTTCATCATGTTTTGGATACAATCGTACAATTTGCATTTTGTACTTTTTTAACCAAAGTTTTGAGAAGTCTGACATTGAAAGTATGAGAAAATATATGTTTTATCGATACAAAGGGACTTTAATATTGCATTTAAATACCTGCTATTATTTTATGCATTTATTATAAATCAACATAATGTAAAATGATTTGTATTCAAATCGTTAAAAAGGGGTACCAACAAACATTATGACACTGTATATACACAATAACATGGTTAATTTCAGGCACAAGTGTGAACGAGAAGGCAGTAATGTATTTTTTTACACCCGTCTGGGCATGTTTATAGATAGTTTATTTTGCAGCGAAAGCAGTAGAATTTCAGAGACATAATTTTTTATAATTAAAATTATAAATAGGTCACCAAATGAAGGAACAATTGTTAAATTGAAGTAACAAAAAAACAAGAGAAAAATCCGCAGATTTGGAATAAAACGACAGAAATAAAGGTTTACTATTAATAAATTAAGAAATAATTAATTGTCAATACTACATTTACTTCGAAATCACTTTAATTATAACACTTCGAAAGCACTTAACACTACATCAATTCTTATTAAACTTGCTAATTAATGTCATGGTAAAACATATTATTTTTGTACAAAAAGTAACACAAAAGAAATAACAACAGTCATTTTTTTCAACTATGGAAAGCAAACTTTTTACAAATTGCAACATTTTGAGAGGCAAAACTGAAAACTTGTAGGTTATATTTCTCTGAAAAAATTTGATTCCATCTTACTATAGTGCAAAAGTCTTTCAAAGCCAACTATTACTTTTCGACCTCATTACCTAGCCATAAATTTCAAGTGCATGATTTGTTTCGTTATTTGCCTGGTTTTATTTGACTAAAAATCGACGCATAATATTTATTTGTCCGATATATTTTAATGTTCTTTATGCAAAACAGTATATAATCGCTTGATACATAAGATAATGAAAAAATTAAAACAAAGTGGAATATGGAAATGGTAAACACATCCCCTTCTATTAATTTTTATCCTTATGATTATATCATAGAAATGGGATTTTTATGCTCTTTAGAAACAGCTTGTATTCATTCAATATATTAGAAATTCAAATATATCATAGACACTAACGGAGTTAAAAAAGTATGCTTTCGACTAGATTAACTTCTAGTAATTTTCGTCCTAATATCTCTTTCTTATAAATAGAATGTATGCAAAACATCTGGTATTTATTTTATATATTAGAAAATCAAATGTATTATAGGAGTAAATAGAATATATTTGGCGTTAATTTTGTAGAAATTCATTATTCACAATTAAATGAAACTAGGTGAGATAGTATTATTTCTACTTTCTTTAATTTCTTTATCACGACCTAGGTTTCGTTGTATTACATCTTCAGTTGGGATATTAGCAAAGATCTATGTTTGCTAATATCCCACCTGAAGATGTTGTAATACAACAAAACCTAGGTCGTGGTAAAGAAATTAAAGAAAGTAGAAATAATACTACATCACGTTGTTTCATTTAATTGAGAGTAAATAGAGTAAATAAAATAAATACTATGATCCCATATCCTATTCATATTCATCATTAAAATAATTTCTTACAAGAACATTTTCTTGCTCACGATATACTTCTTGATTTATTAAAAAATCAAAGATATTTAAGAACAGAATTTAAAAAAATTAACATTATAACCACATCACCTAACATTAACATCCATTCTCAAAATAATCTCTTCCTAGTACTATTTTATTGCTCTGTTTGCAAAACACGTTGTAATTATTTGATCTTCAAAGTTACTCAAGAAGAACTAGAGTTAAAAAAAAACAAATATTATGTCTACAAAAGCTTTTATTAATTTAGTTCTTTACATTCATCTCTTAATAGTTAATGCTCTGCATGCAAAACAATACATACTTATTCGGTACATGATTGCTTTTGGTACAGATTATTATTACATTTTTAGACATAAATATTTCAACTAGTGCGTATAAATGGATGGCATATTTTCTAGGCGCCCTTTAATATGATCAGAGCGACTTATTCAATATACGAATGTATTTATCCATTAATGATATTGAGGTTTTTATACACAGTCTACAAAGCTATATTAATAAGAGAATCTATACTATTGTTGTTACCCCCGTACGAAGTTTCATTAAATCTATTGATATACTTATTTTGGAAGGTACCATGATTTCATTTATACCTAAGCAGTTGGCAATACTGTATTATGTTCTCTATAATAACATTGTGATCAGCATCACTTTTAAGGAGTGAACATAAATCTTTCATTGATGTAATAGTGGAATATAGAAAATTACTGATGGTGTTCAAGTCATTCCAGTTACCATGCTCTCATTTAAGAATATCGCTAGTATCAAATTAAATACATTGATATTTTGTTCCAATATCTGCTAAGAAATAAAATTATTCAATAAAGCAAGAAGAAAAATTATTCAATAATTCTCTTCCCAAGGGACAGTCGGGCAGGATTCTATAAGTAAATTGTAATGGAAAACAAATAATATTTTTAATTTTTGATATATTGAAGTAACTGATTGCAATATTTTTACGGAAAATGATAAAAAATCCTTTTAATGTCAAATTTAATGGGCAAATCAATATTCAATATTAAAATTAATATCAACAAACTCATTTAAATACTTACAAAACGTTTTTGAAAATATAATTTGATTGATAATAAATTGTGAATTTATGTAGATATTTCCATAAAAATTAATAAAATTTTTCCCCTTTAAGGCTCCCTTACATTAGAATAAGATACGACAATCTTTGCTTCAGTTTTTGAACGTTGACTTTTGTATAATGGCACTTACGTAGACTTTTAATAGCGGTTTTAATTTTGGGGAAAATATTAGATAATATGGGGATCCGACTGCTGATTATACTCTAATTCGCTTGAAGTTGGACGATTCCCCTACACGAATGGAATCGATTATGGCACCACTATGTCCAGTAGACGAATGTGGGCCATATTTTGATAATGCTCTTTTTTACGGTAAACTTTTTTTATAAATTATTCTAACCTATGATTAAGGAATGATATGCAGGCAATGAAGAAAAATTTAAGGTATAATAAATCTAATATGCAAAGTATACTTTAACAATATTCGTTATAAATGATACTATTTAAAAGAAGCGTTGCTCTTATTCTTTTAATTAATATAAAAAAATATGATGTAGATAACGTCAAAACATAACTAAGCGAAATCACATTGGGGAAACCTTAGTGGTGTCCTAGGAATAATTTTTAATCAATTTCAATGTGGTGATTTACATTAACCCTTGATATTTTTTATTATTTAATCTTATTAAAAGGACTGACGGGAAATAATTAATAAAATGCTTATACTAATAGGTGTTACCATGTGTACGTATGACAGTCTTTTTATTATTTAATATTGTTAAATTTTCATTTGTGTGTTTTGGAATGGTTATAATTGTGATTATTTGTAATTTCGAATTGCCATTGTAATAAATAATTTAATTTCTAAATATATCAATAAATGTTTATTAACACTTTCCATTCACAAGGGCGCCTCGATCAACTATCTATTTAATAAAAGGAAAGGAAAAGTTAAATATCTTCAATAAAAACATCGAAGAAAAAGAAAATTTTTTTAATTTCGAATTTTAAAGGAGTTGTCTCAGAAACGGTGGGTTTCTTTCATATGCAGCCGACACAAACACACACACACACACACACACGTACGCATGCTCACACATACTCACGCGTTCATATGCGCGCTCAGAAACGCGCATGCTCAAGCGTGCGCGCCTACACACATATACACAAACACACACACACACATAAATTGTGTAAATTCTACATTATTTTACTTTAACATGCAATCATTTTCTAATGTGTATGCAGGTAGTTACCTGAAGCAAAATGGTTTTGCTCAATTATTTTCTTAATGCGTAAAATTTAGGATAAACTCGGAAAATGTATCCACTTCACATGGTGTTATGTAATTTTTAAAACGATAACTTGATAATGATAGTTTTTAGCACAATTAAATTATACACACTACAAAAACATCGACGGCGGCTTTGTAATACAGGGAAATTTAAAGATTTTTTGAAGTTTCATAAGCGTCGGAATTATTCTCAGATTTGCATTGAGATATATGTCTACTTGTTAAAAGAGATGGAAATTAAAACGATGTACCATCTTTATTTTACATACTTCACGTGTCAAGATGATTTAGATGACATCCACGTGACGTGGAGCATGACGAAAACAATGTCCGTATCAGTACTAACGGAAGCGAACGTACATACAACGGGGTCGGAATTTGTTCATGCGCGTTGCTATTGAGGTGCTGTTTTTTTATAAGGAGTAATAACTGGATTTCGGAAAATTACAATAAGTAGAACGGTGACGGTTATTTCAATTTTCATTAAAAATACCTGTAGTTTATAAGGACGAATTATCTTCCAGGGCCAAAGAAACTCGTTTAAAAAATAAACCAATGAACGAAGCTTAATAATTAAGCAAACCAGTTTCAATAATGTTGAAAAAATTTAATTTTTTTGAAATATATTTCTATTACGATGCGCAAAATAATTGTTTACGTGCCCTACTTTTACATGCCCTACATTTAACGGGAAATAAAAGAGATTAAATTTTTCATAATATACTCATGTTGCCAGATTATCAGAAAGAAAAATTAAAAGTATGCATGTGTGTTTAGAAGGATTGGTTGGAACCATTTCCAGCAAGTTGATTTTCTTATAAATATTATGTGCAAAAAGATAATTGTAGAAGAAAAACCGTGTATACAAAAAGATACTGGAGGAGAGAAATGGCTGTTACAGAAAATTTGGTCGATGTATGTTGTATTTGTAACATTTAATCATAACTCCTTTGACGGGTTCAATACCTTAGGCCAAATAAAGAACACTAAAGAGACAGAACGAATTATGTTGCGTGCAGGAAATATTAATAAACATATTTTTTAAAACTTTTATGGCTTGGTTTTTATACATATTTTTAAAACATTTATGACTTGATTTTTATTAAGAAGTAACGGCGAAGTACAGTCAAAATATTTTATTACTAACAATTAATTTATTCGAATATTGATACAAGTAAAGCGGATTATAGAGGTCATTCTTAGTCGGTCGAGATGAAACCTGATATAAAAATAAGTCTAAATGTAGATTATATTCATAGGAGTCTAAACTGGTCTAATATTTTCCAAAATATTGGTGGTTCAAAATTTAAAAATACTGGCCATAAATTCATATTAAAGTCAAAGTGTTATATACTGCACATTATACTGCCCATTATAGACCAAAATCTTTTGAAATAAAAAAAAATTTGATAGAAACATTTGCCGTAACTTGCAGGAAAAAATGAAAACACCTAAACTAAGTCTTCAGTAGGAAATGTTAGAATTTTCTACCAGTCCTAGGCTCGGAGCAAGTATGAATGGAATGTTGAATTCCTTTTCACGTCGTTTTTAATCCAAATCAAAGGTTCTGATTTAAAATTAAATTTTTAGACTTTTGTGTAAACTATTTCTCTCCCGTTCGTCATATCTCATTATTATTTTTCTTTTGCAGTCTGAAATATATTACATATTAAAAAGTCTACGTTATGCAACATTCATCTTTTAAACAGGCAGCTTCCAACCAGCTTAGGTTTCTTCTTCAAAATTTTCATTAGATTCCTAAAAATGTTATCATTTTAAATAACTAAAAATGTAATGCATTTGCGTTTGTATTTTTGGTAAAAATAATTTATTGGCTGTCGATTATATACGTTTCACAAAATAGAAGGCCTTAGTGAATTGAGTGGACGTCGAATTACTGAAAAGGTATAAAAAATATTCTCCTACTGGTGTTTACATATTGTAGCTGACAATAACGCAAATGTATTTTAATAAAATATACTCGTATATATTAATTAAACAATGAGAAAAATGACATTGCTCTGGAAATAATATCACACAATAATTTTCAGATATTCGGCGAGTTAAAACAACATAATAATATTACAATGCTAAATAAATGACGAATTAAAAAAAACATAAACATACTTAAGAAAACATTTTGTATTTAAATTATATAAATATATAAGTGAAGTAAATAAGTGAGAGTTTAAAAACGAGGTAAACCGAATTATTTTTTATAATTGAAAGTTATGTATTCTGTATCTGCTGCTGATGTGAAAAAGGGCGGGATAACATAAATTTCAAAATAAACGATTATTTTATTTGCCTCTGATTTAATTTTTGAAAGTGCCTCAAGTGGTGGAATATGTATGACCAGTTAAATCTACATACAATTTGTGTTATATTCAATATCATAAAGATAACAATAAAATCTTTACAAACCCCCTTGTCTCAAATTCACGCCTAGATTTTCGACTGTTCACGAATTTACATTAAGTTTTTCTACATTCTTTTTTACTTAAAGCTATAAATACACTTTTAGTTGTTTGTTTACATTAAATAGATCTTTTCTATGTAGTAAGAGTAAATCAAATTGAACTTGACCCTTCTAAGTGCACGGATTTGAAAATTCCTTTTTAAAAAATATACATATCCAACTTTACACACACACATATATATATATATATATATATATATATGTATATATGTATATATATATATATATATAATATATATATATATATATATATATATATATAAAGTAGTGAACTTTACTTTAAACTAAATAGACAGATATATAGTTTATTCAATTTTTTTTTCTTATTAAGCTTACTGAAATTTATCATGCTTCGTATCTTTAAATTCATGTTTCAATTGATTTATACTCTTAAAATGCAGCAATAAGTCGGTGTGATAAATCTGTCTGCATGCTAAAACTTTAATAATAATGGTATAAATATAAATAAGATAAACTTCCGAAACAAGAGTTACTTCTCACCAAGGTTTATTTTCTTGTCATTGTTTCAGTAGATTGGTTCACCTTTTGAGAAATATTATCTGATTAATAAAATAATCTTAAATTTGTGGCTTAATCTTAACAAAATTTGCTTCCTTTGTTCATATGTATTCATAACAAAGAGCCCGAGTTCGACTTGCATCTCACAATTTTTTTAGTTTAATCTCAAATCGGAGAGGCAAATGTATGTCAAAATTTATGTGAAAGGAAAATGCCAAAATGCATCCCCTAAATTAACTAAATTGATTTAGAACTCATATTAAAGGAAAAAAGAGTTCAAAATTCCCACTGATAATTATAAAATAAACAATATCAACTACACCACCGATCTAGTCCACTCCAAAGAAATATACAGTTACGTGATTGTAGAACTCCGTAGACTTATCAAGAAGAGGAAATTGCTCAGAGATATGCTTTGATTTAGCTTTATCTAATTTCTCCATCTAATTTTTAATATGTTTGTGGAGGCATATGTTTTCTTGATTTTACTGAATTTATTTTTTGGAAAAAGCAAAACACTAGATTCTAGTCCAAAGACTCCATATGCAAAAAATGCTGATATGTAGCTATATAGAGAAGAAAATAATTAAATTCAGTTGGAAAAGTGTTAAAGATTAGAAAAATGACTAAATTTGTAATCACAATACTAAGAAAATACCTCTCGACAATGTATTTTAAAGTCATCTAATATTTTATAAAAAGAATTGATGAGTTAACTTTGGTAAGAAGGATGAAGGTTGACAGTTAATTTCAAGATTATCTTATAAATTAAGCATCATGAAAGTAATTCTCCCCATTTAACTCTTATAAAAACGCTCTGATCATTCATCACATACACCAAAAATATGTCTTTTAATTATAATATGACTAAAAGACCTTATAGTAACAAAAGATGGCGTTGAAATAAAAACAGCGTGAAGATGTAATAACGGTTCACGTATCATGGGCGGAACTCGAGTAAAAAATACGTAATAAATATTTCGTGTGACCCGACCAAATATAGATTTGGAATAGAAATAACTGATGACAAAGACGTATATAAAGATACATACGTAAATATTAAAGAATCTAAAAAGAAAAGATTACAATAAAAATCTAAACGGTGACACCAAAATGCGGCATATCAATATTTAAACCTAAACCAATAAACAAATAATAAAAGCAAAGTGACAATGAAAAAGCAAAAACATATAAAAAAGATTTAATACATAACTATAACTCCAAAATTACTTCTATCCAAAATATGTGCCCGCAGTGGAGAAAATTTAAAATGTTTTTGTTGACTAGCAATATAAAAAATTTAAAATGTTTTTGTTGACTAGCAATATAAAAAGAAATCTAATCATCGAACATCGAACACGTCTAAACAGATTATTAATAGCTATTTCTTATTGCTAAGCCGATGTACCTTACGGGTTGAACTTCACTTGTTTATTTGAGACTGTATCAAAAATGTACTCGTATTTTGTTGGCATTATTATGAATTGGGTATTTGACTAATTTTTTTTTTATTTCATTAATCATAATTTCAAGGTACAAGCTAATGAGTGAAAATTTTTTTTATATTTATATAATCTTAAAAATTGACCGAGTTATAAAATTTCAATTTAAACTTTAGAAAAGGACGGCAATACTGGGTTGTTAGGTCATTTTTAATAATGCACATTATATTCTACGAGAAGAAAAGAGAGAGGGATATACCAACTTTATCCGTATCTTCAAATTTAGAAGCCTACAACTGGCCTATTTTCAATAAATTTTTGAATTTTTTTCCAGACTGATTTTTAATTAACTTATATTTCACAATATTTTACAAAAAATATAAAAATTTAGAATGAGTCAACTACCGTATTATGGGTATTTTTTAAAAGCTCCTGCCACCCACCTTTTTGAAAAAATCCTACCACCAGACATCGAACAGACGGCACATAAAAATAATATCTCTCGTATAATTATACATGCATCGAAGACAATATACGGTGGTAAATATATCTCTGTGATATAGTTGTAGGTGACAGGATTGTTTTCATTACTTCCTGATCATTGTGTTATTCGTAATGCACCTAATATAAATGAAAATGGATGATTTATTACTACTTGACTTTACTATTTAAATATAATACAAATATCCCATAAACCATACTTTTTTTAATTATTCCCAAAAGGATTTAACTCTATGTAATACGGAAGGGAAAAACCATTGTTAATATTTTCTGAACCATTTTATCAATGGAAATTCCCATTTGCCTTAAAAGTTTTTCAGTATTATCCTTAGTATTTTCTCTTTTATTCCTTTTTTATCGATTGGACAAGCGATATTCTTCAAAAGTAAATAAGTCAGACTACATGATATAATATAAATTTTAAGCTTTTAAAAATACTTCACATATTCACAACAGTCATTCTAATTAACATGAATCGATTTACTTTTTTTGACCAAATTACTCTTTACAACATTCACATTTTCATCATAAACAATTTATCATTCCCGCCTTTCATTTTATACCGTGTTAATGATAGTTAATCTCTTAACTACGGCTGCTACACTCAGCAACACGTAAATCATATTTTATGTAGATTATACGAGCACTAAGTTATTCAATTGGTTTCGTTCAATTTTGTGAAATATTTTAGAATAATTTAAAACAATTTTTCGAAAAATCTACAGCTAAATGAGCTTTAAGATCACACTAAAAATGTTAATAGCCAAAGACATAAAAATGCTCAATTAAGGTGTAAGTTTTATAAGTTGATATGATGTACCACTTCACTTTCGTCATATTCCAATGTGGTCCAACGTGGTGATGTTAGGCAGCTGAGTATAATCTAATCGGCTAGAAGCGTGATGACTCGTCGACGTGACGGTAGCTCATTCGATTACGACGCATTTACATTTTCCACTATGACCCAAGCAACTTACCTCTTCTCTAATTAAATAACTTTTACCTATATTATTTGTAAGATGTTTCATATTTTAAATTATACCTGATGATTAAACATATCCGTGAAAATATTCTATTCCTTTAACTAGTGTAGTGGACTTTGCTTTAAACTAATTACATACTTCATTTTTGTAGCTTAATAAAATTCTCTTGTTCGATAAGACACTAAACAACGATTCAATAATCTATAACATTTAATTGAGTTTTTAATATAAGTAAAAGTTATTCTAAATATATAAAAAGAGTACATACAATTAGTATGTACTCTTTTAATCTCGTCTAATATATAACTACTAATGATGTAACGAATGTAGATACTTACATATTCGCTAACACAAATGAAAATGAAAATTGGAAAATTCGCACACAGATTCGCATTACGTGTAATTAAGCCGACCATTGTTTATTTGCTTATGTTTTTAAAGGCAATAACAATTGAAGTTACAGCTGTTTGTGACAGTGTTTTTAGTGAATTTGTGAAATGAATAAATTAAATACCGTGCTAATGCCAAGCACGTTAGGTGCATATTATGTAAATATGAATACTCACGGAGGAAAAGAGTGAACATCGATATGGAAAACCCCTTAAAAGTCATGCGTAAAACCAAGTGTAGTGAAAAAAACTCGGAAACAAGAAGGGAAATACTTCAAAACTAAATATTTTGTTTTCATTTCATACACCTCTTTTAGAACATTTTTAATATATAGGAGTAATAAGAGTGTTCTAAACGCGTTTTTCTCGGTTATGTCGAAAAAATTAATACAACGCCAATTTTCTTGCGGTTGATAATTTAATAATTGAAATGATTACAATGGAGGACTTGCAGTTAAGTATCGTGGAATATTTTTAAATTGTGAGATTTATGAAGCACTTATTATCATATAAAATCTCGGCCGTATTTTAATTAATTTATCGGAGGAATGTTACATATGAAAAAAAAGAACTTTTTCGAGTTGATAAAGGCATTTGAAAAAAAATTGCTTACTGCTGACATGGTGTGTTTTTCTTCTTCATAAGTGTCAAATTTATATAAAAATATTGATGTTCAAACCAAAAATATGTATTGATAGCAAAAAAAATGGCGAAAAACTCTGATAAATTTAAAATTTAAATTTTGTCATCATGGCAAATAAGATTTGCTGTGTAACCTAACTTGCAATATTTATTTCTCCAAATAACGGTACCAACAAAAATGTGCAACTCTAATTTAAGATAAATCGCCTTTACTGAAGACTTAGAACAATGCACTTTGAGTATTAAATTTACTTAAATAGGTGGTAAACAACAACGATACCACAAAGATTTGAAGAAATAATTTCAAATACATCAACGATTCATTTATAATTCACTTGGGTAATATAGACTCTTATGAGTAATTCTTGAAAAAACCATCCTTGACGGGGATCAAGACTAAACTATATATCCAGATGAGGATAATATTAATTAGTCTCCACTTTTTTTTTTGTTTCCCCAATTTAAATTTAGTTCCATTTTATGTTTGTAATGTTTATCTATATACTATAACATATACTACTGCTATAATATATCTAATTATATAAAAATATTCGCTTTATTTTCAATACAGTGGGTGAATACGTTGACAAGTCGAAAGTTTGAAAAAAAATATTGTGACAGATAAAATGAAGCGAAAAATCGATCGAAATTATAAAGTAATAAGCGGATGTCTCTTAGATTCCTGAAAAATATTATTTTTGTTGATAAAAGCAATACTTTGCTATAGAAAACTAGAATTTGTAACAAATTACTAGGTGGATATAAAACCGAACTAGGAGCGAGTGAAATAAATGGAGAAAAATGTTAATGTAAATACTCACAAATATTAAATACGAACGACTCAATAAAATTTTATTATTAACACTTTACATTATATATACTACAAATAGGAAACAACTTTAGACAGGTAGATGTGGTAATCAAAAGACACGCTTCCTAGTAAATAATTGGCAGCATGATATAAAGAAGAGAAACATGAGTAAGTATGGGAATGTAAAATACAACAATGAAAACAAGGTGAATAAATTTTTAATACGCTTTATGATTCATTTAAATGAAGTTTTTTTTAATTTACTAGGCAATTAAGTGAATATGGAGTAATTGTATCGACTTTGTAAATGAAGTCAATTATATATTTTAAACAGTTATCATTCTAGTATAGAACAAATATTTTAAATGGAATATAGGAGAAATTTGAAAATGCAGGCATTCAAATTTCTAACCTAGCACAGCCATTTTTGTGATACCATTATGTTTGAACCATTTATTCCATTTATTTATGGAATCCATTTATTTTTATAAGAGATAAATACAACATACTTATGTTGTGCACACATTTTTGCGGTTAGGTGGAGAAAATAATTGACATTTTTATTGCTTTCTTACTCACATGAATATTCATATATATGTAAAGCAAGAATATTTTATTCCATGTAGTTATATTCAATGATTTGGTTAAGACCAAATCTTTTGATTAAACTGAACATTAAACAGCGATAGCTTTAGGCAACTAAATTATTTAGCAAATAACTAGATTAACTTGTTTGGTATATATATATATATATATATATATATATATATATGCGACTATACATAGTTTTGCTATAAGCTGTAATAATTAGACTCAAAACGTGTACGGTAATCAGACTTTAAGGCATGTGCGTATTTTGTGCAAGTTCAATTCCGGGAACTACCTATATATTCTGTTATAAACGCCATTTTTAGTAAGATTATTGAATTGTTTTGCCGTCAGATTAAATTTAATATTTGCATTGTCATAAAGTATTACTTGAATGGATATTGACATTACATAATCACAATTACATTGCTGTGTAAATTATGAAAGAGATGTTATCAGAATATGTTTACTTCTATAGCTTTTATATTTAAATGTTTTGTAAGTGTACTAAAACTATATTATTTTACATTATATATTCTCACATATGCCTATACATGTTGTTTAGGACAAAAACTAAGGTGGAGAATTTTGTAAAATATTTTAAGTGTACAATTTGGGCCGCAGCGTGTTTTCAGCAATTGCTAATAACCTAGAATTTTTTTATATTTTATTTTCTAATTAAAATGTGTAATTATTTATGAATGTGTATATTGAAAAGTTCACAAAAAAGTTACAGTCACGTAAATGTATAATAAAATAACAGAGTATAAAACTAGACTATAACTCTAATTATGTGTGCACAAGATGGTTAGAGTATTTACGTATATCTTTTCACGGGTTACTTGTTTTATTATATACATTACAAAAAATATTGATTAATTATTAAAGTTAGTATTGACTTAGAATTATATTATTTTCTACATACTGAACAAAACATTAATTCTATCGTAGCTGGTTTTAATTTACAAATAATATATTTTGTATTTCCTTTTTAAATGTTAATAATTTCGGTTCAGAAATGTACGTACACGGATGTTGAGAAACAATATCGTTATGCAATCGACACGTTCGAATTATGGGGTCATGAAAAGAGGTGTTATTTTATAAACTTGTAGTACGAATAGTGTATATAGTGTTCAAGTTGAGTGAAGAGAGGAGAGAGGGACAATTAACATGTTAATGTATGATTATACAATTTTACAATGAATTATGAAGAAAATTTATGAGAAACGCTTGATGTAGGAAGAATAGGATTCTAAGGGAACAAAAATATAAAATTCCGATAGTTAAAAGAAGTGCAGAGCTATCTAGCTAAAAACAAAACGGCACGTGAGTAACGAAGAAAAAAATAAAAACAAACTAAATGATCGAATCGACTTTCGTTTTGAAACTGTTACTGGGGAAAAATTTAATTAAAGAAAAACATTGAGAAGCAAAAGTAACTCCATTGTTACACTTAAAACTTTTTTGCGTTTGAAAGTAGAAAAAAGTAAATCTTAGAAGTATGTTTCATTATTCTATTTTAAACTTTTTTAAATACGTAACTAGTAATTTTTTTAATAAGATGAGTGTGGACTATTTTATACCAATAAATTGTATATCAAAACACGTCAATTGTCATTTGTCATATAGTTTAATTGTATTTTAGTAATTAGTTTAATAATATTTGATTAATCTTAATGATCTTTACTCAAGATATCATTGCAATAAAGTTATCATGAAAGTTCTTGCCCATATTTTATTAGTATTTCCCGAGATAAAAAAATAGTGAAAATATATCTGAGATAGTAAAATATCTTTTATTTTGTAAAGTTAATTATTAAAGAACGTAATACGTTATTAAATAACGTAATACGTTCGTTAGTAATTATATTTCCTATTAGCGTTTCATCACAGAGCAAATCTAGTTATTTATTCTGTGGGTTTAATTATTACGCCACATTACAAGTAATAAGAAATGATCTTCCATCAATATATGCCTACTGATTATTGAAATGGGTGGTTTATTAATGAGTGTTTTTGGACTTGTTTGCCGTCGTATAATTTCGTTATTTTGCCGTCATAACATTTGAGATATGTTAAAGAAATTAAAACCAAGATACTGATAATTATATACATGGTAGCAAACAAATATTTAAATCGGGTCGTAAATTATGATGAATGCCTATCAAGATTATATTAATTGAATATGTTAAAAGGCAAATTATGAATATTTAAGGTATTTCTTACTTTTAAACTTTATATCGAGAAAAGTGAATAATCTGCACAGAATTTAAGATCGGTAGAACTACACCCTAACTGCCAACGGTGTCCCAATTCTTTCGTCTTACCCGTTTAACTATCGATGCGTATCGTCGAGCGGGGAGCGCTATAATATATTGAAACCGTTATAATATATTGAAACTCATATCAATCATCGCTATTTAGTGTCATGATTTATTGCATGCTTTGCACTACCCATAATTTTGGTGCCGAATAAATCGGTATAATATATGGAAATTTGTAACTGGCAGACATCTCTACATATTGAGAGATTATTTTAGGTTCCTATCGCGGGAGCTTCCCAATGAACCTGTCCAGGTGAATAATGCAAACAGAAGCGGCCAGGTTTCTTTGATTGGAATAGCCTGTTTGTGATACAGTGTCTCCGCGATCGAGAAGAGGCTTCATTTGTCCTCACCGATGAAAATGCTGACATAGGTATTGTGTAAGGTATTTGTAAGGCAATTTACAAGATTTCGCCATTTGCTTTTCATGTTTGTAATTTCTTCCTTTGGTAATTACGGTTTGGTTGTAATCGCTTATGAAAAAATGTTTTAAAATTAACAATAAATTTCATTACTTTAATTATATTTTGACGTAAATTGTTGGCTAATATTTAAAAAAAAACATTACATTTGTCGATGACCACGGGTTTGATACTAAAGGTTAAATGGATATAATAAATTTATCATTATTAAGTAAACAATTCTGTCATTTGTTGTAAAAGAATAGTATCTTTTGTGAAGATTAAGTGATTAAAAAATTACTCGGTTTTAAATATGAAACACACGAGAGAGTTGCATTAAGGAGTGCACATTGCCCTTTCTTATTATTAAAAACCATTTCGTGGTCTATCTGCTAAACCTAGCTTGATCCAAAATTATCATAAAATAATTTATGTGTATGTAAGTAATTATATATGCCAGTTGTATCATGAGTATAGTGATATTTAGTTAATAAATTTAATTTTGTTAAAATAATACGAGAACTGTTCACAATGTAAGTCTCCTGCTTTTTTCCTTCGAAGAGGAAAGTGTGGCAGAACTCTGATGGCAGAGAGATATTTATGGAGATGAAATGGTGACACTAATTTTTTTGCATTAACAATCTATTTATGAGTAGTGCTTAGTTACATATCCGCTAAGGAGTTGTTAATTCAAAACTGCACAGGACTTGGGCGGTGTATGAAAAACTGGTATTGCCAGTGTAAATATTATTACGTTGGCATAAAGCTTGCATGAAAGGACAGAAAATCACGCACGACGAAAAAGGAAACGAGTTATCTTTGACTACCCGACAAGTGGATGTTATTGAAGCTCTTCGTAAATTTTTTGAGGAAGATCATCGATAGCTTCAAATGGAATTATGGAATACTATCCTTAAACCAAGTCTATTGTCAAAGGTCACGAAAAATCTGTTGCAATATAATAACAATAAAAAACATGTGAAAAAGACGCAAGTATTCACCTTTTCCTCCACCTAAAATTTACCTTGGCGGAAAAATTTTCCAGAGTGTGTATGAAGTTATAACTTGTGAATTGTGGCTTAAATTTGGGGGCAACTTGGTTTAAGCAAGCATATAAGAATTGTTATATTAATCATTAATTATGTACGAGTGACTAGAGATGTTCTTTTATCAGGCTATTTAGTGTCATGAATTATTGCATTTTTTGCACTATCCATAATTTTGGTGCCGAAATAAGCTTTGATTTACATATGTATGTAGAGCACAAAATAGACTGTATTAGTGTGCGCTTGCATTATTCTTACCTTCCGATTCAGTCGATTCACCGAAAAGAGAGCTGAAATCTGAATAAATTAAACTGCTCGATGATGATAAGATAAAATGTAGATTAACTTTTGTTAATAATTTACCTGCTAACTTTCAAATATTTAATTTGTAACTCCTAGGACCATCTTTTACGACTTTCAAATAAAAATACTTTATTTGAGAGTAATACCTGTATTTTTCTACTATTATCATCAAAATGGGACCACAGGAAAACGGAACAAATATTAATTTTTTAGTGTAAACGTAATAATTTAAAAGAAAAGAACAAAAGTATAAAGGAAAGGAAGGGGGTGGCAGAATCAGGCGAAAAACCGACAAATGTTTTTAATTCTTCGGAGATTCTTTAAAGATTGGCATAATTTTCAGTCGTGAATGAAAATATATTATTATTATGTTTATGTAAAAGCGAACCCATTTTTGCGAACATGTACATAAAATAGTTTAATTTTCATTGAAATGAATATGTTTTATAAGCCAGGTATTCATTGAAAACTAAATTTAAATTCAAGTTTTCATTAGCGCGGAAGGCTCAGACGTATTTTTTTGATCAGATCAAAGCCGTTTTTCAGAAGGTTACGACAGGTTTCTTATTCACGATAAATCGTTGTATGCATGGAAGTGTTATATTTCATTTAGTATTTTGGATTAAGTAATAGTTCCTAATGGTTATGGCATCGTGATATTTAATTTCCGCCCTTTCAGTTGCAAGGTACGTCTTAAATTTAAAAAAAAAAATTGCTGCTAACACGATGTGAAAATGATGGAAAACGTTGATTGATTTTTAAATACATAACTCAATTGGAAGAATTAATCGACTTTAAAATATTATACAATCAAATTTAATAAATGAGAAATCCAACTTACAATTTAAAATACGTATTAAATATATCTTTATTTACACCGAGCAATAGAACATTTAAGTTATATTTAAACTACCAATACACTTACACAATGAAAGGTGAACTCCAAACAACCATAAGGCAACAAAATTATTAGAAATAACACATATTTAAAAGCCTTATGAAACCAAATAATTTCTACTTTGGTTATCAGTGATGATAAAAAATCACGAAGTAACATCGAGCTCACATTTAAAATGTTCAACTATTCAAATTCCATTGTAACAGGTTTACTTTATTCTAAGAGGTTAAATATCAGTCACAAAGGTTAAAGTTTGTATTATCAAAAAATTATAAGAAGGAATATTATGAGAAGCAGTATAGATAGTAAAGAAAACGGATTATAGATGACAAGTTTGATTACAAGTGGGTTTCTAAATTGTATCTAAGCTATGTGTAATTTTTTTTATTATTTTCTTGGCGAAACTTTTATTTATAAAGTTATGTAAAATAGTTGAATTCCACAGAGATGAGCTATGTAAAGTCTCTATGGATAGAATATATGAGACATTAGAGAGCAGTTCAAATTCAGTGTGATAAAAATCCAAAAATTATATTATTTATTCCGTAAGTAACCGTCAAATTAAAATGCTCGCGATTTCTATATATTTCTGTAATATCATGATTGGTTTTTAGATATAATTGAAACAAAAAATATACGTGAAATATACGTGACTGGTTTAATCTCCATATGTTAACAATGTATTCAATTCATAAGTACATATAATAATTCATATGACATTAATATACAAACGGTTGTGTGCAAAAAAGAATATTACTTCAAAGAACATCAAATAAAACTTTGCCCTGAAACATACGTTTTTACAATTTATGAATGAATGGACATGGAACGTAAAAAATTTTAATAATAGGAAAGCGACAAAATTAACGTCAAAAATTACAGACGATGGAGTATGCTATATATATACATGTAACATGTAAATGTTACATGTTTCTTATACTCTAAAATATACATGATTATTAGGTGCTGAAATCTCTGTAAATCTGAAATTATTTTACGAAAAGTTTTACTTTCTATGCCTACACTTATCTATATTTCTAGCAGCGGCCTATCTTGCAAATGAAAAGCACTACTCTTGACCCAAGGTTTTAAACTACTTTTGCATATTATAAATGACCATTTTATTTCTTAATAAAACACTAAATTTTTCAGATTAACAATGAATAGCATGTAAACTATCTGCATAAATTTGAAATAAATTTTATTCACGATTGTAGAAAGGGATAAAATATTTTTAAATTAACTCAAACACCATTATTTCATAAGATGTTTACATTTATAATTTTGTCTTTTATGCACATTTACTCAAAATAAATAAAAAAATTTTACTCAACCGTCTACTGAAAATGTTATTCGATCAGGCACTATTCGATCATCTAATGAGTATAAATAACTTAATTTTAATTTTACCTAACCTGACTAGATAATATCGATTTTTTAAATAAAATAGAAACTTTAGTGGAAAAATTGCATAAAATTTTATCATACAAGCAAACGATTTACGAGGATACTAAATATCCATATCCCCACACATGTCAATATCTTATAAAGGTTGCGGCACAGAATGGAAAAGGAAAAGGCAGTTATGTAGACCCTTAATGGCCATTTTAATTTTGCGGAGCATGCAGGTAATAGGAACACGGGAATCCAATTGCTGAGTATGCTTTCCTTTGCTTGAAGCTGGGCGAGCCCACGACCCAATGTCAATGCGATCGCTTATGACACCGCTACGTGTCCTAATGCGGTCAGCGTACACTGTCGCCTACAATTTATTGAATTTGTCCTTTTTTACCATGGTCAGCTAGTAAGTAGTTTAGATAGCTTGTCATATGACAAAAATTTAGTTTGGCAAATCAGATCTTAATTATATTTTATATCTTTTCGATTGTAGTCCGCTTCTAAATTAATGCTAAAATACTCAGTATCAGGTGACATATAAATAATATAAATTATGTAGTATCTGTGTTTTATTATATCAATTTTTTTAATTAAATCTGTATAATCTTCATGAAACCTTTCGTAATAACTAATTCGATCTTTAAATAATTCAGAATTGTTGATGGGTCATCAATGACTTTGTGGAGATTTTCGCATAAACATAATAATTGAAATTATAGTAAAAATGTATTAATAGATTATAAGTTGTATAAATCAATATTTATTGATATTTTTCACGGCTCCGTAAATTTTGACCTGGTTACCTCTGGCAGCCGAATATAATCTAATAGGTTTGAAACGTGACGTCCAGTTAACGTGTTAGCAGCTCATTTGATTTTGATGAGAAATAAGTTAATGTACACGATTCTAAATAGATTCAGAATATCTGTTCGTTTGAAGACATTTTCTTTTTTGGTAGTCTAGGGAAATGTCCCTGATAGATTACAGATATCAGGTAAACTATTTGAACTATGTTACAAGAGAAGTGAACTGTACGTTTAAATTTGTCACATATTTAATTTCAATGGTCTAACAAATTTTTAAGACACCGTTACATTTTATCAATATTTAATTGGTTTATTTAATTTTTGCCAAAATACCATTTGTTTTAATTATTCAATCTTACTTTTACTATATAAAAGAACCTCTTTTAGAATATAAGGTCGAGTGCAACAAGAAAGTTTTTATTGTATTATATTTATTATAGATCCAGCAATATGCTATTTTAAATGAATATTTTATTGGATTCTCTTTGGTTTATACAAGAATTAAAAAATATGATTTAATTATGAAAAAAATTAAGTATTTATTTATTATTTTTTTACTAAATAAAGTTAGTTATATGGTAGCATGGAGATACAGAATATAATTATATGGGTACTTGTCACTCACCTTATAGTGATGTGATATATATCCATTAAAAAAATTATTTATGAAAAACACTTGTTATTATCGTGAATCATCTCAATTATTAGTCCGTTCTTAATTATATAATCCTAAATGTGAATAATTACATGACTATGAACCTGTGAATGATTTACTAAAATACTAGAATAACTACAATTAATTTTCATATTAACTTGACGCGACTGAACACGTCGTCTTAAAACACAGATATCATTATTTGCAGATATTTTGGGAAGTCTATAAATTCAATTTCTTTGTGGACCTCTATTAGGTTTCAACCACAGATTCACAATAATAGAAGATACAAACTACTCTGAAAATATTCGACACAAGTGGATTTGGCCAGCTTTAAATGATATCAATCGATTGTAAGCAAACTGGTATCTTGCTCCATTAAATTTGAGTAATGATTCAAGTTAGGCAGCTTTACATCAATACACCCAGATGAAATTTTTTTCTCTTTAAATGTCCAAGAAAAAGCCGGAGTCAGCGATAAAAAAAGATAAAAGTGTCCAAGGAAAAACAGCAGTCAATGACCAAAAGAGATAGCTGTGACCAAGGATAAGCCAGAGTTGATGATAAAAATAGATAACAGTAATAAAAGAAAACTGAGTAAATCGATAGGCAAAATATAAAATTACCAGTTCTCGCATACACAAATCGCGTGGTGACTGAAGGAAGAGAGCGCGGCGCGTGCATCTGTAACTGTATGTCAGCGACACGGTCGGTGCGAGGGGAAGTGGGGCGTGCGTATGGGATATATACGAATTTCGAAAATACTATGACAGAGTTTGTGCAACTCAAAGATATTTGCGGATGTAAATCGTAATTAGCAAAATATGAATGTTAGATTACTACTATTAGATTTCAATTTGCCATTCTTCTTTGGTAATTCTGGTATAGAATAATTATAAACATATAAATAAATATATATATATATTTTTTTTTTTTTTCTTTTTTCTTTTTTTTTTTGTTTTTTTTTTTTGTATAAAACTTACTTGGGAATTTTTAGTTTATTTCTTTTAAGGTTTTCTCTTATATTTTATGAAGTTGAAATTAAATGATGTGAACATATAATAAAACCATAACAGTAGAAACTCTGTATTATTATAATAATTTCAGAAGATTAATCGATAAATAAAGTACAAAGAATCGGCCGTTTTTAAAATATTAATCGAATTGTACGTCACTTGTTTTGTACGAGTATTAATACTGCTAAGTATCTTCTATTATCACCAGTACATAATACTAGATTAAATAACTAAATATTTGTGAAATAAAACAAAGAACATGTAATTCTAAATAGTGTCAATAAGTTGGGAAATAGTGTTTCTTTTTCTTATATTGTTTGTACCCATATTGCATAAAGTTGCTTTTGGTTATACGATGTTGAACATTTTAAAAATATCAATATTTCGAATAATATGACGAGGTCAACCAATGATACGATTATAAAAATCTAGGTATATTAAGAAAATTAAGCATTTAAAACCAAGGCCCAAATACTAATTTGATCTATAATCCTCCGGTGTTTGATTTAAAATAATTTTATATCACCAATCGTTTATTATTCTGTTTATGAACTTTGCCCCCGAAAGAGTTTAGATCAAAATCTAGGTTAAGATCGTAAATGAGCAAAATGGGCCGAATAATTCGAAGAAGGCTGTAATTCAAACTATAAAAAAAATTTCCAAAATTCATTTTCTAATAAATGTACGTGTATAAAACACCATTAAAACAATTGTTTGTGAATGTTATTTTCCATGCCTTATAAAAGAAAAAAAAACAGCCTAAATTCTATTGGAACCTATGTTCACTTTGATAAATATTTCTTCGAAAATTTATACATTTGGATATTTTCCTGCTAACGAAAATATTGCAAATTAATTAATTAATATTTATTTTTTTTGCATGGTATAGGTTAGTCCCATATAAACTGAATAAGAAAACAACGATATACAACAAAATTAACCCTTTATCAAGTTTGTACTGGAAGATGACGCTGTTATTTTTCAAAAGGAAATTATATAGAATTTTTTTTAAAAAAACTAATAACTTAAACGCACATTTTTAACCCAAGTTTACTGTCTCATCCTTATATTTTTTAATGATATAAACAAAGTGGTTTTTAAAAATAAACTTTTCTACTTAAGCTTTGCATGGAGATTATAGCCCAATAATATTATTTTGTTTACGTCGTTGATATTGAATTTAAATAATCTTTTCATTAGTGTTCAAAATAATTGATACTTTACATAATATCGAACTACGAATTTAAGGTTGTAATTGACCCGAAGGAGTATCGAGAGTGTTCTTTCCACGCGAGTGGGGCTATTGTATACATGTAATCAACAAGAGAATTTTCATATTTCACCAGTATTTAAAATTTTCCACAATTACTCGCTATCTGAGTGTTTGTATATTTGATTGTTAATCTAATTTAGTAATTGATCTTTTTTGTAATAATACTAACTTTAATCATTTATTAAATTTGGAATAAGATTTTTCGATTAGTATTCGTCTCTAAAGCGATGAGACCATTACAACAAATCCTTAATAATAATGAAAGTATTTTTTGTCCAGAAAAAATTTGCAGGTTTTGGGCTAAATAAAAATATATTTAATTCGCACCTTGTAGCGTTATAAGTCAAGATTTTTTTAAAAGATCGAATTTCAGCCTACGGGATTTTGGATATCATTCGATCGCAAAAATATTCAGATTTTTTCTCATTCTAAACGAGTAAAGCAGCTGGTAATTACTTGTGTGGAAATTCGACTCCTTAATGTATGACTCCTTATCCTTAATTATGTAAAATTCGGTAACCATTCAACATTTAGTTATAGTATAATATTGCTTAAATAAATAAAATGCGGACGACGAAATAATATAAATTTTAAAAAAATCATGAAAAAGTAAAAAAGTTTTACCTTATCTATAAAATTAAATCGAAAATGCATAAAATATCAGTGTAAGCAAGGAGTACCAAAAAAGTATTACCGAAAAAAAGGTGTGTTTAAAAAAAATTAAGGTAGGAAAATTTTGAATAAAGAAACGATTTTATGAAAAAGAACACAAAATTTCGAAGAAAAAACGACAAAATGTTATAAATTTATTATTTCCTTTAGGAATTGGAAGACTCTGATATGTAAATAGGTATACAGCGCTGCTACAGAAATATGTTTCTATTTAAATCTTTTTACAAATATTCTGTAAAATAGAAGTACAGTATTTACTCGAACCGTATTACCTCATATTTATCCATTACTTGGTAAATAACTGGGTAAGTGCCCATCTATGATGCTGACTAATTTCTAGCAGCCAAAAAGCGCATAAAAATGGGCATTTCCCAAACTGAGTGACAAGAGAATGGTAATAGAGTGACTCTTAAATGCAGTGACCTTCATTATTTATATTATTATTGTCTTACAAATATTCCACTGTAAAATTTGTTTATTTTTATAATAAATTTTTCTTTGCAAAATAAAAGTTGTCTCTTGCCCATAAATTTATTATATTCATTCAACTTTTACCACCAAATCTATATTGCTTGATAAATTTATTCGTTTGTAAAAATAATTTGCGTTACGATAAGGTAAAATAATGAAACTTAACATTAACTCCAAAATATTTTTTCATAAATAAAAGTTATAAGACGTCAAGCGAAAAATATTTATAACGACATTAGAACAGCAATTTCGACAACGAACACAAGGGAAGCCTCTCCTCGACCACAGAACACCGTATCACAAATATATTTTTCTAATCAAAGAAATCTGGCCATTTCCCTTGAAATTATTCACCTACCCAAGTCAGCAGGGAAGCTCCTATGTCCTGGACCTGAAATAATCTTGTTATGTGAAGAGATGCTTGTTAGTTACAAATTTCAAAATATTACAGCGATTTGTTCCCCGCACGACTATATGCATCGTTCGTCTATATTGGACGAGAGCCTGGGGACATCGTTGATATTTATTCCGGGGCTCTACTGGTTTGGAATTTACTCTCCTTTCTTGGAATAACATTTAGAAGAAATTTGGTAAATATACGAATATTGATTTTAATATATATATTTACTTACATAGATTCAATTGGTGTAAATTGGAATAGCAGACATTACAGCTAACGGTCAAATTTAAAACAATTTGTCAAACTTAATTCCACATATAAAATTATTAACATTTCATTTTTCATTTCTTTATCGTTTCTAAATAAATCGTACTACGGTTAATAAAAAATGCTCAATACAAAACAAAACATTTTAATAACTATACGAAACCTTTTGGGGTAAGAGGGTTTGTTATATTTAAACCCCAAAATGTAATTATTGTAGAACACGTATAAAGTATCTTAGTATATGCCCATCTTTTAATTCGTTTTGCTTTGTATTTAACAAAGTACAAAGTAGAAAAAATACTAAGGTTATTCTAAAGTTTTACTAATTTATTTTCTAAGGCAAAAAGGATATAAATATAACATTGAAGGTATTTTTGTTTTTTTTATGTGTTTCCATTAATCTAATCGATCTCCAGTGATAGATTCAAAATCTAAGTAGATTATATTATTGAGTTAGTTTTTTTTTAATTCTCACGTGCCGGTATTGTTATGCATTATGTATTTCAAATAAAAATATATTTCTGCTTTACGTTCTTGTTTAGGTTTGAGCTTGTATTAACTTTCATAATTTTTATAATTTTGTTTTTTTAACATCCAGTAGGATTTGTGTGTTTTATTTATAATCACATCTTATAATTGTTACGAAGTACGTCAAAATATATTTGGTACATTAATAGGTTCTGCAACTTTCCCGCGTAAAATTAAAACCGTCCTCACGTTTATTTTGTTTCGGGGGCAGTTTCAATCACCTAGTATTCTGTCATGTTTTCAACCATAGCCTTTAATTTTTTTGATTTTTAGTTAATTATTTAAAAGAAAGTTTGCAATACACAAGAAATTTTGACTGAACCTGAATCATAAGTATAAAAAAAAAAAAAAATTTGACGAGCATCGTCGGCGGGATAAGTTTGTCTTACTAGTAAATATTTTTATAAAAATAAAACTATGAGTAAATTAAATTACTCTGTATTACCTTGCCGACATCAACTACTGTCTAAATTATCTCAGTTTAGTATACGTCTTAGATAAAGATTTCTTTGCCTTATTCAGTTGCAATAAACAATATAAGATCTTACCTCAATCTATAATTTGCTACACTTATAGAAATGATGCTAATCAATATTCCTATTTGTAGAAATATTGTGCAAGTTGTGTTTACATTGTATGAACGAATGATTCGCTCATAAGCGGGATAAGTGTAAGAGCAATTGTTTTATTTTGTTGCACAAAAAATATTGAAATGGATGCATGAATAGGGGTCACAGAGACTAGTGACAGAGGTTAGGTTATTCTTATTCGAAGCTAATATTTAAATACCACCAAGACATTCTAATCATTTCAGCCCGTTACTTATGAATATTGAAATTGCTTTTCTTCACAATTCATACTGGATGATGGCTGAAACTGATGATTCTGCCGATAGATTTTAATACCTATATATTTTGAATTATCTTGTGGGGTACATTAACTATGCAAAGCATAACACGTCAATTGATATTTTTTCAGGAAAGTCATATTTGTAAATAAGATTTTGAATTGAATTGTTGATGTATATAATTTATATATATATATATATATATATATATATATATATATATATATATATATATATATATCATGATATATAATTTATTACGTAAAATTTTACATTAAAAATTTAAGTATTTCAAATAAAGATAGCATAATAATACTTTATATTGACATTACCTTATATTACTGTAAGGTAATTGTAATATAAATATATTGTTGTATATTAACATTACCTTACAGAAACTAGTAAAACGTGTCATAAATTGAGGTAACACAAAATTATGCCCATGGCGGTCCAAGCGTGAGTAAACCTTGACCGATCTAATTATAAACATCCAGAATTTCAAATTTTGCAGACAAAATACTTTTACAAAGCTCGGCTGATAAAAGTTTTTTTTTTCTAAAAAACGCACACAGATACATGTAGGGATACACAACAAAGAATAAGGTTATGTTATTACAAAAAACATCAAGATTATGTGTACATAACATTTCAGTACGAAACCTTTAGGAGCGAAAATTTCTTGAAAACGTCTACCCCATAACTAGGTAGAACTGTAAATATTAACTGTTTTCTGGTAACATTCATATTAAATATTACAGTACGGAGAACCAATTAAACAATGTTACAAAATCGTACTTATAATGTGATAATTTTCCGATTAATTTATTTACAAATACTGATATTGACAATAGTTTTCAGGTATTCTAAAATGGTGGTTTAGCTACTAGACATGAAACTAAGAAAAATGTATAATTTAACGTTTGATAGTTCATAAACGAATCTATGCTCCAAAAAGGTTTTCATTACATATTTCCACTGGTTTTAAAAATAAGTTATGGAAATGAAAAGTAATGGCAACCCCATTTTCTTTTAGGGAAAGTGTTATAAAATATGTATTTTTAGAGTTTTTCTTTCATAATTTTGCAGGATATGAAATAACATACCATCTTTATTTGAAGTACATATAAATATGAATAACCATGCCAAATTTCAGTTTTAAAGCACTATTAGTCTGCGAATAACATGGTTTTGTAATATAAACGAACAGACAGATGGACATGGTGAAACTCTAAAAATTCATAGTTTGGTCAACAAGTCTTAGAGAAAGGAAATTAATTTGATTGAAGAAAACCTTTTTGTGCTAAAATTAATTTTTCATTTTGACAGCAATATTAGTATTATTTTCTAGTTCGTGGTACAATTTTTCTTAAATATATTATCTTTATGGTATGCGTATTGTTATAATGCAATAACGTGCAATAAGTAAGATTTTCTCTAAATTTAAAAATTACTATCTAAATCCATTAATAAATTCATATACGTGAACCATAATATTCGTATTTCAGTTTTTCCCCAGGTAGGTAAATTTTATTAAAAATTTGCATGAATTGCAATTCATTTAGTAAACTAGTTTAATTGCAATTCATGCAAATTTCAATCATTTTCTATTAACACCGTCTTCTTGTATACGTATATTAGAAAAATCACAAACCGTCCGTTTTATTCAAAGTAACAAAGCTGAACTGCTTTGTTCCTAATGAGCGTTTGCTGTAAAATGGTAGTGTTAATGGAATAGGCACATTAAAAACTACATTCAGTCTCGCAGCACATTAGCGGCGTTATAACGCTTACGAATGAATACTTTTACAAATGTCTCAATTTAAGCAAATTATATGTAAACATTCCTATAACAAAGGTTTCCCTGTGTATTTCTATTTTACTTTGTCCTCTAAACCTTTCCACTGAAATTGTGCTACACGTTTCATTTATGAAACCATTTCAGGTCTTGCTAAAATACACATATTCGTGGATATTAAAATATATAAGAGGCTTGAAGCGTATGGAATACGAGTTAATTTAAAACGTGGAATAAATAAAAGGCAATGTGTAGTGGAAATGTTGATTTAGAGTACATGGAAAATGTTCTGTGTATAAATATGAAAACAAATTTAATTTGAAAAAAATTGTACAAGTAAATTTTAAATAAATGCAGGATGAATATTCAAAGTTTAAGTTCTATTTTAAATTCTCATTATTTTTAATAAGGAGAATTGAAAATATTCTTACATGATTGACATAATATAATTAACTTTCAAATAAAATATTGGGAAACGATACATCAACTTTTAGAAGACACTCTTATTATTTTTATTCTTTCATTTATCTAAAAATTATTATTGTGTACTTCTTCCAGTTATATAGTTAAATAGAAATTAAACATTGCTTCCACCTCTTTACAACCGATAAAATAGATATATAACTTTGATCCTTTAACTTATAACATTACGTTCGATTTAATAACTATGAAACGAAAAGAAATTAATTCCAGTTGTTTAATATCATAACTAATTAAAAATATCCGATGCCACTTAATCCCTAGTAACAGTATTGATACTTTATTGCCTTTTACCATTTTACAATGATGCTACATAATATGGTACCACAATAGACGCATAAATTAAAAGTTGAAGAAGAAAAGTACAACTTGGAAGAAACTTCATTATTAGCAGAAAGATAATGATCATACTTTTATTTCATTATTAGATTGTAACTGCGGAACCTCTCGTATGAAAGTTGTGATGTTAATTTTTGTGGTTTTAAATAAGTATTAAAATAATATTTAGTTTGTTGTTTTCTTTATTTAATTTAAAATAATATTTAATTTTGAAACTATTTATGGAGTTAATATTGTATTATCGGTTTTGGATATACTCCGTTGCTAGACTTATTATTATAGTCCAGAACATGCAGATCCCGGGGAACTGACCCTAGTGAAGGCTATATATAATTGACTGAGAGAAAAGCAGAATTATTTTAAACTAACTCCAGAAAAATGTGAAGTTTGGCTTTGTGTTTTATTTACGGTCATGGCAAAGCTAAACCGAACTCGAAACTGATATCGCTTAAACTGAAATGGAAAGTCTATGGAGATAATGATCAAATCACAATAAAATAATCAGGGTAATATACACTTTTCTCCCGCAACACATCAATCGACTTTAATGGCCTCTATTAAAAATTTATGCAATTTTATGATTTGCAAATGTGTCTCATTGCATTATTTGGGGGGGGTGGGGATTTAATATGCGTAGCAGTGTGACTGGTACTACAAATTTGAGGGCAAGGTTGTGTAAGGAATTGATTGAATTTTTTTAGTTAGGTAGGTTCTAGATCTACGGTGGTGGTTTTATGAGACATTTTGCATGATGGGGATAAATATATTACACAATCAAAGAACATTGATGTAATTATTTTACTGTATAATTCAGTAAAATTATTTAAAAATGTTACACACTTCAGAACTGTTGCCAATCGCGGATATTAGAAGTTTAAACATGGCGTGAGCTGTTTGTTTTCCACCAGAATAGCAGCGACACCAAACGCTGCTAATAAAGCTATAAAACTTTTTGAGCGGAGTTACCTGACAACAAATTTGCTAGAGAAGTATTTCAGTTCAACAAAAAAAATTCTAAATTGCAAACAAATACCTCCAAAGATAATTTATTAAAATTTAATGACGTCTCTTACCTTCTTTCAGTGATTCCAGTTGTTATCTATTCTACGACATTTCTCTCTCGTACTCGTTAACTTTCGATGTTGCATTACCATTTTTAGATCGGTAGATCCATATCTAACCTAACCTAATATTTTAATTTAACAGTGACTCTACTTGGTTTTAAGCTGGAGTAATACACAAAGAGTAATGTAACAATTTTAATAATTCGATTCAAGAAGAAATAATTTGATTTACATTTTTTGTGATAATACTAAAACAGTGTTCACAGTGTAATATTAATTAGATGTTATTATTAGATTGTTCCAAATAGGATACATTTCAATTAATCATAACAAATTCAATAAATAATTGGTAATGAACTTAGGCAAAAAAGATACAGTGAAATTGTGATTTAATTATAGGGATATAAATCAATTTTCAATAAAGGAAAAGCTCAACAGATCAAAAAACAACTGAAGATAATAAGTGAAATGAAATAAAATTATTACAAATAGGCACAAAAATAAAATTCACTAAATATTCAATTATTTTATATAGACGTTGCTTGTTTTGGTCATTCTAATCGAGAAATTACGAATGTGAGGAACCAAAGAAATCCACAGTTAAAGAAAGTTCATTTAGAGTAGGACTTAGTCTATTGACTGGAGAAAAAACTCTTCATTAGTGCGATACTTTGAAACAAAGAAGGAATAACATATATACTGTCTACTGTTATTGCGTGGAAGCATAATCTAAAAACACTGAAGAAGTAGATTCCTGTCAATTGCATTGTGGACAAGCTTATGACGGAATATGCAGTCAATGCGTTTTTTTTTTGTTGAGCCGGAGTATTTAACTCAAAATATAAAGACGCTTTTCATAACTGGGTATTTTTTGCTTAATGCTGCTGTGTATGCTTGCTATATTTTTTTATTATTATACCTGTTTTGCTATTAAATCGTGGTATATATTTCCATGAAACAGCCTTGTAAGATTTCATAATAACATTTATAATTTCTACATGTCTGTCCATACGTCTATCCGTTCACATCATAGCTATTTCAGTGTTAGATTTGAGTGTTTGTTTCAGAGTTATTGCAATATAATCCTAGAGAAAGACTACATCTTTATTTTCCCTAGAATATATTTTGATTCACTTCTGTATACATTAAACTTGAAGATGTTTTGTCGGGTTCTATATCTCAAAAGAAAAAAATCGTATTCTATTATCTCTTTAGTTTGTTGATGTAAGTTGTTAAAAATAATTCTGCCAATTACATCGATCGACCCGTAACTCGTTTGAAGTGATATTACTTCATTTATGACTAGATTAAAGAATACGTATTAATTATTTTAACAGCAATATCAGTTTCTCTTATAATTCACCATGGAAATACTTCGATTTTCAATTTTTGGTTCAAAAGGAAAAACGAAACACTTATAACATTACTCACATATTCGTTCATCTATCACAGAGAGTTTCAAGAGAAACCATAAAGAGAAACCATTATGGCAACTAGAAATTTGGAATAACGACAACGCGCATGTGTTTAATAATTAGGTTGCAAAAGTATATTATGAAATGTCCTGCATAGTATAAAATAATATTATTTACCGATAACATAATAAAGAAACTGCGTACCTTTAAACTCTTATATGTGCTGCAGTTTGTAGGTAATATTTATAGTGTGGATTCGACTCCTATTTCTATTAAGCGGTCCATTAGTAATTTAAAATAAATAATTTTGTCGTAGAAAAATAATATTTTCTCAAAATAGCAAATTGAACACATTTTCTTATCTGTATCTAATCCAGCCGAGTTACTCACGTTACCAACATGTTTATCTGGATGAAGATACTAAGATTCGAACAATTTATCAACATCACCTTAAATAACTAACTTATCGGAATGATTTGAAAGACCGACATCAGAGCAAATTGCCATGTGATAAATATAATGTACTTATTAGTGGCAACAGATCCTACCGACGTCTTAGACTGAAATTTAGTTGATATAGATAGTCACATAAGGTGCTATTTTGAGTATACATAGATGAATAACTCGATAGTGTCCAAACGGCATGTAGTTATTTTGATTTCCGCTAAAAATCAATTATATTTCTACACGAATTACAACTTAACAATAACTTTAACATTAACCTGAAAAAAAGTTTAACCACAGGAACTATAAATTTATACTCTATTTATTTAATCAAACTTAACGATCCGATTAATTTGTTCTTGGACTTTGCCCCAAAATCTATTAAACCTATATGAGGCATGGTTTTAACCATTAATCGAATATTTGCACTGAACAAATATATTATTACACAACATCCTGTAACCTAAGTTAGGAAAAGATATTTGGATTTGGTACTTTTGTAATAGCAGTGCTGTGTTATATTTATGGGCATGCAAAGTTGCATGTCCTTATTTTCAAGCTCTTATTTCATCGGATTTTATTAAAAATATCCAATCCCAATTCAGGAATTAAAAAATTAATTGGGTTTTATTTACTCCATTTACATGTTTGCAGCAGGTGACCTATAAAATATTTATTATTATTACTATTAAAAACATTAGGCTACATATATTTACGTAAATAACTAGAAAAACGGATAACTTTTACAGTATAACCAACCAATTTTCTGACAATATTATAATAATCGTAGCTGAAACAGGTAAAACTTTTTGTGTATTCTTATATTGTAAGCAGGAAACAGTTTAACTTCGCATCTTAATTACTACTTAATCGATATTTGTAAAATGTTTCAAAGCTGTAGCCTGTATCATGAAGATGAATACAGAATTTTTTCCTATAATATAATTTTCTCTTTTATAATTAAACGATCTTCCCGTGAGGAATAACAAAGAAAAAACAGGCATATGATATCACATCACGGCAATTTGTCAATGTTCTTTAGTCGCACAGGTATTTACGAGTAAACATGTACAATTTCGCTTAATTTAATTGGGGAAATTTAAACCAGTTTTTATCCATTTATAGAAACATATAACATTTTGTCAACTCACTGATGTAAATATAACAATTTTATGGTATTATTTAAAAAAAAAATCCATAAGTGCAGGATTTATAAAACGCAGGACTTGAGACAGATTGAAAGATAGGGCTTAAATTATATTAAGATAAATTGACCCAATGGATTGGGTCTTTGGATTGTGGTTTCAAAATATAATTTAAAATTTCAACTATAGAATTGGTTCTCAAGATCATATAGTTTAAAAAAAGGAACTTGAAAAAAGGAGTATACCCTATTTTAATAGAACGAAACTGAAATAAATAACTTCGAAACATATATAAAAATTAAGTACTGACTGTAAAACTTAAATTTTGACAATATCAGGGTAGAACATTTTTTTTTGAAACGAGACGACTCATCTGTCATATAAAACATATTAAGACGACCATAATTCAATAACGAATTAGACATTCATGTAGAATGTCTAAATCGTAGAAATCAAGAAATCAACATGGATAAAAAACATATCTTATTAAAAGATATTTTTTAATCAATTCAATGTAATATAATTAGGGCTTCAATTCGATAGAATGTGTTTAAAACTTAAAAAGATATCTGGTATTTAAATACCATTTTTAATAACCATTGCCTTTTACAAGTAACGCTTAAATACACTCGTAATTCTTTTACCATTTATTTGTAGCCTTAAAAAGACTGAAAGTTTATTTTTAAAATGTATCGTTTTATTTAATTTCATCGGTTCATTAGATAATATAAAATAAAACTCAAGTACGGTATATTTTTTCTACTTAATACATAATTACACTATTTATTTTGTTATAACACTCGTAATTCTTTTACCATTTATTTGTAGCCTTAAAAAGACTGAAAGTTTATTTTTAAAATGTATCGTTTTATTTAATTTCATCGGTCCATTAGATAATATAAAATAAAACTCAAGTACGGTATATTTTTTCTACTTAATACATAATTACACTATTTATTTCGTTTCCTTTTTAAGGCTACAAATAAATGGTAAAAGAATTACGAGTGTATTTAAGCGTTACTTGTAAAAGGCAATGGTTATGCTCATATTAAACTGAAAGTTTCAGAAAACGGTTATTATGCAAACATTTTAATGGGAATATTAATTCTGAGAAGCGCAAAGGGAACGGCTGTGGTCTCAGGGGTTTCAGTATAATTTAATCCGTCTTAAATGTGACGAATCACAGACAACAGTATCATTAAATATATTGCAGCTATATTTTCGATTATATATCTCATCTCCTATATTTAAATAAGTTACATCTGTAATAAAATTTTAAGTTGAGGTAACGAATAAAATTATTTAACTTTAAATTTTCATTATTTTCTAATTAGATACATTGGTACTGTCCATAAAATACCAAATTTTCCAATTTTATTTTTTCAAGGTTATATTTTATAAATTCATTCATTTTTAATTTCGCGAAAATGTAAGTGTATATATAAATATTTATGGGGTAAATAAAACTGAAATAAAATAATAAAATGAAGTAGAGATTTCTTAAAGCTTAAGAAAATACGAAGGCCGGGGATAAATAGGGTTAATTTAGTTAAGTTATTATAATATTTAAATTTTCTAGTTTTTGAAATCTTGCGAGTTAATTTACTGGACAATTAATTGATATAAGAACAATGTGAATTATAGGCTGGATTTGAGATTCGCTTTCAAATAATTCTGAATTTGCATTCGTTAATCAAAAAGACATTCGATTAAAAGATAAAGTGAAAATAATTAGTTTTGACAGTGGAAAATTCTCATGAAATAACATCAAATTTATATTTTTCACATAAGGCAATAAACAAAAATATTAATGCCAAAAATATAAAATGGAAATATTCGAATGAAATCTTTTCTATTTATAACATTAATTTCTCAGCACATAGGGAAATATTGTTCTAAATAAGTCTTCATATTATAACAATATGTATTTGCTATTAGTGATGTTTAAACAGTACCGCTCTCATGATCCTCATATTAATACGATAAAAGCGATCCGGCGCCCAGTGCATCATCTCACCAAAACGAAGCCTTGTGAATCACCGAACAGCTTTCAGATACCTCAACACTCCTTACCCTTTATATATTCAAGAAAGAAGCCCCGCGAGGTTCAGGCCATCTATATGTGTATATATATATATATATATATATATATATATATAAATATATATATACATATATATATATATATGTATATATATACATATATATATACATATATATATATATATATATAATCGGAAAACCTTTTTTAAAATTATTTTCTGTCTATCTGTATGTTATTTTGTGCGTCAATCGTCAATCAAGTAAGATTTGCAGGAGGGATTATAGAGGGTATGGTAATATTTATTTACCAAGAGCAACCAATGATAGAAAAAAATTCTTGTTACAAATTTCACGCGAGTAAAACCGTAGGACACACTTAGTTTTTAATGGTATTAAAATAGTCGAATTACAAATATCAGGTGAACACGTACATAAATATATAGGTTTGTCTATGAATAGATGTTTATGTAATTTTTATTATTATATATTATAATAATTGATAATAGAAAGTGTTTGGAACTGGAAGAAAGTTTTTTTTGCCAGTCTTGTGAAATTTTAAACAATACAAATTGTTATAATTTTTTTCCTATTAGAATACGTAATTTCAACTTAATGTCTGAACAAGGGACTATTTATATACTATCAGACAATACTTGACGCT
This sequence comes from Druceiella hillmani, assembly GCA_039881145.1. NCBI lineage: Eukaryota > Metazoa > Arthropoda > Insecta > Lepidoptera > Hepialidae > Druceiella > Druceiella hillmani. The sequence continues at coordinate 28,590,276 of JAYKKI010000001.1, forward strand.
TTCCGAATCGGCATAAAGTTGAACGACAAAAACACAAATTCACCTTTACAAAGTTGTAGTGGTTTTATTTCATAGTTAGCCACTTTTACTGTCATGTGAAAAATGATTTATTCATATATTTAAATAAAATAAAATTTATTTTTTTTTGGATTCGTGCACGATAGAGACCTTTTTTATCATTCTTCCACTTATGCGAACATTCATACATATTTAAGATGAGAGTATATATTAATCGGACATTACAGAGAGACAGTCTTTTTGCAATAAAATTATTTAACCAATAATTCGACTCACTATATATAGTGCATATATGTATATACAAATATATACAAGCGGTTATAATTATATTTAACACTTGCACGCGAATCAAGTTTCGATGCACGTAACTGTGCTGTTTTGTGCACGTTCGATGCCTAGAATTACTTATATATTCTGTTGCTGGTACCAATTCATATTATTGAATTGATTTTCCGCATAGCCATATTTAATAACAGAGCGCCACAAAACAGTTAATGTTTACAGGAAGTTATGCAGTTATAGTGTTAACGTAAGTTATGCAGTTTATATTATCAAGAAGCTCTCATTTTCAAAGGTTTAGTTCCGATATCAGTACATACATACATATAACTTTACGTTATATACATATAACTTTACTTTTTTATATTATATTAACATATGTTTATATGTGTTGTTTAGAAAAAAAAACTGTTATCTGCAGAGCCTTATTAAAATATTTTGAACGTAATATGATAATCTAAATGTATATAATAATTAGATCGGTTGAGGTTTGCTCACACTTGGACTAATTACTAAGGTAAGTTTAATATAATATATTGTTACTCTACTTCCATTTAAATGTATTTAAATTTTTAATACGAAATTATACGTAATAAATTATATTTTAAGTAATTCAAACTCAACTTACTTACATATATGAATATGCTACGAAGTTCACAATCGACGAGTTATGCCTTGCATGAGTTGATGTATCCCAAGAAACAATTGGAAATATATAGGTGTTGGAATCAATCGGCAGAATCATCAATTTCAGCCATCATCTAATATGAATTGTGTGGAGGAGCGATTTCATTATTCATAAGTAACCGGCTGAAACAATTAGAATATCTCGATAGTATTTAAATATCAATTTTGAAAAGCTTAACTTTTGAGACTAGTCTCTGTGACCCCTATTCAAGCATTTTCTTCAAGGTTTTTTTGTGTGATGAAATAAAATAATTTCGTTTTACATTTATAGGAATATAATAGGAATATTAGCATTATTTCTACAAGTGATACAAATTACAGAGTCGTATAACATCTTATATTATTTATTGTAACTCTATGAAAAAAAGCGCGTCCAACCGCATATAATACAAATAAATGTTTACCTCAAACGTATACTAAACTGATTAATTAGTTTTTAAACAATTTTATTAATATAGAACTGTTTAATAATAGGACAAACTTATCCCGTCGGCAATGCTAGGCAAATTTTGCTTTTTGTGGAAACTTTTTATGATTCAGGTATGTTCAAAAACGCCTGGAGCTGAAGACGGTTTTATTGATTAAAAGGAAAATTGCAGTAACTACAAATACACCAAACATATTTTGACGTACTTCCTACCGATTATAATATGTAATATACAAAACCATGATTGACGCAGAAAAATCAAAATTTTGGTCGAGTAGAAATATAAAAATTTAGAAAGTTAAAACAAGCGCTGACTTACGCAAGAACGTAAAGAAGAAATATATATTTACTTAAAATGTATAAAACAGTACGTGAGCACTGAAGAAAAAATAAAAACAACTTAAATAACAGAATCTACTAAGATTTTGAAGATGTCACTGGAAAGCAGTTAGATCAAAAATAAAACATTGAAAAAAGTACTTTCCGTATTATATTTTTGCTTTTGAAAATAAAATAGCGAACCTTTAAAACGACTTTAGTATTTTTTCTACTTTAAACTTTGTAAGGTGCAATGAAAAACGACTTAAAAGATGTGCATAAACTAAGTCATACTGATAAATTACACATAACTTTTGACAAATTATTTTAAATTTGACCGTAAACTGTAATGTCTGCTGTACAAGTGTGTAACAACTGAATGTATTTAAATGCAAGTAAATAAATAAATTTAAAAATCACATATTTACCAAAATTCTTCGAAACTTTTTTCCAAGAAAGGTGATTAAATTCGAAACCAGTAGAGCTACGGAAAAACTACCAACGATGTCCCCAGGCTCTCGTCCCATATATTTGACTAACGATGCGTATCGTCAAACAGGGAGATAAATAATCACTGTAATATTTTGAAACTTGTAACTTAAGAGCATCTCTTAACATAACGAGTTTATTTCAGTTCCAGCCCATGAGAGGTTCCCTGCGGACTCGGCCAGGTGAATCATTCAAAGAGAAACGGCTAGATTTTTGGTTGATTACAAAAATCAATTTTTGATAATGTGTTCCGTGGTCGTGGAGAGACTTCCATTGTATTCGTCGCAGAAATTGCTATTCTAATTTCGTTGTAAATATTTTCTTCGCTTAATATTTGGTAGCATTTATTTATGAAAAAATGTTTTGAAGGTAATGTAAAGTTTCATTGTTTTACATTATTGTAATGCGAATTATTTGCTATGACTTTTAAAAACCATCAAATTTATAAATCAGTATGGATTTGATGGTAAAAGTTGAATGAGTATAATAAGTTTATAAAGAGCTCTATAGGCTTAAGAAAAGTTCTATTTCACAAAGATTTATTTGTTACAAAAAAAAATTTACAATGAAATATTCGAAAGAAGATACGAGGTAAATAATAAAACTCACTGCATTTAAGAATGCTCTTTACGCTGAGCCATTAGTAACGAGGATTGCTAATTCTACTCGCTAAATATAGATCTATACAAAATTACCATTTTACGCATCAAACTATTTCTGAGAATTTTGTTAAAAATATATTTGTATCTAAACAACATATTTAATGTCACTGAACAATACACGGGGCATTCACAAAGTAATTTCATTTATTTTATTTTCTTCTAAACGGAAAAGTTAGCGGAAATTAGTCATACAGGTATTTTTATTGATATATAGTGACACTGAATTTTCTCTGATTAATAGGTAACCATCTATTGGTCAGTAGTGCCTAGCATTCTCTTGTTTGCTAATTTACCAGTTTTGGAACTGCGCATTTTCATGAGTTTTTTGGCTGCAAGAAATGAGCCAGCATTATAGATGGGTAGAAATAGGGCCAGCATTATAGTTACTTAGCTGTGGATAAACATCAGGTAATACTGTTCAAGGAAATGCCGTTTTACAATATACATGACTTTTCCAACTGAGCGCACACGAAATTCATATTGAAAAATTATATAAGGAAACTAGATAAAAGTAGCTGTATTGGTGTATTTTTACTGGACTCGGAAAATATAATAGTAGTTTTGGTGTATTTTTACTGGACTCGGAAAATATAAACAAACGAATTTTGAAAAAATATAAACAAACGAATTTCGAAATTTTCCTAATGTACACCTGTTGCAAAAGGAAAATTTTGTAGCAGCAATCTGAATTGACATACATTCGCCTACCTATTAGTGTTTTTAACAAAGTGAGTAGGTAAGTACACTTTAATATTTAAAGTAAATCCTGTTTCATAATTTGAGTTTGGATTTTCAGTTTCAGATTACAGGGGTATGCTCTTTGACATTGGAAATTTAAAAAGTTTTAATTTTAAAAATGTAATGAATTACGGTCGATTTTCGACCACTGGCCCTCCACTAGATTAAATGAATTGTTTTACCAATTGAGGACCTAAACTAGAAGAAATTTAGTAAACCAGAAAAAATTATTAAAAGGACAGTTGTCTGTCAATCAGATTCCATTCGTACCTTTCGGGTGTGGAAACCTAACAGGCGTGGTATGTGTTTTTATATTATATTATTGTTTATAACTTCGTTAAGCTTTTTAGTTCAGATTTATTCATAACATCTGAGTTGTCATCTTGCCTATGTGTCTATGTGCCTATGTTTTATTATATATAAAGATAAATACTTCCCAAATCGCACACGTGCGGTAAGGCAAATAATTTTTAAATTTTCTCTCATATTTGGTAAATTCAGTCACTCGCCCTTCCTCCATAAGCAACATATATTTATATATATATATATATATATATATATATATATATATATATATATATATATTTAAATGAATTACTAAACTGGAAGAGGTGTGAAATAGGATTGACGTCGTAGCCAGATCCATCAAATGTTTTGTACCCTTCCGTTAAGGAAACCTAATGGATACGTGTAATATGATTTTGCATTATGCATAATTTTTAATTCATTAAATGTTGCATGTAAAACATGTGTATGATAAATTGAGATGTCGTCCTACTTACGTATTGATATATTATCATCACAAGTAATGAAAATATAGTACTGACTAAATGTACACGTAAATGTACCACTGCCAAGTAAACTTTAACTCACTCGAAACTGGGCGACTCGACGATCCAATGTCATTGATTACGACACTGTTATATGTTCCTCTGTAGCCAGGGTACGCTTTGGTTTGCAATTCAATTTATAATACCCTTTTTACATTATTACCTATGAGGTAATTTTTAATTAGGTTTCGATATATTTGGGATATAAATATTTTGACGGCAAACTTGATCATAGTTTTATTTTAAATCTGGTTAGGGGTAGGCTGCCACTCCTCTACCCCTAATACATTGGGTGGTGCGTAAAAGTTATTTATATAGGTTAAATAGCATTTATACTACATTATTCAATGAATTTTAATAAAATCTGAAACATTTTCACAAGACTGCTTTAAATGCCTATTTTGATATGTCAGTTAAAAGCAATAGGTTTTCTAATGTTTATACATGTCAAATTAAACTATAAACTCCATAAATAAATATTTATGATTTTTTTAATGGCGGCGTAGACTTCGTTAAAAATAATGAGATAAAGACGCGGTTGTCCCTAGTAGCTGATCATAATCTAATCAGCTTGAAGCGTGAAAACTCGTCGACACGATGACATCTCATTCGATTACGAAGAGCCTATATTTTTCTCCACGAATCCCATAACTAATCTCCCTTGTAGTCTACGTGTAGTAGGTGTAAGTGTATATGACCTTAATTGTACACATATAAGACACCGGTATATGTTCCTCTGTAGCCAGCGTACACTTTGGTTTGCAATTCAATTTATAATAATTTAGTATGTTTTGAACGTTTTTATATTACCTTATGAGTATGTTTTGAACGTAATGTTAAGTGTATATATATATATATATATATATATATAAAACATATATTTGGTTTCAGTAATTTAATATATTTTTTGTTTTAATACTCATGTTTTATGAATCAAAATGAAATATGTTTTATTTGTGTTAAACTTCATCAATCTTTAAATTTGTTTATTAAATTTTTATTTCAATGTGCATTTAGTTATTTAATCTTACTTTAATTTTTTATTTAACACATTCCATAAACTAGGCACGAGTATAACTTAAGAGATGTTACATTTTTTATGAAATGAAGAAAATTATTCCAATAACTATTGGATTAAAACAATAAAGTTTGTAACCCCGAGTTCTCTACAATTTTTATTAAAAAAATTATATGTTACAATAAATTTAATTTAAGTATGTACCATTATTATCTACTACTTGTCGCCATCTAGTTACCAGTGAGAATGTGCCTTTCTTGTGAAATACCGGTGACTTTGATTCAATAAACTGTACGAGGTCGTTTTGGAGATCTTCTTTAACGTCGAATTTTTTTTCGCGTAAATTATTACTTAGAGTCCTGGATAATCAGAGGGAAAATGTTAACCAGATGGCGTAATGTCCGGCGAATATATAATATAGATGAGTGAGAAGAATCTAATTGAAATTCTCTAATTTATTACGAGTATGTTTTGCAACATGTGGTCTAGGATAATCACGCAGAAAATAAATTCGATGCTGTTGACTACTCAATTCTTTAGCTAATCAATCCAATTATTCACAGTAAATATATGCAATAGTTGTAGATTCCTCTGGAAGAAATTCCATATAAATAATGCCCTTGACATTCCGCCAGCAGCTGAGCATCACCTTTTAAGCACTTATTTCAGGTTTGGACACTGCGACCCCTTTCTGTCAACGGCTGGGCCGTTGACGTTTGCGTGTATAGTTAACGTATGTAACCCATTTCCTATCGCCAGTTACTAACTTGTCAGCCAGTTGAAGTTACGTTTCAGTGTCAATAACTGATAAGTATCAATTCTGCACTGAAGGTGATATGACGACAACTCGTGGGGTATCAAGACATCGTATTTTGAAAGTTTTCCTAATTCGTGCAAATGTGTTTATATTGTGCCCTGACACTACACAATGTAGCTCATCTGCATAGTCATCAGTCAATTAGGCGTCATAATCGTTGAACGTCTAATTCAACAGAACGTCCGTTACGGGTTTCGTCCTCAAGATCGTAGTCCTCATTCCTGAACTTTCTGAACTAAATCTTTACCGTCGCGTAAGATACCGTGAACTCGCCCATCGCATGACATATATTTTTTGGGAACAGTCTTTGCATCATGACTAAGACGAAATTCTCTAAATAATAGAATCCGTATTTTATATCGATTTAAAACCATTATCTTTAATGCAATTCACTTAATGCTTCTACGCTGACTGTTGTTAACTTATTGCACTTTTGCCTATTTGTATCCTACAGTAAAACCTTTTAGAAGTTTCGAGAATCTTTTCCGAATTTGTAGCTAAAAACTTACTAGTCGATCTAATAAAAACAATCTCTTTTTATTCTCAACTTTTAAGTAGTTAATTCAGTAGTTTCGTTCTTACATACCTTATAGAATTTATTTACTATTAGTAAAAAAATCCTATAAAGTTTTTCACAAAGTTTTTTAAATTATTATGTTAATCAGCGATCAAAAAATGTCTGATATTCTGATCAAATATTTAAAATAATTAGTCGTATTATTTCTAGTTGAAAATGTTCTTTTTCAAGTTTTCAATTTAATTTAAGATCCACAGGAATATAAATGTTATAAATCTGTAGTAAAATAAAAAGAAGCTAAGGAAAATTTTGATATTTTAAATTTTTTGGCCGGCCTCATAAAAGGAGAAAATCCTTAATTTAACTTTCTGTTTCTTATATGTGTCACCTCGTATCACCTGCAGTTGTCAACCGATGTGGCTGATTTTTTTTAATTTTAAAGAATAATAATCAAATAATAACGTCTCTGACATTTGGAAACGATTAAGGGCATACACATTTTCCCTTTCGCAAAATCGTAGTTCAGGGTTGGAGTCGGAAGATGGCGGGCGGAACTGTTCAGCAATGAGGAGTAAACTTATCAAAATTTGAATTGTTTTACTTCTCTTGACGTAATTAAGAAAATAACAAAGTACCGATTTACTTTGTTATTTTCTTAAACAAAAAATAGGTAAGTATAAAAAATAGGTAAGTATATATAAATACATACGAAATATGAAATAGTAAGTAATTATACGTATAGACAAATACAAGAAGTAATCAAAACATTAATAAGAAGGTTGATAGGTAAATAAATATACGCAGCTCTGTACAGACAAAATGGCTAGAATGTTAGTAAACTTCTTACTAAATAATTATGTACAGGTATATGTATATAAAGGCATAATGTAACTGAGATATTAGTAGGTATGTAGGTAGAATGTACATATATATAAAAGCATGAAACATTGACTGAGGTGAAGACAAAGGAAGGAAACAAATTTTATTGTATATATCCATATGTATGTATAGGCATGTTTGTATGTGGATATATTTGCAAATAGTTAGGTCCATTAAATGGGTAGCATAGGATATAATAGGCATTAAATATGGGAAAATAAAACTTTTATTCGGAAAGTTTGGGTGATTATATCATTTTATATGCAAATAATTAGGTTCATGAAATTCGTAGCATAGGATATCATAGGCATTAAACATGGAAAAATAAAACTTTTAGTCGGAAAGTTTGGGTCATCATATAATTTTATATGCACATAATTAGGTTCATTAAATTGGTAGCATAGGATATCATAGGCATTAAAAATGGAGAAATAAAACTTTTAGTTGAAAAGTTTGGGTCATCGCATTGTTTCCGAATATAAATAAATTTGAAAACCTTATCCACAAAATGGATAGAATCAAAATCTGAATTAAATTTGTAAATAGGCAAAGTGATGTAATACTTCCAAAGTGGCGGTGATATAAAATATAAAAAAATTCTATAAAAACAAATTCTTCAACCAAGGTAAAAAAATAAAATATATTTGAAAGGAAATTTAAAAAAGAACGCCTCTGAGCTATATTTTAATATATATGCTAATCACAGTCACGGCACCCCGACCTAATTTTATTTCACAAAATATTTCTTCGAGAAAAGATAAATCCACAGTCATAAAAAAAATTTGTATTTTTTCACGCATGATGAGGGTTGCCCACCTTTATCATTCATCATTGTAAAAAAAGATATTAACCCACACCATATATCAATAACCAAAATTCAAATATATTCATTTCGGAATATTAGAGGGAGGTGGGGTTAATTAAGTACTCGTGAATTTTTTTATTTAATTCCAAATGTAAAGTGGGGTATCAGTTGAAAGGGCTAGTTAGAAGGGTTCTTTTACATAAAATTATTTAGGCTTTATGTATTCAGAAACGCACTTAAAATATGCGAAGATAAATAGCCCTCGCCTTATTTTCGAAACTATTCAGCCTAACATTTTTAAAAAATATGGATTTTCAGAAGCTTACGCAAACGATGCAGGAAAACTATACCCATGGTTGTAAATACCATAAATTGTTATATATGCACCGTGTTTTACGCCTAAAAATGAAATAACAGGCATTACATTTATGTTTTTCTCTAATCACAGACGATTTTCTAGAAACCGTACAAGGTAGAAACTTGAAATTTGGCATAGTAATATAATTATCTTTAATCATAATTAACTCGCATATGTTACATTAGCTGACTTTTTTAAAATATTCACATAAGAAATTATTCATATAGAGGGGGAGTACGTAAAGTTATTAAAATTTCTTTTTATTTTATTTATTGTATGGGATGTCATTTGGAAGGGCTTGTTACGAGAAATACAATAATATTCTTTCGTAATTTAAAATTATATTTAGAAAGGATATTTTAAATAATATATAAAAACAGAGTATTACACACCCCGTTCCGTCTATCTCCGAAATTGTAGAGCCAAAACAGGGTTTGTAAAATGTAATTAAAGCATTATGGCAAAACTATAGCGGTTATCCTGAATCCAAAGAAAATTTTATTCGTAAACCGAGAATACCTATTAGCTATTTATATTTTCTATTTATTTTGATGCATACAAATAACATTAATGCAAAATTAGGTAAAACAATTTTATTTGCCGCAATTAATAGGTAATGTATAAATAAAAATATTGAATAATTATTGTTTCTTTAATAAAATAAATGTGTATGTTATCCTATTTTATAATGCTAGCTTTGACGGGATCATTCATAATATAGTCCATTATTGTGCAATTTTATTCAAAAGCTAACAGAAGAGGATCATCGGCTAGATGCAAATCCTATTTAAAGTAATTTTTTTATTTCTTCCATGTAAGAGCATTGAAAACGTTTCCTTTCAAGTTAGGTTACATAATTATTGGTCATAACGTATAAGGCGACAAAAACACTGACAAGGCATAAGCAAACGTATAAGGCGAGAAGACCACTGACGAGGTATAAGCGAACGTATAAGGCGACAATACCACTGACAAGGTATAAGCAAACGTATAAGGCGACAAGACCACTGACAAGGTATAAGCGAACGTATAAGGCGACAATACTATTGACAAGGTATAAGCGAACGTATAAGGCGACAAGACCACTGACAATGTATAAGCGAACGTATAAGGCGACAATACCACTGACAAGGTATAAGCGAACGTATAAGGCGACAATACTACTGACAAGATATAAGCGAACGTATAAGGCGACAAGACCACTGACAAGGTATAAGCTAACGTATAAGGCGACAAGACCACTGACAAGGTATAAGTGAACGTATAAGGCGACAAGACCACTGACAAGGTATAAGCCATCGTCATCGTCTAGCTAGTTCGCGGTTGCAATTAAAGTACGTTGTCATGTAAAACTTACATTCATTATGTATTCTATTTCTCTTAATTACGACACATCTATAGTTGTTTCTCTTTCAAATTACTTGTACTTGAACACAACGTATAGAATTCGAAAATTGTTTATTGCGATAAATTGATTACATACATCTTATATTTGTGAAAGAATATAATATTTCTATATTATTTCTTATAAAACTGTACTGCTTTGAAATGATGTAATGTTTCAGTTAAAAACTTTTTTGAATATCAGAAACAAGTGAGCATATTTTCTAATATGTATAACTTATTTGTCATCTGTATGGATTTCATGAAAATCCTAAAAAACCTGTCAAATTCATGAAAATCCTGTTAAAATATTCTAAATATGTAGTGAGCGAATAATTCCCAATGATAGAATCATATAATTGAGACGATTCGTTATTTTAAAGTCTTTGATAACGATTAATAAATGAGCTTGATGTAATTACAATTTAATTATAAATATGGTTATTGTGGTTTAGTAATTTGGACTTTGAGAAAAAAGTTATATTACTTTATTAATTTTAATGAAAGTGTGAACCAATAACTGAAATAATAATCTCTCTCAGTCAAACAATCAAATAATTTTAACAATTGCAATGGCATATAAAACAAATAGCAAGAAATTAGAAATTTAAATTTCATTAAAAAAATATACGTTTTACCTGATGTCACAAATGGATCTAAAAAGCATAAGATATATGAAATGAACAGTGCAAGTACGCAGTGACCAAGAAAGCACTAAGGAGAGAAAATGCACGATTGCTTGGATGTACTTAGATGATTTGAAAAATAAAATATACGTTTTTGATTTATTTTTTTAAATATTGAATTATTTCAAATAAAAGAATATTACATAATTTTATTATTATTATATAAATGTAAATAGTCTGGGTGTTTAGATACTGAGGTTACCAAGGAAGACTTATTATTAAAACAGTCGTGAAACGGAAATGATGACTACCTCTTGCGGCGTTATCTTTCAACGAAAAAAATATTTATCCACACAATTTTACGGTAATTGAAAAACTTATTTTCATTCCTAACTTGCACGACTAAATATACAATTGTTCACCACCTTCTGGCAGTTATGGGTGTCCTCTTAAAATGCAATTTCAGAGTCTTAAATACGGTAAAATATTGATAAATAAAATAATTTAACTATTCGGTTCAGAAACTATAAACCTCTGGAAGTGAAATAGGTGGACAGAGAGCTTTTTCACAAAAGCATATTTCTGTTCGAATCATTCGTCATCAAGACCTCAACGTACCAAACATATTTTTATACTTTTTGATTTAAACCAATTTGGTGATCATTTTTATCTAAATTGAATAAGTAATTTCTGTGGGTGTTAAGGTTAATAGAAAAAAGTAATAAAAGTTTGTTGATCCTAATAAAAAAGATATTTTAAATCAAATACCTATGAATTATAGATATATCTACTTTTTATGCCATGGTTTAATGACTTGAATTTCTTAATATATCCAGGCTATAACAACTGTCAATGATCGACCGTTTCACACTAGTCGCAATATTGAGTTCTTTAATTAAGTCTTTTCAATATCATATAACTTTAAGCAAAAATATAGAAAAGAAGATATTATTTAACAGTTTATTGACACCATAGAAATTATTACTATATCTTAATAAAATTTATTTAGTATTCATAATCCGCGTGCAAATAAGTGACATACACTCCGATTGACATTTTAAGAACGCTCGATTGTTTATAATGTATTTATCGTTTAGTCTTCAGATAATAATATAGAGTTAATACCATTATTATTTTACTAGCTATGCGTACGACTTCGTTCATATTAATTAGGAAAAAAAAATGTCCTTTTTTTCTCTTTTATGTTAGTTTAGGGTATACTATTACCATACCAAATTTCATTAAAATCCGTGTAGTGAATTTTGTTTGATAACTGCACAAATTAACATACAGACAGACAACATTTTAAAAAATAGTGTTGCTATCTTCCATTATCATTCTAAGTGCTAAATCAATCATATGTGTGTGTAAATGTGTGTGTGCGCGTATGTGCGCGCGTGTTACCGCGTGTGCGTGTGCGCGTGTGCGCGTGTACGTGTATACGTGCGTGCGTACGTATGTGCATGCATGTGTGTGTGTATAAAATTATTCTATACTAGAATTAACAAAGAAGAATGGCACTTCCGAACACCCCCCCCCCTGTACTAACCGTATCGCTGTAATACGGTTAGACGTACACGCCGGGCTCTCTTTCGTCAGCCGTAATGCGATTTGTGCGTGTGAGAACTTAATGTTTTATGTTGTGTTTAACGATTTACTCGGCTTTTTTTGCTGTTATCTATTTTTATCATTGACTCTGGCTTTTCCTTGGACATCCAAATAGAACAAGAGCTTCGTCTAAGCGGACTGATGCAAATCTATCTAACTTGAAAGATTATTCGCTTTTAACGGAACGAGATATCAGTTTTCTTGCAAAAGGTTCATGTCGTCGGTCAAATCATATTATACCGAATATTTTCAAAATGATTTGCACCTTACATTATTGTAAATCTGTTTTGTTGATACTTATTAGACCCATACAAAGAAAATGAACTTATGAATTTTCCCAAAATATATGCAAATCATGATAACTGGCTTTTGAAAAAAAACCGGTTCAGCCGCGTCAAGTCAGTACGAAAGCTAATTGTAAGTACACCCTTATTTTAATAAATCATACTTAAAATAAATGAGGTTGCATTATTGCTAGTGTTTGGCTGGAAGACGTGCGATTGGTAGTTGGTCACATTATATCAATTCTGTTACATTTTGAATACGAGAAGCATCATTCTTTTAATGCTCCTGCGATTTTCCTTAATAATAACATAATGGATGAAAATGCTAGACATACGAATTGATTTCATTTTGTTAAATTCTCCAGTAACTAAACGCAATTTACTAGCTTCCATGGTACTCAATTAAGTTTCGGCTCTGCTTTTATATATGGTATATTTGCTAATATTCTTACGAGTCTGTACCTTCTAAGCCACAGAACAGAGACTACACAAAAACACGTCACAAACTTCCATACCAACTCTAGATTCACAGGCGCTGCCAAAGTGACTTCCCTCTCTACTCGACTCGCCCCCTCCTGACCAGACGGCCATGCGTAGTCAGTAATAAGTTTATACATGGCGCAATGTCTTATTCTCAGTTGCTCCTAGATGGCGTTATTAAGGAAATAAATTATTTTTATATATTTATTAAAACTTTTATCACAAAAATATTTCTTAACAGACAAATGTTAAAATAGCATTACTATACAATTAAAGATATTAAAATATAATTATTATAGAAATACATTTCAATAAAATTTAATTAAATTTTAAAATACAGTTTTAAATATCGTTAACGTTCTGTAAACAACTCTCTGACACCACCAGGTCGTAATTGCATATACGAATTGGGACAGCTCATACAAGCAAAAACAAACAAAAACATACACAGACAGACATGATTACAAAAATATTTACTAGCGTATGAGATGTATTTACAAACTTTTGTTAACACGTCAGACTTAGCCAACAACAAGTGACATTCTGTGAATCGATATATTTTAAAATGCCACATATAAATGTCATTACTCAGCGCAAAACAGAGGAAAGTGTTAGGCATCTTCCATCGGGATTTTAAATGAAGCGGAAGTGGATGCGTTAAGGAAATGGGATAAAATTTAGTAAAAACATAATAAAATAATATTACATTTATTTTATTATGTTTTTACTAACTTTTATCCCATTTCAATCATAGGATTTGTCCACTCGATAGTTTCAAGTACTTCATCCCTCAAGAAAATATGTCTTTAATAAATTTACGAACAATTAGGTTCCGATTGACGAAATATTTAAATTGTCAACATGGTGTAAACAAATTGTTACTTTTCTGGTTTTATACTATAGTTTAAAATACTTTAAAGTAAACAAATTAACAATCTTAATTAACAATTGTAAATACTTAAAAGCCAACAAATTAACAATCTTAATAACAATAAAATTAACAATTGTAGTTGCGACAACTGTGACTATCATGGATAGTTAACCAGTGGTTTACTTATCTATGGTGTCTATCAACAATTTTTAGAGCTAAAAATAATTTTAAGAATTTTAAAGATGATGAATTCATGTTCAAACAAAGTATAAATTTCTTTTGGTAAGATAAGTTTAAACATTTGTTTCACTTTATTAATTTTTATACTTACCGAAATACCACGCTGCCCGGCTTTCTGCAATTTTCTAGCACCCGTCTGAGCTGATGAAACTTCTTTCTCATTATATAAACGATATTTGTGAATGCATGTATCATTTTAAATAATACATGCATTCATGAATTTTATTATAATTCGTACTGGTGATTACATTCTTAATTGAAGATTATATGACAAATTTAGGTGTGGAAGCAATAAATTGGTGCATAAGAATTTTACGGTATTATTATAGTGGAACTTCGACTTCCTTCCACTGAAACGACTATAGTCTTGTTGGTAGTTTCCTGGGGCAACTGTGTCTGAGCTGCTCTGATTTCTTTGGTTGGTGTCAGAAAATTCCAGCTCGGCACAGCATTGTAACATTACTGGAAAGTTTACAAATTTTCTTTAATGAAATGTCTTCTATCGACTCTACGTTTATGATTGAGGAGGATTTTCGTATCAACTATCAATTCCACCCTGCCGCATAATATAAAAAAACATTTAGTAGGTATAATAACTTCAATATGTGTGAAATGGGCACGACACAACTTAGCGACAATAAATCATTCTCCTTTTTTCTTTCTATTATTTTGAAGAAAAATTACAACATTTTAAATGACTATAAATACCACTCGCAACATTATTTGGGAAAAAAATCAATTTCAAGAACCCTTTTACTAATCGCGACTGTACCCATAAAATTGTAATATTTTGCAAATATAAATTGAGTCAATAAATAATCTAAAAGAGAACCTGGAACTTTTTTTAAAACCGGGAAACATGGTTTCGTTGAAAATGGTTTGGTTTATAATAAGTTCGTGAACTTTATATGCAGTGATTAAATTGATTTTTACTCTAGCATCTGAATTGACGGTTTTCTCTTTATACGCAATAAAACTCAGTCAACATGTGAACATGACGATAAAATATAAAACTTGATTAAATAAAAATAATACAGGTATATTTAAAGCTTACATGGCATGGGTTTCCATATATGAAGGGTACAAAAATCGTATTGATCCGGTTACAGTATTTGTCTGTCGGTATATAATTTCTACTTTATTAAAATTTACGAGTTTAAATGATCCGTAGGTATGTAGTGTTCTTTTAACTACAGAATATTCATATATTTTCTACAGGGCCTTTTGAATAAAATATACGAAATTTCGTAAGTGCGTATATATATATATATGTATATATATATATATATATATATATATATATATATATATATATATATATATATATATATATATATATATATTTGTATTGTTCGTAAATCTCAAAAACTAATATTGGATTGCATTTTATATTGGATTGCGTTAATTACCTAAAACTTTCATCAAAATTGGTTCAATAGTCTATAAATTACTAAATGTGTTACTAGATATTACTTGATACGCGCATTACCAGTTTATGGTGCAATTATCATAATTCTTAGTAATAATAAAACATATGAGGACATAATATGATAGTGCAATAGAAAATGCGGTATTAGTTAAATTATTAGTTAAGAAGAGAATTTGTTGGTCGATGTTGTTAATTAATATTAATACATATTACCATTCAGTAGTTGACAGGATATAATAGTAGCTATCGAATTATTATTAATATAAGAGTCACTAATATTTTAATTACTATAAGTATTACTCACTACTTCAAAATATAGGTTGGTGCCTGCATCACTTAAAATAACGAAATAAAAAAAATTCGACCATATTTTATATCTCAGATATTCTGGCTATAGAAACTTTATGTTGCTCCTCACTGCAGAATGCAACTATTTTACATAGCTGTAGAAATAAACGATACTTCAATATTATGGTCCGTAATATTAAAATGAAATTTGGAATAATTGAAAAAGTTTAAGTGTTACAGGTGGTAATTGAAATTATTTAGATCAGTGCGACATGAGTTTATTTAAGGTATAATTACAGATTTATTTTCCTTTCTCGTAAAAAAACAAAAAAATACACGTAGCCAAGTTACAATTTGGAATCCCACTTTTAATCAACCTTTTTTTTATTATCAATAATCACTTATCGTTATTATTAATGTTGCTTTTCATAATAGTTTTTCATAACATAAACGTGGCCGTTAGTGACTGACATTTTACTTCTTAAAAAAAACTAAACGCGTTTTAATAGTATTTGAATCATTAAACCTTTTAGTTGTAAACTTGATGTTATTTCATCACTTTTTTGATCCACACTAATATGCAAAGTAGAAGTAATTTAAGTTGATAAGGAATTTAAATATTTTCTATTTCCAATAGATATGTTGCATTATAGTTGCTTATAGTTTCGTTTTGTAACAGTATTCGTAGTTTAAATGGAAGTAAAATATTATGTTGCCCTGTGTACACGATGACATATTTAATACATATATTGAATTGAAAGTTTGTTTTCTTCTTTATTAAATTTGAATATATGCTATTTTAAAGTCAATTAATTCTTTCAATTATGTTATATATTCAGTCAATCAAAATTTTCCATCGCCTTTTCTTTTTGTTGGTAATTCTCAAGTGGAAGGACGGACTCAAACTGCGTGATGTCATAGCCATTAATGATTCAAATTATTTATTCAAATATAAGTTTTACATGCATGTAACGATCGGTAGTGACCGAAATAAACTGTCTAACCTTCTAAAAAATTGGTTTGATCATATCCAAGAAAATATGTGTTTGCTGTCCGCGTTAATTGAAACTTGAATTTTAATCTAGTTTTTAATATAATTACTGGCTTATATACAATATACATTTCAATGAAAGGTAATAAGTAATGTATGTAGAATTAATTTTTTTATGTTTATATTTATGTAAATGGTTTAGTTTATACATAAATTTAATATAAATATATTGTTCTCCATGACTGAAAATTACAAATCTTCTGTTAAAAAGAGAAACTCTGAAAAATTAAAAACACCTGCATACTTTCCGTCCGCTTCTGCCGTTATCCCTCTTTACTATTAACGACTCATGAAAACTCCCAGTTTTACTATTAACGACTCATGAAAACACACAGTTTATACCCGAAGTTGGAAGAGAATACCACAAGCACTACTCACAAACTAGTTGTCAAAAGAAAAAAAATATGTTACCATTTAATTTTAAAATTTCCCTCTATTGATGATAGAGTTCTGCCGTCCACCCCTCTTCGAAGGAAAAAAAAGAGGAAAACTACCTCGTGACTACCCTAATATGTTAACAAAATGGAATTTATTAATTAAATACAAATATACTCACAACACAACTAGCGTATATATATGGTAATTTTAGATTATAATTATGTATACGTTAATCTTAGAATATTATATAATATGATAATTTTAGATGATGCTGAGTTTAGCAGATATACTTTTTACTGATAAGAAATGGTATAATGAGCATCTTTAATGCAACGAAATTTGTTATTTACGTTTACCCTCTTTTGTATATATCATAATTAAATTATTGTATCGATCTAACTTTCACTATCAAACTCATGATTATTCATGAATTTAATTATTTGTTGAAATATTTGCACACAATTTTTGTTATAATTATTAATAATTTTAAAACATTTCTTCATAAACGGTTACTGCCAAATCGTAACTACCAAAGGAAAAAATTACAAACACGAAACTCAAACGACGAAATCTTGTTAATTACCGTGTCGTAACAAATATACTACAATACTACGTCAGCATTTTCGAAGGCGAGCATAGCAGAAGCTTCGTATCACAAACAGGTTTTTCCAATCAAAGATAGGCAAGTATCAGGCTACTTCTATTTGAATTATTCACCTGTACAGGTCCGTTGAAAGGCTTCCACAATACGAGCCTAAAATAATCTCTCTATATTCAGAGATGCCTGCCAGTTACAAAATTTCAAAATATTACAGCGATTCACTCCTCGCTCGACGCTACGCATCGATCGTAAAACGTACAGGATGAAAGTATTGGGACACCGACGGCAGTTAGTGTACCGATCTTCAATTCTGTAAACATTATTCACCTTTCTTAAAATAAAGTTTAGAGGTAGAAGTTCGTTAAATATTCGTGATGTGCCTTTTAACAGATTCAATTGATATAAACTTGATTGGCATCCATCGTAATTTACGAAATTTGGATAACTTTTTGCTGCGATATATATAAGTATCATTAATTCGGTTTTAATTTCTATAACATATCTTACGAATGATTATACTACGGCTAATAATTTTATAAATATTCATTATTGGATCAACTAATTCAATAATTAACAAGCATATGAAGTTGTATAAAGATTGCTTAATTATTGTAACTGGATGCAATAATTAAATCCTAACATGGAATATAATTATTAAAGATTACGTATTGTGTTCCTTAATAAATGACTAAAAAATGGACATTATTTTATCATCGCAAATACGTATATTTTTTCTATTTCCAATTTTTATCACAGTGGTAAATATTGCATAACATTTTTTGAGATAATTTTATTTTTATAATGTTAAGATCTCTGGAATAAAGTACGTAATAATTAATGAAATAAAATAAAATTATATGACAATTGAAAATTTAGGTTTTTGATGTAAAATCTAATAGTATGACGTAGTTTACACACACCTTATAATAACTTTCGTTTTCTATTTAAAAAAGTTTCAATAGAAAACGAAAGTTATTATAATGGAATAATAGTATATTTATATTACTTTTAAGATTTAATCTTTTCTAATTTCAAAGGCAAAAAAATTCGAAATATAATAACATCTACATCATTGCTTACATATCGTTTTGTATTTTTTATACAAAAATATATTATATAAAAATATATCATTACGGCCTTACATAGCTCTCCACTTCTTTTAACTTACCAAATTTTATATTTTTATTCACTAATGACTTTATTTTTCCTACATCAAACGCTTTTTTTGTGAATTTTATTTATAATTATTATTGTTTAAAAAACTGTTCAATTAAATAGCAGCTGCTGAAAAAATTTGCCCAAATTGTGCAGAGAAATATATATATATATATATATATATATATATATATATATATATATGTTAGAACATATGATTTAAAAATATATAGTCGTAGTATACATTGAATACAATCGAATATGAAAGCTATAGAAAAAAGTATCTTGATAACATTTACTCGATATAATTATATAGGAATATAAATATTAACTGTGATTATGTATTATCAACATCAATTCAAATACTGCGTTATGACAATTCAAATACACACACCCGCATAGGCAACTAATCCAATAATATTACTGAATGGAGTTGGTAATAAAATATATTAGTAGTTGCCGGAATCAATATTGCACAAAACAGGTGACGTACATACCTAAAAACCTGATTACCGTACACGTGTTGAGTATAATTATATCCGCTTATAGCAAAATTATGTACAGTCGCATCTATGTACCAAAAAAGTGAAACTATTAATTTAATAACAAAAATATATCGTTGTATAGTGTTCGATTTAATCTAAATTGTATATCAATAACATAACGAATTATAGGGTTAATATTTTTGAATAAAATATTCTTGTCTTCAAATACGAGTATTCGAACATTCATGTAAGGGGGTCGATAAAAATGCCTCAAGTATGCACCCTTAATAACGCATAAAGGCCTGCACAGTGTGACCAAATATTTATTACGATTGTTGTGACAGTTATTACGATTGTTGTGAGAGTAATGATTATTACGATACGACCAAATATTTATTACGGTTGTTGTGACAGTAAATGATTCTGAAAACATTGAAATTTTATTTATCTCTTCGAAAAAAATAAATGGATTCTATAAATAAATGGAATAAGTTGTAATATTTAGTTGCTTGACGAATTCTGTCTTGATTTAAAAAAAAACTTTATTTGGATCAATCAAAGAGGGTCTCAAAAATTTATCTACTTAGTTTTCACGTCGTATTTTATATCCCCTGCTTGCTCATCTTATTTATATCGTACTGCTATTTATTTATTACAAAAGCGTGTCATGATTTCCGCATCTATCTATCTTAACTTGTTTCTTCTTTGTAGTAAATGTAATGTAATGTGTTAAGAGTAATGTGTTATTAACTTATTCCTCTTTAATATTTGCAACAATATATATTGAACTTTTTCTCCGTTCATTTCTTTTGAGCCTTGTTCAGTTTTATGTCTTATCTTTTTTGACGTTTTTTTTAACGCGGCGAAAGTAGATATTTCACTAGTTTTTATCTGTTTAATGTGCTTTTTTGTTTCCGAAAAAATTCTTTGTTAGATATAAAATCCTTGTCGAATGTACTCATTTCTTTCACTATTATATTAAATTATTTAATAATAATTTTTTTATTCTCAAATCGTTGTCAAAATGTTGATTTGATATAATATTAAGTTTTTATTTAAAATCGGTTCGTTCAATCAGAACATACGTTGATGTAATATTTTCAAAATATTATTTACATTGGATCAGTACAACAACAAAAATAAATTAGAATGAGTGGAGTGTGAAGTTATATGGGAAGTATAGATGCTTGAGTAAACAAGTCGAAGGCATCTTCAACACATACAGTTTTTCTATTTCCTCTCTATTCGTTACAAGCTTCTTTGTTTAATCAACTTATTTAAAATTTGAATCTTTTGTAATTGTTCATAATTTAAAAATTTTAGCAGGTCCAGTATTAGTCTGTATACATTGGATTATTGCATATTTTATAGTTTGTTTAGCAGGAATTTACAAATATTTAAGGTTCACGCAGTGTCGGATTGGTCATAAAGTCGAGGTGGCGTTTGCCAGCTGGGCCCTGGCCTGTATGGGCCATCGACCCTACCTACCCCCTGATTAACGTCTTACATTTGAAATAGTTCATACATACTTAGAGACAAAATTTGATAAATGGTCGATCCTAAACCCATCTCTGAAACTTCCCGCTATTTTCGAGTTCAAAACGCTCATTTCGGGCCCTAACTATTGAGCTGTTCAATCTCAAGGACATGACTTTTTTATTCACTTTGAGCGTCTTGAGCTAAAAAAATAATAATGTAGCTTTTCTATGTTTTTGAAAAACAATATTTACCGAGCGATTAACAGAATTAGGACATTCGATGTGGTTGTTTTCTATAAGGAATAATGTCTATTAAAAAAATGCTCCATTAAGATTTGAAAGTTATTTTGAAAAGGTTTTTGATTACTTTTTTGAAAACTTTTTAGGGCAATATCTTCTAAATGAATTAACCAATTTTTAAGGTATTTGATGCGGTTTTTTACGCATTAGAAATTGTGTCCTTTCACAAAAGTTGGTTGGTCAGAAAATTTCAAAATAATTTTAAAAAAACACTTTTTTGAACGGTGATAACTTTTGAACGAATCAACTGATTTTGACTCAATGCACGGCATTTGACGTTCTTTGTTGATAAAAAGACTTGATTTGATTTTCGAGTCAATGAGTTGAGCGGTTTAAAAGATATAACAAAAATTTTTTTTGAAAATTTCATTTTTTGATTTTCTCAAAATTTACTAGCTCGATTTGGTTCTAATTTTTTAGAAATCAAAAGTTTCGTAAACATCTTTTACATGAGTTCTATTTCGATCGATCAATCCGTTTAAAAGTAATTTAAGGGTTACACGCACACATAGAGACATTATCATAAAAATAATCAGAGTAGTTTCATAGCACCTCAAAACGTGGAGATATCGAAAATAAAAAATCTTACTTAAATATAGACATGAAAAATAACAGATATGGAATGTAAAGTATTTATTTACTTTCATATTACTGGAAAAACGGAAAGAAACTATAGTCTCAGCATCGCTCGTTGCGAAATTTCCTAATTTTAAAGGCGTGCGCTCTCGCGCTCCCCGCATCGTATTCCATTGTTTATTCCCGTCGGTATGCTAGTCAGTGCAAGTTTATAATATTATGTGTTTTTGTAATTAATTGATGTTATTCAAAGTCATGATATCGTGTAGTTGGTTTTAATTCTTGTTATATTTTAAATACATAGAAAACCTAAATAGCCCTTTACAATGAAAAAGGTAAGTCACATTTTATTTTAATTGACTACCGAAAAAAGTTATAAATGTGGACCCTTTGAATGTAATAATTATTTAAATCAATATATTTTAGTCACATTCAGCCACATATAAACACAAATCTGGCGTCAAAAATGGAAAAAATAAAAGAAAAATTGAATAACGAACAGCGGCTTCGAAGCCAAAGCAGTCGAGACTTTCACGTCCACATCGCAAGAGTTTGAAGAGCCTCAAAATATGAACATAACGAAACCAGGTTAATAAATTAGATTTTTAATATAGTAGCTTTTCCTTCATTTAGAAAGTTCAATTCAATTGCTAGCAAGGAGTTTTACCCGTGATTTCAATTTTTGATTATTTTTTATTTTCAAAATTGATTGGAATCTGTTAAAATTGTCTGTTTTTGACCAAAGTTAAGTCAATCTAAGAGTAAATTATTCAGGAATTTAATTTTTTGTCACATTACGTACCATATACTGTCTTTAAGCAACAAATACTGAAAATGTTGATTTATATTGTTTTTAATAAACTGGTGGCATTAATATGAAATAAATTATGTTTGCTATTAATTTTATATTGTATTTACGTATCTACATGATTAATTGACAAATTAAACAAGGAAAATACGGTACACTCATGGTTTGAGCCCTTTTGGCGCTTGGATTGCGCGGTTATATTATTTATTTGATGTTTTATTTTTCATAATAATAGTATGAGGAAAAAAATGCGGTCGTTAAAACCATTCAGACATTTTAAGGCCTCTTTACTATTTTTATATTTTTAATTTCAAGCTACAGATATATATATATATATATATGTATATATATATACATATGTATGTATATATGTGTGTTATTTAACGAGAATGCATAATTTTTATAAATAGTTGAAGTAGCTTTTTTTTGAGAATCGAGTAAAAAAATGTTCTAAGTACTCGGCTGGAACGCATCGTGCAAACATTCTTCCCGAGCACTAAGAACAGCAACTTTAAGCGGGCAAAAAAAATATCTCTTATTATCAAAAATAAGAACTTGGCTTTCTTTTACCTTCTTTCCATGTATAAGTGACCTTAAACCCATCAAATTAACTAACTTATTGATTCAATATCAATTCAATTTCTTATTGTATTGAAAGTAGAGATTCGTTACAGGTGGAGGGATGAACATCATTTGTCTAACGATAGATTATTTTTTGACTTTGTAAGCCCTGAAGTACGCCCTGTTCTTTTCCCTTTTTATTGTATTGAAAAACGTTATGTGATATAACCATGATTATATGTATAGATATTTTTCTTATTTTTATAGGAACATTATCATCACTAATATGACAGTCAAACAATAAATTGGATACTATTTTACATGAAAATATTTCAGATCAGGGTCTGGTAGCAGCAGCTGTTTTACAAATCAGTCATGGCACTGTACAAGATACAAATAGACGCATTTATAATCCTAAAGAAACAATTCACTCAGTTTCTAGCGATACCGGAGGTAATGTCAGCAGCGTCCCACCAGCTACATTTACATTAACAGAAGATACAGTGAAATTTAAAAATTTTCAGAATTTTCTCCGCCAAGAAAAAATGCCATCACTTCAGTGAAATTGAGTTTCTTGTCTGTCCTCCCTATTCAGCTCTCATGGAATAAAAACAGCCTGCCTTTTGATGAGAATCAAGTTTACTACCAAAATTTATCACCCGGCGCAATGTGAATGCGAACCAAAAATATTGATATCAACATACAGACTATGCTGCCGTTAAATATCCAAAAAACCGGAAAACCACAATGAGTCATGCCAAGAAGAAGTGGCAAAACTGTCTGCCAACCTAAAGAAATTATATTCTATTTCCGTTTACGAAGTCCTAATTAACACAAATTTAGTTAAAATATATACTCTATTCAATTGGAATGAACATTTAGTGAAGAACTCTGCTTGTTTGAACCCGAAAATGTTCAATGAAAATAATAAAAACGCGATTTCTAATGACGGAATAAAGTCCCTCGCATCAATTTCAAATGTCGATTGACAATTGATTTCAAAATAATTAGAATATTTTGAAAAAAAAGTTTTAATGAACTGTCTAAAACTATTTGGGATTTATTCCAAAAAGTACAAGTTCCATGAGTTCCATGACTCAGATTTTTAGAGTGAGGAAGAAAACGATGAACATAACGATGATATCTTAGATAAAACTACAAAGACGCCATTTGTTTTACCCGAAGCGGTTCAGAGGTCTACTAAAATTACATACCATGTGCATGTAAACATTTGTCACAATATACGATGGATATCAGTACGTACTCCAACTTATATGTTGCTCATTGTGTGATCCTTAAAATTTTCGTTCAGGCAAGTGACTTGTGAGAGACAATTTTCTGCGCTGAAGTACATTAAGACAAGACTTTGGTCTTTACTGGGGCGAGAACTATTGTATTCGTTGATTATCTTAAATACAGAATCGAATCTAATAAAAGATGTAGAGGATAACAGCTTTTATAATCGAGTTATTGACAGACTAGTAAAACGTATCGCCTTTAAAAAAATTTTAATTGGCTAGCTTCAGATTTATTATAAGTAACTGGAATTATTTAATAATATATATCTTTGAAAATTAAAGATATGTATATTTCATTATTACCCGATAGTATCCAATCTATCGTTATTCTAGGCTTGTGGATAGCTACCCGGTCTCTTCCGACCCTGGGTACATGAACAAAAAAGAACAAACGAATACATTTTCTCATTTGAAATTGTATATTAAGAACTCTAAATTATAGATTAAACTGGTTGCTTCTTTATTTGCGCATGTAGCGTTTCAAATAATCATGTCGACCCGTTGTTACCCCTTGTTGTTGGTTTGCTTTTTATTTGTTTGTCTTTTTGATTAAACTATTACAAAATATGTGAATTTAATATGTAAAAATATTATGGACATTGCGTAAGTAAGATGACAAAAGTACATAGCTACGTAACACGTAGTGATAGCACAAATATATAGCCCTACTTATGTACATAAATAGATAGGGCAATGCGTATTTTACATGGCGTAATGATGTTTTCCACCTAGACATACTTGACAAAACGGGCGTGGCTAAAAATAATGTGTGTAGTATTGCGGTAGACCTTTCAGTAAGCAACCCGAATGCCTCTTCCACACATAAAATTCTTTAAGGTTAGGGGTATTCGTTACAAGCTTACTTTGTTTCATAATCTTGTTTAAAATTTGAACCTATTGCAAAAATTTGTAGCATAATTATTTTAGAAGGTTTAGTATTACTTACTTTAACTAGTACTTTATTGTCTATTTAGAAAATATTAAGTTTCATTGTTGAATTTACACGGAAGGTATTTAGGTAAAAAATATTTAGGGTAACATAAAAAAAAATAATAGAATACAAAACTATTTATTTCAGAACGTTTCTGCAAGGCTGTTTATTTGTTTGAGCATCATGCAAGAGAAGCTAAAAGGATTTTAATAAAGTTATTACTTTTGGATTTGTTGAGTCCGAGGTAACATATAGGCTACATTTTATCATAATCGACCAAATAAAATGAAGTTACGGAAATTTGACATTTCAATACAAAGTATAGTTATTAAAGAATTTAATTTTATTATTATAGATGCATTACATGTATTAATTTTAGAATTAAGGTAATAATATTTCTTGAACAGCGCACAGCTAATTATAAAATAAAACGTTATTCTCTTTGTTTTATTTACAGATCCATAAGTTCAAAGATTCGTTACTTTCAACCGCACGTTTTAACAAGGACTAGATAATATTGAAAGGTAAATAAATGTAATACAGTACATTTTTTTATTCGAGGCTTATTACTAAAGGACAATTATATTTTCCAACATTCAATATGTCAATTCATATTATTTTAAAGATAATTGATGGGTGGCTCCAAGGTAGTACTCTCGAATGAAAGACACAAATACTTCAATAATATGTTTTTATAGATAAACAGTAAATTTAATAAAATCGACTAACGTATTCTTCGCCCCTATAATGTAGGTTTATTGTTATAGATTGCCACGATCCTTTACAATGAACTATTTTATTATAGGACATATTAGTTTACAATAGATTCACCCCAAAAATTACTGAATCAGACACAAATCAGACACCAATGAGACCAATCAAAGTGAATTTTAAAAAGCAAAAGTATTGTGAATATTTATTGATATTCACGAGCCATTTCTGCCTCAATAAAGCCACATGTAAAAGATAAAATTATTGTATACAGCAATTCTGGTTACCTGGCCTAATAAATGCTTAAAATCCGAATTGAAGATAGAATAATGCCAATATCTGTTACAAATATGTTTATCATAAAAGATAAAACAGATTTTAATTATAATGTAATTTAAGCGATCAAGGCAAGGTACATGGACTTTATAGTTGTTCAATATTAGAGGGTTCACAAAATTTTCTAATGAATGTTTCACTAATATATTTTCTTAAGGCAAAAATCTTCGATTGAGTTCTTAAAAAGAGAATCTAATACACACCGCATTAATAGGATAAATAAAGTTCATTTTTTAACAGGGGCAATAAACTGATTCATTGTTGATACCGAAATATTTACTGTACTTTTCCTGTTAAACATTTCTTCATATGGTTTGAATAAACTAATAAGTTTTTTCCAAAATCAACTACGCTTGAAGTCATTGTAGTGTTTTGCTCTTTGTAGACGCGTAAAGATATAATAAGACTTTGTTTTAACGCGTAAAGATATAATAAGCATTCTTCAGTATTCTTGTTGGATTCTTGTAAAAATTTGAGATTGATTGATCAAATATGTATTGCAGAATTCCAAGCTCATCTTGAACTATATTACAGTGGTGATAATTTGTTGCCATCTTGTTACATTTTGTTATCCTTGTAATAAACAGTTTTTTTCCATTCTAAGCCCATTATGACAACCAGTTTAATTGTGTATAAAGTTGAATTTGTGTATCAATGTAGAGAAAGTACATTAAGAAAGAATCCTTTTTCGTATTTGTGCCTGCTTTTATATCAATATTACATTTATTTGTCATGATGATAAAATATTTAAAAATTTTCAATGACCCGTTATGTTTGCTATTA
Organism: Druceiella hillmani; assembly: GCA_039881145.1. Classification (NCBI taxonomy): domain Eukaryota; kingdom Metazoa; phylum Arthropoda; class Insecta; order Lepidoptera; family Hepialidae; genus Druceiella; species Druceiella hillmani. The sequence continues at coordinate 28,617,779 of JAYKKI010000001.1, forward strand.
ATGAATATTTTTGCGTTTCACATTTTATCTTGTACAAATTTATACAAACCACTAGCTTATTTACCATACCAAACTCCCGTGCAGGTGTATGTCCACTCTTGACCAGATCTGTCGTACGACTAACGGCACATCACCCCACTTGTTTGCGAGTAAGACGGTGCATGTATCTATTGCCTAGATACAATAAATGTACAAACGTTATATTACGTCCTTATTGGTGATTTTATTTCATTAAATAGTTTCATTTAATTAATACAACAAGCAATCAATATCGATCAGTTGATTTACAATTAGCCGTCACTTTGATCACTCATTTGAGTATCCTTCTTCGATTTTCATTGGTCTCATCTGGGACCATTTTTCAATAACTTTCCACTTTCTTTGAATATATAACCATAGATATGTATTTATAACAGTGTATTTATCAGTACAGTGTATATTATGTACATAACAGTGTATTTATCTGTTAGGTAGATACACTAAATGTGTAAATACTACAACTAAAATTTTTCTTTTGAATTGAAGCGTAATTCACTACAGACACTCTAACCAGCGCAATTTCAATTGTTATTGTCGTTAACAAAGTGGACAAATAAACAATAGCCGGTTAAATAACATATAAAGTGCGTTTACTTGCGATTTTTCGGATTATTTATTCATGGACAAACTACACAAGAAATAACAATGAGGTATTTACATTCTCACTCTCTTTTGCATTCGTATACGCGAATGTGTAAATCTCTATATTCGTTACAGTAATAGTAGGTAGCTATAAATTACAAGAAATTAAAAGATTATTAGTAATTTAATATTATGTATAATCAGAATAACTCTTACTTTTATTAAATATTCAATGAAATCTTTACGTTTGTTTAATTTTTGTTTTATTATCCTATCTATCAAGACAACTAAATTAAATTACAGAAATAATATATATAATAAGTTGAAAAGTGAAGTCCACTTCGCTATTCGCGTTTATTACCTATCAAGTGTACTTCAAAATACGAACCATCTCCTATAAATAACCTGCGCAGAGGTTATTTAATTAAAGTGGAGATAAGTTACATGGGCATAGTGGAAAATGTAAGCGCATCGTAACCGAATTAGCTACCATCGCGTCGACAAGTCAAAACGCTTTAAGCCGATTAGATTACACACAGCTGCCAGCTATCATCACGTTGCACCACGTTGGACCATCACGAAAGTGATGAATTTATGCATTAGGCTACCACAGAAATATACATAATATTAATTTATGAAAGTTATAGTTTAATGGGACGTTGATACGTTTTTGACCTTCTAAAACTTTCAAAGTGATTATAGTCCTCTTATTATTATAGTGCCTTAGATGTCTCGTAAAGAAAGTTTTAAGTTATTCTTAAACATATTTATTGATATTTTATTAATTTTAATGGAAGCTATTGAGTAAATGAGTGCACGTATAAATGTATACAAAATAAGCTTTACATGTAGCTAAGTGTGGCAGCCGTAATGGAGAGGCTACTATTCACACGATATAAAATGAATGGCGGGAATCTCTGTGATGAATATGTGCCCTTATATAATAAGTGATCAATACCATTATATAAAGATATCATTAAATACCTTATTTATTTCGAATATGTAAATGAAGTTTCTATATTGCTATTGTACTTAAATTTTTATATCAGTTACAATAAATCAACGTAAGCGTTTGAAAATAAATTTTCGGACCCTAGCAAAGATTAAATTTAATTTCAATGCCATATTATGTTACATATTACTCTATAGCAACAATTTTACGCGTGTGAAACTTTTATTTCACAGGTCAATATTTGGTAAGACGAGTAATACCGATAAGCTTATTCCAAAAGCTTTTTTTATGTAATTTGACTAATAGCAATTTGTGAATTTATATAGAAACCTCAGCAAAAAATCATACAATATTTCCCTTTCACATCTTCCGTCACATTAACGACTGAGATACGACAATATTTTGCTTCGACCTTATGAAGAATTTAATAAATAAACGCAAAGAAAACATTCCTATAATGGCAATTATGTAGACCATTAATGGCGGTTTCCATTTTAGGGAGGCGTAAAGAGAATAGATAATATGGGGATCCGATTGCTGAGTGTGCTTTAATCCGCTTGATGCCGGGCGGATCGCCTACGCGAATGCGGCGCCGTCGATTATAACGCCGCTATGCGTCTCACTGCGGTCAACGTACGCCGTCGCTTGCAATTTAATGAATTACACCCTTTTTGTGTAGTCGTCTATCAGGTAGATAGAAGTGGTCCATTTCTTTGTGATCTATTATGGTAATGAAGAAAATTTCAAGAAATAATAAATCTAATATGCACAGTGTATTTTTTTCCATAAGCATTAAAACTGTTTCAAAAATAGGGAATACTCTTATTCTTTTTAAAATAAATATAAATAATGTGATGTACGTGATATTAAATTTAATAAAGAGAAGTTACTGTGGAAAAGCCTTAGTTGTTTATCGGAGCGACATTTTTGTCACTTCTAGTATGTTGAATCATATTAAAACCGACGATTTTGTATAAGCCAATCCTATTAAAAAAACTGATGCGAAAATAAAAGTCTTTTCATCCTGCGTAAGATATTCTCATTATTTTTTAATAATATCGTAATATAGAATGAGCAATATATGCAATTTTTCGTTTCGATTTGTAGTTATCCCTCTAATATATAATTTAAATTTATGGAAATATAAATGCACCTCTCCTTATAACAAACCTTTGCAGGAACGAATCAGTTCATTATTAAGAAAAACAAAAAAAGAAAAAATCAAATATGTTGATATGATTTAGAAAACGTTTCATTTTTCTATATACGAGAAATCACACTCATAAAGAAAATTAAAAAAAAAAACAGTAATGTCAACTTTAACAAATGGCCATCTGTTTTTAGTGGTGATAGTTAATTTCGAAAACACGGTTTTCTTGTAGTAATTTTTCAAAATAATGAATGTATAATTCAAAAGATTTATTTCTTGTGTATACCAATACTTATCCGCATCAACAAGGTTTTGTTCATATATGTTGTTAGATGAATTTCATTCTGGAAAAAAATTAATAATTCATCCAGTTTACATGCTATCATATAATTTTAAAAATAATAAAATTATGAGGACTGCCTCCTTTACCATAATTAAATTATATCTGTTTGTAAAACCATCGACGTTGTTTATGTAAAATATTGAATAAAATTGACGTTAATTTTGTAGAAATTTATTATTAACAATTAAATGAAACTACGTGATGTAGTATTATTTCTACTTTCTTTAAGTTCTTTACAACGACCTAGGTTACGTTGTATTACATTTATGTTGTAATACAACGAAACCTAGGTCGTGGTTAAGAACTTAAAGAAAGTAGAAATAATACTACATCACGTAGTTTCATTTAATTGTCTAAAATATTGAAATTTAAAGTTTCTTTCCAAAGTTGTTAGCCGATACCTTGCATATGTTTTGAGTGATACCCAGGTGATGTGACGTGTAGCAAATATAATATTTTTGTCAGTACTAGCGGAAGTGATAGTAGAACGAGGGTTAATGTTTTGTTATGTAATTATTATATATAATAATAATAATATTATGTAATTATGTAATTATTATATATATATATAATTAATAATAACATTTTACAATAGGTGATACCGTTACAGGTATTTAACTTTTAAGTTACGTTACTGGTAAAAAAATCAAAAGTTTTTCAAGAGCAAAAAAGACCGTTTAAAAATGGAATAATATAATCTATTCGATTTGAAACATGATAAGTTACTGATGGTAGTTACATTTATCTGCCAGAGTACATTTATTAGTGTAATGTAAAACTTCTAAAGACATTGCATGTATATTTTTGGTAAGAATAATTCATCGGTTTACAAATTACGACAGTTTAACAGAAAGGAAAGTCCTAATGTGTTGATTGGGTACCAAATGCCAAAATAAATTTAAAATATACTAAACTATATAAAATAATACTAAACTAAACTATTGCTAAATATAATATAAATAATAAATAAATAATATTAAACTAAACTATTGCTGTTTACAACATTTTAATTGTGAAGAAGTTACTTTTTTTAGTTTACTTTTGGGTACAAGTAAGACAGCAAGAAGAAAAACACGCAATTATTTAAATTGACACCGAAGTATTTTGATGAACGGTAAGTTAAAAGGCATGAATACTACGGTAGAGGTAAATTAAGTATTGCCAGAAATATTAAGGAAAAATGAGGAAAACCTATAAAAATTTTGTATCTAAGTAAAAAATGTTATTTTATTTAGTAAGTAAATATGTATAAAATCAAAGAGATGCAAAAGTGAAGCAAAAGAAGTTTGTTTTAATTGCAGAATTTATGTTCTGTGAAACTGAGCGTTATAAATACTCACGTGGAAAATGATATGAAAACCTATAATTCAAAATACACCATATTTATTACATACTTCAGAAAATATAACAGCATCTCTAATTTAATTTATGATAGCACCTCATGTGATCGAATATATGTTGCCAGTGCAATCGACATGTCATTTTATTATACCCCGAAGATGATAATAAATTTTAAGCCATCTTGTTTAGCCTCCTAGATTTAGGTCTATGTTTATTTTACATTAAACTACAGGTTTCTTTTTATATTTTTATAGGTATTATTTTTATATAAATCGAACTAAAGTTCGACATTCTAAACTACGGACCTAGAATTCCATAAAAAAAAATCGTTATTTGTAAATAAGCCTTTTTTCCTATCCTGAGATTTTTTAGAACCCCTTCAATATTTGATTTATATTATATATCCGTTCTGTTTTTATGAAGCTTTTAATTTATTCCAATTTTCCACGAGATATTCGTTTCAATTTATAAGATTTTCGTTGATTTTGACAATTCAATAATGCAGCAATAAGTTTGTGTGACACACCTTTTTATACTTTAAAGCTTTAAATTAATATAAGTTTGAGATAAAATTTCTAAAGAGAAATTTTTCTTCCATATTTTTTATGATTATTTCAAAGAATATTAACAAGCATTCTAAAGGTGTCTTTGCTGTCTGACCACTTTTTTACTATAAACTACAATCCATTTGCCCATGGTTTACCAAATATTATCTATTTAGTTAAATAAATTGAATCATTACAATCGTAAACTTTACGTCAAAACTTGAAAACTGTATTAGAAACTTGCTGTCTTTTCTTCTAACTGTATATCTGTAAAGACTTTTAGCCTAAAATTATAAAAGGAGTAATAAACTCCATATTAAATTATAAGGCTCGAAGGATAACATTTATGGAGATCGTTAGCGGTTCAATAAATTTTGTTAAATATAATGGGATAGTCAACCCAATGACTCCCCAGCATTGAGCATAATCTATTCGATTTGAAACATGATAACTTGCTGATGGTAGTTATATTACCAAGCTATTAAGTTTCCTCCTGAAAGCACCTCGAAAGTTTTAAACAGATACGTAACGAGGGAAAAAACTTGCTGATGGTAGTTATATTACTAAGCTATTAAGTTTCCTCCTGAAAGCACCTCGAAAGTTTTAAACAGATACGTAACGAGGGAAAAAACATTCGATATTTTACAGTTTCTGACTGATAAATTTTATGGTAAAAATTACTAGAATCAATGTATTGAAGGCATATGTACTTTTATATGAATCTTAATTAAACAAATGAAATTTTGTAAGACAATAATTATTACTGTAATACACTACGAATATCTATGACACGATTTATTCCCGATAATGAACTAAAGTTGTTCTTTTACGTCTCACATTATATACACTACAAAGGTGACAACAAGTATTAAATTCTATGCAAAATTGTGAAAGCTGAGGAATACATTAAAAATATTGCACTTGTTTCTGTTTATGGGCAGAGAAATACATGTACTTAAAGTATATGAAGTATTTTTAGTATTTAATTAAAATACTTATGCATATGTTCCTTTTGTACTAAATTTGATGAATAACCAACTATACACTTAGAAAGGAAATTGGTATAATGGTTTACATTGCAATATTGTCAATTTCCTATTGAGGGATTGATATTCTAATTAAAATTTCTAATGTAATAATGTTGAGTGTCGACTCATCATATTTGTGGATTATTATGCTCTATCGTTATATGAAACTCAAGTTTCCACATCAAACTTTCCTGAGAAATTGTTAGAATTATTTTTAAAACTATTGTATATTACAATTTTAAAAGTTTTCCAATTTTGGAAAGTCGTTCTTTAATTTGTTTTATTATGTGATATAAAAAAAATGGAATACATTATCATTGAATATTCTTGATATACAAGCTAGTTAATATGCTTCATTAATATGCTAATTTTAAGTTTGTACGGAAAACGTTTTTTGAACAAAAATGGCTGTGTTGATGAACGAACGGAAGAATATATTAATATATGGGTGATCTTTTAGGGATTCTGTTTTTTTTCTAAGGCTGGTAACCATTAAAACGAAGTTTGAATGAACTTTGAAATTCATTTCGAAAAGGTAAGCGAAGAATGTGTTATAAGTTTTGTTCTCATTTTCGCTGCGTCAAAATTGCTTTAAATATTTCTTTAATTTATTAATCTTAGCCGGAAAGTTGACCCATTTCTATATTTTCGTAAAACAGTCACTTAAACCGTCATGTATAATAGGAAAATCTCCAAGAGAACACACTCTCGCCATTCTTTTTCACAAATTCACAGTTTATATCATTTAAGTTGCGGGTGACTGGTGCGGTTTACTTTAGTATAAATATTTTGACAACTGCTACTGTGATCAAATTATATCCGATTATTTTAGTAACTTTTTATAAAGTACAAAGTTTATATTAATTTAAAGATCATAATTAAATATAATATTCACGTAAATAATTCTGTAGTAAACACGATAATTATTTGAAATATTTGCGTAAAACTTTAGCAAAATTAATTTACTTCTTATCGAAAAATGCACCTTTAATAGTTTCTCGTGAATGGTTTCATTATGCAGTTTTCATATCATAAATCCAACATCTAGTACAGGTTGTAACTGGAGTTTTCCCAAAATATGTTTCATGGGTTATATTTTTTATGCTATTACAAAGATCACATCGTACTTAGTAAACGACATGATTTAATATTATTTAAAGGACGTTGTGCTTACACATCGGCATTAACCGTCAAATAATACTTGATGAATTATTTTTCTCATAGCAAAAATGCAACAGTGGGTAATTAAGTGTAGCTACTATTGTAGATAAGAGTTATAATAAAATAAAAATATATATTTTATAATACGCCGACACATAGTCTTCACGCATACTTACATACTTATAAATCTTGACGCATACTTACAGATTTTTTCATATTTTCTGAACCCAGAAATAAATAAACCTAGCAGTTTATATTTACTAAGAAGATTTACTTGATTGAATAAAAATTAATGGTATTACTTTAATTGAAATTAGGTAACACTTGAGATTAATTAACAAAATATTATATTTGGAATAGCAGTATTTTTAGAGACATTTAAAAATAGTTATAATATCTAAACATTAGTATGTATATATTGACTGCCAAGTACAAATATAAAATTTTAAATTAATTACAATCCAGTCATAAATTAACAATCAAAAGAAGATTACATTTAGCTGATCGCTAAGGCATGTTTAATCACTAAATATGCCAGCAAGCTTATTTACAGTGATCGCCATTTGGATAATGGTACTAGATATAAGAAGACATTAGAATTGCTGTATTACTTCTACAAATTAAAATTTCACAGATGTTGACTAGGAAAAAAGAGAGAGAATGATAATTTTTCCCCTTCGTATACGCAGAATCTATTTAAACAAGAGTTTATCTTTCTCTAGATTTTTGCATCTATATTTGTATACATTAATTATTTTCCAAGTTATCTCCTCTGATTAAAAATAGACTAATGGGAAACTACAATTCTTCACATTCCGCTATTTTTGTTTTATTTTTTATTGCCAAGACGATCCTTATAAAATAGAATGTAAACATAGTAGGTAAACCATTTTTAAACCTTCCAAATTCCATTTATCTTTTCACTTTTTCTTTTCAGATGCATAGGTATATGGTTACGCTAATAAATTTATATGCAGTATGTAATCTAAAATCCGTATATATCTATTTAAGTAACTCCTAAATATACGGATATTTTTTTAGAAAGACAATATATAAATATATATATATATATATATATATATATATATATACATATATACATATATATAATAAATGTTTAGGTTAAAAATAATTTATATATCTTCCTAAAACATTTAATTACAAGTACATTTAAACAAGATGTAAAATAAAATGATAAATATTTGCTAAATATTAGCAAATATTTATCATTTTATTTTATATATTTTATTTATATATACATTAGTACTTTTTATTTCCTTATATTTAAAGTAAGCAAAGAGAAAATTTGTTTTGGAAAAGTTGAAGTATATTGGCGAAAAACAACTAGATGAAGGTTAAATTTTTCATTATGCAAATTTAATCAATATAGATAGTAATATTTTCTTTCATGTATATCATTTCTACATAAATACTACTTAATATTGAAGCAAGGACCTTGTACGAGCACCTATCTATTACAAGATAACAATTACTAAGAACGTTCAAATTAGCTTAAAACTTCAGTAAAACGTCAATATACAAATTCATGTTTACAAAAATGTTACTCACGGTTATTTATATTGGTAAGTATTTATGCGGTTAGGTGGGGCATAGTCTATGTAAGTCGAGCAAATTTTATTTTGAATAGTATTTTGAATAATTATTAACTTTTTTATTGTACACATGCGAATACATATAGTGTTGCTACAAGCTGTATTTTACTCAACACGTGTACGATAGTCAAGTTTCTAGGCACGTACCTGAGCTGTTTTGTGCACGTTGGATTCCGAGAAATACCTAATTATTCTGGTGGTGTAACACCATTTTATAATATTATTCAATCGGTCTTCCGTGCGATTATATTTAATATTAGTATTAATATGAAGCATTCTTGTCTGGATTGAAATTAATGTTATACGATCACAGTTAATATTTACACGCCTATATAAATCATAAACAGATATAATCGGGAAATTTTCCTTTCTAAACTTTTGTATTGATTGTTCGTAGTGAATATGTGATATAACATTACATTTTTATACATTGTATATTTTAACGTGTTTATTTGTTTAAGATAAAAAATGATCTGTAGAAATTTCCTTAAATGTTTCGTCAGTGAAAATCGATACTTGCTCACACAAAGTTGCAGCAATCACTAAAACTTGATATACAATGCATCAGTTATAACGTGTAATAATAAGTAAACAAAGCATGATTTATACGGGAAAAATGAGATATTTCGGAAAAAAATACGACTTAGTTATTTCAAGATATTACTGGAGAGAAGTTAGATTAGACAAAAACGTCGTAAAGTAAAAATAACTTCCATATTTTATTTCGAAACTCTTTTTACCTTGAAAGTAGATGAAAGCGAAACTTCAGTAAGAATGTTTTATTTTTCCATTTTCAACCTAGTCACATAAATATAGATATCACATAAATATGAAAATACTATCTTCAGCCATTTAAAATGATGAAAATAAAACATAAATTAAAATTATATAAATCGGAATCTTTGGTAGTCGATTGAATTACTTTTCTCGATTTTATATTTATCCTTTATTAATAGGCTGTAATAATAAAATTGTTTATACATCGAACGAATTTATACAAGAAAATTTTTGTTTGATAATTTTCGTTGTAATTTCAGTTACCAAACAAATTATAATCGACTTTCATTAGCATATTTTAATGAAGTTCGATTAGTCACTACTGTTCGTAACTAGTTTAATGAGTTCAAATATAGTTGAACGTAGTGACGAATGAAATGAGCGAGGGACATCTTCGACGACGACGGCTGAAGATAACATTAATGTTCTGCGGCTTATGGTAAAAACTTACATGAGTGACATCTTAGCAAATTCGGGCCTATTTATCCATTAACATGTGTCAAATACATAAATTTTAAATACAAATTTAGGCATCAGGGCGCTAAATGTATATTCTATGATTGAACCAAATTTCAAAAACGCCGTCGTGTTGCTTGGTGTCATGAAATCGTAGAAAAATTCCACGGAGGTCACTTATATGCAATATAATTATGGGTGATGGAAGCTGAGTTTATTGTTACGAAAACGAAACTACGAGTGGGTTCATCTACCTTAAGATATGCTTACAAAGTTGAAAAGAGAACGAAGTGTTGGAAAAAAGATGGTCGCCTCGTTCTTCGGACGAATAGATTATAATTTCACAACAACAATTCACAACGACAGTTCAGGAAAATAAGAGAACGGTTACTGCAAACTGACATACCAGAAATTATTTGCCTATTATTTTGGAAAAGTTTGAGGATAATGCCTTCGTACTGGAATCATCTTTACTGCCATGAATTTCTTTGCATTCTCAGTAAGACAAATTACGATATATTTGCCAACATGCGACCTGGCACCATATGAATTTTATTTATCACTTAGAATAAAAGATATGAGTACGAATCTCAAATGTTTATTAACAGACTCAATTAAAATGCAAATCGGGAATATTCAACAACTTCCAACTCTAAAAGCTATTAGGAGAATGCCAACACCAGCAGAGCCACGAAATAATTACCAACATTCCACGCCTATCGTTGAGCAAGGAAAAAATTGCTGTAGTATTTTCAACCTTCTGACTGACAGGCATATCTTAATATTACATGATTATTTTAGATCTTAGTCGCAATAGCTTCCCTGTGGGCTTGTTCATGGTTTAATGCTAAATAATAAGGTTTCTTTAATTAGAAAAAACTGATGTCTCCGTGGTGGAAGAGAGACTTTCACTGTGTTTGCTGTTTAAAATATTGACGTCGGTGTTTGTAACTTATTTATTTAGCGTTACGGAAAAAATAATTATAAACACGAAACTTGAATGACGTAACATTTTAAATCACAGCGTCGTAACAAATATGTTTCACAATATGAGCGTCAGAATTTCGACATTTTAATTAAAAATTGTAAATGAAGAAATGTTTCCTAGTTAAGTTTCATTATTTTAAAACATCTAAACGCAAGTTATTTCCTAAAGCTATTAAGCTTTAAAAAAAATAAGAAATAACTTTTGATTAATATCAAAATTCTAAAATTAATTCTAAAATTTTTGATTAATATCAATTAGATGTCGAAAGTGAAACTGTTATTGAAGATTTTCACATTTTTTGAAACAAAATTTATGGATTGGCCCTAAAGAAACTTTGGTAAAAAAGTTCATTTCAATTTTACCAATTTTCTTGCCAATATAATGAAGAATAACTTACAGGATTTAAAACTTTGTGCCACGTGAGTACTTCCTTTTTCACATGAAAATCCCTCTGGCAGAAAAATTGATCTTGGGTGGAGGGAAAAGAAATATGTTTGAACTATCTTTGTGCGTTTTTTGCTCAAGTAAAAACAAAAGATAAGAATTTTGGCCTAATCATTTTGGCCTAAAAAGGCAATAGAACATTATGTAAAAATAATTTTTTTAAGAATTTTTGAAGCCGTTTTAAATTCTTTACGACAAATAGATACGTGCATTGTAAATGCTTGTCCTCCCTTATAAAGTAATTATTTCCTACGAATGAAATTATGTTATAATACGCAATATATTTTATCGATAAATAATCGTTATTCTTTAAATATCAATTATTCCCCGCAGTTACTCCTATGTGGATTTTTTTAATATTGTTAATCTGCGCTATTTATTCGCACATACTTTGCTATGTGAACTACAGGTATGTCATTTTGTAGTGATTGCATATTTATTAGATAAAATAGAAGTTAAAAAATATGCCAACTTTCGGCTTTCAAAAAATATCGTTCTTTTATTATCAAACAAAACTATTAATCCGAAATATTAAAAAATGTTCTTTCATCAGTATATTTGTGTTCTTGAATTAGTTTTTACTTTGCGGTACACATTTTCATACATAAGTTAGATCACATCTATTTGTTTAGACATTATCCAAATGTTATATAGTTGAGATTAATATATTTTGTGCAACGTCTATCAAAGAAATAAAATTGTATGACCTATAGTAGAGTAAAAAATAGAAACCATCAGCATCCAGCATCTGCACTGCGCTTTATTTTCTGCAGCGATTCAATCAACAGGAAAAACGGGACCCGGATAAGTTATATATTTGACTGAGATAAGGTCAAATGCAGGTTAATTTTTAATTTTATCTAGTAAAATTTAAATAATTAATTTGTAACTCCTAGGATGATATTTAAGATTTTCAACTAAAAATATTTTATTTTAGAGTTATGACTTTGATTTTCAACACCATCGAAATCGAACAACAGGAAAATAGTAAGGAAAATAAATTTAAATACCCGATGTAAAAGTTACAAAGGAGAAGAAGAGTGACCAGTTTTTCAAACGACTAAAGCTTACTTTTAGTAGAGATTTTGTATTATACGCATACGAGCCTTGAATTTTATTCAAATTTTAGTGTAGGTAATTGATTGCTATGAAATGTTGCTTTCCGATTTCGATTCCATTTTAATTACAGATGGAGCATTAAAATGATGTTATAATTATGAGCACAGTGAATACGTGAATGAGCAGAAACATGAATTCGTGCAACTATTCGACTTTAGAATATCATCCAAAAAAATTTATGGAGACTAAATTATACTTGTGATATTAGTCGCTGCCATTAGGTTTCCATTTTAATTATTAATTGTAATGCACTCCAGCTATATAGAACGTCGCTCTCGACTTTAGGTACCAGCAAAAGTAAAAACTCAAAGAGGATACATATAATCAGAGTGGGCATTAATAAAAAAAAATTAAAAATGTGTAACGTCAAAAGTTATTCCTTATATCGAGAAATATTTCGTGTTGAAAAACTTTTTGCCAAAAATCAACGGTTCAGCAATAATGAGGAAAAAGACAATTAGATGGTTTATGAAAATAAATTGCGCTGGAATTTTTGAACCTAATAATTTTGTTTCAATCTATTTCTAAACTTTCGTGATTTATTTCAGATCTTCCTGAGCCTTTTGGTGGTACGGAACAGCAATTTCTTTTTCAAGAAATTTTTAGGTAAATTCATAAAAGAAATGCTGCATATGCATGGCTTAATTTGCACTTCAATAAATTTTCATTCCACGTATTACACAATCCCTTGATTTTTAAAAATTTCTCAATTTATTCTATAGATTTAAGCCCAAAATCAAAATTACTTTACGTCGATAAATGGATTGAAATTCTCTGCATTTGTGCTAAATTTCTACCTAATAATTTCAGAGAAAATTCCCTGACACGTAGACGGAGTGACATACAGAAATCGACGCTTTTGAAAGTGTTCCATTTTATTAATTTCGCCACAGAATACTAAGAATTAATAAATAAAGGAATATAATTACAGTTTAATGTCTTTATTAAATGCGAATAGACTTGTGTGATTAATGAAAAAGTCTACGCTACTACAATATAACGCAATTATTAGACAAAATATATTTAAATGTCTGGTGAACTCCGATTACTTTTAGTTTAATTATTGGCAATAAATAAAAGTAACGAAATGTAATCAACACAACGTGTAAAATATTCAATAATTCTGATCCTTTTAGCAGTAGTAATTTAAAATTTATATCACTTTGAAAAATAAAATCAAAAGGCAGCCAAAAATCAATCGATGCTAGCAAAAACGGATCGTCATTTTTAAAAAAAAGTTACCATAAACGGGTTTCCAAATTATATACTATACCTTTGCTGCATGCAATTTTTTTTTCACGAGAATGAAAATAAATCTGGAACAATATCTTAAAAGAAATATGTGGTTATGGCTTCAATTATCTGCAATTACAATTTACACTATTCATCTATTTTGTCATTGCGTATTTTGTAATATAAAAAAAAGATAGTGGGAAGCTCTACACCACTGTGTAGAGAAATGAGGACTAATTTAAATTAACTTTGGCCCTGTCTTTTGTGCAGTTTCAAAGGAAAATAGTGTCCACTTTTCAAGGCTAGCTTTACTTTGAGATATATAGACTATGTATATAATATATACATGTATATGTATATATATATATATATATATATATATATATATGTGTGTGTGTGTGTGTGTATACATATCGCGGTTTGGAAGTAGATAGAATTTTGCTCTCTATCAGAAGGAAAAGCCAAGTAGAGTCTATTCTTTTAGATTGAATTTAAAGAATTGAAGTTTTATGTTTTAAATTGCTTTTAAGGACTAAATTTTTTTACTCGTCGCCTACTTTTTTATCGTATATTAAATATTTTTCGTGATCCGCTTTCCTTAATTTTTTATAAATGTTATGCAAGGCGTGTAACTTTACTTAATGTTGATAATATTATTGGAGAATAGTTTAATTCCGTAGTATATTTTTATATACATTTTCTATAGACAGATTACCGGAGCTATGGGCGTAGAATTCAATCTTAGTGTGCTTAAGATCCAAAAATTTCTTTATTTATACCATTTGTGCCGTTAAACATATATTCTCACATTTTCTAAATATTTCTATTAGCTTCTGTTAATTATTCTATTGATGTGAAAAAAACGATAATTTTAAGTAGCCACAAGTAAATTCAATATTTATGCTACTTTGTTAATATAAGCATTAAATTAAGAAAGTTTGAACGTAATTATTCATGTAGATATTATAGTAAGAGTTCCTTAATTTATATATATATATATATATATATACACACACATGAGTTTCCAGAATAGCTCATAATTGACTCTACATTTATGCATATATAAATACAATCTCTAGTTTGATATTATAACGCAAATCGAAGATTTGAATTTATTGAGAGCAACTATTCATTGAGATATTAAAAAGATAATTATGAAACGTTAAACTATTGTTTGGGAAAATTCATAACTATTATATGCACAGTAAAGTGAATTGTTTCCATAAATAAACTATTAAAGAGATAATCGATCATTTGTACTGAACAACTTAAGCAGTCGAAAATAAATAGTACCAGAACGTTTAAAATGTACCCGAGTTATTTGATCTAAAAGTATTCAACAAATGTTCAACTTATATTTAATAATTAACATACGTAACTACACAAAATAATACTATCCTAAACCTTGTCCTGAAAAATTTCTTTAAGCAATTTTTATGAGAAAAGTCATGGAATATTAAAATTGTTAATAGTTTGAAAGGAGTCATGGTTGACCTAAGAAACGGGAGAAGATGGAATGCGATGAGTGTAAATGAATCGTTGTTTGTTTTTCACACTAGATAAGATAGGGAAAATTCTGAATCTCTGGAATTGTTTGTACGAAAAATTTTATTTTTCTTGTTATTTATTTAATTTGCTGGTGTCGTCTCGGTCAAAAAACGAACAAATTGTATTTTTAACTTAATGTTTTAAAAATATATTTGCATGTTCTAAATATCCATTTAATTTTGTAATAATATATAATTTTTTTTGTTTTGACAATATTTTACGATCTAGTTATATTACATGAAACTACTACCTAACGAACTAGTTATATTTTATTATTTATATTAACTGGCTATACTTAGAAGTTCTTATTTGTAAGTGTAGGAAGAAGTCTTTTTAAGTTTCTCCTGTCATTATTTAAATCGAGTAACTCATAATTTGATTCTAAGTATCATATTAAGGTTTAAATAAATTGTTTGTCACAATAAGGACATAAATTAGTAAAATTTAGAAAAATGAGGAATAATATACAAATGCGGTGGCATTCTAGGCAGATCAATATATTTTTTTGGTCATTTGGGTACGAAAACTGAGGTGGTAAGATATGTTTTCGAATTACGTACTTTTTAATATTTAATTAAGTTTGACATTTAAAGTATATTCATAACTAATATAATATTTACGTATTGATTTACTTTTATTACACGTAGAGTTAAATAACTTACTAATGACACCTCTGTAAATATCAAATTACATGAGGCATGTAAAATTTTTTTAAATTTGACTAAATGAATAAAAACCAAATAAACCATTTTTGCAATTTCTGGGAGGGGTTTCATTTGAAATTATTTGTTGACTATATTTTTTTACGTAAAAGTGTAATTTTTTTTCACTTACATACATACAACGACATTTACATACATACATACAACGATATAACGCGCAATATCGTTGTATGTATGTAAATGTCGTTGTATGGACGTAAATGAAAAAAAATCATCATTTACATGTATACACAACGATATAACGAGTAATAAACACTGAATATCGATAATCGAATATTATTCGATATTCTAAGAAATAATGATAATCTCACTTTAATTTTAACTTACAGAATATATTTGATACTCATTTTTGAAGTAATATAGAAACCCTTATCCACATATTACATACAATTTCATCATCATATAAACAAATGAGTTATGGCGCTTTGAATATCCCAACCTCGGCATTTAAATGGACATTTCATCCTATAAAGGATGTGGCATTGAATAAAAATGAGAATGACACTTAGGTAGACACTTCATGGCGGTTTTAAATTTACTTAACTTAAAGTAATAATAATATGGGGAGCCGATTATTGAGTGGGCTTTAGTACGCTTGAAACCAGGCGCTTCGCCTATACGAATGTTTTGTCATAGATTATGACACCACCATGTTTTAATACCACTAGGTTGACACCGCTTTGTGTTGATCTGTGATCAGCTTACGTTGTTACCTACAATGGAATGAATTATACCCTGTTTATGTAGTCGTCAGTGAAGTAGATAGATGTATTCCATTTTATTGTAATGAAAGTCGAATAAACTTTTGTTTTATATGTTTACATCACACTCAAATAATAAATTAATTTAAATATAATGAAATTATATTTCAACTATGCAAGTAGTCTATAATTTTCACTATATTTTTATCAGTATCCCTCAACACATAACAGCGTTTGATAAGAAAAAAATATCGTACACAAAATATCAAACTTTGATTAGGAGAAATAACCAGAGGAAAGCCTCAATATGGCCAGAGAACAAAAAAATGTTTTTATTTGTAATATATATAAGTGATATAAAACCCAATTATTCTTTTAGGAGGTCTGAAGTGAATGTAAGAAATAAAGCAATACCTATAAGGGTCACGTCACGTCTATAGTAGGATGTTTTTTATTCTTAAATTTATTAAATTTTCATCAATATATTTTTCCTCACGACATTACTTCGCAGACGCGATTCGGTCTATTATTTTAAATATTCAAAAAGAAAAAAAAATGTTAACCAATTTAACTGAAAAACCCAAATTTAGTTCAGTTTTTCTCATTTAAACTAATACGATCAATCTATCATAATGAGAATTATCAAAAAAATCATCATATCATAATTTTGGGGAGTTTTCTTATAGCTGTTAAAAGTTAATTTGTTTGATAGCAGCAGAATTTTATATAAGAAATGTATTAAAAAGAATTTGTACAAAGAATTTAAAATTGTTGTATACCGATTTCGTATTTTGAAAAGAAGTATTTTGGAAATAGTAAGGTTTTTCCACATATATCAGAAGCATTTTATATCCAGAATGATGGAAGAATTAGTTCCGTGAAGAAAGGTTTATTTTAAGGAAACGCATATCCATATACACACACACACACACACACACACCCACACACACACACACACACACACATACATATATATATATATATATATATATATATAATTTTTGTCTATAATATAATATAATTGCATACAAGTTTACTCATATTCTTAGATATAGTTTCGTTAGAAAAATTGTTTAAACAAGTGAAATTTTAAACAAGTGAAATTGCTATAACGTAATCTTTAAAATCAAAACATGATGCAGAAAGCTTTCCATATATAGTATAATTAAAAATTTTGTACTCGGTGAATTTATTCTCAGAGCCGTCATGTTTGTAAAAGAAGACGGAGATCCAAACAATTTATCAACTTCATTTTGCACGTTTCGCATGTCAGGTGATTCGAGTGACACTCACTTGACGTGGCGCGTGGCGTACAAAATGTCTTTATCAGTACTAACGTAAACCATACACGCTTTGGTCTACCGGCGAGGCGCACGTGTGTCTGTGCAGGTCAACCGTACATCGTAGCTTGTATGGGATGGTCAGAGAGGTCTTCAGTTATTTTATTATAGCATCGATAGAACACGATGACGCACTAGTATTGATAAGCTTACGTTATTCTGCGAAAATAATAATAAAACGACAGTGGAAAAGAAGCGAAGAAAGTGGTGTAAAATTGGTCATTAAAAAGGAAAACACACGCATAGGTTTATCGCACGATGTCACTCAAAATAATTGATTTCGATCTTGCGCCGATTGCCTGGGCAGGTTCAAAAAACTGCGCTGTTCTATTCCAATACAGCTTCGACCTATCTATACAGGTGAACCTCTCTGGCAGATCGTAGCGTGCATAGCAGCCATAACGGTGGTGAGCATAGAACGGGTCGGGATTTAGTCATGTTCGTAGCTGTAACATGCTGTGTTCTTGGATAAGTTATAATTCGGGTTACGAAAAATTGTATAATGGCTAAAACAGTTACGCGTATTTCAATTTTAAGTAAAGTTATTGGATCAAGATCAATCAATTTTTTGGAGTGAAAATTGTTTAAAATAAATATTTTTTCTCAAAATCAACGAAAAAAATTAGGTTCGGTCAGATTTATTCGCACGAAAAAAAAATCGTTATCTTTATATATATTTCTGTGGCGAAGAATAATATAAAGGGACGTTAGGAGTTTAAATTTAAGTATCATTGGTATTTTCTTCAGTAACTTTCAGTCTTAAGTAAGTTGGTATGATATCACTTCAACAGAGTTATTGTCGTTCTATACATTATGTAGGAAGAAATACTGTGAAGCAGACGTGGATTTTAGAGAAAATGTTATAAGTGTACATTGCCTTTGTAGTATTTAATTAAAACAAATAGGTCTTCATTTCCAGATTTTTCTCTAATTTGATTAAATGTCAAAAAACCTAAGAGTATTTAGTTTATTTTCCTTATTTTAAAAAAAAATATTCTAAATTAATGAACAAATTAGGTCGCATATTACAAAACGGTACCACAAACTTACTTTTAAAACCCTCAAGATTTGTTTTTTTTCTTATTCTTCTGTTTTACCTTTTCATGCTTTTGTGTTATTTAAATTTATGTAATTACCTACCTATAGTAATTTAACGGTTGGAAATTAATGGTGAATATAAAAAAAATATTAATTTTTATATCGACATGGATAAAGATAATTATGGAGATCACATTTCTCTTTCGATGAAGATAAAACTTGGTGACGCCTTTTTCTAAATTTAGGTCTTGTTCATCGTTGGTTTACACTGGTCTAGTATTTTGAAAATATTTTCTGTACAAGGCTTTTTGACATTTTTTTGCCGTTCAAGGTAAAAAAATGTAAAAAAATCTTTTTTGAAAACTAAACTATATAAACAATATATTTTCGTTAAAGTTTTAATACTCTGATCAATAATTTCGATTTAAGTGATAATTTTTAGGGGAAAATATTTCTTTCTCATTATTATTTTTCTTTTATAACGCGACTGAAAAACACTTTATTAAGCAAAATTCACCTTTTAAGTGACCCCTGATATTTGAATTTAATTTTAAAAATTTCCACTACAAAACCGGTTTCCTAAAAAATATGAATGTTTGAAATAACCCAAACATTTATATAATATAACATACCTATTATCGCAGAGTAAACCTTTTATTGTCATTAGGTGCTACCGATTGTAAACGTTTTATAAAAAGAAAGAATGCCTTAATGAATTTCCACTCATTAAGGCCTTCTTAAGGGAAGTTGAATTGCCAACTCTTTATAGAATACTTTACTATTGGTGCTTACATATTTTAGATAAATGTAATTTCTAATAAAAGAAAACACTAAGAAAATATCGCTGGATATTGTAACAACGTAGATATATTAAAACCAATACAGGATTATTAAGATATTTATTGAGTTAAAATTGATGAATACTGTTGTACAGATGAATAATGAATAAATGAATATAAATTGAGAAAAATAAATTATAATTGAGCTAAATTCATATATATATATATATATGTGTGTATATATATATATATATATATATATATATATATATATATATATAATTGAGCTAAATTCAGTAAATGCATATAAAATTAAAGGTATTGGAAAATTAAGTGAAAGAAGTTTTTTTAAGTTTTTAATATATGTATTCTAACACTGCTGCTTACCATGCTTATGTGAAAAGGGGCGTAAAAATACAAAATCAGAAATAGAGTATTAACATATTTGCTAAAACATTGGTCCCAAAAAATAAAACATTACCCCTGATTTTATTTAAGATAGTACCTCATATACGAAAACACACATTAACATTGTGATTCATGTTAAATTTAGTAACATAAATGTAATAATAGAAATTTTACAATCTCTTTTATTTTAGATTCAGATCCATATTTTTGGTTGTTTATAATTTTATTTTAAGCTTTAAATATTTTTTACGCTAATGTTCCTTAAAGCTATGGTTGCCTCTTTTTAGTACTAGTTAACTTTTCGCTTCATGTTATACATATCTGTTCTATGCAGTTTTATGTAAATCAAACTAGACTTTGAAATTCTAAGTGTATCGCCAAATTATGGATATAAAATGCGACAAAAACAATTATTTTTATATAAATTTATACATAAAATCGTAAACTTAAAGCCAAAACTCAAACATTATATTAGAAACTTATTTTCTTTCCATCTAACCATGAATCTATAAGGGCTTTTAGTCATAAATTATAAAAGAAATAATAAATAGATTCATATTACATTATGAGGT
The DNA here is from genome assembly GCA_039881145.1 of Druceiella hillmani. Lineage (NCBI taxonomy): Eukaryota > Metazoa > Arthropoda > Insecta > Lepidoptera > Hepialidae > Druceiella > Druceiella hillmani. The sequence goes on from JAYKKI010000001.1 coordinate 28,638,658, forward strand.
CTAATATGATACTAGGGGATATTTATGGTATTCCTAAATAATTCAATAAATTTTGATAAATATGAAAGGTTAGTTACCGTAATATGGTTTTTGATCATTGAGTATATTCTAATCGATTTGAAGCATATTAATTTGCTGATAGTGGCTACATTTATTATGAAGCTGTTTTTTATTTCTTCCTGTCAACAAATACCTTTTATACTAGGAAATCTCAAAGTGATACGTAGATAGCACAAATTTAATTATTATATAATGAATAACAGGATGTGTCTGTGTAGGTCCATTCTCGTGACCACAAAAATGAAGTAATTTAGGATACGTGAGCTTAATACTTGTAATTGTAATAAATGTAAATAAATTTACACATTAACAATTATTTATATATTTCTATACAATTTTTTTACACATTTGTAATAATGAAAATTGCTTTCCTTTATTTGACATTTTACATACCCTTTGCAACTGTGTACTTTTAACTACAGTAAATGCGAATGCCAATTTAAGTGGAAGCCTAAAACAAAAATATGGCTGCAATTACTTTCAGAAAATTACCTACTATTCTGATGATACCTTCAATGTGGGATGCTCATAAATTAGGGATCGTAGTTATTATAGAAATTCAAACCTCAAATTAAACAATAAAATAATTTACTTTTTAAATACTGTATAATCTCAGTACCATTATATTAAAAACTTTAATTCAGATGATACGCAGCACCGTAGTGCTCGCATGTGATACTCGGCCATCGCTCGCTTCTTTGCAAGCGGGAAATTCGGTCGGGGCGTTTAGATGACGTTGCGCGTTGGGAAAGGTTGGAGTAAAGCATGTCATCAGACACGTAGTATTAAAAAACTCTCTTATAGACAAAACCTTTAGTATTGCATAATGTTTAACTAATTTGTATTTTTAGTACGTATTTTGATCTGCAAGTATTGTACATTAATTTTTGTTTTATTAAATAGGGCGCAAATTAAAAAAAAAGCGACCTTATGGGAATAACCGGGTTGTCTGATATTTTATTAATGAAAATTACATGCGCAGAATTTTTATAAAATTTCTGAATGAATTAAGCCAATAGCTTGGCATTTTCTTACTCTTAAAATTGTCGAAATAAATTAACAAGGGCTGCCTTATGTAGAAATTTCTGACAAGAGAGGGCGAAAACAATAATTCGCTACTTTATTATCTAAGAAAGTACATATTCTCTAAATATTTCCTTACATTATTAGAAGAATTTGCTTGAAACATTTTATGCACATAGATTTAAAACGATGAAAACTGTGAAGTTGTGACAAATGAACCGTGGATCCATAGACTCGATTAACTTAGAAAAGTATTTTTAACGATATCAGTTCTTTCGCCTTAGGTATATATTAAATTTTGAGGTGATTATCTCACGACTGATTTCTTCGAAAATTTTACGATGACGAGCTAAATATTTTATAACCACAGAACTAATGGGAGATAATTATTGACTTCGAAAACCTTCCAAAACAAGTGATGTCAGAAAAACAAAACCACGTGAAATGCCTAAATTACATTTTCTTCAATCAATTTAAATCAAAGTTATTTGAAAAATTTAATTTAATCTCCCCATACTGAAATGTTATAGCTAAGTGCAAATCTTGATATCAGTGGAGCAATCAAACGGATTCATTCACAAAAATGTTTAAAACGAGTATAAAGGGATCGTTAAGATTCTTCAAAAAGGAAAAAGCGATGAATAATTCACTTCGTTAGACGCGATGGGCGAAGATTGGAAGTGAACAAATGTGGGAAGCGATTTACGAACGCGTAGATAAATCGTTGTCTATATAACTGTGTTTTATTTAGTGCTTTGGTGAAATTAAATAATAATGATACGTTAAAATAGTATGTAAACCACAAATTCAATTATTTTATAAAGTCAATTGCCAGTCAATTCTCTGGCAAAAACTTAGACGTTAACTGTATTTTAAAATTGATATTTTTGATTGTGTGGGAGTGGTTAATGATCTTAATTTTTCAATGTATTTACAATTAATTAATTACAGTTTATATTTCAAAATACACAAATATGATTTAGATTTCGTAATTTTATTCACACTTATATTTAGGTACAGGTAAGATTGATTATATTTTACTGATTTGTTACCATTAATACAAGGAACGTACATGAATTATGTTAATATGTTATTGCAAAAAATGCTGTAAAGTTTTCATGTAAACAGTGTCTACCGTATAAAAATACTAATAGAATTTTCATTAGCGGTTGCAAGAAACTCAGTTTCTTGTAAGTAATTTGTGCTTTATCTACAAATGATCGTGACAGAAATGTCCAGAACGGTCCAGAAATGCAGTTTAGCTGGATAACAAATTTTTTTTCAAAAGACATGCAGTCTTAAGTAGATATATATACGCAGTCACTTTAAGTTCCTTCATTAAATTTTCTTATATAATTGTTCGGTTTTCAATGATAAACACAAATATTGTTATTTTCCCAATAGAATGCCTCAATGTTGCAGTCGCCAATAAATACTTCAATACCGCTAGATTATTTGAAAAAAATTTAAATTTATTGCAATTTACAGTTACTAAATATATTTCAATTAAAGATACTTTAAATGATTAAATTTTAAAGGAAATAGGATATTTATATTAGGCGATTCAAACGAAACCGATAGTACTTTTTTCTTCATAATTTCATTACGTTTTAGGGTTCCGTTAGCCAAATGATAAAAACGGAACATTTATAATTTTGTTCTGGCGGTCTGTCCGTATATCACAGCCATTTGGCTCGGAGACTATTGGCACTCTATAAATGAAATTTACAGTGATATGTATTTTTTATGAACCGCTTTACAATGAAATAGTGGAATTATGAAAAAAATAACATTAATCAGCCCTAATGTTATTTTTTTTCTACATAAGTAATGAGTGATGAGAAAAAATCCACTGCACATAAATAGTTGGTCAGATAGGTGCTTCTAAAATGTACTTCATAACTTCTCAACTAACATCCATAACATTTTGAAAAAAATTAGATAGTAGTACTTAAAGTGAACTTTAAAAAAAATTGATTTCAATTAGACATGTGGTGTAGTTTAGGTACCGGCTACAGCAATAATTTTGTGTATATTATATATATATTTATAATATATATATATATATATATATATATATATTATATATATATATATATATATATATATATATATATATTATGAAATAAAAAGAATAAAGAACATAATGCACAAGTATAAAAAAAATTTAGTCGAAAATGAAGCCACAACTTATTCAAGGACTTTAAATGAAACGCAAATTGCTACGTTAATTTCAAGCTTAGTACAATATTGGATAAAGCTTAAGGCATATGTATTAAGCTAATTACTTTGTGAAAACTTCCAGAGTCAAAGATTTATCTAAGCAAACAATAACGTTTTTTCAAAATAAATTCAAAGAAAATTATATATTACTGTAGCTAAGTTTGGCTAACACCTAAAATGATATTAGTGCTCATTACATCCTAATTATTTTATCAATGAAGCTGAAAAACCCACATGTTTGTTGTAAACAGCTTTGCAAGTTTTTTAATATTTATGTTTGTGGTGTTACATGAATTACCTTCTGTAAAGTTAAATTCTACTTAAATGCAGTATTCGCACCCCACTTAATATAGTGACGTACCTGGTTCGATTTTTCAAAACTCTTGGAACACGTAGTTTTAACTTTTACCATATTTTTAAAATGCATTTATCTTTTTTTCATAAAAATCATCTTCAGTTTCATACTTAACATAAGAAACTAATCATTCCAGTTACTGTGTCTTCAATGTCGACAATTCTCAACATACAATTGGTTGTTTTCGGATATTACATTTATGAATATATATAAATCGCATAACTGATTGAAAATATATATATATATATATATATATATATATATATATATATATATGTGAAATATCTGACCCCTATCAATTGAATCAATTTGATTCCACACAACTCAAAATCTATTTGACCTACATGATGATCGGCATAAAATTAATAGAAAAAATAAAATAGATTTTCAGGTTTAGGGGTTCCAATACGCAAACAGACGGCCATATTTACTTTGTGATGGGGCATCTAAGTGTCCTTTGTCGGATTAATGTCTTTACACTATAATGACTACGAACTATAAATACATGCGGGTCGGAGAGCGAAGCTGGTGTTGAAATTTAGTTTGTCACTTAATATTATTTAAGTCCTCGTTCCACTTCTTGAACCAGTACAATACATGAGCTTTAAAGGAAATAATTTTAAGCATGATTATGAGACAAATGCGATATTTCGACCAAATAGAATGTAAAACATCTGGTCTCTCCGCACGATTATTATGCCTCATTATCAACACGTTCAATAAATATGGGTATGGAGCTACCTAAACTGATCGCTTATTATATCTCTGTTGCATTAAATTTGAGAGAATCGTTTAGAAAGAGTAATTTACATAAAACACAAGACAAATAATTCTGGAGTAATTGTTGCTAAGTACAAAACATAGCAAAATGCGAACAGAGAAGCTGTACTTAGAACTCTTGCTGAACTTAGGTTTAGAGTTAATCTTGACTCATTCCGAGTCCATACAAGAATCTCGTTTAAATCTTTCTCAATTTGAACTATAACCCTGATATTTAATGATTATATTATAGTCCACATTTTCTATTCTTTCGTAATGGTATCTTCTTTTGAACTTTACATGGGAACTAAACACGATCAAATGTTGAAGTGCCTGATGATTAAGAAAACTAATAACTCTCTTATATGAAAGATATAACGTTTTTATTGAATATAAATAAAACTATGAACTGTACCAAAATTGTTAACCACATATTAATAAACTCCACATATATGTTACTTAATTCCACCCGATTGGATACAGGTTTGCAAATCTGAAGGCGTACAGTATATCCAATATCCAATTCGAATAGATAAGTAATTTTATTGTAAATCCAACGTACCCTCCTCGCGATTCATGCGTCGGTCGGACTGACTAAAGTAGCAGTACGATCCAAAGATATTTTCATCGTGATTACAGTCACCTATTGACTACATGTCGTGAAGGGAATAAGAAGAAACTACAATAGTATCGACGTGCAATAAAAAGAAGTAAGGCCATTATGGGGAAAAGAGATGGAATAAGGAATTCTACAACAAAAAGGAGATACACATGACTGCTCATGTTTTCTGGTTATTTATGTCTCTAATAGGTTAACCGTATCGATTTAAAAAAAAATTATCAAAAATTTAGTTTTATGTTCTATTTGTGGCTTTTAGATATATCTCAACAACAACTATATTTCTATCAATTTTAGTTTCATAATTTAATAAGATTTATTTCAACGATTTTTGAAGTTCCATAATTAAATTGCATAATTGTGAAAACTGTGACCACAGTTCAAGTTTCAAGTTTTACTTTGTAGATAAAGTGCGATATTAAATTAACAGCAAAGAATGATCAAAATATTAATTTGGATATAGAAATAGATATGACTAATATATTTCGATTAAAAAAAGTTCAAATATGGTGTCTCTTTGTTCACATACACTTAAGCGATTAAGGGCATGTTGCTTTAAAGTTTTATTATATGTTCATGATGTTTTCCCTCATGAGTGAATTTTTCAATAACCAAAAAAAGTATTTCGGTGTTCATTGCGATGATATAGGCCATATGTTTGGTAAATTTTGCTGAGATCAGTTGAGTAATACTTGAAGCGTTTTAGCAAGATGAATAACAAAAATGAGACTCTCTTTCATATTTACGTTAGTTAGCAAGATTTATGTGTTTTTTTTTATAGTATGCAACTGCGTAGTTTTCTTTAAATACAGACAAGATAATGTTTAGAAAATAAATTACCTTTCATTTCTTCTTCGTTTTTATGTGTAAAACTACGAATAAGTTACTTTAGTATAATACAGGAGAAATCAACCTTCATCTTTTTTTGTTTTAAAACAAAACTGAAGATAAGCGGTTTAACCACTATTTCAGCTGTGAGCAGGAAATTTTGTAAGACACTTAAGTTGTTGTAATACAAGGAACATTCGATTTTTGCCATTGATTATCAGGTATTAATTGATGAAAATGTACAATTATTGGCGTGACGAATTTCCTTTTTAACCGAAGTCAAAAAAGGAGGAAGTTCCCAATTTGCTGAAATCTTTTTTTTTATGTATGTCCAGCGATAATTCCTTACCAAGTGAATAAATTTTGATTATTATTTTTATATTTGGAAAAGGATACTTTAGGGGTAGTCCGAAAATAATAATGATGATTAGGAAACTAACGATGGAACTCTTAACGAATGGCAGTAAATCAACTATGATTTAAGATCTTTGATATGGTCCCTTTGTAAAATAACTACACGACTTACCAGGTCAGAGTCTGACGATAAGTTCTGGAGATGAACAATGGAACTCCTTAACCGATGTTTTTAAATCAACCGTGATTAAAGAAATTTGCTCCTAGTGTCAGTTTGAAAAATAAATACATTGTCAACCAGGTTAGGGTCTGATTATGAGTTATGGAGATGAACAATGGAATTCCTTAACGGATATTAATAAATTAAACGTAATTCAAGATATTTGCTACTGGACGTACTTATTGTTACTGAATCTAATATTGGACTTCGGATATGGATATATACATGCATATATATATATATATATATAATCAAACAGATAATTTTAATTTACAAAATTTATTTACAGTGTTAAATATTACGGGTAAATGGTTATTTAATGAAGTTCCTGTTTGGAAAGGATACTACAAAGTTACTAAAGTAAATGTGTGAAATTCTCTGATCATTATAATAAACCGTCGCCAGATAGTTCATTATTATGACGAAGCAGGTAGAAATAATCTTAAATTAAATTTAATTGTTATTAAATTTATTCAGTTCATTTTATTTATAACTTTCATTGTGACAACTTATTCTATACTAGTATATATTTTTAATCACTCATACATCTTTCACGAATACATACCCGTTAAATTATATTTTACACATGCTACAGTGCTATCGATTGCTGATTTTATACAATTAATAAATCTTGGTCCTGGTATATATTTTTATTCTTTCGGCTTATTAATATTCATAAAAGATAGCCTTAACGTGATTATTTTTATTGATATATCATTTATAAATCCACACAAATATAATATGAATGCTATCTTCGGAACGATAAGATTCCTTATAAAACAACATTATATCTTTAACGATATGGAGTGTAATAAACTCATTCAACCATTCTCTATACGTTATTATGATAAGATTAATAATTTTTATTCTGTGTTCCATTCAAATTTTAATACTATTTAAACGCTCAGATTTTTATAACCGCGTTAGCTATGCCTTCAAGCAAGTTTTAGTTACATCAGATTATAATGATGCTATTAAGTATAACATCGCTATTCAAAACTTGGAAAGATATTAAAAAAATTAACAAAATGCATGAAAGAAATTATTAGATATTTTTGGGGGAAAAATAATAGAAATTGGATTGAGCATTTATTTAAGTGCTAAGATTGGAATTGGCAGAGACCTTTATGTAGGTAAAAAATATAATTATTGAGTGAGAGTAGAATTCCGTACACACTCAAACACATATAAACCTTTCAAGATATATAGCATTTTCTATTAAACTCTTTAAAAATATTTTATTTTTTTACCATGTAAACATATTATATAGTATATCTTATCTATGCTTAAAATGATGACCAATATCATGATGATAAATGGTAAATGATGAACTACAACCATAGGAGAGCAAATGTAAAAATCTGTTAAAATGTTTATTTAGTCTTTTCTAGTAGCTTTGATATGACTTCTAAATACGTAATTTGTTTCTTTCTAATTTGAACCAAATTTTTGAAAAGAGACTAAGTATTGAGAATGCTTACAATTACAGACTATAATCCTAATAGTCTGTACATATATATAGATAGCAATAAGTAGTAAAAATTTGTTAGGTATTAAAATTAGTAATATATTTATGTACCATTTCCTATTTCCTCAATATTCAATTGATTAAAACGGATGCACAAAAATACTTAGAAATGATATGGGCCAACATTTAGATAATACTAGGTTATAATCTAACTAAAGAAGCTTTAAAATTTATCAATGATTAGCATCATTATGGAATACCGAATTTATCAAAACTAATGAGAAGCTTCGAAAATTTGATCGGAAAAATTCAATTCGAATTCGACCTTCACGGAAAAAATTATTCCTAGATAAAGAGCTCTTTAAAATTTCATCTAACATGCGAAGATAGAAACTTTTCTCAATTTACCAATCTCACAACATAAATCGAGACACACGCTGCTTCTTATATGAATTATGTTCATATTTAAGTGTGATTGGATAAAATCAGGACAGAAACTCGTGAAATCTAGTAAATGAGGGAAAGTGCATAAGTGAACAGTTTTTTCAGCAAAATCAATCGGATATTTTTTCATCTCCTACAGATACACAAGGATAGACAATATGAAACAAATTTGTGTAAAACACTACCTATTAACATATTAATTGATTCAACATATTTAATTAGTTCAATGATATATAAGGTAAGCACCTATTTCGAGATGTATTTATAAATTTTAATTTATTCAAAATCACGTAAAATGTTATTGCTTTATTATTTAAACGTACTAAATATGCCACGTCTCTACTTTGCTACTTCGTGATTTAATAAATAATAGCAAAAAATGATTGTTTTCCTCCTTTTCCTAAAAAAAAATTATATTATTATTTATAGGAAATCCTATTGCCTTGTCTATTCCCTGAAAGCGCTGAACATGTGAAGGAACATAAAAACAGATGTTTATAAAACAATGATTAGTAAAAGGGAAAGGTTGTAACAGTAACGTTTAAGACAGAAGCACGCAAGAATTGAAATGAATGTCAAGCCACTCCATAACCCCATTTTTAAAGTGTTTAATGGATCAGAAAATTATGCAAAAATAGGACATGCAAGCAGGAATACACCATCATTGTATATTCGATAAATTAAAATTTAGCTTATTGCTTGAACTCCATTGGAATAGTGAGTCGATATTACGTTGGAGTAGCTTACCATCAGATTGATTATTAAGACCTAAAAAAATTTTAAATCATCGGGAAACAGGAGGTAACAAGCAGTGTTGACAAGTGTGGGTCAAGTGGACCTAAATTACTATTTTAACTGAGCCCAGATTGAGTAGCGTAAGACTGACATGTGAAATTGCTGAACCTGACGTATTGCTTAAAAAGCTGAAAGTAATTGATGAAAAATTTTACTAGAGCGGAAGTCGTTCCATCTTCCAACAATTGTCCTATTAATATAACAATGTCGAGTCAGAGAAATGCCTTTGTAAAATTATAATAGAGTACATGTACTTCATAAGTTCAATCCAACTCCTTAGCCACATAATTTACAAAATTAGCGAGATTAATACCAGTGGAAGGCTTTGAAAAGAACCCGTGCTGACAGCCCGTTAGTTAAAATTGGATTTTCAGAGTTTAGCCATCAATAACAGTGGCTCATACACTATTCAAAGAAACTGAATTAAAATACCCAACAAAGGCATTCCCGGCACTCTTAGTCAAGTACGAAATTCCGTTGTGCCTCGTAATTGCGGAAAACTCTGAGCGTTTACATCTCATGTACGTTATAAACGCATTCTAGTCGGAGATAATGTTAACTTCAACATTCAAATGTACCGCCCACGCTATGCAATGTTTTTGCTTTACTTCTTTGCGCCAAATCCAAACATTTTACAATCGCAAATTAAACCCTATTTTTACATCGTTTTTGGTTATATGACTTGGTCTAAACGTTGCAAATGAGACTAGTGTTAACCAAATTGGATAATGATACCAATGGTTCACATTAATCTGCTTTTGATGAGATACACACGCAGTCAAAACGTTGCTTATTGATAACAAATATATGAAAAATGTAAAGCTTCATTAGGGTTAATAACTTTAAAAATATTGTCCTACGAAAAGGTAATCAATTTTGTAACAAATGTTTAAACAGTCATCCATACCTAATCCTACTCTATACCTGATGTACTAGCAGGGTGTCACAAATAGATAGATTTATACCTAGTCTTGGATTTCATTGGACTGCTCCAAGTTACAAAGAGGAATGTTGTAACTGAAATTATTCACTGATCGCGATGCACTAAAATACAATATTATTTGAATTAGATCAAAAACAAACTTTTATTGTTAAATTAATAAATAAATAAACAAATGCTTAAAAAAAGGTAATTTAAAAAAAATTAATACCCTCATATTTTTAAATTATTGATAATTTATACGAAGAAATTATACATATGACATCAAATTTTATTTAAAAGATTTCACCATGGGACAGTTCGGGAAGCATTTAAATCATATCATACTGATTATTTTGTATGACCTGATATTATTACAAGGACTTTTGTTTGTAAAGGAACCTTAGCGTTCCGAAGATAGCATTTATGTTATATAGGTGTGGATTTATAAATGATATATCGATAAAAATGATGATGTTAATGTTATTTTTGTAGAATATTAATGAGCCGAAATCTACATCATTCTTTTGATTATGTATATATATATATATATATGCACGTGTGTATGTGCGTGCGTTTACGTGTGCGTTTGCGTGTATGTGGGCGTGTGATTAATACCGGTGGAAGGCTTCGAAAAGAACCGTGCTGACAGCCCGTTAAGTTGGGATTGGATTTTCAGCCCGTTAAGTTGGGATTGGATTTTCAGATAGTTCAGATAGATAATTAAGATGCAGAATAGTTTCAAATAATTTAGCAAATGATATAAGACTACTCTAGTTCTACAGTTTTTTAAAAAAAAGTGTGCGCGTGTGCTTGCGCATGCGCGCGATTTCACGTAAATTCTAGAATTAGCTATAAAAACTTAGTTCGGTTTTTAGTGAAAAAAAGATTGGTGTAGTATTTAATTAAATGTTCTTAAATTTATTTTGGTATATTACCAGACGAAGTTAGGAAATTGCAGTGAGATTTGGCATGTCTGATATTCCATCGTCTTGATATTAAAACAAAAAGTTAGTGCAGATTAGTTTACTATTTTCTTAAAACTAAATCATGAGATTTTAATTAGAAATCCGAAGTTGACAAATGTGAGCAGATAAAAATAATTTAATAACCACAATTTTAATGTATTCTTAAAAAAACGGAGCAGGGAATTCAAGTTTCAGTCTTCAAAAATCACATACAAGTTTCAATCCTCAAGAATCTCCAATTAGATTATATCGGAGCAAGAATGGTTTGAAATATGGAAAAATAGTAGAAAAAAGGAACCAAGTAAGTCCCAGCAGTAGTATCTGCGGAATGAGGCACTTTAGTTACTGTGGAACTTGCAGTAAATGCCCTGGGGAATATAGTTCTACCTATATATATTTTTTAAAGTATTAAATATAAAGATATTTTTAATAAAAGCAGACTACACAAATCTGTTAGCGCAGGAAGCAGGAAGCGGGCTGCATTAAAGGTAAATACTTTCTCATATATATGGATGACTAAAATATCAGGCAAACTTCTATAGATTCAATTTTGTTAAAATTCAGTAATCACTAATCTTATACCGACATTCATATAGAAGCGAAAGTGAAAGTTAATGCAATGGTTAAGCTGTCACATTGTGCCCATCATCTACAACCTCTGTTTGTTAGCTAAATGCATCATTTAAAAATTACTGTGTCAAAGCCCAGTAACAATTGGCTACGCAGAAACGCTAGCAAGATTATTATATTTATGAGATATCAGAAATCGTCAAATTTTCGCTGTCATTAGCTGCAATTTCCATCCATATTGTTAAGGTTGTTTCAGGTTGACCATTTTAACCTCGAAATATTTTCCGAAGATGATTTTGCCCCTTCTTTTGCTACGGATGGTATTTTACATCTAATAGATTTCATGCGTAGCAGTTACAATCATGAACGACATGGACGCGAACATAGAATATAGCAACTCGGAAAAAAACCGCTTGAAGTTGGGAACAATAAAACATCTCAAAGAGTGAGTTTGAAAATGCTCCTGGTATCGACAATGCAGAAACTTAGGATGAGCTACGACTATCTTGCGCTAGAATACTACCAAAAATCTTATATTATAAGAAAACATTAATGGAAATACCTATTGCTTTCTTCCCAGAAAGAGTCATGAAATTCGAAAGGTGCTACGAATAGTTGGAAAAGCCAACGACGGTTTAATAAATCAGTAATTTTGACAGCTACTCCAGAAAAACAAGCAGGAAAGTAGAAAGGTAAGAATAAGAGAAAGGGAATGTCGTTAAATTTAAGAAGAGGATTGTTTGGGAAACTATTGTTCTCGTCTGTTGGGACAGCTTTTCCAACTCGATTCCAGGTGAAAAATGGGTACAGTGTGAAGAATGTGAAAATTAAGTTAATTCTAGGCGTCAGAATAAATGTAACTCATTGACATACTCGTGTCCAAATATCTCTTTAAAACAAACCTTCATAAAAATGAATTAGTTCATTATTGCTAATAACAAAAAGAAGAAAAAATTAAATATATTAATACAATTAAGGAAAAGTTTAATTTTTTTACCTATTACAAATCACACCTTTAATTAAAATTATGAAAACAAGTTATGTCAACTTTTGACGAATTGTCACCTGTTCTTAGTAGTGATATTTAACTTTGAAATTTTTATTTAAACTTGCACTGGAGAAATCGCATGGGTGATTCTTGAGATAATCCGGACAAATAGCCACTGCAACTCTTGAGGTTAATGAACAGAGAAAAGAAGAAGTGCCATAACAGAGTTACAGTTTATATGTCCTTTTCCGTGGACTACAAAGAAAGAGGCGACATTACCGTAACCAAAATTACATTCAGCACTCTTCCTCAGTTAGAAACTTTCTGACGAATAAAAATTTATATTTTAGTTACGTTATGAACCTTACTAAGTAAGTTTTATATGTCAGTGAAGACCTACTGACATAATTGCATTAACACAAGGCAAGCAACCAGCTTTACGCAAACAGTTCACATTTATAATCACGAGCGAGGATGTTCAACTATCTTTACTTAAGTGTAATCTTTACACATATATTCAACATTTCATGTTTACAGGATCATATAACTAACTTTTCTCAAGTTTGATCTTTACTTATGCATTTGACATTTCACATTTAGAACTGCGCACAGTATCATTCGAATCCGATTTTTTTATAATAAAAATTTTACTGAACTGCTCCAACATGGTTTTATTTTTCTCACATAATGACAGTATAACACAAAAGATTTGTTTCTTATGTATACCGATGCTTATCTGCATCAACAGGGTTTTGTTCATAAAATTGTTAGATAGATTTTAATTAAGATAAAGTTTAATAATTTATCCTGTTTACACACTGTATCGTACTTTTTGAAATGATAAAATTACCATAATTAAATTAATTCTGCTAGCAAGAACGTTGATGTTGATGTGAAACTATGGAATTTAAATATTCTTTTAAACGTATGTTTCAGATACGGAAGTTTTCTCAGAGCCGACATTTTTGTTTGTTTCAGAAAAGTTATCAATTTAATTTTACATGCTTTGTATTTCAGGATGTTTTGATTAACACTCATGTGATGTGGCGTATAGGGAATATAATGTTTTTGTCAGTACTAATGGAAGTGAGCGTAGAAAGTGCACCGGGATTTGATTATTTACGTAGCTGCAACGCGCTATTGTGGTAAGATAAATGAGCAAAAATGTGTTAAAGAAAAATTTGCAATAAGTTCAAGGTTACTGGATAAGGATCAATTATTTTTTAGTGGTAGAGAAAATCATTTAACAATAAAAATATTTAAATATTTGCTATTTAAACGCACAGTATGACAGCAAAAAGAAAGAAAAGCACGCAAATATTAAAATGGAATATTTTGAGAATCGGTTACTTAAAATGTATGAATATTATAGCAGAGGTAATTAAAAGACTGTAAGAAATATTAAGTAAAATTTAGTAAATATGTATGAAATCAATTAGATGCAAAAATTAAGCGTTAGATGTTTTTTTTAAATACAGAGATTGTGCATTTTGACTCTGGGCATTAAAAAAGCTTTGAGAAAAACGCCATGAAAAGCTATATTTCAAAATACACCATATCTACTGCAGGCCTCGGATAATATAACAGCATCTCTGATTAAATTTATGATAGCTCCTCTCAAGTGGATGAACATATGCAGCCAGAGCAATTTACGTGTTATTTTATTATATTAAATAAATAAAACATAATAATAAATTTTATGCCGTATTATTCTGGATTTACCTCTAAACTTTCTGTTCATCGTTATTTTACATTAAAGTGTAAGCACCTCTTTGTTTAATACTTCTTATCCTTAAAGCTACCTTTTTCTGTCTCGCTTCACATTGTCCTTATTTTTCCATACATTTCTATATAAATCAAACTAACTTTCAACATTCTAAATACATCGCCTAATTACGGACATAAAATTACATTAGGAACAATTTTCTCTACTTTATGAACATATAAAATACACGTAATATTTTAAACCTTTTTTCTTAATCTTTTTTTTTCACTCCGTTTCAATATTAGATAACATTATACGAGTATAATTCCTTCTTTTTATGACACATTTAACTTATTCCAATCTTGCACGATATATCATTTTCAATTAATAATGTTTTCGTTGACTTGTACGGCTTAACCATGCACCGAAGGCTGGTTTGATGCATCCCTTTCATATGTTAAAGATTAATTTAATAACTAGCGTGACCCGTGCGAAGTCTTCGCATTATTATTTATTCCATTATGAAGCTCAGATGACAGATCAAACAAATATTTTACTAAAATTGACATATAGAGGCGCAAGTATCAAAAGCATTGAGCTAAAGCGCCACTTTATTTATACGTGAGTGTATTTGAAATTAAACAAAAATTTTACCGACCGTCAATCATATTGACGTTGAGCCGTTAGATGGCAGCATTGCTGTTTTGTGTATATAATTTTAATAATTAATTAATGTGCAAAAACAATAGCAATAATAAATTTTTTAGTTGTGGATGCCGGTAGAGCAAGCAATTATCTATAAAATGATATATAATTTATGTGGATTAGTTGTGAGGTTTTTTCTAAAAAGGGAGAGTAACATCTTAAATCCTTAGCGTATTAATATATATGATGATGATGATGATAAGTAAGGATAAATTTTCAAAAGATTTATTACTTTTTTACTCAAATTTTTTAATCACAATTATTTCAATGAATATTAACAAGTACTCCAAACGTACCTAAGACCAGTTTCTCATTATAAACTAGAATAAATTTGCCCATGTTTTTCAAAATATTATCTATTTAAGCAAATAGATTTAATCATAATAATCGTAAGCTTTAGGTCAAAACTTGAAAATTGTATTAGAAACTTGCTTTCTTTGCTCCCAACTGTATATTTGCAGACTTATAGTCTGAAACTTTAAAGGAAGTAATAAACAGCTTCATATTTTATTACAATGCTCGTAGAAGGCATTCATGGAGAGCGTTTATGGTTCAATAAATTTCGTAAAATATAAAAAAAAGATAGCTAACCCAATGACTTCCTACGGCTGAGGATAATTTAATCGATTTGAATCATGATAACTTGCTGATGGTAGTTTTATTATCAAGCTATTACGTTTTCTTCCATAAGCACCTCAAAAGTTTTAAACTGATAGGTAGCAACGCAAAAAAAAGTTTGATGCGTTAATATGCAGCTTCTTACTAATTTTTTGGTAAAGATGCTAGAATCGTAATATTGAAGACCTATGTACTTTTATGTAAAGCTTAATTGAACAAATGCAATTTCATAAGACTGAATAATGGTTATTGTAATACACTACGGATATTTATGACACGATTGATTCCCGATAATGGACTAAAGTTCGTTTTGTGTGTCAAATCAAATAAGCTCCATAATTTACAGCAAATATGCAATTCTATGCACAATTGTGAAAGCTGAGGAAAACTTTAAGAATTTTGCACTTGTTTCTATCTATGAGCAGAAAAATAAATATTATTTTAAGTATTTAAGGTATTTTTAGAATTTAATTTAAATACTTTCTCATAAATATTTTTTTGCATTGAATTTGACGAATAATCATTTACTTAGACAGAAAATTGGTGACTTTGCTTACATAATAATATTGCTTTAATTCGATCAAGTGATTAATATTTACGGATGATTGCCTATAAACTATTAATAAATTGTACAAAAAAATTTAACAAACATATTTGAAAATTCATTTAAAATTGTTTCAGGAAATCAGCCAGGTCCCTCTGTACTGTTCTGATATTCCTTTTAGTTTTATTTTGTTCTTTTTACCATCATCAATATTGCAACTATCACCAACTGCAAAAACATAGGACTGTGGCAGTAAATTGTTTCTACTCTATGAACTTACTGCATGTGATATTTGTAGCTTGCTGCTTGCCTGGTTCTGTTTCTGAAAATTAGCAAAATTTTTTGTATTGTGATTTCAAAATACAATTTATGATTTAGAATTACTCAAAACTTATTTCGGAATAAAATATGATTTCAAAGAAAATGTAACATATTATACAAAATAAAAGAGAGCGAAAGTCGCATTAAAAACTGTCGATTTTAAAAATGATCATCGATGCTATTTTGGGTTAAATTTAGGATATATTATATGGAAGGTTGTATTTTCACAATTTTAGCACTATAGGGGATGGAGGAGTATATTATATAAATTTTGTAGATTATTTTTGGTGATATCATTAGAATACTTAATTAAAATTTAGAAAACAATACTTTCGGAGTCAAATAACTTATTCATTGATAATGTTAGTTATTTTCTGTATTTTACTTGTCCTACAAAAATTTCTAATTTAAGAATTTTGAGTGCCGACTTGTGATTTTGTGGATTAATATGCTTTATTATTATGTCACATGGCAAGTTTTTATGTCAAACTTTCCTCAAAATCCTTTTTATGACATTTTTAGAAATATCTATGTAGTATACATAATACTGTTTAAAGTTTCCCAATTTTCAAAAGTTGCTCTTTAACTTGATGTTTTATGTGACGTAAAATAATCGAAATATTTTACGTCACATAAAACATCAAATCTTTGAGTGTTTTTAGTTTATTGGCTGATTAGAATACTTCATTTCCTTATTAATTTCAAGTTTCATGCAAGTAAGTTGTGATGCATACTTATATGTTTGGTCATATTTTCTGA
This sequence comes from Druceiella hillmani, assembly GCA_039881145.1. NCBI lineage: Eukaryota > Metazoa > Arthropoda > Insecta > Lepidoptera > Hepialidae > Druceiella > Druceiella hillmani. The sequence goes on from JAYKKI010000001.1 coordinate 28,655,903, forward strand.
ACTCAGAAATAAATAACACTATCAGATTTTTAAATCTTACATATTTCTCAGAAGATTTACTTGGTTAAATACAAGGAAGACAAATTACTATAATCTAAAATAGGTAACGATTAAGATTAAATAATATAATATTATATTTTAAGGAACAGTCCTTTCTGAAAAATTTAAAAATAATTATAATATCTAAAACATTAATATTGACTGGCAAGTACAGATATAAGTTCTTAAATTAATTAAAATCCAGTCACAAATAAAAATCAAAAGATTACGTTTATAAGATTGTAAGACATGTTTAAACACTAATACTGATAGCATGAGTCAGATCTCCTGTGATAGGCATTTGAATAACGGAACTATAAATAAGAAGACTAAAAATATTCACAAATGCTCACTATATAATAATGCGATCAGAATAAATTTCCGGATTTTATGATTACAGATTATAGTTTAACTCTGAAGAGGTTTCGTATATTTCAACATCGTTTTACCGAACACCTTAAATAGAACACCTACAGTATTTTCTATCTATGCTTTACTGCAAGGCTTATACAGGCTATACAGCCACAAGGAAAAGAGGACTATTTGTCTTATTAAATCGAGATAGAAATAATAACATTTAATTAAAAAAAATTAAAAAGTGAAGAAATGTGATTAAATTCATTACAACTCGATAACGAAACCACCACAAAGAATCGGATTTACAAAATTTTAATTTATTTGTTATTAGCATCATTACAAATGGCCGAAGATAGAAATTCCACTTACACCCTTGTATTTATATGACTCTGATTAAAATGGAAAACCAATATATTACTACTGAAGATTTTCTTTCTTCTTCTTTCAAAGGTAAAAGAGCTACAAAATAAAATATCGAAATTATATTTGTTTTTATTTATTTCTGTAAAATCTAGCTTTTCTCCTGTAATATCTTTCAAAAGATGAGTCGATTCCACGTACTGTTTTTTCTTAGTACTTGTTTTCTGAAAAATCTTATTTTTTTCTGTATTAACAATATTTTGTTTGTTTTACTTATGATAACACGTGGAAATAGGTATGTAGTGTATCAAAATATTAGTAGTCACTAAAACTTTGTGTAAATAGAGTTCCAATTTGTACAGACAATATTTTAAGAAATTTCTGCCATCCTTTTAGTCTTAAACAAAGGTATACGTTATAAATATAGGTCATAAGTTGCGTTATAATATATAATGCATAAAAAATGTAAATTTATTTTATATATTAACTATGAACAACTGATACAAAAGTCTAAGAAAGGAAAATTTCCTGATAATATCTACATGTGATTTGTAAAGCGGTGTAAATATTAATTGTGATTATATAATATTAATTTCTATCCAGACAACAATGCTTCACATCAATACCAATATTAAATATAACCGTACGGGAAGCCGATTCAATGATATTATTAAATGGTGTTTACAGCAGAATACATGTATAAGTAATTCTCAGAATTCAACGGGCCCAAAAAGCTCAGTTACTTGCCTCGAAATTTGATTGCCGTACACGTGTTGAGTATAATTTTAACCGCTTGTAGCAAAATTATATATTTATATACATATGTGTGAAATAAAAAAGCGAGTTTTCAAATAATGTTATTACAACAAATATCGTTAGTTAGCGTTCTATATGGGACTGCAAATAAACAAAAATATAAGTTGCCAGGCAACTATTCGAAATAAAATATGCTCGCTTTACATATACTATATCAAGATTCACATAACTACAAGAACGATAAAAGATCCTTTATTATACACACCACCTAACCGCCTAATGCCTACCCAACATACATAAACGTAAGAAACACTTTTGGAAGCGTGGATATTGATGTTTCACTGTAGTTTTACGCCAATTTCGAACGGTCTTAGTTGTTGTTGTATTGTAGTAAGTATATACTCGTTTAAGGACCTTATTTCAATATTAAGTTCAAAATTATGTAATTTTACATAAAAGAAAATATTAGAGTTTACATTGATTAAATTTGCATAAGAATGACAAAAATGAATCTTCTTCTAGTTATTTATGGACAATGTATCTCGAGCGTTCCAAACAATCTCTGGTTTTACTTTTTTAAAATATAAGAAAATAAAAAGTATTAACATACATTCATACACTAATTTTCAGATATTTGTATTGTAATTGTTTTGGGAAGACACAATTTTTTTTAACAGTTTAGAAAAAGACGATTCGAGTTTTATTTTTTTATATTACATTGAATTGACTACAAATCGCATTATTCGCCACTAGGTATTGGTAGGCACTTCATTTGTATAAAAAAGGGGTTATATAAATATATATATATATATATATATATATATATATATATATATATATATATATATATATTTATATACACATATAATATATATATATATATATATATATATATATATATATATATATATATATATATATATATATATATATGCGTGTATAGTTAATTCTAATGCATTCTACTCAATAAATGTTGATACAATTATGAAATTTTTTTAAGAACTGAATAAAAACCTTTCCGGATAAAAATCGGAAAAAGCGGATAGACATTTCTTCGGGATGATTTTTTAACTTCTGTTTTTCACAGACTTTTTTCGAGGAACTTTAAAAAGATTCATCAATAATTACATCTCATTTCAAGATTAATTATGAAATCAAGTTATGAGTGTTAACAAATCTTATTATATCAATATATGCCTATTGGTTATCGCAATCATCAGTCTCATAACGAGTATTCTTGGTTTTATCGTAGGTTTAAATAATTTTTTTTAATAGGATAAAGAAATAAAAATAAAAATCCCATTAATAATATTTCTTTGTGTAACGTAACGGTTTCGCGTCACGGAAAGAATAATTATAAACGCGAAACATGAATGGCGTATCCCTTTAAATCACATCGTCGTAACAAATGCGTTACACAATACTAACGTCAGAATTTCGGCGTCGATATTAAGTATCGAATTATTTATGAAGAAATATTTTGAATTTAATATTCAATTTCATTAGTTAAAATATCTAAACGCATAATATTACTTACTTTTTTAAAGAAACTATTAAATTTTTCAATTTATATGAGTCAGATGTTGAAAGTACTAATGTTATTGAAGCTTTCCACGAAATCTTTAACAAAAATCGATTGGCTTTAGAATAATTTTTGTAAAAACTGCCGTTTAAATTGAATTACTTCCCTTAAAAAGATCGTGAGGAAAAATTTGCAGCATTTAAAATATTGTGCTACATGAGTACCGCCTTTCTTGAACAAAAAACGCACAAGGCGACTCATACATTTGTGTATTCCCTTCACCTATTTCTTCATCCCCTGACGGAAAAAGTAACTTTAGGTGGAAGGAGAAGAAAAATATTTGTGTCATCTTCAAGCATTTTTTGCTCAAGGGAGGAGAAATGCACCAGATGTGATAATAGTTAAGCTTTTGTAAAAATAATTTTTGAGGAATTTTGAAGCTATTTTTTTTTATTTACGATACATGGAAATTTGCATTGAGTATGCTTCTCGTTCCTTATAAGATAATAACTTCTTAAGAAGAAAATCATCTAATAATCCGTAAATATTCACTTTCATATAAATATCAACTTTTCCCCGCAGTTAAAACTACGTGGGATTAGCATTGTGGTAGTGCTCAGAAAGTCAATTTGTTATTGGTATATTGTATTGTTGTTATTGGTATATTTTGTCTACTGATATAAGATACACCTTGCGACATTTCGAAATATTAAATCAAATGGAAACTATCATAAACTACTCCTGTATCAAGATTTTTAATTTGTCCAGCCATTTAAATTTGATTTACTAAGAAAAATCCAAACACACTTTTCTTAACGTTACCAGTCTGCACTGGTTCTTCCTGTGTACTCTGCTATGCAAACTAGAGAAATATAATTTGGTAGCGATTGCATAGTTATTAGATAAAAGAAAAGTCAACAAATGTGTTAACTTTTTATTTAAGAGAACACAATTTTTTCTTCATCAAATAAAACAATTAATCCAAAATAATATTATGTGGTGCTACATGTGGTAATTTCTTTTATTTTATCAACCTATACTGCTTTTTAAATTTAATGACTAGTATTAAGCTTCATAATAAGCATAAAGGACTAGTTTTAGATATTAACAATGGTTACCTTATTAATAGGAACATTGTTGATTAAATCAACTAGGTATGAGATACAACAAAATTTACAAGCAAAGCTAAATGATTTTGGGTAAGAGAATTTATCTCTGAAACGGTAAGAAATTAGTTGGAGTCTTGTGTAAAAGTATTGCGTTAAACCGTTAATATTATTATTTTTTTGGAATAGCTGTGTTAAAATACAATTAGTTCTGTGCAAGCATATTTTAGATCACTCGCGCTGATGTTTAATACCAAGGCAACAAGATTGTATTAATTTTTGTCTGGCTTTTAATGAACTTACGTTTAGAGAAAATTGATAAAGGGATTTAGTCTTAGTGCAAAATAAGCTCTGATAAATGTAGTAATCACCAAACAAATCTTTGGTGTTCGGAAGTGAAAAAAAACAACAAAACAAAAATAATTTTACGTAATTGATGAGTACATTAAATTAAAATATAAAAATATTTCTATTCAGTTTATTCAACTTCATGCTTAACTAGTGAAAAATGTTCTTACATCAGTATATTTGCCTCCTTAAATTAGTTTTTAATTTACGACACATTTTCTCACATAAATTAGCTGCTGTTTATTTATTTAGACAATTCCTGAATGGTATATGTAGAGATTAGTATATTTTGTGTAATGTTTATAAACAAATTAAATTTTGTGACCTATTGAGAAAATTAAATTGTGTGGCTTTTTTGGGTGATCAAGTGCAAACTATACTTGTAGTAACGTTTCTGGTCATTAGCTCCCTATTTTAATTATTAATAGTAATACACTCTAGCTATATGCTTTGCTACTCTCAATTTTAGGTTCCGTCAAAAGTAAAAATCCTAAAAGGAGACAGGCTATGTGTACATACGAGTAGTCGAAGTGTAAACTAATTGAAAAAAAAATTAAAATCCTGTAAACAAAAAAGTTTTAAGAAATAAATTAAATTTTAAGAATAAATTAAATTTTAAGAAATATTTTATATTAAAAAACTGTTTGGTAAAAATCCAATGGTTGACCAATTAAAAGGAAATGGTTGACCAATTAAAAGGAAATAGTTGACAAATTAAAAGGAATTTTTTAAAAATTTTGTTAAAATCTCTATATAATTCTCAATTTTCTTGACTAATTTTTAATTTCTGGGAGCGATATTATCGATGGTAGTGAAACAAAAATTTATTTTCTGAAAAATGTTTCAATAAATTCTTAAAAGGAATACTGTTCATGCATTGTTGAATTTTTGCTTCCATAAATTTTTATTTAACACCTTACACGATCCCTTTAATATTTTAATTTTTCAATTTGCTATATAGAATTAACCTCAGACTCAAAATTACTTTTTGCTTCCATAAATTTTTATTTAACACCTTACACATCACTTTAATATTTTAATTTTTCAATTTGCGATATAGAATTAACCTCAGACACAAAATTACTTTTTGCTTCCATAAATATTTATTTAACACCTTACACGATCCCTTTAATATTCTAATTTTTCAATTTGCTATATAGAATTAACCTCAGACTCAAAATTACTTTTTGCTTCCATAAATTTTTATTTAACACCTTACACGATCCCTTTAATATTTTAATTTTTCAATTTGCTACATAGAATTAACCTCAGACTCAAAATTACTTTACCTCCATAATTGGGTTGACATTTTCAGTATTTATGCTAAATTTATATCTACAAATTTCCTAGAAAATCGCCTATCACAGTTAAAAGAATGGGCAGTAAAAATGGAAACAGAAAAATCAGTAAATAAGTGAATATAATTATAATTTAATACCTTTATTAAATGATCAATATTTATGTTTATAACAATTTACATTTATACTACAAATAGATTTGTATGATTGGAATTGATGATTGGAAAAGTCCACGCAAATATAATGAACCGCAATTATTAGAAAAAACATATTTAAATGTCTGATGTACTCTGATTATTTCTACCTTGGTGGTTGATAATAACTAAAGTAACGAAATAATTTAAGCTTGACATGTAAAATATTCAATTATTCACATCCCTTTAGCAAGGGGTATTTCAAATTAACTTCACTTTAAAAGATAAAATGTTGGTCACTAACTCTTACTTTTAGGCAGCCAAAAATAATATAAGGTGTATTATCGAAGCTAGTGTAAACTTATTATCAATTTTAAAAAAAACAGGCTTACTGTAAGCGGGTTCCAAAATGAAATATGACAACTTGCTCTATGCAATTTTTTTTCAGGAGAATCTTAAAAAACTTAATCGGCGATAGCTTCAATAATTTGTAATTACAATTTGCACCATTCATTTATTTTATCTTTGCGCATTTTATAATATAAAAAATAATGACAGAAATAGTCCATCGTACTATGCATCTAAACATCCTATATATATATAGGGGAATGAGGTATAATTTATATGTTATGTATATTTATACTTTTGCTCTGTTTTGTGTGCACTTCCAACAGAAAATATTGTCCAGTCTAGCTTTGCTTTGAGGAGATTTGTTTTTAAAATTTTCTCCAGGAGACTAAGAAAAACTAATAATCACATTCTTGTAATAATCTAAATATTATTAAAACATTATAAATGGACACATTCTAATAATTTACGAAATTATATAAATATGTCACAGTTTGGAACAAGATAGGACTTTGCTCGCTACCAGATGAAAAACCCAAGTAAGGTTCATTCTTTTACGTTTAATTTGATGCATTTAATTTTTGTTTTAAATTGCGTTTAAGGACTGCAAAATATTTTTGCAGTCCTTAAACGCAATTAAAAACAAAAATTAAACTACTAACTAAATTTATTACTGCAATAAATTTTATTCTTCGTCAACTTTTTTTTATGGCATATAAAATATTTATCGTGGTTCGACTTATTTCATTATTGGTTAATGTTATATAGGCTGAGTAAATTTACATCTAAGTTGATAATATTATTGGAGAAGAGTTTAATTCTGTAGTATATTTTCTATAGATAGAATATCGGAGCCATGAGTAGACAGTTCAATCTCAGTTTGCTCAATAGCCAAATATTTATTTATTTATACCAAACGTGCCGTTAGATTTATATTTCCACGTTTTATAAATATTTCTGTTAGTTTCTGCTAATTACTCCGATGAAGAGGAAAAAGATAATTTTAAGTAACCTCAATTTAATTTATTATTTCATGCCAGGTGATTAATTTAAACATTAAAGTAAGGAAGCTTGAACATAATTATTCATGTAAAAGTTACAGTAAGAGTGCCATAAATTATACATATTTCTATTTCAAGAATTGTTCATAATTAACTTTGTACGTTTATGCTTATTCAATTATAAACCCTAGTATGATATTATTGTTATTATTTGTAATTATTGTTATTAATTATAACCCTAGTATGAATTAATTTTATTGGCTAAACATTTCTTAAACTATCGTGGTGGGACGGCTACTTGGCCCGCTTTGGGTCGGTCCTTCGTAATCCCTTTATTGTACCTAACAAATAGTAAGCTAGCAAATAGTAAACTAGCATACGTAATGTAAGACAATATAAGTTTATGGTGGCCTTTCGGTCTATACAGCTATTAGGTGCAGCAGGGTTTTCCCACTTCTTTACAAATATAATTTACCAAGAGGGTTTCAAAATATCTGGCAGATACGTGTTGTAAATTTGAAATATTTTGGAGAATAAAATTCTTAACAATTATAATACAAATCACGGATTTTAATATATTGAGAGAAAATGTTGAGATATTAAAAAATATAACGAAATGTTACCTGCGAAAATTCATAACCGCAAAAGTTTTACGGTAAAGTGGATAGCTTCCATAAATAAGGTACTAAAAAGATAGACGATATTTAATTTTGAACCAGCCAAGTGTTACAAAATAAATAAGACCAGAATATTTAAAATTGAATGAATCTATCCAAATGTATTACATAAATATTTAATTTATAAAAGACACGTCTTTAAATATCAATTTACGCAAGGCATATAAAATTTCATTAAATAAATAAAAACTAAACAAACAATTTTTGCAAGTTCTGGGAGAGGGTCCGTTTAAGATCACTTGTTAACTCAATCAATTTTTACCTAAAGGAGTAACAAACATTATTTTTTTCATTTACGCACATAACACTATATATTACAATAAACATTGAATATCGGTAATCGATCGAATGCTATTCGATAAATCAATAAAAATTGGTAATCTCACTTTAATTTCAATTAACAAAATATGTTTGATATCCATTTTTGAAATAATGTAGAAAATCCAGTCGAAAAGTTACATAAAATTTCACCATCATATAAACAAATGAATTAGGGTGATTTTAATATCCCAACTTCCACGTTACTATGCACGCGCACCCGCACGCACTATGCATAGATATGGTTTTGTTTAACAATATTATATAAAAATTCTGACAAGTGAAATATATATACTATAAAGTAATTTTTAAAATTATAACATGATATTGAAAGCTTTTTATAGTACAACTAATAATTAAAATGCGAGGGGGCGTTTTTAAGTTTGCCGAATGGAGGATAAGGAGTGAGAATAAAAATACAAAATTATTTTTCTTTTTCAATATATTCACCTGCTACCCTAATACATTTTTTTCAGATCTTTCAATTAGCTTATGTATACCTTCATACAAAATGTTTCATCTTTGGCCGAAAAACAAGCTGAAACTGCGTCCTTCACTTTTTCATCGCTTGAAAACTTCTTTCCACGAAGTTCTTTTTCTAGTTTTGGGAACAAATAATAATCACCGGGAGCTAGGTCAAGACTGTAGGGTAAAGCAGGACACCTTTGGTCAATTTTCCCCTTCTTTTTCCTTTGATTGCTTCTTTCAACATCTCTAAAATTGACGCATAGTATTTTACGGTTATAGAAAATATAACCGTATTTTCTATAACCGTAAAATACTTTTATAATAAGGTATTATTTAGATAAGACCTTTATCTAAATAATCCGTCTATAATCTGAATTCTGAATCCCAAAAGACTGTCGCCATGATTTTACCAGCCGATTGTGACACCTTAAACTTCTTGGGTGGTGGTGTGCCTTTTTTGTGCCACTGCATTCATTCTTGTTTATACCCAGGTTTATAATAATGAACCCAAGTTTCGTTTCCAGTAACGATTCGACTCAATAGTCCTTCTTTCCGTCCTACACTAGAGAGGTCCAAAAACGCGCGAGAACTCCACATGGCGTTGTTTTTGAGGCGGTGTGAGCATTCTCTGTGTGAGCATTCTCAAGATGGGTATCTTGCGCTGACCTTTGTCATGCCAAGATGATCATGGAGAATTTTAAGAATTTTAAAAGTCGTATCCGATACTCCAACCATCTCTGCAAGCTGTTTCTTTTGTAGTCTGGCATCTTCCAATACTAATTTTTCAATTTTTTCAATAATTTCCGGAGTAGTCATTTCGATCGGCCGACCGGGGCATGGGTCGTTGTTAAGTGAGTGTCTACCCTGTTGAAAGAGACTATGTCACTAGTAAACCATGGTTTTACCCGGGCAAGCGTCCCCGTAAACGGATGCCATCTCTTTCAGTATGGTTTGAACCGACTTTCCTTGCTTGGTAAGGAATTTTATAACGGCGCGGTACTCGATTTTCTTCCGGATTGAGTTGTTTGTTCGAAGATAGTTCAAAGACTAATGATCCGATTATGATATAACTTGGTATTTATACTAATAATGAGTTATTTAACTAGCTATCATTCCGTTAATCACCTTTGCTAATGGCTTACCTTTCCATTCCGCGAACTTAAAAACGTCCCCTTGTATAAATTATTTCCATATCATCGAATATTACTATGTACAACAATGGAATTTCAACATTTTCTGAAAACTTTTATACCCAGTAGACTTTTTCTCAAGACGAAATTTGTTAAAAGAGACGGTGATTCAAATAATTTATCAACTTCATTTTGCTTTTTTCGCGTGTCAGGTGATTCGGGTGTTACCCACGTGACGTGGCGCGTGGCGAATATAATGTCTTTATCCGTACTGTCGGAAACAAGCGTAAAGCAGGTTGGAATTTATTCCTGTTCGTATCTGTAACGTGCTGTGTTTTTTTTATAAATGAGTAACAATTCGGATTACGAACAATTTTATAATGAGTAAAACAGTTCTACGTGACCTTAAATTTTAGGTAAAGTTATTAGGTAAGGATCAATAAATTTTTGTTTAAAAATCACTTAATTGTTTAAAAAAATTCATTTATAATAAGAAAATATTTTTATCAAAATGAACGAATTAAATTTCGTTCTTTTATTTTTGTTTACTTCTCATACATATGGAAGTAAAATACATTTTTTTTTAAATATATTCCTGAAATGGAGAATATCATAAATTAACGTTAAGGGTTTGCAAATGAGTATCATTAGTATCTTCTTCTTCAGTAACTTTCAGCCTTAAGAAAGTTTATAAGAAACCATTTAAAAATAGATTACTGTTGTTCTGTACATTTTAAGTTCTGTTAATTTTTTTATATTTGTGTACATTTTGGGGAGCCGAGGTGAATTATAAAGAAAATTTAAAAGGGGTATATTATTTTATATTATTTAATTATTACCAATATGTCTGTATTTACAGATTGTTTTCTCGTGTAATCACCGCAGTGTCTGTAGTCAAGTAAATATTTTAAACTGATGAATAAATTTGCATGCATCAAATGTTATCACAAACTTCTTTTCAAAATTTTCATGACTTCGTTTTTATTCATATTCTTCTCTTTGGTTTTTTCTTTCTTTTGTCTTTTTTTTATTTATTAAATTATCTACACACAATAGTTTAAAAGTTCAGAAGTAAAGGTGAATTTTTAATAAAAATATTAATTTTTAAATTAATGTATGAATAAAAAATATTAAGTCACATATTTTATTCGATAAGAATGAAACTTGATATCAAATGTGTCTATATCTAAGTTTCGTCCATAATTAGTTTACACTAGTCTTATACTATATTTATATATATATATATATATATATATATATATATATATATAATAAATACATACTATATATATATATATTTGTAAAAAGTGTTTTTAACTATGATTTACATGAAAAAATAAAATCGCTCAGTTTATAGCTTAAGTGGAAAACATTGGGAATTTTTGCCTGTGCCTAGCTAGGAACGATGAGGTATTTTTCCTCCCAAAAACACAGCTTAAAAGAGAATTTTTAGTGAAAAGCATTCCTTTCATATTATTAATTTTTACAATTAAATGAAACTACGTGATGTAGTATTATATTAACGTCAAATATATTCAATATTATTTTTTTTTTTAAGAGTGCGACCAAAAACTCTACGTTATGCAAAATTTACCTTCTCAATGACACCCGATATTTGGATTTAAATTTCAAAATTTATAAAACTGCATTTATAAAAATGTTATAGTTTTAAATAATCCATACAAATGTTATAATTTTAAATTATCTATTAAAATAAAGCTACTACTTCAGTATAAAACTTTTAATATAGAGAATATTTGTGTTTGTAGTAAGATTTAATAATTGGCTACCGATTACGTACCTTTGAAAAAAAAGGAGGCCTTAGTATGTTGAAGAGGTGTTGAATTATTAACAATATAAAAAATACTTGACTATTAGTGCTTACATATTTTTTTTAATGTAATCGACAATTAAGAAAATTTACTTTAAGTGACTATCACTGGATACATTAACAAAGCAAACAATAAGGAAATAGCACGAGACTATTGAAATTCACACATGAATAATCACAAGCAATAAGGTAATAGAACGAGACTATTGAAATTCACACATGAATAATCACAAGCAATAAGGAAATAGCACGAGACTATTGAATTCATATTGAGATGTTTAGTGAGTTAAAATTCACGAATTCTGTGTTAGAGCTGAATAAGTGAGGGCATGTAATATTAAAAAATAAATTAAACAAAATGATGCCCAAATTATTATATCTTTATTCAAAAAATACGTAAATTTATGTAAAATAAAATGGTTGCAAAAATGAATTGACAGAATTTTTTTAAGTATTAAAAAGCTTTTATGATTGGCATGAAAACACAAAATTCACAATATGGATTTGCTATATCATTAGCCCTTAAAAATAAAACATTTTCTCCGACTTCATTTATAACTATGCTATAAAATTTGTGAACAGCGTAATTTGTGTATAAATATAACATAAATACAATAAAAGTATTTCTATAATCCTTCTTATTTAAGATTCGGATGCAATTTTTGCCTGCTTATGATACAAGTTTTCAATCTTCTTTTACACCCCTTTTTCTTAAAGCTATGGTTGCCTCTTTTTAATATTATTTTACTTTTCGCTCCGCATTATACTAATATGTTCAATGCAGTTTTATGTAAATAAACTAGACTTTGAAGTTCTAAGTGTGTCGTCAAATTGTGGATATAAAATTTGAAATAAATTATATTTCTATCTAAAATTATATACAAAGCACATGACGTGTTTTACACTTTTTTCTTAGTCTGATATTTTTATTATACACGTGAATACTACTTCCTAAATTGTATTAAATTAATTTATTTTTCTAATTTTATGACACTTTGAGTCAATTATAATTTCCATGTTATATAACTTTTAATTTACGATGTTTTGGTTGACTTGAACAACTTAATAACGTAATAAAAAGTAGGTGTGATGCGCCTACCTATATAGTAAAATTTAAGTTATTAATAATTAGTAGGTATATATGTATATTACAAGCGCAGAGGTTTTATGAAATTTCCGTGAAGCCAATTTAGCTGATAACTTGTCGTTATATTTCTTTGGAAGTTGTCGAAATATATTAACCACAATTATTTCATCTAATACTTTTAGGGCTGGAAAAACGTTTTTTCCATTTTGAAATATAAAAAAACAAAAATTTTATTAATAATAACAATATGAATATTTCCTTACATAAAAATAAATAAAATTAAAATGATGTAATATTTCACACATGTAGTTTTTAAATTATAAAACCTATGGTGGAACATAGACATGACGAAGTTGGAAATTTTTATTTAATACGAAAACTAAAAAGCAGCCTAATTTTTAGGAAATATATTACTGCCCTAAAATTCGTGCATTTTTTCGACATTTCTATTTTCTGATTCAAAATTTTACGACAATATGAATATTTTGTGAACTAGAAAACAAGTCGAAGAAAATAATTGATATCGAAAACGTTCCGAAACAATTGATATTGAAATGTATAAATTATATTTTTTCCTTCTATTTAAACCAAGGTAATGGGCAAAAGTCAATTTTAACTCCCAAAACTGAAATGTTCCACCTAAGTGCAAATCTTTATATCAGTGGGAAAATCAACCGAATTCGTTCACAAAAAATGGTTTAAACGAGTACAAAGGAATCGTTAAGATACTTCAAAAAGGAAAAAGCGATGAATAATTCACTTCGTTAGACGCGATGGGCGAAGATTGGAAGTGAACAAATGTGGGAAGCGATTTACGAACGCGGAGATAAAACTTTGTCTATATGAAACATAGACTATGGTGAAATTAAATAATGATGGTGCATTAGAGTTGTATATAAAGCAACATTTCAATTATTTTTTGGAGGTAATTTAGTTATGTCTGGCTTATACTGTAATATAAAATTGATATTTTGATTTGTATGATAGTGATTTATAATCTTAAATTGTAAATGTTTTTATAATTATTAGAATACGGGTTAAATTTGAAATTATGTTCTATAATTTATTTTGTTCATTTGAAATTTCCGCAGATAAGACCACTCGCACCTGATAGTTATTTTCTAATATTAACAGCCATGCATGTATATATACATAAATATGTGTGTGTGTACATATATTTTTTTAAATTATTTCCTTGAGAATGATGATGTACGAGTACAAAACGAAAACGCACTCAATTATTCAGTTAATCCTAGGCTACATTAACAAATGGTCGATAAATGAGACTTAGATTTATTAAGATTTCATTTGTTTCAGGATAACGTAATGTGCTGCCAGCTTACACGTGAAAATAATAAAAATACTCTTTAAATATAAATATATGCCATATGAACATACAAAATAAAGGAATAAAAATATTGTCAAATATTATATTCACTGCATAATGTCTATGAAATATCGTGACATAATTTTCGCTGTGAAATTCTGCTCATAGATTTATTACGTTACTCTTACTCTCTAATGTATTTAATTATTAGCCGACTCCAAAACTGAGGAGGTTCTCAATTTAAATAACTCATTCGTAAGGGTATGCCCGTAGTATATACTCATAATGTGGTTAGACTTTGACATTGAAATTTGAGGAATCACGTAATTTAAGGTATACCATGTTTCCCCAACAGCGAACAGCACAGGTGCATTGATCGTGTTTGGAAAATTACTAAATTAAAAAAAATTAAAAATTACTAAATTTAACAAACTGTTACTTTCCACACCATAATTTAAACCTGGTGAGAACTTGGTTAAGAGTTTTTCTGAAAGCGCCAAACAAGCCGATACACTAAAATTGACAAAAGTATATTTTCAATTGATTCGTTGCCCATGTTGATTCTTGTAAAATGTTTGCATTCTAACTGAACTTAAGTGTAAGCGCGTTGTTTCGATTACCCTGCCGAATTTTTATGTACTTAAAATAATACCATGAAACACACTGGTACCCCCAGTATAACCGAAACAGATGAATGTCATTATGAATTTACTTCATATGCTATGTGAAGTAAATTCATAATAACATTTCATTCTGAGGTTAAAATTAAATTTTAGTTATTATTGATAGGATCAAATTTGTAATACAGTTCTCAGCCTTAATGCTATATCGATCTATCGTAGATATTGTAAATCTTCCTGCACCAAATTTAGTCTGTCATACAAAGCTCAGGAGAAGTGATGAAGTAAAATCTATAGAAAGCTAATAATGATATTGAATTGGTTTCAGAAGTTGACTTTATGATTGGAATGATCAACATTTAAACTATGTGCTAGTATATATATGCACGTATAACTAAATATAGTAATGCAGTCAACCACCAACCAGGAACCAATTTAAACATTATAATAAATTTATGCATAAGATAACTTTCATAACGTGGCTGCTACATGCCATTATTACATATTTAACTTTAAATTACAAGACAAAAATTAATTTAAAAACTTTGTCAGGAAAGAAATATTCTGGAAAGGTAAATTGTTTCTCAATACAACAATTAATAACAATTTCTATTATGTGGCTTAACTATGTCCTATTTCAAACATGTACATAATTCGAATTGGTGTTGCCTGGAAAATAAAAATCTAAGCTTTTGAAAACACCTCAAATGTATGACGAATCTAAGTTGAGTATAAAGATTAGCTAAATTGAATAGATCAAAATTAAGAAAGATATGATATAAATACGTTTCAGGATTTTTATTAGACTCTTTGTAAACAAAAATATTATTTCTCACAATACTAAAATATTGAATAACATAACTGTTACTTGCTTAAGTCAAACAACCTGCTTGAGCATATATTTTTAATTTATTGATAAAAGTTGCCAGAATAAATAATACATAATAATACTAAATAATATATAATAATAGAATAACTTTATGTAGAAGGCCACCAGGCCAGCAATATTCCACTCGATGGGGTCTGTGAAGTAATCAATCATCCTCAAGTTCAATTTACATCAAAAAATTTAAAAAAATATATTTTTACAATTTATATATATTCAAGTAGTTAAAGTACGTCTTCCGGTACAATTTAATTACATTTGATCCTAAATTGATAGTTGTGATGCCGTGAAATGTGGACGTGTAGACGGACACGGTAAATTTATGAAGTTTCTTTTAAACTATGAAATATATGATTTGGCTATGGAACCACAAATGAAAGTTTCATAAAGATCTACATGGCAGTTTAATAATAAAGCAGCTCTTGTAGTTAAAAATCGGCTATTAGTCTATTTTGTTTATTGAAGGTTGTGTTTCTAGTTTAGAGTAATCTTAGGTTATCGTCAATATGGGCTTCCTAGCTCATTAAATAAATAATATTGTCTGACATATTGATGAAAGAGGAATATATATTAACGTGAATAGCTACAATATATGACATCTAGAATATTTCATGTAGTTTTCTTAACTTCTCTAAGCAACATAATTTCTTGATAATTACTCTTGTTTCAGTACAATGTGTAAAGTAAAAAAGTTTTTGTTAGTAAAAATAGTTCCCTCACGTAACTTCCACTATCTTCTTTAGAAAAGTTTGCTTGAGAAAAATTGCGAATATTTTCAGACTTCAAGAGTAGATCGCTGGAGCGCCCACAGAAAATCAATTTGGCTACCAATTTTGTAAAACCGATTCAGACGACTCTTTTGTTATTTTGAAGCTATTTTTTAATCGTAATATTTGTAATAATCATAAATTAGAATAATTTGACATCTCTCTATCAAAATATAATAGTGTCAATGTGAATTTAAAGTTAGATTGTACAATGTATCCCACGTAGCAATTAATACTATAACTATATAACAAATAAAGAGTTTCAGTTAAGTGTGGAAAAATACATTTCTCACCAACCTGTTTTTATTTTGACTTTAAATTTGGTAATTATACAAATAAAGGTGGAAGCAAAGTCTACTGTTATATGTTTTTAGATTTTATATGATTTTCATTAGAAACGTTACAATTAAAATCACGTTATGCCTTAATATGACACTTATATTGATAAAATGATGGAAAATATACCTTTCCTATTCAAGTCGTTGATTTATTTTAATACTTTAGGATTTTTCATTTTTTAATGCATTTATGAAACTTATTTGTTATATGTAATTCGAACTCTTATATGGAGAAAGTACATCATGTTATATTTAAAATCAATTTTGATGTATAGAATTCTAGTAATAAAGTATCGCATATAAACTGCAGTAATATTTCCACAAAGAATATCAATTGTCAATTACATCCGAAGAAACATTCAATAATGAATTTCATATTTATTTGTATCTGCACTTGATATAAGATACTAGTTGAGGTAATGACATTATTATTAAACTCCTCCAAAAATAGCATAATAAACTTATAATATAACTATGAATATGCTAGAATGACAATAATGAATTGTGTAATCGCATGCCGTGAAAGAAATATTCAAGTATAAAATTCCAATCTTATTTTATCGCTAAGGTTATTGCTGTCATTAAATTATATCCATTTCGCGCTTAACATTACCTAGATAATTCTAATATGCGAAATATTCAAGGTCGATAGATATTAATAACTTAGTTTGGGAATGCTGTTAAGTATTTGGCAATTATAATACTGGAGTAGATTTAATCCACATAGAGGAAATTGAAGGTTGTAACAGGAGTCTGAGTATTAATAATAATTATTATTCCAAATTACGTGTACGTTACTTGTATACCACTGAATTATTGTATGAAATTTAGTACATAGGTCTTTGTTTAGAAAATGTTATCGTTAAATATTCAGTAAGGGGAATTTTTAATATTTGTCTACACATTTCTTACTTTATTACATAATTAGCTTAAAGTTCCATGTGCACGTATGAAAATATAACACTCTATTAATAAAATCCCTTTTTCATAAGTAATATCTACGTTTTATAGATATTACTTAACACACTTTTAACTTCAGAAAACATCTTAAATTTACATCATCATTACCATGACGCTTTTACTAATATAAGGCACTATGCCCTTACTGGTAACAAGTTTAACTCACTTTAGAAGTTTTGTTCACGCTGGTTAAACTTTATATCTTAAAACTCTAAATATATTCTCGAAAAAGAAAACTGTTTAATTATTAAAACGTTAAAAATTATGATAATTGGACAAATTATATTATTGTGTTAATTGTTCGATGAATTTAATTATGCAATAATTTATTTCCTTGTTTATTAACTTAACCATATTAAATTATTTCTGTGTTAGGATAAATTCAGGTTGAATAATATTCAACATAGTGTTTTTATAATTACTACACAATTATATAGATAACAATCATTTTGCATACATTCTAAAAAAATTGTAAAGTCGATAAAACTATACATGCATATTTATACGGAAACTCTCAAGGAATGTGGATATTTATATTCAAATAACTGTTACAGGTTATTACATTTTTTAACAATTTTTGGAGTTAAAAATATAATAGCGCACAAAAATAGGTGCACGCGTGATGTGGTGACACACTGTTCAATCTAAGTATGAAACTGTTGCAAGACGGGCAACGGCTATTAGTAACGGCGCATTCCGCTGAATAAGATTGGTCGTTGTTACTAGACGGAAAATATGCACAGGAGATTCGGACCTTACTTCTGATTTAGAATGAGTTGCTGCTGTGGGTGGAGCTGAGAATAAGGTTTTCCCATAGATCTAAAGCTAGGAAAAGAAAGTACATTCCTTAAGTTCACTAATTAATATACAAAATTAAATTCTAATTAGTGCAATCAGTCTCATGACATAAGTTATGTGGCAAACAAAACAAAAATAAGAAGATTTTTTGGTTTTCTTTTGTCATTAACGTAATTCGTTGTGAAGAAATATTATTCAGTGTCCCCTATTAGAAATATTTTCCGTGGGCATGAAATGTGGTATAGAATGTGTGCTCGCATGCCTGTATGCATATGCACATATAAATACATACATTTCACATATTAGCACAAAGTATTTTAAGTATGAAACATGCTATGTGGGTCCCAGAGGAAAAAGTAAATCTGACGATATCAATTACATTAAACAGCGAGAGATAATTAAGTTCTCAGTTTGATTTATAAATAATAAACTATACTGAGTTTTAATTAACATTTTCCAAACCACTTACACATAAATGAGGGAAGTGACCTTAAACATTTACCATTTTATTAAGAATTAACATGTAATTTTAGGCTCTACAACAAAAATCTTTTTCGTAAAAATATCAACGTTAAATTATGAGTTGATTAGTGAATATGGCTAGTTAAACCAAATACTCAAAAAGACATAATTTTTTGCGCAATTAGATTTACGTCCTATAAAGTACAGAATGTTTCAGAAACCTGAATATTTTCGGATTTTACCTACTTATGTATTTTAAATCAACACCAGTCTTCTAATTTTGAAAGTTTACGGAATACCAATAAAACTATATTTTTTTGGAGAGGATGGGGGTCATAGCCGAACAACTCAATGCCAGTTCGTTGAGAAATTTTCTTAAAAACGGAATATTTACATTAAAGATAAATATAACAGTATCTACACAAAATAATTTAGCAAAATTATTACTGAATCAGACATTTTATGCGCGTCTTTGATTATCTAATCACGGTGATTCGGAATCAGGTTATATATAACAGGTTGGCACTCCTAAATTGTTCAGATCTTCGTACTTACATGTAGTATAGGACATAGTAAAAATCGGTTATTTTATAAATGCCCCATGGATCCTGATTCATGAAAAAGCCCATAAACAAGTGATCAAATTTGAAATTACATTGTGGGAAACGATCTTACAAAACTCGTTAGATGCGGAGCTAACAGGGGTCTGCCTACGTCGGTACTAATAATAAAGTTTATATCCTTCATTATATCCTTCAAACTCCTTGGTGAATGCGTCACTCAAATCATTCCGATACGCGAAACATGAAAATTGAGTTTGATAAATTGTTTGAACCTCAACCCACTTGTGCATGTATATAATATAGCAATAATGCGAATAAGTGTACCAGGGTAAATCAATATAATGAATATTAGAATTGTGTGACAGCCCCTTAGACAGATAGCAATTAAAATTAAACCAACATAATTTTCTTAATATTACTTTTGTAAATTTGATAATGACCAAAATATCGAGTATGTATATTGTATTAAACAAGTAGAATTAAATTAAACTATAAATTTATTATTTCATCTATTGTGCTGTAATTGAAATATATAAAATGTGTATGTTTTTATATATAAGGTTCAATTGTATATAAGCAAAACAAGAATAGTTTTTAAATATAATTTAAATGAGGAAAATCTAATATAATTTCTTTAAAAAATTTGTTAATATACATATCAAAAGTAAAATTCCTGACATATTTCAAATTAAATATAAAGAAATGAACCTTGGTTAGTGATAACATTTTAACTCTTAGACTAACGATATTTAAAACAACCCATTCTCATTAATTATTTTAGACGTCAGCTAATATAATTTCGTTACTTTTTGGTTATTATTGGATAAAGGTAGAAATAATTATGATTTATAAGACATTTGGATATTTTTTTAAATCTAATAATTACACCACATTATTGTTACCCATATTTTCTCATTCGTTTTGTAAATTTATTCGTAATGAAAATATAAGCAAGATATTATAATTATAAATATTTCTCGTTGTCCTATATACTGAATATACTTTAAATATAAACAATAAATTATAAATTAGTTCTCTTATGCACTAAATTTATATGATATTTTAAATCCGATTAGTTATGAGAAATTCTTTCAATTCTATTTATGTTTCTAGGCTACAAATTTCCCTATATTTTTAACTATGTTATATTACTCGTAATCGTATGCTTATAATCTATTTAAAAGCGAATCACATCTTATTCTTATATATATATATATATATATATATATATATATATATATAGATGTGTGTGTGTGTGTAAATATAATTTAAATTAAATTAATTGTAAGGACCGAAATCAAACAGCGCTACTATAAGGTCACTTACTGCATAAAGTAAATAATAGAAATAATCTTTCTTAACTAAAGAATCTGTTTTCACCTGCTGAAAAATCTGTATTGACTTGTTCAAAAAAATCTGTGGGCCTTATACATTTATGGCAACTTGTATTTAAACTTGGTCCCTAATATATGATTATGCATTACATTAATTTTAGGCAAATGGAACGAAGTGCTATTTATTATGTAAATGTAATATTGTCCTTTATGTTCGAAAATTTCGCCCAAGAATTAAAAACCCGGGTGTCATTTTCGCATGCCTCTCTTGCGCTCCCACCTTTTCCTTCACAACTTTGTTCTTTTCTTTAGAATTATTACATCTTAAAGGGGAAAAGAGGGATACATTTCATGTTTTTCTGTAATTTAGTTTTGATAATGGCAAGAAATCATAGTTATAACTCTTGAATAAAGTATTTTTGGTTGAAGGGTAAAATTGGTCACAGGAGTTATAAATTGGTTACATGAAAATCAGTATTAAATAAATAAGTAAAATAACGTACATGTTGCCTTCTCTCAAACGAGCGTGCAATATATTCAGGTTTCATCTCTCTTTAAAATCTCTACCGTAAATAAAGCGCAGTGTAGACGCGGAACGCTGGTGCAGTTTATTTTATACTCTTACACAGGTCATAAAATTTTTTTCTTTGGATTGATATTACACGGAATGTGCCAATCTCAACTATATAACATTCGGAATATATGTAAATAATCCATTTCTTTATGAGTTAATCCTTATGTAGATATTATTTGTATTTTGAAGCAAAAATTAATTCATAAGTTAAATAGTCTGAAATAAAAACATCTCTAGCCGCTCGTATATAAATTTGAAGAAACTTAATAGAAGTGGCCCCAAATTTTATTTTTCATCAATATCGGGAAAAGAAATATTTCTTTTCTCATATTTTTGTTTTATTTCCCAATACCAAAGTTTTCTTTGATAATTTATTTATCAAAGATTGTATTAACATTAGATAATTTTATAAATTTTCTTTAAATAAAAACTCATTATAAGTTTTATTATTAACGCAACTAATCTGAAATTTTCTTATAAACAACTAAACGTGTCTCAAAACAGCCTTTCTTAGATACTAAAATTTAGTTTTGTTTCGTACATCCCTTTATTATAAGCGACGACTAAGTTACCGCCGTTTCGGTGAGAAAATATCTGAACCGATGTAACTTGGATTTACTTACAAACTTTGTTATATTCCATACCTAGTTGATTCAAAAACAATGTGCCAACGAAAGAAACGAGGTAGAGTTGTGAATATCAAAAACTAATAATCTACTTGACCATTCTTAAATTTCTCATGAAACTTGATGTCAATAATTAAACTTAGAAAATAGTAACGGTTGATAAGGGAGTTACCATGTGAGTTAATTAAAATAGGGTAAAAATATATGTTATTTGTCATGAAATAATTATTATTGATAATGAAATAATATGAACATCTCAAAACAAAGCCGATGGGGGATATAATACATTAATCAAATAACCAAAACTTATTAAGTTTATTTAGAGATTGAAAAGTATAATATTATAAACTGTAGATTCGAAACTTTTTTATTTCCTTACCTCTCGAATGCTTAAAATTTGCTGCCCACTGCTTGAAAAGACAGGCAACGGAGGCGTAGTCACGGGAAATATTTTGTATCTAAACAATACGATTTTTTAGTTCAACCTTTTAATTTCACCTTTACTTTGATAAAGCGAAACATAGATGAGGAAAAGATGTATCACTCAAAAAATAGGCAGCCACCTTGGCAATCTTTTGAGTATGGCAAGTCATTTTCCTTTATCATTATCAACGAAGTTTGTTTGAATTTGATGTCAGTTTTTTCCAAAATTTGATCTAAATTCAATTGGTAATATTTCTAAACTACAACTAGAATAAGTTCAATAACATTTGTTTACCGGGAAATCAAAGGCCATCTGCATGATTTGTGGTCCTTCCACGAAACATATTAAAATTTTGTGATGGCCCTTAAAAATGAAGTTCTCTTACTCCGGTTGTTTGAATGGTAACATAAATTATATTAATATTGAATGTATGCTTCAAAACTTTTAAATAAATTAAAAAATTGGACAAAAGCCATACATATAAGCCGTAGTCAACATTGTTACAAATTATAGTTTAATTTTGGTTAAAATATTAATAAATAACTCTACTAAAATGTTGGCATCCATAAAACTGATTATAGCTATCTCAATATAAACAATTTTGTTACGATAGGGATCATAATAACTTCATTGTCTGGAAAACTACTTCATTAAATTAAAGCACTTACAAATAATCGATGAAACTGCGCGAGTAGTCTACGAAAAACCTTTAGTTTAACGTTTGTTTTTTGGGTTCACTCTTTAATATAGATAAGCATATGTCACAGAAAAGGTTCAGTATAATAACATTTCTAGCGTGACAAATAAATGAGCCAAAAAAATTTTGTGTCTTTCTTATTTTGATTCTGTTAAAGGATAAAATTATTTAATTATGTACACTATTGCGGTGAAAATATTTCCTTGGGTACATTAAATATAAAATAAAAAATCTTTAATACCTGACTACTTATTAAGATAGAATGGATTGCAGAGAAAATGTCAGTTCTTTAGTATGTGTTCTAGAAAATAAATGTGGGTGACACGGTTAGAAAAGTTTCCCTATATTTACTGGAATGTTGTTTTAATTAAGATGTAGATCTTATTTGTTTAGTACCATGTACAATTTATATGGGTAAAAATAACCAGAGTGATGATTCATAACGGAATTAATGTATCATTACCATTAATCTACTAAAAACGAAAAGTTTCTTTTATCGTTTTGTGAAAAAATGAACGTATTATAATATATAGACTAAATAAAATGAGAAGAAATGTGAAACTACTAAATAAATAAACAAGAATCAAAGGTGAAACATGGGCTTTTCTAAATATAGTAGCAACAATTTCCAAAAAGCTTCAAAAACGCTTATACAAAATTTAACACAAACACTATGTCACTTGTACTGATATAATCTTTAGTAATTATTGCATTGTTCACAAGCGGTACAACTCATTAATTGTAGTAAAAAATTCATTATAATATGCACACATTATAATATGTTCGTAACATAGGGATTGGAAGAGATTTGTGAATATATAAGTAGTCAAGCATTATTGGTACATAGGTGAAAAAAGAACTGAGTATCCACTGTTTTTCAATAAATATCCCTGTACTGTAATACTCCCGGCATCCTTGTCTTTTTGAAAAAGAAAAAAGGGCAAACTCTACTTGTAAATTCTTCTCGTATTACGTTAATTCAACGAAAATTATTAACTGAAACATAGATATTACGTTGTAAAATTAATTTTGATAATTTTGGATGAAGTTACGTTTAGTGGATAGACTAAGCAATATTCATCACTAATGAACAAACGTAATGACTACCATTTTATGCACTGGTATTTCACAACCTCATCTTCTTTTTTATTAATAATTACAATTTTTATTATATATATAATTTAAGTAGTTTATAATAGATTAATATTTATGAAAAAAACTGTTGTTGTACTTACAAGAACTGTTTATTTTAATTTATCTTATTTTTCCAGTTGTCTCTGTAAATTGATTTTAACTTAAAAATCAAAATTTATATAAATTACAACATCACTTTCAACAGTGAATATATCGTAAAGTTCTCTCCGACCTCAGATACATCGTATCACAAATTGATTTTCCTAATAAAAAAAATCCGGCCATTTCCGTTTGCATTATTCACCTGAACATATCCGTGGGGAAGCTCCCAGGGCCCGGACCTGAAATAACTTCATTATACTCAGGGATGCCTGTCAGTTACAAGTTTCAAAATATTACAGGGATTTGCTCTCCGCTTGACGATACGCTTCAATCGTCAGACATATGGAACGAGAACCTGGGGACATCGTTGGCAGTTATTGCGTGACTCTATTGTTCTCGAGTTTTATACAATTTACTCGTTTTTCTCGAAATAATGTTTGTAAACACAAATTTGTTAAATTATCATGACTTGCGTTTAAATAGGTTCAATTAATAATATAAGCCTAAACATTAGTTTACGACACGATTTGAAATAATTAAATAAAAATTTACATATGTACATAATTAACATTTCGATTTAATTTTTTTATCATATTTGAAAAAGCAAATCATACTACGGCTAATAACAAAAATATCGCAGTTAAGAAGAATAATTCGACAACCAATAGGGGTTTATTGGTGTAAGTGTATTTATTAATAATCATGGCTTAACAAAATATTTAAATCCTAAAATTAAATGTGATTATTTACAAATAATTATCTCAAATAAATTAATTTTGGCTGTTCCCGATTTTTAAATACTGATCCAATATGGACTAATTTTTTCATGATGATTTTATCGTACTGATGTCAAGATATGTTGAGCAAAATGGCAGGGAATTAAACAAATGCAATTAAATTATGTGACAATTAAAAAGTTTGATAAATATTTAACGGTGTATAGCATAAACATATGCTGTAATCTAATAATTCTTTTCACTATTTAATAAGCAAATTTTAAAACAGAAAAAATATAAAATTACTTCTAAAAGTACACTTTTTTCTATTTTTAAAGGTGAAAAAATTTCTAAATATGATTGGGCATTGTGTTTACTTTCGATATATCGTTTTAACCTTATTTATCTTCAGTGACAGCTTCAAAATGTGAACCAATTCAATTATTTCATTTATTAATTTCATATTTTTATAGGAAAATATATTCCTACCTTACGTCCTTGCTTAGGTCTGTACTTCTTTTAACTCTCGTAATCTAAATATTCCGCTTTAAACCTGTTTTTGTGTACTTTATTTATGATTATGGAATATAAATAGTATGTAGTACATTGAAATATATTTAGTTTACAAGTAGTTGCTGCAATTTTGCTGTATAAAAATAAAACCGCCGTTGCATCTATTGTTCCGGTGGCAGGTTCAATCATCCATTATTCTTTCAAATTATTAATTGCAAATTTTAATTTTTGATTTCACTTTTGATTAATAATTATGAAATTTAAAACATAAACCTTTTGGACCTGAATCAGAGCTTTTCAAAATATACCAAATGACTATGTCTATCACGGACACAAGTTTGTATCATCACAATAATATTAAACTCCTGCATAGATTATGTCAGTTTGTATACGTTTGAGTTAAACATCTGTTTGACTTATTCAGTTACAAAGAATATAAAGTTATATGAGTATAACATTTGTAAAATAATACAAGCCAACATTCCTACTTGTAAAAATATTGTGCAAACTCTGTTTATTTTTGTGTTAATTATATTATATACCACTGATTTGCCACAGAGTGATGTAAGAGCAATATGCAGTTATTTAAATGTATTACAATTAAAAATCACTACATATTGAAGACAACGTATAGAATATATCTTAATGTCATTAAAAACCGATATTTAGATATTACTCAAAACCGACATTTAAAATTATCGTTAAGTTATTATGTCAGTCACTCGAAATCGATATATAAATATTTTTATTAAGTTATTCTCATTACTTCAAGCAGTTAACTAGGAATATTCCAGGGAATACATGAGCGAGGTGGCTGAAGCTGATGAATCTTCTTATAGATTTCAACGGTGTCTATATTATATATTTCAACGGTGTCTACATATGATATTTTCGAGTGTCTCATAGATACATAAACTCATGTAAAATGTACCACATATTTTCAGCATAGTTATAATGGTCCACGAATTATTGATGTTTAGTTGCTTTATATTCGTCCAAGAGGTTATCAGATTTCAACGTTTCCAGTGATAAACAATAACACCCTTAAATCGTGTAGGCAACACAAGGCACTTAGACACAATTTTAGGATATATGGTATATGATAAAATATAGGTTTGTTTTAATTACATATATATATATATATATATATATATATATAATTTTGCTTAAGCTTCGAAAATAAAAGTTTCTATGCTTGACAATGCAGATATTAGCTGTAATAGTATAATATTAATTTCCATCGAAGAAATTATTGCGGCAATGCTGATATTGATTATAATTGTGCAGGAATTCAATTCAATAATTTAATATAAATAACAGAATACATAAGTAATTCTCAGAATGGAACGTACTCAAAACAGCTCATATATCTGCCTGGAAACTTGTTTACACGTGTTGAGTATAATTGTAACTACATTAAGAAAAACTACATGTGGTCGCATGTAAGTTTTAAAAAGTAAATTAATTTATTTGATAAATAATTATATTATCAAAAACTATCATTGTTAAGTGTCTCTTCTAAGAATTGTGTATTAGCAAAATAATTAGATTTTAAGGTTTCTATTTATAATAAAATATTCTTGTCTTAGATATATTTAAAAGTACATATTAGTGAGAGAGCGAGAACGATATTATGCAACCTAACAGCGTATATTTCTGTATAATGTAAATAAATATAGATCATGACAGTTAAACCATCCAAATTGTAATTATCTCTGAGACTTTTAAATTAATTGTGCCGGTTCTGGCAAGTCTTTATGAATTTTGAATTTGAAATTTTAATTTAATTTTGAATTCGTATCATAAATCATGCAACCAAAAAATCATTGTCATGGGCTAGAAGTCTGAAGTCTGGCACTTTCAAATCAATCTTATGATCCATTTAAAATGCTTGCCTTAAACTAGAATAGTAACTATAATTATACATATAATTCTATACACAAAGTCGATACTTTCACGATTCTATACACGAAGTCATATTTTCTGACGAATCGGCTTTGTATTAAAAATCTTTCCTTTGTTTTGTCCAGTCAAAAATAATATTAAATTTTTGTTCATCTAATTTTCATAATTGTATTTCAGTTTCCTCTATTTACTGATTTTGCGATCGTTGCTTATCTTACTGCTAATTATTTATTAAAAGGCTTGCCTTTTGATTTCCACAACTACCCGTTTAAATTTTTGTTCAGTTTACCAAAATGCCTCATTCGTAATTGGCCTTTACTGTTTACGACTATTTGCTTCTATGGTTTTCTCCATGTCTTTCACTTAAGTCGTACTTGGCTACACATCTCATCTTTTCAAAGTTTTTAGGGTTCAGTACTTTTAAAGGAAAAACGAAACTTTTGTAAGATTACTCACATGTCTGTCCGTCTATCCGTCACAGCCATTTTCAAAAACCGCTTAACATAGAAACTTAAAATTTTGTACAGTAATAAAACATGTTAACCTACACATATCACAATAATGTTCAAAAATATTCATTCAGAAATTTTAGGAAGGTCAAAGAAAATATTCGAATTCAATTCTTTAATTGCATATATAGTGCGTTGAAAGGATGTCAAAAATATATATTTTAGAATCTTAGGTATTTCATCTTCAAAGATATACTGAAAAATATTGAAAAAAATAGATTCCCCCTTCGTAATTTCCGAAATTACCCAGTCTTAAATTATGAAAAATATATGGGTTTATATAATACCGCCCCCTTATTTTCGAAACTACCTATCCAAAAATCATGACACAGCAGTGTTGGTAAAATCTGACTAGAAGATTAAAGAACCATAGCGATTTTCCCAGATATTATCTTTTTTGAAATGTGCGCCACGTTTTACGTGCCAATTAAAAGGTACCTATAGTAAATTTATAATTTTTCAAGTTGCGAAAAATTAATTTTATAGAAATACTGTGTGCGCTTAAATATTGATTAAAACCAAAGTGTGTGCGGAACACTGGTTGTGAAATGCCATGTTTTTTTATTTCATGACTATTCTCTCTCCGATGTGTCATTCTGGTTGATTTAATTTTTTTCACTAATTAATTAATTTAATTTTACATTATCTGACAATCACTTCCACAAATTGTATAATTTCCTTTATGGCTAATTAATACATTTCTTTAGATAAATTAAATATTTCGTTAGTAAATTAAAATTAGTGCAAACAAATGTTACCCATTTCTACGAAGCTTACTGTAAATCACTATTTCTTTCTCCACTGTTCGAGTATTTTTTGCAAATTGTTTTCTTAGCTTACCATAGCTCTGGATTTGTCTTGATTACTTTTTTAAAAATATGTATCACGACATCTTTGTTAGGTTATTTTAACTTGCCGAAATATTGTTGATTATTTGTTTGTTTAAATTCGTTTCTTCAAAACTTTTGACCAAACAAAACAATATTACTAGTTTTAATATTATTGTTATTATACTAATTTCCACTAGTTTTAATATTATTTGTCAATATTATTAGTTTTTGATCTAATAAAGAAAAAGCTTTTTACAAGTATCTATAATTCGCTAATATTTTTAATTTTTTTCCCACTCGTATGTCGACGCGTGTGTATATGTGTCTGCTATTGATGCGCCCAATAAAATAGAAACTAAGCGACAAAGGAAATCTTTCTTAATCGATATCAGCAGTAGACTGGTTTAAAGCGGAATCCATCAGCGGTAGGAGTTAATTTTCATGATTTTTCTTCAAAATTGATATCCTGATGAAAATTGCATGTTTAAAGTCTTACCTTTTTATTAACGTTATATTTATTTATTAAATTTTAATCAAAAATACTTTTGTGGAATTGTGACAGTGCACGAAAAAAGGTTTTGGCTGGAATTCAAGAAATTAAATTGTTGTCGTCTGTATCTTACCTTAACAGGCATTATTAAAATCTGAGTGTTAACAATTTAAAACTTAGACAAACGTAGTTTTTATAATATTGTCGATGTTAACTTTGACGTCCCCGGTCAGATCTTTAAGGATCGTAACTTTAGCGCTTGAACTTATCAAAGATTTTTCATCTTAAAAATGAATGCATACAAAATTATTGCATATATAAACATATCTTATTCTTCAGAGCTCTGAGACATGTTATGGCTTAGTGATGGATTACCTTGATCGATTATACTTTTGCTCTCATAATATAATAACCCTAATTGTACATCAATTTGAATAAAATTATGGTACAATTTAGGTTATGGATAATAAATATTAAATGTATCTCACATATCAATGAGTGTGTCAGCCGTAGTACTAACTACAATGAATACGACATAACATGAAAGGTGCGGTATCTTCAAAACCAATTCTTTTTTATGAATATGTAATTACGGTTTTAAAAGTGTTATTACTCGTGCGTAATTTCTCGAAAATAAGAGGGTTTGCTGGCATTGGAGATAGTAAGCGAGTCTTGGCCAGCAATATTATTGGGTCTTTAGTAATTTTACCGAAAAAAATGAGACGCATTCGATTAGTAGATCTTTAAATTAATATTTAATTATTTCTCTACCATCTGAGACCAACAGGAGAAAGAGCATGAAAGGGGAACGAAATACTATCAACATTAAACAAAAAGCAAAAATAAAAATGTTGAAAAATCCCACGACGTCATTGTAATTGAAAAACGACTAAACGATTTGTTGGAAATCCTCTCGACTAAAAGAAAGTACTAACGAAAGTAGAACCTATTAAAATAATTACAAACCCAAGAAAATCCTTTGGAGCTCCCATTGCCATTTTCATTTCCAACATCAGCTATGTTGTACCAGCATAGAAAAGCTGTTTGCGCAGTTAGGAGAATTCATTTAGTAACGAACTGATAAAACCTCAAGATTTTGGGCAGAGGTAGGGGATGTCTTTTCTTGGTTTGTAATTATATTAACCCGCCACTAATGACGTAGGAAATTCAATAAGGTTCAATAACTCTTTCATCTGGCATCGATTAGTGTTGTGATTTCGAGTAGCTGCTTTAATGCCTATCCCCCACCGTCAGTCCTTGCCACAACGGCGACACGGGCGCTCGTTCCAGAGTTTTGGCGCCAACCCGGTGCCTGAGACTGGTGTCCCAGACTACGTAAGTAAATGGTTATTTTTGTTTTTTTTATTTCACTTATTTGATAATATTTAGTTATTGTTAGTACTTAGTAGTTATTTTTATTATATTACTGTGATCAGTTAGCATTTTGCATGTGTTTATCAACATTTCGCAAAAAAATATTTGCGTTTGGTTTTCAATTTATGTACCTATTGTGATTCAGCACGTCTTATGAAAATCAACAGCGTCGTTTTCATGCTCTTCTAGAAGAAGCATTATCTAATGAGGATAGATTACAAACGTCATCGTGCAGTGAAGCAGGAAGTGATAACGAACCAAATCGAATACCCAATTCGGAGAGCGAAAGGATTTGAGCGACCGAGAATCTTCAGGTAACAGTAACTCCCCATTTTATTTGGGAAGGGACATATCTACGAAACGGAGTAAAGATTACCGTCGCCAATCTGTTCGTAATAGAAGTTTCAATATAATAACTCAGTTATCTGAACCTAAACGGGCTGTCTTAGGTGAAAGGGAACTTCTTGGAATTTGGAGATACTTTTTACATGACACTATAATTTATATTATCGCCAAATATACCAATCAATACATTGATACCGCCAAAGATATATATAGCAGAGAAAGGTATGCGGGACTAACAAACCTCAACGAGACAAAATGTTTGATAGGTTTCATACTATTAACAGGAGTGAATGTTGGTGAGCTTTTCCGAACTGATGGTGGTGTGCTAGAAATATTTCAACTTTCTACGCCTGCCCAGAGGTTTCAGTTTCTGCTGCGAGTTTTAAGATTTGATGACGGTAACACAAGACAGCAAAGGAAATTACATGACAAGGTTTGCCATGTCAGAGACAGTCAATTTAAGAAATTGTTCAAAATTGCAAGGATAATTAACCTTATCTAATTTTGTGAATATTAATGAAAAATTGAAAGCTTTTCATGGAAGGTGCCCATTTCGGCAATATAGTCCAAATAAATCAAATTATTATGGCAGCAAGATTTAAGCTCTCTGTGATGCTAAAATGTTTTACTTATCTATTATGGAAATTTATGCCCGCAAAATAGCCAAGTGAATGTCCACATATATCTTGATAATTCTGGTCCAGGTGTTGTTCAAAGATTATGCGACCCGATTTTCAATACTGGTCGCAATGCTACAACTGACAACTGGTACACCAGTGTACCATCAGCTGAAGAGTTGCTCTAGAAAGATCTAACAACAGTTGGAACAAACAAAAAGAACAAGAAGGAAATTATTTCTGACTTCAATGTGTTGCGTTGTCGAAATGTGAAGTCGCAAATAACTCGTACTTTTACAACTTATGCAAAAAAGTAACATGTATAGTAAACTATTTAATCATTTTCAATTACTATGTTTACATCCGTCGTGAGTTTTTTTCAAAATTTTTAATTTTGCTTTTTATTTTATACTTTTTTGATTAAAATATTTACATCTGTCGTGAGCTTAATAAAATTTTTATTTTCTATTTTATTATTAGTCTTTATAACTCAGCTTCTGTAAAAAATATTTGCCAATAGGCAATCTCATGCGGCCCTTGGTAAAGAACGACCTTTACGTGGTGTGTTAATAACTGATCTAAATCAAAGAAAACTCTTACAAAAGAAAACAAAATAACATAGTATTAGAAAAATTAGATCACTTGAGAAACATGACTTGACGAAGCCAATAAGAGACCACAAAGTAGTAGATCAATAAAAAATGTTTATTACGGCGCCTACTGATGAGGTAACAACATAACACCTAACTCATAACTTCCACCACTAATTCACAAAATTTTTACCAAGAATTCTATCTGGGTTAAGCGGTTTTTGAAAAAAATAGAAGCATTTGTTTAAAACTAAATGTTGCAGCGCCTCATGCTGAGCTAACACCATAACATTTATCTGAGAACCATAGTCGATTAGTCCCAAATATAATATAGAAAACCGTATCTAAATTAATTAAATCATTTTGGAGATAAATGGTTTCGTTTACAACAAAATGTTGCAGCTCCACCTGGTAAGCTAACACCATAACACCTATCTGAGAACCATCGCCGATTAGTTCCAAATGTTTTGTAGAAAACTATGTCTGAATCGGTCAAACCAATTGGACATAAAATGGGAACATTCATTCGCAACAGAATGTTTATTGCGTCGCCTGCTGGTGAGTAATAACCATAACATCTATTTAACAACCATCGCCAATTATTCTAAATATTTTGCAGAAAACCGTATCTAAATCAGTCAAACCGTTGGGAGATAAGGGGAACATTAGTTTATAACAAAATGTTTACTGCGACGCCCCCTGGTGAGTAATCACTGTAACAACTATCTAAGAACTATCGGTAAAGAATCAAAAACATTCTACAGAGAATCGTATCTAAATCGGTCAAACCACTTTATAAATAAACGGGAACATTGGATTGCATACACAAACAATATCTCAACCTAAAGGCACATATCTCCTCCGTTCAGTCGTGGGTAAAAACGAAGAAGCTTCTAACCGAATGAAAATCATCGCGACTTAAAAAGAATTAACATAAATGTTTGTTAATAATATATAATTTTGGAATATAGTAAGGAATAATTTTGTCAAAGAAAAGAAAATCGTTCACAATGCAATGGTAGGTGTAAATTTCTAAAATATTTTTGCAAGCATATAATTTCATTTAGTTTAATTTATTTTTGAAGAATATCGCTTTTCCAATCACTTATCAAAAATATTAAAAATAATATGGAGAACAAAGCTTATACGACACATGCACATCGCGATTGATAAAGGAGATAAGAAATATTAATAAAGGTTATCTCCTTTTTGGAATACGCATATGTAAATCTGTCTAGGCCTAAATTAAAAAAAATGCTTTATTGGAAATGTATACCGTCAATATTCGTAATATTTTTGATAGCGAAATCAAATAGTCAATAATTCTGTATAATACATTAGGTACATTCTGAAAAAAAACAAAGACCACGAAAATAATAAACGTAATATCACCTACGAGATCACCACAGAAATCATATATAGGATATATCTATAGAATGTAACGGATTTAATAAAATCGGATAAAATGAGACTTATCGGATATTTCTCTAAAATACATAAGAGAATTTATTTTTGTTTGTCATCGACTCGATCCTTGACAGTGATATTATTGTTGTTTATCTTGTTAAAAATAGAAAAACAATTCATAGACATTTAAATGCTAATAAAATAACCTTAGCAATTTTTGATACCGTCCCAAAAAAATAAGTGAAATTCAACCCGTAGTCATCATCAAATAAACAATAAATAATAGCTATTAATAGATCGCTTCACATGTGCTCGATGATTGTTAGTTTTTATATTATTAATCAACAAAATATTTTGTTTTCATTTGACTGGCGGCACATATCGTGGTTAAAAGTAATTTTCTGTAGGTATATGCTTTTTTTATTTTTTTCCAATTCCTCATATTTTTCAGTGTTCATTTCAAATACTTTTCCACTTACAGGTTTTTTATTTTGTTTGTAAAATTTCTTTCTTGTTTTTAATCTTTGTACTTGTTTGTGAACATTTTTTTCTCAAAAGGCCGTTTTAATCGTAATAGTAATATTTCATTTTGGGTTTGTTCAAACGGTAGATTTATATGACATATAAATTATGTATTTATTATGAGCATAATGACCAGGGTTTCTTGGTCAGAGTAATGCTGAGATCATTCCCTTCGTGAATTTCTATATGGAATAATTGTGCAATGTACAGAAAATTAGAAAGGGAATTAGTCCAGAAAAAATATATCTTTATGTAAATATCATCTTTTTACGTCAAAATAATTATAAATGCTAGCGATAATTTATTATAATAACTTAAACTAACATTCAACATTAGACGCCCTTAAAATATATACAACAAAAAAAAAAGATATATATATATATATATATATATATATATATATGTATATATATATATATATGTATATATATATATATATTTATATATATATACATATATATATATATATATATATATATATATATATATATATATATATATTGCTTAAAGGTAGTTTCCTGATAGAGACGGTGATATTAATTACGTTTATTCCTTTTTAAATATTTTGGACTGAAATTTATTATTTTTTTCTCTATTTAATAAATCAAATAGTCTCTTTTTAATGATGTTTTGATTGAACTATAGGGAAGAATCATTTGACGGCAAAATTAGTCAAAGCAAAATCAAAATATACGTTGGAACATTCTTTTCTTCTTTGGTGAGCCTAAAGTATATTAAACCTATAGAAGTGGGGTTGATTTGCTATGGGCTGGTATACGTTATACTGTCAGCTACGATGTTCTTCTTACGGAGACTTAGAGACTTATAAATACAAAAATAATTATTTACCGCTTCATTTGTGTCATTCGACTGATTAAAATTATGAATTAATAATTTTATGTTATCCCTAGAATAATATTAACAACCAGACTGGTTCTAGAGAATTAATAGTTTCATTGACTTGGAAAATGGTTTAAAAATCATAGAAGTTGGTAAAATATTGAAGGATACTCGTTACTTTAAATCAGCGGCAATAGATATAGAATGTATCTTGGAATAGCTGTTGAACCTGACGTTACTTTATCCTCACAGTAATTATTCTGAAATTTTAAATCTTTAAATAATCTATTCAGTAGTTAAGTAATCCAACTATCGCGAAATTTAAAAGAAAGATATAGTGAAATAAGCAATATAAGTATTGAAATTGTATTTCTTCGGACTTGTTTTCAAAGGAATCGTAGCAATGAAGGAAAAAGCCGTATACCGATTTAACACTCCCTCTAATTTCTTAGCCAGGATATATCATTGAAGTTTTTTCGTGGTAGGAAATGACCTAGCTTTTATAATATGTAATAATAGACGTTATAATATATATTAATAGAGCTATATTTTTTACCATGATAGCCTTATCTCAATACTAATTTGCACATCTAATGACTAATTTCTAGTTATAGTTTGTAATAAATATAAGATTAATAAAAATAAAAACTGCGTTACACAATTCTGAAGACCTAATTAAACAAATAATGTAAAGGAGGTTTCTCGAAAATAAATAAACTACCTCATTAAAGTTTTTATTGGTTTTCAAATAAAATTATCGGGTTGACGTGATATTGGCTTAGTATTTACACTATCAGCATTTCTAACATCATTTTCAAAGAAATGTGGGCCAGTAATTGCCCAAAAAGCACACCAAACAGTAACTTTTTAGACTGTAAATATATTTCCAGAATAACACAAGGGTATTCGTCCCACATATGATAATTTTGCTTATTGACAAATCCATCAATTGCGCAATGAGCGTCGTCGCTAAATAAAATATTGCTTGAAAACATTAAATCTGTTGTTTGTTGTTCAATAATCCAAATAGCGAAATTACGACTATGTGAATGGCCCCTTTCTTAAAAAGGCATACGATATTCCCAATTCTTGAGAACGATGTGAAAGTGATGTTGTCAGGTCATTTTCAACACTTTCATTAACAGCAGCAGTTTTTTTCATTTAACAAACCAGTTTCTTCGGATTAATTTACTAATCTTTGGATTGAAAATTGATTTGGCCAATTATTCATATCGTAAAAATCACGAATTTTGCGATGGGTATTTTTCAATAAACACCCATGTACATAATAAATTTTAATAATATAAGCCCGGTGTTTCTATATATATTTATCCATGATTGAATTTTTACTAACTTCTACTAAAACAAACTGACGCATATTGTCACGTCGCGTGTAAACATTATACACAATTACGATTAAATAATTCATTATTTTCTGAGATCGATGATATAGTAAATAATTGAATAGTATTTAGTTTTTTGTAATTTCACGCAATTTGTTACGTAAACAGGATAATAGACAGTATCAAAATTGACTTAAAAATTTTCTTTCGTTTCGTATTCATTTAATTTGATTTATATTTACATATTCTAAGAATTTAGATACAAACATTAATATAATTTTGCTCGGTTTGTTCCTTAATATTTCCGTAGGCCTTTATTTAGGTCTACAATATTATTTACACATTTGTTAATTAAAGTTCTCTACATTTCTGTCTTAATGGATTCCCAGAGTTCTTGTGGAGTATTATTTATGTTTATTTGGCAATTTGGAACCCCTTTAACTTACTAAGACCTTTTTCATTTACTGTGGTAAAATAAATATATTTAAAAAAAAATTATTGTCATTACATCTAACTAGAGACTTACTTATAATCTTAAAAAAGGATATGGTAGTGGTATTACTATATCACTAGACAACACGAAATACGAAATTTCGGCCACAACCGTAACTTTTTCAAAATTAAGTGTATTTTTTTGTTAAAAAGCGTTAGTTTAACTAAAATTTATTCCACTTCAAACAATTTAGTTACGGTAGTAAATTTGAGGCTACTGCAGAAATTTCATATTTAGTCACTTAATGCATATGTTGTTAATTTCTGAAGAAGTTGTAATACTATTACTACAATTTTTTGCTAGTTTTTAAGATCAAAACCAAATTTCTAGTTCCACAACTTTATAACAGTGATTTTTTGTTAGTTTTATTTTCTTTGATACAGGAAAAATTAAGATAAACTTTCAAGCAATAGCTGAAGCTAAGAATAAACATAATTACAAATTTCATGTGATTTAGTGGAATATCTTTCAAACTAAGTGATTTGTGTGATGGAGTAAAGATTTTTCTAAATGTACATAAAAATCATGATTTCTTAAGTGTTGATTTGATGATGTTTTTTTTAATAATTTATCACAATGTTCTCCACCAAAAAAAATTCCGGACAAAGGTAAATGTGCCAATGAATTAAAAATTTAAAATTGTTCATTGCAGTAGTAAGTGTGCCCTGAGATATAAATATTTAAATTAGTAAAATCTATAACATATTTATGGATATATTTTAATATAAATTCCAGGTGTTAGTTGAAATTAATTTTGCAAAACCGATTATTGATTATTGATATATTCTCAGTACTATTAAAGAAAAGTTATAATAAGAGACGGTATGCAATAAAGAATTTTTTGTCCACTTACGTTGTTTAAAGATACACTTTCCAACCGACATTTTTGATTTACTTAAAAATACACTCAAGAAGAAATTCAACGTTTTTTTATATCGTTCCGAGCAAAGGACAAGTAAATATTCCTAATATTTTGCAATGAAGATTCACTTTTCTGACGTTTATATTTTTTTCCAAAAGTCATTGAAAAACTTTTCCTGGCAAAGGTTTTTTTATGTTAAAAGATTTTTTCAATAATATATAATATTTGTATTTTTATTTTAAGAGGATTTTTTTCACCGATTTCTTTTAACTTTAAATTTCTATCCATAAATTAAGTTAAAAACTTTGTTCATGTATAGTCTAACTTGGTTATGTATAGTTTAGACTGAGTGAAAAATGTGACGCCCGCAATTTTCTTTGCTTACGTTAATATAAAATATAAAGTCATCAAGTCATAAGAAATTCAATAAATTTTTTTGTAATTTTTTTTTTAAATCGCCTTAATTATTAATAGTTACCATATCATAGGTAGTTTATCAAACAAAAAAAAACAAAGGTAGAGTGGTAAATTAACGAAAGGAATGAAAAATATAAAAAGATAAGTCCCAAGGGTTTTAAAAATAGATGTATAATAATATATGGTGCATGCAATTAAATTCGTCTGTGAATTTTAAATATTTTATTTGACTAAAGACACTGCAAATCTAGACATTTTATTTATTTAGATATTGCTAGGCTTATATATGATGTATCCAACATATAGTGGCAAATTTCCCTAAATTCCACCCCTGCTCTCTAGTCTCTTCATAAGTATTTTTTAGTACAAAACGTATCGAAAAAGAACAAGTTACTTAAAATGTTTACATACAAACTTCCTCGGGGCTGAAAGTTACTGAAGTTCAATATGTTAATGACACATTTCTCATGAATAAACAAAAAAACTAACCTAACGGCCCTTTCTGATATTTTCTCAAACCAGAATTTTTGTGAAAATAAAACTAAATTAATTTAGTCTTTCCTTTATATCCTGTATGCATAAGGATATATAAATCTCTTCAAATTAAACTAAAATTTCCTAAATATTTTTGATTTTATACTTTAGAACCTCATTGCTTCTGAATAATTATTTCTCCTTATGTAATATCTTTATTTAAAACTGAAATACGAGTTAATAGATTTACCCATTGCAAAATTGTTCGGGAACTGAATTGTTGTTCGTCTTGACACGTAAAGCATGCAAAATGAAGTTGATAAATTATCGAAATCTCCGTCTACTCTAATAAATAAATATATAATCCCTGAGAGCAGTTCTGTCGGAAACAACACTTCTTAAGGAATGTTTAAATTCCTTTGTTTTACATAGTTTTAATCGTGTATATTTTAATTGTACTGAAGGAAGCATTCCCTACAGTTTTATAATTTTAAAGATTACATAATAACATGTACTTTACTTGTTAGAATTTTTGAAACAAAATGTGTAAACAAACCATATTGATGTAGATAAAACAAAGAATAATAAAAAAAAATTTCGTAGAAAATACTAGATTTATGTACATACATACATACACACACATATATATATATATATATATATATATATATATATATATATGTATGTCTGTGTGTGTGTGTGTGTCGGTGTGTGTGGCTGACTCCTTCTATCATTCAGATAAATGTAGAAAATTCTAGCCATTTTCCAGATTATCGCCTTTAAAGTTTGAAATTTAAAAGCAAAAAACTTTAATTTGTTTATCATAAAATCAGCTTTCAAATCAACTTTCAGCAAAATAAATCTATAAAAAATTTTAAAACTGAAAAAGAGTTTTTTAAATAAAATATCACTAACGAGAAAATCTGACGATTTGTAAAGTGATAATATGATTTTTTCCTTTACGACGTATCCACTATAATATTCGAAATAGGAAAAATTAAAGTAAATTTGTTTTTTTTAAATAAAATTTTTTAAAAATCTGTGTGAAAGGATCCGGTAAGGACAAGTATATTAATAGTTCAATTAATTATGTTTTGCATTTCAATGAAAATAAAAAATCACGGAAAATTAT
Organism: Druceiella hillmani; assembly: GCA_039881145.1. Lineage (NCBI taxonomy): Eukaryota > Metazoa > Arthropoda > Insecta > Lepidoptera > Hepialidae > Druceiella > Druceiella hillmani. The sequence continues at coordinate 28,695,674 of JAYKKI010000001.1, forward strand.
ATGTATTGAAAATTTCGAAGCACCGGGCTGAAAATTCAACAATATTGAAAACGATACAAGGAATGTTCTATTTAAATACGAGAAGATCTTTATTTGTATTAGTACCATATTAATTATTCCTAGTCAGTCCTTAAAATTGATATCATATATATGTATATATATGTATATATATATATATATATATATATATATATATATATATATATATATATATATACATATATATTTATATATATACATATATATATATATACATATATATATATATATATATATATATATATATATATATATATATATATATATATTTCTTTCACTGGTGAAGTGAATACAATTTAATTATATTTAGACTGAACTTGCTGTGTATATTTGAAGTATTCTGAACCTATTTATTTTATAAGACTTGACTAGTTCCCTTAACTTAATTAAATAAATCTAGGTTATCTCTGCAGTACTTTATTTAATATGATGACCCAGTTTTATATAAATGCATTATAACTTTCACTTAGGAAATATTTTGATGTTTCGCAGCAAGTTTTAATTTAATATTTGCTCCCAGTAAATTCAAATCCTTGACTTATGATATTAAACTAGGGTTTTCATTCGATACACAAAAACATAAAATAAATTTAAATAGTTTTTATATATCACTCTTATTATGGTTTTGTTATGAATATTATGTTTTAACCAAATTTCTTTCATTAAATTCTTAAATTAAAAACATTCCATAAGATATTGGTTTTACTGAGATTATTTTCTTTAGCACATTAAGATCAAACCGCTAACTTGTAGTTAGGATAGTTATTACACAAAGAGTAAATACTTTGCCATCCTTAAGTCTAAAATCATTCATATTTAATTGAAAAAAAGTCTTTAGTTCTTTTTCCACCTGCCATTAATCACCAACAATTTACTAATTGCTGAAAAATATTTTTTTTGTCATGTTTCTTAAAGCATAAAGATGCTTGCGTGGCGACATACTGGTGAGAAAATTAATACAAAACTATTATTTTAAGTTTTCCTAATATAACAGAAAGAAACATGAAAAACCTATCATCTCATTTTGTATATCATGTATTAATATCATTGGAAAATGCTTGTTAATTGGAATAAAAACTCATTTTTTTCGTGTACGTGTTTTGTTCGTTTTCGTGTTAATGCAAAAGTGTAGCATACCGTCCTGTTATGTAAAAATCATGTAAAAAAAACCGAGTTGCTAAAGTCTAACTAGATTATTACAGGAAAACTTTAGCGATTTTATTTTGTCAATAATTTCATGAAGATGCCGTATTTTCATTGTGAAAGATATGATATAAAATACGTTGCAATATTTTGCGTTGTGAAAGTTGTTTATTTATAAATAGTTTAATAGAAATACTATATAATCATAAATATTCTAAAAGTACCGAAATGTGTACAGGATCCTCGCAGAGTGAGTTCTACTCATGCTTGGAAGGTTTTTTTATTATAAACTACGAAACGATTAAAAAACTTTAAATGTTACTAAATGTAATTGCAATTTATTTAGACTAATATCACATGAGTTTGTTAACACATGGTTCATGATTTATTTACATTTCTCGTGAAAAAAAGGAAATTTACAAAGAGCACCGGCAAACTGAACCCGCTTATAGTCAACTTTTTTGTCAATAAAATTCTGTTTTGGCTAACGTCGATAATCTTTTGATATTATTTTTTGCCTACCTAAGTGCAGTCGTTGTTAACTAATAAATTACCTAATTAAAATACCAAACTAAAGTAAATTAAAGACTACATGTTCTACTTAAATGTTTTAGATACGAGGTTAATATTAGTTCGTTATTTTTTGCTTATTATTTAAAATAATTAGGGCTTATAAGGCATATATTTGCTAAGTCTAATAATAACGTTATTATCGTTTGGCAGATTTTTCATTCATTGTAAAAGTTTATTCCTAATGTTAACTAAGGGCGTAAACAAAAGTTTTTCATTGCTCGGTGTATATGATGGTTAATTTAATATACAAGTTAGTCACCTTATTTACTAAATTATTTAATATGATATCCCATAATCGATTAATTGAGGCGAATTTTTTTCAATTTCACTCTTTAACAGGTTTCACTTTGCTTATTATTTAAAAGTGAGTGACAAATTTTCATTACATTTTCATTGTATTGGTAATCAATTTATTATTTTAATTAAGTAAGTGACTTAGAACTGAAAGAACACAAATCTAATAAAGTGATAATATATAGATTGCGATCTGATCCCAAAAATCGGTCTTTCGTGTTTGTGGCAATTTGAATATAAATTTGGTTTTTGATCATATTCATTTCTACCATAAACTTGATAATAAATATAGAATTTATATGCTCGTATTCACATACACACACATGCACACACACACACACACACACACACACACACACACACACACACACACACACACACACACACACACACACATATATATATATATATATATATATATATATATATATATATATATATATATATATATATATATATATGCTACTTATTATGTAAATATAATACCGATGTAATACCGATTGTCCTTCACGATCGGCAATTTTAATAATGTTTTTATCACAACAACTACAACACAAAGTATTAAAAACGCCGCTGTCCTTTTCATTTGCCCCAACCGCTCTCCGTAATTTCCTCTTCTACCTTTGTTGTTTTCTTTTCAATTATTTCATCTTCACTGGGAATTTAGATTTATGTTCGGTTTTTCTGCCGCACGATTGTCATTTTCGTTGAAAACCACAAACGTAGCTCCCAAATAAAATATTTTTAGCTTTTCTTACAATAAAATATTTCCCTAGAAGTTATAAATTCTATATTTGAAATTCGATTTGACAAAAGAATATTTCTGGTTACTCTCAAGTAAACTTGAATAAATTTATTTACGAAGCAACCCAAAGATTTACTTTTCCTTAATAATCAGTATTGGGAAAAGACGTTTTTTTTGTGTGTATTACTTTTTCTTTACCTATGTCAAAATTTTCTTTGCTAGATGCAGTGTTTAACGGAGCCTATTGTGTGCCAAGAATATATTTATTTGACAATATTTGCCTAGTTAGCAACTAAAAATTAAACTAAAACTGGTAGTGTCACGTTACCTTTTTGTTAAACCTAAACGCCAGCAATCCGAAATTTACTAAGTAATTTTATCTCATCATTAAAAATAATTTACTATATAATTTTTATACTTTACTTATATCTTTAATTTCATATTATACTTAAAATTAACTAAGTAATTTTATTTCATCATTAAAAATATTTTACTATATAATTTGTATACTTTACTTATTTCTTTAAATTGTATATTATACTTAAAATTTACTAATAATTTTATTTCATCATTAAAAATTATTTACTATATAATTTTTATACTTTACTTATATCTTTAATTTCATATTATACTTAAAATTAACTAAGTAATTTTATTTCATCATTAAAAATAATTTGCTATATAATTTTTATACTTTACTTATATCTTTAAATTTTATATTATACTTAAAATTTACTAATAATTTTATTTCATCATTAAAAATCATTTACTATATAATTTTTACACTTTACTTATATCTTTAAATTTTATATTATACTTAAAATTTACTAAGTAATTTTATTTCAACACAATTTAACCGAAATTTACCAATATAGCTTAGTTTCATACGCGATTTTTACACAAGAACCCAACTGGTTTCTTATCATTTCGGTGAAAAAGCTTTTACCCAATATCACTAAGCTTTATTTGTAAAGTATACTCTCCATATCCAGTTGATTCAAGCGATATCGTACTTACTAATAAGGTAGAAGTTGTTAATATCTAAAGCTTATTGTTTACTTAACCATCGTTATGTTGATCGTGAAATTTAAGGGTAGTCTTTAAACTTAAAAATTAGTCAGCGTTGATAAAGAAGTTGACACATCTGTTAAGTTACACGCGTAATATTGCATTAAATAAGTTTAATGTTATGGAGTATTCTTAATCTTAGATAAGAAAAAAAAATCTAAAATCATCAATCTCAAAGTTGAGTTATTTGTCTATCTAATAAATACGTAATCGCTACCAAATAATAAGTTTATTTTATCTAACAGAATAATACATAGGCACCGCTCGTGCAGAATACTAATACAGAGAAAAGGTGTTTGGATGTTTATTAGTAAACAACACTTAGGCGGTTAAACAGATTAATATTAACATTATGGGCGTAATCCTGTACTGTCCATGAATTCGTACAGGTATAGTTCATAACTTGATTTAACATTTTGAGGTATCAATAGTAAATTTAATCTATTTCTCGAGTGCTTCAAGCGCTTAAATTGTTGCGTACTGCCTTAATGGAATATCTACTCAGGTGTAAGTGAGGGAAAAAGCTTGTATTTAAATAATAGTGAATATTTATGGAGAAAATAGGGTTAGCATTATTACATAACTTCTTTAGTAGGAAGTTTTATTTTATTGGGTTAGAAGGGCGTTCACAACATAGGTCTCCCTATGTGGCCAAGTTAAGAAAGGTTTCGAAAATTCTACAATCATTTATTGTCATAAAGCTTTATTAGTTGGAGAATCCAAAATTCAAATTATTTTTCAACATGACTCATGTCCTCTCAGTCACTTTTGAAAACCATACATCAATTTGTACAGCATACAGAACAACTGTTCAGTGACAGGAATATCTGCTCCATATAAATTTTTTAAAGGTTCTAAATGTTTAAGCTAAAATTCTACCTCTTGTTCCACTTTTTCTGACAAGGTAATTTTAGGCAGAGTAAATAGACGAATGTTTGAACTATCGTCATGAGGTATTTTTTAATAGAAGTATTACTAATGTGGCGTAAATCGTTGAGTGCTGCAAGTTATTAATCATAATTGTTTTAAGTAAATTTTTTTCAATTAGAACGGCAATTTTATAAAATTCGCAATTGCAATTTTACCAATGGAAATTTTATAAAATTCTAGTTATCAACAACACTCAACTGTTCGTAAACTTTATCACGTTTTTTCAATAAACTGCATAAATTGTGATTAATATCGTACTCCGGTATTTCTTGTAGTCATAAAATAAATGACAACACGTAGTTTGTAGGAGTAGGAAAAGGGCGGTAGAATCATAACTAATCAAGCCCTATTGATAAACAAATTATTGTCTGCCAAAACAAAAAAAAAACTATGTTGCCAATACATATCAATAAATATCACTCTACCGTTATAGTTTTGCTACCATTTTGTTTAATAAAAAAAAAATAAGAAATTTTATTTTTTGCAAACTGTTATATCCTGTACTTGCTAGCAGTAATGCTTACACAGCACCTGTCTCACGATTCTCGTATCAACATGATAAGGGCATCCATCTGCCAGAGTATTGCATTACCATGACAAGCTCTGTTCCCAGACCCGTCAGCAAACTCCACTCCCAGATGCATCAGCATTTGTTATCCTTTATAAACCCTGGACCGAAGCTTCACAAAGCAGATAATCACAGTTCAATCCAGTCCTTAGTCCGCGTCAGTCGTAATCCAGATACAAGCGCGATCAAAGTCTAACTAAATATTTTATAAAATATAATAATTGTAATAATTCGTTTAAATAATAATATCTAAAAATAAATTGTTTTTTTTTATATTAAAACTTAAAGTCGTCGTAACAGAACGCCCCTCGTATTATGTGAACGAAATGAAATTTATTACCTAAAACAATTAAACTCCATAAAACTCGTATAAACCATTCAAAATATAAAATTTATTATGATAATTTTGAAAGAAGTTAGAATAGGGGATCGAGTACGTAATTTGTTTTAAAAAGAGTTTTTTAATGTAATGAAATTTATTGTTTAATTCTTCATATATTTTATAGCAAAATTTGTGCAATTTTATAATAAGTTAATATTTATTAAAAAAATAATCTTATTCCTGTAAGATTAGCTTAAGCTGGATGGACCAATTTTTATTGTCAAACTCATATTGATTAATAAATTTAATATTTTTCAGAAATTATAAACATTTTGCTTTAAAGTATTCCAATAAAATAATGACATTTAGTATTAAATTAAAAAGATTTATTTAAAAACAATGAAAATGGTGAAGCGAAAAATTAAATTACAATCATGAAACTCGAATATTATAAATTTCAGAATCAGTTATAAATTTCAAGATATAGCGATTGACTCGATCGTCACGGTGTGGGACAATAGCGTGAAGACATCGCTTATAGTTATTCCGTGGCCGTTTTACTCTCGCTTCTATTATTTCTGCAAGCTCAGAAAACTAAGTATACAGTGGCAGACTTATTGCTACAAGAGCAATCTCTTACAACCAACCACAACGGATTGGATGAGAACATTAAGTGCTATGGTAGATCGTAAGTGATTTTTAAACATTAATTAATTCTACTTATAAAGTAAAACATAAAATATTATATGGTAATAAAATAATATTAATTAAAAATCAAAGCAAAACGACACTTTACGAGTAGGGAGGGACAAAGATGGGTTATAATAGAAAGGATTTGGATATGCCAAATTATGATAGATAATGTATGTTCAGATGACTTTTGAACACGAACAACGAGGGCGCACTTTATATATTTGTAGTCAGTTCATTCCACAATCGAGTAAAACATACGGTGAAAGATTTGCCATAAAAGTCCGTTCTATTTTGAGGGATTAGGAGGATATACTTATGTTTGGATCGTAGTTCAAGATCGGGGGATGACAGGTATTTGAATCTAGATTTAAGGTATGAAGGTGTAACGAGATTATTGAGGATATTATATATAAAACATTAAAGATGAAGGTTGCGTCGGTCACGAATTTTTAACCATTTAAGACGTGAACGATACTCGGATATATAATCAAATTTTTAAGGCCGAAAATATATCGAATACACAGGTTTTGAAGTCGTCTTTTTCCTTATAAGTTTGCGAGAGTTTATCTTTTATACTTGGAAATAAATAAAAATTGGTAACATTATGCTTAGTTTTCTTCACATTATAATGTCAGCCCTTAAATGACATCCATCGAATTTTTCTAACAGTTGGCGCCACCAAGCGACTCGACTCTGTTTTTGAACTTCGGTTAAATCATGGGATATCCACTTAGTACAGTGCTTCATGACGCCTGAATTTATATAACTTTCCAAATTTAACTTATAGAAATGCAAAGGCAAGCCAAAATATGCTAATAGATTTCACTTTTATCATTATTTTTCATATTTACACAACGTTTATATAATATGTATGTTCAGATGACTTTTGATTTTTACTTATCGTGTTGAAGGACGTCTCTCTCGCAAATCGTTAAAGCGATTGTCGTACCAACGATACGATAATTGCAGTAATGATCTGCATGAAGGACCCCCTTCAACAGTGACAAGCTCTAATACCATACCTAAACCGGTTTAATCAGTTATAAATAATAGCGCAGATTGGAACCTCATTATAAAATGCCAATTTAAAGCGATCCTAACATTGGATCTGGTTGAATAAGTGATATACAATTCATCTTGACATGATATACAATTTTGAAACAACAGATGACCAATTCAAGCACTCAAATTAATTTTTTTTAGTGAATAGACGAATTTTAGAAATCTTATTTTATTTCTTTGTTATCAGTTATAAGAACTTATATTGCTATAAGCTCCCCTCCCAATTTTTTCTAAAGTTTTTTAAAAAATAAAGGTGTTTGTGTGGTGTCCAAGTGATGCCATGATTAATACAAAACTATTATTATCGGCTTTCCTAAGTATAGCTGAAGAAAACACGAAACACCGATCTCCGTGAAACAAAACTGGGCTAGAGTTAGCCTTGAAAACCCGGCGCTACTTTGTTTTGAAAATTAATACTGATTTCCCTGAATAGTAAGGTAGGATATTTTTACCCTTATATTTTTAGGGTGCTACGCCTTAAAAGGAAATACTGAATAATTATAATATCACCAACATGTCTGTCCATATGTGGGTCACAGCCACTTTTCTCAGAAATTGCTTGGCGTAGAAATTAGGAATTTGGCACAGCCATGAAATATTATACCCAAAAATATGCATTTGGGAATTATAGGGAGGGCGATTTAAATACTGGAAAAAAAATTATTTCTAAGTAACGTGTGTAGTATCGTTTGAGAGGGCTACTAATAAGGGTCTAAAAATATTTTCTTCCTAACTTCAGGTATTATATCTACAAAGATATACCGAAAAATATGAAAAAAATATTCTCCCTTTCTTATTTCCGAAACTACTCAACCAACAATTGATAATGCAGTAGAAATAGTTTCGCGTTGGTCAGTAGAGCTTGATTGATCATATCAAGCTCTACTGATGAAAAGATTATTGTCTGTTAAAACAAAAAAATAGAACAAAATGATAGCAAACCTCTAATAAAAAATGTTGACAGATTTCATTTTTATCATTCTTTATCATGAATGACATAACGTTTATATTATCTTCAGTTGTCACGTTGAAGGACGTCTCTCGTGTAAATCATTAATGCGATTGTTGTTCCATCGATACGACAATCGAAGTAATGATCTGCGTGAAAGACGCCATTCAATGGTGACAAACTCGAATCGCACATTCGAACCGGTTTAATAAGTTACGAACAATAGCGCGGGAAGTGACTTCATTATAAAATGCTAATTAAAAGCTAGCCTAACATTATTGTTGATTAAGTGATATACATATCACTCTACATTAGAGGTTTGCTATCATTTTGTTCAAGATAAAAATAGCGCGGGAAGTGACTTCATTATAAAATGCTAATTAAAAGCTAGCCTAACATTATTGTTGATTAAGTGATATACATATCCCTCTACATTAGAGGTTTGCTATCATTTTGTTCAAGAGGAAAAAAAATAAGGAAATCTTATTTCGTTAACGCCCCTCGTATTATGTGCATAACGAGTACTATTAAAATCCATAAAACCCGTAGAAACCATTCAAAACCTAAAATATATTATGGTAATTTTGGAAAGCTGGTTAGAGGATTGCTTTAAAGTGTTGCAAAATAATGACTTTTACATTAAAAATCAAAACTGTGAAGCGGAAAATTAAATTACAAACATGAAACTCAAATGGTACAATCCTGTGTCACAACAAATATATCGCACAATACAAATGTTCGCATTTTCGATGAAGAACACAACGGAATCCTCTCTTTTCAACCGCGAAGGTACTGCTTCACACATGTTTTCTTCGCAGCAAAGAAATCCGTTCGCTTGTGTTTGCATTCTTTATCTGGATATGTCTTTGAGAAAGCTTTCAGAGTTTGAACCTAAAGAAATTTCATTATGTTAAGAGACGATAAACGTTCAAGTACTAATTTAAAAATATTAGACCGATTGACTCGATCGTCACAGTATAGGCTTGATAGCCTATGATAGCCTGGAGCATCGTTTATAGCTACCCCGTGGCTATCCTACTCTCGAATTTTAAACAATTTAATTGCCTTTCTCCTTATAAACTTTATCTTTTATACTTGGGACTAAATAAAAATCGGTAACATTATAGCTTTCCTCACATTACAACGTCAGCCCTTAAGTGACATCCGTGGAATATTTCTAATATTTGGCGATACCAAGCGACTCGACTTTGTTTTTGAACTTCGGTTAAATCATGGGATATCTATTTAGCACAGTACTTTCTGACGCTTAGATATACGTAATTTACCAAACTTAATTCACATAAATGCGAAAGTAGGTCTAAATATACTGACAGATTACATTTTTATAATTCTTTATCATGAATGACACAACGTTTATATTATCTTCAGTTGTCACGTTGAAGGACGTCTCTCGTGTAAATCATTAATGCGATTGTTGTTCCATCGATACGACAATCGAAGTAATGATCTGCGTAAAGGACGCCATTCAATGGTGACCAAACTCGAATCGCACATTCGACCCGGTTTAATAAGTTATGAACAATAGCGCGGGAAGTGACTTCATTATAAAATGCCAATTAAAAGCTAGCCTAACATTGTTATTGATTAAGTGATATACAATTTATCTTGATGCGATGTATAATTTTGATACCATAGTTAATTTTTGAATACAGGTGACAAATTCCGTCAAAGAAATTTATATTTTTCTAAAGGGACCGGTTTTAGAAGTTTTAATTTATTTCTTTATTACCATTATTATAAATAGCCAGTCCTGAAAACCTTCGTTGCTAATCCCCGTATTTTTTTAATTACGTTAAAAAAAGATACAATTCTACAGATTAACTTTTTTAATTTTCAAAGATAAAAAGGTTCAAAATAATATGTAGAAATTATTTTCTCTTTTCGACGTTCCTTTCTAATCTAACCTATCTCTAATAAGAACTTTAAAAGGTAAGTCGACAGTCAAGTACCTTTTTATATTTTTGTCTTAGAATTTTTTTCCGAATAATCTTCTTTTCTCATATTACTCAAACTTTTCTGGATTTTATTTTTATTTAAACCTTACAATTTGTATGCAATGTATTAAAATATGGTTTATATATTAGCAATTGCTGCAACTTTACTGAAAAAGCAAAGAGAGTCGTAAACAATAGAGACGAAATATTTGAAAAAAGGTCTGTCTTTAATTCTATTGTTCTAAGTAACGCATACAGATACAGGTTTGAATGCATAATGTACAAAAACGTGGTGTAATGTCACAAAGTCATAATATTTCATTAAAAAAGTTTCACAAAGGAAAATTTCATGATAATACATGGCAGGGTAAATATTAACTGTGATTGTGAAATACCAATTTCCATCCACGTAATGCTTTACATCAAGACTGATATCAAATATACGGTTACGGGAAACCATTTCAATAATATTATTAAATGGTGTTTACAATAGAATATATAAGTGATTCTCGGCGTCGAACGTGCACAAAATAGCTCACGTACGTGCTTTGAAACTTGATCGTACGGTGACGTAGGATTTAATTGTAACCGCTATGAAGAAAACTATATACACTTGCATGTTGATAATAAAAAGGGCGTTATTTATCTCATAATTTCATTACGAATAACTACCGTTCTTTGATATTCTATTTATTCAAACGATTGCAAAACTTCAGTTGCGAGGCAACCATTCGAAATAAAATATTCTTGTTTTCGTATGAGAATGATGATATGATATGATTTAATGGACGTTTATAATGGGGTGTATTATAAACGTCCGTTAAATCAGATTCTCATGTATCACATTCTCTAACCGCATAATAAATAAACGTGGGATATGACAGTTAAATTTTATTTTAATTAATTATGCAAATATAATTAGGACGACTTTTGAAAATATGGATTTGTATATTTTAATTAAACCAACGTTTTACGGCAGTTTTACGTCGAACGCTGATGTCTCTTGTGGTCTGGGAGTTGATAGGTATATGTCCCTTGTTTGTATATAGAGTTGAAATTATGAATTCTTGTAAGAAAGAAAATATTATACTTTTTATTGTTTATATTTTTAAGGAAATTCCACTTTTTCATGGTGACTAGACATTGACTTATCCAAAAACTTTTTATATTTAATTTATGAAATATATAGAAATAATAAAATATTGACTTGTATTCATGCACGTCATAGTTCTCTATGAATATTTCTATATAAATATTTCAGTAATATACAATTATTTTAAACATAAAAATTTAACATGTAAAAGAAAGACTAGTTTATTTTCATTTTGATTTATTCCAATGAATTTACTTTTCATCGTATTATTTGCCATTATATATGAACATTTACTTGATTTTGTTTCCTTTACACAAAGGAGCCAGTAATAATAACACATTAAATAATTTTATGCAAGTTCACCGCCGATACAAATTCGACGAATCGGGATACGAAATATTAGAACAAAAAATAAACTAAGAGTTAATAAGATGAACTGAGTACTAACGTTGAACTATTTACGTAGCGTTGAACTATTTTTATATGACATCACTATCTTCATGATGAACCGAGTGGAGTAGTCCAGTCGACCCGATTTTACATTGTCAGTATTATAAACAGACTGTAAATTAGAAGTAGAATATATTTAAGCCGGTTGACGTATCATTTACTTACATCACAATTTATTCTTTAAATTGTTGTAATACATGTCAAAACATTCCATTACAAAATGTCACCCTAATATATTTGTGGGTCTTCTCTGTTTATTATTTACGACTTAAATATTTTCCCATTTTTTTCATTCAAGTCTCAATTGGCTTTATTTGTTTAACATGAAAATGTATTTTCCTTTTGGTTTTTATATTCTACTTTGTGTTTAAAACCATAATTTTTTTAGTCCGGTATATTTTTTTCTTTGATATATATTTTTTGTCTATTATATTATTTTCTCACTCTTATTAAGAATTTCGTAAAATTTCTTAGAAACAGTTTAATTTTTTGGAATCTATTTTATTTTATTTTTCATTATCCAACAGTCATTTTCTCGAATAACGATTAATAGAGGTTACTCATGAATATATACTTTTATTACAGCCTAATCGCTACATTACATTAGAAGAAGTTGAATATTATTTTAGTAAAATACAATGAGTGCATGAAGTTCTATCATAACTCCAAGTAAACAGTATAAATCTTTATTTTTTACTCTATGTTTCGAATAATTTTCGCAAATAATTTTTGGAGATTTCATTATCATAGCTCGGACCTGTCTTCATTTCTCATTTTAAATATATCCGCGCATTATTTTTATGTTATATTCACTTATGTTCACGCTATCTATCTTGCTTCTGTCCAGATATGTTTCCTCCATGTGAATTAGTAATTATCTTTAATGGTTTTGTGCCTTTTGGTTTGATTTTGAATTAACTTTTTATGCTGCTACAATATTATAGATAACTACTAATTACTATTTTCCATATAACAACACGGTTTAACACAATTTTTAAAATTACTAACAACCATAACGAGACATCACTGGAAATTCACCTTAGTTTTGTCCATATTCTCGTAGGTATTTTCATTAAAATTTTCATATACCTAATCTATTTGCAAAGAGTATTTTTTCCATATGAAGAAAATTTATCAGAATATAATATTTTCAAAGTCATTGGAAGCCTAACACATAAAGTAACTTTACTACGGGTTGCTGACCAGGTTGTTCTAGTAATATTTTGGAACAAATTCAAGTACATAAATAAAAGATCTCTTTTTATTAATATAATGGGAATGCTAAGAAATCATGCTGATTTTTAATTAAAAGTAATTTAAATTATTTTAGTTTTTTTTGCAAGACGGCGGTAGAGTGGTTGAAAGCAATTAGCAGTCGGGGATAATTTTGATAGTTCTTTTTATATCTCAATATAGATGTCTTCATTAAAATATCTTCGTAAGTGTTATTTTACGAAACATCTAATTGAATATTATTTACCTATTGCTTTTGTTAGCATTTCAGCTAAAATATCTTTGGAAATTATAATAAGAGACAAAAAACGGGGATTTAGAAAACGTTTTAAAATATTACAACAAATTAAAAAAAATTATTTGGTTGTCACATCTGTGGTAACATAATTGAATCCATAACAGGTATATTATAATATGAGTGCTAATTATATAAAAATATATATAGGCACAGATTTTGATGATGTCAGATGATAACTTTGGTTGCTCTTCGTCTTGAAAAGTTGTGATTAATCTATGGTGACATAATTGATGCAATTTGAGTGTCAATCGTATAAAAATATAGATAAGCATAGATTATGAATGATTGTGTATGATGTACGATACTTCGGTCTTTCTCAGTCACTTCTTTAAGGATTGTGAATTCCCTGAAGGAAATTTTAAAGTATTTTGTTTTTATCAACTAATCATGGCTCTTAAAGGTCTAAATTATATTATTGCTTAGTACGTTTTCACCATAATCCATTTCTTTTAATTTTTACTTTCATAATTATTTACTTTATCAAAAGTATTGTATATTTGAATATTATTTACTTTTTTGAGTATTAATTTACTACTTACATGAAAATATACCCTAAAAACTAGATTGTTATATAAATTTTTCTCTGTGTTAGCTCATGTATCTAAAAAAATCGCCCGGTTTTTTTCTTCCGTACTTGACATATTTAATCTTTTTCTACGTTCTTTTGATAAATATTTTACATTTAATAAAGAAAATTTTTTTTTCTATATTAAGAAAATAAAAAATAATTGGGCCACAGTAATCACGTGTCGAACTAAATTAAAATTTAAAAGAACTGGCTTCAATTACATTCTAAAATAATAATAATTATTAATGATTATCTACGAAATATAGATTTAAAATATTTTCAGAAAATAATAATATAAGATATATGACAAAACCCGTTTTTTAATATCTAATAAAATTCAAAAGGCTAAGGGCTAGGCTTTCAATTGAAAATTTAATTAAATCAACAGATGTTATTTATGATATTGAAAAGTTGTTAATAAAACTAATTCTTCCTATTTATTTAAGATATCTCATTAAATTTAATGTTATGGAAAAATCCCGACACAAATGTAAGTTATTTATTCCTTATCAAGTTTTAAGGATTTAGTGCCTCAAAAGGTAAAAAGAAAACCATATAAGATCACCCATGTGTCTATCGGTCTACCGGTTACAAACGTTTTTCTCAAAAACTATATGCCGTAAAAGCTTTGAATTTAGGATAGTGGCAAAACCTATTAAATCGAAATGATTTTAGTAGTATTTATTGTCCAAAATAAAAATATAATAATTTGAGGCTGGGGACAAATTAGGAACTTGATTTTTTTCCTAATTCCTTATATGGTATGGATCATAGTACCATTTAAAAGAATCTGAAAAATAGTTTTTTTTCATATTTTTAGTTATTATGTACTGAAAAATGTGCAAAAAATTCCCCTCATAATTCACACACAACAGACAACTGAACTAAAACTAGGAAGAAATTGGAGTTTTTATAAGACCATGCAAAGTTCGTAGGAAAACCGAAGTGATGTTTCAAGATACCATAATTGTTTAAATATATGCCACGTTTTACATTTATTAAAGATATTTACATAGGTCCATTTATATACGTTTATTTTATAATCTATGCGGATTTTTGCAGAAACCATGCGATATAGAAACTTAAAATTTGCATTGTAATACATGCTATTAAGACAAATGTTTTGTACAAACTACATGTTTTAAAAAAAGTCATGTAAGAAATAAAGGCAGGGTAAACGAAGGACTCATTTTTTTATTTTGTGTATCATATGGTTATCATTTAATTATGAGGTATACACGAGTACATTTACTGAATTTTCAATTCTATATTTAAAGAGATATTTCAAAGATAAGTAAGCATTTAGTATTCTCACTTATTTCCATTAATGTATATATGTATATATAATGTATATATATATATATATACATATTTTTTTTTTGTTACCTCTGGCGAATTGTTGTTGCATGGTCGATAACCATAATTTTAGTCTTATTACAATTTATTTTGAGAGCAAAATTACAATTTATTTTGAGAGATAAAAAAAAGACACATTCCATTTTGTGCAGGAGCTCTCCATGTGTTGAGCGCTGCTTGGGAAGTTTTTTTTACTCGGTTACAATAATTTTCATGTTATCAGACATGCATTATATACCTTTCTTCATGTATAATAATGTAAAATCGTTAAAGTTCTTTATTCATAGACAGAACTTATACACAAACCATACACTATATATTATTATTATTGGTGGAGAAAAAATAGTTTTGTTGGCATTTCTCATTGAAAACACGGTACGTTCATTTATTTTTTGCTTCTTTGCAGAAAATTATTGATATAATAAATATTGAATACAATGCGGTAATACGCAATGAAGGCACAGGCTAAAACGGATTAGCAAAAATTTCAAAAGCAGATACAAACTTGAAGAAATGCACACGAACACGCAACCTGTACTATTCGTCTTCTATGCCTCATAGACATACTTTCAAGCACAATATAATCGAATATTGAATATATTTAACGTTCATGTTGTAGAAATTCATTATCACTTTATTTTTATTCATAACTAAATGAAACTACGTGTCGCAATATTATTTCTACTTTATTAAAGTACACTAAAGTAGAAATAATATTACATCACGTAGTTTCATTTAGTTATGAATAAAATATAAGTGAAAATATATTCGTATTCATTTGGGAATTCTCCTAACGTAGAGAGACAACTGTATTGTTGTCATGCGAATAAATATACCATTCATTAAATTGATTCCAGGAAAGTTAATAAAATTATGCGAAATGTATTTTGTGAAATTTAATTCCATTTTGTGTTACACGGTAGATTAAAAATAGACGGGTAGCTCAAATATAAGCGGCAGGATGCAACCGTACCGCGGGCGTTTCTGTGGTCAATCCTGGTCTATATAATAAATAAAAGTTATTAATAGATCGCTTTACTTGTATTCCAAGTTCGGTGGTTATGTTTTGTTTATATACTAGTGGTCACCCAGTGGTCGAAATTCGACCATAATAAATTTAAATTATATCTTATCTAATATAAATTATTAAAATATAATGCTCAAACATTATTAAGGTTCTATTGTCAAAGACTATATACTACTATAACTACAGATTTCGCTAATGCTGTTATTTTCCTATTTAAAAAAAAATAAATTATATGGAATTCAAAAAGGAGAAAAATAAAGAATACCTATTTTAAAAAAATTATTGAAACCGAACATGCTGTAAGATGATGCGAAATAAAAAAATTATGTGGTAAAAAATGCTCTCCATTGAATACCATTATTTATCGCATATTGCGGTAATATAATTAACGATTTAAAACTTTTCTGAAAACAATTTTTTTTGTAAAAACTCTTTCATCGTTTGCTAAACGTCCTTGACCGTTATATTCGGAAATATAAAACCTTAAACCATCGAATGAACGGATCTACTTGCTGCGACATACAATTGCCCAAGTGTGAAAACTGGCCGATTCAATAAAATTCCAACCTTTTGGAATGTTTGTCCTTGAGACTTATTTATTGTCGCAAATGCAGGTATTATAGGAAATTGTGTTCTTTGAAAGTTAAACGGTAAAATAGTTCCAGATTACGTTAAATTTATAAGTGAAATCAAAATTCTCTTACTGCGTGCGGTCCCAGTTAAAACTTGGCAAAAAATTTCGATGCATCAATTTGATGCGCATTCTCGTTCCATTGACTAATGCGTCCTTAGTATTTAAGTTTATGATCAATAAAACTATGCAATTAACTTTTAATACTAACTTATGCGGTGGTAAACCACTAATAGACAAAGAATATAAAAACTCTACCGGATAGTTATTGATGTCATTGTCATTATCACAAATTATTTTATCATAACTATGATATGTTCGCTGTTCACCAGGAATTTGATTAAGTATATCAGTATTAATCAAAGTACAATCGTCATTTGTAGATGCGAAAATAACAGAGTTCAATATATTTTCTGAAAGTATTTTATTGGAAATATTTCCATACACCTCATCAGTAATATTGTTTTTATCTCCTATTAATTGATGAGATATTTCAATAACATTTTTACCAAACTGAGGGAATTGTGGGGCTTTATCATTACCAATTTTTTTCAAGAATTCTAAAACTTCTATTTTATTTGGTAAAGCTCTCATATTTTCATATTTCAAGTAAATGTAACTTTATGAACATTAGGAAATTCATGCCAACTTGTAACACAATTTTCAATTAAAGTTCCACGTGATCCATGTGGGATTACTGGTAAGATTTGCCGAAAATCACCGCACAGAAGTATAGTTTCTCCTCCAAACACTCCATGTTTATCATTTTCATTACATAGATCACGCAATAATCTATCTATGATTTTCAACACTTGCAAAGAACACATAGAAACTTCATAAATAATTATCAATGATGATGAATTTATGAAACTACCGTAGCTACTATTTGCAGTAATATTTGATACAGAATTTTCTAAAATTTAAACGCATTATATAAAGTCCTACCTCCAAGTAATAAAGTTTAAGCTATGCCACTGAACGCAGTTGGAATACAACGAAAATTAAGCGAATTTAATTTGTGAATGAATGCTGGTTGAGTGAATGTTTTGCCACAACCAGCGTAAGCGGTTAAACAAAAAACATTGGATCCAGTCATGATACAAAATGTCACGAATAACTCGATCAATGAGATTACGCTGTTCAATATTTGCACTTTCATAATACTCATAAAACAGCATCTCTTGTTCTATTATATCAATAGTTTTTTCTTCTTCTATTCTTTGCGAGTATGTGGGAACTGGTACACCAAGAATTTGACAGGAAAAATTATGAACATTCAAAATATCATCAATTTCTAATTGCGCTCTATTAAAGGATACTTTTTCGTTGTGAAGTCTTAGAAAATCTTCACTAAGATATACTTTATATTCATTCCACAACGCTAATACATTGGCTGGCACATTTATTGCATAAATGTAACCAAATAAATTCCGCATTTGTTTTGGTGAATGTAATTCTTTTGATTCATTTAAACATTCGCGCCCTTCATTATCATTTGCAGCTATTCCGCAAGTATAGCACGCTTCAACAAAAGAAGGGTATAAAAATTCATTGTATGTTCTAACATCCTTGAATGATTTCGGACCACAAATATGTAATAAAAGCAATCGTAAGTGAAAAAGTTCGATATCTTTTGGTGACACTACATATATCCTTGTTATGATTTTATCACCTCCACGGCTTCTCTTCTTCCATTTATTTCGTGAATCTTCCCACACATAATGCATAGGAATTTCAGTATATTTATACTCTCGTGCTGATGGACCTGATCGATTCAACTCAAAAAATGCTAATAATTTTGTTTGTCTTTCATTATCAATTACTTGATGTTCTTGCCCATCTCGGAAGTATACATTCTGTCGACGCGGTAAATGAATATCAAGTCTGATTATAGTATGTGACTGAAAATGCATTGGTAATTCATAGATGCGCCATATGGCTTCTGTGATCCGACATAACGACCAATTAAAAAATTGGTAACTTCATTAATTTCTATCTTTTGACCTTGTTC
Source organism: Druceiella hillmani (assembly GCA_039881145.1). NCBI lineage: Eukaryota > Metazoa > Arthropoda > Insecta > Lepidoptera > Hepialidae > Druceiella > Druceiella hillmani. The sequence goes on from JAYKKI010000001.1 coordinate 28,714,682, forward strand.
ATTTTAACCAGACTCTAGTTCAACAGATGCACTGTCATAGACTTTATACACATATTTATAAATGTATTTGACACTTTTGACTGTAGTACATACTTCAACATTTATATGGCAATTAAATGTAGCAAGTAAATTTGGATTGTAAGGTACAACATACCGATTGTCAAGGCAACTACCACGAACTTCTGCATTAATACCATTATCACGTCTTCTGTATAATGGATACCCATTTAACTATTCACATGTAGTTTCATTAAATCGTTTTAGATACTCTTTTATACACTTTCCATCTCTCATACATACAGAATTAGGATTAAGTTCTCCGCATGGACCATGCATCACATCTTTTATAACATATTTATGTAATGTTGGATGTGTTTCAATGTGAGGAATTTCCGCAGATACAACTCTATCAATATCTACAGCAATAAAAATTTTATCTTGCTCATTTAAAGTGAGTAAAATGGGAGCATGAGGCAATCCTCTTTTTTGAAATTCAATTGTATAAATGAGTGCTTCAACTTTACCAAAGATATTATTTTGTATAACGCCCTCTATGAATGCTTTCAACTTTGACTTGAATACACGCACAATAATATCAGGTCTAAAATTAGCAGCTTCACCTACACCAATGTTGTTAACTATTTCTGGCCAACTTGGATTGCAAGTCATTGTAATAAATAAAGACGGTTTTCCGAAATGTTGTACAATTGACATTGCATATAAATAATTCTGATACATATTTCTTGGAGATCCATTGAATGAAGATGGTAAAATTACTCTACGACCAACATTCCTGGCATTCATGTTCAATTCTAAGTAGTCTGTTAAATTGTCGTAAACTTCAGATCTAAGAATTGTTTGATTTTATCGAATGCAATGTAATCTTGAGCCTTCTATTCTCACATACATATCAACTATCCACTGCAGAAATAATTTTTTGTGAATGGTGCTACATGCTGAAATCTTCTCTAATCCCAAGTCGATAGGCTGCATACTGAAGCATGGCTAATTTTTTTCTGGGTGCTCTTGAATTAGGTATAGTTGGTACGTTATGAGGAATATTGATATGCCACCCAGTATCACCATTTGGAAAAAGTAATGGATGTGCTCAAGGGTCTAATGATGAATTTAAAATTGAGATATTTTTGATGATACTATTAACTTTTGAAAATGAAATCATATTTCGTTCAAAGGTGGCTCACCATCAACTGTACTAAATATTACTGCTACATCAGTTTGAACTGCATCATTGAAATGGCGTTGATTTAAATAATGATTTACTTTAATGAGCATACAAATTTCTTTTTTTTTATTTTCAACTCTGTGACAATGATGTTTCATTGCAATGAATGACCGAACCAAAGGATTACTGCGTTCCAATTCAAGAGATATTTTGCGCATTATATTGTTATTGCATGTTTGATTAAAATGTTGTTGTAATCTATAATTGATAATATATAATTGATAGTGTCGACATCATAAAAATCGAATTGCGCACAACATGATGAGCGACCATATGCCGTATTTATTGAACCTGATCTGTGATAAAAACATCATGTTTTTGAAATGATACACTCCACTTGTAACTGCCCCGCACATTTTAGCTTCTGAGCTAACCATAGCAAATGATGAATTATATTTGCGAATGTTTTCAAAATAATTTTTTGCCTTACTTTTGATTGAAGGTTCATTTGAAACAAGTCCATAATACAATGATTTAAAATATTAATTTTTACTTAAGGGGCGGTAATATTGCTTTACCCTTATGACAACATTAAGTGAATTCAGTCCTGTCACTTAAAGTCACTTCAGATTCAAAACGTTTCGCATTGCAAAACCTGCATTGTAAATCTATTAATCCACAATCATAACTATGAAAAAGTATTGGAATTACATTTAGTGCACATTTATATGTATCTCTAAAAATTACTTCTTCATTTGTAAACTATTAATATTATTTAAATTTGCGTTTGGTCTATTAATATGTGTATGCGAAACAAACTATGAATATGACATTATCATAATTATGATTATTTTTGACATTCAATAAGACTATGGACAAATAATATTAATCTCAGTTTGACCATAGACTTCAACCATAAACAAAATAGTACACATGTGTGTGTACATATGTGTGTGTATCAAACGCATGTATTTCTAATAAAAATCTATATATCTCTTTCTATGTAAAAATATTAGCTTTCAGCACTCTTCTCCATATAAACTTTAACTGTGCCAAATTTCATAATCCTCCGTCCGCATAATTTTCGTAAAAGAGGTACAACGTTTTTGCTTCACGTATTAATATTATGATTATTATTAATAACGTTACATTAAATTATAACAACTGTAATTCTAGAAAAAAGATAAATTTTTTTACATTTATATATGAGAAAATAACAAAGTTGAAGCACAATATCTTGCGAACTGTCTGGCAGATAAACTACAATGGAAAGCCAGCAGAAAAATAAAACTATAGACTACTCATATGTCAATTGTATGTTTATACATGTGTGTGTCAAATGCATGGTAGTGTGTGTAATGTTTTATTTAATGATTTAATGTACTTTATAAGCATTAATATTGAAAAATATTAGCGTTCTGCACTTCTCCTACATATAAACTATAAGTATGCTAAATTTCATACTCCTCCGTCCGCGCAATTTTCGTAAAAAGGGGTCCAAATTTTTGCTTCACGTATTAATATATAGATTACTAGTAAAAAACTGTTCACTGTTGTGGTTAAAAGTAATTTCTGCAAGTGTGTATTTTTGTATTATTTTCAATTACCTTATATTTTTGGAGCAATTTTTAATGATTTTAAAATATTTCTGTTTTTTATTTTTTGTGCTATTTTTTGAGAGTTTTTTATTTACTTTTTTGTGGGGCAGCAGCATACCAAAATATTACGTGAATTGTAATCCTAATATTTTATTTATGGGTTGTTGAACCTTTAAATTCATGACGACTCCATTTTTCTAATCGATTAATTTAATTTCGAGTCTACTTTCTATGAGATCCCCTGTAAATGTGGCAAAATATTCAATATGTATTTTATATTGTATGTCTGCACGTCATGGTCACAACACCAGGAACATTTATTCGAACTTTCTATTGTTTCAATCTTGTCGTCATCTTTTATGACTACACGGTCTTTATTCACACCATGAATGGAAAATACATCTGTCATGTATTGTCTTCTAGATGTCAAGAGCCATGTACTGTCATGTAGATGTCAACAGGAATACAAACTATGCAACAGAGAGGATAATAAAATTTTTAACACTAATTTGGCATAAATATTCTTTTGAATTGCATTTAAATTTTCCAATATTTTTTAGAAGCCCGGTTTTTAAATTACGGCATTCTAAGTGGTTTTACTTTTTTTAACGATTTTTTTTGCACCTGAAAGTTTGGTGATTCTTATCAAAAAGCTTTGGTTAAAGTGGAACATAATAAATTAACCAACTTACATACTGCAAGATTTTTCTAAATTTAAATTATATTAACTTTTGACACAACATAGCACGTTACAGCTACATAAAAGACCAAAACCCGCCTTTTTTTACGTTCGCTTCCGTTACAACTGATCAAGGCATTGTAATCAATACGGCTAATTGAATGTCGCTCAAATCAACGTGACACACGAAACATTCAAAATGAAATTTATAAATTGTTTGAATCTCTGCAAACAACTTTAACAAATAAACCGTCTTAAGAATAATTCCGTTAGTGAAAAAAGTTTTGAAAGAATGTTTAAATTGTTACTTTACATAGTCAGCCTCAATGTTTTTATTTTTATTTTTGTAGTGTTATAATTTTAAAAATTACATAATAGATTATGAACTGGACAATTTTATCAGCATTTAAAAGCCTGTAAATGTTTGAATGCAAATATGTCAATGCAGTTAATTATCAGCACACACGGCAACCATTTATTCGTATTTAAGTTAAATATTGTAGATTATATTAAATTTACGTTTGTATATACATACAAATACATATAAGTATATACTGATTATATATTTGCATATAACATTTCTTAACGGGCTTATTTCTCTATCGTTCTGAATATAAAATGAGGCAGGTAAATATGGAAAACCTATCCATTTCCGAGATAATCGCCTTCAAATTACATATTTAAGGGAAGAAAAAATTCCTAATTTTTATATATCGTCAAAATATATCTACAACTTCCTTTCGAAATAACAAATAATTAACAAGAATTGCATTTGCTAATAATGTTTTTTTTCGTTATTTTTATTATAGGTGTCATTCACGAAAATCGAACGCTCTGATGAATGAGGTGCGCGGAACACACTCGTAGTATTAAAACGCACGCTACTGGTATATTTATATATATACATATATATATATATATATATATATATATATATATATATGTATATAAATATATATATATATATATATATATATATATATATACATATATATATATATATATATATATATGTATATATATTTATGTATATATATATACATATTTATATATATATTTGTATTTTACGAAGTTTTCATGATCTCAACCGATAACTCGGTTTCTATATCCCCTTAGTTTCTTGAAACAACTTAACATAATCTATTTCACTTAAAATAATTCAGATTTGCAAATCCGCAATCCAAAACTAATAGGAATATTTTATAATATTACTTTAGAAGTTAATATTTTATTAATCGGGCAAAAAATTAAATATGATCAATGGAACCACAATTTTATTTTCAATTTCGTATGGGATGTCTAGTGAAAGAGGGACTTATAATAATTCTGAAACTACTTACTTTTCAGTTTGAGATAATTTAAGAGATATTGCTTAAACTTTTTACAAACCTTATCTCAGAAAAATTTCATCTAGAAACTTGAAATTGGAAAAAATTAAGAAGCACATTAACCCGCATTTACATCAAAAGTTAACATTCGAAAAAATTACTTATTGGATTCTTCAAGTTACCATCCAGCATGATATTATTTTTGTATATTCTGTACAAATATCTCATATCACACTTAAAGAAATGCATAAAGGGTAAATAAAAAAAAAATTAAAGATTAAAATATTTTGTTAACTCTCGGGATGTTGAAAACCATAAGCAATTTCGATTTAATTTATTTTATTATGCCACTAGGTTGTTTAAACTCGCTCTTTAAATTTTTGTGTCAATAAAACAACTTTCAACAATAATTAATATAAAACAAACACCGACTTACAAATTCTCCTCACTAATATATAACTTAATTTTTCAATCATGATTTGCAATTCAATGTAATCTCCGACCAGAATTCCCAAATAAAATTGATTTAGTGTAGACGAATTATATATACCTATATACCAAAATTTACCTAATACAATACACAAGTAAGAACCATATTATAGAATCAAGACTAACCTCTGTGTACGGTACAAAGTCCTTGCAAATATCATTGAAGATTATTGAGAACGTCAGATCGAGATTTTTATCGATTTTATGATTGTTGTTTCGATTTTTAAAGCTAACGTTGATCGTTTCCTTAAGGAAAATCTCCGTTCATTCCGTACATGCTGTAAGTTTTTAAACTTCATAATAAAATGTTTAGATTCTTCACTACCTTTTCTATCCCGTTTCATAAATATTATTTTTTCTTAATTTAACTTTAATTTAGCGTAAAAGTCAATCTAATTAATTTGTTAAATATACTGTTAGAAGAAAATATTTCTTAAAGAATTATGTTAATGAGATAAAATTAAATATTGGATATTTCATTTATAACACTCCTCACTGAAGTCATTTGACCTTTAAAATAAGTTAAGATATTTATATACGGAAATATGTTTGTAAACATATCACAATTACTAATAGGGATATTAATTTATCTAATGGAATTTATTATTGAACTTCATGCTCTTTTTCATAGTTTCATGGAAAACAATATTTATAAAATAAACTATCCTTATAGGCACATTCAACTTTCATATTCTAAATACAATTCTGATTAATTAAATAAATTATTAGCTTATAAATGTAAAGGCACACAATTTTGGTCACTAATCCATAAAATAACACAACACAATTTGAGCCACTAAACCCTAAAACAACATTAAATTCGAAACAGCTCTTTCTAAAGAATACAAAAACCAAACCGTAAAGAGAAAAAACAATGCGCAACCTGCACACAAATAGAACGTACGCAACACACACAAAAATAGAATGTCGTAATTTTGTGAATTATAGCATTATAATAAGCACATTATGCAATAGCCAATTCAACGTTATCGAATGCGAGTACCGTAGGAGCCTCTTCCTGTATCGCGGAGAAATTGTTTCACAAATAGGCTTTACTAATCAGAGAAATCCGTTCTGTTCATTATTCACCTGGAGAAGTCCGCAAGGGAGCTCTCGTGGTCCGGACCAGAATTAATTCCGTTAGATTCAGAGGTATCTGCCTCTTAGGTTCAAGTTTCAAGATATTAGAGCAATTCACTACATCCTCAACGGTAGATACGGATGTCAAATACGTGTATATCAGACGAGAGTCTAGGGATGTTCTCACTGGTTTCTAATTCGATACAAGTTACTCGTCGTTCTGGAACTGGAAGTTTAGAGGTAGAAGTTGATATATATCATTAGAGTATTTAATTAATGTAAACTTGAGAGGCAAGAATCAAAGTTTACTACGTGATTTGAAATATGTACTGAAAATTATTTGATGCGCATATAACGTAAAATTTTGGTTCAATTGTTTTTCCTGTAATAAAATTGAGTTATGTTTCCTTTGACCACACCGGAAATGATCATCAAGGGACTACCCATTGCAATCAGCAATAGACAGATATTAGTATAATTGAATTTTTTAACAAAATATTTGTCCAAAAAAATAAAGTACATTTATAAATTAATAATAACTTCGAAAAATATTGAGTTTCAAATCCTCATGTATTGTTAACAAATGTAACAAAACAAGACGTATGTACGTTTTGCGTTTTGCAAAAATAATTTCCGTGACGTTTCCGTCGTTTTTAATTTTTTGTTCATCTCTTTAATTCATCTCTTTAGTGAAGTTAGTCAGAATTGGTTAAAAATGTACGTGATTGTAGAAGCGTAACCGCATAAAATAATTCTTGATTCTCTTGTTTATTATTTCTTAATTTACTAACTACCTACAAAATGGATTGAACGTATTAAGAATGAACTTTCATAATGATTAATCCGTGTATACTTAGGCATATGTAAATTAAGGGCATGTAGTATTTTCGAAAAACTATTCACATATATTGATATTATTTTTTATCATGTATGTATATTGTCAAGTACATCAAGAGGAACGTAAAGAAAATGCAAACCAATACATAAATTAAGAGTATGTAGTATTTTCGCAAAACTATTAACATACATTAATATTATTTTTTTGCATGTATGTGTATTCCCAAGTACATCAAGAGTAACGTAAATTAAAATTGGAAAATGCAAACCGATACATAAATTAAGGGTATGTAGTATTTTCGCAAAACTATTTACATGTATTAATATTATTTTTTTGCATGTATGTGTATTGCCAAGTACACCAAGAGTAAAGTAAATTAAAATTGGAAAATGCAAACCGATACATAAATTAAGGGTATGTAGTATTTTCGCAAAACTATTTACATGTATTAATATTATTTTTTTGCATGTATGTGTATTGCCAAGTACATCAAGAGTAACGTAAATTAAAATTGGAAATTGCAAACCAATACATAAATTAAGGGTATTTAGTATTTTCGCAAAACTATTAACATACATTAATATTATTTTTTTGCATGTATGTGTATTGCCAAGTACATCAAGAGGAACATCAATTAGAATTGGAAAATGCAAACCAATACATGAACAAATATAAGTCATTAGATCGGTTTATGTAAGCTGTTACTTGAGAGTGATTAGATTAAGAAAAGTCTTCAGAAAGTAAAATATTTAGGGCTCGGTACATCGAAAGTATACATTCGGATGAATCTGTTTGCTATTGTCGTTTCTCGGAAACCATCAGAGGAAACACTTGAAATTTTGCATAGTGATATGTCAATAGTCACGGCTCAGAAATATTTCAATAGAAATTTTGGAAAAAACAAATGAAGTACGCGACTTTTTCTTTGTCTTATGGTATATGGCATATAAATGAAAATAACGATTTTTTTTTAAGTTTTGTTAAGATAGGTCTAGAGATATTATTAAAAATGTCGACATTTATAAAGTATATGGTCCCATGTAAGTTTCAATGGTACCGCGCAAAGGTGTTTGAATGGAAATTTTTAGGGAATAATTAAACTTCCCAATTTTTCTTCATTTCATATATTGTGTGGGACATCAATAAAGAAAACCAAGTTATAACATTTCTCAAAATTAATTTTTTTAGAATTTTATGTAGGACAGCTTGAAAATATCAAACAAAATTTGAAAATGTCAAAAAATAGGACAATTTTCTTCTCCGTCTTCTTACTTTCATTAGTTCTGACTGCATTTAAATTGCTAGTGATAAGCATAAACAAATTAAGCTATAAGTTCCCTTAGTTGTATATATTTAAGTGTATATGAAATCACCAAGTTTAACCCATGCTTGATATGTTTGTTCCATTTTATATGTAGTATACATAATAAAAAATAATACTAAATTAAAAAAGGGATAAAAGCTATTTATAAGACTATTAATCATCAATAAATATATTTAATTTATTTATCAATAATATAATTTTACTCATGATAATTTTTTTCTTCACGTCTGTCTGTTAATAAATTCTATTATACTATTATATTCCCTGTTATTTATTATATTGTTTGGGGATATTTTTGGCGTTATTAAAGTAGCATGACTCAGTTTTCTAAAATATGAAAAAATTTAACCAAAATTGAGCATATCATGTGATATGCTCAATTTATGTTAAATTTTCTCCACACTACGTTTCTACACTACGTATGTGATATGCTCAATTTTGGCTAAATATCCTCCAGACCATGGCTCCACATTACGTTTGAAAAATAATTTCAAACCAAGTCTTAAATTTTTTATACCTGCCGTTCCAGTTTATTTTAATTAAATACTCCAATAAAATGAAAAAAAATATTTAATAAATATTTCTAAACTTGTTTTGGCAAAGGAGCAATTTGAATAGAATTTATAACTGATGGACCTACGTTATAATTTTGTGTCATATCCCCAGGCCCTTATCTCACACACATGGCGTCCGCACCGATCTTCGATCGGGGAGCAAATTGCTGTAATATTTTAAAACTTGTAGGTAACTGGCAGGCATCTCTGGATATAATGAGATAATTACAGGTCCGGACCTATCAGGCCAGGCTGCGGGAGCTCCCTGCAGACTTATCCAAGTGAATAATGTAAAGAAGAGAGGTCGCGTATATTTGATTGGAAAAGTCTTTTGTGAACCGCATCTCCGAAGTTCAGGAAGAGGGTTTTGCAGTGTTCGCTATCGACAATGCAATGGTAGATATTGTGTAACGTACCGAAGCGTAATTACGCTAACGTGTGTATTGTGTTTGTTATAATAGTAAGGCTTACGGCTGCTTGGTTTCATAATTTTTTATTATAAGCTGTTTTAAAATGGATATTTTTACAATATAATGACGCTCAAAATATGAATTTATAAGTATATCGTTTACAGGGAAAAATTGAGTGTCTTTAAAAGTTAGTTTATTTTATGACAATTTATCAATACATTAAATCTCATTAGCATAATTTCTTACGAAATAATTGTTTCCAACACAGTTCCATTGTACTCAAAAATGTTTATGCGTATCTTATGAATTTCAACCATATCGTAACTACACCTAAATGAACTACTTGGAACTTTGCATTTATTTTGATTCCAATTCTTTTTTCAACTAAATGATTATTGAATAAAAAATTGTCTCATTTCTCCCATTTATGTTTTTGATGGTATTTAACTATTTTTAATAAGATTGATAAATTATGCATTTTGTCTTCTTTAATAATACTCAACTTTATCTAAACTAACCCCAACTAATTCGACTAGCCCAACCTAACTCAGCTTTGTCAAACTTAACCAATCTTGCTTAACCTAGCCCAAATTAATATAACCTAATACAATCTAACCTAACTTAGCTTAATCTAATGCAACTTAATATAATCAGGTCCAATTAAACTCAATATAACTCACAATCGTACGATTTCCTACTTTTTCTTTCAGGTATATATACAACTCTAGCTACGTTTTAATAGGAAGTAGGAATTTGAATAACAATCAGTGCTAAAATTACTAATTTTTGGGGGCCCTATACCTCAAGGATTATAAAAACTATACGTAAATTAAAATATATTATTGCGTACATAAAGTTTAACCTTTTACTTCAAATAGGTTTTATGTAAAATGGTTATCAAATGTGACCCGAAATAATTTGGCTAAATATTTATACGGTGTGGAAATTTAGAACTTGTTCTATCCAGAATTAGCTTGAGCACTATTATGCGCATAAATTACCGTAATAGTATAAGACATCATACCTATTGCCTTTAAATCACCCAATCAACTCATAACCCTAAAAAGTACCTTTAATACAGGATTAATTTTGTGTTACTCTTAATAATAATTATTTATGAGTAAATAATACTGCTTTCCAATAACTACTCTTTTATCAATTTTCAACTTTAATAAAAGTCTATGTTTCCATAATAAATATATAGATCAAGAAAAAAAATAAGTTGGAGATATTCACAATGACTATCTTATTAATGCACACAGCTTTTTTTGGACCAAGCAGGCACTATGCATAATAAGTGAAATCAAGATAAGTCGGGTAGAGTATTTTTATCAAAAGGTAGGAAAAGGACTGTGTGAAATGAAGCTAATTAGCATATTTCTGAAAGGCTGCCTTGAAATACGTTTGTTTGTTTTGCGTCTAAATTTAAATAGACCGTGTTTACGTTTAATAAGAACGCTGTCCCGATTTTAATTTAGTTTATAGTTTTTACAAACCAAATATCCAACAAGAACAGATTTTTTAATTCGTAAAACGTTCCGATATAATATATACGATTAATATTTTTTAATTCGTAAAACAAACTAACGAAAATAAGCATGATGTTCAAAACCAAAAAAAAACTAACACAAAAAGACAAAAACATTTTTTCCGCATATTGAGTAACATTAGTGAAATAAAATATTGGGCTATTCCTATTCAAGTTTACATAGGAGCGGTTAGAGTTCTTATGACAGACTATCTTCTATAATTTATTCCCGCTTTGGAAAAACACGTTAAAATAACTCGGGAATTAGAATATATACACTTGTTTTCATTTATAATGAATTTCGTACTATAGATATAAACATACTTGTATTTTTTTCATAAGATCAATTAAAAAATGATATTGTATCACCTATAATGGAGTATAAAATAAATTGTATTGGCGTGCCATATGTGCGCCACCGCTTACTTTCATAGTAATTCGCTCACTCGCGCAAATTAACTATTTTTCAAACGTTTGTTTTTCGAAAAAAAAACTGTCAAACTATGTTAAGAAAGTACTTTCCCTGCAGACCATTTCTTATTCTTAACAACATATAATTATTATAGTATATGCAATATTTAAGACTATAAGTTAGCCTAGAATATTTTTATGAAAAGTTTTCTAGAAGCATCTACTATCTCATTTATAAATGAATGTAAATATAAATAGAATATACGAGGAATTATCTTAATCAAATATTCACAGAAGGAAGAGACATCAATAGCTTACTAAAAGACGGGGAATAAAGTTCATGGGAATAGCTAATTTATTCAAACGTTGCTTTAAAATTGACTTCACTGGTTGATGTACATATTTCCTACTTAAATATAGAATCAAATTGATTGCTTCGGCGTCTTCAAATAGAGTGACTCACGCAAGAGGAGATGATCCTATTTATACTGAGACAAAGCTTCCAGTCATAGATCCACATTAGATCCAAAATTATTATATATAGTTCTAAACAACTATTATCGTTTGACGTGAGTTAACTAAATAAATTGGACTGTTTTTCCTATTGGTGATCCTAGAAATTACTTTAATTCGATTTTAATAAATTTATGTTTGATGGTCTTTTCGTTAGGTGATATGTCGAATACGGTTAGGAGTAATAAGTGACTGTTGCTTACCAGAGCATACTATGAACATGCAATGAGTCAATAAATAAATAAAAACTTGTAAAATTTGAGTCTACCTCGCTCTATAAGGATTTTGTATGCATTTGGGCGAATATAGACAAATAAACGTACATAGTATTTCTGCCACTCTATAAACAGTAATGTTATTTCTCACCACGTAAATATGTAAAAATACCTATTGCCTAGTATATATTTTATAGAGGTAATAAATACAGATATTGAATATATTTGGCGTTAATTTTGTAGAAATTCATTATTTACAATTAAATGAAACTACGTGGTGTAGTATTATTTCTACTTTCTTTACCACGACCTAGGTTTCGTTGTGTTACAACATCTTCAGGTGGGCTATTAACAAAGATCTCATGAAGCAAGAATCTTTGCTAATAGCCCACCTGAAGATTTTGTAATACAACGAAACCTAAGTCGTGGTAAAGAAATTAAAGAAAGTAGAAATAATACTACATCACGTAGTTTCATTTAATTGTGAGTAATAAATACAATTTTTAAAATATAAAGTTATTTTGCAGTTCATGTAAGTCATTTTTATGAAGTTTTACGAACTTTATATAGACCCAAATATATACGACAAGTTGATCGATCATTACTTATAAACTAACAGAGCCTACTTATCTGCAATAATTTTCCTTATAATTTCTTTAGATAGTGTGAATACTTTCCACGTATTTAAAAATAGCGGTTTAGCTAGTGGTGACAAGTAACTCTAACAGAAATTACCACTTTAAAGTACTATATTTCCTAAATGGATCTCTGAATCTAAAAGTATTTAAAATATACCCCAATATTTTTGAAGGCTTATTCAATGAAACCCTACGTAATGAAATATGTGAATAAAAGAAAGACATAAATACATATTGGGAGAAGCCCAACATTTTTTTAAAGAACCATAACAAATATCAGTTTTGTATCACTGATAGTCTGCGAAAAAAACAGCTGATATGTAGATAACAAGAATATAACGACTACGGATTTTTAAAAGTGGAATAAAAAATTACTGTCTAGACCGCAATAGCAGGAAAACTTAGGATCGTTTTATTTTTAAGATACATTTCAACGGTTATACTAATTTTACTTTAGCATTTTTAAATTAAATTTTACTTATGATGTGGGTATATACTATGGAAAGATTTTGTTACTATAAGGATCTGATTAAACATTTTCCATTATTTGGTTCAAACATTCATACTGTGTAACTAGTATAAAGACTCCAATGCACCTAAAACGATATAACTGATGGAATGTATCTTTATAACTATAAACTATATACTATATTTCGATTATGAAATGACATTCTTTTCAATTTCAATAAGTAAGATTAATGTAAAAACGAAATTCAATCCCAGATAAATCTAATTATTAACTCTCAAACGGTTTCGAGGGGTCCAAAAGTACTACCAAAGACGAAAAACTTGCGATTGCTGTGAAAATTAGAATTTAAATAAAAAAAATGTGATTTAAACCAAACATTTCCCCGGAAGTAATTTTATAGGTAATTTTAAGAGTTGAAAAATATATCTCTTATTAATACCTGTCAGTTTTTTGTATTCGGAGAATATTCATTTTCCTTAGTATTATTTTAAGAAATAAGATTTGTCTTGTTATAAAAATATATTTCTTATCTAAAAAATAGTTTACTATTATAAGAACTATTGATGAGTAGAACAAATGAAGATGATTAAAAAATGGTTAAATTTTGAATTACATGTCATTTTTTGGATAAATAAACACAACAAATTTAAATTATCAATTAAAAGTTTTATATAATGACTAATAAGAAAACCTAAAATTTATAACTTGGTACTTTCTTCGGTTTTAAACTATGGGGTACTAATACGAGTAGACCCCATAAAACCGATCACGTTACTTGAAATCGCGAAGACGTTTGAGGGTTAAATCGTCCAAATTGTCATTATTTCTAACCCGTGTATAGAGACATCATCTATTTTAGCGAGCAGCTTGCATAAAAGCGGTTTTCTTAGCTCAGTAACTTTTAGGACGACACATTGAGTTAATCTTATATTCAGTTTAAAATTTCTATACTGCAATAAATTCACTTAAAATTTTCCTATATGTAATTTTACTCAATCATCTCCACACATACTATAATTTATATCAAATTTAGTCATTTCAGTGAAAAATAATCTCCACATAAATTATATATTTACTTTTCTTCGTGAAATTTTATTTTTACTCCTTGTTAAAATCTTGTTGTGAAATAACGAATTTTCTTTGGAATATTTTCGTTAATAGATGGCGTAATTTTTGATTCTCCTTTTTGGCTTTGCCTTCTATTTATTTATAATATCGGTGACAATGCACTTTTCATAGTAATCCTTGGTTATTTTTTGATCTACATTTAAAAAAATATGTTGAAATTATTTTATATCTAGCTACAGTTACTGTAGATTATTGTATTAAACATATTTGTTAATTACAAATTATGTGGTACACTCATTCAAACAATCACAACTCCTCTGACGTTAATACTTTCTTTTTTACTCTTTACTTATACAATTTTTTTCATAATGTTTAAAATTATCTTACTTTGGTTGACCGAAAGAGATTATTATGAAGTATTTAGTCCACATTGGCGTTAAAGATAATAACATTTAATATTTTTTCTCAAAGTACATATAATCGAGTCACGAAAACTAATATCGTCATCATCACTGATTTTGATGCAACAATCTCAGTAATATTGGCAAATTAACGGTAATTATTCAATAGAAGTCTACCTAAGACCTAATATATTTTAACACTATTTAAATTTAATTTGTATGCATTAAAATGTAAATGTAATAAAACATACATTTCGAACTGATACTAAGAAGAAAAATATTAAATTTAACTGAAGTCTCGTACCACTCCAAGGTAGGGAATACGCATAAGTTTTATTTTTATGTTTATAAGATAGAATTACATTTTGCCTGGTCGTTGTTATAAAACGGAATATTTTTGGTTATTATCTAGAAAATACGGTTTGAAAGGTGGTATTACAAATTTACCGATAAAACATTTTCAACAAATTTACCGATCAATGCTAGCGACAATATCCCTGCTAATATGATTGACGTTCAGTAATAAACAATTGTGTTTTAATGTCCATGAAGTTAAATATACTTTTTGACCCTGAAAATTAAAAAGAAGAGTATCATTCAAAATATATAATGTTTGAGAAACGAGGTGCATAAATTCTTATTTTGTACCCATGTGTACATATGTAAAACCAACCCCAAGAAAGACGTAGCTCAAAGCTGCAAGTAAGGATTATCATCCTTCACGAAAACATATTTTTGTTGTTATGAAGATCATCTCGATGTACATTAATAACAAAATGATCTACATCAAGTTTTATTTTGTTTATCAGCACTAAAATCTCTTCGTAAATTATTGATTGAAGAAGTAATTTTATATTTTGCATAGACGGAAAAAGGTGTCGAGAACCGGAGGGGATAAAAACTTTTTGGTGGCAAACTAAGGTTAAAGGAAGACATGGTTTCTCATATTTTTCAAAGTCAAAATGGAATGAAGTAATTGAAGCGAAGGTCGGCAATTTTGAAAAATAATCCACTTAAAATCCTCGAGAGTGTAATAAATTAGCAAGATGAAATTAAACAGTATCTTTAAGAGTTATTAATTTTGCATTATCTATTTAAACATTTAATTCAGTGTCTGTCTATATAATTGGTGACATTATTTTAAGTGCCAATTTAGAGTTTATCAGTTAGAGAATCACAATATACTCTTGAAGGAACTAATAAATATAAAGATAAGTGCAGGTAAGTAGTTATATATCCATAAAGTAATTATATACAGAAGTAAAGACGTATAAGTCGTGGTGAAAACATTGCAAAACACAGTGGCTTTATAATTACATATTGACTTGCATCTCTAATAAAATTGTAAATATATAATATAATTATTCAGACAGTTTAAAAAATTAATTTTAGAAGACTATTTTAAATAAATATTTTTAAAAAAACAAAGTATGTTGGCATTACCATTAATCGTGAGCATATTTCTGATAAAGCCAGTGCTATTTATACGCTGGAATTCCAAATGATTGCGAATTTTTTTATTAATATTAGACAATAATATTAAAACTTCCCTTCAAATTATTTAGAAAAAATTAAGTTTCAAAAAAATTAAGTTTTTTTTCTCTTTGGCCAGTCAGGACTTTTTTCTACTAGGGTTCATTTGGTCAAAACCAAATCTTAAAAATTATACAAAGTTTAAAATTTATTTAATAATTTTAGAGATTCATATATTTAAGAAACATCATGAAATTAGAATATTACAACAGGTAATCTGGCTTGGTTTTGCAGGCGCTAGGTTAGTAATAGCAATATAGATGAATATAATTGATTTCAAATAACTCACTTTAACTCAAACCAAAAGTAGTGTGAACAATTTTGATTTACGGTTGCGGAAAAAATAAAACAGTCCGATTTTTATTTAACGTTGTACGAAATCTTTTTATTGAAAGTTTTAAAAAAATTGTAAAAGAAATTGACCTTCCACAAAAGAGCGAAGTATGTTGACTTTGTGATCGTTTTTTTTTCATATTGTTATAAATTCTTTAAAGAAACCTCATGAAATGTGCTCGCCAGATTTTTTTTTAATTCCATGAAAATATTGCGAGGTTTTATATGTAAAATATATTTGTCGACAATTTCATTGAAATTAAAAATAAAATGAGCTGCTTACTTGAGAATGTCTGTATTTTTTATAATAAATAAACACTTTGAAACCGCAAATCTTAACATTTTTGATTTCTTCAATTAACATGAATAGAAGAAACCAGTCTATCTACGTGAGCAAGGCAAAAGAGAAACAACAAATTTGAACCCATTTGTAAGCTTAGAATATTATAATTTAGAATGCAATTATTTTGTGATTTAGATTGCTATTATATTTTATCTAACGTTTAAAATACTATTAAGAAGTACTTAACTATCTTAGAAGTAAAATATTACGCCATTTTCGTCGGTCTTTATATGCAATAGTATGTAAGTAATACGTTCTTCGCAGGTTCTCAAATAAAATATCCGGAGAATGACATGCGTTGTACATATTTCGAAAAATTTGAAAATTTATAATTTCCAGAAAACTTTAATTGTCATAAGTACTTATTTTTTTACATTGAGTTGTTTATTCCTAATATTATATATTGGGTATTAATTGTTTATATTAGACGAACTGGTCAACTATTAAAACTGAGCTTACTGTGTTAAAGTGTCAGATAAAGTTTAAAGCGATTACTTGCCTTAAAGTCAGATGCAGATTACGATGCAAGATATTAAGAATACTGAATGGGTTTTTGAATTTTGGCATGCTGTTTCTTACATTCGTCAAACAAAAACGGTAAAACGTAAAACTTGAGATTTTGTAATAAACCTAAAAATATTTTTTTGAAAAGCGACCGTTTTAATCAATAAACTATTTTAGAATTTTATTACTTGTAATTGTGAAGACACTATAAATATTCAGAGTCTAAACATGACATTTTTTTTAATATGTTGATAGCTGCAGTTAGAAACATATGCATTCAAAAAATTAACCGGTGGTAAATTTTCTTTCACCTTCTAATTTAAATATTAACTCATGTTGGTTATCCGATACAGAATAAATACTTTATTAGTTTTACAGATGAGTAAAATATTATATAGTATTACAATACATGGCAGCTAAAGTATGAAAAGGAATAAGGAAAATAATGTTTTGAAAGGCTATAACACCACCACTTATCAAAATATAAAGTTATTAATTAAGCATGATTTAAAACTACTTTGCAACATTGGCTAAGTCACATATAAATTTAGAATGCTTATCAGACCAGAAAACTTTTGTTATTAAATTAGCAGGCATATATTTGATAGACAAACTATACAAAATTTACTACCTTATTTGCAGCAACCTCGCGAAGAAAGGTATACCTAATATCCATATATTTACAACTCTGATGTGAATAAGGTTTGGATGCTTATTTAAGTGCACTTTGATAGTCACTACTGTTGTCATGCAGATATCACCAGATATTCCAACCTACAATCTTCGCAAATATACTGATTCTCTACTTACTTCTGGAAGAGCCATATATTTGTTCTTAGTACTAGAAATAGTCTCGTTTTCTTGAAATATTTTACAATACGTTTTGCATAACTACAAAGTATTAAAGGAAAAGTAATGTTAGGCCTTGTTAATTCTGATAAATACACGAGGCTTCCTAGTAATCTTTGGTATAGAAAATTTGGATTGGTTTTACAATATTTTATTTACATTCAATGGGAGTGTCCATTATTTTGTAGTCAACCATATCAAACCTAGTTAAAAATTTATTAATATACTGTTTTACATAAACTATTATAAAACAATTTTCCTTAAATCCTCATACCTGGATATTGTTGAACAGAATGTAACAACTTAACGACACCTCTATTTGTTGCGATAGTATTTTTGTTGGGATTGCGTGTAATCATTAATATAATCAGCATAGCCAACTAAAATGCTTTATTTTGACTTCTTGTCCTATTTTAAACGTTTCTCTTTGGGAATATGTACCATTACTTATCTTCCAGAGACATGATATTTAAATATACTGCTCTGTATATGATATTTTGATATTTCTGCTTTAATCTGAATTCAACAACAAGCCCTTGGCCATTTTCACAATATATCGTTGAGTTGTTCACATAAACCGTTTCGCTCTGGTGTATATGGATTAGTTTTTTTAATGTGTAATTCCTCAACTGTCAAGTGACGCTCAAATGCCTTAATATAAAATTAAAAAAAAACTAAAAACTAAACCAATAACCATCTTTACAATATTGATCTTTTTGCTACTTTTAATTTCTTACTAGTGAGTGGAACTGTTTAAAGTAATCATAAGTTTCATCCTTAGCTTGTAAGAAGTAGACAAACACCATTTTACGTCCATAGAGCCACAAAGATCAGCATACATCCTATCAAGCACTGCTGTACTTCAGCCACTAATATGGAAAAAATGCTTCGTACAAAATCCCAATCACATTAGCTTCATTATTTTTTTAAGGACATTACTGTTCACAATTAAATGAAACTACGTGATGTAGTATTATTTTTACTTTCTTTAATTTCTTTACCACGACCTAGGTTTTGTTGTATTACAACATCCTCAGGTGGGATATTAACAAAGATTGAATCTGATGAATATCTTTGTTAATATCCCACCTGAAGATGTTGTAATACAACGAAACCTAGGTCGTGGTAAAGAAATTAAACAAAGTAGAAATAATACTAAATCACGTAGTTTCTTTTAATTGTGAATAATGAATTTCTACAAAATTAACGCCAAATATATTCGACATTACTGTTAATGTGCCCATATCTTCTATGCGACACATTTTCTCTCGTTAAAATTAACAAGCACACAACTTTATTTATTTTCTACTTGTAAGCTCTATCAAGCAGATCAACTGCCGATTTATTTAGTTTATTATAAAAGAGACATCTATCTTCCTCAAATAATACATTATTCTCTTCGTTTATAAATTCACTGAATAATAAGAAATTAAATGCTAGACTGTTAATCGGTAACTGGTATGCCACGTTCGATACCATCCGCTACCGTTGTAATATGCACGCTACCACTGCATTCAACCGATATTTTATTTTTATTGACATATTTGTTAAATATTCCTTGTTCGGTGTCATATAGCTCCTTGCTTCTGAATCGAACCACTTAAAAATATTGCTCTAAATACATTAGATTTTTTTTTATTTTTCGGATTATCTTTTATTCTTCGGATTCATCGATCATTTTTTTGCACTTGAACCATGTTATTATTTTGTTGCTTGTCATTTTGTTGAAATTCGATCTGTCCATAAACAATTTTTTTACTTTTGTTACCAGTTTTGTTTCTCTGTCAACTTTTAACTGCAAAACCGCAATTGTACTCCGTCTCACCTGCCGACTTCAAATCGAGCAATTATGTTTTATGATATCGGCACCAATCGTAATACCGGAGTGATCATTGGTACGAACTTTTCCGTTAATTCCGCTAACAATAATGAGCCAATCGATACATTGTATATTTCGAAATCCATTCCACTCAATCTTTATGATGTTTGAACGACTTGGGTCACATACAAAGCTATTCAATTGCAATTCTTGAATGTTTTGATATTTAGTGGATATAAGGTTATCCTTCTGGAGATTAATGGAAATAAGGTTACTTTGATCGTAGTCATTTTTGTTCTTTTAATACGAACGTATAATGATAGGTCTATTGACAAAACTAGCTTTATATTTGCTTTGGCATCCCTATCTGCGGTTGCTGCAACCGTAAATTTTATTGGAATAGTTCCTGACATGTATTCCAAGACGAATAAATTTTCCGCCGCAAAAGCCCATTCATGCAATTTAATCCACTACTTGGGGTAGCCATAATTTACGGCATACCGACTTTGTCCTTGATGTAAATTCTATTGCGTTCTTTTGAAAACAAATTACTGTTTGCGATAGCAATTTGAGATTTACTCGCAAACGAAAAAAAAGGAATTCCAATGCAGTTTTTTTTTCCAAAATACGACAATTTAATTTCGCACAGCGGTTCGACATACTGCACAAACTAATTTACAGCCATTTCGATGAAAACTACTTTTCAGTTACATGAATTGCGGCCCCTTGATTATACATGTATATATATATATATATATATATATATATATATATATCAATATATATGTATATATATATATACATATATATCCATATATATATATATATATATATATATATATATATATATATATATATATACACAGATCACTAACGGCTTCACCCACGCGGAATATTAATACCTCATAAAATGTGTACTCAATCACATCTAAACTCACATTACTGCACACAATTTTACGAACTTTAGTACAGACACGGTTCTTAATACAATTTAAATATTTTTAAATATCAGTAAAAAAGCAACCTGTAAGTTAAATCCAAAATCCATTGCCCAAATGTCTCGAGTGCTCAAAACTTGCTGCCTACTATGTTATTGAAAAATTCACCCAAGCGTAGCCAGGGAAAAAACCTTCCATTTATTACTTTAAACACAATTTTATTTGGAGTTAATATACTGACTAATTTCTTCTCACTTCATTTATAAGAAGTTATTATATTATAAGGTGTGAAGATCATTCAAAAAGTTACTTTCATTGTTTTCTTAAAAAAAATAGCACAAACTGCAGAAAATTATTTTCAAAAATATCATTACTTTTCAACAAAACCCTTGTTTATTCCTAAACATATCTGAATACAATTAACTCATTTTTTCCTACTGCATATCCGTTTGCGTCTCTCCCCAAATCCTTAAATTCTACATAATTCTATTTCAAATTTAAATTGGTCACCAAGTTCGTGTCGCTACCAAGTACGTATTGCTATACTATAATTGTCGAATATAATACCGTTATTTTCTGTCACCGACCGGTGACAGAAAATAACGATGGGAGTTGGATGATCTGAATGGGGGTTGGATGATCTGAAGCTCCGTGCCGGGATGGGAGTTGGATGATCTGAAGCTCCGTGCCTGTACACTCTGCGTTGAGGGCAATGTGTGGTTTAATCCGCCACTCGGGGTAGTCACTGTTTGCCGTGTGCATATGTCGTGCTCCTTGGAAGTTTACTTGCATTCTTTTGAAAACAATTTATTATTTCATTTATTTTGGTTAAATCTAATGTTTTATTAGTATTCGACTATTGTCTTTTTTGTAAGTTTGTGCAGCTATATTAGCAGCTATGGATTTTGCACGCTGACCGATTTATTATAATCAATCAATATATGACAAAATGTCGTTTGGAACCGGAGTGATCGCGACTAATTAAACACTACCGATAAATAGTTCATTGCTTGATAATTAAAAAAATCAGAATTGCCACTAAACCTCTATATAAATATTCCATTATCACCACGTTTCATTTACCTAAAATAATTTATAACAATTAGAACAAGTTTTATAAATATTATTGCTTTTACAAATAATAGTAAAAAATTGAAAGATTTTGTAAAATAATGAAATTTAGTTTATTTCATGAACTGTTAAAAAATCGATCCGGAAAGACAAAAACTAATGCAATGTTTGAATGGTATAATCCTCAAAATAACTACATCTTGTAATAGATACGTCTCATAATAACTACGTCAGCATTTACGATGGCGAATACAACGGAAGCGCTCCTCGATCACGATGACACTGTGTCACAAATAGGTTTTTCCACTCAAAGAAATCCGAACGCATATAATAAAAAATATTTACATTATTCACCTAGACTAGTCAGCAGGGAAGCTTTTATATCCTGGGCCTGACATAATCTCATAACGTTAAGAAATACCTGTCGATTACACGTTTCAATATACTATAGCGCTTCGTTTTCCGATAGGCATCGATCATAATATACACGGGACGAGAGAGTGGTGACGTCGTTGTTAGTTATTCCATATTGATTAAAATAACATAAACTTGAGAAGCACACGTAAAAGTAAACAAAAAAGATTTAATTTGTGGAAAATTATGCGAAGTATATAGTTATTAGCATTTTGATTTTAATTTCTTATTATTTCAGATATTTTAAATCTGAAAAAACGAACCGTATTATAATTTAAGATGCCAAAAATGCTCACCGCGATAAAAACCATTTCAATAAAATGGAGAAAATACAATATCTCTAGCGTTTTACTTGACTCTGCTTCTAAAAGCTAAAGAATGTTTTAAATTATGTATGGAAATTTTTTCTCCATTCGTTATTTTTATTTAATTTAACCTCTCTCAAGTAAGAGTTTTAAAAAGTAAGTCAATTTCTTTATTAATTTTGTTTTTATTTTTTTCCTAAATTTGATGAGTATTTTATAATTGTTACCGTTGACATACTGTTTTATAATTATTTTTTAAAGGTTTATTTTTACTCCGGGTTTTTTTTGTAGCTCTCCACAGTAACTTTCGAAGTCTTTGCCTTCTTAGTCCCAAAGATCTTTTTTGCATCAACCGTAGTTTTCGTATTTTATTTCTAATGATAATTGATGCGTAGTATGTCAAAATATGTTTAGTATACTAGTAGCTGCTGCAGCTTTCTATGTATACAATCAAATACTCAAATTGCATAGACCAAACATTTCAAGAAACTCTGTAGATATTTTTCTTCTGACAACAAAACACATAGCGACATATTTCATAACAAAAAAAATTTAAAAATATTTAATATGCACACGTACGCACAATAATTTAATACGAAACCTTTGGAAAGGAAAATTTCCTGATTACATTAACTGCATTATAATATATATATATATATATATATATATATATATATATATATAAATATATATATATATATATATATATATATATAAATATATATATATATATATATATATATATGAATAAACATTAGCAAACTAATTAACTATTATGATATTATACCAATTTGCACTCAAGTAATGTTTTACAGCCATATTAATAATGAAAAAAGAATGCACAATTAATTATAGGAATTGAACGTGCACAAAACTGCAGATACGAGCCTTTAAACTTGATTACCGTACACGTGTTGATTATGTGTTATTCGTGTCTAGCAAAACTATATATAGTCTCATATACAAAAAGGAAGTTCAGTTATTAGCTACCTAATTTTGTTCCAAAAAGTCGTATGCTACTCAGTAGCATACGACTTTTTGGAACAAAAAGCTACTATTATTCGATTACATCGACATTCGATGTAATCGAATAATAGTATCTGTATCTTTAAAAATATGTAGTAAAGTAACTATCCGAAATAAAATATTCTCGTCTTATATTAGTACGAATATTTATGTAAGTGATAGACTGATAATATTAGATACTCCAAATATTTAAGAGATCATACCTGCAGTACCAAGTTTTCTTAATATTTTAATACGCAAAAATATAAAAAAAGAAATAGATAATATATATATTTAATTAAAATGCACGTCAATTTCCTTATTCAATAAAAATTTACTTCCGAGAATTATAAGATCCGGAAAAGACCTTTTTATTATTAAATGTCTTAAAAATTTGTTGTGATTGTAATTTAGTGCACAAATTATTATTAAGTTAATTTTTTATCGCATTACATGTCATGAAATTTATTTACAACCTAAAGATATCCTTGATGAGCAGTGTTAGATGTGGAATTGAGCCTTAGCTTCAAAAAAAATCGGTGAGATCCGCTTAAAAATATTTAACGGATAAATTAAAAGTATATGAAGTATTTTGACAAATGTAAATTTAAATATCCGATGATTAAACTGAATCATTTACTTTGAAAATTATATTATTATAACAAAACAATTATTCTCTATAGCTAAGTCTATTCGAATGACTACATATCTACCAAAACGTAAAATGTAGGTATATTCTCGTCTTACATCTATATGAAAATTCATATATTTGAGGGAGCGACAGAATCCATTACGTACCCTATCTAATCTAACCGCATAAATGTCTGCCCAATTTAAATAAATGTGGATTATGACAATATTGACAGGGTATAATTAAGAAATCATCCAAATTGTAATTATCTCTTAGACATATAAATAAATTCCGTCAGTTCTATTGAGCGACGTTCTAATTAAATTTTGAATCCATATAATAAATTATGTAACACAAAAAGCGTTATTCTAGTCGAGATTATTCTTGTTTTTAATTAAATATGATTTTATCTTAATTCTGAATACAATCTAAATTCACTTCTACTGATTGCAATTCTATCATACAATAACATTAGTTATTAGTTTTTAATCAATAATGTTTTAATCATTAGTTTTTAATCAATAACGTTAGTTTCTACACGATTTTCGTGTATTCCTCCGTTTTTTGTAGACACCTTGGTAACAGAAATAGTATGATCCTACAAAAACTTTTCGTCCGGCGGAACCTGTTTGTTGAGAATACTGAGTTAATATTATTGCTCTACATACGGGACTCATAGATTCTCCGTTGATGCTTTTGATCGCAATTTTAATGGTGAAATGTCTCATGACTTAAATATTTTCAAATCGATGTTTAATTGTTGGTATACACAATTCTTCATTTAATTGTCGTAAAAGCAATCGGAATTGAACTTGTCGAAGTTTGTAATTTTTTAATTTTTATAATTTTCACAATAAATTATGTAACTTGCAAAAGACTGGCTACATCCAACTTATAATCAAAATAGCAAGAGGCCATAACTTAGACCACCTGTGGGTTGTATAACGTCCTAATATCTGATCCAATATGTCGACTTCAATCTTCGTTTTATTAGAATACAGAACAATTTCAAGTAGCATTTGATAAATTTGTTCAGTAAAATTCTACAATTTTTCGATGACGTATGTTAGTCTCTTTAGAGGAAGTTAAAAATATTACTTACATATTTCAGTCTATGTATATTTATTAAATTTAATTAAAATAATTAATTTAAATGTATTATGATAAAGTATTAAAATTACCTTATTCAAAAAGAAATATGTAGAAATAATTAAAATACTAAGAATGAATGTTGCTATTTGACTGATTTTTTAATTAACTTCAAAGGTTTTTTCAAGTACCATTTAATAAATTTGTTCAGTAAAATTCTACAGTTTTCCGACGACGTATTTTAGTCTCTGCAGAGGAAGTTGAAAAGATTGCTTACATATTTCAGTCTACAAATATTTATTAAATTTAATTAAAATAATTACATAATACATAATTTTAATAAAATATCAAAATTACCTAATATACCTAAAATAATGTATATTTCCGTAGTAACAGGTAGGAACATTAAGTGCAGTAATTTGAAAATGTTCCCCAAACATCACAATCATCCATAAAATAACACCGCATATGTCATAAAAAATATCATATGCGATGTAATTTTATGTCTCTTGTATTATGTCACAAGCAAAACGAACTTCAGTTCATAATGCTCTTTACAAAATAACGCAGGTCTTCAGTACTGCGCTTCTAGCATTTTTATCATAAAATTTAACAGTAAACCTCTATGTATTTAACCATCGAACATTTGTTTGTATTACTACGTATTAGTTTAAAACTTAGTAATAGATTTGTTAAGTGATTATAGCCAAGGAAATGTAACAGTTTTATATAAACGAAACGACCGTCAGAAATGTATTAAGTGTCAAGTCAATTAGACCATCGCTTTTCTATTTATCAAAATTTATTGAAGCTTTAACGATCATAATAAATGTCAATCTATAAAGCTTTTAATAAAACAGTGCAATTTATTACTTCTTTTCTATTTCAGTCCAACAGCCTTTTTAGGAGCAACGAAAGCCAATTTCGCATGCAATTTTAAAGTTTACGATATTTATGAACAATAAGTTTAACTTATGTTATAAAATTGTTTTTAAAAATGTTTCGAATACTTTTTGACAACTATTGAAATTAGCCTAATAAAAATATTAATCTGAGCGTCTCCATCACGCCTCTTTTGAAAATTTGTCCTATATATGTTTTCTTTATTATTATATATTTTCGCCATTACTGCGTTATTAAGATGCCCAAGTGAACGGAACTTTATAAATTTAAAGATATGTATCATATAAATTACATAGACTAAATATGCGGAAAAATAGAAAAAATTATAATTTTTGAACTAGTATTGAAGCGGATAGGAAAAATGTCAAATAAAGAAAAAGGCATAAAATACCATCTGTGTTTTGTATTTAAATCCAGATAAGAATATTTTTTCGACCGAATTTTAATCCTGTAATTTGGCGATATGGTCAAACTATCAAAATTTTATTTGATTTGAAAAAAACAGATTAGTATCGTTTGAGTACGTGATATCAGTGCCGTCTACTGGCCGTAACTTTCAATGCTTGTCAATTTTATCTGTTGGTGTCAAATTAATTATTGTGGCAAATTTTTACGTGGATTATATAAAAATAACAAAAAAATTCGTTTTTAACTGATATTATTTTCAAATTGTGTGCTCCTAAGTACAAATGTACTGCCCATTTGTTATTTTTCTCGAAGGAACGTAAATATTATTCATATGTTCGAGATAATCTTATTATCTTGTATTAGTTTATTTATCTTTTCATTTTATTTTAAAGTGGAAAAAATATCTATTAGAAAAAAATATCTATTTAGAAACAATGACAAGAAGAAGGTGGTCTGAGTTGAAAATATATGATTTTCTTTCGTTTGTAGGTCAACAAAGCAAAGGCAATAATCAGAGTATTAGCCATAATATAACCTCTACCTACAATCGATGCCAGCAAAAATTAATTTTATAGCATCCATTTATCAATTTCTTTGATCTACTTTAAAATTCCATTTCGAAAATCAGTGAAATATTTATATGCTGTTTCCTGAAGTATTTTTACTATGACCTATACAATAATTGTCTTACTCGATTCTGAAAATTGGCTATTCATGCATAAAAAGCAAGGTATAATAGCAAATTTCACTAATTTTGTTCATCAAAATTAAAAGAAGACATATTAAAAAAATATAATGATTACTTTATTATATTTAAAAAGTTATCTGAAAAACTTTACTTAAAAAATAACCTATTTTTTATTACTGACGTATATTTTATTATTTTCAATCTAAATTGATAATAGTAAAATGTAAACAACAGTAAAATAAAAATTTGCTTATTATTTTGTTATGCTAAAGTATTAAAAAGTGAATAATTATAAAGTTTTAGTATCGGTTATATATGTGTGTGTGTGTGTATATATATATATATATACATATATATGTATATATATACATATATATATATATATATATTTATATTTATATATATATATATATATATATATATATATTTATATATATATATATATACATATATATATATATATATATATATATATATATATATATATATATATATATATTTAAATACATGTGTGTATTAACAATTCTTTTTAATAATTTTTAATTTAATTTTTTTTTAGTAATAAACAATTTTAACTTTGCTAAAATGCATTTGTTCCCAGTTATTAATTTTTGATTAAAAAAATCGGATATTAAAGGTTTAAATATAAATTTTTATGGTGTTCTTATTAAATTTCTTTATTAATTTTCATTCAGGCAGACGTCACTTTGTAATGTTTTGTAAACTTTGTTTTCCTCTTCTGTAACTTTTCTTATTGCAATTGATATTTAGATGTCCAGTGCGTAGTATCTAATTATAAATTCAAAGTAAAAAAAACTAATGCAAAAAAAAAATTGAGGTATATAATGTATATTTCCCAATATACTTCTATGTATTGGGTACATAAAAGTGAGGAAAACAATTATAAATATCTTTCGAAACTAAATTGAGATTTCATTTTTCATAATTTCAATTTTGGTTATGGTATAATTTCAAAGTGGTTTTGATTTTTTAAACAGTCTTCCTTACTCCTAAAAATTATTGATTTTTATCCAGTAGCTTTACTTTAAATTGAAAAAACCGTAATCTTTTAGGTTGCAGATTTTTTATAACACCTATTATTACCCCCTTAAAAATCAAGTTACAGCCACGCAGATAGGCAAATCCCGACTAAGTTCTATGTTAGCTTCTGCTGGTATTGATAAAAACATTGTATTTGCGATGCCCCATTGTAAGTAAACATTATTAAAATTTATCTTAAACGCACGAAATATGCAAAATGAAGTTGATTAATTATTCAAATATGGGGAATATTTGAGTAATTTATCAAACATGTAACAAATAAACTTATCGGCCTTAAAAATAACTCGGTAAAAATTATGAAGAATTAAATTTTTAAAAGAATTTTTATATTCTGTTGTTTCACATTGTAATCGTCGATGTTTTTGAAATTTTCTAAGATTAGATTGGGCTAAAAGAGTCTTTCTTTATTATGTAATATTAAAGATTACATGATAGCGTATATTAAAATGATTAGTGTTTGTAGGTATGTGTAGATGGATGTATGTTTCCCAGCAACACTATCAGAAAACTCTTTTTCAAATTTGGGAATCATTTATAAGAAAAAAATCACGATTTGGGAAGTTTTAGTATATTTTCTACGATTTACATTACAATATATTCGTTAAATTATTCTAAATATTAAAAATTAAACCAAATTATAGATATTTTTTTGATAAAATAGCTTTAATTTAATTAATGTTAGATTTCCTCCTCTTAAAAATATTTGTTTTATAGGTAATATCGCTCGGTAATCTCGCTGTCATAAAACAATAATTTAAATTTTTATTTTTATTTAGAATAATGGATTGATTTTGCCCTGCAAATAGTTGTGATAACAAAAGATTGGTTTATATTCCAAGGAATGAAATTATATACTACGGTGGTAATTACAAATGACTGAAGATTATATATAATTTTCTTTCTAAAATACCGAGTGAACAAATTCAATAATATTGAAGAATAAAAAGAATATCCTACAAAATTTATTTTCATTAACATTTATCAATTATTTCGCAATGATCTTTGTAACAAGGCTACATCAAACAAAACAGCACTTTAATATCACACAATATACTGAAAAAAAAATGGTAAATTAATATTTTGTCTATATTGAGTGATAATTTTTTTTCTCAACACCACTGATGCTTTCCCAGAACGACTTCCCTTAAATGTTCATATAAAGTACAACATTTTTTGTAATCGTTTAAAAGAATAAGGGTATAAACAAGAACAAACTCTACGTATGAGTAATAAGTTCGATATGTCTTGAATATTTCTTTATAATTCAAATGTTATTTCTTATCATACGAGTTTATATTATATTTGAGTTTTATACAGGTATATAGAATAAAGGTTTATTGACAGATTTTCACTAGAGACGATTACACGAAAAGGGTATTGTGGATTATATTGCAGACTATAGCGTATATTTACTACAAAAAAACAAAGTGATGTTATATCCATGACACCGTATTCGCTTAGAATATTCGCCTAACTTCGAACGAAGTAAAGCATACTCAGTAGTTCGATCCACTATTATTTAATCTCTTTATTTTTCCCAAAATAAAAGCCGTCCTTGGAAGCCTGCATAAGCGTCATTTAGTTAAAGTTAATTTTGAGTTTATTTATTAATTTACTTAGGGGGTTGGAGCAATGTATTCCCTGTTTTTGACATTAACTCGCTTACTAATATGACCGAAGACGTGATTTTTTCCAGAAATTTCTACATTAATTTATAAATTATTAACAGTTAAATTATTGTTTGAAATGTTTTTTATAGAAATGTAAATACGTTCATTAACCGTAAAGACCCGCAAATTAACTGATCAGTAAAGAAATAACCGTAAAATTTGTATTCAGTTTAATACGTAGATAACAAATGATTTGTTATATTTATATATATATATATATATATATATATATATATATATATATATATATATATGTATATAACTAGCTAATCAAATTGTTTATGCAAATTGGTATCTGCAAGTATATTTTTAGGCCGATATTTATCTTTATATTTGATAAAATCAAGTCAAAGCTTAAGTATTATGAGATCGTAATGTGATTGATATATTTTAAACGCAAAACTTAATGAGACGAAATAATAAATTGTAGTATTACATTACACAAAAATATAAAACATGCTTTCTACACTTGCGTACCAGAAAAACACGATAAAGAATTCGTTTGATCTCGGTACAATATCTGTTCAACAAATGAACACTTTCCTTCTTTCACTGAATTTATATCCTAATCTTACCCAAATCAAATGTGAATGTGATCAATATTGTTATAGAAAGGAGGTGAGTAATTCGTTTAATTGTTTGAGATTGATACATTCAACTACTAATACTTTTACCTCCTCAATGCATTTCTACCGTACTGTATATAGCTCTTTTCAGAGAAACAATATTTTTTGTATAAAAATAACGCCGTGATATTTTGATGTCTCTCATCCCTTTTGAAAATTAAAGTATCTCATAAATAATGACTGGTATATTTTAATATAAAATAGTGCATTTCCAGGTAAATTGTAATTAGCAGAGTACGGTGAATGATAATTTGTAAATACCATTGTAGTCATTTGAATCAGTTGTATATTACAAAAATAGAAATAAGCATGACACAGCTAGTGAATGAATCGACACGCGATAACAAAGAACCCGTTGTGTAGTAAGTGCATACAAATCAAGATATAGTATAATACAGATAAAAAAAATGGATTGTCGGCGGTCTTTAGTAGACCTTCATTGCTTAAGTCACTTTTGTGTTTTCTTAAATTTAAATAAAATTCTCTTGTCTCTAAATTCAAATAAATGGTCTTTCTCCCACGCTCTGTACATAAATTCCACTTTTATAAGGAAGAAATACATTCTCTCTTTAAACACGTTTTTATTTATTATGTGGAGTATTCTGTAAGTAAATGCAAAAAAGAAGTAGAAATCAATTGAGCATGTTTGCATCTATTAATACAGTATATATTGTTTTTTTAAAATTTCGACGAAATTTTGGCTTCAAGAATATGACTTTAACCACGTATTTTTTTTACGTCTAAATTTTATTTCAATTAAAAACCAAATAATTAAATGAAAAAACACGGGTGTACGCTTTTAATTTTCCCAAAGGCTTAAGTATGTTGTAGATTTCTTAATTAGGGCCATTTTAAACTGTTTGATATGATCTTTTATAGCAAAGAATTTTTTTAGTGTAATAATTTTAAAGCAAAGGAATGTCAATGTGCGAGTTCAATTTACATGGATATTTTTTTTATTTCCCTATATTTCAAAGTATGAGCCGGCATTACGAGGAAGCCGTCTTTCACGCGTCTTTAATACGCTCAATAGAATTTAAAATTTGGGGAATGACAATAGCCAGACCAAATTTCCTTAACATTTTTTTTAAAGCTACTGAGTAAAGACCTGAGTTAAGGAGAATAATGGAGTTTGGAGAATTACAATTGATATTAATAAAATTAGCTCGGAAAATTCATGGTTTTTGACTAATCCTAATGATCATCTACCATTGTAAACATCGTTAATATTTGTCAGATGGTGAAATAGGACTTAGTGAGTATTATTATTGTAATACCCAATATTTTAGCTATCAAAATGATTTCTAAAGTTGTTTTAATTTCACAAGTTCATAAATAAAACTTAAATACTCACTTAAAAGTTTTCGTATAACTACAGGTTTGTCGAGTGAAAGCCGTAGATTCGCTTGTAAAAATTAATATAATTTTCTTCCTGTAATAATGATGTAGAAACATCTTCTATATGAATAGGTAATAAGCTTGTGAATACAAATTGTTCATTCTTACTTTCAGTCTTGAACTGATCTATATCGGAGCACACCGCTGTGTTATAGCAAACTCTGTTCTCCCAAGAATACTTGAATGTGCCATACCTGGTTTTGGTTCCTGGTTTTCGTAACAGGTTTTCACATAGTTTTCCTATTCAATTTATTCGATTCTTAGTATTCTGTTAGATATCTCATTGTGCTATATAGGATTTGTTTTTAATTACAAATTACCTCTTCATTTCTATTATATTACAAGGTAAATTGTATAAAAGTTGTAGTAAAATAATAAACACATATCGAATAAGTAAGGGATATTTGATAAAATCCCTAGTCCCCTATACATATTCATAATCCATATATAATTATCATATAGAGTTTTAAAATAAAAAAAACAGCAGTCTTAGGTATATATTTCTTTTAACGAAACCCAATATCGAAGGTAATATTCAACATTGGGTTTCGTAAACTAACTAAATGACTAAAGCCCAATTTCATTGTAGGTTCGCATTCCTCGACACTAATAAATTCATTGTATGTCGCGAGTCACATGGTCCTAACCTAAATCATTCCGACACACGAAACATGCAACGCCAACTTGGTAAATAACCTGAATCACAGCTTCCTTGTACATTATATGTCCAGGATCCTTCAATGTAAGCGTAAATATGCATGTTTTATAGTGTACACTTGATTTTGAGACAGTTTTCTAAATAATAAATATTGTACATGGATAGTTAAATTAATAAACCTACATAATGATTAACTTATTCGAATTCATCAAGATCCACATTGTTTTGTTTTACACTTGTCAGTGTGTATAATTTTAATGCATTAAGGAAAAATGGGCTTGAATGAAACTTTCATTTTCGTAACAAATTGTTTTGTTTATGGCATTTTCCTCTATTTACAAATAGTAAAGTTTCCATTACGATGTTTTCGTGAATAACTTATTTAGCATTGCTATTTTTGTATGCTGCCTCATAAAGGGAGTCTCAATTTTAATATAATTTTATAGAAATATTTTATTTATCATTACAGATTATTAATTTTTCATATTTTAATGAACCTTTGTTTTAATTCACGCAGGCAAAATTAAAAATTACTTAAAAATGAATGTCGTATTAAGCCCATATATCCATATTCCTTCGATATATCTGTAGTTTTGCAGCACAATTAAATTTTGACGTTTTTTATATGATATAAAAGAATATACAATAAAAAGGACATATTTAAAAAAAGTCGGATTTCGGATATAAAAAAACTGATTTATAAGTTTTATACACGAAATTTTTTTTTTGTGCACGAATATATTTTCAACTTTTTCTTTCACCTAATTCACTTTTTGTTATATCTAAGCATTTACGAGCAAAATTAATTTCGAATTGTTAAGCATTTATTATAAAATCATAATAGATTTCAAATATCAAACATTAAATGCTACTTTATTGCAATTTTTAATTCACAAAAATTTACTCAAATGGTGTCGATTTTAAAAAATTGAAATATTGGGCCTACATTATAAAAATCTTATTTAAATTTCGACTACTATTACTGTTTTAAGCTAATTCTGTACTTATCTGTAGAGATCTCACGCGTGTACATATATGTATGTGTAACTATAAAGAAATACTGTCGATCGTAGTCTAACATAAAATATAGCATATTTCTTTACGCCATTTTTATTCACAGATTATGGATCATTTGATAGTATTAAGATATGACAAAAGCTGACATAGATTTGCTATTTTGTAAAATCAGGATACAATGATGGAACTTTAAGTTAGTGACAGGACTTCTTAGTGATGATGTAAACTCGTCGAGTTTGGATTCGTTTGACTTGTTTTAAAGTAGCAAGATAGTAACAAATTTAAAAGGTACGTATTATGCGTATAGTTATAAAGGTAGGAAGCTTCATTTTTAAGCAGTTCCTACTATCTTCATGTTCGGTATGTTGTAGTTATTGATTCAACTTTTGCTCTCGACTTTTCAACTAATTCTACTCGACCGATTTTCATGAAACTTCGCACACATATTCAATCCCCTAAGAACATTGTGATAATTTTAAACTTTAATACCTTAATCCTAATATTGCAAGTGTACTGGTTGCCTACATCTTCAGAATTGAAGAATTGCTATTTCCAAAATTAGTTTTGTGAGTCTAAAGTACAGACTCTGTAATTAAACTTCGGGTATCTACCCATCAGTCCCGATGTTGCAAAGCTACTGCTTACTTAAAACTTAAGATTTGAAGATATGCTATTTTTATACTAGTATTTTGTATCTCAAGCCGAGACTCTGTCATTGAACTGCAGTACCAACTCCTTAGCCTTGACGCTGTAGGTTACTGCCTGCTTAAGTCTTGAGACTTAATTATCCGTTATTTTCAAGTTAGTATTTTGAGTCCCAACCACAGAATCTTTTTGGATTACGGGTTTCCAATCCTTAGTTCAGATGCGGTAAAAAAATTGCCTTCATAAACCTTGAGACATTAGCTGGGATTGTCACATAATTGGGGATGTGATTTAAAGGGTTGGAAAATAGTATATATCCGGCTTTCCAACCAGCTTTGTACCAAAATCACTTCGATCCATTGCTCCGTTATTAGGTGAAAATAGATGAGGAATATATTTTTGTATTTTTAATATTAGTGGGGATTGTGATTTCAGTCAGAATGAAATTTCCTTTGATGGAATATAGCCTATGTCATTTCCTGGTTTGCCAATTATCTCTGTGCGAAAACATTTCGATCCTTTGCCGTAGCCTGACGTTAAAGAAGGACAAAAAACACTTTCTCATTTATAGAGTCAGTTATGATTATTATATTAGTTAAGTTGAGATTTCTCGGGTTGAAAAACAACTTATGTCATTTCTCGGCTTACCGACTACCTTTCTGCTAAAATGATTCTGAAAAGTGATTAGTCAATGTTCCGTTAAGAAGTGAAAGAAGGACAAATAATAACACTTTTTCATTTATAATTTTAATTATAATTATAATATTAGTCGTAACGGCGCATTCTGGCACAAAAAGTATTCTTTGTATTTTCCCTGTAAGCCAACTATCTTTGAGTAAATAATCACGTCAATATGTTATTTAGCTACAACCTGAAGAAAGGTAAAAGAAACGCATTTTCACTTTCGCATTCATACTATCATAGGTAAGATTCTAAATTATACAATAAACTAAGGGATTCTGTTGCTCCTTTTTATTGCTTATGGAACGTTAAAAGAAAAGATGACCGAAGAACAAAAACACGTTTTTGCATTTAAAATCTTATTTAGGATTATAA
The DNA here is from genome assembly GCA_039881145.1 of Druceiella hillmani. NCBI lineage: Eukaryota > Metazoa > Arthropoda > Insecta > Lepidoptera > Hepialidae > Druceiella > Druceiella hillmani. The sequence goes on from JAYKKI010000001.1 coordinate 28,750,373, forward strand.
TATTAGTTATCATGATATTTCTATGCATAAAAAATAGGCAATGCCATTTCCCATCCCACCAACTATGTCTGTGTAAAAAATACTTCATTCTTCTGTTGCGGCCCAACGTAAGGAAATGACAAACAAACACACTTTGTTATTTATAATATTAGTTAAGATTTCCATACTGGTCACAATGAGATTTATCGGGTTGGGAGGAAATGAAATCATTGTGTATTCACTTTGTGACGCGTCAACCATCTCTGTGCAAAAGCCAATCCGAACGATTACTTCGCTGTGACGTAAAAGAAAAACAAAAAAACAAACTTTCGAGTTTTTAAATTTATTTGGGATTATAATATATAGAATAAAGTTTCCTAGGTTCCTGGTCCGCCAACTGTTTCTGTTGAAAAAAACATTTCGATTTTTGCTGCGGCCAAACGTGAAAGACCGAACGTGAAGGAGAAACAAATACACTGTCTCATTTATATTATCAGTTCGGATTATAGTATTACCTAAATTGAAATAAATCAGGTCAAAGTAGCCTGTGTCATTTATTAGTCCGCCAACTATCTCTGTCCAAAAATCACGCCGCTTCGTTGTTCCGTTGTGACGTGAACGAAGGACAAATAAATACCCTTTCGTGTTTATAATATGAGTTTGTGATTGTGATACTAGTAAGGATAAGATTTTTTTGTAAAATAGTAGTTTATATTATTTCTCAGACCGGCAACCATCTTCTTGCAATAAATTACGTCGATCCGTAGCTTCATTTCGATATGAGTAAAGGACAAACAAACACGCTTTTCACTCGTAATATTAATTAGCATTAAAATGGTAGTAAGAAAGAGATTTCTCAAGTTCAAAAGTAGTCTATATCATTCCCCGGACCGCCAAATATTTCTATGCAAAAAGTAACGTCAATAGACGAAAAAAGAGTAGTTAAAATAATTTCGATGAAATTTTTAATGGTGGATTCTTTTAGCTCTGAGGTAACATATGAGCTAAATTTTATCGCAATCGACCAACTAAAAGAAGATACAGCAAAATGACGTTTCTCTGCAAATTATACCTACTTAAATAAGTTTCTTTGCAAATACTTAAAAAATATATTTTTATAAATATTTATCATATATTAAAATTATTATTCGATAAATATAAATAATTATTATAATTATTATTATAAACGTCCTCCTCTTAATTTTAACTTTTAATTGAATTTTTAATCAATCTGTAAAAAGTCATTGAAATAATTTTTGAAATTTTAAATTAACAGTGAAAAGTGAAAATATCGAAAATATTTGCAGAGCAGCCAACAGAGATGAAGCCAACTATATGCGGTGTTTCCATGGAGTCATCCATGTAAATATTTACCGTGCGGTTAGTATTTCAGTGACTGCCGCTAATGGCAGTGATACGTTTTATGATAGTTTGATTTCCAATTTATGTCTATTGAGAATAAAGCAATTCTGATTCCGTATTTTATTGTTTGATTACTTTCTATTTGGGGCATTTTGTTGAAGGATACCCTATTATCATTTTACATGTAGTGCCAACATTTTACTGTCATCATTAAAAACTACGATAACGTACGACGTAACGTTTCAATGTGCTTTTCAACCATATGATAAAACTTATTTATATGTATACATATATATATATATATATATATATGTGTGTGTGTGTATGTATGTGTGCGTGTATGTGTGTGTGTAAAGAAAAACCACTACGCTTGTATTCCAGTGCCATCGCTTTTCGCATTATGATCAAAGTCTATAAACGACACGTCTGACAATTGTGCTTTTTGTCGAAATATGAGATAGAAGTTATTATTTTTGTGAGAAACTTTGCTTTATAAAATTACTAAAATTGACCTGATATTGTTTCTTTTTTTTCACAAATGAGTAAATCTTTAGTTTATAAGATAATGTAATTAATTGTTGGAAAAACATATTGGGAATAAAACTTTTGTTTTCATAGAGAAACGCAATTATGTCTTTGTTTCAATATTTCCGTCAAGTATCAAAAAAAAGTATCAAAAAACATTATAAAACAACATTTAAAGGCCTTATTTCAGGTTTCTTTTGCGTATTTTGAAATGATAAATTCGAAATTAGACTATATTTGTATGTATATATAAATTAAAATGTAAATGTAAGGATGATGTGAAAGTTGTTGGATGAATAATGAAAAAATGTACCAACTGTTATTTTAAAATATATAATAATGGATATCATTTTATTATGCTTATGACATATTTTCTGGATATTTGGATAGATTTTAATGTCGAGTGGTTGTGAAAAATTAACGGAATCATTGGTTTTCATTCGATATTTTAATGTTCCATTTTAAATATTGAGTTATAAAGTGAAGGAGTAATTGTATTAATATACCATTCAGTACAATATTCCATAGTTATAGTTAAAGTGTTGACCAGTCTCATTACATACAATTATGAAATGTTACCGTATTAAATCTAGTGTATCTGAAATTATACATGAGTTTTGTATATTTAGAATCATCAAATATTTTACACTTTTTGAAACAATAAAAAAGAAACAAAAGTTATTTATGAAGTTATTTTAAATAAATTGAAATATCAATATAAATTATCGTATTTTTTCCACAGAAGGAACAAAAACTATTAATAATTATATAATAGGGAATGGCTAATTATTAATATTATATTTATTTATATTTCCAGAATAACTATGGTCTCTTTTATTGCAATTAAATTATCATAAATTTTTTATTAAAAATGACATAGTTAACCCATAATATAACTCATGAAGTCAGAATCATTAAATTAAAAACGATACAATGTATAATAGCATGTCATGAAAAAACAATCCAAGTCATAAAATTCCATTCTCATTTCATTTGTAGAATTTATTACTCCTAACAAAGAAATTAAACCCTTACTCATTACACTAGTTTCGCGCATGACTCACCTAAATAATTCGAACACGCAAAACGTGCAAGGTTGATAGGTATCAATAACTCAGTCTGGCAATGTTACTTAGTAAGTAGCAATTATAATAACTGTTTAGGTTTAATCCGCGTACGACTTTGAGAGGCGTAATACTAGTTTGAGTCCTTACTATTCCAAATTACACGTGCAACAAATAATTATTGCGTGAAATTTAGTACTTAGGTTATTGTCTAAAACATTTGGTGGCTACCTATGTAATATTCGGGATTTTTCATATTTTTTGTATATTTCGTACTTCATCATAAAAAAAACTACGAATTATCCATTGCATCAAAGTTCATTGTGCGTAATTAGAAATATAAATTGTTATTATAGAACATCTTTTGTTTGTTTGTTTACTTTATGTTTGTTTTTTTCCGTAACAAAATAATCCCTTTTAGGAAAATGTAACTAAGTTTTCGTTTATCGGTGGTGTTGAAAAATATTTAGGATATTGATTGGTAGTTCAGAAAATAACTGAAATATATTTCATCATTTTCATTTGAAAAATTTATGCAATCATTTACTGCATATAAGCTTCTACATATAACTACATGTCTTGTGGATGCTTTTGAAGCTTTAAACTCTTAACTCTTATATATATTTGAGAATAAAATTATGCATCACTTACGACACAAGCCATATAACACAAGCCTATAATATACAATTGAACAAATTATTTCAACTGCTAATGGTGCGCGTGCGTGCGCGTGCGTGCGTGTTCGTACGTGTGTGCGTGTGTGCGTGTGTGGGAAAGCGCGTGTGCGTGCGTGCGCGTGTGCGTGCGTGCCCGTGCAGATGCGGGTGCAGGTCCAGGTGCGGATGCGGGTGTGTGTGTGCGTGTGCGTCTGCGTGCGCGTGCGTGTGCGCGTGCGCTTGCCGGTGCGCGTGCGTGTGCGCGTGCGCGTGCTTGAACATATTCATTCGCGAAACCCTGTATATATATCTGCACATATACACCGTGTTCGGGAACAGATATCGTACAAAGAAAGATGCTATTATTTGGCAATAAAGAAATAAATTATCGTCGAAATAAAACGTAAAGCACGCCCTTTTTAACCGACTTCAAAAAAGAAGGAGGTTCTCAATTCGTCGGAATCTTTTTTTATGTATGTTCAGCGATAATTATTTACCGAATGATGAATGATTTTGATGATTATTTTTTTTATTTGAACACATGATGATGAAATCCGGAAACGAACGATGGAATTCCTTAACGAATGGCAGTAAATCAACTGTGATTCAAGATATTTGCTACGGGAAGTTCTATTTTGCAAAATAACTACACCATTTACTAGCTCAGGATCGGAGGATAAGTTCTGCATATGAACAGTGGAACTCCTTAATGGATATTAGTAAATCAACCGCGATTAAAGTTATTTATTACTAGTAGTTGTTACTTTGCAAAATAACTACACCGTCGAGCAGATCAGGGTCTGATGATGAGTTCTGGACATGAACAATGGAACTCATTAAAGGATGGTAGTAATTTGAAAGTGATTCAAGATATTTGCCAATGGTACTCGTTACTTTGCCAAATAACTACACTATCGATAATGTTAGTCTGGTGATGCGTTCTGAAAATGAATAATGTTAACCTTAACGAATGGTGGTAAATTGATCGTGATTCAATATATATGCTACTGGCTAGTTATTACTTTGCAAAATTGGATATGGTTTTTCGGATACGGAGAACAGAACTCCGCACGTGGTAGTTTTTATTTGCAAAATCTAATGTTGGACTTTGAATATGGAGAACCGAACTGCTAAACGGCTAACAGCTAACCACTGGCGGCTACTACCATCGCTTCATTTCTATGTGTTGTTGATAACCAACGTTAAACAAAGAGGAAGTTGATCGTCAATGATCCACCGACATCAAAAATAAGTAACTCAAACAACATCAAAAATAAGTAAACAAAATCAAAAATAAGTTCACTTTACCGAAACTTAATACTTAGTTATTAGTTGGAAATAAGTTGGTACCTATTTTGAGTTAATTATTCTAATTGAGTACAAAAAATTATAACACACGTAACCCATTTTAATATATCCTATACGTGCCCGGAGTGCGGTTTTTAACGACGATCAACTATTATTTAGTCAAGGAATAACATCTTTCTGTTCCCGATACTTAATCCCTGACACCGTGTATATATATATATATATATATATATATATATATATATATATATATATATATATATATATATATATATATATATATATATGCGTATATATACAGATATATATATATATATATATATATATATATATATATATATATATAGTTATTTTTTTAAGAAATATTTCTTGTACGCCCAAAAGAAAAAAATTGGTGATCTCCATGCTTCAAACTACTATATATGCCTCTAACTCCTAAACATTTAACATTTTAATATTTTCAAACATTATTCAAGACTGATGTGTAATTACAGGCTTTTGACGAAGACTTATTTCAATGGGTTTTTAATTGTTCGCCTTAATGGATCTTTATTCAAAAACAAAATGATCAAATTTTAGGGGGGCAATCTTACAACAATAATTACGTCCAGATCGGTTTTCGTTCGTCTTTGTCGGTACTAATAATAAAATGTTTATCAAGGTCATTGCTGCATGTAGGCAGATCGTTACCTAAATCTTTCCCACACGCAAAACATTAAAAGTGATTTTGATAAATTGTTTGAATCTCAACCCACTTACGCACGTATATAACATGTTAGCAATGCGATGTTAGCAAACCGATGTTATATTACAATTTCTTGACAGCCCCCTGACTACAACGAGGTGATTAATTATTATGTAAATAGTATCAATACAGAACGTATAATTTGAAAAGTTAGATTAAATTTAGCTCTACATATTTCACAGGCGTTTTAAAGAGATTTAGCAATTTATAAAAATGTAAGATTAAATTGAATAAGAAAGTCTATCATAATACCATTGTTACAGAATGTTAAAATTTTCTGTAAAATCTGCTTAAAAATCCATCTGAAAAATTTTTTATCAACACTAATTTTTTTTTCTTTTTGTCCCCTCGAAACTACCATACTAAATTAATGCAGTTATAAATTAATCGATAAATTTTAGTCAGCATTTACCGAGAACCTTATTTATTAACGCATTCAATTTACGCTCGTTAATTAACATTGGCAAACATAGGTCACAAAGAACTTTCAATATAGTAAAATGTATGTAGTAATAAATGAATTAGCAAATTGGTGAATTTCCATTGTTATTTTTTTTAACTATACGTGAAATAAAAAAAATTTAAAAACCCTAATTTATTCAGTCTATTTATTGAATCATCTCAAACTCCTGCATTAAAACTTAATTATTGTCAGGTAGGCAATTAGAAAAGGATCTTTTCAAATTGTCCATCTGAAGATATTGTCATACAACGAGACCTAGGTCGTGGTTAATAATTTAAATAAAGTAGATATAATACTACATAATGTAGTTTCATTTAATTGTGAATAAAAATTAAGTGATAATGAATTTAAAAAAAAATTACGCCAAATACATTTCTATGTCTTCCATTAAAGCTTAGTAACTTTATTTTGTATTTCAATAATTTTGTTTTATTTTAAAACAAAGGACAATTGTAAAATTTATGGACATTCAATTTTGTTATTTACTAAGTGGTGCAGGGAGAAGTGTTAATTTGTAATAATACAGAAAAAATATAAGAGACTCAGAGAACCTGTACACAAATACATGGTTAAAAATTTCGTGTCGTTACATAGAAATCTTATTTAATTTTATGGTTCCGCACGTGAAAAAGAAAAAATGTAACCCTTGTATGATCACTTTTGTGTCCATCTGTACATTACGACCGTTTTCATCAGAAACTGCTAGATACGGAAAATTGAAGTTTGGCCTATTTCTAAAACACATTCTCACTCGTATACATTGTGAACGAGAACTACGGGAATTTACCCACAATACATGCGAGCTTTGTTTGATTTGGAAGGAAGTTGCGGACAAAGGCAACAGAACGTTTCGATGCATAAAATAGGTATGTTTAGATACCTGGGAGTCACGAAATTATACTCAAGATAATAAGGCTGCTATAATTTTGTGTGTACATGAAACCGTAATTTACAAGAAACAGCCTATTTTGCCAAGGAAATAAATTAAATATGTATGTATGTAATTCATAATTATTGAAAATTCACTTTACCGAAACTTAGTACTGTTCGAGTTGAATATTCGAAATGAAATATTTTTTAAATAGCTCAATTATAATAAATAAAAACAAATTAGTTTCGGTCGTTTCTAATTTGGATTAGCTTCAGTTTGACCATGTTTTAAGTTTCGAAGTTAATTATTAAAAAAATTTGTCCTCGATTCAATAATATTCCAACCAAAAAGCCTTTTTTTTATTTTTCACAAATGATTATTAATTTTCCATTATATTACCGATCATAATCTTTTATTCACATTTACATTGTTAAACTCTATTTTTTAATTAAAATCATCGCAAGTTTCAAGAGTGAATTGTTGATAGTACTAATTAATTCAAGAGACCTGAAATTTTACAAGAAAAATAATGTGAAAAATGTTATTAGCATGTCGATAATAATATGTGTTACTATGTTGTTTACTTCAGAATATTGCATTTACTGTCGACGTTGGAGGAACATTGCTTCTAAATTGGTGCTAATTAATGTAGAAAGCGGTAAAGTAAGTTTGTTTAATTTTATTTTAAATTTTAATTTTTGTTGTTTAATTTTTTAACTAAACATAATCACAATACTATTTATTGGGATATAATAGGGATAAAAATGTAACAAATGTCGGGAATACTGCTTAATTAACGCAAGATAGAAACTGAGTAATTTATTGACTAACTCGAGTATACTCATTGTGATACACCCGACCCGATGACCCATTTTGTTTGGCAAATAGAGCGGAGAAATATAATGACCGTGGGGGAGTTGGAGGCACAATTGAGATAGTTCTACACTGAGGAAATTGCGGGCCACATTTACTACAATATACAATTTTTTTCCATTATCTCTACATGCAAGTGCATTGCCTAAAATAACATACGTGTTCGAAATATGAAAAAGCTTACCAGCATAATTGCATCGACGCCAAAAAACACGCAAAGGGTAATAAATAGGTCTATGCTGCACGTGGGTCTTCGAGATCTCATCAAAAACGATTTCACAAGTAAGAATATTAGTATAAGTTACAGATGTCTACTTTAAAAGCAGAGCCGCCAAGTTAGAGCAGCAGTAGACGGTATATCAGATAAGATGTGCAAAGAAGACCTGCTGGTACAAAGAAAACCTTGAAGCGGAAGCCACAAACTAGGTAAATCGATGGCAAAATTATCAAATTATATTCAGGTAATGATTTGTATACGTGGAAGTTTGAAACCATCAGTGGAATTAGGTGAAATCTGAGAGATTTATGAAATGTTAGTATTTTATAATGGACCTCAACCAGCTGATCATTTTCAGCTATCTACATATAAACAGTAAAAATAATAAGTAGTAAATAAGGTTATTGTAAAAAAATTGTTCAAGTGACAACAAATAAGGAAATAAAATTGATCGATTTCGATTCGTTGCATCTAAATACATTTTATACGTGCATTATTAAAGTATTACTGAAGGGATTTTAATGAAGGTTACAATACAACTTGGAGTCTTAGGAGTGGTGAATCCACTATTTTACAATATCAGAGATAATTCACAATATTTGAGAAATAAAAAAGAACAAGTCCACCGGCGAAATACGAAATGTTTTTACAAAGCATAAACGAAAAAATGTTATCACAACTGTCTTTAGAATTAAATATTTGGCCAAATCATCGAATGGAAAAAACGAATGCTGTTCAGATGGAGCTGTGGGATAATGGCTTTGTATATGTTTTTAGGAAAGATGAGGCCGTAAACATTATTTAGCTTTTTGGGGTACATCTGCAATATACACAAATTCCATTTCAGGAGATGAAAAATGTAGAAAATACTATAATGAAACAAAAACATTTTTTCTATTATCCTCGTTTTGTTTTTACGTGTACTATACGGTATTATCGTAGAACAGTTTTTTTACATAACTGTGTATATAATTTCAATTTCAGATCACATTTTTGGAAACAACAAATTTAAGGTCATGCCGAATAAATTGAACAATAGGTATAAAAGAAAAGCAACCCGGTAATTTTTATTTGAAATTATATAAATTATAATTTTCATTATCACGAATAATACATTTGTGAGAAAATTTTACTTATTATTTTTTTGCACAATGGAATCAATATAGTAGTTGCTCAATAATTCATATCAACTATTTTTATATGTATAAGAAATTTTGCTCAAATAATTTTATTTTCTTCAATAAAATATTAATGAAAAGGAACTTAGTGGAGAAAAAGATTTTTAATATATAACAATTTAAGAATATTTATATTATTATGGAAAGTAATAGAAGAATATAACATGAATAATTTGTTGCTTCACGAATGTATTACCGAGTGGGAACTAAAAATGCATTGTTGGACAATACTGAAATTTGTAATTTTGTAATACCAAATGTCACCACATCTTACGAATAAACACTTAAAATTGTTGGTTAGTGTCTTCTCTTTTTAATTTTCACATACTAATTAGCGTATGTGTTACAATTAGTAATTTTTTTAAATACATTTATAACTAATTTAAAGATCGCGAACCTTTTTAAAATTAATTAAATATTTTGTTGATATTGGTAGTAAAAGTATTGGGTTTTATTTCATAAGGCTGTATTGCGGCTGTCAGTAATGAGATAAAATAACTGGAATATAGCCATTTTTTCGATAGTTTGTTATTAAATCGAACATAGAGTCGTAAGTTAATTGAATAAATTTATATCATTAACTCATCGTTGGTAACAATTTTTAGTTGTTTATAATACTGCATCACACATTAGAAAAATTATTACAAAAATCGTCTGAGACCAATTGGTGAATAGCAATGATTAATTCAATCATTTAACAGAAATTATATCTTCTACCGAAAGTTTTTCTGAAATTTTTTTACATATCGGAAATACCAGGGAAATGGTATTAACTTTGTTTCTCTTCATATATTTATCATCAAAAAATCCATTGATGTGTAAATTTGAATATTCGGTTTGTATTTATATATATTTTTAAATAACTACACATTTCTAAAAGGTAATTAGATTTTTGTAGATATAAGAAGTTTGTACTCCAGATTAACATTCCTAAAGTATGTTGCTCTTAAATTATCCCACTTAGTAAATCACCTCCTGTTTCGTACTCGCCGAGCTTCCTATATATGTTTGAAGTTTTATGAACGCGTAAGCTTTAGCAAAAGCTGAAATAATGACAAGAATGAAACATGAAACAAAAATTTCGCAGAAAGATTCAAATGTCAAATCAAAAAATAAATACGAAGCGATAAACTTTATTTGCGGAATGTTTATACAGACTTCACTTAAATTGAGACGTTTGAGTATAAATTTTTCAGCGTCGTGACATTGCTAATATGCCTACTAATATATATATATATATATATATATATATATATGTGTGTGTGTGTGTGTGTTAATTTTTTTTATTTTAATGAAACTCCAAGCTCCTAGAACCTGTGACAGATGTATAATTGCTTCATAGGTACCCAGGATTACAAAACAGTAAACATTTTTGATACACATTTAAATTGGGAAACTGGACCAAGATACGTATGAAAAATGACCATATTATTTCGCACATAGCATGATGAAGAGTAGTGTCAGAATACATATCTTCCAAACATAAATTTTTTTTTTTCAATTCATTTACACATATTTACGTGCTCTCTGAATTAAGAAATAAAATTTTGAAATATTTTTATTTCTCCTCTTGAATAACTTCCTATTGGTTAAATTTAATTTAATTTCTGAGAAAATGTGCTATTAATATATAAAATGTCATTTCAATTTCATTTTGGACGCCGCAAAGTAGTCCACTCCCATACAAGTGGTTGATCGAAATGTAAAAAAATATAAGGTAAAGGAATCGATCAGAGATATATGGAATTATTGTTAGGTCTAATTAGGGATATTAGTACACAATCATTTCTTCCTTAGTCATTAGAGTCCAAATGAGACAGTTTAAACATTTTAAATGATACTCGTTATTATTTATGCTTATTGCGGTTGAAATATAGAAAATGCTCTCTGTACTTGAATATTCATTAGTGATCACTGTAGAACCTTGTAGTAATTTATGATTTGCAACATATATGGAAATTCTTTTTTTAAATGAGCTTCGGGGTTTAAACAACACTGGCCGTTTTTACACATGGCGAGACAGTTAAAGAGGATGCAAAACAAACGGTATTCGAGAAGCTGTCGGAACTGTTTATGATTTAGATAACTAATATGATAAGGATGAACAGTTGTTAATGAAAAAATTAAAATCTTTTTCATAGTAACATCAAAAAAATGCATCCAAATCAGGACTGAACATGAAACATGAAAAATAATAACGCGTGACTGACTGAAATATTTGATCAACCAACTGCATTGCCACTTATTGGTGGAGAAGAGACTGATCCTGAACCCTCACAAGACAGACAACCAAAGACCTTTGATGAACCAAAGACCCTTCTGTGAAATAAAAGAAAGTGAAGATTTTAGTGGATGGCCATTGTGTCTCTGAGTTAGTGCTGGCATATATTATGTCCTTGCAATTTAAAGGGCATTTTGCAGCAGCCAATGTTATAGGAGGTATCGACGGCCCAAGAAGATGTTGACTAATGAAGAAACTTTATCATCATATTTAGATTTAAGTGTTCTGTAAAGTAAAAATAAATTTCTCCGCAGTACCGTCAATAACCTACATCAGGACACATTCTGAATATTCACAATCTTAGAAAATTTAAAAAAGTATTGTCCATCAGTAGATTACATTGAGGTGCAGAATCCTATGTTATGTTCCAAGCCTAAACCTTATTGGATTAGAGAGATTTTAGAATTTTTGAAACTCAGGAAGATGTTTTACATCAAATATCTCCTCACGGAGACTTTACGATGATTTATAAATATGGATTTGATGGTGGTTTGGGTATAGTTTGTATAAATAATAATTTGAAGAATAATTTAACACGGATGAATATTTACTCTCCATAGCATTAATGTGGTTAAAGCATACTTTAGATGTAACGATTACCTGAAACCATCCACTTCCCAAATTTACCAGATATTGCAGGCCAATTAGAATGGCGTTTTTTAAAGAAAATTAAAATTTAGCTCCAGAAGAATCTGTTAGGTAAAGGCAGTTTGATTCCAAACTTTGCTCCATCTAATGAGCGCACTGCTGAGTTAGAATTAAGCATTACTCACAATTTGCAATTCACAATGGTTGACAGTGTGTAATATTATGTCTAATGTTAATAGTACGTTCAGGTCCTTTATATATAGCGTTCATAGATTAATAATCCTGAGGAGAAAATTATTAATACAGAATTTGATAGATTTGACATTTTTCGTCTACACACATGGATTAGTTCCTTTGAGTGTCTGCTCCATATTGCGTATCGTCTTTTTATCAAATCATGGCAAGTGAGGGGTGCCGATAACAAAAATATAGTAGATTTTAAAACAAATCCAAGCCCCATTTAAAGAAACACTTGAACTCATTGGGAACAACATTAAGTCAGAGTTTGATTCAACAAATGACGGTAAAACGGTTAATTGATTTTTGATAAATCAATACTTTTCTGCTGAAATAACAAAAATTGACGTGGAACTAACAAAAAATGGAAGTAATCATGGTTCTATATGTCGGTGACTATGCACGAGATATAGATTCATGGCAGTGACATAATAAATACATGCATACTACCAATAGGGCAAATATCAGAAGAAGCAATGAAAGCTTGCCATAAAGAGACTCAAAAATACCCAAAAAACACACTGGGAAATCTTCGTTGGTTAATATCAATAGGAATTTGCTGAGCTTGCTTCATTTGATATCAGATTCCAAATTTCACCTCTTCAAAAGTGAATCTGGGAAACAGTTATAAGAGGAGGTTTTGAACCATTTAATATGTTCAAAACCTGATTCTCCTGCAACCAGATGCCAAGTGGTCAATTTCGAGGATGTGACGTTTTCGAATTCTAAAGACTCTGGCGACAGTGTCGACGATATTGTGAAGAGTATACGTTTATTGCTATGGTAATAAATTATATTTACAGGTTTCTATCTGTAGCTAAGTTAATTTTTAAATAATATTGGTTAAGTACGTTCTCCATATTAATTTTTAAATTATATCTAGTAAGTGTTATCTTTTTAAAATCACGATGCAGTCATTTGCGATTCATTTTAAATTATATTTTTTGTTTCCTTCTGTTTTGCTGTACTAATTGTATGATTAAAATTTTCCAAATTGAATCTGCATGTTTTATTTTCTAAATAATGTTTTTGGAACTATTTTTTTTAACTAGATAATACTACATTCGACACAAAACATTATCTGGGCCAATGGTTGCCACGATTTGAGTAGAATTTTTAACTTACATAATTTCGAGCAACCGCTTCCATAGGAATGGACTATTGTACGTCGCGGTGAAGCGGCAATCCGCGTTCATTAGTCATTGTGCACTGAGTTAAGGTCGTGAATATTTGTCTTGGATGCTCCTCACAGCATTTCGAAAAAAATCTATATTTTTAAATATTTCATGTAAATGTGTCTATATGTTTTAATTTTAAAATACCATTCTGGCATTATACTGAGTCAAATTAATCATCTCTCAGTCTTATTATGACTACTTCCCCTTTTATTCCGCTATTTAATTCAAACTAATATTACTTCTAAATTATTTTAGTAAATAAACTCTTAATAAGTATTTGAACTATTTCGTCCATTCTTTTCTTAGTTTTGATTTGATTTTCGAATAAGCAAAGAAGTTAAACGGCGCGATGATTTCTGTTATTTATTAAATTTTAAACCAAACCAACAGTTAAAATAATAGGTATGTACAGAAATGTTCTTAGAACCCATGACAAAATGAAAATTAAGTTACACACCTTAACTTTAAATTGTTACACAAAAAGGAAACTGGTTCGGCTTGTGCTGTGATACTACAATATCACCGATACTGCCTGTTCACGATTAGCACCTATTTATATACATAAACATACACATATATATATATATATATATATATATATATATATATATATATATATACACAATACACAATAATAATAATTTTAATACGGGTGTTATATAAAGACACATAACTATACACAAGTTATTACCTAAAGACAAGACAGCACGAAGAAAAGAAGTAAAATCCAAAATTCGAAAACAAATGGAAGAAGTAATAACATACTTTAAATCAAATAATTTCGACGTGCCGATATTTTTCGTTTATCCTGTTGCTTCGTGCTGCGATCCAACACATTTATGTTCATTCTCTTGTTTTTTACAGGTGTTTTCACAATTCAGGAAATATACGTAATAATAAAAAGCTTATTATACAATTTGTCAATGATACAGAATACTTGTGTGGAAAATTTCACTCGATTGGCAGTAGTTAAGAAACCAGAGCTCGACTAATGAATAAGCAAACAGTAAACTTATTTTCACTTTTTTAAATTAGTAGGATGATTTGTGTATCATTTTCAGTAATATGCAACCGGACAATATTTAATTCATTTTGTTTTGCTAACAGTAATCTTAACAAAAAAAAGTAACAGTAATCTTTTCTACGTAAAATGTTAAGATAAGGAGCAATAAATTGCATTGAAGTTTGCATTATTTAACGATTTATTTAAATTTTTTAATTACATGAAGTTACTTATAAATAATCCTAGTGTAATTCGAGAAAACTCCACCTTCATACTTTTCTCCGTTTGTAATATTAGTATAGATAAGTGGTTTAAACATTATTTCAGATCTGGTCACTAAAATATAATATCTTCAATTGGTTATACTATAGAAACATTCGGTTATCGATACAGCTCGTCCATTAGCAATTAATGAAAATACATAAAAATAGGATGTGGTGGGATCTTCTTATACACTTCATAGCTTTCTTAACGAGATGGTGAAATATTTCATCAGATAAATGTATCGAGGACAAACCTTGTTAATAGTTCAAGCACAGATATTTTTCAGTTATTATTTATTAACTAAAATAAAGATGTAAACGAAGGCCGCAAAAGCGACCATTTACTTGTAATTGTAGGAACATAAAACATTAATATTACAAAAATATAGAATTCAAATATCTCTTTCAGACTTAGATTTAGGTTTGTAAGTCTTGTTGTTTGTGGTAATGTATATACTTATTGAGTAAGAATGGTTAATAGCAGTCAAAAAATAAGTTCCTTTTGATCATTACCTTGCATAGGTTTTAGAGATTTTGGATCAAAAGTCAAAACTAAGTAACTTAGGTTTAGTTACAGAGAAATTAATTAAATTAACAGGAAGAATCTTAACATCAGTGATGATAATATCAGTGCACTCTTAATTTATAATTCCCAGTTATAAATTTTGCTCCGATAAATTTTAAATTTATTAATATTTACAATAAAATACTATGAATATAAAATTAATTTTCAGTAGAAATCAAAATACTGCATGATATTCGAGAACACTCAGTTCATAAAAACATTATAAACAAAACTAAAAAAAATTCACGAACTTGCGCAGAAATAACAAAAAAAATTATTATTTACCTATTTCCACAAAAATCAACAAAAATACAATATTTCAAAACGATTCAATCTTTTTATTTATGTAATTTGAGAATATACCAATAATTTTTTGTTATGTAAATTGGCAAAAAATATTAATCGAATGTAAGTTCTAATGCAAATACTGATATTCGATATTTTCATTAATACCGATAACAACTGCATTAATGCAGAAACTTATGCAAAAAACCTACAAAATTGTTCCTCCACATCTTCCATCACCAGTTACCGCAATACTTCGGGCCAACCTCATGAAAAATTTAATAAACAAACGCAAAGTATACTCTCGTAAAATAGCACTTACGAAGACCCTTAATGGCGGTTTTCATTTTGGAAAGCTTAAAGGGAATAAATAATATGGCGATCCGACTGCTGAGGGTGCTTTAATCCGCTTGAAGCTGGTCGAGTTCACGATGCGACGCAATACCACTGCCATCGATTATGGCAACGCTACTTCCTTCACTGCGGTCAGCGTACGCTTTCGCTTGTAATTCAATGAATGTATAGCAGTCTACGAAGTAGACGGAGTGTTCGATTCCTATGTAATGAAAACCTATTATGGTAAACTTTAGCGGAAATGATTTATTATATTAAAATGGTTATTTCGTTATATATTTCATGAAAATTTTTATTTCATTATTAAATTGGTTATTTTACTAGTAGCACAAAACTCGAATATAAAATATATGTGAACATAATGATCTAAAACTTATAAATTCACAATGTCTAACTTCTATTAAGAGTAGGAGTCACCAAGAAATCAACTTTCCCATATTCATACAGATCCATATTATATACAGTTTGTAACCAGGACATTACAAACTAACATGATTTTTTTATGTCATACACATAAAATTCAGAATCTAATTTTATCTAACAAATAGTATATTCTTAATCCCTAATATTTTTAAATTTTCAAATACGCTTTTTTAGGAGAAAATAGGCAACTTGTTGTTCATTTGGCATACTGGCGCTAATAAAATTTAATCTTTTAAAATCTCTATATAATGAGCTCTAATTTACTGGTCTCGAATATCAAAAAATTTTTGCATTATTCCCAAAATTAAAAACAAAATTTTATTAACAGCTCTTATAGCCAATGAACGAGAAAAATGCAGCAAAAAGGCGGGTGGAAGAAAGAACTTTGTGTTTTACTTTGATAAATTGCGAAAACGAAGAATTTCATTTTGGTCTTTTCTTCAATAAAAAATTTAGGAAACTGTTTTAAATGAATAAATAACAACGAAAAATATTCAGTCTATCTAGTACTTCCGGATGAATTAAAAAAAATTGGAATTTTAATACTCGAAGTATAATAGTCGAAATAAGCATAATAGTCATAATAGTCGAAGCTACTTGTAGCTTTAATAAAGATGTAGTATTTGAGGGAAAGTGACTAATGAATTCTACATCATAATATGAAAAACCTCAAATGATAATATATATCTATTTTCATTATGATAGCTCTGTCATAATATATAAGACGTTAAATCATAATGAATTTAATGCCGTATTGCTTAAAGATACTATCACTATATAAGTTGGTTCCGATATGGGAAATTGTTGAAACACATGACAAGTACCTTTGTAAGAAAGATTGCCCGCGTTTGCGTGTGTATGCGTGTGCCCGTGCGCGTAGGCGCGCGAACGCGCGTGAGCGCGTGTGCACGTGTGCATACATGTGCGCACGCATTTCTTTATGTGCCCGTGTGTTTATGTGTGTGTGCGCTTATGCGTGTGCATGTGCGTTTCCGTGTGTGTGCATATGCGTGCATGTGCGTGCACGTGTGCGTGTGCATGTGTGTGTGTGTATTTGTGTTTGTGTATGTGCGCGAGAGTATGCGTGTCCGTGCGTACGCGTGCATGTGCGTGCGTGTTCATACGTGCGTGCGGTCATCCACGCTGGAGACTATGTGTGCATGCAAACGGGCGTGTGTGCGTGCGTGCATACGTGCCTGTGAGCGTGCGTGCGTGCGTGCGTGCGGTCGTGTGGACCAGGAGTGGGCGGGCGGGCCAGCGTTCTAACGAGCGTGCGTCCGTCCGTCCGTGCGTGCGTGTATGCAAGTGCTTCAGTTAGTAATCTTGATGCTGACAGACGTGTGAAAATATACATCGTTTACAATCATCTTTCGCTCTTAATTTTTTTCAATTTATCTGTATTCATTAGGTAGTTTTGTTTTTTAATATATTTCAGAATTTTTTTTTAATCTTTTTATCACCAAGTCCTTATGTGAACGAAAAGCGCGCCACGTTACCAATCAAAGTATAAATAAACAGCCATTATCAATTTAAATAAATAGCCATTAACTCGTATCAATCAGCAACCTGAAAAAAATTTGATCAAACGTTGTGACATAATTCAGTTGATTGCTAATTTTCAACAATAAGTTGCATATTATTGTTGCCTACGAGTAAATATTTGTTACACTATATCAGACGCTTGTTATGCTAACGAGTGCCATACAGTTCTCGACTTAATAGAGCCGTATTTTGCGAAATTGCACGTTCTCTGACTTTTTTGATCTTTTTTTTATGTTACGCAAATCTGCAAATACATACATCTTTCAGCTCAATATTTGTTAGTTGTATCTTTAGATGACAATTGCATAATCGTAGATAAAATTATTTTCCTATTAAAATTACCAACTTATTTTTCTTATCATTTATTTAGTAATAATTTAAAAAAACATATTTTATATGAGGTGATACAAATTTAGTACATTATTATAAATAACTGTCATTTGACGTTGCTTGACGATTTAGTCAGAATCCTAAAGGTTATATTAGTAAAAGGACATGAACTACTCTTAATAGAGTAATATATTTTATAGCCATAATTACGTTTAGTATTCGTGTCACAGATAAAAGGAGTGCGACTTGTAGGTAGCCGCGTTTTTATTTTTTTTGCTGGATTTGTAATATTAAATGAGGTTTCAAACAACATAAGTTATTTTGTTTGTTTCCTTTACTGCTTTATAAATCTTGGAAGTTTTGTCGCCCCACCCTTCAAATGAAATTAAGTTGTAAGTCCGGCTATCATACATACACTGGGTTACATTTTCATGAGCGACCACATTTTAAGGAGCGATTAAGAGTGATTAAATTATATAATAAAAAAATATGAAAACTATTTTTTTAAATTTTATATAAATATACATATATATATATATATATATATATATATATATATAATATATATATATATATATATATATATATATATATATATATGAATATGCCCTTTTTTTGTAAGATCATCCAAAAACGTTTTCGATGAAGTTTTTATTAAGGGATTATCTTTGGTCTGCGAAACATCAACTTTATTTTATTGCAATGTATCGCTAAAAAGAAGATATGTCAATTTGACTTTTTATTAAAAAAATGTTTATTTTGTAATTAGTAAAATAGACAGAGTCGCGTGTATTAACCTTACAGTAAACTAAACTTTATTTTCAAAGGCTTACATGCGAATTAAGTACAACACAATCTCAGTCACAGCTAGTAATACAAGTAACCTTACAGAAAAATATTCATGTACATTCTACCTTGATGTATTTGCATATTGCAACAGAGCCATAATTTCGTTAATAAGAAAATTCATTGGTTCGAATATAAATGTTTCATCATGTAACAGAAATTTAAATGTAATCATCTGCAATATTGCAAGTATCTCGGGAATACTAATGGGAGAACAGTTAAAAGCACAAGGCCGGGTGGAATCTTATTATCATTAATATGACATTCGTTAGGTGCATGCATACTACCGAATAGAGTGTTTCTATTTACCTTACATCGTAAAAATATTGATTATATAAAAAGTGTTTGTTAAAACTGAACTTACAAACACAATAATATTTTATTGAATTTGTTCTCCATTTTTTTGCTTCATAGTAAAGCTTCTTACAGTATTATTTGTGTTTTTAAATGCACACTGTTTTTCATTTAAATTTAATTTAAAATCTGCAGAAAACGATTCCATGTTTTAATTAAATGTATTACCAGTATTCATTTCAAACTTCTGTGTATGAGATATTGAGCATTTTAGTGTTCTGTAGCAGTAAGATAAAAACGGTATCCTTTTTATGTCGGTCTGTCCGAATCGTGTTTGAAACCATTTGCGCCTTTTTTCGTTTTAACAAAAAAAAAGTATATTCAGCGGAATTAAATGATTCCTTGGTGAGTCAAAGGCTTATGCATTACATTATTTTGAATAATGAAGACAAACGGTACACTTACAAGTACATCTACATTGTCTATTTTAGTACTAGAGTAATTTTCGCGGAAAAAGGAGAAACTTTTATGCAGATAGCAAAGCGACTCATAAACCATAGACAACCAAATGGTGAAAAAATCTGGGGGATTCCAAGTACATTAAATATAGAAACCATTTGTGTTTTGTAGCCGCTAATGAAAACTCGCTGGGCATCTTTACTTAGTGCACACTGGTGACATAAGTATAAATATTTTTCTAAATCTTTCTGCCCCTAAACAAAGAGTATTTGTATTTGGTATTAGATTATGGATTTGTAAATTTATACCAAACAATTATCAAAAAAAAAAATAATATTAAAATATAACTCCATATATCTTTTCCAACTTTAATGGAAACAAATCAGTAGCATTGAATAAGTTCTAATAGTTTTAGAAGACGGGAAAACTTTATAGTTTCAAGTCTTGCTCCCTGAAGCTAAATAAAAGTAATTCAAAATTATTTTATCTTATCTATTTTACTTAGATTCTTTCAATTATCCTTTTAATTATAAAGACGCTCACACTTTAATATTCTAAATCACTAGTTCGCAATTAAAAAAATAAATAAATTTTAGGTATAAGTCTCTTTACATAAGAGCTAGAGAGAGCCATATAAGGCTCTTAATTAATTCGTAAATTAATTAAGAGCCTTATATGCTAATCAAGTGCGTACTTACTATTAAATTTAATCAACGCCAACGTCTTAAATAGACGTAGATTTATCTTCGCGTTCGTAAATCGCTTCCCACATTTGTTCATTTCCAATCTTCGCCCATCGCATCTAACGAAGTGAATTATTCATCGCTTTTCAGCTTTTGAAGGATCTTGACGATCCTTTTTTCCTCGTTTTAACCAGTTTTTGTGTAACAATTCGCTTGATTATCTTACTAATATAAAGATTTGAACGTAGCTGAAATATTTTGGTTTAGGAGTATTGAAACCTACTTGTTCGTAGTACTTTAGATTGATAATAAAATGGTTTTTATGAACTTTTTTGGCTTCGTGGGAATATTAAGTAGACATGGTTTTACTACTAATTTTTTCAAAAGTTTTTATTTTAAATTTAAAATCAATTACTTTCATTTATTAGTTCTCCGATTCAAAATATTTTCAGTTTATTGCCGTGAAATTATCTATATATTAATACGTGAAGCAAAAACTTTGGACCCCTTTTTATGAAAATTGCGCGGACGGAGGAGTATGAAATTTGGCAAACTTATAGTTTATATGTAGGAGAAGTGCAGAACGATATATAAATATTTTTCAATAATAATGCTCATAAAGTACATTAAATCAATAAATAAAACATTACACACACTACCATGCATTTGACACACACATGTATATACATACAATTAACATATAAGTAGTCTATAGTTTATCTGCCAGACAGTTCGCAAGTTATTGTGCTTCAACTTTGTTATTTTCTCATATATAATAGTAAATAAATTGATATTTTATCTAGAATTACAGTTGTTATCATTTAATGTACCATTATTAATAATAATCATAATATTAATACGTGAAGCAAAAACGTTGTACCTCTTTTACGAAAATTACGCGGACGGAGGAGTATGAAATTTGGCATACTTATAGTTTGTTTGTAGGAGAAGTGCAGAACGCTAATATTTTTCAATAATAATGCTCATAAAGTACATTAAATCAATAAATAAAACATTACACACACTACCATGCATTTGACACACACATGTATATACATACAATTAACATATAAGTAGTCTATAGTTTATTAAATATTTTTGCTTCACGTATTAATATATTATTAAATTTGGCACAGTTAACGTTTGTATGTAGGAGTATTGAAAGCTAAAATTTTTATTTAATAATGCATTAGAAACACATTAAATTAATAAAAAAAACATTACACATACTACCATGAGTTTGACACACACACACACACACATGTATATATATACACACATATTGACATATGAGTTGTCCATAATTTTATTTTTCCGCTGGCTTTCCATTGTAGTTTATCTGCCAGACAGTTTCTAAGTTATTGTGCTTTAACTTTGTTATTGTCCCATATATAGTAGTAAAAAATTTGACCTTTTATCTGAAATTAGAGTTATTACGATTTAATAAAATATTTTCAATTTTCTAAAGGTTAATAAGCCATAATTTAAAGGTTAATAATAACCAAAATATTAATATGCGAAGCAAAACCTTTATACTCCTTTTTACGAAAATTACGCGTCCGGAGGAGTATGAAATTGGGCACAGTTAAAGTTTATATGGAGAAGAGTGATGAAAGCTAATATTTTTACATAGAAAGAGATATATAGATTTTTATTAGAAATACATGCGTTTGACACACACATGTATGTACTATTTTGTTTATGGTTGAAGTCTATGGTCAAACTGAGATTAATATTATTTGTCCATAGCCTTACTGAATGTCAAAAATAATCATAATTATGATAATGTCATATTCATAGTTTGTTTCGCATACACATATTAATAGAGCAAACGCAAATTGAAATAATGTTGTAATTTTTAGAGATACATATCAATGTGCACTAAATGTAATTCCAGGACTTTTTCATAGTTATGATTGTGGATTAATGGATTTACAATGCAAGTTTTGCAATGCGAAACATTTTGAATCTGAAGTGACTTTAGGCGACAGAACTGCATTCACTTCGTGTTGTCATAAAGATAAAGCAATATTACCACCATTAAGTCTAAATGAATATTTCAAATCATTGTATGATGGACTTACTCATCATGAACCTTTAACAAAAATAAGTAGAAAAATTATTTTGATAATATTCGAAAATATATTTCATGTTTTGCTATGGTTAGCTCAGAAGCCAAAGTTTCTGAGACAGTTACAAGTGGAGTGTATCATTTCAAAATACATGATGTTTTTTTCAGGTCCACCTGATCTGTGATAAAAAAATATCATGTATTTTGTAATGATACACTCATGACTGCTGTATATGGTCGCTCACCATGTTATGCGCAATTATATTTTTATGAGAAAAACATTGTTTTCAAAGAAGTTTTAAATCGTTAATTGTATTATCGCAATATGCGATAAAAAATGATATTCAATGGAGAGAGCATTTTTTACCACATAATTTCTTAATTTTGCATCATCTTACAGCATGTCCTGTTTCAATAAATTTTTTTTAAAATAGGTATTCTTTATTTCTCTCCTTTTTGAATTCCATATAATTTATTTTTTTTAAATAGGAAAATAACAGCGTTGGCGAAATCTGTGGTTATAGTAGTATATAGTATTTGACAATAGAACCTTAATAATGTTTGAGCATTATATTTTAATAATTTTTATTAAATAACTTAAAATTTAAATTTATTATGGTCGAATTTCGACCACTGGGCGACCACTAGTATGCGTAAATAGGCTAATCAACCTAAAATTGAAAAGAGATCGCCGAGGCTAAGTTAAAAATCAAGAAACGGAAAAGTCGGAGAAAATATGAACTTCATGTATATTACATCCATATGAAAATAAATAAGAAAAATTTTGGAACAGTAACAGTCTTACCAAAAAAAAAAGTATTCGTTTAGATTTTCATATAATTTCGCCCTGTCCGTTAGCCCACCCGTCTGACAATTTATCACAGTTTATGTAGTTTTGAATCTATGTATGATGAGTTTGTCAAGTAGATGATTCAGCTAATGATCTAAATGAAGGTCTGACGAAATGTTTAAAAATTGTGTCTATTTATTTACATGTAATAAAAAGATGGGTGAAATTCATTTTCTTATTCTCTATCATTAGGTAACCCTTTCAAATCGAATTGTGGTTCCATTAATCGTTTTCCATTTTTTCCCATCAAATGTGCCATGTAAACAAAATTCAAATTACATTTCAAAATATGTGCCATCTGAAAAAAAAAATCTGAGTCCAAAAATCTAAATTAAATTGTTTGAACAAATTCGAGGAATGTAGAAAACCAAGTTACAGACAAAGTTAACATCCCGAAAACTTAATAAAAAGATGGCATATGTGACTTTGTCACATGTTATCGGAAATCTTGTTAATAAAATATAACAAATATCAGACAACAAGGCGAATCACCTAAGACCGCCACTTTTTCACTCGAGCATTATTCAATCCATTTAATATACTTAACTCCGGCACTAATTCAATACAACATAACTACAGTTAGAAATCAGTCAAAATAAAATATTTATATATGAATAACTGAACAGCCACTAGTATGGTTTTCAATATCACGGCGCACATTGACATGCTCCCTTCTGAAATCTCCAACCGGGTAGCGATACAAAAAAGACAAAATAGCCGCGCGTCAAACAAGTGAGCATCTGATTCTCAGAATTATATAGGTGTTAAATATAAACATTTGATTAATAATAAAGAATGAAAGATACGTTAGCAGAGGAGTTGCTAAAGTAACTTTCGAAATTGAATTATAAAAAAATACAAGTATAAAACTTAGGTTTTATTTTATATAATGATTATTAAAACCGGTTTTATCCAAGTTCCCAAGTCTACTTTAGAAATCACTAAACCGACAATCATTGAGCGATGAAACTATCTCAAATATACGTCTTAGTTCTTCTTGTTCATTAAAAATAATGTATGATGAGCGAATTAAGCCCACCTTGGGAAAACGGGTATTCAGGGTCTATAAATAATGAAAGGCACAAGAAAATAGTGTACAAGACGATCTAAAACCTTAAATGACTTTACTAAATATAATACAAAACATATATATAAATAAATACTACCAGTTTTACATAAGTACTATAATAGAAGACTGTAAGGTTTTGAGAAAATTGAAAATGTTGATAGAAAATTCCCCACAAAATAATTATACTCAAGTATCAAATTTATTTATTAGATAACTTATTTATTTGTTTTATACATAAAATATATCATTTGATTCTTATGCTATGAGACTATATCATATTTTATATATTTTTATCAAACCCAAGTTTTATGAAAATAGTAAGTGCGGGCGGGGAAACAAAAATATAATGTTCTGAATGATTTCTAAGAATATACTCGTATGGGTAGTATTTAAATAAAAGTTGCAAACAGAGATGAAATATTTTAATTATTGAAATCCTCTATCACAAAGAAAAAAAAATAGTTGTATGTCATTATCAATATTTTTTTTTCATAAACAGAAGGTTGAAATAAATTTTCGCTTTTATATATTACATCTGCTTGTCATATATATATATATATATATATATATATATATATGTGTGTGTGTGTGTGTATATATATATATATATATATTTAAATCTTTCTTATACAGTGTTGTAAATCAAGTAATAAGATAGTTAGTTTCAATATTGTTTATTTAGTCCTGTTTTCATTATTACAAATTTTATTTTGATTTTACCCTGTTTAAAAATTTAGTTAAAGTATAATTCTTTTTAAACAAAGGTAAATTAAAAAAAATATAACTAATTAAATACAAGTAGATATCGAAATACGAGTATACCGAATACCCTTAAGCATACATGAATAAATATTAAAATTATATTTCTCTATTTACTTATGTATATTTCTTAATCTTATCTATTTCTATATATCAATATATGTATTTGGTTTTTTCCCATGTGTTCCTATATCATTCATCTTATCAGGATAAAAGTTTCGTAAGTAATTTTGAGCAAGACTGCGAAGTTTTCTGAATTTTAAAAATCATCTTATTGACAATTTGTGTATTTTACACGCTTCACAAAATTGAATTAAATCAGAACAAACGGCGATATATTAGTTCGTGCATGACATAATTAGCGGTGTTAATTGTGTAAATACAACTGCCGGCCGATAAAAGACAGTAGATAATGTGATATCACATGCAGTTTCTTTACTTTTTAAAAGTGAATTTGTAATAGTCATCATAAAATATTATTCACAATTAAATAAAACTACGTGATTGAGTATTATTTGTACTTTCTTTAAGTTCTTTACCACGACCTAGGTTTTGTTGTATTGCAACATCTTCAGGTGGGATATTAACAAAGATCTTTGCTATGCTAGGTCGTGGTAAAGAACTTAAAGAAAGTAAAAATAATACTACATCACGTAGTTTCATTTAATTGTGAATAATGAATTTCTAAAAACTTAACGCCAAATATACTCACTATACAAAATTATATTCGCAGTCAAATCAATTGTCTTTTATCGTACGAATGAGCATGCTTAACAGGATTAACATGAATCAAATACAAACAGCAACATTTCAAGTTGTATGTAATTTAATAAGCGGTATTGATTATAAAATTCCAATTGCCAGTCGATATTAGCCAATAGATAAGGCAAGTGAATTTGTAATAGTCACTACAAAGTACTTAGTACTTTTGCTGTTAAATCAATTATACCACCTGAAAGATAAACGATTAGTGATTATGCCACCTGAACGATAAGCGATTAATCTACTTCTCAAGCACAAACGTAAGAGATATCACAAGCTTAAAAAAACAGGGGAGCAATGAAAAATAAGACTAGAAATCGCTTTAGTACGCATTGCTCGATCCAGGCGAACGCTGAACTCTTATTTAAATCATTATGATGATAATTATCATTACAGTCCTCATATAAGTGTGGTCATTGGAAAAATGGAAAATTGTGCGTGTAATCTAGTGGTCTCAAATTAAAAATGGAATATCAGGAATGTGCCGCGCGGGTGGAAAAG
This sequence comes from Druceiella hillmani, assembly GCA_039881145.1. Lineage (NCBI taxonomy): Eukaryota > Metazoa > Arthropoda > Insecta > Lepidoptera > Hepialidae > Druceiella > Druceiella hillmani. The sequence goes on from JAYKKI010000001.1 coordinate 28,776,957, forward strand.
TGAAATTTCCAGAATTGCATTCACCACCCGAACCATAATCAATCTTGGTATAATGTAACGCACGAGTCTTCTAACTAAATACATTATGCATTAAATCGGAGGGCACGCGAACAAGTCACGAGCAGCAGGTAATATTTATACTTATATTTTGCAAGCATATAAACAGTTTTTAAAAAAATTAAAAATTTGCTATAATTTTCCGCTAAATTTTAGGTAAATTTGTAGTAACGCTGTTCTTTTTCATAATTAAAGCTTTCTTTTTTACTAACAAAATATTATATGGAAATGCGAACACATGAATATTAAAAAGATTAATTAAACAGTCTGAATTGATTAAGTCGGAATCTACAGAATGTTCTATATGAATGTTCATATGTTATTTGGTTGCATGACTATTATGTGTACCGATGGACACTTTTCAGGGTTTTATAACCAAACTAAGAACCTTTATAGTTTCGCCATGTCTACTTGACTGTCTGCATATCTATATGTCCGTCTATATGTAACAGCTATTTTACTCGTATACTATAAGTGGTCTAAAGCTGAAATTATGACGTCTACAAAGTTAAAAAATAATCATTTTTAATAAATAGTTTAGGGTACCCCCCATACATCTAAATATGTAGTCAATTTTTTTTACATACCCCATTATATGAGGTACCAATAAAAAGTACTTCCAAAAATATGGGGGTTCGGTATAAACATTTTTCGATAGAGGGATCCGTTCATAAAATATTAAGCTATGAAATGAAAATTCTTATTAAAAGTCATGTATGTCTACATCCTACCAAATAAACTGATATTTTAGAATAACTGAAAAGTTTCATAACAGTAATTTTGTACCAAAATTAAAATGAATATTATCACAACTAACTAGACTCTACTAGTTTACAAGTAATAAATGACGAACTTATGATATGTATAAAAAAATTTCAAAGAAACTTCACACAAGTGATTCCAGTCAACTATCAAAATAGCTTTGTATTGTGTATTATTTTAATGTCTATGAAAGGTATACTAGGCAATGTTATATAATTTACATATTAAAATGTTGAGAAATAAAAGTACGCGCCATGTTTTTACGTCTGTGATAAATGTAATAGGTAATACGTAACGTCGTGAAAAATTTAAATTTGTAAATAGATTAATACACAGTAGAATTTACATATTTATAACTGCCAAATATGAATGGAAAATCCACAGTATAAGTCTGATTTGTACTTGATAAGTTTTATATACTACTTAAAGTAAATATCTATAGATTTCAAAATTGTTGAAAGTGAGTAGTGAATCCCTTTTTTTTAAATGGTTTCATTTGAAATATGAATGGAAGTACTAATATTATTAGAGTACTTTAACTTCTTCACACCGTAAACACCTCGGTCCCATTTTGAAAATTACTTTTGGTTAGCTTACTATTGAATATATTTGGCGTATTAAATATGTTCATTATTCACAATTAAATGAAACTACGTGATGTAGTATTATTTCTACTTCATTTAAGTTCTTTACCATGACCAAAGTTTCGTTTTATTACAATATCTTCAGGTGGGCTATTAGCAAAGATTCACTAATCTAGCTCACTGAAGATGTTGTAATACAACGAAATCTAGGTCGTGGTAAAGAACTTAAAGAAAGTAGAAATAATACTACATCACGTAGTTTCATTTAATTGTAGCTTGCTATTATCAAGATCATTAAACATTGTACTCATATGATTTAACTCCTGTCAAATATGTAGCAGGCAATATATTTACATTGTGAATGATTAATATTTTTATACTAGCGTGACCCGTGCGAAGTCTTCGCATTATTTATTCTATTTTACTAAAATTGACATATAGAGGCGCAAGTATCAAAAGCATTGAGCTAAAGCGCCACTTTATTTATACGTGAGTGGATTTGAAATGAAACAAAAATTTTACCGACCGTCAATCATATTGACGTTGAGCCGTTAGATGGCAGCATTGCTGTTTTGTGTATATAATTTTAATAATTAATTAATTTGCAAAAACAATAGCAATAACAAATTTTTTAGTTGTGGATGCCGGTAGAGCAAGCAATTATCTATAAAATCATATATAATTTATGTGGATTAGTTGTGAGGTTTTTTCTAAAAAGGGAGTGTAACATCTTAACCTTAGCGTATTAATATATATGATGATGATAGTTTGATAGAAATTCTTTGAGCCTTACATCGTTTTAAGTACCTAACTGTGTATGAAAACAGCGTACTGCGAGGTTCACTCTTGCTCGACATCTTTTTGTTTCTCAAATTCTCGAAGTCGTGTAGTAAAAATAGGCATTCCATTTTATTCCTTGGTTAAGTTTTTAACACAACTTGCGGTAAGTGGTATTGAAAATTTCAACTAGATATTTTCAGTAATGTTTTCGGGATGTTCGTACAAACTGATAAATAAAAGACGATTCGAACACAATCAATTTAAATTCTACACTTATATTTTTCGCAATTACTTTTTCAACATTTTTAACTAACAAAATTTTTTCCCTTGTATTATCCCAATTTCCATCCATCCATTTGCGTCTGCTGCCGTTTACCAGCCCCTGTTGGAATGTTGTACGTTCGTTGAGCTTTTGATTTAACGGGTCTTTGGCTTCCGATTCGAGCTCTCCCTTATACTAGACTTCGACTTCATCGCTCACCCTAGTATCCCATCTATTGTCCAACCTATTGCCACTTTAATCTCTTGACTCTGCTTGGGATATTAGTAACGCTAGTATTCTTCATCAACACTTCCTTTCTGATACGGCCTCTAAGAGATACGTACAGCGTAGAGAGCAAAAGTTTCGTAAAGAGCAACGCACAGGGCATTTCTCTTTGCGCAACTTTTGGTTTCGACACAGAAATGCTGGCGAGCTTTCATGTTTCGGTTAATACGCCAACATGTAGAACAAACTAGAAGACAACAGACTGAAATGGATTATTATCATCTTATTTAAAGAATTAAAACGTTTTTTATTCCTTAAATTTATGTGGAAAATAAATATTAAAGTTAGCAGCGAGAAAGTTATAGATTGAGACTTAATATATTAATTATATCTACCATTGGGTGAGTCTCGATGATTTTAAGTAAAAAATACGAATTTAAAAGTGTCAATTATTTTTGGATTTTGACGTGAGTAATACTTAATTGGAAATTATTTGACATCTATAAGAAGCAAAAATCAAATAATTCAAGTCGCTAGTTTGAGGCAATCAAAAAGGATTAGATTATTAATTTAATTATTTGGTAATTTAAAAGCCTAACACTGCGATCAAACTGAAGCTGATCCATGAAAAATAATATTTATAAGTAACTGAAAATGATTTGTGTTTATTATGATATAACTAAATACATAAGTACACTTATACACACGCGGCAGAAGTTATATTTCTTTGGCATAATCAACACTGACTTTATTTAGCACGCAAATAATTAATAAAAATATGGTAATAAAAGTAATGTAGCGTGATTATAAATACGGCTGGTAAAATCTAAATTCCATCAAATAATTAAATTTTAAACAATTTTGAATGCAAATAAATACGTACCGATATTTAATATTACTTAAATAGATACACTTAAAATATATTTTGAAACGCTTATTGCACTATTTCTATCACAAATATTCACAAAAATAAATGTGTGTTATTAGAAGGACCACTAATAAATTCAATTACTAAATTATTTATTTTTAAAAGCACAGATATAACTCAGATCCATTTAAACATAAAACATGTGTTCTGTGTTTACAAAATATCTCAATAACCATCATAAATATAGTACAAGTACTACACGCACGATTAGACAGCAATTTCATCCTGTCAATTTTTGTTGCATCGTGCGCGCGTATCGTAAAACTTCACTCCCATCATTTTTTTTATTATGCGCCTGCGAGAGAAATAGTAGGCAATATAACTTCTCCCAAAAAATTAAAATTTTATATAGTTTATTGGGAATATCAGGTACCATTAATTGTTTACAAATGCCTAAATATGTACGGAATGTTCGTAATGCGAGTTCCACAGTGCTTGACAGGTTTTTTATGTTATAAATAAATTATCATAAGTCGAGAAAACATACTTAAGTATAAAATACTTTTTGGTTGGGTAATTAATACATTATACATGCACCAAGTGTATTATTAAAAAAAATTATGTCAATAATTTGCATCTATCAAAAAAGACTCATTAAATAATAACTTAATACGTATAATAAAATTTTTTATTACTAATAGCAGTAAATAAATTTGAAAGAATCGACATATCGAGTGTTCAGTCAGAAAATCCTTTTTCAAATTCAACATTAATTCTATATTTTCATTCATGTGTAAATTGTTTCTGATCTAGGGTATGATTTTCTTCTTCTGATCATATGTAATTTTTTTCTTATTCTCATAGTTTATTGTCCAATAAATATCTTAAGAATCTTATTTTATCATGCCACTCAAAATTATTTTCTAGAACAGGTAACAAAAAAAAACTAAGGTATTATATGCAGCCCGATCCCTTTTAATCCTATGTTTCCCCAGGTATATAGCATTACCTTATTTTTTTCTAATTCTATCAAGTGAAGATGCTTCACTGAAGTTACATACTTCAGTAAAATGTGCTGTTTAAAAAAATAAATGATTTTACCATTCAACATTAGTTCTACTAAAAATTAATTTGTAATCATAATCATAACTAATAAAAAAATTGTAATCATTTATTTATACAATGGTAAATAGTAAAATTTTTTGTTTGTATTTATTTTTACAGATTATGCGTCGATCTTCTTGAAATATATTTAATGAGATTTCGTAAAAATTTTAATATTCATCAGTAGTGACGTTATGATAGCTTTCATCTTCAATGCACTTTTTTATAAATTAGTAGCGTCATTGAATATATTTGGCATTAATTTTGTAGAAATTAAATATTGACAATTAAATGAAACTACGTGCTGTAGTATTATTTCTACTTTCTTTAAGTTCTTTACCACGACCTAGATTTCGTTGTATTACAACATCTTCAGGTGGGCTATTAGCAAAGATTCACGATTACACAATCTTTGCTATTAACCCACCTGAAGATGTTATAATACAACAAAACCTAGGTCGTAGTAAAGAACTTAAAGAAAGTAGAAATAATACTACATCACGTAGTTTCATTTAATTGTTAGTAGCGTCATTTAAAATGGTATTAAAATTTAAATATCTTAAATTAATTAAACTTTTAGAAGCATACATTAAATACGAATAAAACTTATTCAATCAGTCATATCACTGGAGTAAAAGCTCTTTGTCTACGGACTGCCGCAAAACTTTAATATATTTTACATCTACGCTTATTCGCATTGCTGACATATTATATACGTGCATAAGTGGGTCGGGATTTAAACAATTTATCAAACTCACTTTTCATGTTTCGCGTGTCAGAATGATTTGGGCGACGCTCGTGCGACTTGCAAAGAGGGTGTGATGGATGTAATGACTTTATTATTGGTACCGACCAAGTCAAATGCGTGCTTGGACCGGAAATGATCAATTTCTTTAGATTGTTTTCTACGATGTAATTTGAAATTTAGTCACTTATTTTTTGCGTAGTTTATGTATAAGGATCCATCAAACCAAATAACGATGGGCCTCTAAAATTAAACCTCCTTGTATAGTTCACGAATACATATCAGTTTTCAATGATCCTTGAAAGTAGAAAAAAAACTTAATGGTAAATATTTAAAATTGCCATTACCATTTGCGTATATATTAGTTTGAAAATTTTGAATTAAAAATTCTAACTATAATTTGAAATCTATAAAGACATTTGAGATATTAATAGTCCGTGGCAATTTAATAAAATTTAAATATTCTGAAACATGAAGACTCGTCGATGGCAGTACCAGGGATCACGACAAATTTATGTTATATTTTGGATATTTTTTTTTACTTAGTGTACATTTGTTTTTATTTTAAATGAATATGTTTATACGTATGTGCATACATATAGAAGTAGAGCTTCGTGAATCTTGGTAAATCTAAAAATCCTTTTTGAAACATATTAGTCTATTGAATTATTTGTATTTTAGAAAATATTATAAGTATACATCGGACTAAAGTAGGTGTTGATTGCTAGTTTGGGATGAATATTTCTCAAAAGTATTCTTAATGATCACAACTCAATTACATTTTAAACTGCATTAGCGTGTAAAAAACCTAAAATTTTCTATATAAAACATGATTGCAGGAACTCCTTGTTGCTTATTGCATTCATGATGAAGTATATTTGAGATATTTTTTTGAATTTCTCATTTACAACCAAGAATCTAATACACACTAACGTTAAAGGCTTGAAATAATTATTGTGTGACAAAAAACAAATGACAGTAGACTCACATACAAACATATTATTATTAATGTTGTGCAACATTTACTTACATGTACCTTGAACTTTGACATGAAGACAAATTTATAACTTTTGGATGAAAATATAAAAAATTTACAGCTTTTGAAAATTTTTAAATTTAATCACTAAGCCACGAAATTCTCTAAAAAAACTTTATTATTTTATTTCTTAAAATAATTTAATATTGATTATATAATTTGGAAAAATTAAAATTAGCACTAATATTGCGATTGAGTCTTTATCGTTCTTATACTTGCCAAATACTCCATAGCGCATTCAAAATATTATTATTTATTAAAGTTGAATGTTTAGCGTGTCAGAATTATTAAGGCGATGTCGTGCGAGTCAGCATAACTATACCCGAACGCAACAAATATATTAGCGATAACGCAGCCATGCCGGAAAGGATAACAGTTATCAGTTACGAATAATAAATTAATTTTTTATATTGTTTTTAACTAGTCGATAACGCCACCCAGCCGCAGAGACAACAGTTATCAACTGCGAAGAGCCCATTAATTTTTAAGTATTGACAACGCCGTCCGCCACAAAGGACAAGAATCATTAGTTCATAATGAGTAAAAGTCAAAACGAAAATATGAGATATAACGCCGCCATAAATGACAAGGATTATCAGCTAAAAGCAAGCTATTAATATTAATATATCATATTTATATATATATAAATGAGTTAAACATATGTGAATGAGATAATCCGTCATCGTATGGAATCTAATTAAAAGGCCTGCATGCTCTGACTCTTGGTTAGTCAGCTCTAATATTATTGTACCACACAACAAGTGTACTGTATTTTTAAATAATAAATTTATTTTATGCCAACAATCGCCTCATATCCATTAACTGGCGTGAATATGTGTAATGAATGCGGATATAATTTCTTTGTTGATAAATTTTATTTTTGCAATAAATTCGACATATTACGAAATAAGATTGTAATTTTATTCCTTGAAAAATTTTGTCACAACCTGCAATTATACAATTCACTTCATTACAACGCATTAATAAGTACCATTATATATTAATAATTCCATTTTTAACCGAAATTTGTCTTCTTAAATAATTTTTAATCGAAACTTCATTTTTAATCAAAATTTCTTTACATTAACAAGTAGCTTAGTTAATGGGCCTCCCCATTAATTACGGTAAAATTGAAGGTTACCCATTTGTTTTATTCAAATAACTATTATTATTCCTTCTGTGGAGACATTATCATGGTTTGTATTCGATAATTTATATTTAGGATTGTGTATATTAAAACTCAAAAACCGACTTTGAGGATAGCATGGTGTTATTCTTTCATCAACGGATATTGAAATTTTGAATCGCATGTAAGCCAGAAAGTTAAGAAAACGGAATAAAAATTTAAACATCCTAAAGATTTGTAACAAACTTAACGGATAGAATAAGAAATGTTATTATCGAGCCCAATATAAAAATTAAAACAGGCTGATGTAAGTAACTATAAAAATTATACCAAAATACACGAAGTGTACAATTATCAATAATATTTTACAATTATCAGAATTTGTTTATTCGTTGTAAAGTTCTAGCATAAATTTCTACGTGGGATTCAAGATATATTTATATTCCAACTCTAATTTAAATAATGAATCTGGAAATTGCTACACAACCTTATCAACTTCTTTTTTTAAAATTAGCATAACACGTCTTATAGTGATCGCTAGATCCAATTTGCCGAAATCAAGATTGGTGAATAAAAAATCTGGTACAAAAAATAAAAATTGGGACCAGAAAAAACAGAACCAAAATCATTAATGAAAATATTTATTTGTGTTTTCCAAATAAACATACGTACGCAATACTTGATAGTACTTATATATACGCGATACTTGATATTTGTTAAATAATACTAAATTAGATGAATACTGAAACGGTACAACATTTTTAATAATTAATTATTATTTTTTTTAAACTAGTAACTTTACATATGCTAATAGCCCACCTGAATATGATGTAATATCACGAAACTTAGGTGGTGGTAAAGAACTTAAAGAAAGTAGAAATAATACTACATCACGTAGTTTCATTTAATTGTGTTTAATATCCGTAGTCAATAGTTAGTTATATAATTTCAATATTATAATAAACTTACTAGATGATTATTAGTCCTATCGTTAGCATTATGAAAAAAAATGGTTTTTAAATGCCTGCGCAAAGATTGTAGGAGAACTATAACGACGATTATATATATCATAGTTTTTGAGATATTCATAATAATAAATGTCTTCCTGCTTAATATTAAGTACTAATATTTATTTTACTAATATCAATGGGTATATTGTACCAATACCAATTCACGTCAGTGATAATTTATGATAACAAAAGTAATTTCACTTGAAACGAGGTATGAAATCCTCGGAGAATCACTAAAGTTACCTTCGATATCAAACTTCATCAATTAATAAAAGAAATTAATTTTTTAATGACAGATGTTAACATATCTTACGAGCAATGTAGTTTTGAGAAATAATACCAATGATTATAAAGAGTTTAATAGAGACATCAGGTAATCTTAAAGGTATAAAAAACACTCAAAGCACAAATTCTGCTCGTACTCACAATTTATTTTTTGATGTTAAATCAATTCAGTTTGTCTGATTTATTTCGCTTCATTCAGCCTAAATTTCCATTTTCCTTATTTATTTTACACTAGATAACATTTTCCTTAGGCTCATCATAACTTCGAGGTTTTAGCAGGTCATGCCGAGTAAAAGATATTATATCAAGCATTACCCTACCTCAATTTCATTTAATCTTTCATTTTTTAGCAAACAAATTGGAATCTCGGGTGCGAAACCTGCCTTGAATACGACCTAGTAACCCCACGAAATTGAAATTGTCTAATATTTCTAGCTATTAATTCATATAAATTTATTGTGAAACAGAAGAGGAGAAAGAAATGACACGCTCTTTATTAAAATTAATATTAATAAACAGCATGTCCTTTCTTTTTTATCTTCTGTTTCAGAATACCTTTCTTTTTGGTAAAATTATTTCTTCATAGAATTAAAGTGATACACGAGCCAGGAAAGCCCCCGGAAGACGCATCATCATACAGACCTATAAGTCTCTTACCTGCACAGATCAAAGTTGTTTGAGAGAATCCTCCTGAGCAGAATATTACCCATACTCAACAAAGACCTGGTGATATCTAGATATCAGTTTGGATTCAGACAACATCATTCTACGGTGGAACAAGTGCATCGAGTCTGTGATAAGATTAGACAATCTTTCGAAAAGAAGGAATACTGCTCCGCTGTATTTTTAGATGTCCAGGCATTCGATAAGGTATGGCATAAGGGCTTACTCTATAAAATAAAAACGTCTTTACCGCATAGTTACTACTTGTTGATGGAGTCATACCTCACGAACAGAATCTTCCAGGTGAGAGAGGACGGAGAACTATCAGTTATCCAAGATGTAATGGCGGGAGTTCCACGGGGATCTGTCCTTGGTCCTGTCTTGTATACCATCTACACCTCAGACCTCCCAGAAACAAAAGAGGTAACTACTGCTACTTTTGCTGACGACACTGCAATTTTCGCGAGCAATAAAGATCCGATTGTAGCATCTGCCGTCTTGCAGAAAAGCCTCGATAGGGTCAACGAGTGGATCCAGAAATGGAGAATCAAAGCCAGCACAACCAAATCCGTACAAGTTACTTTTACGCTGAGGAAAGGAAGCTGTGCTCCAGTAAAACTGGGAAAAAATGTTCTGCCACCGACTGACTCTGTTTGATATCTCGGTATGCATCTGGACAGAAGGTTGACCTGGAAGAAGCACATCAAATCAAAACGAGACGAGCTGAACATGCGGTTCAGAAACATCTACTGGTTGATGGCACGCAACTCTAAATCGTCAATCGACAATAAATTGCTGATATACAAAATGATCCTGAAACCACATATGGTGCACAACTGTGGGGAAGTGCTTGCGACTCCAATTTAAACATAATGCAAAGGCTGCAAAATGGTGTGCTAAGAACCATTTCCAATGCACCATGGTTCATCACCAATACAGAGATCCACGAAGCTTTGAAAATAACAACAATTAAGGAGGAGTTAAAATTAATAGGGCATAAATATAAAACACGGCTGGAAAACCACCCAAATGATTTAGCTACTGCGTTAGCAACCATCTCCTACAATAAACGACTGAAACGCCATGATATAATTGGTGAGAGATGGCGAAGGATGAGGTGTCTCCTGCTGAGGAGCTCCTTGGAAATGATAAAACGACATAGAACAAATCTGCTTATAGTTTGGAACTGATTGCAAATAAACACAAAAAAAAAATAGAATTAAAGAAAAATCTATGCATATTATAAAATTTTAAAATTGGCTAGTCTGTAAATCGAAGATATTTACAAAAAAAATGATTTGGTAATAATCACCTAAATCTATAGTGTACGAATAATTAATAGATAATGCTACGTATATTTTAAATTGCGCTATGAAGTATTATACCCGCATATACATCGGGGAAACAGGCATTGCCAGAGGTGAAATACCGAGTGGTACCTGGAGGGGTTCGTGTTTCAGTAAGCAACACGAATGCGGGCAGTCGCATAAGAACAGTCATCCTTGTCGGTAGTTTTTCACACATAATATTTTCCGATGTTGGATGTATCCGGTATAAGCTTACTCTGTTTCAATTTATTTAACAATTTAATAATTTTACATATTCAACCATTTAATTATTTTGGCCGGTTTAGTATTAGGTTGTAGAAATTTAACTGTTATTTCTGTGCACATAATAAAACTGTAGAATTTGTTTGTGTCTATACCTTGGTGTTATTTACCGAATAATATTTAGGTGAACATAACAAAAGTGACAGATAAAATTTGTATTTTGAATCGGTTTATTTGTTCACGCATCATTCAAATATAGTTAAAACGATTTCATTGTTAAGTTATGTTCAGTATGGGGTAATATGTAGACTTTGTTTTATATCAATCGATCAAATAATAAAAATATATGGTGATTCGAAGTCTCAATACAACGTCTACCTACTTAAAAAAACGTTTTCTTTTATAGTTGCCATAATAGTTGACTTTAAGTGTATCAATCTTCCAGCAAACTTAATAATAATTTCTAAAGATCCATAGACGAACGAAGTCACGAGCGCAGCTGATACGTTATAATGATGTGAATTAATCACGTTACTTAAGAATAATTCCTTTTTATATTGATTTTTTTAATCTGATTATTATGCTCGAATTGTTTATTTAAGTAACACTTATGTCAATAAATCTACATTAGTTATGTCATTAAGTGTACGTTTAGAAAAAAATAAATGAAAACGGGCCAATTAATAGTCGTCTTGTCCATTTATATATCAGTCGATTTCTAATATTAACGTATATTCCTTTATCTTAATAAATATGTTGTATTGACACATAAATGAATAAATGAAAAAAATTAACTAGGTTTTATTAATATTTTAACTAGTTTGTATAAATAAAAATGGTTGTATTAATTATTGTTGCCATTAATATAAAAAATGCATTCAATATTTATTTATATTCAAAGTTTAATCTGTCCAGAATTCAATCACGTTTCTGATAACATAAACTTGTTAATTTGGAGCAGGGCTTGCACTAAGAGGATTCTGTGCATTTAGCCGCACATAAATATTTAGGAGTACATAGTACTTCCATATAACTATTCACAAATAATTATTACATACCATTTTTTTAACTTTGAAATTTATTCCTTTCTCTATTTTTAATGGACCTAAAGTTTTAGTAGATATCCCAAATTTATTAATTTCTAGTAACTCTACTTTTTTCGACTTTGATTTAAGCAAAATTGAGTTCGATTGCATCTAGGAATGCGATCTTCAGACTATAACTAAAAAATAATACTTGAAACTTTAACTATATTCATGATCATCGTAGTAATACAGTTGACATTGTGGAAGTTTAAAAATTATAGAAGTAAATATGTTGTGAATTATGAAATTAAAATAAATAAATATAGAAATATAAAAAGTTAGATAGAGAGTATAATATAAGAACTTAAAACTTAGTTTATACCACATCATTTTAGAACTGCATTTTTGTTTTGAATTATGGATTGTTAGGCTAGTTAGGCTACGCATAACAACTAGCGTTATTATTAAAATTTTGATTTATCTTTCTTTGATAACAAAGCAGTGAAATAAAATAATAAATTGTATGTTATAATTAATCTGTTAGGGTTTAAATTTAACCCTAATGGATATTATAAATTTTAGTTGGTATTTAGCATAAACAATTGTACCTTTTTATTGGAACTTTATATTATCCAATGGATCAACAAAATTAATCAATAAAAGTAATGAAACTGTCAAATCGGTATATCTATAAGTGGAATATATTCACGAAGAAAGGATTTAGATGAGCATAATAAAATATATTTTCTGAATGTTTGTCTGCTCGTCTATTTGTCTGTTTGTTTGAGCACGCGTCACGTAAAACTACTGAATCAATATAGATGGAGATTTTTAAGAACATAGGGGTTGACAAAAAGTAACATTAAATTATGATTTCATCGGAATCGGTATCCTCAATCAAAAAATATGCAAATGTCATATTGTTAAAATGTCATTTATATCACATTTGTATAATAAAAATATAGAGGTGCCTATCCGCCTAACGTACGGATAGGCACCTCCATATTTTTGTTTATAATATATGTTCGAGTGGAAAACTTTATTACGTGATTAAATATATACATAGCTCTCTCTATTGATGTGCAAATGTGCATTAAATAAATGTATAATGCACATTTGCACATCAATAGAGGGAGCTATGTCTATATTTAATCACGTAATAAAGTTTTCCACTCGAACATATATTCGAGAAATGACAGTGGCTAAAGATGAAATGAGAAGTGATATGGAAGTTATTATGTGCTTCAATAAGTAACCCGAATGCGGCCAGACACACTAGGGTCACATCACTATCAATCTTTTTTTAATTTACAAAACAAGTATTTAGGGAACATAATAAAAATAATAGAATTTGAAGTTTTCCCATTTCCCTCTGAGCCTGTTTATTTGCTCACAAATCATATTAGAATAGCTAAAAAAATTAGGGTTTTAAGTTATAAATTCTCTAAAGCTGGGTGTAAAAATACAATAAATCGTTTTATTTCGAAATATTACAGTATGCGCTTTTAATTTATAACTATTTAAACAATATTTACATTGACGCACGTACGCACACACTCACGCACGTATACACTCACGCTCGCACCCCCGCATACACGCACGCAAAACAATTAATTAACATAAGGACTATGTGAAATACCTATAGGTTAAATATGAGCCATATTTTCAAGTAATTCTGAATTTTGTCAGCGTGAAAAAGTAAAAATTTATTCAAATAATGAAGTTTACCTTGTTTGTTGAATGAAAATATTTCCAAAAAATATTAAAATGATTATTTTCTTTACAATATTATCGAAAAATCCCAGAAAATATGAAAAGAAAACAAATCAAATACTTAACACAAAAAGATCAAACTGAAATCATAGGTCAACAGGCAAACTGTTAACAAAACTTCATACAATAAGGGAAGTATTATAAAAATTAATTCAATTCTACTACGTTAAAATTATCCAAATTAGCATATGTAACAACAAAACTGTGAAGATTTTGATGAATTTCAAGCAAGTTAACCATAATATACGTATAAAATATACATAACATCCTATTTACGACATTTATTATCTAGAAAAATATTTTAAAATCAAGCGTACACTATAAAATTTACACATTTTTGCTAACATTGAAGAATTCCAGCCCAACTATAAGCACTACTGTATATAATCCGTATAACGCATAATGAAGCTATGATTCTGGTTCAGGTTATTTTCCCAGATTAATTTATTAAGATTCAGGTTATTTATCAAATTAATTTTGCACGTTCGATTGTCGGAATCATTTGTGTTATGACCACGTCACTCGTGACAGGTATTAATTTTTTTTGGTATTGAGGGTAGCGAGCTTGCAATGAAATCGCCATTTGGTTCTTTGCTTTTAATAATATTTTATATTACGTTTCTTGAAAATATATAAATACATACATAAAGGACTTGTGGCTCCCTTATCATTTTAGGCCAAAACGAAGTGAATGTTTATTGACTGGGAACTGCGAATATATATGAAGCATTTAATTATATTATAAGTTTTATTATTTAATTGTTAAACGTTCATTAAGGTGTTAGTTACCAATACATAACAATGAAGAAAACATTTATAATAGAACAAAAAAATATCCGATTATAAATGAATAGTAATACTATCAATTATAGAACAAAGAGAATAGGAACAAGGTTATTCATTTTACAATTTATATTCTCAAGCAATTTTGTATTTATCAGATGTAAAAGATATTTAGGATGTTTAAATGCTGTCACAATAATATTAAAAATAATATAAAAAAATATGTTAATTTTTACAATTAAATCTACTTTCTTTCGAGGGTGCAACAACGTCAGTATAATTACAGCTCATGGGGATATGTACAAGATTGTAGCTAAGCACTGAGTATTTGTTGACTTATTACACTCTCTTTTTCACTTAGCTATAGCTATAGTGGCATCAGAATGCGACTTCTGGTAACAATTTTAATGTAATCAACGACATGAAGATAATGTTTTTTCTTCTTACGGATTAATTTTTCCAGAAAAATGGTCAGTCAGTGAGTCATAAACTACCGTTTTCTTTATGCCGTAACTCAGGATATAATGTATTAATTTGAAATGTTTTCTTTTATTCCGGTAGATAAACGAAAACGAAAAATTAATTTCAGTGAACAAAATTTATTTAACAAAAATTTAAAAATAACAAACGTGCCGCGTTGAAGTGGTCTCCGTATAACAGTAAGATTTTCCTTAAAAAATCAAAGGATATTTATTTCTCCACCATCACGTCCATCAATATACGACTAAATAATTTAAAAATATTCTGAGAAATTTATAATAACGCACCGCCGCCCAAAGTCATCATGAAGGGCTCCGGCGTTACCACAAAATTATAAAATTATTAAATGGTATTTTATTAAGCGAGAAGTATGTAATGTGACATGGCCTAGATGTTACATTACATACAATTGTAATTAATATGTGTTAAATTAGTATTTTAAAACTCATAAACCAATATTCGGTAAACAAAGCATTGGTGGATAATTCATTATTTATATGGAACTTGTCAAGTACGAATTTTAGTTTTAATTTCCGACTATTAATAAATAGATAAAATTGTAATAAATTTACGAAAATTATAATAAATATAGACATCATTTCTGTACCTAGTAAATTGAGCAGTACACGTAATGATACCTCTGTCACCGCAATGCAATAAGTGAATTAAAGAGCCATGAACTTACTGGAAAATTTAATTGAAATCACTTTTTTGCTAAAAATATTCACAAAATATTTTTTAATCATCCGATAATTGTTATCGATATTAAAGATTATTGGCAGTTATTATAAATAAAAAAATTATATTTGAAGTCATGGACCATGAAGATTTAAAGCTAGTTTTATCAACAGCATCTATAATCCTCAAAACCTAAACTTTTATTTACGTATTATCGGAACTCTGTTCAGTGGCCTGTTGTTACTCGTATTTACAATTCTATGTATTGCGCTTATCGAAAATGCCCAAAAGACTGTTTGATTTGGTTAGAAATTTATGTTACATATAAAAAATAAATATATGTATAAATTGGACACGCACATTAATAGAACTGCAATTATGTAGTTCAGAATATTTACACAGTTAAAAATTATGACTGATAAATATAAAAATCCCGATTTAGTTAAATACGTTTTCCTATTTCATTATTGTTTATCTAAATGAAATAATTTTTAGAAATAATATTGGACGTCTCTTTGTTACTAAAGATATATAAATATAAACCATTTTGTATTAAAATTTATCGATCATACTTTGTTATTGATATTACGCTATGAAATTATATGATATATTCATACACTAAAATGTTTTCTGTACAAAAACTGTTTAAGATGCCACCTAGCATGAGTTTAGCAATTTTTTAATAAATCATCATAATCAACAATCATTTAATAAATTAGGTCGTATTCCCTATCTTGATAACCCTCTTACACAAATATATAAACGATTGGTTT
Source organism: Druceiella hillmani (assembly GCA_039881145.1). NCBI lineage: Eukaryota > Metazoa > Arthropoda > Insecta > Lepidoptera > Hepialidae > Druceiella > Druceiella hillmani. Next base: position 28,793,526 of record JAYKKI010000001.1, read on the forward strand.
TCTGTGCCTTTTTCGTGTTCTGCAGGTATGCAAGCCTAGAAATTTTGTAATATATTAATGTTATGTGCTCTATTTTATAATCTTATTTAATTAATTTTTGTGTTTAAAACATCAATTACGTTCGAAATTTAAACAAAATTACGCCTTATTTAATTCTGTCGTACGCAGAGGTAAACTTTTATTAAAAAATATGTATATACCATCTTATTCAAAAACGTAAATTTTTAACACCCCGTTATTTATGCGTTATTATTATGTCACAATATCCATTAAGACAAGAACAAAAAAATATGATTTATTTCTTCTATTTCCAAATAATAATCGGCAATAAGATCACAAAAATAGCTTTAATGGAAAACTAGAAATTCTTTTGGTTATTTAAAAATATTTCAAGATTTAATAAAAATTTGTAACGTACCCGTGTATATTCAACAATGTAATTAATACGGAAATATTAACTTAAATTTCTCTTTTTTAATACACAATTTGATTTATAAAAATTTGTGAATAAATGTGCAAAACTCCTCAAAAAGTTATACGGAATTGCCTTTATACACCTTTCAACACATTAGTGATTTAAAGCAATATATTGCTTCATCTCGCTAAGGAATAAAATAAATAAATGCAAAAGTCTGCTACTTTTATAGAATGGTACTTAATTAGACCCGTAATGATGGTTTTTATTTTGATTAATCAATTGTATCCAGTTGCGTAATCGTGCTGTATGAGTAAGGCGGATACTTTCTTTTGTTTTGTAGTGAAAACTTATTATGGTTAATTTTTATTTTATATATTCGCGTACACAATAATATGAAATTAACTCAAATAATAAGAAATAATATACTAATGGTAATGTGTAAAGACTATGAACGCCTTTGTTCCTTAAATAATTTGTAACCAATACATAAAATGTACTATACATAAGGTCAGACTTTGATTAAGAAAATGCACAACGAAAAATATTTAGTGGTATTCGAGAAAAAAAATATTGCCCATATGTTTGGAGTCAAATCAGAGATTATTTATATAATCTAATCTACTAAAGAGGACGTACGGGAAATAATTTATATATGCCAATTCAAACAAAAATATATTCTTATTCGTACGTAATATTCTTTAAAAAGAATGCTCTATGTAATATTTTTTATTCTTCAATATTGTTGAATTTTCAACTACCTATTTCAGAATGGAAATTAATAAACATAACGTTCCATCATTTGTAATTATTTCCGCAATACCTGACCTAATTTGTTAAAAAATCTTTCATTACGATATATATATATATATATATATATATATATATATATATATATATATATATATATATAGATCTCTGTGGGCGTATATGTGTGCGAGTGTACGCGTTGCACGTGTGCGTGTGTACACCTGTGCGCATGCGTGCATGTGTGTGTGCGTTTGTGTGAATCCATGTGCGCGCGAATATGCCCGTGTGCGAGCTCATTTGCACGCCCTTGTGCATGCGCAAGCGCGAGGCGCGAGAGAGTGTGCGAAGACGCGAGCGCGTGCGCATGCCTAAGAAAATATATACCCGACATAAATATATAAATATATTCATATCTGCGCGCATGCATATGTGTGTGCATGCATGCGAGCGCGCGTGCTCACGAGGGCGGGCGCTCTCGCACCTGTATGAGGGTGCGTGTGTGTGCAGACACGCACGGAAATCTAATGTCTCCGACAATATTTCACACAAAACTGTCAAAGGATGACACAATTAAATTTCATACCCTTCAGCAAACATTGATGGAGACTACGTAAAGTAATAATAATGACATATTCTTTCAAAAGTTTTTTTCCCTACGGAATCATTTTCAGATTTAATATATGTGTTTATTAGAGGAGACGGAGATCTAAATTATTTGTCAATTTTCTTTTCGCGTATCGAATGATTTGAGTGACATCCACGTAACGTGGTGCGTGGCGAACGCAATATCTGTAACAGTATTAACAGAGTGAGTGTAGAATGTCGTCAAGCACGTTGCTTTTATGTAATGGATTGTTGGACAATTAAGATGTAATTTGGGTTTCAAAAAATACAACTGGAACAAAATATTTTTTCAATTTAATTATATATAAATTATAACTATATATATTTCGTATTTCAATTGTACATAATATTACTCGTTAACGATAAATATTTTTCAAGAGTACAGAAAATCGTTAACAAAATAAAACCTATTTAATGCGTAAGAAATTTAATTTTAATCTCAGTAGGTATTTACATCAAGATACTCAAAAAAAAATTACTATTTCTTTTATGTACCCTACATGTATAGAAAAATGAAATAGATTGGATTTTCTACATATATAACTATTACTAGTGTCTTTTTTAATACCATTTAGTACGGAGGAAGTTTGGATATAATCATTTCAAGTAGATTTTTCTTGTTTTATTGCATTTACCAAGTCTTAATATGTACGTATTTTTAAAATCCTAAAGACTTCATTTTAATTTATGTACTTCTCCTTTTTCTTCTCTTATCTTTGTATCTTTTTGTTTGCTAACATGTCTCACTATTATGACCTAAATGTCTAGAATTATGGGCGAAGTATAAGCAAGTAACAATTTAACTATATTAAAAACATTATAATATTATGTTTTTTTCATGTGATTGTGATGATTCATGTTTTTTTCACATTTTTGATGTGAAACATCTATAGGCGCAGATATAAACTGGATCGGTGGCGTGGCGACGCTTGCCGTGGCAACGGGTCGCCACGCTATACTAAGATATATATATATATAGTCTATATGTAGTAGAGTGTACAGTGTCAGTTCGACGCTGTTGTTTACTACGGTACACATAACCTGTGCTTTATAATTTTTGTATTAATTGTAAATAAATGTTTACTAAATAAAGTCACCATTTTCTGTAAGAAATTCGTAATACTTTATTCTTTCATTATGCCATATTTAGTTCCTGTAATAATCTTGTCTTTTATGCATATTACTTGTACAAACACGATGTTTCACATCTGCCAGGCGTCCCGTGACGGCTCAACTTTTTTTTATTTGATCGAGAGAAAGATTGAATAGAAAATTTCTTAGGTTTAATTCTGGATTAGGTATATAGTTCTTTATAATATATAGTTCTTATTAATTTTCTGAAGATACCTCACATAAAAACCTTTAAACGGATTCTCAGCCGTTTCAGAGCTACTGTGTGGGCAGCAACATTTTATGTGTCCAAAAGATCGTAAAAGAAAATATAATAGACTGTATATTTTAATACATATTTCTGTAGACGAGATTGTCAGAAATAAACGTTAGTGATTTTTTCCTAACGTTGAGAAGTACCCACGTGTATACCATATGGGTACTTCTCAATATTAGGAAAGTGTCGTTAGTTTCTTCTTTAACATTTTCAGCCTTCGTGAAGTTCATGTGGAATTATTTCAGACAGTCGAAATTCATGTCGGAATTATTTCCACACGAAGAAACACTGGCAGAAAAATAAAAATATGTACAAAATTACATTGAATGGCAGAGATGAATTTTAGGGAAAATTTCTATGTCTAACAATTGTATATCTTGTGTTTGCAGTATTTAATCATAACGATGTGTCTGGATTTGAGGATTGTTTTCTCGATTTCGAATCGCCTCAAAGGATTTATTTTCATATAACTAGTATTATTTTAAACCTATTTTTAAAGCTCTTACGGCTTGGTATTTTTTTCTTTTCATCTTTTCTTTAATTTATCTCTTTTTTTGTCTAACATATCTCATTATAATAATTTAATTATTATAAGTTAGTAGCGAAGCTTACGCCAAAAATTAAATAAATACAAATAAAAATATTGTTGAAATGTTATTTGACGCAGGTAAATAAAATTACAGAGGTCACACTTCTGATTCGATGAAATGAAAGTTGATGTAAAAATAACTTTGGTCTTAATCTACCTTAAATTCATAGTTTATCTAAATTTAGCGAATAGTTTAAAATAATTTAAAAAATATTCAAAATTTAGTTTTATAAGCCAAGTATAAATATGATATATCAATGACAAAAATTAAAAAAAAACTTTTGTCAAAAAAGTATAGACTTGTAAGAAAACATAAAGCTCGGAATAAATATGAAGGAAATCTTGAATTCCTTTTTAAATAAATGAAAGTTGCCGGTTTACGAATAATAAATATCACTTTTCACTTGCGCTGCTTTTCTTAAACATTTCTCTTTAACGGTATCGATTATATAAGTAATCAAATAATTTACGTTATTCAAAATTTAATTCGTAATTCGTTATTCAAAATTTAATTCCTTTTTAACTGTCCTCTACCACTGGGTTGCTACTTCAAAACTCTAATTTCATTGATTCCTAAAATATAATTATTATAAAATAGCTGAAATATTTATCTATCTGAGTACAATTACGATGTCCACATAAAAATGTTTATGTAATTTCTAGTTGTTAACAATGATTCTCTGTTTATCAATTAAGTTTGTTTCACAAAAAAGGAGGCCATGGTTACGTAAACGTGTTTCAAATTTACAAACAAGTATATAGAAACACTTTATCGTCAATGCCCATAGTATGTTAATTATAAAGCAGCTAAAAATGAAGAAAATACATTTAAGGATTATGTTGACTGACATAATAATTAACCAACAAATAGATCAACCGTCAATTTTTCAAATCACGTGCGAAATGTTCAGAGATTTGGTTAGTTATCCTGCATTTATACCATAGGAGAGATAACCAAAGGATTGAAGGAAATTTTAGGAAAAAAATTGAGCTAAAATTCTCAATTATTCAAATTAATTATTATTCAAATTAATATTCTAAGCATATAGCTAAGTAACGGACATAAAATTCGTTTGAAAGAAAATATTTTCATCTTACTTCATACCTAAGGTTCAAATAATATTTAAATTACTTAACCAAAAATATCTTCCTCTACGCTTTAACATTAATTCATAAATTATGTTTTTATTTCTGTTTTTATAACAGTTTTAATATTTTTTAGTTTTTCCTATTATGCAAGAACATTTTTATGGATGTTATGCAAGAAAATTATGGAATCAACTAAATATGGATATATCAAGTACGCTCTCAGTATATGTGCTTAAAATCGCATTACCTAAAAGATCGATATCCCATTTATAAATAATTTCTCATTATCTTTATATCTAGGTACTGCTATATTTTGAAATTTTCGTATTTTATTTTAATATTTTTCACAGGTTTTTTTATTAGATTTGATGAATAATTCACTACTTTACATGGTTTTTATACCCCAGCCAAATTAGTTAATTTACTGTGTATTTAGGTAAGACTTATTCAGGAAAAATAATAAAAATAATCTGTTACATCTGGTTTTCGAAATATTTATTTACTTAAAAATTGAAAAAATAGGCATACTAGTACAAAATTAAAATTAGAAATGGCTGATTTTTGCCTTTTTTTATATTTGCTCGCATCGGTTTCTCTTATAATGGAGTAATCCCCTAACATGTTTTCATCTCAAAATCCCTGATGTCGTTTTTCGAAAATCTTTAAGTCTTGGTGAAAACGTTCCCCTTGTTCGTCACTCATGCTTCCTAAGTTTTCTGGAAAAAAACTCAGATGCGAGTGGAGAATGCGAGTGGAAATGAATCTTCAAGGACATGTTGACACCCATCTGTTGAAAATTGTTCAATAAATCAGCAACAATTTGTTCATAATATTCACTTTTTTTATTTCCTAAAAATTCCTCCGCGACTGTCTTAAATTATTTCCAACCGGCTTTTTCATTAATAGATAAAAGGTTTTCAAACTCAGGATCTTTCATAACTTTACGTATCTGTGGGGCAACAAATATTCCCTCTTTCAATGTTGCTTCAGTTATGCTTGGAAAGATTGTTTGTAAATATCGGAAAGCCTCACTGTCTTTGTCAAGCGCCTTGACAAAGTTTTTCATAAGTCCCAATTTGATGTATAAAGGGGGTAGGGTAATATCTTTTGGATCTCTAACGACTCGTGTTTGACGTTCATTTTGCCTGGAATATACTCGTTTTGAATAGACTATTCGTTTCTTACATAATGGTGTTGTCTTGCTCTACTGTCCCACAAACAAAGGAAACAACAGTATTTTATGTAGCTACCTTGCAATCCCAATAATAAACCGATGGCTTTGAGATCGCCGCACACTTTCCATTGGTGTTCTTTATACTTTATTAAATTTAATAAAATGCACATCGTTTCATAGGACTCTTTACAATTCACTGCATGGCCAATTGGTATAGACGGTTTTTTATTTCCGTTGTGTAATAATACCGCTTTTAGGCTATATTTCGAAGAATCGACGAAAAAGCGCCACTTTGTTTTGTCATACTTTTAGTTCATTAATTTAAAAAATCCCGGGATGTCAGTGCAATAACAATAGTCACCTTCTCTTTTGAAAAATTCAGCGTAAACTTTGCTTCTGTTTCTGTATAACGTAACTTTTGTGTTTAACTTTAATAAATTCCATTGTTGCAAGCGAGAACCAAGAAGTTCTGCTTTAGATCTTGACAATTTTAAATCTCTTATAAGATCATTTAATTCGGCTTGATTAATTAGATGTGGGAGTTTTCTTGAACAGAAAACTCGACAGAATCTCTAGAAATCGATTTGACTTCAACATCACTTTCATCGTCTTCCGCTTGTAAATTTGAACTCGAACTACCGGGACAAACTGGATATGGCAGATACTTCGAATGTAAAATAGGCTTAGTAACAGACGCAACTTCGGCATACATAATATTCTGTTATTTTTTTGTATTATATCCCGCCGTCTTCGTAACACAAAAGTAACAGTCATTTTCATGGTTACTGGGTTCTCTCCATAGCATTGGTGAACCAAATGGAAGATGTACATTTTTTCCTGATGACCACTGGAGTGAAACGCTTCTACAGCTTTCGCAAAACACATGCGGCATCCACTTTTTATCTTGGTTTGCAATAGAAAATCCAAAATAATGAAGATATGCACTTTTTAACGCATCTACAATGGGTCTTCGCTTTTTTGAAAATATAAACTGTCCACAAACGTAGCAAAAACAATCAGAACTGTGTCTACACTGTCTACTCGACATTTTTATTTAATCTAAAACAAAATAGTTGCCGTTTGAAGCGAATTAATGAACATTAAGCCGACGTGAACATTGTACCCTACAATGTGCATGAAAAAAATAAATTTTTGTAGAAAGAAATTGTGACGTGATAGAATATTTTTGCTAATACTTTTAGGTTTAAGGAAGGTAGTTTAACATATTTACATACATTTCTTTCGGGGTATATAAAATAAGTTGAAATTTGTAAAGTAGTGAATCATCGATTGAATTACGTAAACAGTTTTGACAATTTTCTGTCGAGGGATTGCTATACACGATAGTGTCGTTATAAAAAATTGACAATTTGACAAATACTTTTAACTATTCAAAGTGAGGTTGCTATATACGATCGTTTCCTTATAAAAAATTTAAAATTTGACAATTTATCAAATATATCAAATATACTTGGAAATATGTTGGAAATTATTTTGAAAAAGACTATAAAAGTATCACAATAATACAAGTTGTGATATCATTGTTAGTTCTACATTTTTCTTTTCAGTATGACCAACATTGTAATATAAATATTGTAACTGCATTGATAACGGATTCTGTGGCAGTATATACTATATGATATTTAGTGTAGGTAGGTATGTGTGATGATATGTAGTGTAGCTGCTTTGATTCTAAACGTCAGCAATGATTCAAATTGAGAGTAAGTCTAATCGTCCCAGAGGAAGAAATGGGGCAGTAGTTTCTGATTTATAAATATGCTGATATTAATCCCAGATAAAATGCTATTTCATATGGAAAAAACATTTCTTGTAGAAATAAACTTTCAAATATGGGCAAGATTACGAAAAAATTAGGAATTTTGGAATCTATTAAATTTAGCATCATAGAAATAGTTTTCCCAAAATTTTCAGTAGTGTAAATATTTTAGATATATATATATATATATATATATATATATATATATATATACACACACACACACATATATGTAAATATAAATTTCATAAGGCACACGATATTTGCGAAAAACGATTGCGGCGAACGATCAGACGAATGTATGCGTAACTGATGTTTAGAGGGCTATGTTTTTTTTTGAAGTGTGAAACCATAGATTATAAATTGAAAAGAAGAGAGAAACGCAAATTCTGTTAGGTGAAACACTGTTTTTTCCTTCTATTTAATGTTTTGAAAAAAAAATCCAAAAAAGGAAAAAAAATAGATTTAAAGTGCAATTGTATTAATTTATTATAAATATTTAGAAAGCTGCAGAAATGGTAAAAATATGTTTGATAATTTTAGTAACTTCCCCTCTAAAACACGACATTTTTTAAAATATGGAATTAAAACAAAGTACAAAATGCCCTAAAAATCCCTGAAGGAACCTAATAACTTTATATAAAAACTTACAATACAATTTTGGAGAGGTTAGTTTGTCCTTTTCGAGAAATATGCTTCAGATTTTTTTCTCAATTAGGCTTTTAGAGTATTAGAATAATGTGAAAGCCAAATAAATATTTATTTTGTTTTGATCCTTGCCGAACATTGGATATGAAATATGTATTGAATGTTTCGTGTCATCTATGTGGTATTTCATAGTATGTTGATTCGGAATAAGAGTACGTGATGAGGAAAATACATTTGTCATACATGTAAAGTTTAAGCCAATCGAATATGAATCCAAAATGATGTGTAATTAATATAAGTGAAATGAAAACGACAAAAAACTACAAGTGGAAAAATTAATCAAATTTGTACTAAAGTATATTATGTAATGGAAAAGATTCACAAAAATATACAAAAAGGTTTGAGTTTGATGTGTATGGAGGGTATAAATTAAATATACTGGATATGAAAAGTAAAATTCCTTAAGTAAAATTAGATGAGATATGACGTTTTGAGACGACTTCTTAAAACGTTGAACCTTTTTATTGGATTATAACATATTCTGCTTTATATTATATTTGATAGCTATTCACAGAAAGGACTAAAATATGGTAAGAAGCCAAACACTTTCTGGAAGAGGTTCAGGTCTTGAGCAGACAGTTAGAAAATGTTGAAACGAACTTGAAATAAACATATGAAATTCTGAAAATATTAGATTATAATATCTATATTACATTTATTTTGTTTTTGATAAAAACTACTAAATTTATATCATCCATTTGTAAATTTTACTATAGTCGCCGATCTACCCGATTTTCTGCATCTGTAAAAGGCAAAACGTTACTTCAAATTATTTTGGAATTTTTAGAGGAATGTTTGCCTGTAAAATATTTTCCTTAATCTACTATCTAAACTATCGATTAAAGTCTATCGATATTTTGTATAAGACTTAGTTACGCATCTTAATTAACTTTTTTTAGGGCATTTTCTCTAAAGAAATGACTGTACTGGCTTAAAATTGGGTTGTCCGCGCCCAATAGACATGTTTGTAGTGTGTCTTTCAATGGGAATCCAGCAGAGCCGTAATACATCGAACCTCGATTGAAAGTACGTACTCAATAACATCACAGTCTAACGTAGCACTCTCTATTGATGTAAGCGTATTGATGCCCCACGATGACAACAAGACGATATTAGGTGGTAATACTCTTCGGGGGTTGTTATGCTTTTCGGGGGCAACACAAACTCTTCGGGGCTCTCACATTACCGATCTCTATATTATTACTGATTTTTGTATTGCTTTCCAACGACGCCTGCACTTAATTCCTGGACGTTTGAACACTCTCTGGATGTTGTATACCCGGCAGGCCAGCTACATAATCGTTGCGCGTCGTTTCTTTATTTTTTTTCGACGCTGTTATGCCCTCGCGTTTACTCGGCATTGAACCTTTTAGGTTTTAGTATTTCGTTTGACATAAGTTTCATCTGGTTTACGTTTTCTATAATTCCGAGCGTATTTACGATTTACATAGTCCAATGGGTCAGCTATGAAATCGAAAAAAACGTTTTTTTTGACGCTGTCGTAGCTCTCGTTTGGTGAATCTTACGATGTTTAGTTTTATGTAATTCCTTTGGTGCAAACTCTCCTCTTATTTGCGTTTTTTACCATTTCGTGAATACTTACGATTCACATGAGACAACGTCTTTATTTTTTTATATTCTCCATTTTATATCGATTTTGACTTACATTCGGTCAAATATTTTCATTCTCTTACTTTACCTCCCAGTAGTGCACCTTAAGATCTTTACAATAATATTCAAATATATTCTAGCTAAACGTGTTTTCATACTACATTTATGTATAACTTTTTAACAATACTAATTCACAAAAGTTACACACATGCACTTACACTAGTCCAACGATGTCATAATCAAAACAAATGCCACGAGGCAAATACGGACAGAAGGGCTCTATCTGCTGTGAATTTAACTATATAATAGTTACTCTTGTCTTTAGTCTTACGACAAGAGTAAACACGATTACATTATTATTACGATGCGAAAAGTTTATTCGTCATGTAGATATTATTGATCAAAATCTGAATATATTTTGTAATATAAGAGAGTTCAATTGCCTATTGCATACTAAATACTCCAAAATATATATATATATACATACCAGAAAATAAAATTTAGGCAATTATATGTACTGTGACCCAAATGGACTGAAAATATTTTTGCTGACTAGAAATAAAAACGAATATAATCATCAAAGATAAAGCCCATATATTTTTAGCTACTAGTTTTGCTTAGGTTATATTTAATTACATGTTAAATTTTACTTGTTTATTCCAGAAAGTGTCAACAATTACTACGAGTATTTTGTCGAAATTTAGATGTCAGTGAATTGTGAGTCTTTTAACAGTCATAATATAATACAATAATTTTACTATCCAGAATCAAGTAGATGGCACAAAAAATTACAGCTCTCGTATATTTACAGATTTATACAAATATTAAATATATTTGGCGTTAATTTTGTAGAAATTCATTATTCACAATTAAATGAAACTATGTGATGTAGTATTATTTCTACTTTCTTTAATTTCTTTACCACAACCTAGGTTTCGTTGTATTACAACATCTTCACGTGGGATATTAGCAAAGATATTAAAGAAAGTAGAAATAATACTACATCACGTAGTTTCATTTAATTCTAAGATTTATACAAGTTTATGTAGGATCGTCAACAAGAAGGAAGATTTTCAACAATATTTTTGTGGCGGCATTAGGAATGCATTCATTATTTCACGATCGTTGTTTCCATCGTAATACACCTGATCTAAAAGAAAACAAATAAAACTGTATTATTTGATAAAATATCAATAATATTATAAATATGATTACTTCATATTCCCAAAGAATTTTATTTTTTCGCTATCAAAATGTTGTTCGCCATATTACATATCATTTTTGTCATATCATTTGTTTTACATCAGAATCCATTTTGTTTTTTTGAATAAATTAGTCTTCATTATATTTTAAAAACATGAATTTTTAATTTAATTTTTCACAAATAGATGAAACTACCTGATGTAGTATTATTTCTACTTTATTTAAATTCTTTACTACGACCTAGGTCTCGTTGCACGACCACATCTTCAGGTGGGCAATTTGTAAAAATTTAAATCATCATTCAATCAATATTTACAAATTACCCACCTGAAGCTGTCATACAACGACACCTAGATTATGGTAAAGAATTTAAATAAAGTAGAAATAATACTACATCACGTAATTTCATTTAGATGTGAAAAATTAAATTATATCAAATTTCTACAAAATTAACGCAATATATATATATATATATATATATATATATATATATATACACATATATAAGTCAATATATATTATTATATAATTAACGAAAATATATGTTATATTTTCGGTAATTTTTTGTAAAATCCCGTTGATATTAAGCGGAAACTTCTTTGATCTTTAATATCGGACCTATTTAATTTCTCCTTTAACTTCTCCTTCATATCCTTTCGTCCAGTTATCTCGACTGTAAAGAAATAATTAAGTGTTAAAAATCTACAAATAAGCGCGTCTGACTTTTCCCGTAGGGTTATTTTCCTACTGGCCTAGAGCAGCTTACAATCCCCAAAGACAGCAATATTTCTAATCTTCCATCTAATCGGAATAAATTATTTGAGTAACGTTATTTATTATTTATTTTATAATGGTCCACTTTCATCACAATGATTTCCGTCTTTCATGGTATACCGTGTTGATAGTAGCCACACCCTTTTCACTACCGCCGACATGCTCAGTGGTATTTGAGATGTATTTAGTACATATTTTACGTACATTCAGTTATCTAATACATTTCGTTCAAAATGATTAAGTTTCTGTATAAATATTTAGGCATAATTTGAAAGATCCATTCTTTGCGGGTTAACTATGGCTGTAGGCAGCACTAAAATTGCATTTAAGTCATAAATAGTTGAAAACATATAAATGTCAAATTAAATCGAAAAATTCCTAAATTATCATTTCGGGATATATTTTGATAATGGCATAAACTTCGACGAAAATGATGTGGATAACGACGTCCAATGTGGTGCTAAAAAGTAGGTGAATATAATCTAATCACCTTTAAACATAACAACTCGTCGATGGTAGCTCATTCGATTATGAAGATACAAAGTTTTCCGCTATGACCCAAGTAACTTATGTCTTGTTTAGTTAATAATATTCTTCTGCTCGGATGATGAAAAATACTGAGGATATATTATGAATACAACACGCATAAAGTAGTCATATCTGATAAAGTCATATGTGCGTATCACACTTTATATTACACACCATCAGCAAAACCATTTTTTGACTGACAAAAAACTATTTACAGTAATTATGTATATAATAAAGTTAAAAAAAATATGACAGCTAAGTAGCTTCTACAAGTGTGCACGGAATTCTCATAATGCAAGTTACACTCGTTCTATATATATATAAGTTTATTTCATGGTAGTATTTCACTAAATCTAAATATAATGCCCCTCCGGTATAACTCGGGTTTTTATGAGGTAATCAATAATATAGTCCATTCGATGATATTAGAGTTCCGTAACTAAAGGGTGCAAACCCTTATGGTGAGATTTCAGTGTCTGTTTGTCCATATGTGACGACTCATTTTATCAACAACCATTATTGACATTAACATAAAACTAGAATTCGTTTGTTCATATCTATTCATGTGAAATAATTTTGGAAATATTTTAATTCAAGGCAGTGGGTTGAAATGTAAAAGTGAGAAGACAAGCTAGAGTTAAATATGGACAAAAGGGTTTTGTCTTGAAATTTAATTTTTTTTTAATTGAATGTTTTTTTTTCTATGATTAAAAATATGCGAAGAAAAATAAATTGCGATTCAAGCAAACACAGTCTATATAGCTGGGTAAAACCTCTTCTACTTCTTGCTTACAGTACCTTTCTCTATCATCGATCCAGTAGGACAACGCCTCGTGGTTGAGGTAGCCGGAGGAACGCCGATTCAATTGGCATTATACAAAATTAGTACCCAGTCCATCATATTAACTCTCGGTTTACTTTTTTTTAATACCTTGAAATCGTTTATTTTTTATTTTAATACTTTGAAGTCGAATTTTATGTTGGCAGTAAACTTATTTAAAATTATTCATAGTTATTATTTTCAATCCTTTGCACGACTAACACGAATCAAAGCACACGCCAATACCTGGTGGAAAAAAAATAAGACAAACATTCAGTTGGATGCATATATCGACGAAAAAATGAATTCATCTAAAAAGTAATGTTTTTTTCTTATATTTACGTTTGTATTATTCGTATGTATAAAGATTCATTGGTATAATTAAATCACATTAAGTTCGTTCAACTATCCTAACTCACATTTACTTACTTTATGCGAGCTTTTCAATGGTAAAAGAGGGTGCATAATAAAGGACCTTTTTATCGCACTCCCATATTTATATGTACGTAAAGCGACAATATTTTATTTCGAACAGTGCCCATAATTTATGCATTTGTTAATTATAAATCGTTCGATAGTTTTTATACGAAAGTTTTTTATGCGATAATAACAAAATTATTTACCAAATATCTCGCTCTTAGCAAATAACTTGCACTTCAATTACACACATGCTACAATTACACATATGTTACAATTATATTCAACACGTGTAAGGTAATCGAATTTCAAGGTACGTACCTGAGATGTTTTGTGCACGTTGGATTCCGAGAATTATTTATATATTCTATTATAAACACAATTTGATTATATTATTGAATTGGTTTACCGTACGGTTGAATATTTCACTATTATCATCATAAAGCATAAATTGGGAATTGATATTCTGTAACCAAAATTAATGTTCATACTGCTGTAGGCGTAGCCAATGAATGTTTTCAGGAAATTTTTCCTTTTTAAAATCATTGTTTTGATATGTAATACTTATGCAATATAAATTTATCTATACATCATTTCTTCAAAGTATATCTAAATGAGTGGTTTAGGACAAAAATTATCTGCAGAACTTTGTCAAAATATTTCATCTTTATAAATTAAGATTTTGATAATTTGTACAGCAAAATTGCAAGAAACATTAACACGTATTTTATGTACTAAGTACAATTTATAATGTGTATTTGTAAATAAAATACACAAAAAAAATTGACATAGAAAAAGTAAAATCATTTCAAAAAAAGGAATAATAAGAAAAAAATATAAAACGATATATGAGCATCGAATTACTTTTTGGAGCTGTACTTAAACTACATATTGAATTTACTAAAATTACTAAAATTAAATATAGAATTTATAAGCTTTTTTAACTTTTTAAAATAAAATAAAATGAGCTTTTTGAAACAAGGAATTAATTTTATTAATTTTATACCTAATTAATTAACACGAGGGTAGCAAGGAAAGTTCTCAGAACTGGCCATTTATAATGAAGATAAAAAAACATCGATTTCTCTCGTGATGGATTGAGGTAACTTGCTTGAATTTTTCATTTGGTTTTACTGTAATTTTGAAATTGTACATTACATCAATGTATTGTTAAAACCTGATTTTCTTTAAATGATTTCGAAAAGCTTTATTGCGGTCGTAACCAATAAACAAATTATGCTGAATTTTAAATGGCTTTTTATGACAATATTCTGTCATATACTATTGTTTATATTTGGATTAATAACACCAGGCGTGATTATACTGATCACAGTAATAACTTACACGAGGAATGCTTGTCAACGTTGATATTTGAAGAAACGTCAATGTTGCGCGGTTCATGATAATGACTAACAAGGAAGTAATCTGTCATTCTGGCCCGTTTTGCATTTATATAAGTCAAGTACAGAAAGTGAACATACATGAATATTTTGACGTCAGGAAATTTTGCGCTAGGTGTCCATCCCATTATTTGACAGATCTTAAAAAAAAGTGTTCGCCTCGTCGTTCGGGTGAATGAGTTGTTATGCTGCATACGGAATATAAAGAAACATTTACAGAGACTAATTTACTATCGATAGGTTTCAGGTTGTTATGGAGGAAAATTACATATACATAGACTTCCACCAAAATTATTTTGAAAAATCATAAATAAATTTTTTGTTGAAAAAATTTTTCTGTAAAACCAATAGGCCGTTTTAAGGAAATGAATACTTAAATTATTTACTACAATTAATTGCTCTAGAATTTTTCATTCTGGACAACTTTGATTAAATCTGTACCTAATTTGCAATGATCCTGATTTTTAAAACTTTTTTCTTAGTGATCATATTGATAATAAGGGTAGGGAGCAAGAATTTTTACGTTATATTCCTAAAAATATTTAAACACATTCATTTAAATACTCATGATATATATTGTTGAATTCTCGCTTAAATCAATTTTTAATTGCCACCCTGAATTACAATCTTTTCAAGTTGGTTGGTGGGCTATTAGCAAATCTTTGCTAATAGCCCACCTGAAGATGTTGTAATACAACAAAACCTAGGTCGTGGTAAAGAACTTAAAGAAAATAGAAATAATACATCACGTAGTTACATTTAATTGTGAATAATGAATTTGTACAAAATTAACGCCAAATATATTCAATATGTTATTCCTATAGTTTTTTTATACCATCAATCGTTTTTAAGTTTGTATTATTATTATTCATCGGGTTATTTTTTAAAGATAACAATCTTGAATTTGCTAAGGATACATTTGATCCTTTATCATAAATCCCTAAAATTTTCAAGGTGTCGTTTAATAATAACTTGAATTTGATTACTAGTTTTTCGGATATAAATCATTTAACTCCTTTTCTAATTCAGAATTATTCACATTTCGTATCTTATCTCCATTTGGTCTTTTACTATTTTATTTTTGATCCAACATACAGATTCAGGGTGATATCGGTTTCTTTTGTTTTCTTTGTCACAAATTTTGCATGGTTTATATTCTTTTATTTAATCTTGTTTTCATTTTATTTAATAAATGTTCAAAGTCTCTGATATTATTTAAATAAATCGTCCATGTCCTTTAGACAATTCCTGCCAATTTTATTGATTATAACATTTGGTAAACCCTTAGCGATTAAGTCAATTAAAATGGATTTATCTATGGATTCATTTCTTTCCAATAATTTTTTTTTTTTTTAAGGCTTATTCTACTAATGAACCCTGTCTATGTTTGATTGGTGACCACCTTTTGTCTGCGTATGTTCCACACAAGCTTTGTTTCCATATTGACCACTTTGAATTCATTGTATGTTTTATGTCCATAGAACGATATTAGTCTATCTCTTATCTACTCTGCTCTTATCTTCTATGGACATAAAACATATAGTTACTATATGTTAGAAGATAAGAGCAGAGTTCACCAAAAACAACTTGAATATTTCAATTTTCGTAGTGTTTTCTTTTACGCTAATTTGAGTACATTCTGCTTCAAAAATAGTCACCACTGTAATATATTTGTGATTTTCTTATTAAATTTTTGAATTAAAATTTATTCTGATAAATGTCTGATATTATGGAATTCAAATGTATCGTTCTTAATTTAATTAAAATTTTCTGGGATTCCCGTTAAAGCTTCTTCTGAAATCTCTTGATACCTTTTGTGGTGTTTCTGATTTTTCTTTTGGCAAATATATCATAAACTGCATATTTCCATCTTCGCCTATAAAAACACTACTTATTTCTGGTGTTACTGAAATCCATACTTGCCTTTTCTCATGTCTCCTTTGTAATGTATTTTTTACGTTCTGAAAGGCTTGAGTTTTTATAAGTGCATCATGCAGTCTTACTGGTATTGTTCCGGGATTACATAGATATGTTCGTGGACATTAGTTATTGAGGTTATACAAATTAAATTTTTTTTTGAGTCTTTACTTGCTTTTACTTTTAACTTAAACTTTAATTTTCCCATTATATTATATAACATCTCTTGAAATATTGTGTTATAATGTGTTTATTATAAACACCTTTTATGATATCGGAAATGGTGAAATAAAACGATATTGTGTTGCTCCGAAAAGAGTAGAGTAGAGGTTTCTACTAATCACCATTTGCATATCATATTATTTTATAAACCATACAACTAGAAATTTTGTCTGAAAAGAGAAACAACATTTAAGGTATTATTTCACAAATCCTTTTACTACTTATATTAGTTTTTATATAAATTATTTGACTTTGAATATTATGTGTTAACAAAACAATCATTTACATTTCGTCTATTCTACCACAGAGTCACGGGCATAGAGAATACCTACGCTGGACTTCATTTACACATGTATAACATATCAATGGAAACACTTTAAATAGAAAAAAATCCTGAAAACGTCCACTGATAATCCATATAGCAGCGTTATTAACTGTAATAACAGAAATATTAACAGCGTTATTTACCGTTATAATAGCAATGTTAACTGTACTTAAATAATATCAATTTCTTCCCAAGTAAAATTTTACTATGATACTAATGTTAATTATAACCGTACGGGAAACCAATTCAATAACATTAATAAACGGTATTTATAAAGGAATATATAAATAATTCTCCGAATCTATCGCTCATGAAACAGCTCAGGTACGCGCTCTGAAGCTCGATAACCTTACACGTGTTTAGTAGAATTGTAACGGCATGTAGGAAAACTATGTACAGTCGCATGAATGAAATAAAATTGCGAGTTATTTACTAAATAATTTTATTACAAAAAAGCTTTCGCATGAAAACTATCGAACGACTGTGAACCAACAGAGACATGAGTTGAAGAGCACTGTTCGAAATAAAATATTGTTGCTTACGTATATACGGATATGCATATAAGTGAGAGTGCGATAAAAACAGCCTTTATTATACACCCTCTCCTATCGCATAAATGCTCGCACAATGTGAATAAATGTAAGTTACGACAGTTGAAGCCTATTTTATTTAATTATAGGAATAAGTCATTACTCATACAAAAGGGAGATTTGTATATTGACTGCGGGGTTACGCCGATTTCGAATGGCATTAGCTATTGTAGTCAAGTAGTTGAATTTTCGATTCTCCTAAGAAAGAACATAATACTTTTCACATTGATTTGAATTTTCATCGATATATACATAGAAATAAATGTTTTCCGTGTTATTTGCCACCAGATATTAGTGTGTGTTGGATTCAAGTGTGTCATATAAAGGTAAAGGAATAAAAAAAAATAATAATTTTGAACAAGTTAACTACTAATCAAAAACTCACATTTCAAACATTATAATGAAAATAAAACTGAAAGGTAATATGACAGACTAAGTAGTAATTGAGTATACTGCTAATTAAATCCACGTTGAGCGAGGTTTTAATCTACATTTCATGAATCTATCTTGAAATAAGCCAGAAAATGACGAATTGCCCTTTAACCCATAGAAAGTTTTTTTAGTTTGAATGTTATTTAACAAGCCGAGCACGACAAAAAGTTGAAGTATTCAATAAAAATGATCATAATATTTATAACAATTAAACCTGAAATTTTTAAATTCAGGATTATCCCTTTTTTAATTTAAATTTTAAAACAACTTTTTTCATAAATTGTGTCTTTGATGCATGCAAAAATGACATTCTACGAAATAGATACCCAAAATATTTGATAATATTTAAAAAATTGTTTCCAAACGATAACTGAATTTCCAGTTAGAAGAACCGATGTAATATTTTATTATTTTTTTTCCTTTCAATTAAATATAAGAAACGGTTTCTACGACAGGAAGTACGCAATTTGAGTACATCATTTATGGATAGATTTTTTAAATGAAATGAAGAATACTAAATTTGATCACTCATTGGTTTGATCTCTCATTGGATTCCTCGAAATTGGATCCCTCATTCGAAAACCGTCATTAGTTTTTTTGCTCTGCATTTGTCAAGTGATGAAATAGCAGCATTTCTTGGCAAGAATTAATTCATCTCAATTTCCGAAATTGATACTGATAAATTAACAAAAAATAATAATGAACAAAAAATAGTAATGAACAAAAAATAATTAAGAATAATTATGAACTTAATGAACAATTGAATTATTAATTAAGTTAATGAAATTATTCACTACGTCATCAAAGGCTCTGATACGGATATTATGATAATAATGTTTGATCATATACTGCAATTGAAAATATTTAATGCCATATCTGAATGCCCACAGAAATAGAAAATGTTGGACAGTTCATTGACATTACTAAAATTCATGAGTAATTGGGTGAGTTACTCAGCAAAAGGTTTTCACACTTTTATTGGCAAAAATAGCCTTCATTTTATAAAAATATATGTAATACTAGCAAGTATGTGCAGCTACTTGTGACATTGGTTTAACGTAAAAGACGTTACGGGGTCTCTTCGACACCATTCAAATGTTTAGTTGTGAAATATAAAATGCGAAAAAATCAAAAGATGTGTTTGATAGTAAAAGGAAGGTAACAAGGCTAAAGATATTAATAAAGATTTAAATATAAAGAACGCAAGTTTAATATTAGTTCAGTGTTTAATATTAGTAATGTGAACTTTATTAACAATTTCTACAAGTGCATTATGTTTGATTGAATAATAAATATTTATTCTCCTTAATAGGTTTACGATATGCATTTGCTCAGGTTATATATTTAAATTTAATTTTTAACGAAACCTGTCCGTTGAATAACGAAAAGCATTTTAGTGGATATACGAACGGCTTCGAAAATGATATTGAAGGAAGGATAATAGCCGTACATATGAATATGAAAATATCACTTTTTAAACTACTTTTTTGCCTATTACATTAATATTTTAGTATGGACGAATGACAAGCAAGAATACAAATTTTAATTTCGTTCTTATTATTTTCCATTTTTGTAATTATTATTTCCTTATTGTTGTCCCATTTTCCCCATTATCCATCTCATGGCTGTAAATATCTATGTTCGAACATTTTACAAGCTTTTATAGGCATTTTAATTAGGTATATTAAATTGCATGCAGACTGAATGGATGTTATAGTAAGTGCAATATTATTATACATACGTATGGGCGCGCCAGAAGTAAGGTTCCGTTGTCTGCCAGGATGTTAGAACCACAGAAAATGTCTGCCGTTTTAAATATAGGCCTAGAATATTATTATTAACAATATATGTAAATTGGTAATTTGTTATAAATTATCTTAAATTGTTTATTTCTTTTGGAACTTTTAATAGTGTCTATCATTACTTTGAAACAATGATAGCTGTCTGCTATTGTTAGTTTTCAATGTTCATACTTATGTAAAATGTTATAATATCTAAGTAGCAACCTCGTTACTATAACTTGAAATTAAATTTGTATACCTTCCAAATTATTACACCTTTCATATCTGAGCGACTCTGTGTGAACCGCTGCCGAGCTTAGTGAGTTCTTATCTCATGTACGGCAGGTATGAGATACAATGAAAAAAATATAGGTGTGTTCAAATACACACCTTATATTTTTAAAATACATACCCTATATTTCCAATAAATACACGCCGCTGGATCTTAGCCTATGATGGCAAATGCATGAATGAAATAAAATGAATATTATTACGTGGTTTCCTTCGTATGATTATTTTATAAGTACGAGGAGCGTTCAAAATCTAAATTTCCCTGTGCTGTAAAAAAATATAAAACGGTTCCTAACCTGAAAGAAATTATCCCCACAAATCTTTTTATTTTCGATGCGATTCTCAAACGTTTTGTAAAACGAGACTCCTGCATATACAGGACCCAGAAAAATAGGCATATATTTCCTGTTTTTTACGAACTTTCAAAATCCTCCAAAATTCTATCTCAGATTTAAGTTCATTCCACTTTTTTTGCATAGTATATTTTTTGGTGCAGGGAAAGGACAACGTTTGATCAACCGTTACGCGTTCCTTGCTTAAGATAAGAAGTACTCATATGCTACAAAATTTTAAGTACTGCTAATTTTTCTTTACGGTTTTTGTAAGCAAAGTTCGCTCAATTTTGATGGGGGTTTTGAAATAAATCGATTATTTTTCTCAACATCTTTATGAACAGCGTCAACATCTGGGAAGTCCAAGGTAGTATGCTTTGTTCCTCACCGAACACAATTTATGTCTATCCATGGGATGTTTTTAACATCGTGCATCGTGGCATTATTTGTACCGTGGTATTATATTTTCATGCAATTTGTAACTAGAGTGGTAAAATATAGATAGATCAATAACCGATCAAGCGCTGCTGATAAAGAAATTATTTCCTCTCAAAACAAAACAAAAATCAGCATTAATTTAGTTTACAATGTGTTATTGTGTTAACAAAATATTAATGAATCGAGCTACTATTAGTAAAAAATAAGCTATGATAAATAAAGCAATCGTCAAATTAAATTTTGGTGCCAGGAAAAATATGAGAAAACAGAATATTTTTTCAAGATGTTTATTAAGAAGTCGAAATATAATTTTATTATATTTCTAACAAGAAAATTTAAGTTTTACACAAGTGGCCGGAGAACTGGGAATTCTTTTATCAGGCTATTTAATTTCTTGAAATATTTTCTTACCTTACAACACACCATATTTAGTGTAGGAACTAGCTTATATCTATTTCTTTACTATGTTTCGAGCATTCTACTGTAGAGGTTAACATATTTTGTCTAGTATCAGTTCAAAAAATTAAATTATATAGCTTTTAGTAGACATCAAAATAGACGGCATCAGCGACTCCCATCGTCATTGTTCATTATCTTCCGTAGTGACTCAGTCAGCGAGACTTGAATAAGTTGTACTGCTTGATTTTAAGTGTTTAAGTATTTATTTAGCTGCTGAAGTTTAAATAACAAATTCATGACTTCAAGGATTATCTTTAAATTCATTAACTACAAAGTATTTAATTCTAGAGAAATTACTTTGGTTTCCAATATCATCCGAATCGGCTCAAAGGAAAATAGTAAAGAAAGTAAATCTAAAGCTTCAATGGAGGTTTGATAAATCAAAAGAGTACAAAAGAGGCATGAAGACAAAAATTTACTAATTGAAATAATGCTTGAACTCATATCAGGTACCAGGTTTAATTAAAAAATGCCTTAAACACGGAAAGTCTGACGAGAGTTTTTTACACGACTCAAATAGATTTTTTGTTTCGACTGTTATATGAATATAAGTTTTATAATTTGTTAAGATTTTACGATAAGGAATGGTTCATTTCCTATAAAGTGCGCTGTCTGATTTCGGTTATTTTAATTATCAGTCTAGTATAAGATTATATTAAAAATACGTTACCAACATAAGAAAATATAAGAAAGGACTTTAAATATATATATAATTATGAGCATAGTGAAATATGTAAATGAATAGAGATATAAATAGAATTGAAAGAATTTCATACAACTAATCGACTTTACTAATCAACTTAGTCTGACAAGTGCAAGCTGTACTTGCACAATTAGGGGTGGACCTCATCAGTTCCTCCCCTCCCGCTTAAATTACTAATAGTAGTACACTACGGCTATATGCAGTGCTACCCTGAAATTTGAATGCCAGCAAAAGTAAAATCGGTATCGCATAACGACAGCAGCAAGTTCGCATGTATTTGGAATGAATACTGAACTAAAAACTATAAAGATTATAAGAACAGGAGTTGTACTTTATATCATGAAAATTTTATTTTTCTAAAAAAATTTCCTCGACGAAGAGAGGTTCAGCAATTATAAGAAAATAAATAATAAACTTATTTAAACCGCTTACCGGGTTAAAATTTCTGAATTTCATGATTATGGTGTAATTTATACCTAATTTGCAAAGTTCTTAATTTTTTCAGATCTTTTCTTGTGATTCTTTTGATAATAAGGGTAGATAATAAAGATTTTTAAGCGTTTTTTTCTGAAAAAAATTCAATAAAACTCATAATTTCTCAATTTCTACTTCAATAATTTTTCATATTACACCTTACAGGACATTGTTTTAAAATTTACCCTCTCTAAGTAAGCTTCAGAATCAAAACCTATAATTGGATTCTTCTACTCTATGTCGGTATTAAATATCAAACTTTTACATCGAATAATTTCCAGAAAAATCGCTTGTGACTTACAAACAGACAAAAGGACACCAACGTGGAACAAAATCGGATAAGTAACGTCGTTTTCAATAATATTTTGAATGAACTTCTCGCAATCTGTTTGTCATTTCGCATCTGTCTGCAAATCTATAAAAATACCCAATGTGAACATACACATATGCGTGCTTGCGTGCCTGTGGTTGCCATGTCAGCTGCCATCTCTTCACGCTATATTATTAAAATAAAGTATGATTTCTAATTTGGTTATTTTTAAACCCACGCTGCTAAACTTAGTTTTTAAAACCAAACTTAGAAATACCATTACACACAATGATTAAATAGAATGTTAAAATGTTAAATATTATATTTTTGAGTTTTGTTTTAAAAGCTCAAAAGTTTTTGCTGTGGTATTTTAAGTTTACGAATATCTACGAAAAAATAATTGATACCATTTTATAATTAAACTGATCGCTTAGGGTACTCGCCGAACCTTCTTGAATATACGGTATTGAGCATTCCTAAGGTTGTGTAGCCGTATGACAAAAAAAGACCGAAGATACTTATAATTTCTTGATTTCCATTTATACGTATGTGTTTCCGTATATAAGAGCAAATTCCTCATATTACGTTCAATTTGAAATTAATTATAATGAAATTTAACCAAAAAAAGAACTATGGAGTTACTTGAATATATAATGGGGATGATATTTTTTCACGAACCCAGGGTACTAGGGGCTGATTCTTTAAAATGCGACGAAAAGGGTATGGTCGTATTTTGCATATAATTTCTTCTTTGCCAAAAATGAGGCTCCAAAATAATTTACCGTGCCATTCTCCCCATTTCTAAATTCTCGACTATAATGCTCAATGATACAAGTCTGTAATAATAGAATAACGGCACTTAGAAAATTCTGTAATCAAATTTTGATTAATTTGCATTAATAAATAAAAGAAATATATATAACAAATTATTTTCGTATTTTCTTCATTTACTGTACTCGTATAATTCGACTAAGCAAATTTAAATAAAGGTTTCACTGTTGTATTAAATGAAATTCTGCAAAGAAATTTCGGGGACCATATGATAAACTATTGACCAGTTATCTTACTGTAAAAGCAACTGATAAAATGAAGTGTACCACGTAAGTCTCATGCAAAAAGCTACTTAATAATATAAATATTTCAAAACTTTTAAATTAATTTAATTATTAGTTTTAATGACTTGGAAGAATGAATAAAAAATGGATATTTACAAAGTGAATCATATTTCAAAATATTTTCATTTCATGTCACTCTATTTTAAAATATTTTCATATCATAAATATTATCATATCTTCAAATATTTTTAAATATTATTCCACTCCACTTTTCAAGTGGATATCGCCATTTATAACAAATATTATTTTCAGAAAGGTTATGACGCTTGAGAAAACAAAAGCACTAACAGTAAATAGGTCAATTTTGTAAATAGATTAAGTCAGAATGTAGAAAATGTTCCATACGTATGTAATTATATGTATAAATTTACTATGAATGAAATATGTTATATATGCTAAAGGATATTTTTCTTAAACTTCAAATAAATATTTAACAATCTCAAAATTTTTGAAAATTATATATTTCATGCTGATGTTTTTTAAATAGACAGAATGTTGATGTTAAAAAGTTCTTTATTTCGTGCTTAGTGTTTATACCTCGGTCACATTTCGGAAAGTAACTTCATTTAGTTTGCGAATGACAGGAGCACCAAACACTACTAACATAATTTTAATAGATTTTTCAAGCTAATAAAACACAAAAACTGAAGGAATACTTACCGATTCTATTATTAGTTTTATTGACTAGTTGCAAGAATTAATAAAAAATGGATACATACAAATTAAAACAATTGGCTTTCTATTTTATCATATCTTCAAATCTTGCCTATCCCTTCCTACCTATTAATGGGAATACGTATATGTGATATATGATTAGCAACTACAAAATCTAATATGAAAATTCGATAAAAGAAATGCACGCAGAACAAAAATTGAGAAATGCAAAAATATTTTTGATGAAAAAATTATGATGTTCTTAGAACTCACGTTTTCACAATTTCCATTCATATTTAGGTAAAATGCAAACTATTACCAAAACAAATGGGTTCCTTTTGGACCCTTCGGGTATGGAAATCTGAAAATAGAATCAATAGTATTAAAGTGATACTATTGATAGTGGTGAAAATGATACTACAAAAGGAAAGTAAAATCTATTCAATACAACAATGTGTCCATTTTTAGAGCAGTATTAATTTTATTTCATATGTTTGTTATAAAGTTGTAACTCAACGTATTTGGTCTCACTATATTGTAACTATTTTATTTTTGCAATGTCGAAATAAAGTTTATCTATAAGTATAAACATTTTTACACCAACTCTGTTCAAACGCATTAATAAACGAATTTATATAAATTCGGTTTTTGCTAGACAGACCAATTCAAAATGAATTAAAAATCTATCAAGTCGAATTTAAAACTACCACAAACAACCTATTTGCTTTGAAGTAATAAAACAAGTAAACATGATGAGTATTTGCTTAAAAGTCACTGTGTTGATGAAGTATGCGCATTAACAACTACGTTTAGTATTTAGCGTCTCGTAGTACACTGGCCATGTCACGAATGAATACTTAAACAAGGGCCTTCATTTAAGTAGTGTGTATAAACATTCCGAATAAAGGACTCACTCGGTATTTCTTTTATACCTTTATATTTAAATCTCTCTGCTGAATATATGTTTCACATTTTATTTTGATACTATTTCAACTCTTGCTAAAATACACACCTTCGTGAAAAATCAAACATTTAAAAGGCTTGAAGAGTACGGAAAATGAGATCATTTAATAAGTGTGAAAATTAAATAGCAATGCATTTAAGGGATGTTAATCTGAAATACATGGAAAATTTCCTACACCTACAAAAACTAATCCCCTTAGAAAATGATTTAAATAATGCATAACAACAAAATGAATATAAAAATTACCTATTGACGGAGTATTGAATGATATAGTGAAAAAAAATGTTTAATTATTATATTCTTGACAAGTTTTAGAAAATAAAATACATTTTCAGAGAAACTGATTATTCTTATTCATAAATTGGTTCAGAAATAATTTTTGAATGCGATAGAATTGAAATGAAATAGAGAGAAATAGAGCATATATAATAATAAATTAAATAGAGTATTTTAATAATAAAAATTAAAAATTGCTTCAGTCTCGTTTCAAACTATGAAGTAAGTATATGATTTTAATCAAATAACTTACAATGTTACCTTAGACTTAGTAATTATTGAACAAAATTATCAAATTACATTTATTTAGCCTCATTACTGACAGCCATACAAAGCCTTATGAATTAAAAACTCATAATTTTACTAATATTATCGATACATTAGTTTAATTTTTGTGAAAAATCAATATTTATAAATAAAATATGAAGTTGATAAAAATCGATAGCAATCTTGACACTTTATTCACTTTCATAATTTTACATATATTCTACATCTTCAGCTGCCGAAAAAGGCGGATAAATTAAAAACTGGCTAGAGAACGATAAATTAATTTTTTTGTAAATGGTACTAGTTATAATATAAATTTTCCTGGTAATTAATAGCAAGAGAATTTTCAAATTTGCTACTTTTCAACAATAAAAACCAATTTCTTGCCCTGTCGAGCACAGTAAAGAAAATACCTGTCAGAAATGTCTACAGTACTGCCTTCATTTTTCTTTGATACTTATTAGTCTAGATCACAGTTTCCATCATTCTTCGAAGACTTTGGTACGTTTTCAGGTAGTCGTAAAATCTGGTTATTCTTTCTTTTATTTTTAATAATGGGTCTTTGCTCTCAGTATCGTTAACTTCTTCTGCTTGAAAGTCATTTTCTAACAGTGTTATCTCAGCAATACACAACAAAAGCTCGAAAAGTCAGAAAATTTTATTCTTCCCACGTCCGAAGATTCATTCTTGGATAGTGGAAGTAATAGTGGTAAAGCAAGAATTGGAAAACCAATGTGTGTCTTCAGATTTTGAGAGCCAACAGCAGGATCAAAAGTCATTGGAATCTGAATACTATTGGGCTAATTTAATTCTTTGAATTTCAAATGTTAAAATCTTCCAAATATATAATTACACATTTCTTCTTGAGGTAGGTCTTAATGATTAATATAGTTTAAAAAGCATTCAATTCTTCTGGTCAGTTTATAGATTCTGCCAAACGTTTCGGGGAAAGTAATAGTTTATTTTATCATAAATGCGTCATTGAATACCATTTCGATGAATGTACTGGGTTTATCATAACATTATAATAAATGCGATCATAGTGATGCGTCCAAAAACCTACAGCAGTCTGTTTGATAAATAATTATGAGAAGACTCATTTTTTTAAGAAAATTTATAGGTTCACATTTAATATTTTCTTTATTTGCCATAGAGTCTAAAAACTGTGTTCTAATGTTACGTTTCATTTTCTTGTATAGTAAAACCTAAAAAAAAAGGGTTGTATTGTTAAATAAGTTACTAATAAATAATACAAAAAGGATATTTACATTAGTTTCCAAACAAGATATGTACTCATTTCTATAATTGTATTCACTAAATGACACCTAAAACTAATTAATTCTATAAAAAATATGAAGAACGTTTATTTCACCATGTGTCTGTCTACCTGTTTGAGAAACTCGCTATGTGCTTTTGCAAGGCGCAATATCTAGACTTACGGTTTGAAACAAAAATGCGTTATGTGTCTATTGCACGTTTTTTTCAAGTCGCTCTTCCAAAATTACGGAGCTAACTTTAATTTCTCTAACTTTAATTTCTCTATAATAGTCTCTGAAATTAGGAATTGGTCAACTTACATAACATTCTCTGAAATAAGGATTTATGAACATTTTTTCACTTCTAAAAATAAGATCTATAATTAAAAATTGTTTTTTTTTATAATTAAAACAGTTTTATAAATAAAACTTACTTTTTATAGTATTGGTAAAATTAAAAATAACTTGAGGAAACTGATATTGTAGGCTGATTCATTATGGTACTTTATAAATTTGTTTATATTCTGAAATAAAATTTATTGCCATTATGTTAAGTATGTGATCTTCCTTAAAGTGTAGATATTATAATACAAGGTTTGTGTGAATAAACAAATTAACATACATTTTGCTTTATATAATAATTTGCCCAGATTTAGGCGCAATGTTCCTCCAATGCTGACAGTAAATGCAGTCATACGTAGCTTCTGAAGGGAGACAACACAGTAACACATATTATTACCGACTTACTAATATATTTATTCATGTTATTTTTCCCCAACATTGAGAAAAAAGGATGCATATACAGTTCAGCAGCAACCAAATTAAATTTTTAGGTCTCCTTGTTTAATTAAGACTACCAATGAAACACTTTCGATACTTGTGATGATTTTAAATAAAAAATAGAGTTGAATAATGTAAATGCAAATCAAAGATTACGATGCAATATAAAAAAATTTAAAATTAATAGGTACTTGTGAAAAA
This sequence comes from Druceiella hillmani, assembly GCA_039881145.1. NCBI lineage: Eukaryota > Metazoa > Arthropoda > Insecta > Lepidoptera > Hepialidae > Druceiella > Druceiella hillmani. Next base: position 28,822,579 of record JAYKKI010000001.1, read on the forward strand.
TGAAAAAAAATTAATAGAGAACTAAACTTGTTAATTAATAGTTTAAAAATGTAAAACTATGGTGAAACTGAAGTTAATTCAAAGTAAATAAATGTAAGAAGTAGTTGAAATTGATTTGTGAATATTTATTATAAATCGAGCTATTTAAAAAAAAATTTACTACACACTATTTTTCACGTTCTGGGAAAATTAATTTTACATTATTATGAATTTCATTCATACATATTTTATTTCATTACTTGAAAAATGGGCTATTTCATGTAAATTACAAACATAGTGTTATGGCGGCCTTATTAACTTGAATATAATTGCGTAGCTCCTTAAGAGTTGAATAAAACCTATTTTTTGCACAGAAGCGTTTTGTTACCTATGTTTGCAACTTCCTTCCTAGTCAAACGAAGTTGGCTTGCGTTGTGGGCGAATTTCCGTAGTTCTCTAAATTTATGGAGGAACTACTCCGACATTGGAAACCCGTTTGTGACCATGTTTTTAATTATTAATTGACGAGCGTCAATTGAAAACGTTACTACAGAAAGGTTTTTCGTCAACTGCTAACTAAAGTTCATCCATCACTTTATAAATGTTCGAATTTAAGAAATGATTTCAAATCAAAGAAAATTAAAAAAGATTCAATATAATCTCAAAATAGTTTCAGATATTTATAAGCGATTTCAGACAAACTAATATTAAGTAATTTTATTAAAAGATGTTTAAACAAAATTCTTCCATTAAACAATAATTATGTTTTAAAAGGCTTTTATCATATTACAAATTTTTGGAAATTACAAACGTTCCTTAAAACATCAGTGAAATATACACATCTTACTTTAATATAACTTTTGGAATCAAACGTTCAATGTTGATACTCTGCATGTAATTATAATTTATACAAAGGGATTAAACTCCAATTGTAATGTAGAGGCTCTTATAAAACTTCAATATGCATTAAATCGATTTATCTAAAGCATGCTTATTTGCATTGCTGATATATAACACATACGTTCTTAAACGGGTCGAGATTCAAACAATTTATCAATCTCACTTTCATGTTTTACGTATTGGAATTATTTAGGTGACGATCTCAATACTTGTAACGAGGGGTTTGATCGATGTAAGCAATTTATTGTTAGTACCGACAAACGCAAATGCAAACAGTTTTGCATAATTGTCTCTGGTAATTTGAACATTTGGTTTTTGGGTATTTAATGAATAAAGGTCCATTAAGCTGAACAAAGAGAAGCCTATAAATATCTTTCTTTAAAAGTATCTTTTGAAAGTCTATAATTGTAGGTCGGTTTTAATTAATGCTCGAAATAATTATAATGGTATATGTTTAACGTCACTACTTTCATTTGTAAGTAGAGTAAATTAAAGAATTTGAGTTAAAATTATTATAAACTTAAAAAACTTTGAGAATTCAGAAATTATTGATTTCTCGTTATTTAATTTAAACGGTCTGAAGCATAGAGACCACAATTTTTTTCATTTGGCCCTACCTAATGTATTTGTTACTGTTTGCATTTTTTGGTATTTTAGAAAATGTCATGAGTATATGAAGGGTTAAAGTAAGTGAATATTCATCATTTTGAATCTATTCGCATTTCTTCAAAAGAGTTGACTGTTTGGTTGCTTGCCCCATGAAATTATTTTAGAAAATAAAAAAAAACGCTCAGCATTTTCAGTTCATTGACACAAAATTTAAATTATGAGAATTTATATTATATTTATTTGCGTAATTTTCGTGAAAATTAAAAACAAGAACCTAAAAGAATTGAAATGTATAAATATATAATAAAAGGGCAAGAAATAGAAATAAAAGGGCAAGAGTGTATTTTACAGAGGAAACTTAGTACCTATAGATACTAAGCACAGAATTAATTGGACGATGTTCAAGTTAAAATATATCATGTAATTAAAAAGCACATTGGAACGTTACAACATACGTTATCATCGATTTGTAACCGTGACAATAAAATGCACACGGTATGTTTAAAATGGTAATACTTTATTCTTCAAAAAAATATTTCCAATAGGAAGTAAACAGATAATAAAAAATAATTCGAATTGTATTATTCCCAAAATATATAAATCGGAGATCAAACTATTACGAAACGTATCACCCCGAGAGGACAGTTAGATCCCTATCTGTCATTTGCTCTGTAAACGCTTTCAATATTTTTGCTTAGGTTGTTTTAAAAATATACATGGATATGTTATTGATCTAAAAATCGAAATCGATTTGCGAGTAAATAAAAAAAAACCAATTAAATGTCAAATATTGGGTGTTCAAAATGTTATCAGTGGTAATGTTAGGTAATTCGATAATTCTTATTGTAATGTTTTCATTAAATAACTCAATCAGTGCTAGTCAAATTTAATTAGAAACAGCAGAAAATCGATTAATGAAATAAGCTGTTATATATTGTAATATTATGTCCAAATATTAGTTCGAACTAATAGAAATTAAAACAAAACTTTGTTTTAAATGGTTTTCGTTTATCTTTGTGAATAGTCTTGATACGAAAACCAATAACTGATTTTAATTAAATTTAGTGCAACTTTAATATTCTTACTTCAAACTGAATTTTTTAGAAAAATATTTTCGAACAGCTTCTTTATGTACTGGTTATTGGTAGTTTATGTACTGGTTACTGGTTATCGTCCTAAGGAGCTTTTGCCTTCGGAGTCTGTCAGGTGATTTATGTATCTATTTGGAAACCTTTAATAATTTTAAGTCGTTTTCGATATCATCAAGCCAACTGAGTGCAGGTCTTCCCCGTTTCCTGGTGTCCCCAGGCTTGTTGAAAGTTAGTGGTTAGTAAATAAGTGTCTAATATACATTATTCGGTTTAATTTTATTAATTCCACAATATTTGATTATTTATATTGATTATAAATTTCGTGTCTGTAAAGAATTCAGCAAACCTTATTTTCTTGGACTGCACCGAAGACTTTTGGTAGCATTTTTCTTGCACAAACTAGTAGTCTGTTTTGAATATGCTTGCCCAATATCCAGCTTTTGCTGCCACAGAGAGTTACTGGTTGAATTAGTGTCTTATATATATATATATATATATATATATATATATATATAATATACTAGTTTTTATTCCATTGTTAATGAGTCGAAATCTTAATTGGTGAAACTTTTCAAACCAAAGAAGCATATATTTGTTAGCATCAGGCCTTAGTCAGTTTCAATATTCGTTTCATTTCTGTTGGTGAGAGTGGTTTCAAGATCTTTAAATTCGGTAAATGTTGCAAAAGTGTTGCCATTCACCACTAGTAGTATGTTAACCGTCTCTTGACTTGTCACAAACAAATTTTTGTTTTCTTTACATTGATGATTAGACCCATTTTTTCATCCTCAGTCTGAAGGGCCACAAAAACTTCAGTAAGAGCCCGTCTTGATCTGCCAATAATATTAAGATTGCGTAAGCTAATACTTGGATAGGTTTGTAGTATATTGTCCCATTAGTTGTTATCATTGTATCTGCGATGACTTTTTCCAGTGCAATGTGAAGAAGCAGGTCTGAGAGGACTTCAGCTTGTCTGAGATCTCTATTAGTGAAAAAGACTTTGATAATTCATTCCGTATCTTGACGTTAAGAAGGAATTTTAAACTCGTCATGGAGCTTTTTCCTCTTTATTCAGTCATACCCCGCCTTGAAATCGATCAAAGGATTGTAGATATGGATATTATATTCTTTAGTTTTCTTTAGGATCTCCCTTAAGGCATAAATTGGGTCAAGAATAGATTTCCTTTTTTGTAATCCTTAGTGATATTTGCCGACAAATTTTGTCATTTTAGCACATTAAATAGAATTTTAGAGAAAATATTTAAACAGAGTTATTCTTCTATAGTTGTCACATTCGAACTTATTCCCCTTTTCAAAAATAGGACAGATAGATCTATTATGCCATTCAAGGGTTAATTTCGCCTTAAGCCAAATATTACATATAATTTTATGTATTGCGTTCATCAGATCTGGTTCTCTGGTCTTTACAAGTTCAGCTTTTATCCCATCCGGCCCAGCACATTTGTTGCGATATAACTTTTTGATTGCTTATTTCACTTTTACGATTGCCGGTAAGCGAAGGTAGATAGTTTCGTCATTTTCACTTTTGTGAAGAGTGCGGATAATCCGAGTCGCAATTCTCAAATTGATATTCAAGCTAAGTCATCTGAAATCCATATTCATGCCAAGTCGTCGAATTTAATGTATTTATTAGTAGCGTCAGAGGTTACAGAATTCTGAGATGGAAATACAGTAGGATTAGACTGTTACATAGGATCCTATTTTGAATATTAATGGATATATAAATTCATTGTGTTAAAAGATCACGTAATTATTTCGATTTTGACTGAAAATAAATTTAAAATTCGTTATATTTTAAAAAGGATAATATTACATCAATATTCTTCTAAGTAAAATTTTTAAGTATAGAGATTAGTAACTAATAGCACACTAATTTTAGCATTAGTTGTGTTAATTGTATTAATTATTCTACAAATATAATAACCCTATAATTTGTTTTTGGCTTACGTTCCTAAATCTGAATAATGCAGTGTTCGAAATTAGCATGTTTTTTCATTTAAACCAATATTAATATTGAGTAAATACCTAAATAATTACACATCATCTTGTAATTTAAATCAGGTAAGAAATACTTAGATTCAATATTTTTGTAGTGGTAATTTTATATATTGATACACTTAAGAGCATGTTTTAACCACTGTATGTGGTTCTTATGAATAAGAGGGTTTTAATTAAGAAAGTAAGTCGATATCGCGCTTTCTTGTCTTTATTTGCAACTTTGCAATAGTTGACGTATACAATATTATTTATTGGTATTACTATAATTATTAAAAACTTTCGATTTTGATAATTTTGTATAATGTAGCATTTTACTAAGAAACTTCATCGCACCAGTATTTGTATATTTTTTCATCGAGTGATATCGGAGAATCGGCATCGATAATCAGATGTCTTTTATAGTATAAGCAAATGTTTAACCAATACTTTAGTCGATGGAAGTAAAACTGTTATTAGAGAGTTTATTTATACTTATATTAGAAAAGAAAAACTTCTGAAATTTTATTTCTTTCGAATTATACTAGTATCATTTGTTAATAACTTAACATGAGCGAAATATTCAAATAAACCTTTGACGGCTGTAAAGTTGCATATATCTTATTGCTTAATATTAAATCAACTTGTGTCTAGCAGTTTACTGAAAATAAATTGCGTACTGACCGAGTACATGTTACTGAGAACAATACATAAATCTCCCTAATTAGCATATATATAAAAATAAATTAAAAATGGGAAAATAAATTTTGTCTTTGCTTGTACATTAGTTTCCACTCTCAATTACTACTAAACTTTCGAAAGTACTACTCAGTTGATCTCCGTGATATTTTCCACACTGCTAGGCTTTATTGTGGAGATAAATTATTGCATGGAGAATATAGAATAAATATTTTTCCCGAAATATCATTTCTTTACGTTAGTCCTTCAAATATGTGTGAGCAAATATGTACCCAAAATACATTTATTTGATCGGGAGATTTTATATCAGTCTTATGTCATTCTATTAATGAATAATATTTTAACAACTCTTTAATGTTAAAGGAAAACTACACGGTGTTTTTGCACTAACTTTGTAATCGTATAACGTATGAAAAATTGGTAATAGATCGAAAAATATTGCTTAAAAATTCAAATTAATTAGTTTTGACATCGCTAATTTTCAAGACTATAATTTTAAAATAAAACTTGCAAACAGCGTTTATGGGAATCTTTTAACAGCTGCATTGATTCTAATAAGATTAAAAAGAATAGCTAGGAAAGTGGTCTCGGGTCGCTCGGTATAAAATAATCTCTCTGAAGTGTGTCGATTCTCTCAGAGAAATGTCATCGATTACAAATAGGTTATATTTTGCAGTTACATATATATTTACAATATATAAACAAATGATTTTTGAATACAATTTGAAAGCATAATGATTAAATTTATTCTGCATAAAATTTTTATTAATTTCGGATTTAGGTGGTGATGTGTGAAAAACCTTAAAATATCTAAGTACATTTTTTTTTAAGTTTATCCCGAATATCAGTGGATTAATTTTATGGATAATTTCATTGATATTTATGAAGTAAATAAATCGGAAAAATAACAACAAAATGTAAAAAATAATTGTTAAGTGGTGGTTAAAAACTAAGAAAAAGAAGAGGGAAAATCAAGAATATGTTTGAATAATAATCTTGAACTTATTAACATTTAAAAAAATATATTATTAAATTTCTCAAAGTCGGTAGGCCATTTCAGTAGATAAAATTTAATAGATTATTTGTTTCATCAACATACATAATATTATCACAGCAAATAAATTTTCATACCTTACACATTTATATATAGTGAAATTCCTTTCTTCACTTAAATTTTCTTTGTAAATTGCATAATAAAATACACCGCATAATGAAATTTGTTTTTGTTACAGAACCTAAATACAAATTAGATTGGTCATAATAAAAAGAAGAAAAGTCGTATGAAGGAAAACATTAAGAATAATTTTGTAACGATTCTTGACTTATTTTTAAACTGTTTTAAATAAAATTGTTAAAAAAATTAAAATGGCAGGCAAATTTTAACCCCACATTGTGTCCCAAATATTTAAATTGCCGCTTTATAAATAACAAGACATCCGTAAATAAATAAAATGTACACCAAAATATCCCCAAAGCATATTTTTGGATTTTTGTCCCTTTTTTTGTATCAATTCATGTTTGTTTTATAACTTCTCTTTACGTTATCACTTTGAAATGATTCTTGACCGACTGACAATTTTTAATATCCTCCGCGCGGAAATCTAACCGATTATTGAAATCACAGGATTATATATTCATTTATGTCTTTAATTATAATAATGGGTGTTTGTTCGTCAAATTCAATCCTTATATGATGACATGTTGTTTAACGACTATTAAAAATGAGCTTTTTGTGAATATGTGCATAATCTTAATAATATAGAATCTAACGAAACTTACAAAATTCATCGCAATCAAAACTGAGATCAACGCCAATTCATATTTATCCTTTGCACGATTATAGAAATTTGTTGCAAAGTGAATGTCTTCGAATTTAATGTTATGCATCTAGATATTATTCTGTCCATTTATAAGTAAACTTGTATTTAACTACTGAATAGATAATTGATAGAAGTATGTAATTTAGCACCAATAAAGTTTTGATTCTTTTTTTGACCTGACATGAAGGAATATACGTGAAGAATAACTTTTAAAAATAAATTTCTGTCGCAATTATTTAATATAAAATAATAGATTAGAAAAAAAAAATTACTATCTAGAAATGTTCTCAAATTTATTTATTCACTAATTATAAAAGCGAATTAATGCAATTAAGCGAAAGTAAAAATAAACAATTAAATTTGAATAAAATAATGTGAAATTACCGTGTCTATCCTATTAATATCAATAAAAACAATCAGTTATACCAACCTAAAAAAATGTTTGAATATTTAAAAAAAAATTACTATCTAGAAATGTTCTCAAATTTATTTATTCACTAATTATAAAAGCGAATTAATGCAATTAAGCGAAAGTAAAAATAAAAAATTAAATTTGAATAAAATAATGTCAAATTACCGTGTCTATCCTATTCATATCAATAAAAACAATCAGTTATACCAACCTAAAAAAATGTTTCAATATTTTGAAGTCCACAAAATGTTTAAATACTTTGAGTCTAAAACTTATGGAACTTCTATATTTTTATATTAATAACCATCGTTTTTTCGATTTATTATAAATTTTCAAGAAACATTTTTTCCTGTGTTTTATTTTTGTAATATAATTGACAATTTATTATTTATTAAATAAAGGAATATATTAAATATATTTCCCTTACAAACGATGTATTTGTCATAACTATCTCGATTTAATTACTAACCTTAGCAACACTGAACAAGGAATGTACAAATAATAACATAAAGTGATATAACAAAATACTCTTAAAATTCAAAAACACCTTCAATTTTTAGGATTAAATTCTAACCAATTTCTGATGATATTACACTGGGGCTATACACATAAAAAATAATTATACAGATTGTTTAATAAATGTCCGAGATATAAGCCAACATACATAAAACAGGCCTTATCACGCAGCATGAAACTGAGTAATTGGATTTTGGAAATCAATGACCGGGTCTCTGCTGAAGATCCATAATAATAATTTGAAAACATAAGATCCCTTAGCCTCATTAATTAAGCAGGCGATGTATTCGCAGCTCAAGTACATCGCCTATTTAATTCGTGAAGCTTGGATCAAGATCAAGACTGAGGATTGGGAACGCGCAGTTCAGTATACATCTGTTCTTGAAACCTATAATACTTTAAAACAACATATCCTTAAGTCTCATAATTTAAACAGCAGTACCTTATAGCATCAAGACTGAGGAGTTGTTACCGAGGTTCAATGGCAAAGCCTCTCCGTGAGACTAAAAAATACTAATTTAAAAATAACAGACATTTAAGTTTCGCGGCTTGGTTAATTAATACTCCTACAACATCAGAATTGAGGAGTTCGGATGCAAAATTCTTGGACAAAGTCTCAGCTTGAGATCCACAATACCAATTTAAAACAGCATATCCTCAAGATTTACGATTTAGGTAGACTGTCTCCTTGCAGTATTGGACTGATATGTTGGAACACTAAGTTCAATTACAGAGTGTGTATTTTAAAATTATAATACTAATTTAAAACAGCAGATCATCAAGCCTCACGGTTTTGGCAGGCAGTACACCTGTAACATGAGGATTTAAGCATCAAAGGTTGAAATTACCGTAATGGTGTTGTGGGAACCATATACGTGTGCAAAGTTTTAGAAGAATCGGTCAAATAGAATTAGTTAAAAAGTCGATCGAAAAATTTTAGTCAACGACTATAACAAACGGAATGTCAAAATAAATAAAAAAAATTACATGAAAGTTAATATAAATAAAACAATAGTTTCGTGTATATATCCGTTTAATATCCACTTATTCACTTTGTTATTTTGTTATTACTTAAGACAAGTCAAATGAAAATCCAACTCCATGAGTTACTGCTCATCAAAAAAGAGTCCGGTCACAATCTTTCTGCTCCATCATTGTACCCTGATTTTATTAAATAGCATTATAATGTCTTAATAGATTTTCATTACACCTCATCTTCCAAACTGGGTCATACCACCCTGCTGTTTAGTGTTAAAGAATTCTAAAGCGTATGTTCAAATTCCATGGAAACATAAAAATAAAAAAATCAAATTGGTAAATGCCGAGTTACGAGATAAAATAAACAGAAAATTCGGTCAAAATAAATTTATAAAAAGAAAGCTAACCCAAATGATTCAAACATTGAATGAGCAAATTGCGATCATGAAAAGGAAGATTATAAGTTATAAGTTTGACTACCAATAAACAGTATTTTTTCAGTCACTTTTACACACGCGTGTAACTTATATGTAAATAAATACAGAATTAACTTAAAATGGTAATATTGTTCGAAATGTAAACAAGGTATACGTAATGTAGACTTAATTTTTTTTATACCGGCATCATTTAATTAAACATTTGTGTATTTAAAAATGAACACAATAAATAAACAAATAATGTTTTGTATTTGATTTGTGTTATATTTTTCTGATAAATACTTAACAATATATATTAAATTGTCCCCGTAGTTTTGTGATAAATGCTTAGAAAATAACAGTGAATTAGGTGAAGTCAAAAGGTAAAAATATACTCCCACAAAAACAAAACGGTCCACGTATAAAATCGGTCCACATACATAATCGCCACTGCATTTTTGAGTGTGTCCTTTTTAATCTACGTTCTTTTATTTCACATAAGAAAACGACTAAATTTCATCGTTGCAAATTACAGATATATCGAAATAATATGTGAAATATGGCATTACTATAATATTAATTTTCAAGTAATTCTGAATTTGCAAGCGTAAATTAAAATTGACATTTTTTGAAATAATGAACAGTAAATATTGTTTTGATGAAATAAAAAAATTGTATCAAATAATTTAAAGTTGAAAGTCTCTCTACAACATAACGTACCAGAATAAGAATGTTAAGCAAATTATTCACGAAATGATCATAATAAAGACTACTATATTTAATTCAAATTTTCCATAAAAAAAGTCGTAAAAAGAGAAGCCTCGTATTTGCCGATTGTACTAATCCAATAAATAAATGGACGCTAAAAATATAAGAACAAAAGCATGCCGAACTTGATGAATTCGAAAAATTTAATGCCCTTGTACGATATATATTATTTAGAAAACTGCTTTAGGATCAAGCGTACTCTATAAAACATACGTAGCGTACGCTAATATTAAAGTGTCCCGGTCCAATTGTAATCACTGCCCTATCTCCATCCATATAATGTACAAGGAAGCTGTGATTCAAGTTATTTATCAAGTTAGCGTTGCATGCTTCGCGTGTCAGAATGATTTGGGTTAGGACCATGTTACTCGCGACATACAATGAATTTATTATTGTTTAGGAATGTGAGCCTATAATGCAATTGGGATTTAGTTATTTAACTTATGTGATATTTGACTTTAGGTTTTTTGAAAAGAAAGACATATGTAATGGGTTTATTACTCTGCTGTTGTTTTTTATTTTGAAAACGATATGATCGATAATTATTTGTGGACTATAATTCTTGTCTTATTTCATTGCCTTACTACATATTTTATAATGTATAATTCGTGGTATGACAATAGAAATTAGTAGATAATTTATAATTAAAAAGAACATTTTCCGCAAAATGTAATAATATATCTAACAGAATATCAAGACTTGATCTTTGGAGAATTGAGTTTGCCATGACTCATCGATGTGCTCCAATTTAGACCAGTTCAAGATTGAAGGGAAGAGAATACCTTATATTTATAGGCAATTATTTGGTCAAGAGGTATAGAAGACGTTTTACGTTACAATACGGGAACAAAATTATATTAAATTTTACAAGTCAACCTAAGGTTTTCATTGCACGATACCGCAGCGTCAGTACAATAATTGTGAATCATGGCGATATGAACATGATTATAGCTAAGCACCAATCGTGGCATATATAACAGAAATATAAAAAAATACAGTTATTTGCATTACTCTGATCAGGCTACGACAATATTACAGTGCCCAAACTCTGATGTAAAATTATATGTCATTACGGCGGTGCTTCTTCTTCATTGGTGTCTACCGGCTAATTTTCTAAAATGAGTTATGGGTAAGTATAAACTATATTTCATTTATATTATAATATAAGATGTAATATATTACATTGAAATCTAGTCATTTCATCGGAAAAATAAAGTAAAAACAAAAAATTAAACTGGAAACATTTATTCAAAACAATTTTAAAATAAAAAGGTCGCTGTGTTGAATTGGTCCTCGTATAGTTATGAGATTTTTCTAAATAATTTATCAGGATATTTATTTCATTCTGTATATTGTCCGGATACTTATTCCATATATCGTTCATAACTATAAGGTTAATATAAATTAATAATAATTTTTTTATTGGCTTAAATTATGTATAAAGAGAAATACGTATTTTTCTCTGTAACATATTGTATCCCAAGTTCTTATAATTATTATACGCAAATGTAGTATTTTATAACCCACAAATCGATAGACAGACAAACCTATAGTGTAGTATATGTTTCAATTTTAATTGGTTTCCAAAGTTTTTACTTCAATAATGTCGTTTTAAGCATACCATTTCTTTTAACTTTTTCTTTTAATTACAAAACTACAAACGTACAAAAAACACGGGATATACACTTTTGATTTCAACAACACTTAGGTTGTTGAAATAGTTAATTTTCTAATTAGGGCCAATTTGACCTCTTTAATGTATAATTATTTTAAAACAGAAATGTGCGAGTTCAATTCACGTAGATTTTTTTATTTATCTTATGCCAAAACACAAGCCAGCATCAAGAAACAATGTTTCGCACATCTTTAATATACCCAGAAGAGTATAAGATATGTACCAGATCGAATTTCCTTTAATATTTTTTTTAAGAATACAACTGAGTGAACACCAGAAATTAGGCAGATAAAATGGTGTTTAGAGAACTACAATTTTTACTAATAAAATTAGCTTGGAAAAATCATGGTTTTCGACTTATACTAACGATCGTCCACCATCGTAACGATTAGAAGTAAATATACAGACAACAATATCAAACCTTGTGATTAGTTTTAGTAGATAACCTACGCAGATTTTGAAAAAATAATGCGAATGTAGAAAATATTATGAGTACCGATCTGATTACTTAAATCGTGTTCATATTCATATATGAATGAATAACATCAGGACAAATCGTGAAATTTAGTGAAGGAAAAGAGGCATTCGTTTGTTGAACAGATATTTTACCGAAATCCAGTGGATCCTTTTTCGTGTCCATTTGGTACACAAGTCTAGAATAAAGAATAAAGATATCTTTGTGTAATATATGATATTTACAAAAAATATCATATATTACACAAAGATATCTATCCATTTCATTAAGTTTTTCATTTAAAATTAAATCAATCAAATTCGGGATCTCGTCACGCTTAAGCATGGATTTAATTCTATCAAACAAACAAATAAATACATCTTCAAAAATACCAATGTATGTACGATTTTATTCAAAAGCTCGTAAACTTTCTTTACCTATAAATTACTGAATAAACATCGTTGTTACTTTGTCAAGGACAATCATTTTCTTATTTCCAAAAGATATTACGATTCTAGAAATAAACTAAATTATAAAACGATGCCTTTTGTTTCTATGTAATTGAGTTATTTTAAAAAAATTGGTAATTAATCCTTTTTTATCTAAATTTTAGTATAAACAAAAATTTTACATTTTTGTTTAGGTACTAGTTTTTAAAGTCAACCGGCTTACTTAAAATCTTTACAAAAAAAATTTCAAAGGGAAATTTAACTGATAATAATCGGTAAATCAATGTATTTCTGCAAAAAAATGATAAGATATTTCCCTTCTAAGTCTTCGGTCAAATTATCCTGCGAGTTGATCTTATAACAACACGGAATACTATGCTTCAACCCCATAAAGAAATTAATAAATAAACGCAAAATAAGTTTTTATAAAGTGACATTTATATAGGTCTCTGGTTCCGTACAATGTCGGTTTTCATTTTGGGAAACATAAAGGGAATAGATAATATGTAGATCGGACTACTTAATGTGCTTTAATCCTCTCGAAGTTTTAGCGACTCTTTTACTCGAATGCTGTGTCATCGTTGTGACATCGCTCATTGTGGTAGCATACGCTATCGCCCGAAATATAATGAATTATACTCTTTTTGCGTAATCGTCTGTAATGTAAACCTATTATGGTAAACCTTTATTTTATATAAATGCGTAACACTCAAATACAAAATGAACTCAAATATTAAGAAATAATATTGAACTTACGAAGAAAAATTCAAAACACCGCCTGTCTAATATATAGATTTTATTTCTGTCTATATGCATTAAAAGTAATAATCCTAAAAAAACAAATATCTTCATTCATTTAAATGTACATAAAAATATATTGTACATTATGTCAACATTTAATTAAGGAAAGTCGCTCTGAGAAAGCATGAGTGAGTGTCGAGAAAAAAATTTTGTCACTTTCAATATAATCAAAATATTAAAAGTGACAAATTTTTTTTTCAATGTTTGTGGGCATTTTGTGTGATGAAAGCTTATTACAAATACCGATGCGAAATAATTAGTACGTTATAATGTCTGCGTAGGATATTCTTTTCTATATTGTTGAATTTTTAAGTCTGTATATTACTACTGTAATATGTAATTTAATTTATTGGATATTAACTTATTATTCCTTAACGTATCCCTTCGCGGGGGCGAATCGACCCTTTACTATGCATAATAAAAAAATTAAATTAAATATTTTTAAACTGTTTTATTAAGGAAGGAACTAAACATTTTCGTAGTTTTTCTTAAAAAAATTAAATCAAATGAAAATTATCTAAAATAACAACTTACCAATATTTTTCCAATCAGCAGATTTTCTCATCACTGATATTTAATTATAAAAAAGGGTTTCCTGATAGTTTTTAAAGATTTATTTTTTGAAAACTCTCGGTACTCCCAGAACTGAATGTAATTAATATAAGTTTTATGACAAAAAGCTGCGAATTGGTTGTTCCCCAATTTTGAGTTTTGAAGGCTTAGGTTTTTTAGTAGGTTTTTTGATATTCGTATAAAACAATTAAAATGATAGGAATTACCAATGTTAAGAAAGTTTGTAACAAAACATACGTCTCTATAAACATACACGAAAAATACTGGCAAGTGAAATATTTGAGCTTTCGCGACTTGAATTATATTGTTATTTTTAGCTAGTATTTCTCACCTAATTTATTTAACTGCAGTTTGCATATGCAGTTTGCACTATAGGATAAGTGCAGACAGAAAAATAACTATATTATTTGTAATTTACTTTTGCAATGAGTGAAAAAATTTAACAAATTTGATTTTAAACCCTTTCAAGTTCACATATGTTACATTAATGAAAAGAAATATTAAACTGAAAGAATTTTGTCAAAAACGGACAAGTAACTTATTGACAAAATTAAAAAAAAACACTTAAACGTAATATTCAGTCGAAAATACTAAAAATATATTTTCGGGTTTTATGTCTAGAAGAAACAGGACGGATATGTTGATTTCATGTTTATCCCTATATTTTTTTTATACCCGGCATTGTACAGGCTGTCCAGTGGCAGATTTCAAAGTTTGAATACACATAGTTTCTGAACGCAACGAGGGGGGCGGCGGGCGTCGTTAGAAGCGCAAGCGGTGCGAATGTTTTAGTTGCGATGGAACAGTGGTGTGGAGAGCACCGCGCTTTTACCGTCGAAGCGTACATTTCGAGTGGATTTTCGCTGTCTATAGCACGCCGTCGATTTAATAATCGTTACAGTATTCGTCGATTACGTGATGGACCATCGGTCAACCTCATTCAGTCATGGGTAGCAAAGTTCAGAGCTACAGGATCAACATTAAATAGGCCCAGGCCAGGACCTATACAATTGGTAGCCACGGATGAAAATGTCGAGCGTGTTATGGTTTCTGCCGTTGAAAATCCCAGTTTATCACTGCGTACACGTTCATCGATATTGGGAATTTCGAAATCAACTTTACAGGTAATAATGCGAAAAAAGCTCAAGTTCCATCCATATAAAATTTAAATTGTTCAAGATTTACACGATTCTGACTTTGAATTAAGAAAAAGTTACGCGGAGGTGATGTTGTTGAGATTTCGTACTGCTACCCGGATGGGCAACATATTCTTTAGCGACGAAGCTCACTTTTACATTGGAGGATATGTGAATAAGCAGAACTTTCGTTACTGGGATGTCCACAACCCAAGACAAATGCATCAAGAGCCTTTACATAAGCCTAAAGTAACAGTCTGGTGTGCGATGTCTGCATCTGCAATCATAGGGCCTTATTTATTTGAAAATCAACATGGCCAAATTGTAACTGTGAATTCGGAGAGATATGCCCAGATGTTAAATGACTTTTTCAGAGTAGAACTACAGAATAGTCCATCCTTCAACCAAAACATATGGTTCCAGCAGGACGGGGCCACAGCTCGCACTGCTAATGTGTCCATGAATGCAGTGCGGCAGTTATTTCCAGAAAAAAACATATCCCGAAACGATACCGTACCGTGGCCACCTAGGTCACCCGATTTAAGCCCATATGACTTTTTCTTATGGGGATATTTAAAATCCGTTGTTTACAAAACAAATCCGAGCACTGTGACATAACTTAAAGAAAATATTCGAGCCGAAGTCAGTAGGATACCCCAGTGGCCCTGCAAACGCGTTTTTGAAAACATGCGTGCTAGACTCGAGGAGTGTGTCAGACTCGATGGCCGCCATTTGGAAAACGTGGTTTTAAAAAAATGAAATCCGCATTTGTTGTTATAAAGGTAACATAAACCTACTTTATATTAGAGGTGTAGTTTTTATTTTACAATTTTTCAAACATTGAAATCTGCCGCTGGACAACCTGTATATATAATATCGATATGTTGATTTCATGTTTATCCCTATATTTTTTTATATCCCGGTATTGTATATATAACAATACCTATGATTTATTTCGAGACATAATGTCTGAAGTCGTTGAATATATATTTCCATTGTAATCTACATATACTTTATATTATATGTAATATTACGTAATCAATTATTTATATTTCTGCTCATAATAATTACACTCTTAAGTCTTTTTACACTCTCATTCTTAAAACTATCGTCGCATACTGTTAACACTCTTACATTTTTTGTTTATGTGATACTAATCCATTCTGCGTAAATGAAATGAAATTACGAATATTTCAATGAATATTGGTAGTATTCAAAATATGTTGAAAAGCATTTTTTTTTCTATAAATAACAACTGATGTGCTCAAGTTTTACCAAATATTGCCTGATTAGTAAAATGAATTCACTCCTAAAAATAATAAACTTTAAAGGTTTATTACATATTTACTGTTCTTTGCTCCTAACAAAAGCTTTTACTTTGAAAATATAAAAGAAGTAATAAATTGCTCCTTGTTATATTAAAAGGTTCACAGGATGACATTTATTATGATCGTTAAAGGTTCAATAAATTTTTATAAATGTAAAATGGATTATCTAATGGAATTGAAGCATGATAAGTTTCTGAAGGCCATTTCTCTTTTATTATAAAGCTGTTACATTACCTTAGATATAACCACTTATCTTATCTATCAGAAAATTTTAAACTGGTACGTAAAAACGTAAGAAGAATGGGTGGGAAAAACGTACATAACTTTTAGTTGATAAATTTTATCATGGAAAATGCTGCATTAGAGACCTACCCTACTTTATATGAAGCATTTTGAATTGGAATTTGTTATGCTATGATATCATACCAGTTTGGAAAATAAGATACGAGGCGTAATTGTATAAATTATAGTGATAGGTGGAGAATACTTTTAAATTACACTAATTAATATGAAAAGACTCGTTCTTATCTATTATTTT
This sequence comes from Druceiella hillmani, assembly GCA_039881145.1. NCBI lineage: Eukaryota > Metazoa > Arthropoda > Insecta > Lepidoptera > Hepialidae > Druceiella > Druceiella hillmani. The sequence continues at coordinate 28,839,716 of JAYKKI010000001.1, forward strand.
TAAGATATATTACTTAAGGTTAATTGTGTAATTTTAGTATCTTATTATAATGAGTTTGCGTAATACAGACGTATTATAATAAAATATTAAAATTTGATGAATATTCATATAGTGAAATATGTAAGCAACTTTGCCAATTTTCGTACAAGATATTGGCATGCATCGTCGAAACTGTGCAAAAAATTGTATGTATCGTTGATACTGTGCAAAAAATTATAAAAATTTTCTGGACAAATTTATCAAAAGATATTTGAACAAAAGTTTGAAATAATTTCAAAACCTATTTGATCAAAACCTAATTGTTCTTTCTAACATATCTTTTATTTTTAGCTTCACAAATGTTTTAATATAAATATTTCCATAACATTGATGACAAAAACAATGCTTGTGACAGTACGTTTCCTATATCATAAAAAGTAGTGTCTAGTTAGTATATGCTTTATTTATAAATCGATTATCTTATTATTCTTTTAAATTTCAGCAAGAATTCAAATTGACTTGAGTTAAATCGTCCCAAACATAATCCAACGCACGCCTCAAATAAGCTATAAATATTCGGAAATAAAATATTACGTCACATAAAACAGAATATTTTTTAAAAACAAATCTTCTAAATACAGCAGGAGTTGCTTTAAAAATACGGGTTTGGTCAAAGGGTAGACGAATAAGTACGTGGTTCACCTCATTGAGGTATTTTAAAATTATTTTTTAGGTGCAGTATCATAAAAACAATTTCATAAAAAGAAAGAAGAATGCGACTGAAGAATGTGCTGTGAGCCTTTGCCCTTATTAGCTCAAAATCGCTGTAAATGTTTGTTTCAATTAACAAACTTAACCTGAAAGTATACCTCTTTTAATCATAAGGGGAATATATTGAATAGAACTTGATTTCCTGAGTATCTTATACACGTGAGTTACTTAAGGAACAGCTACATTAATTGTGTGTATCGATTTTGGGAGCTATTACAATGAGCCCAAAATATATATGATGGTTTTAGTAACATTTTATTAAAATGCGTCTTTTTATATACAATTACAATTCGTAAATTTAAACGTATAACATACATTTATATTTACGAATTGAAATTAAACACAAAATTCATCTAAAAAACCCGTGCTAACATTTATAATTTCATTTAAAAATGTACATAAAACTGTTGTGAGGTTATTTTGCTTATTTTGTAGAAACTTAGTTTGACCTATTTTCTCAATCTGACTTTTAATTTTGTCAGGTAGACCTTATCAAATCAATTTCTAGGTTTATACAAGTTGTTACTGGAGTTTTCCCGAAATATGTTACAGTTATATTATTTTTAATATCATTAACTTCTTTCGACATTATGTTTAGGCGTCGATAAAGTGCACCATTATTTAAAGTAGACTATAATTACATATTGGAATCTACCATCAAATAAAATTTGAAAGTAAAATGCCTAATAACAGTAGTTATTTTGGAAAGAGTTTTATTTTAAAGAAGGACTTGCTTTCAGTAGTAGGTAGCCATCTCGTAAAGTAATTCTTGTCTGACATACATTCTCAATACGATAGATATTAATGTGAACATAAAATAAAGTAAAACATAATAAAAAATAATATGTATTACGTTGATAGGCTAAAGAGTCCTAATTCAATGAATTCGTGGCCATTACTTCTATGTCCGAAATTATTTCTGCTTGCTAAAGATATTTGTGGGCTAAGCACAAATAAGACGTATTATTATAATTTTAAATAGGTAACAGCTGAGATATAAAAATATAATTTTTCATTTGAAATACCAGTAAATTTAAGAACATAAAAATAATTGTAATATCCAAAATATCGGTATCATTTACCACATAGGATACCTAACGATATAAATTAATAAAGCAATTGCTACTCAGTTATAAATTAAAAGAAGATTACGTTTAGACTCGGAATGGTCGCTAAGATATATTTATATGTTAATATGAGAGCACGAAAATTTTCTATAATCGGTATTTAGATTATTGCTTAGAGTCGTCGCTTCATACCAAAAAAAATCGCAATCACAAATGCTTACTGAGAAGGAAGAAATATAGATAATAAAGTGGGTAGATCGATTAAAGAAAAAATTAAATATATGTAGATCTTTAAATCTAGGGTTGTTTACGAACTTGCTTTCAGTGTTTGCCCTTTTGATTAAACACAAACCGACTGATCGACTTTAATTCTTCACATTTAACTATTTGTGTTTTTAAGAGAGAGAGAAAAAGTATCTCGATAGACTATTTCTACACTCCTCCCAGATTCTCATTTACATTTTGGCTGTTCTGTTTCAGATGGAAAAATATGTGATGTCGGTAATTCATATCTCCTACGTACTATCTCAATATATACTCACTTATATAGCTCTCAAATCAACAAAATTGTCTTATTCAAAGGATCACATGTATAAACATTTGTCATTGATAGAGTTATATATTAAATGAAAGATATAAATCATTTAAGATAATAATAATTATGGTTTTGGATTTATATCATCGGTAACAATATCCATAATATTATAAAATTAATTCTATAGCTTTAGAACAGCCTCAATAAAATTTACATAAAGTGTGGAAAATACGTCTATAGCCTTTAATACGATTTGGTAATATTTTATGTTAACTCTTCCAAAATGACAGACTGCAAAACTGCAAAATGCGTTAAGAGAAGATTATTTAATGACTGAATACTACTTTTCTTCCATTACTATATCTTGCATTTAAATTTCGGCTAGGCGAATGAGGTTCAGCCAGAGTCGGTACATCAAAAATTCAAAATTTTAGTAAAATCGCTGAGAGTATAAAATAGCTTTATGTTCGACGCCTGTCCCAAAATACCTTTCAAATACCTTCAGTACTTTGCTATCGTTTGAAGACTTTAAACGTTTTGCCTGGCTGATGAAATGATTTAGACTATTAAAGTTGTTTCCGTGGTATCTTGACAGTGGGGATAAATTTATTTCTTCACTCTGATTAACCGAATGCCACACACGATATTGTAAATTATTATTATTCTATATAAAACCATAATTTACTGTAAGTTTTTTTGGATTCCAATACTTTAACAGGTTACATAATGTACCATGATTGTATGCTGTCTCCTTGCTTGCTAGGAAATATATTATTAACATATATTTTTTCTCAAGCGTTTTTACAGGCAAGACCAAATTCGTAAGCCTCTTAAATTTCGGAATTATTTTTTTTGGACTTTCTGAATTTCAAACATAGTTTATTTCTAAATAAGCTTTGTACGCTGTGGCCTCGTTTTACTCAATATGAGATATTATTAATAAGCTTTTCAAGATTTTAATTAACATAAGGCGTGGTCAAGCACTAAAGTCTATTCTCTCAAATCAGATTGGATGGGACTGATTAAATTTATACATTACGACAAAATATATACTTCAATAAGTTATTAAAATGCCGCCTAAATAAATTTAATATATTTAGAATTAGTTTAAAGTATCCTCAAAGAGAGACATTAAGGTCAACAGTGAGAATTATGAATTAAGCAGTACCAATTAAGTTCACTGAAAAGCAAAATAAAGTTATTTAATATGTCAATTTCTAGACTTACCAAAAAAGAAAAAACGATGCTTTAATTTAGCTTCGCGTAATTCCTTGTTCAAATTTTTAATGAATTCCCTTAGCCACGTCTCTCCTTTATATTGGTCATGGTATGAAATAAATAAAACACGTATTACTTCATCTTACATTTTCACACATAAACTCACTAACGCAAAGAACAAACCAATATTTAGATTGTGTTTAAATGAGAAGAAAATAAACAAAATAATAAATGATAATAAATAATGTATAATATATGATAATAAACACATTCACCATTCATTGCTTCTGAATGAGAAAACAATCTTTTACCAATATGCTTTAAATGAAATATTGAAGAAAAGACTATCACCATATTTACTGAAATCGGGATCAAAATAATTATAATAAGGTAACTCCGATAAGAAAAATGAGTATTCACAGTTCAATTCAAAAATCGAAATATTAATATACTCAACTTATTTCTATAATAATATACTTGGCAAGGTATTGAACGAATATTTTACAAAGCGAGCTCACGAAGGGAATAATTTCAACATTAGTCTGACCAAGACACCCTTACCATTATGTAGGTACATAATAAATATGTCTTTTAGTCCTAGTGTGACTAAACGATTCTGAAGCGCAAAAATTAGAAAAGTGTGGAGAGCGAGTATTTATGTAATTTTAGAAATACTTATATAGTTATTAGGGTTGGACATTGAAATAAAACATGTATTCCATGTTTCGTATTATCTACGGGGTAGTTCATAGAATAAATATTTAGAATAGAAATAATTGATAACGAAAATACACGTGTATATAAAGTTTAAATAATCCAAAAATAAAATATTACGGCCACAACTGAAACGAAATTGGTACAAAGTACCTAACAAAAATGTGTAAAGAAAAAAAAACGACTAAATAAATATAAAAAAGTGAAAATGGAAAAGAAAATACATACGAATGGAAAAATTTATAGAGTAATATAAAACACTTAGATAAAAATACACACCTACTGAAAATCATATTTAACTACAACGTGTACCGGCAGCCAAGTAATCTGAAAATATTTTTGCTGGCTAATAATTTAAAAGCGAATATAATCATCGAGTATCAAACAAAGGTGAAGCGACCTAGTAACAGCTGTATAGCTTATACAGCTGTTACTAGGTCGCTTCACCTTTGTTTGAAATATACCCTATATTTCCTTTTGTGACGTCATCAAAATCAAACTGAAGTGCCTAAATGTGATGAAAAACGACATGAGCCAAACATGAAACTCGACTCATTTATTGCAAACTTTGTATTTGTACAGTACAGATACTAAAAAATTTGATTTTATTATTTAAGAAAATAATTAAATTACAGTCGACAAGTTACCGTAACAAAATATAATACGATATACTGCAGATTTTGTAAATTCAGATAGAAGCAAATGTGAAAAAAATTATTTAAAGAAACAGATATAGATTCCGATCAAGCCAGTAATAAAAACAAAATATAAAAATAATTTTTTTATTTCAAATAGCAGTAAATTTAAAAACATAAAAATAATTATAAAATCTAGAAAGTCGGTGTCTTTTACCAAATAAGATACCTAACAATATAAATTAATAAAACAATTGCAATTCAGAAATAATTTATTGATTAAAGGAAGATTATGTTTATACCCGGAACGGTCACCGTTGCGAGGCAAGTAAAATTATGAACATTTTACTTGCCTCGCAACGGCGACCGTTCCGGGTATAAACATGGCAATTTGAGCTTTTATACATATTTGACCTGATTTTCAATATTCGCTATGGTACATTGCAGCGCGCTGAACGTTTTATGCGATGACAGTTTCTACTAAAATGGCACGAAATAATTAATCCACGAATTTAGCATGTAAAGCGGAATATTTCCCACTGCTTTTAAAGTTTAAATAAGCTTAAATACGGTAATATTTAATGCATTAATGCGCTGGTGTGTTTTTTAGCGTTTATATTCACCGCCTTGCTTTCACAAATTATATCACAAGCCACACAGCCACAACCAGCCTATCTATTCTTACAGAATATATATTTACTAGCTGACCCGAGCGAAGTCTTCGCACTATATCGCGTGTTCTAGCGTGTTCCAAGTATACAATTTGGCTAAGATATTTGATGTGTCGCCCACAGATGGCGCTCATGCCAATTGTTATAAAAATTAATTTTTTTATTAACAAAAAGATTTTTTTCGAATTTTTTTATATTTTTCGCCCAAAGTAGAAAACATAAGCTTTAAGTGGGTATTTTTTTTATTTTTTTTTGGTGCAGTAGTTAAAGAGATCGAGCTGCTCGACCAAAAAACACCTTTTAGAAATAATATATTTAGATAGATAATATTTATATGTATAATTATATGTAGAATTTTGTTTAATTCACTAAGCCGTTTAAGTCTGAATTAGAACAAACAGATAGCGTTTCACTTTTATTTTAATAGTAGGGATTATTTGGTTCGATATATAGCGCAGAAGGTTTGAACATTAATAAATTATTGCCTCTATACTTTATTCCATTTCAAAAGAAATTGTTAATAAAGCAAAATTACAGTTCAAGTATTCTAAATCTTTTTCTTGTAAACAAATTTTTTATTGTATAAAAAATGTAATTTTATTATAAAAATACACTTACGTTGTGTAAATAAAGTTCTATTTATTTTAATAAAAATTATAGGTATACACACTTATATAATATATTGCTAAAGTGTGTATATATAGTGCTGAATATTGAAGTTAAAGTTTTTCTATTGTAATTTTATTTTTAAATGAATATGTCAAACATTGACAATAATCAACGAAAATGTAGAGTAAAACTTAACTACACAAAACTATACAAAATATTGCAAATGAATACTAAAATTTATTTGAAAACTAAATACCACAATGTATTTTTTTACTATCGTAACACCAAGTATCTTATGTATGAATAAGTATATTTGTTACAGAGCATCAATATTCCATATTGTTTACTTGTTCTTGCTTGCGTAAGCGTCATCTTAAGAAAACAGTTGAATATCATCTACGAGTACATCATGCAGAAAGTGATTAATTGCAGATATTTCCCGACAATACAATATAAACTAATTACTATTATATACAATAAATTGCATATATAGATACAGATTTAGTACGTATCGGAATATTATATATTTTTCCAAAATGTTTGCATACCGCCACGTTGAGTTTAAGAAAAAATGTGGATTCGTGAGATGACGCCTTTTCGAGTAGACATATTATAGTAGACATTGCTCGTAGGTTACTCTGGATAGCGAGAAGTGGCAGGAACACGAAAAGCAGCTGGAATGGCATATTAATTTTATATTAATATTTTAAGAGAGAAATAAATCTGTCAATAAGAACTTGTATTGTTATATTCTTGGGAAGGGTTTTGTTTCAAAATATTAAATCGTAGTTGCAGCTTAATTATAAAATTAAGTGAAATATAAAATGATGTAATAACTTTTTTAATATTTTAATTTTTTTATTAATTAATCTTAATAAAAAAGAAAATTATTCCCTTATTTTTTAGTAGATAGTTACTGAATAAAATCATGTATTTTAAGTTAGTATATTTATATCAATAAGTTTATATTCAGTAAGTCCAATGTTATAAATGACCAAATGCGAGTCGTCTGTACTTAAATTAGTATAACTTATGACAAGCAAATAGGATACATGAAGTTAAAATATATTCATAATTAGTATGAAACTCTTATAGAAATTATACTTCCTAGTACTTTGAAATAACTGTGACAGACATGCAAACACTCTCAATGAGTTTATTTTTTTGCGTAATCTATCTTTATATTCATAAAGTAGAGATAAAATTATACAAAGGTCACCAAAATATTGGTATAGTTGTAATAAATTAGTGGTATGACCGTAAAATGAAATTTAAAATTTTGGATAAAATATTTATTGAAAATGTACACAATATTCCAATATATATAGTAGTTTGGCAAAAAGAAAAAAAACAATACAATGTAGACCTAGGGTCATTGTTTCATATTGCTACGGATTAGTTTAAAAGGATTTAGTTATAAATAACCCTAGCTTACTTGCCCTTAGCTGTTCTAACTATAATGCGAAATTAAAACAACAATTTTCATAACAATAATAGTTGCTCTGGCAAAAAAATTTGGTTTAGCTTTGAAAAAAATTCCGTATTCGGTAATATTCAAGAATTCTGTTAGAATTTGTATTAAAGGTGATATCGACGCAATAGGATTTTTGTCCTGCTGCCTCGGATATATTATATTCTGCTACCAGCTTCCAATAAGTGAAGAATGAAAAAAAGATGAGAAACCTTCAAATTTAAAAAAAAAATGTCTAAGCAATAGGTTTTTATTGTGTAAAATCACAACCTAAGGAAATAATCCTTGAAACCTCCTCCTGGTTTAAGCCCGTTCTATCATTCATAGCCGGATATTTTCATATTGAAATGCATGTTAAATAGATCAGTTTTTTATCTGGAAATAAAGATGCGTAAAATAGCAACAGGATGTAACCTGCAAGTGTTTATTAAAAATACTTGTTGAAATGAAAAGAAATATCACTATCACTTTAACATTGAACACGAAATACTTCACTATTTTCGTAAAACAAATCTATTACAATTAGAAATGGAATATCTGGGAGAATATAAATTAAGACTAGAAACAAGTAAGAAAATTTTCATAGAAATTTTTTTCCAGTATTGCAACCTGGCAATAGCACAATGGCAGTCAAAATTTAAAAATAAAATTTATATATATTTTTTATTATTGGTACTGTCCTAATAACATATTAAAGTGTTGTAACACAAGAAGAAAGTTCGCCAAATAAAAAACTTCTCTTTCCCATCACAAATCTTAATGAATTGATAAAACCAAATAAATCAAAATCTGACCATATTCGGGATATTTTTAAAAAATCAATTATCTTGATTTCCAAAATGCCATGTATGAGTTTACCAAGGAGATTTCATTCACCACATTAGTAAGTTTAATCATAACAAAAGTAATTAAGGCACTTTATCCACGTATTCAGTCCGTACGTAAACCACCGAGGGCGTTGATGGTTGTCGACATATATTTGCTTTTGACATTGCAAGACTTTGTATTTAATGTGTCGAAGTTTCCGTATATAATTAACTTACAAATGTGCATAATTCTAATGCCCCATATTATTCACTATAAAATCCAAAAGATTCAATCAATTCAGCTATAATTTATTTCTTTCAATTTTTCTAATTTCACCGATACTACCACCGACTATTTCCACCTTTTCAAAGAAATTAAACAAAGTACTAAATGAGAAAAAAAAAGGTATACGAGTATACACACGCATGCACGTACGCACGCTCACATACACGCACCCACGCACGTACGCACGTATGCACGCACTCACACACGCATGCACGTTCGCAGTCTAGCATGTACGCACGCACGAACACACACATATACATATATATTATTTGTAATGCACATTTGTATACGACTGTACTTAACATCTGCACTTAATACCTTCAAATATACGACTATACCAAAATCTAATAAACAAAATGGCGCTCATAATTTATATTAACTCGTCAATCCTTTGGTTGCTTTCCATACAAAAAAATTAAACGTTAGACATTTAATATGATTGGCTTGTTTGACGTATATGATTATAATACAATAAAATTTAACTATAAACAATTATAACTAGCTGAACTTAGATCGATTTTACAAGAAAGAGGTCACTTAGTTATTGTCAAAAGTGGTTAAATTGTTATATCGGTTTTTTATCTATTAATGAGTGATTTATTAGTAATTTTACATCTATCCTATCAATGAAAAGACTGTTTAAACAATTATAATGACATAATACTTAACTATAAATAATTATAACTAGTTAAACGTAAATCGATATCAAAACAAATAAGTCTCTTAGTTCTTGTCAAAAATGGGTAAACTTTCTAAATTGTTATGGGGATTTTTATCTATTAATGAGTGATTGAATAGTAATTTAATATTTACTTTATAAATGACAAGACTAACAACATATGTACTTATTTTTTTATAAATCTGCAGTGAATATAAATATGTGATTCTAAATATAATTTACAACAGGAGCGATAGAGCCCAACATTTTTTGTCCGCTGACAGCATTGTTCTGACACTGGCTTCTCAGATATTTTTTAACTGACAATTTTCATTTTACGTTTCTAAAGCTATAATTTTAAAATAATCTTTTAGAAATGTTATGCAATGTCTGGACTTATACCTATATGTTTTTATTATTAAACTCAACGTATTTATTCTGCCTTCATATATGTTTTCAACCCTTTTCTGAGCGAATTTTGGAGACGGGTATTAATATTTTCCAATTGATGGGAATATAATACACGGTAGACCTCAAAAAATTTGTTATAATTTTGGTTACTGTAAGCTACTCTATACAAAGTTTTATAGAGTATGTAAATTTTTATTGCAATTAACGCAGATGTGGTAGCTGTAAAATATGGGATATAGCCATTGTCTTAGTCTTTTTTTTTAATCTTTATAAAAATCTTTGGTTTTTAAAGAAAATATATTCATTGTAAATTGAAACTTTATAAACTTTACCAATACGTTTTATATTGTATATTTATTACAATTAAAAACAACTACATTTTCCAAATACAAAACTACCCCATTTACAAATAATATATATTACAAGATAGTCCATGAAAAAAAAAATAATTTACAATTATCTGTCCGAATCAATAAAACTACGACTTAAATAGACTATTTATATAATTTTCTCTTCCTATTATTTGTTTTTCTATCTAAAATATATCTATTAGTAAGCAATTAAAACTTATTTAAAGTTACTTCAATCCTTTATAAAAAAATTTCTTTGTTTTTTGAGGAGAATATATCGTTATTTAAAAATTTATATATATATTTTAACAACATATTTTACATTAGAAAAAAAGCAATTTATTTCAAGTAATAAAGAAAGAATGTGAGATTAGAGTCAAAACTTAAAACTTTGACTCTATCTCACATTCTATATTTAACCCGCAGTCCTATATTAACCAAAACGATATTCTAAGCTATCAATTTGAATTCTTCCTAGTTATAATTGTTAAATTCTTAAGAGGTGTCCCCTCGCCGTTAAATTTTGTGAGAACCCAATGTAGCAGCCTGATTGACGTACGTTATATATTAAGTGAGAAGAGATTTTAGAAAGTACGCTATGTTACTCTATGTGCTGTTTTGAACTATATTCCTACAAAATATTTTTATTCTCACTTTCGAATCTCTAGACCATTTTGGCGTTGCAAATATGTGGCACATTTGCGATGTGGTATTTTTTATTGGCTCGATTTTAATTTCATTTTACTAATGACGATATTAAAATTTTAATATTTACTATTTAATTGGCGAACTAAAATTCGGTTATTTAAGTACTGGTAAACTATTTTAAACATTAAAATTTGTCAGTACGTTCAATCACCTCAACCAATTGAAATGTTGAGTGGAAGTATATGGTTTAATTGTGTGGATGCTACTGCATTTGAAGAAAGGGAAGGTACAGAAGTTATCAATACGTTAACACTAATAAATCTAAATTACTACGTAGATAAATATTAATATTTTTAGCGCTTATATAAACTTAACATATTATACATTTGATTTTTCCTTATGGAATCATTTTTTTAAAGTAATTAGTTATTACGTAATTTAAATGTAACAAAATACCAATATAACAATTAGGGGAAAAAAGGTTTTTATCGGTGTAATTGCTATTTTAACAGTCACGAAATTTCCAAAATGTTGACTATTGTGGTGATTGATAAATAAATATCTGTTTAGTTCATATTCAGAACAACAGTATTATAAAATAAGAGTTTTTTATTATTTTCATTAAAGTTATACATTTATAGAATATGAAATTTAAATTTCATCATAATATGATGCTATGAATGAAATAAGGTAATGAGCGCTTAATGCAAACAAACTTAATACTTTAATCATAAGTTTCGGTCACGCGGGCTATGCTTGAACTTTTAATTTTAAACTAGGTTTTTGAGAGTAAAAGTAATTGTAATATTAAAATGTGAAGAAACTTTTTGCTTTATGTTTCGTTTAATGAAATTAATTTCGCAGTAAGATTTTTTTCTAATTGATCGGCATTATTGTTTAGATAAATTCATATTGAACGAAATTTATACTCCTATGTGGGTTCGTGTAATCGTTTCTACGACCAAATAAGTAATAACAAAATGGTTGTCTCTAGGGTAATAACAATTTCTTGATTTAGGCAAAATTTTGGGTAAAATCAATAAAATTGATTAGGCAGGGTTGAGGTTGAACTTTTATTCAAAAAGGCTCTTGGAGTAAGGTAACAAAATTTATATCCTCGTTATATATTGTTTTGAGTTCAGAGAGAAAGAAAACTAAATCTCTCAATTCAAGGGATAATATATTTTAACCAACTTCTTGAAGATGATTTAAATTTTAGCAGGTAGAAATTTTTATTTTTCTTCAGGACCATTTTTCAGATATTTCATTGTGAATAAAATTTAATTATTCACTGTAAAACCATATAAATCCTGAGATGTGTATAATGGAAAAAAACTGTAAAAATAACTAACAAACATAATATATTTATACACTCCCAGCAGTTTTAGTGCATGTGCAGGCATTTCATACGTGCTCGCGCACACACACACACTCTCGTGTTTATAAATATATGGATGATTTTTAACTTTGTAGTTCTATATCAGATATTTTCCATTTATTAAATATTTAAATTTAAATTATTTTAAAGGGAATATTTATTAGATCCATGAATACATTAATAGTCGAGGAACTTCCCAAAAGACTTGAAAAAATTATTGAAATTGATTGAGTACCCAGTTGACTTCAAATATTATTTTACCCTGTTTTTAATGGTATTTTATTATAAATTTAAATATGTCAGTTTAAAAGTAACTTTATATTAGTGGTTTCAGAACACTTTTAGTTTAGAATCAAATTACGCCCCACGTTTCACACGTACTCTGAAAAAGTTAAAAAAATTAAGATCATAAGCAAAAAACCTGGTAGGTAGATCGTAAAGAAATACAAAAGTCTATCTTGATTATTTATATTGCTCTTGAGGAGTGTTCGTACTATAAACCATTTAAATGCTAATAGATGGCGAGGGTCCTTTAATTCGTGAATTTACAAGTCCCAAACTATATACTATGATCTGAAACAAATTTGGATAAATGATATAATATTTTGCATTTAACAATTAGAAATACGAACTATTAGATAATAATTCTAAGTATCATTCAGATTTTTAATGTTAAAAAGTCACTTAAATTATTTGACTTTATTAATTCTTATTTATAATAATTTCAAATTATATTGTTGAAAATAGTCTTTCAAAGAGAAAAAGAGACGCTGCAAGCGTTCGCTTTCATTGGTACTAATAATAAAGTCATTATATCCTTCATACCCCTCGTTACATGGCGTCAGTGGCTTGGGCGTCATGTAAATCATTCCGACAGGGGAAACAGCAAAGCGAGTTTGATATATTGTTGGAATTTGCACCCCTTATGCACGTATATTATATGTCGGTAATGCAAAAAAGCGTGCTGGGGATAAAGCGATGTAATGTGTACAGAAATTTTGTGATAACCCCTGCATAACGGACTTTTAGGACAATAATTATATGAATTGTATTTACTTTGAATGCATGCTTAACTAAAGTATATTCAATTGTTTTTGTTTAAATAAATAGTATATAATTTTTTTATACCAAAATAAAAAGCTGATTTAAAATACGAACTTATGTAAATAAAAAAACCTGTAAATTTGAAAATAATTATTACATTCACTTAATACCGTATTGAGGATTAATACCGATGTCTTCTAAATACGATCTAATAATTCATTATTATTTTTGTGGAGTCGATGCTATGACAGGTATCATAACAAAAGTCAATATAAGACTCACTTACTTCGCTTTTTCTTTTACTGTCTTTTTCATTTAATTCGTTTTCATTTTAATTGGCTTAATTTTTTTTTTAAAAACCATTTATCTTTTCAAAATTTAAATTAATTTTATAATTTTTATTAATTGATAGGATCATATATTTAATATGGTTCAAGCGTTGTTGTTATGAGGAAATCCGTGATAAAATGTACATAGTTAAAAATAGGGAAAGAAAATCATATAATATTTTCAAAAGCGAATGCTACAAAGCATCAAAATCGTGAAGTTTTATAAATTAGAGCGTATATTAGGTAATGGAAGTTTATTGGGGTAATATTAAATGCCTCCATTTGAGACAAAAGTGTTTGCGTATTCTTTCGAATATGACTGAATAAACGAATTACTCAGAAATAGAATTAATGATTTTAGTTTACATTGCTGTATAAACTGCGTGAAACATTTTTAGAGGTTCTAAATACGCTGCAGCAGAACTAATCTAAATACAAGATATATATATATATATACACATATATCAATTTTTACAATAAAATATTTCAATTCGTATATTGCACTTTTCATATTGATGACTAACCGAACCAGCTTGTCGAGTGCAACTATTATATATACAGAATAAAACGGAATCGGCATTTTTGATGTATTTTCTAATTATGCCAATTCACTTATATAGAAGTGAATTGGCATTATTAGACTTAACCCTTTAGGGCTGACGTGGTAGCCTGACAGACACCGCAAAATGAAAAAAAACGTACACTGAGTCGTTATTTTTTAAATTGTAAATACCGCGTTCTCAGTGCCTTACCGGCACGTGCTCAGATGTTCGTTAGTCAGTCGCGCGCAGCAGCGGAGTGCGTACGCGTAGCTCTGTGATGGTAGGTGTCTCCAAATCAACCATATCAGCGTTAAGGCAAAGAATATTAACTATCACTGCGTAAAGAAGCGACACTCACCTCCCCCCGCCAGTTTAACGTCACACGCAGATAACGAGTACGATCAAGGATACGCGATCCAAGGTTGCCGTTTGTTGCGTGCGCGTATTACTTCTTTGATTTTGCGATGTTTGGTTGAGTTTAACTTGAGTAATTCAGTCTTAATTTATAACTATTCATAATAATTCAATATAATGGTCCGTTATTGCACTGTGTACGAGTGCTTAGAAAGCAATAAAATCAATGATGATGGGAGATTGTTTTGTCCCCCTTTTTTGTTGGTTGTAAATAATTTTGTTTGGAATCATAAACTTATTTGCTTAGTACCTATAATTCTATGTTTACAAACATGTTACTAAGCAGTTTTATAAAAAAATTGTTCTTAAACGTCATTGTTTTTTTTAATACCACGTGGTTGGAAAATGTATCCTTGTACTATCTTCCATAGGTTTATATATGGTTTATTAAGAGTCAAAAATATAATGAAGACCTTATTCCAGTGTATCACATTTATAAAGTAACAAAATTTATTTTTATTTGAAATTTTATTTTGTTTTTAGGATTCAGAGTAAGTACCTTTTTTAAAATTCTAACTTGATATTATTATTATTAAATCACTTTCATTCAATTAAATGTATAGTATTCAATATTTATTTAAATAATTTCATTTTTACAATTTGGTAATAATTAATACATGCGCCACAGTACAAAGTTACTTCGCCAGCGTACTATCGAGACAGTCATTTGATCGACGCTATTGGTTAGGAAATGAAACAGCTATTGCTGACCTACTCGTATAGCGTCAACTCACTCGATTGACGCGATTGCCCGCAACGATCGAGACTGGTATGTAGTAATAGTAAACATTCTTTATCTGCACGCTGCTGACAACTCTATATTAATTTACTCATACACACAAACGGATACGGATAGGCAAGTACGAATGGAATAGTGTAGGCAATTAAATCTGTTCGCTAGTATGAAGTGTCGGGTGTGGTTAAGGTCTGCTAAACAACTACCTCAGTATTATCGTTATATTATCATAGTGTTTCCTAGACAATGTGTCAGTATAATTGTTCTCTATTCTGATTCTCAATGATACACAATTTCTTCGTCACTTGCTTACATATTTTATGACCTTAATTTTTATAATTTTTTTAGAACACAGTTTTAACAATTCATTGTTTACACAGTTGTCATAAATTTATTAATATTAAAATATTATAAAAAAACTAATCAATCTTTTTTCAGTATAAAAATTTGCGCTATTTTATAACTCTACGGCTAGAGAGGAACGTCTCAAAGAAGATCCATTTGCCGCAATATCACATATATTCAATAAATTTATTTACAAATTGTCAGTCTCCATATACCTCCGTACCATGCTTCCTAGATTCTAAAGAAAGAGACATAAACGTTCTATATATAGCTTCCCAAAAACTGCACACTGGTTTCCTATATCCCTAAAAACAAAGTCTATACCGCTGATTTCCTTTCCTCATTACAAATAAGAAACAAACATTGAAAAAAAGAAACCAGTTATAATTGCAGATTATAATCGCTCTATGAGAGGGGGGGGGGGATATGACAAAATCAACAAGAAATGCTCGATTTATTTTTGCAGCTGAAAATTCGTTGTTGCCATATAGCAATACTAGATATGGCAAGCATTTTTAGCGAATACTAGATATGGCAAGCATAAATAGCTTTGTCTTATATCAAGCGTGAGAAGACAGTGATATTAAAATGAGGAATAGAACTTTCATATTGAATATGGCAAGGGCATTAGCACTAGATCACATGAAAGCTCCCCAAATTTTCAAGGGAACTGGGAATTACGATAGGTTAGATTTTGAATAAAAATCCCCCCAGCCTGCCTCCAAAACTACATCTGTTCCACCAAGTGGAAGAAAACAATGTCACATTTGTCCAACCATTATAAAAAAGAGTGGCCAATTACCGTTGGATCTGATGCTCCAAGCTACTTTGTGAAGATTGCCAAAAAAATCATAAAAGTTTGAAGTTTGAGCCAATTGAATTGTTTCAATTAGTATAAGTGATGTCTTTGACAAATATTTGATATCAGCAAAATTGTAAAAATTTAACCACGTGAGTTACCGAAGGTTAAAATAAGATGTTATATTACTTTTTGTTAATCGAGGGAGAATAAAATATTTTGTTTGCTTGTAAAATTTCATTCAGTTTAAAAGTACTAATCATTTTAGTTTCATTAATGAAAAATAAGACAACCCAAATAACGTTTATGGGTAAAGCATTCAGTCAAGCGTAATGTTTGAATTTTTTATGAGAACTGAAATGTAAATTTGTTTTGAGATGTTACGATAACCAGGTCTATTCAAAATAATATTTAAGAACTTGGTTTAAATTCCCGACAAGTTTTTAGGTTTTAGGGATTTTAAAAATTTTGCTGTTCTTATTTAAGTTGGTCATTGCGCAGTCACAAAAATATTACGTGAAAAAGTATTATAAAAACTGGTCTATTACATTGTGAATTTTTTCATCTAGCAAGTCTTTCCGTATGTAGCTATCCGCCTTAGACCAATTTGCTTCATTTTACATTTACTACTTTTGTCTTATTTTTCATCAAAAGACAATTTTCTAATGACCGACACTAAAATCTATTCTCTCTATTAACTACATATAAACAAAATTATGAGCACGGACTTTCCTTGGTATTTGCTCAGTCTAATTCCGTGTCTGTCTTTACGTAAGTCGACAGGCCTTTTATGATTCCAAAGCTAAACTAGGAACCTTTATGTTTTCACCATGTTTATCTGTAATCATCAGTTTGTCATAGCTATTTTAATTGTAGATTCTCGGTATTATAAAACTGAAATTTGACTATACAATTCATTACGCCTGCAAATTTATGAAACAGAATCTTTCAAAAAAATATAGCGAATGGGTTTCTTAAATAGGTTTCAACATTTTTTTCATTGTGTACCATTTTCCTATTGTGTAATACTTTTTCCATTGTGTTAGCTTGGGAAAACCTTCAAAAATATTGGCCGTATTTTCTAAACGATTTCTATTAAATTTTAGTAGTCTTTTTTTTAGAATTATACGTCTTCGTCCTTACATGTAAATTATTTTTGAATATCTTAAAAGTTTTCATAGCATTTGCATACAAACAAAATTATCACAACTAAGTAGGCACCCTAGTTTACGAGTAATAGTCGACCAACTTTAAAGTTATTAAATTTGAAAAATAACTTAAATCAAATGCGAAAAAACTTTGTATTGCAACATTTATATTTATTAAATATTTCATCGTATATACTATTAGACCGTACTAATTAAATAACAATATTTTTATTTATATATCACATCAGAAGTCATGAGCTTCCAAATTATATGTTTGTACACTTTCCCAAAATTTCCCTAAATAATGTATTAGAAAGTATTTTATAAACTTATTTTTTTATAAATGATTAAGTGTTTACGGATCCCTCTTAGTACGAATTCTACCCGTATTTAAAAAAACAATTAATAATTTTTTAATTCAGTTGCAAAAGATGGGCATAATAATTTCTAAAAATTAAAATATAATAGTTATTAAAAAGCGTTGCGATAAGTAGAGAAGTGGCGAAGATCGAGTCGCACATTTTAAAATACGTGTAATTTAATTCGCCTAGAGATGGACGTATGGAAAATGATTAGAGAAAATGAAACTCTCTCGGAATCTTTTGTATTTCCCCCTTGCTTTGTGGTAATTTATCTAGAAGTTTTTGCAGCATTCAATAATATATATAAATATATATATATATATATATATATATATATATATATATATAAATATAAAATGAAATAATATTATTTAGAAATCAATAATACATTATTATATAAATGTGTAACTAAAGTTCAAAAGAGTAACCTTAAACGATCTATCCAAGAATGCTATTATTTCAGTTTCCATGTCAAAGGAGTATTTAAATTCAACATGCTTTCTTATTACATAAATAAAGAGGGAAATAGAAATTTACTGATAATGTATTAGAGTTTCTTATGGTTTGGGAGAACGATACAAACCGAGGAGATAGAATATTTCGATGCAAAAAACCGGTCCTATTCAACTCATGGGAGCGAAACTATAATTCTCCAAATTTGACAGTTTTAAATTTGGATTTACAAAAGCATTAATCAAAAACATTGTACTTTCAAATGTAGCTATAATTATAAAGCCTTACAATAAATATAACCACATAAAATAAGTTTCTATATATTTAACTTTCTAATGTAAGTCATGCCAAATCGAAGAATGTTAAAGCAAATTGGACACTGATCACTGAGTAATAAAAATGTTTATTATTAAACCATGCTAAAGAAACACCAAACTAAGCGGTGAAAATAAATGTAAAACAAATTGTTTCTTTTATCCTTACAAAATCTACAAACTACTGTACACTTAATAAAATTATAACTGAACCACCTTTATACCAATATCTTATTTTTGTTTAATAAAATATGAATGGCATTGAGTTTATTGAAGAGAAATCCATAGTATATAAATATTACAAACAGGTATATTAATATTTTGTAGAGAAATTGATGGATAGATTCGGGAATGATTTTTCCACAAACGCTTTCTTACGTAAGTCTACTAACATACTTAGTTTAAGTGATGGTGAATCGTATGCGGAATTTATTACGTCACTGCAGTCAGCACAGATATAGCCTCCTCGGACAGCAGAATGATTTTTGTTTGATGTAGAATGTGTCAAGGCAGTGTTTACTGCATCGTGAATATTTTAATGATTTTGAATGTAAAATACATCAATTCCTATTTATTAAGAAATAATAAAACAGTTTGACATGATGGATGTTAATTGTAATATCTTTTTTTGATGTAGAATGTGTCAAGGCAGTGTTTACTGCATTGTGAATAGTTTAATGATTTTGAATGTAAAATACATCAATTCCTATTTATTAAGAAATAATAAAACGGTTTGACATGATGGATGTTAATTGTAATATCTTTTTTTGATGTAGAATGTGTCAAGGCAGTGTTTACTGCATCGTGAATATTTTAATGATTTTGAATGTAAAATACATCAATTCCTATTTATTAAGAAATAATAAAACAGTTTGACATGATGGATGTTAATTGTAATATCTTTTTTTGATGTAGAATGTGTCAAGGCAGTGTTTACTGCATCGTGAATATTTTAATGATTTTGAATGTAAAATACATCAATTCCTATTTACTAAGAAATAATAAAACAGTTTGACATGATGGATATTAATTGTAATATCTTTGTGCGGATGACGTAGGTACACGAACAACCGTGTTCAATATTTAACGTCTCGCAGAACATTAGCGATGTTTCGACGCTCGCAAATGGATACTTAAACAAACGTCTCAATTTAAACAAAGTTAGTAAAACATTCGTCTATTTCTTTTTTACGTTGACTTTAAATCTTTCCACAGAATTTGTGTTTTTTACGTTTAATTTTTTAAACTATATTAACACTTATTATAACACACTAATTAGTGGATATTAAAATATATGACGGGCCAGAATTGTGTCGAATAAAAGTAACCGAAGGTCAGTTATATAATGATTTTCCGTGTGAAAGTCAATCATGGTATGGATAGAAAATTATATATATATATATATATATATATATATATAAATATATATATATATATATATATATATATATATATAAATATATATATATATATATATATATATATATATATATATACAAAAACTCTAATCTTAATACGTTATACTATATACATTCAATGTTCAAATTCAAGACATAGGCAGAAAATTTCTGTTTTAGATTTATTAAGAATAGAGGAATTCACATAATTGTTATTATACTAAGACTTTTCCCAAAAAAATTTAACCGACTTTAAACAAACTCCGAATAAAAAGCGCATCGATGATATAAAATAAGAAAAGTGCGAGTACTTGGTTATAATTTGAAGCACAATATTTTTTCCAGACATAAATTAATTCGTAAACAATTTTAATTTTTCCATTTTTAATGCCTATCTCATGATTATTGAAATGCAAACAGACGTTTCCGATTTTAATGTATCTAAATATATTCCGATATATATATATATATATATATATATAAATATATATATATATATATATATATATATATATATATATATATATATTTATATATATATATATATATATATACATGCATATATATATATATATATATATATATATATATATATATATATATAGGTGCGCATATACACATATGTATTACAAACCTACATACGGACATATAAATAATATTCCCTCTTTTGGCTACATCGTAATCAGTGCTTGAAACCTGTACAAACCTGCATGCACTAATATTCTAGTTGTTTTGTATGTACCTGTGTTTAATTACTTATCTATCTACCTATTCACCTATGTTTACTTACTTCATGCAATTCTTTACACTTGTACTTACTTATCTACTAATATCTAGTTGCTTAATGCCTTTGCATACCTTCTTATGCCAAGACGGCAGAAACGAGTCCAAACTTAATTAGCTTATTTCTCTGCAGCGAAAGTTTCTGTCACCACCTTACGGTTAATTTTTCATAATAAATGATTTAAATTGCCCGTAGTCGTGTCTTATTATATTATAAATATTCCTATATCATCCAAATTTTGCAACACTAACCACAAGGCATCTTTGCTGGTTACTGTTGAAAATTTAATGGTATATCTTCAACCGTTGTCTATTATAAATGACAAGGTTCTCTATTCTGATCTTCGTGGTAGAGAATATATAGAGAACCTCGTTCTTTTTGAAGTCTTTTAAAAATATCGATTTGTTTCATAATTGTTATCATTGTCTAATAATAAATAATTTATGTTTACTCCTAAAATGATTTATGTCCAACTACTTTAATAATTTTCCAGTTGTTATGACATAATTTTTTGTTTTTATTTTTAGATTTGGAGTAAAAAAATCCTTTGTGTAGAATGATTGGTGAAGGGTTTATTGATTACAAAATAATCTGTATCTCTGGTTGGATTTCATTAAATAAATTTTTCATTTTTGTTTGGACTTGGCATCATCCCCAAAAATATGAGTTTAAAAGAGATTGGTCTTAATTGTTATTTTGTTACTTGAAAACAGTAAAGAAAAATTATTTCTTTTTTTCGATGCTCTTAAAATAATAAATAATTATTTTATGCTTTGGTTCAAAATATCTTTCTTCTTGTTACACTTATAAAATTATGCATTCACTGTTAGTGCAATTTGTGTAACCGTTCACCCAATCGGTGTAATGGCTCGTTGTAAAGGGGCTGTCAAAATAATTTAATATTTATCTCATCGGTTTACCCCCATTCATTCGCACTGCTGACGTATTATATACGTGCAGAATTGGGTCGAAATCTAAACAATTTATTAATCTCCCTTTTTACGTTTTGCGTGTCGGAATGATTTGGGTGACGCCCGCGTCGCTTGCAGCCTGGAGCGTGGCGGATATAATGACTTTATTACTAACACCCTCGTAGGTGGACGAACGCTAGTCCCCGGATGTACCAAGTTTTGTATGAATTTTTCCTATAATATTATTTGAAGCTTGATCGCTTGTTTTTATTTAGATGTTTTATAAAAAAGTATTTTTCAGGTAAATATTTAATTTCAGTAACCTATTAACAAGAAGCTTTGTTATGAAACCCACATGTACATTTTAGATTTGAAGGATGTTTGGAATTACAGTGTAATAATGGTGATTTAATTAAAATTTTAAACGCATAAATTAATATAATGTTTACAAAAACGTATTGAATCTCAATATATGGGTTGGGAATTGTAAATAAAATATATAGATTGATGATATTTTCCTATATAATGTCATTTAAATGATCTAAACATTAAAGGATATACATCAAAGACAGTATCATTGATCACAGTGAACTTGTGTTTTCTTATAATCTTTCTTACTTATGATGTATTCCTAGCTACCTTCGTTGATTATGTCAGAGATTAAATTTTACACTGAACATACTTTTTTAAGCACTCAAACACAATACATTTCAGGAAAATTTAACAATACATTGTAAGGATTAAATCAAAATTGATTTTCTTTCATATTTTTTTAATAATTTCTGTTGATTTTTCGAGACCTAGGTCATATAAATATCTGAATAGCTGCATTACATATGAATAAGCTTTTGGAACTAAATAGCTCTTTTAATTTTTTATATTGTTAACACATTTTTGAAATAGGTCAGAAGCATATGAAATGATTGATAATTTGAAACACTTTTTATTATTTTTATGTCATTATATTATTGAATAATGTTTCTGACTTAGGCAGAGAATATTTATTATGGATAGCATATAATATCCTGTTCCATTTTTTTGTTTATAGTGAAATATAAATTATAAATATTCTCAAAGAAAATATCTTATTTACAAGTAACGTTTATAAATGAAAAGCGTAGCAATTACTTTATATCTTGTTAATATTGATCAATCTATATCTTTAATATGAAGAGTATCTAATGGCCAACTTACTGAAAGCTGCATAAACTTTTATAAATTGTCCTATCTTGGACATTATTTAATAAAGATTATTGATCTCTGGCTTTTCCGTAATCCAATCACTCGAGCTGAACTTTAAGCGCGTTGTATTGCTGTAAAGAATGCAGTCTTGGCAAGGTCGAGGTAATTTAAAATATGTGTCATATATTAGAAGATGATAAAAATATGACTAAATAGTAAAATAGAATATTGATGATACCGATTACACCAGTTTCAAGTCCCTTGAATATATTAGTTGCATAAAACGGGATTTCCCCCCTCGAGTAGTGCCAAATTTAGCGATAACGTTTTATTATTTTATTGTCTTTTAGATGATAATATTTCATTCAATATTGACAGTGGCAGTTCATTCTATGTATCTCCCGTCAATTATTCGTTGTCAAGTGAAGTAGACCAGTTTTAGTGGGCGAATATCACCATTACTAATAACATTGACCTTTTTGGCAACAGTTTGGGACTTCAGTGGAGCATGTTATCAAGGAGTTTTATAAGTGTATGATTAATAGTAAGACAAATTTGGGTTAGATGAGAATCTCTAAAAATTATACCATTTTAGAAATTACTCACAGGGTTTGGTTTATTACCGGAGTTTATTTATAATATTTCTTGTGTTCTTCTCAAAAATAATTCTTTCATTGGTTCGAATTTCTTACGTTATTGTAGAAAGTAATTAGAAGATAAGTGATTTTTAATTATTTTTTAGAGAACATGTGGAATGTTAAGTGTGATTTGATTCTAAATTATGAATGATGTTAAACCACTAATAAAAAGTTATAAAATATTTATAACTTTTAAATTTTCATTTTCCAATTAACAAACAGATTTTATTCATTTGTTTAATGATTGTATATTTATTATATTGCAATTTAATGTTGAAAGAAAGGAGTAGTTAGAAGTGAAATCAACTGGATGAATTAAACAGTCTTATTATAAATAATTTCAAGTTTTTTGAGAAGTTCTCTGTGTGATAGTTTATTTCAGGGATCTAATAATTTTTCCCCTTAAAATTGCTGTTCTTTAAGTTTTTGTTATTTGTACTTCAAATTTTATTTCTTTTATAATTTATAATTTTAAACTTATTATTTTAGGTATAAAATATAAATAATATATATATATATATATATATATATATATATATATATATATAAATATATATATATATATATATATATATATTTATATGTATACATATATATATATATATATATATGTATATATATTGTTATTTATCGTTTCACAATATTTGTAATTTTTCACAAAATAATTAAGTTTGATAAAAAACAATCTAATTCTGAATCTCTACTACGAAATCGGTTCAAATATTCTATCTCTTGTACTGAAAGGAATAACATCTATACATATGTATAATAAAATTGTAACTGATTGAATTCTTTAAATGGAAAATATTTTAGAAAGAGTGATTGGCTCAACATATATAATGATGGAAACCAGGAACTGTTTTTGGAATTTTTGGCTGTCTAATCTCTATATCTGTGTATAAATTCGTTCTTCAAACGTGCGGAATTTATTGTACGGATATAAAATTTCATATGATAATAGTTTATGCATTCGAGCAACATATAGAATATCACTTTTTATCTGAATAATATATATATATATTTTTTTATCAAATCCCTTGTGAACGAAGTCGCATCAACTCAGCTAGTTATTCTCTTACTATAGACTTCTAGCAATGTCTTACCGAATGAAGATCTGACCTTAAACAAACCTAATCAATTGTTTTTATTTTACCCGATTTTGCCCATTTTAAGGAAGTGTTGCACAAACGAGTACGACAATTGATGAACAAACATAAGTTTTGTTTGATGAAATTTTATCCAAATAATAATAATTAAAAAAATATAATTTCATCGAACGACATTCCATCAAAAAGTTTCTTTATATTTTAGTATAGCAATAATTATTTTGATGAATCATATTATAAAATATTTATGAGTTAGATTAATTTTTGTAATTATACATAAAATTTAGAATTAAGAGTTTAAGCATAGCCCCCATAATCAGAATTTACTCTTAGAAGTATCGAATTTGTTTGGATGAAGAGCTCAATACCTTACAACAATCATTATATTAATGTTTATAACATTATAATTGAATATTTCATGTATTGCTAACTCTTATAAAAATAAAACTATAGTTTCATAATACTCTTGCTCTAAACGTGGATTAAACTTTTCCCGACAACTTTTTAGTCTGTAACCAAATTTATACAACCGATAAAAATCCAGCATACTATTATGAACTGAATGCTAATGATAAAAGAGAACTTTATTAAAATTATGCATGAAGTAAAGAAAATTTACTGTAAGAACACCATATATCTTTCACACATACGCATTTAAAAAATTAAGAATTACAATTTATATTTATGTATATATTATTTTGAATATCCATCATATTAATTATAGCCCAAAAAACATAAGTTTTTGAAAAATTATTTTACAATGTGGACGCTGTGTTCTACAGTATATAGCAGCCTGGTCGGCGGCGAGGTTATTCTTTCCGATGTGCTGCATACAAAGTGAGAGAAAATTCAAACCAAATTATGTCACCTTAGAATACTTCATTTTTGATCGATATGTTTTCCTGAAACTTTTAATACCCTCTTAAACTTGCAGCCTGTATTGGTTGCTAACGTACCGTAAAATTGCTATGTTTTAATCTATTGAAACTTAATTTTTGATCGATATTCTTTCATGAAACCTTTAATACCCTCTTAAACTTGCAGCCTGTATTGGTTGCTAAAGTACCGTAAAATTGCTATGTTTTAATCTATTGAAACTTAATTTTTGATCGATATTCTTTCATGAAACCTTTAATACCCTCTTAAACTTGCAGCCTGTATTGGTTGCTAACGTACCGTAAAATTGCTATGTTTTAATCTATTGAAACTTAATTTTTAACTCATAATGTCGAGGCTAATAATATAATAGTAAAATCTTTATACTACATTGAATATCGTAATTTGTTTCCGTTTCATCTATCAGTATGAATATCGAAGAGAAGCGTGTATTTGAAATGTGCAGATGATACTAAGTTGGTGAATAGATTTAAAAACGTAATGTCTTTATGAAACGTTAAGTTGAATAGTTATTTCTCCAAACATTGCATTTTTTAAACTATTCATCAAACTAACAAATATATAAGTAGAGAATGAATAGTTTTATGAAATGAGAGATACATAATTCCACGTATTAACATAAAAAAATTTAATTATGACTCAAATAAATATATACAAATATTTTTATTCGTACTTAACTTTAATAACACTTTCAAACTATATGCACCAGCACTTAAGTAGCTGAATTTGAGTTCGCCAAATTTATTGTCAACTATTATATTTAGAAACATCAGCTTTGATAAAATGAAATGAAATCGAGTAAACGTAATATTAGTATTTCGCAATATGGCAGTATGATTGCAATGTCAAATCGGTTCGGAAATTTGGCAATGGGAATGAAAATTCATGAACGAATATCATGCACAGGAGTTAGGTATAAAAATGTTAAGTATTTTTTAAATCTCTTCTTACTTAAGTTGTAACACACCCTACCCAAGCTCTTACATTCACTTGTCACAGATTTCACGACAAAAGATGGTGAACATGAAATTGATAACATAGCGTTCCAAAATACATCGCTAGTTCTCCTCCTATTAAATTTTTGCGTGATCAAGTAAGAAGAAAATATTTAGACCAACATAAAAAAATTTATGATGTCCCAGATCGTATTTTAAACCTTTGAAATAAAGACGTATGTATTAAATTTCGTACTGTCGTTTAATATTACAGAGTACCGTTACGACTTTTAAATATTTGAAATAGGTAAGACACAACTAGTACCACAAATTTCAGAGTTTCTATAAATCGGCTTATCCCCTAACGTTATTAGAAATGCCAAATAGTTACTAGTATACCCGGACTTAAATGTTAACAATCTGGTTAAGTTATACGTTTTGGATGTTGGTATTATTTAGGTAAAATCATGCGTAAAGCTATTTGTAATAAGGTTTATTTTTTTCTTAACAGCCATTTCCTTTAATATGTTTAAATAATAAACTATTCATAGTTATGAAATAGCCATATATCAAGTCATAATTATTGGTATCAATGAACAGACGTCATCTATCTCTATACTTCCTTCAACATGGCATCATGTGTACGCTTCCAACACACACTCTTCTTTTACATGCCTATTGGCGGAGCGCGTGGCAGGTACTGTGAAATTATTATATTTAAATAATATAATTATTTATATAGATCCGTAAACAGCGATCTTACAGTGCATCAGCAACACCAATATAGACTGGTAATTTAATAATGGACTGTGAACTTTTATGAGGGAATAACGTGCATAATAATATAACGTACCATTTTTTAAAAATTTTCCTCAATTTACCTGTAATACCACTGGAAACGCGACGTCCTTCGCTGGATAGACTATTGTTTTGATCATGAGCTACTTGACGGCAAGGGAACACAAAGCGTCCACCTTAATAAAATAACATTCTGGAAAACATTCTTCGCTAATGCGTTAGTAAATTGGAATTTAAAATAACCTATAGTACGTAAAAGTAAATTGTAACTTCATATTTATCAAAAGCTTTTGTGTGCATGTTTCTGATCAATTTTGGTTATTATGTCGAGCCACTATTACTTTGCGTAGAATTTTATCAAAACTTTCCTTTATCGTTACCCCGATATAGTGTAAGGTTTAAATCGGACTATTAAAGTTATGAATAAATTGGTTCCCAGGATGCCGGGTAAAGTTTATTCTACATTTAGGGTAAGGGTATTATGAAGATAAAGTTTCAGTGCTATTTCAATAGAGGTTAGACATTCAAAGACATTAAAATAACAAACTATTCATAAACATTATTCTAATGTCATAACTGACATAGGTCATTGAGCGCTTAACGTACCTAAATAAGTTCAATACTTTAACAGTAAGGTAACGAAATTGGGTTATGCTTAAAATTGTAATTGTGATATATAGTTTTGAGATTAAAAGTCTTGAATCAAATTCAGAGTCCAACATCACATGTAATACTATTTATCAAAATAATTAGTATGAAATGGAAATCCGAACAAATTTTTTACTTTATGTGTGGTTTGATGAAATTATTAGATTGGCAATTTATAAACTAGCTACTTTTTTCGACCGATTTCTGGAATGTTATAGAAGCTTCCAGAATATTTATTGTAGGGTATATAAAGAGTGCGGCATTCTAACTTCTGTTCAGTTATCAATTGAGTAGTTGGCGAGTAAAGAATAAATTTAAAATATAAGTATTTCAAAGTGAATTTAGAAGACTCTTTCTTCATGAATGCCATTTAGGGTGAAAAACCAGTGAAGCATCACGCAATATATATACAACGATGGATAAAAATATGCCCTTTTAGGATATAACCAAGCACTGATTCCAATGATTCAAAGAAGGGAATTCGAACCTGTCCGATAAACCTCGTCCAAAGCAACCTTTTCCAATTGATATAGAAAAATTTTAAAGATTTATTGAAACAGATCGCAGGTTAAATTTCCGTTGTTTGGTAGAGCTATATTCATACTCTTATACTGTAATGAAAAGATAACTTCATATTTTGAGAAAGAAGTGGAAATATTCCGTTTGGATACCAAGTGAGCTAACACCCTTTCAAGTCCAGAGAAGAGCTGAGCTGAGTTACCTTTGTATCAACGAGAGGCTAAAGTAGATATTTTACCTTCCTTACTGACTACTTTTATACCAGATAGATAGAGGAGGTGAAAAGTGGGTGATTTATATTAATTTTCAGCGTAAACACCAGTGGCTAAGCTTTAGAAAAAGGTGTACCTCGACCTAAATATAACATTGGATAAAATATATTTTTGCGTGCACGGTGGGGTATAATTGGAGTTTTTCCTTGAATTATTCATTGGGAACTCTTTTCGCTAACAGTACAATTACAGCTAAGATTTATTGTTATCAATTGAACAAAGTCAGCGCTAAACTTCCATGAAATTAAAGCAAAGTTTATATTTTACATGACAATGCTCGACCTCACGTAGCAAAAGTAACACGTGGAAAAATATTTCCACATAGATCGAGTGTGTTATCTTACTCACCGTATTCTCCAGACCTTTTGCTATCTAATTGTTATCAGTTTTACTCTCTATGTAATAACCTATGTGGCAGAATATATAAACAATGAAGTCATGTTAAAATTTAACTTACCGTTTTTTTCAGTCAAAAGGCCCAACGATTTCTATAAGGGTGGAACTTTAATTCTGCCTATCAGTTGGCCACAAGTGTTAGATACCGATGGTGATATAATTATGGATTGGTTTTATTGTCTACATATAAAAGTTTTTTAAATGTTTATGTACGGCGGGTTTATAAGTTGCCAACGTAATAATTTCAACCTAATTTCATTATTTTTGGTCTAAAATGTAACAACATCTGGAGAAGAAGAATTAACTCTAAACTTTAGAGATTATTTAAAGAACCGGATGTAATAAAATACATTGCAACTCAGAAAAGAAAATGAGCAGGGCACTTGAGCAGAATAGACGACAGTTGGGCAACAAAAAATATCTTCTCAGCCAGACCATTGGGCTCTCGGAAATGATTCTGCGGAAGGCAAGGGCCCATCCTGGGCTTGGAAGTTGATTCTGCGGAAGGCAAGGGCCCATCCTGGGCTGTCAACCCATAGAAGAAGAAGAAGAATTTTATTCTAATTAATCAACATTACCATTCGAACCAAATTTTTGGTATTATATATTTGTTTGGTATTTATTATTTTTGGTATTATAATAAGGGCTATTTTGAATAAGATGGAATATATCGTTACCGCGCGACAAGTAATGCTTTTCCAATAATTTCTAAGGCCTTCTGTTTTAACATCATGGATTTAGTTATGTTTTTTCTACTAACTGCAGTCATAATCATGTCCCTTTGAAATCTAGATATGTGCTAAGAGATTAGAGAGTGCTGGTAGTCGATATTAACGATCAAAAGCGAGACACCATCAATTTGTGAATTTTCTTCAAAAGTCCGAAACTGTATACCAATTCGCATCAAAAATTTAAAAATTAAAGTCATGAACCATTAGATTATAATTCAAAATGTCATTAAGATTCAATGTGTAAAAGAGATATTTTAAGAATAATAATTTTAACACGTCATTCAAATTATTCGGTTTTGTAGATCTTTATTAAAACGATAAAAAAAACAAATGACTAAATTTCAAATTACACTGTAGGAAACAATCTTACAAAACTTATTACATCGAGACCCGGCAAGCGATAGCTTTCGTCGTAATAAAGTCATTATATCCATCAAGCCCCTCGTTACAAGCGGCGCGGGTGTCACCCAAATCATTCCGACACGCGAACCATTAAAAGTGAGTTTGATAAATTGTTTGAATCTCAACCCACTTGTGCACTTATGTCAGCCAGGCAAATAAGCGTACCAGGGATAAACCTACGTCATGAATATTGAAATTTAGTAGCAACCCCTAAACAACATATTTTTAGTAAGGTTGTGTAAATAGTTACATGAATTAAATTGACATTGAATACATGTTTCTACAGTGTAATAAAACGAATGTCCATTTAATATGGTTTTGAATAAATTTCGATATTTAAAATAAAAGGAAAAGCCATTTTCAATAACAATCTGTTTTAAGAGACATTCAGTACAAAAAACAATTTTTATTTACCTTATACTTAGTACTGCATTAACAACTAATACAGAGATTTCTTTTTAAATACGGGCTAATAATTAATTATTGCAATGCCATATCCAAACAAAATAAAAAATGTATTATAACTAAACGGCTGATATTCGACGTGTTTTATTTTCCCTTTGTTTTTTTTTTTCATTTAAAAAAAAAGTTGTTGAAAGTTAACATTTTTTTTAAAATTTAGATTTATTTTATAATTTTTATTGGTGTATTTGGATTGATCATTGATTATATATGGGTATATATATTTAAATACAAGTGAACCAGATATAAGCGTTGATCTATTAAAACAATTTTCTCGATAACTTTCTCGATAATGGAAGTGAGTTTACGTTTCGCGGTATTATTTTTGTAGGAATTAAAGTGGAGTTAAAAAGTTGATTTTTTGTATAACTTTATTAAGTGCAACAACACTGACCATTTTTATATTTTTAATGAAGAAAAATATAAAAATTAATAAATATTTTATACTTATTTAAAACCCTTGGCTTAGACTAATTCCCTTCATGTCACATTTATTAATTTTGTTTTTAACCAAAAAACAATTATTCGACTGATTAATATTAAAATAATTTTTTTCCATTACTCCCCTGAAAATATAATTTATTAAGCATGGATTATCATAGCATTTGCTACCTCTCGTCCTCAGCCTGCTTATCTTCACGCATATTTGACAGGACGAGTTAAAAATCCTCATAGGTACGCCATATCCCTCAGTCTTACGCCATATCTATGAATAACGCCAAATCTATCCGCACGTTTACCTATATATATATATATATATATATATATATATATATATATTTGTGTATGTATATATATATATATATATATATGTATATGTATATATATATATATATATATATATAAATATATATATATATGTATATATGTATATATATATAACATCTGCATAAAACAAAAACTATCAAACAACATGCTTCACATATTTTGTTAGGATATTTCCCTTATATATGAGGTAGGGTGAATATTTTTTATTTGCATACTGTACATACATTTGTATAAAGCATGGTTGAAAGAGTCGTGCAAAAATATTGGGCATTTATTATGACTACTTTTTCCGCGCAAAGATTAATTTACAACGTTTTGGGCTCCGGTGGTCATTTTTTGAGAGTTAGGTATCTATACCTCCTGTTAGCTAAATCACTATTTGGGAATATTTTAAATGTTTTCTCAGTAGTGGTATAAACAATGAAATTGAAGCAAAAAGTTTCACAACTAAATTGGCTGTAACAATTTACTAGTAATAGAAGATTAATTTATGACTTGTAAAAAGTTTGTAAAAAACTCCGCGGGTATGATTTAAATCAATTACAACAATAGCATTATATTTCAAAAGGTACGAGTATATTATTTATTAATTCGTTCACTTCATAAACCAGGTCATATGGAGGGAAGGTGAAAGTAGTTAGAAAAATATTCTTCTTTGGATAAAAATCGGTAAATCGTAAGGATTCAAATGGTGCCTAAAATTTTGCTGTCAAAATATAATTAAATTTATCATATTTTTATTAAACTGCAATAACTAATTATCAATATTTTAATTTATTAATTACGCATCAACCTATGAGCCCTTAAATAATGAATGTGTACGGTTTGCCGGAATCTTCCTTAATGTAAAATAGAAAATAATATATACTCTTGAATATTTATACATGACTAAATACGTAAGAAATCCTCCTAGTGCGAGTTATACTCATGTTTCCTCGTAGTGCGAGATATACTCGGGTTTTTTATTTATTCTTTCATACAATTCTGAAAAACAGGTATATTAATTAACAAAACTCAATAAATAAAGTAAGCGATTTTGCTGTTTAGCAACATATTATACATATTTTGATCCAATTAAATATTAAAATAATTTAGACTGCATTGAAGTAGGTAGAGAAAAGGTGACTGCGACTTGGACTGGCGCATATTTACATGACGCGAGTCGTCTAAAGGTGAAAATGAGTGAAAATTTATTATAGAAAATTAAATTATCACATCAGATCTTTGTGATTTTCAAAAATATGTAATTTAGTTACGTTTTTCGTTTATATTCTAATAGTAGCTGTTACTGTTATAGTATTTTAGATGATTACATATTTTTCTTTGACTTGTGTTAATAGAAAAAATATTAAATTAAATGTTGCATTTTCTCTCGTTCATATAACATTCAAATATAGTATACCAAATTAAATTATCACATAAAAGAAACATAAACTTGTAGAACTGAAACACGAAGGGTAATTCCAAAGGATCGATCTGAGTACTGTAATATATGAAGAGAGGTGTTAAAATCAACTTACAATTCACTAGAGGTGTGTATATTTTGGGAACACTATGAGTATGGAGAAGATAGAACATTTCGGACAATACTTTAAACAGTAGCTAATCGAATATAGAACTCATAAGTGCACAGGGGCCAGCGTAACCACAACCTCGTCAGAGCAGAATGATTTTTGTTTGATTTTGAATGAGATGGCTCGATCAAAAATTAACAAGGTCGTGTTATCTGTATCTAACCAAAATCCGGGTTACGGCTACGGCTGGTCCGGACTAAGTTCAAATATTACCCACGCACCGTAGTTACATCTTTTTCACTTAAACAGGACTTGAAACACTTTAGACAGTGTTTCAAGTTGATATATACAGGAAGTATATACTTACTTACATACCTACCTATCACCTTTAGTTTTATAATCTTATTATCTATAATTTTTAGTTTTCTATTTGTTATCATTTATATTTGTTGTCACTTATATTTGTTATCATTACTCAGTATTATTTAGATTAGTCTAATGATAAATATTTTGTTTGTTCTTAAATTGATTTATGTCTCATTTGCCTGGATAGTTTTCAAAAGTTTTGTGATGTAAATACTTTTATGTTTTTTTGAATTACGAAAGAATAGCGGGAAGATCAATAAATACAAAAGAATTATTGGAAGAGGTTGGTTACCATTTATCCATGTCAAAAATATAATTTAATGCAAATGTAACAATGAAGTTTGCATGACCAAATATTTTATTTAAATCAATGGTTTCCGAATAGGCATTTCAATAATGAGAAAGTACATTTAACACTTAAATTCATTTCATAAGGAAAATGTAAAGATAGTTTAATTTAAAGCACGGTGTGACAGAAGCCCATTATCTTGAGTATTATGATCAGCTCCCATGCTTCGAATAAAACCGATTTTATTCACCGAAATTTTCCGGTTTTTCATCCGCATTGTTCTTCCATATCATATGAAGTATTCGTGAATGGCGTACGGATTTCCATACGTGTCAACATTTTTAAAATACGAGTATCGATTGCATTTAAACCCTTCCTGGAATCCCTGGGGATATTATCTCAAACCTTAATTATTTTTATTATGTATATTATAATTTAGGCTCATTAAACATTTTCCATGTGATTATTTAATATTATATACTGTTTTTTATTGTTACAAAAACCAGATAAAATGTATGATAAAATATTAAAATTTAGCTTTCATATAATAAATTTTATATAAGTTACCAAAGTTAAGAAAATATACATAAGTGACTAAATACCACTTACAGTTGTAACATTTGTAACTTCTCACAATAGAAAATAAAATGAAAACATAAGTGAAAAGTTATAAATTTATTGAAAAAATTATCACTAAAGCATATGCGACCTTCTGTATTTCTTTCAATGTTGTCTAATTAAATTTACTATCTATCTGGATATTAACATACACAAAAAAATTCCAATACTTTTTATTAATTTGCGATATTTTATGTTTTTAGCTTTTTTAATTTAATGGAAAAATAAATAAAAGGATCTCCACATTCCAACTACGCGAAAAAGCAAATATGCTGAAGAGTGCATTGTAACAAATTCTATGACAGATCAGGGAGTAATAAATTATATTTGCAAGCACTTTATAGCGAAAATTGATTTAATATCGCTTACTTGGATATTTTTTTTGGTTATAAACAAAATTAGTAAGTTTAAAATGAACTCGATCTAATACTGCTATAGAAATTTAATGAAGATTTCTTTGATTAAAAACTATTATATTACACAAATTTTATAATGTTTTTTGGACCTAATTTTTCTGTGATCATATAATAGTTAAATTTGAGTACATTTATTGACTTAAAAAGAAAATAGTGTCTGACAAATTTTCCTAGTTCATAAAGCAACGAAAGTTTTAAACGTAAATATGAAGCTGTTAAATGCTGCACATACATATGATATGTGACATAAAAGTTGCAAAAACCGGTAAGCAATTTAAAACAGGATTGCAAATTATATTTTATAGAGCTTTGGTTATCATAACACTTTGTAGACTTAAATGGTTTTCCCCAATAAGAATGATATGGGATATTACTATTAATTTATATTTTGTCCTTATTATATTTACATAAACATACATACACGCATATATATATATATATATATAAATATATATATATATAGATATGTATATATATATATATATACATATGTATATACATATTTGTTCACGAATATTCGTACGTCTATTTAAAGCAGTGAGCATGTTCCTACAACGATTTCAATACTTTATGTTCCTTTGGTATAAGTTCTAATTTATGAAAGCCTATCGACATCCTGTTCAAAATTTTCTTTTAAAATATACTATGAAATCACTACTTCTTTTAAACGATTCTTCTTTTCGCTTCATTTCATTATGAAAACAATGTGTTAATAGGCCTATCCATTTTTAATATGTGATTCCGAAACACTAAATATGTTAAATTAATATTTTTAAACATATAGGAACCGTCTCCAACGAAAAGTTTTTCAGAAAAATAAAAAAATTAAACGGGTTGGCCTCTGACTGAATTTCTTAATACATCTTTCGTTTTTGTTTGGACTTGGCAACGACTCAAAAAAAATAATAATTAATAAAATCAAATGAAAATTATTTACAATTTTTCAGTACTTCTAAACTGTATTTATCTTTTTTCATACTTACAGAAACATGCATTCAATATTAGAACAATTCGTGTAAACCGTTTACCCATACGGAATTAAGGCTCGCTGTCTAGGGGACTGTCACAAAATGTTAATATTCATTACATAGGCTTATCCCCAGCACCCTTATTCGCATTGCTAACATATTTTGTACGTGCATAAATGGGTCGAGATTCAAACAATTTATCTATTTCGCTTTCATGTTTCGCGAGTCGGAATGAATGATTTGGGTGACGCCCGCGCCGCGGCCCCTTGAAGCGTGGAGCGTGAAGGATGCAATGACTTTATTATTAGTGCCGACATATTCTGTAAGTGCTGGCTCCGGATGTAACAAGCTGTTTTTTGTACAATGTAATTTGAAATTTTATCGCTTTTGTTGGATAGATTATGAATATTTATTCAGGAATAATTTTAGTAACAAATAAATAATCAGTTTTTTGGAAAACTCATATTTATGAAGTTAAAATGAATAATGTGGATGCCCTCTCTGGATTCAATGTAATTTATACGGTATAAACATAAAAATATCCTCAATAAAGGAACTATAATTGATCACAGCAGCCTTATGTTTTTCTCTACCTAACCTGTTTTTTACTTATGACAGTCATAGAGCGTGGTTTCTTCGAGATATAAATTTATATAAATTTCATCGCTTGGCCAAATATTTCAACGTCAAGTGTTATTGATTATTATGAAATACCTTTGCTAATAACACCAGATATTAAATTGTATACGTATACATCCTTAAGTTCTATTTAATATTCAGACAAAATGAATTGAAACTAAATACGTCACCGTCTTACAATTTTTAACCAATTTTTGAAAATATTTGTTGCGTAAATATTTAAAAAGCTGTGTTAAATATAATGTTTTTATTACATTTGGGAAGCACATAAATCATTTTGTATAATTTGGGATCATTTTTTTTAAATTATGCAATTGTTTATATTTCAATTTATTAATTAAAATATTTGGTGGCTTAAATCCAAGTTTATTAAAAAAAACCAATAACACCTCGTTTTAGATTTTTTTTTCTTTCAATCATAATCATTAATATTTTCAAATACAATACCTTGACTAAAACACAATCGTAAAACTTGAAAATATTTTTAATATCTTGTGAGTTTCGAGCAATCTATTGCTTAGATTTGAAGGCTGTCTAAGGGATAATTTAATGAGAGCTACATAAACTTTAAATTATTAATTATACTCGTAAATTGTCCTATCTAAGATATTATTTGAAAATAAATATAACTCTTGTTGTTTTACATATTGATTATGTAAGTGCAGTCTTTGCAATGTCGTAATGATTTAAAGTTTGTTTCGATACTTGAATGTAACGGAAGTGTGATCAGAGTGATGGGATGAGCCATGAGACCAATGGCACCAGTTAAAAGTCCATTGAATATATTGGTTGTGTAAAACGGAGGCACTTGCCCCTCGAGTAGTGCTTTCGCTTTATCTACCGCTACTTATTCGGAGTTTAATAAAGACGACGGGTTTTAGTGGGTCAATATCACCGTTATCACTATTACTGTCACTTTTGGCAACACGTTGAAACTTCAGCGGAGAAGGGTGCGGCGGAGGTGGCTGTAATTATAGATGGGTAATGGAAAAGAAAATTCAGATGAGGTGAACAATACTAAACTTAAAAGACTTTGGAAAACAGCCATAAAAATTGCTAATAACGTCTTGTTTGGTAGTGTTGTCAATTTATGATATATTGGTTTTTCATAAATAATTCTTATATTTCTTCGAAATTCCGGAGACGAGAGTACAGACATGATACATAATTATGAGACGAGAACAATGTTTTTATTAGTTATTTTTGCTTGTTTCAGAGGACACATGGAATATAAGGCCAGATTAGTTTCTAAATTGAGAACGCTCTTAAATGATTTATGTAAAGGAACTCAAATTGTCATTCATCATCCAGCTTATAAATAAATTTTACTTGTTTGTTTTTGGTATTATATTTCGTATAATAGAATGTATATTTATTTTTATTAGATTCTATTTTAGAAATTCTCTGTGATAGAGAACCGTAATCTGGATGAAAACGAAATCCTATCCGCTGTTTTAGAGAATGATGACGAGTATATCGGCTTAGATGTGGATAATGAGGTGGAACATGGCTTTAAGATTCCTATGGTGTTGTGACAGTGGGATTAAGTTTATAATCAACTTAATGCTTATTTAGGAAAAGGAACGAACACCAATGGACTACCCTTTGGAGAACATTATATGAAGGAGTCGTCGAAACCAGTTCAAGGTAGTTGTTGCAATCGTGTGATAAGCAATTTACTTCAATTCCGTTGGCAAAGAACTGACTAAAAAGCTCTATAAATTGGCTGTGGTTGAAAATGTACCATCTAATAAACGTAAGATCCTCGAAGAGTTGGAGACCACTCATTGTAGGCCTGTTGTAAGCTCAAACTTTTATTACAATAAAACTGTTATTCTGATTTCTTATAAGCTGAAGTCTTCTAAGATGATGTACCTGTTATTGTGGTGTAATGAAGAAGGCACTATTAATGAAAATAGTGGAATCCTGAAATGGTTATGGATTATAATCAAACCAAAGGTAGAGTGAACAACTTTGACCAAATGTACTCTTTCATATCATGTGGTAGAAAAACAAAGAGATAGCCCTTGGCTTTGTTCTAAACTATGCTAAATATAGCTTATATAAATTCTTATGTAACGTATTTCTATAATGTTTCCGAAAAGAGTGATATGTCCCTAAGTCGAAAAAAAATTATGAAGCACTTTAGCAAACCTCTCAAACATTTCAATTTATGCAAAAAATATTAGAAGTTCCAACTTTGAAAAGGTATCTAATTTGCCAAAGAAGCCTCTTAAAGTTCAAGAAAACATGACAAAAAAGCTTTTACCAGAAAGACGTACTTACTGTACATTTTTCCCTTGTAAAATAAGGAGAAAGGCAAATGTATCGTTCACTAAATGTAAAAAAGTGATATGTAGAAAGAATAATATTAACTTACGCCAAAGCTGTAATTTTTTTATAACCTATTTTTTTAATAATAAAGTTTCTTTATCATTAATTTTATAATCATTATATTGCATCGCAAACGACACACGAATGGCTTGAGAAAAACTAAGCCATTTATTCTTCGTTCAAGCCAATTATGTGTAATTCAGTCTTTGATAACGACTTTATACTACTAATAGTATTGTTTTCATCTTATTATATCTAATAATAATAAAAATTATGCTATTTAGGTTATTTATGTTGTGAGAGGTAAATAGAAAACCCGATTGTTTTCATACTTAATTATTGGGTTTAAAAAATATATATTTTTGTAATGAAAATAGAAATATACAGAATATTTACTTGAATTCTAAGTTTTGGAGCTTCTAGGACTGCAATAATATTTTAAATGAAGAAAAAAATGAGTCCATAATAATATTTTTTATTTACTTTAATACGCCTTGAATATTATAAGACTAAAAAGAAAAATAAATATTTGTCATTTTGTAACCAAGAATATGTAATATTACGCCGGCACTATTTATTAAAAAAATACCAGATATATACGGAACGCTATTGAATATTTTTCTCTGGATAATCTATTGACAGATTACTGTTGCATTTTTCAAACTATAAATCAATATGAAAGATTAAATTATCACATGAAAAACCAGAGCTATCCGGACAATCTATTGATTTTTTAACAATAATGCTCGAACAAAATATAGCCAAATATCTGAAAAGGACAAAATAAATGACATAAAATTATGTTGTTTACTATCTAGTATAATTCTACTAACCGAACTTGAATTCGATATTTTGAGTAAAATGGGACGAAAGCTACGGAATATTTAATAAATAAATTTTTATATTTAATACCTACATTTACATTTGAGTTGGAATTGTAGAGTTTAATAGAGTCAGAAAATAGCCTCAAATAAACAAGTAAAATATATATTACCTTTTAATTTTCACTTTTTCACTGTAACCTAATACAAAAATTTATTTCAGCATAAAGTTGAACTTGCATTACACTTTTCTCAATTTAACCACCATGATGTGAACACATCGTTTCTCTATTACATTAACAATGTATGTAATATAATATATATCGGGTTGTTAAAACATATATTCTTAATAAAGTGCAAAAATTTCGTGAAATTTTTTTATATATTTGAAATTCGATATATTACGTCGTTTAATAATATTTGCCTGTCCTATTGTTTATTAGTTTAAAACGTGTTTCGTGCAGGAAATATGTAGTTTTATTCTGCTGCTTCATTTAAGTTATCGTGATATAAAAAATAAATAATTAAAGAACGTATAGGATTTTAGGTTAAACCAGAAAAAGACATATATTTGTAATGAGTCAAAAAATTCTAAAAACCAAAAATACAATTTAACATTTTTCAGAATAGTAATAAATTAATACGTTTTTATACATTTAACGTATTATTGATTATTTAAAATTGCAATAAATTGTATATGATATATTGTTACAGAACACGATTTACATTTCATGAACGTACAATTTCATTTTTATACAATTTTTAAAAATTTATAATAATGTCGAAGTAAACCTTAAATTTCCACATTTTAAAATATTTTTTCATGTTTCTAGTTTTATTAACAAAAGAAATAATGTTATGGCTATGGCAGACTTCGTAGAATTTTGGTTCCATATTTAGTTTGTTTTCGATTGGGAGATCCCATAATTATTTAAAAAAAAAAGTATACTGTACAATAACGGCTTGAGTCAGATGTAGTTTTTAGAAAGTATGTCATTTTTCCTTGTGCCATTTATATTGGTATTTTTATTTCATTGGATATTTTCATTGTACTCGTGGTCAACCCAGTCAATAATTTCTCACAAGAAACGAGGAACGGTGAATGCTAGCATCCACCAAATATTACAAGCATTCAAAATGTTCTGATTAATAATTATCCGTTCTCAAATGGTGACATTTTATTTTGAATCAATTTTAGCTTTGGTGGAGTTGTATGTTAATATTATTTGATTCGATTATTATTTTGTTTATCCTAAATATCTGAATTAATTTTGATAAAAATGATGCCGTCTGATTTGTTTTTGTTTTGCTCGAATTTTTAAAAACATTTTACTAATTTGCCACAAAATCGACTTACAAATTAAAATTTTTTTAATTCTAAATATTTTACTAAATTATAGAAAATGAAGAAAGAGTTTTTGAAAGTGCCTATGACAACAAAATAGTAATATAATATAATTTAGGAACTTACGTAGTTTCACTATATACAAAGAAATAAACTTTTTTAGACAAAGAGAGGGCAATCATATACCTGTTTAAATAGTCATTAATCTCATTATTTATCAGCAAGAAATATTTACCTACATTCATCACTATTTTGCTATTAGGCAGGTTTCAATATGATAATGTAGATAACTGCATAATTATATTAATTCGACCTATTACAGCCTTATTAGTTATCCCATCCATTTGTTGTAACAATGTTCGTGCTTGCGCCGTTTAAACATATATATTTTGATGATAAAATTTGTAGAGAAGAATTATATGTTATGATAAATAGAACAAATGAGCAATCGAACTGTGTCATATTCGTCTGCAATGTACAATAATTTTTGCCGCTATGATCTTTGCTCCGCGTGATATGCGGATAGAACTGAGATGACTCCCAAAAAAGTTAGGAACAACATAAATTTTTATTAGGATTCATGAAATTTTTACGTTGACGTTTGATTATTCTTTATACTTTACCAGGGTTATAACAAAAAATGCATTTTATAAAGATTTCTCTTTTATAAGCCTTTTTCACCAAAACTGGAAAATTTTTAGGTATTTGTTTTTCAATATTCAATACTCATAACATATTAATGTAACAATTAAATGAAACTACGTGATGTAGTATTATTTATACTTTCTTTAGTTTATTTACCACGACCTAGGTTTCGTTATATTACAACTTCTTCAAATGGGATATTATTATAGCAAAGATTGTTAATATCCCACCTGAAGATGTTGTAATACAACGAAACCTAGGTCGTGGTAAAGAAATTAAAGAAAGTAGAAATAATACTACATCACGTAGTTTCATTTAATTGTGAATAATGAATTTCTACAAAATTAACGCCAAATATATTCAATATTAAAGTAAAATATAAATGCTTCAACTATATTGTAACAACATTTTTTGCAATCAAGTTATTTTTTCGTTACGATAAAATCAATACTTTCAGAAATATTCATTACTTTATCGATATGACACTAGTGTCAATGTTACGAAAAGTGCGTACGAGGAATTTTTTCGTAATTTTTTAAAAGAAAAAAGTATAATATACTTATATGTAATTAAAAATTTACTATTTCATTGACAAATGTTACTTAAACTCAAGTTTAAAATATCATTTAATTTCCATAAACTATGGCTCTATTCTTGAATTATGTGAACTTGGTACATCTTGAGTAAGTCGTTTGACACTTCGTATCTTTCTTTGTAACCTAAAAAAGGGCAATTTTCATTTTTGGTTTGAAGTCATAATGCCGCATAATATGAAAGAAGCAGGTTCAGATTGACTGCAACGTGGTCAATCTAGAAATTAATTCTCACAACAAACGATGAACGGTAAGCGCTACCATACATCAAATAATAAAAGAATTCGTAAAATTTATATACATCACTTGCAAAAAATAATTGGACATTCTAATTTCCTTTCCAAGCAGTTGTATTTTATTTTTAATCTATAGTATTTATTGTAATTTTGACGGAATTACATGTCAATATTAACACCCGTGTCCTTTATTCTCTTGAAAAGATTTTGACAGTAAACCAAAAAAAGTGCTCATAAACATAAATATGATTTTTTCTTCAGGGCGAATGTTAAAGATTAGATTGAAAATCATATAAAGCTGAGCGAAGCTGGCTTTAAGTGAACATGTGAATCATTTCTTTCCTATTGGAAGCTTTGGTATTTATTCTACTTTATTTTTCTTGATTGTGACAATCATTAACAGATTCTTGGAAAGTATCTAAAAATAGTTTACCACTTTTGTTACTTTTTTAATATTTTGTTATGATTTCAAAAATATTTCCATTCTGATTGCCCTCTCTAACTTATGTTGTCGTTCTCATGCAGCAGCTGATTTATCTAGCGCCAATAAATAACATAATGACCTGTTTTACGTGATTTATTTGGGCAATTTAAATAGTTATTATTTGAAGAATAGCACAATGTGATGAATTATACGAAAACCATCGTAAACTATTCAGAAAAATGTGATTCACAAAGAAATAATTTCGAACAGTCATGTGACATGAAAACGACTTTTGGGCTGCGTAATTGATTGACTCCCAATTATTAAATCTCCGAATACCGTCCTTAAATTACGGTCAGGAAAAAAATATTCAATTCACAATCATTAAATCTCCTAACACCGTCCTTGAATTACAGTCAGGAAAAAAATATTCTATCGTAACAAAAGATTCAAGTTAAAACAGGTCTTTTACGATTGGTTTCAACTCTTCGAGGATCTTACGATTATTAGATCGTACATCTCCCACCAAAATCAATTTATAGAGCTTTTGAAGTTAGTTATTTGCCAAAGGAATTGAGTTAAATCACTTGTCACAGAATTACAACAACTACCTTAAACTGGTTTCGACGACTCCTTCATATAATGTTCTCCCAGGGCTAGTCCATTGGACTCCTCTTTCTAAATTAGCATTGCGTTGATAATATACTTGGTCTCACTATCACACACCATGAGAATCTTAAAGCCCTGCTTAATTGTTTATTACACTTGGACGTCATCCTCACTGTCCTATCTAAGCCGATATGTTCGTCTTCATTCTCTAAAAGAGCGGATAGGATTTAATTTTTATAAAGATTACGGTTCTTCATTACAGCGCATTTCCGAAGAAGAACCTAATAAATATAAATGTGATCCATAAAAATATAACAATAAATAACAAATACGGTGAAAACTGAAAAATTAATATTTTTACTCATACACTCATTATATTTCAAAATTGATGAGACTTACCTCAGTGATGCATACGCCTTCCGAAAGTACGGGACATGGAGTAAGATGTCGCGAAAGCACTGAACGTGGTTTTCAAAATTTAGAAAGACAGAACTATATTTACATCATACTTTGGTCAATTTTACGCAGTGTCGTTTTAGGGGTTAATACGAGAGGCTAAACTTTGTTTATTTAATTACTGGCATACTTGTTCAAATTGGAATGGAATTTGGCGGTATTTTTTATGAACTTAATCAATGGCTTACTCTAGAAATTTGAAAAAATTAAGTATTGTTAAAATTAAATAAATAATTAGTTTTAATATACGCAATTACAGATCTCCGTTTTTTCTTCAAAATAATTCATCCACACACTTCTAACATGGGAACTAACTAAAATGACTGAATTGAATTATTGAAAACATCATCAGTTCTTAGACCATATTGAGTCATAAAATTATTGTCCGGAATAAAATATATATATAAATGTTATTATATACTTTTTAAAAGCGTTTGTATAATGTCTACCATAAATTTTTTATCTCGTCGCACTCTTATTTTATGTAGAATTTTAATAATTTTTTCGTCCATTTATAGCATTAAATTTACTATAATATAATGTCTTATATATGATTAATAAAAATATGAGTGTATTTGGATACAGATTGAGAATTTGATGGTTATCATTCACTTGAGGTATATTGTAATATATTTTTGTAAATGTTCTTATTTATAAATGTACTTTTGAGAATAAAAATTGTTGATCAATGTAATGACTTACGTCTTAAATCATTTATATTAATATTTATCACAACAAGTAGCGAAATATTAAATATTTATTACAAGAAATAG
This sequence comes from Druceiella hillmani, assembly GCA_039881145.1. Lineage (NCBI taxonomy): Eukaryota > Metazoa > Arthropoda > Insecta > Lepidoptera > Hepialidae > Druceiella > Druceiella hillmani. The sequence goes on from JAYKKI010000001.1 coordinate 28,884,301, forward strand.
TGAAATAAAAAGTTTATGGTTGAATTTTTCGGTCCGAATTATTTTCGAAATAGACGCTTTTATTATAGTTCATCGCAATAAACATATCGGTGCTCGAAATCGTAAAAAAATATTTTTGTATAGATTTTCATAATCGATCGTCATTGTTTGCATAATTAAATAGATAATATCGATTTTCTTGATATTATAAAAATCAAGAAACTTGATTTGATGTGCTTGAAGCTATATCTTCGTTAATAAAACTGTTAGAGGATGTAGGTATCAATATTAAATCATTGTAACATATTGATGTGAGTGTAGAGAGAAAGATCTTATTGTTTTTAGTTCAAGGGATCACATTTTTAATCAACTTTAGGAAGGTAGCGATTTAATTTCTACTGCATAAAACTAAATTGTCCTGTAAAAACCATAAACGTTATGAGACTCTTGTAACAGAAAGCGGATTAAAAAACATAATTGATAAAAATTACACTTTGCACAAAATAGTATCAGTTTGAGCGCAGGCCCACATACCTGCGCACATGCGCACATCTACGCACAAATGTATTATGCATTGATAGTACTCATTTTACATATATCATTTTGTAAGGCTTTATTGCATTTTAGGTAAATATTCTTATAACCAACAAATTTAATCTCCGGTGAAAATTTTGAAAAATAAAAAAAATTTGAAAGAGAATTATTCAGATGATTCAAATTATTCTTATTTCTATGTTTTTTTGCGGCTTCAATTTATTATACGAACTATTATACCAAAAAATTCACAAGTTAAATTGACAATTTGAAAATTCCTTTACATTTACGACATGCGCGTTTTCAATTTAGAAACTAATCAGGCCTTATATTCCTCTGAAAAAAGTAAAAATAATCTCTCTCGTAATTATGTATCGCGTCCGTAGTCTCGTCTCTGGAACTTTGAAGGAATGCAAGAATTATTTATGAAAAGACGAGAGAAATACATCATAAATTGATAACCCTAACAAACAAGACGTAATAAGAAATTCTTAATGTCCTTTTCTAAAGTCTTTTAGGGTCAGAAATGTTTGCCTAATCTGAATTGTCTTTTCCATTAACCCCGTCTTACGCTTTTCCGCTGAAATTTCAAAGTATTGCCAAAAAATATAGTGCTAATGATAACGGTGCTATCGACCCAATAAGACCTATTGTCTTTATTAGAAACCGCTTTGTCTTAAGCTACTTCTTGTAGCGGAAGACAAAGCGGAAGCATAACTCGAGGGGCAAGTGCTTCTGTTTTACACAACCAATATATTCAAGGGACTTGTAATTGGTGCCATCGATTTCATGGCTATTTCATCACATCACCGTTTGATCATACTTTCATCATATTCAAATATACGAAAAAAACTTTAAATCATTACGACCTTGCAAAGACGGCGCTTACAAAATCAGTAAAATTTTCTTAAGTTTCATTTTTTAATATAGCGAATAAAAAGCAAGGGAGCTATATTTATTTTAAAATTATGTCTAAGATAGGATAGTTTACAAGTATAATTAATATTTTAAAGTTTATGTAGCTCTTAGTAATTGCCTTCAAATCTAAGAAATAGACTGCTCAAAACTCACAAGAAAATAAAGTTATTTTCACGTTTAGCGATGGTGTGTTAGTTAAGATGTTATGCTTGAGATTATTCAAAATTATAACATATATCAAAGCAAAAAAGAATTTTAAACGAGATGTTATTGGTTTTATGTAGGAAACTTGATACCAAATTGAAACCATAAAAACTGAAATAACAACAACTGTCATAATTAAAAAAAATTAAAAATGATATGTATAAAATGATATATATATATATATATATATATATATATATATATATATATATATATATATATATATGTGTGTGTGTGTGTGTATATTTGTATTAATATAATAAAGACAGGAAATAAGTTAATAGTAACATCCCATATCCTTGTTATTGGGGATAACTATTCAAGTTTACAAAGCGTAATGATCACCAAAGCTCTAAAAATGTTATCTGCAATCCTGTTTTAAATTGCCTACCGGTTTTTGCAAGTTTTGTGCAACAGCTCATACGTTCGTGTAGCGTTTAATAGCTTCATATTTATTTGTTAATGAGTTAGTTGGTTCTATGGACTAGGAAAATTTTGCAGACATTATTTCCTTTTTAAGGTAATAAGTGTTATCCAATTTAACTGCTATGTGATCACAGAAATATTACGAAGAAAAAATATTATAAAATTTGTGTACTATAATAGCTTTTGGTCAAACAAATCTTTGAAAATAATTTACTAATTTGTTTTAAAAAAATTAAGTAATTAATTAAAAAAAAATTACTAATTTTGTTTTATTTATCACCGAAAAAATTATCCAAGTGATCGACATTAAAATCCATAAACTGCTGCAAATATAATTTATTAAGCCCTGATCTGTCATGGAATTTGCTACGTTGCTCTCTTCAGCATGCATACTTTTCGCGTAATTAAAAGGTGGAGATAATTTTATTTATTTATCCATTAAATAGGAAAAGCTTAGAACATAAAATATCAAAAATTAATGAAAAAGGTATTGGAATTTTTTCCTGTATGTTAATATCCCGACAGATAGCAAAATTAATGGGCAACATTGAAAGAAATACAGAAGGTCGCACATGATTTAGTGACAATTTTTTTCAATAAATTTCTCAATTTTCACTTTATTTTCTATTGTGAGGGGCTGCGAATGTTACAGCTGTAAGTGGTATTTAGTTACTTACGTATATTTTCTTTACTTTGGTAACTTATGAAAAGATTATTATATGAAGGCTAAATTATAATGTTTTATCATATATTGTATCTTTACGGTTTTTGTAACAATAAAAAACAGTATAAAAAATCAAATAATCACATAGGAAATGTTTATTGAGAATTAATAATTATAATTACGGCTGGAAATAACAACCCCAGAGGATAGATCCAAGTACAGTAACACTACCATCTCGATTCCCATATTCAGGCAGGATTTAAATGCAACCGATACTCGTATTGTATCGTATTAAAACGCAACCGACACTCGTATTGTATATAGAATACTATAGGCATAAAAATATAAAAATAAAACTTTTAGTAATTTTAGTTATATTCTGAAATGATATTGTATCGCAAAATTAAACCTATGTGCTCGCGTTACACTACGAACGTGATTCTAATTCGGTGGTTATTTGAAGACGCTCCGTTCGGTTCGGTAGTTATTTGAAAATTGTTCGGAAAAAGGTTTTAACATAATGAAAAGTTATGAAAATTTCTTTACCTTTAAAAAAGCTATAACAAATAACAAATCTTTATATTTGACATATTATTTCAAAGTATGATAAAAAAATAACAGCATTTCAATAATTCACCGCAAACACTTACAAGTTGCTTCAGTATCTGAATTTTTTAAATAAATTATTGGTGACCATAAACATGTTTCTAAAATACAAATATATTTTTGAGAAATTTATTTTGTTGCTTAATATGCCCGTCAAAAGTATCTACGTCACTTTTTGAGTTGTTTTAGGCAGTAATGTGTAAAGCCTATCCATATCGTTGCTTGTGTTAAAATTATTAAAAATGTAAATTTTTGTAAAATTTCGTATCAATAAATTTTACTAGATAGGGTAGTCACCTTAAAAGCAGCCATTTAAGATGCCTAGGTATATTTCTTGTAACCTTCTACATTATCTCCGTCAATTGAAATATATGAGATCATAACTATTTTATTAGTAGAAAGTGTAGTTTTAACATATTTTAGAAATTATTTGAATATGAATACAAAATATATTTTTTTTAAACAGAGAAGTGAAACAATGATGTTCGTAGAAAAAACAGAATTTTTTAACTTTCATAATTTTTCATTAAATTGCATTATTCCTTTTTTATGTTTTTTATCTCTTATTCAGTTTTTAATTCATTCGACTATCATGACACCATAAGATAGAAAACTGAATTAAAATAATAAACAAACATGCAAGATTTAAGACACTTGATCAGACATTACGAGAACGTGGGTAAGTAAGTCACTCATTTTTGAAGTCGGTGCCAGCACTATCGACCAACTCATACAAATTTATGATTTAATATAATTTATAATGTAAATTTAAAACTTTAACAACTAATATATTTACAAAACTAAATATTTTAGGTATTTCTAATATAAACTATTTACATTTGTTTAAATAAAAATATTTTATTTTAAATAAGTAACTTATTTAGTGCAAATAATTAGATATCTGTTTTGAGTTAATTATTTTTTACTTTTTAGTGCCTAACTTTTTTGAAGTTGGTTCATTATAAGATGTTTTGTTTTGGAATTTTTAGTGATTATTATATTAATATTAATCATCGAAATTATTTTCTTTCTTAGAATATTGGATAAGTATTAAAATTCACGTGAAAAGCAAGTACGTAGATAATATAATCTTTGACCAAAGTTGGTTATCAATAACACATAGAAATGAAGCGATAGTAGTGGTTATCTCTTAACCATTGAGGAGTTCTTTTCTCCACATTCGAAGTACAATATTATATTTTGCAATTAAAAACTACCACATGGCAAGTTCCGTTCTCCATATCAGGAATCCAATATAAGATCTTGAAAAGAAATAACTAAAGTGACAATTAATCTGTAGTATATATATTAAATCACGATCGATTTACTACCATTCATTAAAGGGTTACACTATTCATCGTCAGATTTCGTCATCATGCCCTGACCCGGTCGATGGTGCAGTTCTTCTTTAAAGTAAAAACTACCAGAATTAAATGTCTTGAATTAGATTTGATTTATTAACATTCGATAAGGAGTCCCATTGTTCTTGTCCAGAATGCATTATCAGACTTTGACATAATCGATAGTGTAGTTATTACTAGTAGCGAATATCTTGAATCACTTTCAATTTACAACCACAGGTTAAGGAGTTCCATTGTACATTTCCAGAACTCACCATCAGAACTTGACCTGGTCAATAGTGCAGTTATTTTGCAAAGTAATAACTACCAATAGCAAACATTTCTAATCACGGTTTATTTATTAATATCGGTTAAGGAGTTCCACTGTTTACATCCAAAAATTATTGACTACCCGTAGCAAATATTTTGAATCACAGTTGATTTACTGCCGTTCGTTAAGAAGTTTCCATCGTTCGTTTCCGGACTTCATCATCAGATCATCACCATATTTATATGAGACCACAGCTATAGCACCCAATTTGAAATAAAAGAAGAATCATCAAAATTGATCCACTCAGTAAAGAATTATCGCTGACATACACAAGAAAAAAATATTCCGACGAATTGACAACCTCCTCCTTTATGAAATCTATTAAAATAGGAAAGACTCGAAAACCGAAAATGCTCGTTAATGTAAATTTTTATAACCAAAGAAAATCGTTTAGTAATTACCAAAAGGTTTGTCTGTATGGAACATACAAATTGTCCAAGGGAAAATAATGGTCTGTAGCTATTATATAAATTGAAACCTCGATTTTATATTTACAAACATGCTCATACTTTTCTATTGGTTTCATATTTTATTAATGGGACTTGTGGTAAAATCACTTGCATATATTTTATGAAGTTTGCATAAGTTAAGGTTATTTTATAATTTGATAGCCATATCTTTATTAAATTTATTGATTCATATTAAATCAAAAAAAGGTCTCAAAAAAAAAAATTATTGCAAAGTTTCCAAATTGCCAGTTGAAGAGTTACTGTTGTATTTTATATCATATCGTATTTAGTATTTTAGAAATATAGTCAAAAAGTTTAAAAAAATGTAAATGAATGGCAGTTTAATTTTTTAATTTTTCTGCAATGATTCACTTCAGATGGGTGTACGAAGAAATATTAACCCGCTTAGTGGGATCTTAATCGTATTTTGAATGTTGTTGCATATTAATTTGGATCTGAATCTTAAGCATATATTTGGAAAATGTATATACAAAACTTTTGAAGTATAATGACTGCGAAACTCTAAGAAACAGATGAATGGATGCACAGACATGATGAAATAATGAGAACTCTGGTTTTGAATGCGGAACCCCAAAAAATCCCATTTGTTACCTAACTATTACAATTTTAAAATTGCCGTTAACAATTAAATCAATATTAAACGTTATATCCTAATATATAAGATTCCAATTATTTTTCTATATATTTATATTCCCTGATTTATGCAAATATTATCTTATCGATGTCATTTCTTTTCATTCAGACAATAAATTGAATTTTTCTCAAATGAAAAAGCAATGGAATATAATATATAACTTAAAAATTTCAAAATGTTTCGGAAAAATATAATAATCAAATCATGCCCGTACAGTATTACCACAAAATCAATCGTAATGCATACATTAAATGCTTTATCAATCTAAACGAAAGCGCTGTGAACAAATAAATTCCACCGCCCCGAATCAAAGTATTTTCTAAACGTAAATTTTTGTATTAGTAGGCGGTCAACCGAACTATTTCACAAAGAATGGTTAAAACGAGGATAAAGAGATCATTAAGATTCTCCAATAGAAGAAATGCGATGAATAATTCACTTTGTTAGAATCGATAAGCAAAGATTATAAGTGAACAAATTTGGGAAGCTATTTATGAATGTCTAAACAAAACTATGTCAGTACAAGATAAAAGTGGAGGTGAAATTGAACAGTAAAAATGCTTTCGAATATTAGGTAAGGTCCTTAACCAATGAATGAAATATTTTGACCGTCTGGTCTCTATAGAGTAGATAATTTTATTTTAAACTTATTGACATTTTTAGTCCTGGTTATTTAGTATCTCAGCCTAAATTATCTTAGAATAAAAACTAGTGTAATATATATCTTCAGTTACTTCAATTTTAAGTTTTTCCTGACAGTAAAAATACCGTTTACCTCCAATAGTGTTCTAAAGAATTCCCGTTTCCCTGGGCATGCTTAGAATCAATTCACATCCAGTGATTTTTTGCTAGTGAGGCTGAGAAAGGAATGTACGGATCTATTTAATAATTTAATAAATAAAAGGGAATTTTTGTTTGAAAGGTGTCTTGCTCTTGCACAAAGAGTTCTGTGTATCTATGTTTATACGCCGGTGCTTCGACTTTTGCCGCAAATTTTGCATATTTAATAAACATCATTCTAAATGATTTCTAACCGATGCTATAGGCAACTGACTGTTGTAGTCATAGAATATGTCATTATTTTATTATCTAAAAAAAATTAACCTTTTTATTAACATTAAAATAACAGTTAAATAAAAATAATCAGAATTGTCAAAAATTCGATACTTATTTCCATAAAAAACCTTCGACGAATAGCGATACTGAATTTTATTGTTTTGTTGTTCGTTGATTTTCGTGAAATTTAACAATTTATTAAAGATTATATTCATAAATTAAAATGTAACAGATTTTAAAACATGCCGATAATAAACGAAAATAATATTTATTTATAGCTTTTAAGTCAATTATATATCTACATGTACTACGTGAGTACACCATCTTTTTCTATAGAGTTAATCCGATTCAACATTATAATTCTTCTTGAAGTTTCACTTTTACTACATTATTAATCAATTCGTTTCGAAATACTTGTTGTCAAGCAGCACCAATATATCAATATACAGAAAATAGAGCTGAAACGTTAAGCAAGTAAATAAACGTTGAGCTTAATGCATGTAATATCAGAATAAAACATGATACATTTACTACACCGATATTATTTAATATATGTGCAATATTATGATGCTATGTAAGTATATATAACCTATATTCACATTCTTCTTTCCAATAGAGTTATATTTTTAATCACAAAGAATTCTGTTTCGGAATGAAAAGTAAAATTTAAATGATCAATTTATCCGACACGTGTAGAAATCATGTCTCGAAAGAGTCTAGTTCAGAAGAGCATGTCTAGTTCAGAAGTTGAGGTATGAAAATGAGACTAAAATGTAAGTAAGTAAACTGACTTTGACACTTATAGTATTAATATTTTTGTAAATGTTATTAATATTCTGATGAATGTTTGTAAAATCTTTTGAGTATGGATGAAATACTAAAATTAATTACATAGCATTTATTACAAACACACAATTATGCCAAAAATAACTATTTTTATAATTTTGGTGATGTTGATATATAATAATTCACACAACATTACGTTACTAAGATATTATATGGTATAGAAAAGACGGCATGGGGAACTGCGAGACGGCAGCGAATTTCCTTCTTCCATTGTACCATGCTTGGCACATCATCGTTTCGAATAGTTTGTGCGTGTTGTTTTGCAATAAGCACAACGTTTGTACACGTTGTTACATAGTCGGCGCACCATTTATTGCTAATTTGTTGAAATTTGTTACTCGTAGTTATCTGGCAGTGACAGTAAATTTTGTACTTGAAAATCATTCAAGTCTTATATTTTTCGGATCTAAAAATATAATAAAATTGTAATAATGTAAAATGTAAACCTCGCTCATTCCAATATTGCCTTTAATCCTTTGTCCATATTAACATAGAATTACGTAAGATATATTTTTAATCCAATTTTGCAGATGAATTACCAAAATTATGTTTTGCAAAAAATGCCATTTTGGAACATAATGTGAAATCAACAACATCACCAAATAAAAGTTTATAAAATAACGATTAATGAAAAAGTTTAATATTTACTAAGCAAAGTTCCAAGGCAATCGATGTAACGATTATTATACTTGGAGAAACAGATAAACTCATTATGTCAAAACATCAACAAAACCTGAATGTCATTTATTTTCAAATCTAACAACAATTTAAAAATACGTTTAATGTTGCTAACCTTCCCCTTTGGTTGTAATGAATCATATGAATGTAATATGTTTGCATTAATTATTTTTTTAGTCATAGTTTTATATTTAGTTACTATGATGTTTATGATTACTCCTTGATAAATTACTATGAAGTTTATGATAATTTCATATGAAATTTTTATTTATGAACTTTTATTTTGGTATGAAATAATTTAATATTTCATAATTACACCTGTTATAACTACATTAATTTGGGAGACCTTTTGTATATCAATACTTTATCCCTATTTATAATGTTATCCAAAAGCAACCAATTGTACATTTGGGTTTAATATAAAATTTATGCATTTATTTCTTAACTAGATCTTATTTCCAAAAAAATTTTTTAAAAAATGTTCAGAAATAAAGGCGAAAGGAAATTAATATAATACCACTCTATCAATACTTGAAGACATTCATCTCGAATGGGGGGGGGGCGTCATTCGCTGCTCCTTACGTTATGCAAAAGCAAATTGTTTCGATTTGTAATTATATTGTATATACAATAATGCTGGCGTCTATTTTATGTATAAATAATGTTTTAAAGAGTTGTAATATTTATATTTTGAACTAGCACTTCATTTTCCTTGACTATACAGTTTGCACCAGGGGTATATGTAGAATATTTCGCGGTCATTAATAGACTTTATTTTCTATTAATTTTATTACTATATACAAAGATATTGTTTTAGGAACTGACAGTTTTAGGAACAACAAACTGACGCCTTTATAAAGCCTTTAGTTATATCCGCTCGGCAACTACTAATAAGTACCAGTACCAGGTTAAACAAAATATTGGTAGAGTTAATCTTTACACATTAAAAAAATCCATATAAATGAGATATATTAACATTTACAACATAAAAATATCGAGATAATAAAATAGAATATGGTGTAACTTTTAGTCAGTAATTAAAATATATGTAATTAAACTATATGTAATAGAAAGATTAAAGTATTTATGACACTCAAAACAATTAACATGAAACAAAACCAGTGATCAGAGACACCTATCCTATTGAAATCCACGCCACGGAATGATCTTCCGAGAAATGTGCATGTTTACATATATATATATATATATATATATATATATATATACATATATATATATATATATATATATATGTATATATATATATTTATATATATATATATATATATGTATATATATATATATACATATATACATTGGTGTGGTGGTGTATGTGTATATAAACAATTAAATATAATCAAAACCACAAACATAATTGTATTAAGCGGGGTATAAAATGCTTTGGAAAACAATTTTTTCTTTCTCTAACAGGAATCCGGGAATGAGATTATCTCTGCAAGGATCACGATCTCTTCGTTCTTTCAAATTCCAACGGTAAAAAGGTTGCAAAAATTCTGCGGACACAAATCTCGAAATTATCTCACAATTGATTGAAGGGATGCCGTCGCTATCATCCAGTCCTACCGCTAGATCTTGACCATCATTTATGGTTAAAGAAATTGTCAAGATAAGTCAAATGAACTCAAACTATTGAAATTAGTCCTAAATATTGAGGAGTACTATAACCATCTTTCAGTCCAATCAATAGACCTTGGTCATTAATTGTGATCAAACAAGTCAAACGAGAGCAAACATAGTGAATCCACTCCTCGAAAATGAGGAGTTCCTATAATTACTTTGTGGTCGGTGTTTGTGGCTTAATTACCAGTCAAGATTTTTAATTCAAAAGAGCCTAAACTCGATGAATATACTTCTTACTTGAAAAGTTCTGTCACCACCTTCCATCTACACCATTAGACCTTGACCACCATCGGTGACTAAATTACTTACAATGATAGGCCAAATGAGTTCAAACTAGATATTAATTTTCTCAAAGCGAATTTATACTGTCATATGTAACTAAAGAGCTCCTTAGCATATTTTCTGGAGTCCATTATCAGACCCTGACCCTGTTTACCTGGAACTTCTCTCAAATTATTTCTCCTGAATTCAAAATAGACAAACGCTTCTACGAATTAGAGTTGATACCTTTATGAACAAAATAAAAAAAAACATATATTGGCTTTGAATTGAGGACCTTTTCCTTTTTAGAATTCGTTTAAAATAGAAAAGGATAAATTGCGTATAGTAAATACTCAAATTATTAAATAAACTTAACAAAGTGTTGAACCTATCATAAAGACAACTAATGTCGGGTATAGCATATTAAGACAATATATTTCTTGTTGTAAAATTACTTTCAGTAGCTAAGTATAACATTTATTTTAAAATAAATTTATTTAATTCGAATTTTATCATAAATTAATAAATAAATGGGGCAAATAAATGTAAAGAAAAAACCATTAATTAAAAATTCTCCAGGCTAGTATATTAATTTTTAATATAATAAGAGTCAAAATTTAAAAACAATTCACACACGTTTATGGTGCGAGTTAAACCATTTATTAAAAAATAATGACAACAACGGTCGGCTATGAACGATGTCGCCCGCTCGCGGACAACATAAAGCGGTGCTATCCAACGCTACTCACGCGGCTCACACGCGTCACGTTGACAATGTAGAGTTGAGGGGATCGACGAGTGCTTTCAATCCTTCCACCCTGGCGTTCGCGAGAGACCCTTTGTCAAAAGCTTTTCTAATTTCCGCCGCTGCTATTGAGTGAAAAATTAATTTTCAAATGCCATAAATTTTGCTTATAATTAAACTGCGGCCAGGCTATTGAACTAGCTTTACATATATCCGTATACGCTATGTTCACGGTACATCAACATTTTTTAATACCACAAAAAATACTTGATAATTAAATGTTAAACCTCTGCTATTTTCTTTAATAATAATAATACCTATATTTTATAATATGAAAAAATTATTAAAATCAATTAATAAAAGCGGTTTACTATTAACAAAATTATATCAGTCTCCCACATTATTTTTTCGGCTTACCACTCATATAGGTGTTATTATATTAAACTAGTGTTTTAAATATTTAATTTCGTATTTTATGCTCTCTCAAAAGTAACCTTGATTCATTTATTAAAAAGTGTATGTTATATTCAGCTAAAATTAAATTGAATTTATATAGTGCCTAATTAACACTATATTTAGTAATTCTGGAATATTAGATCATGGGTACAAACTAAGTCATCATTTTACGTTTACAGACGAGTACGATGGCCTGACTCAGGAGTAATTCAGATATTCAGAAAGCTTCAGTCATATTCAAATGTAGTAAAGGGTAAAGGGCAATCTTTAAATTCCCTGTATACGCTTAAATTCACCAAACAACATAAGAAAGTACCATTCATCTATCGCACACTAACTCATTTTAAAAATAAGTGTCTAGATAGTATAGAATTTGACTTGCCTACGATCGTAAATACACCGTTTCCCTTAGTAGCGTTTGAGATTTGTAATAGTCTTAAATGTATTTTTTAAAATTATTATAATTAATTAGGAAATGAATAAATAACAGTATAAATAACAATCTTTTTTTCAGAATCAATTAAGTAAATGTCATTATCAACATGACAAAAGTCTCACTGTTATCGAAACACGTTATGTTTACTTGACCTCGCTATCCCAATAACTTCGCTTAATCTTTTGTCTTACATAGAAAGCAAGTCAATGTTGTGCAATAAAGAAAATTAATTAATAAAGTTTTTTCTTTCCAGATGAACAGAATCTGATTAAAAAGATGGACATGAAAGTTAACAAAGCTTGCAATGGAAAGTTTCATTGAAATAGCTTTAGTTTTTTTAAGAGAAGATGCATTTTTGGTAAACTTGCTTATATTTTATTTCCGTATGAAATATAATGAAACTTTGAAAATAAATATTTGCAATGTAAGTAGTGTACATTTTGTAGTAATTTCTGCTAGCGCGCTATTCTTGATTTTCGCAGGCAGAAATAATTATAACTGTACTAATTTTATAAGTAACCAACTTTTATTATGCCTTTTTGGAACAAGAGATCTTCATCTAAAAATTTTAGAATTTCTTATTTTTTTAAAATAAATGTTATGATCTAACTTTTTTTTTGTAAAATAATTAGCGACTGTCCTGTATACGCCTGTCCTGCCTGTATACGACTGTATACGCCTATAAGTATCTGCATTATTCATGACAGAATTTTTATCAAAATTTTTCTACGAAAACTCTTTTTATACTCCTCTTTGTACGAATCTTAGGGCCTCTTCTTTCTACTCCTTGCTATTTTTAACTTTCTAACCCTAAAATATTTCTTCGCCTGGCCGCCATAGCCGCTCAGAAATTTGACATGGTATTAACCCTCACATGTCACAATAGATACAATTGATAAATAATTCTTTAAAATTTTAGGGGAGGCCAATTAAGTAACAGAATTTATTTTTTTATTACTCCAAATCTATTGTCGGGCGGCGCTTTAAAAGGCTAGTTGCAAATGTCACAAAAAACCATATTTTCATAATTATAGGTACAACTTCAGAGAAATAATTTCGGAGACGTACTAAAAAATATACAAATATTTGCCTCCGCTCTTCCCTATTTCCAAAACTATTCAACTATTACGCCAAAAAATGGGTTTTTAGAATTTTTTATTTTAAAACCATGCGACTCAGAAACTTGAAATGTTGCATAACATATATTATTCCCATAATACAACTTATATACAGATGGATATTTATATACATAACTATAACAAAATATATGCATATAAGAAGCAGAGTCTAAAAAATTATTTTAATTTGATACATTATATGGAATTTTGTACATTTTTGTACACAATTTGATACATAATGTATTGAAGGACTTTGTATTATAGGGTAAATAAAATATTTTTTCATAATTTTAAATTGCATATTAAAAAAAGTGTTCTGAAAAATATGCCAAAACATAGCGTATAAATACGGGGGTGTCCTTGTTTCCGTAACTACTGAGCCAGAAACCATAAATAAAGAGTTGATTAAATCTGATCAGAAAATTACAGGAAAATTATATATTTATCTTAAAGTTTATAATTTTTTAAACTTTCACCATATTCTTGGGCCTATTAGGTATGTAGTAGGAAATATATTTACATTGTGATAAATTAATATTTTTGAATATTTTTATAGAAATACGGGATATGCAGGTTCTATTAATATTGCCAAACTTATGTAGATGAGTTCTTCATAGGTTCTTTATTTTAAAATTTACTATAATTTCATTAATATTGTAGAATCGAGTTAGATATTGAAAAACATCTCTTGTTTGTATAAAAGCCAGAATAGACACAATTTGTGTAAATTTCATGTTGCCAACAAAGTGTGTTCGAAAAAAAAAATTGTTCTCTTTTTATTAGAAAAAATTTAGAAATGCATTGTACGTATATAGCAATAATCGCAAAATTACTTTAAAAATAATTTGCGTGAAATTTAATTCGTATTTCTATCGAATAACAGATTAAAAAAGGTTTCTTACGTTTTCTGCGTATACATCAAGGTGGTTTTAATGTCTTCTCATAAGTAACTAAAATAATTTTTGCGGACTTAGTTGAAGATTCCAACGTACGATAGTAATTTGTATTTGATTTTTTTTTGTAATAGGTTCACCCACAATATTTTTTACTCGATCGACATGAAATTTGACACAAAAACATTTTTAACCAAATTCTAAGTTCAGTACATATATGTGTAAAGTTGATCCAATCCATTAAAATAACAGTAGTTCAAATTATAAGACATTTAGTTAAAACTCATCTTACAATAAAAATGCTCCAAATATTTATCGCTAAAAATAAATAATAAAGTACAGGAATTTTCATAGAAAAAATTTTATCCGTCGCTTGATTGAAAGAGGCAAAAGCCTTAATCTTTATTTTAAACTACAGCACCTCTCTACACCTTTCTCTTTGTGTATTCCTTATTGAAAATGTCACTAATTAATTAAATTTTTTTTTCTTCTATGGAGTAAATAGTTACGCTATTGAAACTGGATACGTGGAAAAAATCGTAAAAAAATTACCTCATATTGTGTTTCCTACTTCCTTTGACTATGTAATATACCTTTCTGAATGGCACTTGCCAACAATTTTATTTGAAATAGTTTATTTAACAAAGCAGTTGTATGATGCTATTATATACGATATAACACAAAGCGTATTCCGAAAACATGCCCGTGTCACACACTCGTCATGTCTGACAATACAGAGACTGGAACTGACACGTTTTCAACCTTCCCGTGGGTGGTATTTGTAAATTTCTATCATTGTTAAGACATATTATGTTATCTTAGTATGGCATGTAAATTTAATATTTAGTTTGGTAAGAAAAACCTATTTTTTCGATTAAATTTCGATCGGTTGAGCCCTTGAAGTATTACAAAGTCTTTTAACTTTCTTGAAAGAATTGGTTGTAATAGATTGGTAAGTTTTTAAGGGAATTCAAATATTTATGTAAAAAAAACAGTTATTGATGTATGGAAATAACATTTATTTAAAATAAAATATTTGTATCAAAACTTTTAATAATATTTTTTCATAATCGCTGCCGTTAATACATAAATATTTATAATATATTTACCTAGCAAAAATCAGAAGCATCAACATACTCCTTAAATACATATAAGTAATTTCGCGTCAAGAAACTAAAGCATTCTCTTTGTATGTATAATTTATTTGATATATATATATATATATATATATATATATATATACATATATATATATATATATATATATATATATATATATATATATATATATATATATATATATAACACCCATGGTAGTGCTCGGTCGAACTTTAAGTTTAAAAATGTACCGAAATTCATTACATTACTTATTGTTAACTCACAGTATTAAGTAAATGCAATAATTTCTAACCTTTTTCTATCTTGTCAATTATTTTACATGAAAATACGACTTGGGTAATTCTATGGAGAGTTGTAATAGCAAATAATAATTCTTCCAAACGTTGCAAATATTCTTATCGATATTGAACTATTTATTATCATAGCAGAGGAATTATTTAACAAATGTGATTTACATTTCTATGTTAGATGTCATTATTTTACAGAGTTCTTAAAAATATGGGGAATAGGTGATATACTTGTTACAACATTCAATGACTATGAAATAGATTAATTGTACAAATCAAGATGCTCTTTTTACCCAATTTACACGATTAATTATAGTTGGTGTCATTTAGCGAAACGTACATATCCAATAAACAAATAAAAGAAGTTATATAATTCTATATTTTCGTTGAAAATAAAATAAGCTTACCACGTATATTCTATCCAACCGGTATCCGCCAGATAAAGTAAAATAACATCAATCACTAATACAACTTCTACCTAAGTTTAACTTCTACCTAGACTTTTTAGTTTGATTGATTGAGATTGTCGAGCGTCTGCTACATAGAATTCATGCTTGACATTTCATAAAAATACCACTTTCTCACATGTTAATATTGGTACAGCGACTCTTTCTAATAAAAATGACCTCTTTTGCACAAAAAAACCACAAGATTTAAAATATTTATTCTACACTTGATGGTATTTTAATAACCTCAGTATGACACATGGTATTGACTATATAAATCAGAAAAATACTAATATTACAAATTATATAATTAGAGCTTTAACGCATATTTATTTAAAATATGTTACTTCTATATATACATAATTTTTAAAAATTAGATATTGCGTAAATAAGAGAGGGAAATGTATTTTCAGATTAATAAATGTCTCAATAGTATATTTGTAGTATACATTTCTACATGCCTAAAAATGTTTTTTAATTACAAACTTCCTTCTAATATGTTCATAATAAGGTGAAAAAAATTTATCTTTATTAGGCAATATTTCTTGACACATAATTTTCCTTCATCCTTGTCCTTGATTGTTATACCAATTAAAAACAATTAAAAACCGATTTAGATGGAGATTTTCCGATAACTGAAAAATATCTCTATTTTCTTGCAATATGCAAAATTCATAACAATTGTATATTTTAAGCACTATTAAGTATTGCTAAGAAACAATCGCGAAGGCTACAATTAATACTAGCCCGCATTATTAAACACATTGAATAATTCTTTCGTAATTGTTAAAATATATAATTAAATTAGTAATATCAAATAAACAATGTAGCGACATCTATGACGTATGTGATTGTGATTATAACTATTGTCCCTGACATGTCAACCTTTTGTACATCACTATTATTAAGAAATAAAGTCTGTCAGCCATTGATTATCTAATTGAGTACATGTCGTTTTAATATGTAATAGGTTATGGGCCCAGTATCGCCCTTAGGAGAAAGTAAAAACTATATTTATTAGTTAGCTAACATAGGCATTCTGAAAATCAGTGTTAAAATTAAATCAGTAAACAATTATTTCGTAATTCGTGAAGTAGCACGTGTTGTTACCATAATGGCGTCTAATTCTTTTCTCACTAACGTACCGAAGCTCATAGGCCGAGAAAACTATCACGAGTGGGCCTTTGCAGTGGAAAACTTGCTGATTTTGGAAGGCGTGGCGAATACCTTGAAAGCGGAGCCTACTAAAGAAACAGCCGAAAATTATGCGAAAGCTAAAGCAAAATCGATCCTGACTATAGATCTCTCGCTTTATGTTCACATAAAAGAAGCTAAATTATCAAAAAGCTTATGGACAAAACTAAAAATTATGTTCGATGATTCTGGATTCTCTTGAAGAATATTGTTGCTGCGCAATTTAATTTCGATCCGTCTTGACAATTGTAAATCAATGACAAGTTATGTTACGGGAATAATAGAAACGGGACAGAAGTTGTCTGGAACAGGTTTTTTTGTAAACGACGAATGGACTGGCTGCTTGATGCTGGCAGGATTAACTGAAAAATACATTCCCATGAAAATGGCGATTGAACACTCAGGGATCATGGCGATACTGCTGACGTAGTAAAAACGAAACTCATAGATAAGGCCGGAGATGGTTGTCAAGCCGGAAGTGCATTCTTGAGTAGAGGGCAGCACAGCCGACAGAAAAACTCTAAAGTTGGCAACTCTGGAAAGAATGACAGCAAAAATCATCATAGCGGCGGTGTTTTGTCTATGAACATGAATGTCAACAAAACGGACAAGGCGAATATAAAATTCTATCGTTGTAAACAATTTGGACACTACAAAAACCAGTGTAATCAGTCAATTAATTATTCCGAGAAAACAAAGAAAACACATGCTTTCTCAGCTGTTTTTCTAAGTGGTAAATACGGAAAACATGAGTGGTATTTAGATAGTAGAACGAGTGCTCATATGACATATGATGAAAACATGTTGAAAAACAGAATGTTTACATCCAGCATTAAGGAGATTATAGCTGCCAATAGGAGTGCTATGCCAGTTTTGTGCTCGGATGATGTGGACATTGTAACAGTGACTCCAAACTGTAAATACGAGATTACACTGAAAGATGTGTTATGTGTTCCTGACTTTACTACAAATTTGATATCCATTAGTCAGATGATTAAAATTGGTAATAGAGTAGAATTCAAGAAGAAGAGGTATGATGTTTACAACAAAAACAATAAATTAGTTGCAGTGGCGAATGAGATTGATGGTATTTACAAATTGTCTTTAGAATATAAGCACTGTCTGTTTACATATTCTGCGGCAGTAAGCGGTGCAGTATAGCACAGAAGAATAGGACATCTAAATATGAATGACTTAAATGCAATGAAAGAAGGTGCAGTATCGGGATTATTATACGCTGACAAGCCTGTAATTAACAAAATTCGTGCACAGTGTGTTGCGAAGGAAAACAAAGTCGCTTACCTTTTGATCATACTGGAACACGGAGTGGCAGAGTACTGGATATGATACACGCTGATGTATGCGGACCGATGGAGACGGCTTCGATAGGCGGAGCAAGGTATTTCCTAATATTTATCGATGATTATTCTCGAATGGTTTTTGTTTACTTCCTCAAAGCCAAGAGTGAAGTTTACAAATACTTAATTTAAAGCGATAGTTGAGAATCAACAAAGCAATAAAATCAAAATGTTTAGGACAGACAATGGCTTAGAGTTTTGCAGCAGGAAATTTGAGAATTTTTTTAAAGATGCTGGAATAAATCATTAAAAAACAAATCCCTATACTCTGGAGCAGAACGGGTTAAGTGAGCGTATTAATAGAACCTTAGATGAGCGGGCTCGTTGTTTGTTATTTGATGCTAATCTGAAGAAAAGGTTTTGGGCAGAGGCGATTAATACTGATGTTTATCTCAGAAATAAATCGGTTGCATCAAGATTAAATAACAAAACACCCTTTGAGCTCTGGTTTAATTCAAAACCAGATTTAAGTCATATCGGAATATTTGGTAGTGAGGTGATGGTCCATGTACCAAAGGAAAAAAGATTGAAATGGGATACCAAGTTACAAAAACACATCCTAGTTGGTTTCTCTGAAAATGTCAAGAGATACAGAGTTTATAATCCCATCAAAAGATGTGTGATTACAAGTAGAGATGTGATCATTCATGAAAGTACTGACAACAATTATTCACGTGACAATATATCAGTTTCAGTTGAGGATACTTATGAAGAAAAAGAATCAGATCATGAAATGAGGCAGGAAGTAGCAATGTTAGAGAACGAAACTACTCCCTCGGTCCAGGATATCTCTAATTGTAAATATGAGAATGCTATATCAGATTTAGCCTCTACATTCCAGCAATCTGTAAGCACAGATGAAGACCTAAACACAAGAGAACAATTTGAAGATAAAGAAGAGTCAGATCTAGCAGAAACAATAACTTAACGTATCAAAAACAAACCTGAGCGTTATGGTTTTACTAATCTATGCATATTATCAAACACAGAATGTGTCAGTGATCCCATAAATGTTGAAGAAGCATTGAATTGCTTGGACAAAGAAAAATTGATTGAGGCAATACGAGAAGAACTGCAAGCATTTGAGGACAATTAGGCGTGGGTACCTGATGACGAGTTGCCTTGTGATAAAACTTTAGTGCAGTGTAAATGGGTATTTAAAAGAAAAGTGAACAGTGATAAAAGTGTGGGGTATAGAGCGCGTTTAGTGGCTAAAGGTTATACGCAACGGCCAGGTGTGGACTATGATGACACTTTTTCACCAGTGGTTAGGCATTCAACAGTTAGACTCTTATTTGCTCTAGCAGTGCAGTTAAACTTAGGCATTACTCATCTAGACGTTAAAACAGCTTTTTTAAATGGTTATCTTAAAGAGGACATTTACATGGTGCAACCTGATATTTCTTGTGATAGAAATAAGAAAAAGATTATTGTAAAACTTAATAAAGCCATATATGGATTAAAGCAATCATCTAGATCTTGGTATGAGAAAGTTGAGCAATGTTTGTGTGAGTTAAATTTTAAGAAATGTAAATTGGAACCATGTGTATTTACAAAATTGAATAATGATGTTAAAATAGTTACTGCTTTATATGTAGACGATTTCTTTGTTTTTTCAAACAGTATGAAGGAAACAGATAAATTATTTTCGGTATTGTGTTCAAAGTTTAAAGTTAAAAATTTAGGACAAGTTCAAAATTGTCTAGGAATGCGTGTTAAAATTGATAAAGAAAATAAGTTTATTACATTAGACCAAAAGCAATATTTAGAAGAATTGTTGAGTAAATTTTAGATTAATGTTAGATTGTAAAGAATGTACTACTCCAATGGAATGTAAATTGAATATTGAAAAAAATGAAACTCGTAACCAACAGATTTCACATTAACACCTGATTGGAAGTCTCATGTACTTATCAGTGCTAACAAGGCCTGACATAGCATTTAGTGTCAGTTTTCTAAGTCAATTTAATAGATGTTATACTGAATTTCATTGGAATTATGCGAAAAGGATTCTCAGATATCTAAAAAAAACAAAACATTTTTGCTTAAAATATACTAAAGAAAAACCTGAACTCGTAAAATATGTTGATGCCGATTGGGCAAGCAATGTGGTAGATTGTAAATCTTACACAGGCTATTGTTTTTTAATGTCTGGCTCAGTAATTTCCTGGGAGAGTAGGAAGCAGAGGACAGTGGCTTTATCCGGCATGGAATCCGAATATATGTTAATAGCTGAAGCATGTAAAGATGATGTTTTTGAGAGCTTTACTATGTGAAATTACTACTGAACTATGTACTATTCCAGTATTCAATGATAGTTAGAGTGCACAGAAGTTAGTGGCAAATTATGTTATAAATAGGAAAAGCAAACATATTGATATAAGATACCATTTTGTTAAAGATGCAGTAAACAATAAAATTATTAACTTAAAATATTTGTCAACAACAGCTATGCTTGCTGATGTGTTAACATAGGGACTTAGTGCTAATAAGCATTACAAATGTGTTGAAAGTATGGGAGTTAATTTTGTAGATGGTAGAAATTAAGATATTCTTTTTTTTTTTGGAAATTTAGTTTATTTGCTGTAGTTGGGGTGTTAAAATAAATATTTAAATTAGAAACATAAAATTAACAATGTAGCGACATCTATGACGTATGTGATTGTGATTATAACTATTGTCTCTGATATGTCAACCTTTTGTACATCACTATTATTAAGAAATAAAGTCTGTCACCCATTGATTATCTAATTGAGTACACGTCGTTTTAATTTATAATATATTTATATTGCAAATTCATTTCACGACAAAATTTAAAGCATGTAGAGCTGGAAACCTTTCATCAAGTAAACCAATATTACGTTACGTCATTAATATAAGCGATATGATATTCACCGTGATATGTCCAGTAGGATATCGTTAATTATTCATTTGTGATGTTCGCTTAACACCCGCGCTAATTTGTTAACGGACCGAACATACGTACGAGTACGTGGTCATGGACAGAAACTTCAGCTAAGTTGTTTATTGAATTAATTAATATTTCATTTGGTATACGATGGGAGACCAAATTTGGCATTAAAATTTATTTAATTTTTTAGAATGTTCAGCACAGGAAAAGTCGATTAACAAATATAAAATAATATTTATACATTTTAGATTTGTTGCTAAAACTAAATTAATCGATTAAAAATAGGTAATTTTATTTTTTAATATTTTAATAATTTTTTTATTATAATTGTTATTTTTCTTAATTTCTTAAAATACAAAATTACATGTCTAAAGTGTTTTGGGAATTTCTTCTTACAAGTACACTATCGGGTATAATAATACTGGACTTTGATCATTTATTAATATGTTGTAGGAAAGTATCCCAAGTTAATATGAGATAAGCAGTTAAAATGATTTGTGCCAATTCTCTTTATTTTTTTATATTTACTCATGTTGAAAATTTGACGTGTAACTTATGAAAAAAAAATCGCACACATGCTGCTCATAGCAACGGAGCACAGAGTTAAAGCCTGAATCTATTGTACTGGAGATACTGATTTGTATTACAGTGCCAATTTTTTTGAATTTGTAAATAATTGTAAAACATTTACGTAAATTATTTTCACTTACAAATTTTACTAACTTACAAATTTGTAAAATTTGATTTTTGGTTTTTGTTCGAGAAGCAAATTTTAATATATGTGTTTAAATGGGAATATTGGAAATAATATATACGGTATTATTACATATATTCATATTCGAACACATTTCAACAATAACAATTAAAAAAATATTTCGGAAACGACAAAAGTTTTAAAAAATAAGCACCACACAAAGAATATATAAGGCTACATAAAAGCAGCAACTGATTGAAAAACAATTCGGGCTTTGTTTTCAAGAAAAAGTTTATAACTTTTGCGTTCTATTGTGATATCTAAAAAGTTTAGTTTATTATCGATATAAACTTAATATCCTAGAACCATTAGAAAAAAAACAGACATAAAAAATACACCAAGGTTAATATATTAAATGAACAACTAGATATGATATTATCACCCATACTTAATATCTCCTAGACATAATATAGTTAGATAACATTGATACTACAGTACTCAGTTGATACTACGGTACTCAGTAGTGGTTTCAGCCCAACTACACATCTAAATATAAATATATAAAATAAAATTAAAAATAAATTAATAAAAATTAAAAAAGAAAAATCAGTACAGTATTGATACCACTGTACTCAGTAGTTGTTTTAGCTCAACTACACATCTAAATATAAATACATAAAATACAAATAAATAAATAAAAGGTTATAAAAAGAAAAATAAATAAATAAATTAAATAATTAATAAATTAAACAGGCGATATGTAGAATTAGTTGCATAACCTTGTTCTAACTTTCAAATACCCTTGCTATTGTACAAATATATTACTGAGAATAACTTTTATTTAATTTTATTACATACACCGGAACATTCGCATTGAGTAACCTCATAGAATAACATCAATTTAATTTATCACCCTCACTAAAATACTTACACATCGCATAACTCTCGGAAATATAATAAAACCTTCACCGCTCCCCTACAATAAACTCACTAATATAAGTGTAAAAACCCACACAAACCCGGCTTCCGCTATTGTTCGGATATTCCTAATATTTGATCTATACTATTGGCTCACCTGAAGATGTTGTAATGCAACGAAACCTAGGTCGTAGTAAAGAACTTAAAGAAAGTAGAAATAATACTACATCACGTAATTTCATTCAATTGTGTTTAAATATTATATAAAACAATAGCGGAAATGAGGTTAAAGTAGTTTTTCCCAATTTCAACGTTAATAATTTGTATTATATTTTCGAAAGTTATACAATGTAAAGTATTCAGATGTATATAATAAATTAAATGGATGCTGTTCATAGTAATATATATATATATATACACACACACACACACACACATATATATATATATATATATATATATATATATGTATATATATATATATATATATATATATATATATATATATATATATATATATATATATATATATAAAGGCACGAGCTTCAATTTTTTGTTCCCTTTTGTAATGTGTTTTCTTAAATGTGTAACAGGGCTGAAAACATTTAAAGGAAATGTATTACCAATGTTGTCTAATTATGGTATATATGGAAGATATTGTGTATGGGATAATTTATTAAGAAGATATTGATATTGTATTCATTTAACATAATAACGTCGGTGTCTTTTATATGTCTGCTTATTTCTAGCGTTCTAGGATGTTGAGTATATTGCCTTTTGTACTTATTTATAATATATAGGGAGAATTGTTGGTATGAGCGTGATGGTTATTTTCAACAAGATGTTTTGTGAAATGAGACGTGTCTGGTTTGTTATTTTGCCAGCTAACAATGTGTTCTTTGTATCTGGTTGTAAAATCTCTTCCTGTTTTACAGAGGTATACGCTATTGCAATCATTGCATTTAAGTTTATATATACCACTCTTTTCATATTAATCCATTTCTTTCTTTTTTATTAATATAATGGTTTTGCCGAAGTTATTTAAATTACAATAGGCACATTTGTCATTATTTTTATTTTTAATATTCGTTTTCCCAGTTTAATTGATAAATTACCTATATATGGGATGGACTTCTAATAAATTTTATTATCATTTAATATATTTCTTGTATTACTATTTTTCGTGATTTATTGTGATGCAGTTTCGTGCCAATCGATGGGTTATAATTATTGTTTTGTTTATAGTTTTTATTTATTTATGTAAATTAGGTTTTTCTAGTGGGATTCATAATGCTCTATAAAACATCGAATGGAACACTGGTAACATATGGGATCATGGGTGTATTGAATGACTGGTAATTACGGAGTCAGCAAATGTGTCTTATTTAAATATTTGAAATTTCTAATTATTGTTTTTACGTTCTACTCTGATATCCAAAAAGTCTATCTTATTACGGGATGATATTTCTAATATGAATTTTATATTATTATGTAGGGAATTGGCGAAGTTGCCAAATTAGTCTAATTGTCGCGGCGCACTTTTTCAGCAGATGAAGATGTCGTCTACTTGTTTGTAATAGGACGTTTCTAGATTATTTATGAATATATCAGGTAAGAGAGCAATTAGGTGGGAGCCAATTGTTGAAAAAACTTGCTGTCAAGTAAGAAATCATTTTGGTCCATGCGTAATTTAAACAGATCTCCGTGCATATTTTAAACAGATTTATAATTTTCGATAATTTAAAAAGGTTTAACCGTTCTAAGATACCCGAAATAATAATCGGGAAATCTTTTGTAAAAAGAAAAAAGATAATATTAGGGAATAAATTCACCATGTCGAGTGATACTAATTCATAATTGGGTATTATGTGTATATTTTGGATTTTATTAGAGCGATCAAGGACGTTATTGAAAACAGACATCAGGCCCATAACAAATAAGTTCATTACAAATAAATATAAAGGCAACGAACTCAACATCCTAGAAACATTAGAAATAAACAAACATAAACAAGACACCAACGTTAATAAATTAAATGAACAACTAAATGCAATATCATCACCCATACTCAATATATTCCAAACATACCACAGTCAGACAAGATTGATGCTGCATTCCACTTCAAATTGTTTCAGCATTGTTACACATCTAAAGAAACATATCACAAAAGAAAACAAAACTAGAATATAATAGGTTACCTTGTCCAACCATAAAAAAGTCGTGCCATTGAATAAATATATTACTACGAACCATTTAATTTATTACATACACCTGCATACTTTGCATTATATGAGCTCAAAGAACAATATCAATTTAATTACCTATTCACACTTGTACATTACGTAAAAGTCACCTTTTCAGTTCATATATATATATATATATATATATATATATATATATATATATATATACATATATATGCATGTATATGCATGTGTATGTATGTATACATTTTCTTTTATAATCAAATGCCAAATGTATATAGATATAATTATTACTACCAACTGGAATGTTAAGGCCCTATCCAACATGTTAAGTATAGAATTCTGAAATATTGCTAGAGCCTGTTCAAGTTATCGACATCCATCAAGTTGGGAAAATGCGATCTTCACTAATAATACTCATTCGATATTATTTAATGAAGTGTCTACGTTTTCTGTGCCTTCGTTTAAGTACAATGTTAATGCATATCTCATATTATGATTTCCATTAAAATCAAACGTGATCAGCTAATTATAAGCATAATTCTTAAAAGGACGACGCTAGATATGTGAGAATGAGAACACGCTGTATATTTAACAATCAGGGGAAAATATATAACGTGTTTAACTTAACACGTGCTTTTTTAAATTGACGTTTAGCTTTTATACCTTTATTATTTTCATTTTCTTTAGTTGTCTATGAGGAAAAATACAATCTTACCTTTATTTTTAACGTAAGCTGATTTAGTTATCTGAATTGAAATAAAAAGTTTACGCGTGCAAACTTGTAGGAAATAAAAAAAATGTATATATATATATATATACATATATATATATATATATATATATATATGTATGTATATATATATATATGTATATATATATATATATATATATATATATATATATATATATATATATATATATATATATATATTACGGACACAAGTTACTCCTCCAGTGGTCTGAAAGCTAAGGCTTAAAAACATTCTCGAATTATTATAATATTTATTGAAATAATTTAAGCAACTTGAAGGAAAACTTAACTTAAAAAAATCATTTCTTTAGTACATGTATTGGATATTATAATAAGACATTGATAGATCAATTTTACGTAATAATAATACCAACACAGGACACTAAACCTAGAAGTTATTTGACATATCGTTGCGTTAATTCTTATTATTCAATTTTAATCAAACTTTTTTGTGGAAAAATTATGTAACTAATTTTTTGAAAATAAAGAGAATTTCAGTCTTAACGTGTATATATTGCCTTTTCTAGTAAAACATTATTTGGTTTTCAAACCTGTATTTGAAAATATTAGATCATATATTACAAAATAATATTTAAAAAATATATATATAATATATATTATTATTCAATGTGCAATAAGGCAACTGAACGTACAAATGTGCGAATCTCATTCAATCAGAAATAATTGTTTCTCTTTCTTGGCATATCTAACAAGTATAAACCACGAGAAAGTACAAAACAACAGAATCCATAAGATATGTTATTCTATTTGTATATGGTTAAATAAAAGTTGCTAAAAGCTTAACAATTTTTTTTGTAAAAAAAATTTTACAAAATATTTTAAAAGCTAGCAATTAGAACGGCTGTAATGTTTCATCAACACAACTCGTATTTAAAATCGACTGCCAGTCTATTATTTGCGTACTTTTACTACTTATGAAAAATTATGTGAGGAAAGGAAAACATACGATTACCACATGTCTGTATTAATTTTTTTGTATTTTATCATAAAAACCTTCTATTAAAGCTTTCAAAAAAATATTATATACTTGCTTTCATTTAATCTATTGACATTATTAGAAATGACTATTCCTTTATAATGAATGTGAAATTGTGATTTGCTACTATATTAACTTAAAATTGCTTACAAAAATTTTATATTACCAATTTAATAACTCAGTAAAATAAAAGTGTTGGTTATTTTTCAAGAGCATTTAAATGAAATAAAAATATGAAATATGTGTCGAAAAACCATTATTTTAAAACTAAAAACCATAATGTAGTTTTCCCAAGAAATAGATCGTAGGATGTGATAAAACTGCATTCTTCTCAAATATTATTATTATTTATGCAAATATCCACAGCACGCGTGAAACACGGAAAAATTGCTCCAGTCATTTAATGCAAAATTACTTATGTAGTAATAATACAATGCATGTCTTCGGAGTTACATTACGCATAAAAATCAAAGCCCGTGGTTTTAGCATTAAAATTTAAACCGTGCAAGGGATACAAAAACTAACAAAGTTTGTAAAATAATTTTATTAAATTTTGTAAAAATTGAACTTGCAGCAGATTAAAAAACAAAATATTCAAAAAAGACTTATTTTACCGTGAATCGCGAAAAGTATATTTTTCTTACATTATATTCCTCTTTGATCTCTTTTTATCATAGAAATGCGACTAGAAATGCGTTTTAAAGTATACTTTTGGGCTTTAAACGTCACAAGACAAAAACATCGGTAACCACATGCGGAAGGAGCATGCTTATGAAATATTGTCTCGCTTTTTATTTCACTTTCAATCACCCTCTCCTTTTTTGTTGTGACGGATTCATAAAATCTGAATATTACTAACTTGGAAACTTTATCTGAAAGTAATCCTGAAAACAAAATAACTTTCACGGCACAAATATGGACTAGTTCGATCCATGTATGATCCGATTTCTATTCGTTTCGCCAAATTAAAACTTATAAGATTAGAACTTTTATAAGTATTAAAGCGTCTGGGATAGAAGAAAAAAAACACAGTGGTACTCTAGACAGTGTACCCTCGCCGTGCTTCTTTGATTTTATTTACAGGAACTTGGAATATTGTGGTAAGTAGTTATTCTTAATTTTCAATGTTAATGACAATAAAAAAATTAATGGTAACTCTTTTAAAAAACTTTGATTCCAGTTTGAATCGAAGCCTTTTGTCTCGGGCAAGAGGCTTCGATTCAAACCGGAAACACAGAAATATTGCTACAATGGTTATTTATATTTGGATTTAGCACGTCATTAATTTATTTTTATGTCCACTACAGTACTTATTTTCTTTCTCCTGCGTGAAAGATTTTGCTTATTACTATGCGCGAGTTATGAATTAATTTAATTCCGTTTTTCGTTTCGTAGCATCATATTTTCGTGTCAACTTTGAAAAATATTTTCACGGCCTCTAAAAACTTTTCAAGGATACTAATATGCCCGATATAAAGCGAAGTTCAAATTAAATTATTGCTATAAATGTATTGCCATGATTTGCGAAAAATATAAAGTTCTTTCATATTTTACATCGCCTTATATACCCATCGAAATTGTAAATTGAATTCAAAGCATTTGACGAAATATTTTGTTTCATTTTATTATTTACCGAACAAAAATACGGTGTCCACCATTGCATCAACATTATGCGGAAGTAACAGGATGAGAATCACAGATAGCGCCGGAAATACCGTACTCAAGCGCTGCTTCGCAATCGCTCAACACAGTTTTCATTTTTGTTATTTTTAGCATCCGCTTTTAAATTAAACTGCTTTCTTTAGACAAATAGAAATACATTTTTGTAAATATGTTTAGTTGATCTTTTTTAAGGAAATTTTTCATAGCTAAAAGTGTGGTATAAACATTACAACCGAAAGCTTATTTGTATTCACTTATAACTAATCAGAACTGTATTGTACATTACAAATATAATATAATACATTATATTACACTACAGTATATTTTCAAGTACATAGTAGAACAAATAAAATATAGTTATAATAGTATACTTTACACAGGTTAATTTTTATTATATCGTTACGGAACTTCATTCGACGTGATATTTTACCCGTTCCTTTTAACTTTATGGATTTATTCTGACTGGCAGTATAAATAAAGAAATGAAAGGGTATAAAGAAACCTTAATTATATAAAAAAATAAAAATCCTTATTAAAAAAATATTTCAGAGATTCGAACATTATAATTAAATTACAAATTGGTTGAATATGAAGACCAGTTAAATACTTCAGTATTATATTTCAATAATACCTAAAAAACTGTGGGGGCACGCGCCTACTTGTATTTGTGTGTGTGTGTGTTTACATAAAAGTAGCATTAACAAGGTTATGAAAATATCTATAAAAGTGCAAATAAATATACCGGTCGAAGAATAGTCCCCTTTACCAATGTGATTTACCCTACCATCATGTCCAGTAAAACCACTTGAATGAATACTTGAAATTATCAGTATTATTAATATGTTGTCATTATACTACTGGTGTTCGATCCTAGCGCATTGTAGTATTTTTATTCAAACTAAGTGACTTCCGTCACCTTCGGACTGTGACAGACTAATTCCCATGACTCCAACTAAAACCTATGGTTGACTGGAAAATATTGTTCATGTAGCAATATGTCCGCCATATGTACTATACACAAAAGTTAATAAATAAATAAATAAATCGATTGCTTATCTATTGGATTTAAAGATGTTTTGCTTAAAAATAACATTTATGTTTTGCTAATTGATCAAATGTATTCCACAAACATTTTGTGACTTAAGTATTTTATTTAAATCAAATTGCCGCAGCAGTATCTAATAGAGCCTTCGAAAATTATTTGTTATTCCTGAAGGAAATGTGTTCCCCAATTAAAAATGCTACGCATTAAGACTCTGTACTTAATATAGTGTACAAAATTTGATAAGGATTGATTGATTCCATAAAGAGTTATTATGTATATAATTTGCAAAGAAAACACTTGAACAATTATATCGGTTAAGTGAGAGAAATTTTATATTTCTCTTTACAATCAAATAATAAATACCTGTGGGCCTAAATAAATTTCCTTTCTACTTTCGTTATCGTTTATAGAAAACTTAAAAATATATGAAAATGACATTTGACATCTAAAGATCACGTGGTCTAGTGTTGAAGAATCGTATTTTGGTAGACAAAAACACTTTTTTCCATTCTATAAAACGACACGTGTTTCTATGGCGTCGTTCAACAATTTTGACAAGCGAAATCACCAAGCTGGCGTTAATTTGGTACGATGGTGAAACGAATGCTAGTTTGTTGTAGAAAACGAAACAAAACGGCAAATTTTTAATCAGCTGTCGTGATAACTCTCTGCAACAATGATTTTAAATTTATTTTGAGAACAATGCAATAAGGTTTGAGAACAATGCAATGAGAACAATGTAATGTTTTTTAGAACGCTTTAGGCTGGACAAACAAACATTTCGGCAGATTTGTCTTGATTGGAGAACAGAGACTTCGCTAAGAGATACTAGAGAAATATCTTTACAAGTCAAGTAAGACTGAGATTTAATAGAATTCTACATAAAATAATATTATTTAAAAATAAATCAACGGAAATTAACTTTTTTTCATTTAGTGAGGTTTTGTTTAAGTGAGGTTGAGTTTCGGCTGAATGAGGTTTTCTATAAAATACACGTAATTTTTGCAGATACTATACACCTTAAGCTTTTTGTCTACGGGTTCGTACCAGCAGATTGTTGAAATTATCCAAAATTTGTTGCTACAGACAGATAGTCGCTGCATCAAGCAGGTTGTGGATGCATTCAATCACACTGCAATAGCGGATAAGTGGATTGTATTTCCACAATCTTAACAAGAGAGACACATATAAAACAAGAGTAAGTACATATAATTACTAGAATGCATTCAGAATGTTAAGATATTTTACAGTGTTAACATATAATTTGAATTATCAGTTGGATAACCCGAACAACGCAATCATAAAGTAAAATAATTCCAAACGGTATCAAAAGTGAATACCTTAAATTCCTATTTTTAGTAAAACTATTGATGAGGAGCACCTTTTTTACAACATAAAGGATACCACAAGCTAAATATTCAAATGGTTAGTTTAGAAAACCTAATAGAGGAATCGGCAATAAAAGTTAAATCAAAAATTTATTTGTCGAAAGAAATGTTTACAGGTTTGTGACAATTTGATAATTTTGAACCTCAATAATAAGTTTGGCGGGGATACTCATAACTCCTTCATATGGTCTTCAAGTCAAATTAAACCATTTAAGCATGGACTTCATCAAGTGGAGAACAAGTTTGGTTTTTAAGTTTGTGATTAAATTTTATTCAAATTTATATCTATTTCTAAAAAAATCTAACGTGTGGCCTATCCCACAATGTATAATTTCATTATTTATTGAATTGATTATTACGGCAAAAGTACTAGAATTTTTCATGTTTCACATATCAAAAAAAAACCTTACTGAATATTAGGGATAGCAAAAATAACATTTAGCGAGCTATTGACATTTCGCAACTAATGCTAAAGTATTAACTATAGATGATCGACACTTTGTGAACAGGTTTATTCCTTTAGCGGTCGCTTCAGTGTTTATATCATGTAGAAAGCTGTGTGCGATAACATTTAATGTAAAAAATCTTGTGAGGTTGTTAGGGGGATGTATTTGCTCTATATAATTAACGTTGTAAATGAATCGTGATTACAAATATCTAGATTGAAAGAAAGATTAATAATAAAAGGTTCAGTGTTTTAGATAATTATTTACAACTTTAAATATTGCAAGTTATAAATAACATGTCAATGATAGTTCATTAGGAAATAAAACTTCCAATTTAATGAGAATAAGAATAGTTTGTAACTATCATGAAGGACGAGAAGAGAATTTAATATTACTCCAGAACTCACCAACGGACCGTTACTTAAGTGGTTCTGAAATATGTTGCGCCTACTTTTTTTCATTCCTGGGTGTCTATTTTCTGTCTGCATAGATTAATCGCTCATTAGTTACATGCGTAGGCAAATAAAATTAGCTGCCGTACGGGCGATTTTTGATGAAATCAATATCAATTAATGGAACATTATCCTCTTATTCCCGACATTATTGGTGGTAAAAAGTTTTCATAGCCGGTGTCTTTAAAACTAAATAAGCATTGTATTAAAATAAATGTTCCGTGTGTATCAAACACCTAAAATGTGACGATATACTTCACTGGAAATTAGCGGTCAATCTCCAGAAAGTCTTAACGAAATCATTATTGAGGTGCTACTGAAAATGCTGTGTAATATCCATAATATTTTCAGTCATATCAATAGCTTTTTCAGTTATTCTCATTTGGTTCTTTCTATTTGTGTTCTCTTATCTTAGTTTTTTTTTAACTTTTTCATTTAGTCGGGTCAAAAATTCTCTAAAACTCAATATTAAAATAATTGATTTGCGTCTTGCATGTCCCTAATTTTACTGACATCAATGACAGGGTACATTCATTAGCAAATTTTTTAGTATAATACTAAACTTTTAGTTTTATTTGTATGTGTTTAGCAATTGTTTTCATAAGTTTTATCGATTATCTGGTATTTTTATACATCGTATCGATATGAAATGTACAGGTGAATTTCGCAACGCAGTACTTCCGTTTTTATTCCTAAAAAAATATTTTATGTTTTTCTGTTACGCCATATTATGATGACATGTTATAAAAATCCGCCCAAAATATCTCTCTTAAACAATATTTGATTATATTTCTATAACTCTATGCTTTTTACAGGAAATCGAAAGGTTACAATAATATTTCAATGAAGTTCATACATTTGAGATGACATTTATAGAAAAAACGTTGACGTAAGCGAAATTGATATGCAGGAAAGCGCGACTTAGTTTATATGTGTATGTTGCTGCGTAAACAATTTATTACGAATATAATAGCCTTTGAAGGAAGAGGCCCGTATGCGGACGGACAGGGCAAAGCATGCTCTATACGACAGCTCTTTTATGGTTCAAGCCTGTCACGCTGACAATGTCCAAATCTGAGCTGATGAATGCTTCCAACCCCTTCGTGGCTACCGTACGTAAGCTCTATTGAGTATCGCTCTAATTTCCGGATTTATTAGGGAGTGAAAAATTAATTTTAGAAACAGGAAAATTTTCTTTCATTTAATGAAAAATAAGGATTGGGCTCGAAAAGGAATTAACATAAATAGACAATACGTAAAAAAATCTTAGATTCACTGACGATATTACATCTTTACCTGAAATAGAAACAGGAATGAAATAAATGAACATGTTCTAAATTATATAACTACGAAAATAGGTCTAGAAAATAATATTCAAAAATCCAAAGCAATTACAAATGGCGCTGAGAAAAAAATACAAATCAACAAAATTTAATTGAAATTCGTAAAAGGATGTATTATATATATATATATATATATATATATATATATATATATATATATATATATATATACATATTTGCAAAAACAAATAAATTTCAGGAAAACTAGGCATATTGAAGATGTAAACAAATGTATAAATATCATATGGAAACAATTTGTAGTTTCAAACAAATACTCAAATCTGACTTGCAAAGAAAATTAAGATATAAAGTATGGACTCCTGCTTATTGTTTTGTTTTCCCTACATCTCAAAAATATGGATATATAATAATCACACTATTACAATCTAAACAGAGGAGTTTGTTAAATTTGGAACTATTAGCCAAGAAAATGATACCGGAGATATTTACTTGTAGAGAGGTCCTTAATAATTTAGAAAATCTTAATTAATTATTCATATATTAGAATAAGAACAGATAATATATTGTGATAAATTAATATTTTTTTTTAAATATAATTTAATTTAAATAATAGTCAAATCTATTAATGAGTGATTGGCATGAATATTGAAGAAAATAAAGAACTAAACCATATCTATGTTTCCTGGTAATACATACACCTGTGGCACCAGGTAAGGAAAATTTCGCTCAACAAAATATAAACTATTTGCTTTTTTTAAACGATTGGAATATTTTGAAATTATACTAACAAAATTTAATATTCCTTCGGAAATATTTGAACCTAACTTGAACAATTAATCACAGAATATCGTGACTAATATTATCTATTATATTCCATTCATAACGAACAACTTATGAAAAAAATAATAAGGTTGGTTGAGGACACCCACTTGGGAACGGACAACATCAAGCACGTGGTTTCTAACGGCATTCAATAAGCTCAAGCATGTCACACTGACAATGTCGAAGTTGGGGCAAGTAGTGCTTTCAACCCTTCTGTTACTGACATTCGCGAGAGCTTCTCGCTATTGTCGAGCGTGGCTCTAACTTTTGATTTTTGTTGGGGATGAAAAATTTATTTCGGATTTATAAATTCCTTTTTAAAAACAGTATTAATACACTTTTTAATGAAATTTTTGTTGGGGATGAATGAATTTGGTTTAATTTTTTTTTGCTTTCGGTGATGTTTTATGTCAAAAAGAATTTGTAGAATTATACCTAAAACGATTTTTGGCATATTTTAAAAAAGTTCTAAAAATACGAATTTAAAATCTTGATCTAAATAGTTATTATTAAATATTGCTTAAATTCCTGGTAGCTAATGTAAATATCAGAGTCGATAATTTTATAAATTAAAAAATTACTTTATGAAATCTTGGCATATGAAAACTAAAAATGTCCAGATAATTGAATAGAATATGGTACCATTTTTTGTTTTATTTTGAAAAGAAGTAAATTAAAAAAATAGACCACATTTAAAAGAAAGGATGAAGTACATACAATTTCATCATCGTCAGCCGGAAGACGTCTACTGCTGAACATTGATTCTATACTGCCTGTATCCAACAGTTTTTCGCAACCTTTATCATGTCATCACACTTTACGCGAGGGTCTGTCACACTTTACGTCTTCCGGCATATGATGCCCACTCGAGAATCTTTATTCGTCAATAGTTATCAATTCTGAGAGCTATTTGGCCTACTTAAAATTTTAAAAAAATATCTTGGAAGTAAAATGGCAACGGGCAATTGATCGTGAAGACAAACTACGTTTAGTATTATTAATTGCTGGGTCAGCTGCACATAACAAAAGTTCGTTTTTCTTACTAGGGAGAGGTTAAAATTTAAAGAACAAATAAATCAAGCCGACTTACCAATATACTGGAAACACAAAATAAAATCTAAGTTTTACAACAGCTGTATTTCCAAAACGAATGTTAAGAATAAAACTAAAATTTGAGTGAAACGATGATCAGTTTATAAATGTAATTTGTTTATTAACCACTAAAAAGCTCTAAGAGCTCGCCCCGGCTTTTTTTGGAATACAATTTAGTTAGTGGATTACCTTTTCTCTTTGTGTGCTTTTAATGAACTTGGTGATAGTTCCGCTCACGCGAACATTGTTTTATTAAGCGTGCCGTTTCCTCCTCTCAAAAACGTTTTAATTTCATTTAGGTACACAACTAAAGCAATTTATGAATATTTAGTTATGAAATTTATTTTAATATGGGTTAATAAATCAGATTACTCCTTTGTTTCACGAGGCATTTTTTTTTAAATTAAAAGAGTTTTTGTGGTTCTCTATGATAATACTTTTATATATACATATATGCAGTCCAGATCTTCCAACAGGCCTTTTTAAACTCATAATTCCTCAACACTTAGTGTCGATGTATGTATATATATATATATATATATATATATATATATATATATATATATATATATATATATATATATATATATATATATATATATATGAGTGTCTAATAAAGATATGTACCCTTATAGAATTTGTATTTAAAGCAGTAAGTAAAAATCCAATATTTAGTTTTAGAGGTTAATCCTGATTGTATACTGCATTATGTGGTCATAAGGAAATCCGACATATTATCAATAGCATTTTGCAACTTTTTTCGATTACTAAGTTACATCTCGCCAGTAAAATCAATTATCACGAAAGATCAAGATCTTGTTATCTACTTTGATACAGATATTTGAGTAGTCCGTACGCTGCTAAATATGCTCAAATATAAATGATTTAAGATTTATGTTGCCTTAACCTGAGTCATCCAATGATATTTTCGTTGAATTAAATTATGTCAACTGGTAATGGACCCTTAAGTGACATTCATTAATTTAATACCGGGCTTGAATACGCGCTACGAATAGAAATACGAGAGAAAGTAACTAGGCACAGTACCTGATGTTAAATTCACTTTATTTGAAACTTAAAATAAGATTACTTAAATCTTCTCTCCACCGTTCGAAACAGTAAATCAAGTTTTATCAAAAATACTACGCAGCACAGAATTGAAACAGTTGTAAAAACACATTACACTTTTTAACTTTAGATATAAAATTAGGCCATAGTTCTAAATTAAAAACATAGATAAGATGAATGATTGTAAGATGTATTCGCACGTTTATGTTGTAGTTATTATAACTAACAAATCGTCCAATTTGCATAGGCACGAAGCTATCTACACAAATCACTAGTGCCACGAAAATTGCTTCAAGTGTAGGAAAATTAGTTTAAAACACAATTAAATGAAACTACGTGATGTAGTATTATTTCTACTTTCTTTAATTTCTTTACCACAACCTAGGTTTCTGTAACTAATTTATATTTTCTAATTTCTGATACTCATTTCAAACATAAGGCAGGTATTTTATAATTACAGTACAGACATTAAAACAATGATTATTTGACAGGAAACAGATCTCTACCATCCTGTGGGATCAGTATATGATAATTATTGACTATAATTTAATGAGACCCACTCAGATCCTTATTCGGTTGGGCTCTTCAATTGGATACTCGTACAATGAGCCAGCCTGAATATGAGACAAGTATTTTATAATTACAGTACAAACATTAAAACAATTATTATTTGCATAAAAACAGATCTTTACTGTCGTGTGGAATTTGGGATAGTGGCAAAACATATTATCTTAATATACTTTAACACTCAAATAAAGTTATATAATATTTAAAAGAGGCAAGTAAAATATTTTTTTTAATGTTATATGTCATAGCATATATGTATGTCCTAGTATGTTTATTTGTCTTCAATACAAAAGAAGTCAAAATATGTCAAGAGACGATATGAAACTCACACAGGTTTGTAGTACGAATTAACTCATATACTAACAAATATATGAGAAACGTTGATATTAGCGAGGCGTCCCGTACACGGACAACATACTCGTAAAGCAGGGGATATTCTATACTATTTACGCGGCTCACGCGCGTCACACTGACAATGTCGAGATAGGGGCCGACGAGTGCTTTCATTCCACCTACCCCTAGCATTCGCGAGAAACTTTTTTCGAATAGTTTTCTAATTTCCCTACGCCTAAAGAGTGAAAAATTAATTTTCCAACCCCACAAACTTCACTCATTATGAAATTGCTCAAAGGCTATTTTAGAAACTTTACATTTATTTCTGTTCGATATATTTATGCATATTGAAATTGAATAACCTAAGTAAATAATGAAATTTTAGAATTTTTAAGAATTTTTTTGTCTTAAAAAAAATTAAATATAATTTCTACATTTAATTTCTTAATGCTAGTCAATCAAATTGATATGCTATTTACACAAGTTAATAGCGTATCAATTTAATTGACTGGCATAAGAAGAAGTATCTTTGCTTTATCACAGTCTAGCTCTTAATCCAAAAAGTGGAAAATAGTGGCTTAGTATAGAAATTTGCCTATTTTCAATCGTACAAAACCTAGTTTCTGTTAGTAGTTTTTGCACTTTGTAATAGTATAAATAAATAATTCAAAACTATCCAAGTAAATCAAAAATGAAATATTTAAGAGTATACCTACGATCAGCCCTTCCAAAACGATTA
This sequence comes from Druceiella hillmani, assembly GCA_039881145.1. Taxonomy (NCBI): domain Eukaryota; kingdom Metazoa; phylum Arthropoda; class Insecta; order Lepidoptera; family Hepialidae; genus Druceiella; species Druceiella hillmani. Next base: position 28,922,337 of record JAYKKI010000001.1, read on the forward strand.
GGGAAATATTATTATCAATATTTCAGTGACTAAAACATATCATATAAACTTACTCCGACTATTAAATATTTTGGATTCACTTTTTGCTAAGGTATTGAATATAGGAAAAAATTACTTGTAAAGATTTTTCCTCGCATATAAATACAATTTATTTAAAAACTATGGACTAAATTCTCATGATTTTGTTCGAGTTAGTTTAGCTCTTCCCAGAAAATGTGTATTTTTGTTAAATGTAGTTATGTTTTCCTTACAATATTAAAACAGTGAAGTTTTCAAAGGCGCCTTGTATTGTACTTCTATTAAATTATAATTTAATAAAAATTTAAGAATTGGGTTGGAAATTTAAAATATAGAAGTATCCTTTATGTCTATGAAAGTTAGAATGATCATAATACATGCTCATATATCAAAGTAGATAAAATAATTATTTTTATTTTTATTCAATGCCGAAACATTTAATGTATCTTACCAATAATCTGAAAATTCCAGAAAAGTAAATTGTCGTGAAGTTTAATTTCGTATTTACAACGAAGATTGGAAAGGATTTAATATATTTTAGCGGATTGATTTTTATATTGTGAGTTTACTCTTAAATATTTTGAACTGTTGTGAGGAAACTTAACTTAAATACTGTAATAAATATGAAGGTAGGAAAAAATCGCTGAGCTCTAGTTAGATAGTAAAGCTAGAAGCAAACCTTGAAATAGTTACGGGAATTTTCCGTTGTAGACGTCTTGACTTTTGAATATCGATGTTATTTTACTATAATTTCATCAATCATTTTTCCCAGATATCAAATTCGAAGTCACCTTGAAGGTTTATATATGTATGTATGTACAGTACATAAATTAAAGGGCGCCACTTCAATCTGTAATAGTGCATTATGGGTAGATTGCAATACAGCCTTTTTTTTTTAAATCATACCACTTTCTTTCTGAAATTTGAAAATTGTCATAAGTTATTAACACTGAAATGCACCAATCTATTTATTTTATTTGGATAAACGTAATAAATTTGGCAAAAATATTATTCTTAGCGATACATGGTAAATTCATTCTATCTAAAACTACTAAATAAAAACTCCTGTAAAAAATATTTAATATATTTTAAGACTTTCTAACTATCCCCTTTATTTGCATAGTTTTACAATAAAAGGTTAAAATATAAAATAAACCTATTTTAAGGTCAAGCTGGTTTGGATCTCGTAGTATGTCAAATAGTTTAGGTTATAAAAAAATACTTTTATCGATTTTTAAAATAAACACATTGGAATAATTATTTAAATAATATTTTTTCAATCGTTCAGATTAATTATTATTTGCTTCTTAAACATAATATTAGTCTAATTTTAATTATGACCGAAATAAATCTGCATGTTTATAAATTTTCTTTCTAATATGGCAACACTTACAAATGTCTATAACTAATCAAAACTTTTAACACATTTTTAAGAGACAGTTCTCACAAAATGATTTTTGTTAAACATTTGTAATAAAGTCAGGTGAATCGCATTAGTGATATGTAGTTTTTTATACGATTAAAAATACAGACACGATTGTAACGTATGCCGAATGCAATGATACTGGTTATGTTATACTGGAATCGACCTTTTTTGTAAGTACGTAAATTCATCTTAATATGACATAATTTGAACTTCAATCATTGTGTACGCGTGTATAAAATAATTTTGTAATGAAATGTGTATTTAGGAAATTAATAATTATAAAAGCAAGAAAATATATCGATGAAGCGCACATTTTTTTATATTTTATAATGATAACACTTCTGTCTCTGACAATTGACAAAACGTTACACGTCACCAAAGTAACAATTAGGGGTATTTTAACAGTGTGATAATTTACACGTAATGATGATTTAATGTACAATTTAAACATAAATTATAAACTCGGTGACTGACTTAAAAAATTACATTTAATCATGTGCTACACATGATTAATGCATGAGTGGTTGAATTAAAGCCCTTTAGTTAATTTACATACTGTGTACATAAATTAATATATACATGTTCACAGTATTTACATATATATATATATATATATATATATATATATATATATATATATATATATATATAAATATATATATGGCGGGTTTGAGGGCGGACTGGCTTAATGTAGACATTCGGGCGAGCGAGCGCTTGGACATGCGTGCGTGTTTTTTTTTCCATTTCTTATTGGGAAAGGGACAAACACCCTAAACTCTATTTCAACTTGCAGCATATCCAAGCACTGTCGTTTAATTTTGGTATATATATATATATATCATCTGTGAACAAAGTTGATTCTACATCAACTTTCTTTTAGAAAAGGACGCTTTATCATTTTTATTATTTTTATAGTAATATGAAATCATGAACATTCGATTGGAAATCTAATAGGTGTTGCCGTATTTTATTTCCCATGTGTTTTAATTTTTTTTTTGTATATCAATAGGAAATATCAAAGAAGAGTTTTGAAATATTTTCATGTAAAATATTTATTCTTATCACATTATTTCTCATTATTATATTTAATTGTGTACTCTAGGTCATCTCATTTTAAATAAATAATCAGTTGATGAATATTTCTTTGAGCAATTTAATTAAATATTTGTTTAGAAAAGAACTGATAATTTCACTTACTATAAAATTATTATTAATATTTTTCTTTTGTGGCGTATATATGTATGCCATCTAAACTAGACACGTAAATACCGTATTAGAAAAAAATAAACGCATAAAATTTTTTTCTAAAAGGTGACGCTCTATTTTATTTCTCACGATTAATTTTTGCAAATCAAAATACTTATTCAAAAGTGAAATTTCCGATTATTGAATACGTAAAATATGTGTTCCTCGTATACTGTTCTCATTACTATTTTTTTGTTATTAATATAGGTAATCAAAATCTCTATTCCTGTTTCCAAGTATTCTTGCCACCGGTTTTGTATCATATCAACGTATTGTGCCTTTAAAAAACCTAAACCATATTCCGGCGGCATGCCTTTGTCATAAGGTTATCACGTCTGACGATACTGAGTTTCTGAGGAGACTGAATTCAGCTATGAGAACGGATTGAGAACAAAATATAATTTCTAAAGTTTTTAATATAGCTGGCCAGTTAACTGAAGAGATTTGTGACAAAACAAAGAAAACACATGCTTTCCCAGCTGCTTTTCTAAGTGGTAAATACGAAAAACATGAGTGGTATTTAGACAGTGGAGCGAGTGCTCATATGACACATGATGAAAACATGTTGCAAAACAGAATGTTTACATTCAGCATTAAGGAGATTATAGCTGCTAATAGGAGTGCTATGCCAGTTTTGTGCTCGGGTGATGTGGACATTGTAACAGTGACTCCAAACTGTAAATACGAGATTACACTGAAAGATGTGTTATGTGTTCCTAACCTTACTACGAATTTGATATCCATTAGTCAGATGATTAAAATTGGTAATAGAGTAGAATTCAAGAAGAAGAGGTGTGATGTTTACAACAAAAACAATGAATTAGTTGCAGTGTCGAATGAGATTGATGGTGTTTACAAGTTGTCTTTAGAATATAAGCACTGTCTGTTTACATCTTCTGCGGCAGTAAGCGGTGCAGTATGGCACAGAAGAATGGGTCATCTAAATATGAATGACTTAAATGCAATGAAAGAAGGTGCAGTATCGGGATTATTATACGCTGACAAGCCTGTAATTAACAAAAGTTCGTGCATAGTGTGTTTCGAAGGAAAACAAAGTCGCTTATCTTTTGATCATACTGAAACACGGAGTGGCAGAGTACTGGATATGATACATGCTGATGTATGCGGACCGATGGAGATGGCTTCGATAGGCGGAGCAAGGTATTTCCTAATATTTATCGATGATTATTCTTTAATGGTTTTTGTTTACTTCCTCAAAGCCAAGAGTGAAGTTTACAAATACTTCAAAGAATTTAAAGCGATGGTTGAGAATCAACAAAGCAATAAAATCAAAATGTTTAGGACAGAAAATGGCTTAGAATTTTGGAGCAGGGAATATGAGAATTTTTTGAAAGATTCTGGAATAAATCACTAAAAAACAAATCCCTATACTCCTGAGCAGAACGGGTTAAGTGAGCGAATTAATAGAACCTTAGTTGAGCGAGCTCGTTGTTTGTTATTTGATGATAATCTAGAGAAAAGGTTTTGGGCAGAGGCTATTAATACTGCTGTTTATCTCAGGAATAGATCGGTTGCATCAAGATTAAATAACAAAACATCCTTTAAGCTCCGGTTTAAATCGAAACCAGATTTAAGTCATATCCTAATATTTGGTAGTGATCCATGTACCAAAGGAAAAAAGATTGAAATCGGATACCAAGTCACAAAAACACATCTTAGTTGGTTTCTCTGAAAATGTCAAGGGATACAGAGTTTATGATCCCATCAAAAGATGCGTGATTACAAGTAGAGATGTGATCATTCATAAAAGTACTGACAAACATTATTCACGTGACAATGTATCAGTTTCAGTTGAGGATACTTGTGAAGAAAAAGAATCAGACCATGAAATGAGGCAGGAAGTAGCGATGTTAGAGAACAAAACTACTCCCTCAATCCAGGATATCTCTAATTGTAAATATGAGAATGCTATATCAGATTTAGCCTCTACATTCCAGCAATCTGTAAGCACAGATGAAGAGCTAAATACAAGAGAACAATCTGAAGATAAAGAAGAATCAGATCTAGCAGAAACAATAACTAAACGTATCAAAAAGAAACCTGAGCGTTATGGTTTTACTAACCTATGAATATCATCAAGCACAGAATTTGTCAGTGATCCCATAAATGTTGAAGAAGCATTGAATAGCTTGGACAAAGAAAAATTGATTGAGGTAATACGAGAAGAACTGCAAGCGTTTGAGGACAATCAGACGTGGGTACCTGATGACGAGTTGCCTTCTGATAAAACTTTAGTGCAGTGTAAATGGGTATTTAAAAGAAAAGTGAACAGTGATAAAAGTGTGCGGTATAGAGCGCGTTTAGTGCCTAAAGGTTATACGCAACGGCCAGGTGTGGACTATGATGACACTTTTTCACCAGTGGTTAGGCATTCAACAATTAGACTCTTATTTGCTCTAGTAGTGCACTTAAACTTAGACATTACTCATCTAGACGTTAAAACAGCTTTTTTAAATGGTTATCTTAAAGAGGACATTTACATGGTGCAACCTGATATTTCTTGTGACAGAAATAAGAAAAAGATTATTGTAAAACTTCATAAAGCCATATATGGATTAAAGCAATCATCTAGATCTTGGTATGAGAAAGTTGAGCAATGTTTGTGTGAGTTAAATTTTAAGAAATGTAAATTGGAACCATGCGTATTTACAAAATTGAATAATGATGTTAAAATAGTTACTGTTTTATATGTAGACGATTTCTTTTTTTTTTCAAACAGTATGAAGGAAACAGATAAATTATTTTCAGTATTGTGTTCAAAGTTTAAAGTAAAAAATTTATGACAAGTTCAAAATTGTCTAGGAATGCGTGTTAAAATTGATAAAGAAAATAAGTTTATTACATTCGACCAAAAGCAATATGTAGAAGAATTGTTGAGTAAATTTAATATGTTAGATTGTAAAGAATGTACTACTCCAATGGAATGTAAATTGAATATTGAAAAAAATGAAACTCGTAACCAACAGATTCCGCATCAACACCTGATTGGAAGTCTCATGTCAGTGCTAACAAGGCCTGACATAGCATTTAGTGTCAGTTTTCTAAGTCAATTTAATAGATGTTATACTGATGTTCATTGGAATTATGCGAAAAGGATTCTCAGCTATCTAAAGAAAACAAAAAAATTTTGCTCAAAATATACTAAAGAAAAACCTGAACTCGTAGGATGTGTTGATGCCGATTGGGCAAGCAATGTGGTAGATCGTAAATCTTACACAGGTTATTGTTTTTTAATGTCTGGCTCAGTGATTTCCTGGGAGAGTAGGAAGCAGAGGAAAGTGGCTTTATCCAGCATGGAGGCCGAATACATGTCAATAGCTGAAGCATGTAAAGAAGCTATGTATTTGAGAGCTTTACTATGTGAAATTACTACTGAACTATGTACTATACCAGTATTCAATGATAGTTAGAGTACACAGAAGTTGGTGGCAAATTATGTTATAAATAGAAAAAGCAAACATATTGATATAAGTTACCATTTTGTTAAAATTATTAACTTAAAATATTTGTCGACAACAGCTATGCCTGCTGATGTGTTAACATAGGGACTTAGTGCTAATAAGCATTATAAATGTGTTGCAAGTATGGGAGTTAATTTTGTAGATGGTAGAAAATAAGATATTCTGTTTTTTTTTGTAAATTTTGGAAATTTAGTTTGTTTGCTGTAGTTGGGGTGTTAAAATATATAATTAAATTAGTAACATAAAATTTACAATGTAGCGACATCTATGACGTATGTGATTGTGATTATAACTATTGTCTCTGATATGTCAACCTTTTGTACATCACTATTATTAAGAAATAAAGTCTGTCACCCATTGGTTATCTAATTGAGTACACGTCGTTTTAATTTATAATATATTTATATTGAAAATTCATTTCACGACAAAATTTAAAGCATGTAGAGCTGGAAACCTTTCATCAAGTAAACCAATATTACGTTACCTCATTAATATAGGCGATATGATATTCACCGTGATATGTCCAGTAGGATATCGTTAATTATTCATTTGTAATGTTCGCTTAACACCCGCGCCAATTTGTTAACGAACCGAACATACGTACGAATACGTGGTCATGGACAGAAACTTCAGCTAAATTGTTTATTGAATTAATCAGTATTTCATTTGGTATACGATAGGAGACCAAATTTGGCATTAAAATTTATTTAATTTTTTAGAATGTTCAGCACAGGAAAAGTCGATTAACAAATATAAAATAATATTTAAACATTTTAGATTTTTTGCTAAAACTAAATTAGTCGATTAAAAATAGGTAATTTTATTTTTTAATATTTTAATAATTTTTTTATTATAATTGTTATTTTTCTTAATTTATTAAAAAACTAAATTAAGTGTTTTGGGAATTTCTTCTTACAAGTACACTATCGGGTATAATAATACTGGACTTTGATAATTTATTAATATGTTGTAAGAAAGTATCCCAAGTTAATATGAGATAAGCAGTTAAAATGATTTGTGCCAATTCTCTTTATTTTTTTATATTTACTCAAGTTGAAAATTTGACGTGTAACTTATGAAAAAAAAATTGCACACATGCTGCTCATAGCAACGGAGCACAGAGTTAAAGCCTGAATCTACTGTACTGGAGATACTGATTTGCATTACAGTGCTAATTTTTTTGAATTTGTAAACAATTGTAAAACATTTACGTAAATTATTTTCACTTACAAATTTTACTAACTTACAAATTTATAAAATTTGATTTTTGGTTTTTGTACGAGAAGCAAATTTTAATATACGTGAAACGACAAAAGTTTGAAAAATATAAGCACCACACAAAGAATATATAAGGCTACATAAAAGCAGCAACTGATTGAAAAAAAATTCGGGCTTTGTTTTCAAGAAAAAGTTTATAACTTTTGCATTCTATTGTGATATCTAAAAACTTTAGTTTATTATCGATATAAACTTAATATCCTAGAACCATTAGAAAAAACAGACATAAAAAATACACCAAGGTTAATATATTAAATGAACAACTAGATATGATATTATCACCCATACTTGATATCTCCTAGACATAATATAGTTAGATAACATTGATACTACAGTACTCAGTTGATACTACGGTACTCAGTAGTGGTTTCAGAACAACTACACATCTAAATATAAATATATAAAATAAAAGTAAAAATTAATTAATAAAAATTAAAAAAGAAAAATCAGTACAGTATTGATACTACTGTACTCAGTAGTTGTTTTAGGTCAACTGCACATCTAAATATAAATATATAAAATACAAATAAATAAATAAAAGATTATAAAAAGGAAAATAAATAAATTAATTAAATAATTAATAAATAAAACAGGCGATATGTAGAATTAGTTGCATAACCTTGTTCTAACTTTCAAATACCCTTGCTATTGTACAAATATATTACTCAGAATAACTTTTATTTCATTTTATTACATACACCGGAACATTCGCATTGAGTAACCTCATAGAATAACATCAATTTAATTTATTACCCTCACTAAAATACTTATACATCGCATAACTCTCGGAAATATAATAAAACCTTCACCGCTCTCCTACAATAAACTCACTAATATAAGTGTAAAAACCCACACAAACCCGGCTTCCGCTATTGTTCGGATATTCCTAATATTTGATCTTTACTATTGGCTCACCTGAAGATGTTGTAATGCAACGAAACCTAGGTCGTAGCAAAGAACTTAAAGAAAGTAAAAATAATATTACATCACATAGTTTCATTTAATTTTGACTATATCACGTTGTTTCGTTTATAATATAATATAACATATAATATAAAATAAATATATATATATATATATGTATATATGTATATATATATATATATATATATATATATATATATATATATATATATATATATATATGTACATACATGTTGTGAATAATGAATTTCTACAAAATTAACGCCAAATATATTCAATAATTGCCAGATTTATTAAACAAATTATGAAGTCATCCTTCCATGTATATTATTTTAAATTAATGCAGAATATTGTGAAATTGATGAAACTTTTCGAATCATACATATTAAGTTTTGTAAACAATAGTCGAATTCCATCTTGCACAATACTCACGTTAATATTTTTTTATTGATTCTGAACTTCTAAAATGCATGTCAATTTATGTCACGTATTACTTGCTAAATATCCTATTAGATTGACTTTTATTTTTTAACCAATCGTTATGAAATTGTACTAAATATCCTTATATTCTCTTTTGAATATTTTATCTTTGATCATTGTAGTCGAACAAGACTTTATTAAATAAACTATGTTAAATAGTTTATTTTTTTTAATTTAGAGTTTATTCTATAGTATATTATTTATATTTCACATTAATTTTATTTACGGTACTTTATGCTTGCATACATTCAAATCAATTCCATAACAGGCAGAATGATAGGACAGTCGAATGTCTATGTCCATTAATGTAGCACTAGGTGGAAACACGTTCGCTCGACTCCGTTCGCTGAATGACGCTGGAACCATCGTACTGTAACACAACTTCAGATATCAACATAAAACTGTCGGACTGTTGTTTTGATGTGTGAACGCCTACTTTTTACTCGTATCGAATACCAGCATTTAATTTCGATGTAGGCGTATTGATGAGTAGAAAATGAAATGTTTTTCCCCACATTTTATTAGCAAATACAGTTTATATTATCAAAGTTTGTTTTTTATTCAATAAAGTGTATTTAAATTGTATAACAGAAAAATGAGGAAGACGTGGAAAAATGTCAAAGGAGTGTATGTATCGAAATATCTATTTTTTTAATATAGACTTTTTCATTATTGTTCGTATAATTTGTAGCTTTTTATTCGATAATGACATATCAAGCTATTTCTATTAGCGGGATATATGAATTTTTGTTTATTCTTATGGAAAAACAACGTGAATTTGTTTTTGGTAAACGTTTTAAATAGGTTGTAATTCATTATCAGCTTAATTAATATTCACAACTAAATGAAGCTACGTAATGTAGTATTATATAAACATTATTTTAATTCTTAATCACGACCTAGGTTTCGTTGTATGACTCGTAGAAACTTCCTACAGAATTCAAATATTATAGAATATATTTGGCGTTAATTTTGTAGAAATTCATTATTCACAATTAGATGAAATTACGTGATGTATTATTATTTCTACTTTATTTAAGTTCTTTACCACGACCTAGGTTTCGTTGTATTACAACATATTCAGGTGGCGTATTAGCTAAGATCTTTGCTAATAAACCACCTGGAGATGTTGTAATACAACGAAACTAAGGTCGTGGTAAAGAACTTAAAGAAAGTAGAAATAATACTACATCACGTAATTTCATTTAATTGTGTTTAAATATTATATAAAACAATAGCGGAAATGAGGTTAAAGAGGTTTTTCCTAATTTTAACGTTAATAATTTGTATTATATTTTCGAAAGTTATACAATGTAAAGTATACAGATGTATTTAATAAATTAAATGGATGTTGTTCATAGTAATATATATATATATATGTACATATATATATATATATATATATATATACACACACATATATATATATATATATATACATATATATATATATATATAAAGGCACGAGCTCAATTTTTTATTCCCTTTTGTAATGTGTTTTCTTAAATGTGTAACAGGGCTGAAAAAAATTAAAGGAAATGTATTACCAATGTTGTCTAATTATGGTATATCTGGAAAATATTGTGTATGGGATAATTTATTAAGAAGATATTGATATTATATTCAGTTATTCATTTAACATAATAACGTCGGTGTCTTTTATATGTCTGCTTATTTCTAGCGTTCTAGGATGTTGAGTATATTGCCTTTTGTACTTATTTATAATATATAGGGAAAATTGTTGGTATGAGCGTGATGGTTATTTTCAACAAGTTGTTTTGTGAAATAAGACGTGTCTGGTTTGTTATTTTGCCAGCTAACAATGTGTTCTTTGTATCTGGTAGTAAAATCTTTTCCTCTTTTACAGAGGTATACGCTATTGCAATCATTGCATTTAAGTTTATATATACCACTCTTTTTATATTAATCCATTTCTTTCTTTTTTATTAATATAATGGTTTTGCCGAAGTTATTTAAATTACAATAGGCATATTTGTCATTATTTTTATTTTTAATATTCGTTTTCCCAGTTTAATTGATAAATTATCTATATATGGGATGGACTTCCAATAAATTTTATTATCATTTAATTTATTTCTTGTAATAATATTTTTCGTGATTTATTCTGATGCAGTTTTGTGCCAATCGATGGGTTATAATTATTGTTTTGTTTATAGTTTTTATTTATTTATGTAAATTAAGTTTTTCTAGTGGGATTCATAATACTCTATAAAACATCGAATGGAACACTGGTAACATATGGGATCATGGGTGTATTGAATGACTGTTAATTACGGAGTCAGCAAATGTGTCTTATATTAAAAATATTTATTATAAGATATTATTATCTTATATTATATATTTAAAATTTCTAATTATTGTTTTTACGTTCTACTGTGATATCCAAAAAGTCTATCTTATTACGGGATGATATTTCTAATATGAATTTTATATTATTATGTAGGGAATTGGCGAAGTTGCCAAATTAGTCTAATTGTCGCGGCGCACTTTTTCAGCAGATGAAGATGTCATCTACTTTTTTGTAATAGGACGTTTCTAGATTATTTATAAATATATCAGGTAAGAGAGCAATTAGGTGGGAGCCAATTGTTGAAAAAATTTGCTGTCAAGTATAAAATCATATTGGTCCATGCGTAATTTAAACAGGTCTCCGTGCATATTTTAAACAGATCTATAATTTTCGATAATTTAAAAAGTTTTAACCATTCTAAGATACCCGAAATAATAATCGGAAAATATTTTGCAAAAAGAAAAAAGATAATATTAGGGAATAAATTCACCATGTCGAGTGATACTAATTCACAATTGGGTATTATGTGTATATTTTGGATTTTATTAGAGAGATCAAGGACGTTATTGAAAACAGATATCAGGCCCATACCAAATAAGTTCATTACAAATAAATACAAAGGCAACGAACTCAACATCCTAGAAACATTAGAAATAAACAGATATATAAAAGACACCAACGTTAATAAATTAAATGAACAACTAAATGCAATATCATCACCCATACTCAATATATTTTAAACATACCACAGTCAGACAACATTGATGCTGCATTTCACTTCAAATTGTTTCAGCATTGTTACACATCTAAAGAAACATATCACAAAAGAAAACAAAACTAGAATATACGTGTAATTACTTATGTAACCTTGTCCAACCATAAAAAGGTGGTGCCATTGAATAAATATATTACTACGAACCATTTAATTTATTACATACACCTCCATACTTTGCATTATATGAGCTCAATGAACAATATCAATTTAATTACCTACTCACACTTGTACATTACGTAAATTTCGAAAATATAATAAAAAAACTATTAACGTAAAAATTGAGACACACCAGTTCAAACTCCACTTTCGCTTTTATTTTGCATAATATTTGAATGCTGTTGGAAATACCTATGAGTTATTCTCTTCAAATTGCCCACCTGAATATGTTGACAAAAATTTAAATCTCCATCGTGGTTATGAATTTAAATAAAATTGTTTATAATACCAAATTCCGTAATATCATTTAGTTCTGAATAAAAATTAAGTTTTAAAGAGAGAATATTTTTTTTATATTGTTAAAAATCAACAATTTTTATATGTATATCGAAGTAAAACTTCTTTTTAACAATTACATTAGAAAATATTAAATGGTTTGTGCTGTTTGTTGCTTCAATTAATTTTTTTTTGTAACACATTTACGTGTTCACACATTTAATATTATATTCCATGATATATTAAAGAATATATTTCCGGATTAAAATAATTAAACATTGAAAATAACACGTCATGATGAATTACATAAACCCGATTAAAGTAAAGCTTTTGAAGTCACTTTTTCAGTTCATATATATATATATATATATATATATATATATATATATGTATATATATATATATGTATATATATATATATATATATATATGTATGTATATATATATATATATATATATATATATGTATATATATATATATATATATATATATATATACATATATATATGCATGTGCATGTATGTATACATTTTCTTTTATAATCAAATGCCAAATATATATAGATATAATTATTACTACCAACTGGAATGTTAACGCCATATCCAACATGTTAAGTATAGAATTCTGAAATATTGCTAGAGCCTGTTGAAGTTATAGACACCCATCAAGTTGCGAAAATGCGATCTTCACTAATAATACTCATTCGATATTATTTAATGAAGTGTCTACGTTTTCCGTACCTTCGTTTAAATACAATGTTAATGCATATCTCATATTATGATTTCCATTAAAATCAAACGTGATCAGCCAATTATAAGCATAATTTTTAAAAGGACAACGCTAGATATGTGAAAATCAGAACACGCTGTATATTTAACAAACACGTGCTTTTCTAAATTGACGTTTAGCTTTTATACTTTTATTATTTTCATTTTATTTAGTTGTCTATGAGGAAAAAGACAATCTTACCTTTATTTTTAACGTAAGCTGATTTAGTTGTCTGAATTGAAATAAAAAGTTTACGCGTGCAAAATTGTAGGAAATAAAAAAGATGTATATATATATATATATATATATGTGTATATATATATATACATATATATATATATACACATATACATTTATATATATATATATATATATATATATATATATATTACGGACACAAGTTACTCCTCCAGTGGTCTGAAAGCTAAGGCTTAAAAACATTCTCGTATTATTATAATATTTATTGAAATAATTTAAGCAACTTGAAGGAAAACTTAACTTAAAAAATCATTTCTTTAGTACATGTATTGGATATTATAATAAGACATTGAATACGACATTGATAGACCAATATTCCGTAATAATAATACCAACACTAAACGTAGAAGTTATTTGACATATCGTTGAGTTAATCCTTATTATTTAACTTTAATCAAACTTTTTTGTGGAAAAATTATGTAACTAATTTTTTGAAAATAAAGAGAATTTCAGTCTTTACGTGTATATATTGCTTCTTCTAGTAAAACACTATTTTGTTTCAAAACCTGTATTTTAAAATATTAAATGTTATATTATAAAATAACATTTCAAAAAAATATATATAATATATATTATTATTCAATGTGCAATAATGGGGCAACTGAACGTACAAATGTGCGAATCTCATTCAATCAGAAATAATTGTTTCTCTTTCTTGGAATATCTAACAAGTATAAACCACGAGAAAGTACAAAGCAATAGCATCCATAAGGTATTTTGTTCTATTTATATATGTTTAAATAAAAGTTGGAAAAGCTTAACAATTTAAAAAAAAAAATTTATAAAATATTTTAAAAGCCAGCATACATGTGTGTATGTATATATATATATATATATATATATATATATATATATATATATATATATATATCTTTTCTTTTATGATATTTGATTCATCAACACAACTCTTATTTAAAATCGACTGCCAGCCTATTATTTATTTAATTTATTACTTATGAACATTTATGTGAGAAAATAAAAACGTACGATTACCGCATGTCTACATTAACTTTTTGTATTGGATCATAAAAACCTTCTAATAAAGCCTTCAGAGATATATTACATACTTGCTTTCATTTAATCTATTGACATTATTAGAAATGACTATTCCTATATGATGAATGTAAAATTGTGATTTGCAACTATATTAATTTAAAATTACTTACAAAAATACCAATTTAATAACTCAGTAAAATAAAAGTGTTTGTAATTTTTCAAGAGCATATAAATGAAATATAAACATATAAACGAAATATGTGTCGAAAAACCATTATTTTAAAACTAAAAACCATAATATAGTTTTCCCAAAAAATAGATCGTAAGATGTGATAAAACTGCATTCTTTTTAAATATTATTATTATTTATGTAAATATCGACAGCACGGAAAAATTGCTCCAGTCATTTAATGCAAAATTACTTATGTAGTAATAATAAAATGCATGTCTTCGGAGTAACATTACGCATAAAAATCGAAGCCCGTGGTTTTAGCATTAAAATTAAAACCGTGCAAAGGATACAAAAACTAACAAAGTGTGTAGAATAATTTTATTAAATTTTGTAAAAATTGAACTTGCAGCAGATTAAAAAACAAATTATTAAAAAAAGACTTATTTTACCGTGAATCGCGAAAAGTATATTTTTGCTTACATTATATTCCTCTTTGATCTTTTTTTTATCATAGAAATGCGTTTTAAAGTATACTTTTGGGGCTTTAAACGCCACAAGACAAAAACATCGGTAGCCACATGCGGAAGCAGCAGGCTTATGAAATATTGTCTCGCTTTTTATTTCACTTTCAATCACCCTCTCCTTTTTTGTTGTGACGGATTCATAAAATCTGAATATTATTAACTTGGAAACTTTATCTGAAAGTAATCCTGAAAACAAATAACTTTCACTGTACAAATATGGACTAGTTCGATCCATGTATGATTGGATTTCTATTTGTTTCGCCAAATCAAAACTTATAAGATTAGAACTTTTATAAGGATTATAGCGTCTAGGATAGAAGAGAAAAACACAGTGGTACTCTAGACAGTGTACTCTCGTCGTGCTAATAAATTCTTTGATTTTATTTACAGGAACTTGGAATATTGTGGTAAGTAGTTATTCCTAATTTTCAATGTTATTGACAATAAAAAATTAATGGCAACTCTTTTAAAAAACTTTGATTCCAGTTTGAATCGAAGTCTTTTGTCTCGGGCAAGAGGCTTCGATTCAAACCGGAACCACAGAAATATTGCTATAATGCTTATTTATATATGGATTTGGCACGTCATTAATTTATTTTTATGTCCACTACCGTACTTATTTTCTTTCTCCTGCGTGAAAGATTTTGCTTGTTACTATGCGCGAGTTATGAATTTAATTCCGTTTTTCGTTTCGTAGCATCATATTTTCGTGTCAACTTTGAAAAATATTTTCACGGACTCTAAAAACTTTTCAAGGATACTAATATGCCCGATATACAGCAAAATTCAAATTAAATTATTGCTATAAATGTATTGCCATGATTTGCGAAAAATATAGAGTTCTTTTATATTTTACATCGCCTTATATGCCCATCGAAATTGTAAATTGAATTCAAAACATTTGACGAAATATTTTGTTTCATTTTATTATTTACCGAACAAAAATACGGTGTCCACCATTGCATCAACATTGTGCGGAAGTAACAGGATGAGAATCACAGATAGCGCCGGAAATACCGTACTCAAGCGCTGCTTCGCAATCGCTCAACACAGTTTTCATTTTTGTTATATTTAGCATCCGCTTTTAAATTAAACTGCTTTCTTTAGACAAATAGAAATACATTTTTGTAAATATGTTTGTATGATCTTTTATAAGGAAATTTTTCATAACTAAAAGTGTGGTATAAACATTACAACCGAAAGCTTATTTGTATTCTTATAACTAATCAGAACTTTTCAGTCATATCTATAGCTTTTTCAGTTATTCTCATTTGGTTCTTTCTATTTGTGTTCTCTTATCTTAGTTTTTTTTTAACTTTTTCATTTAGTCGGGTCAAAAATATTCTCTAAAACTCAACATTAAAATAATTGATTTGCGTCTTGCATGTCCCCAATTTTACTGACATCAATGACAGGGTACATTCATTAGTAAATTTTTTAGTATAATACTAAACTTTTAGTTTTATTCGTAGGTGCGTTTTAGCAATTGTTTTCATAACTTTTATCGATTATCTGGTATTTTTATACATCGTATCGATATGAAATAGAAGGTACAGTTGAATTTGGCAACGCAGTACTTCCGTTTTTATTCCTAAAAAAATATTTTATGTTTTTCTATTACTCCATATTATGATGACATGTTACAAAAATCTGCCCAAAATATCTCTCTTAAACAATATTTGATTATATTTCTATAACTCTATGCTTTTTACAGGAAATCGAAAGGTTACAATAATATTTCAATGAAGTTCATACATTTGAGATGACATTTATAGAAAAAACGTTGACGTAAGCGAAATTGATATGCAGGAAAGCGCGACTTAGTTTATATGTGTATGTTGCTGGGTAAACAATTTATTACAGAAATAATAGCCTTTGAAGGAAGAGGCCCATATGCGGACGGACAGGGCAAAGCATGTTCTATACGACAGCGCTTTTACGGTTCAAGCCTGTCACGCTGACAATGTCCAAATCTGAGCTGATGAATGCTTCCAACCCCTTCGTGGCTACCGTACGTAAGCTCTATTGAGTATCGCTCTAATTTCCGGATTTATTAGGGAGTGAAAAATTAATTTTAGAAACAGGAAAATTTCCTTTCATTTAATGAAAAATAAGGATTGGGCTCGAAAAGGAATTAACATAAATAGACAATACGTAAAAAAATCTTAGATTCACTTACGATATTACATCTTTACCTGAAACAGAAACAGGAATGAAATAAATGAACATGTTCTAAATTATGTAACTACGAAAATAGGTCTAGAAAATAATATTAAAAAATCCAAAGCAATCACAAATGGCGCTGAGAAAAAAATACAAATCAACAAAATTGAATTGAAATTCGTAAAAGGACGTATTATATATATATATATATATATATATATATATATATATATATATATATAATATAAAAATAAATAATAAAAAATACAAAAAAAAAATAAAAATACAAATAAATTTCAGGAAAACTAGGCATATTGAAGATGTAAACAAATGTATAAATATCATATGGAAACAATTTGTAGTTTCAAACAAATACTCAAATCTGACTTGCAAAGAAAATTAAGATATAAAGTATGGACTCCTGCTTATTGTTTTGTTTTCCCTACATGTCATAAATATGGATATATAATAATCACACTATTACAATCTAAACAGAGGAGTTTATTAAATTTGAAATTATTAGCCAAGAAAATGATACTGGAGATATTTACTTGTAGAGAGGTTCTTAATAATTTAGAAAATCTTAATTAATTATTCATATAATATTAGAATAAGAACAGATAATATATTGTGATAATTTAATATTTTTAAATATAATTTAATTTAAATAATAGTCAAATATATTAATGAGTGATTGGCATGAATATTGAAGAAAATAAAGAACTAAACCATATCTATGTTTCCTGGTAATACATACACCTGTGGCACCAGGTAAGGAAAATTTCGGTCAACAAAATATAAACTATTTGCTTTTTTTAAACGCTTGGAATATTTTGAAATTATACTAACAAAATTTAATACACGTACGGAAATATTTGAACCTAACTTGAACAATTAATCACAGAATATCGTGACTAATATTATCTGTTATATTCCATTCATAACGAACAACTTATGAAAAAAATAATAAGGTTGATTGAGGACACCCACTTGGGAACGGACAACATAAAGCACGTGCTTTCTAACGGCATTCAATAAGCTCAAGCATGTCACACTGACAATGTCGAAGTTGGGGCAAGTAGTGCTTTCAACCCTTCAGTTACTGACATTCGCGAGAGCTCCTCGCTATTGTCGAGCGTGGCTCTAACTTTTGATTTTTGTTGGGGATGAAAAATTTATTTCGGACTTATAAATTCCTTTTTATAAACAGGAACGATCATAGTCATGTCGCTTTAGGGATTAAAATGTTTCACATTGTTGTCTATAATAAAAATGTGTGTAAGTGAATTTAAAAAAAAAATTCAAAATTGAGTAATGAAATACTAAGTTATCGACGGACAAGTCATAGACACATTAATCTATTGAAAAAAGACTGGGACTAAACCAGTATTCGTATAAAGAAGTAAAATAAAAAGTTTTGTCTTTTCCATAATTTTGAGATACGTAAAAAATCAGTGAGGGTAACGATATAAAGCTACCTGCTACCTGCATAATCTTATTTCTGAATGATACGAGGCATATAATAGGAGATACGATAACACAATACATAAAATAAATTTACTTATTGAAAAAAAACTTAAACGGCCGTACAAATCATGTATTATGCAATAGCCTTAATATGCTTAATTTCTGCTTACCTAGAGTGGTAGGACCGGAGTCTGATGCTTTCAATCAGCTGGAGTTTGCTTTCAACCGTTGTTAGAGAATGAAAAATTAATTTACGACAGCCATACATTTTCCATGAAATAACATAACATTAACTCTAATATTTCAAATATCTCATGTTGCTTTTATTGGAAAAATATATTATTGCATATTTAGAAGGACTTAAAGCAATGCAATATAAAGTTTACGAGCCGTCTCTAAATCAAATCAAAAATTAGTAAATATTATTCCAATATTAATACACTTTCTAATAAATTTTTTGTTGGGGATGAATGAATTTGGTTTAATTTTTTTTTGCTTTCGGTGATGTTTTTTGTCAAAAAGAATTTGTAGAATTATACCTAAAACGATTGTTGGCATATTTTTAAAAAGTTCTAAAAATACGAATTTAAAATCTTGATCGAAATAGTTATTATTATATATTGCTTAAATTCCTGGTAGTTAATGTAATTAAATATCAGAGTTGATAATTTTATAAATTAAAAAATTACTTTGTGAAATCTTGGCATGTGAAACCTAAAAATGTCCAGATAATTGAATAGAATATGGTACCATTTTTTGTTTTATTTAAAAAAAAAAAAACAAAAAATTTAAAAAAATAGACCACATTTAAAAGAAAGGATGAAGTACATACGATTTCATCATCGTCAGCCGGAAGACGTCCACTGCTGAATATAGATTCTATACTGCCTGTATCCAAAAGTTTTCCCCAACTTTTATCAGGTCATCACACTTTACTCGAGGGTCTGTAACACTTTACGTTCCGACATATGATGGCCGCTCTAGAATCTTTATTCCTCAACAGATATCAGTTCTAAAAGCTATTTGGCCTACTTAAAATTAAAAAAAATATCTTGGAAGTAAAATGGCAATGGGCAATTGATCGCGAAGATAAACTACGTTTAGTATTATTAAGTATTGGGTCAGCTACACATAACAAAAGTTCGTTTTTCTTGCTAGGGAGAGGTTAAAATATAAAGAACAAATAAATAGAGCCGACTTACCAATATACTGGAAACACAAAATAAAATCTAAGTTTTACAATAGCTGTTTTTCCAAAACGAATGTTAAGAATAAAACTAAAATTTGAGTGAAACGATGATCAGTTTATAAATGTAATTTGTTTATTAACCACTAAAAAGCTCTAAGAGCTCGCCCCGGCTTTTTTGGAATACAATTTAGTTAGTGGATTACCTTTTCTCTTTGTGTGCTTTTAATGAACTTGGTGATAGTTCCGCTCACGCGAACATTGTTTTATTAAGCGTGCCCGTTTCCTCCTCTCAAAAACGTTCTAATTTCATTTAGGTACACAACTAAAGCAATTTATGAATATTTAGTTATGAAATTTATTTTAATATGGGTTAATAAATCAGATTACTCCTTTGTTTCACGAGGCATTTTTTTTTAAATTAAAAGAGTTTTTGTGGTTTTCTATGATAATACTTTTATATATACTTATATGCAGTCCAGATCTTCCAACAGGCCTTTTTAAACTCATAATTCCTCAACACTTAGTGTCGATGTATATATATATATATATATATATATATATGAGTGTCTAATAAAGATATGTACCCTTATAGAATTTGTATTTAAAGCAGTAAGTAAAAATCCAATATTTATTTTTAGAGGTTAATCCTGATTGTATACTGCATTATGTGGTCATAAGGAAATCCGACATATTATCAATAGCATTTTTCAACTTTTTTCGATTACCAAGTTACATCTCGCCAGTAAAATCAATTATCACGAAAGATCAAGATCTTGTTATCTACTTTGATACAGATATTAGAGTAGTCCGTACGTTGCTAAATATGCTCAAATATAAATGATTTAAGATTTATGTTGCCTTAACCTAAGTCATCCAATGATATTTTCGTTGAATTAAATTATGTCAACTGGTAACGGACCCTTAAGTGACATTCATTAATTTAATACCAGGCTTGAATACGGGCTACGAATAGGAATACGGGAGAAAGTAACTAGGCACACTAGCTGATGTTAAATTCAATTTATTTGAAACTTAAAATAAGATTACTTAAATCTTCTCTCCACTGTTCGAAACAGTGTATCAAGTTTTATCAAAAATACTACGCAACACAGAATTGAAACAGTTGTAATAACAAATTACACTTTTTAATTTTAGGTATAAAATTAGGCTATAGTTATAAATTAAAAACATAGATAAGATGAATGATTGTAAGATGTATCCGCACGTTTATGTTGTAGTTATTATAACTAACAAATCGTCAAATTTGCATAGGCACGAAGCTATCTACGCAAATCACTAGTGCGACGAAAATTGCTTCAAGTGTAGGGAAATTGGTTTAAAACAATTAATCAAAACATAAACCAAGTGATTTGGTGATATATGTGTTGAGTACAGAACCCATCCTAAAATACGAATTAAAAAAAGTGTGTCTAAACATTTTCATACGACGCTGAAATAAAAACTTTACTGTCAATTTTGATTAATTTCTGATACTCATTTCAAACATAAGACAGGTATTTTTTAATTACAGTACAGACATTAAAACAATGATGATTTGACAGGAAACAGATCTCTACCATCCTGTGGGATCAGTATATGATAATTATTCACTATAATTTAATGAGACCCACTCAGATCCTTATACGGTTGGGCTTTTCAATTTTATACTCGTACAATGAGACCACAATAAAAATAATAGATCTCTTTAAAATCACTCATTGACCCAGCCAGCCTGAATATGAGACAAGTATTTTATAATTACAGCACAAACATTAAAATAATTATTATTTGCATAAAAACAGATCTCTATCGTCGTGTGGAATTTGGGATAGTGGCAAAACATATTGATCTAAATATACTTTAACACTCAAATAAAGTTATATAAAATTTAAAAGAAAAATATTTTAAAATAGTATATATATATATATATATATATATACATATATATTTTAATAATAGTATATATATATTTTAATAGACCAGTAAAATATTTTTTTTTAATGTTATATGTCATAGCATGTATGTATGTCCTAGTATGTTTATTTGTCTTAAATACAAAAGAAGTCAAAATATATCAAGAGACGATATGAAACTCACACAGGTTTGTAGTACGAATTAACTCATATACTAACAAATATATGAGAAACGTTGACATTAGCGAGGCCTCCCGTATACGGACAACATACTCGTAAAGCAGGGGATATTCTATACTATTTACGCGGCTCACGCGCGTCACACTGACAATGTCGAGATGGGGGCCGACGGTGCCTTCATTCCACCTACCTCTAACATTCGCGAGAAACTTTTTTCGAATAGTTTTTTTAATTTCCCCTACGCCTAAAGAGTGAAAAATTAATTTTTCAACCCCACAAACTTCACTCATGAAATTACTCAAAGGCTATTTTGGTAACTTTACATTTATTTCTATTTGTTTTATTTATGCACATTAAAATTGCATAACCTAAGTAAATGCTAGGCAATGCAATTTTAGAAGTTTGATGTTTCAGAAAAAATTAAATATAATTTCTACATTTAATTTCTTATGACAGTCAATCAAATTCAGGCAATTCAAGGCTATTTACACAAGTTAATAGCGTATCAATTTGATTGACTGGCATAAAAAGAAGCGTCTTTGCTTTATCACAGTCCAGCTCTTAATCCAAAAAGTGGAAAATAGTGGCTTAGTATAGAAATTTGCCTATTTTCAATCGTACAAAACCTAGTTTCTGTTAGTAGTTTTTGCACTTTGTAATAGTATAAATAAATAATTCAAAACTATCCAAGTAAATCAAGAATGAAATATTTAAGAGTATACCTACGATCAGCCCTTCCAAAACGATTAGGGAAATATTATTATCAATATTTCAGTGACTAAAACATATCATATAAACTTACTCCGACTATTAAATATCTTGGATTGACTTTTTGCTAAGGTATTGAAGATAGGAAAAAATTATTTGTAAAGATTTTTCCTCGCACATAAATATAATTTATTTAAAAACTATGGACTAATTTCTCATGATTTTGTTCGAGTTAGTTTAGCTCTTCCCAGAAAATGTGTATTTTTGTTAAATGCAGTTATGTTTGCCTTACAATATTGAAAACTTCACTGTTTTCAACTTCTATAACTATTGTACTTCTATTAAATTATAATTTGGGTTGGAAATTTAAAATATAGAAGTATCCTTTATGTCTATGAAAGTTAGAACAGTCATAATACATGCTCATATATCAAATTAGATAAAATACTTATTTTTATTTTTCATTCAATGTCGAAACATTTTGAAAGTGATTAAATGTATCTTAGCAATAATCTGAAAATTCCAGAAAAGTAAATTGTCGTAAAGTTTAATTTCGTATTTACAATACGAAGATTGGAAAGGATTTAATATATTTTAGCGGATTGATTTTTATATTGTGAGTTTACTCTTAAATATTTTGAACAGTTGTGAGGAAACTTAACTTAAATACTGTAATAAATATGAAGGTAGAAAAAAATCGCTGAGCTCTAGTTAGATAGTAAAGCTAGAAGCAAACCATGAAATAATTACGGGAATTTTCCGTTGTAGACGTAGTGACTTTTGAATATCGATGTTATTTTACTATAATTTCATCAATCATTTTTCCCAGATGTCAAATTCGAAGTCACCTTGAAGGTTTATATATGTATGTATGTACAGTACATAAATTAAAGGGCACCACTTCAATCTGTAATAGTGCATTATGGGTAGATTGCAATACAGCCTTTTTTTTTAAATCATACCACTTTTTTTCTGAAATTTGAAAATTGTCATAAGTTAATAACACTGAAATGCACCAATCTATATCGTTTATTTGGATAAACGAAAAAAATTTGGCAAAAATATTATTCTTAGCGATACATGGTAAATTCTTTATATTTAAAACTACTACATAAAAACTATTATAAAAAATATTTAATATATATTTAGTTTAAGACTTTTCTAACTATCTCCTTTATTTGCATAGTTTTACAATAAAAGGTTAAAATATAAAATAAACCTATTTTAAGGTCAAGCTGGTTTGGACCTCGTAGTAGATCAAATAGTTCAGGTTATAAAAAAATACTTTTATCGATTTTTAAAATAAACACATTGGAATAATTATTTAAATAATATTTTTTCAATCGTCATTCCGATTAATTATTACTTGCTTCTTAAACATTATATTAGTCTAATTTTAATTATGACCGAAATAAATCTGCATGTTTATAAATTTTCTTTCTAATATGGCAACACTTACAAATGTCTATAACCAATCAACACTTTTAACACATTTTTAAGAGATAGTTCTCACAAAATGATAGTCGATTCGTATTGGATGCGCGTCACTGAATTTTGTTAAACATTTGTAATAAAGTCAGGTGAATCGCATTAGTGATATGTAGTTTTTTATATGATTAAAAACTCAGACACGATTGTAACGTATGCTCAATGCAATGATACTGGTTATGTTATTCTGGAATCGACCTTTTTTGTAAGTACGTAAATTCATCTTAATGTGACATAATTTGAACTTCAATCATTGTGTACGCGTGTACAAAATAATTTTGTAATGAAATGTGTATTTAGGAAATTAATAATTATAAAAGCAAGAAAATATATCAATGAAGCGCACATTTTTTTATATTTCGTAATGACAACACTTCTGTCTCTGACAATTGACGAAACGTTACACGTCACCAAAGTAACAATTAGGGGTATTTTAACAGTGTGATAATTTACACGTAATGATGATTTAATGTACAATTTAAACATAAATTATAAACTCGGTGACTGACTTAAAAAATGACATTTAATCATGTGCTACACATGATTAATGCATGAGTGGTTGAATTAAAGCCCTTTAGTTAATTTACATACTGTTTACATAAATTAATATATACATGTTCACAGTATTTACATATATATATATATATACATATATATATATAAATATATATATGGCGGGTTTGAGGGCGGACTGGCTTCATGTAGACATTCGGGCGGGCGAGCGCTTGGACATGCGTGCGTGTTTTTTTTTCCATTTCTTATTGGGAAAGGGACAAACACCCTAAACTCTATTTCAACTTGCAGCATATCCAAGCACTGTCGTTTAATTTTGGTATATATATATATATATCATCTGTGAACAAAGTTGATTCTACATCAACTTTCTTTTAGAAAAGGACGCTTTATCGTTTTTATTATTTTTATAGTAATATGAAATCATGAACATTCGATTGGAAATCTAATAGGTGTTGCCGTATTTTATTTCCCATGTGTTTTAATTTTTTTTTTGTATATCAATAGGAAAGATCAAAGAAGAGTTTTGAAATATTTTCATGTAAAATATTTATTCTTATCACATTATTTCTCATTATTATATTTAATTGTGTACTCTAGGTCATCTCATTTTAAATAAATAATCAGTTGATGAATATTTCTTTGAGCAATTTAATTAAATATTTGTTTAGAAAAGAATTGATAATTTCACTTACTATAAAATTATTATTAATATTTTTCTTTTGTGGCGTATATATGTATGCCATCTAAACTAGACACGTAAATACCGTATTAGAAAAAAATAAACGCATAAATTTTTTTTCTAAAAGGTGACGCTCTATTTTATTTCTCACGATTAATTTTTGCAAATCAAAATACTTATTCAAAAGTGAAATTTCCGATTATTGAATACGTAAAATATGTGTTCCTTTTATACTGTTCTCATTACTATTTTGTTGTTATTAATATAGGTAATCAAAATCTCTATTCCTGTTTCCAAGTGTTCTTGCCACCGGTTTTTTATCATATCAACATATTGTGCGTTTAAAAAACCCTAACCATATTCCGGCGGCATGCCTTTGTCACAAGATTATCACGTCTCACGATACTGAGTTTCTGAGGAGACTGAATTCAGCTATGAGAACGGATTGAGAACAAAATATAATTTCTAAAGTTTTTATGATAGCTGGCCAGTTAACTGAAAAGATTTGTGACAAAACAAAGAAAACACATACTTTCTCAGCTGCTTTTCTAAGTGGTAAATACGGAAAACATGAGTGGTATTTAGACAGTTGAGCGAGTGCTCATATGACACATGATGAAAACATGTTGCAAAACAGAATGTTTACATCCAGCATTAAGGAGATTATAGCTGCTAATAGGAGTGACATGCCAGTTTTGTGCTCGGGTGATGTGGACATTGTAACAGTGACTCCAAACTGTAAATACGAGATTACACTGAAAGATGTGTTATGTGTTCCTGACCTTACTACAAATTTGATATCCATTAGTCAGATGATTAAAATTGGTAATAGAGTAGAATTCAAGAAGAAGAGGTGTGATGTTTACAACAAAAACAATGAATTAATTGCAGTGGCGAATGAGAGTGATGGTGTTTACAAGTTGTCTTTAGAATACAAGCACTGACTGTTTACATCTTCTGCGGCAGTAAGCGGTGCAGTATGGCACAGAAGAATGGGTCATCTAAATATGAATGACTTAAATGCAATGAAAGAAGGTGCAGTATCGGGATTATTAAACGCTGACAAGCCTGTAATTAACAAAAGTTCGTGCACAGTGCGTTGCGAAGGAAAACAAAGTCGCGTTACCTTTTGATCATACTGGAACACGGAGTGGCAGAGTACTGGATATGATACATGCTGATGTATGCGGACCGATGGAGACGGCTTCGATAGGCGGAGCAAGGTATTTCCTAATATTTATCGATGATTATTCTCAAATGGTTTTTGTTTACTTCCTCAAAGCCAAGAGTGAAGTTTACAAATACTTCAAATAATTTAAAGCGATGGTTGAGAATCAACAAAGCAATCAAATCAAAATGTTTAGGACAGAAAATGACTTAGAGTTTTGCAGCAGGGAATTTGAGAATTTTTTGAAAGATGCTGGAATAATTCACCAAAAAACTCCTGAGCAGAACGGGTTAAGTGAGCGAATTAATAGAACCTTAGTTGAGCGAGCTCGCTGTTTGTTATTTGATGCTAATCTAGAGAAAAGGTTTTGGGCAGAGGCGATTAATACTGCTGTTTATCTCAGGAATAGATCGGTTGCATCAAGATTAAATAACAAAACACCCTTTGAGATCCGGTTTAATTCAAATCCAGATTTAAGTTTCTCTGAAAATGTCAAGGGATACAGAGTTTATGATTCCATCAAAAGATGCGTGATTACAAGTAGAGATGTGATCATCCATGAAAGTACTGACAAAAATTATTCACGTGACAATGTATCAGTTTCAGTTGAGGATACTTGTGAAGAAAAAGAATTAGACCATGAAATGAGGCAGGAAGTAGCGATGTTAGAGAACGAAACTACTCCCTCAATCCAGGATATCTCTAATTGAAAATATGAGAATGCTATGTCAGATTTAGCCTCTACATTCCAGCAATCTGTAAGCACAGATGAAGAGCTAAATACAAGAGAACAATCTGAAGATAAAGAAGAGTAAGATCTAGCATAAACAATAACTAAACGTATCAAAAAGAAACTTGAGCGTTATGGTTTTACTAATCTATGCATATCATCAAGCACAGAATGTGTCACTGATCCCATAAATGTTAAAGAAACATTGAATAGCTTGGACAAAGAAAAATGGATTGAGGCAATGCGAGAAGAACTGCAAACGTTTCAGGACAATCAGGTACCTGTTGACGGGTTGCCTTCTGATAAAACTTTAGTGCAGTGTAAATGGGTATTTAAAAGATATTTTAACAGTGATAAAAGTGTGCGGTATAGAGCGCGTTTAGTGGCCAAAGGTTATACGCAACGGCCAGGTGTGGACTATGATGACACTTTGTCACCAGTGGTTAGGCATTCAACACTTAGACTCTTACTTGCTCTAGCTGTGCAGTTAACCTTAGACATTACTCATCTAGACGTTAAAACAGCTTTTTTAAATGGTTATCATAAAGAGGACATTTACATGGTGCAACCTGATATTTCTTGTGATAAAAATAAGAAAAAAATTATTGTAAAACTTAATAAAGCCATATATGGATTAAAGCATTCATCTAGATCTTGGTATGAGAAAGTAGAACAATGTTTGGTTGAGTTAAATTTTGAGAAATATAAATTCGAACCATATGTATTTACAAAACTGAATAATGATGTTAAAATAGTTATTGCTTTAGATGTAGACGATTTAGATGGTCTAGGAATGCGTGTTAAAATTTATAAAGAAAATAATTTATTACATTAGACCAAAAGAAATATGTAGAAGAATTGTTGAGTAAATTTAATATTTTAGATTTTAAAGAATGTACTACCTCTATGGAATGTAAATTGAATATTGGAAAAAATTAAACTCGTAACCAACAGATTCGATATGAACACCTGATTGGAAGTCTCATGTACTTATCAATGCTAACAAGGCCTAACATAGCATTTAGTGTCAGTTTTCTAAGTCAATTTAATAGATGTTATACTGATGTTCATTGGAATTATGCGAAAAGGATTCTCAGATATCTAAAGAAAACAAAAAATTTTTGCTCAAAATATACTAAAGAAAAACCTGAACTCGTAGGATATGTTGATGCCGATTGGACAAGCAATGTGTTAGATCGTAAATCTTACACAGGTTATTGTTTTTTAATGTCTGGCTCAGTGATTTCCTGGGAGAGTAGGAAGCAGAGGACAGTGACTTTATCCAGCATGGAGGCCGAATACATATCAATAGCTGAAGCATGTAAGGAAGCTATGTATTCGAGAGCTTTACTATGTAAAATTACTACTGAACTATGTACTATACCAGTATTCAATTATAGTCAGAGGGCAGAGAAGTTGGTGGCAAATTATGTTATAAATAGAAAAAGCAAACATATTGATATAAGATACCATTTTGTTAAAGATGCAGTAAACAATAAAATTATTAACTTAAAATATTTGCCAACAACAGCTATGCCTGCTGATGTGTTAACAAAGGGACTTAGTGCTAATAAGCATTACAAATGTGTTGAAAGTATGGAAGTTAATTTTGTAGATGGTAGAAATTAAGATATTCTGTTTTTTTTGTAAATTTTGAAAATTTAATTTATTTGCTGTAGTTGAGGGGTTAAAATACATAATTAAATTAGTAACATCAAATAAACAATGTAGCGACATCTATGACGTATGTGATTGTCATTATAACTATTGTCTCTGATATGTCAACCTTTTGCACATCACTATTATCAAGAAATAAAGTCTGTCAGCCATTGATTATCTAATTGAGTACACGTCGTTTTAATTTATAATACAATTATTATTTTTTTTTACTACTCTCATTGGCCGCATCCTCTCTAGGAAATGAGATGTGACCATACCAAGATATATCCCTACTTAATAAATTACATTTGCAGGC
Source organism: Druceiella hillmani (assembly GCA_039881145.1). Classification (NCBI taxonomy): domain Eukaryota; kingdom Metazoa; phylum Arthropoda; class Insecta; order Lepidoptera; family Hepialidae; genus Druceiella; species Druceiella hillmani. The sequence continues at coordinate 28,951,603 of JAYKKI010000001.1, forward strand.
AACATGAAAAGTCGCTTCAATATCGATCACTTGGGTAACTATTTTTTGACGATATACGAAGATTAATTATAAAATGAAATAACTTGCCTTAAGACGGTTATGAATATATATCAATAATTAGTTGTGTGATCTAATCTTCCATAATATATTTATGTATATTATTTCTGTGACCATACGATGATTATCTTATATTTGTTAATCTTTTTTGACGTTCGAAAAAGGGAAACCGCAGAATTTTCCTAATAAAAGGTATGAACCTAATCAAATGTTATATCATAATATAGATCTCTATAATATAAATAGAAAAAAATTAAATCAATGTCAAACATATTATTTTGAAGAAGGTAACATTTTGAAAAGTGAATAATGTTTTTAAGTAACAAAGAAATGTAAATGTTAGAGCAGACTAATCTTATAAAAATTTTGTGTCTTTCCTATAAATATTTGCGCCGAAATAATTTTAGATCTCGTTAGTACTAAATACTGGAATATGTTATGTATTTTTGTAGAAAGTTTTGAAAAGATTTCATGTTTTCGTTTTCCAGTTCTCTAAATAAATCTATTTAGTTAAAACTTTACATCTCTGAACTTAAAACTTCACGTATAACGGTTGATTTATTGTCCTTTTTAATAATACTGTTTTATTTGATGATAACGTACAAGAAAAACTGTGTCTCAATTTAAGTTGCTATAAGAATAATGTCACATTAAGTGTTTTAACGTAAATTGATTTTAACTACCTTTAATATTGTAATGGCAGTCTAATTGTGAGATTTTATCGATAATGTAGAAACTTCTAAATGTATCTTCGTTTTATTACACTTTATTGATGAATGCATCTAGCAATCATTCAATGTTAATATAATGCTTCTAACAATTCAACCAATCAGACTAAACGTCAGTTGTCTGAGCGCTATCACGAAGTTTTAATGTGCATGATATCAGTTTATCCCCAGAGAGGTTAAAACGAAGTTATATACATACCATATATAACGATGTTATATACGGTAAGTATATAACGTCGTTTTATCCTTATATATCAAATGTAGCATTTAAACATATAATATGTATATAGGATAAAAGGAAATTACATACATACATAAGTGGGTTGAGATTAAAACAATTTATTAGACTCACTTTTCATGTCTCGTGCGTCGGAATGATTTGGGCGCACCAGTAACAACGAGGGGCTCGATGGATATAACGACTTTATTATTAGTACCGATGTGAGATAAGTGGACGCGTATCGGAAATAATCAATTTTGTAATATTGTTTTCTACAATGTATTTTGAAATCCAATTATTTGTTTTTCGGATATTTTATGAAAAAATTTATTAGAAAAATAAATCTAAGTGACCTATAAACAATAACATTCTTCGCAAAAGCCCAAATTTAGCCATAGAAACTGAAGATATTTGGAATTACAATTTATTGGTAGAAAAAAAAATGTTAATGATACTATTCATATGGATTTGTATTAAGTTATAGTTAGTATATAGTTTGAAAATGATTGCTCTCGTAATATAATGGTATTTCAATAATCTAAGACGTAAACACTCTTCTCGGCATTAATCACCGTAAAGTAATATTTTAATGACTTTTGTTTGTAGTATAGATATACGGTAGTTTTACTACTGTACATCTATACTACATCTATATTTCGGTAATTTCTAAATGAACTATTCTTTGTGATTATCCGTTTCGTCGTTTTGAAAAGTATCTCTCTTAAATTACTGTGTATTCAAAATTTATATTTTTAATCATAAATGGAACTCGCACAACTTTGGCTATGTACATATTTAGTATATTTAGCCATTTGTGGGTAAAAATATGGTATTAATGGCATTTCAAATAAAATGTTTCCAATTGTCAATATAATTTTTCAAAATGTAAATATTTGGCCTAATAGTGTGGCGTACTTCTTAAAACTAATAAGATTTAAAATAATTACTAAAGTTTCTTCATATATTTTAGGTAAATTTCAAGCAACACTCTTTTTTCATAATTTGAACATTAACAATTTTGGAGATGGAGGGAGGAAGTATTTTTTGGGGACATTTCTAATTATAAATTGGTATGCCGATCGATCCCACATGACATAGAAAAATGAAAAACAAATCCATGATTCAATTTACCATCTATAAAGTGGCAATATAAATATCAGTGAGTATATACTATGGAAATAAAAGCGAATTAATACGCATTTTTTACGTTTTGTTAGGACAGGTATCAAGATTATAGTTACAACCGTTTCTGAATAATAAAATGGCCTGAACATGTTCAATTATATCTCGGAAAGTATCTTATGTAATATTATTTCATAATATTTTTCATGTGTTCATAATATTATGAAGACTTGGCATAATTTTATCTTGCTCTTTCAACTGATATACAATATTACAAACGGGAGGACTGTGACAGGCCGAACACGTGAGTGATCAAAGGAGTGTCCCGTTTCTTTTTCCTTTTTGGTATACGAAACCCTAATAATTTGCAGTATTACTTAATAACCCTACTTTACAATCTCTTTTAAAATCGATGTACACATATTTATAACAGAAATAATTTAAATTATAATAATAATTTATAACAGAAATAATATAAATTAGCAGGATCATAATGGTTCCTGTATTTGAAAAAAAAATTTATGAGTCTGAAATTAATTTTTCTTTCTCAACAAAAGCCAAAAGTTAGAGCGTTACTCAACAATAGTGACTTTCGCGAATGTCAGCAGGAAAAGAGGGGAAGGCATTACTGCTTCTACTTTGACATTGTCTGCGTGACATAGGTGAGCTGCTCGAGTACTGTTTTACGGCGTAAGATTTTTGCTGCCCGTTCGCAAGCGGGCGTCTTTGGTGAAACTTATTATTTTTTTCGTAAATTATTTGTAATGTATGGAATGTGTCACATAGTAAGAATAACGATATCATATAATTATTCAGATTTGAATATGTTCATGTTACAAAGAAAATATAAACATTATTGTACCGTCAAAAACACGTAATAATATCAGGGAAGATTATATGATTTACTTGCGATAAGTTTGTTAAAATTTACCGATTTGTAGAATTATTTTCAGCAGTTTTCGTTTTAATAATTAACGATTTTACTATTGTAATGTAAATTATAATTACTTAAGCAAATATTACGTTAATACTCTTAATAAATTAAATTTTGAATTAAGATCAACATACAAAGTGGTGATGAAATTTACTGAATTTCATTACTTAGTCAATGTAAAATTTATTTATAAGCATATAGCTAATACATGAAGATTACAACTATCTAATCGATAGTTTAAGGAACATGTTGCTTACTAAAACAAATTAACAGCAATGCCAGTAAAAATTCGTTTTGGTGTAGATCATATTACTAATGATTATTAAATACCATCAATTTGCATAATGCTTGAGGTTATTAGTCAAATATAATAGTAAAGACTTGTCTCTTGGAAGTTACGGAAAGTTTCGTATGCCAATTTGTTTGAATCTTCATACAAAAACAGCACTTGCGTTCTACTGGATTAAAGCAATATTTATAATCACAAAACTATCGTAAAGTAGTATATAACGATATAAATGTAAATTAAAATATCAGGAATTAAAATACCTCTCCTTGTAGAAATATGAAAATGTATTTATTATTTTGTAATAATTTTCAGTTCTATCGCCTTTTATAAATATTAGGTTGATAATTAATTAAACTGTAACATTTTTTCAGAAATTTAGGGATTTGTATAAATATCATATGTGTCCCAAGTTAATAACTTGAAACTTACATATTTGTAACTATAAAGGTACATATATATTTAGTGGTCGAAAGGTAAATAACTATAATAAATAATTCTTTAGCGTTTTTTCGTCTGTTCCTAATTATCATTAAAAATATTTAAATTTATGACCATGATATAACTTAATATGTAAATTTTCTAATCTCCTCTCCAAAGGCTTAAAAAAATGATATTATTTTACTTCATATTAGCGATAGTAAAGTTTTTTATTCAATTCAATTCAATTTGTAAGTTTTGCCGAGTTTTGTGAACGGAAATAGGAAACTCTTTTTTTATTCATGTAAACGTACTAGTCATCTATTCTTAGCTATGGGATATGTTGGTTAAAGCTTTAACAGTGAGATTTGTTTGCAATGCAAGCAAAATTTATATTCTCTTTGAAAATCACAAATGAGGCTTCAGTTGAATCTTTCGATAAGTCTGCCGTGCTTAATTTCAAAAGTCAAACAAATGTCATAGAGAAAAATAAAGGTAATTTAAAATATCTGTGAAATAAAAGATAACACATAATAAATGCTGTTAGAAACTCAATCTAATTTAGTAAAATTTGGCCAGAATATCATACCATATTATCTGTAATGATGTAATTCCAATTACTGATTCCTTTGTTTTTGTTTACTTTAAGTGTTAAGGAATTATTAATGTTTGAATGTACCTGTCACTAGTGCTATTGATTAAGCAAATAAGTAAAAAAGGTTAGAGCATAAGCCGTCAAAATCGGTTAAACCATGTTTCTTGTTTTCCAACTAAATTCGATACTTTTATTATTATTGAAACGTTTAATACAATATGAAACATTCATAACTAAAATTTAAAAAAAGGGACAGGACATTGAAAAAAATCCAAGTTAAATTGACCCGCAAATATAAAAGCACCGGTATATTTAAAACATAACTTTATATATGCCTAAGTATAATCTTATCATTAACAATGATTATCAAGATGTATTTTATTAAAGTTTTGAACTACCTATAGAAGAGCTTTTCAGATTCTACTATCGGAACACGCCTACAGACTACTCCATGTAATATTAACACCATAAGAAAAGTTTAATATAAATTATCAAATTTAAAGTCCCATTCAGAAAAAGAGGTCTCTTTGTTAATTTTCTGTTGAGGATTTATATAGGATATTAAAAGTCAGTCGCAATCAAAATTTATTGTAAATCACATTTCACCGCATAGTTGAAAAGACACATTAAAAATAATAATAATATGCAGTTATGCTTTTTGTCCTATCTTCTAACCCATATTAAATTTGTAAACATTTGCTTTTGGCGTCTTTTGAATGTTATACTAGCATGGTGAATAAAAGTAATTTAAAATCATTATTTTTTTCAAAATTAATTGTTGCCCTAACAATAAGATGAAGTTAGAGCATATTACAAGTATCTAATCGACAGTTTAAGAGAGATTGAAAGCATCCATCCTCTCAAATCTCGACATTGTCAGCATGAGTACGAACCGTAAAAGTGCTGTTGGATAAATCTCGAAAAATAATCACATTTAACTTTAGAGTATAGGGTATTAACTTTTCATTAATTGACATATTTGCTGTGACCAAACATAGATTTAAGTTCATTTGCAAAATTTGGAAAAGCAGTTGGTTCTAATTATGATTCTCCATAAAATTAAGCAAATTATGTTTATTAACTATTAATGTATATTAGTATATACGAACACATAATATTTATACGAACACATATATGTTTGCAAGTAAAGACGAATAGTGGATGTAAGATTGAAAAATGGACATTAGCATTATAATTAGATGTGTTGTTATAAAACAATAATTAAACACGGAATCGCTTACTGGATCATTCGTAAAATCAATTTTGGCATAGTTAAATTACGAAATTGGAACTGTGATATTTTTATACACTTATACGATACACTAGATATTTTAGTTCCCAATATCATATAAGAAATATATTATAAACGTTTATATTTAGTTCAGTAATTATAAAACTCAAGGAGATTGTAGGTAATTTACGATCTTAAATAAAAAATATCAACGTCTATCTTCATTAGCGATCCAATGGACCTATTATTTAAAAAAAAACTGTTTGCTGTATTTTGGAATTCAACCAAATTTAAAAAAGGAAGTTTTTATCTCACTAATAAATATTAAATTTTCAGATCACGTCAATTAAACAGAATATCCTTTGACAGTGATAGAAATCTACAGATGCCACCAACAATAAAATTAAAAGCGTTGTCAGGCCCAGTGTCAGTATCCTCGCGTGGCGTGATAAGCGAGTGACAAGGACGTACCGCCGGAATATGCTTTATATTTTCTGGACGCGCAATACACCTATTTTATTAAAAAAAACGTTTTCAGATCACGTCAAGAAAACAGAATATCCTTTGAAAATGATAGAAATCTACAGATGCCACCAACAATAAAATTAAAAGCGCTGTCAGCCCCGGTGTCAGTATTCTCGCGTGGCGTGATAAGCGAGTGACAAAGACGTACCGCCGGAATATACTTTATATTCTCTGGACGCGCAATACGTCGGTATGACATCTATTTTATTAAAAAACGATTTATTACAGAACCAGCGGTAAGAACACTTGTAAACATGAATTTCACAGGTTTTATGTTTATCTATATTGTTGACAAATAAAATATTGGGAACGGTATACGAGAAACATACATTTTACATATTCAACATATCAGAAATGTCACTTTTGATTTAGTATTGTGATTTGCGAAAAATTAATCGTGAGAAATAAAATACAACACTACCTTTTAGAAACAATTATGTGCGTTTAACTTTTTTGTAATTCGTTATTTACGTGTCTAGTTTAGATGGCATACCTATCTACGCCACATTAGGAAAATAATAATTATTATTTTCTTATTAGTCGTCGAGTTTATAATTAAAATTTAAATTTTATGAAATCATGATTACACGTAAATTATCTCCCTGTAAAAATACCCCAATGTTCATTTTGGCAACGTGTGATATTTTGTCAATTGTCAAGAGACAGATGAGTTGTCATTATGAAATAATAGAAAAATGTGCGTTTTTATAATGCTTCCTCTTATAATTATTAATTTTTTAAGTACACTTTCATTACTAAATTACACAATAATTAAAATTCAAATTATATCGTTTAAGATGTATTTACGTACTTACAAATCAACCTTGATTCGAGTACTACTAATTTACTTTGATTCGAGTGCAACATAACCTAAGACCTTCGCCAGTACCATTGCATTCGGCATTCACTAAAATGATGTCTGAATATTTTCTCGCACAAAAAACTACATAATATTAATTCAATTCACTCGATATTACATATATTTAACAAAAATCAGGAACGCGCTTTCAATACAAATCGACTGACATTTCGTAACAACTATTTCTTAAAAAATTGTCAAATATTTTGATTCGCTATAGACATTTGTAAGTGTTGCTATGTTAAAAAAAAGGTAAACATATAGATTTATTTCGATCATAATTAAAATTAGACTAATATTATCCTTAATAAGCAAATAATGAATCGTCTGAACGTCAATTGAAAAAGTTTAATAATAATAGTTATTCCAATAAGTTTATTTTAAAAATACTATAATATTTACAATCTCAAATATTTGGGCGAATTATGGATGGATGTTAAATATTCGTAAATGGCAATAATTTTGATTTACAAATTATAAACAAGCTTGACCTTGAAATGGAATTATTTTATCGTTTTCTTCTTTTTACCGCTTTTTGTAAAACTGCAAATGAAAGGGATGGTTAGAAAAATCAAATTTACCATGTAACTCAAAGTAGGATATTTATGCAATATTAGTAAATTTTTTACGTTTGTCGAAATAAAAGTTATATGTTGAAGCATTTCCTTGTTAATAACTCATAACAATTTTCAAATTTCATACTATACACACACACACACACACACACACACACACACATATATATATATATATATATATATATATATATATATATATATATCCTATATATATGTGTGTGTGTGTATAGTGACGACGGATTTGGTGTCTGGGGATAATGATTAATGAAATTATGATAAAATAACATCGATATTCAAAAGTCAAGACGTCTATAAAGGAAAATTCCCCTAAATGTGTAATAGTTTTTTTTAAGATTTACCATATAATTAAAGTTCAGCGATGCTTTCCTACCTTCGTACTTATTTAAATATTTTAATTTGGTTTCCTTACAACAGTTCAGAACATTTACGAGTAAACTTAAAATATAAAAGTCAAATCACAAATCAACTCGTTTGTCAAAATCTTCACATTGGTATTTTACTTTTTCCATTAATTATTTTTATTTTAGGATGGATTCTCTATTCAACAGCATATATTACCAAACCACTTGGTTTATATTTTGAATAATTCTTTCTCAACAATTTTCCCCAACTTGCCCCAGGTTTAGTTAGCTTCGTGCCTATGCAAACTGGACGATTTGTTAATTATAATAACTATAACATAAACGTGCGTATACATCTTAGATCAATCATCTTATCTATGGTTTTGATTTATAACTATGGCCTGATTTCATAACTAAAGTTAAAAAGTGTAGTTTGTTACTATAACTGTTTCAGTTCTGTGTTGCGTACTATTTTTGATAAAGCTTGATACACTGTTTCGAAGGGCAGAGGGTAGATTTAACTAACCTTATTTTAAGTTTCAAATAAATTGAATTTTATCATTAGCTAGTGTGCCTAGTATTTCTATTCATAGCACGTATTCAAGCCAATGAACCGGTGATGAATTAATGAATATCACTTAAGGGTCCATTACCAATTTGAAGTAATTTAATTCAACAAAAATGTCACCAATGGATGACTATGCTTAAGGCGACTTAAACCATTAATCATTTATATTTGAGCATATTCAAAGTAAATAACAAAATCTCGATCCTTCGTGAAAATTAATTTCCTCATTGTTGATTTTACTGGCGCGATGTAACTTCGTATTCGAAAAAAGCTGCAGATTTAGTAATATGTCGGGATTCCTTATAATCATATATTGCACTGCTTTAAATACGACTCCTATACGGATATCACATATCTGAATATCACACACACACACACACACATATATATATATATATATATATATACATATATATTTGTGCATGATCAGGGATAAAGTTACTAATATGCGTGCTTTCGTGACCAACGCTGGAAAATTACATATTACTAGATACATCGACATCAAGTGTGGAGGAATTATGAGTTTAAAAAGTCTCTAGGAAAATATGGATTGCAGATCTGCATATATAAAAGTTATTATCGTAGATAAGCCACGTGAAACGACATGGTAAGCTGATTTATTAATCCATATTAAAATAAATTTCATAACTAATTATTTAGCTGTGTACCTAAATGAAATTAAAGCGCTTTTGAGATGAAAAACGGGCCCGCTTTTCCTCTCAAAAGTTGGTGAAACTATCACCAGGTTCGTTAAAAACACACATCGAGTTAAAATAATCCTATAATTAAATTGTATCCCAAAGAAGCCAGACGAGAGTTTTTTTGGTGGTTAATATACAAATTACATTTATAAATCGGCTATCGTATCATTAAACTTTGATTCTTAACATTCATTTTGGTAATAAACAGTTATGGTAAAATTTAGATTTCATTTTGTGTTTCCAGTATTGGTAATACGGCTCGACTTATTTCGTCTTTAAGTTGTAACCTCTCCCTAGCCCGAGAAACAAACTTTTATTATGTTTAGCTGACCTTGCACTTGATAATACTAGACGTAGTTTCTCTGTGCTATCAGTTCCCATTGATATTTTACTTCCAAGATATTTTTCTTAAATTTTAGGTAGGCCATTTAGCGCGCAGAACTGACAACTGTTGAGGAATAAAGGTTCTCGAGCGTAGCCATCGCTCGTAGCCATCATGTGAAAGAAGACGTAAAGTATGACAGACCCTCGCTAGCCAGACCGATGATCTGATTAAAGTTGCGGAAAACTATTGGATTCAGGTGGCATAGAACCTGTGTTCAGTAGTGGACGTCTTCCGGCTGATGATGATTATTATTGTATCTAATTTACTTCTTATCAAAATAAAACAAAAATATATGTCATATTCTATTCATTTATCTGAACATTTTCATGTTTTACGTACCAAGATTGCACAAAGTAATTTTTTAATTTATAAAATTATCAACTCTAATACTTAATTACATTAGTGACCAGTAATCTAAGCAATATTTAATAATAACTATTTAGAGCAATATTTAAGATTGGTATTTTTCAGAACTTTTTTAAAAATATGTCAACAACCGTTTTAGTTATAGCTATACAAATTTTTTCTGACGTAAAACATCACCGAAAACAAAAAAAAAGTTAACCAAATTCACTCATTGCGACGAAAATTAAATTGGAAAATATATTAATATATGGATAATATTTACTAATTTTGTATTATATTTAGAGACGATTCGTGAACCTTATATTTCATTGCTTCATTATCTCTTTTATATGTGCAATATTATAATTTTTCAATGAAAGCGACATGAGATATTTGAAATATTACACTAAATGTTATTTTATTTGGTGGGGAATTTGTGACTTTCAAAAATAAATGTTTCATTCTCTAGCAATGGTTGAAAGTGAACTTGCAAACTCCAGTGGATTGAAAGCATCTGACTCCGGTCCTACCGCTCTTGCTAAATAGAAATGAAGCATATTAGTGCTGTTGAATAGTGTATTGTTTGTACTTCCGCTTAAGTTTTTTTCAATAAATTTGCCATATTAAATACCTTATATCATTGGAAAGTCGAAATATGGCTACAGGTAGCTTTATATCGTTACGAACACTGATTTTTTTAAGTATTTGAAAATTATGTAAAACATAAAATTTTAATTTGGTTAACTGCATACTTTTTTACACGAATCTTGGCTTATTTCCAGTTTTTATGAAAAGATTAATGTGTCTAAGTATTGTCAAATCATAACGTAGTATTTCATTACTCAATTTTGTAATTTTTTTTTCAAATTTACGTACACACATTTTTATTATCAACAACAATATGATACATTTGAATACCTAAAGCGGCATGACTATGATCGTTCCTGTTTTTAAAGAGGAATTTATGAGTCCGACATGAATTTTTCATCCCAAACAAAAATCAAAAGTTAGAGCGACGCTCGACAATAGCTAAATAGGAATTCTCGTGAATGTCAGCAACAGAAGGGTTGAAAGCACAACTTACCCCGAGTTCGACATTGTCAGTGTGATATGCTTGAGCTGCTTGAGTGCCGTTAGAAAGTGTGTGCTTTATGTTATCCATTCCCGAGTGGGTGTCCTCGATCCACGCTTATTATTTTTTTCATAAATTGTTCGCCATGAATAAAATATATCTAATATTATTAGTCGCAATATCCTGTAATTTTATATTAATTATTTAGTTTGGATTAAAATATTACCATATGTGTATCACATTAATAAACTGAGTTAGTGCAATGTTGAAATGTTGCAAGCGTTTAAAAAAATAAATAATATTCATAATTTTAAAGTTGTTTTCTAAGTCATGATGAAATAATTTCTTTCCTCTATTATTACCTTTCCTCTAATAGTAAGCTTCTAGTACTTTTTCTTTCATTCTCATTAAACAATTTGGGAGATGAAGTCACCCACAAAGATTAAACTTTTTCGACCTTGTTTAAATTCGTATTTTTTATAAAAATCTTTCATTCCTTGGTCTGTAGATACTTTTATAAAATGCGTATGCTTGTATAATACAAACAAATATTGAAATGGGCATAAAGTTAAATATTTAAAACACAAATTCTCTCAGGTATCCCTTTGTAGTTTTTATAATTTTTTTGTACTCTTTTTAATAAGGAATCCTATTCCATATATACTATATGTTTTACCTACATACCATAATAAATTTGTCATCTTTTCTAATCCATTTCAGCTAATTTTTACTAAACCAATCATACATCACAGAAAAGATTGCTTTTTGCATCTCTGACAGATTTTCAACTGGTGAAAGAAATCTAGCATTGTAGCCGTAGCTATTTATGCTAATTTTTTTGTAGATGTGGGAACATTAGGAAGGAGCTGGTCTTTTCGATTAAGTTCTATATTTTTGGTAGTTAATCATATAATATTGAATAATATTTTCCCTTTTCTTTGCATTTATTTATTTTGACTATTGATATCTTGGAAATTATCAGGTGACTTGGCAAAATTTCTTTAACATTGATATTTATTATTTTTATTGTTACCATGTGATAAGGTTTACTGGTATTGTTATGAGCTTGTTGTACGTTATAAAAGTTTTTCTCTCTTAATTGTCTCTTTTTATAGTTGTTCACTTAATATTTTTTGCTCCTCTAATAACTCGGGGGGTAGGGGTAAACTTCCTTTGTATATTGAGTAGAAATCCAGATGTTATCTTGTTTTAAGCAATGAAATTATTTACCCAAAGTAGTAATTGAAAGAATAACTGGTTGTTCTCCTTAAAAATTATGTATTTTTGAAACCACATATCACTTTATTTTTTCATTTGTTATGAATATTATATTTTAAATTATTATTACATTAATTTTCTTGTTGTTATATTGCAACAATGATCAGAAAAATTTATTATACTATTATCATTCCAAAAAGACAATGCCTCATTTAACAATTGTTTAATTTATTTTCATTACTGTTTATGTTCCTCTCTATGCCTTCCTTCATGTACCAAAAATCGTTTAATGGCTAATGGAGATTTTGTTCTTATTTTGTTTATAACCTCTTTATAAAATTTGCAGCCTCTATTTGTTGGCTAGAAAGCCCCTTTTCCATTCTTAAGGCATCAGCCAATCGATAATATGATTTATTTATTTTGCCGATTGCAGACACTAGAATATAATACTTGCATTCTCATTTAACATGAAGTGATTTTTGAAATATTTAAGTTTTCGTGTTGTACTGTTATACATTTATTTTTACACTTTTTATTTTAGTTTCATATTCTTCTCTGTACAATACTTATCGCAACATGTCTCTCTCTATGCTCCACCTTCTTTCGTTTATTATAACTTAATTATGAATAAACATTATTGTTACTTTTTTCGTGTCGAACATACCGTTGAATATTAAAGCCAATGCGGTCTCTTTTATTTGAAAAAAAGTTTTCACTACGTAAACAATCTCGTTAATTATTAGATCTTCTCTGGACTTTTGTATTAATCTAAAAATTATGCGGTGATGTATTCTTTTCGAAAACTCTTATTATCTGATAAAAATAATCTGATAGCTGCGGATCTCTTTCCAAACTGAATAATTTTTAATTATATTATTCGCATCGCCACTTCCTAATTTAAACAAAAATACTACCAATGCTTGAGTAATTGGGCAAGCTTCAATTTTTTTAAGTATTTTCCTTAGCATATTAATGATTGGCCCGTTAAGCCCTGTGAATGTTTTAAGTTCCTCTTCAGAAAAAGAATATTTGCCAATTTGAGAGTAGAGGAAAATATCAATGTTATGAGCAATTATATTTCAAAACTTAAGTACTTGTTTTATATCCATGGAGCTGTAATTTGAATATCCTCGCAATAGTCGAACTTCATAATAGAAAAAATATTATTTTATTAAATAAGTTTTAGAACAACGGGTTCCCTTTGGTATAAAAATTCTACGGTGCCTAAATGCATGAAAACGGGCTTCTAATGGCATGACAACGAGATTTATCGTTGATTCACATATAGTACAACATGCATTATGTTAATTCTCTTTAGCTGAAGTTCCACGTATTCTATTTCAGTATAATTTTTTTCCTGTCCATAAAAACTAGGATCATTCTTACAATCATCACTGCTTGATTCGCCCGCTTGTCTCTGCTTATATAATAACAATCGGTACTTATAGTAAAATAAAGAACCTATTTGAATGATCTTTTTGCAAACAGACCAGAGATATTTAAGACCTTATTCATCTATTTTAATCTGCTTATATTTTCCACAGATTTTTTTTTCACTTCGATTACAATTGATGCATCTACTTGGTCTGTTCCTTTTCTCTTCCATTCTGCATTATTGCAGATTGCAACAATGTAATAAATATGCAAAGTTACACACATATTAATGAACACTATTTTCCGTTAAACGCAACACGTTATTTATTTGAAAGTCAATGAACACGTAACAATATTCTTAATTCAAAATAAAACGAAATTGTTGTGATTTACAATATAATATAATCCAGCAGTATAATATTTTATTTCAACTTATACAAATGAATCAATTTCGTGACCTTGATATAACTTGTTATACCGCAGTGTAATATGCGTATTTAAGTTTTCAATATACTGACATAATTGTATCAGATTACAATACTACGTAGAATTTTTAATATTTTAAATATGTTCCACCCGTCGCATATCTATGTAATTGCTATGAATTAAAGTTGATTACTTCGTGATTATGCATGATTTTCTTGGTCGCTATATCTTGAGAACTAGCCCCGAAAAATCAATCCTAATTTTAAAAAAAAATTATTTGCTGTTTTATGGTTGGTTAGAAAATTGTGAAAAAAATATGTAATGTGATTCTAATCAGTTCACCCGTCGCAAATCTATGTAATTTCTATGAATTATAGTTGATTATTTCGTGATTATGCACGATTTTCTTGGTCGGTGTATCTCGAGAACTAGCCCCGAAAAACCACACTTAATATTTTAAACTTTTTATTTACTGCCTTATGGATGGTTGGAAAATTATGAAAAAATATATAATGTGATTCTAATCAGTAGCTGCCCTGTTGCTTTGGTAAGTTTAAAATATCTGTCATAATTTTATAAATCAAAAACGATATTGATATTAGGAGTTGCTACCCGTTTTTTGAAAAAACTAAAAATAAAACTAGAATAATAAAATTTGGTGATAGGATGAAAATTACTTCCAGTTACTAGCAACATAACAGAGGCACCAATTTCAATAAAGACGCCAGTGCAGATTTAATAAGGTAACTCGGTGAGACCCTTTGTCATTGGTTGTAGTCGTAATAGTTTAAAGGAATATCGTAATTGTTCCAAAATTCTTAATAAATTGTTCTGAAGAAAATTATAATTACACTTTATTGCAGGATAGGCAGTTATTTAGTTAATTACTTACAAACAGTCGATACATTTAACTAGTCCGCCGTGATTAATCTCGAATCTGAAACATATTTTTTTGTAGATAGATATAAGTAATTGGAAGAAAAAAGACAAATAATTATGCTCTTAGACAGTAACGTAAGTTAATGAAATTTTGTTTATCTTTCGTAGCAAATAAAATTGTCTTATTACCAAAAGAAAATCCTGCGGCTTATAAAGTTTCGCTTTTTTTTAAACAACAAATAACGACATAAGTTGACTAACCCAAACGCTTCTCCTTTTGATATTAAATATACATTAACGGATATAACTGGTTCTTTAATCACTTTGAAAGCAAACTGGTTATATGAAAAAGTGAATGATATAATTTTTTTTGTAATTTGCTGTAAGCATTAAGATGTTCTGCGTATTATTTGGTCCTGATCATTAGAGCTATTCGTTAAATGAAAAAGGCAAAATAGTTATGAAATTAGCCAATAAAACTACGTGGAATAAAATTTTGTTTAAATTATTAGTCAATAGAATACAAATATTATAACTAAAAGAAAAAAAAAAAATTTAAAAAACTAATAAAAATCGATTAACAGACAACAACACAGGCTTGCATCAAAACGTGTATGTATAGGTAAAATATTATCACTAATAATGTTTACCCATTTGTATTTTATTAAAGTTTTGTATGAGCTAACGGGAAGCTATACATATTCCATTATCAGAAAAAGCAAAACCAATACACTTAACCATATGACCAGAGCTTAATATTTTTTTTTAGTATTGAATTTCAAAACTACGGTTGGTTTAAAGAAATCATCTCTTGGTTCATGGTGTTTTGATGATTTAACTATGTTAATAATCTAAATTTTACTACGATTCACAATTCTTTTTATATTTCGAATAAAACGTTAAAAAATCACGTGGGGAAATTATTCCACCAATATTGCAACTTCTTTCACATCTAGTCGTATATTTTGCCTTTGGAGTTTTTGAATATTATATTAGCATATTGAAAGAAGTAATTTTCAATAAAGAGAAATTTTCTTTCCAAAATTAATTTTTCACTCCCTAAGACAACCTGTAATTAGAGTGATCCTCAATAGAGCTTACGTACGGCATCAACTGAAGGGGTGGAAGCATTCATCCGCTCAGATTTCGACATTGTCAGCGTGACAGGCTTGAACCGTAAAAGCGCTATCGTATAGA
Organism: Druceiella hillmani; assembly: GCA_039881145.1. Classification (NCBI taxonomy): domain Eukaryota; kingdom Metazoa; phylum Arthropoda; class Insecta; order Lepidoptera; family Hepialidae; genus Druceiella; species Druceiella hillmani. The sequence continues at coordinate 28,967,685 of JAYKKI010000001.1, forward strand.
GCGTGCTTTGCCCAGCCCGTCCGCGTATGGGCCTCTTTCTTCAAAGGTTATTATTTTTGAAACAAATTGTTCAGGGCGACATACATATATAAACTAAGTCGCGCTTTCGTTCGTATCATTGTTGTTTACGTCAAAGTGAATATTCCTAATAATTGTCATCTCATATGTATGAGCTTCGTCGAAATATTATTGAACCATTTCGATTTTCTGTAAATAGGATGGAGTTAAAATAAATATTTAGGATGAATTTTTGAAAAAGGTCAGCTTAATATATTGTAGCAGAAAAAGCGCCTGCCTTGAGTAATTCATCTATAATTTTTATTTCGTGTCGACACGATGTAAAAAAAATATCAGGTAATCGATAAAAAGTATTAAAACAATTTAAACAAATCACCTAGGAGTAAAACTAAAAATTATGTTTTAAACTAAAAAAAATGTTACTGAGTGTAGAACCATATCATTCACGTCAATAAAAATGCGGACATATAAGACGCAAATAAATTATTTAATTTTGAATTTTAAGGGAATATTTTTTAATTATATTAGATTTATGACCCCGCTAACTTAAAAAGGTTAAAAAAAACTAAGATGAGCGAAAAGAACCAAATCAGAAAAACTGAAAAAGTCAATAATGTGACTGAAAATATTATGGATATTCCACATCACATTCAGTTAATGGTGGTTTATTTAAGACTTTCTATAGATTAACAGCTCATTGCCAGTGACGCACATGATTCATTCTTATGTGTTGATATGACACAAAATATTTATTTGAATACAATAATTATTAGATTTTTCAATGTTTATATTTAAAATGTCACTAGCCTTGAAGATCTCCTAACATTTTACCACCAATGTTGTGGGGAATAACAGAGTAATATTCATTAAAAATAGCCCGTATGGCTGTTAATTTTTCTCGTGAGGATAAGTATTATTTGCCGACTCCTGCAACTGCAATTTGTATAATAATTTCTGCTAAAAATTCCAGGCGATGAATCTGTGCAGGCAGAAAATAGAGACCCGAGAATAAGAAAAAGAAGCGCAACATACTTCAGAACCACTTATGTAAAGGTTTGTTAGTTCTTTTTGTAACAACATTAAATTATCTTATTCTCGTCCTTCCTTATGTTTACATTTACCGTGCATGCAAGTTTTTCTAATGAACTTTCATTGACATTTTAATTATAACTAGACCCTTTTTCGTTATTTGCAAAATTCTAGCCGAGAGAATAATGAAATCCACGATGACTTTGAAATGCATTCAATACTGTCATTAGATATCCATTATTCAATTCTACTTGCAATAACAGTCTTACTATCTCCCCTTTTTGCGCCCAATACCTGCGAAGAATATTTTTTTTATAAAAAATATGTTTTTGAAGTGAAAACTGAGTGGACACTAGGCCGAATATGGCCGAACGGTTGGACGAAGGCCAAGTGCATCGAACGAGAGGAGCCGTGTTAGTAACTATATATTTAATTCGTCACTTAGTCCAGTGATTCATTGCCGCAGCCACAATGTCGAATCTCAACGCTCGGGATTTTTTAAAATTTTATTTTAAGAAATATTTTTTTAAAAATTTTCTTGAATTTAATTGAAAAATACTTTTTATCATACATTTATAAAAAAAATATTCAATTTTATCCTACTAGTTACGTGTTTCAAGCACATATATGTGGATATCGTTTAGTGGAAAATTACCTGGATTCTCGATAGTCTTCGAATTCCACTACTTGAGTTTCTTTTTTCTCTTATTTTTAAAGATATTGCATATTAGTAAAATTTAAATAAAACTCCCTCTGTCTCATGGTTGGAGTGTATTCAATATAAGAAGACCACGTATATAATGTACATACATATTTTCTCTTCAGATAAATGCATTTATTTTAATTACGTTGTGTATTTTGTATGTACTTGCATAGCTTTTATAAATTAAGGAAACCTGTTTGAATGGATTTCTATATTATCGGTCAAGACCATTTTATTTATTTAATAAACTTTATTATTTTATAAATTTCGCATTCAAAATTCCCACAGGCAGAGTACTATTATATTGATAGCTAAAGTTTTCACATCTAATGTGCGATGTTAAACCATCCAATTTATTTTGCGAAAAAGAAGTTCCTGTAACTAACAATGAATAAGTTAATGTGACAATGATAGCGCAACATTCTTTATTTTTACTCGCTCCGTTAAAACAATAACAGCATCAGTGACACAGACGAGTTTATTGCATATGTGTGCGTATCATCCATCGCAGTGCTACTACTGAATGATACAGATGAGATTTAAACACAATCAAGGTCGACAATTATTCGTTACAAAACATAGATACGGAATAACTTCTATCCGTTTGACAGGCCGTACGCTGATAGAAAAGAGGTAAACATAAATTAGCTTTTCTAATTAGCATTTCTAAGGTTAAGGGAATTTTCCCGAAAATTACTAGATTTGTGCTATTTGTGCACTAGAGATTACATTCAAAGGAATTTCCAAATAGGTCGGGAAAATGTATTTTAGTTACTTACGAGAAGACTTCAAAACTACCTTGATGTATTTCTAGAAAACATAAGAAACATATTTCAATTTTGTTCTTCGATAAAAATACGCATTCAAATTTGATCCAAATAATTTTTGAAGTAATTTTCCGATTATTGTTATATACGTAAAATATATATAAACATTTTTTATTTACGAATGGAAAGAGAAAATTTTTTTTCCAAACTGACTCATAGTATGTCTATTCTAACTTTTATACAAACAGGAGAGACTTTTTGATGTCTAACTCGATTCCATAATGTTGTTGAAATTGTAATAAATTTTAAAATAAAGAACCTATGACGAACTCATCTATGTAAGCTTTGCAATAGAAATAGAACTCGCATTTTTCGTATTTCTATAAAAAATATTCAATGTAAATATTACAATACTATTACAATGTAAATATATTTTGTACTAAATACCGAACAGGGGCAAAAATATGGTGCACATTTAAAATATTATAGGCTCTAAGACAGATAGATAGTATTCCTGTAATTTTCCCTGAAATATGGACACTCCTGTATTGATATGCTATATTTTGATATATTTTTCAAAACAATTTTATAAAATATGCAATTTAAAATTATGAAAAAATATTTTTTATACCCCATAATACAAAAGTTCTTCAAATAATATACCGTATAATGTTTTAAATTAAAATCATTTCTTTAGACCGTTTTTACGCACTCTGCTTCTTATATGCATATATGGTTATAGTTGTGAATATAAATTATATATCTACATATAAGTTATCTAATGTAAATAATATATATTTCCATGCAAAATTTCCAAGTTCTGAGCGATATGGTTTCACAATAAATACATGGTGCATCTTTAAAAAATTATGACATTTAGAATCTTTGATACTGTTTCAAAATATTTGATATTTTTCAGTACGTCTCCGAAAGTTGTACCTATAATTAGGAAAATATTATTTTTTGAGAATTTTGCAACTAGTCTTTTCAAACGTTACCCCACACTACATGTGGAATTTAAAAAGTAATCTAGCACTTAATTTGCCTCCTTTAATTTATTAAAATTAATTACTAATAAAATTAGTAGAGCTATAAATATTTCTATCTGCGAAACTCGAGACTAGCACGCTAGTAGAAATTATTACAAAATGAACAATACTTACTATTCAAATATTTATTTTCAAATTTATTGTATTTATTATGAAAAATAAATATAAGCAAATTTATCAAAAATGCATATTTTCTTAAAGTACCTAAACCTATTTCAATGAAATTTTTCCCTGAGATTGTGTTCATGTGGAAAGAGAAAACTTTATTAATAAATTTTCTTTGATGCTTATGCAATGACTTGCTTTCCATATTAGATAAAAGATTAAGCTCACATTTTAAATAGTGTGGTCAAGTAAACATGGCATATTTCGAACACTGTGAGTCCTTTGTCATTGTGATAATGACATTTACGTAGTATATTCTGAAAGAAAGAGTGTTGTTTGTGTTGTCTGTTATTCTGTTTCGAATAAATTAAGATAATTTTGGATTATACACTATATATATCAAGACTATTACAAAACTCAAACGCTAAGGGAAACTGTGTTTGTACAATTGTAGGCAAATCAAGTTCTATGTACTTCCACACACTTATTTCTAAAACGAGTTAGAGTGTTTGATAGATGAAAAGTACTTTCTTATTTTGTTTGGCGATTTTAAGCGTGTGCAGGAAATTAAATCATTGCCCATTATTGATATTCATAGATGAATATGGCTGAAACTTTCTGGATATCTGAATTAATCTAAGTCTAGGGCTCGTACTCGTCTGTACATATTTAAAATAATGACGTATATTTGTACCCATTATATAATTTACCACAATTACTAAACAAATTGTTATTAAGGCACCATACAAATTAAATTTATTTTTATCTGAAGACAATCTGCACTTCACCATATATGGATCAAGGTTACTTTTGATAGAGCATAAAATAGGCAGTAAAATATTAATAACACTATTTTAACATAATATTAGTTATATGAGTGGTAAGCCAAATGTGAATTTCTAAATATGTGAATTTCTAAATAGTATAGCGCTTTTATTAATTGTTTTAAATATTTTTTTAAGATAAGAGAAGAAAATATATTTTTATTATTGAAGAAAGTAGTAGAATTTTAACATTTCATTATCTTGCATTTTCTTGTATTAACAAATATTAACGTACCGTGAGCATAGCGCATGCAGGTATATGTAAAGTTACTTCAATAACCAGGCCGCAATTCCATTAAAAGTAAAATTTATGGCATTTGAAAATTAATTTTTCACTCTCTGGCAGCGGCGAAAATTAGAAAAGCTTTTGACAAAGGGTCTCTTGCGAACGCCAGGAGCAGAAGGATTGAAAGCAATCGTCGTTCCCCTCAACTCGACATTGTCAACGTGACACATATGAGCCGCGTGAGTAGCGTTGGACTGCACCGCTTTATGTTGTCCGCGAGCGGGCGGCATCGTTTAAAGCCAACCGACAAGAATGTCATTATTCTTTAATAAATGGTTTAATTCGCACCATAAATGTGTCTGACTTGTTTTTAAATTTTAACTTTCTTTATTATAAAGATTAGTATACAGGCTGGGAATATTTTTAATATATTACGTAATGGTTTTTTTTACATTTATTTGCCCCACTTCCTTATTAATTTATGATAAAATTTAAATTAAATCAATTGATTTTTAAAATAAATATTATACTTAGCTACTGAAAGTAATTTTATAGCAAGAATATATCATTTCAAAAAGCTACCCCCGAAATTGGTTCTTTATTTCAAAATTTGGGTATGTACCATGCGTAATTTATCCGTTGTTAATTTTAACTAAATTTAAAAAGGAAAACGTTTTCAATTCAATGCCAATGTATTTTTTTTTATTTCGTTCATGAAGGTATCTACTCTCACTCGTAGAACCGTTTTTCTATTTTTCTTATTCTTTTTGGTTTGGAAGGAAATCATTTCAAAGAGGTTTCAGATAAACATGTTCAAGGTCTGAAAATAAACTCCAGAAATATGCTAAGGAGCTCTTGTAATACGTATGACAGTATTTAATGAATGACAGAATGTATGACAGTAAATTAATATCTAATTTGAAATCATTTGACATATTATTAGAAGTAATTTAGTCACCGATGGTGGTTAGGATCTAACGGTGGAGCTGGCAGGTGTTGACAGAACTTTTTAAGTAAGAAGTGTAGTTATCGAGACTTGGCTTTTTTAATTAAAAATTTTTACTAGTAATTAAGCCACAAATAGCGACCACAATGTGGTGAAGGGAACCCCTCATTTGCAAGAAGTAGATTCACTATGTTTGCGCTCGTTTGACTTCTTTGATCACAATTACTGACCAAGGTCTATTGATTGAACCGAAAGGAGGTAATAGTATTCCTTAATCTTTAGGACTAATTTCATCAGTTTGAGTTCCTTTGACTTATCTTGACGATTTCTGTGACCATAAATGATGGTCAAGGTCTAGTGATGGGACTGGATGATAGCGACGGCATATCTTCAATTATTAGTAGTAGATTCATTATGTTTGGCAAGTTTCGTTTATCTTGATAAGTCCTTTGGCCGTAAGTAGTGTAGTGATAATGTATAGTGTAATACAATGTAAGTACAATCTCGAGATTAGTGTCCGAATTCGCAAGAGATGGTGACCCTTGCAGAGAGCATCTCATTCCAGAATTTCTGTTAAAGGATGAAAAAAGTATTTTCAAAACAATGTATACCCCGCTAAATGTAATTATGTTTGCTATTTTAATGATATTATACACACACACACACACATACATACACACACACACACACATATATATATATATATATATATATATAATTCTCAGATGATCATTACGTGGCATGAATTTCAATAGCGTAAATGCCTTTTATTATTCGTTCTGTTTCATGTTAAGTGTATTGTGTGTTATAATACTTCAATCTTTCTATTAAATATAGTATGAATAATTTTAAATTACGTTTTTGTTATTACTAAATAAAAGTTACATCATATTCTATTTAATTATCTCGATATTTTTATGTTGTAAATGTCAAAACATATAATTTATTTGTATTTTCAACTTGGTACTGGTACTTATTAGTAGTTGCCGAATAGATAAAACTGAAGGCTTTAAAGTGCGTCGCATTTTTCCCGTTATTATCTGTCAGTTTTTAAAACAATACCATTGTTGGTTTGTTTGTATTATTACCACTTAACTCAGAAATTACAGTTTACTAACGACTACAAAATATTGTCTACGTACCACTGGCCCAAACTGGATAGTCAAGTAAAATGGAGTGCTAGTTCAAAATATAAATGTATTAACTCTTTAAAACATAAAGTAGACACCAGAACTATTAAATATATACTACATTTACAATTCAAAACTTATTTGCTTTCGCATAACGTAACGAGCTACAAAGGACCCCCTCTCCCCCGAGAAAAATGTAGTCAGTAATAATAGATTGGTATTTACATTCATTTCCTTTCGTTTCTATGCCTGAATATTTTTTAAAAAATTCTGAAAATGTTTTATTGAAAATAAGATATAAAAAAAATCAATACGTAAATTGTATATATAATTGATTATTTTTGGATAACATTATTAATGGGGATAAAGTATTTAAATGTGAAAGGTCCCTGAAATGAATATGGACTTTATGTCCATATTCAGGTCTTTAGGTCAATCATAATCAGGAAATATCAAAATATTACACGTGAAAATAAAATTTCATAAAATAAAAATTTCATATCAAAACATAAAGTTTATAGTAACTTGTCAAAGAGTGACTAAATATAAAACTATGACTAACAAAATAATTAAAGTAATCATATTACATCCATAGGATTTATTATATCCAGAGGGAAAGATAGCCGCAGTAAAAGTATTTCTAAATTGTTCAGAAGCCGATTCGAGAATAAATGGCATTTAACTTTTATTGGTGTTTTCACATAATAAGTTTTGTAACTTTGCTTAGTAATATGTCTTTTTTGTATTTTCTTTAATGGTTATATTATAAACTTTAATCTGACGATGTAGTTGATATCACACTATGTTCCAAATTTGCACTACATCACTTTTGGAAATTCCTCTGAAAAATAGGCTCAAAAATATATGTTACGTAATTCTATGTTGATATATACAGAGCATCAAGGGCAACATTGGAATTAGCAGGGTTTATATTTAATATTATTACATTAAATTCATAAGTTTTCATATTTTTAGGTCTGACAAATAACAAAGACTTAAAAGATTTTGAAATGCAAAATTGATTGTCAGTATCAAATCACTACAACTAATAAATAACGTGTGCAAACGTACTAAGCGCAAAATAACACGCAAAAACTATCCGAAACAACATGCAATGATGCGCCGAGCATAGTGCAATTGGGCAGGAAAAAGGAAATTCCGTCCGCCGTCTTTTCTATATAATATAATATCTAAATAACGTAATGTTATGTGTATATTATTATTTATCTATATCACTAAACTTATAAAAGTAGTTTTTTGGCAAAATTGCGTGCTTGTAATAAATGCTACGTAATCAATTTTGGTATATTGTCCATACTTAAAAGATTTTACAAGACATTAATCAGAATACTATTAGCATTTACAAAAAGGTTAAAATAATAAGTGTCAAAGTTAGTTTATTTACTGTGTAATGTGTAATGTCTCACTTTCATACCTTAACTTCTGAACCAATTCAGAGACATGATTTCTGCACGTGTCGGATACGTGTCTGATCAGGTAAATTACACATTTTATTCCGAAACAGAATTCTTTGTGATTGAAAACATAACTCCGTTGGAAACAAGGGCGTGAATATAGGTTGTATATACTTATATAGCAGCATAATATTGCACAGATATTATGTAATATCGGTGTAGTATATGTATCATGTTTTAGTTTGATATTATATAAATTAAGCTCAAGTAAAGTTTATTTACTTGCTTAACGTTTCACCTCCAGTTTCTTTATATTGATATATTGGTACTGCTTGGTAATAAGTATTTCGAAACGAATTGGTAAACTTTAATGTTGAGTCGGGTTAACTTTTTACAAAAAGATGGTGTATTCACGCAGTACATGTAGATGTATAATTTATTGAAAAGCTGTAAATAAATATTATTATCGTTTGTCATCAGCGCGAATATATTTGTTCACAGCGCTTCCGTTTGGATTGATAATTTTGAAATTTTCGAACTTATATCTTATTTTCCATTACTTCTTTAGTTGAGAATATTTAAATTTATTGATATAAAATTATCTAAGGGAAAAGAAATGATACCTCTAAAATAATACTTGTATTAGTAGAAAAATATTAGAAAAATATAAATAGTAGAAAAATATTCGGTATCTTATGTATTAGGAGCCATTGTTTAATGCTGGTTGAATTGTTAGTAACAATTTGAAAATTGTAATAGTTACGTAATAAATGGGATTTCTTTAGGTTTCCGCATTCGAACAGGGAGTGCTATTTACATCGTCATGTCTATCATCTATTTTTTACAGTTTTACAGTTATTACAATTCAAAATCTTTGTATGTACATTTTCTCTTCTTTTTAAGGTAAAGATGTAAATTAATATGCAGCAAAATATAAAATAACAATTAATACACCAAGAATACAAAGCGAGTTAATTTTTTCTTCTACACCCCTTTGAAGTGAATCATTAGGAAGCACTTTAAAAATAAAACTCAAGCTGTCATTTATTTTTTTTAAGTCAAAAAGCTTAAAAAAAATAAATGAATGCACATTTATATTTTTTTAAGCTTTTTGACTCTATTTGAAATATGCTAACCTGGGACATGAGCGATGAAAATTAAAAGCAAAAATAAGTAATTAGGTTGGATCGGTTTATATTTCCAGTCGAGACTGAAGAGAAATTTGTTAAGGGAACACATTGGAATCAAAAGTGGTCTTCGTATTTTTATTTAAACCTTTTTTCGTTTATAGAAGGAATGTGTACCTTTCAAACTTTTAATTTTTTTCGGTTTAAACGTAGTTAAGGAAATATAGAAAGAAGTACAAAATAGGCATGAACTATATAATGCGATAAGCTTCTATAGTAACTCAAAAAGTTGTATTTAAAATAATAATTTTTGTAAATAATTTTTTATTATATTGCAATGAAAATATCACCCCAAAGTCCTCATCAAATAGTACCACTTGTGTATATATTAGACTCATAAATTAGAAGTTTGGCAATATGCCAAACTTTTTATCAATATTATATAAGGATTTGAATATTTTTATTTTCAAAATGGTTTATTAAAGAGCTTTACACTATATGTTTACACCTAATCATCAATCAATATACTGATTTCAAAGAATAATTATTATGTTCAGTGGTCAGTAATAATTACTTATTGATAATGAGTGATTAAACGTTTTTTTAATGATATTAAAAGTGGTGTGACTCAGTATATTACTAGATTTAAAAAAAACAAATTTGACCTATAATATGCTCTGCATCATTTCATTTATTTCAAAGAGTCTCAAAAAGTTTGACGCAGATCTTCCGCATTTAGTTTAAGTAATATTAGAATACATGAAAATTTTAAATATTAAACAAACATCTAGCTATAAACATTATTTCAAGAAAGGCAAGTTAGTTATGTAAAATAACAAATTGATAGAACATGGCATAACGATGTGCTTTGTCCTCACGCTCTCATCTCATCCATTTTTGGTTCAAACCAACTACCGATCTAGAAACGAATCGTGGTAATATTTTGAAACTTGTTACTGGCAGGCGTTTCCGAGTGTGACGAGATTGTTTTAGGTCCAGGCCAACGGATATTCCCTACAGATTTGTTCTGGAATAATGCAAACAGAAGAGACCAGATTTCTTTGATTGGAAAAGCTTGTTTGTGATACCATATTTTTGCAGTAACGAAATATACTTTTGCGGTGTTCGTTGTCGACAACATTGATGAAGAAGGTATTGTGTAACTTTTGTTAAATCACTATGAGTTACAGTACCACGCCATTCGAATTTCTTGTTTGTTGGTTTTTACTGTACTTTACGTTTCGATTTTGTAATTTTGTAGAAAGAGCTATTAAAATTAGTATTGTAATGTTATAATGTTGTTTAAATTAGTATCATATTTTGTAATTTTGAAACATCGTGGCACAAATTTTCGAATATTTGCACAAACTAGTAAATTCGTAAATCAATATATTTTTGTATTGCAGTGAAATGGATACTTCTTTATGGGAATAATTGAGAAAAATTTAATTTTTATAAAACCGCACTAATCTTACGATAAATTAAACAAAGACTGTAAAGTTTCTCAAAAAAAATTCATGGTTTTGAAGGAGTTTCCTGGTTTTGAAGGATGTATAGTATAATAACTTTTTTTATTTATATATTTTTATTTATAAGCCAAAAATTACTACAATTTGTTCTACATGTCAAAGAGTGTCAATAAGGTTTATTATGCGCAATTGCCTTCTGTTCGTAAATTTCAACTTATTAATTTGCTTTCTTGTAAAATTTTTCCTTCTATTATAGAACTTGTTTAAAAATATTCAGTACCTTTACCGACTTTTAAATAAATAAAATAATATTTTGTTGGCATATTTTCGGACAACAAAGTTACTGAGAATAATATAGATTGTATAGCTTAGAGAATATTGTCACAATCTTCGTACAAATTCAATTCTTTCTGCCCTCCAAGCGAACTACCATTTCCACAATTCATTTTGCACAGTGATACTTATATTTTACTTTGTTTTGTTTTAAGTCGACAGTGGTCACTTAATGGTAAATAAAACATCATCAAAATAAATGTTATTTAATCGTAAATAACATTGATTGTCAAGTTCTTTAATATCTTTATCACACTATTTCCGAAGTTTAATATTAAGCTCTGTAATCAATATAATGATAGAATAAGCAAACACCAAGTTTTACGTACTTATAACTGCTACCATACTAATGAGCATAATATTGGTCGAATCAGATAAGCACAAAGCATTAAAAAAATTACTAGTAAAACCAAATGGCGTCACATAAAAGCGTGTGTTACCATAAGGGTAAAAAATTAGTCGGGGTCTTGCGGCAAAAGGCTGGGCTAAAAGAGGTTAAATTGGTATATTTTGGAAATGTATTTGTTTGAATTTGATTTTAAGGCGGTAAATTTGTGATCCTAGTAAACCTAGATTTAAGTTTAATAAAAAAATAAACATAAACATGTTCATTTTTAATGGGCCCAGTGTATTATGAATACCTACAAAAGGATCTTGTTAGATACATTTTGACACATAGAGCCATTGAGGACTTTTGAAAACAAAGTAATCGTCGAAAACGGATTTATTGTTGTATCTAAGAAAAATACATAAAACTTCGTTAATTGCAATTAGGTTCCACATTAAACTAGTTCTAGAGCTATATAATTAATAGTTAAAACCATAGGCACGTATGTCATTATTCTTGATGTACTTTATATTCCTAAGGTAGGTTAAACGAAATGGATTGAGATTGAAACCCTGATAATTAAATAGAGCCATAGTGGTAATAGAATAATTATTGCACAAAATGGTGAAAATTAACATTCGGTACAAAGACAATAAAGTGTTGAACGTCATAGCGGATTTTGTTTTAAATAACACATTATATTTTTAGGAAATGATGATGCCAAATTGCCAAAATATAATTATGATTTTTTTTTAAATTGAACAAAATGTATTGTTACTAGTATTCAAATAAGTTTCTCTAAACAAAATGCAAATAAAATAATTATACACACAATGGAAGTAAAATAACATTTTGTCGAGTAGAAGTTAAATAAAATGGTCTAATTGTAAATATACAATTATTTAAATATTATTTAACAATTGTCATAAATATATTTATAGATGTTTAAAACTTACATTTTAATGTTAAATTTAACGTTTCAATGCAGCGCTCTTATTTAACCTGAGCGGAGTGGGAATTTCATAGGGAGCTCACTGATCTCAAAGACCTCTTGTTCTTAATATATTGTGAGACCTATTATAAAATAAATGAAGCATAGTCTAAACATAATAGGTTACTTTTTGAAGTATCTTCCAAACAATTTAGAAACGGTTAAAGAAAAAAAAAGTATTTTTATTTTAATTTAAAAGATCGGTCGCAAATTTGAGCTTATGACGAAAAAGGGCATAAAATTATAAAAAAAAATTTGTGCTGAGAGATGCCTTTATGGGCCCACATGCTTGCTTTGGGTCCACATGGATCTGCAGGCTCCATACATACAAAAATTATACCCTAAATTAATTTTGATAAAATGGTTGCCATCAGATTTGTTTTTGTCTTGCTTGAATTCTTATGAAAATTCATCTAATCTGTCATAAAATAAACTATTTCCAAATTTAAATTTTCTATGTTTTGTAAAACAAAAATGTATTTTTAAGTTACACAATATTAAAAAGAGTTCAAAGAAATATGAGAAAGGATGAATTTCAGAAACTATGGATTTTTTAATGTCCGTTTCGCATGGAATTATATTATTGAATATTAAAAAATCATTTTGAAATTTTTTTCCTGACCGTAATTCAATTGATGATATTCTGAGGTTTAATAATTGTGATGGCAGTCAGTTACGGAGCCCAAAAGTCAATTTCAGGTCACGTGATGATTCGAAATAATTTCTTTGTGAATCGCATTTATTTTAATATTATACGATGGTTTTCGCATAATTCGTTACATTGTACTATCCTTCAAGGAAGAACTATTTAAATAGCGCAAATAAATCACGTAAAACAGGCCATTATGTGATTTATTTGCGCTAGTCAAACCTGCTGCTGCATGAGAACGATAACAAAAATTAGAGAGGGAAAGCCGAATGGGAATATTTTTAATCATCACAGAGTTAAAAAAGGAGTCAACTATTTTTAGATACTTTCCAAGAACCTGCTGATGGTTGTTACAATTAAGAAAAATAAAGTAGTATACATATCAGAATTTCTAATCATAAAGAATCTGTTCACTTAAAGTCAGCATCACTCAGCTTTACATGACTTTCAAGCTAATATGGTGAGTATAATATTTGCCCTGAAAAAAAATAATTTTTTTAATAGGACTTTTATTGGTTAACCGTCAATATTTTTTCAAGGGAATAATTGATACCGGAATTAATATTGACATACATTTCCACGAAAATTACAACTAACACAATGGACTCAAAGTAAAATATTACTAGTTGTAAAGGAAATTAGAATATTCAACTATTTTTCGAAGTGATGAATATAAATTTTAACAACGCTTTTATTATTTTATGTATAGTAAGCGCTTACTGTTTGTTGTGAGAAATTACTTTCTTGACTGAGCACGAGTACAATCAATCTGAACCTGCATCTTACATATTGTGCATTATTATGACTTCAAAGCAAAAATGAAAATGGCCCATTTTTAGGTTACGAAGTAAGATACGAAGTATCAACCGACTAGCTCTAGATGCACCAAGTTTACTTGCTTCAAGAATTCAGTCATAGTTTAAAGAAATTAATTAATTTTAAATATTTCTGATTTGAGTTTATGTAACATTTATCAATTAAAAAGTAAATTTCGTAATATTGACACAAGCGCCACGGCCATAAAATAGTGAATAATTATGAAAGTATTGATTTTATCGTAATAAGAAAATATGTTTATATTAAAAAATGTTGTCACAATATGGTTATAGCAGTTATACCTTACGTTAATACGTTATGAATATTGTATAATGAAAGAGACCTATCTAATATTTCCCGGTTTCGGTGAAAAAGTCTTATAAAAGAGAAATCTTTATAAAATGCATTTTTTGTTATAAATAAAGGTCTATGTAAAAAAAATCACGCGTCTTAATAAAAATGTATGTTATTTTTAACTTTTTTGTGAGTCATCTCAGTTCCGCCCGCAAAGATCGTAGGGGCAAAAACAATTGTACACCGCAGACGAATATGATACCGTTCGATGCATTATTCGTTCTCTTTATTATAACATATAATTTTTCTCTACAAATTTTATCATCAAAATATATTCCTTTAAACGGCGCAAGTGCGAGCCTTGTTATAACAATCGAGGATAACTAAAAAGGCTATAATAGGCCGAATTAATATAATTATGTATCTATCTACCTTATAATATTGAACCCTATTTAGTAGTAAAATAGTTTTTAATGTTTGTGAATATTTCTTGTTGATAGATAATGAGATATTAACGACGATTTAAGTAGATATATTATGGCCGTCTCCTTGTCTAAAAAAGTTTATTTCTTTGTATATTGTGACACTACATATGCGTTTATTAATTTTTTTTTAATTTTAAATATTTTATTAAATTATAGAAAATAAAGAAAGAGTTCACGAAAGTGGCTACGATAACAAATAACTTTTTTGATATCGTAGCCACTTTCATGAACTCTTTCATTATTTTGTATAATTTAACAAAATATTTAAAATTAAAAAAAAAAATATAATTGCAATTTTCAAATAATCGATTTTATGGCAAATTAGTAAGATGTGTTTAGGAATTCGGGCATAACAAAAACAAATCGGACGGCATTCTTTTCGTAAACCTTAATTCGGATATTTAGGATGTGTAGAATAAAAATAAAATCAAATTTCACATATCTCAATAGAATAAAGGACGACCGAAATAATATTAACATAAAATTCCACCAAAGTTACAGTTGATTCAAAGTGAAATGTTACGATTTGGGAATGGATAGTTATTTTTTAAAACATGTGAATGCTTGTAATATTTGGTGGATGCTAGCATTCGTCGTTCATCGTCTCTTGTGAGAAATTATTGTATGAATTGTCAACGAATACAATCGTGTAAATAAAAGTATACCCATCTTTTTCACTGATCGTAGTTATCAATAAAAATGGCACAATGAAAAATGACATTCTTTCTAAAAACCACATCTTATTCAAGCCACTGTGTGGATGTAGTTTTAATTCCATGTTTTTTTAAAAGTATCATTTTACTCAAGCCACTATTTTGCGATAACGCTTAATTTTTTTTCAATAATTATATGAACTCCCAATCGAGAACAAACTAAATATGAAACAAAATTTCTACGAGTCCTGCCATAGCCATAAGTAATTTCAATAATAATAAAACGTTTCTAATTTATCAAATGTATATTAATTTATTACGTTCTACTTTTTACTTTTGAATATTGTTTCATTTTATTTTCAGTTCTTAGAATTTTTTGACTCATTACTAATATATGTCTTTTTTTCCTTTAACCTAAAATCCTACACGTTCTTTAATTATTTGTTTTTTATATCGTGATAGCGCAGATGAAGCATTAGAATAAAACTACATATTTTCTGCATAAATCTCATTTTAAACTAATAAATAATACTATTTGCAAATATTATCAAGCGACGTAATACACTGAATTTTAAATATATAAAAAAATTTTACGAAATATTTGCACTATATAAAGAATATAATGTTGACAACCAGATATATATTATGTCACATACATTGTTCATATAACAGAGAAACTATGTGTTCATATCATGGTGGTTAATTTAAGAATAGTGTAATGCATATTCAACTTTATGTTGCAATACATTTTGATATTATGTTATAGTGATGTTAATTTGATATTATGTTATAGTGAAAATTAAAATGTAATATTCCCACATATTTTACTCATTTATTTGAGGCTATTTTTTGACTCAATTAAACTCTACTACATGCATTACAATTCTGCTCAAATGCAAATGTGGGATTTAAACATAAATAATTATTTAATAAGTATGGCCGCAGCGTTCGTTCCATTTTAGTAGAATTAGAGAATTATGCTGGAGAGTAAAGAATATTGTTTTGTAGTTTATTTTATTCTTTCCAGATATTTTGCTATATTTTATTGGAGCACTACTTTTAAAAAGTCAATAGGTTGTCCAGATGGCTCTGGTTTTTCATCCGATAATTTAATCTTATATATTGATTTATAGTTTGAAATAAATATTTTTGATTTATAGTTTAAAAAAAATATTCTATCAATAGGGTTTCAATTATATGTGGCAATTTTCTCATAAATAATTAAGAAACATAACGGTACCGAAGTAATATTTCATACTCTTGGATACAAAATGACAAACAGTTTCTTTTTTCTTTTTCGTTTTGAAATATTCTAGATGTATCGAAATAATAATAAAAAATAAATTAAATAAGAAAATATTGTTATTGACTTATTTTTTCTTTATTAAAAATACTATAGCTCTCCTGGAAGCTCCAAAACTTAGCATTCAAATAAACATTCCGTATATTTTATTTTTTTTTACACCCAATCATTAAATATGAATACAATCAATTTACTATTTACCTCTTACAACGTAACTGTAAATAGCAAACTTTTTATTATGATTAAATATAATAGAATGAAAACAATAGCATCAGTGGTTTAAATTAATGTGAGAATGAATGGCATTCGTTTGTCGTTCGTAATGCAATATAATGATGTCAACATTTATAGAGACCCCAATTTAAATATAATCATTAGACACTTATTTAGTACAGAAAAAGGACCTTGCAGTTAAAAATTGGAATACAGCAAAAATTAACATTATAAGAAGGTAATGAAATCGGTCTAATTGGCTCAGTTTAGAAATATAATGCGAGTCTCCCACAAACCAAATTTACGATTATTATTACATCTACATCCTTAGTCACTGGACGACAACGTCAACAGGAATGACCGTTTACTGATCTCAGGGGCAAATCACATTAAAGAAAGCCTATATACACATTTGGGAAAACTAGATGATAATTTTAAGATAACCATATTTAGTTTTACACAAGAGATAATCATTCGTAAAAACGACGGAAACAAGTCTTATGAAGTATTCTTGACATTATTTTATAAAATATGATGTTTTAGATAGTCTAATAGGTATTATATTTTACTTATTAATAATAAAATGATAAAAAAGTACCACACTTTTATTAGGTATTTTTTATAAATAAAAAAATAATAAAGGCAAAAACCTCAACTTTATAACATCAGATAATTAAACGTATCTTTTGTTTTTATCACGAATCAAATAGTCTCAACACGAGTCAGTCAATTATACTGTAAAGTAAGGGATAAAGAAACTATATTTTTAAAAAAAATAAAGTTAATATTATGCTCTTTACATATCACTTTTTTACACTTAGTGCACGATACATTTGCCTTTCGTCTTCTTTTTCAGGGGCAAAATAGGGGCTGGTAAGAACTTTTTTATTATGTCTTCTTGAACTTTAGAAGGACTTAGGGTTTTATCACGTCTTTTGGAAACATTATGGGAATACATTACGTAAGAATTTATATAAGTTATGTTTAGCATACTATAGAAAAAAGTCAAGGGCCATCTACTTGTTTTCCTACCACAGGATATGAAAGAGTACATTTGGTCAAAGATGTTCACTCCACTTCTGGTTTGATTATAATCCATAATCATTTCAGATTTGCCCCTATTTTCATTAATAGTGCCTTCTTCATCACATGATAATAATATGTATACCATCTTAGAAGACTTTGGCTTATAAGAAACCAGAATAACAAGTCTATCGTAACAAAACGTTGGGGTTACAACAGGTCTATTACGAGTGGTTACCAACTCTTCGAGGATCTTACGTTTATTGGATCGTACATTTCTAAATGAAGTAAATTTATAGAGCTTTTTTAATCAATTCTTTGCCAAAGGAATTGAGATAAATCACTTGAACTGGTTTCAACGACTCTTTTATATAATTTCCCCAAGAGGTAGTTCATTGGTCTTCGTTTCTCTTCCTAATAAGCATTACGTTGATCATATACTTGGTCCCATTATCACACACATGAGAACATTAAAGCCATGTTTACTTTGTTAATTACACTTGGACGTCATCCTTACTGTCATGATGTTCCACTTCACTGTTCGTGCCTAAACCGATATTCTAGTCATCATTCTCTACAAGGGCAGATAGGATTTTATTTTCATCCAGATACTCCAGGTTCTCCATTACAACGTATTCCCGAAATAGAACCTGATAAAAATAAATATGTTTCATAAAAATAAAATATACAACAAATACCACCAAGATGTAAGGAAAGTACTGCATGTGATATTCAAAATTCAGAAAGACGAAACTATATTTACCTCACGCTTGGGTCGATTTTACGCGCAGTATCTTTTCAGGGTTTAATTCGGGAAACTAAAATTTTGATTATTTAAGTGCTAACAGACTTGTTTAAAACTGAAATGGAATTTGGTAGTATTTTTTATAAACCCACTCCATTATTTACTCTATAAATTCGTAAAATTCTCAAAGCATTAATAAAATTAAATAAATAATGAAAATAAAATATTTACAAATATTAAGCTCTGCAACAACTTATCATTATAAGTTTTAATATACCCAATCACTGGTCTCACTCACTTCCAACATACGGTTCCCTTGTACATATAAACAGGCAAAAGTGCGTGGCACTTATTGTCATATTATGACATTTAACGTAATATAAACATTATATACCATCAAAGTAATAGTTAGCTTTGGCATGATGACGTAAAAACCGAGTTTATGTGAATTAATATACCGTACTCTTGCTTTTTTCTCAACGTCAATATAGGCAGATAATTCAACAGTGGACTAAAAGTTTCATGAAAAATATCATGCGAGAAATTAGGCAGGTCGATAACACGTAATTTGTCTATAATTCCTGTTACTTTAGGTGCAGCAAACTCAGAAACCAACCTCTCCTGCCAACCAGACTTATTTCTATTAGAGTCTTGATGGCGAAGGAACACACTCAGCTTCCAGCTCTTCACTCAGCTTCCATGACTAAATTGAATTCAGGAAAACATCAGCTTTTAGGCTATAATGAGTCACAAAATTATTGTCCAAATAAAATATATAAAAATTATAATTATTTACTTCTTAATAAGGTTTTTTTAATGTTTACCATAATTTTTTTATCTTGTCAGAATATTAATTTATGTACAATTTTTTTAATTTTTTCGTTCATCTTTAGCATTAAATTTACTATAATATAATGGCTTATATATATAAATAAATGATTATATAAAAATATAATTGATGAAAATGACATTTGCTCAATACAGTATCAGCTTGAGTGCAGGTTCACACGCCTACACACACGCGCACATTTACGCACACATATATTATGCATTGATAGTACCAATTTTTCATTTATTATTTTGTAGGCCTTTACTGCATTTCAGATAATTTTTTTATAACAAACAAATTTAATCTCAGTTGAAAATTTTGAAAGATAAGGAACAACTCGAAACATAAAATTATTAAAGGTTATAAATTTACACACCAGGATGATTTCAATTATTTTTATTTCATGTTTTTTTGCTGCTACATTTTATTATACAAAATATAATACCAGAAACAAACAAGTGAAATTTATTTATAAACTAAGAAATGACAATTTGAAAGTTCATTTACATTAATGACTTAAGAGTGTCCCCAATTTAGAAACTAATCAGGATTTTTATTCCACATGCACTCTGAAAAAAACAAAAATAACATGAAGAATATGTTCTCGTCTCGTAATTGCGTATCGCGTCTGTACTTTCGTCTCCGGAACTTTGAAGGAATGCAAGAGTAATTTAGGAAAGGAACCAATATATCATAAATTGACAACTCTACCAAGCAAGACGTTATAAGCAATACTCAAGTCCCTTTTCTAAAGTCTTAGATTAAAGCAATACTTAAGTCCCTTTTCTAAAGTCTTTTACATTCAGAATTGTTCACCTAATCTGAATTTTATTTTTTTCTACCCATCTATAGTTATAGACACCCCCGCCGCAC
This sequence comes from Druceiella hillmani, assembly GCA_039881145.1. NCBI lineage: Eukaryota > Metazoa > Arthropoda > Insecta > Lepidoptera > Hepialidae > Druceiella > Druceiella hillmani. Next base: position 28,988,028 of record JAYKKI010000001.1, read on the forward strand.
CCCTCTCCGCTGAAGTTTAAAGTATTGCCAAAAGTGACAATGCTAGCGATAACGGTGCTATCGACTAACTGTAATAAAAAACAAGGGAGCTTGTTTACTTTAAAATTATGTCTAAAATAGGATAATTTATAATTATATTAAATAGTATAATAATAAGATAATTTATAATTCAAAGCTTATGTAGCTCTCAGTAAAATTTACCTTATACAGTCTTCAAATCTAAGAAATATAGGTAGATGTTATTTTCACTTGTTGCGATTATATATTAATTGAGATGTTGTGCTTGAGAATATTAATAAATATAATTCAAAGCAAAAAAACGTCGAAGACGAGGTGTTGATGGTTTTCTGTAATAAACTTGGATTTAAGCCACAAGATATGTTCATTTATGAATTGAAATAAAAAAAAGTGCAATAATTTAAAAAAATGATCCCAAATTGTAAAAATTAACTTTGTGCTTTTAATATGTAATAAAAACATTGTATTTAACACAGCGTTTTAAACGCTTAAATAGTAAATATTTTTTGAAATGATGACGAATTTATTTTCAATAAATGTTTTCTGTATAAGTCTAAAATTTAATATCTGGTATCATTAACAAAGCGATTTTAAAATGATCAATAACCGCTGACTATGAAATATTTGGCCAAGCGATGAAGTCTATATAAGTTCATATATCAAAAAACCACACTATCATCGTCATAAGTAGAAAATATGTTAGGTAGGACGTAAAGAAAAACATAAGGCTACTGTGATCAGTAACAGTGCCTTTAATGAGAATTTTTTTATGTTTATACCGTGTAAATTACATTAAATCCAGATGGGCCATCGCCATTATTCACATTCAATATGTAAATATGGGTTTGTTTATTTGTTACTCAAATTATTCGCCTGATAGATATTCATTTATAATTTATAAAAAAAATTATAAAATTTCAAATTACATTGTAAAAAATAAAAAAAACAGCTTGTTACATCCGGAGCCAGCACTTACAGAATATGTCGGCACTAATAATAAAGTCATTGCATCCTTCACGCTCCACGCTTCAAGGGGCCGCGGCGCGGGCGTCACCCAAATCATTCATTCCGACTCGCGAAACATGAAAGCGAAATTGATAAATTGTTTGAATCTCGACCCATTTATGCACGTACAAAATATGTTAGCAATGCGAATAAGGGTGCCGGGGATAAGCCTCTGTAATGAATATTAACATTTCGTAACAGTCCCCTAGACAGCGAGCCTAAACTCCGGTGGGGTACACAGTTTACTCGAATCGTATTAATATTGAATGCATGCTTCTGTAAGTATAAAAAAAGGAAAATATGCTTTAAAAGTACTGAGAAGTAATTTTTATTTGCCTTTATTGAGTGCTATAATAACAATTAAAACCGATGTCTTTTAAATATGTATTTATCGTTACTTTTTTTTAAGTCGATGCCAAGTGCAAAAATCTAGTTTAATCGGTCAATCCGGTTTTTTTAATCGGTTAAAAGTCGGATTAAATTTTTTTCGTTTTTTTTTTTGTTCAGATAAAAGTGTTTTTTTGTAGACGGTTCCTATTTTTTTAAAAATATTGATTTAATATATTTTGTGTTTCGGAATCATATATTCAAATACATTGCTTTCATAACGAAATGAGGACGAAAAGTAGAATCATTAAAAAAAAGTAGTGAGTTCATAGAATATTTAAAAAGATAATTTTGAACAGGCTGTCGATCAGTTTTCATACATTAGAGCTTATACCAAAGGAATACTAACTATTGAAATCGTTGTAGGATCATGCTCACTGCTTTAAAAGGACACACGAATGTTTGTGAACAAATATATGTCTGTGTCTATATATATATATATATATATATATATATATATATATATATATATGTGTGTGTGTGTGTTTGTGTAAATATAATAAAGACAGAAAATAAGTTAATAGTAACATCCCATATCCTTGTTATTGGGGATAACTATTCAAATTTACAAAGCGTTATGGTCACCAAAGCTCCAAAAATGTAATCTGCAATCCTGTTTTAAATTGTTTACCGGTTTTTGCAACTTTTATGTAACAGCTTATACGTTTGTGCAGCATTTAATAGTTTAATTTCTGTTTATAAATAATTTCGTTGCTTCTGTGGACTAGGACAATTTTGCAAACACCATTTTCTTTTTTAGTCAATAAATGTGATCATTTTGCTGTTATATGATCACATAAATATTACGATGAAAAAATATTATACAATTTATATACTTTAACAGTCCTTTGATCAAACAAATATTCGATAAATATCTATAGCAGCGTTAGATCGAGTTCATTTTAAGTTTAATAATTTTGTTTTATTTATCATCAAATGAATTATCCAATTAATCGATATTAAAATCGATTTTCGCTATAAACTGCCAGTAAATACAATTTATAACCGCCTGGTCTGTCATGGAATTTCCTATGTAGCGCTCTTCAGCATGTATACTTTTCCGCGTAATTGGAAGGTGAATAAAATGACCTCATTTTATTTATTTATCTGTTAAATAGGAAAAGTTAAGAACATAAAATATAAAAAATTAATGGAATTTGTCCTATATTTTTATATCCAGATAGATAGTAGATAGGCAACATTGATAGAAATACAGAAGGGCGCATATGTTTTGGTGATAATTTTTTTCAATAAATTTCTGACTTTTGATTTTTATTCTCAATTTATTGTATATTGTGAGAAGCTGCGAATTTTATAGCTAGTATTTAGTAACTTATGTGTATACCTTTTACTTTGGTAATTAATATCACTTTTAAGTGATTATATGAAGACTAAATTTTAATATTTAATCATTTATTGTATCTTTCTTTTAACTTTAAAAAACAGCATATAAAATTAAATAATCACATAGCAAATGTTTAATTACCATAAATAATTAAGGCTGGAAATAATAATCCCAGAGGATAGATCCAAGTACAAAAATACTACCAGGCAAGATTTAAATGCAACCGATATCCAGGCAAGATTTAAATGCAACCGATACTCTTATTATACATATATAGAGAGTTACGGAAATCAGTGCGCCATTCACGAATACTTCATATGGTATGGAAGGACAATGCGGACGGAGGAGACAGAACATTTCGGTGAATAAAATCAGTTTTATTCGGCGCATAGCAGCTGAGCATAATACTTAAGGTAAATAGGCTGCTGTCACACCGTGCCTTAAATTAAACTATATATACATTTTCCCCACGGAATGAAATTAAGGGTCGAATGTCCTTTATATTGTTGAAATTTAGATGCCTATTCCGAAATCACTGATATGAAAAAAATCCCAGGTAACTTTAGTGTTATATTTGCATCAGCTTATATCTTGAACATGATTAAATGATAACCAACCTCTGCCAGTCATTCTTAATTTAGGGGTCTTCTTACTATTTATTTCTAATATAAAAAAAACAAAAGTATTATATATCACAACAAATTCGAAAACTACCCAAGCAGTTTTGTCGTAAATCATTTCAGGAATAAACATAAATTATTCATCTTCAAACTGATCTAAATAAAATTCAGCAATGATAACAAATATAAGTGATAGCAAATATAAAACCATTAAATTTGACTATGTAGAAAGGTAGGTATGTAAGTAAGTATATAGAGGCATACAGGCTGGAAGCACTGTCTAAAATGAAGCCAAAAAGCGAACATGATATATATCAGTTTCCATATCATTCGTAAGTTCGTTATTATGGGCATAAAGAATAGAAAAATAAAAGTTTTAATAATTTTAGTTATGTTTGGAAATGATATTGCACAGCAAAATTCCACCCATGTATTCCAAATCAGTGGTTATCTGAAGTCCGTTTCAATTTTTTGGAAAAAATTGTATAATAATTGAAAGTTATTAAAATTGCTTTACCTTTAAAAAAACTATCAGAAATGAAATATCTTTATGTTTTTACATATTATTTCAAAATATGATAGAGAAATAATATAGCATTTCCATAATTCACCTCAAACGCCTTCAGATTAAATAAAACATGTTTCTCCAGTATTTAAATTTGTTTAATAAATTAAACATGTTTCTATTATGTTTCTAATATGAGAGAAAAGAAAATAACTTATATAATATTACAAAACCTTCATGAAAGGCTTGATTAATGGAGCAACCTTCGATATTATAGCGCCATTTCTGGTTCCTTGTCTTTTAATATCGGACAGATATGAATAAATTGGACGTAGTGTAAAATTGAGAATACACAATTTCTTGCTTTTTCTAAATTATTCGTTTAAAGATAATCAAATTATTATTCCAGTTAAATTTAAATAAAATGAATATGTAGAGTTTGACTAGTTGAGTTCAGAATATTGTTTAAGACAATAGTTAACATTCTTGAAAATGTATTGAAATAATAATAGTCCACATACATATTTTCAAATATAATAAAAATATTTCTATTAATAATTTAGTATATTTCACATTGGTAGAGGAAGAAAATTTGCACGAAATTTTTGTGGAACATCGAAAGCCTCTTGCTCAAATTTTAATGAAAGGAATTTAAGTGTACCATATTATTCAAATGCAAATTATACTATGATATTCTATGATATCCATCTTATTCTTTGCACTTCATATACAAGAAAATGATAAGGATGAAATTTGCAAAACTTTTCCTTTTCTTTAGGAATTTCGGTTCGAGACAGCGTGTAATGTTTCTCGATATGACGCTGTTGTGGTGATTTTCTGCCGTTGCAGAGGTTCAATTATATATATCGCGTTTATTATTACAATTCATTTTATCAATGAATGCATCTATATGGATGTATATTCTGGAATGAATTTTAAAGATTTATTTACTTAACTTTTGTATCTACTCCGCGCATTAAAATTATCCAGGTTTTTTTCCTTTTGTGACTTCATCTCATTTATAGACAAATATATTTCGAATATAAATTAATCCATGAACGAAATAGTATTAGGGGACTGGGAAAGATTTTTCAGTATTGAGTGAAAAATATACATTAAGCAATTATAATCTAATTATGAATTTATTAATTAATCAGATACTTCTTATTCCTAACTTTATCATGTCAATAAAATATATGTGTTAATTGTTTACATGACCATTAATATGAACATATGTCCTTTTTTAAATTTCATTTTTATGACACCAAATTTGTTATTAAGTAGAATATATTTGAAATCACATGTCTGGTAGCGGAATCTATTACAATTTTATAACAGAATCTGATATAACTTTATACTGAAACTATTATTGTCACTTAAATAAAATGTAAACAAAAGATAATATTAAATAAAAAATATAATATCAATCCAGGATTTGCAAAATATGCACTAAGAATACATAACTTAGGTTTAAGTGAAGCTCAATCATGTGTCGAATTATTTAAGGCACTACAGCTGGTGCAACTAGAGCCTTGTTGCAGGAAATGATTTTTGTTTGACTTTGGATGAGACTACATGATCAATTATCAGCGAGGCAAGATTTATTCGTGACGGATTATTCATTGCGTGTATAAAACGCATAAACTGATATAAACAAGATTACGTAAAATTCAACATTATCTAAGTTATCAAATATAATACACTCACTTTAGTTTCGTTGGTAAGTGTTGAATGTTCTATGCATTTATTAAATACATCATAATTTATCATTTAATACGTTAGATAGATTAGATAATATTTAACACGCATTACATATGTAGTACGTCAATCTATTATTTTGTACAGATATTTATTTTGGTAATTAATATACCTGTCAAAAGCACCTATGTCATTTTTTGGATTGTTTTAGGAACTAATTGCGTAATAGGTGTAATTGTGTAGTATTAGACAGTGATTGTGTGTGTGTGAGCTTATCCATATCGTTGCTTGTGTTAAAATTATTCAAAAGGTCAATTCTTGTAAAATTTCGAATCAATAAATTTTACAACATAGGCTACTCATCTTAATACTCATCTATAATGTTAACCTTCCACATTATCTCTGTTAATTGAAATATATGGGAACTATTTTATTAGCAGAAAATACAGTTTTAAAACATATTAAAAATTATTTATATGAATACCAAATATGTTTTGAAACAGAGAAGTGAAACAATGAACTTCGTAGAAAATATAGAATTTTTTAATTTTTATAATATTTTGATAAATTGCATGAATATTTCTTATGTTTTTTACTTCTTATTCAGTTTTTAATTCATTCGTCTGTCATGACACCATATGATAGAATAGTGAAATAAAATAATAAAGAAACATGCAAGATTTAAGACACTTGATTAGACATTAAGAGAACGTGGATAAGTAAGTTACTCATTTTTGAAATCGGTGCCAGCACTATCGACCAACTCATACAAATTTATGATTTAATTTAATTTATACTGCAAATTTAAAAATTTAACAACTAATATACTTAAAACACTAAATAGATTCATAAACAGCATATTTTTAATATAAACAATTTACATTTGTTTAAATTGCCCTCGATCAATTCATGCATGCGCTGACTTAAAACATAAGTAAATTATTTCTTGCAAATAATTAGGTACATGTTTTGAGTTAATTATTTTTTTATTTTTAGTACCTAACTTTTTTAAAGTCGGTTCATTAAAAGATATTTTATTTTTGATTTTTTGGCGATTGTTATATTGATATTAATCATCAAAAAATATTTTCTTCCTTAGAATATTGGATAAGTATTAAAAGTCACGGGCAAAAGCTAGTACATAAATAATTTCATCTTTGCCTAAAGTTGGTTATCAATAATACATAGTAATGAAGCGATAGTAGTGGTTATCTTTTAACCGTTGAGGAGTTCTGTTTTCATATTCGAAGTCCAATATCAGATTTTACAAATTAAAAACTACCACATGAGGAGTTCCGTTCTCCATATCAGGAATACAATATCAGATCTTGAAAAGAAATAAAAAAAAAAAAAAAATAAAAAAAATGCCCGTGTACAGCACATAACGGGTATTTGACCTTCTGGTCTTACGATTTAACCCAGTCTGGGAAAAATCCACCCCTTCAAGTCGTCAGCCAGCGAAGAGGTGGCAAAAACCCAGACTCTTGCTTGGCACAACGGTCGGCACCGAGTCCGCCCGCCCAACCACAGCCTATTTAGGCCCGGCCTAAGGCCCTAACAAAAAAAAGGCCTAAAGTGACAATTAACTAGTACTTACTACCATCCGTTAAGGAGATGTATTATTCATCTTCAGAATTCATCACCACACCCTGATCTGGTCGATGGTGCAGTCCTATTTCAAAGTATAAACTGCCAATATTAAATGTCTTGAATTACGTTTGATTTACTACTATCCGATAAGGATAAGGTTCATCTCCAGAATGCATCAACAGACTTAGACATAATCTATAGTTTAGTTATTTTGAAAATTAACAACTACCAGTAGCAAATATTTTGAATCACTTTCAACTCATCATTAGACTTTGACTAGTCGTCAGTGTAGGTATTTTGCAAAGTAACAACTACTATTATCAAATATATTCAATCACGGTTTTTTTATTAATATTCATTAAGGAGTTCCATTGTTTATATCCAGAACTATTACAATTTTAAAATTGTTGTTAACAATTCAACCAACATTAAACGATGTCTCCTCATATATAAGAGACCGATTATTTTTTTATATATTTATATTCCCTGACTTAAACAAATATTATCTTAACGGTATCTTTTCTTTTCACTCAGACAATTTCATATCAATAAATTAAAATTTTCTCAACTAAAGAACTAATGGAAAATAAGATATAAGTTCTAAAATTTCAAAATGTCTCGGAAAAATATAATAATTAAATCATGGCCGTATAATATCATAAAGAAATCCATCTATATAATATTAATAAAATGCTAAATAATGCATACATTAAATGCTATATCGACCCAAATGAATACGCTGTGAACAAATAAATTTCACCGCCCAGAATCAAAGTTCTTGTTCTAAGCGTAAATCTTTATATTAGTGGGGCGGTCAACCAAATTATTTCAGAAATAATGGTTAAAACGAGGATACAGAGATCGTTTAGGTTCTCCAATAGGAGAAATGCGACGAATAATTCACTTTGTTGGAATCGTTAAGCGAAGATTACAGGAGAATAAATTTGGGAAGCGGTTTATGAATGCCTCGACAAAACTACGTCAATACCAGATAAAAGTGGAGTTGAAACTAAATAGTAAAAATGCTTTTGAATATTGTAGAAGGTCCTTATCCAATGAATATATGAAATTATTTTGACCGTCTGGCCTCTATAGAGAAGATAATTTTATTTTAATCTTATTGACATTTTTAGTCCTGGTGATTTACAATCTCAGTGTAAATTGTCTTAGAATAGAAACTAGTGTAATATATATATTCAGTTACGTAAATTTTAAGTTTTTCCTGGTAGAAAAAATTCCGTTTACCTTCAATAGTCTTCTGAAGAATTTCCGTTTCCCCGAGCATGCTTAGATCCAATTCAAATCTAGCGATTTGTTGCTAGTGCAGCACAGAATGAAACGTATGGATCCATTTAATAATTTATTAAAGGAAGTTTTTGTTTGAAGGGTGTCTTGTTCTTACACAGAGTTCGGTGTATCTATATTTATACGCCAGTACTTCGACTTTTTCCGCAAATTTTGCATATTTAATAAACCTTATTCTAACGGATTTCTAACAAATTTCTAACCGATACTCGAAGCAACTGACTAGCTAAATTTATATTTAAGGTAAAAATAATTGAATATGTTATTATTATATTTTTCCAAAATGATTAACCTTTTCGTTAACATTAAAAACCCTAGTTAAAAATAAATAATCACAATTGTCAAAAATTCGATACTTTCATAAAAAATTTCCACAAATCACAATATCCAATTTTGTTATTCGTCGATTTTCGTGAAATTTAACACTTTATTAAGGATTATTTTTCTGAAATAAAATGTAATAGATTTTCAAGCATGCCCATGATAAACGAAAATAATAATTATTTATAGCTTTTCAGTAAATTATATGTCTACGTATACTGCGTGAATACACCATCTTTTTATATAGAGTTAACACGATTCAACATTATAATTCTCGTTGAAATTTTACTTTTACTACATTAATAATCAATTCGTTTCGAAATACTTGTCATCAAGCAGTACCAATATATCAAGTTACAGACAGTAGAGCTGAAACGTTAAGCAAGTAAATAAACTTCACTTGAGCTTAATTTATGTAATATTTATTACACCGACTTACATTATATACATTATTACTTAATATCTGTACAATATTATGCTTCTATGTAAGTATATATAACCTAAATTTATGTTCTTGTTTCCATCGGAGTATATTTTTAATCACAAAGAATTATATTTCGGAATAATAAGTATAAATTAAATGATCTATCACACATTTATCCGACACATGCAGAAATTATGTTTCGGAATTGGTTCAACGGTTGAGGTATGAAAATGAGACACAAATATAATTAAATAAACTAATTCACAATTAAATGAAACCGTAGTATACTACGTGATGTAGTATACTACTTTCTACTTTACTTTAGTACTTTCAACTGTTTACTATAGTACTTTCTACTTTCTTTAAGTTTTTTGTTAAAGCAAAGATCTTTGCTAATAGCCCACCTGAAGACGTTGAAATACAATGAAACCTAGATCGTGGTAAAGAACTTAAAGAAAGTAGAAATAATACTACATCACCTAGTTTCATTTAATTGTGAATAATGAATTTCTACAAAATTAACGCTAAATATATTCAATACTTTAAATACTTTGACACTTACAATAATAATATTTTTGTAAATGCTATTAGTATTCTGATTAATGTTTTGAGCAATCTTTTTAGTATGGATAAAATACTAGAATTAATTACGTAGCACTTATTACGAACACGCAATTTTGCAAAAAATATATATTGATATATAATAATTTACACATAACATTACGTTACTAAGATATTACATGGTATAGAAAAGACGGCATGGGCACCGCAGCAAACTTCCTTTTTCCTGCCCAATTGTACTACGCTCGACACATCATTGTGGCTCGTTTCGAATAGTTGCGCGTGTTGTTTTGAAATTAGTACAAGTTTGTACACGTTATTACATAATCGGCGCACCGTTTATTGCTAATTTCTTGAAAGTTGTTAGTCGTAGTTACCTGGTATTGACAATTAATTTTGTAATTGAAAATCCTTCAAGTCTCTATTATATTTCAGACTTAAAAATATAATAAAATTGTAATAACGTAAAATGTAAACCTCGCTCATTCCGATATTGCCTTTGATCCTGTCCATATTAATATATAATTACGCAAAATATATTTTTAACCAAATTTTGCGGAGGAATTGTCAAAATTATGTAGTGCCAAAAAATGTCATTTAGGAACATAACGTGATATCAGCAACATCATCAGATTAAAGAGTATAACATAACGATTAACGAAAATGTTTAATATTTACTAACAAATTTTCAAGACAATCGACGTAACGATTATTATACTTGTAGAAATAGATAAACTTATTATGTCAAAAGATCAACAGAACTTATATGTCATTTATTTTCGAATCGCCTTCTTTATAATTTAAAAATACTTTTACTGTAGCTAACCCTTTCCCTGGGATGTAATAAATCCTATAGATGAAATATGTTTTCTTTAATTATTTTGTTAGTCATAGTTTTATATTTAGTTATTCCTTGACAAGTTGTTATGAAGTATATGGTAATTTGATATGAAATGTTTATTTTATGAAATTTTATTTTGATATGAAATAATTTAATATTTCATGATTATACCTGTTATGACTATTTTCATTTTGTAGATCTTTTGCATATCAATACCTTATCACTATTAATAATGTTATCTCAAAATAACCAACTGTATATTAGGTTTCAGTAAACTATTTATGCATTTATTTTTTCACAATATTTTATTTTTTAAACATATTATCACATTTTTTTTAAATATTCTGAAATAGAGACAAAAAGATAGAATGTAAATACTACTCTATCAATACTTGACATTTTTCTCGGTTCGGGGGGAGTTCATTTGATTTATAATTATATTGCATATTAAATAGTGCTGGTGTCCATTTTATGTAAAAATAATGTTGTGAAGAGTTGAAATATTTATATTATGAACCTGCACTTCATTTTCTTTGGCCATCCAGTTTGCCCTAATGGTATATGTAGACAATATTTCGCGGTCGTTAATAGACTTTAATTTCTGAGTAAATGATAACACTCAAATCAACAAAGATACTGTGTTAGGAACTGATAGACAATAGCGGAAAATAATGCGACCCACTTATAAATCCTTCAGTTACATCCGTTCGGCAACTACTAACAAGTACCGGTTCCAAGTTAAATATAATATTGGTAGAAGTAATAACTAGAAATTAAACAGTCTATGTAAATGAGATATATTAATATGTATAGCATAACAATATCGAGATAATTAAATATAATGTGATATGACTTTTAGTCAGTAATGAAAAGGATGTAATTCAAAATAATTAAAATTATATTTAACAAAAAGGTTAAAGTAATTATAACACTCAAAATACTTAACATGAAACAGAACGTGTAAGCAGAATTACGGGGTATAAACTAGTAATTTCGGGGATTAAATTTTGAAACAATATATCTTTCGCTGTAAAATTACTTTCAGTAGCTAAGTATAACATTTATTTTAAAATCAATTTATTTAATTTAAAAAACGATTATGAAATATATTAAAAAATATTGCTGGCTAGTACATTCATCTTTAAAATAAAGAAAGTCAAAATTTAAAAAACATTTCACACACGTTTATGGCGCGAGTTAAACCATTTATTACTATGAACGATGCCGGCTATGAACGATGCAGTCCGCTCGCGAACAATATAAAGCGGTGCTATCCAACGCTACTCACGCGGTTCACACGCGCCACGCTGACAATGTCGAGTTGAGGGGATCGACGAGTGCTTTCAATCCTTCTGCCTCTAGCGTTCACAAAAGACCCTTTATTAAAAGTTTTTCTAATTTCCGCCGGAGCTAGGGAGTGAAAAATTAATTTTCATATACCACAAATTTTGCTTTTAATGAAATTGTGGCAAGGCTCTTGAAGTAACTTTACATATATCTGCATTCGCTATAATCATGGTACATTAACATCTGTTAACGCCAGAAAATCCTAGAAAATGCCATGTTAAAACTCTGCTACTTTCTTCAAAAATAAATCTAAATTTTACATCATGAAAAATTATCAAAATCATTTAATAAAACTTCTTAATTAACTACGCATTAATAAACTATTTACAAATTTATAACAATGTCCCACATTATTTTTGGCTTAACACTCATGTAACTTGCATTATATCAAACTTGTGTTATTAATATTTAATTTATTATTTTACTCTCTCTCAAAAGCAACCTTGATTCATTTATGCTAAAGCACATATTGTCTAGAGATAAAAATAAATTTATATTGCACAATGCCTAAATAACAATTGATTTAGTAATTGCGACAAATTAGATGATGGGTACAAATGTAAGTCATCATTTTACGTATGTACAGATCAGTACGAACCTTAGACTCGGAATAATTCAGATATTCAGAAAGTTTTAGTCATATTCAACTGTGATTATCAGTAATGGGCAATGATTAAATTTCCTGTACACGCTTAAAATCACCAACCCACATAAGAAAGTACCTTTCATCTATCGCACACTCTAACTCGTTTTAAAGTGTATAAATGTGCATTAAACTTGACTTGCCTACGATCGTACAAACACGGTTCCCTTAGTAGCGTTTGAGTTTTATAACAGTCCTAGCGCATAATTTAAAATTATCTTAATTTATAAGGAAGTGAATAACTAACAGTATAAACAATACTCTTTCCTTCAGAATCAATTAAGTAAATGTCATTATCAACATGACAAAAGACTCGATCGTGATCGAAACATGTCACGTTTACTTGACCCAACTATTTAATATCTGTGCTTAATATTTTCACTTATATGGAAAGCAAGTCATTGTTGCACATTAAAAAAAAATATTTATAAGATTTTCTCTTTCCTTTATTTGCAGAGAGACACAGCTAACATTATTCTAATGTTATAAGTAATCCACTATTAATATAACCTTTTGGAAGAAGAGGTCTTCTTTTAAAAATCATATGATTCCCAATTTATAATATTATGATCTAGTTTTTTTTTGACAAATATACACGTAGACGTATGTATACGTCTGTACGTATGTGCACAAGCCACATGTCTCTATTCATGACCGAATATTTATCAAAACATTTCTACGAAACTCTTTTTATACTCCCCTTGTTGTTTAATTTTGTTGTTTAATTTTCTAAACCTAAACTATCTGTCCACCTGGCCGCCACAGCCGCTCAGAAATTTGGCATGGTAATAACCCTCACATGTCAAAATATATAACATTCAAAATATTTATTTGAAATTTTCGTCGAGACAAATTAAGTACTAGGTTTTTTTTTAAATTCCAAAAAAGTTGCAATAGTCTAAATAAATTATATTTTCCTAATTATGGGTATAATTTCCAAGAAATACTTTCGGAGATGTAATGAAAAACATGCTAAAATTCCACTCCCCTCTACCTTATTTCCAAGACTATTACTATTATATTAGAGGCCGACGCAAAGGTTGCAGGAAAATTATAAGAAAGACTAAATATCACAATTTCTTATATATGCACCATGTTTTTATTCTGAAACCATTTGGCTCAGAAACTTGTAATTTTGCTTAAAAATATATTTTATTTCCATTAGATAACATATATAGATAGATAATTTATATACATAACTATGACATAATATATGCATATAAGGAGCAGAGTGGGTAGAAAAAGATAAAAAAAAATGATTTTAATTTGATACATTATATGGTATATTATTTCAAGGACTTTTGTATTATAGGGTATAAAAAATATTTTTTAATAATTTTAAATTGCATATTTATAAAATTGTTCTGAAAAATATACCGAAATATAACATATAAATAAAGGTCCGCCTGTTAAGTATATAGTCGTAAATATATTCACTTTGTGATAAATTAATATTTTTGAATATTTTTATGTAAATACGAGAAATCCGAGTTCTGTTTTTGTTGCAAAACGTATATAGGTCTAACACGAGTTTTTCATAGGTTTAAAACTAATTACAATTTTATCAATATTATAGAGTTAGATACCGAAAAGTACTTCCTGTTTATATAAAAGTTAGAATAGACATAATACGGGTTAATTTTATGTTGCCGACAAAATGTGTTTAAAATGGAAAAATAAATGTTCCCTTTCTATTTGTAAATAATAAATTTAGAAATATGTTACACATATATAACAATAATCAGAACATTACTTCAAAAATAATTTTGATCAAGATTATATTCTTATTTTTATCGACGAACAAGATTAAAATATATCTCTTATGTTTTATACAAATACACCAAGGTAGTTTTGAAATCTTCTTATAAGTAACTAAAATAAATTTTGCGGACATATTTGGAGATCTCACCGTACGAATGTAGTTCGTATTTAATTTTTTTTGTAATAGGTTTACTCTTGAATATTTGCCCTGAAAGTAAAATTTTTCAGTCGAGCAAGAATGCTCGACCGACATGATATTTGGCACAAAAATATTTTAATCAAAGTCTCAATTATGTACATATACATATATGTGTAAAATTGGTCCAGTACATTCAAAATGACAGTGGTTCAAAGTATAAAACCATTAGTTCAAACTCATCTTACAACAAAAATGTTTCAATTATTTATCGCTAAAAACAAATAATAAAATAATAGAACTTTTGTCAAAAAAATTTCATCCGTCGCTTGAATGAAGAAAGCAAACGCAATAAACTCTATTTTAAACTACAGTACTTCTGTATCTGTTTTTCTGCGTATTCCTTATAATAAATTTCATTAATTAATTAAATAATATTTCGTTCGTATATGGAGTAAATAGGTACGTTATTTAAATTGGATACGTAGAAAACATCGTAAAAAAAATAACTTCATATCGTGTATCTCCTTGAAGATATGTATTTTATTTTTAATTTTTGTATTTTTCAAGAAGTCCTCAATCAGAAATTTTTCTTTTACGTCCTTTTCTATTAATACTTTTTTAAACAATGTCTTCTCCATAACTATTTAATACCATATTTGAAATAGTTTATTTAACAAAGAGGTATCTCATCAAAATATTATACGATATACCACAAAGCGTGTTCCGAAAACATGCCTATGTCACACACTTGTCATGCCTGACAATACAGAGACTGGAACTGGCACACGTTTTTAACGTTCTAGTTGGTGGCATTTGTAGATTTCTATCATTGTTAAAATATATTATGTTATCTCATTGTGGCATGTGAATTTGGTATTTAGTTTTGTAAGGGAAACCCATCTTTTAGAATGAATTTCGATCTTTTAAGTCGTTAAAGTTTCATATAGTCTTTCAACTTTCTCGAAAGAGTTGGTTGTAATGGACTGCTAAGTGCTTAAGGGAATTTAAATATTTATTTAAAAAAACAGTTAATTATAATGATAAATTAAAATATAATTTACTTAAAATAGTATATTTGTGACAAAACTTTTTAAATTTTTTTTTATAATCGCTGCCATTAAAACTTAAATATTTATAATATATTTTTCTAACAAAAATCAGAAATATCGTTCAGTATACTCCTTGTATAAATGCAGATTTCATCGAGTCAAGAGCCTAAGGCATTTTCTTTGTAAGTATGACTTATTTGTTTTGCATATAACCTGTCTATACCAAGACTAATCAAAATACAATTGCAAATAATCCAGTAAGTGATCCAGTTTTAAATTTCTGTCTTCAATTATTATGACCAATTATTTTACGTATAAACGACCAATAACATTACTTTATTTACAAAACAAAAATCAACTAAAGGCATAATGATTTCAGTCGCAATTTTCTATCACATCAAATTTAATTTCTTATTGAGAATATGTAGATTTGGTTACTATACTAACTAAAATAGACTGCCAAAGTTTTGTAGTATTGGTTCCAAGTACGACAAATATAAAAATTAAACTATGATATAGAATAAGTGAAAAATATAAAATCCGCAAACGTACAGAACGTTTGAGAATTTAGGAGTAGGAAAAAGGCGTCGATCAAACAAAAAGGGAGACATGTATTTTTTCATTAAAAGTTGTTATTTTTCATAATAGTTTGTAAATGTTATTTCTACGTAATTCTTTGAACTAGCGAGATGAAGTAAAGTGCAGACTGTGTCTCGTTGTGCCTTACATCCATAGATGTACCATATTAGACTATGAGGCTCACAGATTTGGCAGGTTCGTCAAAAAAATCACGGAAACATCGATATAAGTGAAAAAATAATCATTTTGACAACAATAGGACAATTGCCAATGTTAGTTAACAGTTTATTTTTAATTAATTTTGGCAAAGGATGGACATTAAAGAAATCAAGCAGCATCAATTATTTGTGTAATTGTTTCAAAAGTTATTATATATTTCTTTATCGTTTTTATTCCTCATAAATAATTTTTGATATTATAACAATATAAAATTTGCAAACTTAGGAAGATAACTTTTTTCAATGGCTGAATTATTTGCATTTTTATGGTGTAAAAGATATTTTAGCTTTTTAAATAATATATTTTATTTCTATGACGTATTTTGGGTTTTTTAAAAAATTATGATCACTCTCCATTATATTGATAGAGTATTCTGTATTTAATTAATTTTAGTAATAATATTTACACTATAATTCTTACGTTAGAGTTGCCAAGAACTACACACTGTGTCATAATTTATGATTCGAACCCTGAGCTGTTTTAGAACCTCATATAGTTAATTCATTAGTGAAATCTAAAATCACTCAAGTAATCTTTTGAGTAACATCTACACATGTATAGATACATACATACATGATATTATCTTAGTTTCAAATCACCACCTTCGTCAATAAATAATAACATAATTTGCTATGTATTATAGTATAATATTTTGCGATGATGCCGCACTGATGATACAATTGATTTTAGTTTTTGTGAGATATACGTAAACTTATTATTGTGAAAGGCGGTGCCAAATTTAAAAAAAAATATAATAAGTGTTTAATAAAAATATTACATCAATACCTAATTTTATGAATTTCGCAAAGCGATTTTGACAAACATAGCCATTTGCCATATTGTGTTTATGACTATATATAAGACCTTCAATCAATAATAACTAGGCTAATCAACAAAAAATAACTAGGCTTCTTTAAAATCTTACATTAATAAAATAATAAAATTGCGAATTGAAATCTCTTTATTACGGTTTTGTCCGTGAATCTGTGTTATCCTAGACATATGGCAATTTATGATTTAAAGACGACTCGTAAATTTATATTACAATGGACAAATTAATAACTAATTAATACCCCATATATATTCATTAGAAAAATATTTTTCAATATCTGACCTTCAACGTCCTAAAAATCCATTTATCAATTTTTTTGGAAAATAACTCTTAGTCATTGAGATATATTGTGAGGACTAAATATGGAGCTATTTTTACTACTTTATTAATTTTATTAACTACTAATTATGGAGCTATTTTTATTTCTTTATTAATTACAATATATCCGAATCTTCACAATATATGTAAATAGGTTATATTGCATATTTTTACATTAGATCTCATTATTTTACCAAGTTCTTAAAAATATATGTAGGAGGCAATATACTTGTTCCAATATTTAATGTCTGGCATAGATTATTTGTACAAATCATTATGCTCATTTTATCCCATTTATAAGTATAATTATAGTTGGTATCATTTAATAAAACGTACATATCCAATAAACAAATAAAATAGGTTATATATTTTTATATTTTCGTTGAAAGTAAAGTAAGCGTCCACATATATTCTGACTAGCCAGCATCCGCCAGATAAAAGTAAAAGAACATTGGCCCCTAACAGGTTTATGAAGAAAGAATAGTTTAACTTCTACTTAGACTTTTTAGTTTGATTTTCGATGAAAGTCTCGAGCGTCTACTAAATAGAATTTATGCTTGACATTTCATAAAATACCACTTTCTTACATGTTAATATAGGTACAGCGACACTTTGTAATGAAAAACTCCTCTTTTCAACAAAAAAACACAACTATTAAATTGTCATTAACTTTCTGCTATTATAATCGAAAAAAACACTGGTGTAATTATAGCTTTTTCGCAAATTTATTTAAAAGATATTACTTCCATATACTCATAATTTCTAATAATTAAACATAGCATAAACAAGAGAGGGAAATGTACTTTCAGATTAATAATTATTTCAATAGTATATGACATATTTCTACATGCTCATAAATTATTTTTAAATACAAACTAGCTTATGATATATTCACGATAACATGAAGAAAACATATCTTTAATATTCAATATTTCCTGGCACATAATTTTCCTTTTTAAATGGAGATTTTCCGATAAATGAAAAAAATATCTTGTTAACTATTTTCTAACAAAACTAGTTCATAATAACTGAATATATTATGTAGTATTAATATTAGTATGGCTAAGATGTATTCTCGAAGGCTACGATTAATACCAGCCCGTATTAATAAATACATTGAATACTTCGTTCATAATTGATTTATATTGCAAATGCATTTCATGATAACATTTAAAGCACGTAGAGCTGGAAACTTTTCATCAAGTTAACCAATATTACGTTACGTCAATAATATAAGCGATATAATATTCACCACGATATGTCCAATAGGATATCGTTACTTATTAATTTCTGATGTTCGCTTAACAGCGGCGCCAATTTGTTAACGAACCGAACGTACGAGTACGTACGTGGTTATGGAGAGAAAATTTATCTATACTGTTCATTGCAATAACCAGTATTTCATTCAGCTTACGACGAGAGACGAAGTTTGCCATAAAATGGTATTAAAATTAATATAATTCATTAAAATGTTCGATAGAGAGAAAGTCGATTAATAAGTATAAAATCATTTTTATACATTTTAGATTCGTTACTAAAACCAATATCAATCAATTAAAAATACGTAAATTTATTTTTAAATATTTTAATAATATTTTTCAATCATGATTAAATGAAACTACGTAATGAAGTATTATTCCTACCCTCTTTTTTTTACCACTATCCAGGTTTCGTTGTATTACATCTTCAAGTGGGCTATTAGATTGAAGATGTTGTAATACGACGAAACCTAGGTCGTGGTAAAGAACTTAAAGAAAGTAGAAATAATACTACATCACGTAGTTTCATTTCATTGTGAATAATCAATTTCTACAAAATTAACGCCATATATGTTCAATATTTTTTATATAATTTTTAAGCATATATATATATATATATATATATATATTAGAATTATTAAAAAACAAAATTATATTTCTAAATTGGTGTTGCCTTACCATGTTATACAAGAGATTTTCACGCACTTTTGTCTACATCAACCTGGCAGCGGTCATGGTAAACTATAAAAAGATGTGTGGCTAATTTTGAAACGACCATATGTTATAAAATAAACTCTGGACTTTTTAAGTAGTCTGCTTTACTTGTATCTGAATATTAATACAGACGACCAAATATGTGCTTCGTTCTCGTATTAAATAGAAAGCTATCGAGCTGCAGTGACAACTCTTTGTTTTATGTATATAGTTACAATAAATTTTAGAAAATAATTACGAATAAACTAAAATATTAACATACTGACATTAGAACGGTAATAAAGTGACCTTACGATTAATGACGGTATTAAAATGATTAAATTTTTTGTACCTCGCCAATAGCGAAGTATTTCTGAGTAAAAATTAGAAAGGGTAATTGACTTGACATATTAGGTATCTCGTTTCAAGTATTGCATTTTTCAATTATCGCAAATTCTACTCTTTTTAATGTAGTTTATTAATAAGCAAAAAAAATAAATTATTTTATAAAAAAAAAAGTTGAACTGACTTCAAACAATTACTGATTAAGAGGCAAGCCAAGTGGTCCCAAGTCGACGCTTCTCTTTTCTATTCATATATATGCACACCCTGGCACACATATGAGTGCTACATTTCACTTGGAACCGATTCCAAAATCCATTAGCAATAAAAGTATTTTGCAAATTAATTTATGTTTCCAAATGGTATTTTCGTTATTTTGCGCATTTCAGTAAGCTTTTATTTGGTATTTATTTCAAGTAGGTTAAATTTTTTTTCGATTTTTAGTGCATGTGTTACCCTTATTATCTGAAAATTACTCAGAATTCAATAATATCTTGATGAAATCGAAACAGCTAATTGTGGCTTTAATAAATTTATACATTTTTACACTTACCTACATACAAACATGATTACTCTCATGTACATAACGTTTCTTCTTCTACCTTAACCGTAATTAGTGCTCCATCTCTGTATATACATATACTTAATTACTTACCAACCTACTGATATTACATTCGCTTTACGTATTTGTAAATACCTGAACATCCGTATTTACCTGCCTATTAATGTTTTAGTTACTTCAAGCATTTATTTACACCCATATTTACTTATCAACTTACCTACTAAGGTTTTAGTTGCTACATGCTTTTGCATGAATTTTTGTATATCTACCGAAACTCGCTGAGTTTAGTCCTCACCACTGAATAATTACGATCACTACCTCCCGGCCTCATCATATTACCATTAATTACCATAATTTATCTAAATAGCTGATTTATATTGATTGTCGACTTAATTTTTACACTTTATTACCAGACCGTACTAGTGTTGTTCATTGTTGTAGAATTCTGTGGTTTATTTTCAGTTTCCATGGTTCACTTGTAAATTTTCATGGAATCCCATAGAGGTTATATCTTTCTAAATAGAAAAACAATCGTCCGATTTGTTGAAAAACGCCAGAGATATAAATAAAATACCCAAAGTAATACGGTCAAATTTTAAACCTGCTCCTCTTTTGGAGTCGGTTAAACCTCATAATAAAAAAAATTGGTTAAATTTTATAATAAAAGAAGGTATTGAAAATTGTTTAGCAAAATTGTATAATTTAAAAACCGAACAAAGAGATAATTATGACCTTAAAATTATATGTGGAGCAGAAAGGTTAAACAGAATTGAAACGTTCCTTAATAATTGATTAAACGAGTTTAATATTTCGTAAGTATTTTTATGGAGAACTTTTATCTTATCCTAGAAAGGTTGATTGGTGGTAACGATCAATGCTTGTTATATTAAGTTTTTTAAACCGATTTTTGGCAGATTCCAGATTTTTTGACTCATTGAGAGAATTCCTGATTTTTTGCCACTTCTCGGAAATTCTCCCTTCTTCAGTACATTTATAAAAGATATTGCAGATCGCAACTTCCAACACAATCCCACCGTTTTTTTCCATTTCAGTAGTATTTATATTTTCAACTGAGATTTGGCCCTCCTTCAATTAATTTTTAAGTATTGTGATCTTTACTTTCATTATTTCGGGAATTTATTCGAAGGTAATATACAAATCGACGGTAATATTTGAGAATTGCCATGGTTGTTTACGTATCGTGGTTAGTCGTTTTCTGTGTATAAATCCTGAAAAACGTTGCTGATGTCGTCTTCAGGTTGATTTACGTTTTCGTACTCTGCTCTTTTCTATTTTTGAACTAAGGAATTTCAGATTCACATTGCCGTCAATTTCTGCTACGATCACTTGTGATTTAAATTATTCACATCGTGAATTAACTTTTTTTTAGCTATATCCAGTGCCTTGCAGTTTCTACTTTTATTACGAGTTTTTCTGTTTTATTTTATCGATTGAAAAGTAGCTAGTAACAGTTTTTGGGAATTTTGTCTTACAAGGACACTATCGGGTACAACAATATTGGATTTAAATAATTTATTAACACGTTGTAGGAACTGGGGTAATATAAATAATCAGTTAAAGGGGTTCGTGCGGATTTTCTTTATTTTTTTATTTATTCAAGTGGAAAATTTTACGTGAGCATAAAGTAATATATATATATATATATATATATATATATATATATATATATATATATATAAATTACAGAGATCAATATTATTTGTTAAAATTTTAAAAACAAATAAAAAACCTTTTTTATACTTTCCGCATAGTTCAACTTTTGAACTTTTGAAGGATGTTACTTGTCCAAATAATAATATGCGTTTGAATATAAATGTTTGAAATAATATCTACGGTATTATTAGATATATTAATATTTGAACACGTTTTAACAATAACAATTAAAATAATATTTCAGAAACAACAAAAGTGTCAAAAATATAAATACCTCACTATGCCGCTAATTAATTGAAAAAAATGTTCGTGCCTTATTTTCCAGAAAAAGCTGTTTTTGGACAATAACAAATATCTGCGGCAGTAATCTATTTATGTTTACTAATATAGGAAATGGAAAGGTTTTTCCAGTTAGATATTTTTAACCTAGTCACAATAATTGCGAAGGTGATTTTCAAAATTATTTTGATAAATAACGAATCTAACAAAACATGGAGTCGGGAAAATATGGTGTCATATATATAGAAAATCTAAGGTGAAAATTAAATCGAATTGCTTTTTATTATCTCGAGCCAATCTAATAGGAAGATTCCCAATCTGAGGAGCCAATCTTCGGGCATAAGTAATTATGTAAATTTGTTTGTATTTATCTAGTTTCCAAACGTTTAAATTATAGCCAAGTATTGCCACATTTATTGAAAAAATTACGAAAAAATTATGGTGACATTAAGTCAACCTTCTGTCTAAATTCTTTTAAATGAATGCAGAATTTTGTGAACTTGATTAAATTTTTCGAAGGATACGTAGTAAGATATTTTAGCAAAAGTCGAATTCCTTCCTGCGTAAAACTAATCTACGACTTGTTAATATTTTTTTATTCCGTCTAACCTTCTGAGATGCATGTCAATTTATGTCACGTATTACTTGCTAAATATGTTATAAGAATGACTTATTGTTTAACGTTTTCTCGTTTGAGTATTTTATCTTGGAAAATTGTAGTCGTACAAGAGTTTATTACATAAAATATTTTAAATAGTTTAGTTCAGAGAATATTAGTATATTTTTCACATTAATTTTATTTACAATATTTTATGCTTGCCCACGTTCAGTTTCATAATACAAGCAGAATGACAGGCGAATGGCTATGTCTACGAATGTAATATTAGGTGGAAGCGCGTTCCCTCGACTTCGTACGCTGAATGACGCCGGAACCATCGTACTGTAACACCGTTTCAGATATCAACATAAAAGTGTTGGACTGTTGTTTTGGTGTATGAACGTCTACTTTTTATTCGTATCGAATTCCACTATTCAGTTTCGATATAGGCGCGTAGATGAGTAGAAAATGAAAATTGTGCAGCTATAAATATACTCGATTAAGCTAAATTTATCAATATAAAATTTTTATACTTTCTTATCAAATTCCCGTTTAAGAAACGCTCGTTGATTAAAATCGCAATATAGAAAAATTTGGCTACATTTTGCTTAAAAGTAAAGGAAAGAAATTATGTTAAAAGTACTATTAGAAAATTAATTATAAATGAGAATAAGGTTTTCCCCCCACATTCTATCAGCATATACAGTTTATAATATTAGTTTTTTTTGTTTTAATTAATGTGTTTTTTTGTTTTGATTAGACGTGAAAAATGTCAAGGATTGTATGTATCGAAATATCTATTTTTTTCTTGAAAATAATCTTTTTCATTATTGCCCGTAGAATCTGTAGCTTTTTATGCAATAACGGCTTATTAAGCTATTTATATTAGCGGTATATATGAATTTATGTTTATCCTTATGGAAAAACAACATTAAATTAATTTTGGTAAAAGTTTTAAATAGGTTGAATATTGAATTTATTTGGCATTCATTTTGTAGAAATTCATTATCAACTAAATTTATATTCACAATTAAATGAAACTACGTGATGACTATCTACATTGTTTAAATTCTTAGGTTTCGTTATATGACAACAAATTCAGGTAAGAAATTGGAAGAGAATAACTTGCGGAAACCTCCAACATCATTTAAATGTTATACAAAACAATAGCGGAAGTAGGGTTAAAGTGGGTTTTCCTAATTTTTACTTTAATAAGTTTTATTATATTTTTGAAAGTTATGCAATGTACAAGTATTTTATTGCGGATAATAAATTAAATTGATGTTGTTCAGTGAGTTTGTACAATGCAAAGTATTCAGGTATATGTAATCAATTAATTGGATGTTGTTCTTAGTAGCATATTATACAATGGCACGAAATTCTAATGGTTGGAACAAGATTATATAATTAATTACACATATCTTCTATTTTTTGCTTTCTTTTGCAATATGTTTCCTTAAGTGTGTGAATGAGCTGAAACAATTTGAAGGGGAATGTAGTACCAATGTTGGCTAACTATGGTATATACGGAAGATATTAAGTATGGGTGATGATATCGTATTTAGTTGTTAATTTAATATTTAACGTTGGTGTCTTTTATATATTTGCTTATTTCTAGGCTGCTGAGTTTATTGCTTTTTGTAATTAAAATAGTTATCTTGTAAATTGTGTAACTTTTGAATATATAATAAAAGCTATTAATTTAAAAATTGGGAAAACCCCCTCAAACATACGTATATCGTATATATATATATATATATATGTGTATATGTAATATTTATTACGTTCACAAATTACTCCTCCAGTGGTCTGAAAATAGAGACACTAAACGTAGAAGTTATTTGATATATCATTCAGGTGATCCTTTAACTATTTAACTTTAGACAAACTTTTTTTTTTAATTACATACGTATTTTAAGTGAAGACAATTACAATTTTTACGTGTATACATTGCTTCTATTATTAAAAATATTTTACTTGCAAACCTGTATTTCAATTGTCAGATGTTGTATTGAAAATTATATTTTAGTAAAATGTATGTAATAGATATTGTTATTCAATGAGCAAGAATGGGGCAATTACACGTAAAATAGAACGAGTCTCATTCAAATCAGCAATATTTGTTTCTCTTTTTTGGCATATCTAACAAGTATAAACCACAAGAAATTATTGATCGATAGCATCCATAAGGTATTTTGTTATACTTATAAATGTTTAAATAAAATTTGCTAAAAGGCATTAATTTTTTTTTTGTAACAACATTTTTACACAATATTTAAAAGCTGAAAATTTGAATGACTGTACATCTTATCAACAAAACCCTTATTTAAAATCGACTGTCAGCCTATTATTTATTTATTTACTCACATATAAAAACATATGTGAGAAAAGGAAAACGTATGATTACCGCATGTCTACATTAATTTCTTTGTATTTGATCATAAAGATCTTTCAATTAAAGCATAGCTTTTAGACAAATATTACATATATGCTAATCCATTGCTATGAGAGAAATGCCTATTCCTTTATAATGCAACTAGAATTGTGATGTTCAACTAAATTAACTTCATTCATTATCAAAATCCCTAATTTAGTAACTCACTAACATAAAAGTGTTTGCTATTTTTCTATTCAGCACTCAGCATTTCTTACTCAGCACTCAGCATTTCTTACTCAGCACTCAGCATTTCTTACTCAGCACTCAGCATTTCTTACTCAGCACTCAGCATTTCTTACTCAGCACTCAGCATTTCTTACTCAGCACTCAGCATTTCTTACTCAGCACTCAGCATTTCTTACTCAGCACTCAGCATTTCGTATTCAGCACTTCATGCAATAAAATAGCAAGAAGTCTACATAGCTGTATAGACTAAGTGAAATATATGTCAAAAAACCATTCCGTCATTTTAAGACTAAAAAAATAATATAGTTTTCCCCAAAAAAAAATTTATCATAGGATGTAATAAAACCGTATACTTTGTAAATATTATCATTTTTTATGTAAATTCGATAGACTGCCTTTACTATATAAAATAATATCTACTCAGTGAATGCAAAGAACCTTTTGCAAAGATCGGTTATGTTAGGAAAAACTTTTCTGAAACGCGGAAAAATTACTCCAGGCCTACAATGCAGAATTACTTGTGTAATAGTAATTAATTTTATGTCCTCGGTACATGGTGTAAAAGAGATGCAAAAACTAACAAAGTGTGTAGAATCACTTTATTAGGTTTTGTAAAAACACTTGCAACAGGTTAAAAAAAGTTATGAAAAAGAAAACTTATTTTGCCCTGAATCGCGAAAACTATATTTTTGTTTGAACTATGATTCTCTTTGATTTTTTTTATTTTTGAACGACTAAAAATGCGTATTAAAGTATACCATTGGACTTTATATATTAGGCAAAAAAATAAAAACTTAGAAGGGCTATCGACACCACTCAACACCGGAAACCACATGCGGCAGCAGCAAATTTATGAAATATTGTCGCGCTTTTTATTTAATTTTCAATTACCATTTCCTTTTTTATACTTTCAAAGTTTGACATATTTTCGTGTCAAACTTTGAAAATTCTTTTCATCGCCTCTAAAAACTTTTAAAGTATACTATACAAAGCCCGATACAAAGCTAAGTTTAGGTTAAATTGTTGCTATAAAAGTTTTTTCATAATTTCTTCTACGCTCATGACAATCGTGAATTGAATTCAAAGAATATGACAAAATATTTTCGTTTTATTTCATTATTTACAGAAAAAAAACACGATGTCCATTACATCAATATCGTGCGGAAATAACAGGATGAGGCTCACAGATAGCGCCGGAAATATCGTACTCAAGCGCTGCTTCGCAATCGCTCAACAGAGTTTTCATTTTTTTTATATTTATCATCCGCTTTTAAATTGAGCTGACTTCTATAGGTAAATAGAAATACATTTTTTCAGTTACGTTTGGCTGAAATTTATTTGTTTGCAATTAACTTTATTTATTTTAAAATTATATATTTCTAATAAAATTCCATAGCTAAAAGTGTATTATAAAGATTACAACCAAAAAGCTTATTTGTGTTTATTTATAACTAACTAGTACTGTACTGTAAATTAAAAATATAGTATAATACACTATATTATATTTTTAAGTACATAGTAGAAGTAAATAAAATATAGTGATGATAAAATACTTTAGGCAGGTTAATTTTTATTATATCGTTGCGGAATATCACAGGACGTGATATTTTACTAGTTACATTTTAGTTGTTATGGGTCTGTGTGTGTGTGTGGGTATGAGCGCGCGCGCGCGCGTGTGTGTGTGTGTGTTTGCACAAAAGTGGCATAAACAAGGTTACAAAAATATCTATAAAAGTGCAAGTAAATCGAAGAATAGTACCTTATAATATATTGAAGAATAGTAGTCTTTTACAATTCTGATTTACCTTCAAATCAACAAAATATTTTTTTTAAACTGTCTCGATTTATCCTACGATCATGTCCGGAAAAACGACTTGAATGAGTTTTTGAAATTGTTAATATTAATAATATATTATCTTTATAATACTGGTGTTTCGATCGTAGCTCATTGTACTATCTCAATTCAGACTAAGGGACTTCCGTCACCTTTCCATTCGGACTATGTGACACTGACTAAATTCGGTGATTCCAACTAAATCGATTGCTTCTTCATTATGCTTAAAGATGTTTCTATATCAGTATAGTTATATTTATAAAACAGCTGGCATCTTAAACGCTAAGGTTCGAGTTGGTATCAACAATAGGTGTCAAGTTTGTAAAATTCTCTAGTTTTTCTAGTGTTCTTGAAATAGGTCGTCTTATCTTTAATTTGAAGCAATTTTATATTGAAAATAAGTTCAATAAGTTTTTATATCACAAAATATGCTTCAGTATCATTATCCTTATTTATTCCTTTAAAACTCTGTAATGGATATAGTTGGATGTAATTGCATTCATCTCACGGAATTTAATATTTGTAGTGCATTTATTTAATTAATAACCATTTGGTTGATTATATTCCAATATTGAATTTAGTAACAACTCACAATCCTGGCAGTTATAAGAGAGACCAAGTGATAAGAATTCGAAGAATGGCAGCGTCTGTCTCTCTTTCTTGCATTTACAATGATCAATGCGGTATTGCAAAACGAGACCCATATTGATATAATTTTATGCTTCTTCTACAACTTAGGGATAAAACTATGGATTTGTTTCATAGCTCAAAATAAAAACAGAAGCAGTTCGGAAAGTTTTTAGCGTTATTATTAGCAGATCAAATTAGGATGTAATATATTTTATTTGAGCAATTTCTTGTCGAAATCAGAAGACGTATATATGTTAATTCATGCATATTTATATCGGTATATAAGAAAATAAACCCAGACTACAAGAGACTAGAGTTTAGTTTATGGGCGACAGAAACCAAGTAATTTATTAAAAATATTGCAATAACCATAACCATAGCATTTGAATGAAATGCCTAGTGCACGAATAGCACAATACCGATGCTTTCCGGGGATATTCACGCAGTTTATGTGCATAAAATTGGAAATGTTTAGATATAGACCTATGATGTTTTCAATCTCTCCTTTTGCCAGAATTCACCATTATTGAGGACAGCTCGAAATATTCGCTATTATGAAACTTGGAAAAATTATTTTTCATGACCAATAAATTTCGTTTTACATCAGAAAACAATTACGGTTATGCTAGTACATATTATGCTATTAAGGTGAATTAAAAATATGTATCCAAGCAGGTTTTAAAATATATTAAAATTTAATTGTGTAATGCAATTAGAGAATGTGTGAATTGCTTCAACGTTAATATTTAAGAGTGTCACATTAAAATTATAAACTAAATTTTTAAGAGTAATTTTCTATTAATTGTGTGTTGTAAATTTTACTGAACTATTTATTAATAATGTGAATAATTTATGATTGCCCCTTTTTTACCCGCGCATGGTCTGTCAAACGAAAGTAAGATATTCGTTATCTATGTTTTTTAATGAATAATTTTCAATTTTAATTGTGTTAAAAATGTCATTCGTACCATTCCGTAGTAGCACTGCGAAGTATGACACGCGCACATATGCAATCAATGGGTCTTTGTTACTGACGCGATTGTGTTGTATCTGTTTTAACGGAGTGAGTAAAAATAAATAATTTTGCGCTATCCTTTTCACATAAATCTATTCATTATGTATTGTATTTGTTAGTTTAAACAAATTTTTTTTTAATTAAATTTAATATATTTATTTTATTTCAAAATTAATTTTGAAAAAGAAAAAAATTTCTCTTTCTTCAAAATTACCTCTTTTAATATGATAACATAATATTCAAAAACTCCAAATGCAAAATATACAATTAAATGTGGAAGGAGTTGCAATATAGGTGGAATAATCTCCCCACATAATTTTTTAATGTGGTATTTGAATTATAAAAATAACTGTGAAATGCAATAAAATTTAAATTATAAACATGGTTAAATCATCAAAACATATGAACCAAGAGATAATTTCTCTAAACTAAACATCATTCAGCACCAAGAAAAATCAAAGCTCTAGTCATGTGAGTAAGTATATTGGTTTTACTTTTTCAAATAATGGAATATGTATAGCTTATCATTGCCTCGTAAAAAATTTTAATAAAATACAAATGGGCAAATATTGTTAGTGACAAGATTTTACCTATACCTATGTAAGTGTTGGTGCAAACCTGTGTTTTTGTCTGTCAATCTACTCTTGATAATTTATTAAGTGTTGTTTTTTTTTAAATTTTAGTTATGACTTTTTTTATTCTATTGGAAATTAAAAAAAAGTAGTTTAAACAATTATAATATTTTTCCTTCTCCATTTAACAAAGAGCTCTAGTGATCAATAAGCAATGACAAAGAAGGAATACGTAATTGGATTTGTATTATCGCAAATTTTATATCATTCACTTTTTCATGTGATCCGTTTACCTTGAGAGTGATTAAAGGAATCAGCGATATCCCTTAACATGCATTTAATATAAAAAGAAGAATCGTTTGGTTAAATAAATTAATGTTGTTATTTGTTGTTTTTAAAAAATAAGCAAAATTTAATAGGTGTTGTATTTTCTATTGGTAATATGATTGTTATATTAGTCACGAAAGATAAACAAAACTCCATTACTTTACGTTATTTCTCTGAAAGTATAGTTATTTATCTTTTTTCGCCCAATTAATTAATATCCAGTTACGAAAAGATTGTTTCAGATTCGAGATTAAGCACGGCAGAATATCTAAAAGTGTCAACTGTTTGCAAGTCATTAACTGAATAAATCGCTATCCCGCAATAAAATGTAATTATATATTTTTTTAAACAATTTGTTAAGAATTTTTGAAAATTTACATATTCACTAAAACTATTACGATATTCCTTTAAACTATCATAACCCGCGCCAAATTTTAATTAGAATAGTACATTATTAAAACAGTAAAGATAGATAGGTAAATGAAAGCAGCAAAGAAAGAAATCTTCTCTTTTTTATTATTTTTATTTAAAACTGTAAAAATATCCTCTTTTAAAGATAAGTCTATAAAGTTCAAATTACAAATGGGACTAAATCTGAAATGCACGTGATATCCATTATATTAGGTTAACTAGTTATAAAACTGACATTTTAGTTCACTGTAGTTATTTAATCTAGCAATCAAATAGAATATATCTACTTCTTTCTCTAATTATGTGTTATTATTCAATTGCATGAGAGTATTTGTGAAAATATCATGAATTTAACTCGGGACTATTGATAGGAAAATTATTTAAAAACATTAAAATCGGGCGATGGAATACGTAATCTGGAAATCATCACGGAGAATATGTTTTCAAGAAATATGTCTTTATTTCGATAATCTTCTTTAATTATAACTCGACTATCGAGTTGTGGGATAGTCTTGGCGGCCAGAGCAAATATCAAGTCCATCAGGGTATTAAAAGTGTTTAAAACTATAAAAACCCTTCTGTTTTTTACCCATTGGCTATCAAAATAATTTATAATTAACTGTGCCTAATATGACAGTATGAATTAGGTCATGGAATTGAGTAATCGTGATGGAATTTAAAAAAAAAATCGTAATACACATAGGTAACTATATTTTCTTATATCATTTGCTGAGAGCAGTAATATTTTATTATAATAAAAATGGAAGAGCCAAAAGAGGTGATTAACAAAATAACAACAAAATATTTATCAGCCATTAAATAATTTTTGGTACATAAATGAAGGTATACAGAGAACCATATACAGCAATAAAAATAAGAAATTAAACAATTTTGAAATGAGCCATTGTCTCTCCGGAAAGATAGCACGAAAACAAAAACATTTTTGTTATGTAATATTAAGAAAATTAACTTAATGATATTTGAAAATACGCTATTCATAACAAATGAAAAAATAAATTGAAAGGTGGTTTAAAAAATGTAGAATTTTTAAGACCAGTGCCAAAAAAGACGATAAAAACGACCAATTATTACTACTACGAGTAAATAATTTAATTGCTAAAGACAAGAAAAAATCTGGGTTTCTACTCAATTTATAAAGGAATATTACCACCGTGCTCCGAATTAATAGAGGGGCGTAAAAAGTTAAATAAACCACTATAAAAAGAGACAAGTGAAAGAGAAAAAATTTTACAACTTACAACAAGCTCATACTTATACCAGTAAATCCTTGTTACATGAAAACATATAACGATAAATACAAATATGAAAGAAACTTATCCAAGTCACCTGATGATTCCCGAGACACCAATAGTCAAAATAAACTAAATGCCAAGAAAATTATGAAGGCAAATATTATTCAATATTATATTATTAACTAAAAAAATGAACGCTGTTAAAATTGGAAGCCAAATGTAGTATCTAATTTTACTAGAAAAATCAAACATTGTATTAAATATTATAAACACGGCGGCTAAATTATATGGACTCTTATAATTCCGGCCCACTACTGAAGAAATTTAAAACATCCGAGATCTTAGCAAATACATTTAAATAGAAAAATTAAAAAAGTAAACATCTATATAGCATAGTCTATTCAGCAATAAAAATTGGAAAATGCATGTTTCTAGAATCATTGATTTTGTTCAATAAAATCCTTGATGAAAAGCAATCACACAAGGAATGAGCAAAATCTAAACATTATTTTGATATTTAAAAAAGAAGATACAACCAATGTTATAACTATCATCCTAACAGTTTAGAAATAAATCTGTAAAAATCATTTTCGAATATTGACTTCAAATTTATATAGAAAACCACCAGCCGGCACGCCAAGCTGGATTTAGGACGGACTTTTCAATAATAGACCAAATTCATGTTCTAAACCAAATTAGAGAAAAATAAAAACAATTTAGAAAACTTTTGTAATCAACGAATTGATAAAATAAAAAAAAAGAAATAAGAGAAAAACAAATTTCGTAGATGCTTTTATCATCTTTTGGGCCATTCCGAAGTGCCACACTTTTGGAAATGAATCAAAAGTGTGGCAATTTGGAATGGCCTAAAAGGCAAAAGGATAGTAAGAAGAACGTTAGAGAGATAGAGAGGAAACTGTCAAAATGGCTGAAACAGAATAGAAAGAAAAAGCTGAAGATCGAATACCTTCGAAGGAGATGGAGGATGCTTTACTCGTGGGGAGGAGATCCTTAATAATTAAGAAAATATGAAAGTTAATTATGAATATAATATATGAATAAGAACAGATAATACTTGGTACAAAATAATATTTTTAAATATACTTTAATTAAATGATATTTATACCTTTAACGAATTATTGTAAGAAATTTCTCTCAACAAAGTTAGGTTGATTTTTTAAACGATTGAAATATTTCCAAATTTTACTAATGGAGTTTATTAATATGATGTACATACGGAAACATTTGAGTTTAACTAAATAATTAATGTCAAATCACAGTATATTGTAGCTAATAACATCTGATATATTCCATTCATGGCGAACATCTTGAAGAGGCAAGAACATCTTGAGGCGAATTTGATCATTGAAAAAAAACATTAACCTTTGATCGAGGTCACCCACCTGCAAACGAATAACACAAAGCACGCGTATTCTAACAGCACTCAAGCAGCTCACGCATCTCACGCTTGACAATGTCGAATTCGGGGTAAATAGTGCTTTCAACCCTTCTGTTACTGACATTCGCGAGAGTCCCTCGCTATTGTTGAGCGTTGCTCTAACTTTTGGCTCTTGTTACGGATGAAAAATTCATTTCAGACTAGTGAATTTCTCTTCAAATACAGGAAAAATCATAGTCATGCCACTTTAAGGATCCAAATATTTCACATTCTTGTCGTTCATAAAAATGTGTGTACGTGAATTTAAAAATAAATTACAAAATTGAATAATGAAATACTACGTTATTGATTGACAATATGTAGACATGTTAATTTATAAACGTAAGATCTGGACCAAGACAACATTCGTATAAAGAAGTACGTAGTTAATCAAATTAAAATTTTCGTGTTTTCCCTAATTCCAGGATATGCAAAAAAAATCAATTAGAGGAATTAGATTAGAGGAACTTCAAATGATACGAGGCAAATAATACGGCAAATTTGTTGAAAAAATTGAAACTGTAGTACAAACTATGCACTATGTAATAGCACTAATATGTTTAATTTCTATTTACCGGAAGTGGTAGGATTGGAATCTAATGCTTTGAATCCGCTAAAGTTTGTAAGTTCGTTTTCAACCGTTGTTTGGGAATAAAAAATTAATTTCTAAAAGCCATACATTTCCCATGAAATAATATAATACCTACTGCAATTTTTTCAAATATATTGCTTTTGCTTCAAATATAAATTATTGTACAGTACGGTTCACGAGCCGTCTCTAAATCTAATTCAAAATTAGGAAATATTATTCCAAAATTAATATACTTTCTGATTCAATTTTCGTTGGCGATGAGTAAATTTGGTTAATTTTGTTTTCGGTTTCATTGAATGATGTTTCATGTAAGAAAGAATTTGAAGAGGTATACTTAAGATGGATGTAAATATATTTTTAAAAAAGTTCTAAAAAATACGAATTTAAAATCTTGATCAATCTGATCAGTTATTATAAAGTATTGCTTAGATAGCTGGTAGCTAATGTAATTATTAATAATTTCATAAATTACTTTGTAAAATCTTGGCACATAACATATAAAAATGTCCAGATGATTTAATAAAATATGATACCAATTTTTGTTTTATTTTGATAAGAGGTAAATTAAAAAATTGAACCATATTTAATAGAAAGGGTAAAGTACATACAATTATCTTCATCATCAGCCGGTAATTCTCCACAGCTGAACATAGGTTCTATGCTACCTCCATCCAACAGTTTTCCTCGACTTTATCAGGTCATCGGTCTAACTACACGTTTGTCACACTTTGCGTCTTCCGATACATGATGGCCACCCGAAAACCGTTCTTCCTCGGCAGTTGTCAGTTCTGCGCGCTATATCGCCTACCTACAATTAAAAAAATCTTTGAAATAAAATACCAATACGCAATTGATCAAGAAGACAAACTACGTCTAATATTATCAGTAATTGATTGTCAGCTCTATATAACAAGTTTGTTTTCCTTGATAGGCAGAGGATGCAATTTAAAGTCGAAATGATTGAGCCGAATAACCAATACTGGGAACACAAAATAAAATCAAAATTTTACAATAGCTGTTAATTTCCAAAATTAATATTAAGAATAAAATTAAAATTTGAATTATACGATTATAATATTAAATTTACACTTATCAACCGTATATAATTATATGGTTTATAAGTGTAAATTTGTTTATTTTCCACTAAAAGACTCTGACAGCTCGTCCTGGCTTGTTTGGGATACAATTTAGTTATTGAATTATCTTTTTCCGATATGTGTTTTTAATGAACCTATTGATAGTCTCGCGCGTGCGAATGTTGTGTTATTAAGCAATTTATAATTAGTTATGAAATTTCTTTAATATGGGTTAATAAATAAGTTTATCCCTTCGTTTCACCAAGCATTTTTTTAATTAAAAAGGTTTTTGGCGTTCATCTATGATAATAACTTTTATATATACAGGTATGCAGTCCATATTTTTCTAGAGTTTTTAAACTCATAATTCCTCCATACTTGGTGTCGATGTATTTAGTAATATGTATTTTTTCCAGCGTAGATCACGAAAGCACGGAGATACGTAACTTCATCACTGATATATATATATATATATATATATATATATATATATATATATATATTATGTTGCAGGTGGAAATTTGGAAATAGTAAGCTCTTATGTTACGAAAATTGCATAACAATTTCATTAATACTTTTGATATGAATCTCTGAAAACATGCAAATTAAGAAGTAATATAAGTTAAACTATAGCTTAAATACAATAGTATTAAACAGAATTATTGCAGTTTTTATTTTGGATACAGATGTTAAAGCAAAGCTTATGTTAACAAAATTATACTGCGACGATGATTATTTCAGCGTAGTGTTTATAATTTTTGGTAAATAAATATACTTACAAATTGTAAATACTACACTGAAATACGTCGCATTATAATTTTGTTAACCTATACGTATATTTACGTATATTATTATACATTATATAAAAATATTTTACCATATATTATTCAGAAATTATTCGTATGTTACCATATATTATTCAAAAATTCTAAACCCTGCGCTGAAACAATCATCGTCACATTGTAATTTTGTTAACATAAAAATTAGATACTTTTTGTAAGGTAAATATACGAGTCAACAATTTTTAGTGAATGTAGATTTGAAATTGTAATTTCATAGTAATTGAATATATTTTATAAACCATTGGCTGACAAACTAAATTTACTATGTGGCACTGCTGAACTGATTAATATATATGCATATGAAATAAGACGGAGTCTAAAATTTATATTATATTCAGATATGTGATACCCGTATAGGATTTGTATTTAAAGCAGTGAGTACAAATCCGATATTTATTTTTGGCTATTATTCCTGTTTATATGGTCATATCTCTGACTTTTTCCGAATGCAAAGTTACATCTCGCCAGTAAAATCATTAATGAGTCACTTAATTTACACGAGAGATCGAGTTCTCGTTATCTACTTTGATAGAGATATATAAATCGTCCGTACGACGTTGAATATGCTCAAATATAAATGATTTAAGGTTTAAGCTGCCTTAATCCTTAGTCATCCATAAGTGACATTTTCGTGGAATTAAATTACTTCAAACGGACCCTTAAGTGACATTCATCAGCTCAATACCGCTTCACAAGTGAGCTAAGAATAGGTATACAGGCGAAAGTAACTAGGCTCACTAGCTGATGATGAATTGAATATATTTGAAACTTAAAATAAGGTTATTTAAATCTTCTCTCCAGCGTTCAAAACATTGTATCAAGCTTTTCCTAAAATATTACGAAACTCGGTATTGAAAAAGTTACAATAACAAACAACGCATTTTAGCATCAGTTATGAAATCAGCTCATAATTATAAATTAAAACTATAGATAAGATGGATGATCGTAAGATATATACGCACGTTTATACTGTAGTTACTATAATCAACAAATCGTTCAATTTGCGTAGGTACGAAGCTATTTACACAAATCACTTGTGCCACTAAAACTGCGTCAAGTTTGGGAAAATTGGTTAAAAAGAATTATTCAGAATATAAACCAAACGATTTGGTGATATATGTTGTTGAGTAGAGAACTTATCCTAAAATATAAATTAAAGGAAAAATATATCTGAACATTTTTATATGACGCTGAAATAACATACACAAATTCCTCTTTCCATTATATGATAATTATTGACTATAATTTTATGAGACGTACTTAGAACATGATTCGGTTGGGTTCCTCAATTGAAGGTATACAGTGTAATGAGACTACTAGATCTAATTTGGTTTACGTGTGATCTCGATTTTGGCATTCCATACCAACGAAGGTGAAAAAGTAATAGAACTCTTTAAGATCACTCACATGTCCAGTCACAGTCACTTTAGAAACAGTTTGATGTAGAAATTTGGATATTGGCAAAGCATATTAATCTAAATATAATTTAATACTTAAAGTAAGTTGTTGAAAATTGTCATACGTTATTGACACGGAAATGCATCAACCTTAAACTTTTATTTTGATTAATGTAAGAAATTTACCAATATTGCAGAAATATCCTACTTTGCGATAAATGGTAAATTTGACTTTTCTGACCATGCCTTTCATTTGCATAGTTTTACAAAAAAAGGTGAATAGATGAAAAAAATATAATAATTTAATTTCAAAGTCAAGCTTGTTTATAATTCGTAAATCAAAATTATTGCCATTGGAAAATATTTAATATTCATCAAAATAAAGTTATTGGGATATCCATTAATATGAACTCTTTTAATTGTTATTGAGATGAATTATTAATCGCTTCTTAAAGATAATATTAGTCTGATTTAAATTTTTTTTTCTTTTAATATGACAATTCTACAAATGTCTATAGCCAATCAAAATGA
Organism: Druceiella hillmani; assembly: GCA_039881145.1. Taxonomy (NCBI): domain Eukaryota; kingdom Metazoa; phylum Arthropoda; class Insecta; order Lepidoptera; family Hepialidae; genus Druceiella; species Druceiella hillmani. The sequence goes on from JAYKKI010000001.1 coordinate 29,025,483, forward strand.
GTGAATTAAATTAATGATATGTAGTTTCTTTGTGCGAGAAAATATTCAGACATGGCTTTAGTGTATGCCGAATGCAATGATACTGGAGAAGCTCATAGATTATATTGTACCGGACACTACCTTATTTGTAAGTACGTAAATACATCTTAAAACGATATAATTTGAATTTCATTTATTGTGTACGCGTGTACAAACTAATATAGTAATGAAAAGTGTACTTAAAAAATGAATAATTATAAAAGGAAGCAAATGTATCGATTGAGCAGCATTTTGTTATTCTTTCATAGTGACAACTCAACTCTTGTCTGTTGACAATTGACAAAATATCATGTTGCCAAAGGAAAAATTATGTGTATTTTTACAGTTTATATATATATATATATGTATATATATATATATATATGTATGTATATACATATAATATATATACATATATATATATATATATATATATATATATATATATATACACACACGCGTGTGTGTGTATGTGTGTCTGTGCGTGCGCGCGTGTGTGCGTGCATCCCTGCGTGTATTTTTTTCTATTTCTTATTGGGAAAAAGGCAAAGGGCGTAACTCTGCTTAAACTTGCGACATCTTAAAGCACTGTCTTTTGATTTTGATAAATATATCATCTGTGAACAAAGTTGACTCCACATCAACTTCCTTTTAGAAAAAGGACGCTTTATCAACTATATAGTAATATGACATTTAAAAAAAATGGAAATCTAGTAAGTGTTGCTGTGTTTTATTTCTAATTTGTGCATTGACAATTTTTTGTTAATCTACGGGAAAATTAAAAAATAGATTTTTGAATCATTTCTCACTGTTATATTTTAATCTGTATTTTATGTCATTTCATTTTGAAAACACAATTAGTTGGAGAAGGGGTCATTACTTTTCATAGATATTTTTTTGAGAAATTTTTTTCTGTATGTTTGAAAAAGAATAGAAAATCTCACTAAAAAAAGAAATGATTATTATTTTTCTAGTGTGGTGTAGATAGGTATGCCATCTAAACTAGACATGTAAATAACGAATTATAACAAAAATTATACGCATATATTTATTTCTAAGAGGTAACGCTTTACTTTACTCCTGACAACAAATTTTTTTGCAAATCAAAATATTAATTCAAAAGCAAAATTTCCGATAAGTGAAGATGTAAAATATACGTTCCCATTAAAGTTTTATTTTCAACAATATAGATAAAAAAAACCTACAAAATAATTGTTTTTACCGCCGGTTTTGTGTTAAATCGTTTTTTCATAACATAGGTATTACATAAAATTATTGCGCGTCCAGAAAATATAAAGCATATTCCGGGGCACGCTCATGTTATGCCTGACGATGCTGACACTGGGGTTGATAAGCGCTTTTAACTTTATTGTTGGTGGCCTTCGTAGATTTCTGTCATTTTCAAAGGATATTCTGTTTTATTGATGTGACCTGAAAATTCAATTTTATTTAGTGAGTTAAAACTTCCTTTTTTAAATTTGGTTAAATTCTCAAAATGATGCATATTTTTTTTCAAATAATTGGCCTATTGGATCGCTAAGTGAGATAGGTATTGATATCTTTTCTTTAAGATTGTAAATTCACCACGATATATTAATTTATTTTTTTTTAATTACTGCTATATATCTGAATATTTATGATAAATTTCCTGCGTGATATTGAAACTGGAATTCAGTCCATCCAAAGTAATATATATAATGTGTAAATATATCACAGTGTCAATTTCGTTACTTAACTTTACCAAAGCTGATGTTATGAATGATCCAGTAAGCGATTCCGTGTTAAATCCCTGCTTTATACACATGTAATTATTTTTCAACGAGGAGAATATTTATTACTTTTTACACTATTAATTTCATACAGCAGAGATATTTGCCAGAATTATATTCCATTTATGTTAATAATTTAACGAAAAGTACATAATAACATTTGCCTTTCAATAGCTAAATTGTAATATTAGAAACTGTTAATTAATCTCGATACTAACCGAATTAATTTTAGATTTCCGTTGAAAACAAAGCAAGCGTACCTGCCAGCGCCCGCCAAGCAGATGACCAGCCCCAAGTTCACTTTAGATTATCTGATAATAGATTAAACTTTGAATAATTTTTCGAACGTCCATAGAACAGAATTCATATTGAGACTATACAAAATTATAATAATGTCCCGAAAAAGCAAACATAACCTGATTATAAGCAAATATTTTCAAAATATATTTCCACAAGCTAATTATGAGCACATAGTTTCAAAATATGTTCCCAGATGGCGTTAATTTAGTATTTAGAATCGCCCTGCTGCTGGTCTTGATTGAATTTGTCCTTACTTGATTATAATCTTTCATGTTGAAAATGATTAGGAGTATTTATTAAGGATTAATTATTTAAAATCTTTATAACAAAATAAAATTTAACCACTGGAAATTTAGCTATCATTACATTTGTCAAAAGATTTTTATAATTTTAATAATTAATAGATTTTTATTGATTCCATTTTTTCCTTTAAACGAACTATGTTTTTGAAGTCTTTCCTTTTGTTATATAGAAAATATATAAAATAATAGTGAAAATTAATCTTTTGGTCCAAATTATTGATACAGTTTTGAGACGATTCCTTTAGGTACGTAATATCAGAACCAGACTGATGCTTATATTCCGCTTTTTAGTGTGAATAACCAATAGTTAAAATTAACAAACACATCTATTAAAATTCAAGCATTTCTTTCTTTTAAATTTCATATAAAACGAACTCAATGTTTGGACATATAACAAGCAGGAAATAAAAAAGGAAATTAAATTGTCATTGTCCATTTTCCAAATATCATTCTAAGTGTCCATCACTTCGTAGTAGAAAATCTTTATGTAATCTCTATTGATACGTTACTGAAAATGTGACAGATATTAACACATTATTTCTAGAAAGTGTGAGTGCCAGACCGGGTGTACGTCTCCGCCCAACATTTGAGGCAATGCTTTTTCAGTTATAGTTTTGTTCTTTTTTTTTTTGAGAGAACAAAACTGTAATATGTACATAAAATAATTGTTTTGCGATCTGCAAATTATCTGCAATTTCACTGAAGTGAATGACAGGTTCTGTTTTTCATTTAATATTTTCTCAGTTTAAAGTTTCACTCGTATTTAGAAGTTGTTTAATTATTTTTCTATCGTTTATTTCGTACTTTTTTGTATATTATCGATATGGAAAGGAAAATACTAACAATGATTTCACACGGCACTGCTAATATGGAGTCGGACATTGTTTTTCGTGTAACAATTAATTCTCTTATCCGGTTGCATAGTACTATTTTGATGTGTTACAAAAGATCATCAAAAATACTTCCAATGAGAAATATTTCATTAATACCATTACAAATTCTATTCTTTTTGTAAAAAGTCGAAATATTTGAAAAACATTTCGATATACCTCATTGATATGATTTTAATAAGGTACATTCAATTTAACAATAGCGAGATTGTACTGCACGAAACCGCGCCCCGATGTGTGTGTTGTAAAGTAAAAATTTTATTAAAAAAATTGTAGCTTTGAACGTAAAGACCCATATGCGGACGGGCAACACAAAACGCGTTCTATCCAACAGCAATTTTAGGGTTCGTACCCGTCATGCTGACAATGTCGAGATTTAAGAGGAAGGATGCTTTCAACCCTTCTATCCTTGCCATTATTGAAGGCTGCTCAAACTTAATTTTATTGTTAGAGGAAAAATTAATTTTGAAAAAAAGAATATTTTGAAATTACTTTTTTCACCAAGCTTATATAACATTCAAAAGACGCCGAAAGCAAAGGTCGTGTTTACAGATTTAATATGGATATAATAGATAGTTAAGGCAAACTAGTATGCCTGCATATTATTATTTTTTAACGTGGCATTTCAACTACGCTACGAAATGTTATTTGCAATATATTTCGATTGCGACTGATCTAAATCCTCAATAGGAACGAAAGAAGAGATCTCTTTTTCAAAACGGGGCTTTAAATTTGATAATTTGTATTAATATATTCCTATAGTAGTAATAATACATGGAGTAGTATGTATGGTTGTCCTGATAATTGAATCTGAAAAGCTCTTCTATTGGTCGTTCAAAACTTTAATACAATAAATCTTAATAAACATTTTTTATGATTAGAATTTACTTAGGCACATATAAGTTCTTTTTGAAATATTCCGCTTTTTTTTTTGCTTTTATATTTGCGGGCCGATTTAACTTAATTTGTTATGTTCCTTTTCTATTTTTATATTGTTTATTGTATTTGTTTGATATTGTATTAAAGGTTTTAATAAAAATTAAAATATGGAATTTGCTTGGAAAACAGAAAATGTGGTTTAACCGATTTTGTCGGCTTAAGTACTAATATTTTTTACTTTCTGTGTAATCAGTAACTCCAGCGATCATCATATGTGATTTTCAAAGGAAATGTAAATCTTGCATGTAATTAAATATTTATAGTTCTTTTAATTCCATTAATAACTTGACCGCTCACCGACTGTTGACAGTAGGGTGCGGTATTTTTTTAACAAACTTATTGGAAGCGTTGCAAACAAATCTCACCATTGTAGATTTAATCAACATAATCCAAACTTAAGAATAGATTATCAGTGCCTTTATATGAATAAAAAATGAATTGCCTATTTCGTTTCACAAAACTAGGTGAGACCAACAAATATATTTAATTTCTCATTAAAAAATACTTATGCCACACTGAAAAAAATATCATTTTTTTCAAAAGCGTTTAGAAAGGCAATTAGAAAATTTACATATTCAGTTAAATTATGGCCATATATTTAAATATTTTACAATAATTTATGATGATAATAAGGAACCGACGAAAAAACAATAAAGACAGATTTTCTAGTTATTTACCTTTGGAGACCTAAAAATATGCCTTTAAGGATCTGATGCCTTTAAGGTCTGTAAGGAACGAATTATAAACTTAGGATACACATGATATTCTTAAAAGGAGATAGACACTACAAATTATTACGAAATAATAAACACATTTTCATATTTCTACAAGGAGAGGCATTTTAGCACAATATATTTTAATTTATATTTAAATCATTATATATTAGTTTAACATATTATTTGCCACTATTAATATAGCTTTACGTAAAATCCAGTTGAACGCTAGTGCTGTTGTTGTATGAAGATTCAAATAAATTGGCATACGAAATTTTCTGCTACTTCCAAGAACAAAGTCTTTACTATTATATTTGACTAATAAGCGCAAGTATTGTAGAAATTGGTGTTATTTCATTCTAACTATTAATATGGTATAGGTGAACCTGAGTTTTTGCAGGCATTGTAGTTACTTTGTTTTAATAAGCAACGTCTTTCTTAAATTGTCGATTAGATATTTTTATCTTCATATGTTCGCTAATTATTAATAAATAAATTTTTCAGGGATAAAGTTGTGAGAAATTTTTAAAAAGAATAAAATTCGGTAAATTTGGTCATCGCTATGTATATTGATCTTAATTCAAAACTTAATTTGATAAGAACATTATTGTAATATTTGCTTAAGAAATTACAATAGAACATTTAAATGTTACAAATTGCATTCTAAATTGTTTATCATTGGGACGAAACTGTTAAAAATAATTCTATAAATCGGTAGATTTTTAACAAACTTATCACAAAAAAATCATGTAATCTCCTCTGACATTATTACGTGTTTTTGATGGTACCGTAATGTTTATATTTTTTTTCTAACATGGAAAATATTTGAATGTAAATAATTGTATGATATTATGATTCCTAATATGTGATACATTCCATACAAAATAGGTTCAACTAACACTAATAGGTTTAACTGAAGACGCCCGGTTGCTAGCGGACAGTAAAAAGCTTATTTTACAGAACAGCACTCGAGCAACTCACGCGTGTCACGCTGAAAATGTTAAAGTAGGAGCAATTAGTGCTTGCAACTATTTTGCTGCTGACATTTGCGAAAGTCTCTTGCTATTGTTGAGCGACGCTCTAACTATTAGCTCTTGTTGAGAAAGGAAAAATTCATTTCAGACTCGTAAATTTCTTTCCAAATACAGGAACAATTTTAATCCAGCACTTTGGAGATCCAAATATTTAGCAGCTCACGAGTGTCAAGTTGATAATTTCAAAGTAGAGGCAAGTAGTACTTTCAACCCTTTTGCTGCTGACATTCACGAAAGTTTCTTGCTACTGTTGAATGACGCTCTAATTTTGGCTTTTATTGAGAAAGGAAAAATTCATTCAGACTCGTAAATTTCTTTCCAAATACAGGATCAATTTTGATCCTTCCACTTTAGAGATCCAAATATTTAGCAGCTCACGCGTGTCAAGCTGACAATGTCAAAGTAGAAACAAGTATTGTTTCAACCCTTTTGCTGCTGATATTTGCGAAAGTTTCTTGCTACTCTTGAGTGACGCTCTAATTTTGGCTTTTATTGAGAAAGGAAAAATTCATTCAGACTCGTAAATTTGAAATTGTATTAACAACTTTTACCCATAAATGGCTATATATACTAAATACATACGTAACCATCTTTATGCCAGTTCCATCTTTGATTAAAAAGATCAATTTTGTAAACTCAATAATTTAAATTGATACGTTTAAAAATATTGAAATGGATCATCACAACGAATAGTCCATTTAACGATTGCAAAAATCAAAAAGACACCATATTTTATTAAAATGCATATTTAGCACAGAAACTTCTGCATTTTATGAGTTTAATTTTTCAAACTAAGAGATATCCAAGACGGAAGCATATTCTTGTAAAACCTTTTTCTTTCTATTCGAAAGTCATAAAATACGTATAAACGTACTGTTTAAAAAATTTGAGGTTATGTGTAATATATTTTTCTTATACTAAATCTTTTGCAAACAGGCTAAAGATAAGTCAATATCGGTTTAAAAAAGTAAAAAACCAAGAAACTTTTTGCTTTTAAAAAAATAATTTCAATTGCTTATAAATATGACTTGGTTCATATATGACGGGAGAGAAACAATTTATAAAAAAAATATAGGCTTTAAAAAAATGATAGGTCACGGATAGGTAATCTCTCATGTATGGTAGACGAATGGTAACAGCACACATATATTTCACGTTTGTTTTACCAACAAAAACAGAATCGAAGCAGACGAGTGCTTTCGACTCGCTAGAGTTCACAAGCCGAGCTCGCCATTTTTAGGGCTGTCCTAACTTTTAATCGTTGGTAGGAAATAAATTCATTCATTTTTAAAAGCCATAAATTCTACTTTAAAAATATTTGTTTAGGATAGGATTGCGGTAATATTAAAATTATGTCATGTTATTTTTTTTAAAGAAGATATTTTGCATGTATATTTGAAGAAATATTGAATTGTAAGGTCATTGAATAAAAGTTTGGTGGATCTTATCTAAAATCAGTATAAAAGTAATAGATATTGTTCTGTCACTTGTTTTCATTATATTTTTTCTTTTAGTTCCGTACCCTAAAATGAAAAGAAACGGAAGCGTTATTAGATCACCAAAGTGTCCGTTTGTTTACCTACAAATCACAGCCGTTTTCTCTGAAACCATTTAAGGCAGAAATGTGCACTCCGGTACAGTTAGAACTGAATGAGCCACTAATAAAATTTTGTCTCAAGGCTTTGGAGACAAGATTTCACATATTGTTAGAATTATTTACAAAATATGTGTCATCTCTGAAACAGTTAAAATAAAAAAAAATTGGTTTAATAAAAGTTAAGATATTATGGATAAAGGACAACACTAATCAGATATTATAGTTGTAAATTTCTAAAAGCCTGTGAAAAATATGTGAACATTTTTTAAAACCTGTGTATTAATTTTTTAACAACACAATATTATTACTACGTGCCCTGAAATGCTTAACGTTTGCTTTAACTGGTATTATTACTGTATTGCCGCGTTATTTATCTCCTTATTTAATTTTTATTGGATTAGTAAAATAGGTTTAGAGTAATTTAGTTTGATCTGATACTATAGAAAATATGTTTCACATTTTATCCCGCAAAACTTGTTTCGTAACGACTGGATTAATGAACCAGATTGTTACGTTAATGCGTGTGATATTTAATACAAAATTTTTGTCTTTTTTATATTTTTTATTCTAATTATTTCATCCAAGAAAAAAACAGCATTAGGCAATATTATTTTTACACATATAATTAAGTAATTGCTGCTTTTTCACATCATATGTGACATTTTTGAAATTCATTTATATCCGTTTATCAAAATAAAAAATGTGTAGTTAAAATGGATATAGCAGGATTTACAAAACTGTAATCTTCAAAATTTCCAAATTACTTGTAAGCAAACTTCTATTAATTGATTTAAAAATTTTAATTTGTTAGCGAAAAAGTGAGTCACTTTTATCCAAATATTTCTGAAATTTTATAGAAACTTCTCGAACGTACTGGTAAATTAAAAACGCGTGGCTTTCGATCTTCTGTTCAAATACTGTATTTTAGAAAAAGTGAATATATTCTATTTAGCTACCACTCGAGATAATTGATGACACTTTGTTATAAGGAATTGAATACACTTTATGGTCATTTATTCCCTTATAAGTGTAATTTGTGTAACTCAAGTTTGTATGCACATAAAATATAAAAAAGTCTCTTTTTTATATCTACTTGCTATATAGATTATATCAAAAATAAGTTTGTTAAATACGAGTATCACTCGCACGATGCAGGCTCCATCTCTAATCAATCACTTGCGTATATTTAAGGGTACGTAGTATTTTCATAAAGCTATTCACAAATATTGATTTTTCACAACAGAAATATATTGCCTATTAGATATTTTAAAGGCGTTGAAACATGGTGAGCAATTGAAAAATTATAAACCTAGATTAATCGTTACAATTTTTTGTATTATTTTTATTCAGCTTTTACCAAAATGCTTTTTCTTTCATGACTTTCAGTTCAGTAGTTTCATAAATAAGGGAAGGAAATGCTTTATTTCGCACGTTTTCATATAAATTTTTAAATATATAAATTAAAACTATGAAAATTATGAAATATATTTGTATTCCTCATAACTAGCTCCTTCAAATGATTTCCAATATCATATAAACAATTTGAAAAAAAATTAATACCTTATTTATTATTCTTTCATAATTATATGCATATTTTATGAAAGTTAGCTATTGCAAAAATTTGCGTTAATAATACATTTTTTATGAAAACTTTAAAATATGTCCTGAGGAAACCGACTATGACAAATGGGCACGTGACATGTAAGTAACATAATTAGGATTCCGCTTTTAGTTTGAGGTACCGAACATTTAAAATCGAAATATTTTAAACATTTGAACATATACATATTAAAGCAGAAATGACAGTTTATTTATTGTATTTCAATCTCTAAGTGATATAGGTAGAGATGAGAAAGATTAGGAATTAAAGACTAACGATTAGAGGTGAATTAAAAAAAATTGTGAATTTAAAAAAAAGTAGAGAATTTCCAATAATTTCGCTCCTCAATAATATGCCAATGTAATATTCGATATATTCTACCACGAACAACTTTCAAACACCTTGGATATTGCTGACAAAATGGCTATTAGTCAATAGTTTTTGACTCCATTTCTTTATTAATATTACTTCCTAGGGAGCAGAAACTATTTGATAACTTTGAAAGTACATGGAGGTGTTACTACTAAATTATATTATACTAGTCTAATGCATAAAATTATGATATGGAGGTAGATTTTGCTCAAAGCTTTCACAGACGCCATGTAAATTGAGAGACAGATCCTCCTTGAAAGTAAGTAGCAAGAAATTATAAAATATTTGGCATATTTTTTTAGTTTTTTTTATTCATAATTCTGGAATGTTATTGATGAAGGGTATTCTCTAAATTTTTCAGGTCATGAAATATGTTAACTGAAACCCTATATTACTAAGAATGACTTTTTAGTAACGTGGACGTTGTTTTAAAAACAATACTGAAACATTTTTTTGAACTAATTAATTTAGAAAATTCTAAGTAATTGGACAAATTGCAATGGATTTACCATTTTATTCAGAATTTTTCAATTGTTTTTTTTTAACTTCGATTAAGTAACAAGTATACAAATTGGTTACTTTTTGTTTGTTTTTGTAATTTCTTTGACAGAAGTTTATAAATAATTCCAACTTACAGAATCTGTCTATAGCATAGGTAGCTGAAAGATAATGGAGTTTATTTCCCAGTTTCAACATTCCAGCGCTTTATTAATGGTATGGTACGAGTTGTGTTATTAAAATTACGATATATTAAATAATTAGATTTTAAAAGATAAATATATCTCCCTGAATCACATTTTAAAATATAATTTGAGCCATTTTAAAAATTATCCAAATAAAATTTGAAACATTAACGTTAGATCCAGTTTGTCAAAGTGATCTAGACCTTATGGATGCCAGGAAAACTGGTATGATGTTGCTGATTTCATTGATATATCGTGCAAAAAGTAATGTTATGACTTCAAAAATAATTATGTCCCCCTAATTGGCTTTAATTCAGAATATAATACGATATATTTACAAATAAAGTTTAAAATATTATTAATATATCTGGTTTGCCAAAGTAATCTCTATCCTCTCTATGCCGGATATTTGGCGAAATCTAGTTCTAAATTATTTGTTTTCAAAAAAATTGTATGTTTGTCTAAATGTCCTTTTTTTATATAATTATGCAAAAATTATTTGATAAAAGTACAGCCACTACACTACTACATTATTTTGGAACTTGATTTTATCTAGTTATATCGTAAACGCATTCTTTTACCATTAAATCTGTCATGATCGAAGCAACTCTCTGGCACACTAGTATATTGTTGTGTCAGTTTTGATAAAATTGCGTAAAATCGAGTATATGGCAATAAAAAAATTATGTTTGGTAATCTTTTAGTGCGTTAGCAATGTCAATAAAGTTTGAAAATTAACAATAGCATTAAATGTTATGTTATATTTTCTTGCTTAAGTTATATTTTACATACTAATCTGGCATCCAACTTTTATACCCACTGTTTAATATCCAAACAATATTAGCATTGCTAATACACTGCTAGATTGCAATATATTAATTCACATTCCACTGTAGCACCAGGAAATGTAACCTCTACCACAAACGACATTGCTGCTTCGATTATGAGAAGCTTGATAGCGAGAAACACCTCAGTGTCCAAACTATTTAAGTGATATTTCAAAAAAGTTATCAGGTTCAAGAGTGTAATGAGCAATTAGATTGGTGCTCAAATTAATATGAAGTACGTAAATATAAATAAAAATGATATATTTTCTAAAAGTTATTTCTATGTATCCGATGTCTATTTGTTATTTGGTCAGACATTACTTTGTGTAGAAATTAAAAAAAGTTTTATTCAGTTAGATGACCATAAGTTTATTCGTAACCTGAGAAGTTGCCTGTGAACTTTAATTTACCTTTAAGGCAAGGGTATGATAAAATAAGACTTTAGACATTATTTTCATGGAGGTTAGACATATACAAAACATTCAATTACGCATAAATATTATTATAATGCTAGGACTGATACAACATATTGAGCGCTTAACGCAAACAAGTTCATAAATCGCTCTAGTCCCACTCTTGTTTGACTTCTTCAATCCTGTTCTTCCATTTACTCATGATAACATATATTTATGTATATTTGTATGTTAAAACGTTTCTTCTCTTTTATATACTCAATTTTTTTTATTATCTACTCGTCAATCGCTACTTCGTTAACTTGTGATATTGTTCACTCTTCTTATTCAGACATTGTGCTCGCAATCTGCTGCAGTCTTCAACAATATATATATATATATATATATATATATATATATATATATATACACATATATATATATATATATATATATAGTTTTTTACACCGTGTTTTGGTTGACTGGAATCTGTATTTGTATATTATAGACAATAAGAAATATTAAGATAAATAAAAGGCGTAGATTAACATCGGAATAAGCGTGAAACATAATCTTGTTTACTAGGTGCATCGCCTTAATGTTCTATATAATTTCGTCATATCTGGCCATCCGTATGTTACTTTATAATAACAATTCTCATATTAAAATGTAAAGTATAATAATTATTTTTCTGCTTTATCGGGGTAAACATATTATCGTTTGGAATTTTCATTACATGAAAATTATATGCGTATATAAATTATTATAATCATTTTATTTACACAATAGAATGAGAATAATTTTGTTAACATTAACGAAATCTCGGCTTAAGTTAATAGGATTTATGTTAAATATTTATTCGAATAGATTCTTAAAGGATGTGGGTATCATCATTTACGTCATTTTTACACATTGTTGTGAGAATGGAAAAAAAAAATTCTCTGTTCAAATGTTAATATTTTTTCAATTTACTTCAGAGAGAAAACTCTGACTCAATCGTTTACACTTTTTATTTTCTTTCGATATGTCAAGTTTTTTTCCTTTAAATATCTCGTCTTGCACAAAACTTAATTATTCTGTAAAACGTTGTAAACCTTTTGAGACATATATAGTAGAAAGCAGACTATGGATGTTACTACTAAAATATAACTATAATATGGCTCAACAGTTTCAGTAAGCTTGCACGCACATACACGCGCGCGCACAAGTAAATGTATAAGCAAACCTATATGAACACTTTCAGCCACAAATGAAAAAGGACATTGATTATATGTGATAGTACATTTATTTATCTAAAAAAAAACAAATGAAATATTTTCTAATTCGCTATCACTATTTCGTTTTAGTATATCGGGTCTGCCCTCTCGATTTAAAAAAATTTAAATAATTCAAGGCCTACTAGCGATTGGAAGTTATGTACTGTGAATTGATGATGACCGCAACCAAAACTTTTCAGTATGTTCAAAGACCGTTTCCTGAAATCCTTCACATTTAGAGATATTCATATATTAACTTTGTTTAACAATTAACCATAATCATCCTTTGTGTTTATGATATTTTTGGTGTATGAAGTATAATATCTGATATTATTAAGGTAGGCTGTTATGAACAACCAATAATCCTTGATTTGGAAATATTTTACCCAGAGATGAAATGTCTGTATATCTATACTACAAAGAAAAAAACATTAGTGTACGGTGAACAATGATACTATCCTAGAAGAGTGGTTGCGTTTTAACCATTGAAAAATCATCAGACGACGAGAGACTATCAATTTGTGAATTCTCTTAAAAAGACACAAACTATGTACTAACTGTAATTTAATACAAACCAATATAGACCATATCATTTCACAAATTTAACTAATTTGTTTATCTATTACTAAATTGTAACTCCAAACATCTTCAGCTTCTATGGCTAAATTTCTGTTTTTACGAAGAATTATATTGTTTATAAGCCATTTAGATTTATTTTCTTAATTAATTTTTTCATAAAATATCCAAAAAACAAGTAATAAAATTTTAAAATACATTGCAGAAAACAATATTACTAAATTGATTATGTCCAATATGCGTCCGCCTATGTCATCTCGGTATTAATAATAAAGCCGTCATATATGCATCAAACCCCTCGTTGTAACTGATGCGCCCAAATCATTCCGACACACGACACATGAAAAGTGAGTTTAATAAATTGTTTTAATCTCTACCCATTTATGTATGTATATAACATCGTTTTATCCTATATATATGTCGTATATAATAAATAAGGATAAACGATAATAAAAGGATGTTATATATATGCCATATTTAACCTCGTTTTGCCTCTCTGGGGGTAAACGTATGTTATGTACATTAAAACTTCATGATAGCCCTTAGACAACGAGTATTTAGTCTGGATGATTGAATTTTGAAACACACTGTAATAACATTGAATGCTAGATTCATTCATCAATAAAGTGTTATAAAACGAAGATACATTTAGAAGTTTCTACATTCTCTGCCTTGTAGATATTGAAAGCGAATTTACGTTATTACACTTAATGTGACATTACTCTTCTAGTAACTAATATTGAGAACCAGACGTTTGCTTGTGCAATATAAACAAAATTCAACAATATGAAAAAAGAAATAAAATGGACGTTTATATGTCAAGGTTTAAATTCAGAGACATAAAGTTTATTATGTTAACAATTAACTATATTTGTTTATAGATTTTGAATATGAAAACATAAAATCTTGTCGAAATGTAATACGAAAATACCTTAACATATTCAATTATTTAGTGCTTATGAAATCGAAAATTATTTGGGTTCAAAAGTTTATATGAAAAACACAAACATTTTTGATGATTCGTTTGCTCCAGCATTTACATTGTCTTATTATTGAAGAATATTATTAATTTTTCAAAATGTTACATAATATCTTCAAAATATCTTTGACCTTTGTTTAACTTTTTGTGATTATTATTCTAGAGACCTAAATTGTGACACAACATTTGATTGGGTTTATACTTTTTGTTAACGATTTAGTAGCTTTTATTGACTAGAAAAATTTCGCAGCCTCCTTTTTTTGAACGTCAAAAAATATTAACAAATATAAGATAATCATTGTGTGGTCACAGAAATATTATGTAGAAATATACTATAGAAGATAACCTTATAATATCATAATATAATAGTTTTTTCATGGAACTAATTACAAGTTGCTTCATTTTAAAATTAATTTTTGTGTCTCATCATAAAAAGGTTATCTAAGTGATCGATATTGAAGCAATTTTTGATTTATTTGATATATGTAATTTATTAAGCATGGATATATCTTAGCATTGGCCACATTTCACTTCCCAGAGATTGCAACTTTACATTTGACCGATGGATATTTTTTTATTTAGTTATTAATTAATCTGTGAAATAGTTACATTAACGAATTTTGCTCTTTAATCGTACGTTATATGTGATCAAATCCAGTTAAATAGCGATATTATTGAGGCAATATTGAGTTAAGTACAGAAATGGCTATTAACAAGTTCTACTAGTACATATTTAATAACAGCGAATAGTCCAAAAAAATGATATGGGAAAAGAGATTATAGAACATAACATTTTCTCACAAAATCTCTTGTGATTTTCGAAAATCTCATGTTATTGTTTATTGAGCAAAAGAAATAATAATTAATATCCTTGTAAATTATTCTTTCAATTCAGTTTACAGTATATAATATAAAAATAAAGTGAAATGTTAATACGTGACGAATGCTTACTGTATGTTACTAGTATTTATGGTATATATCAAGTCACGCTATTCCATCGGTATTATCAGGTATAAATTCCTCAATTTCTCGCGAATATTTATTTTGTTAATACCGGTGTTTTATTTTTATACAAATAAAAAGAGTCGGTTTTAATACTGCGGAAAAATTAAATAAAACATGAATAAAAAAAACTTGAATTTACATTTTATGGTTATTTTACATTGAATTTACATACGCTCTCTTTATTTGTGTGTTTTTTGGTTTGAAGAAATTTGAATTCGCGCGATACTTATCTTCGTTTCTTCATGCAATATGTCGTATCGTATCATAAGGAGCAAGAGATCTTTAAAAATCTCGTGGAAGTGAAATATTTATCATCACTTACTATTATTAAATTATCATCACTTACAAATCTCTTCGGTTAACTGGTCCACGATTACAAAAACTTTAGAAATTATATTTTATTGTCCTTCCGTTTTGATAACTGAATTCGGTCTCCGCAGAATCCTCTTGCATTGCTAATAAGAAACCTTTAAGAAGATTCATATTACTTTATTGTTTTTTTTAATTTTCCATTTTCTAACAAGTAATAAATTCGAGGGGAGAGAACTGACATAAATTAATAAATGTCCTGCCACTTGATCAAAGTTGGCGAGAGCCTAAATACTTTCAAATAAATAATATATTTAATGTCGATTAATTTCTATAAAGGGTTGTTTAATTTTTCGATGTAGATAAGGAAATAAAACATTAAAAAAACTTTATTAAGGGAGAAAGTTGATAAGTATTTAATGAAAATTTTGATTTATCATTGATAAATCGAAGGTTACATTAAAATCGTAACGCAAATAGAAATTTTATTGTACTATATCACGTAGGTACTAGAAGATTTATTGAAAAAAATTATAATTTGGGGTCCGTTAACAAGATACATGCAAAAAAAAATTCAAAAATTTTATAAATTATACACATCATATAAAAATATGCTTAATTTTTATATATTTTCCAATTTAAGTCTAATAGAAGTATTACTTAATGATCCATCGATAAATGACTATAAATATTCTGCATTACATACTGAAATATAATGTAAGTAGATATACATTTTAAACAGGGATGACATAAGAAGTTTTCCCATTAGATAACATTACAATACGAAATCACTACCTGGATCAACATGGGTTTATGTAAAAAAACATAAATCCATGTACAATCTCCAACCTCATATATTGAAGCCTCATGTATTTTAATTGCCACTAACATGTCTGTTTTAGCAAGAGTGCAAATGGTTACGTAAATGAAATGCGAAAAGCGATTTCAGTGTCAAGACTTAAAGTCAAAGAGAAATGCAGAGCGACGTCTTTATAGCCGCAGTGTTTGCTTACATTTTAGTTAAATTGAGACTTGTCTAAGTGTTCATTTGCGAGCGTCATGACACTGCTAATATGCTGCGAGACGCTAAATATTGAACACTGTAGTTTGTCTGCCTACTTTATGAATACTAAAGATGTTTCAACGAAGACTCATGATGTTTAACTACTTCATTACTTTTAGGAGAATTGTTTTTTTTATTGTGCTCAATTCCATAAGAAGAAAATGTTTGAGTTAAATTAAATCTAATCTGGTTTGCTACATTTTAAGCTATTTTTTGCATTGATTAACCTAGTGGAAAACATTTAATAACTCACTCTCGTGTAAGTTCCGAATAAGTTTGGATATGAACTTACATATATATATATATATATATATATATATATATATATATATATATATATATATATATATATATATATACATATATACACTCTTGTTATAGGGCCAATAAAATGTGTATCTATATAATAATAAGAAGGAACAACAAATACATTTAAAACAAATATACTTAAACGAAAGTAATTCGATTCCTAATTACTCATAGTTTTGGTGAAGAAAGTTCCTGTTAAGGTAGCTTATGGAGAAGGCGCTCCAAAAGTTGTTCATAAGATTTTGGACCAAAGGAAGCCTTTTCGAGGGTGGAGTCAGTGGGATTAGATGAACCATTTATTGATAATATTATCTGTCACATAACTACCGATACTGAAACTAACATCATTACGTTTAAACATTGAAACTCCATGTATCGAATGTTTGCTACGTTACATTGAAATTAAATCTTACCTTTGAATTTATTGCGTATACTTTTTTACAAAATAAATTATCAGTTGCTTTTACATCTTACATATTTCCAATTATATTTCTAATTTCATATCTAGTCATAAAATAGTCCATTTCTTTTGTTTTAACTATGTGAAGAGCAAAAATATGAATAAAAGTAATACAATTTCAGTAAAATGATCAGCGATTAAAATGCATTGACCAATAATTACTTAAAAAGGTGGCTACAATTTTTCTGCGGTATATTTATCTATTTAAAATTAATTATGCTATTCTCAGTTGGATTGAGTTATAGTCATATTTTTTGTTACATGCATATGACAAAATTTAAAATAAATAATGATGTTCACTTGGCAGGCACCATAATAAATTTATTTTAAAATGACCAGGACCGAATGCAATGTGAATTAGATTACCTGTAGCATATTATTATTTATGATGATTATGAATAATTGACACAAACAATTATTTAAATATTTTATGACTTCTGATCGAATATTTGCTTTTTTTACCCAAATATGCTTTTTTATAGTATAGCAGTAGTTTAGGTACCTTAATAGAAGCAATTTTTCATATTTATGGTTGGAAAATATCCATATTTCATATCAAGTATTATACAAAACGATTTAATATTTCACAAATATTTTAGTAAAAAACCTTAAAATCTCGTCCCGTGGGTATGAATTTTACATATATGCCGCTAATTTACACTTGTGTATATCGTTAGAATGGGAAATTATTAATTGTGGTAATATTTTTTGTTTTTCACGTAAAGATTTGAAATTTGTCACAGTTACAGCATATGAAAATCAAATATACATACAAAATTTTTGAATGTAAATTCGAAATTATAACAAAATGTTAAAAATCAGGTGTGGACCAAAACATATTAAATTTTCAGTTCATTGTGTGCAATATCAAACACAAATTAATACTGATTAATACAATTCTGAGTTAATACCATCAGAAATCGAACAATGTAAAGTTTTGCTTAAAAATAACTTATTTGAACATTTAAAAAAGCTGTGTATCGTGCTCCTTCTATATCCTGTAAAACAATATAAACATCTATTATAAACTTTAATGTGAGTAATAAAGTCTACGTGAGAAAATGTAGTATATAGTGTAAACAAAATTATAGTAAATCAATAAATTATAAAGACGTTACGTAATAATGCAAGTGCAACGAGGTCTTGAATATAATTTTCCACGTATATTAAGCCTTATGACATATATATCCAAGGGTGATTTGGTCCATTATTCTGAAGAATATAAAGAAGGAATAAAATCGGTGAGCTTTTGGCGACGCTTTTCGAGTCAGCTGAGTTAGCTGTTTCTTATTTTATTAACTAGATTCCCGACAACTTCTGACAGTTATTTACGTAGATATTTGATGAAATTTTATTGAATTTAACTTAAGTAATAACTTTTGACCTATTTATTTTGAATTTCCTTACCTCAACTATTTCAATACCTAATAATTTCTTTTCTCCAAATTTAATCTAGAATTTAATCATATTTTCCAAATCTGCAGTTCAAAAATTAGAGTGCGGCTTTTATTGCATAAAAGTTTAATATGTGATAAATAGTGGTAAATATTAATGACAAATAGAAATGCAATTTCGATTTGAAATACATGACTCAGAATACACTCCGGATCATATTTACCCATATATAAATATTTATTGCAATAAAATTTCTTCCGTTTTATATTTGGCTACTTATAACTGAAATCCTAGTCTGAAGCACCCGGTGGAAAATAGGAAAATTTTATTTGCGTGATTTGAAAATATAAAAAAGTGTGAGCCTGTGATAAAATGATAGGATGCAGACATCACGGAATTTTGGGATTCCCTGTTTGAATACCAAAAAAATCCCAAAGAAATCCCATATGATACACCATTAACATAAGTCTAAATTTTTTTATTGAAAATTTAAATAACATTGCAAGATTCATATCAATTTTCAGATATTTTTATTCTCTGATTTTTAAAGGTTATCGTTTCTGCTCACTCAGATGAATTCACAACGATAAATTGAAAATTTTATGAATCGAAGGAAAGAAAAATTCATTTCTAAAATTGCAAATATCGTTCGGAAAAACACATGTTAATATCACGTATGTGAAATATTATTACGGGGATGCATAGGTTACATTTTTTTACTAATCGAAACGAAAGTACTGCTAGCAAATAAATTCCAGCACTCCTTATTGAACTCTTTGCGCTAAGCTCAACCCTTTATATTACTGGAACAATAAATAATATTTCTTTTATTAAAAATTATAAAACGAGAGTAAAGCGTTCGTTAAGATTCTTCAATAAAAGACATGAAAAAGCTATGGCGTTTTTAAAATTTTACGAAGAAACATCAGATACTTGCTCGTTTAGATTTTGCTTTGCTCATTTGCCCATACGAATAGGAAAAAGAGTACCGATTTTTTTAAAATAGCAACTCTATATAAAAAAAACATTATTAAAATTTTATATTTTATGAGAAATGATTTACCAAACATGAAGATTGGATCAATTGAACTGAAAATAATCTTTCTTTATTGTTAAAAATATTTTTGCTATAGCCAGGTTGCGACTAATCTGGGTGTGATAAATCCTATGAAGGTAAAGTCTTTCATTCCTTATTTTTTTCAGACCGTAATTTTATATTAGGTTACTACGTGAGAAATTGCTCAATGTTTGTAAAAATGTTTAATAAAAAATTTCCAATATTCTCGTCGTTGCTTTCATGCCGAGCAGTCGTACAATAGATCAGCGGTTTACGAACGAGATGGCAGCACAGTTGCTCGCTCCATTGCAATTATTACAGCAAATTCATCGATTAAGCGTCTCGTGCTCCGCACATTGCTACTAATGTCCTTCGTTCCGTTTCTGCAACTTACGTGTTTTGCATCGATACTACTATATCCAGCCGCCCTGCTATCGATCCTCACGTCATCGCATCACGTATAGAATACCCGTAGAAACCAACAGCGAACAGCGATAAGCATGACTGTACTACTGTGTTTTACCACCATAACCGCAGTCGCATTATGATACTACGAGGAACTTCAACGATTAACAATGGACCCATCATATTAAATAAAGTGAAAATATTACTTCTATCGGTTTCCATCCCGATAACATACTGCAAGTTGTTCTTGAAAATACGGTATGTCTGGATGTGACTTGCACATCGTACAAATCATTTACTAAAACTAGGTCCAAATTCTTCTAACTCACCATACCCGAGTCCTCGTACGATGTATTTTTTAAACCGGATGCGTGGTCCAAAAATATATCTAATTTATAAAAATGATATTATATCTAATATATAAAAATGTATCTTTGTGTTTGTGTTACACCGTTCGCTTTACCCAATTGTCTATATATATTTCTCCCAGTTTATGGTTTGTGGTTTGCAAAACATGTCCATGTTTGATTTAACGAACAATATTTTTCATTTGTTAAATTGTAATAAAATTGCATATATGGGATATTATTATCCGTTTAGTGCGCATAAAAGAGTAGTGAACTTTTTCAGTTACTTCGTTACTTGTTGTCACTTGCAAGAATGTAATAAGGTAGTTTTTGCTTGCTTGTAGTGGAACAAAACTGGCATTGGTTATATAATCATTTTGTAATACATGAATATTAGTGAGCATGCTATCAGCACAGGAGGAGATCCGTTACACCCTACATTCCCATATGTTATATACAGATCTGTACCACCATCCGTTTGAAGTTTGTATCAGTCCATCAACTCACGAAGCGTGACCGCAGCGTCAGGCGACTGCTACTATTAAATGATGTTTCTGTAAGGCCATTTCTTAAAATATTCCCATAACTAAATGCATTGAGAAAGAAAAATATCTATAAAATTAACAAGCCGTTGAATTTTTCACATTCTTCAAAAACCACTGTTTTGATTAACTCTGTTTCTATTGAAAAACGGATTAGTGTAAAGCATCAATATCATTATCCAAGTTGGTTTAGCACAAATTGTATCCGTAACATTCAGACAAAATCCTTTTACGATAAACGCTTTAAACGTTCGTGTTAGGTCGCGCTCGAGAAATATCGTTTTTTTGTGTCGAAGAGTAAATTATGATATGGTAGCCTATCATTTCGCATATGTTCGGAATGTTGAACATAACATTAAGTCGGGTAGAATCGGAAAGCATTTTGAACATACATGCGATGTAGGTGCTCAGAAATGTGACATCCCGCAACTCTGACACACGACGGATTCTCGCACCAGGATGGGGCCACTTCGAATATTTTGTTGAACATTTTATTCAATTTTTTTTTCAATAACGAACTAATGCTCTAATGTCAGTACGTGATGGTTTATCTCTATCGGATATTAAGAGTCCATTGTGAATTGAAACAGCTTCAGTAAGAATATTCCCCTGACCTTGGTGGCCTGCTTCCGTACGAATACAAGATCTGTTCCCCTATATTCGACTAAAAACTTACACTTACAAAAATGTTAACCTGTTCCACTCAAGTATAATATTTTGACCATTACTTTCGGTTCCATAAACAATACCCTAGTTTTAGAAATTTCAAATTTCGGCCCTTTAATTAATTATAAGTATTAATGTACGGATGTCATTTATCCCTATCCTTATTTCAAAGTAATATCATGTGCATAATTCCAACATACGTTTCATTTCTACATGTCCATTAATGGAGCACTTACTCTCAAATTATTATAATTAACGTAGTGTTAATTTTATAAACCATACAGAATGCAAAATATAACAACAGCTTTTATATAGTGACGTAATTATCGAATTTACAAAGATCAGTAAATTTGCAATCCTACATTACGTCAGCAAAATAGGCTGGCAATTTTTTAATGTGTTCACAAATTTCATGATTGAATATCGTGCGAAAAGCATAACTTATCTACTTTTTATTTTTCCTTACTTTAGCTGCAATACCACTGAAAATGCTACGTCCTTCATCGGCTTGACTACTTTTTCAATCACGGCGAGGAGATACGCAGCGCTCACCTTAAAAAAAATAGTATTCTGAAAAACGTTGTTCGCCAATGCGTTATTGAATTGGAATTTAAAGTAATATATAGTAGATAAATGTAAATTAAAAAGTCCATATTTTTAGAGGCTTTTTCCGGATCTTTCTGATAAATTTTTAATATTGTATCAACAAACTTCGCCCAGAAATTTATTAAATTTTCCTATATCTTTATCCACTTTAAACTTTATGTAATATTAAATTACATGAAGTTTAAACTGGATTATTGAAGTTATGAATAAATTGGTTCCCATGCTGAAAATTTCACGGGTAAACTTTAGTTCACATTTAGTGTAAGGGTCTGATGAAACCAAAGTTTCAGTTCTATTTCTATTAAGGTTAGACATTTAAAGATATTAAAATATCAAATTATGCATAAACATTATTATAATTCTATTACTGAAATAAAGCATTGAGCGATTAACTCAAGTAAGTTAAATACCTTAACAGTAATTTATCTAAATTCGGAAGATGTTTAAACCCCTAATTGTAATATATAGTTTTGAGGTTAAAACTTCTGACTCAAACTGATAACATAAATAATTTATAATATTGAAATGTGAACAAATTGTTTGCATTATGTGTCGTTCGATGTAATAATTTTGTCCTTATTTATACTAATTTATCGATATTATTGTTTGGATAAAATCTCGTCAGATGCCACTTATGTTCATAGAGAAATTTATGTAAAAATTTGAACACTAAAAAAGTAACAGTCAATATTTCAACCTAAATTATTTTTAACCGACTTTTTAGAAGAGATTTTAAATTTAATGAATAGGCATTTTCATGTTCTTATAGATTCTTTTATTTTTAAGTGCCTAGTTCTGCATAAAACTTACTTATTCGTTAAGAAATCATAAACGCTCTGGGACAAGTATAGTAGAAAGAAACTATCAAAGCAGAGAAAAATAATATTTTGTAAACTTCAAAGAGTTTTGCTGTGCATGCAGGTAAACCAACGCAAATACGTGGATGCAAAGGCACACAAATAAATACCTTGATTACATTTGAGTATGTTCATTTATGACTTTTAGTTTGTGCACTATATCAAAGTCTTGTTTTTTCTAAAAAAAATTTCTTTCGAAATAAAAATTTTTTGAAACTATTCCAAAACTAGCTAAAACAATAAAAAATATTTGTTATTGATAATGAAAACTTAAAAGTTGCAAATTTAAAGGAAACAATTGTTGCATCCCTGAATAGGAAAACAACATTTTTTTCAAAGAAGTTCTTCGCATAATATAATTATGCGAAGAACTTCTGAGAAGACTTAAAACGATTTATTGAAAGTTTATTTATTGTATCGAGTTGAATTGAATTATTATTTTCATGATTGAATGAGAAATATAATTTGCAACTTTTTTACATTAATATTTTCCGAGTTTTTACAATTTAGAAGGTAATCACACTTTATATTTCAAGTGTTCTCTTATAAAAGCAAAGAAATTAAATTTAAAGTCAAATTGACATTCTAATTAACTCAACATACAATTCTTTGTTAATTAAAACAAAAATTGTAAAAATCTTTAAAAAGTACTGTTTATTTTGAATAGCTCATTTCAAACAAATAATCGGCAACCAACTGGATTTTATTCTCATGTCTAAACATGCTGGAAGGTCAGGAGATGAACTTTACCACTCACAGTTGACGCGATAAACTTCGGATTTGCAAATGCTTGAGCTATTTTGCAAAAGAAGTGAAGTATTCTTACTGCACGTCGAGACTTGTATTGTTACTGCACGTCTACTAACTGGAGTCATAAGCTTCCCGTAAAACCATGCTTCTTTAAAGTCCCGGACTGTTGCCAGATTGAAAAGTGCTGGTGGTAATTCTGTTAACAGCCCACTAATAATAGACGTCCACAACAATGATGACAATGAAATCTGAAGAGATGGAAATCTGAACTCGTATGGAATGAGTGATCGCTTGTCCGTGAAGTATTCAATATTCAATGAAATCCTTTCATAAAACTTAGAACCACTCGACGACGTGAACTTGAGATTACCTGTTTTTACGAGTACGTCCGTGTACTAAAATGTATGATATGTAACTCAGTTTGACCCTGTTAACAACTTAGGAAATCAATACAAATAATGTCATTACTTAGAGAATCAAATAAATCTCCTTCAAAGTTAAGTCTTGTGATTTGACTACAAGTGAAAAGCGAGCGAGCAAAGTTTATAATGAATTGATCTATTAGGTAATACAAATTTAAAAAGCTTATGAACCCCTAAGATAATTACCTTCTTAGATAATTTCCAAATTTTAAAAATTAGATTGTCTGAAAGTTTTAAATTTCTATAATTTGGAATAATTTCGCCGCTTCGGGGTTATATTGGATTTTGCATTAAATAAAATATTTTTGTTTGAGAATCTTATTAACTATATATATATCTTAATATATATAAAATATTATTGATATTCCCTTAGAACTTTTAACTTAATTTATGGATTATATTAAATTGTAAGTGGAAATTTAATAAAAATTTCGGAAAAAAATTTCGGAAAAAAAAAATCCAAATTAAAAAAATCAAAATTAAAAAACTTTGCTTAAATTGTCGAAAATATGAAGAACCATTATTATATAAAATATTTATAAAGCAAATATTTATTAAAATCTGTTAAAAATTCTAAGAAACTGTGAAGCAGGTTAAATTTAAGTTCGTTATATATGAATATTAAATAGTGCTTAAGGAGGTCCATTGAGCATAAAATTTAGTCTCTAATGTTATTAGAGAAAGTAATTATAAAAAAACCGAAAATTTATTACTGGCTTGCAAATATTTCATCACAAAATCAAATCTATGTACAATTATATATCAAAATATTTTATACAAAGTAATAAGGAAGAAACATAGTAGGTAGATTGTAAGCGAAACATAAGCTTACAGTGATTACTCGTAATGCCGTGGAAGAGTGTTCGCGTTATTTGAGCCAATTAAAAATTATAATTATTAATGCTATTAGATAACGAGATACCATCAATTTGTGAATTCTCTTCACAAGTCCCAACCTGTATCTCTGTAAAATCCCAGCCTGTATCCTGTAAAATGTAATTTTACGCATTTAAAAATTAAAGTCATGAATTATTAGATTGAATTGAAAGTATCATTTAGATTCAATGTGTAAAAGAGAGCTTTTTAATATGAATAATGTGTAAAAATCACTCAAATTATTTGACTTTAGAAATCCTCATTTATAAAATATAAAGAAAAACAAATGATCAAATTTGAAACTACAGGAAACAATCTTACAAAACTTATGACTGTCTCGTTCGTCGTAATAAAGTCATTATATCCATCCAGCCCTTCGCTGCAAGTGACGCGGGTGTCATCCAAATCATTCCGACACGCAAACCATTAAAAGTGAGTTTGATAAATTGTTTGAATCTCGACCCAATTATGCACGTATATAATATGTCAGCAATACGAATAAATGTGCCGGGGATAAACCGATGTAATTTATATTTAAATTTTATGACAGCTCCTAGATAACGTACTTTTAGTGCGGTTGCGTTAATACAATTTATCTAACTACATATATTGTATTAACGTTGAGTGCATGCTTCGGTAAGTGTAACAGAACAAAGGTATTTTTAAATATGGTTTTGAATTAATCATGATTAAAAAAAAAAAAAAGGAATTAAAATAAAAAAGTATTTGGAATAAACACTCTTTTTTAAGAAGCATTTCAAAGTAAAAATAATTTATATCTTCTCTTTACTTAGTACTGTATTAACAAATATTTTTAAAATATTTGCTAGTAATTAATTATTACTTTTTTGGAGTCAATGCCATGTCCAAACAAAATGGAAGGGGTATCGAAACTAAATGGCTGAGTTTCATTTTATCGCTTTTGCTTCTTAACTTTATTTAAAAATTTTTTGAAAACGTTTTGCGTTATTCCTAAATTTAGGTTTATTTTATAATGTGTATTGGTTTATTTGGATTATTCATTGGTTAAATATGGGACGTATTAAAAGCGTACGCTTACTAAAAAAATATTTTATAAATTATTTGATGAAATTTCTCGATGATGGAAACGAATTTGCGTTATTACACTTATTTGTAAAATATGACATTATTGTTCTAGCAATTAAAGGAAAGTAAGAGTTTGTTTGCTCTTACAAATTTAATGAGTGTAATGTCACTGACAAGCTTTATTTTATTAATGAAGAAAAATAAACGTAATATCTAAATTTCTAAGCAAATATGTTTAGAGAATTGGAATACAAAGAAAAAAATATCTCTCAACATTTTATTCGAAAATACTGCAGTGAAATGATTGGAGGATAAACGACATGTATAATAATTATAATAAATGTAAAAAGTATAATCGTAGTAAGGTTATATTTCTTTGTTACGGGGAAAAGATTTGAAATCAGCTAAATATTATGGTGACTATATTTTTTAAAAATTATGTTTAAAATCCTTATTTAATTTTTTTAGTCTTTTAAAAAAATTTTAATGTTTTTTTTAAGTCTTAGTGATCGTGTGGTGTTCGATAAATTACAGATTTATCTGTATCTTTTACCGACTATGAAAATTTTTGCAACTGCTATTTTTTTTGTCAATAACTACGATCAGATATAAAACATCATAAAAATATTATGTAGAAAAATTGACCGATAATATTGTGATATTTAATAAAAAAATGCCAGGTTTGTCCCCAAATAAATTTTTAACATTTATTTATAACCACCTTTAACTGCTTCGCTTCATTGTACATTTACTAATTTTGTTTTGTTTTTAACCAAAAGGGTTTATCAGAGTGATCTATATTAAAACCTATTTTTTCCACTAATTCCCTAAAAAATAAAAACCTTAATATACGCATTATTTATTAATAAAAATACATGTATGTTTGACAAGTCGAGATAAAAACTCTGCTCGCAGACTATTAATGCTATAAAGCTGGAATTTTGCACGTTATGTATATATATATATATATATATATATATATATATATATATATATATATAAATAAATATATATATAAACATAACACATACAAAATTATGAAACATAATCCTTTGTGGAAATTTTTTGGTCATCTCCCTATACGTGAAGTAGAGTGAATCTTTTCATTTGCATACTCTATTGAGTGTAATATCGTTGAAAAGGTCTTGTAAAAATATTGGGAGCATGTCATGAACACTTTTTCGAAGCAAGGATTCATTTACAACGTATTGGGCTCTAGTGATATTTTTTTAAGGGTTACTAGTCCATACCTTCTGCTAGCTAAATCAATATTTAGGAACATTTTAAAGGCTTTTACAATAGTAGTATAAATAATGAAACTAAAGTAAAAACTTTCACAGCTAAATTGGTTTCACTAATTTACGAGTAATAGAAGACTAATTTATGACATGTAGTTGAGTTTGTAAAGAAATCACAAAAGCTCCGCAGAGATGACTTAAATCAATTGTAAAAATAGCTGTATAATATAAAACACATTGAATATAACATAACATAAAACAAATTGTTTTAGTTGTGACTATGCTTCAGTACCGATGATAAAATGAAAGGAATGATAGTTAATTGGTTGTTCGTCGAACATTCTATTAACTTCAACCTTTATCCCAAAAATGATACAAACGCCTTCACCACATAGCAACCGCTACCCTCAATGTTGCCTTTTTTAATTTTATGATTTTTAATTGAAAATTGAATTCCTTTAGTCGCTCAACTTTATATTTACTAATAAAATTATTCTTATGATATGATTAAAATATATATATCTGACTAGTAACCGCATAATTAAAAGAAAATAATTTTGTTTACTTTATCTACGCTATGAATATTTTTTTCCCTGAAACGAGTAAAATTTAATCAAAAACGCAATTAGTAAAAAATAATTTTTCAGAAAATATTTTATAAAATTAAATCATGTACTGCATTTGATGATGGTAGAAGAGTTGCTACATATTTTTCTTATGATCCAATACAGATCTAATACTGAAATAAGTTTAATATTTTTAAACATTTGTTTCCGAACTTATAACTTAATATTTTTTTTATATTCATTAGACGTAAATTAATATATTTGTAGTATCGCCTTCCTATTTTACGTTGTATATTATCGTAGTATATATTATATTTAAATCAAAATCCCTTATATATTTACAATTCCCCAATCCCAATATTTTCCAAACTTACACAAAGGTGTGTCATTAAGTTCCGTCTGCCAGACGTCCCGTCGTTCCGTCCGTCTGACTAAAAATCTTGAAAGCCTGGTTTGTTACAATTAATTTCAATTTCAGCCGTTCACTACATGCCAAATTGAAAACAATCACAATCAACCAATTTTCATAGATTTAATAAATCCGTTAAACCTGCTGAGTGTTTGCTGAAAAATCTTAGTGTCAGCAAAGTAGGCACACGAAAACCCGTGTGCAATACTTCGCTGTATTATCTTGTATTTATCTTTTACTTTCATTATAAACCTTTCCACGGAATTTGTGTTTCAAGTTTTTATTTCTTTCTTAAGCACAAATGTACTTGGAAATGTTTAATTATTCTTTCTTTCAAGTGTACGGAACCTAGGTAAAAAGTGATGAGTTATTTATATATATATAAATATATATATATATATATATATATATATATATATATATATATATATATAAATACACATATATGTATATGTATGTATATGTATATATATATATGTAATATCGACAACGTTGCGTTCCACTTGATAATCATCAATTAAAATTGTCATTGACCACTTATTTATTCTCTTTTTATTACTTAATTGGTAGGACCGATAAATTATACCACTTGCCATAGAAATTAACCATCGATAGATCTATTTCAAAATATCAATGTTCTCGTAAAGTTTGATCAAGTGTCTTAAATTTTGAATGTTTATTTCTTATTTTACTTCAGTTTTTCATCTTATAGTGTCATGACAGACAAATAAATTAAGAGAAAAATTATAAAAATTAAAAAATTATTTAATTTTTCTCTTTTCCTAGACATTTTTTTATCCGTATTCAAATAAATTTTGATATATTTCAATTGATGGAGGGAATACGAAAGGTTGACAAGATATATAGGTATGTGTCTGTGGGCACATCAAATGGCTACTGTAAAGATAAGCTTACCCAGTTGAATTTATTTTTATTGATCAAAAATTTTACAAAAATTCACTTTTTGAATAATTTTAACACAAGCAACCATATTGGTAGGCTTTCCACAATTACTGCCTAAAATAACTAAAAAGTGAATTAGAAACTTTTGACGAATGCATTAATTAATAAAATAAACATTTGTACAAAATAATACCTTGAAGTATTACCTTGAAGTATGTAATATAATATTAAATACCTAACTTATAATATGTTAGATAATAATATAATGTTAAATGTCTAATTTATTATATGTCAAATAAAGACGTTTTTAAAGAATACATACAACAATAAATACTTACCGGCGATATTGAAGCGAGTATATCATATTTGATAATTTCAGTTAATTCTAGATTGTATGTAGTCTCGTTATCATCAATTGGCGCATTTTATACTCGAAATTATTAATACATGACGAAGAGAAGAACCTTGCCATGAAGATGTTTGATCGCGCAGTTTTATCTAAAACCGAATAAAAATCATCCTCCTGCGACAAAGCTCTGGTTACACCGGATGCAGCCCCTTAGCGATTTCGATATACGATTAAGCTACTTAGTGCATATTTGCAAATCTTGAATTGATATGGTACTTTTTATATAATATTGTTTTTTTTATCTTTTATTTATGTGGCAGTAACCGTTTCAGTATAAAGTTACATTAGATTCCATTATTAAATTGTATTAAATTCGGCTATACGATTAAGCTACTTAGTGCATATTTGATATAATCGATATACGATTAAGCTACTTAGTGCATATTTGCAAATCCTGAATTGATATGGTACTTTTTATATAATATTGTTTTTTTATCTTTTATTTATGTGGCAGTAACCGTTTCAGTATAAAGTTACATTATATTCCATTATTAAATTGTATTAAATTCGGCTACTATAGATTCGATTTACAAAAGGTTCTACATGATAACAAATTTAGGGTTGTGGAACTGAAATTTAAAAAATAAATCTATATACATTTTGATGACAATATAAAGAATAAATACACGATAAATATATTTTATTGACACAGTAAAATGGTGGGAATAAAATATATTTATTTATTAATGAGGTTTTATTTGGTTAATGTAATTTTTTTACTGAACACCAAAGAAACTTTCCCAGTCCCCTAATATCGTTTCCGTTGTTGCATTAATTTCTCATAGAAAGATATTCATGTTTTAGAAGCAATTTTTTTTTTAAGATATGAGATAACACATATACAAAATACAATCGAATTGGGAAGCTCCTTTTTTTTAAATCGGTTAAAAAGAACGATTTGTTTTATGTTCATTATCATTACTCAGTCTTGTTTATCTTACTCTAATCATAAATAATTTATTTTGCTCCTAAAATTATTTAAATTCAATCTCCTTTGTTAGTGTTCGGGTTCGTATGTTATAAATTATTTATTTTTCTTTACATTAGGAGGAAATAGGAGGAAGAACTGTAAATTTTGAATTATTGACAAGGGATATTTATTCCTTTAGCTATTTTCAAAAAATATAATTTAATTTAAATACAACTCTAAAGGTTTACATGACAAAATATTTCTTTTTTACTCAACTGTTTCGGACTAAACCATTAACATAACAATAATGAAAAATCACATTCAATACCTAATTAAATTCCGCGGGAAGAATGCATAGATTGATTGATTTAAATTAAAAGCACGGTGTGACAGCACTATTATTATCTTGATTATTTCACTCAGCCTCATGCATCGAATAAAACCGCTTTTATTCGCAGAAATTTTTTGTCCTCCGTCCGCATTGTCCTTTCAAACCATACGAAGTACTCGTGAATTGTGCACATATTTCAGTACCTCTCTGTATTTATATAGCAGATAGATATAAGAATCGAGATGATAGTGTTTCAGTACTCGGATCGATCTTCTGAGGTACTCTTTCCAGCCTAAAATATACTTATTTATGTTAGTGAATCTTGTATATGTGAATACATAAGTTCTTATACTGTGGTTAATTATTGGAAAAATGAGAAAAATGCAACATAAAATTGCATTTTTACATAAATTTTCACACAAATCAAAGTTAAGGAAACGTCGCCACTACATTCAAGACACAATAAAATTAGAACATAAATGAAAAATTACTATTATAATTTTCCACACGTCACATCTTCGGCCGAATTATATTACTTAAACGTGTAAAATATTCTAAATTTTTCTCAATGCTATCTCAATGATTCTACTATTTAACCGGATCTAAACATAGACAAAGAAATATTGTATTTTGTTTATTAGATTGTTAAAGTTCATGTTCTTCGCTTTTCCTATTTAATGACCAAATAAATAGAGTTATAACACCCTTTCGAATAATCGAAAATATAAACAGGCTAAGGAATCAGACATTGGAAAAGCCATGATGGAACAGGGCTTATATAGCTCTAAAATTGTATTTGCGAGCGGTTTACGAAAATTTATTTAAAAAATTTAACAAAATTAGTAAAGTTAAAGTGAGGCGACACGATCTAAAGTTATTAAAGATATTTACTAAAGATTAGTTTGATCAAAGAAATATAATTGATTAATTTTATATTTTTTTCTATGTAATATTTCTGTGATCATACGGAAATAAATTTGTATTCTATCATATTCACGGACTTCAGTATAAAATGTTGTCTGCAAAGTTTTCCTAGTTCATGGAAGTTACGAAGTTATAAGGAAATAAATATGAAGCTACTTAAATACTATACGACCTATAAGCTTTAATAAAAAAATCCGTAAAAACTGGTAAGCAATTTAAATAAATTATGCGATTTTATTTTGCAGAGCTCTGGTTATAATAACACTTTGTAGACTTGAGTCCCCAATAGCAAAGAAATGGGATGTCAGTATGAACTTTTCTTTTGTTCTTCTATATATATTCTATACATATATATATATATATATATATATATATATATATATTTATATATATATATATATATATATTTATATATATATATATATATATGTATATATCTATATATATATATTATATATATATATATATATATATATACACACATACACTTACACTTATATGTGTCCACAACGATTCGTTGGCGTGTTTGAGGCGGTGAGGGTAGTTCTACAACGATTTCGTTACTTCCAATTGGTGTAAGCTCAAATTTATGAGAGCTGATCATCGCATTGCTCAATATTTCCTTCTTAAATGTTTTATGAAATACGTTCCCTTCCTTTTTAACGATTCTCTTTGTCCTTCACATTTCTTTAAAAAAACAGATGTTTATTGGACCTATCTATATTTAAATATTTGATTTCAGAACATTTAACTGATTTCAAACAATTTTTTTAGGAAAATGAAGACATGAAACAAACAAAATTAAACCGACTGGCCACACATGGGGTTTTCTTATAATATGTTTAATTTTTGTTTGGACTTGGCATCGACTCCAAAAAAAGTAACAACTGATAAGTATTTAAAAGACAGTGGTATTCATTGGTATTATGGTGCTTGAAAAAGGTAAAAAAATGATTTTCAATGTATTAAAACTTCTAAACAATATATTTATTTTTGTTGTACTTAGAGAATCATACGTTCAATGTTAGTACAATTCGTGTAAACCATTAATCCAACCGGCTCGCTGTATAGGGGTTGTCATACAATTTTAACATTCATACCATCTGTTTAATCCCGGTACCCTTATTCGCATCGCTAATATATTATGTACTTGCATAAGTGGGTCGAAATTCAAACAATTTATCAAACTTGCTATCACATTTCGCGAGTCAGAATGAATGATTTGGGTGACGTCCGCGTCACTTGCAGCGTGGAACGTGAAGAGTATAATGACTTTATTATTTTTATGTATTCTTTTATTTATTTATTCATACTTTAACATACATAAAATAAATATATTTTGTGTACTTATTGTTATATGAGCAATCTCTTTCAATCTTTCACATTGAAACTAAGACATAAGTATTTTGAGATGTGGATTACTGTAAAAGACATTAATAACAAAAGAGGACAAAACTTAGATTATATTAATTAACAAAGAATGTCATAAATAAGCAAAACTAAGCTACATGTGAATAATACAAAACAAAAAAAAGGACAATTATGAATCTTGACTTCGTTGGGAACAAGAAAAATGGGGAAAAAAATGGAATTAGGAATGATAGGACTGAGGGATTATGAGTGGAGGGACTTTCTCAGACGATTTATGAATACATTTAAGGTGGGCGAATTCCTGGTATTCGTATTCTAGTTCCTGGTATCCGTCTATCTAGTCAATTCTAAAGTCTTATAGCTTGGACACCGACGGACTTGTTATAAAAGGTGTACGTTTCGGAAAAAATAGACTGAGCTGCTTTTCATAGCGTAGCACTTTGCCGTGTAACTAAATGTGCTTCTAAGATGATTTGGAAGTAGCATTACTAAAAATATTATGGCATTTTTCAAAATATATATTATTAGTACCATAAGCAACTCGTCTGATATCCGGACGTAGTAATTTTTTCATTTTGTTCCTACAATGTAATTTAAAATTTTATTGCTTATATTTTGGATATTTTGTCAATAAGTAATTTTAATAAAACATAAACAAAAAATATCTTAAAGAGCCCATATTTAAATATTGGATGTGAACATTGGTGATGGTTTCTCTCTGTATAATGTAATTTAAACGGTCTAAAAATTAAAGGGTCCTAATCAAAGGCAGTATCATTGATACTTGTGTTTTTTCAACCATCTAACTAACACGTTTTTACTTATGTAGATCATAGTGTGATTTTCTTCAAGACGTAAATATATATATAGCTTTCATATCCTGGAAATCTTACTACATAACATATATCTTCAGAAAGCTCTATTAATAATGAAAAAAAATTTTGGAACTTGTTGACTCATTGCATTTTTTGTATTTTTAATACCTATTAGACTCATATAGATAAATAATGTCAATTTGAATTAAATTTTATTAATTAATTCTAATTAGATTCATTTCAATTTATAATTGAGTATCCTTTGCGGCTTAAATAATGTTTATAAACGAAAACCAATGACACTTCGTTTTCTGTTTCAGAATTGTAATAATTGTTAAATTGAATTATAATTTTTAATATTCTCATGCACAATATTTTATTTAACACACGTAATCGCAAAACGTAAAAGTAACTAATATTTTGTGAATTTTGAACAGTCTGTTTCTTAGACTTGAAAACCATTTAATGACCAATTTACCAAGGTCTACATAAACTGTTGTACATTGTCCTATATGAGACATAACTTTAAAATAAACACAGTTTCGTTGATTGTCACTTATAATATCAAGAAGTGAACTTTAAGAAGATTGCATTGATTTTGTAAGTGCCATCTTTGCAAGGTCCAGCTGATTTTGTGTACGTTTCGTGTATTTGAATATGACGAAAAAATGACCAGATAGTGACGAGATAGGCTAGCGATAGAATCGATGGGATCTGTTAAAAAACTTTTGAATGTATCCGTTGTATAAAAGGGAAGCACTTACCGCTCGAGTAGCGCTTTATGTCCCGTCGTTTATTCAGCTTTTAATAAAGATGAGCGGTTTTGTGGGCGGAGAGCACAGTTACCAATGCACTGTCACTTCTGGCAAAAGTGTGTAACTTCAGCAAATTATGTTTTCGCGGCAGTGTTTATAACTATATATGGTTAATGGTAAGATAAATTTTGATTACTTGAACATCTTCGGGTCTTGTTTGATACCGTTGTCGATTTATGATATATTGATTCTGTTAACAAATAACTCTTGCAATTTCTTCGACGTTATGAAGACTAGAGTACTGATGGAATGAACAATTACGAAGTAAGAACAAACCCTTCATATTATTTTTGATTTTTTTCCAAAGACATGTGGAATTTTTTCTAGAGACATGTGGAGCGTCCTCAATTTGAAATAACACGCTTCGTGTTATTACAAATTGAGGACGCTCTGAATTCATCAAAGGAAAAGAAGTTTTAAATTATCTTTTTCCAATCTATAAATCAATTTTATTCTTTTAACTTAATGGTAATATATTTTCTATATTAAAATGTAGCAGTAAAAAAAAATAAAAAATAAAGATTAAAATCATCACGATATTTAAGTTATCGTAACTAACTCCTTACATTTTTTTAACAGTTTTAAATGAGATTAATTTTTCTCTAATAAGAATATATATGACATACAACATAGGTTCACAAAATGATAAATCTTTAATGAGTATTATCAATG
Organism: Druceiella hillmani; assembly: GCA_039881145.1. Lineage (NCBI taxonomy): Eukaryota > Metazoa > Arthropoda > Insecta > Lepidoptera > Hepialidae > Druceiella > Druceiella hillmani. Next base: position 29,061,209 of record JAYKKI010000001.1, read on the forward strand.
CATTATACATGTGTGCGTGAATGTGAACCTACATGTATGTCTGTGGCGGGCTCTGAGGGGGGCCTACGCTCACAATGAACCTCTTTTTAGGATATTAAAATATAAGTTTTGTCATTTACTTTTATTATAATACGCTTTCTGTTAAAGAGCTTTGTGCTTTTCTATAAAAGTACATTTACTAGTATTTGAAACTACATTTACAAATAAGGAAAATTAATAATTAAAAATATTGAACTTGTTTGCGTTAAGCCGTCAATGGGATGGATATATAATAATAATTGCACACTAGTAATAATTACGTAATTTATTTATTTTTAACTTTCATAAAATTAATATTGAAACTCTTGTAATATCATGTCCATGCCCTAAAAATGGAAGATATCTCTAGTAAACGTTAACTATAAGAAAATTTATCTATGTCACAAATAATCAAATATAATTAAAAAATAACGACAAAAGTTTTTAATATATTAATAATTACGATTTTATATTTACGTGTATGTTTTTTGAATAGCAATCAAATGACTCATTACTGTCTAATTATAATCTTTAACTATTCTAATCTTCAAGAATATTACTTTATCAAGAAGGACGCTGAGTGTGTCGTCAAGCCTCTAATAGAAATAGCAGTCTGGTTGGCGGGAGAGGTTGTTTTTCAGCTGTTCGGGAGAGATTGTTTTCCAAGTTACGGAAAATATGAAGATATTTACGTTATATCGACATGCCTAATTTCTTGCACGATATTCTTTTATAAAACTTTAATCCAATGTCAAATTTTCAGCCTATATTGAGTTCGCTAGCATACGCAGCTTAGAGTGCGGTATATTAATTTGCATAAACACGATTTTTACGTCATTATGTCAAAGCCAATATTTTAATACGTAATTTTACATTATATATAATATTCATACTAGGTTTAATATCGTAACTTGACAGTAAGTGCCATGCACCTTTGTATATTGCTGCATAGAAAAGTGTCGTATATTGGAAGTGTTCAAATGATACTATGTCGCAGAAAAGATAAAGATAGGCCAATCTCTACATTAACGCTAATAACAGTACTTTATTACACAACCAAATATTTACTAATAAGTATTATTTTAATTATTTATTTATTTTAACAACACGTTCAAAATTGTGTTTCATTTCTAATTTTTTGGTGGCATTAATTTCCATGTAGGAGTCCAGATATATTGTTTAATTTAATATCACACGCAGATCGATACCAGTTAATTACGATATTATGGAAGCAATTAAATAACATTCAAAATGTGAAGATACGATTTTATAAATAATTATGTGTTATTATAATCTTATCACTTAGTTTTCCAAAATGTGTATAAGAGTTTTCCATTTGACAATTTACCCATGTGGCTAGTAAACAGTAATAGAGTTGCTGAGGCATCCACAGACTTCAAGTAACTGGATCTAAAAATTATATTGTATATTTAGTTTGTGAAATACTTATATTATATTTCTAATATGAGCATACTAAGCATGTTTCATTAACTTTTTGAAGTGTTAATATTTACTGTATTGTAATTTTGAACCGTAAGATCGTTTTTCTGTATTAAAATATGTGTCTAATGATTATATTGGAATCGGGAACTCTAATAACATCACATCATTAAATCGCACTGCGAGTAAAGTGGCCTGGTAAAAACTAAGTTCACGTGAATTATGTGTCATTCTATTTTGGTATCGCATTTAAACTAGCAAATACATTAGTAATAAAATTGTTTTCATATTATTATATTCAGTCATAACAACAATTTTTTTATTTACAGTTACATGATAATATCTAAATAGTAAATCCAATTTCAATCACATTTAATGATTGGGTTTAAAAAAAAAGTTTATGAAGTATATAAAGAAAATTATACACAACATTTCTTTGAATGATGAATTTGGAGCTTTCATATCTACGATAATTTTGTTAATAAAATGAAAACAATAAATCGGTAACCTTAATGTATTTATTTACTTTCATCTTGATAATTATTTCAATACACCTAGAATATTTCAAGACCTCATATAAACAAAAACCTGTCTGTGTTTACAAGAATGCGAAATACCATGTCTGCATCGTAATATTTCATAATTATATATAGCCAAAATGTGACAGAGGAGATAAATATATCACAATTATTCTTTATCTTTTCAAACTTTTTATCAATATGAAAGATTAAATTGTCAAATGAAAAATTGGAGCCATCCAGATATAGCCTCTTGACTTTTTAATAATATTGGACCAATTGAATATTGCCAAATTTCCGAAAAGGATAAAATAAATGACATAAAGTGATGTTCTTTACTGTCTAATACAATCCTATTAACCAAAATTGATATTTTGCGTTAAAATGGAACGAAAGCTGCGGTAATACTACTAAATGATTTATATTTAATTCCTACATTTTCATTTGAGTGGAATCTTAATGTCAAGTAAACAAATACAATATGTGTGTATGTCATATTTTTATTTTGCAGTTTTTCACTATTATATAACAGCAAAATTTATTTCAGCAAAAAGTTGAACATGCACTAAACTTTATCCAACTTAAACACCATGGTATGAACACATCGTATCTTTGTTACATTAATAATGTATACAACGTAAGTCTGATTGATAAAACTATATTAGGTGGATGAATTTTATTTCACATAAGTTTAATTTATGTGAAAAGTAGTAAAGTTTGCCTTCATACTGTTATATGTTTTTTTCATGTTTTGAGTTAACAAAATAACCATACTTATAGTTGCGGTAGGCTTCGCACATTTTTTATTCCATATTTACTTTTTTCTAGAGTGGATATTCATATAAGCACTCAAGAAAATAGCCTACAAGAAAAACCGAAAAAATAAGATTTGAATATTAGAAAGTATCCAATTTTTCACTACGCTATTCTTATTGCTAACTAAAATAAATGGAAAAGAGGAGAATGTTTTCAGTATACGTATATATATATGAAAATCGATTGTATTATTATTCTGTATGTCCTAAATATCTGAATTAATTTTTACATACCTTTGTAATTAACTTTGATATAAAGAGTTCGATTAGTTTTATTATGCTCCAATTTCTATAAATATTTTTGTGAATTTAAATTTTCAATATTATAAATTATAAAAAATTTAAAAAGAGTTCATGAAAGTGCATATTAAAATATAAATATTTAGATAATTATATATTATAAAAAAGAGAACGAGTAACGAATTAAACGGTGACATATTCGTCTGTGGCTTAAGTTATTTTTGCCTGTATGATTTTGCTCCGCACAATATGCGGACAAATTTGAGATAATTCACAAAAAAATAACACAAAAATAACGAACATTTTTATTATAATTCGTTTTTTTTTTATTAAAGGCATCTTCAGAGTCTTCCATATCCCAAATGTGTCTCACGAATCATCATGGTCCATAAAGACGGTAAATCACCTTTTAAATGCTTATCATATAAATCTTGGAGTTGTTCTTTCGAGCCTGTAGGTATTTTTCTCAAAGGACTTGGTAAGATTATGAAAGAACCAGAAATTATTCCCAAATACCAGTTTTGGTTCCGTAAAATACACTCGATCATCGAATAGGTACATCGTTTATACCAATCTATCAGACAATATTTGTAGAATATAAAATACTGCTCTGCTGCCTTTTCGGATGTTTACCAGACGATTGATTGCATCTGGAACAAAGGATTATTGTATAAAATTATAGAAAAATTGCCACACTCTGTATACCACATTCTTCAATCTTGTATCTCTGTATCCTTGAGTTTTATCTCTCTGCATAGACTACTTTAAGTCAAGCTTGGGGATGCTAGATCCAAGCTGTTCTCCATCGAAGCTGGTGTGCCCCAAAGATCGATCCTTGGGCCAGTCTTATAAAACCTATATAAATGAGATCTACTACCTTTATATGATGTAACAGTTACAACCTGTGCTCATGACACTGCTTTTATGACAGTGTAAATTAATTCTACTACAGCAAGTAAAGAGATACAATGACTCTGACTCAGCCTGACTTAGAGTTCAGAGGCTTCAAAATAGGCATATACGAAGTGCGCAGAAGTCCAACCACATTACCTTCACCCTAAGGTAAAAGAAACGTCCTCAAGTCCACTTAGGAAATAATATCTAACCTCAATCTGCCTGTGTGAAATGCCCCGTTTTCCAACTGGACGGACGTTTAATTTGGAAAAATCATATAAAATTAAAGAGACCAAGTAAGCAACAAGTTTAGACGCCTTTATTGGTTGATGGGAAGATACTCCATTCTCTCCCTGGACAAACATTTTTTAATATGTAATGTCATCCTGTAATGTTACGTGCTCGCAAAGGGTTCAAAACAACGTACTGAGATATATCACGAACGCCCCATGGGTCACGGGGAACGATGAAATATATGAGTATTTGAACACCGAAATAGTGGTCTCACCGCAACAGAGACAGAGCACTACAGGAAGCGACACATTGAATGTTTTACTTAGGATCCCAATCCACTCGCCTCTTGATTACTGGAAAACGCTAATGTGGTTAAGATGTTTAAAAGAAACCTTTTGATTTGAGTAGACAATTGGAAACTGGCCACCTACTGGCCAATTGCTTGATTATATAACACATCTGATTATAGTCTGGTTGAAGATTAATTAACAAAAAATTATTGAAGGTTAAATAACAAAAAAATTTATGTATTCTTTATTACAATAAAATGAGTCATTTCAAATTTGCATATTATTTTATCGACATGGCACTAGTGACGAAAAAGTATGCACGAGGGGTTAATCGGTAATTTTTTAAACAAAAAGTATAATGTGATTTTATGGAATTAAAAATTTACTACCTTATTGACAAATATTACTTGAACTCAAATCGGGAAATCTTAAAATACCATTTAATTTCTATAAACTATGGCCGAATTCTCGAGGCTTATGAACTTAGTGCATCTAGAGCAAGTCGATTGACAATTCGTGTCTTTCTTCGTAACCTAAAAGGCGGGCCATTTTTTAATCTTTTGTTTAAAATCATAATGATGCATAAAGGGCAAGATGCAGATTTAGGTTGGTTATGCACATGGTCAACCCAGAAACTAATTTCTCACAACAAACGATGAACGGTTAACACATGCAGTATATTATTATTCATCACTGTGAAAAATAATTAAGTGATCTAATTCTCTTTTCAGTCAGTAATATTTTATTCCAAAATATTTATTCTTATTTTTTAGAATCTTTATTTAGAATCCATTGTATATTTATAGAACTATTTAAATGTGACCAATTGCAATTGACTATATTTTATGGTTACTTTAGAAATGTCATTACATCAGTTTTCGAACATTAATTTCCATTCTGATATCAAAATCCTCAAGCTTTATATGTATCAAGGTGTATCTGGTATTAATACAAAATCTTTTTGTCGACATTCATTACACACACGGTCCATTATAAAGTGAAAGAACCGGTACAACCATGTCACATAAAAACCGGAAGCTAGAAAAGACGTTATTGATTTGAATTTTTTCGGACCCCGTAGTAAAACTGGATACCGTTATAATTTTGTGATATATGTACGTCGGTTAGCCACAATCTTTCAGTCACAAGTTCTCAATATGTAGATAAATGTTTAATAAAATTTTTTGACTTCTTTCAACTTATGTAAAGTAGAGGCGAACAAATTTTATTCACGCCTTTCTTCGAATAAATGTCAAAGAATAGATCTTTTTAAATACAATCAGTGCTTCTATTACTACTTTTCGATTTTAAAGGCTGTTTGCGAAAAATTAACATTCAAATAATATTTTCCTTTGAGATATGTAAATGAATCTTTATACTCTCCTCTAATTAAATATATACATACAACACAAAAGTCATATTCGTAGTACCTAAATCGTTTAATGAATTCGGCCTTAAATTAAAAACTTCCTTCAGTAATTTCAGTTGAAAATCGTCTTAAAAATGTATCTGTTTCATTTTCTTCATTGCCGTTTCCTTTCCCTCGGTGTCCTGTCTATGAGTTATTGAATAAAAGTTATGGAAATAAATACATCTCATATATTTCCATAACTTCCATAACGGTTTTACTACAGGTTGTGAAAAGATTAAAATTAGTAACGTTTTTTATAGTTTCCGTTTAAATATGGAAAACGAATTTAATACTAAACGTCACCACGTCCCACAACCAAATATTATTAGTGATGATGTTAAATCATTCCTGTAAATCGACATCCTTTATTGTGATCTAAATTTACAATATTTAATAATAGTTGTTCGCAAACTATCTTTGCGTGCAAACTTTGAATAATACAACTAATAATATTAATGCAGATTTAATTTGGATAATTAATACGGTTTTGATTTAATAATAAAAATTAAATTATTTAGATTTAATTTCGACCGAGTTATTCTTGGTGACGATATATTTATCTAGATGACGGGACTTAGACTCGAATGATTTAAGTCAGAATAATTTGGATGACACAACGCCTGCTTGACTCACAATGATATTAACACATCTAATTAATTATTTATTACATTATGTAATTATTACCAGCGATGATTGCAACTGAGGTTTGGTACTTAAATTCAGTCGCATTACATTTTTAAGTGAGACGATATTTTGTAGGATAACGAATTTTAAATGGACACTATCTCCAAATTTAAATTGTTATTTCGGTTTTAACTAGAAATTATGATTAAGTTCTTTATATATCTAGGCAATTTAAATAATATATCCATCAGAGCAAAACTTTGTTAAAACACCAGAATTCAATAACCCCATGGATATTAATATCTCTAATAAGTCTAATGCAATAATAGTTTAGTTATTATGTTTACGCTACTCTGAATTAATGCCGTCTATAAAAGGATTTTGCATAAGTGCTGTCTTATGAAAGTTTTACTGGTGGTATAGACAAAGTTCCTTCAACCAATAAGAGACAGTTTTTAAATTTTAATAAAAGAGGGGAATTTTGTAAATTTATTTCTGCAATAATTTATTCAAAGTTAAACTTTGGAAAATAAAATAAAAATTTTCTTCAAATTAAAAGTATTATCATAGATTATAATGCGGCCGTATTAGATAATTCTTAGAGAAATACTACTTATTTTGGAAATATTCATGGCTCCCAGAGACTAAATTCAAATCACTTAAAGTTTACATGTAATTGCTAATTAGTTATCTTTTTATTCTCTTGTACATTTGGTAGATACATCGTCTAAAATAAATACGTAAATGACATCATACAAAAAAATTAACCCTTATGTTTTGAATAGATTGAATGTAAAGTATAAGTCGTCACCGTGGTGTGTTGGGTTGATCACATGGCTTATGGCCTTTGACTGCGAGGCGCATCGCGGGGGCCCGGGTTCGATTCCCGGCCGCTCATTGAGCGGGGCTTGACTGGTGTTTTGGGTGGCTGTAAGAGATTGCTCTTGTAGCAATATATATCAATTAGATACGTTAAAGTGCAGAAATAAATGAATTATGCACTTTTTCACAATGTAACTTTTCCCTTAATAATATAAAAAATATAAGTAACACAAAACGTTACGAAATTTACCTTTCCGACTGGCGTTCGCCATCAGCGGTTTTTTCTCAATTACTAACTTTATAATTTCTTAAATCTCTTTGCATTGATGACTTGGTCCTTTACTCTAGATAACAAAAAAAAAAGTACGCCCCAACAATTTTCATTAAACTGATCTTTTTAATTTTTTCCATTCAGAATACTGTGACGGATTATATATTATTACGTAAATAATGGAAATTAATAAATTAATCAATTGATCTCAACTTATGTTATTAGGGATATTAAGTTTTGAAAAAAGGTTTTCAAATCATTCTTAAAGAATTATTATTCGAAAAGTAGTAGAATTTGATATAATATATTTATCGAATTACATTTTAAATTTCTCATATTAACTGCGTTATCTAAAATTTAATAATTTACTTGCTTCTATTCAATTATATTTAGTATTGGAAGAGTACATCAATTATTTATTTCGTTACTCATTATTAATCTAGTTTCTCATTAATAACCTTGCGCAAATTACAACTTAATGCCAATAAGTTGAGCTATTTGACAATTAAAATAAAAAGAAAATAAAGAAGTTTCACATGTTAAAAAATAATAACTTAACCAGGAAGCACCCAAATATTCCAGTGTCTCAATTTTTAACTCTGGATTAGTTCATAAGAACGAGACTAGATAAGTTATTGCTTCCAATAGCAAATTAAATAAATTCAGTAATCAGATAATCGGGAATTGCATATAGATATTGGTACGGTTACGAAGAATATAAAATAGTGGGTATGTTGTGTTATGGTAAAAATGTTCCCAAAAATTTTCCTAGTAGAACACTAAAAAACAAAGGAATTAAAATAAAAATTACCTTAAAAGAAAACAATATTCGTACATGTAGAAATTGTAGATATTTACGATTTAGGTTTTTTAATTACCTTTTTACGACATCAAAACATCTTTTTTTATGTGGTTCAATTTACCAAAACGGCTGAAAAATTGAAAAAGACAAAGAAACACAAATAGTGTGTATGTGAAATTCAAATAGTTGACAGAGGTTCTTCAAACAATATATGTCACCCAATAATAATAAGGTTCATTACTCTCTCCGTATGGTAAAGCGGAAATTATTTACAGCTACATCTTTCTCTCTACACATTATTTACAACTACATCTTTATCTATTATTAATATAATCAATTATTGGAAACCAATGGTTGTAAATTCATTCTTATGCTGACATGTATTACAAATGTTAGCACTATTAACAACACCGTAGTCCGAAAAGCCATATCAAAAAAAATGGCCGCATCCACCGAAACCATAGCGCGTGCTGAAATTTTAAATGGTGTTTATAAAATAAATATTATGGAACACGTCTTGCTATCTCTGTTATTCGATACTTCAATAAAAATTGATTCAGCCTGTACAGCTTCCAATCTTATTGTTAAATGCGCACGATTCCAAAAATATCAGAAACCATTATGAAGTATAGTGGAATTGAAATGTTCTTCAAAAAAATTTGTCCTCGACGAAATTAGTCTCAGGGCCGACAGGTTTGTTAGAGAAAATAGAGATTCAAATAATCTAACATCACTTTGCATGTTTTGCCTATCAGTAGTGTGAAATGGGTGGCACTCTCGTAACGTGGAACAAGACAAATACAATATATTTATCAGCATTCACGGAAATGCAAGTAGATATGGTCACAATCTGATCACGTAGCTGTAATGGGCAATGTTCGTTGGTATCTTTTTTGTATCTTTGTTGTGATCAAATAAATAAAATCTCGTCCTTTCGAATAACGATATTTATAAAATAAAAACCGATTTACATCAGTTTAAAGGCTTTTCTCCCCATTTTGCACGTAAATGAAAGTAAGAAAAAGAAAATTCCCTTATCATTTAATTGAGAGTAAAATTTCCACGAAGTAGAAGTACTAATAATGTAAAATGACAGAGATAATTGCACGAAATTCAAAAAAAGCCTTTACTTCATTGACCAAGTCTTATTTGCATTAAATATTACGTCGTGTTCATATAAAAGCTTAGAAACAAATTTCTAATGTGCTTATGACACGCAATAAAAAATAAAAGAAATGAGCAAAATGTAGCTTAATACTTAATTGAAAAAGATCTTCGTATTAAGGCAATATTTTACTATTACTACAGAAGAAAAAACTATAGATAAAACTTAATTTATGCCCCAATTTAAAACTTGATTTCAACAAATATATGCAGAAAAATCACGACTCGAAAATAATTTATTTTATACACATTTTTTTTCAAGTGCAAGATGCAAATTAGTAAAATTATTCTTGGATCTTATATTTTGAAGCAATATAGAAAAATATTTCGTAGGCTTTTCCATGTGAATCATTATACAAAATCGGCGCCTGATCGACCCTTCTCTTTCTTTTTTACCTATACGCAAAACAAGAAAAAAAAAGTGAGTGTTATGTTTTACTTAGTTTTGAAACTAAATAATTCTAACAGTAGCAGTATTTCGCAAATTTATTAAAGTTCGGATACAGTACTTTACCGTCTAAGTTCCAGCTAAGTAAATCGTATTTTCATTACTTTACTCATTTTTATTACTTTACTCATTTCTGTTGTAAGTTTTTGTGTGTTGTAGTTTTTTGTTTTTTTCAGAGGTTTTATTTTTTTAATTTTTAATGGGTCTGATACCTTATGTCATCCAAAATACCCCAAATATTCGAAAAGTTCAAGAATATGTCGTTTAATGAAATTGAAACAGATCTTTGCCACGAATAATAAATGTATTCTTATATACCTACATAAAAACACACCAGCATACACGGATATATACATAGTGACATATACATAGTGACATATAATTTAAATTCCCTCTTTTGGCTTTATTGTGGATAGTACTTTAAGCCTATGCATACCTGTAAATTCTTGATATCTGCTAACTAATATCCTAGTAACTTCATGTCTTTTTATAGATCTATACATGTTTGCTGGACCTTGAGAATGATTTATGGTCAAAGCAATTGTAAAGGTAAGCCAAACGAACTCAAACGCGAAGAAATTATTCCTAACAATTGAAGTGTACTACTGATAGTGTATGAAGTCACCACCTTTCGGATCAATCAAAAGACCTTGATTATTAATTGTGATAAAAAAGGCAAAGGAGCAGAAATATCGTGAAATTAATTCTCGTCATTGAGGAGTTCCTGTCACCACCTTGCGCTTAGTATTTGTAGCTTAATTACTAGTCAAGATTTTTATTTAAAAAGAACATAATCTCGATAAATGCGTTTTTTACCTGAAAAGTTCTGTCATCACCTGCTAGCTCCACAATTAGACCCTGATCATTATCTGTGACTAAATTACTTATAAAAACAAGTAAATGAGTTCAAACTCGATAATAATTTTCTCAACTGTTATTGCCGAAAATTTACGAAAAGTTTCTTAGGATGTCTCCGGAGTCCATTATCAGACCACGTCCTTGATTACATGGAACTTTCTTAAACTATTTCCTTTTAAATAAAAAAAGAATACAAAAAAAACACAAACGCGTCTCTGATTTAGAGTCGATATCTTCATAAACAAAATAAAATAATACATTGGCGTTGAATTGACCTTTTTCTTTTGAAGTTAGTAAATATATTTAGGGATAAACGACGTTCAAGAACATACTTAGATTTTGAGGTAAATTTAATAAAGCATTAAACCTATTCTAAAGTCAACTAATTTAGTAGACAGGATTTTAAGAGAATATTACTTTTGTTATAAAGCTGCTTTCAGTAGCCAGGTATAACACTAACTTTAAAATTATTTAATTTGCATTTTATCATAAATTAATAAAGACTCCAATGTAGAGAAATCAATTGTAGAGAAAAAAACCATAACCCATCCTGTATTAAAAAAGAAGTCACGCAAGTTTATTGCGTGAATTAAACCATTTAATAAAAAATAATGACATGATCGGTCGGCTATGAACGATGCCGCCCACGCGCGGACAATATAAAACGATGGTATCCAACGTTACTCACGCAACTCACACGCGTCACGCTGACAATGTCGAGTCGAGGGAAGCGACGAGTGCTTTCAATCCTTCTGCCCCTGGCGTTCGCGAGAGACCCTTTGTCGAAAGCTTTTCTAATTTCCGCCGCTGCTAGAGAGTGAAAAATTAATTTTCAAATGCCATAAATTTTACTTTTAATGAAATTGCGGCCAGGTTATTGAAGTAACTTTACATATATCTGCATGAGCTACGGACATGCGAAATGTTAAAATTCTGCTACTTTCTTCAATAAAAAACCTATGTTTTGCATCTTAAAAAATATTTAAAACAATTAATAAAAGCGTTATACTATTTAGAAATTCACATAAATGGTTCAAATTATTTTTTGGCTTATCACACATATAACTAATATTATGTTAAACTAGTGTCATTAATATTTTACTGCCTACTTTATGCTCTATCAAAAGTAACCTTGATCCATATATGGTAAAGTGCATATTGTCTTCAGCCAAAATTAAATTTAATTTGTATAGCGCCTAAATAATAGTTTGTTTAGTAATTGTGGCAAATTAGCTGATGGTTACAAATGATGGTTACATTTTACATAGGCACGACTCCTAGAATCAGATTAATTTAGATATTCAGAAAGTTTGCACCTTATTCAACTGTGAATATCGATAGTCGGCAACGGTTAAATATACTGTATATGCTTAAAATTATCAAACAAAACAAGAAAGTACCTTCCATTTATCACACACTAACTTGTTTTAAAAATAAGTGTGTAGAAGTGCATCGAACTTGCTTGCTGTGATTGATTTGTCTACGACCATACTAACAAAGATTCCCTTATTATCGTTTGAGTTTTGTAATATACTTAATGTAAAATTTAAAATTATCTTCATTTATTAGGAAATTATTGAAAGGTCGTCATTGTACATTATTGAAGGTACTCATAGTAATTTCTGCTGGCGTGGTAGTTGCGAGTTTCGCAAAGGAAAATGACTATAACTGTGGTAATTTTAATTTTTTAATTTTTCTAAAAAGAGGAGAGCTTCCTCTAAATGGTATGATCTAAATTTTTCTTTGAAAAGTAATACGCGTCGTCTGTTGGTCTTTAGGTATATACATAAGCTATAAATCTTAATTCTTGACCGAATTTTTGTAAAAATATTTCTACAAAAACTCGTTTTTATACTCCCTCTTGTACGGACCTTCTAGCCTCTTATTTCCGGTCCTTTCTCTTTTCAATTTTTTATTCCTAAAGTATCTCTCCGCCTGTCTGCTACAGCCGCTCAGAAATTTGGCATGGTAATAAAACTCACTTGTTCCAGTAGATTAAATTCAAAAATATTTACTTGAAATTTTAGGGGCGGTAAATTAAGTACTAGATTTTTCTTTAATTCCATAGATAGTGTGAGGCAACAGTTGACAAATTTAGTTGCAAGTCTCAAAAAAAATTTGATTCCTAGCTATGGGTATATCTTCGGAGACGTACCGAAAAATATGCGAAAATTTACCTAGCCTCTTCTAATTTCCAAAACCATTTAACAATTATTTCAAAAAATGGGTTTTTAGAAGATTTCGCCAAGGTTGCAGAAAAACTATAGCAACGTTTCTAGATGTCAAAATGTTTAAATATGCAATATGTTTTTATTCTGAAACCATACGACTCTGAAACTTGAAATTTTGCATTAGATAACTTACACATAGATAATTTACATATATAACTAAGTGCACATGTAAGAAACGGAGAGTGGGTAAAAAGTCTAAAACAATTATTTTAATTTTATGTATACTATGGTATATTATTTTTAGGACTTGTATATTGTGGGGCATAACATTTTTTTTCATAAATTTTTTTTTTCTTGCCAAAATAAAGCACTTAAATACAAGGCTGTCTTAATTTTCGTAACTGCTAAGCTGAAAACCATGAAAAAAATGGATCTTAGAGCTTTAATTTTTTAAATGTGCACAGTATTTTTGAATCTGAGATATATATATAGTAGGAAATATATTTAAATTGTCAAAAATGAATATTTTTATAGGAATACAATGTACAAAATAATATCTATATGTACCCAAATGCGTACGAAGGTTCTTTTATTATTGCAAAACGTATGTACACATCTTGTGTTAATTGTAGGATATTTATTTTAAAATTTATTAAATAATTTATATTCAATTAAATAATTTATATTCAATTTCGAATAGACTTGGGTATCAAAAAGTATATTCTGCTCGTATAAAAGTTAGAATGGGCATTATATTTGTCAATTTTATATTGCCAACGGAATGTGTCCGAAATTAAACCAAAAATTTATCTTTTCATTTGAAAGCAAAAAATTTTAAAATATATTAAACGTGTATAACAACAATCGAAAATTGCTTAAAAAACGAAAATTAATTCAAATGAATGAAGTTTGAATTCGTATTTGTATCAAAAAACAAGATTGAAAAATGTTTGTTATATTTCTTTAAATAAGTCAAGGTAGTTTTGAAGTCTTCCCAAAATTAATTTATTTGGAGATCCCAAAGCACGAGTGTAATTCGCATTTAATTTTTTTGTCATAGGTTCACTCTTAAATATTTGCCCTAAAACAAAATTTCTTAATTGATCGACTTGAAATTTGGCACAAAAATAGCTTTGAACAAAGTCTAAGTTAAGTATATATAATATTAGTCCAATACTTTCAAAATGGAGTGGTCCAAAGTATAAAATAATTAGTTCAAACTAATCTTACAATAATATTGCTCAAATTATTTATTGCTAAAAATAAATATTAAAATAACAGGACTTTTGTAGAAAAAATTTCATCCGTCGCTCACTAGAAAAAGGCAAATGCCTTAAACTCTATTTCAAAATACGGCATCATACGTTTTGGAAATAATGTAATTCATTTTACATATTGCTTATTGAAATTTTCACAATTTAAATAATTTTTTTTTCTATTTCATTCATTGGTACACAATGTAAACTACCTAGAAAACATTGTAGAAAATTAACCTCGAATCATGTTTCTCCTAGAAGATATATATTTAATTAATAATTTTTGAATTTTTCAAGAATTCATGTTAACTATTGTCCTTGTAGACCATTTTCCATTAATACATTTTTTTAAACAATTTGTTCTTTAAAACTATAAAACTTACTTTCTTAATGGCACTTGTCAACAATTTTATTAGAAATAGTTTATTTAACAGAACATGTATTTTATAAAAATATTGTACGTCCAGATAACACAAGGCGTATTCCGACGACAGGCCCGTGTCATACACTTGTCATGCCTGACAATACAGAGACTGGAACTGACAGACATTTTTAACTTTCTTTTTGGTGTCATTCACAGATTTCTGGCACTGTTAAAAGATGTTATGTTATCTTAGTGTGGCATGTGAATTTAATATTCAGTTTGGCAAGCAGAGTTTTTTCGATAAAAATTCGATCGTTTGAGTCTTAAATTGTTAATTGTTCTTCCAAATTTCTTAAAACAGTAGGTTTTAATGGATTTCTAAGTATTTAATGGAATTCATATATTTATTAAAAAAAAAGAGTTAATCATACTGATATATAGAAAAAACATTCTTATTTTTTTTATTTAATTTTTTTACAATCGCTGCCGTTAAACCTAAATATTTATAAAATAATCTTCTACCAAAAATCAGAAGTACGGTTTAGTTTACTCTTTGAATACATATAGGTATCGTTGCATCAAATGTCTAAGGTATTCTTTTTGTAAGTATGATTTACATGCTTTACGTGTATCCTCTCTAAGGCTAAGATTCATTACTTCAAAAAAATATTGCAAATAATCCAGCAAGTTGACCAGTTTTAAATTTCTGTTCTCTATTATTATGCTTAATTATTCTACGTGTAAACTTCCAATACCATTTCTTTGATTAACCATTATTTTATTTGGAAAACAAAAAATTACTCATGATATAACGACCTCAACCGCAACATTCTATCAATTCAAAGTTCTTATTGAGAATAAATATTTACATAATACAAAATTGCGAACTTTAAATTTCCTTATTACAGTTTTGCCTATGTATCTGTATTACTCTAAACAATTTATGACTTAAAGACAACTCGTAAATATTCATTACCCCTGAAGCAATTCCAATTTCTATCTGACCTCTATTCATTGTTATAAATTTTGTTCAGTGGTCGACATTCTCACGTCCTGAGAGCCCATTTACCAAATTTTTTTTTAAAGTATTTTAGGGATTCAAATATATTGGGAAGACTAAATATAGAGCTATTTTAATTTTTTATCAGTTTTATTAATTTACTGTGATTTTTATACTAATATATACATTAGGTCACTATTTTAACACTAATATATACTTTCTAGAAAAACGAGTATCGTTTTCTGCTATAAATGGAAGCTATTACTGCCTCAAGGACTCTTCACTCCATTTAACATATTTTCTTTGATTGCAGACCCTTTTTCCAGAGCCACCGAACATTAGTCATTGTGACACGGGATGTTTCGCATTTTGTGGTCATGGTCTGGGCCATTGTTATCTAGAATATTTCACAAAATGTGGTCTTTGTTTAGACCATTTTCGTTTTGTACAACACGGATTACTTCAACATGCTCTGCATTTTTATTTGGATTGTTATAATCTCTTTATTTTATACGTGTGAGAGACTACTGACGCCTAAGTGTTCTTCACTTGAAAATTTATTCCCAATGGTTTTGGACTGCTTTGGATATATATATATATATATATATATATATATACATATATATATATAAATATATATATATATATATATATATATATATATATACATATACATATATATATATATATATATATATATATATATATATATATATACTATATAACTCACAGTAGAGATATTATTTAACGGGTTGATTATATTGCACGTAGGTGCTGTCATTTAATGAAACGTACATATCCAATAAACAAATAAAAAAAGGTACCTCATTTTATATTTTCATTGTAAGTAATGTAAGTATACCACATATATTTTGACCAACCAGCATATGCCGAGTAAAAGTAACATAATATCAGCCTCAAATATGTTAAGAAATAATGGTTTAACTTTTACCACGCTTGACTTTCGATTAGATTCTCGAATTCATGCTTGACATTTGATAAAAGTACCAGTCTATTATACGTTAATATTGCTATATCGACTCTTTCTAATAAAAATCTCCCTTTTTCAACAACGAAACACAGTACCTAAAATTTTTACTCTACGCTCGATCACATTTTAATAATCTCTATATGATATTTGGTATCGACATATATATATATATATATATATATATATATATATATATATATATATATATACATATATATATTTTGTCGGATTCCACAAACTATTAACTTTCTGCTATTCAATCGGAACAATCACTGGTGACTAGTATAATCAGAACAATATAATACTTATCATATAATTATAGTTTTGACGCATGAATTTAAAATACATTACTTTCGCATATGCGTAATTTTTTAAAATTACACATAGTGTAAATAAGTAAGGGAAATGTACTTTCAGCTTATTTTAATTATTGAAATAGTATATCTGTATACATTCTTACAATCTTAAAAATGACTTTTAAATACGAACTTGCTTATAAATATGTCCAAAACCATGTGAAAAAAACATATCTTTATTATTCAATATTTATTGGCACATAATTTTCCTTGGTCTTTATTTCTAATAGTCATGTGAATTAAAAAATAAATGAAATACTATTTAAATAGGGATTTACCAAAAATGAAAAAAAGTATCTTGCTGACAATTTTTTTGCAAGACCAGTTCATAATGATTGTATATATTATCAAGAAACTATTATAAATATTAACTAAAGGACAATATCGAAAGCCACAATTAATACTAGCTTACATTGTTGAATACATTGAATATTGATTTATATTGCAAATGAATTTCGTGACTAAATTTAAAGCAGGTAGAGATTGAAACCTTTCATCAAGTAAATCAACATTACGCTACGTCATTAAAACGGTGTGATATTCATCGTGATATATCGAGTAGGAAGTCATAAATATTCATTTGTGATGTTCGCTTAACGGCTGAGCCACTTTGTTGACGAACTGAGCATATATGGTCGTGGAGAGAAAATTCAGGTAAACTCTTTATTGAATAATTCAATATTGCATTAGATATATGATGTGAAACGAAATTTGCCATAAAATTGTATTAAAATTCCTTAATTTATTGGTATGTTTTGGCATAGGAAAAAAAGTCGATTAAACAGTGTAAAATAATTGGAGTTCATTCCTTAAGAATCGATTTTCGTATACGGTACCCGATATGAAGTTTTATTAAAAGTAAAATTAAAATTTAGAGCGTTAAAAAAAGGGTAACAATTTTGTAAGTTTGCATATAGGATGTAGTCTCCGAAACTACTCATCCGATTTCAAAATTCTTTCACCAATATTCAAAAAAGACCTTCAGGATGGACACATGTTGTACATTATACCATTAAACAAACTATATATTCTAAAAAAAATTATTTTGTAAGTTTGGATGTGGGACATAATCACCAAACCACTCAATCGATTTTAAAATCCCTTTCACTAATATTTGGAAAGAACCTTTAGGATGGACATAGGTTGTAAATAATTCATCACTAAAATACTTGTATATCGTATAACTCCCGGAAATATAATAAAGCCTACACCGCTCCCCTACAATAAACTCACTAATATAAGCAGTAAAAAAACCCACACAAACCCGGTTTCCCCTGTTGTTTTGAAACATTTAAATGCTTTTGGATGTTCTTAAGAGTTAATCTTTGCTAATAGCCCACCTGAAGATGTTGTAATACAACGAAACCTAGGTCGTGGTAAAGAAATTAAAGAAAGTAGAAATAATACTACATCACGTCGTTTCATTTAATTGTGAAAGTTAAAATTATTACTCATTAAATAAATCAATATACATAATTGACTATTAGGTCTCTCATTTCATGTATTTTTATTTTCAATTGTTGCTAGTTCAACTTTTTTCAATATATTTTATTTTTAAGCAAATTTCATTATCAAAAATAATTTTTTTTAACAAAAATTTGAACCGACTAACAAGCAAGCCAATAGGTGCCCAATCGACGTTTATTTTCCCTTTTCAAGTACATGTATACTCTCGTACACAAATGAGTACTACATTTTAATTGGAACTGACTCCAAAAACCATTAGCAGTATTTTGCAAATTTATTAATTATCCAAAAAGATATTTTCGTTTTTTTACGGTTTTCAATGAGCCATTATTCAATAGTTTTTTGAAGTAAGTTCATGACTTTTTTGGTATTTAGCGCATGTGATATCTTTTATTACTTAACCATTGCGCAGAGTTCAATATCTTGTTGAAATGGAAACAGAAGATTGTAGTTATAATAAATCTAAACATGTTTATGCATACATGATTTCTACATACATACGTGATTGCTTGCACGTATAAACACATGCAAACGGATATAAAAATTAAATTTCCTTCTTTTCGCTTAACTGTAGTTAGTGATTCATGCTTGTATACATATATGCTTAATTACTTACCTGCCTACTAATGTTGTTCTTGGTATATGTATTTGAACATACTTGTTCATATGAATTTGTTTACAAATTAATGCTTAATTACTTCATGCATTTATTAATATCCACACTTACTTATTTACTTACTTAATAATATCTATGTTGTTTGATGTCTTTGCATGAACTTTTGTATGCTTTCAGTTGTGTCAAAATTTTAGACTTTTTGTTACTAGACCATCATTGGACTTAAATCAACCAAATTTAATCATGGTACCAGTGTTGTTCATTGTAGAAGAATTCTGTGGTGCATCTTCAATTTATATGGTTCATTTCTAAATTTTCGTTGCACCCCACTGGGTTTATATCCTTCTAAATAGAGAGAGAATCATCAAATTTGTTGATAAATGCCAAGGATATAAGGTAAAGTTCCCGGTCACTTATAGATATAGTCTCTTTTCGACCAAGGTGAACATAACTGACAAAAAATTAGTTCAATTTTAAGATAAAAAAGTTATCGAAAATTGTTAAAAAAAATTATACGCGCAAAAAAATTTAGCGATCATCATGATCTTGAAATTTTTATAGGATCAGAAATGTTAAATAAAATTGAAACGTTTCTTAATTTTTGTTTAAACGAGATCAATTTTTCCTAAGCACCTTCCATGGAAAGCTTTTATAATATGCTAGAAAAGTTGACTGGTCGGTAACAATCAATGCTTGTTGGGCAACCTTTTTAAAACATAACGAAATTCCTGATTTTTAGCCACTTTTCAGAGATTCTCCCTTTTTCAGAACATTTGTAAAAGAGAGCACAGATCGTATCTTCCAACAAAACCCCACCTTTTTAACAGTTTGGAAGTAGTTATATTCTGAACTGAGATTTGGCGATCTTTCTGTTGGCCTATAAATACTCTGATCCTTACCTTCGTTATTTCCTTTCTTATTCAAAGCCGATATGCATAAAGATTTGCCATGTTTCCTTATGTGTTCATATTGCCCTTATTTGTGATTATGTGTTTTCACATCCTTGTGAATTATTTTTTCATGGCTTTATTCAACGCCTTGCAGTTTGGTCTTCTTTCTACAAAATTTTCTGTTTTATTTTAATAAATATGAAGTAGCTAACAAAAGTTTTGGAAATTTCGTTTTACAAGGAGAGTATAGAGTATAATAATACTGGATTTTGATCATTTACTAACGTGGTGTAGGTAATATTATTTGTTCAAATGTATTGATCGTATTAATAAGAATTTATGTAATAATTTTTAAGAAGTTAAAAAATTTTCGGACCTTAATTTCCAGAAAAAGCTGTTTCCGGACAATGAAGAAGAGCAAACAATAAAGAAAGGCAAAGAAGAGCGAAAGTAGTCTGTTTAAATTTATTAATATAGAAAATAGAGAGGTTTCATCAATTAGATAATTTCAACTTAGTCACAATTATTACAAGCTTGATTTTTAAAGTTGTTTTAGTATGTAACGAACCTATCAAAACATAGGGTAGGGAAAGCACGTTGTCATATATATATATATATATATATATATATATATATATATGTATATATATATATATATATGTATATATAGTTGTGATAACTTTTAAAGCTTTTCTCGTCATCCTGTCTTGCATATATATATAGCTCGCTCGGCGTGACGTGTTCACCTCGTTGTGCCCTAGCTACGACTAAACGATTTTAAACGATTTTCAACTTTTAAGTTATTTGGTAATTAGATTTGATAATATTGGCAAGATAGTGATAAGTAATTCAATAATAAGGGATGGGACTAAAACTGGCAGGAAAAAATTAATAAATTTAGGTTCTACACGATGTAAAGGACAGTTTGGCAAAAACGGAAAAGACATGACCGGTCAACGAAATTGAACAACTTCTTCATTATTTTTATTATGCCTATGTCCTACAGTGGGTGGTATTAATAATAAACTTATTATTTATTTTTACTGAATTAAAATGACATATTATGAAACTGCCGCGTAATAAGATCAATAACAAGAGTGCTGAATCTGATAGGAGGCGCAGTCGAGTAACAGAATAGTTTGCACGAGTGATATTAGTGTTAATTACGTGCAGCGTCATGCGATATTTTATCTACGACTAAGAAATTAAAATGAAGTTTGAAGAAAATAAACGTATTAACCATGAAAAAAAAATGTCGCTAAGAGTAACCACTTTGATGTTACTTAGAATTTTGATCTATATTTATGTACTTAAAAGTATGTCAAAACTTTAATCAGCAAAAATCAATCAATTATATATCGTATTTTTTTTGGCTGTTTATTATGAATTAAAAATTAATATTTGCCTATTTTTTTCAAACGAAAATTTATTAAAATTTAAAAAATTACTTTATGATACAGTATCATTATGATACTCATTTTGCAACTGAGAGCACTTTCAAAATTGAAACTTTACGGTACGGGTGTACATAAAAGAAACTAGAAACCTATGTGACTCAGTGGCATAGATCTGGCTTTTCGATAGTTTGTTATTTCTGAAAGCATACACACGTGATAAAAACGTGTCAACTTGGGTAATATTTCGGTTTTTCAAAAATCATGGTCTGTCTGAACCCTCACTACTTTCTTTGCATAATCCAGTACAGTCCACACTACAAATAAGCAGATATTCCTATTCGCAATGTGAAGGGGGTCCTGGATTCGGTAAAACCAATCGTACTTTTCATTCATAGCAAGTTCAAGGTAATGGTTCCTTTGGAAACATTTAATGTTTTTTCTTGCGATCGCTACTTCTGGTTCGATACCCAATGCGGAGGTGGAACATTTAATCTCAACTAATCCTTCTTGACTAATGCCATTAGGAGAAGCTCCCAGAAAATAGTACTCATCATCGACAAATTGTTAACATTTTTTTATTTTAATATTTTCTTGCACACTCATCGTCGATAACAGCCCACATTTTTCGATTTTAATATTTTCTTTTTCTCTCGGAAGGCACATGCCTTAAATTACAGTTATACAAAATAACTTTCAGCAGTGGGGCAGAATTTTGGTATGCACGTCTCTTGCAGATTTTTGAAAATTTTGATGCCGTCAAAACGCATCTCCGAAGTTCGACCCATAATGCGCTTTCTGCTTGCAAAATGGTATTGCGTTCGACCTTAAAACGTTTTAACGGCCTGTTGTTTAATATCATTTGAAAACAGCTTCTTTGCATTGTCAAAATTATTATTGTTTGTATCTGGATGTTGACATCCAATACCATAATGTTCATCAGTTTTATCAAAATTTACATTGGATTGACAGCGCTTTGGACTACTTTTGTAGTAAGTACTTTTTTAATGTCCTTTGCATCCTAATTCCTTTATAGATTTTCCTGAGCTCTTGCCCTAAAGTGTCTTATATAATGTATATTGCGGTTTACCGTGAAAATGACAACTGCTGCATAGCAGCGTGTTTGATATGAACGTTTTAAGGAATAATTTTGGTTTTATTACCACTCATAATTTTGATTACGACACTATTAAATTACTTGGCACGATTGTTAAGAAATTTTTTCAGGAGGCTCCTGAAATTAAATTCCAACAGAAATGCGTCCTAATAACAGCATTAAAGTTGATTATAACTGAACCAGATTTTCTTCTGCTTTCCTTTCTAGTTTACAGTAATAATCTTCACATTTTACGTGGTCTTCAAGAATATGACGTATACTATTTCATACATCTTTCTATTAATTAAGTATTTTTGTCTTTATAGAAATGTTTTGATAATTTTTAAACTTCTTACAGAGAGGATGGCAATGTGAGACCTAGTGAGACGATCTCTTGTTAAATGTTTACGTTCACTTAGAGGGATCGTAGTATCTTTTTTCCATCACATATTTTTTCCATTGTAGTTCCGCAACAAATGGTTGGTACACTCTATTTTTTGTACAGGTACGTCCGGATACAGCTTCCTTTCAAGAATGCTCTTGTATGTGCATGAGTCACCGTAAATTATTGATACATTGTATACAAGATTTAGCTTCACTATTGACAACTTAAAACCTTCAAGCAGAATCGCTTGCAACCCTGAGTTCTTGATGACACTTCTTTAGAAAAAGCGTGAGCGCAGATAACGCAATATTTGTTACAGACTCCAATGTGCACGACTTTTCTGGAATATTCCCCGATGATGCTGGACATTCAGATAAAGATTGATAATTAGTTTTATAAGATCGTTTGCTCCAACATTTATCATCGTCACATCTATCTCATCAAGTGCTGGCATTGGCGGTTGGTCTGCGACATTTGAATTGTTCGTAGACAATGAAGGAATGTCGCTAGTACGTATCTTAAATAAAAAGTATGTTACAAACTTTACAATATTTACAATCAATAAAATTTATATTACATACTAATATGTAAGAGAAAAGATTTGTTACCGCATCCTCTAAGTCGATATATTTTATACTCTGTCTGTATAATTAGTTACTCTGTCTGTAACATTCCCATAAATTACTATATTAATTGCTGAACTATATTGCTGAAAAATAACACAAGAAAATGAAATATTATAGGTCTTTTGAGAACAGATGTGCCTTGCTTCATTTGCTTTTTTTAATGTAGATTTATATTTTTTCTTTCTAACACACATTTACACGGAGCTTTTTCGAGGTATGCTAGAAATAAATATAACAGATATAACAGTCAGAAATAAACACAACATATAAGTTTTTCCATATAAAATAATTTTTCAATATAAAGAGAGTTGAAAAGGAATACTTACATGATCATAACTGGGTACTTAGACTATACGGTTTTTGGTTGATCGTTTAGCGTGAAAAAATTAGATATATTTCCGACCTTAAATCTTATTTTCATATGTGAGAAAAGGAAAACTTAAGATAACCGCACGGCTACCTTTCTCTTATTTGATCATAAAAATATTCTAATTAATGCCTAGCTTTTAGAAAAATATCACATACTTACCTTCGTTTAATCCATTGATATTGATAGAAATGCCTATTCTTTTCTGAGGCATGTAGAATTGCGACATGCAGTTAAATTAATGATTTACTAATATTTTATATTACTTATTTAATAACTCAATAATATGCTTCTTATATTTAAAGAGGATACGTTCATTTAGTATTTCTCCTAATAAAATAGCATGAAGTCTTCATAACTTCACAGAATAAATGAAATGTTTGTAAACACTTTATTCCATTATATTAAAACTAAAAGTAATAATGCAATTTTTTCAACAATTAAATTTTTTCAACTGTTTTTTAAAATATTTTTTGTCTATGTAAATTTAGACAGGACGCATTTACTATATTAATTAATATCTACTCAGGAAATGGAGACCTTTTCTAAAGATCTGCTCTATTAGAAAAAACGTTTCCGAAACGCGGAAAAATTATTTCAGTCCTACAATGCAAAATTATTAATTTAATAATAATAAGTTCTATGTTCTCCAAATTATACTACTTGTAGAAATCAAAGCACCCGGTTTAAGCATTAAAATTACAAAGGTAATAGAGATACAAAAACTAACAAAATGTGTAGCAACATTTCGTTATTTTTTGTAAAAATTGAACATGCAATAGATTAAAAAAGGAAAGTTGTGAAAAAAACCTTAATTTTACTGTGAATCGTGAATACTGTATTGTTGTTCAAACTCTGTTTCTCCCTGATTTTTTAAAATTGTTGAATGACTAAAAATGCGTATTAAAATATTTTTTAACGACGTTAGGCAAAAAATCAAAGACCTAGAACGACGGTCGATACCGTCCAACATTGGAAACCACATGCTGAAGCAGCAGGTATATGAAATATTTTCGCGCTTTTATATCATTTGCAATTACCGTTTCATTCTTTTGTTTATGACGCGTTCGTGGAATCTAAATATAATTAGTTTGGAAACTTTGTACAAGGGAAATCCTGAAAACAAAATAAACTTCGTGGCATAAACATGGACAAATTTGGTATTTGTATGATGGGATTCGTTTCCGTTAAAAAAAACTTATTAGATTAGGAACTTTTATAATTATTGAGGTGTCTAGGATAGAAGAAACAAACACGATGGGCCTTGACAGCTACTATCTATTCCACTCTTGACAGTTTACTCTCGCAGTGCTAAAAGTTTCTTTAATTTTACTTATGTATATTTGAAATACTGTGGTAAACAATTATTCTTAATTTTCAAAGCTAGTGGGAATGTAAATTTGTCGTTAACTATTTTAAAAAAACTCTTATGTGCCTCGGGTAAAAGGCTTCGATTCAAAAATGAAAGACACAGAAAGTGTATTATTATTTATATTTGTATTTGACACGTCATCAATTTATTCGTATGTCTATTATCACACTCATTTATTTTCTCCTACATGTAAGGCTTTGCTTTTTACTATGAACGAGCTATGCACTAATTTGTTTTCTTCAATCTTTTCGTAGTATCCCATTTCCATGTAGATTTTGAAAATTATGTTCACCGCCCCTAAAGACTTTTCAATAATACTGATATGATTGACACAAAGCCAAGTTCAGATTGAATGATTACTGTAGAAGTATTGCCATGATTTGCAAGAAATTTAAAGTATTTCTCACAATGTTTCACTCATATTTTACATTCTATTGTACGCTGATCGAAACCGAAAATTGTATTGAAAGAATATGACGAAATATTTTGTTTTAGTTCATTATTTACCGAGCGAAAGTACGATGTCCACCAATTATATCAACGTTGCGCGGAAGCAACGGGATGAGATTCACAGACTGCGCCGGAAATACCGTACTCAAGCGCTGCTTCGCAATCGCTCAATACTGTTTTCATTTTTTTTTATGTTGAGCGTCCGCCTTTGAATTGAACTTATTTCTTTAGATAAAAAGAAATATATGTATATTGTTACTTTGTACATATATATCAATAATTTTTCATCGCTTAATCTATGGTCTTAACATCAGAACCCAAAGTTTATATGTATTCATTTATAAATAATCAGAACTTTACGGTAAATTACAAATATAAGACAAAATATGCTATAGTATTTTCAACTACATAGAAGAGAATAAAATATAGTGATGATAACTTTTATTATAAAATATAATTTTATGTCACCTTTTTGGAATTTCATGCGTTGTGATATTTTACCAGTTACCTTTATAATTTTTATGGATCATTTCCGACTGACTGTAAAAATAAAACAAATAAAAGTGTATAAAAACAAACCTTGAAGACATGAAACATTTTAAATTCTTATTTTAAAAACCTCACGGATTCGAACATTATCAGTTTTCAATATTTTAAATCAATTAAAAATCTATTGAATGTTATATATATGTATATATATATATATATGTATATTTCAATACAACATTCAATAGATGTTCAATGTTATATTACGAAACTATCTAGGAAATACTTATATATCTATATATATATATATGTATATATATATATATGTATATATATATATATATATATATATATATTTATATATATATATATATATATATACATATATATAAATATATATAATATGTTTATATATGTGAGTGTGTGTGTGTGTGTGTGTATGCGTGTAAAAGCAATAACAAGTTTACTAAAATACCGATAAAATTACAAATAAATATACAAGTCAAATGATTGGACACTTTTTGCCTCTTTGGCAATTTTAATTTAACTTTAAATCAAGATTGTATTTTTAAGAAATTCAAATTATAAATTTGGTATATCCTACGATCATGTTCGGAAAAAACATTTCAGCGAGTTTACGACTTTGCCAGTATTATTAATATTTTGTCATACTAATAATACTGACAAAGTCGTGAACTCATTTAAGTGTTTTTTTCCGAACATGATCGTAGAAGTTCAATCACGGTCACGAAAATGGCGGTGTTCAATCGCAGCGCATTGTACTATCTCCATTCAGTCTAAGTGACTTCCGTCATTTTCCTATTTGGGTTATGTGACACGGAAACATTTCCGCGATTCAAATTAAATCCATCGATTTTCTGTTATACTTGAAGATGCTTTGCTATAAAATAACATTCATATTTTGGTAGCTAATAAAATGTATTACCATATATGCGTGCAAATATTTAGTGACTCAATTTATTTATCAAAATATAACTGCCGAAACACCTACGAGTAAAGCCTAAGAAATTGTTTTGTTGTCGCGAAGAAATAATAATCTCCCGATGGAAAACATACTATGCATTAAGACCCTATTCATAACAAGTTCCGTTACTGTACAAAATTCAATAAAGATTGCTTAATTCCATAAAGAGCTATTGAATATATAAGAAACAGAGAAAAAAGCGAAGTCTCTTTGGTTTTTATATCACATACGTTATGGAAATAGTATATTTCTCTTTATAATCAAATAATAAATACCTCCTGCTTAAGCCAAGGAGCAAATTTGAGGAAAATTACAGTATGCAATACAAATTTCTAAATCTTAACTATAATTACAAATGCGAAAGGTTCGGTAGATGCGTATATGTATAGTTGTGGGGTAGTCTATGAATCCAAAAATTCTCATTGGATCTAGACGAAATCCGGCATGGAATAGATTACAGGCAGAATTAATATATGCTTATATCCCAAAGTCTGAAGTAGTTTCTAAGGGATAGTACTCGTCTTTCATTATGTTCGTTGGTTCGCTATTGATCACGTATATGTAAGGAACATTGTGTAAGTTTTATTGTAAGCCAGTATTAATCAACTTGCGCCATATATCCCGAATTTGGCATACAATATTTTCTCTCTTGTATAGTTCGATAACAATGTTGCTTACTCAACAGACTGAAAAAATCTAAACAGATATATATTACAGCCTAGATTGACATTTAGGACATATTACGGTAGTCCACATGAACCAAGTTTTGGACTGAATTTGCTGATACTATAAATATATTGCAAATTGAAAAAAGTCATCTTATTGCTATGTGTGTATAAATGCCAGCCCTGTACTGAATGATGAGTAGATGGCAGAATTTAGACAAATGTCTTTTCAAACTTCGAAGAAACTTAATGCCGCCAACTAAAATATGACATTTGAGAGTAATAGAACTGAAAGTCAAAATTCTTGTGTCGCATTATTTATATACTCGTACGTACAAATATAGAAGTTGTGACATTGTTCCATTATTATTTGAACTACGATCAAAAAAATATGAGCCGAAATACATTTTTTCTATTATAACAACTATAAAAGGTTGAAATTTGAAAATATCCAATATTAGACTAAAAATTGTGCTATTATTGGAATTTGACATAAAATATAGGTTCCTAAAGTTATATTTATGAAATGGCTAGCATCATAAATATTACGCTTCGGACTGATATCAACAATAGGTATCTCTCTAGTTTGTCTAGGTGTTGAATTGATACAGTCGTCTGGTGTTCAATGTAAGCCCATTTCATATTGAAGATTATATGTCATACATATATATATATATATATATATATATATATATATATATATATATATATATATATATATATATTATTTAAAAAAAAAATGTATTTATTGATTTTTTTATTATGTTTATTCTCATAAAATTTTGTATAGAACATGGTTGAATGTAATTCCTTTTGCGTTGATGATATTTTGGTATTGAATTTCGTAGTCCCTCATATTTCTGGCAGTTACATGAGAAGACGAAACCATAAGAAGCCTCCCTGCCTTTCACGCACTTACATTGATCAACGCAGTGTTGCAAAATGATGCCCCGTATTGATGCAATTTTATGCCGATTTGACCTATTTAGGAATAAAACTCTGGAGTTTCTTAGTGGCTCACAATAAAACCAGAAATAGTTCAAAAGGGAAGTATTTAGTGTTGTTATTATCGGTATAAAATCCTGATTTTATCAGGATTATATTTTTATATTCATTTAAGCATTTATTGCCCATATCACAAGATATGTATATTGTTTGATCTACGCGTATTATTCGCGCGTTTAGAAGATAATAGATCTTAGTTTATGTACGATGGGAGCCACATAATGAATTAAAAACATTACAACAATCATAATTATAATATTTGAATGAAATTTCCAGCGCAGAGAGAGCACAAACAGTATTTCGATGGCATGCTAGCTTATTTCACTATTAAGATGCGTTATTATTCCAGCTGGGGAAATTTATTTCCACGAGCAACAAATTTGGTTTCTCATCAGAAAACAATTACCAGGTATGCTACTAATATTGTGTTGTAATAGTATATATATGTATAAATATATATATATATATATATATATATATATATATATATACATATATATGTATATATATATACACATATATGTATATTTTGTGATTTATAAACAGAATGTAATGACAGAATGTATGAATTATTTCAGCGTTAAATTTACGAGTGTCTCATATCATAACTATGAACTGAATTTTTAAGGGTGATTTTCTATTCATTATTCGTCATAAATTTGATTGATTTATTGATCAATAATGTTACTAATTTACTACTGCCCCTACTTTACCTGGAAACAGACTATCAAGCGGTGTTTAGTCTGCCTGCCCTTGTCCACGACAACTATTCTTTAAAACATATATATTTTGAAAATATATTTTTTCGTGAATAGTTATCGAATTTCAATCGCGCACGTAAGCCATAAACGGGTCTGTGTCCGTGACGTGATTATTATTTTAAATTTTTTAACACAGAAAAAGTAAAGATTGTAGCGCTATTATTTCCATATTTTCGTATTAAACATATATTGCCTTACTTAACCAAAACAATTCATTTTTGCGAAATTTGGGTATACGTCAGATTGCATACTGGACGTAAAAATGTTGGCTACCAATATAATCTGTGTCTGTGGGAATTGTGAATGCAAAAAGTAAAAAACAAGTAAATTTAATTAAACTAATTATATCACAAATATGATATGTAAATTCATACAAATAAGCTTCATTAATTTATAAAATGTATACAATTACATAGAAAATACGCCACACACTAAATAAATACATTTGTTTTAAGAGAAAATATGTGGGTTTTCACTTCAAAAATATATTTTTAATCTAAAAATATGCTTCGCAGTTAGGAGAGTTAGGCGCGAGGAAGAGAGATAGCAGGCTTTGTTAAATGGGGCAGAATTGAATAATGAAGTTGTTGTCTAGATTACTTTCACCATTATTTATAAACTCAACTATAAGTTTGCAAATGAGGAAATCCTCATTTTGAAAATGAGACAATTTTATGTTGTTAGAGAAAGAAAAAGTAAATTAATTAGGCAACCCGAATTTGTGCAGACGCATAAGAGCAGACATCGCTATTGATGTCTACTCTTGATGCTGCGGTCTTCCGGACGTAACATTTTTCGATAGAGTATGAATTCGTTATAAGATTATTTTGTTTTCTTAATTGGTTTGAAATTTAAATCTGTCGTCAACAATTTAATTTAATTATTTTGGTAGGTTTAATATTAGGCTGCGTAAAATTTATTGTATTTTTATTCATAGTTTACACCTGTAATAAATCTATGGATTAGCCTATCTTGAAGGTATTTACGGGATAAAATTAAGGGATAACAACAATACCAATAAAATACAAAAATATTGCTTTTAAAATATTTTTCCGCCTGCTGTTGGATTTTGTTAGGTTTGGGGTAAACGTATTTTTGCAATTAAAAATAAGGTTTTATTGCAATTAAAAATTAGATATAGCAGTGGAATATTTCAATAACAAATTTAATTTCTTAAAAACTTTACTTTTAGAATTATTTGTTTGCTTTACATGTATTAATATTACGGTAAACATATTTTTGTCCTATAAAGGTCCATACGCAAAAGAATTTGCAGGAAGAGCTTGTGGTTTATTTTTAAAAATAAAATTATAAGCTAAGGAGAACAACAATAAGTATTTTACAGGAAGCAATTAAACTTTTATATTTTAACATTAGGTAAATTTTAATCTATTTTTGGAATATCTTTTTTTACTGTTCAAAAATACTTTCGCCACAGCCAGGTTCTGATAAATCTGGGTGTAATAAATCCTACGACCGTATTCTCCTTTCATTTTAAATTTTTTTCAGGCCATAATTTTATATTGGTTTACTACGTGACCAATTATTATGAAGTTCATAAAAATGTATTCAAAAATTTAAAATTTTCGCGCCGCTACTGTCACGCCAAGCAGTTGTATAGTTACTGTGGTTAAGGAAGGCGATAGCGCGCAGACACTTTTTCCATCCTTATGGCTACAGCAGGCTCATCGTGCAGGCTGTCTGCGCCTCTAGCTCTGCATCGCTGCTAATCTCCTTCGTTGAGTTTCTGCGAATTACGCCTTTGACGCACAATGGAATTTTGTTTTTTGAATGTTTTAATTAATTTTTTTTCCAATAACGAGCTGACGCTCTATCTTGTAATGGCGGTACAGATTGCTGTTAATGATGGCTTATCTTTGTTGCACATCGGTAGAATGGATTGTGCTGAAATCGAGCTCGTACTGAAACAGCTATACTCAAAATATTTCCCTGGCCCCAGTGGCCTACTTCCGCACGAAATCAAGATATGATCCAACATATTCAGCAAACTACTTGCATTCACAAATTTTTTTCTTTAAGCTCTGAAATTTATGCACTTGTTTGAAAAATATCCCTGGGTGATTATTTTTTCCAAATCGGTTTCTAGGTCCGATATAAAAATTTAGAGATTGATATGTATAATTTTCTATCTGTGTCAGGATATTTATTCTAGCATAGATATTTACTGTAGTATTATCGTCATTTGTTAAAGTAATTGAAACTGTTCAACCTCACCGTCTCTTTATTGTGGGTAGGTGTGGGTTTAATATATTCTTTGTATATTTATTTTTTTTAAATATTGTATTTTTAAAATATGTTTATAAAATATCACCGAATTTCATGAATATGAAAAAGATTAAATACAACAACCGCCATATAAATACAAGGATACAATTTCGCCGTGGGGCTCGTTCGCTGCTATCTTACGTTACACCAAAACAACTTGTTTCATTAAATAAATAGATTATACATTTAATATTGCTTGCGTCTGAACAGATGAACTTTTTTATATTTTAAACTAAACATCGAACGTAACTTTGTTTGCTGGGACTATTCAGCTTAGGTCAGTGATTTATATAGCCAGTGGTTAATCAGGTCGCGGCCATTTGGTAGACTGGTATTCGATTTCAAGGTTTTATTAAATACTTTAATTGAATAGTTAGGTTATGCTAGCATAATTGTATTAATAAAAAGATATTTTATTAGAGAACGTCAGACAAAAAACGAAAACAAACACTATACTCATTAAAACCATACCATACCCCTGTAGCTGTTTGTAATATGTGCTAGTAGCAAATTTAATTAAATATTTAACTAAATAACTATATGCCTTCATAAAAAGTTGCTCCATGGTATCTTGACATATAAAAAATACCGATACAATTGTTTTCACATATAAAAAATATCGATACAATTTCACACCGTGTTTTTGTAAATCTAGTGTCATCTAGCCTTTATTTTCATTTTGAGTGATTTTTTTTAACAAATAAGAGAGTTTTTTATTAATTTTGAATTATTATTGAGTTCTCAGTTGTTTTCACGTAGAAGTGGTTGAAAGAAAAATGGATCACTATTTATAGCAAAAGCGTTCAAACATTTTGATCTCATTCAGTAACTCAATCGACTGATTTCGAGGTACGCTGTTTCTTACAAAGTATTAATATATATTTATATTTAACATTCATTACTTACAAATAGATTCATATCATAAATAGCTCAGCAATTATCAATAACATTGTTTGATAGTTTCTAATAACGTTGATAACTCTCAGTAATTCCATTTATTTTTTAATATAGTTCCGATAAAATAGTTTTTAAACATCGCTAAATTTGTTTACTTATCTCAACCAGAAAGATGTCTACATCCCAACTTTTTATTTGTGTAGTTGAAAAATATACAGATTGGTTAGTGGTTCTTAATTGAATCTTTTGGGCATTTCGAAGTAGATTAAGCTGCATAACTAAAACCCTCAGTGTTCGTGAAAAATTTAATATACTGGTATCCTATACTTTCACATGTACCACCAAAAATTGAAAATTAAATGAAAATTCCTTTAACTAAAAGAAAATCTCAATGAACTAGTTATTGTAAAACCGATCACAGAAATAATACAATTTTAAATATCCATCTAATGCAAATCATTTTGCCGACGGGAGACTGCTTCTGTTTACACACCGTACTTATTACGATCAACGATGTTGAATCACCACATTTTTATTGAATCACATTTTTTAAATTTGCCCCTATATTTTTGCCCAAGAAAGATATGGTAAGCAATATCTTTAAATTTTCCTTTATTCAAAGCCAATTTTCTCCGAAAACATTCGACGTTAAAACTTGAAACTTGGCACTAATATACATCTTATTATTCACACATGAATAACATCATCTCACGCATGTCACTCTGAAAGTGTTGAGACTGTGGTCCGAAAAATACTTTCAACCTTTCCATTGTTGCCATTCGCAAGATATCGTAATCCAGCAGGTTGCCACTTTATCCCAAATTGCTTTTAATTAATAAAAAAATTATTTTCAAAATTAATAAAGTCTCTGCTTTAATGTGTTGTGCTTTTAATAAGTTTTTTCTGTTTAACAATAAAATATTTACGTACGTACGTTACGTAATATCACACCGAGGCTTTTTTCGCAACAAAATACTTCTCATAAATATTTAATTTTCTCTATTGGCCAAAATCGAGATATTTTTTGTGACCTGGTCTTGGCTGATACAAAACGTGCATCGCCTCTCTAATTATGAAAATCTTTGTATACTCTGTATATTTCGTATTTAAATATACTAAACAAAATAACTGTGCAAAAAATTTTTAGAGATCTGTAAAGATTTGAACGAATTATCGAATTGTTCTAGCCAAAGCAATGATAAGACCATATATGCATACTACATTACATTGCTAACTTTTGCTAAGTTGAGTCATACCAGAAATTCAAGCAGACTTGGCTGCGAGCAAAGCTAGGATTTAATAACTACGCAGTTAAAACAACAATACTAGTTATTGTTCGATATATTCCAATCGTACCCACTTTAAAGGACGACCTATTACTAAGTAACATTGGTTTTAATGTTTAATTGTTTATAATATTACAGTAATACCAAATTTAATACTCTTAGTAATAATTCAAAATTAATTTCAATAAAATTGTTGCAAGCTATCACTCTTTCACTATAATAATAATAATATAAGAATAATATACTGTACACAAGTACCTATTGATTCTCATTTATTGCTTGTCAAACTCAAGTTAGCAATAACTAAAGTTTCTATTAGTTCGTAAATATTTTTAAGATGTTATTTTATATATTGAAATAACAAAATGTTTCAACATAGTAACCGCCGAACGTTTCAAACTGTTTATTGAGCTTTGATTATTATTAATGTATCTTCCATTAAACAAAATTGGTTTTTATTGTTAACTTAATAATATCTATTATATTGTTAAATTTATTTTACTATATAACATTGAAATCGGTTCATACTTGATAATAAATGGGATGTAATGTAACTTTAAATAAAAACGCACATTTAAATGGTTTCGAAATACATTTACGATAATCAATTTGACGATAGTAAATAGATATTTCTTAGCAAATAATTACCGACTTTAATGGGTTAACGTTCTGTAAGCAGCAGGCTGGTAAGGTTTAACAGCAAGTTGTTTAATAAAAAGAACATAGGAAATAAATGAGAAAAAGGAAGTAATATTAAATAAATATATGGGACCTTGACCTATTTTAGTAATTTTAAAATTGCTTATATCTAATGTGTATAATTACGAATGAAGAAAAAAAATATTAAATTTGTTTCAAGCCAAGTTCAAGATTGAACTTAATACGAGTATTTATAATATGACCATGAAATATAAGCAAACCAAAATATGTTCAATTCTATTTACTCCATTTGCATTTAATTTACATTCCTCAGGTCAATACCGATCTAATAACATGAATACGCACGATGAATCCATTAATATGGTACGCGGCTCTAAGATACTCGTACACTTGTTGATCTTAAAATTTAATATGTTATTTAAACTTTTTCTTGCTTTACTCTTTTCGGTGAAACATCTAAACAATTTTATAATTCAGAGGTGAAAAATGTTTAGTTTTAAAATTTAGTTAAAAAACTAAGACCATTTTTTTAATAAATAATAAAAATAACCCTAAGTTCTACTAGCAAGTTTATGTTGTAATTATTATATTTGCATAATCAGGAAACTACATAAACTAATCACTCGCACAACCGGTGTTTCATTAAACATTTTTATTTGCTTCGCACTTTGACAGCAAACAAAATAACTTTAATTTTTTGTTTCATAATACAAAAATAGAATAATATATTGATTATTCATGCTATTATTAAAACTATATATTATATATTGAATTAGTATTCAACCAACTTTAATTAAAAAAATATATAGAATTATCTCTGAAGTAATGTTGAATGTGTTTACGGATAATTCTATATACGACACGACTTAATTTACCAAAACGTGAAGAAACATAACGCAATTAAGAAAAATAACGTATAAATTATGCACGTAATTTATATGTTTATGTATAATAGAGTGTCCATCATCTTATATGTAATTTTCCACAAAAGTGAGGAAAATTAATTTTATAATTTCTTGCACAAGGCAACCATGGCACAGTGAAATATCTTCAAAAATATAAAAGCCATATTTAATTTCTTGATCGATTAGTTTATTATTCGCGTATAATAGCTAAAAAGTATTAAAAATTATTTTACGGATCATAAAGCTTTCATCATACTACAAACCAATCACGTACTAATTGATTCTTTTCCATATTTTACTTTTGTTGTGGATATTTTGAAACGATGTTAGGGATAAAGGTATTTTACATTTTAAAGTCGATCAATTTCAATTGAACCTTTAATCAGCATATAAATTTTTGCATTTCAGTTAAAAATTTGTATTTCGCATATTAAAGTAATTCAGGTATTCTGATATAGTAACTCCATAAAACTACTCAACCGGACGATCCTGCCGCCTGCATATTCTTTAGTTTCAATATATGGTCCATGTCATTGAACTTACTCATTCTAATTTTAATGTTAATTACACATTCGATCTACCGTTAGGATAGCTATGTTTTGCCATACAATTTTGAGTGAAATTTTTTTTGCTCAGGAAATATTTAAAGCATTGAAAGTGAAAAATTTACTTAGAAAATGAATAATAATATTTCAATTTAAGACCTTAAACCCCAATATTATATAATGAATGGCTCAATGCATATTTATTAGTCTTTTACGTAAAGGAAGTCAAAATAATAACATGTAATTACGTGACACTCATGGACGTTTGTGGTACGAGTTAACCATTTATTAAAAAATATTTACAAGAACAGTCGACATTGAACGATTATGAAACGAGTGCTATCTAATGTCACTCACGTGACTCCCACGCGTTACGCTGACAATGTTGATATGGGAATAATGTCGAGAGCTTTGAATCCTTCTGCCCCTGGGGTTCACGAGACACACTTTGTCGAAAGGTTTTTAATTTCCGCTGCTGTAAAAAAATAAGTTTTAAATGCCATAAATTTAACTTTTAATAAAATTGGAGATATACGTAAAGTTATTAAAATAGTTTAATAACTTCACGTTTATTTGCATATGCTATGCTTACGATGTATTAACATTTCCTAATGACAGAAAATACTTGAGAGTGAATTGTTATCACTCCACTACGTTTTCAGGTAAAATGTTTCTTTTGCAGGTTAGTGAAAATGAAATAAAATTTCTACGTTTCATTTCTTCTCGCCAATTAGTAAAATCGGTATGCTTTTTCTGCAAGTCACCTTAATGTCTTTCATTAGTTTATTGTTTCTCCACTCATATTATAAATAATAGTATAAATATTGGATTTCCCATTTTATCTACTGTTATATTGACTGTGATTAAATTATTGCTGAAGCGCTCGTTATATTAAGGAAAAAATGAACTGAATTTACTGAGATATTAATTTGCATAAATTATTTTTATTCCGTAATTTTGAAACATAAATCAGAGTTCGTTTTTTGTAAGGGTGTGTAAAATTATAATTTCAATAATTATATTCGTGTTAACATTATATGTGGTAAAGCAAGCAACTTGACGAAGCATATTGACGTGACTTGCAGTAGGTTATAGTCACACATATGTACTGACTAACGCCCTGGTAACATCAGATACTCGGAAGGCTTTAGTGAATTCAATTATGAAGTTTAGCAGTTGGCATTGCTTAATATGTTCGCATACAGCTTAAAATCATCAAGGAACATAAGAACCTTTACTTTATCAAACAATCTGCTCCTTTAATATAAAGTGAGCAGAAACAACCTGAGCATGGAACATGACTTGTTCGTACAAAACATATTTATTTTTAGTTTTGTTTCAACTTGTAACGATTTCAGTATATCATTTATAATAGTCTCAATATACTGAGAATCAAATAGTTAAGATTATAAATTACAGTCAATTTTTTTTAAATAGATTAAGCAAAAGTCATTATCAACAATATCTACTTGACCCCACTATTGACCGGCGTTTTATATTTTGAGAAACATGGAAAGTCGTTGCGAATTGAATAAAACTTATTTACATTATATTTTTTACAAATAATCTGATTTTTTGTGTAAAAACTTTCTATTTCATTACTTATTATTTCAAGGGAATATTTCTTGAAATCCGTTTAGTTCTAAATGTTTGCTAAATTTACTTATGTTTTCTTACAATATTTAATATAAAAAAATTTTTGAAGTATATATTTTGCAGGTATCTTTTATTAATTTGTGCTTTTTTCAAAATTGATTTAAATTTCATCAATATTTTAGTTTGAGTAATCGTAATAGAGATATGAATGTAGACGTGCAATAAAATACAGATATCAATACCAAGTCGATGCCAAATCAGCAGAGGAAAAATAGAAATTTCTCCTTCATATATATGCGATGTATGTCAGAGAGAATGAGAGGATACACACACAAATGTTACATTTTACTTGACATTGACTCCAAAAATCTTTAGCGGTAGCAGTATTGTGCCAACTTACTTATATTCACATAGAAAGAGCACAGTACCGCTAAACTTCCCACTAAGTACCCATATTGTTTTATTTGATATGTACTCAGCGCGCTTTTATTGTTTTTGAAGTCGGTTTGAGTTTCTGTAAAAAAGTTTTGTTTTCCATTTTTTTGCCAATGATATCCTACGAGTATGTTATCTACTTAAGAAAAAATTTCATGTCTCATTTATTGACATCGAAACAGACATTTTCAGTGAATAATAAACATAAATATGTTCATATATATCTACGTCCATATATGCCTGCATAAACACGTACGTACATTCAAACATTCGAATATATAGACCACATTCTCTCGTTTGCTTTACCGTAGTCATTGCTTCATGTGTTTTGTATATATATGTACATACTTACTTACCTGCTACTAATTCTGCTACTCTTAGTTGTTTATAGGGTTTTGTACATACCTGTATATTTTTACTTACCTAAGCATACGCTTTTATTACTTCAAACGCTATTTTTTTTATTTATACGTACCGACTTATCTCCCTACCTACTTCTAATATCTTAATTTCTTTATGCATATATGTACCTATATGTCCTTACTACCTATTTATATTGTTACTTTCTTGCTTGCATTAGACGTCCTTACGACGTTTTTAAGAATTTTTAAACCTTGCATACTGTTTCTCATTTTTATTCTTTTTTATCTACGACGGACGATTAGACACGGTTTTCTGCATAATTTTCGGGGCTAATCGGTGATGGTTCTTAGATAGGTGTTATGTTGT
The DNA here is from genome assembly GCA_039881145.1 of Druceiella hillmani. Taxonomy (NCBI): domain Eukaryota; kingdom Metazoa; phylum Arthropoda; class Insecta; order Lepidoptera; family Hepialidae; genus Druceiella; species Druceiella hillmani. The sequence goes on from JAYKKI010000001.1 coordinate 29,100,100, forward strand.
TAGCTTGCCAGGGGGCACTATAACATTTTGTTGTAAACGAATGTTTCTATTTTTCTCCAAAACCGTTTGACCGATTTAGATACGGTTGTCGGTAAAACGTTTGGGATTTAACGACAAAGGTTATCGGTGTATGTTGTTAACTTGTCAGAGATCGCTGCTATAAAACAAACATTATGCAATAACAAGTATTTTTATTTGATCTAGATAAATTACTCTGTGGTATTTTTTTTGGCTTCATCGCCGTGTGATTTACGTACTATATTTCTCAAGAGCTCTAATTCTTCAAATGCTTTGCTATTTTGTGGATTGTTGAAGAGTTTTCTTTAATTTAGATCAGTTTTTACTACGCTGCCTATAAATCGCATTCCACTAAAAGACGCAAAAGCTCGCCCTTTGGCGAATGTTTTTTTTTGAAGCTTAGTTATTAAGACTAATAATAACAAAGCAAAATTAAAATGTTGATTAAGCCCACGGCAGATTATCATCCAATGGATTTTCTTGGGTTTATAAGTATATTAATAGTTTCTTCCTTTCTTTTAGTCGGGAGTTTTCCAAAAAAATATTTTATTCGTTTTTTAATTATATTCGCCATTGATTATTTCCAAATTTTTAATTTTGATTTTTATTTCATTATTCAATGTTTCGTTTTGATTAATATTTGTTTCATAATCTCGCTAATTAATTAAATATCAATATTTTTCTCGTGTGGCGTAGATAGTTAAATCGTTTTAAAAATACGCATAGATAATTTAAAAAAAAATTATGTAAAAATTTGGTATTTTCAACTCTTTTCTTGCAAAATAAAATATATATTTAAAAGCAAATTTTTTCATAAATTAATATCTAAAATAAGTGTCTTTATTATACCGACTCTCATTATTACAACTAAGGGCACAGTAATAATAGAAATTGAAAATACAGGTAATCAGAAATTACAAAATTCATCTTACGGACTGGCACTTAACTCCGGTTTTATTTTAAATAGTCATTTTCAAAATAGCAGCCTTATCTAAATATTGTGCATTTAGAAATTTAGTTAATAGTTAAACATTTTTAATTGTTTAAATATTTCAAAACTATTTTTCTGACGGATCGTTAAGTGTTAGTTATTCAAGTTAGGTACCTGATTCAATGTGTTAGGAACCTATTTTTAAAAACGTGGTTATATTTTTGACAAAATACCTTCATTTTTGCTAACTTGACTCTAACTAAATCAAACTTGCTAACTAAATCAAATCTTCATCTATAATTCCCTAAAATTACTTTTTACTGGTTTCATACATTTATTTCATGGAAATCTTTTTGCAATTCATATTTCGCCAAAATTGCTAAAAAGGTATAAGTTTAGAGGATCCATTTCAAAACAATTGAATTTTAATTTTAAATGGAGAAAAACCAATAAAATTCTCATTTCTTCTTGTTTAATTTTTACGTAAAACAATTTAGATTGAAGCAATGGCAAAAGAGAAAAAGAGGAATACTTATCGAAAGAAGTCTCTTTCGTACATTCTGATGTCATCGTGAACATTGATCATTTTCCCGTGCTCTCCAATACTGGCTTGCCGTTCTACGCCGGATGCATAAGCCGGTCATGTCGTGGTCGTTCTGAATAAAAATATTCGCGATATTATTTACACTTTCAACGTAATATAGACGGACAAACATGTAAAGCATGTTGACCCGCACGTACTTCAATAGCTTAAACTTAGAAACATTCATATCGAAAAAATTTCTTGAATAATATTCCAAATTTTTTAAGTTCAGTATATTGAAAGAACTAGTCATAGGAATAAATGTTTACTTGGCAATTTCAAGAAACATATCTTCAGGGATATTCTGAAAACTATGAAGAAAATATATGGAAAATAATGGATCTTAATTTCGAGACTACTGAACCTAAAATTATGAAACATAGGGGTTTTTAGAAGCAGAAGCAAATACTGTAAAAAAACTATAGCAGTGAGTCTAGATGTCAGGTTTTTTAAAATAAAAACTGTGCTTTCAGCCTTATTATTATTAGTTTCAATGTCATTTCGACTATTTATTTATTCGACTATTTAATGTATTTCGTTTATTGGTTTTAGTAAATTATATTAGTAAGTAAATTTTAATAAATATTTGAACAATTTCGACCAGTCGCTTGGTAATTTTGATTTTAACTTCAATTATAAAATGAGTGAAACACCCTTTTTATCATAAAAATTTCGAACTAACAATTCAAAATAATACTAATTGATTCAAAGTTGGTACACGAAACGCCTGAAAGAAGAACCCGTTTTATTCATAAATACGAATTCGCTCACGTGATTATAGTTCAAAACTTAAATGTAAAAATTATAATATGCTGCGCCGTCTGAATGATTAAAGGGAATTATAGATTAAAGCTTTATTTTCGTGAGTTTATAATACAAATGACAATGAAATTAAAAATGTTTCTCTCTAAATAAGGGATTAAAGGGAAAGCTTCAGTTTCTATTTTATATTGTATAAGTAGCGTTTTAAAAAGTCACGTCTATCCGTGACTTTGTTGCGGCATTGCTTTGTTATTCCCATTATGTACTTTGTTGTCACAAATAAAAGTGTTTCCAAAGGACTAAGAATTCCGAAATAAAAAGTAGCTCGCGTCATTTTCCGGCTCGCTAATACCTTATATGTAAATATGTCTATTCGTTGGTTTGTCGAGACTATAGTTTGTCTAACAATATTACACAGCAAGGTAGTATTCGGTTGAGTATCAGTTTTGAATTTAAATAATATACCATTAAATTATTGACTGTCAAATTTCAGTATTAAAATGCCGTAATATTTTTTGAACGTTATGTTATTACGGTAAAGTTATTTTCAGATAAAGTTTTTTTTTAAATTTTATAGAAAGCATACTTACAACCAATGATTCTACAAAACTTAGTAAATGCACTCATCGATATAAATCGAAATGCGTATCTGTATTTGGACGTGAATTTATATATATGAGAGAAAGAGAGAGACGTCATTACACGACTACAAATCTAATCTGTGCCACAAGTCCGTTAAATTTTAATCTTGTTTATGAGGTTGCGCAAACACTTGAGAGGGAGGAAGAGGTGTTGTTACTTAGTAGGTAAGTAGCACTTTTTCCTTAGCATCAACTACAAAAATCTCTAAGAATAGCAATATTTTACAAATTTATTTACGTTTAGTAAAGATACTTTGCCGCAAAATTTTCATCTAAATTTAGTACTTTTATTAATTAAAAGCCTCCCAAAAGTCGAACCATATTGCAAATTTACATACTTTCGGAAGCGATATTTATCCGCAAAACTTAAATACCTATATTTTATTGTTTTTCACTTCAGTGCGTGTCTTGTTCAGTATTTACTTAAAGTTTGTTTAATTTTATATTTGTTAAAAATCTTCAATTTTTCCATTTTTAATACTAATGATATCTTATGTTACCCGTTATGTCACAAATAAAAAAAAACTAAATAATACATAATTTATTGAAATCGAAAAAGGCATTTTTGGCGTTTCATGAATGTGAATATATTCATATATACCTAAATAAAAATATGAAAGTATACACACACACATAAATACACACAAAGATACATATCAATAACATTACCCTTTTAGCTTCTTGACGTCTTTTAGCTTCGTCGTAGTCGGGTAAAATATGCTATTACTCAAATTAAATTCACACACTCAGCTACAGAAGGTGCTTATGGTATTTTTTTAATTGCGCTACGGTTACCTACATTATACCCTGCAAGCAGCCATTCAAAACATTTTTTGGGACTTACGACCTCTTCAAATATTATTATTAATAATTACGACCTCTCCAAATATTATTATTGTTAATTTATTTATAAGCGATGAAGTTGGCGTCTAAGGAATGGAATATTGAAATCTATCTACAAGCGATTGATAACATATTATTTTATTTCTTAATTGCATTGTTTAGTCATTTAAAGTGCTGTTTATAAAATACGTTAAATTTTTTTCTTCTATGAATAAGTTATTTTATTTAGTTTTCTTTATTATTTTTTCATTAGTTTTTTTTATTATAAATTAAAAAGAATAAGCTCTTACCATTTCGTGTATCTTAATCTAAAAACATTTATTTAGATATTAGTTTCTGTATTTGTTTTTTTTTTAATTAAATGTTGGTTTGCTTCTGTTTCATTATGGGTAGGTCGAAAAAATCGGTGGTTTGCTTGAAAAGTAATCGAACATTGCGAAACAAAACCGAAAGATGGAAAGGTATCGATTTAACAAAAACTGAGTGAGTAATTCAAAACATCATTTCGAAGAAATCCTTAAATATCTTGAAAGATTTATTTGGAACCTCACCAAAATTATTTCGCTTCAAACAGAAAAACAACAATGAAAATTGGTAGACGCGTTTCAGAGTTAAAGCTGTGTATATAGTATATGAAAAAAGGCAATTTGATAACTTCCTCTTTTTTTAAATTATTTACAAAAGAAATAATTTAGCAAGCTAAAATTAACACGAAACTTTGTTACTAAAAATATGGAATATTTTGTTCGCAGTTGAATTTATTTAATAATGTTACTCATATTAATACTGAAATCAAGTTTTTCCAATTTATATTAATACTGAGTTTGAAACCATGCAGTAGAAACGTGACCATTAAAAATTGTCGAGAACATATTTGTATTTAGAGGCGACATGAAAACTGTTCATCAAGCAAATCAACATTCTGTTACGTCATTTATATGTTCGCCATGATATGCTACTGTATATCGTTAATTATTCATTTGTGATGTTCGTTTAAAAACCGAGCCATTAACGATCCGCACCAATGGACAGAAAATTCAGCTTGATCGTTCATTGAATAAGTCAATATTTCATTTGATTCGTGATATAATATAGTGGTATTATTTTCTTTTAAATTAATTAAATGATACATTACATTACAGACAAAGTTGATTAATTTTTGTATCACATTTTTTTGTAATTTTTCATATCACGTTTCTTGTCACCAAAAATATTTACGAAATATAAATAAAAATTTTGGAATGTGCATGTTTTAAAAATATCTTTAAAATAATTTAAGATTATTATAATTGAAGCAAAAAAAAAAATGTAATAAAGCTGAGATGATTCAACACGTTACATAATTCATTTTTATGCATTCACAGACAGACCTCTTATAAAATTTAATTCGTAAATTACTGAACCAAAGAAAGGCTTACTTTAGCCTATTAATTCAATTTATTTTATTTTATTATTATCTTTCTTAGAAGATTTTATAGAGTTTTATAAAAATGGCAAAAGAAAAAAAGCAGTTTGTCACTAATTTTTAAGAGCATTAATTGAAAGTAAATTTTTTTTCAAAAAATGTAAGCTATGATTATATACTTATATTTAAAACGTTGTGATTCCACTGTTATTTCTTAAAATTAAGAAAAATTATATTAATATTTTATTAAGAAAATTAACTTTTTTAACTTTATTTCTAAAATTTATTTCTAGTTTTTCTTGAAGCCTTTCATCCCATGGAAGAATTGCGCACTTTGCTCACATGTAGCTTGAAATGCGTATTTTAACCTACAATTTTTATTGAAGGATGTACGGTAAACATACTGTTCGTAAATTATCATATCTGATGTAAATTATCTACTACCTTCTAATACATATTCGTATTTGAACAAATATTTAGCAAATTATTTAAAATAATGTTTAAAAGAGAAGTGACTATCTATTCAACGATTTTCACTTTTCAGGCATAATTTTCCAGAAGGATTTTTTCCCGATTGTAGCGAGGAAGACAGATAGTAATCTGTTTACGTTCACTACTACAAAAAATTAATAGTCATTTCAAAAATTGTACCTTACAGTATGTAGTATAAGGAACATTGATACGGATAAGGAAGCAAAATGTGAAAAAGTTACTCTTTATTTTTTGTTCTAGTCAAGCTAAAAGGACGATAATGTTTCTATATTGAAATTTTTTAACAATAACCTAAAATTTCCCGAATTATGGAATTTCTCTAAAAAAATTTTGATATTCGTTATCAAAATTTTTTTATGTTGATGATAAAACAACATTTTATCAAAATTATTTTAAATGAGTTTACGTTGTCTTTATTATGAAATTTTGGCAGACATATTTCGCAAAGTACTTTAACAAAAGCCAAAATACTTCACTGAAAAATTTGTTTAAAACTTTTTAATGTATATTTTTCATTGCTTTTATTTGACTTGCATCTTGAAGCCATGTATATCATGTGTTACTTGATTAATATGGTATTATTATTTTTAAAATTATTTTTATCATAACCATTGTTTTTGTATCTTATCTTAGATCATGGTGATCATATGGCAATTCACTTCGCTAAATAATTTACATTAAATCAATTATGCTTATGTTCTAAATTTAAGATTTATCAATATTTTTCCACATTAATTTCATTTCTGATACTCTACTTTTGCCCGCATTTAAACCAAATTCATATTACAGGCAGAGTGATAGGAAGGTCTAGTAACAAAAGTCCACTACTGTGACGATAGGTGAAAGCGTTTCCGCACGTTCTCTCGACTCTATTCACCGAATGCTACCGGAAACGTCACACGGCAACACCGCTGCTGATACCAACGCTTAACTGTCCCAACATTGTTTTGAATTGTATACATCCACTTTTTATTCGTATTGAATTCTAGCATCTAGCATAGATTTAAGCTTGTGAGAGGAAAATAAAATTTTAATATCTACAATTTTTCTCCATTTTTTTAATTACTTTTTTTCACTATTTATAATGATCCCCACATAGTTTTTTGATGAAACACTGGCAAATAAAAATTCTAGATATATTTTTTTCAAAAATAATTAAATTTAATTTATTATTAATATTATATATTATTCAATAATTATAATATAATATAATTTTAATATTATTAATATTTTAATTTTTTTCATCTCAGTTTCCCATATAGTTTTCCCTAATTTTGATTTATTCAATATCCAATTGATATTATCTGAATTTAAAAAAGGACTATATTTAGGAAATTTTTTTAAAAGTAATTTTTATTGTCAGAGAAAAAAAATCTGTTAATTGCAGGAATAATCTGATTTTTCTTTTATCACAGCACATCAAGCTATTGCTTTTAGAAGAATATATAAAGTTATTTGTATCCTTGTGCAGGTAAATGGTTAAATTTATTTTGACAAACGTATTTATTGGAAGGAAATTTTTTATGTTTTAAAAATATTAAAACTTTTAACACGTATAAAATTTAACAGTTGTCCCCACTCATAGTTTCAATTAAATTTATTTCTTGAAACGTAACGCATTTCGTGACGTAATTTGTTTTCTAAAAAAAACGCATTCCAGTGACATAATTGAAATGAGTTTTTTGAGATTTAAAAATGGAAATTCGAATATCTTAAGTAATAATAATTATACTTATGGTATATGTTATTTTTATGGAATTTGTAAACCAAAATGATTTTCTATATATCTTAATCAATTTCAAAATAAAATACTTAGAAACATGTATTCAAATCGCCCTCATACCCATTTTAAACCTTCCGAACAAAATGTCTTCGGATGTCAAATGTATACCAACATCAAGCCCCCTGGCAATCTACCATTTTATACATTATTTTAAAAAGTGTCAAATATACCCCAAATGTGGGGTTGCTTTGACAAGAAACCTAATTGCATTGAAGTGCTACTTAATTCAAAGATCAAAAGCGTAAAGTTGACATGAATGTAATTTTGGAATAAAAGTTATTAATATTTTATGCATTATACAGGAAATTAAATTAAAAATGACCAGTTTTGTCTATCAATTTGTCATTTTTATTAAAGAAATATTTAACATAATAATACGTAAGACTTATGTTATAATTATAGGCACGTAATCAGTCTTATAAATATCTTTGGAATCATGATTAACTTTGGTATTATTACAATCAACTTTAGCCATAGACTTATAAAGTTTGAAAAAAACTAGAAAAAGTTAAAAATAATTAGTAACCTATATCCTCGCACTCCATATATTCATAGAAAGGATTGGTGGAGCCTACACGTGCCACAAATCCAATTTTTGCAAGGGATGCAGCAAATCTAGTCAACAGCACGATAGTAGAACAAGAAGTCACACTTAAAAATGTTATTGTATACATATATAGATACCCACATCCAGTGGTTGTATCACGTGCGTCGAGTCTGGTGTTAGAGTTGTAAATAAATGTGGTTTTGTAGTGTAATTTTGATGACTAGGTGAAAAATAAGAAGCCATGTTGTAACCAACGACAACAGCTTTGTCATTTTCGTCTGCGTGTTCTTTGATATGCGGTAGCAATATCTTGAAAAAAACATATATCGAAGAGGTTCATGTCAAACCAGCCGCTGCTACTGTTCCTGTAAATAGTTCCAGGTGGTCCATTCTGTGTCCAGTTCTTGTAAAGGTGCTTTGATTTGTAGGTAACCATGAAAGGAATTAATTGTCCTTCATCTATGCCACAGCACATGTTTCTGATAGATGATTTCGAATGCTCCTGGACTTTTTCGATGCGTTTGTGCCCTCGACTTACTATAACTTTGTCGCTTCCGTCAACCTGTAATATTTGTCTCGTCACAATTATAAATTAGGGCAGGACGTGTCTCCTTTTTAGTTATTCTCAAATTCTCAAAAAACACTTTGATCTCGTTTGGACTCCCTGATCATCTTAAAGTTTTAATGTTCTGGCCAGTCTCTGTGTGACGTTGTTTCGAGCTGCAAATTCATTCGCAAGTCATAGCTCAGTAAGTTTTCTTTCCACTGCTTTACAACTTTGCTTTCCTCATTGATAAACATTTGAACGATGAATCGAATATCGGCATAATATGTCTCACTCTGAGGCGTAAGTGGAATGGCCTGGCTTTCCTTCGTGTTTGTGATGAATCCTCTTCAGGATGGTGGTCTTGTTAACTTTATGTTTTGTGGTAGAACCTGCCTTATTATGGATCCCCGATTTCACTTCTACAACGGCTTTTGCAAGGCCTTCCTTGCAATAATTTTTATAGTTTCGGGCGCTCAGTTTTCTTTCATACGTTCTGACCATTGTGACTTATTTATATGCAAATAAACACAAGGTTAATCTATAACAAATAAAAACAACCAAATACAGCCGATTGAATCACAGATGCATACATATATATCTTAATCTACTCAAATCTATACATATGCACGTAAATATTACTACAAACTTATCGAAAACTAAGCATCCAAATGGTACAAAGCCGTATTTTACGCAACATACTACAAATACCAATGACGAACATGCTCGAATTAATTGATAAGTCAGGTAATCGCAACGCAACCCAATCCTCTTCATATCAGTAACAGTCCCATATGGAAAAAAGGTATGTAAAACATATTTTAAAATTATATTCATTAATATATCATATGCCTACTTTTAAAAAATTAAAATATAAGATGGAAATATAACATTCAGTGAAAATATATAAATGCATAGATGCTTGGCCAATATGCGACTTTTTGAACTGTTGTGTCGTTATTACACCTTGACTGTTATTGTTTTCTTTAGGTGTCTGTTACTATATACTATATCTGCTACTTTTCAATGACTATCGAAAAACTTTTATTGGTTTTTGGGATATTTCATTTCCATGTCTTTTTAGAACAGAAGTTGTAAGGTTCATATGTTTCAAACCCATTTCATTAATGTATCACATGGTTTCTTTTAAAAACAATATTAAGACAACATAAAAATAGTATAACGTCTAGTAAAAGCAAGCAAAACCAGCCAGTTATAATTTTAACATTTTAAAAGACGCCGCTAAATTGCTTTACATGTGTATTGAAAGGCGGTCTGGTTTGACGTCCGGAGATACTATATGGTAAATGCTTATAAGTGCTTAGTCCGATATGTGCCTTTTCAAATTCACGTTTTGCATTTATACTTTTATTATTTCTGTTTTCTTCGGAGTTATCTTTACTGCTTTTCGTTGCTAATTAACTATAAATGACAAAAGCTAATTTAGTTATACAAACAAAAAAAAACTTCACGTGTGTAAAGAGGCGGGTAAAAATAAATATTATGTAAGTCTTATTACGAGTCTTATTATTGTTCATAAAATTATCTGATAACTATGGTTTCAAACATTCCTTTTTAATAGATGTAGTAATAATTTAAACTATTGAAGTAGACACATTTAAAAAAATTATATCTTTAATTCATGAAATATGATATTGTAATAAATCCCTGATTGTAGATAAATTTTACGTAAAAATAATATCTTTATATTATATACAATTTGTAAATAAATTTAAAACAAGGGAATTTATAACAATATTTTATTGCCTAAAATTATGACAATATCATCACAAAGCAGTAAAATTATTCGACACTTTAAAATGTTTGGAGATTCTCTAACTTTCTAATATGAAACAATTTTTTTTATTGAAACATAGTGTGTAAATCATTTTAGAACAAATAACATGATCGTATATTTTTCATGAAAATTAAGAAAATATAAATTTATGTCTGTCTACATTCGATGCTTCTTCTACGATTTTTTTTAAGTTATGTGTTTTCTCCTGCTAATTCTTTTCGAACATATGCATAAAACGCTAGATGTAACTAAAAAACTAAAAGAACTACGATATAATAATATTTAAATATTAATATTTGGTTTATATATATATATATATATATATATATATATATATATATATATATATATATATTTTAAATATTGGTATATTCAAAATATTAATATTTGGTTTGTGTGAATGGGGAAATTGAGAAATAAAATGTCCGAATTTGGTACAAGTCAACATTTCTTCTATTTTTTTGACTACAAAATAAATTGAAACCATCAAAGGGGCGATATGGTTGCTATTCTATTTATATGTGTTTAAAAAATATCACATTCCGTCTTTAATTTTGTTACAAAATATATCGAAAGTAACTAATTAGAAGGGCTACCATTTTTCCTAAATAACACTCTCAATTGAAATGGACTACGAGCCTAGTATTGATATGTCCAAGATTGATAAAATCGAACCGCAATTAGTTTTTATAATAAATAATTACAGATTTTTTTTAATCAATTACACTACTTTTACAATCTTATACAATTATTTTTATTTACTCCATTAGCATTAAAAGCATATCTATTCACTTAAGGTGCAAATTGCATTGCGATCTGCAAATCAGTCAAGGTAAAAATTTGTTACAAAAATTATACGTTGCAAAGTTAATACATTAATATTTATTATCAAAATTATTTCTTACTTTTATAGTGTATACGTAGACTCACTATTTTTATTAACGTATCAAAATAAAATCTTTATGATTATATGCATATAAACAAAATGGTATATCGGTCAAAAAATTATTTCCTCTATTTTAAGACTGAAAATAATAATATAGTCTTGATCAAAAATAAAAAAATATATATTTCTTTTCTACCGTATATATCTCATTATTCATAAAATTTAAAAATCTGCTTTGGCCAATAGGAAATACACCGTACAGAAATAGGGTCATGTATAAACAGAACTTACTCATGTATGTCAGGAACATGGGTTGTATTTCGAATAAAATCTCCAAGCTGTTAAAACCCATATGCTATGAATGCGATACAAAATACAGAAAGGAAACAGTATCAATTTTGTTCAAAATCAATCAATGATGATCTCAATTAGTGATCTACATATATTTGATAATCTTCTTTTAGGAAAAACCTCCCGGTGGAAACCTATACTATATATTACCAGACATTGAGTAATTCACACTGACTATTACATATTGGTGCATAAAGATAGCGCAGCACAAACTGTCACGAAAATGGGATATAGTCCGCAAAAGAAGCTATAGTAGTGTTTTATAGAAGTGTTTTGATACAAAGTGTTATTTAGTCAGAGGCATTAGTTTGAATTTAAAACCACTTTTACAATTTTTTAAAGTAAGGAAAACGGCAAATTTCCTTTAGAATCGACTATTTGTTTTTAATATCATGCACATAAATTAAATAACTGGAAATTGTTTCAAAAACATTTTGTTTCATTTAAAATGTTTACTTTTGAAGTCCAGAAGTACGGAAGATTTTAAGATTTAATTTTGGCCGTACTCCTTTTACTGTATTCTGCCTCCATTGAGGGACGCAATTTTTCGGATCATTGAATTATGAAGCTAAACATTTATACATAACTGACTGGTATCTATGCATTATAATCTACATTTTCCTAATTTTAGTTTTTTTTATTACAAAGCCAAAATCGTTTCTTTTCTTTCAATTTATTAGCAACAGTATATACATTGTTTTTATAATGAAAAATTGTTACAAAAACTTAAAAGCATTGCCCAGATCCTTTCTGTAAGGCATATATTTTATATCTTAAAGTTTAATATACAACTTAGAAGGATTGGTAATTTTTTAATCATAACAGAAATAAAATTTATATTCCATTTTTGTAAACCAAATACATACTACTCTAGAACTTAGATTTTCAGTAAAATTGTGTTCACAAAATGTTGGTGAAACAAATCAGAAAAGTTCGTAATGTTTTTTGCGTCTCTGTATATCTTATTATGTTTGTATTATGCTCTATTGAGATTGGATAACTAAGGCTGTAAACATTAAAAGTCAAGCATTTTATTGCAGTGATAAAAAAAAGAAAACACTAAAGGGTTAAAAATTATACATTGTACTATTTTACTGAGATTTCCGGTTCCCTAAGTAAATGCTAAACTTTGAGAAAAGAAACAAAATATGTTTTTTACCTTTTAGGACCAATATTCTTATATTACTCTTCAATTTATATATTTTCAATCAATAATTCAGTAACTTACAATTGTGAAATATACGGAGTAAGACTTATTGACTTAATAACTTCGTTTATTCAATTTAAAATGAAAGCTTGCATTCCGTCATAACAATTGAATACATCATTCTCATACAAATAGCTGACATTTCACGAACGTAAACCTTCAAACTCAACTTTTTTTTAAGCCTACTATGATCTGGATTAATCCATTGAAAATAATTAATGTCCGTTCATGTTAGAAAAATATTAGTTATCAATGAAATATTCATATTATCGAAGCTATAATTGATAAACAATATTTGAGCTTTTGCTTCCTATGATCCGCCTTTACCACATTCATTTAATACCTGCTTTACAATGTGGTCATACAACAATTCAAAAACTTAATAATATCTCATTTATTGAAATAGGAACAGAAGTTTACAGTGCATACATATACATATATGCTTGGGTATACATACACAACCAAACATTCGGACATGAATCACATTCCCCCTTGTGGCTTCACATTAGTCATTGTTTCGAGCCTATAAATATATATATTATGTATGTATGTATATATATATATATATATATATATAAATATTCTACCTAATAATATGTTGTTACTTCATAACTTTGTAGGTACCTATGTATATTTACCTAAAGACTTTCTGTAATCACCTTCCGGCTCCATTATTGTAAACTGATTTTAATAAAGAGAAGGTTTATGTCACCCTTACTCGTACTAAAACTTTAGAGATTTTAATATTACATTGTCATCAAAACTTATATGATCTAAACTCGACCACGGCACCTGTGCTGTTTAGTCAGTGTCGAGCAATTATTTCGCGTATATTAAATTTTCTTAATCAGATTCTCAATAAATATTCATGGGAATACTATACTGGGATTAATGTCGGATATAAGGTAAAATACTTAGAAAAGAGTAAAGTCGAATTGACATACTCTTCCTTTTCAAATTCATTTAAAAATAGAGAATATGCACTATGTCAAGCTCGGTTCAGTTGAAATTATTGTTACATCACATTTCTTAAAAGTGTAATGTTTCTTCATAATATTTAATTTATATTTTGTATTCTTTTATATAATCTATTATAAATTGCGAATTATATAAAACAACTACGACATTTTTTACTATGCTTCATCAGTCGCAGAGAAAAATATGTCAGCGTCGAACGGAAGCAGTAAGATGGGCTCACAAGCTGCACCGGAAATAATATATTCAAGCGCAACCTTGCAATAGCGCAATTCTCTCTTACACTTCTTTCCATTTGTATTTTTTTTTACATCCGTTTTTAAGTCGAACTTATACCTTTATACAAACACAAATAAATGTTCAAGAGTACTTTATACAAACACAAATAAATGTTTAAAAGTACATTTGGCATTCATTTTGTAAAAAGTCATTATAATTAAATTTTTCTCAAATAAACGAAATTACGTGATGTAATATTATTTCAACTATTATATTATATTAAAATCTTTACCACGACCTAGGTTTTGTTGCATGACAACATCTTCAGGATCGCAGTTTGTAAAGATTGGATACACAATTCCTATGCAAGTTGTGAGCCATCTTTAAAAATTGCCCATCTGAAGATGTTTTCATACAATGAAACATTGGCCGTGGTAAAGAATTTTAATTAAAATAGAAATGATTCTATATCACGTAGTTTCATTTAGTTGAGAAAAATTTAATTATAATGAAATTTATTACTTTCCGATGAAATTTACATATTTTTATATATATATTCCCAACCCATCCATTAAAAAAAGTCTTAAACCTTCCATTAAAAACAAATTTGTGGAGTGGAATGTAGTTAAATATAAAGTACTCCAAGTAAACTACAAATTGCAGAACATAAAGAGTAGTTATATATTTATATTAACTCTTTTGTAACTCTATGATTGATTATCATTCTTGAAAGTTAGAAAATCTCGTTAAAAAAGCTCGTTAGAAAATATTATTTAAACAAATTAGTAAAATTCATACACGGCTTTTGCGGGTCACACTGATAATTTTGATATCTAAGCCCACGAGTGTTTTCAGCTCTTATTTGTCGATTTTTTTTCAATATTGAGAACTGTTCAATATTTTCGCTTATAGTGGAGTTGTAAAAATTCATTTTCATAAATTTGGCTTTGTATTACAAAATAATTAGAGAGTTACCACTGTGTGCGATATTATTGTGTGTTGCAAAAAATACCTGCCTTCCTAAGTTATAAAATATATAACCGTTTAATAAGGGAATGTATTAAGACAATTGCGAATTATTTGAAGGTTTCATATACGAGTATCATAATCTAACTACGAACTATATTTTTATGGTTTATTACTAGTTTAACATTATATATCTATGAATAGAGACCGATATGTCATAATCCGCTCATAACCTGCGCATGGTCTCTCATATTGATGGGATATATTTTGAATATAACTTTTGAATGCTATACTGGTTATTTTATGAGTTTATACCTAATATCTTATTAAAATATACCAACGAATACATTATTTCCAGGGCTCAGAAATTAAGCACATGTCTAAATTCACACTGATATAATCGAAA
Organism: Druceiella hillmani; assembly: GCA_039881145.1. NCBI lineage: Eukaryota > Metazoa > Arthropoda > Insecta > Lepidoptera > Hepialidae > Druceiella > Druceiella hillmani. Next base: position 29,115,457 of record JAYKKI010000001.1, read on the forward strand.
TCGAGTTATTTCTGGAAATGTTACTCGTTACTTTGAGTAAGAAAATGTAACCATGTTCACGTCAATGACGATTTTCGTAAAGACGATCTCTCTTAATAAATCTACCGTTTGCTCATATCAACAACGCAACGTCAACAGAGAAGGAAAACAGCCTAACAGAAAACGAAACATAGTCTCATGTAAAATAATGAATTTTGTTATTCTTAGGATGTTAGGCTGTCAATTCCATGAAATCATTCATCGATTTAAAGAATGCTACTCTTTTCCTCTTTATATCTTTATTGATTTAATCTAAAAAAGTTTTCACTTAAAAGGTGCACGGAAAAGAGTAAAACAATAATACATTTATGTTGAGTCGCGGGTATTAGTAAACGAACATAAGAAAATATTCAAAGGATAACTCAAAAGATATTAAATATGAACTCAATATAAGTGCGACGTATGCCAAAAATTTTATTAAAATCGTAATAACAACCATAAGGGTAAACTTTTAATGTATATTGCGGTACACAAGCAATGCAAAACGAGCTATATTTGTTACTTTTTGAACGGCTTTTGGGGGTCACGCTGAAAATTTCGATCTCTTAGCCTACAAGTGTTTTAAGCTCTTATTTACCGATTTTCTTCAATATTGAAAGCTGCTCAATATTTCCGCTAATATTGGAGTTGTCAAAATTCATTTTCACGAGCAATAAATTTCGCTTCGTGTTTGAAAATAATTAGAGAGTTGCTACTCTGTGTGGTATTATTGTGTGTTGTGAATTATTTCAAGGTTTCCCATACGAGTGTCATAATCTAGCTACGAACTGCATTTTTATGTTTAATTGCTAGTTTAACATTATATATCTATGAATAAAGTGACAGATATGTTATTACCCGTTCGTAACCTGCGCATGGTCTCTCACGTCGACATGATATATATTGAATATAACTTTGGGATGCTATGCTGGTTATTTTCTGTGTTTGTACGTAATATCATATTAAAATATATCAACGAATACTTTATTTCTAGGGCTCAAAATATTAACAAAATTAAATCAAAATTCACACTGATAGATTCGAGATCGAGTTATTTCTGGAAATATCGCTCTTACTTTCATTGGGAAAATGTAAAAATGTTCATATCAATGACGTTTTTCGTAAATAAGGTCTCTCTCAATAATTGTACCGTTTGCTCATATCAACAGCATAACGTCAACACGGATGGAATATAGCCTAATAGAAAATGAAATATAGTCCCATCTGAACCAATGAGTTTTGTTATTGTTAGGATGTTAGGCTGTCAACTCCATGAAATCAATCATCAATTTAAAGAACACTACTTTTTTCCTCTTTATATCTGTATTTATGGAACACAGCTGTATCCTTTTAGAAAGTTAACGTCAATTAAAAAGTGCACTGGAAAGAATAAAACAATGAAAATTCGAGTATTTTGTGCTAGTTTGGAAAATATATTTTATGGAAAAAGTTAATGTTTTGTGGTAAAATATCGTCCCCAAAAATAAATATATTTGCAAAATATTGTTACTACTAGAGATTTTTGGAATCGATACCAAGTTAATATTTCTGTCCCCTCTCATGTACAGACACAGAAACATAAACGAGTGCTACATTTTACTTGGGATCAATTCATAAAATCTCTAGCAGTAACAGCATTTTACAAATTTATTTATGCTCAGAGACTATAAAGCACTCTTATCTTAATTAATTATTTTATAATGTTCACTGCCCTCCTTATCCCGTCGTTATTTGATGTTAAGTTTTTTTTTAAATTTAATTTCCTATTTTTAGTGCCTATAATATCTTACGTTACTCAGAATGTTATGAAGTAAAGATGAATTTAAGTACAATAGTATCTCATTTATTGAAATCAAAACAGACGTTTGCGGCATCTAATGAAATATATTCATACATACCTAAAAATATGGGGACACGTGTACACATACCGATATATAGATCACAATTTTCTATTTTGGTTGTGTCGTATTCAGTGCTTCAATCTTGCATATATATGCACATACTACATATTTACCTACTAACATTATAGTTTCTATATATATTTGTATATACCAGTATGTACTTACTAGGTATATGACATTACCTACATACGTACTAATGTTTTGTGATTTCTTGCATCTATTTTTGCCTGAACTTACTTATCTACCTACTTATTAATATCTTAGTTGATTTTGTTTATGCTTTCTTACATATTTACTTTTTTATTTTCATTGGAACATCCAGAAACGTGAAACGAGTCAAAATTCCATGATTTCGCTTAACGTCAATAAACAGTTTCGGTCATCACCTTCCGGTTTAATCATTTAACCCCAATTTTACTAAAAGGCAGATTTGCGCAATCCTTTGTCGTGTCAAAATTTTAGAGATTTTATTGTTAGGTTATTATTGGAATCATACAGCTCAAAACTGGATCAAAGCCCCTATACTAAATACCATTTATTGTTGAAAAATTTTATGTTATACCTTCACTTTCCATTGCCTATATGTTACACCTTCAATTTCTTCATTCCATTTTTTGCTTCGAACATTCTTATGGTAATAAACTGGGTCCATTCAAATATAAAATAAAATAATTACCATCTTAATTGGTTTATTATTGCCAGATATATGAGTACACATACACAAAACAGACCCTGTTACTGCAGCATGTGTTTGAGGAAGAAGAACCCGAAATTCAGTGATAGAATCTCTACTTGAGATTCAAAATAGTAACATAAAATAGTAGATCCTCAAATTTCAAGCAGGCAGTATGAGTACAGCAACGAGAATGATGATTGAAACCTGGGGTTCAATATCAGAGCCTCTGCTTAAGATCGACAATACTAATTTAAAAACAGGCAGTATCCCTGCAGCATCAAGGCGGAAAACTGCAACCCGGAGTTTAACGAGAAAAATATCGGCTCGAAACCCTAAATACTTATTTCAAGACAGAAGATTCTTATTTTTCACAACTTGAACAGGCAATACCAGGACTGAAGAGTTGAAACCCAGAGTTTAATGACGGAGTCGCTGCTCGAGACCCACGACACTAAAAGAAAAATTGCAGATTCTTAAGTTTTACGGTTCGGACAGGCAATACACCTGCAGCATCAGATGACAGTTCCTGTCACCATATTTCGGCCCCATCATTTTATTCTGATCTTATAAAAGATCAAATTCATATCGCCCTTAGTCTTGTCTTATTAGATTATTTTTAGAATGTTATCATCGAACTCATCAGGGTAGGTTAAGAATTATGTAGTGTATCTTCAGTTTACGGGGTCAGATTTCTAATCATATTTTCTTGGAACCATACTTGTCTCATACTCTTCAAAATAACTAAAAATCATCCAAATTATCTTAAGAAATTGTTGTTAGGCAAAATGCCTGTTATTGTAGGTACCATAAGAAAGAGCAGAGAATAGTTCCAAGCTGATTCAATTGGACCCAAAGTATTTGGTTACTACTCAAATTTTGTTCCTGTTTTACTACTCTCAAGACAGAGTCAAGACAGGAGGATACTTAATTTATTAGCGACGACAAAATCGACAAAGCAACGGACAACCTTATGTCGCTAAATGGTACAATAAAATGGTATGCGGAATTGACATTATTTAATAGCTTCGTTTAAATTACAACCATACTCGAAGGATAAGGTGCTAAACTACTACAATATTATACAGATTTATAAATATTTTGGTCGCAAATGCTTCCATAATTTAAACAAAAAATATTATCTTTAGAAAAATGAGGCGAAAACATTTATCAGAAAATTTGTCAATCCTGCTTTATTACTAGATGAAAAATGTATTCAGTCTCTAAACATTCCAAAAATCATGTGAATACATTTAAAAGTTACCACAATATTCCACAATAACATACCACAATATTCAAACAAGTTTACAGGACATGAAAATGTTAAGTTAAGTTATTTTTTTCATTAAAAATAGATTGGGTTAAAAAAATTAATAATTTTTTGTTTTAATGGAGCAAAGATTTATTGTTTTTAAATATCAAATAAAAATGTTTTTAAATAATCTCTAATTAAAACTGTTCCACTGAAAAGATATTCAAATTCTCTCTATTTAATTTTTTTTTTAATTCAAGAAGTAGATTGTTATTTCCTCTTTATTATTATAATTTATATATTTAATAAGTGGAGAGAAAACCTTATACCCCTTTTTAAGCATATCACGCACACGAAGAAGTGTAAGATTTTAGCATAGTTAAAGTTTATATGGAGAAGGAGTGCAGAAAGCTAAACTTTATGCATAATATGTGTTGCAAATACATTAAATTATAAATTATATACACATTAAAAGATTAAATCTTTTCATATTTTAGTGGACTGGCTATTTAGGTTAAAAAATTTATATGGACGAAGTACCAAAGACGAATTTTTTTAAAATATTAAAATTCGGCGAATTTTGTCACCACCTGGTTTATTGATAAAAGTTCAGCCGTAATATTAACTTAAATAATGACAATAAAACATTTTACCTTAATAAATTGTAGTCGAAATCGTTAACCATTAAAATAAAAATGGTACAAAATAATTATACAAAACGTTAATTTTTTTAGAAACATACACAAACAAAAGATATCGCATAACCTAATCTGACATTGTTACATTTATTTGGGGGCGTCATCATATTTATATGTCTCTTGTAATATTAAAATATTCATGGAAAATAATTAAGCAAAATTATCTTTGTACGTGTTCAAGTTTTACGAGAATATAAATTAATAAGGACATCGTTCAATTGAAAAATGCATTAAGCAAAATTTATATTCTTCTTAGGTAAAATAAAAAAAACTACTTGTATACTATATAGGCATACATATTAAAATTTAATGTAAATAATTGCAAGACAGTGTTATTTCTAATAAGTGACAAATAATACGCTTTGACCGAGGACACTCACTTGCGGATGGATAGCACAAAGCGCGCGCTATCCAACAGCGCTTAAACAGCTTACACGCGTGTTAAGCTGACAATGTCGAAGAAGTGAAATAGCTGACAATGTCGAAATAGTGCTTTCGATCTTTTTGTTGTCGACCTTTGCGAGTATCCCTCGCTATTGCTAGGCGACGTTCTAACTTTTGGGTTTTGTTGGGAAAGAAACATTTTTTCCATGCTCATAAATACCTTTTCAAATACAGCAATAATTATGATCCTACCACTTTAGAAGTTCAAATATTTCATATTATAGTTGTTAATATGAATATGTGTGTTTCATATTAGTTTTAATAAAAGTATGTATATCAATTTTAAAAGAGATGGTAAAACAGAGTCAATTTTGAAAGAGATGGTAAAACGGAATTCCATATTCTACTAAAAATTAGTAGGTTTTCGTATCCCAAATGGATATAAAATCGAAACTCTCATATGATCACTCACTTACGTGTTAAAAGTCAAAATTATGCTATAAATCTAATTTTTTTTAAGAAATGTCCTACGCTTTTATACCAGTTGAAGGTATACTAGGAAAAATATTTACATTGTGAAAAATTATATTACTGTTTTACTATTCGTAAAAATTATGAAATATTTTTGTATTCCTCATAATAACCCCTTTCAAATAACACCTCGAATGATACATAAAATAAAAAAAAATTATTACCCCCTCTTCATCTTTTATAAATATTTTGAACACGCAAAATATGTGTGTGAATAAAATTAATTAATATATCCAATTTTAAGTTTCATCTTTGCATAGTTTCTGAAAAAATCGACTGCGAACGACGAACTGATAGGCAGAGACATGAGCGATCTGATAAAAGTTCCGTCTTTTAGTTCTATGTAGGGAATCCAATAAATTAAATAACTGAAATATGTCAAGATTCCGACACTTCCCGGGCAAAAAAGTAATCAGGGTCCAGTTTATTATATACTTTAACAGTGTATTTCTTATCTTGCATACTAGCTTAACACACAGCAGCTTTCAGCGGCATTGGGCGAATGTAGAGCAAAAACTTTTCAGAGCTGGCAGCCTCGGAAATGCCATTATCAGACACTGCTTCAAATGTCAACAATGATGTAGATGTTTCACTTTTATTATTATTTTCTTTTATTTTCTTCCCTTACTTACTTATATGGAGTAATATAAAAATTCAATGTTTATGGTGTTATTTATTCTTTTGTTGTCTATAGAGTCATTTGAATCAGTTTATATAAACGTAACTTGAATGGCTAAATAATTCCTGTTAAGTCACAAACTACATCCAGACATCAGTTTATAAGGAACCATAGACAAATAGTCATGCTTTATATTTTCCTCCTTGTCACATGTTTAAAGCAAAATGCTTTAAATTTTTACATTTAAAAATGCAGAGGGCAGTTTGTAACAACATGTTGCCTATGATTTGCTAAAAAACAACGTCACCACGATATAAATGTATAGACTGAAGTTACAAACAAACGATTAGAGATGAATGTAGAAACTATAGTGGAAGAGAATTTCAAAAGATTTCGCTTTCAAAGTTTTTGAGATATATGGGATGCGCGAATTTTGTTTGTGTCTTTACTGGCACGAATATTTATTTTCGTTTTTATCAGATCCTTTTCTTGATATAACGATTTTTAATGAACGGTTATATAATTACATGTCAGGGTTTTTAAGAAATTATTGTTTTCCTTCAATTTAACAAAATAATTGTGCTAAAATTGAAAAAAATTACTCAAAATGCAGTAAGAAATATAATTTCAATAACAAGTTACATGCCTATGACGAAATATTTTTTTATGTTTTTATGCGTTATGCACTCTAAATTTATAATAACTTGGTTAGATTTTAATATGAATACTAAATACGAGTTTTATAAACGATTGTTATGGCAATTATAAGCCACTAGTGGGGAAGCTGCCACAAGTATACATTTGGAAGAATCATTTCAGGCACAAAAGTGAATAAATTTCCTAATGATTTTACTCAAAAGCTTCAAAAATTTGTACTCTAACTCTATAAGATTATTTTGTTAAAATTATTTACATATGCATATAAAGATAGCTTTTATTCTTTTTTATTGAACTCGTGGAGAAAAAACCAATATAATTAATATTGCAAACATCGACTAAGATTTTTAAGTGTTAATTAGGTAAACTATAGGATATTCAAACATCAAAATAATCAGTCACATACATAAACCTCTTAATTTTTGTAAACCTTACTAACAATATATTAATTACAAAAAATACGGACACTACCTGCAAAATTAAGTTAGAGAATATATTATATTGAAAAACAACTGATAAAAGTAACAAATTGAAAAAATTATGATGTTCAGTCATTCATTGTAAATTTACGATAATTATCATTAACAATGTAAGAAAAATAATAATAATTACAAATAAATGACCGCAAACATAACGGAAAACAATATAAACCTACATACAAGATTTGGCTTATGGAAATGAAAAGACAAATGCCAAAAAAAGGAAAAAAGTTAAAATTGAATGTTGCCTTCAAAAATAATGTAACACCACAAGGCTTCCAGGGAGTGATATTCATATAATCGACTGTTGTATTAGGATAACAATCTAGTGAATACGTCGAGTAAGTTGAATGTTCTGTCACGACCATCACAAAGTCTGTGCAGTGATGTGGAGGTGCAGGTATTATTACGAACGGTATGTAGGTAGAAGAGCGCGGAGCTATGGATTGCTGTCTCTTCCATACGAAACTGCAGCTGACTTACTATACCGGCGCAACCATAGTGATTATGACAGATGTTGCAAAGCGCAATTGCCTCGAATACACACCGTGCCACGTACAGTGAAGTATTCAAATGAAAAAATGTATTTTGGGCCCATGGAATCAAAATTTCAATGTGCGTATAAATCGTTTTTCCACCCGTTGGATCATATCAGAATATGTGTCGCATTATGGATCCTAGACCGTAGAAGAATATTTACGTTGAGACTACACAACATTTTTGTAGAGAATTCGATAGGTTCTTATTTTTATAAAGTGTTTTGTAGGTCTTAAGAGAATGCCCAGTAAAGCATCAGCTGAAACAATCTGCTCAACGTGAGTATTAAACTGCAATTTATAATCAAACATCAATCCAATATCGTATATGCAATGTATTTTGCGCGTACGCCAAGATAGCCTATGTTGTAGATATCGCAAGACATTTTCTTATTTTCAGAAAAAGTGATCACTACACTTGCTCTGACTTAATTATATATGGTTCAGTCTGTAGCTTTGCATTATTTGTTGAAATTTTTTTGTTCAAGAAAATCTTGTGATTTCAATATATAACAGGAACTTACCACTGGAATATTGGAAGAATGAATTTTATTTGTTTCGTATCTTGGAAAATAATTGATGATCGAATATCTTTCCAATTTTTATAATCATCAAAGATTTTTTAATATTATTAATGAATTTACCACTAAAGAGGGTGTGATAAAAACCGTGACGGATATTGCTTTTTGCTTAGAATATTTTTTGTACACAAATAAGGTTTGAAGTATATAAATGGGATATTTTATGTTTTTCTTTTCTCTTCATTAATGTTGCCTTAGCTCAAATATAATTATATAGAATATATTCACCGCGCAGATAGCTGAAAGACCATGGGATTCAACTTTTCCAGTACAAGATTCCAACTTCTAATTAATTGTATGGTAGTCACTTTAGCGAAAATTATTTTTTGAAACGTTTGCTTTTTCATAGTGATCTTCCGGTGGCAGCTAATTTTGTAAAGAAAAGTAGAATATAGTAATCGTCAGAAAGTAATGAATTTATAGTTAAGAGCTTACAATTACATTTAAACCTCCCTGGACCAATCGTGTGCAATGTCATGTTTGGTGGCATACTGGAGATACCCCTTCACGGAAGCGGTACCATCGCATATGCTGATGATATTTAGCTATGCTGGTCGAAGAATTAAGCCGTAGAGAGTAAGAGAATGGGCATAGGACTCTCTTGCCAGGTTAAACGACTGGAGCACTAAGAACAATCTCAACGCAAGTCCCGCAAAAGTTATAATGCCACATGAAAGTCCGGGGCTCTCGTGACGAGGGAGCCCTCTGTAGTAATTGCTGGAGCCAGGATCGGTGTGCAGTATCAGATAACATACTTGGGCATGGTCCTCGACGCACGGTGAAGCTTTTTGCCATAGCCGCGGTACATCGGTGAGAGGGCTCGGGTAGACTTCCAAGCCGCGGTCCGGCTTACCGATGCTGGCTCCCAAGCCGAACACTCTACACTCAAGCTTATATATATATATAGCTATATACCTTGGTATATAGACCTATGCTCCATCAGTTGGGGTTTCGTGGTGCCTCGGGGTCCAGCAAGTTAGACGGGTTCTACTGAGATCGCAGCGCTCCTCGCTATTGGCGCTGACCAAAGCTTATAAAATATGTTCAAAGGATGCATCGCCGGTTTTGTGACTCTTCTGCCTGCCCACCTATCGATCGTGGAACGCGCGGCAAATTTCATCTTGGCACGAGGTAACAATTTTGATGCGGATCCGTCTCACTTCGACTTTTTGATAAATTAACACCGTTGCGATAAAAAAGACGTATTTTGGAGATCGTTGATGCCCATTGATAGTCTAGTTGATGTTTTGCCGATTCAAAGGGGGAAACAACCAGATTATTTTTTCCCGATGTATCTAAGCGGTTACATAATAAATGGTTCGTTATGGGTTTTCATACTTCGCAGTTTTTAACAGGACACAACAATGCCAGTTTGTATAGATTCGTTCAAAGAGATATTGCGGCGTGTACCTGAAGATTCATTGAGAACAGATAGTCCCTAACCCAGTTGGGTAGAAGGGCTGATAATGTAGATAAGAGACACTATTACCTTTGCAGGTCCCCTCTTTTATATGAGGTGGTTTGCTACAAGTCCCAGGGGGAGTCCTGAAACAACCCGAGGAGAGTAAAAGGAATACGTTAAGATCGAATGTTCTCTATTAAATTTTTGAAGATATTAAACTGTGGCAGTCGCATAAGTCACATCCCTTTCCGGAAAAAGATGGTCAAAAATTGTTAGAGCTGTTACTTGTAGTTATAGGTAACAACATATTTATAGGAATATTTCGTAGTCTACTTTTATAACTAGAAACTGAATTGTACATAACTAGTGTGAAGGAAGAAATAGTGGTCTACGTTCTATCAGGCCATTATGCCTTCGTTTCCAATGCAGTAAACTGATTTGAAATATGTTCATATTTCTTACTCAAATATAATAAATGGTATTGGCAAACTACCTCTAGTTATTAATAATATTTTCTTAACATAACGATAAAATAAACATTTAGATTTCAAAAATATAATAAAATCCACCCGCTTAGCTATAATTTGAAATATAATGTTAGCTATTCATAAGTAAAAGTCAAAATATTATTATTAGAAGTGGTCTCCAATGTGATTTTCACCGTCTCGATGCTGAAGAAACTGGGACGACGTTACTGGCCTCAGGGTGAAAGTGTAAGAGTAATCTCAGGTGCTACACGAATTTTGGAAATCTAGGAAATAAAGTGTATTAATAATGACAATGTACTCTATTTAAATAAGGTATAACAATATAGAAATACAAATTAAACGTAATACTTAAAATAATAATATTTGAAATTATTGTATTGTTTCCACGCTGCTGTAGCAAAATAGTATAGATCGCACTTTAACGTTAGATTATAAAATATAGTTCAGAACTTACATAAACACCAAAAGTACTTATTGTTTCATTTTAATTCTCAAAGAGTAATGACAATTCCATATTCAGTGTATTTTGTTATATTCCCGTTTTGTTAGTTTTTTTATTATTTTTATTTCAGACTCAATAATTTCGGAAACGATCTGAAATTAAAAAAATAATTATGCAAAATACTGCATTATTAGAATTAAAATGTTGAATTTTGTTAAAATAAAAATTGCAGGTCATGAATATTTAATTTATTAACATCACCTGATTAGACTCAATAATTTCGTGAATAATGATCTGAAATTTTTAAAAAAATATGCAAAATACTGCATTATTAGAATTAAAATGTTGAATTTTGTTAGAAGAAAAATTGCAAGTCATGAGTATTTAATTTATTAACACCCCCTGATTAATCAAGACACTCGTTTATCCAACAATTATTATAAGTTCGCATGTGCAATGAAAATTATAAAGTAGCGTGTCACAAAAAAAAACGATTTCAGCGGTAAAACCACAATATCACTTTGTCATAAAATTCACTGTTTTTAACAAATGAAGAAAATATGTATTACATGTAGTTTTGAGCGTGACATTACCCAAATAATTCTAATAAACAAGCTTGATAAATTATTAAAGTTTCAGGCCGAGAATGATATCAACTATTTGGCAATTTGAGTAACATTACGGAGTTGAAAGATATAGAGAAACTTTGAAAGTTGTAATACTATTCTGAGTCTTGTTTCAAATATGTCAAAATCTTAAGTTGTGTAACATCAAATTTGTCTGCAAAACTTAGTAGTTACGTCTTTGTTCCAAAGGTTTGGAATCTTAATATTAAACGTTAAATATTTTTTTTATGTTGGTCTAAATATTTTATTTTCTTATTTCATCATACGAAAATTATTTAATAAAAGTATGTCTATTGGCGTCTTTTGGGACGTGATTTAATTTTGGTATTGTGTGTACGTATTCTCTCGCCGTCAAACTTGTCATGATCGAAACAGCAACTTAATTGGCTACAGATGTTGGTATTCAAAATGTTATGCTATTTTATCAAACCTGATATTCTAAACTATTATTACATATGACTTTATAGTGTGTAATTAATTTTTCTGATTAAATTTCTGGTTTGAAGCTCTCACAGATTACGTTAAAAATGACAATTTGCTAGTGGGTACGTTCCACTAATTCACTCAATTGTGATGTAGATGGGCAGTGTGTGCTAGAAGTGTGCAGAAGAAAACAAGAAACAGTTATTAATATGAAATATAATATTTACAAACATTTTATTTTACTCGATATTGCAAATTTTGCTGTACTATTTGATTACTGTATAATATAAATATTAATAAATATTATTATGCACAATATAAGAAAGAGATAAAAAAGTTTTTAATAAACACTTTATTTTGGTTCGGTTTTTATTGGTATAACACTTTATTTTGGTTCGGTTTTTATGGGTATAACACTTTGTTTTGGTATTTGTAATTATTATAATTAGATGATTTATAAATGTTTTAATATATCAAAAATCATTATATTTTTACAAAGTAACACAACTTCCACATCGATGTAAAAAATAATTTTTCCTTGATTACCGTTACAGATTATAAATTTTTTACTTTTATTTCCAGCCATCTTGCGTTGTTGATACAGTATGATATTTTTACCGCAATGTTGTACTTAAAACTGTTCAGAAACACAGGTTACTGCGAATATATCTTACAGATATTTTATAATTTACAATCGACAACACATCTGGAACTTAACATTTAACAACACATTTGGAAAAGAGTCAGTTATTTTTTGAAGATTTACACACTGTAGTGATGTACGAATAAAATGATGAAATTGATGGTATGACAGTAAGACTTTATTTAATCTCACTAATACTTAATCGCACCAATTTTTAACAATAAGTTATTTTTTCAATGATGTTTTCTTCTTTTCGTAATGTCATCTATCTACCAACACACGCTTCCCGTCTGCATGTCATATACAATAACGTATTATAATGTCAGTTTTAATATAAAGCGATAAAATTCAGTTAGTATAAAGCAATTTACAGCAATTTCTCGGGATTCTGTAATTATCTTGGTATGGAAATTTAACATCGGTATTAAAGTCTAATAGGAGAATATAAGTTCTAAATTACGTACAAACCGTAACCGGCACTTAAAAACTTAACACAAAACCACATAAATAACAGAATTTAATAAATTTATTTTTTACCATTAAATTATAATTTCCAGCATCGTTTAGACCCAATGTATAAATGTTGGTTTTCAAGAAAACTTATTTTTATAGATCACTGAACGGTTCCTCAATTTGACTTGATAGATACTAATTCATTGAATGTCTAAAAAACATGTGATCAAATTTCAAATTATATTGTACGAAACTGTACCGAAATATTACAAAACTGATTACATCCGGAGCCAGCACACATCTGCCTACGTCGCGTTGGTACTAATAATAAAGTCAAATGAAACTACGTGATGTAGTTTTATTTCTACTTTTTTAAATTTCTTTACCACGACCTAGATTTCGTTGTATTATAACATCTTCAGGTGGGATATAAGCGAAGATACTTCTTTGATCTTTGCTAATATCCCACCTGAAGATGTTGTAATACAACGAAACCTAGGTCGTGGTAAAGAAATTTAAAAAAGTAGAAATAATATTACATCACGTAATTTTATTTAATTGTGAATAATGAATTTCTGCAAGATTAACGCCAAATATATTCAATAATAAAGTTATTGTATCCATCAAGCCCTTCGTTGCAAGTGGCGCGGGCGTCACCCAAACCATTCCGACACGCAAAATGTGAAAAGTGAGTGAGATAAATTGTTTGAATGTTACCCCACTTATGCGTGTATATAATATGTCAGCAATACGAATAAGCGCACTGGGGAAAAATCGATAAAATGTATATTCAAATTTGGTGACAACCCCCAGAGAACGAGCCTTTTCTTCGATCGTGTGAATGATTACATAATTTGGTAAAATAGTGAATACTAGCTTCTGTAATTGTAATAAAAATTTAGATGTTACTTAATATTGATGATTGTTTCAGCTTTTTAATGAAATTGTTTGCATATCGTTTGCTGTGAACTAAAATTAAAGTTCGTTCCAAGTTCAGTTTTGCAATTCTCGTCATTTATCTGGTCCGCCATTGCAAAAATCTTGTAATATAGATTGAGTTATGTAAATGATATTTGCGTGACTCGATCTGACTTTATGGCTGACTTTGGTCTCATCATACACTTCTTGTGTTCCCATCGGAGTCACAAGCTCTATTTCCTATTAGTTAGGTTAATATTTTTTTATGTTCCATATTTCCTAATAAGCTTTTAAATCATTCGTTTGTCACTGTACCAGAAAATAATGAAATAATAAAGATAAGGAAGTGAGAACGCACTGGATAAGGAAGTGAGAACGCACTGAAACAAAACCTTTGAATATTTTCAAATAACTACCGACTTGTTTAACTGTGACTAGTTTTTGTAGCTAGTACTCCAATTAAACGTAATTACCAATTAAATGAAAATTTCGGTACATGTATTAAGTTTATCAATAAGCATTTCATGACAATTTTCATTGATATTGCCAAAACATTACGAACATAACACAAATAGCAGTTTTATTGTTTTATAACTATATTGTTTACGTATATTCTTACCTGATGATTTGGCGTACGTGCAAAATAAAAAAAATCTTCAAAAAAGGAGAAAGTTCTCAATTTATCGAAATCTTTTTTTGTGTATGTCCAGCGATAATTCTTTATCGAATGGACCGATTTTAACGATTATTTTTTTATTTGAAAGACGGTGCTATAGGTGTAGTTCCATATAAATATGATGACGATCTGATGATGAGGTCTGGAAATGAGCGATGGAATTCTTTAACGAATGGGAGTAAATCAACTATGATTCAAAATATTTGCTACGGGTAGTTGTTATTTTGCAAAATAACTAACCACTTACCAGGTCAAGGCCTGGTGATAAGTTCTGGATATGAATGATGGAACTCCTTAACTAATATTTGAAAATCAACCGTGATTAAAGATATTTGTTACTAGTAGTTGTTACTTTGCAAAATAACTACACCGCCGATCAAGTCAGGATCTGATGATGAGTTCTGGAGATAAACAATGGAACTCCTTGACGGACTCTTTGATTCAAGATATTAGCTACTGGTAGTTGTTAATATCAGCTACTTGAAAATAATTGAAAACAATTCACACCATCGACTAGGTCAGTGTGTGATGATGTGTTCTGAAGATGAATAATGTAACTTCTTAACAGATGGTAGTAAATCGATCGTGATATATGCTATAGGTTAGTTGTTGCTTTATTTATTATTATTATATTATTTTGCAAAATCTGATATTGAATTTTGGACATGGAGAACCGAACTCCTCAACCGCTATCTGATAACCATTGGCGGCAGCTACTATCGCTTAATTTCGATGTGTTGTTGATAATCAACTTCAGACAAAGTGAAAATTACCTAAATACTAGCTTTGGCCCGTGACTTTTAATAATTAAACAATATTTTAACAAAGCAAATAATTGTGATAATTAAGATTAAAATATTAATCACTAAAAGTTCTAAAAAAATGTCTTAAGAAACCGACTTCAAAAAAGGTAGGTACTAAAAAGTCAAAAATAATTAACTCAAAATAGGTACCTACTTATTTGCAATAAATAAGTTACTTACTTTTTAAGTCACTGCCAGTACCACCGATCAATTTAAATCAATGTAAATTTTTATATTATAAATATGTATCTCTTTAGTACTCGAAATACAGTCGAAGTCAAAGTTTTAAATTTACATTATGAAATAAATTATAAATTTATTTCAAGTTGGTCGACAGTGTTGGCGGCGACTACGGCGCAAGTAAGTAAGTACCTATTTTTAGTTAATTATTTTTTACTTTTTCGTAGCTACTTTCTTTAAGTCGGTTTTTTAAAATATGTTTTATTAGGTAACTCAACGCACTATATACTTCAAGCCTCTGGTATATTCTAATTTCCACGAACATATGTGTTCAAGCAAGAAAGTAAATAATTTCATAAATGAAACGTGAAAAGGAAATTCAGTGACAAAGTTAAACTCAAAGTAAAAGAGTAAGCTTTACAGTTGGCCGGTTTATACATACTTTACTTAAATTGAAACATTTGTAAAGATATTCATTAGAGATGCAAAATATTGAACACGATTGTGCGTGTACCTACTCTATTGATATAAAGATTTTGCAGCAATGTTGTTTAATTGCTCCATTCTTTTTATACAAATGAATGGTTTGTATGTGTATGTTCACCGAAAGAAAACGCTTGAAATGAATCGCATATAAGTCGGTTTGGTAGATCTTTAAAATAATCTCCCTATCAGAAAGCACTTAGTAACACGCTCTCAAGTAAGTTCTATATAAATTTCGATAATAAGCTTTTAATATTTGCTTTATATAATTTCGTTTTTGGGTCAACAAAACACATTTAATGTAAGAACTAACAACAAAAATATATTTAAATATGATTTATATTCAATAAATATAAAGAACATCATAGCAATACTATACCTGATTACCAATAATTCAGCTAAAACAGGTCGTATTAAGGAAAGAGTTTGCTGTAATGAGAAGGTGTTCCGAAAGTGGTTCATATTTCCAGGTAAAGGATAAAGTTGATAAAGCTAATCGTCGATACTAGCTATCATCATCAGGATATTGAAACAACGACAATGCGAACTCCGTGAATTGGATTACCTTTTTTTTTAATTTATAACTCTTGTAAAAAGTAAGACAACGTTTTTTTTACCACTTTCAAATTTTAAATTATACTCCTATTACCTTTTCCACTCTAAAAATTGTCCATTTGTTTTGACTTCGCTATGTAACTTAAAAAAAATAATGCAAGTATTTTAGTATGTAATTTTAGTAATATGATTGCCAATTAAAATGTTATGGCCTATAAAGACATATATTTAGATAATTAGGAAGGTTTGAAATTCTGTCAGAAGAGAAGGTTTCCTTTACAGGAAGTCTTCTGATACGTTACAATGACATGAGCGTGAAATTATAGGTTATCAATATTTCACCGATATCCCGCACGGATGATGATAACTTTTCGAGGGTCATTCCATTTGACTCATAATTCTGCATACGTTGACTGGAATACATCACCATTGTGCATTTGACCACATCAAATTGTATTTTGTTGCTTGGACTCCACTAAAATACTAAGTCACAATAACAATTAAACAACTCATGGTCAGATTGCTTCCTTACAACCAAGAATAGTTTCAAATAATTTGCAAACAAGACACAACAGATGGTGTTGATAACTTTGGGCAACTCATTAATAATAATAAGAAACAAACGAATACCTTACTACCTTGGCTAAGTCCATATTGAATAACATTTGAACAAGAAAGAAATTTATTATATTTTTTTGCATTGGGCACTTAGAGGATTTTAGAAATGTTTATAAAGTTGGTTAAATTTAAATAAAATTTTAAGTATAGCATTCAAAAACGATTGTTATAGCATTTATAAATCACTAGTGAGGAAGTCGCTACAAATACGTAGCTAGAAGGATCGTTTCAGGAACAATGGCTGATAAGGTTCTTGCTGATTTTCCTCCGGAAATTAAAGAAAAATTACTCTAAATATATAAGATTATTAATTTCAAATCATTTACATAGGCATATAAAGGAAACTTCTATTTATAATTCATTGAACAGTCAAGGAATAAATACATATAATATTGCAATGTAACTACTAAGATTTTTATTTTATACTGATATTCAAATATCAAAATGATCTGCTATGTACATAAATGCATAATGTTTTATATACTTCACCAGCTATATAATAATTATAAAAAAATCACGAAGAATACCTGCATAGTGGGTTAAATTGAGTTACAGAATATATAACACTGAAAAAACAATTGTTACAAGTAAAAAGAGAAAAAAATTAAAACGATCAATAATTCCTTGTAAGTTTACGATAATCATATCAATTATGGAGGAAAAATTACAATAATAATAAATAATTTAAAAAAAACACAAAAATTAAATAAACCCACACAATTTGATTTGTGAAGATAAGAAGACAAAAAGGAAATACAAGAAGAGCAAAAAAGAAGTAAATTTCAGATTTAATATCGACTTCAAAAATAATGTAATGCTTCGAGGTTTTCAGATACTGATGTTCGTAAAATAACTGTATTCGTACGCAATGCAGAAAAATGATGTGGAATTTGTTCGAATATCTAATTTAAATATAATAAATAGATATGGCAAACTGTCATAGCTACTTGCTATCTTTATTCATATGTCATATATGTCATAGCTACTTGATATTCTTTTCTTTAGTAACAGGAAACCACTTATTGCTTAAAAAAAAATTAGAAAACATTCAGACTTCAAAAACATAATTAAATTCACCTAGTTAGCTATAATTTGGAATATAATGTTGGGTAATTACAAATAAAAATTAAAATATTATTATTTTGGGGAAACTGGGACAACATTACTGGTGTTAGGGTAACATTGTTAGAGTGCTCACAAAGAAAGTGTTACACCAATTTTGACAAATCATTTGATAAGGTATATTGTTAACGTAAGTGAACTTTAGTTGATAAGATATAACAATAGTGAATTATATATTAAATGTAATGTTTACAGTGATAATACTAAAAGTTATTGGGTAGTCTCGATGCTATTAGTACGTGGTGAAATGGTGAAAATCTCACTTTAACGATAGATTATGTAATATAGTTTAGAACTTACACAGGAATCAAAGGTACTGATTGTTTTGTGCTAATTCTCAGAGAGTAATACAAATTTCACAGCCATTGTATATCTTTGTATTAGTTTTTGATTAGTTTTACTTTTTCATTTCCACTTCAACAATTACTAAATAATTTTTGTCTGAAATTAAAACAAGTAATATAAAATACTGCAATATTACAAATAAAATATTAAATTTTGTTAAACGAAGGGTTATTCGTCATGCATTTTTAATTCATTGATTCTTCCTGATTAAACAAAATACTCGTTTAAGCTATGAAATTATTATTAAATTATAATTAAATTTCCAATGTTAAACTTAATTATAACTCTCTAGTATGTCAAACAAAACTCTCTAATTATAAAGTAGTAAAGTTTCAACATCACCTTGTCGTTTAGTTTATCATTTTTAACGAATGATGGAAAGATTATCATTGATTGTCATTCTAACATTATCCAAATGATTGTAATAAGCAAGCTTGACAAGTTGTCAAAGTTAGGCCGAGAATGGTATTAACTAATTGGCAATTTATCGCAGAAAATACAAGAATAAGGGATTAAAAAGATTTTAATGCAATAATTAATTTTGTTTATAATGATACATGTACTCCAATTGCACTTTTAATAATCAAATAGTTTACAAATGTTTGAATATATTGATAATTATAATATTCTTACAAGGTAACGAAACCTTCTCATCGATGAAAATAACAATTTTTCCATTATTGCTGTAAAAAAACCACAATTTTTTATTTTATTTCCATTTTACCTTACGCTATTGATATGGTATGATAATTTCAGTACAATGTCGTACTTAAAACTGTTTAGACACAGGTTAATGTGGATATATCTATAAATTGTTTATAATTTAATATTTATGTAACTAGCAATACACCAGCCGGAAAAGCCAGTTGTGTTTTTGAAGGTTCAACCATCGTAGGGATTGCCGTAGGAATGTACAAAATAGTTAAAGTGGTGGTATAACAAAAAGTTTCTAATGTTGTTATATTCGGAATACACTAAATTTTAAACAATAAATTGTTTTTAATTATTTATGTAACAGTTTATAATTTTTGGTATTAATGTTCTGACATCGTTTGAGTCCTTTCGTAATATGATCTACATACTTCCAACCCACGCTTCTTCTGTGCATTCTGATGGACAGAGCTCGTAATACGTATTATTATGATATTTAATATAAACTCTGCATGTTATGGACAATGACATATTATAATGTCACTTTTGATATAACCATGTAAAATCGAGTTCATATAAATTAATATATAGAAATCTCATAGGATTCTATGATTATCATTGTCTGGAAATTTAACATTAGTATTAAAATTTAATGGAAGAATATAAGTCACAAATTACGCATTAACTGTAACTCGCATCAAAACTTAAAAAAAAGGCATAAATAACTTTATTTTACGCATTTAACAAATAAGTTTTTCTATTTAAATTTACGTTGTAGAAAATAATGTTACAAAACTGATTACATCCGGGGCCAGCACGCATCCGCATGCGTCGTGTCGGTATTAATAATAAAGTCATTACATACATCAAACCTCTCACTGCAAGTGGCGCGAGCGTCACCCAAATCATTCCGACACGCAAAACATGAAAAGTGACTTTGATAAATTGTTTGAATCCCAACCCACTTATGACTGTATATAATATGGCAGCGATTCCAATAAACGCGCTGATGTTAAATAGATGTGCTGCTTATTAAATGTTATGACAGCCCTCAGAAAACGAGCCTGTCCTTCGTTCGGGTGAATGATTAAATGAATTTAATTAGGGTTGAATGCAAGCTTCTATAAGTGTAATAAAACTTAGATAAATTTAGTTTCTTAAATAATGATGCTCATTCAAGTTATTTAATGAAATTAATTGTACATTGTTTTTTTTTAAATAGAATATGACTACACAGAAATTGAATAAATTGTCTTGGTTTTTAGTACCTCAACAATTATGTGAATAAATTGGAAAAGTTTATTCACTATGTACTAATAGGAAATGTTTGTCCAATTTAAAATATGTCATTTAGGCTATCGTTACCCTATCGTAGATATACGATCTGTATAAAAATTTCATAAAATATGTAATCCCATTTCTCGGCAATGAAAGCGAATTTATATTATTATAATTAATACAAGATGTGACATTATTTTTATAGCAATTAAATTTGAGAAACAGATGTTGCTTTGTATATACGATATCACTGAGTGCAAAAGAATTAATGAAGAAACACCAACACATATGAAAGTATATTTTTTCATATGTGAACCCTTGAGTCCAGCGATTTAAAGTTTAAAACAAATACTTTTATTTATAGACACATAAAATGGTTTTTTTAATCGAAGTGATATCTATATATGTACTGTGTATATCTATAACCGCCTTAAAACGATTTGCCTTATTATAAAGCTCATTTTTGTTTTTCATCAAAAAATAATTAGCCTAGTTATCTAAATATACATAAATTTCAGCTATTAACCGTCTGCAAATATACGTTATTAAATAAGGAAATGGACATTGGATAAATCTCTCTTCCTAATTTGTATATCTTTAGATTTGAAAGGTCGAGACATTTTTCATTTTAAATTTCTTAAAAGTTAGGAATTTGACTGTTTATAAGTAGGTTATATGTCTTTAAATCCAGTTAAAAATAAAATCGTTGGCAGGATTAAAACCGGTAAAGAATATGATGCTAGCGAGTTCTAATTGTATATATTTGAAAGAAACGAAAAGTTTAAAGATGTAACGTGTGAAAATTTAATAAAATATAAATGTTTTTTAAGAAGAAATTATATAAATGTTTGTGGAAAAAATCAAACTTAGGTTTAATACAATTTTTAAACACAAATTTAAAAAAATTATTATATATTCTTTATTTCTGTATTTCTTGGTTTGAAGAAATTTTAAATCTTAAGTTGCTTAGCTTTGTATCGTTTTCAATCAAGTAAAAGCTCGTATGGTGCAAGCGATTATTTCAAGTCTCGTTAGAAGTTGAAAGTTCGTTACGTTAAATACCTTACTTACTACTTATAATAATTATACAGCAGGGCTCCCGAGCATATCATATTAACATGACAACAATATTCAGTCCTCAGCGTTTCAATATTCGAAGAAAAGGCCCTGTTCGCAGAAGTCTCTACTTCTATGTTGCCAGCCATAATGCTTATTCAGCATTGCCCAAAAGCATTTCATATTAACATAATAACACCATCTGGTTTGCAGTGTTTCAATATCCTGAGATAAGGCTCTGTCAGCATAAGCCTCAGCAAATAACATTTCTAGGCGAATCAATGTTTCTTATCTGTGTAAAACCTAGATACCAGCCTCACGTAGCTGAAAGTCCATAATCCTAGTTCACGTCACTTGTCGCTCCATTTAGTCTTAATTATATTGAACATATAGGAAAGTATTAATAATAATCATATTCATAAGTGTTTGAAGTTTAAAATTACTTTTAATTAATTTAAGTTTCAATCATAAAATTGTAAAATGTGTTTCAACAAAGCCACTACAACAGTTCAAACTTCTGTTTTGCTGATCTCTTCACTTACCTGTTCCGCCGTTGTGAAAACTTCGTAAATATCAATCCGTCTTCATAACTGACTTCGATCTCATCAGACATCTCTTGTATTGTCACTATACTTAAAATAAATTCCTTTTAATTTCGTTAACATTTTTTCAAAATTTTACGTTTCCTAATAATTTTTTATTTCATGCGTTTCTCACTGAACTAGAAAATGGAGGTAAGTAAATACAAGAAAGTGTAAGGATACTTGATGGAAGATAAGAAGAACTTAGATATTTTCAAATGATTCCCTAATATCGGTGATTAATATCGATAGTACGTGGTCAAATTAGTCCCAATTACTAATTAAATGAAAATCGTAGAGCGGTATTAAAGTAACAAGAGTTTTTTGATTTATAGTTACTAAATCTAATGTAATATTAGGAACATAACGCAAATAGCAGTTTTATTGTTTTGTAACTATATCGCGTACTAGATGATATATGGAGAAAAGTCGTTCTTATCTAAATTAGATTAGAATAGTGATTTGATTTACGTTAAAAAATATACCATACACTTTAAACCTCTTGTATGTTCTTATTTTCACGAACATGTGTATTCTAGCAAGAAAGCAAATAGTTTCATTAATTAAATGTGAAAAGCAGTTCAGTGGCAAGATTTAAACTCAAAATAGAGAAAGAAAAGCGGAGCGAAGTCTGTATTGTCGGAGTGTTTGTACATACTTTACGTAAATTGAGACGTGTAGTTAGTTATTCATTAGAGACATTAAATATTATGCACGGTTGTTTTTATTCCTATTTCATCGACATAAAAATTTTTGTACAAGGTTTTTTACTGTTTATTCTTTTTAATAAAAATTGGTGTTTTGTGAAAGGTCATCGGTATAAAACGCTTGAAGTAAATTTCAACTGGTTTGGATTAGTAGATTTTTATTTAACTTTTAAAATGATTGCATTGAGTAACACACCTTCGAGTAAATAAAATAAATTTTGATATAAGCTTTTATACTTACGATATTATACTTCGTTACATGGACAACAAAACACGAGTAATGGCATGAACTTACAACAGATATATTTAAGTATGATTTATGTATAAATTATGTGTGTGTATATATATATATATATATATATATATATATATATATATATATATATATATATATATATATCTATATACGACTCTCAATTATCAATAAATTAGCTAAAACAGGCATATATTAAAGCAAATGGTTACTGTATTGAGAAAATGCTTCGAAAGTTGCTAAACATTTTTAGAAAAAGGATGGGGAGATCATTGTAATACAAAAATAATGGAAACTAAACGTGTTGGATTATTTCTACATTATAATCAAAGGAAATGTCCCCATTACCTTTTTTTATTTTATTGCTTGTACTCTTTTGGAAAGTAAATGAACAGTAGCTTTTACTGCTAAAAATTTGGAGTTATATCCTTGTTATTTTTTCTACTTATAAAATTGTCCATTTTCTTTGTCTTAACTAAGTATGACACGAAAATATGAATAAAAGTAATGCAATTTGATTAACGCGGTGGTTAGTTCGAAGAAGTAATTGAGATATTTAAATAATTAGGAATATTTGAAAACATTAATTTTTCTCCGGTCAATTTATCAGATTTAACATTAATTATGCTATTTTCAGTGGAACTAAAGTAAAGACATATTTCCTACACCATACACATAATATAAATATGATAAAAATTATAATCATTACTCTTCTCAGTTTGATCAAAGTACATAAATTTTTCATGCCCCATGCATATTATATAAATATGGAAAAAATAATTCAACAAAAACATTAAGATCATTGCTCGTGATAACATCAGTTAATAAATGGCTTGCTTAATTGAGTGGAATAAATGGTAAACTTAATCATCTCTAGCATAAAGGATGGTGATAATAAATAATTATTATCATCAGTTTATTGGATGTTTCTTCGTTCTAAAAACGTGACCGAAGTACAATTTTATATAATTTAGCGTGCAGAAGTTTGTGTACATTAATAGAAGCAACTTTTATGTTCGGGACGAAGAAAAGCATATTTCATTTCACATTTTATATACCACTATCTTAGGATTAAAAGATATTTAAGTAAAACTCTAAAGAATTGTTAAATAGAAAGTGTTGAGTATTTTAGTCCATTGTATGGGATATGAAATAGGAGCTCATAGAACGAGAAAATCAAAATGTAAAAATGCTTGAAATAAAACTTGTTTGAACAGTTTATAAATCTTTATCCTTGTTCCACACCTCGTAAAGCAATATGAACACCTTACATAAAATACAATAAATGTAAAAAAGCCTGTGTTAGAAAATATGGTAGAGTGTAAATAAAAAATTTAAATGTCATTAATTTTTATGTTAGGTAACAAACTTAACTGAATTTTTTTATTCTTCTTATAGACATATAGTATGGTATACCTTTCTAAGCGTATTATTCCTAAAGATATATAGTCACAAGAGTAAGTATTCTGAACAATGAAGGGAAAAAAATCGTTGAGCGTGATTGACGCTTTCCGAGTCACTGGTGTCTTATATGATTAACTAGACTTCCGACGACTTATGTCAAAGTTATTTACCGAGAATTTTTATGAAATTTTAGAAAATTCAATTTATCATTACCTTTATGGTTTATTTGTTTCGAATTTCTTAACAAAAATATTTCGATTGCAAAAACTTAATAATTTTTTTAAAAATTTCGTTTGTATTTCAAAACTTATAGTGGGAAAGTCGTCACGTGAAAGTAGAATGTTTGTAAAGTTTTAAAATTCATAAATTTTCTATTAAAAACGTCTTTAATGATACGCTACCGATGAGGTTTGCAAAAAAGTATTTTTATGTCGCTTTACAACACAGGTGGGTAATTTTTTTATTATATCTTGTCACGTATTAACTGAGATCTTTACCTGAAGTACCTATTTCAAAAATGCATGGACATGTATTAAAAATTGAACAAATTTTGAGGCTGTTAAAAGCAGACAGACGGATGTACAAGACATGAAAAAGTCATAAGCATTCCCTCTTTGAATATGGAACCCTAGATATAGCACGTAACTATTAAAAACATAAAACGTTTTATGGTTAATTCAAAAAGTATTTTAGGATGTGTTCGAATACATAAGATTTGTATTAATTTCTATATAATTGTATTGTTATGTTCATACGTATTGCCATAACTAAATCATTTTTACTCTCATACGATTTCGCTATAATTATTTGATAACTTCGTGACCCGGAGAAATTATGGAAAAGGAAACTGGAAAAATTGTTCAAAAAAGAATACTTTAAAAAGATGTCTGCGTAATATAATCACTACTTTAAAGAAAATGCACAAGTTACTTTATTTTACCACGCGAAACGAAGCGAAAATGAAGATAAATCGATCGTTAAGACTCTTCAAAAGCAGAAAAGCCATGAATAATTCACTTCGTTAGACACGATGAACAAAGATTGAAAGTGAACAAATGTGGGAAGCTTTTTATGAATTTTGAGATAAAACCACGACAGTATAAGACAAAGACATTGGTGAAAATGAATAGTAAGACAATAAATATATGGAGTTGTATTTACCACCTAGTATATAGTATTTACTGATATTTTTAGTTTAATCCAGAGATAAATAAAAATGTGAATAGCCTTAACATCAAGTATTCACTTAATTAGAATTGAGACCAGAAAGATATATATTGCAGGTCACAATTTTTTAAATTTTTTATACAATTCTAAAAAGAAAGTTTCCATTTCCACGGCATATGCACCTTAGTTGATACCATTTTCCGCTAATATAATAATGACTAACTATCCACTAACCAATTATATTCTAGTAAACCGTTGCTACTAAAGCCGGAGGAGGTATATATGAACCAATTAAATTATATACTTGATAAACGCAACCTTATTTATTTAGTTTTATGCAGCGCATAAGCAATCCTGATATTCCATGTCGATATTCTGGCTATAATATCTTACATATATATGTAATATATAAAAAAATATAAGAAATTATGCATCATTCCTTTATAAACAGTAAAATAATACTGAACTTACATAAAGAAGTGTTGAATATATTTGGCGTTAATATTCTAGAAATGCATTATTCACAATTAAATGAAACTACGTGATGTAGTATTATTTCTACTTTCTTTAATTTCTTTACCACGATCTAGGTTTCGTTGTATTACAACATCTTTAGGTGGGATATTGACAAAGGTCTTTGCTAATATCCTAAATAACCTACTAAGAAGTGTTATACTTCAAAATATTCCAAATTAAAAAAAATATTTAAAACATCAATTAACTAAACATTAAAAACTTTATTAACAAAAATATGATATTAACTAACATGGACAAGTTAACTAACATGCACATTAACATACTGGAGTAACTAGTAGTATTTTCTTAAATGACAATCTTATATATAGATACATATACATATATATATATATATATATATATATATATATAGATATATGTATATATATATATATATATATATGTATATATATATATATATATAGTAAAACATACCATTTCTTTGTCCCTTATTTTCTTATATTAGAAATATGCTGTATCCATGAACGCAGCAAACATAAATATATGTATAGTTTCTACAGGAGCCTGGCCGCAATTTCATTAAAAGCGAAATTTATGGCTTTGGAAAATTTATTTTTTCACGTTCTAGCAATAGTGGAAATAAAAAAGCTTTTGACAAAGGAAGTTCCGAATGTAATGGTCAGACGGATTGAAAACACTCCTCAACACCCTCAACTCGTCGGATAGCGCTGCTTTATGCTGTCCGTGAGCGGACGACATCGTTCAAAGCCGACCGTCCTTGTCATTATTTTTTAATAAATGGTTTAATTCGTACTATAAAGTGTGTGAGTTTCATATCGTCATTTGTCTTATTTTGATGAAAATATCTGAATGAAATGATCATATAAAATATCTATTTTTATTCTCAGAAACCATGTCTTATTTTTGCTGATGAACTACTTGTTTTTTTCTATTCTTTCAAGCAGAACCAGCCAGTTACAAGTATAACGTTGCAAAAGACGACATTAGATTATTTTAGATGTGTATTGAAACGCGATGTAGTTTAACAACTCGAGAAAATATGAAATGCTAAGGTGCTAAATCTGATATGCCACTTTTGGGATTCAAGTTTTGTTTTTACATTTTTATTATTTCTTTTGCCTTCAGATGCGATTCTTCATGTTGACCTTTGCTTAGTTTCCTTAACTCACGTCGTTGTTCGTTAATAATTGACGAACAACGACATAAGTTAATTTATTTGACCAGGGGAAAATAAATACTATATATATAAATTTATTACGTTTAAAAAAATATCCCTTAGAAACTTTAACATTTAAAAAATATTTGGAAAACATAAAAATAGAATACTTACAAATTTTCATAAACCCCAGTCTCGTTCGAAATCGACTGAGAGCCGGTTATTTATATTTTCGAGGATATAAAGAAAAAACTGCAATATTGCCTTGTAGTTGGACAACCTTTTATGATATATAGCATATTAATATTTGACTTCATTTTATAGTTTATGTAAATGTGACTTAATTATGTAATACCTATTCAGTTATGATGCCAGTGGAATTAGGAAATAAAATTCAGTCAAGTTAAAAACTACGTACAAAAATGTCATATCTTCAACTTAATTAAATGAATAACTATTACAGAAACTATTGTCTTTATTATATTCATTTTATATATTATCCTCTTTTTTTGCGCACACGTTGACTTACTATTTAAAGCAACATACAGACATGAAATCTCAGTAAGGTAACGCATAAAGACAATGAAATATCATCAAAAAAGTCTTATTTTTTTAGAGAGAAAATAATAATTTAGTCTCCCCAAAAATGAAACAAAATTAATTATTTTATGTTTTTCTCTTCGATCGTATGCACTTTAGCTCTAATATAAGTTTCTAATTCTAGAAACTTGCTTTGGCGAAGCAGAAATCCACCTTTCAGAGCTCGAATCATATGTAGACAAAACTTATCTGTGCATGCAGATTTATTTTATTTCGAATGTAATTTCCAAACTTGTAACCCTCAGATTATATGAATGAGATTGAAATTGTAGTAAAGAAATACTAAATAACAACGAAACAAAAACGTGAAATTATTCCACAAATCTGAATAGACGCTTCAACGTAATGGCTGTTATGTTGGGCGGCACCGATCGTCGTTCTAGTTCTGTTTTTTTTACCAATATCGTTTAATAAAAATTTTATTCGTGAAACCCAAGCAAATTTAATGTGTAATAAAACCTACTAAAAATACTTTGTTATGTCTTTTCTTATGTGACACTGGCAGGTAAGTAAATTTATTAAGTGCACATTTTTAATCTTTAAAAAATGTTCATTAATTTTATAAAACCAAAGAAAAATGCAATTGTTTGTGTGAACGTTTGTGTAATAAGTATTTAATACTTAAGTAATTTTTCAGTGAGTAGGAAGAATCTAATGGAATGATATCAGTTTGTTTATGTTTGATTCCAACATTTGTAAGTCACCACGATCACTATTTTGTAGTCAGTTTGATTTCTTCGTAATAAGGTTTGTCGCTGCACTAAATCTACGTTCTACTACATATGATGAGGGCAAAGCAATCATTATGGTAATAAATCTTTATTTCTTTGTCATTATGGACTTTTGTTACATGTTTTTTAAATTATGGCGGTTCCATGGAGCCATTTGACAGAAATTTGCTATATGGTTAAGTTATAGTTTGTTGGTAATGGAATAAAGCCATATTTTAAATATTCGACGTTGTGCTGTCCTTCCGTTTTTTTTGACTCGTCCATATTGTTGGTATTTACAAATAAAAAATATGTAGATAAAATTTTAATCCTCAGGTTACAAAAACTAAAGGCAGGTAAAGAGCACGAAAAATTGGAGTGAGGTTAAGAAACCTAGTAAAAGGAAAGTTGAACTAAGTTTAGATCTATAATATACAAGCGAAAGAAATCATAAGTGTTAGGAATATCATTGTTAGAAAAAATAATCCTAAACTCGGCAATAAAGAAATTATTAAAAATTATTTCATTTATTTTAATGTATCTAATTGATAAATATTGCAGCATTATTTCTACGAGAGGAATCTCTTACAGCCAACTATAACACCAGTCTAGCCCCGCTCGAGGAACGGCCGGGAATCGAACCCGGGGCCCCGCGGTACGCCGCACCATCAAAGGCCGTATACCAACCGCCACCTAAAAATATGTTCGTTTTGGATTGATCACATATGCAACGTATGTAATCAATCCAACACACCATGGTGACTATTATAATCGGTCACATGATGATGTGCTTCCATGATCGGGACACAATTTAGTAATAATAATATATACAGACGAAATGTTTACACTAATATTTAACGTGATACAGTAAGTTAAATATATAATATTTACATATATAACATTACGGAAATCTCCCTCTTATACCTAATTTACAATATACAAATATACAAAACCAAAATACTAAGATAGCATAGGTACTAGGTAGGTTCCTTTCTTTGTATCATTTTCTTACAGGCACTTCACACGAAACATTGAACGGATATAAATTATTGATTAGATGCGCGGCTAATTTATAATATCATATTTGAAGACATGTTAATGCATGAACGAAAAATTGTCAAGATCTTTATCTTTCATGCAATAAAATTGTGGAATACATCTTTTGCCCAAAGGCTATCAGTCATTATTTCGTTATATACATAAAAAAATACTTTAAAACTTTATATCCCTATATATAACTTTATATCAATTTTCGCTCCTATGTTTACATCAGAATATTGCTTTATGGATGTATATTAATCTTCTCATAATTCGTGGAAAAAATATATCGACAATAAAGACCTTCCCACAAATATTGATTCTTCGAAGAAATTAATTTAATTTAATATTCAACACCTGTAAATTTATAATACGATCGTTTATAATACGAGAATACAAATGAAAACAATGCACCCCATATTCTAACATTCATATATATCATACGTTAGATGCAGTGTCAGCGGAGCGTGTGGACTGTTTCATATACATTTCGCGATGTTAGATAGCAATTATGTTCAACTAGCCACCGGGTAGCTTCAACGAAAACAGACTTGTGTATTAGATGGGTTTCCACCTTGTTCGGTAAAGGCATGCATGCACTGACCTTTTCATCCCACTTTCAGTTTACTTAAATAATATAAATTTAGATTCCGGTACAAACACTAAAACTCTTGTGGAAAACTTTGCGCCTTACGCCGGTGTACAAAAGCTTTAGTGAGACGAATGTTTTAGTGAGAAAAACGTTTTAGTGTTACGAATGTCTACTGAAAAAGATCAAAGGGTCTTAAAGACCTGGCCTAATTGTGACGTGGCCTAATTTTGTTTAAAAAAAATCCACCGAGTTGGTTATAGCATTTTCGTAACAAACTATTTGAGGCAGGAATCTCCTTCAATTTAGATCAGTTTTTGCCTGTCGGGAGTAGTTTAACCAGTAAAGTAATTTTAAATTAAGTTATTATTCAGGTAACTACTGATACCAACATGAAATAGGGTGACAATATAGATCCCTTTCTATTTTCTAAAACGGTAAATAACCTGCTATTAAGAGCAAAACCGCAAGATGCCCATTTTTTTGGCGACAACTTGAAATAGTTTCTAATAAAAATTAATTGTTGTGATTGTAAGATGCTTTAGATGAACTGAAAGTTGGGTCTGAAAAATAAACTCCTCTGTATTATATGTAACTGTTCAATAATCTACTCTTATTTCAAGTAACAATCACGAATGGGCATGATTCAATAGGCTCTTGTCATAAATATATTTCCATTTTTCGGGACTTTCATTATGGACAGACGCAATTAATGCTACTAAATATAAAGATAAATGCTAAGATACTCCAATTTGTTATGCGGTAATTATTTAATTTTCATATGGCTTAAACTTTATCTACTACATTTCTCTCTTTTTACAATTATAACTATCTTTCCCACAAGTACTTTTAAAATTCCGCTTATAAAAATTAATTAAAAATTTGTCTAAATACTATGGTTAAAATATTACTAATATGAACTGTATTTTTTGGGACTATGTCTTAAATAAGACTAAAGCGAAACACTTGGTCACTAAATGCAATGCCACGTTTTGCTTAAATACTTACACGGCATCTTTTATGTCAATCTGACGCTAATGGTGTAGAAATTAAAAAAGGATATTTAGAATTTAGGTTAAAATTGTTAGCTATAAGCAGAGTTTCTTTGTTTTCAAATCACAAGGGCTGTCACTATTGCACGTGAAATACAATTACAAAGCAACAGAAATATCTTTATTAAAACTAAATGCTAGGCATCCATACCCTAATACGTGAAGAGAAAACTTTTTTTAAACATATTACGCGCACGGGAGAGTTTGAGATTTGGCATAGTTAAAGTTTGTATGGAGAATGAGTCCTGGAAGCTAATATTTATATTATAATTTTTGTTACAAATAAATTAAGTTATAAATGTCAAATACATTAAAATATTTATTGTTTACATTCATACTGTCAATGTCAAACACATGATAGTCTGTGGTCAAACAGCCGCACAGAGTAGAGACATTTGCCGAAGAATTTATTAAATGTCAGATTGACCGAATGAGTTTTGAAGTGTGAATGTTGTGTGATTTCACATGTTCCTTTTTCATTATTTTGTGGAGTGTATGTCAAGATAAAAAAAAAGTTTATTTTTTGTGTAATAGCTGTCTGTATTTTATATATCGGTGAAACACAGTTGGCTTAATGTACACCTGTTGCAAAAGGAAAATTTAGTAGCAGCCATTTGAATGGGATTACTCTCATCTATCTGCTACTGTTTTCAACAAAGGAAGTAGATAAGTATATTTTATTATTTAAATTAAATCCTGTTTCGTAATTTCAGTTCGGAGTTTCAGTTTCAGATTAAAGACGTATGCTCTTTGGCAAAAAGAACCTCAATAACGTTCAAACTGAAAAGTTAAATTAATTACGATCGAATTGAATGAAAAAGAAAAGGAAAGAAAAAAATTATAAATGCAAGTGGGACAGCTAAGACACCAACACCTCTGAAAAGATATTTTCACTGAATGTTATAAATGTCTCAATAAATTTTACTGCATTTTGCTAACCTTGTATTTGGTCAATCAAAAACATTTATGTCTAAAAAAATTTAGAACCCTTATTTCTTTTGGTAATGTCTAGCCAAAAAATCAATATAAAAAAGAAACTGTTTTTGAGTATTGTTAGGTATATATAAAATTGAGTTATGTAAAATGTACTAATACGAACATTAAATAACTCTAAAATATGTACAATTCTTAATAAGGTAATTTTATTGATATATCTTTGCTTTACTAATTGAAAATTCTGTTTTTGCGTGACGTAATTTAAATTTAATTGAAATATATTTAATAAACGTGCCATCTCAGTTCATCGGTATAAGCTCATGGGATAGTCAACCATAATATTAACTCTGACTGAATAGAAGATCAAGCATCGTTCTTTTCAAATACTTTACCACAAGATTCGATTTCAAGAAGACATTTTGTGAAAATTCTGTGAAGAAAAAGAAGAGAGTTCCATAGTTACCAATATTATATTTCTGAATTAATATGAAATACCAAAAAATTACTTATAATTAATATTAAAACTTTCAAGATACTATTTCGAAAATATTTTATATGTTTGTCGTTTTTTGACCTATATGTTTTCATTATATCTATAGGAAATATTCTTTTAATGCGGTGGTCAAGTGTTATGTTGTGTGTTATAATTATATGATAAAAAATTGTTTGTTTAATTTAAAAAAGCACGTTAGTTTGGCATTAAATATTTCACATATTAACGCAAAATCCCGTGTCAATAACATAACAATTTTGAAACAAGTTTTTAATAAGAAGCATGAAAAGTTATTTTTCCGTTATTCAGTGAAACTAAACCTAATTTGGCAAAACAATGAAAATTACTCGTATATAAAAAAGTAGAGTACCGTAAAGTTACGGTAATAATTCTAGTGGTACCGTGAAGAACTTTGGTATAGCTCTCTTTAAAAATATGATGCTTGGTAGGAAAACAACAGTCACACTAAATAAATAAGCTCTGGAATTCGTTAAGCTTAAGGTATGAATTTAACTTGCAAAAAGAGATTTCGCACACAGTTACCACATTTAAACACTATGTCCCAGTATTTCCAATATATTATTCATAAATATTAAAATTATTTTTCAATACATAAACCCATTGCCCAATATATTACTTTAGACAGGCGTACAAATATTATGATTGCGTTTTTTAAAATTTTGTTGAAAAACTTTCTAGTAACCATATTTTGTATATAATTTTGGAAATAGCAAAAACGAACATATTTTGTGCATATTTCTTATAATATCTTTAAAACTTTTTCATATAAAATGGATTCTTACATAAAACATGATTGAAAGCAAATGAAGAAAATATTTCGAAACAAGTTTGCCTGTTCTAAAATGCTCATAGAAATATTTTTAAGTTTTTAGTATGAGGATCATTAAGTTGCAAACTATGGTAAATTTCAAATCTTGACGTTGAAGTGTTTCTGAGAAAAATGGCCGTGAGAGATAGACGGATGGATGTAATCTTCCAATTGTTCCATTTTTTTTTGAAGTGCAGAACATAAAGAATCAATAATAAAGTAAAAATAAAACTTGGGATGGAATAATATTTATCAATTTTCAGTTAGGTTTCGAGACAGCTCGTGAACCTCATATTTTTTGCTCCCTGTTTCATTACAATAATAAATAACTAATATTTCATTGCTTCATATTAAATAAAGACACATATATTTTTCAAACAATAACAACACGACATATTTGAAACATTATAGCGACTCTCCAATAATTGTTATTTCATTCAAAGGGAATTTATGGCTTTCGAAAACTAATTTTTCATTCCCTAACAACGGTTGAAAGTTTGAACAGCCATTAACAATGGCGAGCGTAGCTTGCGAACTCCAGCGGGTTGAAAGCACTCGTCGGTTGCAATCCTGCCGCTGTTGACAAAACAAACGTAAAGCGTATGGGAGCTCTTGGATAGTGAATCATTTTATATCACCATTAATGAGAGACTACTTATTGCGTATATGTGCTATGATTTTCAAACGAAAAACAAAATTATTGAAAGCTTATCTCCAAAGCTTTTATGTCTTTTCAATGGCTTTTAATTAAAAAAAATCGTACCATTTGTCTCTTTTTTCGACAAATATTTGAATAAAGCACGGCAACTTATTTTAATTTCAGTTATAATTGCACTAACATTTCTTTTTCATAATCCTTTTAATTGTTTCGAAAACATCTCTCAAAAACTATTGATTATCCAAAACTAAACTTAATGAGTGCGAGTAGAACTTTCAGTATGAGGGTTCCGAATATACTTAATTACTAATAAATATATGTACGTCGTATTATACTCAAAGTGGTAAAGGATTATATTTACTGAATGAAAAAATGGAATGTATAGTGTTTGAGGTATATTAGTCAAGTTAGATTGTCAAAACTTTATAAGTTCGATGAAGATAATAGCCAACAAGATGTCTGTGTACAATACAAGAATCATACATATATTTGTCACAATTTACGTGGTCTATAAGATTTCACGGTCCATAATACTTCTGGGACATTATTTGCCAACATTTAATTTAGTTTTTTTTTATTTAATTTATTTTGCTTAGTATTAATTATATTTGTTTTAATTAATTTATTATTGTTGGAAATAAATGTTCAAAATAATAACAGGAATCAAATCACTATTTTTCATAATTTATGCAAAAATTTAAATAAAATCACCACCTTAAAATAACGTTTATTATTATATATTCATTCAAAATAAAATTCGTTTTTAATTGAAGAAACACGTGAGAATTGTTTTTTGAGTGGTATACAAATATTTACTTTTCGTATTATCGGCATCACATTAAAAAATCAATATATTTTTATATTTATTTTTCAAATTTCATCCAAAGGGAAAACAAATTATAATTCGCTAAAATAATAGCGAATTATTATACTATAATAATTCATTACTATAATAATTCGCCAAATTTAATATCTCGGATATACATGCGTGCATACATTTAATAAAACAATAACTAATTTTTTATTATACAAAAATAAGATATTATTATATTCAATGTAAAGAAAATTCACTTCAAATGCATAGCTTTCAATGAACATGTAATTTTCTGTAGTAAAACTTAAGTAACGATTTCTAAATGTAACTCGAAAAAAAACAGTCATATTTCACAAACGCAAGCTCGAAGTACACCTTTCTCAAGCTCGAAGTACACATTTAAGAATAGTACACCTTTTATATCCATTGATACCTTTTTATACAATATGTCTACGACGAAATGGATAGAGCCCATACTCAGAAGAACCTTCCCTTATAACTATGTTAGAATTATATAGAGTATAAAATCAATTACAATTTAGTTTTCAATTTGGGCGAATATTTAAAATTAAATATACTGAATTTATAAATAATTATGAGATTTAGAATAATTACTGAACGATAAATTTCACGTAAATTTCTGGTAGCGCCATATTTTCATAAATTTGACTTACCAGTCTTGGAAATATATAGTGGAGGTGAACACATTTTTGAAAGCGGTTCTAATTATAATTTACAAGTATATATGTGTATTTCCATACACACACAAATATATATATATATATATATATATATATTTATGTATATATATATATATATATATATATATATATATATATATATATATATATATTTCATGCCCTTGTTTCTTATGACGGCGTCGCAAATCTTAGGCAATCGAGCAACTAATTTCTCCAACATTGTCTGGTCAAAAATTACAAGTCCAGGAATGATCATTCGTCTTCAGTACTCTTGATCAGTGCTCCTGAGATGTTGAGTAAGTTGTTTGTACTTGCCTGTTAAGCTGATCTCACAATAATTTTATCGGATTCAGGTCAGGTGACTGCGGGGACCAGGTCATAACTTTGAAAACGTTTTCATATTTCTTTTCTTTTAAAAAGCTCATGCTTAGTTTTGACGTATGTTTCGATTCGTTGTTATATTGGAATATATATTCTGGACAAATTAAGGGGGTGCCAGAAGACAAAACATTATTTTCTAAAATGTTTTTGTAAATTTATTTTTTAAAATTCCTTTTATTTTTACAAGTCACCCACCTTAGAATCTACAAAATAGCCCCAAACAATCACGGAGCCTCGACCGTGCTTAACTGAAGCCGTAGTACATGCTTCCCTTACTATTTCATTAGTTTGTTGACGGACGAAGACTCTTCTCTTGGACCCTCAAACTTCAAGGTTTGATTCGTCGCCCCAGAGAACCTTTTCTCAGTCGTCAGGTGTCTAATTCTTCTGTTCTCTTGTCCAAATAAGCCTTTTTTATTATTTATAATTTCAAGAAGCAGTTTTGAAACTACTATGTATACCTTGAGACCTGCGTTGAGAAGAGACCTCTTGAGACCTCTTGAATATGGAAACACTGACAGGTTTACTGCGACAAATATTGAATTCTGCTCAAATTTCAGGAGCAGTTGAATGTCTATTATGTTTTTCCTTTATAAATCTATTTAAATATTCACTGAAAGTTTTCGCTCTTCGATTGCCTGGGCGACGTTTGTTGGAAATTATGCCACGAGTCACCAATTTCATGAAAACGTAGTAAATTGTTTGTCTCGGTAATTATGCAATCTTAATATTCCACTATTACTTTTATCAGATTTATGAGGGCCGATAATTATCACTCTTGTCTTTTTGAAATATTTTTGATTTTTGTGCACGAACCAAAATGAAGATAAAAAACTTTTTATTGTTACTAAAACTAGATTTTTGCTATTTACTGAAGCATATTTCCTGATCAAGCGACTTCAGATAACTGACGAAAATTATTTTTAAGGACTTTTTAAGACACTATTTATGTTGACTTCCCTGTAACATCCCTGAAACTAAAATTTAGTTGCAAAAAAATTTCATTGATAACGTTATTTTGGGTTTTATGGCCAGGAGTCGGTAAATAACTATGTGTTGTATAATTTTTTGGTACATATAGAGATTTTGCAACGGAATTCAAAC
Organism: Druceiella hillmani; assembly: GCA_039881145.1. NCBI lineage: Eukaryota > Metazoa > Arthropoda > Insecta > Lepidoptera > Hepialidae > Druceiella > Druceiella hillmani. The sequence continues at coordinate 29,152,619 of JAYKKI010000001.1, forward strand.
AAACAAATGCCATAAAATGTACGCCCCACCCTTTTTCTTACATTTAAATTTATTGTTATGTTCAATTACGTTATTTTAAGTTGTAAGACGTTCTTTGAATATTGAATATATTTGGCATTATTTTTGTAAAAATTCATTATTCACAATTAAATGAAACTACGTGATGTAGTGTTATTTCTACTTTCTTTAACTTCTTTATCACGACCTAAGTTTCGTTGTTACATCTTTAGGTGGGTTATTAGCACAGATTAACTCTTACGAATATCCAACAGGATTTATATGTTTCAAAAACAATGGCAGAAGCCGCGTTTGTGTGGATTTTCGCACTGCTTATGTTAATGATTTATTGTAGGGGAGCGGTGTAGGTTTTATTATGTTTCCGAGAGTTATACAATGTACCAGTATTTTAGTGAGGGTAATAAATTCAATTGATGTTATTCTATGAGGTTATACAATATAAATGTTCCGGTGTATAATAAAATTAAATGGAAGTTATTCTCAGTAATATATTTATATAATAGCAAGGGTATCTGAAAGTTAGAACAAGGTTATAGCACTAATTCAACATATCTCCCGTTTTCTTTATTCATTTATTTATTTTAATATATTTTTTCCCCCTTTTTTTATTATATTATTATATATATTTATATTTAGATCTGTAGTTGGACTGAAACAATTTGAAGAGTACTGTAGTACAAATGTGGTCTACCTATATTATGTCTAGAAGATATTAAGTATGGGTGATGTTATATTTAGTTGTTCATTTAATATATTAACCTTGGTGTCTTTTTTATGTCTGTTTATTTCTAATGTTTCTAGGATATTAAGTTTATTGCCTTTTGTATTTATTTGTAATATATAGGGAGCATCATCAGTAAAAGGATGATGGTTATTTTCAATGATATGTTTAGCAAAGTGAGATGTATCTGGTTTGTTATTTCGCCAGCTGGCAATGTGTTCTTTATATATTGTGGTAAAATCGTTACATTTAAGTTTATAGATATCACTCTTTTTATGTTTACCTATTTTTTTTAAATTATTAATAAGGATTTTACCCAAGATATTTAAAGTACTATAAGCACATGTTGTATTATTTATAGTTTGATTATTAGTTAGGAGTTTTCCGAATTTGAGTGATATATTACCTATGTATGGAATAGATTTATAGTAAATTTTATTATTATTTAGTACGACCGGGTATATGTTTTGTATTAGTAATTTTCTCAATTTATTAATGAAATTTAATTTTATTGTGATTGACCAGAATCTTTATGTTGAAAGATTATTTTTAGTTTTTATATTCATATTGCTACAAAAGCGTGTTTTTAGTTTATTTTCAAATATAAGAAATTATTGTTTCAAGGCTATAAAAATGGTTTCATTTTAGGTTTCCTTAATATAATTCTATTTTTTTAATTAATGTATTATCATAGGTTTTTGACATTTGTGCAAATTTTCAATAATTGTGATATCTAAAAATGGGTGAAAATTTAAATGAAAAATTCAGTTACATTCACAAACACATGTATGCAAAAGAAGTCCTAAAAACATTAGAAATCGATTACTTCCTTTACTCCACCTAAAATTTTTGGATACATACTTTTGTGTATATATATGTATATATATATATATATACACACATATATATATGTATATATATATATATATATATATATATATATACACACATATATATATATATATATATATATATATATATATATATATGTATATGTGAATATGGTTTATCACTGTATGGAATTTCAAGTGTCTATGTCAAACAGTCTTCAAATTCATGTACACATATTATACTAATAATAATGCAACATACTTAGATTCCTAAAATGGCATGATTACGACTTTTCCGGTACTTGAAGAGAAATTTCTCTGAAATTAATTTTTCATCCTCAACAAAAGCCAAAAGTTAGAGCACTGCTCAACAATAGCGAGAGACTCTCGCGAATGTCAGAAGCAGAAGGGTTGAAAGCACAACTTGCCCCAACTTCGACATTGTCAGCGTGACACGCGTGAGCTGCTCGAGTGCTTTTGGATAGCGCACGCTTTGTGCCGACTGTTCGCAGATTGGTGTCATCGGTCAAAGCTTTCTATTTCTTTTATAATTTGTTTGCAATACATGGAATGTGTCGGACATAAATAGTCGCGTAATCGTGTGGATACGGTTTGATATTAATTATTTAAGTTAAATTTAAATATTTCCCAATCTATATCACATTAATAAAGTCAATAGGCATATTTTGAAATATTTCAAGTTTTGAAAAAAAAATACTGAAATAAACGTAGGTTTATTATAAACATTTTTCTTTTTTTAATGCATATATTATTGAAGTACGAAACAAACATATACGAAGATAACATTTTACCATTAAACATTTTTCATTGGTAATACCATATAAGTATTACAATACTTTGAAGTAGTCACGCAAAACAGTAATTTATTAATGTGTTTTTTTTGTTTTTATGCATTGTTTCAAGTATTAATTATTTAGACTAGAATTTATAAAACTTACATATTATAATGCATAATAATAGGCAAGTATTTCGGTTAAAATCTTATGAAATTAAGTTTGAATTTTTATTGATAAATAAGGTTGTGACAAAATCAACTAAATTTCAATATTCTATAAATTTATTGATGTTACTAAATACTTCATTACCTTAAGACTCAAGTATAATAGTGTAGTGAAAGTAATATACGAAATTTATACGTAATTGACGATTTAGTGAAGAAGTTGCTTACTAAAACAAAGTGTCAGAAAAACCAATCAAACTCACTTTTGGGTATGAAATATTACTTTTAAGGATTAAATAACATCAATTTGTGTATTAGTCGAATATGAATAGTAAAAAGTTAGCATATGGAAATGATGAAATATTTTTTTTTTCTGTATATTTTAGACAATCCAATATTGCATTGAACTGATATTGTCTAATTCGGTATTTACCGTGCAGAAAATATGATGAAATTATCTATAATAACATAACTAATAAATCAATGGTTAAATTATTTGCCATTAAAGAGAAATGAAAACACATTATAATATTTGACATTAATTAAGAAACGTCTACTTATCTATTACTTTTGTAAATAGTAGGTTTTTACTTTTTTAATGATTATGGTTTATTATAAAAAATACTGAACAAGGGTGAAAAACTTGCCGTGTTATGTCTTTTGTTCAATCAGTTAATTAGTTAATTTTTTACTTATCTATAAAGAAGCAAGTATGGCAATATAACGATGGAGAAGGGGTTTGGAGTGGTCTTGCTTCGTAATTCTTGCTTCATATTAGTTTAAAATAAAAAGAGAGCGAAGCTACATCCAATAACTGTGCAATGATAAATGGTTGATACATGACACAGCCAATCAATGTGGAAAATTAATTTTGATCTCTCCTGTAATCCTCATCTGGGTTTCATCATGGCACATAACAGATTTCTTTTAAATTATAGGTTATGAATTAGTTAGATATGTTTAATAAATATGTCGTGATTTATTTCGGATGTGAAACAATTTCAGGAATTTTAGTTGGGATTAATTAATTAGTATGATTAATAGGCTCTATGAAACAAAGAAATAAAATAATAATTATCTATGCCGTTGGGCAATTAACCTTGGTTCTGGCGCGTTGCGTTGAACACAGGTTTATGGCCTTTGACATCATACCGCAGAGTCCAGGTTTGTCCTTGGATAACCAGCGGCCGAAAAGCGGCTGGTCATCCAAGGACATGACTCGAAGTCGAGCGGAGCTAGAGCGCTGGGGGGTATAAATACTATTTAAGTTATTAAAACAGGTACACTAAAATATAAACAGAAGCTCCGGTGTTCGAATTTTCATTTCTTGGAATTTTCTTTTTAAATTAATTAACATAATTCTATTTAATTTGTCGATCTAATCTAATTAAGGATAAAATATATTCTAACAGCAAGCCTGATATCGCGTATTTTATATTCGAGAATCTGAAAAAGGAACAAGGGCATGTAAAAAGCAATTAACGGAGGACCGTCCCTCTCGGACTCAAAAATCCGCTTACGGTAGAATAATTTAACGAGATCGTCGATCTTCTGGAAATAGAACGCTTATTACCACAACTGATCGAAGAAGTAAGAGCCACTCGATGGAGCATTCGACGAATGATTCTCGCACACACCGTGTAAATCAAAATAATAACCCTGTTTGGGCGGCAAAATAATTTCAAGCGTTGTACAGAAGGTGTCAATCACGGGCAATCGTGAGATATTAGACGATACCTCCCCAAATTGTACAATAGCTACGGCAAACCTTCGTGAATATTTTTGCACATGTTTCAGTCTTGTACAATCACCATGACCTAAATGCCAAACTCTGTTTCGAATTTGGACTACACTCGTTCGAGTGACAGTGGTCCTTTCAGTGAGAGAATTACAAGCACGAAGTATACAACCGTCTGCGCAGAGGCAGTAACACTGTCCCGGATCAGATGAAAGCCGGTACACTTTGTGGAAAAAGTTCGATACAGAATGCCATATACTGTGCTCCATTTACAATGCTGTTTTGAAATTGAAGTATTACCCAAGTAACTGGAAACCCAAGTAACTGGTTGGGGTTTGCAACGTATCCATGTTTAAATTTATATATGCATGTATGTACCAACACTATTTTCATGCTTCTTGTCATTTCATCATTTCATGATTTTAGGTCAACGGGAAATACCCTATAGGTTTTTATTTATTTACGAATGTCAAAATACGCGGCGTAAATGGTGGTATTTTTAGTGTTCTTTTTGATTGGGTTGCCTTAGAAGCTTGATTCATTTACAGCTTTAAAGGACCATAGATCTAAGTATTTGATATTAATTGTAGTTGATACCTCTAAGCATTCCTAAGAAAAAGGGTATTGACAGACCGACAGACGGAAAACGAAATGATTCCTTTTTTTCCTTTTGTATACGGAACTTTAAAATTGTAAAAAAATAAAGAGGATCGCCAGAACGATTTAAAAGTAACAGATCACTTCAATGTTCTGTATTTCTATAAAAAAAAATTAACATTACTTAAAATGGTTCTACAAATAGACACTTTGTTACAATATAATATTTCATATACTAAAGAAATATATTGTTTTTTTTAATAAACGTATATAATAAAATAGCCTAAATTATTACAAAAACTGTTAATATAATAATATTTTAAACCATAGTTTTCGGATGACTTAACGAACAGCGTTGTAACTGTAATGAGAATTGTATAAAAATAATTTTACTCCGCATCTTTGCACGCGTGAAGTTCCTGTTTTTCGCAGGCCAACTAAAGCGTGAGCTACGTTGTGCCTTAATAATTTTCACCGAAAAAAATACCTGACGAAAACATAATTTCCAAAAATGAGGTTAAGCAACTATGCCTTTATATACATATTTTCTCGGAATTTCAAATCACAGCACGATTTAATACTCACGTAACGCAACCTAGCATCATAGTTTGAAGATTGGCTGATTATGTTTGCTTTTAGTCTACGTTACGATACTTTTATATAATGTTAATATTTTTTTTAAGTAGGGAAATGATACATCAAAAAATCCTGACATATTGGTTTCAAAAATATTAGGATCTGCTTAATATGATTAAAATTTATTGTTTTAAAAAAAATATTTTCAATAATAAATAATCGTAGTTCTACTGTTAAATTTATTAATTATTTAATGGCAGCTTTATTAACAGAGTTGTTTGGTGATGAAGTATATCAAATAATAAAGTAGTTGTATTTCCTAAAAAGTAATTAAAAATAGCCATATTACACTCTATCCTATTTAGTTCCATACGTGTCGAATATTCTGTTTCATTATGGTATAGGAGGTATTCACCTTTAGGGTGGGAAGTTGCGTGTTTGTTTCTTTGTGTGTCCAATCCAATGTCCCCTTTATTTCCAAAGCTGTTTGATCGATTTAGACACGGTTTTCTGTAAAATGTTTATGATTTACTCGCAATGATTCTTAGAGAGTTTTTATGATAATTACTCAACAGGAGGCGCCGCAATAAACATTTTGTTGCAAAGGTATGTTCCCATTTATCTCCCAAACGGTTTGACTCATTCAGATACATTTTCTGCATAATATTTGTTACTCATCGGCGATGATTCTTAAATAGGTACAACAGTGACTATTCACCAGAGGGCTTGGCTATAAATATTTTGTTGCAAACGAATATTCCCATTTATATCCCAAACAATTTGACTGATTTAGATATGATTTTCCGCTCAATGTTTGGGACTAATCGGCGATGGTTCTTAGACAAGTGTTATGGTGTTACCTTACCAGGGGGCAATGAACAATTTTGTTGCAAACGAATTTTCCCATTTATATCCAAAATGATTTCTGCACAATATTTGGGAATAATCGGCAATGGTTCTCAGAGAAGTGTTATGGTCATCAAGGGGCGCTCCAACATTTTGTTGCAAACGAATGTTCCTATTTATCTCCAAAAGGGTTTGACAGATTTAGACACGGTTTTCTGTAAAATATTTTGGATTAATCGTCGATGGTTCAAAGATATATGTTATAGTGTTAGCTTATCAGGGATCGCTGCAACAATTTGTTACAAACAAATGTTCCTACTTCTCTCCAAAAAGCATAAAATAAAAAGCAAAATTATTAATTTTTAAAAAACCCAAGACATATGAAGTCGTTGAGGACGAAAAGAAAGTAATCTTTTAATTAAAAACCCAAGAAAATTCGTAGGGACTGTCGTGCCCTGCTTGTCCTTAAAATTTTGTTATTTTATCAGTTCTTAACAAAGCGAAATTATCTTAGGTGCGCAAATAGCTTTTCTTTGCTGCTGTAATGTAATTGATATTGGAAACAGCAATGGCAATGGCAGCCCCGACGGATATTCGTGGGTTTGTAATTATATTAATAGTTTCTTACATTTAAGTCGGGGGTGGGGGCGTAGGGGTTTCAACAATTATTTAATCGTTTTTCAATTACAACGACTACATCCGTCGTGGTTTTGTTTCAAAATTTTTTATTTTGCTTTTTATATATAAATTTTGTTGCTCCTAAGCGAAGTACACGTGCTATTTAAGTTAGTGCTATTGTTACGATTAAATTTTATGGATATTCATAAATATGTCAGTAAGGATTAAATTTAATTTATTATATTTTAATATTTGCTGACATAAAAATGTGCATTGTAATATTATATATTACAATGCATATACTATAGGTGAATGCTAGAATAACTTAAGACTACGTAAACGCTAGAATTCTAAATTATTTATGTAAAAGCATATGGATAGAAACATATATATATTTTCTCTGCCATATACTATTGCCAATGGTATTAAGTGAACATTGAAAATGCCCATACGTATTATGTATGACATAGACGAATCCAAAATATTCAAAGAAGACTAATTAAATTTTCACCTGTCAAAATTTTTATTCAAAACATTTCACTTTTTAAGTTTCATAAGGATAAAAATAAATTTAAAAAGCCTGCTAATAACAAAAGTTTAATATGCCACAATCAAATAAAAAAGCTTTAAAATAAACTTTTCGGGAAAAAAACTTATTTAAAAAACTATTTCAACTTATATTCTTAATATTAATCGACAACTATCTTCCTAATATTAATCCACAACGTTTGTAGTATTGATAGTTTAAGTTTCTACTCATATAAGGACCTCTATCTGAACTAGTTAAAATACAATTCGAATATAAAAGTAGCTGCTTACTTATAATGAAAACAATTATCTGACAGTTGTTCCCTGATATCAGCACTGGTGTTGAAGTGTGAGGTTTCAGGGGTCATTCAGCGAAAGGAATCGAGCGAACCTGTGGAGAGGCTTTTGCGGCTAGGCCTTCCTTTCTACCTGTAATACAAATATGGCTAAAACATGTGCAAGTATGAAGGACCAGAAATGAAATTGTTTCAAATACGATACCTATAAATGTTAATAAATTGTAACAAAACTGTAAATAAATGACTATAAATTATTATACGAAATAAACCTACATACGGTAACAATGGCCCACTATAAAATAGTTACTAAAAGGAGAATTCAAGGATCATTTTATTCTAATAAAAGTCATTACAAAAATAAAACTGAATATAGTAGTATATTAATCATGTATAATGCGACCCAAGTTGACATACATATCAGATGACGGCAGATCCAAACAATTAAAAGTATTAACAAGTTCTAAATAAGTTTCGCTTAACTATTTGTTTCAGAAACTTTCGTCAATCAGACAACGCCTTAAACTCATTTAAGAGAAAATAGATAAATATTTACTTTACAATTGCCAATGAGTTTTTTAATTTTTTTAAAGAAATTCTGTAAATTTGTCAATGTTATGTTTTGGTAGAGAAATATGGTATATCAATAATAATAATGAAATATACGTAGTTATGTAAAGTCGAAAAACATTTTCCACAGTTGCCATTCATATTTAACAGCTTCCTCGTGTGTTCACTCAATTTAATTAAAATTCAATTAATATTCTTTCAAAAAAAATTTTAAAAGTACAGAAAACTTTAAAATCGTTTCAAAAGTACTTCGAAACAAAGATTACATATTGGTTTTCCATAAATTTGAATTCTATCAAAAATAATATAATAATAATGTTTAATATTTGTAATAATACATTTAATCTGCTTTTTATGTACTGTTAATTAAAGAAATTTAAATACCATTTTGCGGGAAATTCCATGTCACATCATAAACGTAACGGCTGATTGAATTATTCAAGGAACATGCAAGCTGATTTTTCTGTTCGCAACCAGGTTTTTCCGGTTAGTTAACAAAATAGCGGGGCTATTAAGCATACATTATACAAGAATAACTGAAGACATTCGGCTGCATATCGCGGCTAATATATTAATGACGAAACGTAATGTTAATTCACCCAATAAACGTTTAGATGTAGTCTAATAAGAGATATGTTAGAGAAAATGTTGAAACAAGTTTGGCGAGTGTAATTTTGACTGGGCTTCCTTCAAGTTTTCTTATGAAATGCATTTAAAATAATTAAAAGAAAGTATTCAATATTTTCCATAACTCTGACCAGTATTAACTTAAGAGATTGTTCCTTACAATGTGTTATGTACTATCATTAGTAGGTTGCAAATTACAAGATATTTTTCATTTCCAAATAATAATTGAATTTAAATCGTATTTTAATTACATTTTTTTGTATTTTCATAATCATTACCGTTTTAGAAATTAATTATATTTCGTCAGTACTGAGAGTTAAGTCAATATTATAATAAATTAAAGTTTAAATTGGTAGCCGATGTTTAATCATGCGTTTCATGTAATACATGAAGAAAAATTACAACAATACGTAATTCGAAACAGAACCAAATTAATTAAGTTATTAGGCAGTTTGTTGTAATATAAGATGACAATTTGCATCAGATAAACAATTTTCATAACATACACGGGTTTCTTTTCTTAAAGGGAAATATTTTTTACAATTTGTATCTATATTAAATATTTATTATAAACTATTGATATTCTCAGGAAAACCATTAAAAAAAAGTTTTTTCAAGAATAAAAGAAGGTTAAGTATATTACTTATATAATTTTGGGAAAAATCTGGCTCATAAGATTCGTGATAAGCCAAAGAATATTTTCAAAATGTATAGAAAATAAGTTGCAAATTAAAATGTGTTTGGGATAATGCAAGTCTATCAGTACCCTTTACGTTATTTCTTACAATAGGTTTAACATAATATAGATCCAGGGATAAAAATGTAATAGGTAAATTTGCCAGTTAAATGATTTCAATATTTTATTGATATAAGTCTTAAGAAAAGTTATGACTGAGGATTTAAAGTGAAAATAAGTCATAAACACAATATAGTGAATAGTTATGTTTAGCCCGGAATAAATATAGTAAAACATAAATATTTGGAAAACATAAATATTCGAAATATTCGTAAAACGACGGGAGAGAGTCACTTGTTGAATTTCATAAACTAATGTATTAACTTATACGCATGTCCTAATTTGTCATGACACGTTTAATGAACACATAATATATTCTATTCCGGAACCTGCTTTCACTATAATAATCTCGTATACAATATCGGTATGTGAGGAATTAGTATAATGCATACACAATAAATAAAAGTTATCGTTATGTGTGGCCTTATCGTAAAATATTTTAGTGTAACCGATAAAAAGGAATATTATTTATCGAAGAAACCAGCTAGTTGCAAGTAAAGATAAGACTAAAATATATTTCAAAGAGAAATTATGATAAAAATGGTTAGATATACATACATATGTATATATATATATATATATATATATATATACACAAATATACATATATCTTAATTTTTTCTCATATGGAGAAAGAAATACAAATCATAGTGAGATATGATGAGTGATATTTTTAGTTACTTTAGGTTAACGTGAATGCTATAATTTTACATTAAAATAAAAATTTAAATAAACATTAAAATTATGTGTCATATACAAAAAAAAAAAAATACTTAAATATGTTAATACTTAATATATTTTATATAATATTTAAATTATAAAACATATGACACAAAAAATAAATCATTTAAAATGTTTAAATTAATAATTAATTCAAAAGTCCACATATTCAATGTCAATAATATAAGAAATAATATTATATCGCTATATTCTTTCAAAATTTATAAAAATTTGTTTTAAAAATTTGTTTGCAAACAAAACGCCGTGAGTATTTTTTGGGGATAGAAAGGCCCTTAACAAGTTTCATCTACTGATATCTTTGAATTATAAGCTTTATAACGATTTATTCGATTAATGAAACAAGTATGTTGACGAAAGAAGTCATAAAATTTGATATTATAACGCAAATGAAATATGAAATCAGATATCCGATCACCGGTAGTGAATCTTGCATATGAAATATGTTTTTATTACATTATTTTCTGGTATACTGGTATTACTTACAATTCATATTAATTTATTCTTTACAATGATTCATATAGTAAAACATTTTGAATATTATTCTATGTAGCTTTAAAATGTATAGTTAATAGAAGGTATTTGTTAATTATTACAGGCATTTGAATAAAATTTACATGGCATGAATTTGGTTACATTTTCGTTTTAATATTTGCGGTAATTTGGGTTTTTGATCTGTTTATTGATAAGTTTTAACTTGGCATTTGATTTATTTACAATGAAAGTAAAATAATAAGAGTGACGTGTTAATAAAATATTGCCTCGAATTTAATAGTTTCTTCAATTACATATTTAGCTCGCGTTAACTTGTACACGGATCGCATAAAAGAATTTTCCTTTCAAATCTTTTTGTCACTTATGAAATACAATTTTTATTTTAAAAAATATGAATTTATTGTAAAGATATTTAAAAAACACTTTTTAAAAAGGACGACTAGATTTTTCATGCAGCTAATATAAAACTAATCTTACGTTTTAAATATTCTCATTGATAAGGGTGAGGGTTTATTTATTTTACCAATGGAACGTAGGTACCAAAGAACATGCACATTTTAGGTTTGCGTATGTTAAAATAGCGACCCGTTATATGCTCGTGTTACTACTGATAAATGTAACGTATTCGCTACGTATCACGTCACGTTGTGTCTCCCAAATCACCCTCAAATGCAACAGACGCAAAGTGAAGTTCATAAATTATTTGAATCTCAGTCTACTTTAACAAACAAATAGATTAGGCATAAGAATAATTCCGTCGGGGACCACATTTGTTACAGAATATTCTAATTCTATTATGCCATATAATCATTTCCGACATTTAACATACGTAAATATTGCATTCCAATATATACCCGAGTTGTACATTGGTATGCATTTTATGATACAAATACAATTTGATCTTAATAATTATTTTTGTTTTGCCCGAAATTTAGTAACAGCATTTCGTAAAGAAAGTAACGTTTATACAAATATGCCAGTGTGCACGCCAAAAAAATCTTATGAATTCAAAACATAAAATAGAGCACATTATATAAAGATTGTAACGAATTAAATTGTGTTACATTTATGAATCTAAATGACGAAAAAAAAGAATAGTCCCCGCGGTGCACAGCGCCGTTAAAGGCCTTATGCCTTATGATCAATCCAATACACCACGGCGACGACATATGTCTGCTGTGAGAAATTTTTTTTTACACTATTGAGTCGTTAGCATGGTGACTCCTTCCCTTAACCAAAATCACATGACTCCTTCCCTTAACCAAAATCAAAATCACCTCACTATTAGTATGTTTTTTTTAGATCTTTTATTGATTTGCTAAAAGGAATTAAGTTATTTTGTTGACATATTCAGCTTTTAATGCGAATTAACAAAAAAATATGCAAATCCAAGAGACATTAAATTTGTTGGATTTTTTTCTTAGTTCAAAACCTATTTTGTAATAATGAATTGATTTTATAATTTTATTGCAATAAATGAAACACAATTTTCCACTATGTTAACGCTTCCATTACGAAGACATCATAAGCGACTACGCAGAAGAGTATTCATTACTCACTGAAACATACGAGTAGGCTATAACTTACGCTGACCACAGTGGGACACAGTGGTGTCATTATCGATGGCATTGCCATAGTAGCATCGTGGAGATGCCCAGCTTCAAGCGGCTTAAAGCAAAATCAGCAGTCGGATCCCCATATTATTTGTTACCTTTTGGTTTGTGAAATAAAATCTCCATTACGGATCTATCTAAATGCTGTTTTGTGAGGGTTTACCAAATGATTATCGTAACTGGTTCACTGATGTGGTGGAATGCGCGGAAGCCAAATTTCGTAAAATTGTATTGCGGAAGTTTCGGTAAACATTCACCAACCCCAATATTAAAACTATTCAATATTAAACTTTGCATTACATGTTTCAGTCGTGCAATATTTTTTTTGTTGTGGATATATATATATATATATGGGTTTCTGGTGGGTCATTAGTTTTTCATTGAATAGGTTTTATGCTCGCTAATAATATAATTCGTAAAGAGGAAAATAATAGCAATATATTTATTTCTCATTCAGTGATATATTTTATCGTTAGCGGTGCGATAATTTTTCTCAGTTTTATTGAAGTGAAAACATCTTTAGACGCATTGAGCGATTTTTGGCATGGGAAAATCTATTCTGAGCGAAGGATTAACAACCTGGGTTCTTCATTTCTATTTCATTCACAATGAGATATAACGATACGAATGTTGACGAGTTTCCAATTCGAAAACAATAATTAAAAGTATTATTTACTTATTATTGTTTATTATTACTGACCCCATGGGCAAATCACTCATGGGAAAGCTGTAATTTTGGAAACTTCTTCATAAAATTATAATAAAATAATATTTTACTTGTCTTCATAATAATGGTTATAAATGCTATTTTATTGAACCCACAATATCTTAGTAAAACGATACAAATCTGGATGCATAATTACAAATTATATATAGGAGCCCATAATACAAAAGTAATAACTTAAGAAATTGATTAGTTTATGCTAACCCTCAGAACTACTGACAATTGAACTGTATTTTCATTTTGAACTGTATTAGCTCGTAATTTTGGTAAACTACGAGAAAGTATAGTGAAATTAATAATTAATTTCAATTAAAAATACAATGATAATTTATAAAACAATTCATTTAAATATTACATTAAAAATAATAAATGTTAAAATTGCAAATCACAAAAAATTAATAATTGGTGAAATTCCAATCTCAATTTGCAGTAGATTTTACTCATGTTAAAAATAAAACCCCTATTACAAGTAGTTTCACACGTGAAATTCTGCAAATAAATCCAACCCGTCTTACTGTTTGACATTTCTAATAACAGTAAATTAATGTAGAGAAACTTTGAACGTTTTAATACTAGCCTAAATCCTAACTATTCCAATATTTCAAAATTGTAACGGTATTATGGGCGATATTAAATTATTGCACAAAATTTTTGTACTTAAGTTTATGTTTTGCAAAATGTAATGTTGATATGTTTTTTTTAATTTTATGTAAATATTTTTCATATATGATCACATTATTTATTAGGAAGAAAACTAGCAACTTTTCTTAGAACGTAATTTTATTCAGTTGGTGAGCCCATTACGTTACCGTGTTTTGACTGAAACAGAAGGAAGTTGCTTATCCAGACGGGTTGTTGATTAAGTCAAAGAGATTATAAATAATCACTTTATGCTATTATATTTTTTCTTTGATATTCCAATGTAACTTTTTTTAATTTTCGCACCATTTCCTTAGTTTAACTGATAATATTTTGCATCAACTTTGTAGAGAAGATTTTGAATTTTTGATGTAAGTATGCATTTTTTATTTTTTCATAAGATTCTATTTTTTGTAGATACTTTTCTCCATAAACCTTAATTTTTTTCTGGAAATAATTTACGTTTTAAAACACTTATTCCAGAGAGCACATTACATAAGTAATTGTTAAAATGATTATATCAATTTGCAGTAACTATAGCTTTAAGGGTATATTTACTTGTATGGCATCATAAATATCTACCCATTACGCCAAAAAGGCACGCGCCAAATTTAAGCTCCAATCATTTATTGCTAGCTTTGGATTCGCCTAGTACCGTCACCAAAAAAATGATCTCGTGAAGTAAGAAAAAAATTTAAATTTCATTAAATAAGTTACTATAATAATGTAGCTCAGCAGAATATAAAAATATGTACTAGAGATTATGTAGAATTCGTTTTTCCCATGGCTTAATTAGCGCGGTATTACAAAATCGTGAAAAGTTTTATAGAAAACTTAAACTCCTGTTTTAAGTAATACGTGTAGATTTCAAACATGCTAGTTATGTGGTCACGAAAAAAGTATTATTTTAATTTAAATTTGCCAGACAAGTGTCAGTTTTGAAATTAAATGCCGAATAAACCCGAACGTAGTTAATTCAATAATTATACTTATATGTTACCAATAATTATACTTATCTCCCATTTTTTGTTTTCTTTTGTGATGGTACAAACTTGTTCCAAATATTAGATGCCCTTGATTTTTTATAAGTAAATTACTGAGAATCACATACATGTGATTTATTACAATCACTCAAATACTTGTACATTGTACTTTCGCAAAATATAACCAAAACTACACCGCTCTTCTAGCATAAACTCACCAACGTAAACAGTGGGAAGACTCGCGCAAATTCCACTTCCGCTAATGTTTTGTGTAATATTTAGATACTAGTGGAAGTTTCTAAGCGTCAATCTTTACAAATTGCCCACCTCAAAATCTTTTCATGCAAGGAAGCCTAGGTTGTGACTAAGAAATTAAATAAAGTAGAAATAATACTACAACACGTAATTTCATTTAGTTGTGCATAAAAATTAATTGATAATCAAATGCTATAAAATTAACTCCAAACATATCAGTATAATTATATGTGAAAAACAATTCAGATCATAATTAAGAAAAATGTTAGGGTAGGTCTCTAGAAAAAAACCTGAGTTTGCTGTCATAATTAACACTGCCCTTATTAGATTTCTATGCCTTCAACAGAATGATTTTATATAGATTGAAACTACCAATTTGTTAACGCAATGTTATAGAAAAAATAATATTTTATGTATTTAGAAATTAAATTCATCCATTATTAGAATATAATTACAAATATCATTCAGACAAAAAAAATCCATGGCACTATGCGCCAATTTGGCTTTTTCAATAAAAACTTGTTTTTTATAGGTAACTCAAATTATGTGGCTTGCTAGATCAAAATAACCAAAACCAAGGGATCAAGTCTCTAATTACATATATCCTACAAAACTGATCTCATCCGGTACACGCACGCGTAGGCCGCGTCGGTGTTAATAATAAAAATATTATATCCATCAAGATATTAAACCCGTCGCGTCACACAATCATTCCGGAACGCAAAACATGAAAAGTGAGTTTGATAAATTGTTTGAATCTCGACCCACTTGTGCACGTATATAATACGTCAACAATGCGAATAAGCGCGCCGGGGATAACCCAGTGTAACGCATATTAAAATTTTTTGACAGCCCCTAGACAATGAACCTTTCCTCCAGCTGGGCGAATGATTATACGAATTGTATTAACATTTAATGCATGGTTTTATAAGTAATAAAACGAACAGATATTAAAATTCTGTGTTAAATAAATTAGTTTGTTTGAATTAAGAGGAACACCGATTTGGAAAACAAACATTTTTAGAAGCCTTAAAAAGGTAAAGATATTTCAGTTTTAAAGTTATTTCGTAAATTTAAAATTATTTTTTTCTTTAATTTGGGATCGGGAAGTCCAAATAAAAACCAGAAGTACCATAAAAATACTCCTAAAATAATATCAATTTCATTTGGTTCTTTTCTTTGCACTCTTGTTTTTTTTTAAATGTTTGTTTTGGAAGGTGCTTTTTCCTTGGTTTAAAATTTAATTTTTATTTTGTCATCGTATGTTAAGATCATATATTTAAATATTTGCGCTGTTATTATAACGAAATAAGAAAAGAAAGAGATGATCTTCAAAAGAGAATGCAAAGAGGAGTGTAGGCCTGGGGTTAAGATTTAATCAATTTTTAAGGTTTAATCAATTAGTTATGAGGTAAGTAAACTTAAAAAAATATCTTATATCTGACTACTTCGTTTATTCACTAACATTTGATTTTAAATCAAAAGATAAACAAGTAATGCTAGACTTATTTAATCGTTAGTAAAGAGTTATTTAATCTTTAGTAATTAATTAATACCAGATTTGAAAGAATATTCCATTAAACAAAATTATACAAATTAAGAGAATATACACACTCTAAACACTGAAAAGACCGACGACGAATATTTTCAATTAATAGCACTACATAACTCTTGATTGACACTCATTTCATTGTGCACGATTTTTTTAAAAATCAGTGATATTATCAGCTAGACGAGGACATGTGAATAATGATGGTCAGAGTGGATTTGTTCACTCGTGATTAAATCAGTTTTTTAAGGTTATATAAATATTAGCTTATATAATTTTTAAAAAAGTTGAGGCCATAAACATGATCCTAACGAGTTTTTATTATTTAGATTATATTCATATAAGCTCAAATTTATGAAAGCCTATTTTCACTCTGCTTCGCATACTCTTTTGACGATCATCTTTTTCTTCTCTTCTTTCGTTATAAGAACAGCGAATTTTATAGATCTACTTATATTTAAGTGTATGATTTTAACAAACTACAAATAATTTTAATTATTAGAAGTTAAAATGAAGATAAACCATCTCCCGAAACAAACATTTTTAAATAGAGAAAAGAACAAAAAAAGAATCAAATCAATCAATTATCTTATATCGGGGTTCCTTCATTATACATTTTGGTTTTTATTTGCACT
This sequence comes from Druceiella hillmani, assembly GCA_039881145.1. Taxonomy (NCBI): domain Eukaryota; kingdom Metazoa; phylum Arthropoda; class Insecta; order Lepidoptera; family Hepialidae; genus Druceiella; species Druceiella hillmani. Next base: position 29,169,972 of record JAYKKI010000001.1, read on the forward strand.
TGTCCGCGATCCTAAATGAAAGAAGTAAAACATTATTCATTTGTATAGTAGAAATAATAAGTACGCAGTCTATTTATGAAGGGTAAACAGAAATTATTTTTACCTTTTGAATCTTCCTAGAAATGTTTCTTTTCTAAATCTATGTTTCTTTTATTTCAAATAGTCTAATTTATTTAAAACAGCATTTAAATATCTCTTCGTTTTACTACTTGTAGAACCATGCAATAAATGTTAATAGAATTCGTAATAAATGTTAATACTATTCACCCAACCGAAGTAAAGACTCATTGTCTAGGGACTGTCACAAAGTTTTAATATGCAGTACATCGGCTTATCCCCGGCGCGCTTTTCGCATTGTTGATATATTATAAACGTGCTCAAGTGGGTTGAGATTCAAACAATTTATCAAACTCACTTTTCCTGTTTTGAGTATCGTAATGATTGGGTGACGCGCCCGCCACTTGCAGCGTGAAGCTCGATGGATATAATGATTATATTATTAGCGTCGACGCGACGTGGCCGGATGTGTACCGGCTTCAGATGTAATCAGTTTTGTAGGATTATCTCCTACAATGTAATAAGAGACTTGGTCACATGGTTTTGGATAATTTATTAAAGAGGATCCAGTACGCCAAATAATTTGAATGACCTATGAACAATAAGTCTTCTTGAAAAATTCAAATTGGCATACGGTTTTCCATAGCAATAAAGGAAAACTTTTTATCTCAAGGATGATTAGAATTATATTCTAATAATGGCTAAATTTGAATTTTAAATACGTAAAATAATATTATTTCTTTGACATTGTGTATAATATGAATAGATAGTTTAGGACTTGTAAACAGAATTAACAAATTGATAATCTCTATCTAACGTCACTATAGATATCTAATGTCATTACTTGGTCTAAGGCACAGATGCTCGTTACGTTTATGAGAGTGTACTTAGGTTTTTTTTTCTACCTAACCTAACATTTTTCTTAATTATGATCTGGATTATTTTTCAGATATAAATATACATAAATTTCATCTCGGAGTAAAATATTTCCAAATCAATTATTCTTAACGGTGACTGCCTTCTTTAAAAATATCTGGGATTACATTTTACGTAGGATATATTATGTGAAGCGCTCTTTTCATATTTAAGGATAATGGAATTAAATTGAATCTATGTCACGGTTTGTTAGTAGTTTTAATAGATTGTCAAAGTAGTAGGAGTATGCTACAATAATACCGAAAAGCTGAATTATGTATAGAAATGTTTTTAGAACTTATCGATTCTTTGAACTTTTGCATTTTCAACCTTACTAACCTTGTAACAATTTTGGGAAACATTCTTTTAAATGTTCGCATCTTTTGCCGCAGATTCTGTTTCCAGTAGGGTTAAGCGGTATTGTTTGTCAGATAGCATCATTACCATTGCAACAGTCACGTCTAGAAACAGCTTGAGGCTTAACTGGGGGGGGGGGGTGGCGGAGAGATCACTTATAACTATATATGGCAAATGTAATTCATATTTCTGAATGCTCAACATTAATGTAAGGAAAGTTAATATAATCAACCACTCCGTACAACAAAAAAAAGACAAGAAATTTTTGCTTCAATCTTATCTGATCGCGTTTTCTATCTACAAATCATTAGTTCTTTTCACAAATTGTCCTTGCATTCCTTCGAAGTTCTGAAGACGTCAGTACAGACGCAACTCAAGAAGACGAGGCAGTGATGGCGTTAGCGGTCAATGTTAAAGTTCTTCTTTGTCTAAATATTTCAGCATTCTTAGGTAGGTCAATAAAATATGGAGATAGTTAGGCCGACCATTACTTTTAAAACAGACTCTTCGAAGTAAGTGATAATTTTTATAAAGATTTTGAAGGATGTGCAGTCACTATGTTTTTTTTCTGATTATAAATATGCATGTATCAGAAGAAGAGAAGAGATTCTTATGACATTTTTGATTATATCTCGCTTCCTTAACAACCGCATCCGAAGTAATTCTATTTTATATGATTATTGCCTATTCACTACCAATTTTTTCTACAGCAGCCCGCATAGCTAGAAAATACAATTCCGCAAAATTAAATAAAACACGTTTTGCTTAAGTGTAATCTAGTAAGACATAGAATTTAAGCTGAAGACGTACTTTGGTACAAGGAAACTTCAAGCTTCCTTTTCGAAATGAAAGCGGAAATACTACTCTTCCCAACATATATTTTGCAGCATTCAATATTATCTTTAATAGAAATACCTTATCCTGTATATTCTATTTTGACTTACGATTTTGACATTTCTCCACTCACGTCACGCAAAACCGTTATTGGCAAAAGAGGATAGATATATTTGAATGGGGGTTTTTATTTTGTCGTAGAATTAATTTTATAATATATAGACATTTTAATGTTTTATTATTACAGCATACAAAAAACCACATAAATATTATATTAAAATCTGACTGTCGCTGTGCTTTGCCATTTTACACGCATATATTATTAGGATCTGACCAATGTCTGTAAAAATATTTTCTAATGATTCTCCGTTTTATTTAGCACTATTTTAGAAATTCTACTTTCACATATATTTTTATTTTCTCAGAAATATTTGGATATAAAAAGATTTGGATGTAAAAGACCAAAGAACAGTTAGTACTGATTTTTTAATTTCAACAAATATTTTTAATTTCCCCTCATTCCATTACAATGAAAACTACGTACCTTCCTTTTCAAGGTGAAAGGCAAAGTGAAATGCATTAATTTCTTTTTAAACATTGTCAGTAAAATAAACAACTCGCTATGGAAACATCCCGTAAATTAATATACAGAGCGAAGAAGGGGTTTTAGGAATTGTTTGTTTAGAATTTGTTTTTTTGTAATTAAACATTTAAAAAAATTTCTTGCTTAGACATTCCTTTATTAGATATGAAGATCTACCCTTTCTTTTTCTTGGTGAAAGCTAGCAATAGAACGCAATATATTCGATGCAACAAGATAAGACGATGATCGCGCCAAGGTTACCGGTAGTAGAAACTATAACGTAATTCGCGAAAACTAACAAATTTGAGATTTTTCCAGGGTCAAACCGTTAATCTGTTTTGCTTCAGGAATTATTATTGTTTTAGGTATTAATATTGTCAATTCTTATAATGAGATATATGCACGTTACGATTACCTACGTTTAAGTACATGATGACATATGACATTGACCTGTGATACTTTTGGTATTGTATTTCTATTTTGCTAAATTTATATTAATATACTGTTAGGTTTTGAAATAAATATCATATTAAAAACTTGACTTTCTTTTTTCACTTATAACACTTATTTATAACTTAGTATACGAATATTTACTGATATTTGGTAGCTTACTCAGTCTATTTTTCTTAATGCCATCAACACGTTTATCCCCTTAACGATATATTAAACTAGGCTAACATAAGCTCCTGGATAGTACGAGCAACTCAGTCGTAGTAGCATCATCGTGATTTGAAGGGTGACATTTTATACTTTTACGAACAAAAAGGAAACGTAATTGAATGAAATTTTAACTTAATTAAATACATCCACTTGTAATAAGATACATTACTTTCAATACAATAAACATTGATCCAACATCGCAGTCAGTTTCATACATAGTAGGGATATTAAATAAATAAATACGTGATTATTTATAACTTTAGACGTGACATAAGTATAAAATTATTCTGATACATGTGTACTTTCGGTAACTACTTAAAAATTCTCAATGATCATCATATGTCAACAATGATTTTTTTTAAATAAAACCCTTCCTAAACTTGTAACAGTTGACCATTTCATGTGTAGTTGATACATATGACGGACATGCTACGAAAGCAATATCTTACAGCTAACCTGTCCAGCCCCGCTCAACAAACGACCGAGAATCGAACCCAGGCCACCGCTGTGCGCCTTGACATCAAACGCCGTATACCTTGTGGTCAACCCGTGTGTATTGGGTGACAACGACGATTATTAGTACTAATTCACATAATTATTTCTGTCATTTAAATATTAATGATAAATAAACATATCTATCATAGCTGCCTTCCGGTTTCCGGTCTCCTCTCGCTATTTGAAATAACCTGCGACCAATATCAATTATGACAATGCTGTCATGAAAAGCATCACTCTCAGGAATGTACAACTTTTGTTAGACTAAACGTGATGGGCTACAAACCTCACCGATATCTGCTCAACTTAGAGCTTCAGCCAAACAAAAATTAAATACAATAATCAGTATCCAAACACCTATGGAAACCAGGTTCATTTTTTGAGACGTACGTACTTTACCTACTGCGCCATAGACCCTTTAAATTCATCGCTAATAACCTAAATTTGACGCATGTCCTACGGGTGGATTTTTATGACATCATAAAAGCAAATGTACCCTTATAGTTTTAATTACCGATACCTATACCGATATATTATAAGAAATACAGCGTAGGGGTATAAAGCGATGTATGGATAATGAATACTATCACATAAAATCGTTGCCAATATGACATATTATGATATTTAATCAACATTAAGTGGATGTGAATATGCATACGCACATCTGTGTATGTGTGTACAAAGAAATTGTTCTGAGCATATTCAAGTATTATTTTTACCAGATTCTTGTATAATGTGCTTTCTGCAATACTTGTTTCAGAACGTAAGTTATTTTGAACAAAGAATTAAGTTTTATGGGGAAAAAAGTGTCTACAAAAAACGAAATCCTATCGAAAAATAAAATGCACACCTTTCAAGCTCTTTGAATCTCCTCTTCGAAGTCTGTGCAAAATATTATCAACTAAACTAAGCAAATGGTCTGGAAATTACAAAAAATTATGTTGGTATATCAATGAAAAAATGTTATATGATAACATAATGTAATTCTTTAAAATATCTCTGACTGAATCTACAACATGACTGGAAACCAACTGGACTGGCAACCTCCTTCCATTTCCATCAAGACTCGGCAAAAGAACGGTTTCACAGACTTCATAAAATGACTTTCTAAAAAACGTTGCTAGTTCTCTTCCTATTAAATAGTTTGTATGATCAAGCAAGAAGAAATATTTGCATAAAAAATTTAAAAAATATTTTTACATTGCATACTTAGCTTCCAAACTTGTGAAACCAAAACTTTGGAACTAAATTTCATGCTATAATTCAATTTTGCTCACCGTTATGATTTTAATACCTTAGAAAAGATAGGATTTAGGCTAGTATTACAACTTTGAAATTTTCTCTACATTGATATACCGTTATTAGAAATCTCAAACAATTAATATCATGTTGTTCGTGTTGGAATTATTTGCGTTACTCCACCCATGAAATTACTTGTAACAGGAGTTTTACGAGTATTTTCAAATAGAAATAAACCCTATTGCATAATGAGATTAGAATTTCACCAATTAATAATTATTTCGTGATATAGAGTTTTTTTTAATATCTAATATGATTATATTGATAGAAATTTAATTCTATCTTCTGCACTAAAATGGTAAAAACACTTTGTCACGTATTGATATACGCATGACAACTAAAAAAATTTGAGCGCCTAAAACTTGTAATACGAAGGTTAACATTCAATAGTTTTATTAATTGGGTTTTTTAATGTATGTCGTACTTCCATAAAACCATACGAAATTTCACTTCCTCGTTTTCCTTCATATCAGTGCGTCTGTTACGATAATACTTTGGTTTAATCCCTTGAAGATTTTTACAAATATACGCAACGTAAACTCTCATAAAACAGTACTTCCTTAGAATCTTAACGGCAGCTTTTTTAAAAAGTATAAAGGTAATGAGTAACATAGAAATCCGACGGCTGATGCGCTTAAAATTGGGTTACTCTACGATGGAACGGCCATGCCATCGATTATGACACAGTTATGTGCGTCACAGTAGTCGGCGTCCACTATTTGAAACGTCCATTATTGTAAACTTAGGCGTCCATTATTGTAAACTTAGTAACAAATGTTATTTTATTTATGCGGATACAACTATAAAATGACTTAAAATATATAACAAATAAGTTTTGAACTGTTTATTTTGTAAGCGGTGAAAACAAAAAAAAAGAAAATCCGTCATTACCTAATTGAGGCTGAAATTTAAAGGTAGCTCAATATTTAAGGTGTAGATTTAAAGGCAATACTTTACTATCATTTCACTCATTATTTCACTATTATTGTATACTGACAAACTGCTAAGTTAAAACTTAATCAGTAAACTAACTAAAGAGCGACTAACTAAGGTAAATACGTATTTGCATAATAAACACAACTCAAACCAAATGCATGCCACGTATATTTTATACAAATTGTTTTTTTAGACATTTCGGTAGCTTTATACCTTGAAGCTGCGTAGAAAAATATTCAATGTGTTTTGCCCTGTGAATCAACCTAAATGATCAAGTAACATGAAAATGAAAAAGTTATACTAAAAAAGTAGGATACAATAAAAACATATTAAATGCATAACATTTCCTTCCAGAGCGATTGGATCTATCTACGATATCTGATTTCGTATTTAATCTGTGTTAAAATATATGTAAACTTGAGTTAATTTTATAATGTTTCCTTTATCAATGTACTTATTGTTTCGTTATTCAAATAAACCCTTTTGACACTTATAATTCGAATATACAGAGTAGAATAATGTTTGCCAAGATAGCGAGCCTTTCAATCGCCAGCAGAAAACTTGTTTTTCTATCCGGAAAAATATGTTTAATGTCCTTGATTAGCTTTGGCTTTTACAATAAAATTTACACACTTGTCCAAAAATTAGAAAATGTAGTTATGTTACTGTCCTTTATTTCGTTTTTAAAACGCTAGCAGTTATTTTCGGAAATAATTAGTGGAAAACGTTCAGAAAATGGTTCATGTTGATATGGGCTAGTAGTTATAGTCAGGAACACTAAAAGTCTTAGAGGCATATATTTAGTTTAATGGCGTTATTGAGAGTTTTTTCTGTTAGGTTCCGCTATAGGTATATTATATCCAAATTAATTAAACATGCGATAATCATTTTAAAAAATATAAATTTTAATGTTAGCTTTTTTTAAAATTTTGATTGAATGTAGCGATGGCGTAATATAACACAAAAAATGATACGTTATAATTACCCTTTCGTTATGTTACTTCACACTATCGCTATATTCGAATTAAATTAATAACATATACCGTCAAAATGTACAGAAATATAAAATGGCATCAAATGAGCCGCTTATATAAATGTGACCGGGAAAAATGTAATTAGCCTTGATAATCGGTTTAATTTCTTTGAATTTTATAAACCAATAAGAAAAGTTTTTCCTTTGAATTTCCTGACTTCTATTAAATTGATAGCCAATATAACGAAAATACTTTAAGATGTCGAAACTAAATTATATTTTAAAATTATAACCATCATCATATTTTTTAACAATTATACTACGTTTATATTCGTTTTTACTAATTGTTTAATTGTTTACTTATGACAAAATTCAAATGGAATGAACTCCCTTTTCAAATAAATTTTATAATTAGATATTGAAATTAATTATTAAGTAAAAAATATTCATGAAATATAGCACTTAGATATGTGAATGATAGTTTCAACTTAGAGTAAATTAAATTTTATTGAATTCAATTTATAAAATATTAAAAAAAAAAAGTTTTTATAAATATTCTGAAAAAGTCAATCACAAAATTAAAAAACGGTGCGTGTACTTATGTACGCGCGTGAGAAGTTATACTTCTTTGGCATCATTAAATAATACATACGTATAGATAACCTCAATTATATTGGAGCACTTGAAAAAGTCTATAAACACAATTTGTTTACTAATATTTACGAATAGTAAATATATTAATCAAAATATTGAATTTAAATCACTGCTGAATATAATTTATCAGCACATATATAAATCGCACTTATATGAAACTAAAACACGTGTGAATGTAGACACTAGAAACATGTGGATAAATACTATGAATATGAAAACAGTGAACAGAGGCGACGATGGTGCCAATAGCTTTTGTTTCGAGACTGCAACCGCTGCAACTTCATACTGTAACTTTTGTGTGACGAATCTTAAAATTTCACTCTCATCATTTTTTCATAACGCGCCTAAAGAAGTATAACTTCAAAAAGAGGGAACATTGATTCAGATATACGATGACAAAATAATCCATTAAGCGACATTTAATACTTTTAGCAACTGCATATGAGTAAAAAACTAATTACTGAAGTGTTGACATATCGCTTGTATAATTTTAAAAATATTCATATATTGATAGATAGACACTAGGAGCCTTGAGCAAGCAAATAAATTTTAAAATTCATTGCTCTCGCCATTTTGTGAAATAACTTCACAATAAATGTTATCTTTCTTATCCTTAACAAAGCATATAACTGACATTAAAAGTACGCGTTATAGTACTTTATGTCAAGGTAACAAAATTTTTGACATGTGTAGAAATATAATTTTATTATTTTCAAAATTAATTTTATTATTTTACCTATATATGTATGTATGTAAACACCACAACCTCACGCTAATTTTTTGGTCGACACCATCGGTACACAAATAGCTATGGTTATCTGCTTAAACTGGAGTATTTAAACTTGGTATGTAGGAGTATAAGACGCTCTAAAAGGTATTCGTGCATAAGAGAATAATACAAGTATTCGTGGTTCGAGTATTTTAATATACGTTCATATCCACCCTCTATTCCGTCCAATAGCATGAATACGCACTAATTTAGGCTGTAGAAAGTTATTAGACGGACTGGCCAATGTTGAAATATAGCTTGTTATTTAAACTTAATATAAGATTATTGAAGCCCTGGCTCTATTGTTTGAACCGGTGTAATACACTTTACCTAGAATATCATATTGTTCAGGATTGAAACTGTTATCAAAACAAACATTAACTTTAAGCCATATTTCTAAAACTTGGCCGTATTTTGATACTGTAACCATAAATAAAACGAAATGTTATGAGATATATACAAGTTTATATTATACTTATTATAACTACCAATTCGTCCAATTTGCGTAGGCACAAAGCTACCTAAACTAATCCGTCACACCACAATTTAACAGTGTTGCTACCTTTAATTTTAGAATATTGATTAAAAGAATCATTCAAAACTATACCAAATGTTTCAGTGATAACTGCTGTTCTATAAAAAATCCGTCACAAAATTCGAAATAGTGAAAGTATTTCTATATAACATTGAAATAATAAACTTTAAAGGTAAATTTGGGTCATTCCGGATGCTCCAAAACTATTTTCTTTTTATCCCGCAAGATCATCCCGGAAACTCGAAGACTTGATTGTTTTTTATATCTATATTATTTACAGTTTTATACCATAAGTTAAATATTTTAATACCACAAATGGATATAAATGAATGATTGTACAGTGAAACAATTATTATTTGGATATAATTAAAATAATTCTTAGCAGCACTATGGACGAATACGTTATAATACATTATAAGGACGCAATATAAATTGATTCTCCAATTGTATATATATATATATATATATATATATATATATATATATACACATATATATATACATAGTATAATAAATCAATTTCAGTTATCTGACGCATTTATTAATTTCTGGAGACCTTAAAATGAATATATGTATATATAACTCACGTGCCCACTCGTCATTTCGTCGATTGTTATCTCCTTTCATAGAAAACGTTTTTAATGGTAATGCACGTTGATCCACATATATTTCAATAATTTAAACTGAAAAATATTTGTGTAACAATTTCAAATGGGGCAAAAAATAACAAAATCTCTTTAATTTAATATTTTGTATACCAATTTAAAAAGAAATTAAAGGGTTCCAGAATAATTTATGTTAAGTTTTTTTGCATGTAATTATTCGACACGTTTCAGTACAGTTATAAGTAATACTAAGCTGCGCAAATTAAAGAACTTAACACCAAAAATATTCATCTGCACTTTTTAGGAACCTTTAGAGTACCTTTTAGGTACCTTTTAGGCAGCTAATAAAGAAATAACCGGGATAAATAAACAAAATAATATTACTAATGATGTGACGCATGAATTGAAGGAGAAAATAAAACAATTTCAATATTTCGTTCCAGATTGTGATATGAGAAATAGTTCTAGAAATGATGTAGATCCACAAAAATATATGTAGTTCTCTTCTTCATTATAAATTTTATTTTTCGTATTAAATTACAAGAAACCTGATATAGGTTTCTTGTCGTAGTAATTTCTTACTTTACGATATTACACTCTATAAGATCGTTCTGAAATTTTTAAGGTTATTTGTCGCTTACAAATTATATTTAATAGTTAAGTATATTTGTAATTTTATCTTTTTCTAACTTCATTATACATTTTTATCTCTCAAATTAAATATATCAGGTTTCCTGACGTAATGATCTCTTACGTTACGATATTGCACTTTGTAGGACCGTACTGCAATTTTGAAGTTTTTTCTCCAAAATTATATCAAGTTACAACAAATAATTAAAAAAATGAGTTCATTATCTTTGAAATTTATTATAAGTAAACAAATATTTGGCGAGAACCAATGTAAACATTTAAACAGAATGCCATATTTTCAAATTGTTCACGACATGTTCGATCGTCTTCAATACAAATGAAGACAAAACAAAGAAAAGTGACGATGTTAAAATCAAACACATTTGTGATAGAAGTTAAACCATTTCTTTTTTTTAAATAATCTGGAGTAGACGCTATATAACGCTCCAAACATGACTCACGCGCGGCACGATGACAATGTCGAGATGAGGGGCTGACGAGTGCTTTCAATCCTTCTGCCCCCTGGCGTTCGTGAGAAACTCTTTGTTGAAAGCATTTTCCATTTCCGCTGCTGCCTGGGAGTGAAAAAATAATTTCGAAATGCCATAAATTTTGCTTATAACGAAATTGTGGCGAAGTGATTTTAGGGACTTTATAATTATACAACGTATTAGAAAAAGCTGGACAATAAACATTTACATTCTACTACGCTTTCTAGTAACAAGGTTATTTTATACATAAAGGAAAATGAAACCAAATTTCTAGTTCCTTCATACCCATTAATGAAACCTATATACTATTTCTGCAAGTTGCATCAAGGCCTTCATCATTTTTTTTTGCTTTAACGATAATACTTTTAGATTATCATAAATATTGAATTTCCTATTTTATTTATAATAACTGTAGCTATTATAATATTATTAAGAAACGCACGTTATCTTGAGCTGAAACTAAAGTGAAATTACTCAGTGTGCATATAATATTTGGCATACGTTATTTATATTTATAATTTTGAATATATTTGGCATTAATTTTGTAGAAATTCATTATTCACAATTAAATGAAACTACGTGATGTAGTATTATTTCTACTTTCTTTAATTTCTTTACCACGACCTAGGTTTCGTTGTATTACAATATCTTCAGGTGGGATATTAGCAAAGATTGTTAATATTACACCACAGATATTAGAATCACTCACCATGCTCAGACACTCATTGTGTCCGAAATATGCCATATTTACTTGGTCCAAATATTTTAAATACCTGCATTCAATCCTTTACTATTAAGAAAGTATTAGTCACTGCGCATGAAATAAAATTTATTTATAACAGTTTTTCGTCGCAGATAAATATAATCTGATAGAAGACCAGCAAAACTGATTTCGATTACATTTTTCTTTGCAATGTTGCTGGAAACGAATGTTTGATTGCTCCTTGAAACATGATCCGGCGATAATTTAACAAAAGAGATTGAAATCGAATTTGTTAAATTTACCTATATTTTCATACAAAATATACACAGTCTTTCATTACGTTGGATGTTTGAGTTTTTTATTATTTTTCATTACTAATTATTACAATTTTCGGTCTATTGTTTATTGAACAAACGTCGTAAACTTATTTCAACGTTTAGGTTTTACAAATATTTTTTGTTCCTAAGGATTTTTTTTGCAAATAAAATTACCAATTCCGGAGTGAATTTTTGGATCAATATATATAATACAGAGACTGGGTTCGTATCATTCGTAAATCTCTATTATTGTTAAAAGATATTATGTTTTCGAAATGCGACATGTGTAATAATATGAAGTTTTGTTTATATTTACAGTCATTAAAATCTAAATAATTATAACATATGTACCGATTACTTCAAAGTATGTACAAAATTACACTTCTGATGGACAACATTAGTTCATGAAAAGTCTCATCCAAAAGTATCATCTGTCAGAATTTTTACATGTATTATAGCTCAAATACGTAAGATGGACTTAATTTTTAAGTAAGCTTAATATGCTACCATATATGCATGTCCTGACTGTACCAAGTCTGATTATTTTTAAAAAACCATTACGAATGATCTAGTCATATATGAGAATAAAAAAATATAGTCGAAATATGACTTAAATGCAATTTTTTTTGTAAATGAAAGGTATCTGTTTCTAAGCAATCCTAATGCTCGTACATAATATTTAGGTTTATCGGCAGGATCTCCAAATTTTGTTATTGCTATCTTTAAATCCTGCTGGCGACTAAAATTAATGAGAGTAGGCGACCGACTACTTTTATATAGAATATATTAATACTCGAAATTGTCACTTTGAGTGTTGGCGACTAACTACTTTTCACACGGAGCGCATTGTTATTTGAAGTTGTCATTTTAAGTGTTGGCGACCAACTACTTTTTACACAGAATATCGCTATATGCTTAATTCCTACTGGTTACAATTTTCTATATTTTTGTGTTAGGGTGGCCCTTTAGCGAACACGTGAACTGTGTCATGTTATATGGAAATCCCTACTTACTTTACGACAACGCCTTGTTGTTTTGCGCAGACCCCTTTGTCGGTGTATACCCATTTGTCCACTATTTTGGCTAAAAGTTGTATTTGTAAAACTTAATTTTACAGACAATATACCTTTAGAAATTTAACTATTCGTTTGGGACTTACGCGCTATAAAACAATTATCTTCTCAAAAACCCCAGCAAAGAGGGAAACACGTCCTGAAACGATATTCTATAAAGCTTTAGCTTCCTGGGGAAGTACGTGTTATAAACAATGGTTTTAAATTTTGTTTAAATTTAGCACAGATTATTATGATAAATAATATTACAGAATACAAATCATTTGAATATGATATGAATGAAGTTTAAAAGAGAGCACTTTCCATATATCCATATGTGCTTTTTTCTAACACATAACAATCCTATTTTTTCCAATTTGTCACGTACTAGTAATGGTACAAAACAAATTGCAAAGAACATCTCTAGAGTTAATAGTAGTCAGAATTACCCAAAATATTGAATACTTTCTTTGCGAATGATTATCATTTTAAATTCATTTCATAAGATAGCTGGAATCAAGTAGAGTCGAAAGCGCACCGGCCGAACTTGGTCATTCGATATTTTCCGGAAGATATCTGTAATTTGAGTTTACATCTAAAAATTTCATTGGGAATTAACATTACGTTTCGTCAATAATATATTCGCCATGATACGCAATGTCTTTAATTATACATTTGTAATGTTTGGTTAACAGCCGCGCCAGTTTGTTAACCAACCGAACAAACGTGGCCGCGGAAAGAAAAATAAGGTTAAATATTCATTGAATTATTCAATTACTCATTACGTTTTTGATGTGACATGGAATTTCCCACAAAATGGTATTCACACATATTTAAATTAGCTGCGTAGTTAATTATATCATTACAATTACTAAAAATTGTATTTTTTGACAGAATTAAAATTTATGGAATATAAATATAAGATCCATGCTTTTAACTACGTTTAAAATGATTTTGTAGTTTTCCGTACTCCTTAATCTTTCTTTGAAAAAATTTTAAGTGAATTTTAATAAAACTGAGTGAACTCATAATGTTGTACAAATCCGTACGTCAACGGCCATCGTAAAGTATAAACAGATAAGTCTATTGGTCGATATGCGGTAAACTTTTCTTCCTACTTTTAATAGATAATAATCATATCTGTTACATTATCAAGAATATTTGTATTTAAACACATAACTAACTATGATAATTTTAATAAAATTTCACAAATACCAAAAAAACTAATCAAGAAAATAGTGATTTGATTATACAAATGCCGTGTAACCAATTGATTTACCAAAATTTTTAGAAATAACTTTTCAGAAGGAGTTTTTTCCGAACCGTAAGAAAAAAAGAGTCTATTTATATTTACTAATTAAGAAAATAGGATAGTTTTATCAGCCCAGTCAATACCGTTGTACTTTTGTTTTTCAAAATTATTTTCATGCGTATACGTTCTAACAGAATGTTAGGAAGATCTAACAGAACGTTAGGAAGATCTATAAGAGCGTTAGCGTAGGAAACTTAGGACGTTAGATAGAAAAGAAAGCGAAAGTTGAAAAAGACCTCTAGTTAAATTACACAACGATAAGGTTTTCTGAATTTATGAAGTATGTATATTTTATTATTATTATTTTTATATTTCAAGTTTCTAAACCAAAACCTGATATTGACAAAGTTACTGAATTTCTCTAAAAATAACAAAATGATAATGGTTAAATAACCTTTTATCTATTTTCTCTTGCTTAGGGACTTCTCTTGCTTTTAATTGACGAAATTTTCTGAAACACAATTAGTTTAGCAAAATTTATTTACGACTTGTTAGTAATTTTAATTGTTCAGATCTGCTGAAATGTATGTAAATTTGTGTCGCATTATACATGATTAATATGCTATCACATGAAATTTTATTTTTGAAATAATTTTTATTAGAATAATTATCTATGAATTATTATCTTAGAAACTGTTTTATATTGTACCATTGTCATCGTATATGGTTTTAAACTTTTGTCATTAGCAAGGTATATAAATTTATTTTTATCCTTATGCAAATTGCGAAGTAAAATTTATTTTGATAAATATATTTGAAAGGTCAAAATTTAATTTTAGTTTTAAAAAGTCCTTCTTTTTTAAATCTAAGTAAAACTAGTTTGTACCAGATATATTTGACAAAATAAATGGTCTGACATGTTTGTTACTCTAGTTTAATTCATTTTGTAAATCACAAAACATTTCATACTTCTCGCATCCAGTTAAATATTTGAAATGAGCTTTTTGTTGTTTAGAAACGCAAAATTAAAACATTTCCAATAGTGACATTCATTGTTATATGTTATTTTCATAAATTGTGTTTACTTATTCACGTATTTTGTTGTATAAACGGTACATATGACACGTAATTACGTCTATTGAACTTTTTTGCATAATTTTCCCAAATTTATAATGTCATATATTGGTGATATATCGTAATATAAGCTTTTTCATACTTGCACTTATAACTATATACTGATAAGGGTCCTGTTACTACTCAGGTATTATACAATTCAGTTTTTTCATACTATATATTAGATTATTTAAGTATGAAATGGCGGTAACTTCCAATAACAAGGTTGATTCTCGATATCCCTAAAATTTTACTTTGAATTTTTCCGTTTTTTTATTAAGAGAGTATGCCATTTGCTCTTAAATTGTATATTTTGTTTCAGGTTATATATATATCGAAATGTTTCTTGCTGATTAAATTTCGTAAGCCATGACAAGTAAAAAATCGTAATTATTTTCATATATAAGTTTCATTATGGAATTATAGCCTAGACAGATCGAAATACCAACGTAGGGTTAGGTATTGATGTACGTAGCCTATGTACGCAGAGTGCGTTAATGTTTCCAACCAACCTAGCGCTTGTGATCTTTAAAATGAACCACCAGGGCGACCTAAATATAAAATGGATAATGGTGGATATAAAGTTGTATTGGAAGCAAATACATATCAAATTGCACTTGTATCAGCAGCAAGACGTGAGAATACTATCCTAACAATGTTGAAGCTTTTCATACAAATTGCCTAGATTAAAAAGCTCGATGATCCGATGGACAAAGATACATCGTTTTGAAGCTTGCCTCTCTTTGCTCTCGTATGAGAAATGCAAACCATTTTATGTCATTTTGTTACGTGAGACTAAAAAGAGATCTTCTTTTATAACAGAAGATGATGAATTGCAGAAGAAGAAATAAGAGGGTGTTCAATTATTTCTAAAGTCTAACAACAATCTGAGAAAATCTTTACCTCATGAATTCCTTCGATATATTTTGCTACGTTAACATTGTTATGTTAACAACAATTTGATATTTATTGAGTAAACTAAGTCTGGTTTAATTTTTTTGTTTAAATGATAAATTCGCCTTTCCTTGCAAATAAGGGCAAAGTTTATACAGTATGAATACCATTCAAATACTTAGAAATATTGTTGTCTGTTCATTTTCTTTAAATATACTTTGGTATGTTTTATGGATTAATACTAAAGAGGTAAAATAAGTTTTAAATAATTCTGACTTTCCTCTTATGACTCCATCAAAGAATTAGTAGATTTATGAATCCAGTTTTTTAAATCAATGGCAAGTTGTCGAACGAAGAGAGGAGTTTAATATTTAAATATTACTATTTCACCACTAAGAAGTTTATCTTTCATTTACATTAAAAAAGACGTAATTTTTCCTTCCTTTGAAGTTTCAATTTAACTTCATATCAACAATATTTTTAATAGGTTTCCAGCTAACTTAAGTAGATTAAACAGATGCATTCAAGAGAGTAAATATTTATGAGACCTTTCAACTCCCAAGGCGATCGCTTTTGATTAGGGATTCTTTTAATTATTAAACCGTTACTCTGATATTACTTCCGTCTTTAACTTTAGTAGCGCTTCATGCTCCTACCTGTTAGATGGAAGAACGAAGTCATAATCAATTATTATATATTTATACACACACATATATATATACATATATATATATATATATATATATACACATATACATATATATATACGTATATATATATATATATATATATATATATATATATATATATATATATATATGTATATTCGTTAACCCACTAATTTTCATGAGCAATAAACGTTACTTTACATTATAGAACCCGGTTATGCTATTACATGTTAGGTTATTTTCAGTATTTAAAAATATACGTGTAAAAATGTAAAAATGTACATAGTAATTACCAACATTCTACTAAAAATATGAGAAAGTCATATTAATTCTGAGAAGCGTATAGGCCAGCAATGCGGACAACACCACCAGTGTCAAAGATATCGATTTTTTCAGTAATTTTGAAATAATTTTTTTTGTTTTTTTTTTACCTTATCTGCTTTTTATGAATTGCCCATTTAACGGAACTTACAATCTCATATAATTTAGAAATAATCTCGAAAAATTCCGAACGAAAGTAGTCGATTTGCGATCTGCATATTATATATTATCTGCAATTATACTGATATAAGTGACAGAAGTCTATTTTTATGTTCTTTTTCATGTATTTTTAGTGCAAAATTTAAGTTTAAGTCCGACTCGTACTTGGTAGAACTTTTTAGTATTTTTCTATCAATTTTCAGCACTTTCCTAGATTGCATGGATATACAACAGAAACTATAAATTATTTTTATACAACATTACATCCGTAGGTTCGGATATTTCTTTTTACTCCGAAAAAATAAATTTCTTGTTCGGTTCTATCTTATTATAGTGACATATTTCAAAATGTAATCCAAAATTAACTCAAATTCAACCAATTCACAAAAAAATTACGAAAATTACGAAACACAAATTTAATATTTTTACACACCCTATGCTCTTTGTAGAAAGTTGAAATGTTTCAAAAATATTTCAATAAACCTCCTGTATGTCATATACAGGCGGTTTATAACAATATTTAGTTCAAAATAACACTGAACTCTATGAAACCATAACCGGATCTATATAGGTACGTTGCAAGGGGAACAATTGATTAAAAAAATAATAGCCTTTGAACGCTGAGGCCCATGTGTGGATGGACAGCACAAAGCGCGCTCAATCTGACAGCACATTTACAATTCATGCCTGTCATGCTGACATGTTGAGATGTGTGTCGATGGATATTTTCAGCCCTTCTATATCTAGCCTCGACAAGCTGTGCTCGCCATTGTTGAGGGCCGCTTTAATTTCAACTTGTTTTTAGGGAGCGAAAAATTTATTTTGAAGAATATCACTTTAAATAAAAATATATCCTCCCTCAAGCTAATTGCATGTTCAAAGAACGCAAGAAAATAGACGTAAATTAAAAAGAAGTTATGATGAAATATCCCTGTGATAAATTTATAATTTAATAGCGGTATTTAAATTGTACGATGAATAGTGCATTAAAATTAATACCCCAATAGACAATTATTCTTAAAGATTTTTGAATATAATTTTTTAAATATAATATTCAGTATCAAAAAAATTCAGTCACATAGGGAAATTGGTTGACTTATACTTTTTCAGATAATGGAATCTACAAAAGTCCTTGATGGTTTATACTAATCTCTAATAAAATGCAATTTGATAAATATTATTATTATTAGATTTTTTTTTACATACACTAAGTTATTTTTATTGCACACTTGTGTATATTTGCCTGCTAATTAATTTTAATTTTTTTTTAACTTTCTTATCTATAAATTTTAAAAATAATAGATTTAAATACATTATAAAATAATGTCGAAAAATGTTTTGACAAAATGAAAAGCGATTTAAAAAAAATTGTATTCCACGTAGCTACGTCGGCATAAACTCGTGCAATTTTTTGCTTCTTTATTTAAACAATAATTCTAGTGATCAGTCAAAAAAAAATAAATGCGCGGCACTCCTTGGAAGAAACAATTATGATGATACGACCTCACATTTTATTATATTACGCAAATAATATTTCATAAATAATTTTATTTAAGATTTGCCTTTATGAAAATATTATATAAACAGTAGAGAACCAAATGTTTACGTATATATATACTTAATACTAAAAGTAGAATGATTTAGGTTTAATCAACTACTAGTATTAGTTATTTAGAAAAAATAGGCAAAATTTAACGAGGGTTAATATTTTTTTGATTTTTGGTGACGGGTTACAAAATTCCAACCAGATAGATTGCATAACAACATAATTATTTATTATCTTTTTTGTTTGTTTTGTAGAATCTAATAATCTAATATCATACTCACATAACAACAATTGAATTTATTACCCTCACTAAAATGCTGGTATATCGTATAACTCTCGGAAATATAACAAAAACCTACACCGCGCCCCTGCCATAAACTCACTAACATAAGCAGTGGTAAAACCCGCACAAACCCGGCTTCTGCTATTGTATTTGAAACATATAAATGCTGTTGGATGTTCCTAAGAGTTAATCTTTGCCAATATCCCACCTGAAGATGTTGTAATACAACGAAACCTAGGTCGTGGTAAAGAAATTAAAGAAAGTAGAAATAATACTACATCACGTAGTTTAATTTAATTGTATATATATATGTATATATATATATATATATATATATATATATATATATATATATATATATATATATATATATATATATATATATATATGGAATTATTTTAATTTAACCTAAATAATTATTGTCAAACCGCATCTGCATGATTACGCAACTATCAATGTTCGATATATTCCATACATGGCAAACAAATTATGAAAAAAATAAAAAGCTTTGGCCGAGGACACCAATTTACGAACAGTCGGCACAAAATGTGCTCTGTCCAAAAGCACTCGAGCAACTCACGCGTGTCACGCTGACAATGTCGAACTTGGGGCAAGTAGTGCTTTCAACCCTTCTGCTGCTGACATTCGCGAGAGTCCCTCGCTATTGTTGAGCACCGCTCTAACTTTTGGCTTTTGTTGAGGATGAAAAATTTATTTCACGCTTGTAAATTTCTCTTCAAGTACCGGAAAAATCGTGATAAGTATGTCGCATTATTGTTTTTAATAAAATATGTGTAATGAATTTAAAAACTGGCACAGATACTTGAAATTTTATATAGTTATAAAGCATATTAACTCGCATATATTTCAGTAGCGAACACGCTAAAAGATGTATATAGAAATTTCAGATAGCAAACAAAGTAATCGATTTCAAACAGATTTTATGAGCTTCATGTGTATGTATAACGGAATCTTTCAATAAAATTTTCACCCACTTTCAGACGTCTAAATTATTTGCACACGTATAAAAAACTAATATCATACGATCACAAAAAGAAAAATACGATAAAAAAATCTAATAAAACTATTTTTTAGTTTTAAAACATAAATTTTTATCGTTTATTAAGACTAGAAAATATTTTGTAGCAATATAAACTGAAAAATATAAAAATAATCTTTAAATATAAAAATATTGTTCGAAAGAAAGTCTCACAGCTCGGTATAATTTTATTTTTGAACAGCATTGAAATTATTGTCAAAACATTAACTTTAATGTTAAAAAGGATATAATATTAGTTGTCTTAATCTTTTATCGCTTGGTAATTTCTAAACGTGAAGCATGTTGTTCGACAGTGCATTGTTTGTATCGCCTTTCATGTGAAACGTTGACCTTCCGCGTAACGTCTATTTTTTAATAATTTTACTTATATTTTCATCATTGTGAAGATTGTTGAAAGCATCCCAAAATTGTTTATATAAAATTAATTTTCTGCGAATTACTTTTTTTCTTATTTTAAGCTTATTCATAATATTAAAAAATAGTTTTGACATACCTTTCGCTCTTGAGCGAAGTCTTTATTTTTAAAGATATTTCTTATTTTTTAGTTCATATGGCCACCATATATACATATATATATATATATATATATACATAGATATATGCTTATATAGTAAAAGGGAAAGCACCTCCACCACCAGTAATTTAAATCCCTTAAAAAAGAATGTTACTAGAAATTTATGTAAGATTTACCAGAAAACTATAGTAATAATTCGAAATCCATAATTCTTTAGAAATTCACTGTGTGTTGGAGTCTGTGAAGCAATACTAGGCAAAATGTTTACATGGTAAAAACTGATATTAATATTATTATTAATACCAGAAAGATTATGTACCCTAAAATGTTCATCTGTCAGTTGCTATGCACAAAATTACTTGAGTAAAAATTCTATTCAGACGTATATACTTTAGATAAAGAACTACAGTGAAGCAGAACGGATTACTACAATCAAGCACACCTGATGAGTACAAATATTTATTTTACTCCTCTGCAGTGACCGTTGTTTTCATAACAATTGTCATATTTTTTTTGTAGAAATCTGATAGAAACTACATTGAGATTGGTGCGGGCTTTCTTATCTCTCAAGCATATTGTAACAACTAGTATACACAAACATCTTGTTGGTTATTCTCTTCATGATGAAAAATTTAAGTAAATAACATCAAATTTTGATATGTTAAGTTATTTTACATATCTCAACACACTACACATTCCACTCCTTTACCAATTTCAGTAGAATACCACGTATATATATGTAAATTTATTTAGATTCATAATCCCTAAGTATTTTCGTTACTCTCCTACTGAAAGTTCCATTCACACTTATAAAGTTTGATTTTGGATAAACAATAAAGTATTTGGCAAAAGGAAATTAATACAATTATTACTGAAATCAAAACAAACTCTCGTACTTTATTGAGATATGTATGTACAGACGTATTAGTGCTGTTTGATCGCATTATAATCAAAAGGACAGAAACAGGCATAGCAATGAAGATAATCTTAAATAGGAATAAACTTAGAAGATAACCTTAAAATGGTTTCCTTTTTCATTGAACTTTCGTACCATGAATATGCAATTACGCTATTAGCAACATTTTTGATATTGAGTAATGTTAAAATTTCTCCTAATAATAACTGTAATAATTGAAAAGGTGCATTTAGATAAATTAATGTATTGACGGAAGAATCAAGCGAAGCCAGTGTTCGAATTGAAAGAAATACAACGAATTAAATTCCGATCTTTGTGTTTTTCGTAATTTTGGGATATTGGAAAAAATTTAATAAAGGGAATTAATACGGTATTAATGAAAAATGTTTCATTTAAACCAAATCCAACTGCCTGTAATTCTAACTCGGTCTATATACGACACTAGAATAATATTAAAATTATTAAATAAGTAATAGATGTTAAACTCGGACAGTCCACGTATAAGTAGTCTCTCATTAATGGCGATATACAATAATGTACTATCCATCAAGTCCTATACACTTTACGTTTGTTTTATCAATAGTGGTAGGATCGGAGTCGACGAGTGCTTTCACCTCGCTGGAGTCACAAGATACTCTCATCATTGTTAAGGGCTGTTCTGACTTTCAACCGGGGTTAGAGGATGAAAAATTAAATTTCTAAAGCCATAAATTCCCCTTTGAATAAAATGACATTTATGGCAGAGTCGTCATAATGTTTCCAATATGTGGTATCGTTATTTTTTGAAAAATATATGTATCTTTATTGAATACAAAACAATGAAATATGAGCATTTTAATAGGGAATAATGAAATATGAGTTTCACGAACCGTCCTCAAACTTAACTAAAAATTGATAAATATAATTCCATTACCTGTTTTCTTTTTACTTCATTTTCTGTTGATTATTTAGCTTCCGTGCCTCAAAAAAAAGAAAAAATTGGAACTCTCGTAATATTACTTACATGTCCGTCCATCTGTTCATCTTTTACGGTCATTTTTTCTCAGAAATAATATAACATCAAGACTTGAAATTTAGATCAGTTTGTAAGTTAATGAGGCTCATATTGAGGACCTAAAACTATTTCTATGAGCATTTTAGAATAGGCAAACTTATTTCAACATATTTTCTTCCTTTTTTTCAATCATGTCTTATGTAAGGTGGCATTTTATGTAAAACAATTTTAAAGCTATTGCAGGAAATGTGCGCAAAATATATCCCTGTTCACCATTTCCAAAATTGTTAAAATTGAAAATTATCTACAAAGTACTAGAAAGTCTCTCATAAAAATTTACTACAATCCAATCATCATATTTATGCGCCTGTTAAAGATATTATACTGGGCAATAGGTTCATGCGTTGAAAAATAATATTAATATTTATAAATAATATAGTAGAAATACTATGCAATGTTTATATGCGCGTAACTATGTGCGAAATTCTTTTCTACAAGTTTAATTCATATCTCAAACATAACTGATTCCAGTGCTTATTTCTTTACAGTGACTGTTGTTTTCTTATCAAGCGTCCTGCCAATATTTTTTTAATAGGAATGTGCTATAAATCTACAATGTACCACTATACTATGCAATTAATAGGAATGTGCTATAAATCTACACTGTACCACTATACTATGCAATTAATAGGAATGTGCTATAAATTTTTTTAATAGGAATGTGCTATAAATCTACACTGTACCACTATACTATGCAATTACCACAACTTTACTGTGCTCTCCTTTCTTATTTAATTTGAATTCTTTTGCCGAATTAGGTTTAGTTTCACCGAATAATCGAAAAATAATTTTTCATGCTTCTCATCAAAAACATGGTCCATAATTATTGTATTAATGAAACAAACTATAACGTTAGTGTATGTGACATTTAACACTAAACTGAGGTGTTTTTATTTTAAATTAAATAAGCGATTTTTATTATCATTTCATTTAAGCGCAGCGTAATTCAAAGCAGCATTCGATATTCAAAGAAATATATCATCGTATTAAAGAATAATACTTTCTGTAAATACAATGAAATCATGTAGGTAATAAGACTACAAGTATATAAGAAGCTTTCTAAAAAATATCTTGAAGTTTCAATATTACTTATAAGCAAATTCCTTGTCTCATATTAATTCAGAAATATTAAATTGGTAACTAAGGAATCCTCTTTTTTCAGCGATTTCTGAAATTTCATAGAATCTCTTCTTGAAATCGAGTCTTGTGGTAAGGGATTTGAGGAGGACGGTGCTTGATCTTCTATTCAGTTAAATTTAATATTATGTTTGACTACCCCGTGAGCTCATACCGATCAACTGAGATGGCACGTTTATTAAATATATTTCAATTAAATTTAAGTTGAGTCACGCAGACACAGAAAATTAATAAAACAAAGATACATCAATAATATTTATTTATTAAGAATTGTAAATATTTTAGTCATGTAATGTACTCATTAATATAATTCATATAACTCGATATTATACATATATAATAACACTAAAAACAGTTAACTTTTTACATTGATTTTTTAGATGTATATTCTCGAAGGACAATTTTTTTTCACAAACATCACTTGTTGATTTTGAATAATTGAATATCAGATGAGCCCACTGCAACAGAATCTTATAGTGGCTTTTATGATATAGGGCAAGTAATTTTCAAAGATGGTGTTATCCTTGCTGTCCTACTTATATTTATAATTTTTTTTGGACAAAATATAAAATAAAATGCTTTTTTGCCTCGCTTCATACACTCCATAGATTGTTGGAAAAGAAATATTTGAAATCACACAAAATTTGCAGCTCAAAAAATGATTTGGATACCATTTCTATTCTATGCGGCTGTTTGGACACAGGTTATTTTGTGTTTGACATTGACAATATGAAGATAAGCAATGAACCTTTTAATATATGTGTATTATATAATTAAACGTATTTGTAACACATATTATACACAATTTTTAGCTTTCTCCACTCTCTTTCTTCACCCCCTTTTAAGCATTATACACTTCCATGCTTGTATAATGCTTAAAAGGGGGTAAAAATATTCTTTTCACATATTAATACATAGATTCCTAGCGTTTATATTTAATAAAGATAGTTCCATTGTTTTGTAGTGTTATTTCACCTAAAATAGTAACAAGCGATATAATGTAAATAAATATAGGTTGTGAATATAGCTAATAGTTTTTAGGAGATTTCAAATATATTGCCTTTTTTTACCATTAGCGTCAAGTATATATAAAACGTCGTATAAGTGTCTAAGCATAATGTGTATATACTATTATGCTTAGACACTTATACGACGTTTTTATTACTATTTAAGATATAGTCGCATAAGATATAGTTTTATTTAAGATGTAGTTGTACAAAATATAGTTTCTACTGTTAGTTGTTTAACCGTGGTATACGGACACAATTTTAATTAATTCATATAATTGAAATTTGACAGGTCCTACTAGCCATATTTTTTAAAGTTAAACGATTCTTCTTAGTTCACAAACTACATTCCGTTATACCTAAACATGCACAAGATGAAAAGCAAAAGGTACGCGTAAGTAATGTAGTCATAATTTTTAAGACAGAGAATTGGAATCTTCTTAATTTTCTTCAACGTATAAACACAAATGAAGTCATATAAATATAAAATAATTAAGTTCTATTTCATTCTGCTGATAAAGAGAGTATTGTGGTTTCCCAGAGTGCCGTATAACAAACTGGAGTGTTTTACATATGATTTTACTAGCGTTAAAGTAATCATGAAATGTTTCAAATATATTCATGATAAGAGCTTATTAAATTATACATATTCGCGGGGAGAACTTAAAATAATGGTAGATTAGTGAACACTTACAAATATTAAAGAAGAATTTGTTTTTCAGACTCCATTGAAAACTTAGTTGTTATCTTTCTGAAGCATCTTGGCATCACGGCAATGAATTTTTAATAGAAACTACTTCAGTTTGTCGACAAAACGGCAAGTGTATTGCGGGTTTTTTGACTCCTAATAGCAGGTTATTTGTCAAAAAAAATTGGACGGAACCTATATTGTTACCTTAGTTCATGTTTGTATCAATATTTACCTGAATATTAATTTAATATAAAATCTCCTTACTAGATAAACTACTTCCGAATGCGAAAAACTAAACTCAATTGGAGGCGTATCCTGCCTCAAATAGTTTTTTTTACAAAAACGCCATTACCAACACGGCCGTTTTTTTAAAACAAAATTAGATCACTTCGACTAGGAACCTTTGATCTATTTCAGTAGACGTATAGTCAACAAAGAAGAAAAATTCGTTACACTAAAACGCCTAGGACGAAAACCATCTTTAAAATCAATGAACTGAGTCTAAATTAGCATGAAAGATTATTTAAAAACTTAAGTAAAGACGGATAATACCGCCACAGGGCTACAATTGCTTACTTCGGATCTAGAACCGCTTTTATAAATCGGCGTAATGCCCAAAGTTTTCCGTAAGTTAGTGAACGTACCGGAATCTAAATTTATATTATTTTAGTGAACTGAAGGTGAAATGAGGATGAAAAGGTTAGGCCTTTACCAAAGTAGGTGGAAACCCGTCTGATCCACAAGTCTGCCTCCGTTGAAGCCGCCGAGGGCTAGTCGAATATAATTGTTATCTACCTTCCCGATGCGTACGAGTATATGTAATAGTCCACATGTCCCGCTGACACTGCATCCAGCATACGTTATATACGAACATAAGAATATGGGGTGCATTGTTTGCATTTATATTTTCGTACTATAAACGATCGTGTTAAAAGTTTAGGGGTATATGACATTAAATTAATTTCGTTTTTTGAGAGAATCAGTATTTGAGTTAACGTCAGATTACGTTCGACGAAATCTTATTGACTTTATAATTTTTGCGGTAAATATCGGGAAGAATAATATGGACGTATCCTTAATGCGATATCTTGATGTAAAACTAGGAGCGACAATTTCTGGAGCTATGAAAAAGGGATGTATAGACTGAAATTTTAAAATTTTTCGTTAAGTATGTAACGAAAAAAATCATTGAGAACATTTAGACAGAAGACGTATTCCGCAATTTTATGAATAAAAAATATTTAAGATTCCTTATTTGCTAGCATCATATTTTAATATTTGAATGATTTGTCTTGTGGTAATAAATTAATAATTTGTAACCATCAGAATTAAGTCCAACGTATTTTTTCGCAAAGTCTTTGTAAGTACCGATATAAGAAATTCAGTGAAGATTGGTTTGTCGATGGTCTAATGATTAACTATTTTATAAAGTTGTTACTGGCATGATTTTGAATTTAATCTAGGACATTAAGCTGACATTTATCCAAATTTGAAGTTAAAAATGTGTAAATATTTAACTATCGTCTTTATTTAAGATCATTTACCTACAACTGGAGATGTTAGAATGAAGTGAACTCCAGCTTTGTCTCAGACAAAACATAATAAATACAACTACGATGAAATTAATTAGTGGTAAAAATTATATAAGTCTTTATCCGACTACTCCCCCCCCCACCTATGAAAGTTACAAACTTGTTATCCATTAATCTATCTCAATCTTGATCTATATCTTCTTGATTGACATAAAAAATCAAACATTTTGCAGCTTTTGTTTAACTCTTATCATAAAATATTATTGTTTATTATGACGTAATGGTTAAATAATAACTTGTGTAAAGATATTCTACTTTGTCAATAAGATCTTGTCTTAGAAATGTATGTCAACTTTCAAATGAGGACACAGAGATTAGGTTTTATTTTTGCACCTAATTATTTACTACTTCTTTGTGATATAGATGCTTAAATAAAAAATAACGACAATAGGAAATCTAAGAAAAGTATTATACCTTTCAACAAAACATGGATAAAAATTTTAGAAGAAATAAAGGTAAAAAAGACTGCGTTTAAATCTGTGTCTCAGGAAATCTTTGCAGTGAGAATGTATGGTAGTTATTAAACATATTGATTTAAATTAAAGTCTTAAAATTTTGGTTAGCTTAGAATGTTATGCATCGGACTAAATGTTTTAAAACGAAAAATCGTTATTTATGAACCCATATTTTTTGTCGCGCCAACATAAGACACGTACTGTCATATTAAAGCAAAGAACGAAAATTTGTGTAAAAGTTAGATTTTTCTATAAAATTTGAGGTTACATTTTAATAATATTTGTTGGCTAATATATTGAAATCATTGAAACATTTTACGACCATCACTTATGTGTAGAGATCTTGATTTATTAAGACTTATATATGTTTAAATAAACAATAAGAACTAAGTGGAGCATTGTGCATGATATAAACTGTGACCAAGGAGAGTAAAAAATGTTAAGTTTATATTCATTGAGTGAATATTATATGACTTTCTGCTATTAGTGGATCATTTTTTTTACCACTGTGCTAACATTTGGTGTAAATGATCACAGCCACATAACAGAGCGGGCCGTACTTAAAGGGCGCATCATGTGCATTAAGTTTTTCTTTTTTCTTGTTATACATAATTCAATTTTAACTTTGTAATTAGAACGGTGGTTTCATTAAAACCAAAGTAATTTTTCGATTTGAATGATCTTAGATAGATTTAATGACAGTTATTGTCTTAAGTTATATTACTGATGAAGATATGTTTAATAAGTTAAGGAAAAATGCTGTTTAAATAAAGAAGGTTAGTACAGTTGGTTAAAAATGCAACATATGTGCAAAAATTATAACAAAAATTGAGGGTTGCAATGTGAAATTTCTATTAAAATAACCGTGACTGCAAAATTAAAGTATTATTAATACCTTAGTAGAATAGTCAAAATACTAGTTAATTTTAACATATATTTTTATATTTCTCATCAACTGGAATCTATCTCCATACATTGCTAGACATAGGCTTCTTCTAATGATTGTAACGTTATAGTTAATGACTCTAATCGCAACGCCGGAAAGCCGTCTTGGCGATCACAGTGCTTAGCCTCTTACGCCTGCAATATTGCTCTCCATCACGGGTCTGTTACGTTTTAGCTACACTATTACAAACATTCCTCCAACTCCGTTCGTCGAGCGAAATCGAACAAACCGGAAATCGAACGCCCGCATTGTGTCATACCAGAGACCGTTAACCATACTGATACGATTTTTATCGTTTATTTTTTGATACATTAATGCTATAACATTACAGTTGGTCTGTAGAAACCTGCCATAATAATATACTAACTGTTTAACCTATTTTGGAAGAAGACAGGCTTTCTTTGACTTTTCTCAAGACTTTTTGCGAACCTATTATGTATAATTAATTACACCAGATATACATTTTAATATCCTTCTGTCATTAGTCTTAATTTAAGAAGGAACCTTTTTTATAAAATTTGGATAATTTACAAAAAGATTAGGCCAAAAAGCAGAGTACTCGGACTAGTAGGTACTGTGCTAGCTCTATACTGCCGATATTCTCATAGAAGGTAAAACTGGAACCTATGTGGATGATATCTTTATGTAATCTTTATGGACGATATCTAAAAAAAATAATTGAACCCTGTCAAGAAAGCTACCGAAAGACTCTATAACATCTCCACTTGGCTAAAAATGTTGACCAATGAGAAAATATATGTAAATGATATGTTCACTCAAAGACATTAAACTTTTTCTCTAGTAAAATTGAACGGTGTTCATGTACCAGAGTCATGTTAGGTCAGATACCTTAAAAATTATCTCAATCACCGACTTATCCACCTGGTGGATCAAAATGTTTTCTAAAAGAAAGTTGCTTCGGCTTCTTAAGAAAGTGTTACTGGTTTATTTTGCGCAAAAATTCAATTTCGCAAAATAAACTTTTGTATTAAGAAGTCATATTAAAGCATATGTGAAGATGCAAAATCCCACGGGGGAACGAATTACGTTCCACTATTGAAACTGGAAATTATCAAAATAACATTTTGCTTGGGTACCAAGCCTCCTAGACGATAGATAACAATATACCAGAGAAGACAACTGAAAATGGTTCACGGTTTTATTTGTTATAGGTATATATTTTTTACCATATTTTGTATATTTTTATATATTTTATACCATATTTTTACCTACGGGATATAGATCGTAAAAATATTGTGTTAGAATAAGCGAGTGCAAAGAATGAGAGTAGTTGTAACTGTTTCACATGTAACTTTAACAAAAATAATTCGAGGGAAGACATAAATATAACATACTTTATTTAAACTCTCTGAAACATTACCTTTTATATTACCGTAACGTATTTAATAAAAAAAAAACTGTAGGCTTAATTAAACGAGACCGACTGCACGTACACCACACAAAGAACACGCTATCTGGCGGTATTCACGCGGATCATGTGCTCTGCGCCAAAGATCGTGACCGACAAGTACTTTTGACCCTTCTACTTCTGACATTCGCGAGAGACCCTCACCATTGTCGAGGATTGTTTCAACTTCCGGTTCTTGTCAGACAATGAAAAATTAAATATGTAAGGTCACAAATTTTCCATCGAATCAAATAACAATCACCTCTTGCTACCTAATGGCTTTAAATAATTATCATTTCGTTTGTTGAAACATACGAAATTATAATTGATTAATAAAACAGAAATATTACAGTCTTTATACATTTAAGTTGTGAATATATATGAAAAAACGCACCAAAATTGTTTGAAAATTAATCATTTTTAAACAATAATTATGTAAATAAAAACAAAATATCAACCTATTTAAAACTTGCGGAATTAGGGTATAAAATTGTACTCATACCAAAGTAAATAAAATTTCTTTGGGTAAATTGAATAAAAAATTCAAAGTTCATTTTCATAGAATTTAAACGTGACATGCCATGAGAAAATTAGGCAAATATATTGCAAAAACTATTTTAAAACATAAATATTGGTTCAATAATCACATTATATTTTATTTTGTATTAAATGAAAATTACAGCGACGCATTTTCGGTTATTCGATACGCTTTCGAATTAAGCCACATCCATCATATAATTCCAAAAAGTCAACTGCGTATAAAATATATTTTGACTTAAACCTGAGTAACCCATATACCACGAACTATCGCCAATCACACCATGAGTTATGTGGAATGTATTTTCACTAATGTAATCTGTGATGCCCAATAGCCAATATGACACACATTTGACAAAAATTATGTAAAAATCTTGAATATTCTCTTTTCGAAGAACGTCTTAATAATATGGACAATAATAGCGGAAAAGATGTATTTAATTTTAACACATATTTAAGGACTTATACAAACGGTACAACACAACGCCAAGAAAAGCAATGCCATCTTCTATCAACCTTGCGAATTAAAATGTATCCCTGACAGTAACTTTTCAAATCCGATGTTAAATTTGTACTAGTTCTGTTACCCTGTAACAGATGGCGCTCTTCATAATATAATTGTTTTCCACGGATGGAGCCTCTGCCTTTACGTTCCAACGTCCACGGTTTTATTTACGATAACGTGTTTCGAACTAAAAACGTTTTATCGAAGGTTGTATAATCAACGATAAATAAAAAAACTAAAAAGTGCTTCGCGTTAACATATCGTGAACGAATATATAAAAATAAAGATTTTCCGCGCCCGTTAAAGCACTTGAAATATTACTAATAAATTGCATTTTTGGCATACCTTAAATTTATTTTTTCAAAAGAACATATATACTTTCATTTCATTATATTTTATTGGTTGTGATCTGGCTTATAAAATTTGACCATTTTATATGCAATATTTAATGTTTACTAAAAAAAGTCCATTAAATAATGAGGTAATAATTCCGTATTTTTTGGGAGCTGATTATTTGAGTGCTACTTCGTCCAATTTTTTTAAAATTATGCTTGAAGTACAAATAATACATCTGTCCACACTAAATAAACAAACTTGCTTGAGTTGTAATCACTAAAAATCGTAAATTATGTATTAAACTTTGTCTTAACAAATTTTTTCTTGTAACCAAAATAATTCAAAATAGTCTTTCGAAGAAAAAGGAGGAATCATAATCAGCCTATATAATATGTAGTGTGATATTTTGTATGAACTGAAATTTATGTTTCAAGTCATATTTTCGAACAATACTGGTACCGGCAAAACAAAAGCAACAACTCCTAATAAAAATTATAATAATATATAATCATATATAACAAGAATCATAATAACCAACTGAAAAAAGTTTCACGGGCAGGCTGTTTGACAATATTTAAATTATATATGAAAGATGTATATAAAAAGATTAGTCAGAGAAAACATAACATAAAACATAACAAAACATAAACGATTTGTAATTTCCTGCTTTTTGTAATTTCCGTCTTCCATATAAGATTTCCCAAAAGGTGCAACAACCTACCATTTTCAGCTAATTACTAACATTATTATCTAACATTATTACCTTTGTATGCAGCTATTACTTTTACTAAATCATAGATTGTAAAATGAATGTACTTTTGCAGTAAAAATGGTTGTTATTGAATTCCCCTAAATCGAATTATTTAACCATGGACACTTCAAAAGCCGGAATAATTCAGTAATGGGATCAAAGGAAATGGAGCAAGTTCGTCAATTTTGAAAAAAAAATATTAGCTAACCTACGTCACTTCTGGTCATATTGTAATGTCAGTTGAGTTGAGACAAAACACATCTATTGGAAAATATATTTATTTTTGTGAGAAAATGCTGACGTTTCCCGGTGAAAAGTACAAAACTTATAGCGAAAGATACAGGAACTTAAAAATAATACCATTTATCAAAAGTTGGTCTATTTTTATTTAATATTTGTAATATTTTTTATTTGTAACTAATTAACCGCCATTTCAAATTAATGAAACGGCAAGTAATGTACCCTACATTAATCATTTGTGCTACAGTTTAGTATTCTATATTGAATATTTAGATAATTTAAAATGTCTATGACCTTAATTTCCCGATAATAACTTTATCAGTACATACAAACATATTTTAATTAAAAACTTGTTATTTTGCAGTTTATTCAACGCACTGAATATTTTTTTTTAATTGTATTAATTTGATTGCCGAAAGCCACTCAGTTCAATTTCTGTAAAACACTTGGCAAGAATTGCAATCACCATGTACTATTAAATCAAATGCTCAATAAAATATATCTCAAGGACAATGATCTGGTGTGTAATAGCATAATATATGATAAGCAAAATATTGTTGAAAATGTATAAAATATCTCCCGGTATGCCATGCTACGAATGCACTTATTTTGGCGTAATTTTGACTATTTCCTTGGCAGTGGTATTAAATTATTTTTTTTTATCATAATATATCGATGTTATTGATATTTTCGTATTTTACTTTGTTACTTTCTAGTATGATATTTTCTATGTTACGCCACGAGAAAGGCAATTAAGAATTCAGTTGAGGAGGATTAAATACCTGGCTGAAGAAATAGAAAAAAAATTAAAGGGTTAATTCAATAAATTGTTACAGAGATTGATATAAAACATCAAAAAATATAAATTTTATCAAAATATTACTACGGAACTGGCAGTTAATTTTATCGAATTAGAAGGCGCAGAACTTAGCGAATTCAATAAAAATATTATACCGTGAATTGTTGTACACGTTGTACATATCATATTAATTAAACTAAACTATGACATTAGTGCACGTAAATACTAATTAGAGGAGGTTAGATATCAAATGTGAAAAATTAAAAAATAGAAGTATAACTAAGAGCGATGAATAATTAAGAAATCTAAAATTTACCACAGATTATTTCACAATGAAAATGCTGAAACCTTTTATTGGTAAAAATATATTTGAATCTCTCAATATATATCAATTAGATAAACTTTTGCTCAGTAGTAACCACGTAATTAATTTGATGAAAGCTAACATCAAAAAGTATATAACGTTACAATATCTAAGTAAGAAAAGATTAGGTTTAGGCTCTAAGAGGCAACTTTTTAAGTAAACCTTATTTAAGGGTCACTAATAACTATTTTGTTTGTATATATTCTGTTTGTATGTCACACGATTGAAAAATGTATACCGTTAAGATTTTAGAGCAATTTTGAATGTACAAAATGTGTACATTCGTTACTTCGCATGTTTTCGATCTAAGAAAATTTGATCTTATTTCTGATTACAAATCGGACTGGTTAGTGATTCATTGCAAGCACTGCCTGCACTTTCACTGTCTTCATTTTTACGAATTGCAATAGTCCAGATTATCTTAGGTTCAGATTCTAAGCCTCAGGTGCACATAATCATGGACCTCGTTCGAAATTCTTCTTACTTTACTTGAATCCATACATGATACCTCCTTCTCTTCTTTAGTGTTCAAGTTTGTAAACTGTGGAATAAGTTGTATCTTGATGTCTGAATACGCCGTCCGTCAATTTCATATTCGTATGCATTTCGTAACCCCGCATGTATATATATATATATATATATATATATATATATATATATATATATATATACATATACATATATATATATATATATATATATATATACATATATATATATATATATATATATATATATATATATATATATATACTACGCACATATATATACTACTTATGTATGTCTATACATTTTACTTTTCTTTTTTCCATTTCATTTGGAATCTGTTATATGTTACTGTGTAATATGGTTGATCGAAAAAGATATGCTCATGTACAACAATTCCGCCTTATGTATTTATACATTAGAAATAATAAAAACATAGATAGCATTACGGCTGCTTTCAGTTCTTAGTCAACTGTCATCATTCTAGCCAATTAGCGAACTATAATCATAAGATTTTTACCTCGTGTTTGCTTTTCTTATATTAAATGTAATACGAGTCTAAAGGCAGAGCCTAAAGACCACATTCGATAACTGTAATTATAATAATGATATCTTGGGCGTTGATTTGTTTCGGAACGTAAATTACTTGTACATTGAAAGGAGTACTAGAATAGTCATACATTTTGTGGCCCTTTTAGCACACCTATTGACAATAATTTTCGAAAGAAAGTATGTTTCAATACTATGCAAAGAGTGGCAAAAGCTTGAATCATTTCTTAAATACCTTTTTATTTATGTCTAATCAGGCGACATTTGGAAAAGCGTCATTATATTTTCAACAAGTGCTATGTCAGCCGTACGAAAATAGCTCGAATCTGCCGGTAAGTCGTGAATCATGGCTTGTCTTTTAGAATCAACTTGCTGCCTAAACCCCTTTCCCTTTATATGGTATTCTTCAAACTGATCGAAAATGAGTTTTCGATTAACCCATCGTATATTAAACAGAAGCGGCAGCGAGTTTTTCTAAATTTATGAGGTTTTTTGTCCGTTTTTAAATAAATTATCGCACATATTAAACCACTTGTTTTTTTTATAGAACAGCCTGGTAACAAATTATTTAGAGAGCTATTTACTTCACATAATATTATAACTCTACAAATTTCTATCGAGTTTTTCAATTTTAAAAGTTAGAAAGAATAAATAAAAATTATTGTTATTTTTAAATCTCTAGAAAATTCAAAAATTGTGGAAAAATTGTTTGACTAGAAATATTGGTACTATCGCTAGCGAACTCTTTAACATAAATATTGTTAAAATTAAAATGTTACAATATTTACATTTTATAAAAAAATAAATAATTACATTGAAACTAATCTCACTGGTTTATCAGGTAGCAAATTTTGATAGACGACTACTTGGACGGAAGACATCCACATATTTGTATCCTCGAGAATTAAAAAGATTTGTAATTTTTTTTCTGCACAAAAGTCTGCCTTATTAAATATATTTAAAGTGATATGTTTAAAAAGACATTAAAATATTTAAAATTTAATATATTTGCCGTTAATTTTGTAAAAATACATTATCACTCAATTTTTATTCACAACTAAATGAAACTATATGATGTAGTATTATTTCTACTTTATTTAAATTCTAACCACGATCTAGGTTTGGTTGTATGACGACAACTTTTTGTGGGTAATTTGTAAACAATACAAATTAACCGATCTAAGCAAATTGCCTACCTATTGCGACGTCGTCATAGAACGAAACGTAGGTCGTGGTTAAGAATTTAAATAAAGTAGAAAAATACTACATCACATAGTTTCATTTAGTTGTGAATAAGAATTAATTGATAGTAAAATAAGTTCAAATTATTTTTAAAAGCTGAAAACTGTCCTAAATTTAACAAAATTGCCCAATTTTTCTTCTAAAATACTGAAACCCGTTAAGTATAATATTTAACTCTGTTCATTATTTCAGCACTGGGAATGCATTCATTTCCTGTAATGAAAAATTATATTTTATGTTAAATTTTTGGCAAGTTTTGAACAAAACGAAATACAATTATTTAGGAAATACTTATCGTTATAATTTTATCAAAATTACTCATCTCAATTTAATAGGCATTTCGAATTCGAAAATAGTGCGACTACTTTCGTTTATCAGATCCTGTAGGTAAGACTTATTAACATTGCGTATATATAAGATTTATTTTTACAATTTACCGCAATAATGTACTTAAAAAAACAAAAAATTAAATAAAAAAGCAGACGACAGCTCAAATAACACAAATTGTGTTATTGATATCTCTCTCACTCCACTGCTTACACACTGATATTACCTATATATTTTTTACATTACTTTCTATCTCTTTTCTCCCCGTGATACGTTCTAGCGGTGATTTAAGTTTCCATATAAAATGTGTTTGATAGCTTATCTGTTCTTACTTCTATGGCGGTAAAACCTTTGAACAAGTTATATATTATAGTTAGAGATGATGAATACATAAAAATTGTTTGTTTTATTATATTTTAAGATTGGTTAATATCGGGAACGGATTAAATATATTCATGGTAAATAATTAAGTATCTCCGAGTGTACTGGATTGATTTTTAGAGTTTCGTAGCAGAGTGGTGAAAAACTGAACCATAACAATTTGTTTAAGTACATCCACTCGCATGTAACATATCCGAATTTTTGATCCTAATTAAATTTTATAGAAACACATAGATTATTTGACTCTGTATGTAATAATAATGTAAATATAATTATATCATTTTTTTAATAGACCTTCCTTAATTCAAACTTAGAGCTTATAAAACTATCTAGTTGAATTTCAAATAAAAGTTTTTTGAAATGCAGCTGGAAATGACGTATGAATTTTCTCTTTAAGGTATCGTCTTCGCGAGATACCAGTTTCCAAATTATGAGTGAGTACCATCCGATATATTTTAACGTTTTACTATGTACGAATATATTAAAAATTGGAAAAAATCACAATATGGAAAACATTTTTTTATATGGAAACTTTGCCGAAAATAAGATAAACTAGCATCTCAACACACAATGATATTAACGGATGAAATTTTTGAATATTTATATTATGAATGTTATAAAAGAAATAATAA
The DNA here is from genome assembly GCA_039881145.1 of Druceiella hillmani. Classification (NCBI taxonomy): domain Eukaryota; kingdom Metazoa; phylum Arthropoda; class Insecta; order Lepidoptera; family Hepialidae; genus Druceiella; species Druceiella hillmani. Next base: position 29,207,002 of record JAYKKI010000001.1, read on the forward strand.
ATTTGTAGCTTATATTTATATTGTATTGTTAATAGTTTAACATTTGTTTTTAAACTGTTTCCCTAAATAATACACTTGCTACAATAAGGAAAATATATCTACGAAATATAATTCCAAAATTAACAACATGGTAAGTCAAAAATATTTAAATGAAACCTTACAATTATAATTAACATTAAGAAAATTATTTAAATCTTCATTATCATTTGAAGATCACAAAATTCTCTCTGTGTCGGAACTGGACCACTTAATAATATTATTCAAAAGGAAGTCTGCTCAGTGCCGACCCGGCTTGGATGCGGCAATATGGGGCTTAAGCTTAATTCATTTCAGCAATTATTACAAGGGATGTAACTCCACGATATCTACGCTAACTAACCCGGAAACAAACCTTTTCTAAGCCTTATTACCTGCGTCGGGCTTCGCAGTCGCAATGCGAGAGTGACCGCATATTTAATTTGACGTATTTACATTATTAATACGCTTAGGGTTCGAGGTGACAATACTGATACGATTTGATAATCGGCGCTGAATTAAATCTGGTTTGCTATTTTGTAAACTTTCAATACAACCAAATAAAAACAATTTAAACACAACCCAATCTATATATGTATATATATATATATATATATATATATATAAATAAATATATATATACATATATATATATATATATATATATATATATAAATAAATATATATACATATATATATATATATATATATATATATATATATATAAAACAAAGTCAGGTTAGTTACGCTATTTAAAACACGGAAGATTTATAACAAGACCGGCTGGACCGATTTTCATGATCTTTGATTTGTTGGATTTGTCTCCATCTCGAATATTAAAATAGCTATTGGAACATCCGAAAAATTTCACGAAGAAAATTCATTTTCTTATAAATTTTGCATGAAACGGCTTTTTTGATGATATATCGCGAACTGATTGGCTGATTGAGATGAATTTTTTTTTGTCTCGGCTTCGAAAAGTTTTCTCGCGCATTGGAAAAGTAAAAAAATCACAAAAACAAACAAAAAGGAAAAAAAGATGTCATAACTGACGTACAAGAATAATAATTATAATTGGTTTTCCATCATTTTTATTCAGTTTTAAACCGGTATTGCATTTGAATTCGATTAAATAAATTCTCTTTAAACGATTTTTTCTGAAATTCATCAGCGAAAAGTGATTTCAAATAGTTGAGTTAAGTTTTATGAAATGTACGTTGTGAAACGTTGTGATTTCAAAGATGTTCACTTTGTGAGATGATGCCATTTGTGCGCGCATCAATATTTGCTTCATATGTAATTTTGAATTGTGTGATTAATTTTAAAGTGTTACTTAGAAGCCAAATAATCTAATCTTTCACAAAGAAGCAGTAATGCAATTCGGCTTAGGAATATTGCGAATCAATCCACTGCAGATGAAAAAGAAATCGTACATGAAGGGTGACCGTCAGTATGGCCCCATTTCGTGGCAGAGAGGCAGTCAGTACGTCAAATGGCTTAGTTGGCAATGAGAAATCGTCGAGCTTATCAACAACGTGATAATCTTCGACGCGCAAGAAGATATGCTTCAAGCATTGATTTGAATCGAGTAGCGTTTCAATGCGATTGTACAATTGACTACAGCTCGAATACTTTCGTGCAAATTAGCTCATTGGATATTGTGTGCGACCATTGCGGTACATTTAAGTTTACTGGAGAAACTCCTGAATTGTACTGTTTCAGTGGCAAGATAAAAATGTCATTATTGCTTCGGCCATCTGAGCCATTGCATTCATTGCTTCATGGCGAAACGCCAGAATCACTATATTTTTTTCGAACGGTCAAATGTACAATGGCTGTTTCCAAATGACTTCATTTTTAGCAGACATTATCGAAGAACACGAATTCAATCCGACATTCGAAGCAATTTCTACTAGAGAGACTAACATTTATTTTCTTTTGGCGATCATAATTCAGTAATTCCGACTTTTTGATTGTAGTCAAACAATGAAATCAGCAACTACTTCATAAACATTATGCATTGTTTCGGTTATTTAAAACTGCGAAGGATTGCATACCAAATGATGATTACAAAGTCGTGATCAGAGCGCATAAACGACCCGCTGGAACATACGAACGGCAATTCAACGCTCCAACAATAGATGAAGTCGCAATTGCGATTATCGGTCAAAACTTGGAAATGCACGATTTTATGCTTACACCTCACGAGAATACATGATTGCAACGAATATGAGAAACACCGTTCATATGATGCATTGCAATACCCGCTGATGTTTTAGCAACGAGACGATTGATATCATTACAATACCACAATGATAAGTCCATTAAGCGGTGAGTATCAATATCATAATTTTCATTTCAACATGACACTAATTTCACTGTTTTCATTTCAGGCGGGGAAACTACCAAGACGGTTAGATCGATGAATTATTACGCATATCGTTTAACGATTCGTCAAAATGCCGACAGCTATTTGCTACGATTTCGTCGATTGCTTTAGCAAAATTGGGTCGACATGTGCAATAAAATCAAAACGGAGCGCCTCACTTTCATTCTACTGAACCAAGCCAAATTAGGTCTATGTGCGGAGAAGTATATTCATTTACACGATACAATTAACACCAAAGGGGATGCAACTAATGTTGGTTGATTGACTATTCCACATTGGCAGCCCGCATCATATCATGGATATGGGCAAGATGCAATGACAAATATTCATCATTACGCTGGTCCAGGTCTATTCATCACCTTAACGTGCAATACGAAATGGATAGAAATTATTCAACTGCTGCTCTCCAGACAAACATCGAGTGATCGGCACGACATCACCACACATGTCTTCAAACAAAAGATCTGGTCGCTGATTGTTAAGTATCTAGTCTTAGGGGATAATTAAATGAAATTACGTGATGTAGTATTATAACTACTTTCTTTAAATTCTTTACCGCGACCTAGGTTTCGTTGTGTTATAATATCTTTGGGTGGGCAATTAGCAAAAATTAACCCTTAAGACCTTCTAACAGCATTTATATATTACACAAACAATACATTTTCACACTGCTTACGTTAGAGAGTTTATTGTAGGAGAGTGGTGTAGTTTTTATTGTATTTTCGAAAATTATACATTTTACAAGTATTTTATGATGGCAATAAATTAAAGTTACGTTATTCTCTGAGGTTATACGTTGCAAATATTCCAGTGCATGTAATAAAATTAAATGGATATTATTGTCAGTAATATATTTACACAGTAACGAGGGTATCTCACGGTGGGAACAACCATCATCTCATGCTACCCTTGCTATTATACTACTTATACATATCTCCCATTTTTTGTTTTCTTTTGTGATGTATCTCCTTGGATGTTAGCCGGACAGACACAATTTAAAGTGTAATGTAGATCAATGTTGTCTAAATATATTATGTCTAGAAGATGTTAAGTATGGCTGATGATATTGTAGTGAGATGCCCATTTCATATATTAACGTTGGTGTATCCTTAATTTCTGTTTATTTTTGTTTTTAGGATGTTGCGTTTATTGCCTTTTGTATTTATTTGCAATATATAGGGAGCCATGTTGGTATGGGGATGATAATTATTTTCAATGAGATGTTTTGCAAAGTGACATGTATCTGGTTCGTTATTTCGCCAACTGGTAATTGGTTCTTTATTTCTGGTAGTAACATTTCTTCCTATTTAACCTACGTATCGGTAAATGTATCTTTTCTAAATATACTAAATTTAGGTTTATTGTAGTCTAAAATTTTGTTAATTTTAGGATAGTTTACAGCTTTTAAAAATGGATTGAACTTATTTTAATGTCACTTAATTCTTGTTCATAACTAAATGAAACTATATGATATAGTATTATTTCTACTTTATTTAAATTCTTAACCAGGACCTCGGTTTCGTCCTATGATAACATCGGGTATATTGTAATGTTTACAAATTACCCACCTAAAGTTGTTGTCATACAACGAAAACTAGATCACTGATATATATATATATATATATATATATATATATATATATATATATATATATATACACATATACAGGTGCGCACATAATTTGCCAGCATTATTTCGACCTACTTCCCGTTTCTACTTAACGTGGCCGCTATTCCAGAAAAAGAAACTGCTAAGGCAATTTCGGATCTCGCTCGAACAGTGGCGAGAATCAATGACATCAGGAATTTCTTCCCAGTTCCACCAGGTGCACTGAGGAAAAAAGCCACCATTTACATCAACTGATCTATGAAAGATCTGTGGAAAAACACATTTTATTTTGGAGGTGCAATGCTTCTACCGTCTGGCGATTTCCGCCAAATACTACCAGTCATTCCAAGATCGACGGCTGCCAATGAAATAAACGCTTGCTTCAAGTCATCGACTTTGTAGCTCCATATGAAGAAACTTCAGCTGACGATGAACATGCAAGTTGCATTGCTAAACATTCCATCAAGCAATTGCTGACTATCGATAATGGCTGTGCTCCTATCAACGAATATAATGGATTGATTTCGTTTCCATTAAATTTTTGCAATTTCGTCTCAATGAACAACGAACTCATCAACGAAGTGTACCCGAACATCATTAATAATCACAAAAACCACAATTGGTTGAGTGAATGAACAATTATTGTGGCAAAGAATAAAATGTTGATCTACTTGATGATAAACTTCACAATTCAAAATCAAATCTTTGGTCCACTGCATTCCTTCAAATCTATTGACTGTGTAACAAAAGAAGATGAAACAACCAATTATTCAACTAAGTTTTTAACCCAATGGATATACGTAGCTTGCCACCCTACAATTTATTACTGAAAGTTGGTTCGATAGTCATCATGCTTCGAAATATGAACCAACCACAACTATGTAACGGAACGAATTTGGTGGTCAGAAACCTCATGGACAATGTGAATCAGGCGGCGATACTCATAGAAAAGTTTAAAGCTGAGGAAGTTCTCATTCCGAGAATTTAGATGATCAAAACTGATATGCCATTCAAGTTTAAATGAATTAAAATTCCGATTAAAAGTTAACACAAAATTTATTGATTCTGAGGCGGTTCGCCGGGTCAGTTAAAATAAAATAAATAATATTTCATTTTGAGAGATGAATGGTGAAATTTTTTAGTTGAGTTTTGTATAAATGGTACAGGTAGATTTGCTTTCGTTTCTTTTGAGGTAGATAAAATCCTATTAAATTTTGGTCTATTTGATTTTTCACTTTGGCCTATTTGTATCCTATAGTAAAACCTTCTAGATGTTTTGAAAAAAGAAATTTTTAGAAGTTTCTTGTGGCTAAAAACTTATTATATATATATATATATATATATATATATATATATATATATATATATATATATATATATACATACTTGGATATAGGCTTGTTTTATTTTGCGTATTGTTTTTCGACAGTAATGGAATTAAAATTTTCCTCATTTATCCTCATATTGCTATTGAATAATAACTACACTAATTTATGAATTTCTCATAGTCAACTGTAAATTTTCATTCGTAAACACTTCGTGGGACGCTGCTCTCTGACCCGGTACACGTATGGTGGTATAGATACGTAATATTAAAAGCGCCCCGTACGCGTTACGGCGCGATAGATAGTTTGGAGAAATGAATAATTTCCCGCGAGCGTGATAACTGGTTATCCGTTATGGCAACGATAACTACTTAGGTTTCGTCATCTCTAGCCAAACACCGATATCGAACGAGCGCCCTAGACGACAATGGTCGAGCAAGACCTTGCCGTTCACACAATCGTGCCCCGCCTGTCTCGGAGAGTGTGTGAACACGTAAATCGGTCGTTCAACAGATATTCCAGACATTGTATGAAATAAAAAAAATCTTACTATATAATTTTCTCTCTTCCTGAAATTGTCATATGAATGTTTTTCAAAAATAACTGTAATTATGTATGTGAGTCACTATTTCCGCCATTCCACTCGGTTTGTCTAAGGGTCTCTCCTGGGACCAGTAACATCCACCCTCACAAAAAAGAGGGAACGTTTGAAGGTCCCCTAATAGTGTCCGTATCTACAATCGTAGCATTTCGACCCTGAGCTAATATAGGTCAACGTGCTTTGTTTGTATAATAAATTTAAAATGTTTATTAAATGGTTTTCTGGAAATATCGTCCTTGAGGGACGAATAAATGGAAAGTCGCGTGAGTAATCTGATTAAATTTCGGTGTTTTGTTTTTATTTTTTAAGTATGGAACCCAAAAATGAGGTCTATTATCATCAATAAAATCAAGTAAGCTAAAGTTTATTAAAAGAGATCCCCAAAACGCTGGGTCGTTTTCACAGCTCTTTGAACCAAAGTCACCGGAATTTTGCAAGAAAGGCATATTGTCACTGTCAACTAGATGGCGACAAGTATTAAATAATAATGTTGCCTATTTAAATTAAACTTAGTGTAACACATAATTTTTTTATTAAAAATTATTGAGAATTATTGATAGGAACTTGGGGTTAAAACTTATCAGTCAATCTCTCTCTCTCTCTATATATATATATATATATATATATATATATATATATGTATAAACTTTTGCAAAAAAAGGGCACTTATAAGAATAAACGGTATCAGTGTTATTTTATTATTATTTGATGCATTTTATATGGCGATATGATGACAATATTTTTATTTATTATTGAGATAACGTTTTTACCTACTTCAGTCATTAAAAATGCGAATAAATAAAAAAAAACGATGTAAAGTCCACAGGCGAGCGTTTTCATACTGGTACATTAAAAATGGCTAAAGTTTATTTTTGAATATTTTTTATTGATTTAACAAACAATTTTAAAATTTTGTAACGAGTATGGCCTCCTCTAGCTAAAATCAATGCGCTTAATCTGCTAGGCATGCTTTCGACGTTTTTTTTAACATTTCCTGAGGAATACGTTCCGATTCAGCGACGATCACATTTTTAAGGGCCTGAATGTTTTCTGGAGCTGGTTGGCTCTGACGCGTCGTTTGAGATTATTCCATATGTGTTCTATCGGATTGAGGTCGGGACTTCTAGCTGTGCAGTCTAACCGACAAATTCCGGTCTCCTGCACATCAACGCCTCATGAGCGGTGGGCGCTAGCGTTGTCGTCCATAAAAATGGACTCTCCTTCAACTGCTGTTAACGCGGGTTGGGCATGAGAAATAAGAACCTCTGTTATGCACCTTTGCGCATTAAGTGTGCCATTTTCAATAAAAACTATCTCGGTACGGTCACCTGAGTTAAAACCAGCCCAAAACATTACGGAGCTTCCACCGTAAGGGGTGATTTCCTCAAAGCACACTTCTGCGAAGCGTTCTCCAGATCTTTGTAAGGCTTGCCGACGTCGATCCTCACCACTAATCGAAATACGAGCTTCTTCGGAGAATAAAACACTATTCCAGTCTTGTTGAGGCCATTATGAAAAATTTTGAGCGAATCTCAATCTGGCAACTAGATGCTCACGGAGCAATGTAGGGCCCCGAGCTGGGCGATAGCTACGTATATTGACCGCCTGAAGTCTCCTTTTGACTGTTCATAGGCTTACTCGTATACCTCTGACTTCCTCGAGGTTCTGTTTGAGATCCACGTACGTAACTTGATGATTTCGTAGCGCTTGACTGACTATTAAGCCGTTACCCCGTGGTTCAGTGCACCATTTTCTTCCAGAACTGGGCCTTCTACTGACGAAGCCCGTTTCTTGGAATCGTCGTCGGGTCTTTTGGACGGTGGAACGGCTCCCATTACACTGCTGAGACACATAACTCTGGCTACAGCCTTCTTCAAGCAGCGCAATAATTTTACTAGCTCTTATCGTTTTTTCAACCATACTGAGAACATCAAACAGAAGTGAACTAATGTAGCAACCAGCAGATATTTAATTAAAATTTATTCGTTAAAATAAAAATCGTAACAAATGAAACAGAACTTAATAAGAGTTGGATTTCATTTACCGCCAAAAATACGTTTTTGTCTGTGAAAGAGAATTTTTATTCAATTAGAATAAATTTCAAATTTAGAACGTTTGTTTTTATGTGCCAGAATATACTATACCTGCCAGTAACAATTACAATTAATACAACCTCTTAATAAATAATATTTTGTTAATAATATGACAAAATCAAAACCGCCCGTTTTTTATGCAAAATAGTATATATATACATAAATATAATCATTCATTATCTTTTTATTTCACTATCTTTGTTAACATTTTAAAAATTATTTTTAAAATGTTAACAAAGATGGTGAATTTGGCATAATGATAATGCTTTTGAACGAATTTGGTTAATGTGAAAACTCTTCATAAATATAACTTTATTACTTTTCGCAAGTTAAAAATTTACCTTTCGCAAATACAAACCAATATTATAAGCAAATTGTACACATTCAAAATACAGGAAATATTTTTCGGCTTTGTTCGCAAAAAATATTTTTAAAATAATTTGCCAAATGAAAGGTTTAAAATTAATAATTAATTAAGATACGAGAAAATAATTACACTACTCTTCAAAAATATTATTGAAAACTTGATCGTAATACCATATACGATGGACGTTTTTGGATCACGGTATTTACTAACAAATATATAGATAATTATTTGTATCCTAATATTAAGAATTCCTTTGAAGGCGGGAAAACAAATGAACCGAAAATACATAAGATATGCATATACATGTCCATATATACTTTTACTCGTGTATATGGTAAGTATATAAAATACTTACCATGTACACTAGTAAAGGTAAGCTATTTTCCACAAGAACTAACCTCAATGTCATAATTAAATGCTTTGAGTATTAAAATGATTTAAGTGTGAAGAAAAATCAATAAATGAAAAAAAATTATAATAAATATATAACATGATTAAATAAGAAATGCTATGGAGCATACATTTCAATAAAGGCATTAAAGATGCTTCTTAACAAATTAAATATATGTATATATCGACCGAATACAATGGTAATAAGAAAAAGACAAAACTATCTTTCCCCACAAGTTACTATCTTTTTCTGATGGAAATTTGATACATACATTTATAATTAATCATTGTGAAGAAAAACATTCAATCGCATATAACACCAAGGTCTGGTTTTTGTGATTTAAGTCTTGAATCGTTAAATTGATCATTTATTGAGTTCTATTAGGGTTCCAGAGAGCATTTATATACTGCCCTTCCATCCATGTAACCTGTTGTTAATTTGAGTGCATAATACTCAACGAATACGTGTTAACTATAAATATTCTTTGTAAATCGTAATTTTTATGAAGTTAAATTAATTCGCTTAAGACATTTTATTTGCCATATGGATTTCTGAATTTCATCCTACGCACGTATTTTTAAAATTAAAGGAAATGTATTTATTGTCACAACTGGAGAAAATAGCTCCAGTATTTATGTTTTTAAAGAGGAAAACGCAATATATACACACGTTTTTCTTCCATTTCATCGCATATTGTAGAAATAAGAGATCGCATTAAATAGACAGACCCAAAATTGATACTGGTTTCAACCAACACAGAATGTCCAACCAGAGATCAGGAAAACTGTAATTTTTCTTTGGATCATTCTGGGCTCAGAACTACAAACAGCCAGTAACTAGTATGTTCGAAGGAGTATATTTATAAAATTCACTAAAAGTAAACCGACTCCATAATAATTATGGATATCCGGTTTAATATATAACGAATTAATAATTTTTTTTTTCCAGCAAAAATTCTTTATATAGAATCGTGTGTGGTAATCATGTGCAGTATATTTCTCATGACTATTGTTTCCAACCATTGTCTACAATTGCGCCATTTTAGTTCCAGCTCAAGAAAGGCAGTGTCATAATCGATAAAGACTTGATAACTCCTGAAACGGGTTTATGAAAAATCGCTTATAATTTCACAATGAATATTAAATAAAAGAACGAATCAATATATAAACTATTTAAGAAATGTTAGTACAATTACGTTTCATGAATATTCCCCTTTCTAACAGTATTTATATGATATTTTATTTGCGATTCACAAATGTAGATTTATATTTAAAATAGTTCCAACACTTCAAGGAAAACTAACCGAAAAATAATTCCAATGACACTAATAATTCATATCATTTACGTTACATTAATTTCCAGGCTACTCAGTTTTGTACAAAATACAAGATGGCCATATATAGTAATCATATGATACAGATACAATTACGAGTTTATTTAGCAAACCGCCAGCCTGAGTAAACAGTCAAATAGATTCTTTTTATATTTTAAATAATCCAACAGCCAGTCACCTTTCTGAAATTTACTCTTAAATAATTTAATTCAAGTTCAGACCTGCAATATCTGATATTAAACCAGTAATGACGATTAGTAGGGTGTCTGCGCCAAATTAAAATGTACACGGTGATGAACTAATTCAAAGCACAAACATAACTTAACCTCCCATTTTTCTTTGTTTTCCATATGTATATATACATATATATATATATATATATATATATATATATATATATATACATATATATATATATATACATATATATATATATATATATATATATATATATTCATTTCCAAAGCCACAACATTCTCAATGATGACATAAAAGTTCCACTTATTCCTCAAAAAAGCATGACAAAGGAAAAAAACACCAAAAAACAAGCAAAATTCGAAATCTATAAACGAATCCTTTGATAAAGATGAAAGAAAAACCATAAGATAAACCTATAAAAAGAAAAAGAAGACAACATGTCACATATTGATATAAAAATTTGCTTGGAAGAATTATTAACAGAAGTGAAATTTTGTAGTTTTCAGACAATTACTAAAATGTTATAAGTATAAATACAAATCTATGATATAAATAGGAATTCATAACACAAATACAATATATAATATAAATAAAAAATTTATACATATTAATGCAAATCGCTTATATATCAGAGAACTAATTAATTTATAAGGGTATATTTCAAAATTGTGCCCTATTTGGTTCTGTGTATGTTATATCCGTAAATATTTCAAAGTGATAAATCGTATCTGTTGAGAGTAAAAATTTAAAGGAGTTGCAATATATTATTTCTTGGTTGCGTTTTGGTGCAAACCAAAATAACTTTTCACATTAACAGGATATCAATTTATATTTTGCTAGAAAGATCTTGGCAGTTCATTTACGTCCAGTTGAATTTTTTAATTCGAAATTCAACGAAGAAAAATTTTTATGAGGCTCTAAGGTAATAGTGACTATTTTAGTGGTAAATTAAGAATACTGGCAACATTCAGTTTCAATACCTCTAATAATTTTAAGCAAATTGATTCGCAACAAAAGATAAGTAAAATTATGGCAGAAAACGAGAAGTCTGTGACTGAGCTTTTGAATATTAATGAATGTACACCTCGTAATGTAATTTGGATCTAGGACAGTATACGGTGCTCTCATTCGTTACACGTACATCCAATGTAGGTTAAAAATGATTGTCGTTACATTTTAATATTATATTAAGCACACAACGTTCTTAATAATATCACGTGATTTGAGGTTTAAATGCATTCCTGAATTAAGTTTATACAATTTCCTTATTGGGTTTTGCTGATTTTCCCTAATAGAACAAAATTGTATGAACTTTATGAGCTTATATAAGAGCGAAATCATAATTAATAGGGAGAGGCTAACACCCAAATTTAAAAGTAATTTTTCATTACAGTATTAAATACAGAAGATTTATAAAAGTAGGGAGTGAGATAGAGTTTTCAATTCAATAAAAGACTTTTCCTTGAAAACCTTATTTTCACTGATCTTCAAAATAGTAGTTATAAAAGTTTTCCCTGTAGATCGAACATGGCTAGGTCATTATTCTTAGACAATTTCTACATTTTTGTGTGAATATAAAAAATAAGAATTCTTTCTACTACTACATAAAATTATTTCTTTACATTAGAACGTGACCCTAATAATATAACTGGGTAGCAAGGAATAGCATTAATTATAGAGTAATTTTTCACTGCAGCTTTCAAAAGCTTATCTGGTACAAATAATTCACTTTGTCAAATCTGGTTATCTGCTTAAATTTATAAGACGAATCGTCTTCGGTAAAGTAAGTGAGTATATCATAAATAATCTCCGAGACGAGATAAATTCTCTTTTGATGGATTCACCTTAATGAGAAAGTTCAAGAATTCAGAAATTAATTCCGCAAATTAAAGAACTTCCGTTTGTTTCGCATATTAAGTAGATACGCAAGAAGAATTATTAAAACATGGCATTGTAAAACATAATTAATTTATTAATATATACGGCTCAGTAAAAAGACTTTGCGGAACCAAATTGAGTCTCAAATAAATTTGTTAATTTCAGCAAATATATCTCTCGATGCGGCGTAACTTAGATTACAATAATGATGGAAATCCATTTGCATTTTAATTTCTCGCCCAGTTTTAGTAGTTACGAAATAATTTTTGGAAATTCTATGAATATTGTTTTAAATTCATCTTTCTTTATGATTATTTTTAAGTGTATTTTGCATGAATCAGATGTTAAAATGTTGTAAAATATATTTCATGTTAAGTATGTCTAAATACCTAATTACACACGGAGACTCCGCTAATAGTACATAATTTTCGCCTTCCGAATTCCATGTATTATAAATGAAAGTTTGCATAATAATAAGTTTGGTTAAGTACTTGGCATAAGACTTTTAAGTTAGAAAGTACGATGGATAATAAATGGATGTAACATTTGTTCTGCCGGTAAGTTAGTAAATTTTACAAATCTGATTTCGAATATTAAAATTTTCATATTAATATTTTTGAGTTACTTATTGAGATATGTGCGAGTTAATATGGTTCATTAATAGATAAAATTTCAAGTGTAAATTTGCAACAAATAATCCTTCATTAACGCTATTTATATATTTAACGTTCTATTTATTTCTTTTGGCTTTTGATCCTTTGTCTTTCATTTACCCAATTTCTACAAGTGATTTTGGATAAATGTCTACAACATAGACATTTATCAAAGTATAAATATTTTAAAAATCTTAAAATACCTATTATTTTTTTTATTAGTTTAATACTTACTATACAATGTAAGTTTTTCGTAATAATATTTGCTTGAAAATCAAGTTAACTTAAAAAAAACCTGTCAAAATAAATATCAACATTTAATGTTGAAATTCGAATTATTACTTTTGAAATAAGCAACCATGCTACCGGTGCTTCGCGCTGAAATGTGTTCGAAGTCATTTTTTAATCTTCCTACTTATCATTCTGGGCTGTACCCAAAAGGAAAAATTATGAAATTTTGTTGCTTGATTTCAATTACAGGAAAATTTCGTTACGCGATTTTATTTACGATGTGCAAATAAAGATTATGCAATTTGTACGCGTGGAGTAGCTAAGTACTTCCTTGTTGTTTTATTGCATTTGGGGTATATCCTTTTTGTTTGATGGAATGTAAATAAATTTTTTACATTTAAAAATGCATATTTTTGAATGAATTATAAAATTCTGTATTTACCCAAATCTCAATCTTATTTGAGTCAGTAGTAGTAATATATGTGCGTACAATTAATTATTTATCCACATCTATTGATGTGATAAAAATAATAATAAATATAGTTTACTATTGAAATTAATTTATTTAAATGATCAACATTTTAATAAACCAATTAAAAATTAAAAATTTCAGAAGAGGTTTATTAAAAAAAACAAGAATACTAATAACTTTTTAAGTTATAATGTAGTCGAATAACGAATAAATTTAAATTCAACTAATTCCATGGCAAACTGTATGAAAAGTAGAGAATTCTTGGACTCTTAGAGAATTCTTTAATCGTTAAATTACTGTGTAAATATTTTTACATCATGTAAAATATAGGTCATGACTCAGAATCACATAGAGTTTGTCACTTTTTGTATAATCGTTATATATTATTGTTTATTGTTATTGCAAATGCAATATAGGCCGAAAGTTGACCTTTTTCTATTCCTAATGGAAGGAAAATTTATGACAGAATAAGGAGAAGAACGAATTCCTACAATTAATTTTCGGGACAATAATTATTTTGTCTACATTTATACAGTTTGAATCCTGCTTAAAAGCTTTGCAAATGGTAAATTTATGTTCTAATTTTAATAAAAATGTATCTCTGCTTTTCTATGTCACTTCAATATTAGTGATATGTTGACGTATAATCAAATTAATTTTTAGATTTTAATATTTCAGAATCAGAATAGAAGTAAAAACTCATATATATATATATATATATAAAACCCATGTATGAAATAAATTAAAGAACAATTTAGAAACGGCCTAATCTTGATAGCCATTTTTCATCCTTAGAGAGAGTGCCTCTTCAAATTTGAAACAAGTAATTAGTTCTTCTCAAATAACTCTTACCCTCCTTTATTCAGAAAGTTTTCTGAATAACCGTGAACGAAATGGTTTTCTACAAATGACTTTCTACAAATCTCCATAATTAGAGTAATATTTCGGAAAAGAGATTGATAACTTATTAAAATTAACCTCATATAAAAACCATACAAACTGTCTTTCTTAGTTACATTTTAGAATAATTTACGAGAAAGGAATATATTTGAAGTACTTACGACTATGAAACAAATAAAGTTGATTTCTCTTTTAATTTCTATGTAATAAGGTTACCATGCTTGTGAAAAGAGATAATCAAAGGATACCTATTTAAAAAAAAATTAATATATTTCAAAATGCTGAAATATTTGACGAATCGATCTATGTATCACTCATTAAAATTAGACTATCTCTCAAGGATTAAGGCAATGCAATAACTTCTCTTCATGCAGAATTTAAATTGCGATACTATTATATGAATGAGAAACATGAAGTCAGATTATTTATAAAGCGAAGGGGTATGAGTTCAAAGTACTTGGTATCTGAAAAAATACTTGGTATATGAAAAAATACTTAGTATTTTTTATGTCCATAATAAAACAAAGTCTAGGCTGTCCTATATTTAAACATTGTTTTTTTAACTTTCAAAAGACTTTTGTGATGTAAATTTTAATATTCGTGACACTCTTTCGGCAACAACTCTATCATCCTGTTGTTATCATAGATGAGCACAGAATTGATTGGACACTCATGGCCGGTAATTCAAAACTATCAGCTGTTTTCAGTTTCCACTCGAAAAATTTTAGACTACACTAAAGAATTCAATATGATACAACGTCACTAAATTGTCGACCGATCTAGCTCCTGTTATTGTTTTTTTGGAGTGAAACTTTTTTGGGCGTAATGAGAGGAAAATATCAGTCACAACGTTTTTGTATGCAAAGTTTTGCAATATTTTTGCAAGGTTTGACGTAACATCTGAATGTACTTAGCTAACAGTCGAGAGGAATAAAAGAAGACGATAGACTAAAATAAGAAGAGTACGCATGCGTGAAAACACAAAAAAATTGCGCTCACTTTTGTTATCAGCTGATTGGTACGTCACGTACTGTCAACATTTTGTCGATGTATTCATCTGTTTATCATTGATTCATTACTAATTTTGCTTTAACTTCGTCCATTGTAATAATAACAACAAATGTACTTAATTTATTTATGTCATCAATGAATCCGCACATATTGTTGTCGTAAATATAATTAGCAATAACAGCAATATACATCTCGACTTCCTTCAGCCGCATTTAGCCGTGTACATTTGTTTATTAAAATATTTGTTTCAATAATTTACGGATACAAAAATTGTATGATTAAAAACCTGTAAGTTTTGATAAAAATTAACAAACTAGTCCCTACTACGATCATATATTTCAACAGTTTTATTTTAATTTGTAATTTGTCTTACTGTAGTGCAAGTGGGAAAATGTTTGAATGGTTTAATATTGTCTAAATGTCGAAAAATGTGCATTATTCTATTTATATTTTATTGAAGATGACAAAACGTGGTTTTTAATTTTTCATTATTAATATATATTTAAAAAATATCAATATCTATTCGGGTTTTTTAACGTAAATTTACTTAGGAGAAGAAATACTGATGAAATCAATAGGTGAGCTATTTAACGTCCCGACATGCGTGCACTGCGCGCCCGAATGGTGTGCATTACATAACGAGTTTGAAACGAAATGTTCACGTTTTGTAGCTGGATCATAAATGTCACTTTGACGTGATGAAAAATTCACAAAACATAGCAAATGATTAAATTATAATAAAACTTATCTAAACTTTAATTTAGGTTATTAGTTGCCCTGAATTTCTTTAAATTTAATTTTAAACGATTTTCTATTTAAATAGATTTTTCGAATTTTACATTAACTATTCAAAATTTCATGTCATTCAAAAATTTATTTTAATCGACATATGTATATGTAAATTATTGTGAAAATTTTATCAAATGTATATGTCGATTTGAAATGACGTTTTAATAATTTTTCTGACCGTGTAGTAATGAAATCTTCTGACACGAATTTAGTGTAATTTAGGGATTAATACTTAGCATAGTTTTGTTTTTTAATTTATAAACCATCGTATTCACCCTACCTAAAGCATGTTAGCAATTGTAAAGTTACGCAAGCGCATTTGTTTTATATATTTAAAGAGTGAATGTTATTTATAGTCTATAAATATTCCTCTCTCTTCCTGACTCTGCTGTTTTACTCGTTACTATATACTTGCAAATCAAAGTTGAAGTCAGGTGAGTTGGACGCGAAATTTCCTTTGCATGTGTGCAAATCTTAGCTTTTCATTTCTTGTATATTTACTTCCTCTTTTATTTTTTAATACAACTGTGTATTAGATTATAGTATATTTGCCAGTTTATGAAACTGTCACCCAAATAGCGCATACTATATCTGCCTGTGTCCAACCGCAAAAAGGCACATTACCCAAAAGCAAAACTCTCTTAGTATTGTCTGCCGTATTGTTTTTTTTGACAATCTGATATGAAGTAGTTTACACAGATTTTATAAATTAGTATCGCAATTATTTCAAATTGATTATTAGCAATAAAATCCAAATTATATTATGTTGAATAGTTGTTACGAAAAATATACGGTTTTAATAACATTTTTTAGCAAATATAAAGCAACATAATACAATATTCGGTGAATTTTTTTATTATAAAGATTAATATCTTTATAATAAAAAAATTATAACCCAGTTTTTGCTTCGTTTTTGCTGAATAATCCAATAGCTCAGATAGTATCTCTGAGAAAAGTAGGCAATCAAGTGCGGATAGTGTTGCAAGCTTCCAGATCCATATAATATATTTAAACAGCGTTGGAGTCTAGAAGCCACTTGGGAATTTAAATATATTCTTGAAACAATTACATTTTAGGATGTTACACAATTACATAATTTTAGATTTACCTAGATTATTTTCTAAAATGTTAATTTTATGTGTTTAAATCTATTATATTTAAAGCTATTAAAACTTTAATAAAAAGTTTTAATAGCTTCAAACACAATAGATTTAAACACAAAATTATTTTAATTTCAATTTTTTTAATAGCCTTTGAAATAACTTAATGAATATCAATGGAATTTTCAATCATATAATTGTCTATGAATGATGATGTTCCCAACATCATACCTTCTAAAGGCCGTCTTACTATATGCTAGTAATATTAAGTTCACCATCTGGTGCTTTAATCGCAAAGGTTCCATACAAAATTCCAACCACTTTTTTGTCCAATCCATTTGATACTTATATATGTTTACGGCATTATCTTTCCGTTACCATATATTCTCAGTAGTGCCTATGTTCTCGTAGTCCGTGGATGAAGAAAGGGCAGTGGCTACTAGTTTCAAACTTATTTACGTACTGTTGTAGAATAATACTCCATGAAACCACTGACGTGTGTACTTATTTCTTTTCTATTGTTAAGAAAAAGGCCTCATTTTG
The DNA here is from genome assembly GCA_039881145.1 of Druceiella hillmani. NCBI lineage: Eukaryota > Metazoa > Arthropoda > Insecta > Lepidoptera > Hepialidae > Druceiella > Druceiella hillmani. The sequence continues at coordinate 29,224,900 of JAYKKI010000001.1, forward strand.
TTACGTGGCAATTTAATTGCTTAATTGCTAGCAAATATCTTTTTCTTCTTCTCTGGCGTTACAATTCTTGTAAAAGTCTAGCTTCCCTTGAGATTTTGACCATCCTACCCTATTGGCTGAATTTATTTTATAATTGGACGACAATCAAATTGCTGAATTACTTGGAAATTCACATAAATCAGTACTCCAATATATACCAGATTTTTTTGAAGATGGACGTCCAAGAGTCCAATTCAGAAATATATATCTAAACATTATACGAGGTGAAAATAGCAGTTGCTTATTCTTTGAGCAATATAAAAATTTCTTCTTTGAGCTATATAACAATTTTGTGTTGTTACCTTTTGTACTATATATAAGTCAATATAAAAACAAATATTTCAAATTTGTTGTTGTGTTGACTTATATGTAATTTCTTTGGTTTACAATTTTTTTTAAATCTTAAAAAAATGTAATGCATGATTATGAATCCTAATAACCCATTTTTAAAAATTAAAAACACAATTTTTAAAAAGAATAAAAAAAATTTAAAAAATATTTACTTTTATATAGTCAAACTCTTTATTCACTACATATGTTTTTTTGCACTATTTCCACAAAGTGTTTAATACAAGATTAAAGTAACAAAAACCGTGTTATTATTTCCCGGTAAAAATTTCCATTCAAAGCTACTTGTGTTATTTAAAAATAGCCAAGGTCTTTAAGGGTTCAGTTTCAGTCTTAAGAAGTCAAAAAAATATAAAAAAAGAAATAAAAAATAATATTAAATAGGATTAATGACAGAGGATAAAAAAAGGCTCGATGGTAACATTTCTTGTTAGCGTATTTTCTGCACATACATTTACTTTGTATAAAGTTGAGGCAGATTAAATTCACCTCTTTTATCTTTCACGAATTTAGATAACCTCTCCCTGTCAGGGTAATGTTACTCCTAAATTTAACCGAGCTAATGACTTGTTTCTTATATTAAAATATAGTTTGTCATCTGGATATATTACCTATGCATATCCGTTTATTAGTTTAACTCTTGAACTGAACCTTTAAAATCTGTTTATAAGTATGTTTTGAGATAAAATTTTAATTTACAAATATCAATCTTAGGATTGACAAACCAAAAAAATGGTTTGATATTGTTACATTGTTAATTATTAATGTCTTCTTACGTCTCATTTTACTTTCATTTTAACATTGTGTAGGTCTGTTTATTAATAAATATTTTAATGGTTCATTATGTTATTTTCCCAAAAAAATATTTAGTAAAATTCAATGTTAATCAATTTTTGATCTGCTAAATCATAGATAAATAAACCTAATCTGCTTCCTAGATAATAGTGCATTTGATATCTGAGGTATAATATGCACTGAATAATACACTAGGCGAGTGTCGATTAATTACTGAGAAATAATTTATATTTTAATAAAAATATTTGTTTTCTATAGTTTCAAGATTTTCTGTATCATATTATTCATTGCTATCGCAATATTTTTCTCTCTGTGAAATAAAACTCGTAGTCGCCTAAAGTTGTGAAATATGATGTTCACCGCGCACATTTGACGATGCTTCGCCACAATCGGTGTGCGTGTACTGTTGAACGCTTAATGCTTAGATTAAACTTAAAATAGTGTATAAAGATTGAGAAAAGAATAAGATACAAAAAAATATTATTTGATAACTATTCATAATCCATTGGTATTAAGGACCTTCAAGTTTCCAGAATTCATCGTAAATAATGAACCAATTGCAGCACTTGAACAATTACTTTATCAAAAAAAGAATTTAGTAGGGGTGAAATTAAATTAAATCCACGGTATTGACTCGATATTTAATTATTCCAATAATATATATATATATATATATATATATATATATATATATATATATATATATATATATATGTATATAAGTTCCTCGATATTCAATTATTTCCTTTATAAAATACCTTATTCATTTGATCAACGTAGAAACATTGCCAATTCGATTAAGCTTTCGTCATATACCAGTCATTTTTACTAAATGTATTGTGTTTTCAGGTTTAGCATACGTTTACCAGTTTATGAAGATTAAAAGGTGAATTAGTGAAACGATGAAAATGAAAGAAAATTGAAAAATAGAGCTTCAAGTTTCTTCAAATTATTGATTTGACTACATTGAATTTGCTTCGAAATCATGAAGGCGCATAACGAAACTATTCGGCTTCAAGTTTTGAAAATATTTTCCACAGTAAGCAATTAATGTTTCAAATTTTAATTTGTCCCATTTAGTTATTTTATGTTCCAGATTTAATTAATCTAACTTATAATTGTTAAGTTTTAAGCAGCCTTAATTTTAAGAGAGATTTTAATATGCTTTTGAATTATTTCATGGCTCTTTTTCAAACTAACAAAAAAGTAAAGAAGAACGGTTACTCTTTGTTCTTCATTAATTATCAAAATTGTTTTGACTGTGGTGCATTCCTGAGAAGTAGCGCTAGTAGAGTATTTATATTGATAATGCTACTTGTATGTGCGCCAACAATTGTATTGAACGAACAGTATTAATTTCGTCTACATTGTTCCTTTTGGCGCTTAATGAGTTCAACTTCCAACGTTTTTAAATTATTAATATTTAAAAAAATTTGTGTTTAACTGAAAATATACTTTAGGTAGAATTACTTAGTAATAAAAATGTTTGCACAGCGTATTTATTACAGAGCTAAACACAAAGTTGATCGTCAGTATGTTCTAAAAGGACTAGATTTTAGTTTAAAAATTCGCAATTTAACTGTTCCAATATATTTTTCTTAAACAAATTATTTACCATGTTGAAAAAGCCAATTATTTTTTGGCTATGAGTTTATATTGAAAATGGAACAGTTTGTATTATGGAATTGTGTGCCTTCTTTAGGGTTAATGAGCGCAAGGCTTATCAGATTGAACCTAGCAATCGTCATTGATATATCGAAAGTGACTTCTAATATTTGAATTGTTACGACTGTGTTTTCATATTTCTCATATTAGTAATGCTTTTATTTCTTTAGATTTGACAGTATTGCCGACAGTTAATAACACGGATGTTTTAGTTAAATTACATGAAATATTGAATATTTCATAACGGTTTATCAAACCACTTAACTGCAGCTTCCTTGGTCTTTAATAAATGGCCTTTAATCAATGGCATTGAATTACTTCATATATGCAATAACACTTAGCTGGTATCTTAAGATGAAACTGAATTCCTTGTAAAATGTCGTCTTTTGATGCAGCTATTGAATCGATATGAATGAAGTATATCTAGGTGTCTATGACGTTTGTGTTTTTGAAGTCGTTCAAAACCTCATTCTTTGTGAACGTACCATAGATAGTTATTCTTGCTTCGTCACTTTTTTTTCTTTATTTTGTTTATTTCCACTTGAGTGTTATATTTTCAATACCGTTTAAACTCATATGACTGATATTTTTAAGAAATTTTGTTCGAAAATTTTAACTACACACAAACAATTTGTTTTCAAGAATTGGGAATTTTTACATTAACTTTTATATTTAAAAGTGACATCAAGTGTAAAAATGTTCAGCAAAATGTTATTTTATTGAACAACATTCATTAATTAATCGATAAGAGCGTCGCCTCACTAAATCATTTTGGCAATTTTTATGGGTTGACTTTAAGCCTCCTATTAACCTCGAATCCACCTTCAACAACTGAAAACAGTTAAATATAAAACTAGTTTGAATAATTTTGCCAAAAGAAAGAAAGCTGTCTTTCTTTGAACTAAGTTGGATATTTGTATTAAAGCTTTCTAAATTTACTCGCAATTTTTGAGTAAAATGAAAAAGGCTATGAAAAGAAGAGCGAATCTAAACTGAAATAATATATTAAAATGTTTGATTCAAATCTAAATAATGTATCTGATGAGAAAATTAAATATTAATGTTACAAAACTAATTTAAAAGTCAATCAATTATATTAAATATTATTGATGTCGATATTAAGCTTAATTAATGGTAAATACACCTACAAAACTTCCAGATTTCATATAAAATAGACTTAAAACAATCCAGTGGCTATATTTCTAATTTACTCCACACAGCTGTATCAATTGCGTAAAGTACTGGAAAATCGATTTAACTTCCATAAAACAAACGATTGATCAATGCAAATTTTCTACTGTGAATTCGTCGAGCGAGGTGGACCTGAGCACTTTGTTCTAATTTCTCAATTAAGGGACATATATAATATCGTTATACACCGAACTTGTCGGCACGTTACATTTCTTATCAACAACAAAGTTGAGGACCCTTTTCAGAACAAATTATCTAATCTTTGTACAGTCAGCTTTATTCGCGCCGAGAGTCTCGGAGCAAAATTGTTATTTTGAACGAGTTGGAAATGATCTCGTAACCCAATAAACCTTTTTTCTGTTTCGTTGATAAAGGACGAATTGCACGAATTGGTGAATTGGAAAAGCGATAGTAAACAAATGGTGTTGATACTGATATTGTTGAATTCATTTAAACAAATATTGTTTCCACATATTTATAAACTTCATTAAAACTTAAAATACTAAATCTGATTAAGTGAGAGTAAAAATAAAAATCTAGTTCACAGAATTTCGGACTTAATGCGTGTTGCCCTAAGAATACATTCTACATCAAACTTAAGTCGGCAATGTGATACTTGAAGTGTTTAAAAACCATTTTGGAAAAAAATATGTACATTTTGAAAAAAATATGTTCTGAATATACATATACAGGACTGCCTCCCACTGTGTTAGTGTGGTAACTACAAATAATAGTACAAGTTCTTTTATATACAACATTATGTATTTTCTTCGTACACGATAAAATGCTTTTAGGCTTCCCCGCTTCAAAAGGGAAAAGATAAAGAAACTTTGAAATGGCAGAATGATACATAATATAACCCGAATATTTCGTAGTAGTTCTGATCATTTATGTGGTAATTTAAGAGAGGAAAAGTTAAGTGGCGTAAATTTTTATACATATCACAGTGGGGTCTTACTAGAAAGATTTGTTTTTAAAGGTGTTTTTTCATGACGTCATTATACCGATTACATAAAAACTTCAAATCCATTACGATTACGAAAGATGTCCATAAGTAAAAATATTGATCAAGTATTTAAAACATATTGACCAAAATTCATAAATATATTTTATAGTTTCACTGATAATTAAAAAGCAATACTCATAAACAATTAAATCGTGCAATTAAAGACGGTGCAGAATTTATTTAACTTTTTTCTTTCAAAAGTATTTTTTGGTTTTTACGATATTATTTTATAGTTATAATTTCAATATCACGCATAATTAAATTCAAATATCTATGTTGCAATGATGTTACACACAAAATTTGTAATCATTAGAAGTTCGAAGTTTTGTTATAATACGTGTATCGCTCACCATAATTTGGAATATATATTTTTTTTATTTAATTTTACTGAAGGAAAGTTACCCCAAACCGAATATTGAAAAATTGTCTTTAGAACTTTAATCAATTTTTAATTAGATAGAAAGAAGATTATTTACCTAAAGTTTCGATATATTAATATATTGATAATATTGAAAAATTTTCTTTAGAACTTTAATCAATTTTCAGTTAGATAGAAAGAAGATTATTTTCCTAAAGTTTCGATTTCATACCATATTTATAAAAGCAAAGAGTTCTTACTATTTCAGTAAAAGTGGTAAAGTTATTTGACTTTTTAGCATATTTTGCGCTAGAATATTTTTTTCTAGTCCTTTTATTTATATAAAAATAAATAATATAATTTATATACCCAATCGGTTTCCTGTAAAATTGTAATAAGCTGGTCAATGCCTTTTTAAACAAAATACTTCGTGCTCCATTGAAACACAACCTCAATATTCAAAGAAAAGTTACTCGGTAAATTGTGTCTACACTTGAACATAATTAATAACGACACCACGACTGAAGCAAACTTCGCGCTACGCAAATTGACTTACATTTCATATTTGTAACAGCCGACCGGGATAACCGTGACAAACAAAACTTTACTACTTTCTTCTTTTATCTTTCGCTTTATCCGATTAACTTGACGTACTCGTACGTCTCCTCCACCGCTGACGTGATTCAATTTAATGGAAAAGTTTCTTCCTCCTCTTCTTTTTATTTAATCGTTACCTACCCTTTTCCCTTGTTCATTGGCGATAAAAGTAAAAAGTTTTAAAACTGAACATTTCGTACCACTTCCTTTAATTTCTATAAAAAAGTCGCTTGCGAATTTGTGTTGCGGCAAAAATGGATTAAATTGATTGTAAACATAGAATTGGAAAATTTTGGTTTCGGAATAAATATTTCGAATTAATTTGGAGTTCGTTGATAGTGCGCACTTTCATAGATATCAAAGAGACGAATGATTTTGTAGTTTGACAATAAAAGGTAATGTATAAATGTGCCGACATTTCCAATCAATTAAATTAAGAACTAACTAGCTGACCCGTGCGAAATCTTCGCACTATATCGCCATCTAGCGTGTTCCAAGTATACAATTTGGCTAAGATATTTGATGTGTCGCCCACAGATGGCGCTCATGCCAATTTTTATAAAAATTAATTTTTTTATTAACAAAAATATTTTTTTCGAATTTTTTTATATTTTTCGCCCAAAGTAGAAAACATAAGCTTTAAGTGGGTATTTTTTTATTTTTTTGGTGCAGTAGTTAAAGAGATCGAGCCGCTCGACCAAAAAACACCTTTTAGAAATAATATATTTAGATAGTTTGACAAAGTCGCACTGACTAATTTTTGACGCCGTTTAATTTCAATATAACATAAAAGTAATTTAAAACCGAATTTAATTTCAACATAACAAAAAAGTAATTTAAAAACAAATTTATGCTTTGTATTTAAATTTATTAGGCTACACTCGTATATATACCAGAAAATGTGTTATATGTATGCACTTAATATTGGATCAGCTTTGGCTCCTTGATAAAAAAACAGAATTATATAATATAAACATTTTGAGATCACAAAAATTTATATAGCTTTTATAGCGACAATAATTTAAAAATTAACTTAATTTTTGATCAGTATTAATATATTAGTAAATGGCAGCACACAAGTAAAGAAGCGCAAATAAATTTCGTACATAAATAAAAACAGTTTTTGAAGTTTTAATTATTGTTATTGTCGAGGTGAAAATTTAAATAATTTTATTAAATATAACAAGAAAATTTTTCCATATAAATTCTATATAAATTTCATTACTCTGTAAATGCAAAGCGTTAATAAATAAACATAATGTGTAAAAACGATATGCAAATATTACATCAAAAACAAACCTATGTATTTTTGCCTGATTGTTTAAGATTTAAATCTAACATTAAACTAAAAGTTGACAATGTAAAGCAGGCAATTATGTTAAAAACTATATTTTTATCCAAAAATCACCGATTGTTTCTTACCGTAACTTTAATCGTACGACCTTTTAAAATTTTGGCGGTATGAAAAATAATAACCATTATTAAAAAAAAATTACCAAAAAATAAAAACATTTTTCGCGTCATTCAACAAACTTAAACTCAATATAAATTTAGGTTCGCTCATTCGTTAATGAGAACGAGTAGTAAAAAAATTATTCTCAATGAATATTTTTTCAACTGTCACCATAAAATTTCTTTATAAATAATTTTTACTTTATTTAGCACCATTTATAGTAAAATCCAACGAAAAAGTAAACATAAATGAATAATAAAAAGAGGTCTATTTTTAAAAACGTTAACAGGCACGGAAACTGTTTTTTCTTGTGTTGGGGTCATATCATTTTATTCTCCTCTAAATTGTACCTTAACAAAATTATGGGAAAATGGTGAGTGAGCAAAAGTAGAAAGTTGTAGGTACGTTAAAATGTTTAATATTTAATAATTACAAAAAAATCGTTGGAGTTATAAACAGTTTAATATGCGAATATTTTAATTTGTGTACTGACGCTGCAGATTTATAAATAAGCAAGTTTTTGATTTTAATTGAAAGTTGTTCCGAGAGAAAAGTCTAAAATTTATAATTAATATATCTCGATACTCGTGCCATTGGAGAAAAAAGGAAAGATAATCTCAAAAATTAAGAATTAGATTGAAGAAAATAACTGTTTAAATAGGCCAACCTCTCTGAATACACATACTATGTTTCATGTAATTCTAATAAAAGTGAGCTGACCAGTAAACATTTTAGAGACGCAAGGTAATACAAATATATTGAAGCGGATGACTTTATGACAAACGCTATTTTCACGTTATATACATTTATATACACACACACACACATACACATATGTGTGTATTTCTATAGAATATTATTAAAAGAAGAATTGTAAAATTAACGAGAGTGTACGTCTAATTATATCTATCTGCTAAGGTTAAGCCATAAAATTGACAAATAGGTTCTAAAAAATAGATGTGATGAAATGATGAATTTATAGTCGTTTCAATAATACAATTAAATCCTTGTCAGGATCAATTTGTTTTTCAAATGCGTTTCACTTTAATAAAAATTGTTCAAAATTTATAGTTAAAAATTTATGGACGTGTTTTTAGAAAATCTAAACAAAATATAGTTTCCAAATATAGTATGCGATTTTACCTTATGATATGGTGACCTTGTTACTTTTTATATATACTTATTATGTATGTAACAAATTAATGAAATTTACGATTTTAATGTATTTTTAGTCAGCAGAAATAAAAATTCCATCTAAGTGAAAAATTCATTTAGATTCGAGGCCATGCTTAAAATCAAATCCCACATTTTTAAGAATATGTCCAACACTAGACTACTGGCGACTATAAAATCTGGTATAAAAAGCTATCAACGACTGGCCAGCTAAAATAGAAGAATATTACACGCTCTCAGTAAATAATATAGCATTGAACATCATCAGCGACTTCATCGACTTCATTTATCAGCGAATCTAGGACTGATTCTCACGGTGGTTTGCCATCAAAAGAGCTCAAGTTCACGAATCTGGCACTGGCTATAATCGGCGGCTTCTGAGCCAAAATATAAAAGAGAGTCTAGCACCGTACGCTCGCACCGGTTTGCTAAACAAAGTATAAGAATCTCACAGGCTATCGGTAGAGTATCTAGCATCGAATAATATCAGCGGCTTGCTAGTCAAAATAAAAGAATCTCACTGGTAAACTTTAGGGAATATAGCACCGAACATCCTCACTGGTTAGCCAGAAAAAGTATAAGAACCACAAAGGCTCTTGATAGAGAATTTCATACCGAACGCTTGCCAGCAGCTGGTTAGTCGGAATGGTACATCACCAGTTTAGAAAATCAATTATGAGAATCTCGGAGTTTCGCCCTGGGAAATCAAGATTCAATCGCTCTCGGCGACTTGCTCTGCTACACCAAACACATGTGTCAGGAACGAGTGTTAGAGCAGCTTGTTTCACACCTTCAATCGAATTTTAGTCCTTAGTTATAGGTCGAATTTCAATTACTTTACAAATTTTGATTACGCTCGATAAAATACGTACAAACGGCAAGCGAATATGAACGGAAATATTTTGCAAAAATGGTGACCTAAATCAAAAGGTTTGTGCAGACGATAAAAATCAGTCGATTGACAGCCATCCATTATTGCCATATTTTATTAACAAATATAAAAAAAATTAATATCTTATTTCAGATGAAATCATGTTTCACAAAAGGAATGCGAATTTTATATCAACTTTTAAGGTTGAAGGAACGATATACAACCTAATAAGCTTACTCTCATCTTCAGGATAAAATTTATATTGTATTTTATACATATTATATATATATAGACATACATGTGCACACACACAGAAACACACACACACATATACATATACATATATATATATATATATATATATAAACTATGTCTATTTGAAAGTTCATATTTATGGGAAGATTGTGTATATAGAGGCAATCTAGACAAAAGTTGGCTTATTTATTAACTAATCATCCCGAACATTCCCATCAATAAATTGCCGACACCGAATCCCTGTATTATTTGGGGAACAGAGTGGACGCTTTATTGGGGGGGGGGGGTATAATTAAGTTCTCCGCAAGTAGAACCCCATGATAAAATGGTAGTTTGTAAACGATAAAATATATGCAACGTTAGAAGTACGTCATTAGAGGAAATAATTACTGCGTGGATGAGTAGATGTTATATGATTACCCGTAACAAAATTATTTAGTTTAAAATCCATGTATTATTTGCATTATTTCTGCCTGAACTAACTCCAGTTAATAGGGTATCATCTATTAATTGTAGTTAGCCCATTTAGGAATTTAACCTTCATTTTGATCAAAACCCTTTTTGTGCTAAATTTTATCTCCTTCAGTTGTATGTAAATATGACCGCAATCGATGAAAATCACTGCAATATATTTATTTTTCGCAATATTCGTATAAAATGCGTTAAAGGTTTAACATTGTGGAAAATTTTTTTTAAAAATTAATAAGTACTGTCTTATCTTCGTAAAATAAACGACAGGGACATGGCAACTTAATATTAAGAAATTTATAGTATATACTCCATATTTAGAAAGTCGATTTGATGAATAACATTACGCCTTGTGGTAGTTGATAAGTTGGATTAAAAATAAGCCCAATTCAATTCAAATATTATTTTGACTGAATTAAACTTTATTTACATTGCATTAGTATAACAGCCTTGAACTGGTAACGTAGTTTACTACTTTCCACTGTGGTTTTTATCTCAAAAGATTGCTTGTGTTTTTTATCTAAAGTTGTAATTAATTATTGTTATACTAGATAATATAAAAACGTATGTGAAACATTTCAACTACCCGTGAGTTTCTTTTTTCCTTAGTTTAAACGTTTATTGTCACGAATTTAGATTTTCTTATTCATACCTATTAAATCTACTGATTCACGGACATATTGGAGAGAGTTATGAACCGAGAAACAAAGTAATTAGAAAGTAATTATAATTTTTAAAGTACTAAGAATAAATTGTTTAAATAAATCCCAAAAGGAAATATTTCAAAAATTTGTTCTACACACCTAAAATCTTGAAACACAATAAAATTTGTACACACCTAAAACTTTGAAACACAGTAAAAATATATTAATGAAATCGTTCTTATAACAGAATTCGATCGCTCTTTATTAATGTTTAATTGAAATTATAATGTTTTCTTTCAACAACTTTAAGCCATAAAATTATTAAACTAGTTTTAAACCGTACTTTGCTGGAAACATTTCTTAGATATCACGATAATGTCAATAAATTAATTTCAAATATGGATAAATCAATTTAACGAGGAATTTTGATATTCACAAGTCAAAGATTGCATAAAATATGTTTTGATAATTTTATCGTTTTATGAATGTGTGTATCCAAGGTGTGACAATTTATCTATAAATTAATATTGAATCAAGAACACAGTAACCTACATTAATTTATCGCTTCTTGTTTTTTTTTAATAGTGATATGATAAGTTATTTCGTTTGTAGTGTTTTAATATTAATTTTGACATTACTTTCTGGTATTATCCTATTACGTGTAATATTTTTCTTATTTATTTTAGGACCACAACCAATGCAAGTACAATCCAATTTTTCTTGTTCAGAGATGAGACGGCATTGACAAATAAATAGATGTAGGGGTACGTGAGATACTATAAGAGTATACGCAAGTTATCCGTTTTTACTTTTAAGATATGGAACCCTAAACAGTTTCTTCTCTTGCTTATTGGTAAATTAGTGAGCTGCTTATATTTTATCAACTGACTGCTCTAAATAAAATTTCTTTTGGAATATATGCATCTGCGTTGAAATTAAGTTTTACGCTTTTATATTAATCACACTTGAGCGATATATTTCTATTTCAATTCAATATTTTTTATATTTTATTTACGTATCATACTTCCGCAATAAAACTGTCATCTCTGTGAGTACGTCATTTGACAATAAACTAAGGAAATATTTGAGGTAATAAAAAAGGAAATAAGTTTATAACGCGGAAAGAAATATAACTTAATACATTCAGCTTATTGAATACGTGAAGATTTCGTTAGAAAAATGGCATGTGTAAAACAATTGGATTCAAACACGTGTACTACACCATTTTAACATACTCTCATTTTTTTATTCATTGCGTTTTGTCTAATTTTAAATTATAATTATAACTAATGAAAAACATGAATTTTCCGATCGATAATTCGATGTAATTATAATAATAGACAACGTAGTACAATAAACTCAACGCTATAGTAAAAAACTACTATCGAAAATTACTTGACAGAGTACCAAATCATTCGTCATAATATCTCAGGATACAACAGTTTCTATTGGCACAAGTTTTGCTATGTACATATGTGTTTATTAAAAATGTAAATTTGCGTTTTATAAATGGAAAATATTTGCTAAAAATAATTGGAGAATGAATGAAAATTGAAAAATGCATTAAGTCTTTTGCATTTTTTGTCTTTTTGTGTTTCTTGGCTGTATGTGCACGTATCACGTCAAAACTACTGGCCCAACTCAAATAATTTCTTTTTTAAAAATATGGATGTAAAATTGAAGTGACTTTCCCATTCCATTGCAATCGATATAAACAATCAAAACGTATGCAAAAATAATGTTTCCATAGATTTATTTACATTGCATTAGTATAATAGCAAAAAAACTTTTGTCTAGCTATTCAACGCACAGTATTTATACAAATATATTTCGTGAATCAGTAAATGTCCTAAGGTAAAGTTTAAATCGCACTATGAAATGTTCCAACGGGAGATCGAAAAAATGGGCATGGAAATAAAACTTAGTGGCATGACAGGGGTAGGTATTTAAGTTAACCTTCAGAATGCGGGCAGACATATGAAGACAAACATCATCGCTGATCGTCTTTAGCACGTAACCATTTCGATATTCCATACAAGTTTGTTTTGCTTTCCCATTTTTTGTTATCTGTATCTGCTGTGAATATTTGTAATTTAATTAATTTGATGGGTTCTGTATTAAGATATAAAATTTTTATTCGAGCCTTATTGTTTACAGGTAATATATATATATATAATTATATATATATATATATATATATATATAAATATATATATAAATATATATACATATATATATATATATATATATATATATATATATATATGTTTTGGTAATTTGAGATATTAATACATAAGCACACTTAGTTAAAAAAAATTATTTCATAATTATCATAATGATGTTAGGTACATTAATCATAAAATTAAATTAAAAATATTTTTCTAAGAGTCCATATCAACGAAGTGTAGCTAATGTATGGTAAATTAATTCTTGCAAGATATTAATCTGTATAATGAAATTAGTTGATGTTACAAAATGGAGAAATAAATAATATTATATCTGAAGAATAAAATGGGTCATTTTATTTAATGAAAAGTTTGGTGCAAAATTTGTTACTTTTCGTAAGAATATATTAATATTTTAGAATGTATAATTAGATATATATTGGTCCAATTATTTACACGTGCCATTTTGCAAACGGAAGCTTTACAGTTTCGATAAGTTAAATTGCGTCGAGTTTTATTACTTTTCTCGTTATGACCTTACATTCTGTTTTATCACTAAAACATTTCCTAGGTATATTATCTAATTACGTACTGCGCACATGATAGTTTTATACCATACTATATATATATATATATATATATATATATATATATATATATATATATATATATATATATATATATAAATTCTTGCAAGATATTAATCTGTATAATGAAATTAGATGATATTACAAAATGGAGAAATAAATAATATTATATCTGAAGAATAAAATGGGTCATTTTATTTAATTAAAAGTTTGGTGCAAAATTTGTTACTTTTCGTAAGAATATATTAATATTTTAGAATGTATAATTAGATATATATTGGTCCAATTATTTACACGTGCTATTTTGCAAATGGAAACAGCTTCGATCAATTAAATGAAATTGTGTGATGTAGTAGTATCTCTACTTTCTTTAACTTCTTTACCACGGCCTAGGTTTCGTTGTATTACAACATCTTCAGGTGCGCTATTAGCAAAAATCTTTGCAGATAGCCCACCTGAAGATGTTGTAATTCAACGAAACCTAGGTCATGGTAAAGAAAGTAGAAATAATACTACATCAAGTAGTTTCATTAATTGTGAAAAATTAATTTCAAAATTAACCCTAAATATATTCAACATTTGATATCTAATAACATTGATATATTTCTGTCATAAAGTGGTATGGAAAAAAACGCCGTTTTACTAGGTGACTTGAACTATAGGAAAAGATGTCATGAAGTTGGAAGTAGAGCATAAAGAATAAAGCATGACCAATTAATATTATAATTTAATGCAAAAAAAATTTCCTCAATTTATTTATTAGATTTAAAGTGAAATATTTGATTACGTATAAGGTTTTTTGTAAATTTTCAGGATATGCCTTTATAATAACATATATCGTTTTATAATAAACTTTAAAATACTGCAACTTACCGCAAAGAGAACCTCTTGCAAATAACCAATAAAGTACACAAGAATCATATCTGGTTATGATTTTCTCAATGAGTCATAATCGCAAAATATAATTTTTACTGTATATTTGGATAAAGAATAAAGATTTTCCCATATCAATTCTATACGACACCTTTTTATATGACACCCTTTTAAAGTATAATAATTATATTTAACTTTTGTGATCTTCGTTGTCTTTGTTTGATAAAAAAGTAATCACTTGTGGCAAAGTTACCTTAATATCATGAAGGGCAAACCAGTTCAAAGAGAAGTTTATGGTTTATTGATTAACAAATACAACATATAAGAATGCCAAAAGATTAGTTCATATCGTCAGTGATACTGTATCGGAGTCCTGGCGTGTTAGGAACATTAAATCATGCAGAGATTGTAGGCAACATTTGATTAATTTATTAAACTTTCCTCAGTCGACTTATTTTGTAGTAACTATCAGTATTTATATATACTGCTTTTGCTATTGCTGTGCATATGCAACGTTTTTTCTTATCATAGTACTAATATCCCGAATTCCATAAATCATATGGATTTCATTTACTCAATCACGCCGTAATGGTTCAACCGATATTGAAAAAAGTAAATATTCAGAAATAGTTTATACCTTGGAGGTTTAAAAAAAATCTCTACTCGGCATCAAATTTACTAACAATAAATATATGCTATAATGTCAGCTTAGTAAATTTTCCGACTCCGTGATCGCGACTCTTCGTGCAAAAATATAAAAATGTGTTGCGTGTGCCGACGCTAACTGAAAAAATGTACTAGTTCTTTTTTTTAAAAAGGTGTTTAGTTAATACATTTATTACTTAAGTTACTATTAATATAGTAGCCTGCGGGGTACAGACTTCTATTACATGTTCGGTTAGCAATTAATTAACCCGTCACTTTTCCCTCGAGTGTTATAGAAAATTCTTGAACATCTTTATTATGGTAAATAAAGAGTGTGGCGTCCGAGTACAGACGTAAAGGATCTACATGGAAAGAGCTTGAAGTTCTTTACTTCGTGAAGTTTTCTTTGGGCGAAAAGCGAGCGAAACAAGGCGCAATATATACACAAAAATGATTGAAGACATACTCGTCCACAGTCAAGCATTGGAAAAGTTCTAAAATGATGGAACCCAGGCAAATTCGCGTCATCCCAAACAGCCATTTTATTTTTTTTCATATTGACATAGAAAAATAATTTCATGCTTGGGGAAAACGTAAAAATATTTTCTTGGTTGCTGCAAGAGTTTTTACTGATGAACTGAGTCAGCGTTTTTAATTCACAACCTTTTATAAAACTGACTTAACTTTCTTCTATGTGTATTACTTGACTTTCTTCAATGTGTAAATTTTAGTATACATTCAAATATCAGCAACGAAATTTAACAATCATTTCTATAGTGTCATCATAAATCGAAGAACCCTTATAATTTCGTAATGTACGTTCATCGATCACAGCCTCGAAGTTTCTTCAGTTCTATATTTTTGTGGTCCATATACTTCAAGTAGATGATTTATATGAAAAGTTCAATTCGTGCGTAACAATATATTTTATTTTGATGTACACGTAAAGCTCAAGGTAATTTTTTTCGTTTTCGCGCATACCACCAAGCGGGGTAGCATTGGACAAGCCTTTTAAAATAAAACTGAAATTCCAAATATAATTTCACATTTCCTCAAATTAAAAAATTATCCACGAAAATATTTTGTTGACTTGTTTAAGCTAATTGGTATATATCTGTAAATAGTAAACTAGACAATTCCTTAGCGAATCCCAGTGAAACGCTCAGAAAGTATTTGTTTTTAACGAAAAATTCTTCCATTTCACATTCACATGACAAATTCTGTAAATAACATCTTTCCAATTTATTTAATAAATTAAGCTAAAGCATCAGAAAAGTCGACTGATCTATAACAGTATTTGTTTTGAAGAAATTGGGCTAAATTTATTAATTTAGGCAGTAGTACTTATAGTATTTACAAAATATATAAAAGATTCATGTTCTTTTATACCTATCTGATATCGGATAGAGGAAAACCCTGAGGCCATTAGATTTTTCATTCTTTTCTCTCCACAGTACTTATTCTCATTTTCAAGAGGTTGAGCTTTTGGTTCCTGCGGTCTTCCTCGATATATTTCAAACCATGTTTTTCTTAGTGCCAAATGCCGCAATTTTCATAGCAATCTAATTTGATCACAATATTGTATTACTTAAAACAATTTGACGTATTAAAATAATGGTATAGATTCATTTTTAAAATACAGCAAATATCAAACGACTTATGGAAATATGTGTAAAGAAGACATTTCCCATATATTATAAAGTTATCCATTACACCAAAAGCTAATAAAAACAGAAGTGTATAAAATACATCAAAAAGTAAACAAGATTTAAATACAATAAGTCTCGAACAAATTCTCATTCGGTTATACCTCGAGTGGAAATTAAATACGAACGGTTTATGTAACTCAGTTCCATCATATTCATCTTGAATAAAAAAGGGTATAGATTTTCTACGCAATATTTTAGAAACCAAAATAAATTAATATTTTTTCGTAATTCGAAGTAATGCAAGCTTTTTTCGTTCCGTCAAATCCCGGGCATTCATCACCACGACTGAACCTTCAGAAGAAATAGGGGGAGAAAAGGAAATGAACTATATCGTCACGTTAAAAGCTTTGAAACACTTCATGAACTTACGGAATACTTTACTCGTATACATTTCAAGTCGCGTTCATGATCTGTTGACTGTTTTAAAGCTTATAAATAAAATACGCTGCGAATAAATAGCAAGTGGGATCTGAAAGTATTTTGAATTTAACTATTCAAATATACACTTATGAATTGGCGCCTACAATTTGTGAAATAAAATGAAATTTTTCTGTGAAATACCGCTATGCTACTCAGCTTTCTTCTAGCAGACACTTAATTAGTAATTAATTTGGCTTTACGCCCTTATATACACAATTAGTACAGATGGCGTAGCTGCCTACGCTAGAATTAAAAAAAAATTCTTAATTAACGAGATTTTCCTCAATATCTAATCGAATCTATCTTATTACTTCTCCATAATAAATTTTCCAAATACAATTATCAAAGGTGTAAGTGCTTTCAATGATCACATAAATAAAAAGTAATAAATTAGCTTGAGCACCATGCAAATACAGATTGAAACAGATTTAGGCTGGTTTTCTTTTTTGCAATAAATAATTGATATAAAACATTGATATAAAACTTATAGATGATACTCCGTTTTTAATCTCTTAGACCAGTGAGCTAGTTTGTGTCAAGTAAAACTTGGCTCAAACTTCTCAATGAAGGAAAAATGTGGGCGACCACAAATATAGGTATGCCTTGTATATAAATGTATGGAGTATGTACCCACATGCACACATGAAATTTTTATTGAGTGTATGTATTTTCAAGACCTTTAAGGGTGTTAGGACACAATGAACTATATAGTTCAAGTGACCTCAAAATTCAAGAAGAGATCTCCGCAGAAGGCAAATTTCTGCGAAGTTTATCTAAATCTCATTGATGTGCTAAATTTATAAATTTTATTAACGGCGTCTTTATTAATAGTTTCTTCGTAAAAATTGTCAATTTCTGTTAATCTTTATTTTGGTATTCCACGAACAAAATAAATTGTTTAAAAAATAGTAACCTATTTGGAAAATATTTCAATTATGTAGAAAAAACAAATTCAAATTTTATTATTGTCTATCTATGATCAAACTATTTACACTGCTAGAATTTACAGGATTTGTCTGTGCTCTATGCGGCTACATAATTTCTTTTTATCCGATGAGTGACCTTGTAGTCTCACCCTTTTAATGTAAAATATGAGGATAATTCGAAGTAAGGGAAATTAAAAATAATTGATATAAGATCAGCTGCTATCCAATTTTCCGAGAAAAATGTTTACAAATATCGCTGTATGTAATAAAGCCTTTCTGCTCCTTATTTTGCAACTTGTAGCCAGTGTACCCTCGTAAGGTCTAGCTATCAAATAACTTTCGATAAAGCTTTCGTCTACAAATTGAGTTAAAAATGTTTTTATTTGTCGCATAAATAATCGTCTTTACTTAGTTTCGACTTTTTATTCTACTGGATAAATTAACTTGAGGTTATGCTTATTGAAATTACGCTTCAGCTTAGCGTTTTTCTGAGTTTTTCAAAGTTCCTTCCAACTAGCAATTTGTAAAAAGTAATTAAATGGAGACATAATGCTTATGCATTATGACTTTCAATTAAAATATTTAATCTACTAGACAAAATTTATATTTATCATCGAAAAAAATATGCAAAGTTTCATTTTTATTAATGTTAACTTTTGAACCAGCTATAAAAATGAACAACGTCAGGAAATATGACTTTGTGTTTTGGGTTTACAATATTCATTGTTATTTTAATTGAATAATAAATATTTTTTCTTACCGTTATGTTACAATTGTGTATTTGACCGTAACTATAACATTGACTTATGATGGCAACATTAATTTATACTCAAAATATAATAACTTATTCTAACTATAGAAAGAAGTTATACATACATATATATACACACACACGTATATATGTATATATATATATATATATATATATATATATATATATATATATATATATATATATAAATGTTTCGATGCATCAAATTTTTTTTGTGAATAAAATTTTTTAAATATTCATATCATTAACATCACACGGACAAAATTTGATCCATTAAAAATATTAATATAACTTTCCTCGTTTCTTTTTAATACGTAAGGTCCATTTAATTACAACCAATTAAATGCAAGGAAAGCGGAGGTAATTTTTCCTATAGGCTTTTCCTTAATATATGCTCAAAAGCTATTTGCGGTAAAAGTTATGATTTCTTGCCGCCTCTCAATGAAAATAAAACTATTCTCAATTTCTTCAGAAAGCAAGGCTTTCATACTAATATTTGTATTTACAATGGAGATACATATATAATTTTACAACTAAAGGGACGATTTTCAATATTATCAGAAACGATTATATTATTCGCGGCGAAAATGAAAACGTCATCTTCATCTAAACTTAAGTTTTCAACGTTTTTTAATATTGTGTCAAATGTAATCTATAGTTTCGTATTTCATGTATTAAATAATAGGAATATACGTCAATTGGATTTTAGAAAACGACTTAATGGACAATTAAACTTAAACAAATTTGTGCAAAATGTTGCTTCTTTGACTTAAAATGTGCGGAAACCAATAGACCTGTGTAACAAGCTAATAAGAAAACTATCTTTATCGCATTAGTATTGTGTATCGAAAGTACTTAAATTCTATAAGTAAATAAATTTTACTAAAATTTTAAAAAAATTTGACAAACAGAATAATATAATTTATAAAAATCGTAATATTTATAGAAATTTTTCATCTTATTCCACATAAATATTTTGAACTCAAAAATAGCGCAACCGTTTCCGCGCGATGCTGTAGATAAGAATTATTTATGTTACCTAATAATTTGACTTATTTTTACAATTTGCCACGATAGTGTATGAAATATAAAATATATGGAATTAATACAAAAAAATCAGATGATATCTCAAGAAGCATACATTATTTTATTGACGTCTCTTCTTCTCAACTGTGTATTCTACTGTTATATGACATTGTATTTCCTCCTAAAGATTAGCGACCAGTTAAGTTTCCATATAAAATGTGTTTGACAAACTCTTCAAATATTCTTACCTCCACGGTGGATGTACGTTTGAAAAGGATATAAATTAAATTAAGTGAGGATGCATAATTATTAATTGATTATTTTATTACATATTCAGATTAATTAATAACAGCGATGGATCAAATATATCGACGTTAAATAATTACGTATTGAATATATTTGGATTTGTAGTATTATTTCTACTTTCTTTAATTTCTTTACCACGACCTAGGTTTCGTTGTATTACATCTTCAGGTGGGATATTAGCAAAGATTAACTCTTTTTATCTTTTTATCTAGGTCGTGGTAAAGAAATTAAAGAAAGTAGAAATAATACTACATCACGTAGTTTCATTTAATTGTAATTACGTATTCTCGAGTATATTGGATTCATTTTTACAGTCTTAAAGCCGAATGGTAAAAAACCGAATCCTCAATATTTATTCAAGTATATCTACTAACATGTAACATAACCGAATTTTCTATCTTAATTAAATTTTACAGGAACACACAGGTTAATTGCCTCTGTATATAATAATAAATAAAATCAAATTATTTAATTTTTATGGACCCTGCTTTAATCCTATCTTAGGGCTTAAAATCTATTTTCGTGGACCCTATCCAGTTGAATCATATAAAGGTTTTTGAAAATGCAGCTATAAATGACATACAATTTTTTTTTAATATCTTCTTTGCGAGATACGAGTCTCCAAATTAAATATATTTATATATATATATATATATATATATATATATATATATATATATATATATATATATATATATATATCTGGTCAACATTAAAATTGTCTTTTACTTGAAATTGCACTATATCTCTAGTATTTGACCCCTCGAATCTAAAAATAGAACTAACAATTGATAGTTAACTCTTATTTTCCGTTTATACCATATTTAAGATAATAGCGGATAGCTTGGTAGATGTCATTTTTATTATGAGATTTCAAAATATTTAGTGATGTAACCGGGTATATTTTGTTATTACGCTTTCGTTTAAGGTTTTGTTCTCTTTAGAAGGGATTTTTTTTTAAATATTTTATAATTTTCGATAAATTTCTGGTGTGAAAACTACAATTTTGGTTATGCCACGTTATTGTGTAAGTAATGGAGACAATTTTTGCAAAAAGCAGAATTACTACGATCAAGATTTAAACAGTGGAATTTTCTACAACCAGATGTTAAAATTAGTTTACATAAAAGTCATCAGAAAGACTTGATGCCGTATTTTCAAACTGAAAACCGGCTTGTGTTTTGTCATAATATAAATTGCTTAATGAATGCTTGGAAGATTGAATACAATTAAAATAATAAAAATTAAAATCTGTTCTCCTCCGCAACGTTTATAGTCGACCTTCGATTCCGTTGTGTCATTCAGTATATGCCAAGAAACATATGAAAACATAAAGTTAATTTTAGAGATGCTATTGAGTATATCTTACTCAGAGCATCAATAACAAATTTGTGATGATCTAAAAGTCATATCCATGTTGCTGGATCTGTAAACGGGCCATACCAAATACTGTTGCTTTTTGTGTGAACGGGATAGTCGGGCTAGATTTTTACATTACGTAAAAAAGATTGGATTTCAAAACCAAGTCTGTGTCCTGGAGAAAAGAACTTCAAACATCCTCCT
This sequence comes from Druceiella hillmani, assembly GCA_039881145.1. Lineage (NCBI taxonomy): Eukaryota > Metazoa > Arthropoda > Insecta > Lepidoptera > Hepialidae > Druceiella > Druceiella hillmani. The sequence goes on from JAYKKI010000001.1 coordinate 29,246,755, forward strand.
CTCGTCAATCTTCAAAAAATTCTTCTCCCACCATTACATTTAAAAGTGGGACTAAACTTTGTCAAGGCTCTCAACAAAAATGGATCAGCCTTCAAATACTTGCGGAATAAATTTCCACGTCTAAATGACGCCAAAATAAAAGAGGAAGTCTTTGTCGAACTTTAAATTCGAGACCTTGTTAAGGACTAAAACTTTAATTAAGTTTTACAGAGCCCAGAAACAGAGGCGTGGGAATCTTTTAGGGCAGTTGTTCATGGTTTTTGGGCAATAAGAGATGTGAAAATTATGAAGAGCTTGTGAACAATCACCTGCAGAAGTATCAGCAGATGGGTTGCAATATGTACCTAAAAATTCAATTTCTTCACTCTCATCTTGATTTTTTCCTCCTAACTGCGGTGATGTGAGTGGTGAACATGGTGAAGGATTTAACCAAGATATATTGACAATGGAAAAGAGATACCAGAGCCGATGGAATGTGTCAATTTTAGCGGACTACTGCTGGAACTTGACTAGAGATACTCCTGAAACTGATTACGAAAGACAATGATAAAAAAGGGAAATTCTTGAATAAAAAAGGTTAAATACTTTGATAACATAATAAATATTTCAGTTTCATGTAAAAGTTTTAAAAAAGTAATGAATAAATTTTTTTTGTTCAAATAAGTAATTTATATTCTTTGAAAATTTACACTAAGTCATAGTTTTTCATACTAGCGATATATTTAAAATAAGAGCTAACATTAAAATTTGATTAGTATTTTCGTATTCAGTGACCCTAAATAAGTAAAAAAATATAGCATTTATTCTAAAGGCAAACAAAAATTTTAAATTTTGTAGATCATTATTAGTGAGCACCATCCGATATCTTCTAACTTTTTAACTATACCTGTCAAAAATTTGAAAAATCACAATATGGAAGATATTTTTTAAAGTGAAAACTTTACTGAAAGTAAGATAAACAAATAACTCGTCGTTGTAAATATAATTTAATTTTTTTATGTGATTTTCATACAAAAAATATTAAAATTATATTTCATATTTATGTTCTGTGGATAATTCAACTGTTACTTTTAAAATTTTTCCTGAAATAATAAATTCGCCACAATAAAGAAAACACATTTACGAAAGATAACTCCCAAATTAACCACTTGATAAGTCAAAAATATTTAAGTAAAACTTAAATATTTTTATATATTTTTAACTTACTACTTATATATTTTTAACTTAGAATTATAATTAACATTAATAAAATTATACAAAACTCCATTATCATTTCCAGATCACAAAACAGTTGCTGTGTCGGAGCTCGACCACTTAATGAAATTATTCAACAGAAAGTCTTTTCAGTATCCACCCGGCTCGGCAGCGGCAATATCAGATTTAAACTTAATTCATTCCATCAATTATTACGCGGGATTTAACTCCGCGATATCTACGCTAACTAACCCGAAAACCAACATTTTCTAAGCCTTATTACCTGCGCCAGGATTAATGGCCGCAATGTGGGTTTGACCGCATATTTAATTTAACGTTGTTACATTTTTAATACGCTTGGGTTTTGGGGTAACAATACTGATGCGATTTTGTAATCGGCACCGAATTAAATCTAGTTTTTTTATTATGTAAACTATCCTTAAACAAAACCTAATAAGAAAATAAATATTATTTTGTTGAAAGAAACGAATAATGCCTTGCACAGTAACGGTGAATGGTGATCTTTTTAACGGTCAATTAAGAATACTGGTAACATTCAGTTTCAATACTTTACATAATGTTAAACACATTAATCTGTAGCAAAAAACATATAAAACCATGGCAGAAAAAGATACAAGGCTGTACCTAAGCTTTTGAATATTAATGACTGTGCATATAACGTTCTAAATAATGTCACGTGGTTTGAGGTTTAAAAATGTACCAGAATTTAATCTAATAAGAGAAAATGTAATAAATTATATGATATATATGAGAGCTAAATTATAATTATACGGGACAGGATAAAACCCAAATTTAAACGTAAATTCCCATTAAGTATTAAATACAGAGAATTTATGAAAGTAGGAAGAGATATATAGTTGTCAATTCAATAAAAGACTTTTCCTTCAAACCTTTTATCCCGACCCTTAATAAACCTTATTTTCATTGATCTTTAAAATAATATTTGTTGTAATTTTCCACATATATCGAACATGGCTAGGTCTTTTTACTCTTAGACAAATTTTCCGTTTTGGTGTGAATATAAAAAATAAGAATTCTTTTTACCACGACATAAAATTATTTCTTAATCTTAGAACGTGACCCCAATAATATAATTGGATGACAAGAAATAGTGTAAATTACAGAGTAATTTTTCACTGCCACATTAGGTCGCTTTTAAAAGCGTATCTGGTACAAATAATTCACTTTATCAAATCTGTTTATCTACTTAAGTTTATAAGACGAATCTTCTTTGATAAAGTAAGGGAGTATATCATATACAATCTCCGAGACGAGATAAATTCTGTTTTGATTGATTCACCTTAATGAGAAAGTTCGAGAATTCAGAAATTCATTCCGTAAATTAAAGAACTTCCTTTTGTTTCGCATATTAAGTAGATACGCAAGAAGAATTATTAAAACATGGCATTGTAAAACATAATTAATTTATTAATATATACGGCTAAGTAAAAGACTTTGCGGAACCTAACTGACTCAAATAAATTCGTTAATTTCAGCAAATATATCTCTTGATGCGGCGTAACTTAGATTAAAATAATGGTAGAAATCCATTTGCATTGTAATTTCTTGTCCAATTTTAGTACTTACGATATAATTTTTGGAAATTCTCTTGTTTTAAATTGATCACTCTTTGTAATTATTTTAATGCGTATTTTTTTAATGAATCAGATGTTTAAATATTTTAAAATATATTTAATATTAAACATTTCTAGTGACCTAATTACGCACAGAGGCTCTGCTGAAGTATATAATTTTGGCTTTCCGAATTCCATGTGTTAAAAATTAAGGCTCGGATAATTATTAATTTGACTAACTTCGTGACATAACATTTTTCAGTTAGAAAATATGATGGCTAATAAAAATGGATTGGATTGGAATGAAGAAAATAAATGGATGTAATATTTGCTCTGCGTTAAGTTAGTAAATTTTACAAATCTCATGTGGTCTTTTCCTAACCTTCAAATTGATAATCCCATTATATCCTTCACGTCTCTAGTTAACATGATTAAAAATATATGATTAATGTTTATACCAGCACTGAATATTTTAGTGCCTTTGGCATAAAATTTAAAAATGAAAGCCAGTGTTAAATTAGTAGAAGTAAGTTCATTACTCCCATATACCCTGTTTTATCAGTAACTTTGAAAGTAAAGGAGTGGGGGAAGGGTGCACAATTTTTTGCATATTTTTAAAAATATATCTCTGAAATTATGCTACACAACATAAACAAAATATATTTTAGAGACCCTTGTTATTGTTTGAACTAGCTCTTTCATACAACACTCTAAACTATTCACGGCATGTAAAAAATATTTTTGATGGAAATATTTTTCATCAAAAATAACTTTTTCATGGAAATATTTTTGAGTTACCTATTGAGATATGTGCGAGTTAATATGGTTCATTAATAGATCGAATTTCAAGTAAAAATCTGCAACAAATAATCCTTCCTCACTATTTACATATTTAACGTTACGTTTATTTCTTTTGATTGTTGATTCTTCGTCTTTCGGTTAGCCAATTTCTTCATGCGATTTTCAATAAATATCTGCAACATCGGGCAATGAACAAGTTTAAAAATCTTTAAAAATGTATACTTTTTTTGTTCGTTTAATACTTATCTTACATAGTTATTTTGCGAGATAATATTTAATTTTATATCAAGTTAATTTAATACAAAACATGAGAAAATGAAAATCTAAATTTAATGTTGATTTTCGAATTATTTCTTAAATAACTATTGAAATAAGTAACCATGCAATCGGTTTTTTTCGCGGAAATGTTGTTCGAAGATATTTCTTAATCTTCCTTCTTATTCTTCTGAGTTATACCCAAAAGGAAAAATTACGCAATTTTATTGCTTGATTTCAATTGCAGGAAAATTTTGTTACGCGATTTAATTTACGTTGTACATAGATAAAATAACAATTACATAATTAGAAAGCGTAGAGTAGCTAGGCACTTCTTTGTTGTTTTATTGCATTTGGGGTATATCATTTTTGTTTTGATGCAATATAAATAATTTTTAAAGTATCTAATTTGCGTATTTTCTGATTATGTGCACTATTTTCGATGAAATATAAAATCCTGTATTTACACAAATCTTCTTGTTTAAGGTAGTAGTTTTTACATGATGCGTATTTAAACAAACTGAGAAACATTTCAAAAGCCTTACTTTATGTGTTCCATTAGTTTAATTAAGAAATTCTCAATTATATTTCGTATTTTTTTTTCAATGTAGAGACAATTCTACGGTTCTATGTCATTATTTATTATTGTTGCGAATGAAATATAAGCCGGAAGTTGACCTTTTTCTATTCCTAATGGAAGGACGATTTCTGACGAACGAATTCTAACAATTTGTTTTCGGGACAATAATTATTTTGTCTACATTTATACAGTTACAACTACCCAATTTAATGAATTAATTATGATCTGAAGTCAGGTTTCCTGAACAATTTTTAGCAGTATTTAGATTTCTCACGCCCACGATAATGGCATACTTTTTCCATTGCGATTCATGCCTTGAAAGTCCATTTATTTGAATCCTGTTTAGAAGTTTTGTAAATGGTAAATTTATTTTCGAGTTTTAATACAATTGAATTTCTGCTTTTCTATGTCACTTCTATATTAATGATTCGTGGACGTATAGTCAAATTGATTTTTAAACAAATTTTTTGTTTCAGAATCAGAATAAAAATAAAAATTCGTATGTAAAAAAAACTCACATGTGAAATAAATTAAAGAACAATTTATAAATGGCGTATATCTTATTTTGATGGCTTATTTTCATCTTTAGAGAGAGTATCTCTTCAAATTTGAAATAAGTAATTAGTTCCTCCTGAATACTTCTTACCCTCCTTTATTCAGAAGGTTTTAGGAATAACCGTGGACGAAATGGTATTTTACAAATAATTTTCTATGTATTTCCATAATTAGAGTAATATATCGGAGAAGAAATTCATGACTTATTCAAATTAACTTCAAATGACAACTATACGAACTGTCTTTCTTAGTTTCATTTTAGAATTATTTGCGACAAAGGAACATATCTGATGCACTTACGACTATAAAACAAATAAATGCGAACAGTTGATTTCTGTTTTCTTTTCTATGTAAAAAGGTTACCTTGCGTGTAAAAAGAGATAGTTAATGAATACTTATTTAGAAAAATTCAATAGATTCAAAATGCTGAAATATTTGACGACTCGATCTATGTATCACACAACAAAATTAGACTATCTCTCAAAGATTAAGTTAATGAATTAATTTCTCTTTTCACGTAATTTAAATAGCTATACTATTACATACAGACTATCTCTCTTGAATCAAGGCAAGGCTTTAACTTCTTCTCAAGTGAAATTGAAATAGAGATGCTACTATTTAAATAAAAAACATAGTCATATTTCATGATAATTAAAGTAAATATCGCCATCTAGTCAATAATTTTAACACTGTGAATATGACGATTGGTAATGAAGAAAACAGCCTTCCTGTCAAGTAATTAAACAATCATCGCTTAATTGCACTCAATTATACAGTCTTGATAATTATTTCGATTGCAAATACCAAGACCAAACCTGTAAGGTGATTTCAAGTTTCATTAAAATTTGTCCAGTAATATTTGGTTGATGCGAACATGGATCAGACCCCGTGGTCATTCTATTATATGTATATTGAGTTCTACACGAGTTCCGCGTGGAAAAAGTACTTGATATTTGGCACTGTTTTACTTTTCAACTTAATGATATCCCTTATAAAACAAGCCACATTTTCCGTTTATTTTTTTGTCAGGATTTTTATCTGTCCTATTTTTAAATTTTATTCATTAACCTTCAAAATATCTTTGTGGTGTAAATTTCACCCCTTGTGACACTATTTTGGCAACAACTCCATCATTCTGTTGCTATCTTAGAGGAGGGCAGGGTTAATTTACTGCCATGTGTGTCCATGGGCGATAATTCAAAACTATCAGCTGATTTCAGTTTCCTCCTGCTTGTAATGTATACAGTGAAGAAAGTCCACTCGAAAAATATCAGATTACGTTCCTAAATCTTTGACCAATCTAGCTCCTGGTGTCGTATTTTTTGAAGAAAAACTTTTTTGGGCGCGATGGGTGGAAAATTTCAAAGCGGAACGTTTTTTAAGAAAATTTTTGTAATGTTTTTACAGCGTTTAGGCGTATCGTCTGAATGTAACAAATCTGTCACAAAAGGTAGAAAAAAGTATTTAGCTAATAAGCGAAAGGGATAGACGAAGACGATATACTAAAATAAGGAGTGTAGTGTGCAGTGCGCGACAGCAAAAAAAAATGGCATCCATTTTTGCTATCAGCTAATTTAAGATAAATTAACTTGGGGAAGAAAAACTGATTAAATAAACAAGTGAGATATTTAATGTCCCGACCTGGTGTGCTGAATGTTTTTGTTTTGTAGTTGGATCATAAATGTTGCTTTCACGTGATGAAAAATTCACAAAACATAACAGATGATTAAATTACTATGAAACTTATTTAAAATTTAATTTAGAATGTTAGTTACCTTGAAATTTGATTTTAAATTTAAACAGATTTTTTTAATTTTAGCTCGCACTCGAATTATAACAACATTTTCAAATTTCATATTATTAAATGTTTTTAATAAACAAATGTTTTGCATATACATTAATATGAAAAGTTCATTAAATGTTCATATCGATTTTTAATGACATTTCGATAATTTTTCTGAACGCATAGTAATGGGATCTTCTGATACGAATTTAATATAATTTATGGACATACACTTAGTATACTTTTTAATTTTTAGCCCAACGTATTTACCCTATCCTAAGCACGTTTGCAATTTTGGAAGGTAAACAAGCGAATTTGCTTTATATATTTGAACAGTGAGTAATATTTAAAGTCAATGAATATTTAAGTCAATAAAATGTATAGTCAATTAATATTTTTCTCTCTCTCTCTCCCCCTCTCTCTCTATTTCTCTCTCTCTCTCTCTACTGTTTTACTCGTTGCTACATACATACAAATCAAGATTTACGCTGCCAAAAAAAATTTATTTCTGTCACATGACGCGAAATTTTCTTTGTTTGTATGCAAACTTATTTTTTCATTTCATGTATATTTACTCCCTCTTTTATTTTTTAATACAACTCTATTAAATTAAGTTATATTTGCCAGTTTGGGGAAGTGTCACTCAAAATAGCGTGGATTATACCTACCCGAATTTCGATCCCGAGAAATGCACATTACCAAATTGCAAACTCTACCAACTCAAACTCTATAAAGGCACATTACCAAAAAAGACACTTTACCAAAGTATTGGCTGCTATATTATTTCTTTGGCAATCTGATATACAGTAGTTTATGCAGATTTTATAAATTAGTACCGCAACTATTTCACCGTGATTACTAGCAATAAAATCCAAATTACATTACATTGAGTGATTCTTACGAAAAACAAAAGGTTTTAATAACATTTTTCAGCAAATATAAAACAACATAATAAAATATTCGATGAACTTGAAGATTAATATATTTATAACAAAAAATTATGAGCTAGTTTTTGCGTCGATTTTGCTGGATAATTGAATGACTCAAATTGTGTCTCGGAGAAAAGAAGGCAATCAAGTGCAGGTAGTGCTGCAAACTTCCAGATCCATATAATCCACCTAAACAGCGTTGAGTCTAGAAGCCACTTGGGAATTCGGAGACATTTTTCAAGCAATTGCATTTTAGAATATGACACTATTACAAATATTCACTTATACCTTGTTTTTTATGTAAAATATTAATGTTATTTACTAGGTTTAATAAAAAGTTTTTAAAACAAAATTTTTATTTTTATTTATATTTTTTTTAAAGTTTTGCAAATAATGTAATGAATATCAATCCAATTTTCCATCATAACATCGTCTCAAAATGATCTCGTTCGCAATATCATACCTTCTAAAGGTCGTCTTACTAGATGCTAGTAATACTAGGTTCTGGTCCTTTAGTCGCACAGGTTCCATACAAAATTGCAGACACTTTTTATATGGGGTGTATGGAATATGTCTAATATATTTGGTACTTATTTCCGGTTGCGACATTATCTTTCTGTGACCATATATCCTCAGTATTGCCTATGTTCTTGCAGTTCGCGGATGGAGAATGCGCAGCGACTACTAGTTTTAAAGTACGTAAGTAACTTTCGTCAATCAAAGTAATTTCGTAATCGTGATAGAATAATACTCCACGAAACCACTTCTTATTTCTTTTCAGTTTTTAAGCAAAAGGCCTTATCTTTTCACATGATAATTCAATTGCTGGAAGATCCAAATAATCTCAACGTATCTTTTTTTCTTCTCTGGCGTTACAATTCTTGTAAAGTTCTGGTTTGTCCTGAGATTTTTGACTATTCTGCTCTATTGGTTAAATTTATTTTATAATTGGACAACAATCAAATTGCTGAATTATTTGGATATACACATAAATAAGACTTCCAATGTATACCTGATTTTTTTTTCAAGATGGATATCTAAGAATCCAATTCAGAAATATATATCTAAACATGATACGGGGTTATAATAGCAATTGTCAAATTTATTATTTGAGTTATGTGATAATTTCGTTTTCTTTTTAGAATATTTGTTCTTATGAAGACTTATATGGAGTTTATTTGGTTTACAATTTTTTTTAATCTTAAAGAAATTTTAAATAAAATTAGGAAAACCTTATTATAAAAAGAAAAAAAAACAATTTGTATTAAAAATGCCGCAACTTAAAAAATATTTCGTTTTAAAAGTCAAATTCTAATTACTAAAAATGGTTCTTTGCACTATTTTATCGACAAAGTGTTTAATACAAGACTAAAATAACAAAAACCCAGTTATTATTTTCCTGGGGTAGAAATTGCCTTTAAAGCTAGTTGTGTGATTTAAAAATAGTAATGGTTTTTAAGGGTTCGGTTTCTGTATTTGGGCAGTCAAAAAATAAAAAAAATATAGCATTAAGAGGGCTTAATGACGGAGAATAAATAAAGACTTGGTTGTAACACTTCTTGTTAGCGTATTTTATCTACACATTTACCTCCTTCGTCTAAAGTTGAGGCGGATTAAATTCATACCCTCGATCAACACAAATTTACAATACAATCACAAATTTAAGTAATCTCTCCCTATCATCTTATCTTCCTAGTGGTAAGGTTACTGAAAAATTCTAACCGAGCTAATGTTTCGTATGTTCACATAAACTGTCCAACGCTTGCCGTGTGTCACCTGTATTATCACCTGCGCATATCCATTTATTAGTTTAAATCCTCTGGAACTAAACGCTTATACTCTATTTATAATTATGTTTTAAGATACAACATTATTTTAAAAATATTAATCTAATGACTAAGAGGCCAAACATTTATTTAATATTGTTATATTATTAAAAAGTGACAAAATTGGTACTATGTTATTCATAATTATTAATGTTACTTTTGCGTCTCATTTTACTTTCTTTTTAAAATTCTGTGAATCTGTCGATTATTATATATTTTGATATTTAAAGTAAAAAATTAACATGTTTAATTTAACATGTTATTTTTTTCCAAAAATATTTATTACAATTTAATATTATGACAAGTTTATTTGCTTAAATAGAGGTGTATTTTATTATCTCCGGTATAATTATTGTACATTTGAGATTTGAGCCATAACTTCAGTACCATATCATTTAATACACAATATTGATATTATATAACAAATAATGCACCAGATAAAGGCCAAGAAATAATTTATATTTCAATAAAAATATTTATACGTTTCATTATAATAAACGGGACCATTCAGAAACAAAAGAACTTGAAAAACACTGCATTGGTATGACAATATGTTTTTATCTTTGTTTAGTAATATTCGTAGATGCTTAGTGTTGTGGAATATGATGTTCACCGCCCTCATATGATGATGTAGCGACAAGCTCGGTGTGCGTGCACGGTTGAATGCTTAAACGCTTTTACGGATTAACGTTAAAACGAAATAGTTTTAGAACGGAATAAGATACAAAAAATTATCATAGGGCAAATATTCAAAATCCAGTGGTATTAAGGAACTTCAAGTTTCCAGAATTCATCGTAAATAATGAACAAAATAAGGCACTTGGACAATTACTTTATGACAAAAAAATTTAGTAGGGGCACATTTAAATGAAATGCATATGATTAATTTACAACTTTATCGACATTGAATTATTTCTTTTACAAAATGTTGCTTTAAACCTTATTTAGTTAGTCGATGTTTCTAATTCGATTAAGATATCTTTATATACCTTGCACTTTATTCAATATATTGTATTTCCACGTATTGTATTCGTATGTCTGTGTTAAAAGATGAAAAGGTGAATTGGTGAAACGATGAATATGAAAGAAAAATAGAGAAATAGAGCTGCAGATTGCTTCAAATCATTGATTTGGCTAAATTGGGTTTGCTTTGAAATAATGAAGAAAATGAAGGCGGATAATAAAATTCCTCGGCTTCATGTTTTAACAATATTTTTCACAGGAAGCAATTACAGTTTTAATTTTTAATTTTGTCTAATTTGGTTATTGTATGTTTCAGAATTAATTAATATCATTTATAATTTTTATATTTTGGGCAGCCTTAATTTTAAAAGAGATTTTACCAAACATTGAAAATGGAAGGAAAATAGAGAAATAGAGCTACAGATTGCTTCAAATCATTGATTTGGCTAAATTGAATTTGCTTTGAAATAATGAAGAAAATGAAGGCGTATAACAAAATTCCTCGGCTTCATGTTTTAAAAATATTTTTCACAGGAAGCAATCACAGTTTTAATTTTTAATTTTGTCTAATTTGGTTATTTTATATTTCAGATTTAATTAATATCATTTATAATTTTTATATTTTAGGCAGCCTTAATTTTAAAAGTGATTTTACCAAACATTGAAAATGGAAGGAAAATACAGAAATAGAGCTACGGATTGCTTCAAATCATTGATTTGGCTAAATTGGATTTGCTTTGAAATAATGAAGAAAATGAAGGCGTATAACAAAATTCCTCGGATTAATGTTTTAAAAATATTTTTCACAGGAAGCAACCACAGTTTTAATTATTAATTTTGTCGAATATAGTTATTTTATGTTTCAGATTTAATTAATATCATTTAAAATTTTTATATTTTGGGCAGCCTCCTCGGCTTGATGTTTTAAAAATATTTTCACAGGCAGCAATTAAAGTTCGATTTATCTAATTTAGTTATTTTATGTTTCGGGTTTAATTAATATAATTTATAATTGTTACCTTTTAGGCAGCCTTAATTTTAAAAGAGATTTAAATATGTCATGGTAAGATTGTTAATTAATAAAGCAAATGAGAAAGATCGGTTATTCCTTCATTAATTATAAATATCGTTTTAAATGTGGTGTATTCGTAAAAAGTAGCGCCAGTAGAGTGCTTTTATTGATGATGCTATTCGTATGTACGCTGACAATTGTACTGAACGAGCAGCGTTTATTTCGTTTACATTGTTTTTCTTGGTTCTTAAAGAGTTACAGGAAATCTTTTACAAAATTAGTGCCATACAATTACAATTATTACAATTTTAAGTACAGATAATTAGTTTTTTCTAAGCTTTAAATAACGAAAATTTACAATAAAAATATAACAATTGTTAAATGATTTGTTACTGTTATAAGTGTTTCAAATGTTATAAAATTTCATTGTTTTTAAATTTATAAATATTTAAGGAATATGAAAATAATTATATTGACATTTTTTAGCATGGTATATCTCATTATTTTTTAGCATGATGTATATAATTATCTTATTATATTTTTCGGTTTCAAAAAGTACTTGAAGTCTAGCTTCACCAGTAGAAAAACAAAGATTCTGATTTACAAAAGCTTAATTAGACCCATTCTTACATACTCTGCTGAGACATGGATAATGACAGAAAATGTTAAACTTACCATTTCTGTTTTTGAAAGAAATATTTTAAGAAGTATTTTGGTGGTCTAAAATGTAACAACACCTGGAGAAGAAAAACTAACTCTGAACTTTACAAATTAATTATAGAACCAGATGTGGTCAAATACATCACAATTCAGAACATACAATGGGCAGGGCACTTGAGCAGAATGAACTACAGTCGGGCAACAAAAAAGATTTTCTCAGCCAGAACATTTACTCCCAAAAAAGAGGAAGACCTAAACTTAGGTGGTATGACTGCTTGTGGTATAACTTTAAAAAATTGTTTACTGTAGAAACAGCAAAAATCAGCATTATTGTTTGAACATTATTATCTAATATTTATAATCTCATCTTTTTCTCATAAATCATTTATTTCCCAAATATGAACTGCTTATAAATAATTTCCATATTTATCGTAATTAAAGACTTTAATAAGATTTTTTTGAATCCATTTCTTGAAAGAAGCCGCTAATTTGAATTAACCCTATGAATCAATATTATTTTAAATGTATTGGTAGTCAATATTAGTCGTCAATGGCTCATCGATTTCCATTTCTTTCGTAAAACAAAACTTTTGTCCGCGAATTATTAAAAATGTCATATATTATACTCAATGAAGTGACTTTAGTAATACAAATTTTGTGAGACCCATTAACCACAAGAAAAGACTTTTAACTTCTCGACAAATACACTGACAGAACCTGTCCCCAAATACTTTTCTATAAATTGGAACGACTTGTAGATTAAATTATACACAACTTATTTTTGGTTTCATAAAATATGACCATAATTTCGAATATCAGTCACGATTCTAATATTACCTAATAATTTTTTTTTTATTTTGCTTTATTTCTTCGGCTTAATTCACAACAACTTTTAGTAAATTGGCCTTGAAGTGCTTCACAAATAATATAACAGTCACCTGATATCTTCAGATTAATCTCAACTCTTTGTAAAATCCCGTCTTTTCATGCAGCCATATTATTGAATTGATATGATTCTTTTTGTTTAAAAATTCGTTTAAAATTTCATTCTTTGTGAACATGCCATAGATAGTTCTTCTTACTTCGGTCACGTTTTTTTTATTTCGCTTACTTACTCTTGAATATTGAATCTTGAATGTCGTTTCAACTCACATGACTGACATTTTCAGAACTTTTTCGAAAATTTTAACTATAAACAAACAATTTGCTTTCAAGAACTAAGAATATGAAGGTTACATCAATTGTCAAAATTTTGAATAAAATTTTACTTTATTGAATAACATGCATTAAATTTTCAATGAAAGCGCCGCCTCGTTAAATCATTTCAAAACTAAAAGTAGTACCAATTTTGCCAAAAGATATAGTTTTCTTCGAATCGAGTAGGCTATTTTTATTTAAGCTTTCTAGATTCATTTACAACTTCAGAGTAAAATTAAAAGGAGTTATGAAAAGGAGATGGATTATAAAGTGAAATATATATAATTCAATGTTTGATTCAGAACTATATAAAGTATTTGACACGAAAAAAATGATTATTCAATGCGAATTTTCTACGGCGAATTCGCCGAACGAGTTTTTCCTGAACACTTAGTACTAATTTCCCAATTAAGGGGCATAGGTAATCTCGTTACACTCCGAACATGTCGGCGCGTTACATTATTTATCATTAGTGAAGTGGAGGACACTTTTCAGACTAAATTATCTAATCCGCAACGTGATCATAGAGAGGAGTCTGTAGAGTGTTGTATAGTTTACGTTATCCACGTCGGAGGATTCGGAGCGACGTAGTTACTTTGAAAGAGTTGGAAATAATCTCGTATCCCGATAAAACTTTTCTGTGTTTCGTTGATGATGAAAATTGTGCGCGAGATAGCAAATTGGAGAAGCGTAAGTAAATAAATTATATTTATACTGATATTGTTGAATTTACTTAAAAAATAATAGTTTTCACATATTTATAAACATTTGAAAGTTTTAGTAAAGTTATAACATATAATCAGTTCTCGATCTAGTTCACAGAATTTCGGACTTAATGGGTGTTGTCACATGATAACAAATATGCATTACACATAATGTAGCAATGTGGTAACTTCAAGCAATAAGGTGAGCATGTAAAAATTATTTTGAAAAAAAGCTGCATACATTTAGGACCCAATATATTTTCAGTATATATATGACTGCTTCCCACTGTGTTAGTGTGGCAATCATATACGATATTAAAAGTTCTTGTAAAAACACCATTATAAATTTATTTCATACATCATAAAATACTTTCAGGATTCCCTGCCTCAAAAGAAAAAACGAAACCATATAATATGATTCCTCCCTGTCTGTCATATGCGATTTTCTAAAAAATGTTTAGAGAGACTTTAAACATAGCAGTGGGGTTGATAATATTAATAAAATATTTCATAGTAGTTTAGAATATTTATGCGGTAATTTAACAGAGGAAAAATTAAGAAATAAAAGTTTTTAATTTTTTTTAAAACTTCATAAATGATATCATTTTAAAGGATTAGTTTTAAAAGAAACACAAAAATGTGCATTTCTGTGAAGATGTGCCACTTAAATTCAAGATTCTAAATATGTTTACAATGTTCAATATCAAATAAATTAGACGATTTTCAATTAATGCGTAATCTTTTTTTGACGTAATTATGTCGATTACTTAAAAAGTCCGGATTGATTTCGATGTAAACTCAGATATTTTGTGAAAAAGATCCACAAGTAAAAAAAATATACATATATATATATATATATATATATATACATATATATATATATATATATATAAGACAAGAATATTCATTAAATATTAAAAATACTTCATGTGAAATTCAGACACGTATCTCATAGATTAATAATGAAAAATTTATACTCACAATCAAGTAAGTAACGACGCTGACGAATTTAAATTTTTCGTTAAAGATAATTTTTTTCTTCTAAGGATATTTTCTTATAGTTATGGTTTCAGTTTGTTGACATAAATATTTTAACAGCAAAAAGATAATATATTGATTAAAGTGTCTCGGATTATTAATATCAAATAGCCTAGTAGAAATTATGTTAATCACAAAGTTTGTAATAATTATAATTGGAAGTTTAACATTTTGTAATATCACGTCTCTTCTACTATAATTTAGAATAACATTTTTTTCTACTTTATTTTAATAAGGGAAACATTAAGTAACATTAAGTAAGTTTTTAACATTAAGTAATTATAGATACGATCGGTTTCTTGGAAAATTGTAATCAACTGATCAATGATATTTTCAAGAAAAATATTTCGTGCTCCATCGAAACACGACCTCAACCTTGAGGCAAAAATACCCGGTAAATTGTGTCTACCGTTGACGATAATTAACAACGATACCGTGAATGAAACAAACTTCGTGCACCGCAAATTGACTTATATTTCATATTTGTAAGAGCCGACTAGGATAATTGTGACAGACAAAACTTTGCTACTTTCTTCTTTTATCTTTCGTTTTATCCGTTTAATTCAAAGTACTCTTACGTTTCATCCACCGCTGACGTGATTCAATTTAATGGAAAAGTTCCTTTTTCCTCTGCTTTTTATTTGATCGTTACCTACACTTTTTCTTTAGTCATTCGGGTATACAAGTAAAAAGTTTCCTGAAGTTTTGCACAATTTTCTTTAATTTCTTTTAAAAAGTTGCATGCAAATTTCTGTAGTGGCGAGAGGTGACTTGATCAGATTATATGCGTAAAAGGATAAGTTTTAGTTACGGAATAAATCACGGAGATCAAGGAGATGAAGTATTTATAGTTTAATGTTATAAAGTAATGTAGAAATGTACTTCTCAATTTAAAACATTTAAATTAAATATTAATAGTCTAACCAGATGTAAAACACTAAATTCTTCGCACCGCTTAATTTCAGTATAACATAAAAGTTATTTACAACAGAATTTATACCTGTAATATCAAATTATTAGTGAATCCAAATATATACCAGGAAACCTTTATATATATATATATATATATATATATATATATATATATATGTATTGAATATTGGATGTGGTCATCTTTGGCTCTGTGAAATTATTATATATTGGGATGACTAAAGTGAGTAAACGGAATGTGGTATTTCGTCATCGTTTACTTTTTCACTCAGTTTCAAATAATATGAATGTATGTAAACAGAGAATTACTTACATTACATATATTGCTACAATAATTTTAAAATTAACTTCATTTTTGATCCAAAATACTATACTAGTAAATAATAGTACACTAGTAAAGAAGTGCCAACCCACTAATAATAGGAAAACTATTGAAGAAACTATTGTATAGGAAAACTATTGAAGTTTTAATGATTGTTATGTTCGGGGTAAAAATATAGAATATATTATTAAATAAAATATGAAAGTTTTTCTATAATATGTCTACGCAAATTTCATTGTATTATAAATAGAAAGCGTTAATAAACAAACATATATGTAAAAATAGTATGTAAATATTACATCACAAACCAATAGATGTATTTTCCCCTTATTGATTGCGTTTTATATTAAATTAAAATTTGAATGAATGTATACCGAGCAGTTTTGTTAAAAACTGTTTTCCGTTTATGTAAATAATCATGGATTCTTTTGGTTTTTTAATGTAACTTTAATTATATGACCTTTTAACACATGATGACTTAAAAAATAATAACCCAAAAGTTAAAGACTTTTTTGCATCATTCAACAACCTTAAACTCGATATAACTTTTAGTTTGCTCGTTCTGTAATGGAAACGAGCATTGAAAAAAAATATTCTGTCGGGATATTTTTTCAACTGTCATTATAAAACTCTTTTACAGATAATTTGTACTTCGTTTAGCACCAGTTACAGTAAAATACAATGAAAAAGTAAGCATAAATGACAAAATAGGATTATATTTTTGAAAACTTTGAATGACATGGAAACTGTTTTTTTCTTTTTGCTAGAATAAAATTATTTATTATCTGCTAAATTCTACTTAACAATATTATTGGAAAATTGTAACAGATAAAAATTTGGAAAATGTAAGTATAACCGATTATATTTTAAAATCATAAACAATTTATTACTTATACTTTGAAAATTATTTTAAGTTACACAAAGTTTATTATGTGAACATTTTTATTCGTGACCTACTGTGATGTGTTTATTGCTAAGCAAATTTTTAATTTAATTGAAGGATTGTTTCGAGAGAAAAGTTACACGTTAATTTATAGTACACAAATCAAAGGCCAAAATATGGTTCCCTCGCGCAGATTAAAGGCCGCTGCCCTGCGACCACGAAATTACACACGTCCTTATGTACAAACTGCAGGAGACACGTTTTAATTTTGAAATAAACAAAAAAAAACAATATTTATATTAATGTCATTTATTTTTTGTGTTCAAAATGAGAATCGCGATTTCTGAACCATGCACACCGTCGTTGTTATTTTTAGTTGGATTTTCTCCTTCATAACCTTAAAAGTCGATTGAATTTTTCCTGTTAATTCCTTATTGATGATATTTCTTAACCAGTGTGAAAGAGCACCTTTTTCTTGTCCCCAAAAAAAAATCCACGGAGGTTAAATCAGGTACCGATCCGTTTCTGCCTATCCAGCTTTCTGGGAAACATTTATTGAGATGTTCTCATACTGTTGTACTTCAATGCGCTGGACAACCAACTTATTGGAAAATTATCGGTCTTTCCGTTTCTAGTATTGAAACCTAAACATCACTTAGATGTACAGGGAAATTTGTTTTGCAAAAATTCCAGATAATTGTCCCTGTTTAAATTATCCGGCAGAAAATGAGGCCCAATAAAACATTTACAAATCATTCGGACACACGCTTTTAAAAAATTTGTCTCCAAAATTTTGTCTCTGATTCCAGATTCCGGGCAATAAATTTAAATTTAAGGCGATAAGATGTGTCTAAGATTTTAGATAGTCTACGATTTACTGTTTTTGCAGCTAAGTTTTCGATTACAAACCTATTTTCTTTTTATTCTATAGTCTTTGATGAAATTTACTTTTCTCTTTAATAATTTTATTTTCTCCTCAAAATCGTATTATAATAAATTCAATGATTTCATTATATGTGTTATGTTACACTCCATTTTTACATATTGGTAATTCTCTCCAAATTTTTGTGGTATTAATGGACAGGTCGTCCCTTCTTAATATTTGAAAGGTCTTAATCATATCTTTCATTATCTTCTCCATAATTTTTCTTTTATCATGCAATTGAAACTAAAGCTAAGCCTCACAAAGTTTTAAAATCTACAGACTGCTAACGAATAAACAATTGTAGATACATATAAACCACAAAAAGACTTTTAATCTTTTTGAAACGATATTTTTTTCCCTTTTAAACCTTACGATTTATGATTTATTTTAATTACAATACCGCAGATTTTAAATACATAATATATTTTGATATTATGTGCCTGATATGATTGAAATAAATTGATTTTACAAATAAATTGGCAAAAATGTTATGCATGTTTGAGGCATTTCACAAATTAGTAAATGCGGTTCAGCATGGAATTTCTGATTTCTTAACGAAAAATATATCCCGAGTACAATTAACTCTTTTATTTGGGCAAATAAAAATGAAGTAGTACTGTGTATTCATTTATTTTCCAATCTGGAAACTCCTACTTTAATGAAAAATGTGTTACCAAATACTTTTAATACAAAAGGAAGCAAAATTTTGAGAGTGGTTAAGACTTAAAATTAGTCTTTCATAAATATTTATGGGGATTAATTCGTCATATTTTATTTTTATACTGTAAAGAATACTTATTTTATTAATTATATGTATTTTAAAAACCATAACTGGTTCAAATTAATAATTCTATAAATGTTTGCTAATGTGCTATGACTTTAAGATATTATAATAAAATACGGCATGGACAGAAAAGGAAAGGATTGATGTAACTCGGGAAAATAAACAAAAATAAATGACTACCAAGTACTAAGTAAAAACAGGGAAAATAGTCCAAAGACTTGAAATTCAAATATTGGTAAATCGTTTGGTGTTTTGAAAACGACAATTCAAGCGGAAACTGTTGTAAAGAAAAATGTCCTGGAACACTTCCCGTAAATTTGGCAAAGCGGGATAAAAGATTAGCATATTTATTTGAAAAATAGAAGCTCATGAACATCCAGCAATTATCAATGACAAGTGATTACTTGGTGTAAATCTACAATTACTTTTTTAAACGACCAATTTTTATTAGAAGTAAAAAAACCCGTCAGGATAAAAATGTTGAATTGTAAATATATTTGATTTTACTGATCAGAGAGAAACTTCTTGTTTGGAAAAAAATTAAGTTTAACATAAATAATTCCTTCGAATTTAGTTAAAAATTGAACGTTTAAAGGCCTAATTTTATTTGTGAGTTGAGAAAAAACTTCTAAGTTTCCATTTATTTATTAACAAATGCAATAAATGTGGTCTTTTTATATACATCAGAAATATTTACCTGTGAAATTGAATAACATGGCTTTTAGCACGGTTTCAGTAAGCAATGTCAGGTGTTTAAATTTACTGCCCAGATATCCCATTATTAATGCTACAAAAGAAAATGTGGATATCAAATTTTCTTACAAAATTCTTATCGTATTTAAAATTGTCAAAATCTCAAACCGAGATTAACTATTGGAAAAATGTTTTTTGTATATTTTTAACCAAGTGCAATGATTATAAGATCAGATGATATATCTCTCTGCCAAGATATATGTCTCACGCAAAAGATTTACATCTAATAGAGAATCGGAAAATACAACGATAATATATAATTCCTCATAAAATGTAATCAATCGTAAAAGAGTGTTTAATACAAATTTTTATGAAATACTTTTTTTATTTTCGTTAATTTATATTTAGTTAAGATCAACGTTGATGTTTTCGAATAAAAACAATTCAGTCTTAACTGTTGTATTTTCGTCACCTTAGCTTTTAATTTAGAGTCTTCCCTCGCTAAAATTACAGCATTTATTTCTCTATATGACAAATCTCTGCGTATACCTGTGAAACAAATAAATTATAAGAATTTTGTTATCATTTCGACTCACAAACTTAGAGTTAGTCCGTTGAAATAATTTCGTCACTTAACCGTATTTCTCATGCAATTTTGTCTCTGTGTGCTTAAAGAGAAGTGGTAATAAACATAAAATAGTCTATTGTATAACAATTCGAAATAATGATATTTCATTATTATGATGG
This sequence comes from Druceiella hillmani, assembly GCA_039881145.1. NCBI lineage: Eukaryota > Metazoa > Arthropoda > Insecta > Lepidoptera > Hepialidae > Druceiella > Druceiella hillmani. The sequence goes on from JAYKKI010000001.1 coordinate 29,267,131, forward strand.
TGGCCTAACTATAAGCCTTTAAGTCATATTTCAAGCCTGTTTTACAGATAATTACAGAAATGTCTTTAGGACTATGGGATTTCTTACGTGACGCATTTCTATATTTTTTTAAATAACGATTGCACTAATACTTAGTTCAACTCATTAGTTTGGAATAACCTTAAACCAAAAATAGTTTAAACATTCACATGGCGTCCATAGGAAGTTACCAGTTAGCCTCATCTTGAGAAATATGCAAAATATATTTCTACAAAAATAGAAAGAAAGTCACATAATATTATATCAGAATTTTATCCTGAGAAGAAATTTAGACAATAAACTTTAACAAGTTAAGAAACAAAATAATTTTAATGTTTTTTTTCTGGTGACAAAAACAAATTACAAATAACTATAGACAAACAATTATGTTACGTAATTGTTGCCAGTCTGGCAACAATTGTGACTGAATTGGAGAGCAATTTGTGCCTACTAGACTTCAATTTATCAACTGTGAATTAGAATTTAAATTTAATCGTCTACCCTGTATATGAACTGTTAACTTGTATAACTCGATAAGATAATGCTCCAATAAACAGTGAATGACCTCTGGATACACACGAGTAAGTAATGAAAGTTAGTTGCTAGGTTGATATGACTATTTCCAGGAGTTTATACGGTATTCCTAAAATTTATGAGCACAACATACTTTCACTTACCACATGCGACATAGGAAAATGTAACGAAACATTATTAAGAGTAAATGTATTATCTTCAGATCTTTGTGTATTTATTAACTGCTAACAGAAGTAACGTCAATGACATCTAAAAAAAGAGCTTTATTTAGTTCCTTTTGTCTAATTAAATCTAGACGCATTCTTTAGAATTATTTTAACTTTAAACTCTCCATTAATTTGTATCTTTACTTACACGTTTAATTTGTATCTTTACTTTTAACATAAACATTTAAGGAATGTAATCTATATGAAAAACTTAAGTTATATATCTATCTCTACGTTATGGCATCGTAATTTGTCAGCCATTAAACCAAGAAAGCTAAAATATGACCTAAAATTGATTGTTAGTGTACAATTATTGATAATTATATTTCACAAGACATCATATGATGGACAGAACGGTTGCGGAACATTAGCATCTATATAAATATTATTTTGATTCGCATGAGCATTGCGAGTTTTCGTACGATTTTATTTTAATATTTCTTAATACCATATTTATATTTTGGTATTTGTCATTTTCGTTTTATAGAACGAACAATAACCGTATTATTTTGCAATTTTTCAAATATTTTTCTTAAATACATTTTTATTTTTACAAGAATTATTTGTATTTTTATAAAATATTTACAAGCACATGCAATATCATTATTTTTCTATCACCATCAACAGTCATAGAACATTAAGAAAAACATGTTATTATATACAAAATGAGTCTCAGTGTAATATTATATTTACCAGATAGGTATAATATTCAGTGTCAAATGAATGTACGGTTCAACTACTCTTGGCCCAAAAATCGAATATTTATTTATGTAGCAAAGTTTGATTCATTTTCCAGTAACACCGTAACCGCCAAGTGTAAGTTATATTGAACATGTAAAAAAATAACATGTAGTTGTTTTCGGAAGCCGACAAATTTGACATTGATTGGTTTAGGGTTATTATGAATTTTCTGAACCTGATGTAGATGAAAGTGAGGAAGGGTGAATGGACATAATTTATGATTTTTTTATCTCCAGTATTATAGAATATGAAATATTCAAAAGTCTTAGAATCTTTCCAGTTTGTTTTTTCACTTGATGCTCCATACCTTAATGGAAAGTAAAACTGTGGATTACTTTATTCATAACCTTTAAAACTAATGTATAAATATTTTTACGTATTAAATAATGAAACATATGTTTTATCATTACAGCAAATTTAAAATTTCCACGTTAAACCGTTTCTACAAAAAGTAATTTAGACAGATCGACATAGAGAGATACGACTTAGATATTCAGAAGAATGATCAATTTGTTTCCATTTAAAGTAGGAAATTACTGCAGATAAAAAAATACCAATCTGAAAAGTGGATTTGATGACGTATTCATTTGCACTGAAATACAGTATTATAACAACAATTATAACAAAATAAATACAGTAATTATTACATTAAAACAAATCTTTTGCAATTAAGTTAACATTTCATTTTTGAATTGGCACTGTGAAAGGAAATGCAGTTCTTCTGTCGAATGTCACTTTGTTATATAGTTGTTTTCTAGTAGAAATTTGATTAGTAATCAATACGGTTTTATGGTTTTATACATGGCCTAGCTACCTACACAAAATGCGAGAAATTAATTATTGATTATTTAACGAACATTTCTCCCATATCGAAACAAACCAATCGTATCACTTCTCCAAAACATAGTTTTCAAATATAATTATCTTACGTGGTGTTGTTTTTGATGACCGAATAAATAAAGTTAATAAATGACCTTGATTACCATGTGTTTATAATTTGAAATAGAGTTAAAACCGTTTTCCTGTTTTACAATAAGTGATAAAAAACATTGAGATAAAAGTTTTAGTAGTCAAAAACTTAATTTCGAAGATGCACCTTTACATACTTTTATTGTAATATGATTTTTTAAAGTTGATCTACTGCAGATTTCAAACTGTTGGACCAGTATATTAGTTTGTGTCAAGTTACATTTTCAATCAAATCAAAGAAATGTAGACTCTCCGCAAATATTTCTATGTCCCATATATATATATATATATATATATATATATATATATATATGTATGAGAAGAAATTTTATGATTTAAACATATTTATTTCTAATTATTATTTCATGTAAATATCTATACAAATGAATTTGAGTCTTTATCTCATCTTGTTGCTAATAATGTCAATACGTTGTGAGAATAGTTCTTAGTGGCAGTTATTAAAAAGAAAAGTAATTGAAAAAATAAAATGAAATTTTATTCCAAATCCTTTTATTCTGTTTGCATATAATACTAATTATTTATTTATTATTAAAATCAAACTTATTCAATTCCATGAGGATATAACCACGTATCGCAAGAAAATGAGGCCAGACCATATAAGGAAATATTTTTTCAGACAACTGATTTCTGCAGAATAAACACCAGTTCTACAATCATACTGTATAAAACCTCTTGTAATCTTTTCCTTCAAGGATATTTTCGTAGTCTGATGAAAGGTGTGAAAGTTATCGCTTGCATTTTACCTGTAAAAGAAAGGCATTGTTCTTAAAACACTGCTTTATATCAAAGTGACCTTGTAGTTGTTTGTAGTTTATTTTATCTATTCTTATGAAGTGTTCACAAAATCGCTAAGCGTGATGCACTTTAGGAAATAATGAGAAATTTAACAAACACCGTTATCCAGAAAATTGAGCTATTATGAATATAAAAGTCATGTTCAACTATAACAAACATCAATATGCCATTTATTTTGAGTGAATATCTTTCACAGTCAGTAAGATTGATACATGCATACGCGCACACACGCGCAAGTTCACATACACACACGCACACTCACACACTTACACACTCATATACTCACTCACACACACACACACACACGCACGCACGCACGTACAAATGGATGCACGCACACACGCACGCACGCACTCACACACGCACGCACGCACGCCCGCATGCACGTACGAACTTAGACACGCACACACGTACGCTCGCACGCATGCACATACGCACTCACACACATACATTCACGTACATACACATATACATTTTTACTTTTCTTTTTTGCAAGGTATCTGTTGCAGTCTTCCAAAACAAATAATCATTTATCATTTGCTGCTTTGGTAGACTGAAAGAAATTGCTCATTTAACTATAAGTCCGTCTTATATATATGTACATTAAAGATAACAAATAAATAAATAGCATTACGGTTGTTTTCAGTTCTTGGCCAATTGTCAGCATTCGTTCTAATCAGCGAACAATACTTTTGGGATTTTCATTACATGATTGTTTTTTCTTAGGTTAAATGTAACACGAATATAAAGAAAATAATAGCATGAACGCCATATTTAATAATTACACTTAAGCTAATGATTTCAAACTGAATATCCTGGATATTAATTTGTTTAAAAACATGAATTACTTGTATGGTGTATTAAAACAGCCACATAGAAGTACCATACTAAAGTACCATACCATAAAGAACCATACTAAAACGGTATGAACTAACCTTTTAATCGTGAATTACGGCTCATATTTGAGAATAAGGATATTACTAAAAAGCAGATCCCTTTACATGATTTTATTCAAAATGATCATAAATATATTTCTGTACTGTCTATTATATAGGGTCGATAGCGGGTTTCATAAATTTGTAAAGTTACTTTGTCATTTCATATAATCAAATTATTGTTTGAATTAACGTGATTTAACTGCATTTACCAAACCGCGGCGCCCATATATTTTAAAGCGCGGAAGATAATTTCACATAGCCAGACGTAAGACCAATACCAAAAAATAGAAATCGAGGAGAAAATCAGCATGCAGTAAAGGATAGCTATAGCCCCGCACATGCCAATGTTTTGATTTGAGCGGTGGAGCTTTCCGTGCGGCACGCGGAAAATTCTGAAAGCTTCAAGTGTAAGTGGCGGAAAGGAAAGCAGCGAGTGGGACTTTTTTGTTCAGCCGGCGATGCGCGCCGCAGGTCTACCGTGGTATAAGTTTTAGGCACAAGGATTGCCCGTCTCCATCGCGTCGCATTGTCTCAATTTTCATGTGTTGCTGATTTAATTAATAAGTGTATAAAATGACAGGTCATGTGATTTTCGCATTCCTAATTCATTCCGTATTTGCTGTCTTGACTTCTATTATCTTCCATGGTATTCTACACCTGACTTCAAAACAAGTACTGGCATTTATACTCGCTTTAAGTTCTTTTATTTTTAGATGTTACCACATTTACATATAAATTAGAGAGATATTTACTTCACGTAATATTAGACTACAAAATTAAGTTTCGTTTAACTTTACGGATAGTTCTAAAGTATGTAAAAAGAAAACAAAAGTTAAAACTGTCGATAGCAAACCGTTTGAGTGGCCAAGAATGGTGCAATAATGTATTCTAAAAATCAAAATGTGATAATGTTTACATTTTGTAAAAAATAAAGGTTTGCATTTCAACTTGGTTCATTGGTTTAACAGATGGTAAAGTTTAATATAAGACTACTTGAGCGGAGGATGTCTGAATTTTTTGGCACCGCAAAATCCGCTTATTTAAGTGTCTATAATTAATCTTCAAAAAATTCTTTAAAATACACTACAAACCACTTTTTAAATATTTAAATCACCAAACAATTTTAAAATTACACAACTCTTCTAAATATTGAAACTAATTAAGTACAATATTTAAACTTGTTCATCGTTTCAACACTTAGAATGAATGAATCGATATTTACCCGATGAAATTACATGTTTACACTTACTTCTTATATTCTTGCAAAAAGAGCTTCCCTCTCCAAAACGATTTATTGACGAAAATCGATTAAAATATTCTATTAGCAAGTCTCAATACTAAATTTATAGAAATTGATGTATTGATAAAGAATAAAATTTTACATAAATTTTTGGCAAGTTTTTGACAAACAGAATATTATTATTTAACAAAATCGTGATAATTTTAGAATTTTGCACACAAATTTCTCATCTTACTCTACATAAATATTTTGGCATTAGCCCGACCGCTTCAAAATTTTACCTAAAATAAGATAAACTAGTTATATGTTATTGGTGCAACCAAAGCATAAAAGTTTTTTATGAATATTATAGAAAATAAATATTAAAATTTGACCTCACCTATATTTTTTATTGTAAGTAGTTTAATAGCTACTTTTGAAACCTTTCTTCTGAATCAATAGATTCACCACAAAGAGGAAATATACTTACGAAAGATAACTCCAAAATTAACGTGGTAAGTTAGAAATATTTAGATGAAACCTTACAATTAAAATTAACATTAATGAAATTATACAAAACTTCATTATCAGAAAATTTAAAAAAACACCCGCTATGCCGGAACTCGACCGCTTAGTAACAGTATTCAACAGGAAGTCTACTTAGTACCAAGCCGGCTTGGCTGCGGCAATATGGGGTTTAAACTTAATTTATTCCATCAATTATTACAAGAGAATAAACTCCGTGATATCCACGCTAACAAGCCCGTAAACAAACCTTTTTTAAGCCTTATTACCTGCACCGGACTTCACGGTCATAATGTGGGACTGACCGCATATTTTATTTAATGTAGTTACATTTTTAATTCACTTAGGGTTTGGGGTAATAATACTGATGGAATTTAAAAATTTACCCTAATAAAACCTAATAAGAAAATAAGTAGTAATTCATTACAAGAAATGAATGGTGCATACATAGTTATTTGTTAGTTGAGTTTTGTATTTACATAGTGCGGGTTGTCTTTGTTTCTTTCGATGTAGGGTGAACTTCAAAGGTATTTTCTTCTATTTCATGTATTGCTAGAGACATGTATTGAACGGGCGATTTATTATTGCATGTTCATGCACTGGCTGAAACATGCGAGCATGATGGGGTGAACAGCATGTTGGTGCTCGGTCAGTTTCGTTTCGGGTGCCCGCCCAATGCCGGTTTTTCACTTAAGATGGTGGTGACAAAACGTAAGTAATTATTGTTGCAATAACAGATAATAAGTTATCACACTCAAGGGAAATTAGTTATTTCTCGAAACTCTCGCTATTGGTATTCAGAGAGCCGCGTTACCATCTAGTGTTTATGAATAAATGTTACGCTACCTACAAAGAAACATAAAGATTGGTGTAGTTATTATTCAATAGCCATAGTAGAATGAACAAGAAAATTGTTTTACATTCATTGTCGAAAAACAATGCGCATTGTAAAACAAATCTGTGTACATAGAAACACACACACACACACGTTTGTGTGTGTGTGTTTGTGTGTATGTGCGTGCGTGTGCTCGTGTGCGAAGATGTACGTGCGAGTGCACGTGCGCGTACGCGAGCGTTTGTGTGTGTTAATTATTATCGATTAATCTTTATTTTAATTACTCCTTTTACGATATTCATATGATTATATCTTTTCCTTAAATAAAAATTTCCTTAAATATCGATTCCAACTCCATAGCCATAAAAAATATATGCAACATGTTCGTGCCGGATAAGTTTCATCTCGAGCACTCGCTTTGATATTGGTTTTTTGTCCAAGTCACAGGATACGAAAGACGATGGTATCCGTATATCGCTTCAAAAATAAAAAAAGTACTTAAAAAGAATGACTCCGATTGTGCAATGTTCAATATTTATTTAAAATAATTTTAGCAAAATATATTAAATTTGAGGCCACAAAAAAAGTATTGGTTAATCTTGAATATATGTCTAAAGTAATGGTTGTTTCTAAAGTACATATCTTTTATATCTGAAAAAAAAACCAAAAACATTTCGTAACATAAATTTTAAACTAAGTTACTTCCGTTATTTATAATACTGTATGTATAACATTAAAAACACTAACTATTGACGTCTTATTAAAAATATTGACTGTTTTTTATTTTCGATAAATTATATAGGTTTCCGATAAAAAAATAAGGCACAATAATTCTCTCGAATATGAAGACGCGCTTTGGTGATGTTTATTCTTTACTCGCATACAAAACCGACAGTGCGCTGAGGCGCTGTGCTAGTCGGACCTATGTCGTTCGTTTTCCCACCTGTTCAAAAAGCAATAAAAATAAAAAGCCATATAATTAAATTAATTTTTATTAAAGGTTTGGAATTGTGTTTTAACGTCGTAGGTGTTCTTTCTTATTAAATTTTTTGATAGGACATGGACGAATACGCATTATATATTGAGTGCAATTTATATTTTTAAATAAGTCGTATATTTCAGAATATATATATTCTAGCTCGCTTTTAGTTTCTCTCTCTTCTGTCTGTCGCTCTCGTAGTTTATTATAAAAAATCTATTTGAAAAATTTCATACATTTGTTTGCACGGGAATATGTACCTTTTTTCTTTCACGTTATTCAACCTTCTTTCAATCCTTTTTGCTTACTCCGTTTTGGATATTTTGGGTTTGCCTTTTTTTTATAATAATTCGTGTTTGTATTTATAAACTTTTTGACTCGATACTTTTTGCTTATTAAATTTTTGGACGTTTTGAGTTTATTTCTCATCAATTCGTGTTTGTATTTATAATTTTTTTCATGTTCCTTTGTTAATTATATAGTTTTTGATGTTTTAGGGGCATTTTTTTAAAAACATTTGTGTTTTAAATTATATATTTTTTTACGCGACCCTTTTTGCTTATTAAATTTTTGCATACTTTGTCTAATTTGTTTACATCAATTTGTTTTTATTTATATATTTTTTTACATAATCCTTTCCGCTTACTAAATTATAGATGTTTTAGGTTTTTTCAATTACCAATTTTTGGATATTTTGTTTTTTCTGTATTAATTCGTGTTTTTATTTATAAACTTTCTTTACGCGACCTTTTTGCTTATTAAATTCTTGGATGTTTTGGTTTAATTGTTTATATCAATTCGTGTTTGTGTTTACAAACTTAACACAGTGATAATTGGTGAACCGGGAAAAGACCTAGGCTACATTTCGGCCCGAGAAATATAATTCTAAATAATATTATAATTCTAAACAATATCATGAATATAAAAGCGTATTTATTTCTACTTCGTTCAAAGAAGATCGACGTGGTGATTCTCTGCACAAAGATAGTAAATGCGAGATACTTGTAAATGCAAGAAATCTCATCCTACCTCATATGACAGTTCCAACTAATGTTAAAAATTTAAATGTGTATTTGTTTGTCCTTCTTTCCTATCGCAATGGAGCTACATGTCGGCGTGATTTTCAACAGAGAAATATGGTGGGCCAGGCAAACATAGGCTTCTTTTAAATCAGGGAAAAATCATCCTCTTTTGAACAACAAATCCAACCAATATTAAAAATGGAAAGTGTGTTTGTTTATCTTTCTTTCACGTCACAATAAATCAAGAGATAGACGTGGCTTTCTACACAAAAATAATTGGTGTGTCAGGAGATCACTTTCCAACCCGTGAAATTTCATTATAACTAAAACAATAAAAATAACATTCAAAATTCGGAAGTGTCCTAGTTTATACTTCTTTCGTGTTGCAATGGAGCAACAGATCAAAATAACTTTCTCCACAGAGACTGTTAGCAGAATAGAAAAGAACATAGACTACTTTCCCATTTGGGAAATATTCTCCTAACTAAAATAAAAATCCCAACTAATATTAAAAATTCGAAAGGTTTTTGTCCTTTCAATTCACAACATAGCAACAGAGCGACGTGAGTTAATGCATAAAGATGGCTGGGGAAGAGGAAATAGCATAGGTAAAATACCAACTCGGGAATGTCATCCTTACTGATATGACAATACCAAATTAAATTAAAAACTCAAAAGTCTGTTTATTTGTTCTTCTTTAGCAAGAGAACAATAGATCGACGTGGTTTTCTTCACAGGATAATAATACAGGATACTCTTTAACGTAGACAATCTTATCCTAATTAATATATCAATCCCAAAATTATATAAATTAGGAAGTAAAAAATAATAAAAATATAAGTCTGTTTATTTGTCCTTACTTTTCGTCGCAATAAGATAATAGATCGAGTTAAACTCTAAATAAAAATAATAGGCAGTCCAGAAAATAATATAGGCCACTTTGAACCTGAATAATATTATTCTAACCAATATAGCAATCTCAAAATTTATAAATTCGTATATTTGTTTGTGCTTCTTTCATGTTACAATGGAGCAACAGATCAACGTGATTTCCTACACAGAAATGTTGGCGAACTGGGAAATAATACAAGCTTCTTTCTAACTCGGCAAATCTTATTCTAACTAATATAAAACCCAACTAATATTAGAAAGTTGAAAGTGGGTTTATTTGTGCTTTTTTCACGTCACAATAGAGTAATAGGTCTATATAATTTTTAATATTTAATTAGTTGGTGGATCAGAAAATGAAATAGGCTAATTACCAACTTGATACATCTTATTCTGCATAATGTGACAATCCCAATAATATTAAAATTTTGAAAGTATGTTTGTTCTTACTTCACGTCGCAATAAAGCAATAAATCCATGCGACTTTCAGCACAGAGGTGGATAGTTGGTCGAAAAAGTTGTATAGTTTACTTTTTAATCCGGAAAATTTTATCATAATTAGAATAAAAACCTTAAAAATATTAAAAATTTAAAATCTATTTGTTCTCTTTTCATGTCGCAATGGAACAAGATATCATTATTTTCTGTACACAGGTAGTCGGCGACCGGGAAATGGTATAGATTAACTTTAAACCCGAAAAATATGATCATAACTTATATGACAAATTTAACTAACATTAAAGTCCTTCTTTCACGTCACAACGAAAAAACGGATCGATATGATTTTCTATACAGATAGCTGAAGAGCCAGGAAATAATATAGGCTCTTTTCTAATTAGATAAATTTTATCTTGACAAATAGAACAATCCCAACAAATTTTTAAAATTCTAAGTTTTTTGCTCGTTTTTTTTTAACGTCGCAATGGAACAACAGATCAACGTGATTTTCTGCGCGCACTTAGTTGGCTACTGAAAAATAATATCCAAACTAATATAACAATCCCAGCACATATTAAAAATTCCAACGTGTGTTAATTTATCTTACTTTCACGTCGTAATAGAGCAATGGATCGACGTGATTTTCTGCACAAAGATGGTTGGTTGGCCAGAAAATGACCACCAAGGTCATTACTGGCGAACCAACCTGGGAATCTCAATTGTTAAATGTTATAGTATTAATGTTAAGAAATTCCACCTTACCAAAAGTGGAAAAAAAATTAACAGGAAATACATTACTTTAGAATACACACGAACCTAGTTTAATTATTTTCTATACAAACCATGTCCTAAATTATTCTTAAATGCTTTTGGTATTAAAGTGACTTCATTTTAACTTTTTCTTTATATGAATTTTATTACATGATTAACAAATGGAATTGTGCATGAATTTCAAGAAGGGAATAAAATATATTTGTTAATAAATGAAACATACTTAAATATCCACCCAATACCGTGGCAATAAAAGAAAAATAAAACTACTTTCCTTTCACATGTTACTAACTTTCTCGGATGGTAAAATGATATACAATCATTTAAAATCATTCATCCTGAAGAAAAAAAATAATTACACTCGACATTCGGCCCTGATTTTTGTGATTTACCACTTCAATCGTTATATTGACCATTTATCAATTTTCATTCTGACTTTGGGAGCATACATAGAGCATATACACACCACCTCTCCTCCCATGTAACCTGTTATAGCTTTATCGACGATCTTTTTCTCCAGCCACTTTATCATTGATTTGAGCGTATCAAACTCAAAAAACACTTCCCCGTCCCATTATTAAATACCTGAGAATGGTTATCTGTATGAATTTACATTAATTTGCTTTGCACATTTTCGTTTGCAAATTATAGATTCTAAATTCCTACTGATTCCTAAATTCAATCCTATACTGTTCTTCTTAAAACTAGAGGATTTTTGCTGTCAAAATTGGACGAAATATCTCCAGAACTCATACTTTTTTAATGGGAGGAACGTCAATAAATACACACGACTTACTCTCATCCCTTATTCTAGAAAGAGGAGATAGTACCTACAGTACAAACAAGCCCAAAATTGTTACGGGTTTCAACCCAATAGATTGCCCAAAGCGGAGATAAAGAAATCTGTCCTTTTTTTAGTGTCTTTTTGGACTCACAATTACAAACAACCCGTAACTAGCCCTACGTATTGGAAAGGATAGTGGAAGAAAACCCTTATTTGTCGGAAAAATACGTTTAAATTGCTCCCCCGATACACACTGCAGTCCGTTAGAAATTTAATAATTTAAAGCTTTTTGTATTGAGCTTATGTTACATATGAATGAAAGTTTAGCCATTTATAAGGCTTTACTTGTTTTGACTTATATTTATATGATTCTGCTTATGTAAAAGAAGAAGGAATATGTATACAAAATGTGGCTAAAAGTAGCCAACTCTTTATTAAAAATTATAAACATTCGGTTTAATAATTAACAAATTAGAAATTTCATTTTCTCCATGTAGGGTCATGTGGGATAATTGCATACGGTGGGTGTTGAAATTTTTCATTCAATAACTTACTTGAGGGAAACTTTTATGACTCTCAAAAATTTATGAACTTTGAAATGCCTTGCATAATAATAGTAAATTCTGACGTTTTCGCCAATCGAACGTAATATTTTTATATTTTAAACTTTAAATGATACTTTGTATTTAACATGGTTAGTTAAGTATATTGAAAATATTTAGTTTCAATACCTGACTAACTCATATTCGTTAGCCAATGGTCATAAATAATATTAAACACTTTAATTCACAAAAATATCTAAAATCATGACAACAAAAGAATATCTGAGAAGATAAATAAACACTAGGAAGTAAGTGAGCTTTGGCATGTTTATGAATATACATCTGGTAATACAATTTATATCGTACTCAATATACGATACTCTCATTCGTTTCAAGTACACTGGGTGTAGACCCTAATTTCTGTCGTCAAATTTAAGCAAACAACATTCGAAATAGTATGGAGTTCAAGTTATGAACATTTTCTAGAGTTTAGTTTACGTAATTTGCATTATTAAATATTGAATATATTTGGCGTTAATTTTGTAGAAATTCATTATTCACAATTAAATGAAACTACGTGATGTAGTATGGTTTCTACTTCTTTGCTAATAGCCCACCTGAAGATGTTGTAATACAACAAAACCTAGGTCATGGAAAGGAACTTAAGAAAAGTAGAAATCATACTACATCACGTAGTTTCATTTAATTGTGAGTAATTTGCAATATTTAATCTTTCTAGTTGCACAGATAAGAGAAAATATAATAGAACTAAATGAGGTTATAAGAGAGCTTATTTATAATTCAGCGGGTTACGAAAACAATCAGATATAAATGTAAATTTCTACTACAATATTAAATATAGATAATTTATAAAAGAAGGAAATTAGATACAGTTTTAAATTCAATAAAAGGCTATTCCTTGAAAACTTTTCTTTCTGGGACAATTAATGAACCGAATTTCCAATGTCCCTTAAAAAATAATATTCATAGACATTTTCCCTATAGACCGAGCATGGTGTGGTCATGCTTCCAGACATTTTTGAAATTTTGATCTGAATGTAAATATATAGGTATTCTGCCTGATACGACATAAAATTATTTCTATACTTAAAACCGTGACATTAATAATATAAATTATTACGTAATTATACACCGTCATTTTATAAGGCTTCAAAGAAGCGTATCTAGTTCAGTAACTCACTTTGTCAAATTTAGTTATCTATTTAAATTTATAAGACCAGTCGTCTTTGATAAAATAAATGAGTATATCATAAATAATCTCCGAAACCAGATAAATTCTGTTTTGTCAGATTTACACTAATGAAAAAGTTCGAGAATACAGAAATTAATTTCGTAAATTAAAGAACCTCCGTTTCTTTCGCATATTAAATAGATACGCAGGAAGAATCATTAAAACCTTAGATTATAAAACATAATTAAATTATTAATGTGAGCGGCCGAGTAAAAGACTTTGTGCAACCAAATTTAGTCTCAAATAAATTTGTTAATTTCAGCAAACTTATCTTTCAATGCGACGTATCTACGCGACTATAATAATGGAGGGATCGATTGGCATTGTAATTTCTTCCCCATTTTCAATACTTTGAAATACATTTTGCAAATTCTTTAATATGACTTTAAATTTAGTCGTTTAATAACAATTTCTGAGCGTTTTTTTAATAAATCAGGTATGTAAATATTCTAAAATATACTTAATAATAAAATTTCTAGATAATATTTATAATCACACAAAGAGACTCTGCTGATCGTAAATTATGTGAATTTTTTGATTTCCATATATTACAAATTAAGGTACATATAATCATTACACTGTTAAAGAACCTGGCATAAGTCTCCCCAAATAAAAAGTATTATGACTAATGAACATAATATTTGCTCTGACCGTAGGTTAACTTTAGATATTTCAAGCAGCTATTATCTAGCCCTCAAATTGATAATCCCATTATATCCTTCACCTCTTCATGCTACATTACAAAAAAATATGTAATTAATGGTTCGCTGCCTTTGGCATATAATGTGAAAATGAAATGCACAGTGTTGAACAGTAGAAAAAGAAAGCTAATTACTGCAATTAAGCATGTTTTTGTGCCCAGAGATCTGAAAATAAAGGGGTGGGGCAATGACAAATAATGTTTTACATTTTTTTTATTACATGTGTGAAGTTTTATTATCCAATGTTATAAAAGTATATTTTAGACCGTCATAATTGGGCTTTATATTTCAGCCTTTTAGCCTCATGGGCGTATTTTTAATCCTTTCAATCACTAATCTAAACTATACACGTCATGTAAAAAAATTATTTGGAATAGTAAAATTTTCAAACAGGTATTTAAAAATATGGTTTATAACTAAGTCAAATTTCAAATAAAAAATCTCTAACAATTAATTCTTCATTACTACATGCGTATTTAACTTTCCGTTTTTTTGGTTTTGAACGCTCATACCCAATTTTTCATGCGAATTTTGACAAACATCTACAATATAATGCATCGTATAAGCTAAAACATTTTAAAAAGTTTATACTTTTTGTGTTAATTATTATTTACCTTAGATAGCAAATTTTTTTTATTATTATTTACCTAAAAATCAAGTTACCAAGCTGTGAAAAATATGATAAAAATTTCCAAAATTTAGCGTTTAAATTCGAATTACTTATTACATTAAACGACAGAAACTAACCATTTTGACGGTTCTTTGCGCAGAAACATTGCACCGAATTATTTCCCAATCTTTCTATTCCAGGCTGTACCTAGGAGCAGAAGGTACGAAATTTTATTGCTCCATTTATAATATGGGTAAATTTCATTGGGTAATTTAAATAACACGTAGGGCCATCTATTGTTGTACATAGAAACAATAATATTTGCATAATTAGTACGCGTCGAGTAGAGAGGCACTTTCTTATTATTTTATTTTATTTTGATGTATTTCGTTTTTGTTTCAACAAGCAAAATAAATTTTTGAACATATCTTATTTCATATTTATTGATTACGTGCCCCAGTTTCGATGGAATGTAAACTCCCATATTTTCTCAAAAACTCCATCTTATTTCAGTCAGAAATATTTTACTCGATGAGTATTCAAACAACGTTGGAAACACTTAAAAATACTCATTTTATGTGTTCCATTAATTATTTTTTAGTTATTTTTCTTTTAAAAAATTCTTATTCATATTTTCGTAGTGATTTTTAACATATGAAAATTTTAGAGTTATATTAAATATGTTGATAAAATTAACTAGTGAGCCCGTACAGCATATATATGTCAGAAATTTGTAAGACGGTAATGTAAAGTCATGTAAAAATAACAAGAAATAAACAGCGAAAAAAACCAAGCGATAAAAATAACAATAAATTGTGATTAACAAATTATTAATTGCAGAATATGTTTATTAAAAAAAAATACTATTAAAATATCTTAAAGTTTTGGTGTAGCCGAATAATGAATGAAATGAAATTCAACAAATTTCACGGCAAACTATGCTGGGAATATATATAATATATTAAATGCTTGGGACTCTTCGAGATTTCTTTATCCTTAAGTTGCCTTATTAATATTTTTACCCTTTTAAATGTGTCCTGCGACTCGAACCCATGCAGAGTTGGTCACTTTTTAAAGTATCGTCCTTGTTTCTTTTTTGTTGTGATTGCAAATATACGGTTGATAGGAAGTTGAACTTTATCCATTTCTAATGGAAGAAAGATTTGTTAATAAGTTTTATTTTTGGGATAAAAACTTTCTTCCCTACATTTGTTTCAGATGGCCTACCAAATCTTATGAATTCATATACACGTTTATTATAAATCATTCATATACACGTTTATTGTAAATCGAGTTCTATTGATTAGTCCTATAGTAGTATTTAGATTTCTCACAAGCGTGGTAAATAATGACGTCCTTTTTCAATTATGATTCATGACTTGGCATTCTGCTTATTAGAATAATTTGAGAAAGTTTTAGAAGGCTCTCTTATTAGTAAATTTATATTCGAATTAAAAACATGTATTGAAACTGTTTTTACGCTTCTATATGTCACTTCATTATTGAAAGAAACCTCGATATATTATGAACTACCGCAATATTTGACCAATCAATTTATTTATCTCGCTATAAAATCAGACTTTCTATTATGAATTGAGACAATGGGATAACCTCTCCTCAAACGGTATTTAAATAGCGGTACTGTTATCCAAATGAGAAACACAAAGTCACATTTCATGTTAATTAAAATAACCCTATAATAAGGAAATATATATACCTGTAATTTAACCAAATGATAATCTATTAATTCATTAAATTTGAATATATTCTCGATAATTACTTCCATTGGGTATGCCAGGACTAAACCTACAACATAATAAAATACAGATCAAACCCCGTTGTCATTCAATTTTAAATATGTTGATAAGACATATTGAGTTACGCACGGAAAATGTACTCGGTATTTGGCGTAAATTTACTTTTCAACTCCGCGATACCACTAAGGGAACATACTACATTTTCCATTTACATTTTTGTAAGGCTTTTTTATCCGTTACATTTTTTAAATTTTATTTTTTACCTTTCAAAAGACCTTCATGGAGTAAATTTTTCCGTCGTCCTGTTACTAATATAAATGAGCGCAGAGTAGATTGGATGCCCGTGACCGAAAATTGAAAACGATCGATAATCATCAGTTTCCTCCGTCTTATGAGGTATACCATGAAGAAAGTCAACTCAAAAATATCAGACTGCACCAAATGCATTCAATAAGTTATAGTATCCCTAAATCTTTGACCGATATAGCTTCTGGTGTCGTATTTTTGAAATGAAACTTGTTTGGGCGCGATGAAAAGAAAATGTCAAAGTCGCAACGCATTTCGTACAACGTTTTGCAACGTTTTTGCAACGTCTAGACGTAACGTCTGAATGTAACAAATCTATAGCAAGATGGATGGAAAATAGGTGCTTAGCTAGCAACCGAGAGAGATAGACGAAGAACATAGAAAAAGATAAGAAGTGTATGCATGTTCGAAAATAAAAAAAATGGCACTCACGTTTTTTATCAGCTGATTTGTACGTTACGTAGTAACTGTGGGTTCTCGAAATTTTGCCGATTTGTTCATCTGTTTATGGTTTATTTATTAATAATTTTGCGAGTACTTCATCTATTATATGTTGTTAATATATATACTCAGTTTATAAGTCCGCAATAAACTACACATATCGTAAATATTATTTGTAAAAGTATCAATACATCCCGACTTAATTTCAATCGTATTTGACAATGTTCTGGTACAGGCATCGCGTTTACTTTTTTTAATAAATTATTTGCTTTATCAATTTACGATTACAAAAATATTATAAATATAAGTCTGTAAATGTTGTTACAAACGAATAAACTAGACATTTTAACGATGATATATTAAAGTAGTTTTATTTTAATTAATTAAATAATTCTACTTGTAGTGCAGGTTTGACAATGTTTGAATGGTTTAATATTTTCTAAAGTGGAAAATAAGGGCATTATTTGAAAAAATAATCAAACTTGATAAAGTTTGATAATATTCATGTAAGATTACTTTATGAATTATCGAAGAGTACAAAACGTGACCTTTATTTTCTAAGGACATTTATTAACATATTTATTAAAAAATATAGACATCGAGTCGAGTTCGTTTAAAGTCAATCAACTTAGAAGAAATGCTAACGAATGATGGCGTGGATTAAGTGAGTGGTTTGAAAAGATATATTCTTGTTTTATTGCTGGATCATAAATGTCGCTTTAATGTTTTAAATAATTCACGAAATAAGTTAAATATCTTATGTATTATAAAGCGGACTTGAAGATTAGTTTAGGTTATTAATTACCCAGAAATTTTAAAAATTTTGTTTAATTGGTTTTCTGTTTAAACTGGTTTTTTGAATTTTAGGTCGAACTAGAAATAAAATAACTTTTTGATATTTCTCATTCAACAATTTTTTTTAAATTGAGAAATGTATGTCTAAATTAGAAGGAATATTTTATTAAAGGTTTAAATCAATTTGTAATAACATTTTATTAATTTTTCTGAACGTACCATATTAAAATATTCTTATATGAATAGAGTATAATTTATGGACTTACACTTAATATTTTTTTCTTAATATTTAACCCAACATCTTTACCCTGCATTAAGCATGTTGGGGATTTTAATGTGTACGCATGCGCATTGCTGTATATATTTCAACAGTGAGTAATTGTTATAGTCATTTAATCTTTATTTCTTCCTACCTTCCTCCCTCTCTCTCTCTCTCTCTCTATTTGCCGTTTTATTCCTTACTTGGGTTTGGATTGGATTCCTTATTCCTTGCTTACAAATCGAGGTTTAGATCATCAAAAAAAATTCACTTCTGTCATGTGTACTGAGGTGGACGCGAAATTTTCTTCGCATGTGTAAAAAGCTTAGGTTTTAATTTCATATATATTAACTCCCTGTTTTATATGGTTATATAAGCCTTTATTAAGTTATGTTATATTTGCAAGTTTGTGAGTGTCATTCCAAATAGTAAATACAAAAAATATACCTGCCTGTACTTCAAGAAAGACACATTACCGAAATACAAAATTGGTTAAGTATTGTCGGTTATATTATTTTTTTTGGCGATTTGATTGGCAGTAATTTACACAGATTTTATAAATGAGTAACACAGTTACTTCATTGTGATTACTAGCAATAAAATCGAAATATTATACTGAGTAATTTTTAGGCAAAATTTAAGATTTTAACAACATTTTTCAGCAAAAATATATATTTCATCTAGAATTTTTGCTTTCCTTGAAATTGTTGATCATCCTACTCTATTGGTTGGATTAATTTTATAATTGAACTGAAATCAACTTGCTGAATTTCTTGAATAGAACTCCAATATGTAAAAGATTTTTTATAATAATGTTCAATTCAGAAATATAAAACTAATCATTATACATGGTTAAAGGAGCTATTGTTACAATAGGGTATTTGCGATATTTTTTAATTTCTAAAATACAATAAGTAAGAACATTAAAAGCAGTTAAAATAAATATATCTTACATAGGACTATTCATTAACAATTTTTGACTACTTAAAAACTGACATACTCGATTCGCGCGAAAATGCCCCATAAAAACATATCTGGTTTATGACGTCAATGGCCAGTTATAAAACATTCATTATAAGGGAATTTATTTGTTTTTTAATGTTTTTAGTATATCGTTAAATATTGCATTTGTTATATATTGCATATTGTAATTTCCTGGTGTGTGGAAACTTTATTCTCAATAACTTTTTCAATTAAATGAACAAAAAATAGACAATTTTTCCTATTTAGAAGTTTCGGTTAATTGTTTGTTATATGCGTTATTTCTTTTATCACAAGGTTTTTTAAACCTACTCTGCAGTTCTTAAACACTTTTACAAAAAATATGGACCACAGTGAAATATGCCATTTATTCTTTGAGTTTGTAGTTTATTTGGCTTAGATTTTTTTTAATTACAAAGAAATGTTATACATATTTAGGGAAACCCTATTTTTAGGATTTTAATAAGAAATTTTTATAAAAATACCGCAACTTAAAAATATTTAATTTTATAAAGTTAAACTCTCCATTGACTAATAATAGTTTTTCGAACTATTTTATCCACAAAGTGGTTAATGCAAGACTAAAGTTACAACAATTTTATTATTTTTTGCCTGTCCTAGAAAATTTCTCTATGAATTGAAGGATTTGTAGATTGAAGTGTGAAAAATTTATTTTTGGTTTCATGAAATATGACTACAACTTCGAATATCAGTCTCAATTCTAAAACCGTCATATATTTTTGTTATTTCTTGGGTCTAATTCACAATAATAACTGGCCTTAAATTGCTTAACATATACGATAAAATTTATCTGACATCTTAATATGAAACTGAATTCTTTGTAAAATCTCCCAGATAATGCAGATCATGCATTTTTTACAAATCATGCTATTGAATCGATATGAATGAAGTATAATTAGGTGCCTATGACGTTTGTGTTTTAAAATTCGTCTAAAACCTCATTTTTTGTGACCATACCATAAATTGTTCTTTTTACTTCGACACATTATTTTCTATTTTGCTTACTTACACTTAAATGTTGAATTGTTATTACGGTTTCAACTCATACGACCGTCATTTTCAGAAAATTTTGTTCAAAAATTTGTACTACATAGATCAAATTTGTTTTCAAGAATCACTAATTTATAAACTTATTTTTAGATTGAAAGGTTACACCAAATAAAAAAAATTTCTATGAAATTATTTTACTGGACAACATTCTTTAAGTTTTTAATCAAAGTGCCGCGTCATTAAATCATTTTGATAATTTTTATGTGCTTATTCTCTGTTGATTATTAGTTGACCTTCAGCAACAAGAAATAGTTCAATATAATACTGGCTTGCGTAATTTTGCCAAAAGACAGCTTTCTTCAAATCAAGTCGACTTTTTGTATTTAAGCTTCCTAGATTTACTTGCAGCTTTGTAGTAAAATGTAAAGGGATTATGAAAGGAACACGGATCCTAAAATAAAATATGTATATAATTCAATGTTTGACTCAAAACAGGGTATCTCATGTACGTGAAAAGGAAATTAAATATAAGTGTTCAAGACCAATTTAAACATTAATCAATTATCTTAAAAGTTAGACTCTGTAAATCACTACACGTTATTAATGATAAGTAATCAGATAAAACTTCCAAGTTCCATACAAAATAGATTTTTTTCATGCATATTCCATACAAATTAGGCTCAAAATGATTCAGTGTTTATACATATAATTTACTCAACACAAATAAATGGCGTAAAGGACGGGAAAATCGATTTACCTTCCACAAAATAAATGAATAACCAATGCGACTTTTCCACTGTGAATTCGCCGAGCGAAGTGGTCCTGAACACTTTGTAATTTCTCAATTAAGGGACATGGGTAATCTCGTTACACCCGGAACATGTCGGCGCGTTACATTACTTATCAACATCAAAGCCGAGGACCCTTTTCAGAACAAATTATCTAACCCACGACGCGATCATCGACAAAACTCTGTTATACAGTCCGCTTTATTCGCGCCGAGAGACTCTGAGCGAAGTAGTCATTTTGAACGAGTTGAAAATAATCTCGTAACCCGACAAACCTTTTTTGTGTTTCGTTGATGAAGAAAATTATGCACGAAATGGTGAATTGGAGAAGTGTAAGTAAATAGATAGTCTTGATACTGATATTCTTGAATTCATTTAAAAAATGATTGTTTCCATATATTTATAAACTTCATTAATATTATAATATTTAATCAGTATAAGTCAGAGTGAAAATAAAAGTTTAGTTCAGAGAAAGACGAATGGGTGTTGTCGTTTGAAAACAATTCTTCATTAAACACAAGGTGGCAATGTGATATTTCGAGTAAGTAAATAAGTATTTAAAAACCATTTTGAATTAATCTAGTCACATTTACGAAAAATATCCTATATATGTATATATATATATATATATATATATATATATATATATATATATATATATATATATATATATATATATATATATATATATATATATATATATAGGACTGCCTCCCACTATGTTAGTGTAGTAACTACAAAAATAGTACAAGTTATTGTAATTACACCGTTATATATTTACTTCGTACAGAATAAAAAGCTTTGAGGATTCCCCGCTTCAAAAGGAAAAAAATATAAGATAATTCTGTAAAATTGTATAAGCGATTTTCTTAAAATCTTTTGATTGAGAAACTTTAAAATTGTCAGACTGATAGGTAATATTAACCGAATATTTCTTAATAGTTTAGAATTTATACGGTAATTTAGGAGGTGACAAATTAAGTAGTGCATTTTTTTTGTGCATATCATGTAGGGCATGAATTTAAAGGATTTGTTTTAAAATAAACTCAAAAATTTGCTTATCTCTGAGGGTATGCTAATTAAATTCCAAATTTTAAATGATGTATCCTCAAAGTCCAACATCAAAAAATGAGAGGATTTGCGATTAATGCGCAATCTTTTCTTGACGATTTTATGTCGATTAATTAAAAAGTCCCAATCGATTTCGATGTAAACTCGTATTTTATGGAAGAGGTCTATAAGTAGAAAATACATATAATAGAGTGGTATCAGATAACGTATTCATTAAATATTAAAAATATTTGAAGGAAAATTCACAAATATTTCTCATAGTTACACTGATAATCAAAAAATAACACTCACAATCAAGTAAGTTAAGATGATGCTTAATTTATTTAATTTTTTTGTTCAGGATAATTTCTCGTGATATTACCTCATTGTTATGATTGCAATTATGTTAATCACATAGTTTGTAATAATTTCCATTGGATGTTCGAAGTATTGTAATAAGACTTGTATCGCCTACCATAATTTGGAATGCCAATTTTTTAAATATTTTATTTAACTAAAGGAAAATTACTGGGAATCAAATATTGAAAAATTGTCTTCAGAACTTTAATCAAGCTTGAGTCAGATGGAAGGAAGATTATTTTCCTACAGTTATATTTCACACCATATTGTTGATAAGCATATATTTCTTATTATTTAAATAAAATTGATAATGTTATGTGATATTTTAGCATGTTCTGCGTTTGTATTATTTTTTCTAATTTGCTCATTTCTATGAAAAATAAATATCGTAATTTATATACTCGGTTGGTTTCCTATAAAATGGTAATTAACTGGTCAATGCTCTTCCAAAGAAAAAACATATTTCGTGCTCCTTCGAAACACGAACCTAACCTTAAAGCAAAAGGTACTCGGTAAATAGTGTCTACAGTTGAACATAATTAACAACGATACCGTGACTGAAGCAAACTTCGGGCTTCGCAAATTGACTTATATTTCATATTTATAAGAACAGACTGGGATAACCGTGACAAACAATACTTTGCTGCTTGTTTCTCTATCTTTCGCTTGATCCGATTAACTCGATGTACGTACGTCTCATCCATCGCTGGCGTGATTCAATTTAATGGAAAAGTTCCTTTCCGGTTTGCTTTTTATTGGATAGTTACCTAACCTTTTTTTATTCATTTGTGGATACAAGTGAAAAGTTTATTGAAGTTTTGAACAACTTTCTTTAATTTCTTTTAAAAAGTCACATGCGATTTTTTGTAGTGGCGTGAGGAGACTGGTCTCTCTCAGACATAGTCTCTCCGCAGAGTATCTAGCACTAAACTCTTGCAGCAGCTGGCCACAGCAGAACATCACAGACCTCTGCTAGAGCATCTAACACTGAATGCGCATACTTGTTTGGCAAATAAAATACAAAAACCCCAGAGTCTCGCGCTAGGAAATCCAGCATCTATCGCTCTCAGCGACTTGCTCTATTACGCCGCACATGATTCTGTCACATTAATCTGAAACGAGTGTTAGAGAGACTTGTTTCACATCTTCAACACAATTTCAGTCCTTGGTTACAGATCAAATTTCAATTAAGGTCCAAATCTTTACGACTCTTGGTGAAAAATGTGCAAATGCAAATGAATATAATTTTTTCCAAATATTTGGCAATAATGGAGCCGTGAATCAAACAGTATGTGATGTGCCGCGATAAAAATATATTTTCCTGGAAATTGAAGATCCCTACAAAAAATTAAAAAATCTGTCAACTAGCAGCGATCCATTATTTTCGCATTTCATTAAAAAAATAGAAACATATGATAGTCTGTTTTAGATGAAATTATTTGGTGCAAAAGAAATTCGCGAAGTCAACTTCATATCTATTTTCAAGGCTGAAGGAATATAACCTAATTAGCAGCTGACTCCCATCGTTAAGACAAAATTTATTTAGTATTATATTATATTACCGGCTTCTAATCCCGATAATATTTGGGGAACGGAGCGGATGCTTTTGATGATCGTAGAGAGGTGGAGGGGCATCATTAAAACAATAGGTGAGTGGAAACACGTGATTAAATGGTAGTTTGTGCCAGGAATTACTTTTGTAGTTTTCAGAATGCTAATTGCCGGAACGATAAAATATATGCTTTAAGACGATAAATAAATACTTTAGAATATAATTAGAAGTGGTGTTATACGAGTACCCCCAATACATTTTTTTTATATTAAAATCTAACGATTGGAGTCTGCCTTTGCTTATTTTGTATGAATGTAACTTGTAAACTAATAATGAAAATTTATTTTCATTTTGATTTTCGGTGTCATTAGAAATATAAGACTTATTTGCTAGTTTGACATCCTGATAAGAGCGAAATGACTCTCAACGAACTGAGAAGTCTGAACGTGTGCCGTGTTTTAATGTGATGTAAGTGTCTTCGTTTTTATAATTCACAGGATTACATTTATTACTTTTTTACGTTACTATAAGTAACATAATAAATAAACCTTGTTTTTCAATCCTCCATTTAGCTTCTAGCGCCGTAAAGGATATAGTGAGAATAAGATTTATGGAAACACAAAAGGTAATAGCAATTTATGATTATAAAAAATATTATTTTTCAATTCATTATTCTAAATCTTAGCTAAGTAAAAGAGTAAATGGTGAGTCAGTTTATTTAACAGTAAACATGCTTAAAATAAATTTACATTATAGCAGAATAAAACATTTTTTTTTATTTGTACAGCGCCATCTTCTAGTTGTAATTTAATTAATTTTGTTGTAATAACTAAAAGATAATGACATTATCTTTTAGTTATTACAGTTTTTATGGCGTGCCCAGCCCTACTAGAACAAATAATTATTTAACTGATTAATTTGCCAGATTTTTATTAATATATACGTAAAATAAATAACAAGACCATTTTTAAAGAAATACTTATGAAAATAAATTAACGTGTTTTGCGGATGCAGAAAGTATCGTATGCATATAGATTAAAATAGAGTCTAGGCCGTTTTCTTTTTTCCTATAAGTGGTGGAAAACATTTTGTAATCAAAAGTTGTAGTAATTTGAGCTTACTTTTTAATTATATTTATTATTTCTGCACTTTTCTACGCTATTAATTTGAGTTATTTCATTTATCTATTTAACTTAGATTTGGATATAAACCATTTTTGTGCTAAACTTTATCCCCATAGAATGAAAAATATAACAATGATCGGTGAATATCACCGCAATAGATTTGTTTTTCCCAATATTCGTCTATTAGGACGTAAAAGATTTACGAATGTGGAAAAAATATATTAAAAATGAACAAGTACTCAGAAATTATGAACGGAGTTTTGAGATTTTAGTATCAATGTTCATATACAGTGTTTGTCTCCTTAAAACATACGACTTTGATATAACACCTTAATAATAGTATGTATTCTGTGTTTTGAAAGCTTTCGACTCGATGCATAACATTACGCCTTGTAATGGTTGATATGTAGGATTAAAGATAAGCCAAATTTTGATTCGAATGTCATTTTCACTGAATTCTGTTTAATAACCTTAAACTGGTAAGGACCACTTACGTATTTATACTTAAGTATTATTACACTAGATAATATAATAATGTATGTTAAACTTATTAACCACTTGTAAACCTATGGGTTTGTTTATTCCTTAAGTATAAACTTTTTAGTGTCCCAACTTTAGATTTTATTATTGTGAATCTAGAAAACAACCAATTAGAAAGTGATAATCGTTTTTGACGTACTAAGGACAAATTTTTCAAATAAATCCTTAATGAAGTGAAAATAACTGTCAAATTTTTCATGTATAAAAATAATAGAAGTTGGCTTTTATCTTAAATGAAATATGAAATCAACCACGCGAATAATCATATGTATTTTTGTTCGTTTGCCCAAAATTAATCCTAAAGGTTATATGGGTCGTCAAAGGTTTCATGAAAAATAAATTACATACACAGCATTAAATTGTAAAAAAAATTACATACTAACACAACATTCAAAATGAATTTATCAAATCGTTCTGATATAAGAATTCGATTGTTCTTTTTTAATCGATTTTGAATTTTTAATGAGTTTAATTTCAATAACTCTAAGCCATAAAATTGCTTTAAATCGTGTTTTGTAGAAAATATCCGAAGTTATTGTATATAAATTGACCTAAAATACAGTTAAATCTTTTTATTGAGGGATTTTATATTCGCAAGTCAAAAATTGCGTAAAATATGTTTCAATAAATTTTATTGTTTCATAAAAGTGAGTATCCGAGACAAGACAGTTTATCGATAAAATAATATTGAATCAATAGCATGGTAATCTAGACTAACATGTCTTTTCTTATTTTTTTCACATAGTAATCATATCATCCATAATTTTGTGTGTTTAATATTTTAATATTAATTTTATTTTGTTATTGAGATGTTACAATTTTGACATTACTTTCTGGTTTTATCACCTCATGCGTAATATTTTTCTTACCTTGCATTTTATTACCTATGCTAGAACAAATTTAAGTACAATTCAATTTTTCGTGGTCAGAGATGAAACGACACTGATATTTAAACAGACAGAGGGACATTTGCGATAATATAAGTGTATACGTAAGATATCCGCTTTTTATTTTTCTATACAGAATCTCAAAGTGTTTCTTCTCTGGTTTATTAATATATTTGTCAGTTGCATATATTTTATCAACTGACACAAGAATTATTTATACAACTCTAGATAAAACTACTTTTGGAATATATTAAACTTAGTTAAGGTTAATTCTTATGTTTTTTCATTAATCACACTTGAGTGATATTTTTTTTGGTATTCAATATTATTTTATTTCATTTACATGTCTCATTTCCATGATAAAACTATTATGTGTGCAGTACATAATTTGATAACAGACTAGAAAATATTTGAGCAATAAAGAAGAAAATAAGATAATAACTTGGAAAGACATACAACTTGGCGCGTTCAACTTATTTAATATATGAAGGTTACTTTAGTAAAATGGCAGGTGTAAAACAATCGGACCCAGATAGACAAACCAGTGTAAAGCACTATTAATTTAAACTATGTATACAATTATTTAAGGAGTTTTTAGAATTAGTCATTTCTTATTCCTTTCGTTCTCGTTACTCAATTCACTTAAAAGCTGTGCGAACTTTTAATGTAAACAAATTTTTCTATTTTATTTTATTTTAAATATAAACTTAGATAAACAACGTCGATGCAGCGGTATACTTTACAATCATATTGATATGGTATTTGGTGAAGGTTTAATGGTTCCTCCGTCCTTAAACATAACGTGGAATAGAATCGACCTCTCTGCTATCGTCATGAATCCTTAAATCTTATGCCTTTTAGTTCCATTGATATAGTTTTTCTTTTTTTGTATGAGCTCAATTTAGTTGAAACTGCTATGAAATGTTTATTGTGTAATGTCTATCATAAAACTTAGGGGCATCTCATAAGTGTTGTTCTTTTACTTCAACTTGGTGACTTGAGCACTTTTTCGAAGTGACTAGCAATGGCGGAAAGGAGGTATAGGAATTCATTCAGTGGATGTTGCTAATAACACAAAAGGTACCCTTGCTGATTTTTTATTCGTATTGTATTTATCATAATAAAACGAAATGAAAAGAATTTTTTTCCATTAACCCCTCTTTTTTCATCGGCCATTCACTAAACCTTGAAAAAACAAAGACCTTATTAAGTTTTTGTTTTACACTATATGAGTAAATAATAAAAAATTATCCATATTTCCTTAAAATAGAAAATATCAGATTTCAATGCATGTTTTGATAACAAAAATCTATCGGAATAACAAAAAGAGTGTATTAAGTACTCAAAAAGTAAGTCCCTTACAGCGATTGCAAGACTAATCGATTTACTTTCATAAATTTATGACAAAAATATTTGAAAAATGCACAAAATATTTGACGAAAATATTTTCACTTACATCCCTTGAATTAACTATTATACTACATAAATATTATATCAACAAAATTATTAAAATAAGTATTGAAAAAATTCAATTTCAGTGTGTTTTTTCGGTCGTCTATTTTAACACCTATAATATAACTTGAGCAGACGGCTAAAAGTTTGATTTAGAACAAATAATGAGATAAATTTTACATATATCATAACATTTAAATTAGTTGCAATAACTTCTTATCTCTGTAACACTTTGCTATATGATAAGAACTATAAAATCAAAAGAATCGTTTTTTTGCAACTTTGGTTATTGGAAAATTATCCATTGCAGTCAGACTCAATCAGGTACATTTCATGAAACTCGATGCAAATCTCCAGCAAAGCTTTCAAAGAATTTTTACCGCTTTCGTCTCACTGTTTCTGCTGCTGAGATTTCACTCATAAACTCATTTCTTGTTTTGGTAATGGCTTTGATGAAATTTACTTTTGTCTTTAATATTCTCATTTCCTCCCTCGATTCATATTTATAACAAATTTAATTATTTCCTTATATGTGTCATGTTACAGTTCGTTTTTACATGTTGTTAATTCTTCTACAATTTTTGTGGTATTAATGGAGAGCTCGTCCATTTTTATTATTTGAAATGCATTAACAATACCTTTTTATAATCTTCTCCCATATTTCTTCTTTAAAAGGTAATTGAAACTAAAGACCGGTCTCATCGCGTCATAAAATCTATGGAATGCTACCAAATATACAATTTTAGATACATGCAAACCAAAAAAAACAACTGATCTCAAAAATCACTCATAACTCTTTTTAAAACGATGACCTTTTTTCCTTTTTGGTTCCTACTAATCTTTTGGCAATACACAAGCTATGTTAATTTAATGTATATTTCCAATCACATAATGATTCGAAAAAATTGATTTTGCTAATAAGTTGACCAAAATGTTATGTATATTTTAGGGATTTAAAAACTTATTTATTGTGTTTCTAAATAGAATATATGATTTCTTTGTGAAAAACGCATTCCGATAAGAGGTCACTGTTTTATTTGGGTAAATAAAAATATAGTTGTAAAAGATGTGGTAAACATCTCTGATGTGGTAAATGCTACGTGTATGTTCTAATAATTTTACTTTTTTATGGGCGCTTATTTAATAGAAGTAGATTTAGCAGACCGTATTCTGTTTATTTTCCAACCATAGAATTCTTACTTTTAATGAAAAATCTGCAACTGGATTAAAATGGAAGTAATATTTTGAGAGTGCAGAAGATTTAAAACTAGTCTTTTGCAAATATTCATGAGGCCTAATACATCACATTTTATTTTTCTACTGTAAACTGTAATTATTTATTTTATTTAAATAAACTTTAAAAAACCAAAAGTGATTCATGCTAATAACTGTATAAACATTTGTTAATGTTTCATGACTTTTGAGATATAATGTAAAAATACGTCAGGAACAGAAAAGTTACGCGAGGAAAATTAACAAATATAAATGACTGCCTAATGCTAAGTTAAAGCGAAAGAAATAGTCGAAAGATTTGAAATTAAAATAATCGTAAATTTTACAAATAAATTAAATTTTATAATAATTTTTTATAATTTAGTGTTTTTAAAAACACAAATCATGCAAAAATTATCGTAAAGAAAAATGTCCTGCTACACTTTCTGGAAATACGGCGGTGCGGGATAAAATATTCGGACATTTATTTAAAAAACGTAAATCTGATGGGTCTCTACAATTATTTCGGACAACTGATCACTTGGTGGACCTACAATTATGTTTTTATTATACAAAATCATAAAGCGTATTAGAGAAAATAAAGTCAAATTATAAAAATATTTAATTTTACTGACCAGAGAGAATGGGAAGTCCGTTTGGAAAAAAATTAATATAAATAGTTTCATTGAGTTTAAACAAACTAAAAAAAATCAACACTTTTTGGTTTAGTGGTATGTCAGGTCATTGAAATTCCTTAGATATGTGTTTCACCAGCAGAATTTGTTGTTACTTTTTGAATAAGTGTTTATAACAGGAAATGTGTTCACATATGACTATTTCATTTTACCGAGTTACCATTAAAATAATTGTATGTTACCTATTAGTTCCTAATTAATTAGTGTTTATAGTTACCGATCAAAATAATTTTAATTCTGTTTTTTTCCTGTCGATAAAAACAAATTATAAAATACTGAATAGATGAACAATTCTAACAACGGTTAATGTTAAGTTTCTCAGACGACTATGATTCGTATAAATCAATAAAATTCGAAATTTTTTTACTTCGAACCAATATTCTAATATTGAATCATCCAACAATTTTGACTAATACTGGTATTGTGTCGTTAGGTAATTATTGCCCACACTGGCAACAATTATGACTTAATTGCAGAGAAATTTGTACCTATTATAATTCAATTTACCAATCGTGAATTAGAATATAACTTTAACCGTCCATCCCGCATATGAACCGTTAATTTATACGACTCGATGAGATATCACTTCATTAAACAGTGGGTGACCCCTGGACACACACGAGTAAGTACTAAATGTTAGTTGCTAAGTTAACTTGTCTATTTTCAGGAGTTTATACGGTATTTCTATATTATACAAAAACAACAGACATTATCAGTTACCACATGCGGCTTAGGAAAATGTGACGAAATGTTATTAAGGGTAAATATATTCTATTTTGAGCTTTTTGTGTTTATGAATTCCTAACATAAGTTTGTGTAGTTTCTATTGTCTAATTTACTCTTGACGGAGTCTTTAGAATCATGTCAACCTTAAACTTTCCGGTACTTACACGTTTAATTTACAACTTTACTTTTAACGTGCATTAGAATATATAGAAAACTTAAGGTATTTTCTGTCGGTTATGGCATTAAACCAAGGGAGCTAAAATTAGACTTAACGATTAATCGATTGATTGATAATTAAATTTTACAAGGCATCATGGGTGGATAGCATGGTTGAGGAATGTTAGTGTCTATAATACTGTGATTCAAACGAGCATTTGCATATTTTTGAAGTAAGCGTAGATCAGTTGTATATAATAATACCATTTATATTTCATTTCTATATGGGTTTAATTTATTAGTTTTTGACTCCATATTTCTATTTTGGTATTTGTCTTCTTCCTTTTTTAGAACCGAAAATAACCATATTTTTTGCAATTGTTCTTTAATATATTTTTATTTTTATAAGAAATTTTTGCATAAAGTTTGTATCTTTGTAATGTATTTTCCAATTATAATTTACAAGCAATGAAATAAAATAATTTTTCAGCCACTATAAACAGTTATATATGCAACAAGATAAAAAATATTTTTTTTTTGAAAAACTATTAGTTTGTTTCAAAAGCTAGACTTGGTAAAGAATAGTGTGGTTTTATTATTTTATTATCTTCATTTCAATCTTTGTCGGATTACGAATGGATGATTAATTTTTTGTTACTTATTTAACAGAATGTATATACATCGATTTTTCCTTATTGGTTAATAATTAAAAGCCGTTGGATATGTATATAACGAGGGTGTCATATTAATTTAGTTATATATAAATATTAAAGGGATTTTACTTCTGTCAAGAAAATTTAGAATTTCTAATATAATTTTTGAATTAAAAATATAATTACTGATATTAATTTTACAGGAATAAAAATACCGATAATTTGTTAGAAATAACGAATCTGAACCAGATGGTTAAATAGCAGAGGGAAAGAGTTAAAGATAATAGGAAAAAGTTAGGTAAGGGTAATATTTAAAATATGTAAATAATTGATCAAAAGCAAATAGTTCAATTAATGCAAAAGTTAGAGATATATTAAAAATCTTATGAACATTGTTTGTAAATCTTTTTAATAATCCTGAAATAATAGGTTTTAGAGCCAAAAACTGATATATTAACTGATTTTTTTATTAATAAATATGTAGTGATGACAAATCAGTTGTCCTAAGTGACATAAAACATTGATGAAAAAGCTGTTATTTTTATAAATATGAATATCCAATATTAACAACTAAAGTTACGAATTTAAAAAAAAATTTACATGATTCATAAAAAATGTCCACACTTAATGGAAAACCACCACTCGTCCATTCTCCCATGTCACTTGCGAGGATCGTACCCTCGTCAAGAGTTGCTGTCAAATCAGATCAGTTACACCTTTCAGTTATCAATTGAGTGGAAAATATTTTTACAAGTTGTAATAAAAAATTGTTTTTATTTCGTCGCGTTTATTGCTTAAAAATGTCAAGTATATTTAAATAAAGAATGTTAGAATGTTTATATAAATCGTAAGGTTTATTTAAAATAACTGACAAGAGACAAGATACAACCAATTGTATCGGTAAAATTATCTATATTTTAATGAATAAAATAAAAAAACCTTGTTTTGTCATTATAACTAATAAAATATACGTATTTTACAAACTGTGAAAACTAAACTTTGTGGTAAATATATATTATTTTGTAAAAAAGACGTAAAAAATCCTGATTAAGAATGGAAACAGCATATTTGTATATCGTTGTGCATGGTATTTTTAATTAATTTTGTTCAAGTACATACGAGATGAAGTAAGATTTCAGAACTCGTCTGAGGTTTTTGAGACGTTTATGAGTTTACGGATTCCTGAAAAAAGATATAATCTAGATAATGCCACTAACGTCCAGAAGAAAATTGTATTTATTTGTGTTGTACCATACTCATTTGTACGACTTTTTAAAAATCATGTAAACCGTGATTTATATGATTTAATTTAAATTTTGGTCTAAAATTATAAAAAAAAGTTATAATTTTAGACCAAAATTAGTAGAAAGTAACCCACATGGAAAACTTCTGAAAGTGTCTGTAGGTTAAAGTCTGACAACACCGAGGTCGTTAATAAAAAAATAGTTGATATTTGACACAAGAACTGATCGTTAATGTCTGCAGATTGATGAAACTAAAAGTAAGGCAGAGGTGGAACGGCGAGCATCAAGTGGAACAGGTGAAGGAAATGTTTACAACCTGCTAACCACACGGCTGCACGTGCTGAATGGAATGTACAAGTGTTATTCAACTGGAACTACCTTGCAGTTTTATTTTATTTTATGGAGCGATATATATATATATATATATATATATATATATATATATTCATAATTATATATATATATATATATATATATATATATATGTACACATATACGTATGTATATACATCCGTAATTTTAGTCAAGTATTTACGTAACTGACATTCTATAAAACGAAAAAGCAGTTGCATTGTAGCTATAATTTTTCCAATTTCACTAGAGATTCAATAAGAGAACATTATTGTTTCGTTTACGAATTCCCAAATTTTAATACAAAATTTAATGTAACGGAGTTATTTTTAAATCATTTTAGTAATTAAGGATATCTGTAAAAAAAAATTAAAAATTAATTTTTACACGTCTGGTTGCGAGTTGTATTTTCTTTTTCGCTTAATTTTAAATCACTTCTTTTCAGAGTTTTGTAAATTCGCATCACTCTCAAGAAAGACAAAATAAACTCTTGTGTAAAAACAGACTACATAAATTCGAATAATAAGAATAAATATATAAATTTTTAATATTTCACATGTTTCTACATATTTTCTTGCTTTGTCTGAAACTTCTGGTTATTTTCTTTAAACATTAAATTTTATTCGAAGTCAAAAATTATATCGGATAATTATGTCGAGATACAAAAAAACTACAAAAATAAAAATTTATGTCAAAATTCTTTGAATATTTTTTCATCTTAGTCAATATTTTTTTTAGTATATAATATTTTAAATCTCAATAAAATATTTAAATGTTTCTTTTGCAGGAACGTACATAAAAATAATATTCTGTTTGCGGCAATGCGAATATCTATAAAATATTCAATATTTTAGGTCAGCATGTCACGGACATATCTAGACTAAATATACTGAACGCAATGTTAAAATGTTTTCAGATTTTAAGACTTACGAGCTATCAATAAAATTTCGGAAATGATTTAGTACCAAGGGCACATACTTAGACGATATAATATGTCACGGCTTTGGCAGCTCCTCCCGAAATGTATCCCAGAGAGTTGTCGAGTAAACAGTTCACTGCGTAATGTGTTATTCACGATACGATATAAAATATGGATCAGTTTACGAAGTATGGGTCAGTTATAAATATGGAAGTTGTTTAAATTCTAATAATTTAATTATTAATTATTAGTAAGTGAACACAATTTAGCATCTTTTACAATTTCTCCATCGTAATATACCTAAATCAAGTACTCTCGATCACTTCTTAAAAAATCTAGTTTCCACACTTTTTGTTTTGTTTAATATAAAATAAAAATTTGTGTCAAAATTTTCCTTTAAATATTTTATATAATAAATTTGACATTTTTCTATCTTACTCAAAATGGCAGAGAAAATACATGAACTTTTACCAGATGGCTGAAAATATACGAAAAGATATAAAGAAGCTAGAGGTAAACCATGAAAAACAAAGTATAACAAATTTATATATACAAGTTAAAATTACAATTTAATGTAAAAATGTAATCTAAAATCTATTTATTAGAATTAAAGAGAAAATCTTTCATTATCTATAATATTTTATCAATTTTTCTGGTCGACTGTCACTGCTTGATATCACACAGGGTTTTATAATAAATTTTAAAGTGTTTTAATTTAGGTACTCTAAATAGATTCTCTTGCGAGATATGATTTCATTTTCCTGTATGATTTCTGTGAAATATGACATTTTTTTAAAATTTAATAGTTATATTTACCTCTTGCAACTTTTTGTTCTTGTTTGATAAACAAGTAATCACTTATGGCAAAGTTATCTTCTACTTTATTAGTAAGATCATGACGGTTAAATCAGTCCTAAATAAAGTGAATGCTTTTTTGATTAAAAAATATAACATATACAATGTTAATGGCATTTTTCTTATTGTCAATAGTACTGTATCCTTATCTTGGAGTACTAGGTACTTTAAATCTAGAAGATATTGTAGGCAAACTCTTGTTAATTTGTTAAACTTTCCTGAGTCGATTTATTTTATACTCATTATATGTAATTTATATATTACCTATATAAATTACCTATATAAATTCCTGGTTGCTATAAATATATAATGTAGAAATTTTTCTAACCATAGTAGTAATATCCCAACTTCCATAAATCACCTGAAGTTTGGTAAAAATCACACCGTAATGGCTAAAAAGAAATAGGAAAAAAATTTCAGAAAAAATTAATATCTTGGATTTTTACAAAAGTCTCTATATCATAAAATTTACTACTAATACATATTTGTTATAATGTTAGTATTATAAATTTCCAGAGTATGTGATTGTGACCCTTTGTGAAAATATAAAACTGTGTTGCGTGCCAATTAAAAAAATGCATTAGTCCTTTTTTTATTAAAAATAAAAACTAACCACGTTAATATATTTATTATTCCGATTTCTATAAATATATTAGCCTACTGGAAACAGAATTGTATTACATGTTAGGTCAGCAATTAGTAAACCCAACACTTTTTCTCAAATGTTATAAGAAGTTCTTGAACATCTTTATTAGGGTATGCAAAGAGCGCAGCCTCCCATACTCTGTTCAATTAATGACTAAATTTCGGCGAGTAAAGAGCAGAATATGGAAACTACATGAAGAAAACTTAGTGTGCTCTTACTTCATGAAGTCTTTTTTGGGCAAAAATTGAACGAAACAACACGCAATATATACCCAAAGATAGCTGGAGATGTATTTTCCATCGCATAGTCAAGAATTACTTCTAAAAATTGAAATGAAGAATTTAAATCTGTCCTATACTCCTCAGCCAGGATTACCACCAGTATTAAATTTATAAAAATGAACAAGCTTTATCGGAATGGAATCACACAGCGACTTCAATTTTTCATAATGCCATAGAAAAATACGTTTATGCTTTGGATAAAAGGTGAAAATGATTTTTTTTCGTAAAAATATTTTTTAGTAGTTTAGTGAATATATTTATTATTTAGATTGCTACAAATATATGCCTGCTGGATATAGCTTTTTTTACATGTTAGGTTAGCAATTAATAAATACGAAATTTTTCCCTGGGAGGTTGTTGGAATTTCCTGAACATCTTTATTAGGGTATATTAAGAGCGCAGCGACCAAACTTCTGTTCATTTAACAACTGAGTTACGAAATATGAAGAATAGAATGTAGAAACTATACGAAGAGAACTTGGAGTTCTCTTACTTCGTGAAGTTCTTTGGGGCGAAAAACGAGCGACACAAGGCGCAATACTCGTATATACACAAAAACGATTGGTGATGTACTCTTCCACAGTCAAGCATTAGTTTTTAAAATTCAAATGAATAAATGTTTGTCTCTCCTTTACTCCTAAGTCAGTATGATTTCCAATATTAAACTTAAAAAAATTAAAAATATCCATGAAAATGGAACCCATGTTAAACTCGCATTATCCCACATATCCATCATATTGCCATAGAAAAATAACTTCATGCTTTGGGGAAAATGTAAAAGTATTTTCTTAGTTGCTACAAGAGTTATTACTCATAAATTGAGATGACATTTCAAAATGCCAACCTTTTATTATACTGTTGACTTTATTCAATATGTAAATTTTAGTACACATTTAAATATCAGTAAAGAAATTGAACAACGACTTCAAGGATGCACTAGTGAAACGAAGAACCTTTATAATTTGATAATGTCCATCCATCGGTTATAACGTTAAAGTTTCTTTAGCTCTATATTTTGCACTCAAAGGACATTAAACAGAATATTTAAATTTTTACTTAACGAAATATTTTATTTTAATATATCTCTCCACACACGTAAAGTGAAAGCCCATTTTTATCCACGCATTACATCATGCGAGACAGCATTAGATAGGTCTTTTAAAAAAACTGAGATTCAAATTATCGTTTTGCGCTTTAAAATCCCGTTTGAGAAATATAAAACTTCAAAGTTTTAGAGCGGCAATAACTTATTAAAGTGACAGAAAATTTTTTGAGGCCATTTGATAAAAATCCTTAAAATATTAAACGAGACAGTTTTTAACGTCTCGTTCTGAACCGCTCAGGAGTTATTTGTTTCTTACCAAATTTTTTTATTTACTTAATTGATATGGTAAGTCTTTTCAATAACATTTTTTTAATTGATTTATTAAATTCAGCTATTGCGACACATATATAAAGTGGATCAACCTGTAAATGCACTTCATTGGAAGAAATTATGTTCTGTTTATTAATTTATGCTGTGGCATTTCCGACCTTTACCAAGTATATTAAAGATCCATTTTCTTATTTGGTACCTAGCTGATATCTGATTGAGGCCAATCGTGAAGACAATAGATTTTTCGTTCTTTTCGCTCTAAGGTATTTGCTCTCACACAGTATAGGTTGTATTTTTGGTTCCTCAGATTCCTTGATATGTTCCACACCATGTTTTTCTTGCTACTAAATGCTGGGCTTTTCTCAACAATTCAATGCAATTAGTATATTTCGTTACATAAAACAATGTGACGTATTACAATAAAGTTACACACAAATTTCTAAAATTATATAAATTACAACAAAATATCCAAAGAGTTATGGAAACATATCGAAGGCATACATTTCTAGCCATTTTTTTTGTTAATATATGTTTTTCGACATTTTATAATAAAATATTATTAATTAAATATATTTTGTAAGCCACGATACCAGAAGCGAATAAAACTTAAATTTATAAAATGTATCAAAAAGATTCCTATACAATAAATCTCGAAGAAATTATCATTCACAAAAAAATATAGCATTCAGGATTTGCATAAAAAAAAACAGTTTACCAAATCTGTACCACGACACTAAATACATGCCGTTACAAATCAGGTGAAATTGAAGTTAACGCGAGCCATCTCCAAAGTGTCATAAAAAGTTCTGCACTATGTTTAAGAACCAAAACTAAATTAATATTTTTCGTAATTCGAAGTAATGATAGCTTTTTTCGTTCTATAAAATTCATTTCCTTCATGACCACGATTGGAACTTAAGAAGTAGGGAAATAAAAGGAAATTAACAATTCTGTCACGTGTTATATGCATGGATCCATTTTAAGAATTTATGGAACACTTTACCCATATATTTCAAGTCGCGCTGATGATCTTTTTACTTCTGTTTAGCCTTATTGTCAAATCGACGTACGGTTCAATTACTCTTAGCTGAAAAGTCGAGTATTAATTTAAATACTAAATTTTTGTTCAGGGTATTCTATTTATTATAGCGTATTAAAAAAAAAATTAGTGACTACCCGACCGTCACGTGTAAGTAATTATACTGAACACATAGAAAAATTACAAGTAGTTATTTTTGAAAGCCGACCAATTTAACATTAATTGGTATATTAACTTTGTCTAATTTATTGAAATAAAATAAATATATGATATAAGGAAATAAATTACTGCAGTGTTAGCCAATTTGATCATAATGAAGTTGTCATTACTATATCGGGTCTTTCGGTCGAGTCTTTGAACGGAAAATCCGTAATCGGCAATTGGCGATGCGTAAATTAATTTTCCACGCAAGTTAATAAATTATATATACAAACCACGCGGTTAATATATTTTTCGATTACGCTTCGATTTATTAAGTATTTAATTCGATAATGATAGAAATTCGTGCAATAACCGCTAGGCCAAATCCATTTTAATACTATTCAAATTAAGGGTAATTCAATTCGCGACTCTTTACTTAGCTTAGCAAAAATTATTTTTGTTGTTATGTCACTACTGAAATACAGAAAAATAAATTATAAACATTTGGCATGAAAAATATGTTTATGTGATTGTTTGAGATGTTTGAGTGTTTATGTGATGTTTGTCCAAATTTCCATAATTTTTTTAAATATTTTTATCAAGAGATTTAGTTTAAACTTCTTTTTAAGAAATTTATTTACTCTTCATAGGTAAAAATAGATTAAAGAATTAGAGCCCAAGGTACATAAAAACTTTAATCAAGCTTGAGTCAGATGGAAGGAAGATTATTTTCCTACAGTTATATTTCACACCATATTGTTGATAAGCATATATTTCTTATTATTTAAATAAAATTGATAATGTTATGTGATATTTTAGCATGTTCTGCGTTTGTATTATTTTTTCTAATTTGCTCATTTCTATGAAAAATAAATATCGTAATTTATATACTCGGTTGGTTTCCTATAAAATGGTAATTAACTGGTCAATGCTCTTCCAAAGAAAAAACATATTTCGTGCTCCTTCGAAACACGAACCTAACCTTAAAGCAAAAGGTACTCGGTAAATAGTGTCTACAGTTGAACATAATTAACAACGATACCGTGACTGAAGCAAACTTCGGGCTTCGCAAATTGACTTATATTTCATATTTATAAGAACAGACTGGGATAACCGTGACAAACAATACTTTGCTGCTTGTTTCTCTATCTTTCGCTTGATCCGATTAACTCGATGTACGTACGTCTCATCCATCGCTGGCGTGATTCAATTTAATGGAAAAGTTCCTTTCCGGTTTGCTTTTTATTGGATAGTTACCTAACCTTTTTTTATTCATTTGTGGATACAAGTGAAAAGTTTATTGAAGTTTTGAACAACTTTCTTTAATTTCTTTTAAAAAGTCACATGCGATTTTTTGTAGTGGCGTGAGGAGACTGGTCTCTCTCAGACATAGTCTCTCCGCAGAGTATCTAGCACTAAACTCTTGCAGCAGCTGGCCACAGCAGAACATCACAGACCTCTGCTAGAGCATCTAACACTGAATGCGCATACTTGTTTGGCAAATAAAATACAAAAACCCCAGAGTCTCGCGCTAGGAAATCCAGCATCTATCGCTCTCAGCGACTTGCTCTATTACGCCGCACATGATTCTGTCACATTAATCTGAAACGAGTGTTAGAGAGACTTGTTTCACATCTTCAACACAATTTCAGTCCTTGGTTACAGATCAAATTTCAATTAAGGTCCAAATCTTTACGACTCTTGGTGAAAAATGTGCAAATGCAAATGAATATAATTTTTTCCAAATATTTGGCAATAATGGAGCCGTGAATCAAACAGTATGTGATGTGCCGCGATAAAAATATATTTTCCTGGAAATTGAAGATCCCTACAAAAAATTAAAAAATCTGTCAACTAGCAGCGATCCATTATTTTCGCATTTCATTAAAAAAATAGAAACATATGATAGTCTGTTTTAGATGAAATTATTTGGTGCAAAAGAAATTCGCGAAGTCAACTTCATATCTATTTTCAAGGCTGAAGGAATATAACCTAATTAGCAGCTGACTCCCATCGTTAAGACAAAATTTATTTAGTATTATATTATATTACCGGCTTCTAATCCCGATAATATTTGGGGAACGGAGCGGATGCTTTTGATGATCGTAGAGAGGTGGAGGGGCATCATTAAAACAATAGGTGAGTGGAAACACGTGATTAAATGGTAGTTTGTGCCAGGAATTACTTTTGTAGTTTTCAGAATGCTAATTGCCGGAACGATAAAATATATGCTTTAAGACGATAAATAAATACTTTAGAATATAATTAGAAGTGGTGTTATACGAGTACCCCCAATACATTTTTTTTATATTAAAATCTAACGATTGGAGTCTGCCTTTGCTTATTTTGTATGAATGTAACTTGTAAACTAATAATGAAAATTTATTTTCATTTTGATTTTCGGTGTCATTAGAAATATAAGACTTATTTGCTAGTTTGACATCCTGATAAGAGCGAAATGACTCTCAACGAACTGAGAAGTCTGAACGTGTGCCGTGTTTTAATGTGATGTAAGTGTCTTCGTTTTTATAATTCACAGGATTACATTTATTACTTTTTTACGTTACTATAAGTAACATAATAAATAAACCTTGTTTTTCAATCCTCCATTTAGCTTCTAGCGCCGTAAAGGATATAGTGAGAATAAGATTTATGGAAACACAAAAGGTAATAGCAATTTATGATTATAAAAAATATTATTTTTCAATTCATTATTCTAAATCTTAGCTAAGTAAAAGAGTAAATGGTGAGTCAGTTTATTTAACAGTAAACATGCTTAAAATAAATTTACATTATAGCAGAATAAAACATTTTTTTTTATTTGTACAGCGCCATCTTCTAGTTGTAATTTAATTAATTTTGTTGTAATAACTAAAAGATAATGACATTATCTTTTAGTTATTACAGTTTTTATGGCGTGCCCAGCCCTACTAGAACAAATAATTATTTAACTGATTAATTTGCCAGATTTTTATTAATATATACGTAAAATAAATAACAAGACCATTTTTAAAGAAATACTTATGAAAATAAATTAACGTGTTTTGCGGATGCAGAAAGTATCGTATGCATATAGATTAAAATAGAGTCTAGGCCGTTTTCTTTTTTCCTATAAGTGGTGGAAAACATTTTGTAATCAAAATTTGTAGTAATTTGAGCTTACTTTTTAATTATATTTATTATTTCTGCACTTTTCTACGCTATTAATTTGAGTTATTTCATTTATCTATTTAACTTAGATTTGGATATAAACCATTTTTGTGCTAAACTTTATCCCCATAGAATGAAAAATATAACAATGATCGGTGAATATCACCGCAATAGATTTGTTTTTCCCAATATTCGTCTATTAGGACGTAAAAGATTTACGAATGTGGAAAAAATATATTAAAAATGAACAAGTACTCAGAAATTATGAACGGAGTTTTGAGATTTTAGTATCAATGTTCATATACAGTGTTTGTCTCCTTAAAACATACGACTTTGATATAACACCTTAATAATAGTATGTATTCTGTGTTTTGAAAGCTTTCGACTCGATGCATAACATTACGCCTTGTAATGGTTGATATGTAGGATTAAAGATAAGCCAAATTTTGATTCGAATGTCATTTTCACTGAATTCTGTTTAATAACCTTAAACTGGTAAGGACCACTTACGTATTTATACTTAAGTATTATTACACTAGATAATATAATAATGTATGTTAAACTTATTAACCACTTGTAAACCTATGGGTTTGTTTATTCCTTAAGTATAAACTTTTTAGTGTCCCAACTTTAGATTTTATTATTGTGAATCTAGAAAACAACCAATTAGAAAGTGATAATCGTTTTTGACGTACTAAGGACAAATTTTTCAAATAAATCCTTAATGAAGTGAAAATAACTGTCAAATTTTTCATGTATAAAAATAATAGAAGTTGGCTTTTATCTTAAATGAAATATGAAATCAACCACGCGAATAATCATATGTATTTTTGTTCGTTTGCCCAAAATTAATCCTAAAGGTTATATGGGTCGTCAAAGGTTTCATGAAAAATAAATTACATACACAGCATTAAATTGTAAAAAAAATTACATACTAACACAACATTCAAAATGAATTTATCAAATCGTTCTGATATAAGAATTCGATTGTTCTTTTTTAATCGATTTTGAATTTTTAATGAGTTTAATTTCAATAACTCTAAGCCATAAAATTGCTTTAAATCGTGTTTTGTAGAAAATATCCGAAGTTATTGTATATAAATTGACCTAAAATACAGTTAAATCTTTTTATTGAGGGATTTTATATTCGCAAGTCAAAAATTGCGTAAAATATGTTTCAATAAATTTTATTGTTTCATAAAAGTGAGTATCCGAGACAAGACAGTTTATCGATAAAATAATATAGAATCAATAGCATGGTAATCTAGACTAACATGTCTTTTCTTATTTTTTTCACATAGTAATCATATCATCCATAATTTTGTGTGTTTAATATTTTAATATTAATTTTATTTTGTTATTGAGATGTTACAATTTTGACATTACTTTCTGGTTTTATCACCTCATGCGTAATATTTTTCTTACCTTGCATTTTATTACCTATGCTAGAACAAATTTAAGTACAATTCAATTTTTCGTGGTCAGAGATGAAACGACACTGATATTTAAACAGACAGAGGGACATTTGCGATAATATAAGTGTATACGTAAGATATCCGCTTTTTATTTTTCTATACAGAATCTCAAAGTGTTTCTTCTCTGGTTTATTAATATATTTGTCAGTTGCATATATTTTATCAACTGACACAAGAATTATTTATACAACTCTAGATAAAACTACTTTTGGAATATATTAAACTTAGTTAAGGTTAATTCTTATGTTTTTTCATTAATCACACTTGAGTGATATTTTTTTTGGTATTCAATATTATTTTATTTCATTTACATGTCTCATTTCCATGATAAAACTATTATGTGTGCAGTACATAATTTGATAACAGACTAGAAAATATTTGAGCAATAAAGAAGAAAATAAGATAATAACTTGGAAAGACATACAACTTGGCGCGTTCAACTTATTTAATATATGAAGGTTACTTTAGTAAAATGGCAGGTGTAAAAC
This sequence comes from Druceiella hillmani, assembly GCA_039881145.1. Taxonomy (NCBI): domain Eukaryota; kingdom Metazoa; phylum Arthropoda; class Insecta; order Lepidoptera; family Hepialidae; genus Druceiella; species Druceiella hillmani. Next base: position 29,310,628 of record JAYKKI010000001.1, read on the forward strand.
AATCGGACCCAGATAGACAAACCAGTGTAAAGCACTATTAATTTAAACTATGTATACAATTATTTAAGGAGTTTTTAGAATTAGTCATTTCTTATTCCTTTCGTTCTCGTTACTCAATTCACTTAAAAGCTGTGCGAACTTTTAATGTAAACAAATTTTTCTATTTTATTTTATTTTAAATATAAACTTAGATAAACAACGTCGATGCAGCGGTATACTTTACAATCATATTGATATGGTATTTGGTGAAGGTTTAATGGTTCCTCCGTCCTTAAACATAACGTGGAATAGAATCGACCTCTCTGCTATCGTCATGAATCCTTAAATCTTATGCCTTTTAGTTCCATTGATATAGTTTTTCTTTTTTTGTATGAGCTCAATTTAGTTGAAACTGCTATGAAATGTTTATTGTGTAATGTCTATCATAAAACTTAGGGGCATCTCATAAGTGTTGTTCTTTTACTTCAACTTGGTGACTTGAGCACTTTTTCGAAGTGACTAGCAATGGCGGAAAGGAGGTATAGGAATTCATTCAGTGGATGTTGCTAATAACACAAAAGGTACCCTTGCTGATTTTTTATTCGTATTGTATTTATCATAATAAAACGAAATGAAAAGAATTTTTTTCCATTAACCCCTCTTTTTTCATCGGCCATTCACTAAACCTTGAAAAAACAAAGACCTTATTAAGTTTTTGTTTTACACTATATGAGTAAATAATCAAAAATTATCCATATTTCCTTAAAATAGAAAATATCAGATTTCAATGCATGTTTTGATAACAAAAATCTATCGGAATAACAAAAAGAGTGTATTAAGTACTCAAAAAGTAAGTCCCTTACAGCGATTGCAAGACTAATCGATTTACTTTCATAAATTTATGACAAAAATATTTGAAAAATGCACAAAATATTTGACGAAAATATTTTCACTTACATCCCTTGAATTAACTATTATACTACATAAATATTATATCAACAAAATTATTAAAATAAGTATTGAAAAAATTCAATTTCAGTGTGTTTTTTCGGTCGTCTATTTTAACACCTATAATATAACTTGAGCAGACGGCTAAAAGTTTGATTTAGAACAAATAATGAGATAAATTTTACATATATCATAACATTTAAATTAGTTGCAATAACTTCTTATCTCTGTAACACTTTGCTATATGATAAGAACTATAAAATCAAAAGAATCGTTTTTTTGCAACTTTGGTTATTGGAAAATTATCCATTGCAGTCAGACTCAATCAGGTACATTTCATGAAACTCGATGCAAATCTCCAGCAAAGCTTTCAAAGAATTTTTACCGCTTTCGTCTCACTGTTTCTGCTGCTGAGATTTCACTCATAAACTCATTTCTTGTTTTGGTAATGGCTTTGATGAAATTTACTTTTGTCTTTAATATTCTCATTTCCTCCCTCGATTCATATTTATAACAAATTTAATTATTTCCTTATATGTGTCATGTTACAGTTCGTTTTTACATGTTGTTAATTCTTCTACAATTTTTGTGGTATTAATGGAGAGCTCGTCCATTTTTATTATTTGAAATGCATTAACAATACCTTTTTATAATCTTCTCCCATATTTCTTCTTTAAAAGGTAATTGAAACTAAAGACCGGTCTCATCGCGTCATAAAATCTATGGAATGCTACCAAATATACAATTTTAGATACATGCAAACCAAAAAAAACAACTGATCTCAAAAATCACTCATAACTCTTTTTAAAACGATGACCTTTTTTCCTTTTTGGTTCCTACTAATCTTTTGGCAATACACAAGCTATGTTAATTTAATGTATATTTCCAATCACATAATGATTCGAAAAAATTGATTTTGCTAATAAGTTGACCAAAATGTTATGTATATTTTAGGGATTTAAAAACTTATTTATTGTGTTTCTAAATAGAATATATGATTTCTTTGTGAAAAACGCATTCCGATAAGAGGTCACTGTTTTATTTGGGTAAATAAAAATATAGTTGTAAAAGATGTGGTAAACATCTCTGATGTGGTAAATGCTACGTGTATGTTCTAATAATTTTACTTTTTTATGGGCGCTTATTTAATAGAAGTAGATTTAGCAGACCGTATTCTGTTTATTTTCCAACCATAGAATTCTTACTTTTAATGAAAAATCTGCAACTGGATTAAAATGGAAGTAATATTTTGAGAGTGCAGAAGATTTAAAACTAGTCTTTTGCAAATATTCATGAGGCCTAATACATCACATTTTATTTTTCTACTGTAAACTGTAATTATTTATTTTATTTAAATAAACTTTAAAAAACCAAAAGTGATTCATGCTAATAACTGTATAAACATTTGTTAATGTTTCATGACTTTTGAGATATAATGTAAAAATACGTCAGGAACAGAAAAGTTACGCGAGGAAAATTAACAAATATAAATGACTGCCTAATGCTAAGTTAAAGCGAAAGAAATAGTCGAAAGATTTGAAATTAAAATAATCGTAAATTTTACAAATAAATTAAATTTTATAATAATTTTTTATAATTTAGTGTTTTTAAAAACACAAATCATGCAAAAATTATCGTAAAGAAAAATGTCCTGCTACACTTTCTGGAAATACGGCGGTGCGGGATAAAATATTCGGACATTTATTTAAAAAACGTAAATCTGATGGGTCTCTACAATTATTTCGGACAACTGATCACTTGGTGGACCTACAATTATGTTTTTATTATACAAAATCATAAAGCGTATTAGAGAAAATAAAGTCAAATTATAAAAATATTTAATTTTACTGACCAGAGAGAATGGGAAGTCCGTTTGGAAAAAAATTAATATAAATAGTTTCATTGAGTTTAAACAAACTAAAAAAAATCAACACTTTTTGGTTTAGTGGTATGTCAGGTCATTGAAATTCCTTAGATATGTGTTTCACCAGCAGAATTTGTTGTTACTTTTTGAATAAGTGTTTATAACAGGAAATGTGTTCACATATGACTATTTCATTTTACCGAGTTACCATTAAAATAATTGTATGTTACCTATTAGTTCCTAATTAATTAGTGTTTATAGTTACCGATCAAAATAATTTTAATTCTGTTTTTTTCCTGTCGATAAAAACAAATTATAAAATACTGAATAGATGAACAATTCTAACAACGGTTAATGTTAAGTTTCTCAGACGACTATGATTCGTATAAATCAATAAAATTCGAAATTTTTTTACTTCGAACCAATATTCTAATATTGAATCATCCAACAATTTTGACTAATACTGGTATTGTGTCGTTAGGTAATTATTGCCCACACTGGCAACAATTATGACTTAATTGCAGAGAAATTTGTACCTATTATAATTCAATTTACCAATCGTGAATTAGAATATAACTTTAACCGTCCATCCCGCATATGAACCGTTAATTTATACGACTCGATGAGATATCACTTCATTAAACAGTGGGTGACCCCTGGACACACACGAGTAAGTACTAAATGTTAGTTGCTAAGTTAACTTGTCTATTTTCAGGAGTTTATACGGTATTTCTATATTATACAAAAACAACAGACATTATCAGTTACCACATGCGGCTTAGGAAAATGTGACGAAATGTTATTAAGGGTAAATATATTCTATTTTGAGCTTTTTGTGTTTATGAATTCCTAACATAAGTTTGTGTAGTTTCTATTGTCTAATTTACTCTTGACGGAGTCTTTAGAATCATGTCAACCTTAAACTTTCCGGTACTTACACGTTTAATTTACAACTTTACTTTTAACGTGCATTAGAATATATAGAAAACTTAAGGTATTTTCTGTCGGTTATGGCATTAAACCAAGGGAGCTAAAATTAGACTTAACGATTAATCGATTGATTGATAATTAAATTTTACAAGGCATCATGGGTGGATAGCATGGTTGAGGAATGTTAGTGTCTATAATACTGTGATTCAAACGAGCATTTGCATATTTTTGAAGTAAGCGTAGATCAGTTGTATATAATAATACCATTTATATTTCATTTTTATATGGGTTTAATTTATTAGTTTTTGACTCCATATTTCTATTTTGGTATTTGTCTTCTTCCTTTTTTAGAACCGAAAATAACCATATTTTTTGCAATTGTTCTTTAATATATTTTTATTTTTATAAGAAATTTTTGCATAAAGTTTGTATCTTTGTAATGTATTTTCCAATTATAATTTACAAGCAATGAAATAAAATAATTTTTCAGCCACTATAAACAGTTATATATGCAACAAGATAAAAAATATTTTTTTTTTGAAAAACTATTAGTTTGTTTCAAAAGCTAGACTTGGTAAAGAATAGTGTGGTTTTATTATTTTATTATCTTCATTTCAATCTTTGTCGGATTACGAATGGATGATTAATTTTTTGTTACTTATTTAACAGAATGTATATACATCGATTTTTCCTTATTGGTTAATAATTAAAAGCCGTTGGATATGTATATAACGAGGGTGTCATATTAATTTAGTTATATATAAATATTAAAGGGATTTTACTTCTGTCAAGAAAATTTAGAATTTCTAATATAATTTTTGAATTAAAAATATAATTACTGATATTAATTTTACAGGAATAAAAATACCGATAATTTGTTAGAAATAACGAATCTGAACCAGATGGTTAAATAGCAGAGGGAAAGAGTTAAAGATAATAGGAAAAAGTTAGGTAAGGGTAATATTTAAAATATGTAAATAATTGATCAAAAGCAAATAGTTCAATTAATGCAAAAGTTAGAGATATATTAAAAATCTTATGAACATTGTTTGTAAATCTTTTTAATAATCCTGAAATAATAGGTTTTAGAGCCAAAAACTGATATATTAACTGATTTTTTTATTAATAAATATGTAGTGATGACAAATCAGTTGTCCTAAGTGACATAAAACATTGATGAAAAAGCTGTTATTTTTATAAATATGAATATCCAATATTAACAACTAAAGTTACGAATTTAAAAAAAAATTTACATGATTCATAAAAAATGTCCACACTTAATGGAAAACCACCACTCGTCCATTCTCCCATGTCACTTGCGAGGATCGTACCCTCGTCAAGAGTTGCTGTCAAATCAGATCAGTTACACCTTTCAGTTATCAATTGAGTGGAAAATATTTTTACAAGTTGTAATAAAAAATTGTTTTTATTTCGTCGCGTTTATTGCTTAAAAATGTCAAGTATATTTAAATAAAGAATGTTAGAATGTTTATATAAATCGTAAGGTTTATTTAAAATAACTGACAAGAGACAAGATACAACCAATTGTATCGGTAAAATTATCTATATTTTAATGAATAAAATAAAAAAACCTTGTTTTGTCATTATAACTAATAAAATATACGTATTTTACAAACTGTGAAAACTAAACTTTGTGGTAAATATATATTATTTTGTAAAAAAGACGTAAAAAATCCTGATTAAGAATGGAAACAGCATATTTGTATATCGTTGTGCATGGTATTTTTAATTAATTTTGTTCAAGTACATACGAGATGAAGTAAGATTTCAGAACTCGTCTGAGGTTTTTGAGACGTTTATGAGTTTACGGATTCCTGAAAAAAGATATAATCTAGATAATGCCACTAACGTCCAGAAGAAAATTGTATTTATTTGTGTTGTACCATACTCATTTGTACGACTTTTTAAAAATCATGTAAACCGTGATTTATATGATTTAATTTAAATTTTGGTCTAAAATTATAAAAAAAAGTTATAATTTTAGACCAAAATTAGTAGAAAGTAACCCACATGGAAAACTTCTGAAAGTGTCTGTAGGTTAAAGTCTGACAACACCGAGGTCGTTAATAAAAAAATAGTTGATATTTGACACAAGAACTGATCGTTAATGTCTGCAGATTGATGAAACTAAAAGTAAGGCAGAGGTGGAACGGCGAGCATCAAGTGGAACAGGTGAAGGAAATGTTTACAACCTGCTAACCACACGGCTGCACGTGCTGAATGGAATGTACAAGTGTTATTCAACTGGAACTACCTTGCAGTTTTATTTTATTTTATGGAGCGATATATATATATATATATATATATATATATATATTCATAATTATATATATATATATATATATATATATGTACACATATACGTATGTATATACATCCGTAATTTTAGTCAAGTATTTACGTAACTGACATTCTATAAAACGAAAAAGCAGTTGCATTGTAGCTATAATTTTTCCAATTTCACTAGAGATTCAATAAGAGAACATTATTGTTTCGTTTACGAATTCCCAAATTTTAATACAAAATTTAATGTAACGGAGTTATTTTTAAATCATTTTAGTAATTAAGGATATCTGTAAAAAAAAATTAAAAATTAATTTTTACACGTCTGGTTGCGAGTTGTATTTTCTTTTTCGCTTAATTTTAAATCACTTCTTTTCAGAGTTTTGTAAATTCGCATCACTCTCAAGAAAGACAAAATAAACTCTTGTGTAAAAACAGACTACATAAATTCGAATAATAAGAATAAATATATAAATTTTTAATATTTCACATGTTTCTACATATTTTCTTGCTTTGTCTGAAACTTCTGGTTATTTTCTTTAAACATTAAATTTTATTCGAAGTCAAAAATTATATCGGATAATTATGTCGAGATACAAAAAAACTACAAAAATAAAAATTTATGTCAAAATTCTTTGAATATTTTTTCATCTTAGTCAATATTTTTTTTAGTATATAATATTTTAAATCTCAATAAAATATTTAAATGTTTCTTTTGCAGGAACGTACATAAAAATAATATTCTGTTTGCGGCAATGCGAATATCTATAAAATATTCAATATTTTAGGTCAGCATGTCACGGACATATCTAGACTAAATATACTGAACGCAATGTTAAAATGTTTTCAGATTTTAAGACTTACGAGCTATCAATAAAATTTCGGAAATGATTTAGTACCAAGGGCACATACTTAGACGATATAATATGTCACGGCTTTGGCAGCTCCTCCCGAAATGTATCCCAGAGAGTTGTCGAGTAAACAGTTCACTGCGTAATGTGTTATTCACGATACGATATAAAATATGGATCAGTTTACGAAGTATGGGTCAGTTATAAATATGGAAGTTGTTTAAATTCTAATAATTTAATTATTAATTATTAGTAAGTGAACACAATTTAGCATCTTTTACAATTTCTCCATCGTAATATACCTAAATCAAGTACTCTCGATCACTTCTTAAAAAATCTAGTTTCCACACTTTTTGTTTTGTTTAATATAAAATAAAAATTTGTGTCAAAATTTTCCTTTAAATATTTTATATAATAAATTTGACATTTTTCTATCTTACTCAAAATGGCAGAGAAAATACATGAACTTTTACCAGATGGCTGAAAATATACGAAAAGATATAAAGAAGCTAGAGGTAAACCATGAAAAACAAAGTATAACAAATTTATATATACAAGTTAAAATTACAATTTAATGTAAAAATGTAATCTAAAATCTATTTATTAGAATTAAAGAGAAAATCTTTCATTATCTATAATATTTTATCAATTTTTCTGGTCGACTGTCACTGCTTGATATCACACAGGGTTTTATAATAAATTTTAAAGTGTTTTAATTTAGGTACTCTAAATAGATTCTCTTGCGAGATATGATTTCATTTTCCTGTATGATTTCTGTGAAATATGACATTTTTTTAAAATTTAATAGTTATATTTACCTCTTGCAACTTTTTGTTCTTGTTTGATAAACAAGTAATCACTTATGGCAAAGTTATCTTCTACTTTATTAGTAAGATCATGACGGTTAAATCAGTCCTAAATAAAGTGAATGCTTTTTTGATTAAAAAATATAACATATACAATGTTAATGGCATTTTTCTTATTGTCAATAGTACTGTATCCTTATCTTGGAGTACTAGGTACTTTAAATCTAGAAGATATTGTAGGCAAACTCTTGTTAATTTGTTAAACTTTCCTGAGTCGATTTATTTTATACTCATTATATGTAATTTATATATTACCTATATAAATTACCTATATAAATTCCTGGTTGCTATAAATATATAATGTAGAAATTTTTCTAACCATAGTAGTAATATCCCAACTTCCATAAATCACCTGAAGTTTGGTAAAAATCACACCGTAATGGCTAAAAAGAAATAGGAAAAAAATTTCAGAAAAAATTAATATCTTGGATTTTTACAAAAGTCTCTATATCATAAAATTTACTACTAATACATATTTGTTATAATGTTAGTATTATAAATTTCCAGAGTATGTGATTGTGACCCTTTGTGAAAATATAAAACTGTGTTGCGTGCCAATTAAAAAAATGCATTAGTCCTTTTTTTATTAAAAATAAAAACTAACCACGTTAATATATTTATTATTCCGATTTCTATAAATATATTAGCCTACTGGAAACAGAATTGTATTACATGTTAGGTCAGCAATTAGTAAACCCAACACTTTTTCTCAAATGTTATAAGAAGTTCTTGAACATCTTTATTAGGGTATGCAAAGAGCGCAGCCTCCCATACTCTGTTCAATTAATGACTAAATTTCGGCGAGTAAAGAGCAGAATATGGAAACTACATGAAGAAAACTTAGTGTGCTCTTACTTCATGAAGTCTTTTTTGGGCAAAAATTGAACGAAACAACACGCAATATATACCCAAAGATAGCTGGAGATGTATTTTCCATCGCATAGTCAAGAATTACTTCTAAAAATTGAAATGAAGAATTTAAATCTGTCCTATACTCCTCAGCCAGGATTACCACCAGTATTAAATTTATAAAAATGAACAAGCTTTATCGGAATGGAATCACACAGCGACTTCAATTTTTCATAATGCCATAGAAAAATACGTTTATGCTTTGGATAAAAGGTGAAAATGATTTTTTTTCGTAAAAATATTTTTTAGTAGTTTAGTGAATATATTTATTATTTAGATTGCTACAAATATATGCCTGCTGGATATAGCTTTTTTTACATGTTAGGTTAGCAATTAATAAATACGAAATTTTTCCCTGGGAGGTTGTTGGAATTTCCTGAACATCTTTATTAGGGTATATTAAGAGCGCAGCGACCAAACTTCTGTTCATTTAACAACTGAGTTACGAAATATGAAGAATAGAATGTAGAAACTATACGAAGAGAACTTGGAGTTCTCTTACTTCGTGAAGTTCTTTGGGGCGAAAAACGAGCGACACAAGGCGCAATACTCGTATATACACAAAAACGATTGGTGATGTACTCTTCCACAGTCAAGCATTAGTTTTTAAAATTCAAATGAATAAATGTTTGTCTCTCCTTTACTCCTAAGTCAGTATGATTTCCAATATTAAACTTAAAAAAATTAAAAATATCCATGAAAATGGAACCCATGTTAAACTCGCATTATCCCACATATCCATCATATTGCCATAGAAAAATAACTTCATGCTTTGGGGAAAATGTAAAAGTATTTTCTTAGTTGCTACAAGAGTTATTACTCATAAATTGAGATGACATTTCAAAATGCCAACCTTTTATTATACTGTTGACTTTATTCAATATGTAAATTTTAGTACACATTTAAATATCAGTAAAGAAATTGAACAACGACTTCAAGGATGCACTAGTGAAACGAAGAACCTTTATAATTTGATAATGTCCATCCATCGGTTATAACGTTAAAGTTTCTTTAGCTCTATATTTTGCACTCAAAGGACATTAAACAGAATATTTAAATTTTTACTTAACGAAATATTTTATTTTAATATATCTCTCCACACACGTAAAGTGAAAGCCCATTTTTATCCACGCATTACATCATGCGAGACAGCATTAGATAGGTCTTTTAAAAAAACTGAGATTCAAATTATCGTTTTGCGCTTTAAAATCCCGTTTGAGAAATATAAAACTTCAAAGTTTTAGAGCGGCAATAACTTATTAAAGTGACAGAAAATTTTTTGAGGCCATTTGATAAAAATCCTTAAAATATTAAACGAGACAGTTTTTAACGTCTCGTTCTGAACCGCTCAGGAGTTATTTGTTTCTTACCAAATTTTTTTATTTACTTAATTGATATGGTAAGTCTTTTCAATAACATTTTTTTAATTGATTTATTAAATTCAGCTATTGCGACACATATATAAAGTGGATCAACCTGTAAATGCACTTCATTGGAAGAAATTATGTTCTGTTTATTAATTTATGCTGTGGCATTTCCGACCTTTACCAAGTATATTAAAGATCCATTTTCTTATTTGGTACCTAGCTGATATCTGATTGAGGCCAATCGTGAAGACAATAGATTTTTCGTTCTTTTCGCTCTAAGGTATTTGCTCTCACACAGTATAGGTTGTATTTTTGGTTCCTCAGATTCCTTGATATGTTCCACACCATGTTTTTCTTGCTACTAAATGCTGGGCTTTTCTCAACAATTCAATGCAATTAGTATATTTCGTTACATAAAACAATGTGACGTATTACAATAAAGTTACACACAAATTTCTAAAATTATATAAATTACAACAAAATATCCAAAGAGTTATGGAAACATATCGAAGGCATACATTTCTAGCCATTTTTTTTGTTAATATATGTTTTTCGACATTTTATAATAAAATATTATTAATTAAATATATTTTGTAAGCCACGATACCAGAAGCGAATAAAACTTAAATTTATAAAATGTATCAAAAAGATTCCTATACAATAAATCTCGAAGAAATTATCATTCACAAAAAAATATAGCATTCAGGATTTGCATAAAAAAAAACAGTTTACCAAATCTGTACCACGACACTAAATACATGCCGTTACAAATCAGGTGAAATTGAAGTTAACGCGAGCCATCTCCAAAGTGTCATAAAAAGTTCTGCACTATGTTTAAGAACCAAAACTAAATTAATATTTTTCGTAATTCGAAGTAATGATAGCTTTTTTCGTTCTATAAAATTCATTTCCTTCATGACCACGATTGGAACTTAAGAAGTAGGGAAATAAAAGGAAATTAACAATTCTGTCACGTGTTATATGCATGGATCCATTTTAAGAATTTATGGAACACTTTACCCATATATTTCAAGTCGCGCTGATGATCTTTTTACTTCTGTTTAGCCTTATTGTCAAATCGACGTACGGTTCAATTACTCTTAGCTGAAAAGTCGAGTATTAATTTAAATACTAAATTTTTGTTCAGGGTATTCTATTTATTATAGCGTATTAAAAAAAAAATTAGTGACTACCCGACCGTCACGTGTAAGTAATTATACTGAACACATAGAAAAATTACAAGTAGTTATTTTTGAAAGCCGACCAATTTAACATTAATTGGTATATTAACTTTGTCTAATTTATTGAAATAAAATAAATATATGATATAAGGAAATAAATTACTGCAGTGTTAGCCAATTTGATCATAATGAAGTTGTCATTACTATATCGGGTCTTTCGGTCGAGTCTTTGAACGGAAAATCCGTAATCGGCAATTGGCGATGCGTAAATTAATTTTCCACGCAAGTTAATAAATTATATATACAAACCACGCGGTTAATATATTTTTCGATTACGCTTCGATTTATTAAGTATTTAATTCGATAATGATAGAAATTCGTGCAATAACCGCTAGGCCAAATCCATTTTAATACTATTCAAATTAAGGGTAATTCAATTCGCGACTCTTTACTTAGCTTAGCAAAAATTATTTTTGTTGTTATGTCACTACTGAAATACAGAAAAATAAATTATAAACATTTGGCATGAAAAATATGTTTATGTGATTGTTTGAGATGTTTGAGTGTTTATGTGATGTTTGTCCAAATTTCCATAATTTTTTTAAATATTTTTATCAAGAGATTTAGTTTAAACTTCTTTTTAAGAAATTTATTTACTCTTCATAGGTAAAAATAGATTAAAGAATTAGAGCCCAAGGTACATACCAACGCTCTCCTTGGATCATAATTAATGACTTTAGATTTTATGAAATAAAATATATAATATTATGACAGGTAGTAACGAAGTATTGAGTGTTGCTCTCCTGTCCTCTTTTGTATTTAATATCACCTATGATATTATTGTGACATCAATGGTAATGCAGCCTAACCTAACACTTTTTGCGGTTTAATATAATCCATTACCTAAATTATGAGAATAGAATAGAAGTATTTTATATAGTATATAGCTTCCTTAAATATGTGATGTTTATTGAATATATTTGGCGTTAATTTAAATTATTAGAAATTCATTATTAACAATTAAATGAAATTACGTGATGTAGTATTATTTCTACTTTCTTTAATTTCTTTACCACGATCTAGGTTTCGTTGTATTACAACATCTTCAGGTGGGATATTAGCAAAGATATATGATGTTTGTCCAAATTTCCGTCATTTCTGTAAAAGTTTTTATCGAAATATTTGGTTCAAACTTCTCGTTAAGAAATTTATTGTTAATAGGTAAAAATAAATTGAAGAATTAAAGCCAAATGTACCAAAGCTTTCTTTGGATAATCGTTCATTATTTTAGATGTTATAAAATAAAACATGTAAATATTATGACAGGTAGTAACGAAGTATTGATTGTCGCTTTTCTCTCCTCCTTTCTACTTATTTATCACAAGTGATATTTTTGTGATATTATTGATAATGCAGCGTAATCTAACACTTTTTGCGGTTAAATCTAATTCATTGCCTAAATTGTGAGGATACAATAGAAGTAGTTTCGAGTAAAATACTATTTAGTATTTATTAATTATTAAAACTTGTTAAGTACGAGTAGAACTCACCACGAGAAGGATCCGTTAGGTGTATGTAGTATTTTCAGCGAAACAGTTTATGTTGCCGAAAATATATTCCGAAGCGATTCTTGACTACATAAATATATTCTTTAGCAATTGTAATATTATCGTGAACATTGTAAAAAAAACGATACATGGAATCATAGTTGTAGTTTTCTGGTAAAGTTTGATGAACCTCTGGGAATTTAGCGGATTTATAGTATTCTGATTTTAACAAGTTCATGAATAAAGGTCAGGACGGGTGATGGATATTTTTTACAATATTTCCACAAATATTTAATATACAAACCCTGGAAAATTATTGAATTGTTACAGCTTTTTCTTTCTGTTGATATTTCATACGTTACTGGGAATTAAATAAATCGATTACATTAATTATACTCTATAATTTTTTTACGTAAATATTCTTGAGTGTTCAATATTGAAATGCATGCGAGTTAGTACATTTTATCAGTATAGCGAATTTGAAGTTCCTACGTCAAAACTTTTTCTGAAATAAGCGATTAGGACAGAGATACGGATACGATTATATAAAAAACTAGTATATATATATTTATATAAATACATACATATATATATATATATTTATATAAATACATACATATATATATATATATATATATATATATATATATATATATATATATATATATATATGCGTGTGTGTGTGGGAAAAATAAAATGTTCATACAAATATACATGGACAAATGTCAATTAAGTTAGCCTATTTGTATTTAACCTTCGTATTTAACGCGACACGCCAATGTAATGAAAACTTATCTTAATTAGAATATTCTTTAATTTAGAAATCTTAGAAATAATAAATTGAGACCCAGGTTCTTTACATGAAATTGTGGAAAAAGTATAATCCCCTATATCTAAATAATTGGTGCACTTTCGAAATTATTGTCATGGTAAGTCAGGATGAAAACAACATACGCTGGACTTTATTATAAAATAATCATCAATTTATCTGTATATGAAAAATTTGGAAAATTTTATACATGGACTTAGGAAAAGTTTAATCCCTTAAGTCTAAATAATTAGCACACATGAAATTATTGTCGCATCACGTCAGTACGAAAAGTCAGTGCAACATGCACTGAATTTTAATATATTATAATCCTCAAATTATTTTCATTCTATATAAGTAATAACATAATTAAGAAAATCAACATAGAGAATACTTGTCAAACACAAGTATTGCACCATAACCCTATTATTAAATATCACCATATCAAAAAATGTATATTTTAAGCTCTTAACAAGCCATTAACTCCGGAATAGTTTTATTGAAACTGTCCAGTAGCAACAAAGCAGCAATTCATTTTTTTCTCTTGACGACCTTATCAACGACGTTACAACCTCAGCTCATCGATACAAATTGTTGATTAACTACACAGCTCTATCGGCCACTAATGAAGAAAATTAAGAAAAATTAATTAGTATTTAATTAAAATAATAATAACAATAATGAATATTATAAACGTGAAATACGAAGTCATATTTTCTGACTTTGTTTATTTTAATCATTAATTGCTTCAAAGGTTAACGTAATTGAAGATTGAAGCTTTGCATGTTTTTCAGGTGATTAATATATAATTTTAAGGTAAACCTCACAGAAATACGTCTGTTGCAGAGATCTCGTCTTGAATTCCGAGGTTACATGAATTTCATAATTCATGGTCTCTAAAAACCGAAATAAAGGTTTGAGATATTTAATTTCAATCATTAAAAGCACCTTGTGTTGTCAATAGTGTCGCATTTGTCAAGTGTAGTGTAAGCAGCTAAGCTATCTATACTAGTTGCTTATACAAGATCGTTAAACTAAATTAATCACTAATAAAGTTTCTGCTAGAAGGAACTAGATGGCACTCAGTTATTTCATAGAAACACTAAATTTTATTTCGCAAAATATTTTTTATATTGTCATCATTATTATAATTTGTTCATAATGGAAATAATGCAGGTAATAAGAGACTATGATATTCAACTTTTTGATTGGCGCCTGCCATTAAGGTCGTTTTTTTTATATTCGAAGTTTGATATTTCGAATGGAAAAAATGGAAATTTCACACATCCCTGACGTATATATATATATATATATATATATATATATATATATACATATATAGACACACACACACATATATATATATATATATATATATATATATATATATATATATATATATATATAAATTATAAATTGATAAATTGATAAATGGTCAATAAAAATTTAAGGCCGAAATGGAACCCTAACATTTGATAAATATTAAACCACTATCAGAAACAATACCGCTTTTTGACCAACTGAAATTTATTCATCGTAAATAAATATCGGGTCTCACCAGATTTGTCTCGCAAATAAATAAATAAATTCACGAAACCCGTACTCCGCACCGCGGGCGTTGCAGGAAGTGTTCGTAATTTTTTCAATAGAAAATTTAACAAATTATATTTAATGAATTCATTTAATACCACTAGAACATGATTTAATCTATCAAAGACATTAGCTGAATAACGTTCGCATCATATAATTTTTCCGTGTTTGTATTTCTGGATACGTAAGTTTCATGTCATTAAAACGATTTGACCATATACAGTTACAGAAAGATCTAAGAATACCGTATTTATTCCAATGGTATATGAATAAGTGGCTTTCAATTATTTTAGGAAATTCATTTTAAAAATTATTATTTTGAATTCTGAATTAAAACTTTTGATCTTTAGAATAGACCGAAAAAAATGCTACAGATGTGTAGACAGAATATAAGTTTATTACAAATTTATGCCTCTTCTGGATTCCCTTTATAACAAAATAGTATTAAAAGAATATTTATGATTTAAATATATTTATTTCTAATTATGATTTTTTATAAATATACAGATAATTGAATTTGACCGTCTTTATCCCATCTTGTTGATATTAATATAAATTATATAGTATAGGATAGTTCTTAGTGGAAGTTATTAAAAAGAAAATTGATTGGAAAAATAAAAGAAACTTTCATTTAAAAATCTCTTTTCTTTTAAAATATATTCTTAATTATGTATTTATTTATTATTACAATAAATCTTATTAAATTCGATAAATATATTAGGGTCCAGGTATCGGAAGAAAATGAGGCCAGGCACCCAAAAGGGGAAAATAATTTTCCAGATGACAAATTTCTCTGGAATCAATTTCAGTTCTAAGCTCATACTGTGTAACTTTTACAAATGAAATTGCTTAGAAATCTTTACAGGTGTGAAAGTTATCGTTGGCATTCTATTTGTTAACGCAGAAAAATTGTGGTTAATACCTTAAAGCAATGCTTTACATCAAAGTGACATTGTTGTTTGTGGCCTATTTTATTGAAATAAAATTAAGCCATTTTGAATATGAAATTTATGTTCCACTATTACAAACATCAATATGCCATTTATTGAGAATCAATATCTTTCATAGGCAGTAAAATTAATATTATTTCTAGAAATACACATGTTAATTTTTAAAAATCATGTAAATAAAAAATCATTAGTAGCAAAAATTAATATTGTACCCATGGCTAACCAAAATCAGTCGAATTATTAAAAAAAATGAAGCAAATTATAACGAAAATTGATTGTTTTCACGTGAGGCCAAGAAATATTTAAATGGATGGTTAGAATGTCTGATTATTCGATAATACTTACATTCATGCAATATGAGTGGATCTTGTGAGCCGCAAAATAAATGCAAACCTTCATCCGAATTTTTCGTACAAATTTTCATCCAGCGCATCAGATAATTTTCACGGTTAGGTTGAATGGGCAATATTATAGCAAAATGGGCAATATTATATCATGTATATTTAAGATAAGCTTATAACCTGTTGCAAGATAATGTTTACACAAAAAAAATGGACAATTTAATTTGAAGACATGTTTCTGTATGTAGTGTCCAATATTTGACATAATAAATGCCCATATATAAGTACACGTAATATTTGAAATTAATTATTGAAAATTATCATCCTTGAAACGGGGGCAAAAAAATTTTCGTGAGATTTTTCAAATAATATGTTTCCTTATTCCCTATGTCTGAATAATTATATTAATTATTAATAATAAAATGCCTAAACATTTATCTAGTACATACTTGTATATGACAATGATTGCTAAAATTTGTCCTGGTACTTCTTTATAATAGAAAACCTTATTATAATGTTATAATAATACAAAATATCAAATTAAGAAAAATAATGTTTTCACCAATGATAATAATATGATTAAATATAATGGAAATTATGAAATATTAATATGTCGGCTAATGGTTCGTTCAGTTTATGATAAGCTTTTTCTATGCATGTTGCATGTTGTTCAATCTGCTCTTGAAACGAACGCCTTCCAAAACCTTAATTGTTGCAGGCAATTTGTTATAAAATGTGGTAGTATTGCACATAAACTTTTTTGAGACCCTGAACAGTCTAAGCTTAATGCTTCCAATGTTATGTCTGAACCTCGTACTATATTACTGTTATCACAATTAAAAAAAAACATTGTTAATATTTTTTGGCATATATAATATTTTCATATACATAAGCACTAGGCATAGTTAAAATTTTCATGCTTCGAAACGTCTCCTTACGTGAGTCTCTGGATTTAAACTGCTAAATATATAATTGTGCTTTTCTGAATAATAAATATTCTATTTGAACCTGTCGCGGTACCCTAAATAGTAATACAAATTTTATAATACTGTTAAAATAAACAAAATAAACCGCCTCCAAATGTAAATTTTCGTCTAAGGTAACATCTAAGAATATTATTTTATTCATTTTATTTAATAATACATTTTTCAGTAACTCTTCTATCAAGTCATTTCCACATTTTTTATTCGATCTCAAAGCAGAAAGAATAACTTTTCACAGTTTGTAATAAATTATTGTCTTCGAAGACCCAAAAGCACAAATTGATGAGGATTTCCTAATTTCATTATTTTCTCAATTAGAGCCTTTCATAATTAAAGTCGTACCATCTGCAAACATGAAAATGTAATTTTTTCTATGAGAACAAACTCTGAAATCATTTACGTAAATTGGGAAAATAAGAGACTTAGCACTGATCATTAAGGTAACACCGTTCTAGATTGGGTGGAGTTCAGATTAAAATGTTTAAATTCTACCACTTCGGAACTTGCTGATAAATATTATTAGATAAGTTCAAGTTCCCTTCCTCTTAAATCATAATATTCGAGCTTACATACTAGTGTATTGAATTTCACGCAAACAAATGCTTTTGACAAATCGCAAAATAGTCCTATAGTTTTTCAAGACTTATCTAGTGCCAATAAAATGCTTCCAGTGACTGCAGTAATTGAATCTGTTGGGGACTTTGCTCTCTGCAAACCAAATTGGTTGCACTTGACAAGGCAGATTTTAGTCATAAAATCTATCAGTTTTATTGCTATAAATTTTACAAATAACTTTACTAAATACGAGCAGAATAGAGAGAAGACAATAATTTTAGCCTTTACATTTTGAACGCTTCTTAAAAAGTGATATTACCTTTGTCAAATTTATGAGATCCTGGAGTGAGCTAGTAGTAGAGCCGACCTGAAAGGCATTTCTCAAACTTTGCTCAATTCCTTTATAAGTTTAGGGGAAACATGCCATGGATCGACTGGTGATTTCGGTTTCATATTTTTAAATTCATCATTTATTTGATGTATGATAAATGGTTAAAATTAAATTTTTTTTAAATTTAGTCAGTATATAGAGTTATCGAAGACATGGCCGCTTCTTTAGATGCAAGTAGATGATTACATAGTGTTTTCGTCATATTTGAAAAATACTCATAGTTCACTTCGTCATAGTTGAAATGTTGCAATCTCACTATTATAATCTGTGCTGTATGCTTCTTTTATTTGAAAAGTGATTTATTGCATCGCATTTAACAATTTAGCCTTGTTTCCAAAACGGTCTTCATTTTATTAGGCGCGTTAATAATTTTCTATTTAGATAATTTCTTTTAGCTTCCACTATTGTTATCTTAAATATTTAATATATTTTGAGACGTAAGCCTTAAAGTCATCATTTTTGTAAATTTTCGATAAATCATAAAGGAAGAATAATTAATTTCAAGATATTCTAATCGCAGGTGTAGCCTAGTCATAAAAACATTTTTTTCTTCTTTATGTGTCAATTTATTTGGAATGAAATGATCAAGTAGTGAAATGATATGTTTAAAAAAAACTTTTAATGTACTATGTTATCACTTTCAAATATTTTCCCTGGTGGGCCTTTAAGAGGCTCGATATAGCACTTTGTTATATGCGTTTCCATAACCTGCGTTCTGCGTATGTTTAACTTATCGGAACTAATTTGTAATTTAATTATCTCTCCATAGTGATCGGACTTAACGTTTTTAAGCAAACTCTTATTTTTTACCCTGATGTTCGTAAATATATTATAAATGCATGTTGCAGATCGATTCGTGATACTTGTTTATTCATAGAGTTGTTAATTTAAGAGAAAACTATATAGAATGTCAGAAAGTGGGGAGAAAATTAACGTCAAAATCATCATATAATATGAATCTTTTATTGTTATTTTGTGCCAATTTAACGAGGCATACTTCAAGTCTTTTCTGTTTTTATTATAAACATTCAAGACCTTAAACCTTAAATTGAGCACAATTTAGTTCACAGTCTTTTTCTGTCGATATATGTAAAACATTTACCGTGTTACTAGATTCATTCACATTCAGCTTAAATGAGCATCTCTCACACACTCACTCTCACATTAAATACAATACGATTGTTTCTATTAACAATATTATAATACCTGCGATTGTTATAAACCATGCTTTCATGTTTTTTTATCCACGTTTCTGTCAAGCACAGCACATCAATAGAATTGTCTTCTAAGTACAGATTTACTTGCTGTTCTTTGCCAGCATAACCCTGAATATTTTGATGAGCTATAGTTATAACATGATTCTTATCATACCTTTTAAACTTTGGTCTTGCTCCTTTTAATTGATTATTTATCTGGAAATTCATAAAAGAGAATTTTCTTTTTGAGTTTCTAAACTACCTACTAAGCTTAGTATAATTTGTTTTCTAACGAAGGCTGCATGAATTAATATTTGTTCACGTATTTAAATTAAGTAATATAATCATACCTAACTTTATGCTTTTATTATTAGGAACTCCATTCCTGTTGAACATTTGTACTTCCATTTCAGTCGTCATGATCAGTCCGTTAAAACATGACATTACGACTAATGTATAGTTTTGAATTTATAAATAAAGTTACACCTTTAGCAATACCTTAATATTTAATATGTTCTAAGCGGCAACTGCATTTTCAGCTATAGCTATGATTACTGTCTTTTGAAATTATTATTTTAATATCTTTTTTGCACAGACATTTGCTGATGTAATCGAGGATTACTCCCACAATTTCTTTTAATGAAACATAAGGTTTGTAATTAGGTATAACATATATATCAATACTAAGATCTGGAAGCACTGTACCAAGATATTTTCCTTGTTTCCTATTATATACACAATTTTTTTTTTATATAAATTTGCTGTTTTTTATTTACGTGTTCAGTGGGTAATTACCTAATTATGGGCAACATTTTTATTTATTGCACGCTAAGTGTCTTCTTGGAACTATTTTTAATTTCATATTTCAAAACGTTTATTTTAATATTCGTATTTTTGAAATGCATCCTTAAAGTATTGTACATATTAATGAGGTTTTTTATTTTTTCAGATGCAGTAGTCTTGTTTTTTTCCTACAGATACGGTTTTTTTACAGATGTCTTTCTTTTTCACTCTCGAATTTGCCCTTCAGGGTGTCTTTTTAAAATTTTTGGTATGTACAGTATTCTTTGTAAAGCAGTATGTAATTTTCTTTTTTTTCCGGCGACAATAATTTCTTCTCTAAAAGGAAAACTCGCCTTTTTTCGGTTTAATTTGACATTTAAGTGACGTTATTCCTATAGTCAATGCATTTTTTCCATAATTCGCATCGGCCAATAATTTTTTTCTCTATATTGTCATTACGCCATCATAATTTGATTTAATATCCAAAGAGTCGCCATCTACCATGGTTATATAATTATTGTTCATGTTTTTATTTGTCTAACAATTATCTCGTATGATAGGCATTTTAGAAATGTAATAATAATAATGATAATATTTACTATAAATATTAAACAACAACAAAAATAAACAATACAACCACATCAAGTTTGTTTCCGTAAACGCCATGGCATATTTTAGATTTCGCATTCAACAGCCAGTCAATAAAATTGAGGTTCGTAGTTTTTGGTCAGTGTGTTGTGTTGGTGCTAATATCCATTTCTTGACTTGTGTCAGCCTTTTAATCAATGTTTAAGTTTATTCATATTTCATATATAAATGTGAGTAAAAATAAATTAAATTATGCATACATATTCACAAGATATAATTGTACTTAACGTCAATTATAATAAATTTAATCTTCATCTTAAACAATATCTTTAGTCCTGTCACTTTCAGTTTAAATATAAAACGCTAAAGAATTTCACTATCATGGAACCCTGCTGAGGACAAACATCGAGTTTTCCTTCACTTGGTATCATTATTTTATGAAAATATATTTCTAGTATGGCTTCGATACTATAAACACGTATTTACCTCTTTGACGGATATTTACAATACTTTTTAATTTTTAATGACTACTGAACAGGGCCATATACTAGAATCGCTATCACAATGACAGTTTAGGAATCTTCAATATTATCTAAAACGTTACTACTATTAGAAGTGAAAGTAACGAACCTTCAGCTGGATCTAAACTTACGTTTACTTAATTTTTTTTTAACATTGGGCAAAATATAATATTTAGTTTTTAGGCAAACACGTCAATTAAATTTTAGAAAGTCATTAACGGAAATATATACTTACTCTAATTATTTTCAAAATTGTGCAAAATTATACTTGATCAACTTAAAATGCGTGGAAACCAATAAACCTGTGGTTGAGAAAACGGTTTATAGGAATCGTAATTTCTAAATTTTAAAGTATACCCTTATAAAAATAAACCAGGACGACTTACAATTACTTTACTCTGATATTTGATTACACAGGGTCACTAATAACAGTGCAAAAATAGGATAAATTAGGATTATTTACAAAAAGTTTTTAACTCATATTTAATTACTAAAAACAAAGAGTCCTAATTGTATATCATTGGAAAATACGTATATCGATTGTGATGTGCTCCTCCCTCTGATGTCAAGTTAAATTTAAAATCAAACAGAAATCAATTTTATCAAAATATCTCTTCAGAACAAATGGATAAAATTATTGATTTGAAAGGTGTGACCATAGCGAATTCAGTCAAAATATAACTGCGTTTATTGCTAGATATGTTATCTATAACGTATTAATTAAACTAAATAAAATATTTAGATGAAAAATATTTAGATGAAACCTTGCAATTAAAATTAATAATAATTAAATTTTGCAAAACTCCATTATCATTAGAAGATCATAAAACACTCGCTGTGTCGGATCTCGACCACTTAGTAACATTACTCAACAGGAAGTCTACTTAGTACCGCAGTTGGCTGCGGTAATATGGAGTTTGAACTTAATTCAACCCATCAATTATTACGAGAAATTCAACTTCGCGATATCCACGTTAACTAACCCGGAAACAAACCTTTTCTAAGCCTTATTACCTGCGCCGGGCTGCACGACCGCAATGTGGGACTGACCCCATATTTAATTCAACGTTGTTACATTTTTAATATGCTCAGGGTTCGAGGTGACAATACTGATGGGGTTGGATGATCGGTGCTGAAATAAATTTATTTTGTTATTTTATAAACTTTCCCGTAATAAAACCTAATAAGACAATAAGCAATACTTTATAGCAAGAAACTAATGGGTGGATGCATACGTATTCATCAGTTGAGTTTTGCATATAGATAGTGCAGGTTGTTTTCGTTTCTTTCGAGGTAGGGAGAACTTTTACTTCCCGAACTCTTTTTATTTCCCGAAACTATCTATCGCGTAGTAAAATATGACATATTGCTGTTGGTATTACGTACCTATGACGATATACGTGTATGAGGTCAGAGAACGTTGTTACCAGGTAGTATTTACGAATAAATATCTACAGTTGTCTACAAAAACATATAGTTTAGTGTAGTTACTATTCAAAGGCAATAGCAGTGCCTCAGTTTTTTGGAATAAAAATAATCCATTTTTAGAAAAACAAAAGGTTTTATTATTATTATTATTATATATTTTCATTAAATACAACATGGATGTACCTTCAATTCCTACTCTTCTGGAAATAAAAAATATCTGCAACATGTTCGTGCTAGACAAGTTTCCTTCCATATTGATTTTTTGGCTTGAGTCAAAAGGATACGAAAGACGTTGGAATTCTTGTGTTACTTTAAAAATGAAAAGAAATATTTTAAAAGAATGTCTTAGATCATGCAATACATATGGTAATTACAACGAATGGTATTGAAAATGAAATAGTGTTACAAAATCAAAAATTTAATATAATTAATATTCCAATTATGGCTTTAAATTCCAACACTAAGAGACATTGATCTGACAAAGCCATGACAAATTTATGGCCAATAATTTATTCCAAGAAAATATTCACTTTTTAGAATTACATTTCAATAAAGCAAATCCATTATTAGACTTATAATTTGAAGTTTCCAAGAATCCGATCTACATTTTTTTCAAGATGTCGAATATAACAACTCGAAAGTGAGCAATAATTATGCGTAGTGAAGTCATAGGACGTATTCAAGATATAGTTGCAAAGAATTCCTATTTCTAAGAATTGTATGAGGTTCCTTAGTAATAATATATTATTTAAAAATTATTTACTTAAAAAATTAAGAATAGCCTCCTAATGTATGCATGTATATGTATGTATGTATATATATATATATATATATATATATATATATATATATATATATATTGTTATTGTTAACAATAGTTTATTGATGCCTAAGTGCCTTGAAATTAAAATAATTAACTTGTAAAAAAATTATTGAGTCGATTATATATTTTTTTATTATTTTTTCTAAAATATTGATTATATTTTTACGTAACTTCATTATGCACAACATGGATCACTCATCGATTTCAATATATCGAAAATGATAATTCGAAAGTGAGCTTTAATTATGCTTAGTCAAATTGAAAGCCCTATTTAAAAAAAATATTTGCCAAAGCTCTTGTCCCGGGATGGTCCGAATATAATTAATAATCATTTAGTGCGATAAAAGTTTTTTTTTTATTATTTAATTATTTGAAAAATGGAAAAACAATTTTTAAAAATTTAAATATAGTTAAAATTTAAATTAGTAATATAGTATTGATGTCTCATATAATTGAAATGAAAATAATTATAGTTAGGTATACCTTTTATTTAAATCGATATTCATTATTTTTCTTTTCTAAAATTTTTGTATTTCATCAAACACAAAATGGATGCCGCATTGGTTTCAACGTCTTTCATATTCGACGATGTTCGCCGAGCATTGAACCGACGCATTTGGATGAGGAAATTGGACATAGAGATATGGAGGGCGTATGAGTTGCTTATTTCCTAGTTACCAATTACAAACTTTAGCCTCGTTAAATATTGCTCTGACCATCATTTGTAGATTACGTTGTTTTACCGGTGAATTATTTGAGTGTTTTGGTAGTTTTATTTCATTTTTATTAGTTATTAGAGTTACCAAAAATTTGTGTACTTTTTGAGATACTGGTAGCTTTTTTTAAAAGGTAGATAGATACCTTTAAAAAAAGGTAAGAAAATAAAATTGCTATAGTTTATTTTTTAATAGTTTGTTATCTATTCACAAATCTTGCAATTTTAAAAGTTTTATATTTCCAGAAGACGCCGCTTTGATATAAAAATCGATGAAACTGTTAGAACTACGTCTCTATCAGACGTAGTTTTTTAAAACACCAGATTTTTTCCATTACGAAAATAATAGCGACTAACTTAATTAAAAGACAGCAAAGATTTAAATTTATTTGATTTCATACCTTCTACTCATTAATTAAATTTATTAACTTAATTATTAAGTAAATTTGATTATTGTGCCACAAGGTAGGAGTAATATTAATTATTTATAATGAAATTACGACTGTATTAAATTTTATGGAAACGAAATCGTAAGTTTCCTGAATTCCCGCTGGTACCAAAATGTTAGTATACGGTAGGTACTAATTTGTATGTTTATATTTATTAAGTACCAAATATCTCTTCTAATATTAGCTTTTGGGTTTTCGGCACGTTAATATAAAAATAATTTAAATCCATGAACAAGCGTAAACATATATATATATATATATATATATATATATATGTGTGTGTGTATATATATATATATATATATATATATATATATATATATATATATATATATATATGTATATATTTATAAATATATAATGGAATATTTTAAAAGAGTAAAAATGCAAAAAAATAAATCAATAAGCATTTTGCGCATTGCACATCTACACATAACTGTAAACCTTTCCACAAAATATTTTTCTCATATAATACATTATTCAAAGGTAACAACATTAAAAACATATTTCAACTGAAACGATGATATCGAGGTTGCTAAATTATATTCCAAATAAATAGGCTTGGTAGCAGCTATCTCAAACCGACAAATAGTTAGCACCGATAACAAGTATCTCCATTATATTTTAGCTACTTGCTCGTGAACGTATTCTTGTCCACAATTTTCGCCGAACATGTGTGTATCTATGGCCGAAACGTTCGAGCGTGTGAGTGAATGAGGTATAAGGATTTCTAAACGAGATATTAATATTTCTGAAAGCATATAATATATATTACTTTAGTAATTTTAATGGGATAATTCTACAGATATTTTTATAAAACCAAAAAAATTATTCCATAAATATTGCAAGAATTTGGTGTAATTATGAAGAATACTGATTAATATATATATATATATATATATATATATATATATATATATGTGTGTATGTGGGTGTGTGTGTGTGAAAACATGATTAAAACATACTTGAATTTTATATTATAAAAGAAATACATAGTATACAAAATATAAGAAAAAATATTGATTATCATGATACTCATACAGTAGTAAACTAGGTGGTTATATACTGTCTATATTGTATTAACTTATATGTTATGTTATTTACGTTCACTAACTTTGTTACGTTTTAGTCAAGTTACTTTTTATATAGTTTGGCAATGTTATATAGTTTCTATTAACGCAAAAAAAAGAACAAAAAAACGAAACTCGTATTCAATTTTTATACACTAGTTTAGGTAGAGAGTTAGATACTGCTTTTGTCAATACAAAAACTTACTTATGATTAACTGAAATCATACTATTTTTCCAAATTAAACATACATTAAACGATCTTCGCAACCATGAAAACTACTTGTTGGAGGTACTTCATCCGTTCTCATAACCTCGCACCAAATTTGTTCATTACATGAATTTTATTACGTGATTAAAAGGAATTCTGCATGAATTTCAACAAAGAAATTAAATATGTTTAGTAATCAATTGAACTTGTATACGTTATATTTATATAAATATTGACCGTATATCGTGGTAACTAAAGAAATATAAAACTACTTTTCTTTTACGTGTCAATAACTTTCTTGGATGGTAATATGGTACAATTATTTAACATCAATTATCCTAAAAAAAATAATCGTATTTGACATCGCGCTCTGAGTTTTGTGATTCACAACTCGAATTGTTAAATTGATAATTTTTTAATTTTCGTTACGACTTTGAGAGTTTCCATAGAGCACATACACACCGCCCCTCTTCCTATGTAACCAGTCATGACTTCAGCGACAATCTTTTCCTCGAGCCGCTCTATCGTTGATTTGAGCGCATCCAACTTAAATAACATTGCTATTACCTATTTATTACATACCTTTGTAGACTACTATCTGTATGAAGTTACATTAATTTGCTTTTCACGTTTTTCATTGCAAATGATAGATCCTACGGATTCCTTAGTATTTTTGGAACTCACAATTGCAATCAACCCGTAACAAACCCTGCGTAGTGGGAAGGATAGTGAAAAGAAACCATTATTTATGGGAAGAACGTCGTTTAAATTGATTTCCCAATCCACACTGCTGTCTGTAGGCATTTGAATCATTTAAATCTCTCTTGTGTTGAGGGCGGGTTACATTTGAATTTTTGCCATTTTGTTCAGTCATTTATATGGCTTTATTTGGTTTTACTTATATTTATAATATTTTAGTTTTGTAAAATCTTCGAATGAATACAAGATGCTGATTCGAAAGAATATAAGATGTTGCTAAAAGTAACCAAATCCTTATTCAAAATTATTGACATTATGTTTAATATTTAACGAGTTAGAAATCTTATTTTCTCCATGCGGAGTCATGTCGAATAACGGTTCGCGACATGTGAGTATATGTAGTTTATTTTTTCCGTTGATTTTTTTTATTTAATAATTCAGTTAAGATAAACTTTTTATGAGTCCCCAAAGTCTATGAACCTTGCAAGGCTTTGCACAGTAACAGTGAATTGTGAAGTGTCCGTCAATCGAATATAAAGTTATTAAATTTAAAACTTTAAATGATATTTAATATTTTTAATAGTTAAGTAAGTTTTCTGGAAACTTGTTTTGGCAATGCTCAAAAATAATGTTAAACACATTAATCGGTGGCAGAAAATATCTAAAATGATGGCACCAAAAGAATATATAAGGAGATAAATAAACACAAGGCAGTGCCTGGGCTTTTGCATGTTTATGAAGATGCATCTCGTATTATAATTTAGATCGTACTCAACATACGTTACTCTCATTCGTTTTATATACATTGAGTGTAGACTCTAATTAGAGGAGGTTAAAAACCATAATAAAGAGAATAATATCACGGAGTTTGAAGTATAAACATTTTCTAGAATTTTATTCACGTAATTTGCAATATTTTATCTTTCTGAGTTGTCCTGGTAAGAGAAAATATAATAGAATTATATGAGCTTATATAAATGCCAATTCATAAATGTCCCGGTTACGATAACAGCCAGATATAAATATAAATTTCCATTACAAGAAAAAATACAAATAATTTGTAAAACTGGAAAGTGAGACACAGATTTACATTCAATAAAAGATTATTCCTCGAAAATCTTTCTTTCTGGGACAATTAATGGACCTAATTTCAAATGTTATTAAAGATAATATTAAGGAAAGATTTCCCTGTAGACCGAACATGGCAAAGTCATTATTTCGAGACATTTTTAAAATTTTGTTCTGAATTTAAAAATATAAGTATTCTCTCTACCACGATATAAAATTATTTATGGTCTTTAGAACGTGACTTTAATAACATAACTGGGTAACAAGGAATGATATAAATTATAAAGTAATTTTTCACCGCCATTGTATAACGCTTCAAAGAAGCGTATCTGGTACAAATATTTCACTTTGTCAAGATTGGTTATCTACTTAAATTTATAAGACAATGCGTCTTTAATTAAATAAGTGAACATATCATAAATAATCTCCAAGATGAAATAAATTCTGCTTTGACAGATTTAGTCTAATGGAAAAGTTCGAATATTCCGAAATTAATTTCATAAATTAAAGAACCTCCGTTTGTTACGCATATTAAGTGGGTACGCATAAAAAAATATTAAAACATTGCAATGTAAAATATAATTAATTTATTAATATATGCATTCGAATAAAAGACTTCTCAGAACCATATTTAATCTCAAATAAATTTGTTAATTTCAGCAAACGTGTCTTTCACTTATGTCTAACTTAGATTATAATAATGGAGCAAAACAATTTG
This sequence comes from Druceiella hillmani, assembly GCA_039881145.1. Taxonomy (NCBI): domain Eukaryota; kingdom Metazoa; phylum Arthropoda; class Insecta; order Lepidoptera; family Hepialidae; genus Druceiella; species Druceiella hillmani. Next base: position 29,339,258 of record JAYKKI010000001.1, read on the forward strand.
CATTGTAATTTTAGAAATACAATGCAAATTGATAACTTTTAGAAATTCCTTAACATGATTTTAAATTAAATTCTTTTTATGATAAGTTCTGTGTATATTTTTGCACAAATCAGATATGTAAGTAGTCTAAAATATATTTCATAATAAATGTTTCTAGATGCTTACTTACACATAGAGATTCCGCCGATAATGTTCACTTTCCGAATTCCATTTATTATAAATTAAAGCTGGTACAATTATTAGTCGGTTTACGAACCTGCTACATGACTTCCCAAATATAAAGTATGGTGTATATGAATCTAAAGCAGCCATTTACTGGTCCACAAATTGATAATTCCCTTATATTATTCACCTCTCCATTCAACATTACAAAAAATATGTAATTAATGTCCATACCAGCATTATACATTTCACTGCCTTTGGCAAAAAATTTAGGCGTTAAGTCCAGAGTGTTGAATTAGTAGCAGAGGAAAGTTTATAATTGACACAAACTCTGCTTCTTTGGGCTTAGTAACATTGAAAGTAATGGAATGGGGGGAGTGGCTAATATTTTTTTTGTATATTTTTCAGAATATTTCTAAAGTTGCATTACCTAAATATATTTTTTGTCCTTTATAACTAGCCGTTTCAATCAATACTCCATACTATTCACGGCATTTATAAAATATATTTCGATTAATAAAGTTATCACAGAAATATTTTTGAGTTAGCTATTGAGATATTCCCTAGTTAATTTATTTTAAAATTAGGTCAAATTTCAAGTAACAGTCCCAGCCTCTAAGTAATTCTTAATTATTATTTATATTTTTTTGTTTTCGATCTATCTTTCGTTTAAACAATTTCGTCGTTCGAATTTTGAATAACATCTACGATATAATGTATTAAATAAGCTAAAACCTGTAAAAATGTTTATAGTTTTTCTGCTAAATCTTAAAAATCAGTTTTTAAAAAGCGATTTAACTCTCACAAAGTAAATAACTAATCAATACTTTTCTATAATGAACTCACCGAGTAAGGTGGTCCGAAACACGCTGTCCTAACCCATCAATTACGAGACATATAATCTCATCACGCTCCGAATATGTCGGCGCATTACATTACTTATCAATAACGAAACCAAGGATCCTTTTCAAAACAAATTATCTAACCCGAAACGTGATAATCGAGAGGAGTCCGTAGCACAGTCAGCTTTATATGCGCGAGAGTCTCGGAGCGACGTAATTATTTTGAACGAGTTGGAAATACACCTTTACTATAATAAATTTACTTCCATTTCGTTGATAAATAAAATTTTGTGAATTGTAGGAGCATAAGTATATAAATTATGATAATATCGACATTACTGAATTTACTTAAAAAATATTTGCTTCCATATATTCATAAATATTTCAAAGCTTCATTAAAAATTATGATTTATAATAAGATTCATTGCAAGTGAAATTCAAAATTGAGAAATTAACAGAATGTTGGACGTGGCGAGTGTTCTCACATTAAAACAAATGTATGTTAAACATAAGTATAAATATGGTAACTTTAAGTAATTAGTGTATAATTTTGAAAAAGCTATGAAAATTTAGGAATAAATATATGTGTATATATGTATGTATATATATATATATATATATATATATATATATATATATATATATATATATATATATATATGTATATATATATATATATATATATATATATATATTATTAGCATGGTTACATAAATTATATTTCACGTTGTTGTACATAACCTATTCGGTATTTACATCACAAACTTTGTAAGGTTGCTTGCTTTTAGGATCCCGTATGCCAAAAGGGAGAAAGAAACCATATAAGATAATTTTTGTCTGTCTATCATAGCCAAGGCTATTAAAAATAGATAAAAAATATATATAAAAACAGATAGGTAAACTTTAAACAAGCCGTATTAAAAGATAACATAAACCAGATATTTCGTAGCAGTCAGACGTTTACAAAATTTACACGGTAGTTTAAGGGTGTGTTTACATTTTTGGCGAAAAACCTTCATATTTGCCAAGTTTACTATAAATTCTGGGTATAAGTAATACAATAATTCTTATATGGAAGAATATATCAAACCTTAACCTGTAATTGAAGTAGATTACTGTTCATTATTATCACATGTTCATTTCATGAAAATCGAGTTTGTGTAATTCAGATTTAGATTGATGCAATAACCAAAGAGAAATAGAAAAAACAAATCGTATACGCTTCAATACATAACACTCAAAAATATTTATATCCAAATTTAGGGCCGAGGAGTAAGAACCCGAATTTTTATAATTTTATAAAGAGTTTGGGGTACCATTAGAAAGGGCTAATTATAAGGGTAATTTTTTTTATTAATTTGGGTATCACATTTTTAGGAAAAATCTGGAAAATTGTGCAAAAAATAATACATCCTAATTCCGAGACTACTGAACTTAAAATTATTAAAAAAATAAGGTTTTTAGAAGCCCATGAACAGGTTGCAGGACAAACCTGTAGCAAAGATCCCAGATGTCATTTTTTTATTGTACACCATGTTTTACGCCTATTTACGCATAGTAGACAATATATTTATGCTTACCTATATTCTCTAATCGATTTTCTCAGAAACCATGCAACGTAGAAATTTGATATTGGCATAGTGATGCATTTTATTAACCCATATATTTTTACTAATTTTTCTATGTATAATTTAAAGACGGGGTAAATAAAGGCCTTAATTTTTTTAATGTTATGTATCTTAAGGGTGGTATTTGTAATATTATAAATTGTATTTGGAAAGAGATGTTCATCCTTATTTCTGGAACTACTGAATACTTTACGTTATGAAAAATTTATATTATCAAATAGTTTAATAGAAATACTATGTACTCATAAATGTGTATAAATACTTAAATATAAATGGTTCTGCTCTTGCCTGATACGTTTTTAGGAATTTAATATAAACGCATGTTATAACATGTTATAGTTATACATTTTCTCTACCTTAGTCATTCCAGCGTTTTATTCATAATCAAACTAACCGATCTCTGTCTTATTATGAGTTTGTATTAGATTCCATTTATTCGACTATTTATATCCTTATACTTATTTGTTTTAATAAATTATTATTGGAAGTAAACTCGTAAGAATTATTTCGTCCATTAATTTGTAAATTTTGATTTGAATTTTGAATGAATGCAAACATTTGAAACCCCATGAGTTTAATTTTTTTATAAAAGTTTCATACTAGCAATTCATAATAAAACTATTTTTTTATCTCCCTACAAGTTTTTATCACGTTATAATTGATAAAAACTTGTAGGGAGATATTATATCATAGAGCGCTATCTAAAATTATTAACGCAAATTGATTGCAGAACCAGTATTTTCGTAACTTCATAATAAAAATCATAATGAAACTAAAAATAATTCAATAAAAATTAGTGATTAAAGATATTGATTTTGTTGAAAAGTTTTATTGCTTTATAACGTTCAAAAATCACGTCGATCTGTGTCTCCGTTGCGATGTTGCTTCGTTATTCCTATTTTGCACTTTCTTGTTGAAATTAAAGATTTTTTCGAAGAAATGAGATTTCCTTAAATTAAAAGTACACATCCCGGGCCACCAGATAAATATTTGCAAAAATCACGTCGATTTATTGCTCCATTGCGAGGTGAAGAAAAAATAAAGAAACACACCATTAAAATGTTAAGATTATCATATTGGTTATGAGATTTCGCTAGAAGGAAAGTAGCCTGTCATTTCGTGGACCACCAACTATCTATGTGCAAAAAATCATGATCGCACAGTAGTCCACTCCCATATAAGTGATTACTCGAAATATAAAAAAATACATAGGGTAAACGATTCGATTAGAAATATCTGGAATTTTATTAAGAATTAATTAAGGGCCATTAGTACATAATCATGTTTTTATTTGTTATTGGAAGGTCAAAATTACACGTTATTAAGACTGCAATCATGTTGTGCTTATTACCGTTGCAAGCTGAAGGGCATTTTGCAGCCAATGGTATAAAGAAGGTGCCGACATCACCTGTCAAGTCCAGGCATCGAACAAGAAGAGCCTAAAAAAGGTACTAAATATAGAAGATATATCATTATCATATTGATTAAAAAATGATAGTGGTTCCAATAAATCAGAACAAGCATTGGAAGCTCTCCATAAAGAGATCCGAAAAATACGCGAACATCACACTCGGAAGTCTTCATAGGTTAATATCAATCGGGACTCGCTAATTTGCTTCTTTGACATCAGATTCGAAAATTTCATCTCTTCGAAAATGTATCAAATCTAAGGAAAATTTATCAGAGTAGACTCTGAGTTATTTAATAACCATTAACTAGATACCAGGTTGGCGACTTCAAGGATGTAACGTTTTTGATGAGTCGGGCGACAGTGGCGACAGTCCAGTTTTGTGAAGAGTAAACGTCACTATTATGGTAGTAAATTCGATCTGGACGTTGTTGTTTGCAGATAAGTTACTTTTTATATGTTATTGGTTAAGTACTTTTTCATATTAGTTTTTAACTAATACCTTCTTTTTAAGTAAGTTTTATTTCTTTTTACGATTGCTATGCACTACCATATTTTATTGTTTTCTTTTGTCTTACACTATTTATTATTTTACCAAAGTTTTTTAAACTTAGGCTTTATATTTTTTTATTTTCTATATATTACTTTCCAAACAAAATTTTTTTTTAACTAGACAATACCTCTTTTTCAAAAATTTTTTTTAACTAGACAATATTCGACTAAAATCATTATCTGGGCTGTGATCTACGACGATTTTATTGTTCCTTATAACGGAATCTGCATGATTTGTGTTTTTTTTCTAAATACGAATCTCTTTATTATTAATTCGATCAACCAATTTTTTTCTCTATCGAGCTCTGTCGGTACATCGAACTCTATATTTTATAACTTATTTATCCAGTCCTCTAAGCATTACTTTTATCGACGTAAGTGTTTTAAGCCTTCAACTTACATTTACCGAGATAACTTTTCAAATAATTATTTTACTCGAAATAGTGACGACAGAGTTCATATTTAGAAGAAATGAGTTATTTAACGCAGGTGTGATATTACGTCTACAAATTTTATTCTGTTGTTCTCCGCGTGATTTTTATGTTGTAAATTTGATATACATATAAAAATGGTTGTACAATAAACTTCGAAGCTTTCGATCAATTCCAATGAAAAAATTATTAATTCAAGGATTTTTTGATAAAGTTTCCAAGTAAAATTAAGTAAAGTTTTCACTGTTTTACTAATCAGAGGCCAAGAAAGAAACTAAAAGCGACAAAGAAAAAAGTGGGTGGAAAAACCTATTAATAAAAAGAAGGCCATTTGTGTGTCACTTTACTTTCCTGACCTACTTCTTCCTACGGGATCCATTGAACCAAGTAGGTCAGGAAAGTAAAGTGAGACGCAAAAACGAATGAATACATAAATCCGTTTTGACAACGGTTATACGGATATTGAATGTTAAATGGAAATAGACAACGGTTACCTAAATTACTTATAAGATTTATTTCTGAGCTTGTAATTTTGTTTTTTCGTAAAAAAATAGTAATTGTTTTGACCGATGTGTAAAAGTTTGGCGAATAAATAAAATAAAGTTAGATATTTTATTCATTTATTCCTTTTCGACTTTTGCGACGACAAAATTATCGGAAAAAACATAAAATTGAAATATTTCATATTTTTCCTTTGCGTTATTTATATATTATAGTGAAACGGTATATTTAGGAAAAAATGCCTCATGAGATGTGTGTATAAGATCTCTGGTACGCATATGAGAAACCTATTTCAAATCATGCAATTTTTTAATAAAAAGCAATATGAAAATCATTTAATGATCAGTAATTTATGTATTCAAAAGTCAGTTACATGAATTTTAATGGGAAATTAAATTCTCTTTCTTTAATTTTATATGTCGTGTGTTACCTTTAGGAAAGGCTATTTATAAGACTTTCAAAATAATTTTTCGTAACTTTAAGTTTTATATTTCCAGAGACAAGCGGAAGAAAATAGAAAAAAAATAACTAAACTTACCGGAAAAATATGAATTGGCAATTATGGCGAGTACTTATATTTATCAGTAAAAAACAAGCGACCGCCTGATTAAACTTAATGAAAATAAGAGGTAATTAAAAGAAGGAGATTTTTCACCCATTTAGCGATCGAACCAATTTAACTGAAGTGTAGTTTAAACTCCAAAAAAAATTAAAGAAAGGAATGATTTTCGAGTTAAAAGCGTCAAACGATTCTTAGAAAGTTAAATTATAAAGTACCTAATGCCACAAAATCTGTATTTAGTTGGACGAATATTTACTTGGAAAGATGCAATTTTTATTTATTGGTGCAAAACATATTTTGTAAGATAGATACATATTCATATATATACATATACATATATATATATATATATATATATATATATATATATACATTTATATCTAATGAAATACGTCAGTTTAGGACAGCTGTATTAAACCTAACATTTATTAATTTTCAGAACTAATAATTTTTTTATTAATTAAGACAATTATAAAGATATGCGGTTCATCTATATACATAAATATTCACTTATGCGAATACGATCCCCAGGCGTAAATTATAATCTGGAATATTTTAACTTTTGTGTTTTGAATTTTTTGGCATAACCTGATATTTAGAACACAAGTTTATAAGAAATTAGACCATACCCCAAAATATTGCTCTACGGTCAATCGGTCAAAAAACGTTCAACGTTTAGAAATAACTTTTCAACTTAACAGAAAAACATATTATTTTAATGTTTTCCTTTGAAAGTAGAAAAACCGCTAAAACCTGCCATAATTTGATATTTTCCAACTGGGAATCGTCAGGTATGATATTGATGTTGCACAATTTACATATTTATTTTCAATTTTCTTCGTACTTAAAAGATGTTAGTCTAAATAACTTATTTACTTCAATAGTTAAAACAATAGAGGCAAATTGATATATAATTTTCCAAATGCAAGTTGTTGGTTCCAAAATAAATTCTGATATTACTATTCACATCATAGTAAAAAATACTGTGAGAACCAGTTTGAAGAAAACTGTCACAAATGAAATTATTAAATTGTTGAAAGCTCAATTGCTTTCAATGGTTTAACACATATAAGACAAAGGATGAGCGAATAGATGTGAAACGGTGGAAGAAAATTAATATAATAGCACAACGTAATTGACTGTAGGATTTTGGACAACTTCTCTTAAAAGTCCTCTTTCTCAATTATCTTGAATAGTGTTAGAAAGATTATTTTCCATCAGCTAGTTTCTTTTGGATCTTTCCTACCTATTGTTTTCTTACGTTCCTTTAATTTCTTTTACAAAATATAATATTTTGAAATTAGGTAAAGAAACTTGTTACAGTGATATTTTTAAATAACGTAATGAACCAGTTTTTTTTACAAAAAATGGTTTCCAGAATAGTATACTTCATATTTTTGAAATGTTAAAATATTTTGGAAAAAACTTTTAATAAATATTTTTTTCTTTTTAATTTACTTTCAGATTTTTATTAAGTTTTTGCACTGCATATATATTTCTGTATATTAATATACACATATTTCATATGCGCTATTTACACACATACTCTGCTATATCTTCACTAGCCAGTCAGAAGTTGGAAGATCTGTTAGTATTTGAAATTGATGGAAAGACAAGCGAAATTCATGTATATAATATTCTTATATTTTTGTCTGTATTTTAATGTTTTAAAATTTTTAATTTTTGAAGTTATACTTATTTAGGCGCGTTATGGAAAAATTATGAAAGTGAAATTTTACGACGTGCCAGCATGATGCCACAAATCTGACAAGATGAAGTTGCTCACTAAACATATGTTTATATGCGTGTTATGACTTATACTTTATTCATGGTAGTTATTAAAGTTATTTGTAAATAAACAGCACATGTTTTATATTAATACAAATCTAAGTTACATTTACGCTACTAAATAATATATTTTTTGTTTCTTCTTAATTTTTTCCCTCTCAGAATTTTATGAACATGAAGTTTAACGTTAATACATGGTATTGGCAGTATTAAAAAGGTATTATTCACCAAATCAGAGTTTTTCATCAAAATTTGTCCATTCACTTAAACGTCGTTTAAGAACAAATTAACAGACAGGCAAATAAAAATTCTGAAAGCAGGTTTCTGGCTCCTATTTCCTTTAAACACGCTTCATTGATCACGCTTTTTAAAATATTTTCCACGTATAGAATTCACTATATTACAGTTTTTTATATGTGTAATTTTTTTTCTCTCAGAAATTCTAAGATTATAAAATTTACTAAAAACGCTAATGGGTGACGTTGATAGTACCATATGGTAATATATCTATGAGCATTATGTTTACTAAAACTGCTAAACAATTACGTTGATAGTCCCAAAATCCTAATATTTACTAAGTCATGATCTTATTTAAATTTATAATATCCAGACAAAAAATATCCTGTAGGTTACGGACAAAAATGACAAGTTTTATGGTTAATTATCATGCTCTATGCTAAATTGATAACTTTTGACGTGATATCATCTTATAAATCGATTAACACCGGCTACACGCATGAAAAAGTGTCACGTTCCGTGAGCCTGAGCGTACAATCGAGGGCGCAGAACAAGTGATAGGAGGCACGATCGGCCCAAGCGTAGGAATATATCTCTCTTCTCGCGTGACATCAGAGCTAGCAGTTCATCGATTTGACTTTTTCAACACACATTACACTTGAAACACTCTCCTTGATTTCGTACTTTTCCTATCATCGTCCTATCCTTAACAGAATAACGCAGATTGGAAGATCTTAAATATAATACATGTATATAAGTTGTAAATAAATTGTTAATAGCACATTGTTACTTGAAATTAATATGTATAATTTAAGTAAAAAAATATTTGAATTAACGAGTGGAAATAAATGTTAATTTATCGAAAACATTTTAATTTTCTATTAACTCCTTCTTTGTATTATACAAAATAATAATAATTCAATTTAATTCATAAAAGTATGCAATTTTTCATCAATGTTTCTTTATGACGTTGTAATGTAAAACTATCGTCGGTAAACCGACCGTTTACAGACAACCAATTTTTTAGAAAATATTTTTCATATTCAAAAATCACGCTATATACTTTCATTGCATAGTAATTAAACTATAACAGCGTGATTTCCAATATTGTTACATTCAAAACAAAGGTAAGTAATGATGGATTAAAAAGTGTGTAACTGAAAACAAACTAACAGATAGAATTAAAAAGTATGTAACTGAAAAGAAACTAACAGATAGACAGACAAAAATTGTAGAAACACATTTTTGGACTTCTATTATTGTTTCATATAAAGATTCATGGCATAGTAAATAATTGTTTTGCATTTGTTTGTGATATTAGAAAGTAAAAAATATTTTTTTTAAGATGATTTTTCTCAAGTTCCCTCAATTGGTTGTGTTCAGTACACGAAAGCGACTTGTACAAATGACTTGTATTGTAATTTCAAGAATGATTTAGACTAATCGATTTATAATTGTTGTATACAACGTCATCAACATATCCCAAATCAATGCATTTCCTTTAACAGTTTACTCGCATGTTCTACCTTCCAGAAATGTAGGAATAAAGTAAGTTCCTTAAAATTACCTTCAACTTATTGATTATAACTTCTCTAAAATTGTTTTATTTAGTTCTGTTTAATAATTTTTAACACAGAATATGAAAAAATATTACAGCCTGATTAGAGCTTCCTACATAAATAAATCGTCTTTGAAAAACACGTGGTGACATGAAAGTAAAAACGAAAATTTGTCACGATGTCCTACATTGTTATTCTTTAGTGAAAAAAAACGAAACAATTGACTCGTATTCTATTAAAACACGTTTTTACAATAATGCTTATTTGGGAGTTGCTGTTTGCGACTCGATTCCAATGATTCAACTAAATGGTTAAACATCATTTAACCGAAATTTTAAATGATGAGTGAAACATTTCCAATTATTAAATGAAACGATTAAACACCATTTTTTTTGAGAAACAGTTCCAATTATAAAAGTAAATGGCTAAACACCATTTAAAATTTTGGACCGTGAAACAATTTCAATTATTAAATTAAATGATTAAACACCATTTTTTTGATAAACAGTTCCCATTGTAAAATTAAATGGTTAAACACCATTTAAAATTTCGGACCGTGAAACAATTCCAATTATTAAATTAAATGATTAAACACCATTTTTTTTGCGAGACAGTTCCAATTATTAAATTAAATGGTTAAACACCATTTAAAATTTTGGACCGCGAAACAATTCCAATTATTAAATTAAATGATTAAACACCATTTTTTTGGAGAAACAGTTAAAATTATAAAATTAAATGGTTAAACACCATTTAAAATTTCGGACCGTGGAACGATATGTTATACCTAAATTGAAAATTGTTGTCTTATTACGTTTAGAAGTTAAACATATTTCACAGAGAGATAGGCAGATGGATAAACAATGTTGCCACGACAATAGGGGGGGACCTGGTCCTAAGGACCTCTAATAAATCGGAACTTTTTACCTGAAGGTAAAATATTCATAAATGATGTATTTTAGTTAGCTCTAAAATTATTAGTATTTGTTTTAAAATGGGTTAATAAAGTCAAAAAGATTTTTTTTTGGTAATATATCATGTTTTATTATATTATTCCTGAGCTTCCTCTCGGTAAAGTTTAAAATGCATCAAACATCAAAACTCATTAAAGTTCCATCGAGACTTTGTGCTTTATAAAGTTATTACTCTATAAATTAACACGCAATTATAACATTATTATTATACATTTTATTAATGTTTACCAATTATAACATATTTTGATACATATATATATATATATATATATACATTGTGAAATCACACGACAAGCTCCTGAATTTATTAAAATATACTAATAACTTGCCAATTCATGGCCATCAAAATAATGAGGGCGTACATTTATTTTAATGGAGTTAACAGCCATACGTAGGTATGTAATACAACGATCAGTAAATTAATGATTTTTACCCTATTAACCTTTCGCTCGCTTGCATATAAACATATATAACGACCGTTGGAACGCAACGTGTTCTTTAAGGTTTATCGCCGACTTATTTTAAAAAAAAATAATAGATCATTTTCTACAACATAATTGATTTAACTAAATTTTTCGTTGATACTTTTATTCATTTTGTGTTTAAGTCATTTAAAACGTATTTCAATATATTTAACCATATATTCTAGTGCTAAGTTTTAAATTTTATTTAAAAAGATCTTCCAGAAAAATATGTTGAGATACTTGATTATATCATAAATTACATATTCTTATATAATTTATAATTTAATATAGTTTATGATATAATATAATAAATACATCAAACTATTTTATTGCCGCATTCCACAAAAAACTATTTTAGACCCATCAGCTCATGCTTTGTAATGATAAATAAATAGCTAACTAAGCTGTAACGAATCCAGACTTGCAACTGCGTATTCAGTATTTTTTTACCATTAAGATTATTTAGTAATTTCACAAGTAAGTTTGAAGAAAATTTATTTTCATTATTAAAAAATAACAAGACTGCCAGTGTAGTTTATAAGGAAGAACTTTCGGAATTTTGACATTTTCAGGAAGCCTAATCTTTTTACAGTCTTTCATTCTACAATTTTAATTCGGTACATATATAATATATGATACCGAATTAAAATTGTAGAATTTAAATATTATCTGGAATTCACGTTAGTGGAGCCGCCGGGTTATGAAAATTTGATAATATAAATGTTGTCATGCTTCATACTTACAGGAAGAACATTAAGGAATTACCACTAAAGAAGGCCTTGAATTTTAATTTTCAAAGTATACGTGACATCACAAAACCTGATTTAATTTTTTTTTATTTATAGTGTGATTAAGTAGTACTCTAAATGATAAAATGATGAACTGACTATCCATCTAAAAAAAATTTTCAAGATCAAACCGTGATGTTGTATCTAATTTCAGAAGATCGTTGAAAGGGCAGTTGCGACAATATAGAAATCGCCCATAAGTTGCAACACTGAAGTCCACGCAAACGAATTATTCTCCATTAATTAACGAATATTTGTATTTTACATATATAATAAATCGTAACTTTTTTTTCATGAAGCAATTTATTTAATCATGTGATAATTTCAGTAAGCAATACTTAAGTTTATATAGATCATTCGTATATCTTTTAAGCGCTTAAATATTTAGTGTTATAATTTAAATATCGTCTGAGAAAAATATAGAGAAGGACGGTGATTCGTCTCTGATTTCGCTTTATGGATAGAGTTAAGTATTTATATTGAACCTAATTGAATTGGTTCGCACTTTTTAAAATCTGGTAACTTAGTTATTTTATCTGTAATACGGCGAGCAAGATAATCTGTGGGATTTCGAAATTATAGTTTTTTATCGTCCAAGTACATCAAATAGTGTATACTTCACAGCCATAAAATAATCGTGAATTTAAATCAGCGTCATATTTTTTTCGGTAAACTGTAGGTCACACTAAAATTAAAGAAATTAAATCAGGTTTCGTGATATCACGTATATTTTGAAAATTAAAATTCAGGGCTTTCTTTAATGTTAACTCCTTAATGTTCATTCCTCTATGTATGGAGCATGACAACATTTATATTATCAAATTTTCATAACCCGGCGGCTTCACTTATGTAAATTCTAGATAATAATAGTAGATTAGAGATGTACTGAATTAAAATTGTAGAATTAAAGGCTGTAATAAGATTAGGCTTATTGAAAATTTGAAAACTTTGGAAGTTCTTCCTTATAAACTACATAGGCAGTCTTGTATGTTACTTTCTTGTGACCCCATTTTTTATAATATTAATTTCGGCTGTGCTATGTTTTACTGAACAAAATAGCTTTAAAAGCCTTGCATACTACTTTCTTTATTTATAATTATACATACTATATAATAGAAAGAAAAAATGTTTATAATATCTAACATGTTACCCGCTAATTCTCAGACAAATATATTTTATGTAAATATATTTTCGAAATGATTGTTTAAAAAATGATTGTTATAGATAGAGGAACTACACATAAGTGATCATAACAGTTTCGCTTTTTCAAGCACGAAACCAACAAACAAATTGAATTGTGTTATTCTTTAGCAATTTTTTGTGAAAATAAATAATTTAATAATGTATGAATTTACAGATACCATTATTCAAATAGTTTTTAAAAATGGTAGGTATTAAAGCTATAAAGATGTAAAGTTTCAATATCCTCTATCAAACATCACATTGAAATACATTTATATTTGAAAAGAACTTTTTGTTTTATCTCAGTAATATATACATCAATATGCACCTCAATAATCAATTATTTGATAGTAAAATCATAGATGATTCATCCACAGATATTATTAAGCAAACGAATGGAAAGCATTACCTCAAGAGGATATTAATTTTCTTCAAAAATACACAAAAAATAGGAAATAACAGAGACGAAAGCAATCTTGTGTAAAATAAATAGTAGCTCCCAACTCGAACATATTTTCCTCACACCAGTCGTCTTACGAGCTCTCCCTTATCATGTGTATTTTGCCAAAGCTCCTTAAGTGTTTACAACTCGATGTGGTTTGTATCAATCTGTAAACCGATTAAGCTAAATACACAAGACTAAATGGTGTCGGTGTCGTAAAGTATTTTTAAGTCAATAAGTTCTCAAGGAGTTTGTTGTTACAAGTAGATCTTAAAAGTTTTGGAATGAAGCAGTAATCAGAAAATGTTGCAATTCACTATGGTGCTACAATGTTTCATATATTTTTGATAAAGTACCTCAATAACTTAAAAAATTGTGAATTATTTGGAGATTCTGTCTATCCAATTATTCAAAAATTTCGATATATCCATCTAATTCCACCATCAAGTTATCACCATACATCCTCCTTTAATTACAACAGAGTATTTTTCCAACAAAACCACAAAGTTTGTTCAGAGAAAAATTAAGGCTGTTGTCTATGTGTGCCCAACTTGTAGATAATATTTTATTTTTGTTCTGAAAATGATATGAAAAATATTAGCATGTATACGAAATTTTTGCTGGGAAATGTTGTGTTAAAGGCTAATGCCTTTTCTCGGTTTTATTTTGTAAATACGTCCAAAACATTATCTTTTCTTTATTATATAGATAGTAAAAATATTTCACATAAAAGGTGCTAAAAGTAGAACCTGCAAAAAATAGATAAGAATTTTGAAATATTAGACAGACACTCGAAATTTACATATGTGTATTTTTTTAAGTTATATTTATTTATTGTTATATATTATAAACCAAATAAATTCATTATTCCACACGAGAGTAGGCTTTGATGAGCAAAATAGCAATTACGAGTTGATTTCGTACTACGAGGGCACGGTACATATTGAGGCGCTTATAAACAATTACGATACATAGCGTTTCTGTTTAATTATTAATACATAAATGTTTCACGAACTAAATATATCGGCAACTATATATTTCATAGGTATGAAAATATAGTGTATATTTCAATAATCATGGCATCTAACCCTCCCACGATAAACATGGGATTTAAAATCTTTTTTCGAGTACTTAACCCCCTTCAAATTGTATGAATATTTCTAAGTATTGACTATTGAGATATGGATGGGTTAATATGCATTATTATTAATCCAAGTTTTAAGTTTTTTAGAAAAAAACAGGATTTTAGAAAAAAACGTCTACAACAGATGGATTGACAGACAGAGAGATGAATGCGGAAAGATAGATGACCAGCAGATGGGTGCCGATGGTTTTATCAGGGTAGTCAATTCTTATCTCCTAAGGTATGGTACCCTTAAAACTGTTAAATATGAATAGAACTCGTGATAAAGAATTTTGATGGGAAAGCTAAAACATTTATTTACATAATATTTCCATGAAACAATTTACAAATATAAATTTTATTTTCCAAAGGTGCAATAAACATGTAGCCCAGTTTAAACCAGACATGATCTAACTTAGTATATGTAGATCAACATCATACCTAGAGTTTTCCAATAAACTTTAATTATATTTCTAGAAATTCTCTTTTCTTTCTAAAGTAACACAGTTTTTTTTAAGTAATGTTCCGTGGAAATATTTGTATAACCACACTAGTATCACCATAGAATATGCATTTTATAAGCATAATGATACTTAGTGAAAATTATGATAACGATTCTCAATAAAAATCACTTTTGTTTTATTCTTTCATAAAATAAGAGTGAAATATAAAGAGAAAGTATGCAACATACAAGAAAACTAGTGCAACAGAAGTAACTACCTAAAAACGTCCGTTATGAAAAAATAGTTTTGTGCTACCATAGATTTTCTTTCCTAATTAAATGTAAATATTTCAGAAAGACGTGAATTTCTTTCATTTTCATATATTTTCTTATGATGTATATAGTAAATACAAGATTTCTTTGCATGTGATTACTATCAAACAATAAATCTGATAAAAAAATAAATATTTGCTGGAATTGATATGGTTTTTTTGTATTTAATCATCTACGTGTTTTTGCGAATATATTGCCCATTTGAATCGCTGTGGAAACTGTACGCGAACGGAAACTCAATGGCCAAGATGAAGGCTTGTATGAATTTTCAGCCTGTAACATCATTGACAAAAAAAGTAATTTAACTACCAACAAGTATTTCAAAATGTGTCATAAATTATAAATAAGATTGAAAGCTCATTATATCGATTTTGAGAAAAGTACCAAAATTTAAGAATTCATTGTAACTTAAGAATTGTAATTTAAAAATTCATTGTAATTCATTCCAACAGCATTTCGCTGCACACGAAAGTCAAAATTAAAAAAACATTGATAGCGTCAACGGAGATATGAAGACAAATGTAGAGAGGGAACTTATGCATAATTAGAAATAAGATGATCCCTTTACATTTTGTAAAATTTTAGAGGGGCAAATAAAATAATGCAATTTCTTTTCCAATTTTATTTAGATAGATTTAGAACACTTTCCGGAATATTCCTAAAATTTTTTTAAGAAACTATTCTTAGAATCTTGAAATTAAGTAAAGACTACTTTAAAGTCAAAATTATAAAAAAAACATCGCTAAAATGTTATCTAAGTTTGCCAGAAAGTTATGGCGATGGTTCTAAATCTTGTAGTTTGTAATATATTCACCTTCATTTTATATCTCTGAAAGGTATATTAGCCGTAATTTTTACATGATGAAAAATAACATTAAATTTTTAAATATTTTAATTTAACCACTTTCAAATGTATACGTGTGTATGAAATCTATAAGTGGGAGTTTTATTCGCACTCAAATTTGTTTTGAACATTTTAAAATATTTTTTTTGCGTTAGTTTATAAAATATTAGTACATATGAAGTTACGATCTCCTTATTTTGTCGCTGTTTTACAACTTGTAGAAAAATTATCGTAACTTGTATTATTTAGTTTAAAATATTATCCGGCATCGACGAAATTTTCTACGAAGTTTTTAATTATACCATATTTAAGAAAATATGCCGTTATTTCAAAAACCATAACCTTTTTCCTGATATATATATTTAGTAGCTTATTCGCATTATATTTTTTTATTTTGTTTTTATTTAATGTGCATGCCATCTGTATCGTGTTTATAACATGACGTTTTAAGAGTTTTTGTTTATTTTTAAATAATTTTTAAAGTAAAAACTACTATTTTTTAAATGTTACATAATTATATAAATACTACAGACAATTTTTGCTACGTTTATGCTAACGTAACAATAAGTAGTCAGAGATTTCCGGAAACCCATATTTTAGGCTGCACAGTTCTCCATTATAATGGAAATATAATTGAAAACAAGGAAACCTTGAAATTGAAAACATGGAATGTCTTGTGTTCCACATTTAACTTGCAATATTTGTTCTATTAATTTACTCAAATTCCTTAACAAAATAGACGTTCACTCTATTTGGGACATCCAATGTTATAGAGAAAATGTGTTTTGATGAATGTTAAATTTGTTGTTTCTAATTTGGCAATTTATGTTTCACATCCTACTGCTCAATCGATTTTGAAAATAGGTTAACGATTTTCATGAAACTTTGCACGCGTATTTCATCAAGAATTTAATTTGTTGATTCAAATCTTGCAGTCATGCAGTCAATTCAAATAAGATTATTAAAACAATAATAGTGGAAACTGTATATACGAATAGAAAATCACAGACCTCGTAGTGATACCTATTTTTGTTTTAAATAATGCATTGAAATGTTTACGACGTAAACAATAAAACCTTGAACATTATTCCAAAGAAAAATGTAACTCTCATCACAATACTACGTAGATCACATTTTTAGTAGAATATCATAATGCATGGATAGCACTGTAACTTTTGAAAACATTAATTTAATTATTGATTCTGTTATTTATTTAATTTGAAAAGTATAAAATTATTCAAAGGAACTTTGTATTCAAAGAAAGAAAAACTTTTCTCCAAAACGTAATTTCAATATAGAATTTTTTCATTGTGAAGATCAAAGTAAAATAAAGATAAACATTTATCTATACAACGAGTAAAACATTTTTCAATTAATTTGTAGCCAAAAGCTTTATCTGAACTGATTGAATGGCTAGGCTTGACGAGGGTACACCGGCCGTAAAAATATAAACGCTAAAATAAATTATTACGTGCAGCAATGTTTGAAGAAATAAATAATTTTCTTAGAAAATTAAAATTTAGGTGACAATACCTTTAACACTTTTATTTGTCTCTATTTATATTATTATGGCATTTTGCACTAAGAAGGGCAAGAGATGATACTTTGCGACGTTAATGTAGTAGAAAAAGTGAGAGGGATGGAAATAATTCTCACGAAATTGATTCCTGTAGTTAATTTAACGTACCGTTCTCTTATTCAACATGCTACAAACAAGCATCCGTCATTATACGAAATTTCGTAATGAAAAATAATTTGACATCGTTTTTTCCAAATAAACTGCTTATTAGTTGATATTTTACGGGGGAAATCCAGTACCCATTTGGTAACAGGGAAAATATACTCACGTACTAATTGAGACATTTCAGCTGACACTATTATAATAACAATAGACGTGCTATAGCGCAGATTGTAAGTTCAAGAAAACGTAAATTCATATTAAAGCAAGTTTACGCCCGATTGTAACAATGGTGATTTAATGGAAATAGATTTCATAAAGTAGGTCTCTTCCTGGCCCGTCAACCACTTCTGTGCAAAAAATCACGTCAATCCGTTATTCCGTTGCGACGTAAAAAAGGCTAAACAAATACACCGCATTTTTATAATTATTGTAATTGTAATATTACGCACGAAAGATATACCGGGTAGAACAGTAGTCTATGTAATTTTCCGGCACGCTAGCCATCTCTTAGACATGAAAGAAGCATAAACATTTTTGAAACTATTTGGGTTTGTTATATTATTTAGGTTGAGATTTACTGGGTTGAATAGTAACCTATGTCATTTCTAAGCCCAGTATTAGATGGAATTGTATAATCAGTTACAATGCAATTTTCCCGGTTACAAATTAGCTTATATCATTTCCCGCCAGCCGTCCCTGTATAAAAACTTAAGTTGTTTTCTGGCTCCGTTGCGACTTGACGACGAAAGAAGGAAAAATAAACGTATTATCGAATGTATAATGTTAGTTAACATTATTTATGAGAAACATCTAACGCATGGGGGTTAAACGTTCTGAGGGCAGATCGCGACGTACGATTCGGCCAGCTTCGTGTCTTATGCGCTCTTTCGTGCCTAACGCTTCACTATCTACTATACAACACACACGCTTCTTTACGGGTATAGTGTGTCAGCGTTGTTTCTTATTTACTAACGCTCGCAACCTTAACTTGTTTATATCGGTATATTCCATTTAACTGTCTTAAAACTTTAAAAAGGTTCAAAAATTTAAATATGAGTTGTAGTGATAGTAAAGGTAATAGTATTAAAAGTAAATTAGGAATAAATTAGGCTGATATTTGCGACGTTGTTTGATGTAATTTTAATATTAGCGAAGTAAATAAAAATGATAACCAAAACGTATTAAACGTATTTTTTTCATTTTAGTTAAAATATAATGTGAACATTTAAGATAAGGCTTTGAATTTTAAAGTTGTTGTAAATCAAGAAGTGCCATTACTACGCGTGTATCATGTGAGTTTACGTGTAGTAAATACCCATTCACGAGTTCTGGCATTTTGTAAATATGTCTTTACGGAATATCTAGCAAATAATTTTTTCACTTTTCAGATTGGTATTTGTCATCCCTAATCTATGTCTGGAACTACCAAAGCCAAGAGTTACTAGAAGTTTATCTAATGTTTACCGGTGAACTGTAGTGGTGAATTTAAATTATGCCATTCTTACGATGTTCACTTGTCTGTTTCTATACCTGTGAGAAATTCGATATATATGGTGAAAAATAATATAATTATTTGTAGAAAGTTTAATAAAAATCACGATATTTTATTTAAACCTATATGGCATGCAAAACAGTACAATCTCTATTAAATTAAAATATAATCAGACTAACTATTTTAACGCAAGGTTAAAATGACAGAATCAGTAATTAGTGGATCTAAAATAACTATTGACCAGATTGTCGCTAAAAAAAGTGAAATAAAATTAATTCAAAATAATAAACCGAATAAAATTACATATATTAAAAAATAATTAATCGCTTGTAACTCAGTACACATAACAGAAATAAAAGTTATTAGGCGATATAATCCTCGATATATAAGTAAGAGGCAAAGTAACAGAGAGGGAAGGAAGAAAGTAGTAAATATCTTCAATAATGGTTGATTTACTACCAATAGTTAGGGAGTTACATTGTTCATCTCCAGAACTCATCATCAGATTTTGACCTGGTCGATGGTATACATATATGTGTGTGTGTGTGTGTGTGTGTGTGTGTGTGTGTATGTATGAGTGTGTGTTTGTATGTGTATGAAAAATAAAATATTTAAATAAATTTACATGGATAATTGTCAATTAAATTAGCCTATGAGCTAAATAATGACTCTTATTACTTATTAACCACGTTGGATAATCCATTAAAAGAAAGAATAAATCAATCAATCTAAAATGTTAACTGTTTACTTTTGACTGACATAACATACAAAACCGATGACAATAATACTGAGTCCCATTTTTGTTTCTTTTCGTGCAAAATTTTGAGAGTTTACTTTAGCATACATGACGTATAAAATAGCTGATAGCGTTAATGAGTGTAATTTTTGTTTATTTTCGTGCAAAGTTTTGACTTTACTTTTGACATACATAACGTATAAAACAGCTGATAAACTATAGTGAGCGCCATATTTATTCTGGCGCATGCATACACTTCCTCTCTTATTGTATCCTCATCACCTTTGTTGTTAGCTAAGTATTTGTTTTTTGTTCTTTAGATTCGTTATATTGTTACATCACATACGTTGTATGACGGATGTTACAACCTTCACATTTTACTGTTATTGCGCTTAAAGAAGTATCACTTCAATAAACTAACTCATTTTCTCGCTAATATATTCATTTATACAAGAATGTGTTTTTTTTGTACGAAATCCTGCTGATATAGTGTTAAATATAGTTTCACGTGGGATGTTATAAAAATTGTAAACTTGCTATAAAACAATGATTAAAAAAATTACCAAGTTTTGATATGACCGAAACGAGCCTGTCGTTCGTCGATTAAATCTCGATAAAATCTCATAAAGTTTCTATCATTATAAATGGAAATGTAACGTGTATGAAATATTAGGGAAAAAAATTGACAAATTGAAGATACATTTTATGGGAGAATTTGGCCTGTAAGTACAATTTTAGAAAATATAACTCGTATTGCGTCCGATACCTTTTATATATGTCTAAATGATCAGTCCTTTCGATGTTTGATAGTGGTTTTTAACAACATTTCCCAATATGTAATTTTGAATATTCGCACAGATTATAATATTTTAGATATTTTTTAAATAAAGCTTAGACTTAAGCTAAAGTAGAAAGTAAAAAGAGTAGCAATGCCGAGACGTCCATTGACATATTTCCGCCTTAGCGCATTTGAGAGGGGATACAATTGTTATTTTTTCCATAAATATTTGAGGAAGACCAAAAAGATTTTGGGTAGCTAAAATTTTGTTTATCGTTGTTAAAAAACTTATTGTAACCTTAATTTATAAAATTTAACACCCGATTCTCAGGAAATTAAAAGTGTACAGTCCTAAATAATTTTATATACCTAAGTGTAAGTGAAACCCATAATGTGAATTGTTGCCTAGGTTTCTAGGTTTCCATGATATTTTTCTCTTATTATCGAATTATATAATAATTTTAAAGTATAATTGAACAAAATATAAAATATATTGTTTGTAAGTTTTACATTTTTTCATTTGGGAAGAAAATCAATCAACTTTTCACCAATTCTCGAATAAAATTTGTTACTTTATGACTTGCACAAAAGAATATACATGTTAAATTTTTGAAGAAAATTGTTTAATATTTATTATAATAATTTATCTCACCACCTTTTTACTCACACCTCACAGTCATTTTTCTATATGAAAAATTATTTCCAGTTCATTACAATAAATAGAATATTAATTTGACTGTTAGAATTAACAAAAGATCACGATCGTGATTTCATACACATATGAGTAAAACATTGCGTTATTTTGTGAATTGTTTTAAAGATTTGATAATAAATAAAATTTCCAGCCAAGAAATTTCTAAATAAATTATCCGTACGATTTTCCAATGATATTACATGCACAACTATGTTTTTCCTATAGAGATGGTATTGCATTACACACTGATTAAGATTATTTATTGGTGTACAAAAAAAAACCTTGAGTCATGTTCCATCAGGAGGTTGCAAAACAGCATATATTTCAGAAAAATATTGACAAGTTGAATTATTCATACATAATGAAAAGTCTATTGTGAACATAGCGTAAGTTTTTTACGCTCGCCTCGCTTTGTATTGCAGAGCGCTCGCCATTTGCACGTGACTCACCTCGTCATTCGCGACGCTTTCTTCGATGGTGCTTTTTAAAAAAAGATCAAAGAAAGGAATGGCGAGGCGAACGCCTAAATTGTGTGTTATGTATGTATGAATTTTAACAATTGCATAAGGTTGGGTGCAGTATGTATAAGTTACGCGTGCAAATATGATTTTGTAATTGAGAGCGTGATTTGAAATATCGCAATATACATCACGTTATATTTGTAAAATAATAGTATTAATATATTTACAGTGGTGATCTGTATATGAGTGCTTGCTTCTATGCTGTATAGGTACATATTTTGTAGTTACCTAAAAATAAAATCAGTAATCACTTATTTACGATTGCCACGGGCATGACATTTGATGACATATCAAATTATGATTGCATGGATTTTTCAGTGTATTGAAGTAAATGTAAATTATAAAATCACAAGTTAATGAAAATTAAAGAATGAATAAAATGATAAAAGCACTTTCAACATGTTGCCCCCCCCCCCCGTTTTCTATATGTTTTTGTTCATGTTTTTTGTTTGTTAATGGACTATATTAAATAAATAAATGTCTTGGTTAATGGTAATTTTAAGTTTGTCAAAAGCAGCGACAACTCGCGCACGCATCTCTATTTCAATATCACAGTCTTTCTCAAACACTAAAACCTTGATAAATCCCCACACGTAGAAATCCAATAGGGTAATGTCTGTTGAACATGGAGGCCAATGTATAAGTTCACAGCCAAGGTTAAATTAAATATTATTATTCAAAACGTAAAAATGAAGAAATGTTAATATAGGAACAGCTTTTTACGTAGACTTTATTATGCTGTTTTGCAAAAGTAATTACCCGCTTAAATATTGTTTTAAAGCCATAGGGGAAACCAATGCTTGCGCTTCACATACGCATGTAGATAATGTCCGTAGTAATTTGTACAAACGCCATGAGCTTACAGAAGATATGCTTAAGTCGTTTCATTCGAGAAAAGTGTGTTTTACCGTAATCGTCTCTTGTTTATTGTCGCCCAACGTAATATGTATGCGTTGGGTTATGTACGTTGAAATTATTTCCGGTTTAGTGTTTATTTAAATTTGTCTTCATATATAAGGCAATGTTATATAAATTTGCTTTCGAGTTAAACCAAATAGTTTCCATCAATATGAATAGTTTCAAAGTTAACTTAAATTACTTTAAGGTTAATTCCCTTAATATATTTATTCAACAGACATTTCTTTTGTGTTTTGTATATGCTGTATGCAATAATTGATTTAAACCAACTAAACAATTTTGCAGTACTATGTAAATTCGAAATTAATTTTAGAACCGAGCCAGAATAAAACAAGGAAGAAAAGAAGATATTATTAATTAATTGAACACTGTAAAATGTTCAACTTCTTGAAAATAAGACAAAACAAAAACAAAATGCAACCGCGTTAAGTAATAATGGAGTAGAGAAAAAAATAAGGTACATTTTTTAGTCATAATGAAATACCCAAAAAAACACCAAAAAAACCACATAGTCACTAAATAACAGAAAAAAAATTTTTACCCTAATTTTAGGGATGCCCTGATATGATATAACTTAAAACTATGTTGCTTTTTGCTCACGACTGATTTTCGATGAAGACGATTATAATTGTCGCTAACTCAATGATAATATTGCAGTATCCATCTGTACACAACATCAAATCCTTGGTATATTCACTCTGCCTCATTTATTGTCATAACCAGTGGCTAAAATTTTACTTTTGAATAAATACGCACTATTTCTCAAGTTAGGAAGGAATGCAGAAAAACACAGGTCATAGAAAAATACTATTGCACCAGATAACTACATTGAAATTTAATAACGCGTTAATCTAAATCATGAACTATATCCATGTCAAATTTAGTGAAAATCTATCCTCCTGTTTAGGCGTGATTAAGTAACTAATATTTAAATATACCTAATATATTCATTTTAAAACAATCTTACCGTGAATACATAAAAAAAGGTGTGCAGAATTATTCCTTCATATTTAAAAAAAATCGGCTTGTTTATTGTAATTATCAAATACAGCAGTTGTGTGCAACAAAAAGTAATTTACGAGATAACATAAACCATTTTGTAATTTTGCTATATATTATTTTGCATGCATAATATTTTGTAAATGAACGTTTTTAATTTTTTCAATGCGTAAGTATGATTATTTGTTTATTTGTTAATCAATAAATTATTTTCCAATAACCAAAGTAGTATATATATATATATATATATATATATATATATATATATATATATATATATATATATGTATATATATATATTTATTTATTTATGTATATATATATATATATGTAAAGTTTAATAAAGAAGCTGAAATATAGAATGAAATTGAAACAATATTTCAAATATCTAAATTTTTAAAGGGCCGTATCGTCGGAGAGCATTTATAATGAAATAACCGTATATTGAAAATAATTGTGTAATGTTTAGCGGAAGTTTCGAATATTTATTGAGAATATACTGTAATATGTGGATTTGACATTTTTTTTTCAAACGAATTAAATAGCATTTTAATATAAACAAAACGTAAACCCCATTTGCATTATTTATGTTATGCGTTAATGACGACGGCTACAGTGCGCGGTTGTTGTTGTTGTCAGTAAATCGTGTTTTAAATTACAAACTAATTAAAACTCTTTCTGTGAGTAAACTACTAAATTGTGTCAATTTATATTTGGTGTACAGTTGAAGTACACACACACACACACATATATATATATATATATATATATATATATATATATATATATAAGGATTTATTTAATGTTAAATAGTATATACTGACAAAATAAAAGTCAAACTTATATTTGGTCTTTATATACTTATGTTTATTCCGTACTCTTATGTAGATGCACAAAAGCATCGAAGTTTTCATAAATTCCGAACGGTCGCTTGTGATGCGGAATAATATTTACATTCATGAGGGGTTTAATTGCTTTTATTTTATTTTAAATAACTTTAATTTCATATCTAATACGATGACCTAAATTTTTTCATTTGTTAAAATTGTCTATCAAAATTAAAATTTCGTTTTACGTATATCACGTTTATAATTCCGCTACTATTTCTTGGAAACATACCAAAATTTATCTATGTAAAATAGTCTCCGGAAGAAACATATCTTATATACGAACAGACACTGATCTGACTCAATAAGTGTAACTTTGTTTTTGAATTTTGTTACGTAGCTCTAAAAAGCGACTGAAGTATGATTAGATCACGTAATCTTACAAAAAACATCCCCCGTTTGTAGTGTTATTACAATTTTTAATAAAAAAGGGACGATATCTCATATATTCTTTCTGTACCACGAGTCGATATAATTTAATTTTATTCATAACAAAAAAATTGTGTCTCGACGGCGAATGAATAAAAGGCACACGAGCTGGTCCGCATTCTTTGACCTTATTATCAAAGCAGTGAAAGTAATTTAATAAGGTAATACTGAGTTTACATGTCGAGTTAAAACAAAAAAATATTTAGTGTATGTCGTGTATTAGCCAAAACCGTTTGAAATCACGGTTATGCAGCTTCGTTTCATGCATTTATCTTTAATATAACAAGCCATTGGTATGACGCTAGTTAATAATTAAATAATAACCTACTAATCGATAATTAATTTCAATAAACTAACATAGAAACTAAATACCTCGCTCTTAAGTTATGTACATACATGGACATATAGTTTATTTTCCAAATAAAAATATAGCTATATTAAGATTTTATGTGTGAGTAATAAATAGCGATGTCCTCTATAAACAAAAATGTAAATGTGAAGATATCCCTAATATTACGGTGTGAAATAACATGTGAAATAAAAAGTACTAACTTAAAAATGTGTCACAATAACTTCACGTTGGCAAATAAAATATTTTAATTTCTTCTTTTTTCAATATTGTGATCTTGTAAACCCTTGTCGATAAATACAATAATAGCAAGATACAAATGTAAAAAAGAAATTATTCAAACCTAAGCCAGAATAATCAATAAAGGATTAATGCCAGAATAACCAAAAATCATGCGGAAACTCTTATGAAGAACAGTCCTCGAATACCTCCTATTTAAGAAGTGCAGAAAGTTAGTTTTGTTTAGAAACAAAACAAACTTTCTAAATAAGAAAGTATTTGACAGAAAAGCTCTCATTGTTTCTTCATAATCTCATATCGTGATATCAAATAGCCTTTCAAATCTTTATTGAAAACAAGGTCAAAAAGGGCAGGCAAACATGAATTCATTATATCTATTGTACCTTCATTCAAGAGGAAGAAAGTATCATAAAATAAAAAAAATAAATGCAAACCTTTATCGAAATAGGTAATAATTAAAGCCGCATTGAAGAATCTTGTAATAATAGTTTGATTTGATATTATTTTACCAAGTTCTTAATAGCTCGCTTTCTTTTCTGTTTGGTGGTATGTTTGTCCAGTAAAACATTTGCAAAGCATTTTAAAATAATTTCCCGTTGAGTTAAAGATTTGAAACTTACAACATAGCTCAGAACTGGATGAAAATGCATTAAAAAATCACTTACGTGTCTGTCTGATTGTTTATTTCTTCGGCACAAAGAATAATACCCACGTGA
Organism: Druceiella hillmani; assembly: GCA_039881145.1. Lineage (NCBI taxonomy): Eukaryota > Metazoa > Arthropoda > Insecta > Lepidoptera > Hepialidae > Druceiella > Druceiella hillmani. The sequence goes on from JAYKKI010000001.1 coordinate 29,365,960, forward strand.
CTACTAATTTGAAACTAAAGTTCCCTTGAGCTAGAGGTCAAGCTACCAGGAGAACATAAGAGTGAAGAAGCTAGTTAATTTGCGCAAGCAATAGGTGTGAAGAGAGTAGCTGTCGTTCAGAAAACTTATACAACAGGTCATATAATTTTTGGTGCAATAAATTTGATAGTGACCTAAGTGAATTTTCGCCCGACGTTTTTCCTTTTAGATCTTACAGTATTTTTAAATCTATTAAGAATTCATATATTCCCTGTCCGGTATCGGCCAAGGGAGTTCACTATCTAAAATAAAGTGCACCGTTTCCATAAATTTTTTGTAAATTCACTTCTGCGATCAACCAGGCAAATATACGAATAAAAAAGGCAGTTAAAAAGTAACACCGAAGATTTCGGCAGTCAAACATATGTAGTGCGACTGCAATCGTTTGATTTATCGTAAAGTACTAGGTTTTCCTAAGATGGCAATATAAGGAAAGCGTATTTTTTTTACATTTTAATACGTATAAGTGTTACTAACGTAAGTGAAATACGTACCTTATTTGCTAACAAGATATGGTATGTGAAGGTATATAACGTAATATGTCTGAAATAAAGAAATTATTATTATCAATAATAACAAAATATTTAAAACAGATTGCTAATTTTCACACACACAACACTAAAAAGTAGATAATAATTATTTATATATTTTTTTAAGTTTACTGTTTCTATAACACGCAAAAAGACAACATTTCGTATAAATATGACTTTAATAATTGACCTGACACGTCCCACAAATCAACTCCATAACTCCACTGCTGGAGTTATCAATCGAGCGGAAAAAATATCAAGATTAGGTGAATCTCGTAATATCTCGTGAAAGAAAATATTGCGTATCGTTGATATTTTAAAGAAAACCGGAATATATAAGCTTTAGAATTCCTTTTTTATTTTTTCTGTTTGTTGGTCGGAATTTTGCAGTGTTTTAAAAATCACTGAAAAATGTTTAAACTTTTTTGCTTGCTTAATTTTTACTGTACTTATTCTATCTGTCTTGAAAATATAACATTTAGCCTAATATTATATTTTCTTATAAAAATTAATTTATTTTTATTTCGGTTTTATATTAATTTCTCTTTTTGTAGTTCAATATGATTTCCATCGTTGTGTTTTTAATTTTTGATAGTGATTGAAAAATAGTTATATTCTATTCGCTTCTAAATTATGTTGGAAAACATATCATAAAAATATACAAAAAAAATTATAAAAACGATAACATATTTAATAGGAAAATTGCAAAAAAGTGCGATTTTTCTTGATTCTTTAAAACAAAGGTGACAAATATAATAATAAGAATTTCGTTTTAGTACCCAATTAAATAAATTGATATAGCAAAGTACTTATTATTGCAAAGCATTGATATAAATTTAGTCTAAGGTTATGCATATGTTGGTGCGTATCACAGTATTATATTGTACTTACATGTCAATGTTCACCACACGTTCTTCTTATCGCGTGATGTTAAGCTCTTACTTTCTGAAGTATAATTTTCAATCATTCAGAAGTTATAATGTTATACCTGATGAGGGGACACCGTAGATTTTCAACAAAGGCTGCGTTCTAGAAAAAAAGTAGAATAGTAGAAAAGTAAATTAACCGTATTATAATGCGAGGGTTATAATAGGTTTAATTTAGATCCCTACTTTAACATGCTGCAAAGGTTGACGGAGTTCTAAAATTCGTAAGGGCACATTAAACAATTAAGAATTCATAAACGTACAAATTTCAGAGGTGAATATATTCACCCTTAACTCTATTTCGTCTTATTTTTCTAATTCGCAAGTGGTAAATGTTAATGTTTCTTGTTTTTGTACAAATAACGTACCGACTCCTGAAAATAGACAATTTGACATAACAACTAACATTTAGTTATTTATCCAAAGGTCACACATTGCTTAATGGAGCGTTATCTCAACGAGTTGCCAAGCTAACGGTTCATGTGCGGGGTGGGTGATTAAATTGAAATTATATTTTGTGTGAGGTGAATTTAGATACAAATTTCTATCTAATTCAGTAATAATTGGCTTGGCAACAATTACAAAATGATAGACTGGTAACATTCACAATTGGATTGAGAATTACAATACTCGTTCGAGGTGAACAAATTACGTACCTTATGGATTTATGTTATATTGATACGAGTATATTAATATCAAACGTAGTAAAATTCAATTGTGTATAAAGTTTCTTGTAAAAATTGCAAAATTTTGTTGTTTATATATTTTAAATATACGTAGTATCGAATATAAGTGATAAAGTGACTGAGTTACCGAATGATGGAATAAAATTTCTTAAATCGCTTTTATGAGATAAAAATAGGAATTGAAAAAATATTTAAAATTGCAGGAAATGGCTGCAATACAGGGTAAAAAAGTTCAAAAGTTTGAATTTAATTGAAATGGGATTACGCTTTATCTGATGCTAGTGCTATTATTACACAACACAAGTAAAAACTTCAGAGACTATGATACAAAAATGCAGCACAAAGGGGTGAGTCTAGGTGTGCAGGTCGTATTGGATATATGTTATAGGATTGTCCTGGATAAAGTATAATTTTTGCTTCTGATTCCCTATATTATTCGATATAACTATAAGGACTTGAAGGCTATACAAGCCCAGCGAGCATTAGCAGGTCGCTTGTAGGTCGTCCAAAACAGCAGCTGTTTATTATAAATTTAAAAATTGAGGCAATTGCGATAAAAATTTTGGGAAAATACAAATACAAGTTGAGGAGTTTATTTAAATTGATCTTTGTTTTTTTGTCTTATCCGTTATCTTTTTCTGCAATTTTCATACAATTCAAATTTTATATATCCAACGCTTTGGGTAAATCCACAAATAGGGAATATGCAAGTAATTTAAATTTGGTTCCAACATTTTTTTTTCAATTATTTATTAACCTATGACATTATAACTAAACCACTTCTTCCTAACTAATTTATTTTTAATTACATAAATTAATAAATAAAAAGTCCAAGCTATGCGAGGGAATATATAATTTATAATTTATATATAATATTATTTATGTTTAGTAAGTTTATTAGGATTTAGTCAAGTTATTTTTTATATATATTGGCAAAGTTATGTAGTTTTTCTTAACGTAAAAATCAAACAAAACGAAAGTTGTTTTAATTTTTGTAAACTAATTTTTTTCTACAGTTATCTACTGCTTGCTTGTTTGATATTCAATACAAAAGTCGGTTTTGATTAATTGTAATCATTCTAGCAATCAAAATAAAACATATTTACATTAAAGTAATCTTCGCAACAATGAAAACAATTTATTAGAGATAATTAATTTCTTCTCACCTTTCTTATGATCATAACCTTGCACCAATTTTTTTGTATTTTTGCTTCTTTCGGAATGAGAAAACACTGTCAGGTGCACTTGTACAACATAAGACTTTTAAATTAGCTTTTGAGCTTATTCCTTGGTTTAGGCAGCTATTATACTGAAAATAATTTTTAAAGTAACGAGAATACCTCTAGTAAACAAACGCTGGGCATATATTATATCGTCATCCAAGGCGCGCCAAAATATGGCAAAAGCGCAAAAATATGGAAATAGGCGTTTAAATGACTTAATTTATTGACTGTTTTGAATAGTTTTTTTTTAATTAAATTGAAACTTTTCCAATAAAATATCACTTATATGAATATTTGATTTTAAAAAATATTTGGTTTTAAAACAAAAGTCAATGGAGAAAAATATACTTTTCAATTACAATTTTTTTTTATAAAAATGCACGTGAGATTTAATCAACTAGAATTATAAACACTCTTTTATCAAGAAACAATTACCTCAATAGTAATTTAATGAGTAACACGAAATGGAAAAGAATGAGCGTATACATATTTACTCCAAATGTAAAGACGTATACCACTAGTGAACCAAGTATTTTTAAAAATTTCATAATTTGCTTATACAACTAAGTTGCAGTTTTCTAATATATAAATATATGAAATACAAAAGATATTAGAATTGTTTAAATATAATTTAAATTCTTTTCAAACGAAATGTTTCCGTCAAACATAAAATCTGACATGATTTAATTTGCTTTATCTCGATGTCTTTTTACGTTTCTCATAATAATCAATCATTTAAAACAATAACTGCAAATTCACACCAAGCGACCAGTTTTCATGAATAATAGCCGGATCTCATCAGATTTATGTTTTTCAAATAAATGTGCGATTCTTTTCTTCCCGCGTCGTTGGATTTATGGGAAGTGTTCGAGGACATTTCTTTATGACAGTTTCCTTGTAATTTGTGGTTTTCGAAATTTTGAGCGATTTTCCATTATTTTAATGAAAACTGTCTGGGATATTTCTCTCTGTTTCACTAAGCATTTGTCAGTCATTAAAACTTCTTAATTTTCCTTGCGTAACTTTTTTCGGTGCCATATTTTTTATTATTTTTCTAGTCGTTAAATATTGGAAAACGTATGTAAAGTTATTAGTATAAATCTCTTATGATTTTCATCAGAGTACATAAAAACAAATGACATCAGATTGGAAATATATAATATGATATGTTACTAAACTAAAAAAAAATATTTACTGGCTCTGCCATTTTCAAAAGTTGGCAATCTTTTTAAAAATTAAAACGTTTTTAAATAGGAGTTTTAAGGTTGGTAGGTAATATACTATAATACTTCTATAATATAAGTTCCAGAAATTAAACAAAACATTATTGCATAACCATAACATGCAATTTATTAGAGGATTATCCTATCGACTACATTTTGATATGCCCCAATTACCCAGTTGCACTCGAAACGAAACTTTTTCGTACTCTTTTTGTATAAACTATACTTTAGAAAGCATTTATTGATTTATTATATAGACATAAACTTATATTAAATTCAATCAACTCAATGTAAAGAGAAAATTCGGTTAATTATAAAATACATATTGTTATAAATGAAAATACGTTGTGTATTGCAAATTTGACTGTTTGTAGATATAAAATTAATAAAAATTTAAACGTTAGTCAACAAAAATAATTCATGTAATCGTAAAAATTTCAAACGAAGAGAAACTTTGTTTAAAAAATAATTTAACAGTGTGATTTTTTTGGTTCTCACTGTATTTTTAGCATAGATCGAATTACCAAATTTGGATTTCTTATGAAAGAACTCATATTTTTATAATTGGATAAATGCAAAAACCTGGCCTTCTATTTATAAAAAATATAACTTAATTACATTATTAACCCATTAGTATTGACATTGATATCATTTTCATTCGAACTATTTACGTATATTCATAAATAAAATATATGTTGTGTCTGTAACAAAGTCCGATTGCGATTTGCGTTTTGCCTCATCGTTCAATAAGTACCGACACTAACTCGGAGATTGCACCTGTTATGAATTTTTTTTTGCCTTCAAATGATATGTTTCCAAATTTCGTGACAATTGAACGAATAATACAAAAAGTGTTATATTGTTTTAAGTGACATTACAAAATTTAAGACAATGGAAAAAAATTGAGTTTTGTGTTGATAAAATGCTAGTTTTTAATGTGAAAAATACCGCTCAAGTTCAACAATGACTCAAAAAATGTTATTCGGGATTTGCTCCAATGAAACTAACTTTTGTCGATGATATGTTGATTTCAAACTTGGTCGTATGGGCATAAACAATGCTGACCATTCTGGTTGCCCAAATGAAGCAGTGACACAAGCAAACATCGAGCAAGATTTGAAAATCGTGACGGAAGACCGAAAATTGAAAATGTCGTGTTTGAAAATGTCGTAGTGTTTTTACTTTTTGCCAAATTTTTAAAAAAATTTCGCCACTAAAACCTTTTTTCAAATGGGTACCACGTTTGCTTACAACAGAAAAACAACAACGCATCGGTGATTTAGAACGCCATTTGGCACTATTTTCACAAAATAAAAAATAATTGTTTACGTCGGTATGTGATCATGGATTAAACATAATTTCACCATTTTACTCCGGTGTTAAATCGGCAGTCAGCTGAGTGGAACGTAGACCGTGAAAGGCGTCCAAAGAGTCCGAAGGTAGAACGGCCAGCTGGCCAAATTATGGCCTTTGTATTTTGGCATGCACACTGAAAAAGGATAAAACGTCAATAAGGAATATTATGAGGTTTTGTTTAAAGGATGAAATTGCTAAAAAAAATGGCCACAAATGAAAATATGATCTTTCACCAAGACAATGCACCATATTTTTCTTCTTTATTTATCACTCTTTCGAGTTATTGAAAACAATGATCAAAACAACACGAATTTGGTTTCGAATTGCTTTCCCATCCACTGTAATTTGCAGATTCCATAGTGATTACGCGCTGTTTGTAGACATCAAAAAATGCTCCAAGGAAAGTGATTTAGCTCTAATGAAGAAGTTATTACTGCAAATGAGGGTTATTTTAAAATTAAAATTAAAACGGAGATAGAAAAGTTAGAACGGAAAGAAAAAAAAAGCGTTGGTATGATTTTATCGTATTTATAGGAGATTACGTCGATAAATAAAGAATAATTTTACCAAAAAAATATTGCTTTAAGTCTTGTCTTTGTTGTCGTTGTCTTTAGTTAGTCTCAGTATTTACTGAACGATGTGTTATTTAACTAGAATCGGGAAAAACAATTATGAGTTGTAGATAGACGGTTCTAAAAGTCATGACGTAATTGGCTTGTCCGCAGCCCACTTACAATTTTTATTGATGTTACGTATTATTTTTTAACCATTCTTCGTTATTGTCATTATCATTAATTGTTTGGTTATTTTATGTTAACTTTCCTTGAAAGTATATTTTAATTTTGCCAACGGTTTTATTAATAATAGAAAAAGAACACATATGATAAAAAATAATTAAATAAAATTTGTAGGTTGAAAACATAAATATTAATTGTGGTTATTAGAATAATTTTTGGAGAAATGATGTTATATTTAACGGCTTAATGATTCCTATCGAATATATGACTAACAATATTTAAGCAGTTTCTCGTTTCTAGATCAGAAGAATTCTATTTGAAAATGTTAAATAGCATAACTTAATTAACTTTAAAATATTGAATACCATTATATTTTATTAATAACATGTCAATGTCTAAGCAATTTATGTTTAGAAATATTTGTAAGTTTTATTAATTTTTTATCGTTGACTATTAGACGAAACATCAAAACCATAATGTTTTTTATGACTGATTAAATTTATCCACTACTTTGCTGAAAGACAAAGGTTTGCATCAAATTTGCCAATCAGTATACTGCAGTGATGAAATTATGTAAACAATATGATGAAATTATATAACAATAAGTGATGAAATTATATAACAATAAGTATGTATTTTTTATTATAAAAGTTAATTTTTTTCAGGAAACCGCACCGAAATTTAAAATTGCCATCTTCTTCCCTAGTATTTCTACTGTAATAAAAAAAATCTATATTACCTGACATCCTATAAAATTTCTCATTTAAACTGTATCACAATACCATAAATGGTTATTGCGTAACACATGAATAAATAATACAGACAACAATTCGAAAAATTGATGTTTTATTACTATTATTATATAACTCTAAATAATTTCTTCGTAAATAATTTAATGTAGACAGATGCCAATTTTACAATTTTGTTATATGTAAATATGACCGACTCTCTTAAATTGTGGTAGATGGAAAATTATTTTCCATTATAATACTCTATATTATATTCATTAGGATTAAACAATTTTCAGTATATTTCCATAAATAAAAATATTTTAATATTATTGAAAATAGATTGGTGACTCATATTCGAAGTTTTATATTAATCGGTGGAAAATTATTTAACAAATTTATTTTTTATAACAACACGAATGAAAATATCTCCAAATGAATAGACTAAATTCTCGCAATGACATAACTTAAGTATTTGCATTCATCTACAAGAGAGACATTAAGAACTTAAATGTTACAAATTAAGTTTTCAATAGTAAATTGTTAATTATTTTATGAAATACATATTATTAAGGTAAAATGCAGAAAATACATCATATTTAAATATTTGTAAAGTAAAAATTTGTTTGCCACGGTTGTAGGAGAAGTGAAAGGACATGAAATTACTTAGAATGTTAATAACTAGAAGACCGTTACTAAAGTAAACTATCTTTTTCAGTTTTCGTTCTAATCTTATGTCGATTAAAGGTTACGCCAGTAATTCGACAATGAGCCAGAGAAAATGTATTTGAAAATGAAAGAAAAATGGTTGTTTTACAGGAATATTTCAATTTGTGGCCAGATATTGTTCAATTTATTTTATTATAATTTTATATCCTGTACGACTAATTATTTTTGAAATATTCATTACGTCTGCAAATTACTATTCAATTAGTGAATAGTGATTGGGCATAGAGATCGCTATTATGCAAGATTTAGAGGACTAATATAAGGATCAAACCCCAACTTTATTATAAACTCTAGGCGATTGTATAATGTAGATTAATTCAGATTTTGAAGTAAAATGCGAAATTATAACGTATTTGGAATGTGCGTGTTGTATATTATTATATATCAATAACCACGTGTATTTTGTAACTTTATAAAAGAATAATGAAATGTTCTATATTCATCCCTTTTTCACCTTAACTCTTTTTACCGCACACAAAGTGATTGATGATCCTGTCAAATGGGCTCCTAAGTTTAATTAGAGCCTGCTCAAGTTCGTATCAACTGTTTGGCAATAATTTTCAGTTAGTCAGCAAGCATATTATGGGTTTACTTACATGTAAAAAAATTCCACTACTTTATAATTAATAAAGTTATACTGAAAACAATTTTCATATCGCTTACTTGTGAAGCTCGATTCGACAAATGTTTGCAATCTAGAAATAATTATGAAGCATTTTAAAATACATAACTATGGGACCGCTTGTACTTATATAACATAAATACATCTATACAAATACACATATATATGGTTGTGTGTATATATATATATATATATATATATATATATATACATATATACATATATATATGTATATATATATATATATATATGTACATATATATATATATATATATATATATATATATATTACATCTTGCGCTGGCTTGAGTACCCAGGAAGTAAAATTACACGATGAAAGAAGATTCTTCATCTTGATGTAAACTTGAAGGTCTTTTTAAAGATCTTGATTGCTTTATGTTATGAGAGTCTCAGACTATTGTGACAATTCCAGATATCATAATTTTTTAAACACGAACTATGTCTTTACGCTTACAAAAGGAATAGCCATCATCATCATCATCAATAGCTCGACAACCCAGAGTGGGTCAAGGTTTTTCTTTGAAGCGACTTCCATACAACCTTCTTTGTGACAACCGTTCTCCAGTTACGAACCTTCAGCACCCCAAAGTCCTTCTCCACAACATCTTCCCATCTTATCTTAGGTATTTCTTTTCTTCTCTGTCCATGCGATTCAACTTAAAAGATCCTTTTGAGGCTATAAAAATGTTACTAAAATTTGTTCCATTCGAACGACATGAGCAGATCCATTCACTCTATTAATTTTAATAAATTTTATATATATATATATATATATATATATATATATATATATAAACATATATATATATATATATATATATATATATATAAACATATATATATATATATATATATATATATATATATATTTGTAAAATTTATATATTTCTGCCTCAATAGTTGGTGTTAAAACTTTTCATTTAGAAACATCTAAATAGGCCTCATCTTATTTTGTAAATATCTATATTTTAGAGCCAAAGATCAAAACTGGTCTAATAAGGAATTTTGTTTTCCTAGAAATAAATTGTGAACTGAGAAAGTTTTATAGTCAATAGAAAGCTCTATTAGCAGCAATGATAGTGTTTTAAATTTCTGACTATATTTTTATTTGACTATAAATTTCAGATCCCAAGTATTTAAAACTCAGAACTGAATAATATTGGCGGCATTTGGCGAGAATTTTTTGTTGAAAGTATGTATTTTGTTTTCTTTTGGTTTAAACTTGTATTTATATTCATTGCCCTTGCAGCTACGTCAAACAGTTGAAGAGTCTTTTCCAAAGCCACAAGAGATCTTGAAATCACAACAACATCATCAGCATAAACAAGAATTTGCATGAACTTTAAGAAAATATGGCCTTCTAAGTCAATACTCACTACCTACTAATCCTAAGACCTTTTCTAAAGCAATGATAAAAAGTAGATCTGAAAGCGAATCACACTACGAACTCCATTTAGAATGGGTAATTCATCTGATAACTTACCATGAACTTGAATTGTTGCCTTTAAATATATAAGTATAGTTATCACCAAAGAGATAAGGTTGAAGGATATATGAAAAAATCTTGTTTATTGTGCAGAGGAGACTGATGCCTTTCTACGCTGAGCAGATAAGAGGATACCCTTGAATTACATTTTTATCGGCGAAATATTTTCATGATAGGCAGCCATGCACTCATCATCATATCAGTCCTTCTTCCTTAGTTTACTGACTTCACCCAAAATTCTCTCTGCTGCTTTCACAATATTGTTCTTAATTTGTGTCCACGCTCCATTAATATCATCAGCGGATGGAATTTCCAGAAAGGAGCTGTTTAAGTATATAATCGTTTTCCGCTTTAACCGTTTTGTGTTTCAATTTAAAAAAATCAAAAATTTTACTTTTTTCCCATCTCATTTTCACATAGGAGATTCTCTCACACAGCGTCGCGATGACTAGAAAATGATCGGAGCCAACATTAGCACCTCTGTTTTTACAGTATCAAAACATGATCAACCTGGTTCTGAGTGATCCCGTCGGGTTATCTCCAAGTTGACCTGTGTATATGTGCATATTCTTTCTCTGGAAGTAGGTACTGCCGATAATCATGCTATGCTCGGCTGCAAAATCCGCAAGTCTAACACCATTATCGGTACAAGTATCATGTAATTTAAAGTTATACGCATACGGTTTAAACTTTGTCTCTCTATCCACCTATAATTTTTGTTTGTTTGTTTTTTTTTTAATTTTTGTTTGATCGGAATATGAACATGTTCCTAACAAACAGAAATGTAAAAATAAATATCAAAAGAGAGACATGAATAATGCAGATTACTTAGGTTTTTACAGAATTCGTCCTTTTCTATAGCCTCATATATAAAAATAATAAAAACAGCCACAAAGTCCAAAATCAAACGTTTGATACGCTCGTTGACTATAAAGCCAGTGCCTTCAAAAAGAAAGTAAGTAATATATTTACTTTCTTTTTATTTTCACAGTAATTTACCTTACATATCAGGTAACATAATTTACCTTTGTATATCAGGTAACACAATTAAGAATAATAATACCTTTAGACCAAATAACACAATCGAAACTTCGGGATCGTGACTACGGTGACCGTTAACATCTTAAAGTTATTAAACAGAATTCAGTAAAGATAATATTTGCATTGAAATTAGTTTATTTCTCATTCAGCATCTTAACTATTACAAGTGGCAATGTTATTTATCAAGTCAATATATTTCCAAATACCCAGTAAGTACTGTAATTAAGTGGTCACGTTCGAGTCGTGCGTTTTAAGGAGATCAGCACTTCTGTGCATAAAAATTTATATTAAAGTCTCATAACCTGATTTCTCAGCAGTTGTTTATTATTAACATATTGTTTTCACAATTTTAAGTTTTTACCGTCCTTTTAGACGAATATCGTAGAAACACATCCATGTAGTGGCTTGATTATATCATATTTTACATTCGATGGGGATAAAAGTTAGCACAAAAATAGCTTCTGTCAGTATCTAGGTTAACTCCATAAACGGATTATATCAACTTTATAGATTATAAAGGTACTAATAAACATAAAGCTCAAAATTATATATCCATTATTTTAAAGTTTTTTTCCTTCTATTATTCGAAAAAAAGAAAACGTCTTAAACTGTGTTTTAGTAACCATAGTCACGGCATCCCCAAAAGACGTCAATTTATTTTCTGTTATGAAATCGTGTATTTTATTATATATTTAATATATTCATTAATGATAATCTCGTTTTTCGGCTCTGACCATTATCATTATGGACATTATAAAAATCACTGTACTGTATACACAAACTGCCATTTCATTACGCAATTTTTTTGGATGATGCTTTTATTCTTGTTATGCCACTTTGTTTTTATATTTCATAAGTGGGTTCAATATGAGTATTGAACAAATTTCTGAATTACGACCATTAAATTATTTAATGGTCGTAAACATTGGATCGTTAGTAACTTGTTAGATAACCAACTTTATATCCTTAGGGCAACATGAGGACTTTCTTGTTTCATTTGGCATGGATATGTTCTATTGTGAAGATAATTTTTATTTGCGATCCGCTATTTTGAAAACTGGATTAAATTTCTTAAAATGATTTTTCATCACCATCTTAGAAAGAAGAAATCGACTTTATTTTATTTAAAAATTTATTTTAGGTCTGGAGGTCGGATTCGATAATTTACATTAGACTCAGAGCATTTCGTAGCATAGAACTCACTTACTAATTGATACAAGGCTTTTTGCTTCGAACTTCGTTCTTTTTGCATTGTTTTCTCAAAATTTACGCATTGTTTTGTCAAAACTGCACATATAACATTTTTTTTACGAAACACATTGTAATATGTTATTTCTATGCGGGAATAACTGTGCACTTTGGTTTAACTCGCGTAAGATTGCCTTAATCACAAACCGCGGTCACTGATGCGTCCACTCCGTTAAATAAACAGTATTGGGGTCGGACAATTTCTACGAGAATATTTTGCATTATTATATTAAAAATAAGCCGATCTATTGTTATGTTGCCCCTATATGCATAATCTTCCTCAAAATATGATATCCCTAACAAAAGAAGAATTTGTGAAATCGGACACATGTTTATCATTACCAGTGTTTACCATTGAAACTATTCTCAACTTATTTATCAATTCATAACGTTTGAAGACTTATTTTTCAAAGGTATGGGTAAACCTTAGTTGATAGGCATAATTAAACATATCCTATCGTGAATTTTAAAGTTCTTCTTTAAGCTATTTGATACATAAATTTGCGGTAAAGCAGCATTTGGCAGAAATTCGTACGCTTGACGCTGTGATATTGAGTTGCGTCTATAAAATTATTACTGGTCAGCTCCCTTTTGTTAGAAACTCATCAAATATAGTGAATATATATTAAACAAATCTAGATTCTTTATTAGTGTTTTTTTTTATTGGGTTACTAGTTCTGGTCATTACTACTTACAAGCTAAGAAACTTTACCTGTTTATTCCCAAAATATTACGAATATGATTTGAAATTTCACATTTTTTGGAATGATTTACAATTAAATTTAAAACATAGCTTAGCTTATATATACCTCTTTAGGCAGTCCACAAATGTTCATGAAAAAACAATAAGCGTTTTAAAATATCAACAATTTCCGACTTTTGCTCTCTTACCATTTACGCATTGTTTTGTTAGGATAAAATTTAACGGAGCATCAAAAAATGTGATTAAATCATAAAAAAAACAGTTTCAGTGTGATCAAAAAGGTGATATATATTTAAACTAGTTGATAGTTTAAATATATATCACCTTTTTGTTTTTCATTTATGATTCCCTTTTCACTCTATTGCAATATAACCCACGCTAAGTGAATTAAAAATTAACTCTACATAAGTTTTATGCAATTGAAAAATGTTCATACAGATAAATTTTTTTTATTATTAATTTTCACTTTTATTATTAGTTGTTAAATATTGCAAGAAACCTTTTTAATTTTTGCGAAAGTATTTTTAAAATTATTTTGATTATTTTTTCTGCCTACAAAGAGTTATAAGATCCTATAATTAAAGTTATATTATAGAACCAAAACAATGAATAATTGTCTATATAAACGGTATAAACCTTATAACAGAAATGCTCTCAATACATTGATTCAAATTTTAATTTAACATTTATCCCAATCAATAAGGAGAAAAAAGTAAGTTTGCTTTGTAATATTTACCCACTGCTTTATCTTGTCTTTGTTTATTAAATCTTTCCATTAACGAAGTGATGAAATCTCAATAAAATCAATATATAAAATCTTGGTATTATATTTAGTAAATGAAGTCATATTTTCAATTCGAAAATGACAGTCATGAAATTTTCAATAGATATTTTTGCCTACGTTCCCAATGCGCATGCAATTTCTTACTAGTGCCTACTAATATATTATTTCTGTTAAAAATAAAGTTAATTTAAAAATTACTTCTAGTTTAATGCATTGTAAATAATTTTCTCTTTCCATACTTTCCAGTTATGAAAAATTTACTTTACTACTTTATTACTTTGTTAGCTCTAAATATAATCGCTTTCACAGGGTTAGTGAAAATACTTAACACTGTAAATAGATTAATTACACTTTTTATAATATATAGCACTTATTTTAGTAGTCTGATAATTTGACAAACAAATTAAAATTCTGCTTTAAACTATTTTTATGTTACATTCAAATCAAGCGGTGAAAAAATTATCCGCAACGTTGGGCCAGATTACTAATCATTAATTTAAATGATTGGAAATGAAAAACACCTTTCAATATCACCTTTTTATCAATTAAACTACGAAATCCTTTATTTCCTTGTTCTCCATGATAATCCGCACTAAGAGTAAAGTCGTATTTTAATCGAAAGTTTTATGCCATAGTTAAAACTTATTCATTTTAGGTTTATAAATCAATCCGATCACTTCTCGCCACCACAAAAATTCGCAGACGACTTTTTTAAAGACATTAAACGAAGTTGTGCAAGACTTCAATAAACTTTTCACTTTTATCCCCGAATGAATAAAGTAGAAAGGTAGGTAATGATAAAATAAAAAAGAGACGAAGAAGGAACTTTTCCATTAAATTGAATCGCGCCAGTGGTGGAAGAGACGTACGAGTACGTTGAGTTAATCGGATAAAGTGAAAGATAAAAGAAAGAAATAGAAAAGTTTTGTTTGTCACGGTTATCCCGGTTGGCTCTTACAAATATGAAATATAAATCAATTTACGGAGCGCGAATGTTGCTTCATTCACAATATCGTTGTTAATTATCTTCAACGGCAGACACAATTTACTGAGTTGGAGAATTTTCGCTCAAGGTTGAGGTCGTGTTTCATAGGGACACAAAATATTTTGGTTTAAAAGAGCATTAACGCTATAAGTTGATTATAGTTTTACAGGAAATAAATTTCGTTTGTATTGCAATGTTGATCTGTTAAACAGACAAGCTAAATAAAAAAAATTGAACTATTGCAGTAATTTTAGTAATTTTATTGCAGTAATAAAGTGGTTGCTTTTCACAAAAACTGTTTGAAAATAAGTTTCTTTTCAACTGAAAATAAGTTCTGAAAGCCATTTTACAATACTTGGTCTGCAGTAATATTAGATCAGTTAAATTTATACATGTTGTTGAATTTGATAAACTTATTTTGATAAAACTTTTCATTTTAATTTACGGAAGGCGATATATATATTGTAACAAAATTTTGAACTTCCAATGATAATCATTACAAACTTTGTGGTTAATGCAATTGCTACGAATATATTTGATTTTAACAACGAAAGAAACTTTTATAAATGTGTTCTTTTTTTAGTGTTAAATATTTACATATAGACTGAGATCATAAATGGAAGACAATATTATAAAAGAAATAAAAAAATTTTAAATAAATTCGGTATTCATTTTATATGGAAGATTTACTATTTCTTTTTTATTCCAAGATTTAATTTTTGTATTTTAAATATAAAAAGTATACACAAAATTTTACCTTATTAATTTGCAATATATTTGAATGTTTTTTGATAATCCACTTTAATTTATGAATATCTTTTTACTTATGGACGACTTTCATAAAATACCCGAGTTTATATCGAGAATGATTCAGCTTTTTTAAATAGTGAATATAATTATGTCAATAACGCGTTATTTGAAAACCTTCTCATTTTTTCGTTGTTTTAATGCTCCAAAATACAGTGTTTAAAAAAATATCTCTGTTTCTGTTTCTTAATATTACTAAGTAATTTGAGGCATCAGCATATATTTTATATGTAGATGGGTATTAAAAATTTATAGGAGTACCAAAATAACCCATAATTCTATATATACTGATGCTTTATATTATCTACTGCATGCTCAACAACTTCATTTAAAATATAAAGTAAACTTACAATTTCAAAAGCCGTTACCTAAAATACCGCAAAGTGTAGGTCATTTTCGACAATTTAATTTTTGAAAGTCATGAAGGGGTCTATTAGAGTGTATTCTTGTAAAAAAACATATTACATTTGAATGTACTGATGAATTTAAAGCTTGATTTCCTGGTTTTTTTATTTTTTAACCATTCAATTTTATTGTTAAGTCAATGTCTCCTTTAATCTAGCCAGTTCTGCCGATGTAGTTACTTCTGAAGTCAATTTTTTTCCGCCACTTTCCATTTATCTGACTATCTTGCTGCTTCCGATCCACGATCTTCACTCTAAAACTTTCTTGTTCCTGTAAGTTTCAGTTAAATTGTAACATAATTTGATAATATTAACTAGTTATTTATAAGGATGTATAAATTGAAAAAAATAAAATACGAAACTTTATGTAATAAAAATTCAAATAAATGAAGAAAAGGAAGTATTACTTAGTAATCATCAGTACTTTGTACTTTTCCTTTTATCTCAATGAGTGCTTCTATGAGCGCGGGCGTGCTTTCTATGCACTGTTTGGCACTTTTATAACCTGGTGTTGTGATGTCAAATATTCATTAACTTTTCTATCTGTTTTGCCTTACCGGTTATAATCTCTTTAGCAATTTCTGCCTTTGTGATCTTCTATAAATTTTCAGTTATGTTCATGCCGGGAGAAATGAAGGACGAGGTAAAACTGGTATGTTGTTGTCTGACAAAAACTTGGTAATGTTTCTAGCCTTGTAGTATGGTGCTAAATTATGGATAAAAATTAATTCCTCGCCATCTGGGAACCAATCCTCCAGTTGTGGTAACAGGCGGGTTTGCGAATTTTGTTGTGTATCTGTCTTGTTTCGTGGTTCCCTGAACAATGTAGAGAAGCCCAACACCCTTTGCGCTTCTGAGAGACTACACCATTATTTTCACAGGGTGTTTTACTCTCTGCACCATACAGTCAGAGTTGTATTTTTCGCCTGGGCTTCGCCTGACAAAGCTACTTTTGTCAACTAAGATCTCAAATCCGAATTTTCCTGTTCGATCGTGGTGTGTTTATGCGCTTTCTTCCACCTTTGCCTTTTATTTTAGGGAAAATTGGCTGATTTTGATCGAAATTTATCTCAATTAAATTAACGGCTGACTTTGCATTCCAGCAATTTTAAATCTTTCTTAGGGAACTACTTATAAACTGGAGAAGAGTTTTACCATTAATTTTTTTCTTGGAGACAAATTGCACCTTCAACCCAGGCTGGAACCGAAAAATATTAAAAATAAACCAATATCGTAATGAACCGAAAAATAAACCAAAAAATGGAACCGATAAAACTTAAAATAAAACAATATCAAAATTTGGTTGTTATTAAATTTTTACATAAAGAGCATAAATTATATTGAATTGTTTTTGCAGCACAAATATAATTTTTTTTAAATTATTCAAAATCTTCTTTCACTAGTTCAGGTCTTCAATGCTCTGCGCCTCTCACGTTATTAACATATTTTTAAAAGCAAATATTCCATTTAACACTTGACATCCACTTAAAATTTCAGATATAGGAATTTGACCAATGAAAAATAACACCCCAGCATACGTTACACCACTTAAAACCGTAGTCAAACGCGCCACGAAAGACAAATTGAAAAAATGTTACTGTCCCTAATAATTTGAAAAATCACTGTACTAGTTATTGTTTAAATATTTAATAAGTCAATATTAAATTTTATTATATATATTATAATTTGCTTACCTCAAACTTCAAATTCACGTAAATATTTTCATAAAAAACTTAGCTTTCTAAGGTTAATACTGCTAATCTTCAGTATTTATCATAATAAATAGTTTAGTTAATATAGCGAAAACATTATTAGTATTTAAATTTTTTTGGCGCATTCCGTGCACATATTACGTGCATATATAGTGCACTATATTGTATATGTTTATCAAAACTCATAGGATGAAATTGAGTGAATGAAAAGTAAGGATAAAATTTCAAAAGTAATTAATGAAATATTAAATATACTAAGATTTGTGTATAAGGGAAAACAGCCAGACAAGCAAGTTTTAATAAAATTGTAATTTTCTTGATAAATAATTTTAGTTTCGTCTATCGTCATTGCGGTGTAATTTATAGGTTTTATTTTAATGTTGTATACTTTCTTTTGATATTCAGGATTTAAAAATTTCTGCACCTTAATGGAAAAAAATACTGGTAACATTTTCAGGCATATCGTATTAAGGAAAATAATGTTTTCGTAATTTTTGCTCCTATATCTTCAGAAATATACTGTAAAAAATATATTAGCCACCACCTTATTTCCAAAATTACTGAACTCAAAATTACTAAATGCATAGTTTATAACAGGCTAAAAAGATTGAACGAAAACTATAACGATGAGCCTGGATGTCATAGTTTTTTAAATAATCACGATTATATTCATGACCCTCTAATTAATTTTATTATGTTGTTAAATTTTTTTATTTAGGAATTCTATATTAATGATGACTTATGTAAATAAAATAATTATCCTTCAAGTGCGTTACGTAATCCACTATAAGCAGGCTACACTCACAATTGGCCGTTTGTTTTAAACATTATTCTTCAGAAAATATATGGGATAAGAAAATAATCAACCTTCTTCTGTTACTTCACACCCTAGTTTTAGTTTCAAAATTTCAAGTAAAATGTGGTAAATGAGAAATTGACCATGCTGGTGAGAAATCATTCATATTTTTTTATAATATGGAATGGCAGTGTTAAGAATATGATTATATTGTCAATTTCAGAAATAGAAAATGTGTACTTCCGATTAGTAACGTTGTATTATCTGGCGATAAGGCAGTGTACTGCTAATCTTCAGTATTTACTAGTAATCATAATTAGTATTTTGGAAGTCTTATGTCAGGTTCCTAAATGAACTTATAATTATCCGAGCCTTAGTTTAAAATATATGGAATTTAGAAAGTAAGGATTATGAATTTCAGTAACTTTTCGTCATTCTTACCATAAACTAGCGTGCCCTTCATACAGAAGCTTTTATTTTGATATATATTTTAAAACATTTACATATCTCATTTATTCAAATATATGCTTATAAATAAATAGTTTTTAGAATTTTCAAATACTTGCAAGTACTACAAGAATGCAAAAATTATAATGAAAATTGTTTTCCTCAATTATTTTTTTTTAAGTTACACCGTATCAAGAGACATATTTGCTGAAATTAACTAATTTAGCTCAAACTCAATTTAGTTCCCCAAAGTCATAAAGTTAATAAATTAATTATATTTTGCAATGGAATATTTTAATAATTCTTCCTGCATATCTATTTTATATGCGAAATAAACGGAATTCTTTAACTTAGGAAATTAATTTCCACAATCTCGAAATTTTCATTAATAAAAATCCCTCGAAACAAAATTTATCTCGTCTCGGAGATTATTTATGATATATTTACTTACTTTATAAAAGATGACTCGACTTTTATATTTAAATAGATAACCAAATTTGGCCAAGTGAATTATTTGTATAAGATGGGTTTCATTGAACCGGTCTAAAAAGGTGAAAAATTATTTTATAATTGAAATTATTCCTTGTTACCCAGTTATAGTACTCAGGTCATGTTCTAAATAATGAAATAATTTTATCTTTTAGTAGAAAAAACATTAATTTTTTGTATCCAAGCAAAAAGTTGAAAGTAAAAAGTAATGACCTTGCAATATTCAGTCCACGAAGAAAACTTTTATTTTAAAATGCGGTTCAAATTAAGTATATAGAATGTTAAGAAAAGAAAATTTCTCAAGGGAAAGCCGTTAATTTAAAACTGTATCTAGCCTTCTTAATTTAATTTATTCTCTTTTTAATATTTTCATGGAAACTTTGTTTATACTACTGACTGGTATCGTATCCCGCCTAATTCTGGATTACCTCTTCCGTTAGCTCATGTAGCTATTAAATTTTTTTCCGTGGGAACAACTCAGAAGTTTCCATAAACTGTTTTCAAAACAAAATAATAAAATTCGCTTTTAGAACCAACGACGCAAATATGTAAATTGAACCCTAGAAAATCTTTATACATTAAGGGACGTGATATTATTAAAATGTTGCAGCTTAGTACTTTATTAAAAGTTATAGGTAGAAGTTCTAATTATTATAATTAGAGCTTATACTCGATATATGTGAATCGAATGACAACATATTATCCTGATTATGATTAAAATTTTATTTGGAGATGTATGTGTAAGATCCCAGACACCGCATTGCGATCATTTTTCCTCTTAGATATTCTTTTCCTGATGTGAATTCAGACATTTTTCATTTAAAAACACGAAATATCACTTCAAGCTTTACTTGTGATGGTGTGATGATTTATTTGTAGAAACGTAATTATGAAAGGCTTTATAAGGTTTTTAAAGCTTAGAGTCACATGGAAAGTATTTCTCCGGTGAGTTTTCAAATGTAAAAATTCAAAACGACATACATGAATTCTGAAGGTAAAAAAACGTTCCACGTACACAGCAGATAAAAAAACGTTCCATGCTAATGACAAATGTAAACTGGCTGATTTTCTTGCACCAAAATTAAACCAATAAAATATCAAACCTTTGTAAGTTTGACATTCACCAGAAATAATTTATTACATTCTAATGCTAGATATTTTCCTGAAAATAAAATTATTAGTCTAACTCCGCTATACATTAAATCGAATATGTTTAATTTTTACCAAGAAGTCGGTTTATTTTTAATTACTTTTCATAAACCTCCTTCTTACAAATTATTATTATATGGTAAAAATTATCCATAAGTAAGACATATCAGGTTCATAAGAGTACCAAATAGTTAAAATGATTTGGTAGTTGTGACATGATGTATAGTAGCAAATATAATGAGTATAAAAGAAATTGAAAAAGCAATTTGAATATTGTTCTTTCCATAAATTAGTGTGCCTTTCCACTAAGCAGAGCTAGTTACTTACTGTTTGAAATTCTGACCGCAAGAGACCATGTGGAAAAGTATAGCTTTCCGGACATCTGCCTTGGGCCTCTCTCATAAATTTACTATTTCCCACAATGCACTATCAGATTGGAGGTACATCGTGTGTGTATAGTGACGTTTCTCCTGTTAGAAAGCAAAAATACAGCAACAATTGACATCAAGTATAGTGGCAAATATATCTTTCTTCCATTTTAGGAAGGACCAGTAATATTTACAGTACATAATTTGTAATAGAAAAAATGTGCAAAGTAAATTAATTTAATTTCATGTAGATATAACGTGACAATATCTTTACTAGGCGGAAAATAGAAGTGTTTTGTGAGATTGATGTGGTCAAATCAATGATATAGTTATTCGATGAAAATATATAAAACTACTCTCATCTTGCACGACTTGAATCTGAGCTTATGAAAAATTAAATTTCCAATTATATAATTAAGTATTTATACACAGCTCATCCTGCCATACTATTTACAACTGAATTAACGAATTAAAACGTGGTTGTATCAACCTCTTAATAGGTTTAATTATCCATTTAAAGATTCAAGCCATAGGGCACTAAAATTGAAGCAGAATATTAAATTTAACGGAACATTCAGGTTAATTTACATAAAGCGATTTTATCATATTACCATTCGGAAAATATAGTAACATGAAAAAATTTATTTAACTTGCGTTAAATAAATTTTTTCACAAGTTGTGACCTTAAGTTTTGGCGATATTTACAGATGTTTCACTTATTTATAAAACGTCTTGGAAATTTGCATACTTCTATTATTTACTAATCATCTGATTTATTTCATATATAGAAGAATTTAGAAATTTTTGGCTTTATTTCCAAGAACATTCAAAGATAATATAGGAGATATTTCGTGTCACAATAATTCATCTATCCTCGTATACATACATTTACTGTTCATTATTTTATATGTATTAATTTACTATAAGTAATTTTAATGTTTTTCAGTACGTACCGCAATATAAAAACATAATTCTCCTTCACGGCCAAATGTTAAGTAATATATTGGAACAGTAAAATAACTATTTTCTCATCCAACATTAAAAAGTTCACCGGTATCTCGAATAGTGGTATTCAAAAAGAAAAATTATTTTATTTAGATATCAGATGTCACGATTAGTAGTATTTTTTTTACTCTTGCTAACATTTTTTATCGGTGTAGTCATAAAATTGTCTCTTTTCCGTGTATAAAAATCATTAAACCATTGAGATTACTTAGAAATCTATGAAACGTCCCCCATTTGTATTAATTCTACTAGTTTATTTTGTTACGTTTACGTTTACGTTACGTTGTGTTTGCGGTAAATTTACTTCTAAAAATGAAAGAAAAGTCAATTTCTTCGCTGCTTCAAAAATTTTCCGTCTGTAGAAATTCTGATACCAAAATTTTTTTCACATTAGTCGAACCCTTATGTGGAAGAAGGTTGCAAGCCCAATCCTTCTAACCAGAAGGAAAAATCATATTTAATTAGACAATCGGTGCTAAACCATCTTGTAAGAAATTTAGGTTTGACGAAAGGAAAATTTCAAATATTAAGATATAGATTAAAACAGTCGAATATTTTACAAACTAGCGCTAAAATTACCATTTACCAGAAGCGTCACAGTTTGTTAACTAATTTTTATACAAAAGAGAATAATTTAATTTTCTGTAACAATATTCATGTTTTAATGCTGGTACTAGACCACCACTATTCACCAAAACAGTGGGAAATATTCATCGATGGATCAAAATTAAGTCTAAAAAAAGTTTTATTCCGTAATGGCAACATATATCCTTTTTTGCCTATAGGGTATGACACTCACTTAAAAGAAACTTATGATATTTTAAAACTTATTATGGAAAAGAGCAAATATATAACATAGAAATGGCAAATATGTGCAGCTTTAAACTAGTGGCTTTAATTTTAGGATTGAAAACCGAATGAATACGAAATATTGCTGTTTCTTCTGTGAATGGAACACTAGAGCGCATTTACAGCATTACGTAACAAAGTGGTCTTAAAGAAATGCATACCTTTTTGATAAAAAAAATGTTAAAAATAATACATCAGTACCACCTGAAAAAAATATATTACCGTCATTGTACATTAAACTAGTTTTAACGAAATATTTTGTCAAAGCACTGGACTGTGCTAAGTGATGCCAAAATTAAAGACGAAATTTTTGTATCCAGCCTCAGTTGCATAAAAAAAGAAGCATGGCTGGATTTTATCGATGTGACAAAAAATTCCTTCGCAATCAAATCGCCGGAAGTTCATAAAAAGAATAAATTGATGCATACCTATAGTAAACTTGGATGTAATATCTTATTAAAAATTCATTTTCTATACTCCCATTTTGCTTTTTCCGTAAAATATGGATTCAGTTAACGATAGATACGGCCAATGTTCTCATCCGGAAATAGAGTTTGAGAAGTGTTTTCGGAGTAAATGGGAGCCAGCCACGCTTGCAGACTACTGATGTTGTCCTCAGAGTGGTAATATGCGGAACTGGCTACATGAAGGAAGCCAATTGTTCACAAAATATGAGTTTTTTGATGAAAAACAAAAGCTTTGTATTGCTAATTTTGTATAATTAAAAACAAAATAAATATTTTGCATTATGTAATCTGACGTGATGTGACTATTTATTTATAAACTTTAATTGAGTTTGAAGTGAGGTATTATTATTGGATACAGTAAACTCAGTAAAAATCACTCAAAAATTACTTCTTTATTTTGTTGTATAATTAATCTGGTATGAATTTTAAACCAAACTACATTACATATAAACATATATAATAATAATCTATATATTACATATAAAAAATATTTGAACCGCAGTGAATTATGTACATTCAAAATATTTAAAAAAAGATATTAACTTAGCTTATTAGTATTTTTGTCTGTATTTATGCGTCTTAATTTGTACGCCTATAATGCAAAATCTACTGGAATTTGATAAAATGTGGTATGGTAATATTTTATAACCAGGAGCAACATATGAAAAATTATTTGAATCACGCGCGACTTTACTGGCAAAGCATTGGCAGTACCATATCGTAACCAAAAAGTTAATAGATTAAGTTGGCAGTAACAATATCGTAATATTCACCATGTATTTTTTTTTAAATCTGTAATATGCCGTTAAAAGTACCATATATATTGCTTGAGTATATAAATGATTACTGTGCCAAATTTCATCAAAATTCATACACGAGAATGGTTTTGGAATACTTATGAGCATAAATATTACTAAACACGTAAAACGCAATCTGCGTTGACACTACCGTATCGTAAAATCAATGAGCTAATTTAATTTTTCGAAACTAAATAAAACTGCGTGAGTGTTATTTCTACCTTATTTAAATTCTTTACCGTGACCTAGATTTTGTTGTATGACAAAACCTTCAGGTGGGCAATTTATAAGATATGACATTAAAACATTTCCAGGTTGGCAATTTGTAAAGATTTTTATAAATAGCCCAACTAAAGATGTCATACAACGGAACCTAGATCGTGGTAAAGAATTAAATAAAGTACAAATAATACTACATCACGTAGTTTTATTAAGTTGTGAAAAATTAAATTATAATGAATTTCTACAAAATTAACGCCAAAAATATTTGACACCAATGAGCATAAAGTTTACTGAAAATGGTAATAAACGCCGCTGATAGTAACAATGACGTAATATTCAAAATATCAGGGCCTTATTTTTAATTTTTTAATAAAAAATATAAATAATTGTAGTTGTAATATCAAAATAAAAATTATAATTTTATATTAATATTTACATTATATTACAAAGTGATGATGAACGCAAAGTCCGGCTGAGTTCAAAGCGTATAGCAGTAAACGGCCTGATTTACGGCTGTCTTCAAATTACAGTCGAAACACCGAGTCTCGAGCGACAGGTCACGCAGCGAGACGCGCGAATAACTTCTGCTCGTGAGCGTCACGCAGAATTCTGAACATCAACGATGTTCATGCAGCGTAGGGTACGGTTGACGACAGATTGAGAACGTCATGTTGTATTTCGCGCCTCTGAAACATTTTCAGGTGAGAAGATCAAACATGTAGAAATAATAAGAAGATCGATTGAGTACTGACTGTGAGCGTCATGTGACCGCTACATCTAGCGAAACTAAAAAACCACCTCAGATGTGGCTCTAAGTAGACAGTAATTATATCATCGCATACATCAAGACTGTGATACCTTTTTGTGTCTCGAAAGGAGCGGGACTGAATAAATCAGTGAACAAGAAACGATGGAACAGTACTATTGTATTTATTGAAATACTTCCATAGAACAATAAGGAGTGAAGTGGATTTGCTTATTATCTGAGAGTAAATTATGACCAATTCTCTGGTATCGATTTAATTTTAGAGTTCTGTTAACATTGTGAAGTACCGAAATGAAGAAAAGAATTCACTCAATTGTGTTGCGCTGGTGGTAAAGTACGCTTAAACATTTTTCAAGACCCTCCGTAGTCTTTAAAGTCATTGCTGATGGGTGAAAATATAGATTCCAAAAAGTTTCTAAAATGTATTCGTTCTTACAATGTGTTCTTCCAAATGATATCTCTTGGAGCCAAACAGATGGTTAAAGGGCCATTCAAGCCAACTTCCAAAATTCAAGGTCAGGTTTACCGTGCTATTGTTTCCTTATTACCTGTAAACGAGTCTAAATTTCTACAAATATATTCTGTGTCTTACTATAACCAACTGGCAAACATTACAGGAGAAACATTTTAAAAACTTAAGTACGAAGCTAATTTTGCCAAATATGTATCATGCAGTTAATTTCTATATACATAGCTTTAAAGTTGCTATGGAGTCAATTCTCTGTAATGTTTGCCAGCTCTGACCACTGAATATAAATTCGTAATAAGACCAGAAAAGCGGCCGATACACGAATATCGCTACAACGTTCCTGCTGCAAACGAGGTCGCCGCCTATGCTGGTTAAACAGAAATCCGACCTGCGCAATATTGTGCTTCGTGTACGAGATGACAGGTTGCAGCCCATCTGCAAGACCCATCGCTCGTAGGACTCTCTTCAATATTCAATGATTTATTGCCTCAGCGAAGATCGGTATAACTTTGGTGAGTACAATGTTGACCCAATTACTGGATTGTCTATTTGAGACAAAAAGACGACAGCAATGTAATATAGTGGGTACTACCGTGAGACAAGACTGTTTGTCTATTTACATAGGTCTGTCTAGTTACCTTTCGTGGTTTATTTTACCAATTTCTTGTAGATATTTATCCAAAAATTGAGACCGAGTGTTTAATTTACATTTGCACTCAACAACAAATATTGAATTGAGAATGATATTGATCCACAGGACTTTATAAAACAGTATACGGTCGTTGACAACCTTAGTAGTTTAATGATTGTGCCGTCAAGTTTTACCGGTGGCCTGCGTCACATGAAAAGTTAAAATTTGCAACATCAGAAAGTATAATCAACCTTACTGATTCATTACATTTACCACCAATCCAAAGTGGGAAGAGATTATTTTTAAACTGCTACTGCTAACTAAAAAATCTCCTATACCATGAAATACCTTCTCACTATACGATGATAATAATATGGAGAGTTGGAAAATTCAATCGATGACGACGTTGTATTCCCATGGATGCAACAGTTGGTATTTTAAGGAAAAAATTATGGGACGTGCGTATACACCTCACCCGAACATAGATGAATGCTATCATTTGCACATGCTATTACATGTTGCGCGGGGACCTATATCCTTCAATGACTTAAAAATGGTAAACGGTATACAATATTCTGTATGCCATGCCGCAAGTAGAGCGCGCGGTTTGCATGATTACGGTCAGCATTGGGATGACACTTTTACCGACGCCTGTTTTATTGACAGCTCTTATTACTTGCACCAATTATATGCTATCATGTTGGTTTCCTCTGCGCGCTCTCGCTCTATAGAGCTCTCCCGTGCAAGCGACGAAGAAAATTTATTTGCATGTAGTCCAAAGAATACTATAAGAAATGTTGTTTCAAATTAAACTGTGTAAATATTTCATTTATATTTTTAACTTGACTCTAAAAACTAAACAGTAAGGGAATTTAAAATGTAAAAAAAACAAAAAAATTAACAATTCGAAAATAATTTAATTTGAATCAACATTTTATAATTCAAAATCTAACGCAAATTAATTGCAAGCACAGCTAGTACAAAATAATTATTAAAAAGTTCATTCTCTGCCGTGAATGTATACAATCTATCTACACATTTATCCACATTCTGAGATCAATTTGAGTTTGAAAACCAACTACGGTAATATTTTTGTAGAAATTAATAAATTTTTAATACAATAAATGCAATAAAAAGTAATATCTACACAAAATTTTCATATCGATGAAATTTTCCAAAATCAGTATATTTATTATAATTTTTACGTTATGTAAGTGTTAATTTCTACAAAATATAAATCAAATTAATGTGCAAACATGGTGTTCAAAAATGTCAACAAAAATTATTCGTTAACTACATTGATTAATATGCATATAAACAGTGTAGTTTAGAAATAATTTTCTTTGAGAGAGTGAGTTTCAGAATTAATGAAATAATTGCTTTTATATCTGGTCGATGCATTGTGAATATCTTGGTATTTCGTTTTAACTTTTTTAGGGGCCCATGATGATTTACAGGGGCCTATGGTGATTGTAAAGGCTTGTTGGCCACATTGTTATATACGAATATACATTCACAAATCAAGAGGTGTTGGTGTACGTAAGTAGGGTGATGTCCTTAGTGCAATTGGTGTTGATGGCTTGAATGAGTCGATCGCGTTTCGTAGTTATCGTGTGTAATTGTAATCTAAGTGGAATTATCTACTGGCCGCTGAGATCAATAATTTGGCAGGTGATATTATAGCCCTAAAATAGTTCAGCGGCGCTTACCCCGTGGCATGTGCATAAAGCAGCACGTGAATCGAGAAGTATCGTGGGTAGTTCATGCGTTTTTGATATTTGGGTGCTCAAGCGAAGCAGGAATTAGCAATAATAATTAATAATAATAGATAATAAATCATGGAAAATTAGGGGCAAAAACATGGAAATGAAAGTAAATAAATATTTATCTACAAAAAGAAGACAAACCTAAAGCAGAGCGTGCCGCGAACTGCAGCGCGCCCTATGCCATTCGATGATTTACAGCGAACGCACGTATTCGTAGACACACGGAACACATTGGTAAAAGCTAAGTTGGGTAGCGCAGTCTATCTGCCACTCTCTTGAAATATCTACGGTATTTAGTAGTATATATATAAAATAAATAAAATAATTTCATAAAATTTGTGAAGACTATTCTGTCTGCATATCTATAAGTATCCTTTAGTTAGAAAAAAACTTACTTATATATAACTCTCGTTGATTTAATTGTGTTTGACTAAAACCTTGTATTACAAATAATTACTTCATTTTTATAAAAAGTCGCTATAATTAGGCTATATATATATATATATATATATATATATATATATATATATATATATGTGTATATATATATATATATATATATATATATATATATATATATATATATATGTGTATATATATATATATATATATATATATATATATATATATATATATATATATATACTCGCTATAATTAGGGCGTCATTAAGATGGCAGGAGATTTTAATTTGTCTGTGTATTTGTAATGTAAATATATTTTATAATTTATACTTTATTATGTGTATAAATTATTGTGTGTCTGTAAGTATATTATATTTCCCAATTTTATTACATGTAGATGGACAAATACGTGACAACTTTTCACTACAAGAAAATCTGATAAAACCAAAACTGAAGTGCACGCGAATCAAATTGGGGGCACCAGCTAGTGAACACTAAATAACTTTTTTGGCGTTAAAGGCATATCTACTATAAAACATGGTATATGTCTTTAGATTATTTTTATTATTACGGGTATCTCATGAACAAATTATCGGTAAGGAGATTCGTTTACAAATTATTAAACTTTAAATTGATCATTTTTTCCCCATCACGTATCCCACATCGTGCCTACTAAACCGATATTTTTAATATCTCAGAAGTATTCATAATAGTAGCACGTGTAACGAAATACCAGAGATAAAATGAAAATTACCAGAGTTAAATAATCTCTACTAGTGTTCTAATGAGGTTAGATCAAATTTCAACATTAATTGTCTATGTGAAAAGTTCGTAGAAACTTCATTCTAGTGATTTAATCAACTGTAATAGTAAGTTTATATTTTATAATGTATATTTATTATGCCTCTGAAAGATATATTAGGTAATATATTTAAAAATTAATATGTATTAATAGTTTTAGTAATACCATGTACCATTAAAAGTTTTTAATAGCCCAAATGTGTACACAACTTTAGTAGTTCTACTAGTATTTCACAGTCTTTTTTTTATTTTTAATAATGATAAAATTATTATTCGAACATATACCTACTTAATAATGAGTTTATCTAACTTTGACCAAATATTTCTTGTTAACTGAAATATAAAAGATGTTTGTAAAAGGTAAAAATAAAAAACCTATTCAAACTAAACATATTAGCAGTCAAACATGCGGCAGAAGATTATTCTGACTTTGGTTATTATTGCGGGCCATTTCTCTTTATATGATGTTTTCCTAAGTTGCTACAAGTCTAGTAATTTTCCACATATTAATTGGAAAGACAATGTCAGTCATGTAGGAATCCCTATCGAATACACGAGTGCGTTAAACATTTAA
This sequence comes from Druceiella hillmani, assembly GCA_039881145.1. Taxonomy (NCBI): domain Eukaryota; kingdom Metazoa; phylum Arthropoda; class Insecta; order Lepidoptera; family Hepialidae; genus Druceiella; species Druceiella hillmani. The sequence goes on from JAYKKI010000001.1 coordinate 29,395,948, forward strand.
TTTTTTTATTCAAAAATAATAATATGTAAAATAATAAAAAAAATCATAATTATAAAAAGATATAACTTTTGAAAAAATATGGTAAATCATATCTTTTATTTTAATTTCTTATGTTCATAGTATGTTTGATCTAAAACATTCTGAATATTTGTATGCGGTTAACATTTATCCTACTTATTCGTGAAACTAATAATTTAAATCCCATTCCACGTTCATCAAGAACATTTTATTCGGGGACTAGTATAATTGTTATTCACTTATTTGATGTTTAAAAGAACATAAAACAGTTTAACTATAAGAAAACTAAATTCAATTCGTAGCTAGTTACAATTGTTATTACTTGTGCTCTCTCAAATTTTGAACAAAATACACAAAAGTGTATTTTGTATATAAAGTACTTAAGCAGGAATATCAACATCTGACTATTTCAGCAACCACGCTGGTATAACGTCATATCATCAGTATAATTTAAAAAAATTGACATTAGCATTATGGTAGTTATGATAAGAGTAATCGTTATAACTGTTATTATTCACCTTAATCGTGTAATACGCATTGCGTCTAATATGTTATTTACATGTTTATATTGTACATACTGGTATATTGCTTTAAATTATATTCCTAAAAATCTGTTACAAGGATTAACGCGTAAATTTCGCATCAGTGCGTTTTGACTTATATGTTGAAAGATAGGTAAACTTGTTCCATAAATTCACTATCATTAAAGGTGCGACGGAAAAATCAATGCTCCAAGAGACCCAGAAGGACAACATCTGAAATAAGAAAGTTAGACCCAGATCCTGCGTAGTTGATATAATGCTTAACATTAGTAAGCTGAAGTGGTAATGGGCAGTTAATATTTGCTGAAAAATTGAAGTGTAGCGTTTGACACCCAACAGCTAGATAGACTGATGGCTTAAAAAGTTGGAAGGAAGCGGCTGACATTTTGGCAAAATACTATGTCCAGTAATATAGATACAGGCTGATGATGACGATATTTAAGAAGATAAATTTTGTATTGTTATTTTTTCTCATCTAAATGAAACTACGTAATGTAGTATTATTTCTATTTTATTTAAATTCTTTACCACGACTTTTGTTTCGTTGTATGACAACATCTTCAGGGGGGCAATTTGTAAAAATTCTCTTTCATATCCGAAAAATGTTACGAATTTTCAATAATAAATAATCGATATTTATTAGACTACTGAACTTTTAGCGCAGTGCGATATTTAACTTTTCAAACATCAAAACTGTATTACAAACTTTTGGAAAATAAATGTAAAATAGTTTGTACCTTGGAAATAAGTTTCCTTTTATTTTACAAAACGAAAAATGGTACGAATTTTTGCAGCAATAATCAATATTTATTAGACTACTGAACTTTTAGCGCAGTGTGAACTCAACCATAGTCTGTAAAAGTGTATTATTGAAGTGTTATGTACCGAAAATAACTTCATACACATTAATTGTTGATTTATGTGCGGCTTATTAACAAGTTCTATCAGTTAAACACTGTAGTCAAATTATTATTTATTTACAAGCCAAACGGTATTATATTTACAATGAGAAGAGCTAATAATATACATATATTGCATGTGAATAATTGGTAGAAACATCGGTAACAGGGTTTATCGCTGTCATTTCACATTATTCTTATCAAGAATATTACACATTTAGTTTCCTAATGAAGGAAATGAAACAGGTTTTCATTGCATTACAAACAACTATAATATATATATATATATATATATATATATATATATATATACATATATATATATATATATATATATATATATATATATATATATTTATTTAATTAATACCACCGCTTATCCTTACACTTTCTACTTATATATGTATAGATTTATATTACTACTCCTTATACTTTCTACTTATGATTATGTATTCTTTTAATCGTCCTCGATAGTCGTTTTGTACGGACATACTTGCGGACGCTCCTATTTCAAAAATATTTTTTCAAAAACTTTTATATAAAATTATTGAAAACATGTATATTGCGCTTTACATAGTAACGGGTAAAAACATTGTTAATTTGACTTGTTCAAACATATAAAATAGACAAATGAAATGGTGTGAGATGAAGTCTCTGCAGTGAACACATGAGTGCGTTGTGTTAAGTGTTTTACTTCGGAAAATAACTGTTTTTTTCCAGATGGCAAGTTGATAAATGGTTAAGGGATAAAAGGGTTAGTGGATATAAATTAAATTTGGACGTAACCTCCATAAACTTTTTAAGTTATCGACGATAAATTAAAAAATAATAATAACTTAAAAAAGTGGGTAGTACACCCACTTTTTTAAGTGCTTAAAATTTCTGTTTCTATGAACATAGAAACTGTGGAAATCCTTTATGAGTCAAGATAAAGAGTACTACGAGTTTCATTGGAATAGTTTTAGAATTATTTTGTGTTTGATTCCTTACTTTAATAACTACATGATCACTACGCAGCGCCTGCTATTAGCGGCGGCCTGCTATAATGCGGCGTCGCTTACGTAACGTGGTTGAACATTGTCCAGAACATTCTATTTTAATTAGCTTTATCATTTTAGATTAGGCTTTTAATTGGTTATTAGTGAAGTAAATTTATTTTAATAGCTTAGGTTAAATTTTAGTTATATTTAAGTTAGATACACCTGCTAAAGTTTAGTATTACTTAATACTTAATCTGATTAATTATTAACGTAACTGATTTAGCTAAGATCTTAGTAGCTGGCGCGCTAAAAATTTAGATAGCTTTGTTTATTTTATTTATTAATTGAAGGGACTTTAAATTTGTTTTTTTTTTCGGATGAATCACTGAACAGTTTGCGAAGTTATATCGTCTGTCTATCCGCTTAACATCGGATCAGCACCGATACCTGTCCTGTACCTTTTAAGATTGCTCGAGAGCGGACGAAGAAGAATATGTCGTATATCTCAATATAACCTGAAGATTATATTATAACTCAACGTGGGCATGCCTCGACAGTCAGTCTAAGATCTCGAAAACCCTTAGTAAGAAGAAGCCCTTCCGAAAGGGCGCAGCCTAGGTTTGTAATCCTTTTTTGTTCTGAAAAAGGGGCCTGAACCCAAAGTCGCTATTATCTTGGATCCAAAAAAGACTGGTGTTCCATTCCTGGAGCACTTGTTTAATGATCACTGCCTCTAAAAAAAAGCCCACGTTTCTCTCGGTCCGTTACAATTGATTATTTTTAATATCTATGTTCAGTACTTTATGTCCAACAAATATTTCTACGAGCATCACAACACTGTTTTGCGCTCATTTAGACCTAAACCAATGGTCACCTGTTCTGATGTAGACGCTCAATCTTGCTTATAGTTCTCAAGGCGTCCCAATCTATGTCGGGAAATCCTGCAGGATTTCATCCCCTAACATGTTTTCGTGCTGTGCAACCTACCCAGTGTACCCGTAACTTTTTCTGGGCCCTCGAGGATCAAATTGCATGTGAAGTTTATGTCGATCAGCTATATGGTTATAATAGCAGCAAGGATAAAGTAATTATGCTAATTTGAAAACCTTTGTTATATACATTTATGGCAAAACGTAATTTATAAGTGCTAAATCTTAGTACCAATATTTTTAGAATTTGGTCGAAGAATTAAAATTTAAAAGAGGTAGGTATAATAATGGTTTATACAATAAGAAAGAACGTAATGAATACATTTACGTGGTGATATTTTGGATGAATACGTTAATATGCAGCAAAAATCAAAGCAATATTGATAATGTAAAATTAAAGTTAGCGAAGCGTTTTAGATTGAAAGATCTGAAAAAAGTAAATACATATATTGGAATAGATATTGATCATAATTATAATGACAAATTAATGACCCTAAGTGAAATTAATTATACTGAATCACTGGCAGAAAAATACAATTTAAAAAGTGTCAATTATCAAATACTCTAGTAAGAATAAACTTGAAATTAGAATAGAATGAAACGTTAATCAGTAGAGTCCCATATTGGAATTTAATAGGTAAACTTTTACATATAAGTTTGGGTGCAAGATCTGATACTTCGTTTTTTGCTTATTATTTAAGGTGATTTCGAAATTTTTATGATATTTCTCATTAAAAAAATTTACATTTAAGAAAGGCCTAGTTAACGTATAAAAATTAGAATAATTCAGAAATTTTGGAACGTAATGTACATTTACATTGGGCTGATGACAATGTAGATAGGAAATTCACATCGGGCTATGTAATTAAATTATTTGATTATACTATTTATTCGAAATCTTGAAACGTCCCGTCACAAAGGCGTCAACATTTGCTGAATATGTTACATTGTCAGAAGTTGTAACCAATGGTAATCTTACACGCGAATAATCCTGTTACAATATATGAAGATATTCTGGGGCATTATTTATTGCAAAAAGCGGCAATTTTGCTAGAAATTCTGAATGTGTAAAATTCTGAATGTCATATAAAAGCACCTGACTAGAAAAATTCAGTCAATAGTACTGGTAACAGTCAATAAAGGAAAAATACCTTTGTAAAATGATTAAATTAGATCTGCTTGCACCGTTCATTACTGCTCTGCGTCATTACCGTCTAATGAATAATTAAAAACTTTTTTTTTAAATAAACGCTTCATGATAACAAAAAGTAGGTAGACATATTAAATAAAAAAATATGAAAAACACACAGATTTCGCGACGAAATAGTTACATTTATTTTCTAATATATATGCTTTATATGAGTTAGAGGTTTTATGAGACCAAATAAAACAATAAAAGTACAAAAGCACAAGAATTGTATAATTTCTATTCGGTTACTTGACAGATTATCGCTTATTTGACACTACCGCAACATATGAACACTCAAAGAATAGAACAAATCGGTTTAAACTTATATTTTTTCTTACAAAGTTTGTCATGAAACCAGTATGAGAAACTAAATGCAATAACCGTAGTTTTGTAACTATTATCTGTATAATTCATGTATTATTTTTATAGTTATTATTTACTTTGTGTTGAACACAATATATAATCAAAAGAAAAAATCCCCTTAAAACTTATATACATAACAATTTTCATAAAATTTACAGAAACGAGCATATTACTAAATTATTTTGTTTAAAGTCCTGAAATATCCTTTGTCATTATTATCTCCACAGACTTTGATATTATTGTCGTTCCTATTTGTTTACGCTTGCTTTTTACCCTGGTTTTGATGCGTAACACAATCTTTGATGTACTTGATGGTCAGCCAATCAGTTTAGCTCAAACTTAATTTTCTATATAAAAAAGAAATTGTCGTGGAGTACAGCACATCGAAAAAAGCATTCGATGCAACAGACCAATCACTGTTGTATGATTATAAAATAAAAGATAAGATCAATTTTTGTGAAATATTGAGAGTGCAAAACTTAATCGGATTACAAATTTTTTCATTGCTGGTTTATATATTTTACTTCTTCATGGTGAAAAATCAATACGGAAAATAAATGTTTACACCCAAAGAATGGTGAGACAGTGAACACATTTACCTAATATTATCTTCATTTAATCTCGGATACTGCATACACGCTGTTTAAAAACCGTTCAATATCTCAGAAAATATTGCAACTTTGAGATGAGAGAATATTTTATTGGCGTGCAAGTGTGATTCTATAGAAAATATACCATATATACTCATCTTGATAATATCAGCTGAATATAAACAGAAGAAACAACTTCAGATATTATTACATTGTTATTCGTTCACGAAACTATGAGGCGCTATATCTATTTCACCGCAGCTTAATCCACCAAGTAAACTAAATGTTAAGTTCTATGGATAAAAACAGAAAATGAGGTAAACGTAATGATACTTGGAAGCACTCTATAGCGAAGCGCCGCTCTCAATTGCCAAGTTGAAATGCGTAAGCGGCGCTAGGCGATCAGTCAAAAATAATGCCGTGAATAAAATTAGCCTACAAGCACAAAGAGACCATTTCCTTGTGCTATTGACCCCGTTTCCTTTCAAACTTTTCTTTTAGAATTTAATTTTCTCTCCCTACAGAAATCCGTAACATCCTATTCTGAATACCTATCCTATCATTGGAGGAGTTTTAATTTTAGGAAGTATTTTATTTTCTCGTCTTTTGAGTTCATTTAATTTTCTTGTCTTGAAATTTTAATTGAATAAAATGGGTTTTAGTATAAGTTAAGTACCCTGCAAAAACTTGAAATGAAATTCTGAAATAAGTTTATTCTGTTAGCATTTACTTATATATTAATTTATAAATTTGAATGTACACGAAACCTAAGGAAAATTAATCACTTTAAGGATAAACTGCAATCGGTTAAGTAAACTGAGAGAATACACATAAGGTATTTTTCCATTGGACGGCAATGGGCGGCAACATTACAAGAACAACTGTAAATTATGTATTTGAGCGCGCGGGGACGTAATGTAAATTGGTATTGTCGTGTAATTACCGGAGGGGTGGAGGGATCTCTCATATACCATTTATTAACATATTTGAAAATGTTATTTAAATAAGTTATTTTTATAATAATTTAATTAGCATTAGTAGATTCCTTTAATAAGTTGTGCTACATTTATATAAAATTATGCTAATTTAAAAAACATTTCAAATAATTACATAAATGGAAGCATACTAATCAGTTTATTTCCAAAATTGCGTGAACTCAACATTCTAACTTGATTGCATTTGCGCATTAAATATAACAGATGCAATAGATACCATACGCCAAATATCATGTTTCGATGTTTTCTGGGAAATCGGCTGCACAAATGGACGAACAGAGAGGAGAGAGGGATATATACATATACATATATATATATATATATATATATATATATATGTATATGTATATTAAGGGTGTTTTTTACCTTTTTAAGAGATGCTGTATATACGTTGTATAGACCCCGCCTATGTTTCTTCAAAAATTGTTATCGTTAAAACGTTATGTCCTTATATAACTAAAAAGCTGAAGACGCGAATTGATATAAACCTACATAACATTTATGGCACTAAATTGTTTCTCGCGAGAAACTGACAGTGTTTAATAAAAAAAGCAATTCTTCAGGGGCTTTAAGGAATAATAAACCCCATCGCTGCGGAAGGGTATCTGGACGAGAATGGATATAAAATAAATGTTGTTTGGGAATGGCAAGTTAGTGAGCGTGGAAAACTGTATATTATTATTCAAGATTTGCACAAAGTTCTGAAAAGATTTCAACAAAAGGATTTAAGGAAATTTCATTGGTGGAAAGATTACGGGTTTGGGAAGGGCCTGGTGTATACATATAAAATATAGTTAGTTCATGTAATACGTCCGTTAGTATGATTTATATATTCGGTTTGCATATTAACAATATTTATAATTTAAATATATATTTGAAACTGCTATTTCTGTTTTCAGTTTTTTGATACTAGTTTGGTACAAATATTTTCTTATAAAATTCGTTCTATTTTATTTTTAATCAAAAATATGTGCAATCAATTTTCAGTTATTTTATTAAATTTCAATTTAAAAGGAAGGTAAAAAGGAATGAATATAAGATTACCCCAAATGAAATTATTTTCTATAAAATGAGAATAAATGTAAAAAACTGTTCATTAAAGAATAAGTTTTTTAATGAAATTGTGTGTGTATGTGTGGGTATGTGTGCGTGCATGCGTGCGTGCGTGCATACGTGTATGTGTGTGTTTGAATGAAAATGTGTTAATTCCTGTACAGCAACTTGAAGCAATAGACTGTATATATAATTTTCTTATTGGTCCATCTGTAAATAAGAAATAATCACATCAGAAGAAATTGCGATTTATAAACATTTGTATTTTAAAGAAGATAACCTCGAATGCAAAATAAGATATTACCAGTTATTCACTTGACATATTAACTTACAGAAAGATGAGAGCTTGAATCCAAATCGTAACAGAGAGAAAAAATTAAGTAGTTATTTTCCTATTAGGAAGTATGGAATTAATTATATTATTGGAGTTTACTCCTTAAGAATCGATTTTCGTATACAGCGCCCGGTATCAAGTTTTATGAGCATTACAACCAGAAGTTCAGAGTATTAAAAATGTGTTATGAGCCAATTTCTGCCACATTTTTAAATAGCAAATCAAATTATTTACTGACATTTGTAAGCATTATTGGTTTATAATTATTGCGTTTAGCAAAGGGAGCAAAATGAATACAAGAAAAAGAAACTACACGGAAACAAAGAAAAGGCTTTCCTTGCATATATTTGTCTCATACAAAGATGTTATTGAAAATAAACGTAAAGACCGAGCAAACGTGAAAATGAAAAAAAATGCCGAGAGATGTAATGGTATTATTAATAAAACGTTAGTATAGTCAAATATTCCCGTTAATGATGACATTATAATTTATGTATTAAAAGGTTCACAAAACAAGTCACGTAGATGTATGACAAAAGGAACAGAGTATAAAACTAGACTATAACTCTAATTATGTGTCTAAAAAATGTTTAGAGTATTCATGAATACATCAAGGGTTACTTTCGTTATTAATTATTTAACAAAATGCATCGATCAAGTGTTAACGTTAGTATTAACTTAGAATTATATTATTTTCTATATACTGGAAAAAACATTAGTTTTATCGTAGCTGATTTTAATTTGTAAATAATATGTTTTGAATTTCCTTTTTTAATGTTAATAATTTCAGTTGAAAAATGTCCAAGGACGGATGTTAAGAAACGATATGGTTATGCAATCAGCAAATTCGAATTACGGGGATATTAAAAGAGGTATTATTGTTATAAATTTATGGCATGAATAATCTCTCTACTGGTATACGGTCGAGTCGAGTGTTGAAGTTGAGTAGAGAGAGGGAATATGGAAAATCAACATGTGAATGTATGATTTTATATAAACATAACAGATCAGCGCTTTTCCTCCGTGCAGCTAGTGATGACAAATTAAATCTCTATAGTTGGATTTCATAGTAACTGTACTTTCAGCCAAGACGAATTCAGAATTAAGTTGTTTGATGAATACAGAATTAATTTATTTGCAAGAATCTAATTACTTTTCTTTTAAACGATGTGCTAAGAAATATGTACTTCATTTGTTTCTGTAAGCAAAATAAAGTCACTTGTGCCGATTTTGGCCAAATATAAAAGCCAAGCAGAGAAGAGAGTTGGAAAGAAAAAGATAGCAGCGGATGGCCACAGGCGAGGGAGATGCGATTATCGACATCCAAATTGACCCCGTCGTTTCTTTAGTAATACCACGACTAATTGTGGAAGTCCCATCGAACGATTCTGCCCAGAAATTCTATTGATCATAAAAACGCGAATTTCGAAATTTGTACAATTAGGATAAAAAACTCATAGTTTTACAATGAGATATGCTGACACTGCAGCAATTACTTTCAAAAGATAGATGTCAAAATATGCTCCTGATGATGCGAGTACTCAATTTATTAATTGAACCTAACTCAGAGCGAATCTATGAAGATCTGAATGGTAACTGCACATTAGCATCAAGATTAGGAAGACGGGAAAGGCCAAGAAACTGAAAAAGAATGCTTAAATAGCCTTTGAATAGACCTAAGAATATTATGTTGTTCGAAAACTGCATTAGGAAAGTAATATAAAAAATGGTTTTAATTAAGCAGAAGTCATACTTCGTAAATATTCTCGTAATATACCTACTTTTGTCCCATTCGTAGAGTAAATATTTTAAAAAACGTGTAATCAATTTTATTGAAATTTGGCAGAAACATTGTTAAAAATCTAACCTTCATGTAAAATTTATTTTCCAATATTCCATTTTTACCACAAAAAGTTTATTTTGATAATAAATATTCTCATTTGCTCAAAAATAATTCTTATTTTTTGGCTACATAATTTTTTTTTCGAAAAGAATAGTGATCACTTTTTTGTTTTAAACGAAGCTTTATGACAGAATTAATGCCACTATTTAATTATAATTCTATTTTTCAATACTTCCTAAATATATTTTTTTTAGTCTTTTAAATATTGTACACAGATTAATTAGTTTTCTTACTTTACATTATATAATAAATTTAGATTCAATTAATTAATCATTTTATAAGTTATTGGTACATATCACACATAAGATGATAAAAATAATCATAACATTTCTCATAATTTAGCGACAAGCATTTACAAAATCCAATCTCCCTTCTAACCTCGAAATTCTCAATATACGTTCTTAACGTAGATCGTAGATAAACACATTTAAATATTGTTATTAATATGTCTCAATATTATAGAACATTAAAATAGCATTTTGTGCAATTATGGACAGTTTGTATGTTTTAAAAATAATCTGAAGTTCATATCAATGATTTTTTTCAAAAACAGGCATCATAATTTTATAAAACCAGTTACCCAGGTTTATATAATATCTCAGTACAGAGTAGAGTGAGTTTATTTAAATTTCAGTTTGATTTTTCTCAATGATATTAATGTGTTAACGGCTTGATATCCTCTATCCACCAATTTTACTGTAATTGTTACCGTATTGATAACAAACCATCAAATTAAATATATATAACGACCAAATTATCACAAAGCTAATTTGTTACCAAATTCGTTTTCGTTTATTTCACGTATGCAACATAATTGAATTAACTGCTAAATCAAATACTGTATTCTAAATATTAACTGTAGAATGCATGAACGGAACACTGGGTGAAATGTTAAAGCTGTTTACAACTCAATGCCAACTTTCCAAAATATTTTTAGACACAGATATTTAGCCCACCAACAGAAATCTAACACAAAAATTGGAATAAGAAAACTCAAAAGAAGTGCGATAAAGGTAAAAACGAGACATTATCAACCTAAACGTTTTTGGACATGAGATAATGATTCATTTATAAAAAAAAGAGCAATAGGGACTTAAAAGCAAGAAATTCATTGGATATTGCGAAAATACAAAAGGATATAGATGTACTCTATCCAATTTCAGAATGGTGATAAAAAGCAAGAATGTAGTCTTTTTAGAATCCAACGTAGAAGAAACTATACCCTACACTTCCAGGAGCTACAGTAATACATAAGAATTCACAGACAACATCATGGACTGTGAATTTTATCTTATAGAAATATTAGAACAAAAAACTTCATCATATCAAAATAATTACTTCGGAGGCCGAGACCCCGACTCCCTCAAACATAATTTTAAAATTAAGGAACAAAGGAATACGCTCTAAAATAACAAGAAAATGTGCATGGGGCATATAGTGTTATCAGACTTCATACCAAGGAAACTATAATGAAGGAAACTATGCATGGGGCATGTAGGCTTCATACCTTTGAACTACCAAAGAAACAATAAAGCCACTATATTTTTCACATTATTAAGTGATTCCGAAATAATGTATGTGTTTATTAAGATTGATTTGCAAATTGATTATTATGATAAATAAAGGTAAATTGAATATTTATAACAATTCATTTACCTGATTCTTATATAACAGTAACAAAGAAGTACCTAGTTACTCGACGCGTAATAATTACACAAACGTAGAGTGTACCTACGTACATCAATAGATGGCGCCACATATATTTTAAATGACGCAATTAAATTTTACACCCGAACAAATATTGGCTAAATGGGCATTGCTAGGAGTGAAGTGTGTAGTGGTGGGGCCAGATATCGTTTTCAGTCATCAACCATGTATATAAATTTTCGACGTTATTTTTATTGGTTACAAGCTTACTTTATTTCCCTAACGTCTTTCAAATTTTAATATAACCTAAATATTTATAATTGTATTATTGTGATAGCTTTATATATAATTATATTATTGTGGCAGATAAATGTTATTTTTACGTACTTTAACATCCATACACATAAAACATTGTAAAGTTTTAATGTCTGTACATTGATGGTATTTACGAAAAAAGTATTTAAGAGATCATAACAAAAGGGATAGAACAGACAAATATTATTTTTGCAATACTTGTCCGTTTGGCTGTGAAGCTATTTGTTCATGCACACAAGTACATCTAATATATTTTGACGACGTATTGAATTTTGGATTACATTGCGTCTGTAGTAACCTATTGGATATGTGGTAACCACCAATAAAATAGAGGTATGGCAATGTGACGTTTCAATACAAAGTATACTTACTTAAAAAAATTTACTATAATAATTATTACTATAGATATTAATCTTACGTATGTTAATCTTACTGTTTGTTTCAAAATTATTTCGATGCGAACGAGATTTTGGACACAGCTAGTCTCAAAAATGTATTTATGCGTTTGACCTTTGATCTCCGGAAATACGGTCATATTTACAAGAATAACAGGTGCATTTCGAAACGTACTTATTACCAACGATGTCGCATTACCTTCGCATATTCATATTCGCAAATTTCATACCACATATCACACTATCATATCATATTCGCATATCACACCGAGGCATAGTAGACATTTGGGGATACCAAGTACTTCCATTCAGGTAAGAATTTGTTCAACACACTCGCCTTTACAAGTTATCTTTAACTAATATTACATGCATGTTTTAATTCAATTATTTGAAAAGTTTTATGGTTTTTTGAACTTTCTTCTTTCCTTATACCACTATTTCGTATGTGTTAGTTTACATGCATCATGCATATTAAAATTTACCATTTATACATTATTTATATATCAAATTATATTAAATTTTTCTTTGAAATGCGAGTTCTTTAAAAATATAGGCAGTATTTTCAGTATTTCCATATTTATCTTTTTTCATTAGTAAATACTCTATTTTAATATTTCCATATTTATCTTTTTTCATTAGCAAATACTCTATATTTATTGTAATTCAACATTTGTTGATTCTTTTTGTTTTTATTAACACTTAATTCTGTGCCATATTAAAAGTACATCTACAAAACTGTGTTCTTTGTACCGACTGTGTGAGAGAAGGAAAGTAATATGTCTCAGTTCTACATTCGCACATGCGTGACATTGTACATCACTCAAGATTTTAAACGATTGAATGAATTTTGATGATTAAGGTATTATTGGATCCGCTTGATCGATTATTGGACGCCGATGTTAATGAAATTCTAATTTATTGGAATAATGGTATGTGTGACCATATTATATTGACAAGTACACCTATCACCTAGCATGTCTGTCATAGGTACGATATTACTGTAAACTTGCTGCTGCTATGGATACATACACTTGCTATATTTTTGTTTTAAATTACTACATATCGACGCTATCTTTATGTACATATATCAATTTTGTAGTTACTTACATTTGACAACTGCGATAGTGGCTTGATTTTAAAAGAGGCCATTAACATGCCTTGAACAGGCCATGAAACCTGGAAAACTTTTATATTTTGTGTACCTGAAAGAAATTTGTTCACGTTTTATACTACAAAAACAGGTGCGCATAACTTCTATGCATAGTTTTATCGGGAGATTAATAGAGCTTTTTACCATGATGACGGTCGGCTTCCTAAGAGTGAAAGATTATGTTTATATCATGCATTTAATGGCGTTATTTATTACGCATAAATTGATTAAAAGTAATTGATAAAATTTATAGATATAATTTAAATTAATATGTTCTTTTATTTGGTTATAACATTAAGAAATTAACTTGTTTGTTTGATCTATAGAGAGTTAAAGCTTACGTTTATATCATGCATTTCATGGCGTTATCTACTACACATAAGTTCATTAAAAGTAATTGATAAAATTTATATACATAATTTAAATTAATATGTTCTTGTATTTGGTTATAACATTAAGAAATTAACTTGATACTCAATTTTCTTAACGTTTTTAAATATGAAGACATTTTATAATAAAATTATTTATTTTGTGATATTAAAATGGTTTCTACAATAATTGATTTTAGTATTATAAAATATGTTAAGCCATATATACTTTTTGTTAAATAATAATGCATTAACTTATATACTACGCGTAGACGTTGTTATTTGCACAATTGAAATTACTACTTTTAAATTGATATGCTAGTTTTATTGCTGCGGAGTGCATGAAGAAAAAACATGCTTTTGAAACCGTGCAGAATTTGAAAAACTACGCCTCTGTTATATTAATTGTAATGAAATGAACGTCAATATTTTTCACTCAACGGAAACATTAATTGCAAAGGAAAACATTAATTGATAAAATGAGCATTTTTATACATGCTCAGTTATAGAAAATTAACTATAACTTTACCTCAATAGACCATTATAATAATATATTGTTTACTTTTTCATCTTTGATTCAAATCACGAAATTCCTGAAAATCCAAAAGAATGCTAGATGATGTTAAAACCAGCATACCTTGACAATTAACACCAATGTGGAGACTTTGTAAGTAATTACGAATGGTTAGGCATGCCAGTTGGTTTCTCATTCTGATAAACTAGTGAAGTTTATTTATATGTAATTAGCATTTTTTCTAGCACTTGTATCTCTCAGTGTAATTTGCTCTGTTACCAAGAAGTATACATTTCTATTTATTTTTCGAAGGAACTAAATAGGCTTTAATCATATGTTTGGCAACAAATTACCGTTTGTCTTAAAGTTGTTCATGTAACGTATTGGATATTACAGAGTAATGCCTTAACGAACAGGCTTTTTCATACGAAACTAAGGTTCTTATGAGATGAGGAGGTATAATATCAGTTGGTAAACTGATGCTTCTTTAGCTAGGTAGGAAATCATTTTATTTGCTAATCAAATTACCGTTTGTCTTAAAGTTGTTCGTGTAACATATTGGATATGACAGAGTAATGCCTTAACGAACAGGCTTTTTCATACGAAACTAAGGTTCTTATAACATGAGGAGGTATAATATCAGTTGGTAAACTGATGCTTCTTTAACTAGGTGGGAAATCATTTTATTTGCTAATCAAAAGCCATTTATTAATCTTTTTCGTTATATCTTAGAGTCAACACTCGGAAATCTTTAAGCTGACGAATTTCTGAGGGACTTGAAAAGCGCAATTCAATTCCGAAGAATGAAGACAAAAATTGTTCTGTAAATGAATAATATAAAGCTGTATTGGAAAACTTATGTTTTTGCGGAATTAAATTTCATTTCTACAATATATTTAAGAAGCCAAAAGAAGATTCCTTTGATCCTTATTTATTATAAGTGCATATACGATATTATTTTTATTTATTATTTTAACATAGGGAATAAGAATATCAAGATATAATATTGAACCATTTATTCCACAATTTTACCGATATATATATATATATATATATATATATATATAAATATATATATTACAAGATTAATTAAATTATAGCTACTACTTGTGGATTCTCCGAATCAACACGCATATTCTTTGTTTGATGTAACACGTGCAATATAAAATTATTTTAAAATTAAATTAGTTAATTAAACGAGTACCTTAGTGTTACTAAAATCATTGTTAACAGAGTTCTTGGTAACAGCATCTATAAATTTTGTAATTTAGTGTGTAGTTGTACTTATAACTAGGCAGATGTAAATTTTGTAATTTAGTGTGTAGTTATACTTATAACTAGGATACTTCTGTGAAGGTAAATTTAATTAAAATTACACTCATGATCAGGCAAGTTTGTATCAGAACATTAGGTACATCCAATATCTACCCCTTAGTATAGGAAAATTTATTATTAACTCTACGGGCACTAGTTTTCTCAGAATCTTTGCGAGGGATACATCTTCATATACCTTTTAACTGTGAAAATTTAATTAGCATGTGCCATGAGGTTTATATTCAGGTCTAACGATTCTAACCAGCGTACATGTGAAATTAAAATAATGTTTTTTATTTAATCAAAAAAATTGTGTAATTGTGTAAAATATATTAATAAATAGTGAAAAGTATTTTATATTTTATAAATTAAGGTAAATTGACCATTTCACTCCGTTCGTAATTGTCTCATCAGATTTCCTCCCGCAGTTCATTAATTTATTTAGGTTTAGAAGGAAATAACTATACTTATTTTATACAATTGAATAAAATAAATCCATTTAAAGGAAAAGTAAATATTCCAACCTTTTTAATAAAAGCGCAATTCTGTGAAGAAAATTTTGAAATTAATTCTTGCAGTCGGAATATTTTTTTTCTTTCTATTACTCTTTCGAGGAAAATTTATTTCTGTACAGATTCATATAGTTACCCGTCAATTAGCTGTGATCAATTATAGTGTTAATTAAAATTACATTTAATGGAAGTTTAAATGTCAGTTTTTGACATATATTTGAATTCTTCTTAAAGAATAATTAACCGAGGAAATTTAAATTCTGTTTATAAAATAAAATAATTTATAGCCTATTAAATTTTTTATGAAACTTGTCGGTAATAAATATTTTCAATAACGATATTAGACTTGGTTTCAAGCTATCATAGAAAAAACATAAATAGTGAGGAAATATGGTTAAGAATGGGTGTGAAACCCTCGTCTTCTTTATTTTAAAGATACTTTTTTCACCGACTTAATCTATTTCTCATTGATGAATATTTTCAATGAACACTCTGTTTTCGAAAATTTTCTTTCACATATTTTCGTTCCAAAAAAAATTATCCCAAAATTCCCGTTTGAAAAATGGCACATGCGATCTAATACATGAATATGATTTTTCTTCGCTAAAATTGTATATAGATATGAAATCAAACTTTTTCGTACCAATTTGCATTAAGCGAAAGAGATGATTATGATTACAATAATTCTATTTTTATCTTCTTCCGTATTGTTACATTTGCATTTATTAACGATATTTTAATATTACTTTGTTTAATTAAATCGCATAACTATCATAGTAACTAAAGTCTTAAGCATAACGCAGGAAAACATTGTACTTTAAACGGGTAAGATAATGTTCAATAATATCTACGGTTACTCGTTCTTTACTCACAGCAAATATTGATATTACCAATCGATATTTTAGTTCCGAATGGCGGTACTTTTAATATAATGAAATATTTATAGTAGTAATAATACAAGGAAATATTATATCAATACGGTCGTGAAGTATTTAATGTGATGAATATAACTAAAAAAGTTCAACCATATATAATTCCAATAAATTAATCACAAATAAAATACGACTGATAATAAAAATTAATGATATATCTATTTTTGAAGCTCAACGATGATTAAAATCTTTACCAAATTCACAGCTCGTAATTTTATTTTGAAACGCATAAAGGGGTGAAACCGATAGAGATAGTGTTCCAGAATGAACCCAAGTACCCAAACGAATTCCTTAGTCTTCAGACCTCTTCTCTTATAAAATATCTGCTTCATAATATCATTTCTCTCCACTTGAAAATATATCTTGCAACTGGAAGCTTAACCCTTACTTTAAGATATTTGATTTACTGGGATTTTTTGTTCATTTTTATATTATTTAAATTAGGACCGATTTAGTTATAAGGCATTCAATATCTCAAAATAAATAGATAATTAATTACGAGTCCTTAATAAATAAATCTACTTCATTTATTGTTATAACGACACTATTTCTTTAAATTTTATACTTATCATAACATCATTGACCCGTATTTTTATGTATCTCCATAAAATTATACAGTGAATAAAGAACTAAAAAAATATTGAATAAGCTTAATCAATATTATTTTGTTCGCAAGTTTGTTATAAAACTTATAAGTTGAAATAAACAGAAAATAGACTAAACGAGAAAAATGTGCAGTTCCTCAAGAGTAACATGAATAATAACCTAATCATTTTCCTAGATTATTTGATATAGTGATAGGGAATGGTCATAAAATAGTATATACCGTAGCTATTTTATGACCATTCCCAAATTATCGTTTGTTGGATGGCATTAAATTGTATTAATTAAGTTGTTTTAAGTTTGTGTCGATTTTGCTTAATTACTAGAATTTGTTAAACATAAAATACAAAACTATTACTAAGTTTTAAGTTAATAGATGTAAACATTTTCACACTAAAATATATTAGCGTTAATGTGTAGAAAAAAATACATCCTCATATTGCCTGTTGTGTATCTATCAACTCAGCTTAAGATATATGTATTTTCCCAAAAATTTTACAGTTAAATAAATTTTCTTCTGTTGATTTCTTGTTCTTTATCTGACGCATTTTTTCTATCTCCTTTATATTCCTTTTCAGGCCGAGATAAAAGAAAGAGATTAATTTAAAATCTTCACTAATTACAAAATATGTTTTGAAATATATGATGTAACATCAATGATATAGATACAGTTAATGGTATATTATTATTTGATTAGAATAATATAAACCCATTAGCTCCATACAAAATTTAAGATTTATTACCCTAATCTGATGAAGACAGTCCGATAATATTAAGGCCGAATTGTATTAGGTTTGTGAAGAAAATTGATGAAATTTACTACGAAAGATTTATCTGGCTCAAACCTCTAAGGTTATAGTCGATGTATACGGAAAAAGGAGAAAGGGCAATTTTGTCTTAAGTCAAAATGCAATAATTCTAATAGGCAAAATTCTTGGTTTATGATATCACACGTGGTTCATTTTAGGGCCGTCCGTAAACGTCTTCGTATAATTTTTCTCTCTGACATTTTATCCTTATATAATTCCATGACAACAGTTAGGCTGCTGCATCCACCGATATCTAGTAATGATTCACAATATTAAATATCTCATGAGGTCGCAAGAAATATTCAAATTGCGTTGAACTAGACTTGAAGCTACAAAAACATAAAGAGGAATGGGTATAACTCTGATTAGCATTTATTTTATTCAAGCGAGATTTGTACCAATTTTTCATTTGTTTTTTTTTTAATAAATGTTTAATTTGTTTTTTCAGTTTAGCAAATATTCACAACTTCAGAAAATTTCCATTTAACGCAAATGCTAATGCATTTTATAGAATTCCTAATCTCGGCGGACTAATGTGAAAGACTTAGATGAAATCATAAATGCTAAGTAAAATAACCTATTCCGACTTTTAAAATATTAACGTTGACGTAGACTTTTTTTCTGTAAAATTACTGAAGGTTGAGTTTTCTGAGATTTACTTCTTAATTTTGTAACGATTATTTTTGTTTCTGAAAAGCGTTAATTCAATATAGAAATATCATGATCATAATATATTTTTAATTTTATATTAGAAGATATGAAATAATTACTTCTTGCTAAATACTCTGATTATTTGCGAGAAACTTATATCGTCATTCAGAGGTATTTTAAAAATATTGAATTATTACATTTCAAGATCTTATTCTCATTAATTTCATACATGAAGCTTTTTATTTATTATGCTAAGTTATTCATCAATTACATAAGTCGAAAATATTACTCGTCAATTGAAAAGTTTTAATTGATGTATTGTTAATCATTTGATTTCGCTTTATGGACGAGATTCTAGAAAACTTTATGGACGAGAATCCAGAATGAGGAGTCTTACGAGTCTAGAAATTTTTCAATACAATGATTATAATATTTTTGAAATTAAAATTAAAAGTTTTTGAGTGATTCACAAAATTCTGGGCTCTTGAAAATTATCATACGCATATATTTATGTGAAAGAAATAATATATTATTGGCAAATAGTTTAATAGAAATACTATGTACTCTATTCTTTTACAACCGCTTAAGTTTGTACGGAACCATCGTACATACCAGGTTTTGCCCAAATATGGCGCGGTACCCAATATGACTAAATGCAATATATGCCCGTCTGGAACCTGAACATATAATCCAAACTGAAAAAATGAGATATTATTAGAGTTACTTTAACTCTCAGTGTATCCTTAAGAAGATAACGTCCATATATTATGGCGGCTGAGAGTAGACATTTTATATAACGTGAAAAAAAGAAAAAAATTTTTAAAACTAATCCGAAAACAATATGTAAGAAATGCAAAAAATTTTAAAATATACAACTAAAAAAAATTTTTTACGAATTTTATTTCCCAACTGATATTTATATCGTATTCTGGTTTTTCTTAATAAGACACGTAACTTGTTTTTATTTATGAAGAGACTGTTACCCGATTATATCGCAGTTTTTTATAATTTGTAGGGGACTCACATCACATAATGAATTACTATTTAATCAATTAGAATATAGATGTGATATCGATTTAAGTATCAATGTTCATGATGTAGTTCAAAAGTATTTTCCAAAGTACCTGTTCAAAATTTAAATAATAAATTATTTTGTCTTGTTATGAGGACATGTTTACATTTTGACGAAAACCACTATTTTGGAAAGACTACTATAAACTCTGGGAATATGCAGTACAATGATTTTGGTATATAAATATAGATCAACCCTTCAACTACTTTACAGGTGGATATTTTTGATTAGCATCGAAAAATAAATTTCATGAAAAATGGTTCTTTAAAAACATACCTCTCCAAAATTGCTAAAGAAAACCATTTAGAGAATTTATTCCGTGCAGTTATACTTGAATCGTAAACAGAAAAAACGTATGAAAATGCTCACATCATCTTCTATATAATATTTATTTAAAAAATATAGTTTCAATATTTTATACATTGCATACGTTACCACACAACGACTTGTCTAAAGGAGAAAGACAAAGAAAAATGACATAACACCGACGAACCCACATAAAAAAGCGTCACAATTTTTCATACAACATATTGTTTAAATAACGCTGTCATAGAGACTCCCCATCCACCTTGATTCACCGCCCTGATAAAAGTGTCTTTTGTAGTCATTATTAATGCCCATTGATGGCATAATGTCTTAATCTCCATATCTCACATGACGTCATCCGAGAAAAAGTTACTTTTATTTTTAAGAATTTATTTATTAAAATAATTTTTTAAAAAATACTTCACTAAATTTACGGCAAATTTTAAAAGAAATGAAATATATTTGGAAAAAGTTTAAACAAATTGGAAATTCAAGTTGTAAATTGTGAAATTACTGTCATTCTGCAAGTAGCTCTCTGTATCTTTAGGTGGTAATTACGTATACGAGTGTGTATAATTCGTACATCTAAAACCAACAAATCTTATACAATGACAGTACATCATTTTATTAATATTAGAAATACTTGCAATCCCCTAATGTACCCTTAAGTGTTTGTTACTGCCTACATGTGAAAGGAATTTTTTATAGTGCGATTTTTACTTGGTTTTGATAGTTTTTGTGTATTTTATATAAATGCGCGTACGTATTATAATTTTGAAGGGTCTTACCGTAATCATTATGACCTTTCATTGATGCTCAAAATAATCGTCTCTCAATCTAACAATAAGTTGTTTTGTATTCATATTATTTATTCCACTACTTAATGCATTTTACTTATTCATCCCAGTAAGTTATTCCAGTATGTAAAATTATTTCTTCCATTATTTGTTACTTCATCCATTCTTTCTATCAGCATGATTTTAATTTCGAGTATATGCAATTGAATGAAACATCAAAAGGAGTTCCGTTTTTCTCATTAAATTTGAAACAAATATAATATTCCAGAATAATATTTATATATTTAAAAATTGGTATACAAAATATCCGTAATAAAAACCCGTTTTATTAGAAATTAAATAAAAATTCGCTTTTTGGCAGGTTCTCAAATTTAAAGGGTCGGACACTTTCAACTTCACGACACTTTCAAGGGATAAAAGAAATCCAAGGGTGAACATGCATAACATTTTACGGTACGTTTTATTTCAGGCTAATTATACTTCCCTATAACAATATTTTCTAACATTCGATATGTAATACCGTGTACTGGTCCAGAGATGATAATATGGAAATATTTATGAATAATAGAAACACGTGTCGCATTTGTCGTCCTTTCGTATCATTTTATTAGGATAGTTTGTCACGATTTATTAGAAGAATAAATTTAATATTATTATATTTTACATATATTATATTTGAAATTTAGGATATATTAATTTACAACCGGTTGGTCTCAAAATTGCCATATTTTCAGCCAAAATTGCCGTAGTTGGCCCCGTAATTGCCATATTTTCAGCTGGCACTCAATTCAATTATAAAGATAAAATATGTCCTAAATTGCTTACTTCAGATAGGAGATAAGGCAGAGGAACAATACACAAATTAGAGATAGAGGCAGATGAAGCAAGTACATCAGCAGCCGAAGAAGGAATTAGAGAAATAACTTTTTTGATATATTAAATTCTTATATTCATTTTATTTGAGATATATTTATATATTGCGTTTCAATTTACCAGAAGCAACAAAGGAAATACTGTTCAAGTTAACAGGAAAGAGAATAGTAGAAATTAATTTGTCTGAACAGTTTTTATTTATTTATAGATACATTTCTTTTTTCGATTGACGTATGTCCCATATAAGTATTTTAAAAGAAGAAGAAACAGCTATAGATTCAAGTCTTACTCTGATTTGCCATAGCGCGGTAGGAATTTTAGTTGGGATCTAGAAGCAATATATATGTATCTAAAATTTTATAATTATTGAGGTTTCCTTGTTCCCGTGTTTTGCAAAAGAGAATTACACATCTGAGACCGCTTTAGAAGAAACAAAATATGCAAAATCAATTTGCAATGTGAATGAAAACAGTGTTAGTTTAAACGGTTCGATGGCACCAATTATAATACTTCTTGGTATGCTGAAGCAATTATAGGTCCCACAAATAAAAAAAAATTATTTAAAAGTAAAAATAAGTCTCGTAAACAAAGGCACTGAGTCTACGTTACATACCTGTTTCAAAATTTATAGCGATCTTTCAATTACAATGGAGTCATGATTGCGAGTGCATTTGGAAAGTCTCTTGCAGAAAATTGTCTCATTTATTTACAACTGCGACCATTTTTTGCAAGAGATTTTGAAAATGCACTCGAAATAATGACTGCCTCCATTTCCGGCCTTATAAAAATATCACTATAGGTAAAATAGAATTTAAAAACCACCTCTTTTGTAATAATTTTAAATTCTTATTGCCAATTACATCTAATGCAGCCAATTCATTGAGAGCACGGAAGCTTACCAAGGAAAATTACATGAGATTGTGTTGGGATGTAGATTCGTCCGTAGAACATTGGAATAATCAAAATATATTGGTAATTAAAAAAAATTATGATAAAGAAGAGATATTATTAATGGACCCTGTCCGCATTTGGCGATTCTAACTGTTCGTCTTATTTTCGTTCCGCGAATATGCGTAATAATGAAAAGCGTAATAATAAAATATATCTTTACTCGGTAAATATACCGAATAAAGATATATTTTATTAGCGCGTTGACAAATATGTCGAAGCACAGAGAGTGAACTTTTCTCTCCGGGGTTTTTATAGTGGACAATGGGCAGCTGCTGTGACTTTTAATAATGGCTGTTTACAAACTTTTGTGCATAAATTTATTTTCAGTACAGACGTTTGTTCGGAAATAAAGAAATTAGAAGCATTGCGTAGAAGTCTTAATGATGCAAGAAGTGTTAAAGAAATAGAAAAATCAAACCCTTATCAAAATACCGTCAAAGCTGATTGGTGAGACCGGTGAGAGCTGTCAGAAGGCGAGCATGATTGGTGGAGTATAACAAGAAGCAAAAAAATGTTCCAGGAAAATTTAGTATTGACTTCTGAACAGCAGCATGATCTAGAGCTCAATACAAAAAATTACAGGTCCACTTTGGTTAGCCCTCAGGCGGAAATCATTAACAGTTTCTTGGTTTGTAAAAGTATGTAAGAGACGTGTAAATAGGAGTTGCGCTTTATTAAACATATTGTATACGGAAATGACTTCTACCATATGCCGTCAATAAAATATGGAACAAACAATGAATTAGAAACACTTTTATATATAAACATTGAAGAGTGTGGATTATTTATTGGTAGTGAATTTTTTTCTAGGAGCCATACCAGACCGTCAGTTTCTAAACAGCGTTGTGGAAATTAAGTGCCCATTATCTAGCTTCAATTTGCACCCAGATAAAGTAATAAAACAAAAAATCGAGTTTTAAAAATACGATTGTGGTAAAATTTAAATTATTAAAAAACATTCATGGTTTCATCAAATACGAGGTCAGCTTCTTATTATTGGCCACGATCTTTGCCTGTTTGCGGTCTGAACTGATACTAATTAATTGAAATATAAATTTATTTCGAAGGTTGACCAAATTAGGAAAGATAATATGGAATCATATTTAGTGACATTTTATAAAAATTGTATGCTTCCAAAATTGGTGGATCTCCGAGTAAGGGAAACCAGTGAAATTAAGAGATCATTCGCAACAGTCCATTATTGCTAAAATTTTGAAAGCGATAAACTAAGGTAATCTGAATGAAAGGTTGTCATGTGAGGCCCTAGACACTTTTACAACCATTTCTTCTTAAAACGTCTATTTTAAAAATAAAGAAACAACTTATAATTGTTGCTTAGTGGTGGATATTAAATAAATAGCCTTCACTTTAGCAAACAAACACAAATATAAAATGAAGTGTTTTTAAAGTAAAGTTTGGTACGCACATTTAATTTTAATTTCGCTCCTCATTAGATAAGTCATTGTGGGAAACTGATGTAAACTAATTGTTTTGGAGTTCAATAGTGAGAAAGGAAAAGCGTTACGAGGTAACGTGGTACATTTAGTAATTAGTATCTTCCGTGATTTTAATAAATTAGTAATCTCATTTTTGTTCACGCGTTCATATAATGATTTTTCATTCTTTTCATTTGCCTCATATATGATTAAGATCTGTGTTCACGGGTTTTACGATAAAGTAGACTTCAGTCCTTTGCGGTTTCCTTAGGGTTCATAGTATGAAATATTTAAATGAGTTTTAAACTATATCCCTGGGGTTATCCTATTTTTTTAGTGCTTTGTATTGGTGGAGGTTGAAGATGATCAACGCCGTAAAGCATGGGGGAGATAAAATCATTGTACACTGCCTTCCTGGTTAGGTGGCCTGATCGGTGGAAGAAATCCGAATTAAAACTGGAATGACACTAATATTATTATTATTGTTACGATATAATTTTAATAATACAAAACAAATGAAACTGGTTAACAAATAAATAATACATAACACATTTGTATTCATTTATTTATAATTGCGACAATTTATAGTTTATGCTTGTTATCAAGATATTGCAAATAAGTTATAAATTTGTTGGACACCAACAGGCGAGGTCGCTACGCGTATAATGGTGATTTTACGATTTTTGAACATCCGTTCTCGAGAGGCAGGATTTTGTAAGTATCTCCTTAACCTTTTCAGGGTCAGGGTGCTAACTGGCAAATTTATGCAGAAGGTCAAGAACAGGTGAAAATCGCAACAGGTACGCTACCAAAATTTAATTACTAGGCTGTTATAATTTTTATTTTAGTTTCATTGCATGTGCTACTATTGTAAATAGTTTTCAAACATTAAAAAAACAGTGGATTTGCGGGTAGGGGATGAGGACATATGGCTTTTATAAGGCTAATCATTCTACGGCTTCATATTTCATAAATTGATCCCTGTGTGAAAAAGTGTTTATAACAAATTGTATATTTTTATATTGAATAGGTGTATTCAACGATACCCTACAATGGAACATGCGAATAAAAAAAATGCATCGGTACTTCAGAAATAGGGGATGATACTTTAACATTTTTTTTTAAACATTTTATTTAATAACTATATAGGTAATAATGTAGTATTTCTATTATAATCTTATTTGCTACCATCTAGGATGTTTTTGGAGTTGTATATATATATGATGTACCTCCGTGGATGAGTTTCGGTCCAGTAAGTTACGTTCCCACCCGCTGCCAGGATACATGTATACATAAATAAAACTATTGCGGTAGTATAAAGCTTGCTAAGTTGTAGCATGAAGCCGATGTGCTAGCTTTATTTAAAACAACTTTTACTGACGTAAATTCTTATTCGATACTCGAAGCATTAAGTTAAGAATAAAATCTACTCATTCCAGTTTTGCACTTTACAGAGTTAAGTTGCTCTAGCCAAAACAACTTTATGTTTTTGTTAAACTCGAATTTCAAATATTCAATTGGTGTGGTCGCCAGGATAGCCAAAAAGTTGGAAAAAAAGTTCATCCAAATCTGTAGAATTTCTATGTCCAATACCTACATATGTAATACCAATGAGTGATGTTCGAGTAGTGGCTGTACTATATAAAACCTTTCATTTTCCATTTGCGTTCTTTTTATTGTTATATTTATAATAATTATACATCACTCGAGATTGTAATTTATATAGCATTTTCCCTTCAAAATCAGTGATTATTTTTTTATTTACATTTTATTCAGAGTTTTAGAGAGATTATTTATTATATCCAAAGAGTAGAAGCAATTGCTACCGAAATAGTGAACATTATTCCAATATGTAGTGACAAAAAAGAACAACTAAACATCTTACTAAAATAATATGAGAAGAATCTCAAGCTTCTCCGCTCTTATTAAAGAGAATAAGAGCAGTGAAGCTTAAAATAGTTTCATAACGAATATAACTGCAAGCAATAGTCGATTAACGCAGTTAGTTGACGAAGATTTCACATCATTAGGGTTAGTGACAAAAATAAAGTTGTGGGAAAATTACACAGATTTATATAATAGAACACAATATACAATGGCCCCGTTACTAAGAAAAACATACGTTTCACAGGTTAATTATAATATAAGAGCCAATGAAACGATTATTTAGTCAAATATCACATTGACTATATTTCTTTATAATCTTTTATTCACCTTAGTTAATCAAATTCCGTCACAATTACCATCGATGTTTGAGCAGACTTTAAATGTATTATTAAGAGAAACTAATTTCAAATCATTCATAATGCAAAACAAGCATATCACAATCCTCTTATATCAAAAACTACTGGCCAATGACCGTTAGCGGTGATCTCTAAACTTATTATAGATACGGGAAGTATCTACTGATTTGCCAGTCTAAACAAGTCTAACCAATATTTTGCCCAATTTATTTTTCATGAATTATTTAAAATTTTTACGAAAATGCATTAGTTTTACATATATGGTATAGGTAACAAAAAGCTTATAGAATGCTAAAAATGATACTAGTATTTTCATTATTTTACTTTTCAGTGCCTTTCTTATTCGCTGTTTAGTCGAAGTTGATAAACTTAATTTAAAGTTTTACTTAAATTATACTTGATAGTAATGTGCATGGATACGATCAGCAAAATGACATAATTAAAACATATAATAAATATTTATATAAGTTTTTAGGCTTAAAATACCAAGTGGATTATTTCAAATAAATAGCAATTAACCAATTTAAATGATTACATTCTCCGTCAGAGAAAAAAAGGAGACTAATTATCCTTTCAGGATACGTAACTAAAAACATAACACGTAATTTGGATCGCGCAGATACAAAGTATTATAACAAAATGAGAGTAAATTGATACTCAAATAAAGTAATGTTAATGTGAAAGTTACATTAATATTATACGTGTTAAGTAACATCAATGACAGGAAAAATAATAGCGAAAAGCATTTAATATTCAAGACATACTCTTGAAGGTTTCCACATATAGTTACAATAATTTATTTATTTAAATATATTTATTGATACGTTACATTTTAACCTATTCCTAAAAATAAAAATTAATTGCATAACAACATTTAAATAAGTAGGTACATAAGTATACAAAAATTCCTAACACAAAAACTACAAAAGATAATAATGACGATATACTTCCACAAAGTTACCTTTAGCCATCATATACAAATGACATAACGATGCAAAGGAAATCAGGTGATTGAGTGGTTAAATATCACAGAAAGTGGAGAGTTACGATATAATTTTACTCTTGAGAGTGGTGTAACAAAAAATAATGATTGCGCGGGAAGAATGGAAGGAAGGAATGAAAGATTGCGTACGAAAACAGGGAATCTTTAAGTATGAAGAATGAAAGCTTATTTGACAATACGGAGCACAGGATCCTCAAGTTATTATCCTCTTGTAGGAGATAAACTTGAGAAACACAACGTGTCTTTTTAGTTGCAATGGATGAAAACCTCTGTACCCAGGAGCAAGTCGGCCGCATATAGAAAACGAAAGTAACCATACCATCTCGCGTACAGATATCATAAAAACGTCTTTTGCATACGTTTAAATCATTGAAGTGTTCTTAGCTTCGTGGGAGCTTCAAGTGATGAAGTTAGATTCTAATAGATTTAGCACTAATGAAGTATATAGGAGGAAAATTAATGTTGTGGATTGAAAACCTTTTAATTATATAATAGGAATTGAAATTCTCGAAACGATTTTGCTACGTCTACAATATGCCCACAAAATGTCACTCGAAGAGCAAATCCGCTAACCGTATTCGTATTTGAAAATAATATGTGCTCGGTTCTAGTCCACTTTTGAACACTTGTTTACGTTAAACTGTAAAGCGCTTGCTGCACTCCACCGACGCCGGTGCTGATGTCATGCTGCAATCGTTTGGCATCCACTGCATCATTTGCCAGAATGGTGAAAAGTATAAGTCGAAAACTAGCTCTCTCTTGATCCTGTAAAATATCTTGAATATAAATTTTCCCACTATTACATATTACTTTCTATCCGCAAGGCATAAAGAGAAAAATCATAAAAATGGAACGGAGAGTCCTACTTCGCCAAGGTGATTTAACAAGATATAACTTTATATAGAACCAAAAGCTTTCTGATAGTCAAAATAAGAAACATTTTCTTGAAATCCAAGGCAACATGATAAAAGACATAGTTTAGGAGACATGCAAAGTTTAACACCACGGAACATCTGACACGAAACCCGTGCTTCTCATCACAGATTTGATTTTTACAACTTGAATAGATGTCACGATTTAAAGCGAAGTCAAATTATTTAGTTGGTGCGAATAGAACAACAATCCATCTAAAATTAGTTACGTCTAATGTCGTACCAATTTTTAGTATGAGAGTTACCCGAGTAACTTTTCAACGCAAGGGACGGGTGCCTAACCTACTTGTAGGTATAATGTATATAACTACAAGTAGGTTATGTAGCCAAGCCACGGAAATAGTTTGTTTCCTAAACTTTTCAACACGAGGGATGGGTGTCAGATGATATCAAAACTTTAAATAAATGCTTCAAACTTTGAATATATCAGCCCAAGCTTTAAATATATACCGTGCTATACCGTCAAATCCTATTGATCTGTTCATGTAAGAGAAAGCAAGTTTGATATCACCATCAGAAAAACGTTTGATATCAACATCGGCTCCGCAGTAGTAGTAAGAAGCCGCTGACGCAACATGAATCTTCGGCTTGTAAACCGGCAAGAAATGCTTACGGTAAGCTTCCGCAGCCGCTTGTTTGCAAAGAATTTCGCCATCGTAAGAAGCGAAGTAGCGATCGCCGGAGGTATATGATCAAGATGATGCCCTGTTGTTTCTTTAAGATTAAATGTACATCGTGAATATAATCGAATCTTCGAATCTTTGTAAATGAAATAAACTTGACAATAAAATAATTATTAAATGCGTTTGGTATATGTAATTAATGTTTAAGTAACTTTGGCAAAATGTAAATATACGTTTGTGAAACAAAATGTGCGATAGCGTTTAATAAGTAACCTATATTACGTCAATCAATTATTAATACAAATAAGAGACTTTCTTAATAGAAAAAAATTAGTACAAATAGAATAAAGTATTGTAGCTTGACTCAATGAGACAATTTTTTTTATTTTGGTTTTCTCTTAGTTGAGGAAGAATCATATAGTAATTAGAAAATTATACTAATGCATGTATATACTCTAAACAGTGATCAAACCCATATCATCATATTCAAATACCTACTGGTGAATGGGACGAAAACCAGGGCAGTCAGGAAAGCTAGCCTAATCATCACGTTTGACACTTATCTCTGTCAGGAAGAATATATAGTCTTAGATTCAAAACAAACATGTGCTACGCATCTTATATAATTTAAATATAACTTAAGCACCTACGAAAAGCAGAGTTGTATTAGAGAAAATTAAAACCTAATTAATTGAAAATAAATGAAAACCGTAATAAAATATAAGAAAATAAATTTTTAAAGAGATCATCATAAATCAGGCAGCAAAAAATGTATAATTAAATTTATCAATTCAAGATTTCAGGACCATACACATTTTGCCAATAATGCAATTACCTGAACAGAAATAAAGGCAGTTAGATATAATGAAAACTATTAAGTCCCGCTAGACTACTTCAGATATCTTGATTATTATGCCCGTCATGACATATTCTTTATTGTTTAATCCGGGGCATCTTTTTAACAGGAGCTAGTTTTTTAAAAGAGCCTGTAAATTTTGTATTTTGTTATCCAAGTCATATATTTCTTCAATGTAAGTCGACTTTATTTTTAACCTATAATTTTCATTTAATGTGTTGTATCATTTTTTATAACGAAATTTTAACATTTACGTTTTTCTCATGCAGCTTTTTGATAAGGTGTTTTTATTCTATTTCCCACTTCTCGTCTCTTACGTCTAATATTGTCAAATAATATAGAGGAGACATATTATATTTAATATTTTTACCATTACGGCAACACTCTAGATCTGTTTGCATGTTTTTAGAGTATAGTGCCCGCGATATTTTCCATACATAAGAGGCGATTCAGTGTATTTTTGGCTTAAATGGAATTATTTGCAATTAAGCAGATAAGAGACGGATGCCTTTTTATGGTTTACTCTTTAAGAATCTATTTTCATATAAAGCGCACAGTATGGTGTTTTATGAGGAGTAAAATTAGAAATTCAAAGCGTATGAAATTTAGAGCATTAAACAGAGTGTAATCGTTAGGTGGCCTCTCAGTGCAACATTTCTGCGCATGGCGTAATCGCAATGACGGAGTGTGACACACATAGTTTACTATCGTTTGCTTCGTTCGTTCGATCAAGATATAATCATTAAATATCATTTTATGTGAATATTTGATGTCTTTTTAAATTTAAATGTCTCTTTTAATTTTAACATTTGCGTGCCCAGTATGTACTTCGCACCAGTCTTTAGCTAATTTTAGGCACATCTTTAATTGACATATCAAATTATTTACTGACAGTTGTAAGCATCGTTTGTTCTGGCTAAAATTATTGCATTTAACGAGAGTAATAAGATGGATACAATAAAAAAAACACATGAAACAGAGAAAAGGCTATTTTTGCAGATATTGGTCTTTTACATAAATGTAATTGAAAATCAACGCACCGATGGAGCAAAGGGACTAGCTATTATTAGCATTATATTGCCGAGAAATATAATGCTAATAATATTATTAATGAAAGTGTACAGTTAACAGAGGGGGTACAGTTAAATGTTCAAGTTTATAATGAAAATAGAATACCGAATTAATTTGTTTCCACGAATGTAATAACTTTTTTTAAATAATGTGATAAGAAAAGTGTGCTTTATTTGTTTCTTTCGGCAAAATAAAGTCAACTGTACCAACTTTGGCTTAATATTAAACACAAGCAGAGAAGAAAGTTGGCAAGGAAAAGGCAGCATGGTAGCCACCAGAAGAGAACACGCGATTAGCGACATTCAAATTGACCCCGTCGTTTCCTTAACAGCGCTAGGGCTAAATCTGAAAGTTCCATCAAACGATTCTGCCCAGCAATTTAGTTGAGGTAAACACCGCGAATTCCGATAAGTGTACAATTAATATTTTATTTATAGTGTTTTAAGAGATTGATTAACATAGTAACGGGGCACCGAAAGTTTTTAAATTATTATTATGATTTATTTGAAATGAATTCTATTCGAATTTATACATAATACTAAAGAAGCAATATGACAAACGAAAATATGTACAGTAAGCAGAAACAACGAAAGGAAGACGAGATGCATGAAATCTGCAAGGAAATTTTGTTAAGTTGAGCTCGAGAAGCAAAGGTTCGTGCTAAAGTTGTAGAGGGAATTAGAAAATTAATGAAATATCTTTCTAAATTATGATTTTTTTTACTTTCAAATTATTATTATATTTTGTGTTTTTGAAAATTGTTTTTTTTCTTATTTATTTTTATATACCTTATTTATATACTTTTGTACTATTTTTATTTTCATTTCTTTTATTTTGATTAATATTTCTGCTCATAGAGTGTTTTAGTTTATTTTTTTTAAATTTCACTACAGATATAGTCATTATTTTGTTGTATGTAGAAATATACATTGTTAAACCATTTAAAACCTAAAAAATATGAATGTATATATTTTTGATCTTACTTAAACATTATGGGAATTCATTCCATTTGTATTGCGAAGCATTTCTAATAAGAGTCTATAAGTATGCATTACAATGAAGTAAGAGGTTGGTGAAACAGACCTTCAACGAAATGGTGTTTTAACCAATGAAATAGGATTTTTATATTGAAACCCTATGAAAGTATAGTTTGTAATACCTGGTCCAAACTAATTTAATGGACGTTTTTGTTTTAGTTAATAACCAAGTTGTTATTTAATGTAGCTTCTGTCATCATTTGTACTCGAATTTAGTTTGTCAGAATACAACGTGTTTTGCAACTGTGAGTTAAATTACCAAATATGAAGAATAAATATGTACTGATAACTTCCTGTATTAAAGCAGTCATTGGCTTATATCATCTAGTCAAACTAATTGAATGCACATTTTAACATTCTGGCTATAGGTGAACTGAATCCATCCAGTGCACACTAATTCCAATGTACATTTTAACATTCTAGCTATAGGTGAAAGGAATCATGTCGCTAGTCAGATAGAATTTCAATAATATACTTTTTGGATTTCAATTTAGAATACTAATAATTAATCTTTCAAAATACAATATATATTTTTGGAGTTTACTCCTTAAGAATCGATATTCATTCATAGCACTCAGTACGAAATTTTATGAGGAGTAAAAGCAGAAGTTTAGAACATATGAAGTTCAGAGCGTTAAAAAAAATGTAGCGATTAGGAAGTTCCACGAAACATGTCTGCGTATTTTTAGAATTAGATTTCAATGTTTATCGGAGTATTGTATTAATTATGGAATATTTGGAGTCTTCTATCGTACAACATTAAAAAGTATCTTTTAATTTTCACCCCTTAGTCTGAAAATATTTTTAAATTTGATGTAAAAATTTGATCTTATTAATTTGTGTTTTATTATATTGTCAGTAGTAAGTAAGTAATTATATTGTCAGCATTTTTATTAAAGGAATTTCCATTTACATTTAATGACACGGATATATATAAATATATATATATATATATATATATATATATATATATATATATACAGATACAGAGTTACCTATCTTATACATTCCAAGACACTCGTACTTAAGGTGTAAACTCCAGTCGCGCGTCGGAGCTAATACCCACAATTTTTATTTAAAAATTATTTCTTAAAAATATTTCCAATTTTGAATATTGATAATTATCGATTTCAGATTATATTTGGCTTTCAGCTTTCTTGATTGCCATTTATAATTTATTGTCAGTTTATGTTTTCATTTGTACTAATGTTCTGTTTCTCAATATATTGACCTAATTCGATTTGCTAATTTTTGTTTGGCAAACAAATTTACTTCCAGATAAATTTAAATTAATTTACCATATTAGTGAAATCTTCATAATTTTGTGTGACATAGAAAAAGAATGGTAGGCGTCAAAATTATAAATAAAGCTCATCTTCAACAGGATATTGACAGATAAACTAAAGTTTATTTTTAATTACATTAATATTGTTTCTTTAACATAAAAACCCTTATCATAAAACTATTTTTTGTAAAGGCCCAAACTGGGGAAAAATTAATTATACCTATAATTTTTAATAAAATGTCACTTATTAATCAAATACAAAGACTAAAATATATTTCACATATTATCATAAAAAAATTAAAGCGTCTGAAGTAAATGATTAACAAATTTATTTTGTCCGGAAAAGGAAACTATTAGCACAAATCGTAGAGATTCGAGCGAAAACCGTAAGAAATAATTGAAGTATTTATTTAACTCCCTTTTTAATTTTCATTCTAAAATAAAAATGATTGGTTTTCAAGGCCAAATAAGGTGTTCGGTGCATCGTGTCGTAAGTATACTGTTTTACTAATACCACGCGGCATCCAGTTTGCGTGCTATGCTGAACATTTAATCCCTGCATTAAAGTTAATATAGTTTGTCCTAAAAAGGCATAAGATACGAAACAAAGGTATTAATTATATACGTAATATTTCTGCTTTCGAAACTCTCCGTTTGTGGGGTGACAACTTGCTGTACCAATTAAACCACAACTGTATATAATATCATAATGTATTTCAAAAACTTACGACGAATCGAAGCACGTTCTGAAACAGAGGATCATTGTTGTCAAAAAAGGGTTTTTCGTAAAACTAAATATATTTATAAATTACTGCACACATACTTTCAAGAAATAATATAGATTTTTTTCGACGAGGAATTGCTCTGCTGGAGAAAATTTAAAAAAATAAAATAAATTAAAAGGAATTACTCGTTTCTGAGAGATCACAAAAAACTTACAAGATAATGTGCATATTTTTGAAGTTTGCTTCCGAGATCTATAAACCCTTATCAAATCTAAAGGTTGAATAAATGTAACGTCTAACTATCATTATCCGGTTAATAGGATGTTTATTTAAATGTTTCATTTAAATACTGGGCAGTGTTAGAAAAATTACAAGTTACGCAGATGTCCTTTATGGCGTACAGTATTTGACCGCATACCTATTAGGCCAGCAAAGATAAAAAGATTCTTACCGACTGGAAAATATATTACAGTTTAAGAAGTGATCTAGTTTTATCATCGTTCGATGGCGATTAGGTTGAACTTGAAACGAAATAGTTAACAAAAAACTATTTGGTTTGCATAAACTCCGATTCTCACTAGCTTTATGCTTTATGGTTCTTTTATCTAATGCATAATTTGTAATTTTTCAATGGAAAATATCGAAATATTTTTGTTGTCTCATACTCGTATATTAGTAAATAGTTTTACGTTCTTTAGTTACTTTCGGCTCTGAACTTGACGTGTTTTTTTTATTGCATTCTATGTACAAACGGGCTTAAATTTTTCAAAGTATCTATTTGTGACTTTTCATTGTGCCCTATGACACTAGTGAATAATGATAAACAGTACACATTTCTTTCATGAATTGTTCAAATATCCTTTGAAAATATAGTTCAAATAACAAAACTGAAAAACACTTGATTTGATGTTGGAACCAATAAAAAAATGTTACCACTTTGTTATTTTTCCAGAACATAGAAGAAATATTAAATAACAGTAATATATAGGATATTAAATACCATTAATATTTAAACTATTAAACAATATGTGACAAGTACGAGTCAAGCTCACACTAAGAGTGTTCCGTAATATACACAGATACGCAAAAAGTTCAAGTTTTAAGGATTTATAGGTTACATATTTTAATGGTTTCTGTTATACTGTTTACTAATTTTAAAATTAGTTTTCATCTTCTATCTACAGGCTGTCCAGTGGCAGATTTCAAAGTTAGAACAAACATAGTTTCTGAACGCAACACATAAGAGGGGCGCGGGGGGCGTCGTTAGAAGCGCAAGCGGTGCGGATGTTTTAGTAGCCATGGAACAGTGGAGTGGAGAGCACCGCGCTTTTGCCGTCGAGGCGTACATTTCCAGTGGATTTTCGCTGTCTGTAGCACGCCGTCGATTTAATAATCGTTACAGTATTCGTCGATTACGTGATGGACCATCGATCAACCTCATTCAGTCGGGGGTAGCAAGGTTCAGAGCTACATGATCAACATTAAATAGGCCCAGGCCAGGACCTACACCATTGGTAGCCACGGATGAAAATGTCGAGCGTGTTGTGGTTTCTGTCGTTGAAAATCCCCGTTTATCACTGCGTACACGTTCATCGATATTGGGAATTCCGAAATTAACTTTACAGATAATAATGGAAAATAAGCTCAAGTTCCATCCACATGAAATTCAAATTGTTCAAGACTTACACGATTCTGACTTTGAATTAAGAAAAACTTACGCGGAGGTGATGTTGTTGAGATTTCGTACTGCTACCCGGATGGGCAACGTTTTCTTTAGTGACGAACCTTACTTTCTCATTGGAGGATATGTGAATAAGCAGAACTTTCGTTACTGGGATGTCCACAACCCAAGACAAATGCATCAAGAGCCTTTACATAAGCCTAAAGTAACAGTCTGGTGTACCATGTCTGCAGCTGCAATCATAGGGCCTTATTTCTTTGAAAATCAACGTGGCCAAACGGTAACTGTGAATTCGGAGAGACATGCCCAGATGTTAAATGACTTTTTTTGAGTAGAACTACAGAATCGTCCATCCTTCAACCAAAACACATGGTTCGAGCAGGACGGGGCCACAGCTCACACTGCTAATGTGTCCATGAATGCAGTGCGGCAGTTATTACCAGAAAAAAACATATCCCGAAACGATACCGTACCGTGGCCACCTAGGTCACCTGATTTAAGCTTATGTAAGTTTTTCTTATGGAGATGCTTAAAATCGGTTGTTTACAAAACAAATCCGAGCACTGTGACACAAGATAAAGAAAATATTCGAGCCGAAGTCAGTAAGATACCCCAGTCGCTCTGCAAACGCGTTTTTGAAAACATGCGTGCTAGACTCGAAGAGTGTGTCAGACTCGATGGCCGCCATTTGGAAAACATGGTTTTTAAGAAATAAAATCCGCATTTGTCGTTATAAAGTTAAAATAAACCTACTTTGTATTAGAGTTGTAATTTTTTTACAATTTTTCAAACATTGAAATCTGCCACTGGACAACCTGTATTACTGTATATTTCATAGTCCTGAAGCATTACTTGATTTCTTAAAATCTAGGGACTCTATTTTCGGATAATTTTAATTTTACGGGGGTACATTTCTTTGACCATTTCAAAAATATATCAAATAATTCGAAACAAAATAGCTTTGAAATCCCTATATCTCGCTTTCTTATTGACATAAATACATATCATATAATTGAAAGGAAATGAAATATTTTTTTGCACTGAACTTTATAATCCTCTGACAAGTATTTTTTGGGTTCTTGCTATTGGCAATATGAAAGTGGGTTAATAAGCCCTAAAACAATGCAAAATTTCATTTTTATATTTTAATGGTTTTTAAGAAAATGATTGTGACAGACAGTCGGATGGACAGTGGAGTGGTCTTATGAATGTTTCTTTTTTCAGAAAAAAAGAAACATTCAGTAGATTTGAAATGAAATGTATTCACTTCAGAAAAGAATTCTTAATGTTGTCTTATATGTTTACAAGACATTGCTATACTCCTACATAATCAACGTTTTCTTGTTAAGAACATACGCAAATAAAAGTGAGCTGAATATCGACATTCAAAGTTTCTTATTATAACTAGTATTTTATTGTAATTTATCAGATACCAACGAAGACAGATTACCTTTGAATACATCGAGTTGGCAAGTGAGTGAGTAATAAGTTTCAATGCATTATGAATGTGTACTTTTACCTCACTTTTTAAAAATATTTTATGGGCGATATAATAACATTTAATTAATTCGACAATGCTGAACATCATCCATGGTCACACTTTTTTACAGTTGACTTTTCTGGAATATATATTTGAAACTTTTGAAGCTGTACACTGATAAAATATATATTAACACATATTGTATTAATAAGATATAAATAAAAAAATATTATACTTTTATTAAAACGTGTAGCATGATACAAATCACGAATTACATAATGCCTTCTATACCTCTTCAATGTAAGATGCTATCTATTAGATAATATCATTTTTACAAAAAAAGGCAACAAATTTTTTTTTCGTTTTTTAATATAATGACGTGGAAACTAATTTTACGCGTATATTTATAATTAATAGCCCGATATAATTTAAAGTAAATTTTAGTTTGAATCGCTAACTAACAGATAGATGTATAGTTTTACCTCGTTAATTGTGTTAAACAAAATATAAAACTTATAGATATTTGGCAATATTTACAAAAATGAGATTTGATCAGAAAGAATATTAACAAATATTTATATCAAAAATACCACACTTTTCCAGAAAAAAATAAATCGCGTAAATACAAGTATACATGTCAAACTAATAAAAAAATTTTCTCATTTCTATTTTCTGTATAAAATTAGACAGCATAATTTAAGTTCGGCTATGATAAGAAATATTAATTAACTGCGGACTGGAAAACTGAGTTAAATAGTAAATAAGGACCTGTTACAATTAAATTATTTATATGTTATAATATTTTTATAAAAATATGCTATATTATTTCCTACTATTTATTTCCCTAGAGTTAAAAAAACTCCACTCTTCTGTTCATTCAATATTAACTTGCCCCAACAACAACTGTAGAATAATTGCTAGCGACAATAAACAACGCCTGACACAGCGAACAATATACTCTGCGCTAAAAATAGGCTATAAAAATGATTTAGGTGACAAAGCAAATATATCATAAATGATTATGAGTTATCACTTTATTATTCTTTATATAAGTGGCATTTAGTAACGGAACCTAGCTAAGAATAGTCTAGTAGATTTTATTCGAATAATATTTATGAAGTAATGACTCGAATTATTCAAAAGAAAACAATTTTTGTTTTGAAAACCATGCCAATTATGCTTAAATGCGATAATTTATATGATTTCGATAGTTTTACAGTTCCCCTTATTTTTATAATAAGTCTTGTTATAATAAGTCTTGTTATACATTTATTTTGGTTATAAATAATACAGCGATATATTCGATAATTATATGTAAACATTTCTTTAAGTTTTCGATAGAAAAATATATCATTATTTTTTCCTTCTCTTTCTGCGACAGACATAATTTTACTTAGTTGTGTGTTATCTCTGCGACAGACATAAATGTACTTAATTTTACTTAGTTGTGGACAGAGATATTAAAAATCGATTTTAAATATTTTTGTTCCAGTAACATTCAAAATAAAGTAAATTTATTGTTCCAAAATTCAAGCATGTAGAGAAGGAAAACGGAAAGCATAGCTACATTGTTTTTATACGTATATCGTAAAAGGTTTTTCAAACGCAAAGATTTTTCAAGCTTACTTGGCGGTTGCTGAAAATATAGAAGGAAAAATAAATGATTACAAAAAATAATAAATGGAAATTCATTTAACTACGAATTAATATGCACTAGACAAATTATTGCAGCATAGCAAATTACTATATTACACGATAAAAATTGGTTCAGTATACATATACAGAATTCCTGATGATATATTTTACTCTTAAATCCACCTAAAATCTATTTAAATTAGTATGGCAATGAGACAGATCAAACATTTTGAATTAAATCAGATGTATTATCTATACCTTTTGTGTATGAATTCAATAACTCTATAATCTTATGTTATCGCAAATGTTTGATTTTAATAGTATTGTTACAACCAATAAAAGTGTTATCATTACAAAAAATTAGCTTAAATTTCATTTTATAGTTCCATGGCTAAGTAATTTTTATAATGTTATTCCTTTTAAATAATTTGAAATATAAATACATTATCATAAAAGACGACTCTTATTGGTGCGTAACATCGACACAGTATTAAAATAAATATAGAGTACAAATAAGTTATGAAATTCAGAAATAAATAAAGAAACTTTTTATTATATTAATGATTCTAGTCTTTATTTTTAATTTATAAGCCTTTGAAATTAACCACAAAGTATACATTTATTTAGAAACTTCAACTTCGACAGAAAATAAAAACATAACATACGAAATATATACAAGGTGAAACTGGAATAGAACTGAAAAAAATATTGGAAATTTTGAATAAACGTTAAGAACGTTCCTGGCTACATTTTTGTTCTATTAGTTTTGTTTTATATTGATCTGAATAATATTGTAAAAATATTTACGTGTTTGAATTATAGTATCTCCTTCCTTTTCTAATAATACCGCAAAAGATAATTACCATATATAATCATTTACATGATCGTCCATAGATTCCTCCAGTGTTAAGGAGCTGCACGCTTTTAAATGATTTATTTCTACCGCAGACGTTGAAAAGTGTGAAGACTTAACACGAAGAATATAAAAAAATAATTATAAATAACATCACGAGGTATTCTTATTTTATATATTTAAAATTATTAGCAAATAGAAAGGAAAATATATAATTAGCCATCGGGTTTCCATAATTCCTTTTAACCGCACTTGCTTGTTAATTAATTTTGAACCCCTTAGGCCGCAAGCGAAGAATTAAGAAGGGAGAATGCTTATTAAATTTAATTTATTATTTCAATAAATCGCAATGAAATCTTACGGAAGTATCAACTTTCTGACCGTTAATTTTTATAATCATAACAATTTAATATCGTATTTAAGAATTTGATATCTGTTGTATTACTTTTCATAATGATATAAATTTTTCAATTATAAGTCTCTTCATTTAAATACGTATTTGGCATTGGCTTAGCAAAAACCAAAATATTCATAAAAAGAGTTTCTATATTTTACTGCATATTTGTGTGCGTAGTACATATATATATATATATATATATATATATATATATATATATATATACATATATATATTTATATATATATATATATATGTATATATATATATACATATATATATATATATATATATATATATATATATATATATATATATATATATATATATGAAGATGTCCAGCGGGAATTTTTCAATTCACAATGAGCGTCACTCTTTTATTTGTGGGGTTAGAGGCGCAAGAGGGATAACATTAGTTGCATCATATTTGCGTATATGTTAGTCGCAACGAGTCATTATTTGGGAGCGCACCGTGCGCTTGCTATGGAATATTATTTTAAGTGTGGTGAATTGTTGATTGGAGCACGTCATGCTTTTCGTTCCCATTTTTGAATACACAACTTATCTGGTCGTGGGCACAAAGATTTCGACAAGAAGAGACAATAATCAATAGAACCGTCCACATCAGGAACTACGCTAAAACCTGTGGCACAGGTGCAACAAGAAATCATCAGAAATCCAAGATAATCAATAAGAAAGGTTGCCGCCTCTACAGGTATTAAGAAGTTAACTGTGCATGTGATTTTGAGAAAAAAGTAAAACTAAAGATCTCTCTCTACGAATCTTTACGAGTTCGGATATGAAAGAGAATTTTTACAAATTGCCCCCCTGAAGATGTTGTCATACAACGAAACCCAAGTCGTGGTAAAGAATTTAAATAAAATAGAAATTATACTACATTACGTAGTTTCATTTAGATGAGAAAAAATAACAATAAAAATTTATCTTCTTAAATATTGTCATCATCAGTCTGTATCTATATTACTGGACATAGTATTTTGCCAAAATGTCAGCCGCTTCCTGCCGACTTTTTAGGTCATCAGTCTATCTAGCTGTTGGACGTCAAACGCTACACTTCAATTTTTCAGCAAATATTATCTGACCATTACCACTTCAGCTTATTAATGTTAAGCACTATATCAACTACGCAAGATCTGGGTCTAACTTTCTTATTTCAGATTATTTCTGAGTCTCTTGGAGCATTGATTTTTCCGTCGCTCGTTTAATGGTAGTGAAATTATGGAACAAGTTT
Organism: Druceiella hillmani; assembly: GCA_039881145.1. Classification (NCBI taxonomy): domain Eukaryota; kingdom Metazoa; phylum Arthropoda; class Insecta; order Lepidoptera; family Hepialidae; genus Druceiella; species Druceiella hillmani. The sequence goes on from JAYKKI010000001.1 coordinate 29,437,461, forward strand.
AACTATTTTTCAACATGTAAGTCAAAAAGCACTGATGCGAAATTTACGCGTTATTCCTTGTAACATATTTTTAGGAATATAACTTAAAGGAATATACCAGTATGTACAATATAAACATGTAAATAACATATCAGACGCAATGCCTATTTCACGATTAAAGTGAATAATAGCAGTTATAACGATAACTCTTATCATAACTACCATAATGCTAATGTCAATTTTTTTCAATTATACTGATGATATGACGTTATACCAGCGTGGTTGCTGAAAAAGTCAGCTGTTGATATTCCTGGATAAGTACTTTATATACAAAATACACTTTTGTGTATTTTGTTCAAAATTTGAGAGAGCACAAGTAATAACAATTGTAACTAGCTACGAATTGAATTTAGTTTTCTTATAGTTAAACTGTTTTATGTTCTTTTAAACATCAAATAAGTGAATAACAATTATACTAGTCCCCGAATAAAATGTTCTTGATGAACGTGGAATGGGATTTAAATTATTAGTTTCACGAATAAGTAGGATAAATGTTAACCGCATACAAATATTCAGAATGTTTTAGATTAAACATACTATGAACATAAGAAATTAAAATAAAAGATGTAATGATTTACCATATTTTTTCAAAAGTTATATCTTTTTATAATTATGATTTTTTTAATTATTTTACATATTATTATCTTTGAATAAAAAAATTAAATGTTTAACGCACTCGTGTATTCGATAGGGATTCCTACATGACTGACATTGTCTTTCCAATTAATATGTGGAAAATTACTAGACTTGTAGCGACTTAGGAAAACATCATATTAAGAGAAATGGCCCGCAATAATAACCAAAGTCAGAATAATCTTCTGCCGCATGCTTGACTGCTAATATGTTTAGTTTGAATAGGTTTTTTATTTTTGCCTTTTACAAACATCTTTTATATTTCAGTTAACAAGAAACATTTGGTCAAAGTTAGATAAACTCATTATTAAGTAGGTTTATGTTCGAATAATAATTTTATCATCATTAAAAATAAAAAAAAGACTGAAATACTAGTAGAACTACTAAAGTTGTGTACACATTTGGGCTATTAAAAACTTTTAATGGTACATGGTATTACCATTAAACTATTAATACATATTAATTTTTAAATATATTACCTAATATATGTTTCAGAGGCATAATAAATATACATTATGAAATATAAACTTACTATTACAGTTGATTAAATCACTAGAATGAAGTTTCTACGAACTTTTCACATAGCCAATTAATGTTAAAATTTGATCTATCCTCATTAGAACACTAGTAGAGACTATTTAACTCTGGTAATTTTCTTTTTATCTCTGGTATTTCGTTACACGTGCTACTATTATGAATACTTCTGAGATATTAAAAATATCGGTTTAGTTGGCACGATGTGGGATACGTGATGGGGAAAAAATGATCATTTTAAGTTTAATAATTTGTAAATGAATCTCCTTACCGATAATTTGTTCATGAGATACCCGTAATAATAAAAATAATCTAAAGACATATAGCATGTTTTATAGTAGATATGCCTTTAACGCCAAAAAAGTTATTTACTGTTCACGAGCTGGTGCCCCCAATTTGATTCGCGTGCACTTCAGTTTTGGTTTTATCAGATTTTCTTGTAGTGAAAAGTTGTCACGTATTTGTCCATCCACATGTAATAAAAGTGGGAAATATAATATACTTACAAACACACAATAATTTATACATATAATAAAGTATAAATTATAAAATATATTTACATTACAAATACACAGACAAATTAAAATCTCCTGCCATCTTAATAACGCCCTAATTATAGCGACTATATATATATATATATATATTTATATATATATATATATATATATATATATATATATATATATATATATATATATATATATGTATATATATATATATATATATATACACATATATTTATATATATATATATATATATATATATATATATATATATATATATATATATAGCCTAATTGTAGCGACTTTTCATAAAAATGAAGTAATTATTTGTAATACAAGATTTTAGTCAAACACAATTAAACCAACGAGAGTTTTATATAAGTAAGTTTTTTTTCTAACTATAATAATCTAAAGGATATTTATAGATATGCGGACAGAATAGTCTTCACAAATTTTATGAAATTATTTTATTTATGTTCCAACTACTAAATACCGTATATATTTCAAGAGAGTGGCAGATAGACTGCGCTACCCAACTTAGCTTTTACCAATGTGTTCCGTGTGTCTACGAATACGTGCGTTCGCTGTAAATCATCCAATGGCATAGGGCGCGCCGCAGCTCGCGGCACGCTCTGCTTTAGGTTTGTCTTCTTTTTGTAGTTAAATATTTATTTACTTTCATTTACTGCCAAATAGCGTCACATTTTCCATGTTTTTGCCCCTAATTTTCCATGATTTATTATCTATTATTATATATTATTATTGCTAATTCCTGCTTCGCTTGAGCACCCAAATATCATAAACGCATGAACTACCCACGATACTTCTCGATTCACGTGCTGCTTTATGCACATGCCACGGGGTAAGCGCCGCTGAACTATCTTAGGGCTATAATATCACCTGCCAAATTATTGATCTCAGCGGCCAATAGATAATTCCACTTAGATTACAATTACACACGATAACTACGAAACGCGATCGATTCATTCAAACCATCGACACCTACTCAATTGCACTCAGGACATCACCCTATTTACGTACACCAACACCTCTTGATTTGTGAATATATATTCGTATATAACAATGTGACCAACAAGCCTTTACAATCACCATAGCCCCTATAAATCACCATGGGCCCCTACAAAAGTTAAAACGAGATACTAGGATATTCACAATGCAACGACCAGATATAAAAACAATTATTTCATTAGTCCACCTGAAACTCACCACGATCCTCTATATAGTAAAACAAAACTACCAGACACGTTACCTACCGCACCGCTTCCTTCAGCGCTCAAAACTATGTGCCGCACATATTTATTCAAACGGTGAGAATCAGATTATAATAAACCGTTCTTAAAAGTATTTGTAACTGCACAGACTTATCAAAATGGCGACTATCAAATAATAATCGATTGTCTCCAAGAGAACAGAAAACAATTCCACGGGGACAGAAATTTGCACGCCCTAAACGATGGCTACCCCAACGACGAATTAAGCTGCACGCCATCAACTTTCGACAGTTGGTACACGAGTGACGTGACTAAACAGTATGCAGTGCCATCACCCAGTCCAGAGCGTGCTAGTACGGAGCTTCAGATCATGCATGTCTCTCAGTAGATGGCGGCGAAAAAAAATGAGCACTCTCGATGCTGATATATTCATAGACTGTCGACGCGGGTGCACAAAGCGCTGGTGCTATGGCCTGCCTCAGTTATCGGACGTCTGGGGGGGATCTCTGTCGCTACGCTCTATCTCAATTTGCATGTACGCTGTGTAGTGCCGAGTAACGTTCAGTTATCTGTATTTCCATATCTCATATTTTTTTTATCATTTACCAAACTCTAGTCAAGTATTCAACTTAGAACTCGCTTAAATTTCTGCCTTTTTTTTGTTTACCTTATATTTTTCATACTCGTACATATTTATTCATAGTTGTACATATTTATTCAATACATACTGAATTGACTGAAATAATCACTATCACTGAATACTAATGCCTTTGTTCACATTCTAGTGAAATGAGCTGCGGTTCACTCCAATAATATTGATTTATTTTAATAATTACTAGAAAAATTATTATTGCAAAAATTATCAGAAAACTTATTAAAAGGGAAATCAATATTAATCAAGACAGAACGTTGGTGCAGGACTAGTTTCTTCGCAAAATAGAACCAATCCGTTACTCGTGAATTTAATCTTCAATCTTTGCTCCACCAAAAATTATCAGAAAACTTATAAAAAGGGAAATCAATATTAATCAAAACAGAACGTTGGCGCAGGACTAGTTTCCTCGCAAAATAGAACCAATCCGTTACTCGTGAATTTAATCTTCAATCTTTGCTCCACCAAATAACTCTTTTTTTCTTAAAGTGATGTACGTATTACAGAAATACATTTTAAAGTTTAAGTAGTAATAAGTTCGGTAGAAAAATTTATCACAAGACTTTTCCTAACGTCCCTTATACCATGAATTACTCAGAATAACTTTCATTATCATCTGAAACTAAAAATACTCTTCTTCAATTGTTCTACGTTCAATGTACGTAACATGTGCACAACATCTATGTATAAGACACATACTCAATACTATGGATTATTACTCAGCATTTGTAATCGTCTTATTTTTTATTACATCATTCTTCAAAGAGCCTTAATGTTTTAACTAATTAGAACATATAATATTGTCTTAATGTGACAAGCTTGTTATCATTATATTAGTGGACATCTAATACAGTTCACACCTTGACGAGCATGGCTACTATCTTGCTTGATATTAACAAGAATTATCAAGAAATAATTTTGAATAGGTGAGAAAAAGCTTGAAGACATTTTGACTCCTCTGGTAATCAATGGCAATCCATTTTTTTATGTTTCATTAGAAAACATTTTAAAAATTTGCAGGATATACTGATATGGACACCAACTCACATTTAAACAGTGTACGAGACCGTCAGAATTAGTATGTATATCACCAACACTGCGTTAGTTTAAAGTGCTTTCTGATCCGTAATTTTCTCCATGGCTAAAAATGAAACACAACATTTCAAGGTCTAATATATCTAGAATGTCACTTTGCGTTTAGTATTGAAAAAAAAATAAAATTTAAAGAACTTTTTTAGCTTTCATGTGGCTATTTACGTCCATTTGTAAACTACTACTCTATCAGATCATAATGTTATTTTCGTCATTATGTCATTCGTAATGGAAATAGTACGTATATGTTTTCTAAAATATATTTTGAGCGTACTTCTATAAGTGAGGTTAAGTTTTGGTATGTATTTATTTGCATAAATACTTTGTAAAACATATTTATTTCACTGAATTTAAATTTTGTCAACCGTACTAATAATTACGCTTCAGTCCTTTTATTATTTTATTTATAATAATTATTTGCGTAATAACAAAGTTGTTCTTGTATTATGCCAATTAAATATAACTTTTAAGGCGCATACATAAGTACACGCATTTTTTTTATTTTAATCATTTAAATTTATTGTATGAGTGAGCAAAAAATACTTGAAAGCAATTCCAAGCAATTAGCAGAATATTTATTTCTCCGAACAGCACCTTTTATAATTTACATATGTGAATATAACATTTTAACCATTCCTATTATTTTGAATAGTAATTTCTTTTATCTTCAAATTACAGCAAAACTATTAGTTATATAAACAACATGAAACGTTACTGTCTATGTGCATATATCAATCTTAATAAATTGTTAATAGCGTACAAACGTAAAATTATTTAGGGCAGTTTCAAAAAGTAAGTTCTCACATGAATGACGTTAAGATATAGCTTTTAATTTTAAAATAATTTAATATTACGATATAAATAAATTTATTTTGTTTTGTCGATTTGTGTAGCCATTTCCATGCTTTGGAAATCTATTCATTTGAATACATCTTTCTCATTAAATATTTGACCACAATATTAGATCACAACATACAAATTGCATTTTAAAGAAACATATTTATAAGAAAGCGAAATGTACTTAGTAAAGATTCACAGATCATGTAAATGAGTAGAGGAAAGTATTGATAATATTTTATATGTAAACATTTAAAATATTATCAACACATAGTTTTACAGCTTTAGATAATATTTTATACATAAATTTATAAAATATTATCAACACATAGTTTTGCAGCTTTATACCGATTATTTTGAAATATAAAAAATAAAAGAATTCGGAAATATTTACGGCCTAATAATGTACCTTGACCTGCATAATTTAAAAAAATGGGCTTCATTTAATTATGTTACATAGCAACTTAATGTATTCAAAAGACTTGATTCAATGAGGCTATATAAATTAAAAGAAACTATGTTAAATTGTAGAATAAATAGTTAACGGCTGAAAATACATAGAAAAACTAAGAATCTAATCACACCTAGAGTGTTGCTTCAAAATTTAATGTAATTTTTTTGCACGCTATTAAGACATACAAATAAATTGCAAATTTATGGCCAACACGAGCTTAATTATGTACTCGTATTTCAATGTTTACGATATAAACGAATATAGGGTATATTTGTTATCAATTATATGTAAATGTTTTACGGTATACTGCCTCAGAATGGTTACACGCTTTCGATGTACTTTACAATTTTAACGAGTCATTTTTAAAAATATATTTCATACTTCTTCAAAGCTCTTAAGTTCAGTAACTACTAAGTGTTACAAGAACGGTGATGCGGGATTTACAAATAAATTATCACGTCCTTGCAAAACGCATGTTCGTCCTTGGAACTTGAAAATTATCAGTATAAAACTACAAATAAAAAAAGTTACTTGAATAATTTTAATGAATTAAATAAAAAATTAATGAATTAAAAGTAAACATGTAATTTTACTAAACAATAAGTATCATTCAAGATGTACAGGAAATATGTTTTTCACTAAAACAGTTTAAAATCTCAATAGATTGAACAGGATAGTTTATTTATAGTTCTAATTCGACAACTATGTGTGTCCGAAACTAATAAAATTATTTCAGGTATGAATAAAAATATGGAGATTAATAGCAAAGAGATTTTGTATTCGTTTATATTTAAATTTGTTGATATATAAGATTGGAAAAAGAAAAATGTGTTTTGACTTCTCTCAAAATAAAATAATAAAAATTTGTTTGATTTCTGACGAAAAATAATTCAATGACAATTTAATGAAGACGAGCTGGATATGTTAATAATGCTGTTACAACATGCAATCAATGAGTTTAATTTAATAATAAAGTTATTTCTTTACACGCTTACAAATGTATGTGATAGAGTGATAATCCATTATTTATAGTAAAACTTCTAAAATAATTTATATGATCACTGACACATAATACAAATATGTTAATTACTCCATGGCAGAATAGTGTGACAATAAAAATTTGTTAAGTAGAACTCGACTCAAGAGAGTTTCGTACAAATTTAGGCACTTAAGAACATTTAACAAATTTCCTGTCCCCACATAAATGTACTGTGAAGATGCTCCAGGTTCACCTTAATTTTTTTCATGTAGTACTTAGTAATATTGCCTTATACCTACAAAAAAATATTTATAAGGAAGAAAGGTGGTTTTTGATTTATCTATTTATTTTATTTTATTCTGAAGTGTGGCTCATATGTGGCAATGTAAAGTGATGATTTTTTCATCCAAATGCAATAAGTCATATATAATTAAAATAATTAAAGACAATAGATTAATTGGCAGACTAATTTAGTGAACAAAATTAATCATAGAAAATATTTGTTTATGAAAAGTACAATATTCCACAGTTTTTCTTATCAAATTACTTTAAAGGCAAGTTACAAAAAAAGTTGTAATCGCTAATAAAGTACATGCGATTGAATAAATAATGATTATTTGCAAAATTCTGATTTATAAATAAAAAAATTCAGTGGAAGAAGCGATGACGAATACCAGTCTAACAGGCACAATGAAGAAAGCGAGGATACCGAGGTAATTGCAAATTTTACGGCCAATTAATCCAACTGAAATGACGAGATTCCTTCACAATTGTCTAAAAATTCAAGTTTATTAGATCGGATAAATTATGTGATACTTGATTTTAATTGAGTATGAAAAAGTAATCTTTAGGCAGGGAAGCATATATGGGTAATAAATGCGTACTAAATATTGAAGCTATTATGAACAATTACAAAGCTTAGCTTGATAAAAACGCCTAATATAGTGTTTGACGAAATGGTTATTCACACTAATAATTATGCACAGATTTTGATAAATGTGTGAACGGGAAAGTTGAATCAAAGGACTAGAACAAAGTGTGTTAGCATAGATGAAATAAAAAAATTTCCGGCGTCATTATGTTTTTGAAACCAGTAACACGACAATTATATCAAAGTTGATGTAAACACATTTAATTCCAAAAGATAGATAAGCAAATCTAACTTTAAGAGGTAAATTTACAAATTGTAAAATAAAGGTAAATGAGGAAAGTAAGATAATTTCTTGTTTTTAAAATATATATCCCGATAATAAATTCAGTTATTATTTTACAGCGCATGTACATTGATTGAAACTAAAGTATTTCCAAAACTATATTTTACCACCTAACGTTATTTATTGTGCCAACACAAACAAACCAGAAGTCCTTTATTAAATATGGAACAAGCTACTCAACTTAAACCTTTATTAAATATGGAACAAGGTAGTAAAATTATTTTAATTGTAAAATTTAAAATAACACGAATAACTAATATTTAAAAATAGATTTTGATGTAGATAACCTGTTTCCGATTTTATCGTAAAGAAGTTTAAATAAGTTTTTTTTGGGATTCAAAGAATCATTTCTACCTGAAAGGTTCCTCCGATGTTTTCCTTATCCTGTAAGTTTATATTTATCTTCCAGCATATACCGTTATTAAACGAAGTCCTTTTAATTGCGGAGTTAGTTTATTGATCAGTGATATTTCGAGCGTCACTAATAAATGTAAAATTTTATCAGTTATGACGATTGTCCGTGTGTTCAAATAATATATCAGTTACAACATCAAGAAAACCCAAATATAGGTAGATAGTACGATTTATGTTTTTAGAAAAATATTGGAAGCTTTTTTAATTATTCAGTCCAAAATTTTATTTAATATTTCTCTCATAATATAAGTTTCTCAATTATTTTGTTTGCAGCCATATTGCAAACAAGAATATTGTTTTAATTTTCTTTAATCGTAATAAATAATACTAGAATGTGGACGTAAAATGAACAGATTAAACGTGCGACTTTGCATTGTTTTTCTTTAACTTCCATACTACGAGTAATTTATTTAATTTCATACGCACACTGAATACGAATATATTGGCAGTTTTTGATAAATTTTTAAATTGGTAATAAACAGTAAAAGTTGATAAGTTAATTGTTTCTCATCCATATATTTTTTATTCACACACGCATGCGATCCTGCACGGGCATATGCATACACGAGCATATGCTCGCACGCAGGCACGGACATACCCACGCACGCAATTACGCACACATGTACAGACGCACGCCCGCACGTACGCTCGCACATCTATACACATGCATTCACGCTCCAACGTACGAACACGAAAACGAACACACAAATACGTTATTCAGCTAATACCTTCCATTATTAAATCCTATTCTCGTGGCAATTAATAAAATCAATATTTGAAAAAAAATACTGACAAAAAAACTTTGATGAATTGAAACATTTATATCGATGAAAGTCTTATTGTGAAAGTCATAACATGATATATTATAAAAGTGAATTTATACTTTAAAAAATATATTTTGTTAAATTGTCTATTAAAAAAATGATAAAGTGTTCCGTGTTTGAAAAAGCACAAATCATGCGGATGCCATTATAAAGAATGGTGCCCGATCACTTCCCGCAACGCCCGCGGCGCGGAATAAAGGATTTGCGAATTTATATGAGCGACCTAAATCTGGTGAGATCCGGCATTTATTTATAATTTATGGAACTTCACTTGCTTTAAAAGCGGTTTTGTTTCTGCAATCGATGTGATCTTTACCGAATGTTAAGTACTATTTTCGGGCTTAAATCTTTATTTTTATACCGTATATTAATTTATAATTCGCATACGTATGTATATAGATGACCTATTTTGACATTGAGGTTATTATGTTTAATTAAAAGTGAATATCATTATCATAACTTTATATTTAGCAGCTTATATAATCATGTTAAATGAAAGTTTTGTTTCCGAAAAAGAAAATAAAAAAAATTTGGTTTCACTATAAATGTACATATTTATTTCGACATGACACGTATTACAATACACGACATTTAAAGCAGGTTTAATCTGAAATAAGTTTTGAGAGGCGTTTTGGTTATTCTGTTTATCAAGGGTTTAGGGAATAATGGTGATAGAAAATAATTTTTGCCTTATATTTTTTTTAATTTTTATGGTTTCTTTACCTTATAAGATCACTCAGATATAGGACCGTCAGTTTGTTTTTCCGTCATAACCATTTTTCTCTGAAAACATTTGAAGTTTTGAGTAGCTATAAAATATATTAACTGACGTATATGTTTCACCTATAGATAAAATATAATATCTGAATATATAATTCTCAAATTATTTATGTTAAAATTTAAGGAGGAAAAATAAAGTGTATTTTAATTTCTTTTTCAATTTGGGTTTTGCATTTAATATTTATTGAAAGAGTGACTTACAAGGACACTAAAATTATATTTTTTAAATTTTATGTGTAGTTTAAGAGAAATGACGGGAAATGTTGACAAAAATGTTATCGTTAAACGTTCCACTAAAATAGAAACTTAAAGTTTTTCAAAATTATAACATATTCGGAGTATTTCTCAATAGGTAAAACTTTATAATTATTTATATGAAAATTGCAAAAATGAGCAAGTGACGTACTTTTTTTTATTTTCTGCGTCCTGTTGGTAGATCAATTTAAAGATTATCCTTAAGTCTACTTAAAACAAAATTATGAAAAAAGTATTATTAAAATTCCATCTTAATTTATATTTTATTTATAACACAGAAACTTAAAGTTTTTCAAAATTATAATATATTCGGAGTATATCTAAAGAGGGAAAACTGTATAATTATTTATATGAAAATTGCAAAAATGGGCAAATGACGTACTTTTTTTATTTCCTGAGTCCTGTTGGTAGATCAATTTAAAGATTATCCTTGAGTCTACTTAAAAAAAATTATAAAAAAAGTTTACTAAAATGCTATCTTAATTTATATTTTATTTATAATACAGAAACTTAAAGTTTTTCAAACTTTTAATATATTCGGAGTATATCTCAATAGGTAAACCTTTATTTATTTATATGAAAATTGCAAAAATGGGCAAGTGACGTACTTTTTTTTATTTCCTGCGTTCTGTTGGTAGATCAATTTAAAGATTATCCTTAAGTCTACTTAAAACAAAATTATAAAAATATATTACTAAAATGCCATCTTAATTTATATTTTATTTATAACACAGAAACTTAAGTTTTTCAAAATTATAATATATTCAGAGTATATCTCAATAGGGAAAACTTTATAATTATTTATATGAAAATTGAAAAAATGGGCAAATGACGTACTTTTTTTTATTTCCTGAGTCCTGTTGGTAGATCAATTTATAGATTATCCTTGAGTCTACTTAAAAAAAATTATAAAAAAGTAATACTAAAATGCTATCTTAATTTATATTTTATTTATAACACAGAAACTTAAATTTTTTCAAAATTATAATATATTCGGAGTATATCTCAATAGGTAAACCTTTATTTATTTTTACGAAAATTGCAAAAATGGGCAGGTGACGTACTTTTTTTTATTTCCTGCGTCCTGTTGGTAGATCAAATTAAAGTTTATCCCTGAGGACTTCACCATTATATATATATATATATATATATATATATATATATATATATATGTATATATATATATATATATACATATACACATATATATGTGTATATATATGCATATATAATTAGTTTAATAGAAATACCAGGTACGCTTAAATCATTTTTATGTCATTTGTATAAGTCCGCGAAGTATTAGTTCTACTCGTACGTAATAGGTTTTTTGAACATCCTGAAATATTGTGATTTTATTACTTCTTAAAGTATAAAGATGTCTCTTTCAAATTTTGTTACTGATTTCTGACTCTTGGATAAATTATCTAATTTTATGATATTCTAATTCAGATGTCGTGGGTAATTTTATCATAATATTTATTACTTAATTTAAAAATATATCGGCCAGCCATTTCTTGATGTAATTTATATGTATTTCGAAACGAAAGGTGTGAAAGTAATTAATGTCAATAAGAGCGAGATTTTTCATATTTAGTCGACTTATATGAAATTTATTACACAAATTCACATATCAAGTCTCTTCTCTGAAAACCGATTAGTTCGCTGTCAGTTATATTTTGACAAAGATTACGATAACAGTTTTGAAAATGTAAGTTAATTGATTACTTCTTTGGGTGTAAATGCAAATTAGTAATTTTCTTAGAAGAAACTTTGATTTCCTTCTTTAAAATTTATCGCTATTTGAAGAAATTCATTTATCTACTAATAAATCTGTGTAAATCAAAAGTATTCTAAATGTCATTAAACTTATAGAAACAGGCAATATAAATTAGAACATTTCGAAGCTTTTTTACGTAATGCCATTAAAAAGCTACAGCTTGGAACTTAATGCATGAAACTTATATAAATTTATATAATAGCAATTATTTATTTATAATCAATAATTCGGCGTAATTTCATAAACTATATGCACATATTTTTACAATACTAAGCATTCCTCTAATCGGTTACAGTACTTACCTTAAGATATCACGCATTTTTTCATACTTTACTTAATTAAAATATTAATAACTTCAGTGATATTTCTTGACAAACTGATCAGAATGTGTTTTAGGGTATTTTAAAAATAAACAAGGAAATTATATTAAATTCTCCGTTTTACAAAGTATTATGAACAAACAATTTAATAAATAAATTTGAGTAAATAAATTTAAAAAAATAACCTAGCAACATTTTCTCTTTCATTTGGGACTGTGAAAGACTCAATAGAACATCAAATGGAAATGATAATACTTCACGAAGTATGAACAATTTTGTAAATTAAAGAAGAAGGGTGTATTTGAAAATGTACATTTAAAGTGATATAAATTCTAAGTAACAATCAATTCAAATCTACATCAAAACCTTATAGGAAAATTAGGACGGTAGAATCCTGATGTAAAACGCTTCATTCTTCCTATAAATATTTTTATGGCTTTTCGAACGAGGGTTATGGACATTGAAAAATACTAGATATGGATTACGAAACTCGCTAAAAATCACAAAATGCTAGTTTAGGCCGCAATATTGCGAATATTTCGCCTTTTCCGTGAATAAAATTAGTTCAATAATTCCAAAAAATATGCTGCAAATATAAACAATTTTGTTAAAACTGAATCCACAACCAAAATACACAAATGATACCTAGTTTAAGTATTATTTAAAACACTGTCGTTTTTCACTCTAACATCTTTTTCGTCACTTAGTGGAAACGCGTTACATGTTATTAATTTTTACTTATCATAGAAATATTTTATATGTGTGTTAATTAATAAGAATATAACTAATATATTATTAATTCTTTGTATCTTGTGGGGGAGGCAGGTGTTTTTTCTGTATGGTTACATAGATTACTTTATAGATAAGAGATTTTACTGCTAATTAAATGCCTATTAGAAATAAACTAAACGTCTCTCGGTTATTCCGTAAGAATATTGTATTTCGATAATTTGGATTGAAAAGTTCATTCTTGGATAATTTAAATGCAAAATATTCCTTCGACATATATTGACTCATCATTATATTTATAAAGTATGAAAAGCAGCTATGGATTACCAAAAATTTTACAAAACTTTTCTTTATGGCTGGGTCGAATCTAAATTTACCAATCTTTAGAGTACATGAATTACTTATATTAAATATATACGGTATTTATTTTGAAGTTATATCAAATGACTGCAATCGAATACTTTAGTGCTTTAATTGATTCTATACTACATTGTAATTAAAAGTCTTACATTAATTTAGATAACTTAGAAACGTTACATTTAGACTCAGATAAAATTCTAAACCTAAAACTTAGGAAAAACTATAATCGGTTACATCTAAATAATTCACACACTTTTGAAATTATTGTCACATTACGTCACTCCCAAAAACAACATGTGCTAAATCTTATTATAAAACAAGCATCATATTATTTCATCTACCATAAAACCATTACACATAAGGTGATAACATAATTAAGAAAACGAACGTAGAGAAAATGTTTTAAACACAAATATTGCACCGTAAATATATCAGTAAAAATTATCATTCCAAAAAACACGTATTTGAAATTGCCAAAAAACCATTAATTTCGGAATACCTTTTCTGCAAGTGTGTTCAAAGCAACAGTTGTTTTTTTTCTTGGCGACGATATCCTTCTATCTTTAAAACTGTATTTTCATAATTTATTTAAACTATTAAGCAATTTTAGCTCACGAAAACAAATACTTGGTTAACTACACAATTGTATCAACCAATGAAGTAACATTAAACAAATATTTATTATTTAACTAAAAAAGTAATAATGATACCGTATATTCTAAAAGTCTAATACAAAGTGATATCTTTTGACGACGCTCATTTTTTCATTAGTTGGTTCAAAAGTTTAGGTCTTTGAAAATGAAGCTTTGCATGTCTTTTTTCCGAAAATAAACATAAATCTTATGGAATGTGTCATATATATTAATAGAACGTTATAATGCATATGTATTCAGCCTCTATTTAATTACTATGTTTTGTATGTAAAACGCTAATCTGAAATATAACATTAAAATGCGTACCCTCAAGTTAATTTCAATTTAGATTTTATCTTATATTGAAACAAATAAAACTAAATAAAGAAGATTATTTAAATAAATATATGTTTCACTCAATTTGTAGCAGAAAGCTTTATCTAAACTTATTTGATAGCTAGGCCTGACGAGGGTACACTGGCCACGGGTGTTGCGCAAAAAAAGCAAAAGCGCTTTATTATGTACAGCGATGTTTGAAGAAATAAATATTTTCTCGAAAAATAGGAATTTAGATCATCTTATATCGAACATTTTTAAATTATCCTCAATTGAGTTATCATAACATTTCATATAGAAAGCGGTGAGTAATGAGACTATATTATAATATTAGAAGATTACTCGTTGGCCATAAAATATAGAATACAAAAAAATCGATAAATTCTGTATAATACAGAAGTATAAATAGTTTGATCGTAGGTAGACGACAATGTAATATGAATTTGTTTCTTCTACATAATGGAAATATTTTTAAGTTAGGTTCTTATTTTTTAAACTATTTACTTTGTTCGCGGGAATCCTAAATAAAGACATAATAACAAAAAATTGCGTAGGCAGCTAGGTCATCTATACTAGTTGCGTAATAGGGTCGTAAAACCAAATTAATCACTAATTAAATTTCTGATAAAAGATGGCGCAGTGGTATTTCATAGAAAAACTGAATTTCAGTTTAAAAATCATACATGCCAATTGAAAAGTGGATATTAGAATAATTAACCGCAAAAATTTTTTATATTATCATCATTATTATATTCTCAATGTAAACAATGCAGATAATCAGAGACTACGATATCCAACTTTCAGATCACGCTTGATACTAAAGTTTAATTTTATTCATAAAGTTTCTAACTTCGAGTGGAAAAATTGAGACTCCACTACATCCTTGACGTATCCGTACCCCCGTCCAAATAGCTTCTTTCGGAAAAAGATTTATGTAGAAACTTGACATTTTTCATACTCATAAAATATACTAACTCACGTATATTTAAATATTATAAAAAATATTCACATAAAAGTTTTACATAATATAATCATTTTTTTTAAATTTCCAATGACTCATGGAATATCAAGTAATAGAACAAGCTTTAATAATTCCATAATTCTTTTAAAATTTTATGTGAAACAGCTGTGCAGATATTGCAAAAAAAATTCATGAAAATATTTCCATCATTCCTTCTCACATTCATCAATAAAAGTATAAAAATCAGAATCCTATATATCTTCTAAAGTCAGAGATTTTTATCAAACTCTACCTGAAAAATATAGCCATGTTTCTATATATCATATCTTTTAAATATTCAGATATTTTTACAACTATAAATTATATACTAAGCAATACATTTACGTAGTAAGAATAATATTAAGCACAATTAAATGAAACTACGTGATGTAGTATTATTTCTACTTTCTTTAAATTCTTTACCACGACCTAGGTTTCGTTGTATTACAACATCCCACCTGAAGATGTTGTAATACAACGAAACCTAGGTCGTGGTAAAGAATTTAAAGAAAGTAGAAATAATAGTACATCACGTAGTTTCATTTAATTGTGAATAATGAATTTCTACAAAATTAACGCCAAATATATTCAATAATATTAAGATTTATGAATAGTTTAATCGTAAGTACTATTTACATCTAAAAGGACATTTGCGGTGCGAGTTCTACTAGTACTAAACAAATTTAAATAATATTTTCCTGTGAATTTCTCTAGGTTATATTCTTCAATTTATTTTTACATGTGAATAGTAATTAAGTTTCGTAAATGGAAATTGGAACCAAATAGCTGGGATAAAACATTTATGGAAATTATAAAAATCCAGATAAATATAATCATATTTCAGAAACCAAAACACACCTTTACCTAACCTGTGATTAAGCACAGCCAGTAAACTAATTTTCTTTGTGTAAAAATGGTTATAATTTATTTTTCTAAAAGTCAATAGTGATTCAAGGGTTTGCCAATTTCAATGACAAGTGAAAGCGAAAAGATTCCTTTCGATAATTTCATCAGTTGTCATTAATTAGAACTAGATCGATGCAGTAATAAACAATAATATCTTTTTGCTCAGCTAAGTAAGACATTCGTGAATTGAGTTACTATTAATTTAAATCGAATGGCAATCAACTTGGTAAATCAGGAATTGCCAAAATTGTTGTCACTATAGAATTAAATAATTAATAAAATTAAGGGTAATCGAAGAACACATTAACCGTATCGTTTGTACAAACATTACATTTTATAAATTGTGTGGAAAATGAATTTGCGCATGACCAATTACCAAGAAACTACATTATTTTACTTCGTTGCATCATATATTTATCTTAATTTAACGAACTAGGCAAAGTTAATATACAATCAAATACAATGGTACTTCCAAAAATAACTGTGTATTATTTTTCTACATATTCAATATAATTATTTACACGTGGCGGTTGTATTGTTACTAGAAACATTTTTTTCAACCTACGATAAGAAATAGAATACGCGGTTTTGAATCAAACTTTGCTACTTAAATAATTATTCGATTTTTGGTCCAAGAGCAGTTGAGCCGTACAATGATTTGACAGTAAGGTTTCAAGAGATAATGAGCGTGATTTAAAATGTAAACGGGTAAAATACTTCATAAGTTCGTGAAGTGTTTCAAAGCTTTTAACTGAGAGAATGCTATTGGTAGATATTCTAGATAAAAATATCCGAAAGATTTTCCAGTAATGGTAGAGTAGGTTATTGGATGGAACGAATAAAAAATTGTTCCTGTTCTTCAAATGTGGTTTTAATTATTATAATAAGATGTATGTATTTAGTAATGTATTTAGTAATTAAAATTATATAAAATTATACATATTTTATTGCAAAATTATATATATAGAGTCTAAAAGTATAGAATCTGTAAGCTTATGTAGGCGGAAGGACGGAAAAATTGTCGTACACTAGCAATTATAAGATTTCCTTGACCGTGGGACCTTCAAAAATAAGGTGTTATATAATAATTTTTTTTAAATAAAAAAAGAATTTTATAAATTTATAAATTAGAAAAATATTCAAATCAAACGGTTTTTGTCCAATTTTTTTCGTAGTTTTTGATAAGTGTAAAGTTAGAAAATGATTTTTATATGAACTTTTGTTTCTTTAACTTACAATAGTTCGGGTATTCTATGCTATACATACTTTACAAATATTACACACCACACCTAAGTTGTTTTTTTTTTCTTTATTTGACAAGATAAAATTCCATCATTCGTCTACTGTATTCAATGTTCAGTAGACTGAGAAATTTCTTCGAAAATAGAATCAATATTCGCCTATCCTAATGTAATAAATAAGATAGTTATTTTCTCTATTTGTTTGTCACGTTTTCGCTACTTAACCCATTTTTGTAAAATCCTTGAAACTTATACCCTTTATGATGTTTAAAAACATAGAATATTTTCTTTTTCACAATGGAAGTTAGTTTTTATTGGTATTAAAAAATTACTCCGTTAGGGATTTAAACGTGAACATAAGTAGATATGTACAGACATTAACACGGTACGTGGGTAATGTATGCTTAATTTTACAAATAATTTTCAAATTACCGTATATTTTTTCCCTTTTCCACGCAAACAACCCCACTAAGCAAAGTTCATATCTAGTTAAAAATAAATATAATTATTCAAAGTCTAATCATAAGCGGGACACATGTTAACATCGAAAGAGCTTTCATGTAAACTTCATTAATACGAGTATACTCCACAAGCAGTCACCCGCTTATATATTGTTATAAAGCCATATGTAAAGGCGATGGTCGCAATTTTCGTATGCGCATACTATAGACAAACCTAACAGTTACTTATAAAAATACCCCGTGAGCTTACACACGTCGTAAGTTGTTTCATTCGTGAAAGTGCGCGATAGCGCTGTTGTGTCTTATTTTATGTCCTCATTATGCATATGTTTACATTGGGCTATGTACAATGGAATATGTTCCGGATTAGTATTTATCTGACTGTGTGTTTACATATAAGGTCAAGTTACGTAAATTTACTCACGTTTACAGATAAATTAAGTGAAGAATTTCAAGACGAATACTTCCTTAATTCATTTGATATTTCTTTTGAGTTTTGTATACATTATATACAAATATTTCATTTAGACGATTTAAAAATTACGCGAGATCGAAATGGAATAAACTAAAGGAAAGATAAAAATACATATAAACCACTATTACAATACGTTATGAAATGTACATAGTGACTAGAAAACTTACGTTATATTGGACGCTCAGATTGAGCCTTTACATGCAGTTGCATATATATATCTTGGATGTAGTTGGGATTTTAAAACCAGCAGAGTGGCATATATGTAGAAACTTTAGCTTAGCGTCAGTTGACAAGAAAAGTAGTTAAAATACCAAAACAAAGTAGTCCCGTTCAATCAATAATCAATGTCGTATTTAAGAGACAAGCTTCCCTTAGGGCGTTACAAAAAATATTTTAAAAAATTTACAAATATAAATTGGTTATTAATTCGTACTTAAAGATATTTTTAGAAACAAGCCATGAACAATTATGTTCCAGCTACATATTCTGCACTACTGATTTACTAATTGTTAGTTCAATAAAGAGGCTAAGTATGGAACAAAATTGAAGTCATATTTCCAATTTCCATATTTTTGTAGGACCGTATTTGTCGGAGCGTTTATAAGAAATAATACATGATAAATTATTGCATATTCACTAAGATTTTTCGTATTCTGCACCATTACAAAAAAAAACAAAACACAGAAAGCATACGTGAAGTTCGTATCAGTAGCATGTAATGCGCCATAATATTACAAGTTTTTTTACATCTTTATGACTCAAATTTTTTTGTGTCTTGAGAGACTCAAAGATTTTCAATACATTTTCGTGAAATTTTTCGAATAAAAAATGTCTTTTTTAAATAATTTATATATTCTTAGCTTGAGTTTCGGTTAATTTTCCCTTAATATCCAATACGATGACTTTAATTTCTTTCACCTACTGTTGTTAATATTGTCCTCAAAAATTAGCTTTATTTACATAATCTATGTAATTATTAACCACTACTTCTAACAAATATAATAAATTACAATATTCGTAATAAAATGGTGAAAATGGCTATTATAGACAGACAGATACCGAGGTGAGGCAAAAAGTATTCCATGTTTCTGAAACTTTGATACAGAATACTAAGAAAATGACCTAGCAAGGTATTACATCATTTCAAAAACATTCCAGGCATTTAGTTATTGTAAATATTCCTATGGTAGGAATGCTTTAATACTTTTTATAGGTTTTGTTAGTGGTTTGTAGTAAGTTTTCAATTGTTGGATAATTTTTCCGCGTGGGTAAGTGTCCTATAGATATATTTAAACCTTGTTATTGGTATCACATTGTCGATTTAAGCCAAAATTTTAAAAACTTCATTAATTTTCGACATCAAGTCGGAAACCCAGGCAATGTATATTTATTTATGAGAGTCTATGAAAAAAGAAAACACAATCATAACTTTAGTAATTTTAGATAAATTTTTGGAAAAAATGAAAATGACTACTGTGCGCCCGTGCTTGTATATGGGAGTAACAGTCGACAAGCAGTAAAATTCGACCTGCAAAATTTAACAAATATTATTGGTACTGAAAGATTTTCACTTTATCTATAATAAACACATTTCTTCGACTATTTTTTTGCATTAAGTTATAATTATTAACTTGTGCTGAAATGTTAAACCTTTTTCTTCATGGTTACCATTAGCCTGTTGGAACCTTTTTGTGTATATCAAACAATCCAGTAAAAGTTCGTTTTATCTCTGTCATATTCAGCTATGACCGAATATATATTAATATTATTATGTATCAAATGATTAAAGGAAAATTTGTACACAAACTTTTGTTTGTTTCAAATAAGCGAAGATATTTGAAAAATTATTTTTGATATAAAATTATAAATTTATTATAAAGCAAAAATCGGGAGTAATTTATTTACACATGTTTGGGTAGAAAAATTGTAAAATATGCCAATTCATTTCCACATATTAAAAATTTAAATATCTTGTGCTCTGAGTCATATTTCAGACCGTATCATGAATAACATATCAAGGAGAGAAACTATTTATTCGACAGCTCTTAGAGGTATACTTCGACAGGGGCTGCCAAATCTGTCACTCTGAACTAAACTAAACTGTGTATCGTCCAAAAAATTTAAAATGTGAAAACATTTTGAGGGTTCCGTACCTCAAAATGAAAAAGAATACTTATGGGATCAGTTCATTGTCCATCTGTCGGTCGATCGAGGCTCTTTTTTGAAGGAATACGTATAGGTGTTAAGTTACAATTGTTATCAAATACTTAAGTTTAAGACAAGAGTTGTAAAAAAATCAAGCTTCTAAGTCGATGCAATAAAGAATAACCCTAAACAAATTGTCCCTTATACCGCAAATTTTGAAACTCGCAAATAAATCAAAACATGTAGAGTACTTTACCTTGACCTAGAATCATGAAATATGGCAAAAAACAAAGTGTCATAACACAAGTAAAGGAAAAAATCCGAAAATCGTCAATCTGTAGTTATATCGTATAAAAAGAATATATTTAAACAAGCCCCTGTGAAAGATATAACAGGCAATGACATTTCGTACCAAAAAATTAAAATTTTCTAAATAATTTAATAATAATATGAATCCTCGTAGTTCGAATTCCACCCGTGCTTGACAATTAGTAGCATGCTGACGTAAAATAATCCTTATAAATGTTTTATAGGAATTAAAATCATTGGAAAAGAATTCTAGTTAAAGATTAACACTCGTGCATTCCATTAAAGCATGTATAGCCGTATGGTTATCAGTGTTGTTGCTGTTAATATTTCCTTCGCCTGTTTCACTCTTTACTCGTTACTTTTAAATTTACCAGTTTGCTGGAACTAACGATCAATTCTTGTATCAAATTTAGGCTGTTTTTTTAACAACTTAGATGTTGACAGATTTTAATCTAGAAACACTTACTAAGTTTTTTATGTGAGCTATATTCTGCTAATTTTGGTGCAAAATTGTAAAAAGATTAAATTTTCATTAAGTAAATCACGGTTTTCACGATTCTTAAAAACTGGTATAAGAGTGAATAGAATAACAAAGATGACAATTTTCTTTTGCACGTTAGCGACATTACCTTGATTATATCTTCTTTCAGGAATCTGTAAACTCATTATCATCTAAGAAATCTAAGGCCAACTCTGGAACATTCTTAGTCTTGTAACCCAAAAATTTAAATAAATGTACCATGCACAACAATATAAAAATATTTTGTTTTATTCTCAAACTTTTGGAATTTTGTTCAAAAATGTCTTCTAAAAATCGTCTTTTTTATATTTTTATTATTACAAAGTAATACATATTTACCAAGAAAGGGAAGACTTTTATGTAGTAAATAATAAAGTTTAAATTTTCACAACTTATGTAATCTATATAATTTATCAGCTATAATATCCATATAACGTATTTTTATTCGATTATATTCATTTAAATCCGATTACATTTATCACAAATATTTTTCACAGCTCATCTCTTTTTAGTTCTTTTCCATAAACCGTGAGATTTAATTTATAATACTGATTTTCTTTATTTAAATGTAATTAACTTACTTGAATATAATGATTCCCTTGTAATGATTTATGCGATAAATGGAATGAAATAAAAACGAATTTTGATAACAACTTCAAAAATATTTTCCAGTCAATTGATAACTAAGTGGTGTAACTAAAAGTAAGTAAAACTGATTTGACAGCAACTCTTGACGAAGGTATGATGCTCGCAAACGAGGCAACCAAATGGAGAAATGGTGGTTCTCCATTAGGTTTGGAATTTCTTTACGAAATTTTTAAAATTTCGTTTCTTATTGTGTAAGTTCAATTATTAATATTCGTTAACATAACTCATAAAAATAATAACTTTTTATCAGTTGTTTATGTCACTTTATAAGACAAATAGTATAGATGATAGTATATTAAATATTATTTATGTTTTAATACTGAGATTGGACAATTAATATAGTCAGTCTTTTCTGTTGGAAGCTGCTAGAAAGCTGTAGATGCTAGAAATAGTCAACAAGTTTTAGAGAAATTATTAGTAACATTTTTAATTTTTCTCAAAATTTTGCATCGACTAAATTATTTGGTTTTATACGTTATTTGTTTATTCTAAATATTATCAACTTTTTATCCTATAATATTAAGTCATTTTTCATACTAAATTAAATAGACTAAATTAAATCTAAGAAACTCTTATGAAGATATTAATTTTGCAATGAAATTAGGTTTAAAAACGTAACCGTATAATAAACCATGACATAATATATTATATTTGGGTAAATATATTTACATGGATTTATAGGAGCAAAAATGAATATTTTCTTGTTTTTCCTAAATAACATACAAAAATAAATAATAACAATAAATAATTTTATTTAAATGTCACATTAAATATGTAACCATGTTGAAATTAGCAGTATATTTAATGAGATACTTATTTTTTATAAAAATTATGCTTAAAATAACACCTGCTAATTACGTTGCAAAGAAGTACACTCTATATAACTTACGCCATCACTACAAACTGGTTCAAAATGTACAAAATATGATTTACTATAGTCGAAAGTAAAAAAGTATTTATGAAACCTAAGTGTACTTTTATCTTGAAAAAAAATGATATTTTAATTTCATTCTGATTCAAATCATTATCCCGATAAGCAATTTAGTTTGAACATTGCACCTATATCACGTAAATTAATACCAGATCTAGTCACATTCACGCATTTTGTGTCCTTTAAATAAATACGTCTGTGAATCTTTACTTCAGGGCTCATAACAATTACTCTTCTTCGTAGAAGAATCTGCATGATTAGTCAAGTACTTAGTCAAGACCACAAATCAGTGTGTCATCATCCAGTAGAAAATGTAGCAATTTTTTCCTCCTATTTTTATATGCTTAGATATTTTATTTATATGTTTAGATATTTATAATTCGTCATTGTGTTTCGTTATGGTCTTAAAAATATGGAATTATTTAATGAAAGATGTTAATTATCTAAATAAGTAATTACAAACATATTATCTAAATAAGTAGTTATTTTGATAAAATGTGCAGAAGGATTATTGTTAGTTCGAAGCTAAATGCTATTAATTTATTAAATATATTATTTCTA
Organism: Druceiella hillmani; assembly: GCA_039881145.1. Lineage (NCBI taxonomy): Eukaryota > Metazoa > Arthropoda > Insecta > Lepidoptera > Hepialidae > Druceiella > Druceiella hillmani. The sequence goes on from JAYKKI010000001.1 coordinate 29,461,255, forward strand.
AACAAATTATACTTTAAATTAATTAACATTTTTAAAAAGAGGATGACCCTACCACTTACTTTAAATTATTTAAATTAAAAATAATATACGATTTAGAAAACACTAAAGTAGTGGCACGAGGATTGAATATTATATGTATCGAGGTAAAATAACACTACGCTTAGGCACATAAATTTTTTATTATTTCTTTTCTTGCTTCTAGATAAATATGATTTTCTTATAGCATATATAATTGCTAACGGTGAACGAAAAATAATTTTATTATATTGACTTGTAAATTATAATTCGAAAACAAGTAAAGAACGTTATAAAATAATCAAAGAAATGCGACGAAAATACTATTATTTTTGTTTCTATAAAATAAAGATGATAAACCTAATAATACAAATATGACTTAAAAATCCACTTAAATAAATTAATATGGCGAAGAATCTTTTAATTGTGAGCCACTAATATCATTTAATTCAAGAATATGCAACTGTTCGTGAAATTTTAATTTTTTTCATTTAATGGCTAAGAAGTTTAAATGCTTTAACCGACAGAGACATACCGTAAATTTTCCATACAGAGGTTGCATTCCATGAATTATGATGCGGCATGTTAAAAGTAAAGATGCAAATTAAATCTATAATTGTCAAAGGGTTTAAGATTGATATAGATCTAAGAAATCAATTAAGAGTAAATTGGACAACAGAAATTAAACAAAGTCCTTTATTCAGATACCATTGCCATCGCCTCTGTTAGGAGTTTATAAACTAAAAGCTCTGAAGAGAATATATTTACTCTTAAAGTTTTGTCACATTTTCCTAAATCGCATATGGTAACTCATAATGATTCTTTTGTTTTCATTTAAAAAATAACATAAAAAGTCCTGGAAATATACACGTTAACCTAGCAACTAACGTTTAGTAGTTACTCGTGTGTATCCATAAGTCATACACTGGAGCGTTATCTCATCGAGTTATACAAGTTAACGGTTCATAAGCGGGATGGACGATTAAATTTAAATTCTAATTTACAATTCGTAAATTTAGGTCTCACAGGCACAAATTGCTCTCTGATTCAGTTACAATTATTCTAGTAACAATTACACGACAGACTAGTATTATAATTGGTGACTGATTCAATGTAAATTTGTTCGACGTTGAGAAATTACGTATTTTACTGATATTTGGTATAGCGGGACGAGTAAATTAATATTAATTGCAGATAAAATTTTTTATCTATTTGGTTTTAAATTGTTGTTATTATCAAAAAAAAATAAATAGAAATTACTTGTTCATTAACCGATAAAAACATATTATTTAACTTTGTTCACAAGATAAGTTTTAGACATATTAATATGTGTCAGTGTTTGAATATTTGTAGAAATATATTTTGTGTCTCTCTTAAGATGAGGCTATTGGTATCTTCATATGAAGGCCATATTTTGTTTCACTTTACTTTATCAGAATCAGTATTTAAAGAAATTAGGAAACTTTATGTAAAAAAATTCCATAATACCAAAGATATCTATGCGATTATTTATATTTTAGATATAAAGTAATAATTAAAAGCTTACAATTAAGCCACCAATATTATCATATTCCATCATTGTTCCTAATCGTTATAACATAGACTAAATATTATTTGTTTAATACTATAGATATTGGCAGAGATTTCTCGTATACAGAAAATAATATTATAATTTGTTATCATATTGTAACTCTAACATGACAATAACGCAACATTTAATACTGAATTATTTTTATTGAACAATATCAACGTCGATTGTTCAACTTAAGTAAGGTATACTTATATCATTAAAATACTTGTATACTTATATATACTTATATCATTAAAATATTTAATCTACGCCATTCCGAAATTGATTATATTTTTTAAGGAAATTTTATATTTTCCTTATAACTTCCGCTTCTTTCACATATTTGAACTTGGGCTTAAAAAAATTTAATATATTCGAAAATAATTTTACCAGCAGCTAATCTCGTTAGGTTTTGACAGTTTTAAAAATGGTGAGAATTTTTATAGGAATGTGATAATCTCATTTTCTTTTACAGTTTCATTAGTGGGATATTTGAACTACAAATTTAAATTAACCCAACATTGCTTACTGAAACTGTATTAAAAAAGTTATGCTGTTAAATTTCACCGGTGAATATTTCTGATTTATTAAGAATCCTATTATTATATTCCTATTTATTTAAGAACAAATATAAAATTCGTAATAGTGACCACATTTACTACGAGTTTTATATTTGTTAATAAATAAATGAAAATTTATGCGCTTTTCGTCAAATCACAGAAAAAATTCATAATAATATTTTACATATGTTCTAACTACAGCATATAGATAAAATTCTGTAATGTTGAACCAACTCCACAATATATATTACATAGTATGTAAGTGATTGCTATAGCCAGTACCCAGTTTTTTCAAATACTTTTATCGGAAAAAAATTAAGAATAGAAAAATTATCAAAATGAAAGGAAATAATTGCCTTGTAAAGTGAAAAGAGTTCTAAATTTTGAATTTAATTTAAGTAGTAACTCGTTTCGATGACACTAATGGCATAAGTTCACAGCGTAAGTAAAAATTTTAAATAATGTAATACAATAATTGCCACGCGAAGAGTTGTGAGTCTAGGTATACCCTGAATACATGTATCTTATCCGCTTGTCAATTTTGCAAGTATCCATCGCTTTTGAATAAATGAAGCCTCATTTACATGCATAGCTTAAAATTAAAAAAATTATTAGGTTTTCATTATAGTTAACTATAGAAAAAAAAGGGTACCGGTTTTCCATTGTACATATTTGTGTAAAAAAGCTTGTGAGATTTAATCAGCTAAAACCATAAACACTGATTAGATAGAAAGTAAAAGGTCGTGCCCCACAATTATTCAAAAGGTAATTTGGTAAAAGGAAATAGTCAGATATGATCATATTTCCTGTTATAACTACTAAATCAAAAAATAATACATGTACCGCTAGTGACATATGGATTTAAAATTCAACGGCTTCCTTACACAACTAAGTTATCATTTCTAATTTACACATGCCATTAAACAAAACGACGTTAATTTTTTAAAATAAAAATAAAACTTAAACTCAATGGAAATATTTAAATTGAAATAAAATTCTTCAAACGTGGAATTTCTGTCAATCAAATATTTTTGAAGTGTAACTTTCTTTATCCCGATTTGGTATTTCATTTTAAATAATAATCAATCACTTATAAATATAACTGTAAGTCACACCAAGCAACCAGACTTCAAAAGTAATCGCCGGAACTCATCAGATTTGTTTTTCAAATAAATGACGCCAGATTTACGGAAGGGTCCGAGGACAGTTTTCGCTATGACAGTTTCCGTATGATTTGTGGTTTTTAAAACATTAAGCGATTTATCATTATTTTGTCGTGAAATCTTTCGAGTACTTTATCTTTATCTCTCGACATTTGACAACCATTTATATTTGTTGACTTTCGCCATGTAACTTTTTCGGCGCTGCCGTATTTTTTCATTGTATTTCAAAGTCATAAAACAATGACAAATTTGTAAAATTTTATTGGTATGTATCAGTTCTGATTTTCAAAAGTATAAATAATTAAAGAAATAAATGTAGATTAGGGGAAATTGGGGGAAAAAAATAGACCTTGTTTTATAGTGAATTGAGGTATATATCTCATTTTATATTTAACGCATACATATAGTACTACAGTAAATCGGACATTCTTGTAATTGTCCCTCAGACGCGCTAGTGAATCTATCAATGACTGTAATGGAACTAATATTGTGATTGGCCAAAAATCGAGCAAGTTAAACAAGTGATACTGAAAGCTGATGGACTGCAGAAGAAGCAGAAACAAGTGGACAAGATCACGAGTGCTGAAAAGGGAACAGTTTTGACGCTTTTTACATAGTCAGCTCACTAATAAATTCTCTTCCGCCCGTGTTGATTTGTCTACGGGTACACTACCACTGAACACATTTTGTCTATTTAAATTTTGTTCTTAAGAAAAAATTACCAAGTGTGTACGTTAAACAGAACTATACTCAATAACTTACATGGACAGTATTGCCTAGATCTCAATTCCAGCACGAATCAGTAATTCCGATTAAGTAACTTTGGCTATACTGGAACATCGTTCAATTGTTGTACCATTAAGCAGAACTGCAATTGTTGAAAATGTGGAAAGTGAAGTACAGTTGAATCAAAGAATTGTACCTGCCAAAATGTCTGGGTCTATACAAACAGTCAACCGTTCATCTGAAAACTGTTTTCTTCAAAACTGTTTTCTAGTTCTTTTGTTTCGAGGAGTTTCAAAAGTTGGTCCAAAAAAGATAACCGAGTACCATCCATTCAAATACTTCAAACAAAGACGAATAGAGAAATATCAGGAAGGGAAATCTTAGGATAAAGAAAGAAAATATTAGCAAAGTGCTGAAAGTAAAAAGAAAATTTTAGATTCTGAATCCATTAAAGAATACAGTAAAGAGGAAAGCAGCAAGACTAATAAAAAATAGGAAACAGGAACACAAAAATACAAGAAACGTTAAATGAATAAATCTTTAGAATTTTCATCGAATAAATATGCCATCAAAAATATCAGTTTTTAGTGCGATTTATTACTAATAAAACGAAAGTTTTTTATATAATAAAGGTTACAGGAGAGAGTGCTGAAGGGAAGTAGACGTTAGTTTTTTCTGAAAGATCTTCACAAACGAAGTTGAGTGCTGATTACCAGATTTACCAAATATTCCCTCAGCGCCGTTAAAAGGTGTAAAAATGATTTTACCTTGCACCTTGGTCTAGTCAAACTAAACGGCAACAACCGAATAAAATTAAAAAAAAATCGATCTCCTAATTATTGAAAATATTAAATTTACAGTATGACTATAATCAATTTCTTGACGTTTTTGAGTCTGTTCAATAGCAATATTCTAATAGCTAATTCTAATCGTACCAAGTGAACTCAATAAATTAAGAAGTCGTCACTTCAGAAACGTGATTTTTAATTCATTAGCAGTCTGTAAACATTTTGACGCGATCAGACTTAGATTCGGTTTCAATTATTTTATAAAGAAGCATTATGGGACAAGTTTATAGAAACTATGGTTAATATATTTTAAATAATGAAACAATAAAAAAACCCTATTAGCACAAAAATTAAAAGAGAAGTAACTGCATTTAAAAAATGAGTGCAACATGTCACAGACAAGGAATTGAAGGGGAAAAGAAATGTCATCGAATAGATTACTACAACGAGGAATAAGTTTCGTTCACTTTGTAGTAAATAGTCTTAAAAAGTATCACAATTTTGGTGTGAAATAGATTTAACAGAAAAATGATAGCCTATGTTAGTGGGTTTAAACTGCCTAAGAATGCATTCTCCGTTACCTGTAGATTACTATATAAAAATAAATAGGTAACCATATACTCAGTTTCTTACACAAAGTGCATCTCAAGCGAAATATTTACAGAACACACTAAATATTAAAATTTTGAACAAAGTTTCCCACAATTTCAGATTTTTAAATTGAGTCACTTTCTTTTGAGGTGGTGAAATTTTGCGTAGAAATTTTGAAAGCGTATTGCTGTAATTATAATTTATATTTGAATTCAGCACATTTTCTGCCGCTACACAAGGTATCGTGAAGTAAAGATCCCTTCAGCTCTCATGGTTAAGAGCCCGATTAGGAGAATCCGGTGATAGTATGAGCGATGTCGTCAAGTCATCCATCTTGTGACACTTATTCGTTTTCTGCTCACTGTAGTTTATAAATTTGTATCTTAAAAGGAAAAGTACTTCCTAATTTCTAGATTCCGCATCGCGATCTTTGTTGTTTGTGAGTAAATATGCAGCTTCCATTAGTCTATTTGCCTATTTCTTTTCTATTGAACTACATTGTCATACTAGTGATTAAATTAATAGAACTAGAAAAAAGACGATTGATTATCATATATAAACTAATATGACTTGGGAGATTAATTTTTAACTTTTGGCAGTATCCACAATATAAATCGGAAAACATATTTTATAGAATTGAATTTATTTACAGACGATGTCAGTAAAACTTTTTCCTTTCATCGTGCTAATTTTCGTAATTTACTTTAATTCTTCTTATTTACTACTAGCAGTAAATATATATACCGTGAGATTTAATATAATAAAAGGTAATTAAATAAAAAGATAAATAATTGAAATTTCTGAGTTGAAAAATGCATGTATTCTTATAAATATCCTTGTAGACATGATGTTAAATTTAATAGTTTCATGATTCAATGAAAAATTTTCGTGGAAAGCGTATCTTTCTGCCTACATAACAATATTACAAAATATATAAATTATTATGGGTAAATGGTACCATCGTTTTAAGTTTTATGTGTTATATACAAATGTTCTTTGTTTCCAGCCTCACAGTAGCCAATACGAAAATGTTTGTTGCATAATTTAATTAACCAGTTTTAAAAACATCACTGTTTTAATTACCATTATTTATATTAGTAATAAATCGCCCTCAATGCAAGTTTCGTTATAAAATTTTTTTTTAACCTTTGCTCAGGGATTATATTTAAGAACATCTCTTATGACGATCTAACAATTTTCCATTGTTTTTCTTCCAATAAAGACAAACGGTCATATTAAATTAAGCAGTCAAAATACTAAAGTTCTGAATTTATATAAAACTAGCTTCGCCCGTTACTTTCTTCTCATGGAAATTTGGAAAATATTGTTAATTTAGCCGTGAGACTGAATATTGGAATAAATGTAAATTTTCACATCTTCTTTTTTAATATGTCGATTGTTAAAAAACAGGCACATATGTTACCTCAGATTCTACAATGTTCAAATGTTAAAATTTTATTGGAATACTTTTAACGGTCCTTGTGTGATATATGAATAAATAAATAGATACACAGGTAAGCATATAAAAATTTCAAAAACAATATTTTTGTATTCTATTACTTTTGTGATGAGCCCCTGTATATTTTTTTTGTAAAGAACGAAGAAGGAGCATGCTGTAAGTCAAGACATGCCAATTTTAAAATTTTGTTATATGCACACTTGCTTCATTTGATTAGTATAAAGTTCAAAATATTTTTCCTTTATCATACTTTCTAATATATTTCTTAGTTGTTATTAATATTCAGTATCTATACAGATATAAAATGATTTTTAATACTTTTTATATAAGATAGCGATGGGTACAACTTAAATTTTATATTAACCGTCATTGGAAACAAAATAAAATATATTTGGATTAGATTTCTTAGAATAAAATGAAAAAATAAGCAAAGGGACATACAACAATTCCCTGATGACTTGAATATTTGTATTCTTTTAAATTATCAAATTTATTTCTTTGAGAATTACAATATTTTCCAGTGTTAAAATAACTTGCAAATAAATGGACAAGTAAATTAAAATTAATTACTGAGGCTTCAACTGTAAATTTTTAATAATTATTTAAAGATCTAATTTTAAAAGTAAACGATAGTAAATATTCTATATTTACATGTTTTTGATGTGAATATTTTTATGTCATAGCTGTGAGGGAAAGTGAAAATCATTCTTCATAGGAATAGCGTACGATGGATTTATTTACCGCATCCATTTCCTGTCACTCAGTGTATTAGAGACTAGAATACTGCCAGTAAAGTGAGCCTAGCTTTATTAAGTTTTTGTTCTATTCATATCTCGGTTGAAAGTTATGCAAGTGAACCGACGATGAGCTTGTGATAACCTATTGGAAATTGAACGAAATACGCTTGTCTTTTAGGAATGTCATAATTAATCATATTTATGAAAAGAATGTCATATTTAGAAAATTATCAATTAAGGGGCGGATTTTGCAAATAGGCAAAAATGGATGTTTGGTTTTGCAAAATACTCAATAACTACTAACGTTAGACATTATATTAAAATACCAGGGCATAGAATAGCCTTTGTACTACGTTGTTGTACGACATTTTTTCGAAATTATGTTCCAAACTTTAAACAAAAAATCTCAAAGTAACCTCTTTTGCCAAAAAGGTTCACAGCTGTTTCGCAGATTAGAACAAAATTATGAAGATATATCGATTTTCATGTCACTGTGTCTATTCTAAATTAGTGTAGCTACATTCTTGTACATGGATTATAAATATGAAGCCTTTGGTATTAGGTCAAAGTTGTCGAATGTATACGGCATTCCGCGAGCAAATGTTCCATACTAGCTTCTATGAAAATAAAAACGATTACTATCTCCGGCGCTCGCGCATATTTTGAATTCAGTACCGTTTGCACTTGCAAACAGTGAGGACGTCAGATCCGGTCGCTCTTCGTGTGCCTTAGATTTATGACGCGTACACGGCTTGTACACAGTATAAGTTTTATGTTGCACGTTACAATAAAATGTAAATTACGCATAAATTATTGTAATATAATATTTCTGATACATTTGAAATGCATAATATTTTGTGCCGTTTGTAAATAAGTGGATAAATTTGTTGTTTTATTGTATATTTTCAGATAATAATGGGAAAACAAGATTTCTTACAGAGGTCCGGTATTGGGAGCAAAAATTGAAAAAAAATTATTATTTGTCCTAAAAGAAAGTTTTGTAGAAATTTTATAATAGGCGTAATATAGAATTATTAAATATATTCGTATTTTAGAAGTATTAAATCGATATTTTGCTTTTACTGAGTATTACAGATTACTGAGTATTTATATTACGGAGATACATTTTATAATTTCATTAGTTGTAAAAAATTTTAATTTTTTTTAAATATTATAGGTTAAAATTTTTAAGATCTGTCTGTAAGTGCAATATTGAATTTTATTGAAAATTGTAATTATTCCCTTTTAATATTTTATCAAAATTTTAAAAATAAATTATTTGTTACTCTGTGTTCGTATATATATATATATATATATATATATATATATATATATATATACATATATATATATATATATAATATATATGTGTGTGCGTGTGTGTGTGTGTGCGTGCGTGCATGTGCTGTTTCCGGGTTTGATATTTTGGCCATAATTCCGACTCTGTAAGGTGTCTATTTGTAATTCGATATCGCTTAAATTCATAACATTTAAAGGAAACTAATTTAAAAATTGTTAATTGAGCTATTGATTGTACACCTAAAGTTTAAATGTGAAAACATGGATTTGATATACATGTGATATGTAATTATAAAATATTATAGATTTATCACTTTATATTGAGTGAAATTAAAAAAACATATCTTTTAATAAATTATTACATATTAAAACGCTTGTTATCTGACTGGTTCACGAATCATCGTAATGGGGACATTATATAGGCTTTTTCAGTTTTAATAATTTTTTAAAGTATTTTTATTATAACCCTTTACAGATTTTATTTTTTTTCCTTATTTACAAACAAATTTTTAAGTTTTCTTTCATATGTAGTTTTATTATTTTAACATTTTACCGTATTGTATAACATTGATTTATATTAGATGTCCCTAAGACTTCGTTTGCGTGTAATTAGGATTTTTTCTTTTATATTTTGCTCATAGGTATATAATATTAGCACAAAAATCCTAAAAAAAAGTTTTTATGGCTCCTATTATCATTCTATACGCTAAATTAATCACTCCTATAAAATATTCTCTGTTATAATTTTATTACTTGTATCAATAACTCTTATGCTGCTTTATGTCTACAATATGCAGCAGGAATCCATCAATAAGTATATGAAAAAATAGGTCAATTTTAGTTTTTTCATGTTTAATGCCTAAATATTATTATTTACAAATAAAATAAGAATTTTTAATTTCGTTTTTATCATAATTTGCACATTTTTTTAGGGATTTTATTCTTATCTGAGTCTATGCTTGCCATACTAATTTACAAAAAGATTATACATAAAAATAGTTACACAAAATATGTGCAGCATTTTTTTCATTTTGGAATTCCCAAAATTCAGTCAAAATCCAACCTAAACCATATCCAAGGTTAAATCGTATTCCGTATCAAGAGATTTACAGAGACATTATAAAAGAGAAATCATGCTCGGATTTACTTTAATAATTAGTCTAAAAAGCGTCTCAATCGATTCCATTGTGCCGAGCGTGTTCGTGTAATACATCCTACTAAGAGTCACATAGCACCACCGGGGCCGGCGCGCGCGCGTGTGTATTAGTGGAAAAGAAATATTTCATCGCATACATCCGACCCTTAATTATTTATTTTTTTAACATTCCTTAGTATAGCTTCCATATCATAGTTTGATAAACTGATAGGCATATTTAGTAAAAACTAACATATAATATAGCACTTGATAAACTGACAGGCATATTTAGTAAAAACTATAGTTTTAGTCAATCAAAGAATCGCCTATAATTAAGAAGCTCTTATATATTTCGTACCACTGTTAGGAAGATCACAAATAACCTGTAAAACTCCAGTTTTATTGGAGATTTTAGGAATTTATGTACTCTAAACGAATTTATATTCACAAGTAGAATGCGAAATTATAACCTCGTATATTATATATAATATATATCAAGAGCCACGTGTAATTAGTTATTTTAATTAATAAAATAAATATTTTGAGGGCCTATTATGTCACATAATATTAAGTCATGTATACCATAAAATACAATACATTTTTCAATATTTAGGCCTTTTCCGTATTAATTGTGTTTACGACACTCAAAGTGATCAATGGCCCTGCCTAATGAGTTCCAGTAAATAAGTGAAGCGTATTCAGGTTACGTAATGAAAATTTTAAATATCGTACCGAGTTTTTGCCTAAATTTTTATCTATTTTCAAGCATATATTTGATTTTCTTAAATGTGAACGAACTCTACGCAAATTTTAATAAATAATAATAAAAACTTTCACATACTTTATCCGCGATTAATCAAGAAACGAATACAAAATATAAGTAGAAGCAATTTAAAATTAAAAACTATGGGACCTATACCTTTTATTGTTACTGGTTACAGTAAACGTTAAATTTAACTACAGCGACATTGCATCATCGCTGCTTATCTCTTTTTTTTGAATTCTAATTAAAAGCATGTATTTGTTTATATTCAACTTTTGACAGCTTTTAAGTAAATTATTAAGAAGGTTTGGAGTTTATGTTAAGAGTGTTAGGAGTCAATCCGTAAAATATGGGTAATGAAAGGAGTAAGAAATCCTTAACTTTAAAGACATACTTAAGTAAATCTATAGTCTAAGCCATAGGTGGTACCGCCAAAAGTGGTACCACTATAAGTGGCGGAGACATGATTGGATCCGAGTGTTTCAAACGCGTAATTTTGTCAATGAAATATTTATACATTTAATAAGTTAAACGCATCAATCTCTATTTCTTTTTACGTAATAACCTTATTTTCTGTTTTATTACTGAAAATAAGGTTACGTACTGCTTACACAACAGTATTATCACAGAATTTCACATATCAACAGTATTATCACATATAAATAAAATTTTAGGTATATTGGGATGCCATTAAAATATGTAATTCAGGTTTGACCAAAATAAAAGAAGATAAATTTATTTTGATCCATTTCCATATATTCACAACTATTATCTAGAAGTGAATAAATAATTCTTATGTCAGTGGATAAAATATATGCCACTGACAAATCAAATAATAAACTAGAGAAGAAACTGTTTAAAGTTACATATCTCAAAAGTAAAAAGCGGATACCTTACGTACACCCTTACAGCACACACCCGACACTCCATACCAGCGAATAGAGTTAATTGTCTTCACTGTTACATAAGTACTCGCCTATCCGTATCTGGTATGGCAATCGTGTCGACCAAACGAGTTGACGCTATACGTCAGCAACATAGCACTTTCTGTTTCTAACCAATAGCGTCGATCGAATGACTGTCTCAACAGCACGCTGGCGCAGTAACATTATACTGGAGCGCACGTCTTTATTATTACGGAATTGTAAAAATGAAATGATGTAAATAAACATTTTATACGATACATTTAATTAAGTGAAAATTATTTGATAGTAACAATATTAAGATAGAATTTGAAAAAAGGTACTTAGTTTGGATCCTAGAAATGAAATAAAATTTTAAATGAAAATAACTTTTGTTCATTCATAAATGTGATGCACTGAAATAAGGTCTTTTTTGTACTTTTGACTCTTAATAAACGAAATGAAAAGTTTATGGCAGACACTAAAAGGGTACTTTTTCCAATCACATCACATTCAAACAAAACAATGATTTTTAAGAGCATTTTGTATTTTTTTATAACTGCTCAGTGACATGTTTGTAGACATAAAATTATAGGTACTAACCAAATAAGGTGGTGATACAAAACAAAATTATTTATAACAAACAAAAAAGGAACATAAAACAATCTCCTATACTTATTGATTTTATTACTTTCTAAGACATCGTATACATTGCAATAACGAACCATTATATTAAATTATTATAAATAGTTATCAATTAAGACTGAATTACTCAAGTTAAACTCAACCAAACATCGAAAAATCAAACAAATAACACGCGCACGCATCAAGCGGCAATCTGGAATCGCGTACTCTTGATCGTCCTCGTTATCTGCGGGTGACGTTAAACTGGCGGGGGGAGGTGCGTGTCGCTTCTTTACACAGTAATAATTAGTATTCTTTGCTTACAGTATCTCAATTACCCTTACGTCTGTTTATCTGTCAGCACGGTTTCATTTTAGGAACTATTTGACAATTGTTTGGAAAGGACCGAAAAGGTGTATACATGTCTGATCGACAAAAATTGTATCGTATTTAAATTTGTTCTAGCACAAATTCTAAAATGAATTAAAAGAAAAACCTTACATGTAACAAGATAATACCAGAAACTTGTGTCCAAAAACCTAACATCACCATGACAAAATAGAATTAACATTAATGCATTAAACACGCAAAATTAGATATAAAATGTAAAAAAAAACTAATCCTAAAATAATTTAATTATTTTTTAAATTAAGTTAATAACATTATAATGACATTCAAGAGATGTTGCCACAAAGAAAGATTCAAATCAATTTTATCAATTTTATGGCTTAAAGTTTTTGAAGGAACGCCCATTAACAATTCAAGTATGATTTAAAAAATAATCTATTTAATTTTTTAAACACGATTCGATAAATAGTTTTTTAATATTGCATTTTAGGTTATTAGGCGTATATTTTTTCCATATCAACTTTGACTACCCTTTTCAACTTAGGGACGAATTACAGCAATCGATAAAAATACCATTTAGAACGGTCGATTTTTTTTTTATTTGAGAACATCGTGATAATCATTCAAAAAAAACATTTTGCAATACAATTCTACCTTCGATCGCCTCACCGGATAGAAGTGTTACAAGCGTGATGTGTGTTGTGAAAAAATAATTATTTAATACATTTTTGAATATAATATTAATTATTGAATATATTTGGCGTTAATTGTGTAGAAATTCATTATTCACAATTAAATGAAACTACGTGATGTAGTATTATTTCTACTTTCTTTAATTTCTTTACCACGACCTAAGTTTCTTTGTATTACAACATTTTCAGGTGGGATATTAGAAAGGTTAATTCTTAGGAACAACCAACAGCATTTATATGTTTAAAACAAAATAGTAGAAGCCTGGTTTGTGCGGATTTTTTCCATTGCTTATGTTAGTGAGTTTATTGCAGGGGATATTACCGAGAGTTATACAATATACCAGTATTTTAGTGAGGGTAATAAATTCAATTGTTGTTATTATGTGAGGTTATACAATGCAAACTTTACGGTGTATGTGATAAAATTAAATGGAAGTTATTATCGGTGATATATTTATACAAAAGGAAGGATATTTGAAAGTAAGGCCAAGGTAATACACTAATTTTACATATCTCCGGTTTTGTGTATTCATATATTTATTTATTTATTTCTTTCAATTTTTTTTAAAATTTTTATTATATATACTCATATTTATGGGTATTTGTGTTGCAACAATTTCCAGGGTACTGTAGTATCAATGTTGTATATTTATATTATATCTAGAAGATATTAGGAATGGGTGATGATAATATATTTAGTTGTTCATTTAATATATTAATTTTGGTATCTTTTTTATGTCTGTTTATTTCTAATGTTTCTTATTGACTTACTTGGGTAAAACACTTATTAATAATAAAGAAAAAATAGATAAACATGAAAAGTGGTATCTGTAAACTTAAATGTAACGACTGTAATAGTATATACATAGGTCAAACATACCAGACACATCTCACTTTGCTAAACATCTCATTGAAACTAACCATCACCGTCATACCTATAATGCCCGCCATATATTACAAATAAATACAAAAGGTAATAAACCTAATATCCTAGAAACATTAGAAATAAACAAACATAAAAAAGACACTAAGGTTATTATATTAAATGAACAACTAAATATAATATCATCACCCATACTTAATATCTTTTAAATATAATATAATTAGATAACATTGATACTACAGTACTCTTCAAATTGTTTCAGCCCAAATACACATATAAATATAAGTATATAAAAATTTTAAAAAAAATAAAGGTAATAAATAAATAAATGTAAAAAAGTTTTAAAAAATTAAAATAATCATTAAAAAAGAAATTAGATATACATATATATATATATATATATATATATATATATATATATAAATAAATATATTATATAATATCGGAGATATGTAGAATTAGTGGTATAACTTTGTTCTAACTTTCAGATATCCTTGCTTTCGTATAGATATATGCATTGGTTGTACAATGCAATGGAACAGTTGCGTTGTACAACCTCATATAATAACAACAATTGAATTTATTACCTTCACTAAAATACTGGTATATCGTATAACTCTCGGAAATATAATAAAACCTACGCCGCTCCCCTACAATAAATTCACTAACATAAGCAGTGGGAAAACCCACACAAACCCGGCTATTGTGTTTGAAACATGTAAATGCTGTTGGCTGTCCCTAATAGTTAATCTTTGCTAATATCCCACCTGAAGATGTTGTAATACAACGAAACCTAGGTCGTGGTAAAGAAATTAAAGAAAGTAGAAATAATACTACATCATGTAGTTTCATTTAATTGTGTATAATATTAATTGTAAAAATGCCGTAAGTCGAAACAATACACTGAAAAGTGTTCAGAATGTGGAAAATATATTTGGTGTTATATCGAAAAAATTACGATGAACAATCATTATTAATTAAAAAACAAAATGAATTAATTTTTCAATTGAAGTCAAAAATTAATTACCTGAAAGGTGATCTTACCAAGAAGATGAGCAATGACACGGTAGGCAGGACGACCTGTTGCGTCTATCAACGCTGTTGTTACCAAAGGTTCGACATCGGTGCGCGAGACGCGACCGACCCGAGCCGAAGATTGCCGAGTGCAAGCGATGACCGTTAAGACCGCCCTGAATAATCCGGATGATACCCGAATGCCATTGAATTCATGTGATTTTTTTCCTTCATTGTAGAAGAGCCGTGAAGCGAAGTAGCACGACGTGGACCACGTCGCCGTAAAGTAATAATATGCGGTACGGACGAAGTTGAAAATGGCTTGTCAGCTGTCGAGCGCATGAAATATATTCATGTATTTCATCATCCGACTCGATGCCTGAATTGCTGGCAAATGATATAAAAAATACTGTTCGTTCGAGCCCATACTAAGAAGTTAAACTCAAGTTGAGTTTATGAGTCACTTCATTCTGTTATCAAAATACATGCGGTCTCATAGGAAAGGTTAGCGTTTTATGCGAGTGCCCTGGCCGAGAGGTTTGATTTTATTGCAGTGGGCGAGACATAGTTGGAGGAGTCCCTACACGATAGCGAAATTCTGGACAGGCGTTACACGGTGCTGAGATGCCACCGGGTTACGCGCGGCGATGGCTTTCTGCTGACCGCACGCGAGCCCTTCGTGTTGGAGCGCCTCCACTAGTACGAGATCGATGGCGAACATTTGTGGGCGAATGTACGTTATCCATCGACATCCAGTGATTATTATAAAATATTTTTATGTACATTACTAATATCTGTGAACGCCTTAATTTTAGTGTGCTTGTAATGGTCATTTCGATATGCATTTTTGTCGCCATAAAACGTTGTATTTATATATGTTACCTTTTTTTTTCAATTTTTTTATATTGTGCGCGTATCAGTAAAAGAACGGCATAATAATGTAAGTAATACAAGGAGAAGAATGCTAGATGTGGTGCTATAGAGTGACGGTGTTGCAAGAGTGGCCCAACGCTGTCTGAGTTTGTGCGCGAGGACCCTCAAAAACCTGCACTTCTCGTGAGTATCCATACTGTACTACCTCTATTTAGTTCTCAACCATCTACTTATATTGATCATTGCACCAAATGGAACTTTTCAAAGCCAGACTATGTCTCGCTATATCGTCTCCTGTCTGGGGTCCATCGGAGAGATTAGTACTGAATTTAACAAACAACTGTACATCGTTTTGGTCATATATAAGCACCCAAAGAGCTACTCGGGGCTCTTGCGACGTTACTTCACGTGATGGCGAGATTATTTGCGGCCCACGCCGACGCTTTTATTATGTATTTCCGGTTGTACACCAAAACGTACTTTAACTAGATGTAGCGACGGCGGCTTTTCACTACCGTGCCGGAGCCAAAGTTTATGTCGCATATGTCTCGGATAGTGATCTTTAATTGGTTTTCTCTAAGCTGTAGAAATCAACTAGACCTGACAGTATGCCCGGGTACATATTTATAGCTTGCGTTAATATTTTTATGAAACCTTTGAAGCGCATATTCAAAGTTTCGCTAACAACTGGCATCAATCCCTCGTACAGGGAAGTAACCCGGTTAACATCTATAGGTACCTAAGGGTGGCACGTGGTCAAATGTAAATCATTTCAGATCGCTCGCTGTCCTTTCTGAATTAGCAAAATTATTTATTTGCCATGGTTTAATTTTCCAATATATAACTCGAACTACAGACGTTAAATCTGTAATGAGTAGCACGGGATTCGAGTCGGACGCAAAGTAGGGTTCTGTGTTCCACTTTTACAATTTTCCTTTTCTTATCTTGCGGATAGAAACCAAAATGTAAAGTGTGCAATTTTAAATCTGAAATTTCCTTTTTACAGTTCGATATTGGTTGCGAGTGAAAACTGCGCATTGTTTGTTATTTCAGTCGTCAAGGATGCAGCAGATGGCAAACGGTTACAGCGTGACATCAGCGCCGTCGTTGAGTGAAGCGTCGTTGAGTGCGGTAAGCGGTTTACGGCGTAACTCAAGGAAATTTTCAATAAATAGTTACAGCCAAGAATACGCTTCTACTAAATACGAATACACGGTCAACAGAATCCCACTAGATCATCTGTATGAGGTCATTTATTTGGGAGTCAGTCCATAATGTGTGTGTGTGTGTGTGTGTGTGTGCGTGTGTGTCTGTGTGTGTATATCTTATTTCATGTAATGTGAATGTTTTCTTTTGTCTTTTCGCTGTTATTGTGAAAATAATTTAAGCGATCGTTAAAACTCAGGCTAAGTAAGTGATCTTCAAACTCTTAGTTATTTCCAGCTTTTTTAAAATTTAATTTCATCTTCATAACAGTACAAAATTGTACATACCGGATTATTTGAGAAAACTTATTCGGCGTTCTTTATCAGCGTGTATATTCGGCATGGTCAGACAATAAATAACCCGGTTTCAGTTTATCTTGCTCCTATAAACATTTTCCCCAAATTATGAGCTTTCTAATACACAAAGTATATATATATATATATATACATATATTTAAAATAAAAAATACATTTTAGCCTGTCGATGGAAGTAGGCTGCTGATTAAGTGGTATATCTGTATCTGTAGTGGTCCTTCAACCTTAAAAGTAGACGTAAAATTGCCTTCACGTATTTCTGTTACGTCGAATGATGTCATCTGAAATACAATAATATGTTGTTATATTTTATAATAAAATGCGAGGATACTGTATCATGCAAGTCGATAGATTTGTTTATTATCTATGGGAATTTAGGGGAGAGTAATTATTTCCGCGGCACAGATTCATGGCTCCACCTTTTGCCAAACATTTAGAGAAGGTCCTATTCGTTTGCCATTTGCACATTTTTACCAAGTGTAATATAAATTAAGACCGGGGATTTGGACGTATTTCTAAACATGTGCGATTTGCTTTTAAGCATCATGTCGAAGCTTAATAAAGTGGTCACTTAGGTGGAATTTATATTTTCACTTCTTTAAAATTAAACAAAAACATAAATTTAATTATTACCAATATTTATATGAAAAAATGATAAAGACCATCATATTGTGATATAAAATTGCACATTATATTTTGAAAAATACAGTTTGTTTAGATTTACTAAAAAATATGTTAACAAAATCTTATTTATTTTGACAATATTTTTAAAAGTGAAATGAGTTTAATGAAAAACATATTGATTCTAACTAGAATTTAATTTTACCATTGAAGCGACTCTTTATAAATTCATATTTTCATCATACCTAGTTTTATGACCTATCTTTCAATTTTATGGGTTAACCTTAGCACACAGATATTATTAGACGTATGCTGTCGTAAATATTACATTTTTTTAATCACTTGATATGTTTATAGCATAAAGTCTAACCTATTTAACAGGATTTATTTTTAAACTAGTCAGTATTTATTGAGATTATCTTCCTTTCTTTTTCTTGTAACAGCACCAATATTGCTATTAATCATTTTTATACATTTCTCTCAGAACAACCTGTAATTTAATTTAAAAAAGTGCTTAGAAATAAATCTACTTTACTAGTTTACGAACCAATATATAATGTTCATATACTAAATTGCTTGTAACTTATAAAAGGTATTTGAGAATACCACTTGCAAAAAAAGTCACATAATTTACCTGCATAATATGTTAATTTAGATAAAGAACATTTTAGGGATATAGCTTCTTCCCAAAATAGCAGGAATATTATTAAATTAAAACTTTCATATTTTCTCTAAAGATTTTTATTTACATTCAGATATAGTTTATCAATAAACCTTTTTGAAGTAGTTTGCAAATGAATATGTATACTCTGCAACTTAAACGAATTTTCGAAGTATAATTAACAAACGTTTTAAAATACTAACAATTTCCCTATTTTGCTCTATTATCATCTTGTTAAGATAAAACTTAGCGGATAATGATATTGTGTAATTCTCATACAAAGAATAAATAGTTTCTGTGTCTCTCAACGTTTATAAAAATATATCTCTTTTCCATTTTCCATTTATCTTCATTTTACGTTAAAAACTTTTGTTTCCGTCCAAAAATTATTTCTAAAGAAGTTTTACGGTCACAGTTGATACAGAAACATTCATACAGAACAATTTTTTTTACTACTCGTTCTCATTAACGAACGAGCGAACTTTAACTTATAACGAGTTTAAGTGCGTAAAATAATGTGAAAAACTTTCCATTTTTAGTGAGGTTATTTTTAAAAATGGTTATAATTTTTTGCACTGTCATAGTGTTAACAGGATATGTAATTAAATTTGTAAAGAACGGAGAAAATCGAAGATTGTTTGGGTAAACGGAATAGAGTTTTTAATAAAATTAGCAACGTGCTTAAAAAGGAATTAAATTTTTTCATTTACGTATTAATATATAAACATGTTATATATAAATTTTAGCTTTCTGCACTCCTTTTCCTTATAAAAAATAGCTGCGGCAAATCTTATGCTCCTCCGTGCGCACAATATGCTTAGCAAGGGTTAAACAATTTTCTCTTCGTGTATTAATATATAAATATGTTATATGTAAATTTTAGCTTTCTGCAGTTCTTCTCCATATAAACATTAGCTATGCCAAATCTTATGCTCCTCCGTGCGCACAATATGGTTAGCAAGGGTTAAACAATTTTCTCTTCGTGTATTAATATATAAATATGTTATATGTAACTTTTAGCTTTCTGCAGTTCTTCTCCATATAAACATTAGCTATGCCAAATCTTATGCTCCTCCGCACACAATATGCTTAAAAATTGGTAAACATTTTCCCTTCACGTATTAATATATAGATTCAACTTTTAATTTAGCGTACATCACAATAAATCGGACGAAAATATGTCTGTTTGTTACATGATGTAATATTTACACACCGCTTTACTTTATTGCCGTTTATTGATGCATTACGTTTACAAAGTAATGAAATCTATGTTGAATTGATGTGGAAAAACATTAATATTGTACTTAATAAATAATTCCACGATTTCAACTCAAAAATAACAATAACTGAAATTTAAATAGTTATTTTTGTCTATGTTCCAAATTTGAGTGTACATCCTTACTAGTGTGTATTGACATATAATTTTGGATCAAAAATAAGGTTAATTTTTAAATTATTGTTAATGTATAAGAAATATAAATAGTTTTGGATTTTCTATAATTTCATAATATTTGAAACAGAGTGAAAAAGTGATAAATGGTGAAACATAACATTCCATTTACGCACGTTGTTACCTCAAGGTATAATAATTTCCACAGAGCTACAAGATAATACCCAATATTAATGCTCAACATATTTCCTTGTATATATAGTATGGTAATTTCATAAACAAAATATATATTTTGTTTTAAATTATTTATATTATGTAAAAAATAGGCGGTGTCAAAAAACAGTTGCTGCCACCGGTTCAGACAATTAATCATTAATTTAAATGGTTTTAATTAAGAAGCTTATTTCTTAACCAAATTTTATCTCTGTCATAATACGCACTAACACCAAAGTCCAATTTTAATCGAAATATTTATTCTGTAACCAAAACATTTTACGCTTATAATTCAACCCAGTCATCTCACGCTGTTACAGAAATTCGCAGGCGACTTTTTAAAGAAATTAAAGGAAGTTCTGCAAAACTTCAATAAACTTTTCACTTTTATCCCTGAATGAATAAAAGAAAAGGGTAGGTAAGGATCAAATAAAAAGCAGACGAAGAAGGAACTTTTCCATTAAATTGTAGCGGTGGAAGAGAGAGACGTACGAGTGCGTTGAGTTAATCGGATAAAGGGAAAGATAAAACAAAGAATTAGCAAAGTTTTGTTGGTCACGGTTATCCCGGTCAGCTATTACGATATGAAATATATATCAATTTACGGAGCCTGGAGGTTGCTTCAGCCACGGTATCGTTGTCAATTATCTTCAACGCTAAACACAATTAACTGATTATCTTTTGTCTCAAGGATCGATCTATCTGAGGTCTTATTTTAACTGAGCTCAAAATATTTTTATTTAAAATGGCATTGACCTCATAACAGTTAATTACCGTGATACAGGAAATCGATGGCGTATATAATTGACGATGTTGATTTTTCAAATAAGTGAGCGAATTAGAAGAAATTACATTAATGTAGATATGCTCTTATGTTACATTACTTTATTAATTACGTAAAAATGGTATGAAATATAAAATGCAGGGAAATAATTTTCTTTCGATCTCATTCACACTTCATTAAAGTTCTAAAGACAATTTTACAATATGTTGTTCGCAGTAATTTTTGGTCAGTAAAATAAAATTGTAATTCCAAATTACGGAAGGTTAGACAAATATTAATACAAAACTACGTACTTCCGTACAAACTCTGTGATTAACATAATTTGCATGAGAATATTTGATTTTAATAATGCGTGAAACTTTGTTAAATGTATTTTTTGTAGTTAAAATACTTATGTATAGAAACTGAGATCATAAGTGTAATGTAAAATTATAAAAAGCAATGATGATTTCAACGAAAAATTTAAATAAATTAAGTACCATTTTTGATTGCCTGATTTATTTGATAGTTTCCATTATTATTTTATCAGAATAACTACTAAAAATATGCGTGAATTTTTTCTTGAAATATTTTCAATATTAAATGAATATTTTCATCGTACACGACTCTTTTATACGTATCTTTTCACTAACGACGGCTTTCATTAAATATGTGAGTTTACTTCGAAATCGACTCGGACTATTTAAAAAAATCTATATAGTTACATCAAGCTAAGATTATGGTTAATTGAAAACCCTCTCATTTTTTGACGTTGGACTTTAAATTTTGCCATGTAAAATTTAGTTTCTAAGCGGCATACTCTAGGAAATATGCACTTTTTTTTTGTTCCTTTTGTAACTAATTCTTTCAGATGATAACCTATGTAATATATTAAAAAACAATTAAATTTCGGGTACCTAATTTGTGCTGTTTTAAATTATCGTATAGATATTTAAAAGGACTAACTACAACAAAATATCTGGTTAGTATTATCTGTTAATATGACAAATTTAAAGTTTCTCTATCAAACAATTTTTAATAAACTTGGCCACGATAGACAGAAATGATGTTATATGGTTTCGTTTTTCCTTTTAAGGTAGGGAACCCTGAAATCATCCCATCATTTGGATTGTCAATACCTAACGGGTATACCTAATATATAAAATATTATAAAAGAACCTCCAATATTATTTACGGTAACGAAGCTAACACTGTGAGAGGCACGCACACACACACACACACATATATTGTTTTAAATAGCTAACTAATTACTTGAAGTTGCCACATTTATATTCTAAATTTAATGTAGATTTGTCTTTCTGCGAAATCACCCACTAGGTACAAAATTCTCTTAACTTCTAGATTTTTAATTTCATTCTTATTAATCTGTATCTCTCCGAATTCACAGTTACACTTTGGCCACGTTGATTTTCAAAGAAATAAGGCCCTATGATTGCAGATGTAGACACGGCACACCAGACTCTTGATGCATTTGTCTTGGGTTGTGGACATCCCAGTAACAAAAGTTCTGCTTATTCACATATCCTCTAATGTGAAAGTGAGCTTCGTCACTAAAGAATATGTTGCCCATCCGGGTAGCAGGACGAAATTTCAACAACATCACCTCCGCGTAAGTTTTTCTTAATTCAAAGTGTGTAAATCTTGAACAATTTTAATTTTATATGGATGGAACTTGAGCTTTTTTTGCATTATTATTACCTGTAAAGTTGATTTCGGAATTCTTAATATCGATGAACGTGTACGCAGTGATAAACGGGGATTTTCAACGACAGAAACCATAACACGCTCGACATTTTCATCCGTGGCTACCAATGGTGTAGGTCCTGGCCTGGGCCTATTTAATGTTGATCTTGTAGCTCTGAACTTTGCTACCCATGACTGAATGAGGTTGATCGATGGTCCATCACGTAATCGACGAATACTGTAACGATTATTAAATCGACGGCGTGCTAATCCACTCGAAATGTACGCCTCGACGGCAAAAGCGCGGTGCTCTCCACTCCACTGTTCCATGGCTACTTAAACATCCGCGCCGCTTGCGCTTCTAACGACGCCCCCCGCGCCCCTCTTATGTGTTGCGTTCAGAAACTATGTTTGTTCAAACTTTGAAATCTGCCACTGGACACCTGTATTTATTAACATATTGACATAAACATTTTTTTAGGTAAATTCAATAATATCAGTATCGACACAATTTATTTATTTACGCTCCCTAAATATACAATTTTACGCACAATTTTCTTCATCGACGAAATAGGGAAAAGGTTTCTCGGGTTACAGATTATTTCCAACTCGTCCAAAATAATTACGTCGCTCCGGGATCCTCGGCGCGTATAAAGCTGACTGTACAACGGACTTTTCTCGATGATCACGTCGCGGTTTAGATAATTTGTTCTGAAAAGGGTCCTTGGCTTCGTTACTGATAAAGTAATGTAATGCGCCGACATGTTCGGAGTGTAATAAAATTACATATATCCCGTAATTGATGAGTTAGGACAGCGTGATTGCGACCACCTCGTTCAGTGAGTTAATTGTAGAAAAGTCGCATTGATTAATTTTTAATTATAAAAATAACTGCTGGCTGTTTTTAAGTATATTTTGTATGAAACATAGAAATTTACTGGTTTATATAACGTTATCTAAGCTTCGTAATGGCAGTGATTATTTCTTAAGAGAATTGAGTAATATTTTAATTACTTTTATAATATTTACATTCCGTTTTCTTGTTAGATATATTACCTAGTTTTAAACCAAACATGGAAATTATTTATTTTATTTTACATTCATAATTTCATAATCTTTTTCCATTGTATTCGAAACATTTGAGTAAAACCAGAAAGTCCGAATACAATAGCGTGGTTCGAAGAAGAACAACTGTAGTGGATTGCTGAAGATAATATGGATGCTAATAAGCAACGTAGTATCAATCCACAAAATTTGTCAAACTGATTTATTAATGCAGTGGTCTAGTTGAAAACTTAAGGACGATTGTTCAATAAAATACAATTTAATTGAAAATTTTAAATTGTTGATATGACCTTTCAATCCATAAAGAAGTCTAAAAATTTTTTATTTTTTAATACCAGTTGGTTTTATGTAATTAATATTTTCGAACAAAATTTTGTGGAAATGTCGGCTAGTGAGTAGAAAATGTATTGAAAATTCAACATTGAAGAATATATAAGTAAAAGGGAAAAAAACGTGAAAAGGTAAGGAGTTGGAAACAACAATCGGTGGCATGTTCAAAAATAATGAGGTTTTAGCCGAATTTTAAAACAGAAACGTCATGGGCACTTATTTATACTTCATTCATATAGATTCAAAAGTCTGACGCTATGAAAAAATTATATTTTACAAATAATTCTGTTTTACGATACCAGTTATTGTATAAGTGAAACAATTCAGAACCAAGTTTATTATTAAAAGTGTTTTTAATTGGTTTGAAGAGTTAAAGTAACATCAAGCATAAGACAATACTAGAATCGCGATCGATTTTCTAAATTATTTCACGAAACGAAAATTAATCGTGCATGTTTTGATCTATAAATCATTCCAATTTATACACGAATATTTAAAACAGCTTCATTATAGTATACATGGTGAGAATTCAAAATAGTTTTTGTGGTTAATGTATATTGTTGTATTTAAAAAAATTCTGAATACCTTAGTCATTTCTTTGAGTATATGAGATTTTTAATAATTAATGTACCTAAGTCTTTTCTTGCCAAATAAAAAGGAATTGATGGGCCATTAACAACTAATATTTGCTACAAATACCTCTTTTGATAGAATGGTTTCATAAGATTGATTGAAATCAGCTACTTCTTTCAAGAAATCGGTAGATAAGAGATTTACATGATAAATGATACTTAGAGTAAATTTGAGATTATTTATAAACAGTTTATACTTGGAAAATAGTTGCTTTATGAGAAATCGATGGAATGATTAATATTAACAACAACAATACTAATCTGCTATAAAAATGAAATAAAAAATGCTATATGAAATATTTTATTAAATTGTAAAATAATTAAATTTTACATATTTTCAAATACATTTAAAAATAAGAAAACGAATAATAATTATTGTACTTTTATTATAATACTGCGCTATTTGGAGCATAAATACACAACTACCTGTACTTGTAACTATAAATCGTATCTTTATGGCACTAATTTGGTAGTACACTTCTTGTAACACTTTAAAGGCCCAGAAGGGCAACGATCAGTACAATTCTCAGCGCAAGTACAAACGGCATCAACAATAAAAGTATTCTGCTGGCGCTAATTTTTAGGAGCACACCACATTTAAAACAATTTTGATAATTAAAGAATAATGAGAAATAGATCTTCCTTACTTGTTTTACTAATTAACAGTGAAATAATCAAATTTGTGAAAACTTCTTAAAATTTCACTTCAAATTAAGGCAGCCTAAAGATTAACATTTCTAAACTATATTAACTAAATCCTTGACATAATATAACTAAATTAAGCACATAAAAATTTTAAAAATTGATTACTTACAATGAAAAATATTTTCAAAATCTGAAGCCGAGCAGTTTCGTTATGCGTCTTCATTTTCTTTATGGTTTGAAAGCAAATTCAATGTAGCCAAATAAATAATTTGAAGCAATGTGAAGATGTATTTCTCTATTTCCCTTTCATCGTCATTACTTCACCATTTCAGCTTTTCATCGTCACAAATATTTTTTAAGTATGTGATAACATTTATATTTAGTTTCTTTGTCAGATACATTACCTAGTTTTGAATCAAATATGGAAATTATTCATTTTATTTTAAACCCATAATTTGATAATACTTTTCCATTATATTTAAAACATTGTTCATCGTTGCTTGACAGTACATTACATTCAATAAAAATGAAAGATACTTTAAAAATTAAATCAAATTATAAACATCGACTTATTGGACAAGGCCCGTAGCCAAATTTTGTAATGGAAATGATTCAATATCGATCAAATTTGAAATGAAATATGCGCATTTAAATAAATTTCATACTTTTTGTGATTACTTAATTGAACTAGTGCTGTAATTGGTACATTGTTTATAATGAATCTTGGAAATTTGAAGTTCCTTGATAACACTGGATTGTGAATATTAATTATATAATTTTTTTTATTATCTTATCCTGTTCTCGAGCTATACCATTTTAAAGTTAACGCAAGCATTAACTATTTAACCATGTATACACACCGATCATGACGCGGCATCAACAAAGGAAGTGGAGAATTTTATATGCTCTCCAATAATGGGGGTTATAATTATTATTGCCCGGGGGAAAAAAATATACGGAAAGGAAATGTTTTTTTAAGTATTTTTTAATTGGAAGTTCATTTTTAATAATGATACATTTAAATGTATTTATGATTAGGAAAATGTGGAGTATAAAAAAAAACATTTTTGTTGAAATATGATATAATTTCTCAGTAATTAATCATCAACAATAAATAGTGTATTGTTCGTTGTATATTATAGGAATTTTTCATTATATAATATAACAAGCGATGTAAGGTTTATTCCCTTATTATCCGCGAAATAAAATGCATCTATATTCCGCGAAATAAAATGCACCTGTGTTTTAGGAGATCAACACGTGAATAATGAAATAACATATTGAAGCAGTATAAACATCAAAATATCTAATGATTGATCGACCCACACAATGATAGAATGGAAATAAAATTGGATGCAAAAGTGACATTAATAATTATCAAAAGTATAGTATTTAATTTTTTATGTTAGCAAATAATATTATAAAACGAAGTCACTTTTTTCAGTGAGTATTTTATTTATAAAATTAACATATTTAAGACATAATCTTATTTCACAAAATATACTCATAAACGCTCTTTAACCATTTAGTTCAGGACTTTAACTAATAAATGGATATAAACAGATTATATACGCAAAGCATTGCACGCTGTATATGAACACACAGAACAACTCTGTTCTGTCAGATTTACGAGTAAGCTTACCTCTACGAAGATAAGATACGAGTCGGGAGGGGTTAACTAAATTTACCACATATCGAAGATATGAATTTAACCCACCTCATCTTTAGACGAAATAAATACATGTGTACGTAAAATACACTGAGAAGGAATATTGTCATCAAGCCCGTATTTATCCTCTATCGTTAAGCCTCATAATGCTGTTTTCTTTATTTTTTTATATATTTATTTGACTTTGAAAGAATTGAAACCGAACCCTCAAAGACTTTCACCATTTTTAATTTACACAATTAGCTTTGCATGGAAATTTCTACGACAGCAAAAAATAATTGTGTTTTTTTTTTAAATGAAAAAAACTTTATGAAATGAAATAATTGTTTCAATTTGCGGCATATTGGTGAATAAGATAATATTAATCCTTAATAATTTATGAAATTCCTCTAATATTAAAAAAAATATTTTAAGTTAAATTTGCGTCATATAAGTCAACATAGGAGCAAAATTTTATAAACAACCAAACAAAATTCTAAAATAACTCAAAGAAAAATTCCGATAATTGCTATTTTGATTTCGTATCATGTTAAGATATATATTTTTGTATTCGGAATTTTCTTAAAAAATATGGTATATATTTGAGATCTGAATAATGCGGGTATTCAAACAATTAAGCAATTAGATTGTTATCCAATTATAAAATAAATGCAACTAATAAGGTAAAATGGTAAAAAATCTCGAGAAAAGCTCTACAAAACTACTCACCAAGAACTCTACAAAAATTTTAACGCCAGGGAAGAAGAAAAAATGTCACAAAGATCTGGATTATCTGGATCGTAAAGAAATTAAGCAATTTAATTATCAGCTAAAAAGCTGAGGTTTTTTTCCTAAAAACGGAAAATAAATAAGAACACATGTCAATAGCTTTGTGGGGTATTTTTCTATTGTAGTAAATAAGTAACATCAATCCGTTTCGCAGAGTGCGTAACGGATTAAACCGTCCACGTATTGCGAGAACACAGGTAATACTGAGAATATTTTGGCAACAAAAATATAATGCCGCAACTACAGATAAGTATCAAAGAAATAGAAAAGAACCTCCATACAAAAAAGTGGCTGCAATTTTGTATGAAGCCTTTGCGACTAAAGCACCAGATGGCGAAACTGGTATTAGTATTAGCGGTATTGATATTAACGTCTAAGAAGACGGTTTTTAGAAGTCATGATATTGGGAGCGTCGCCATACGACAGACCATTGCATTAATATACACTAAATTATTGAAAAAAACTGTTAACATATGTTAATATAATATCTTGAATTTGATACATTTTTAATAAAAACTATTAAATCACATAGACACTTTACAAAGAAACTTAAGTTTAACTGAGATTTTAAAATTACATAATGTTCTAAAAAACAATTGATTTAAAAATTTATGTGGGTTCCCGAGTAGCTTCTAGACTTCAACGCTGGATTATCATTTGGAGCTTGCAACACTACCCGTACCTGATTGCCTTTTCTTCTGGAGACACAATTTGAGCCATTTGATTACCCTGGAAAAATTAAATAGAAATTGGGTTATAATTTGATGTTATAAAAATGTTAATCTTCATTTTCATCGAATATTATGTTGTGTTTTCATGTATTTACCGAAAAATATTATTCAGTTTTTGTATTTTGTATAAGAACTACTTAACACAAAATAATTTAAATGTGGTCGCTAATAATCACGGTGACGTAATTGTGGTTACATGTTTATAAAATCTGTGTAAACCACTGCATACCAAATTGCTAAAAAAATAATAAAGAAGGCAACACTTACAGAGTTTTACTTTTGATAATGTGCCTTCCTTTGGGTTGGGATACAGGCTGGTATAATTTATTTACCTACTTTAATTTACCTAATTGATATATATGGTGGACTTATTGCTACGAGAGAAATCTCTTACAGCCAACCATTACATCGAACTCGAGTCCCCAGGGTGGGCAGCATCGTCGAAGGCCGTATGCCTTGTAATCAACTCAACACACCACTGTAACAACACACCATTTTGAATAAAACTTTCACAAACTTACAAACAACATATAATTTAACAAATATTGTATTAAAACCTACAAGAGGTAGTGTCTTGGCGACCAAAAGCGAGGATATCACATGGATTTCGTCTGTCGACATCCCCCGGTAGTTGTCGGCAAGCTAATGGTAGACCCAACGGTGGCTGCCTTTTTGTTAGCTCTGCGGTGCGGGCCGCGAGACCTTCGGGGTATACGCCATCTTACTCGGCGACGTTTCGTCCCTGTCGCTGCGCTCTGTCTCAGCTTGGGTGTTTCGTTCTCTTTTGGTTGGAGTTGTGTTGTGTCCTATAAAGGGGCGAGTCATTCCACCGAAAGCATTCAGTATTCACTATTCATTCGCTGTATTCAGTAATCAACACCTGGGACAACAATCAGCTTTCGACCTCCTTTTCATCATACGTACTGCCTCAATATCTATTCCGAGGCATTAAAAATATTTAACGTTTATACAATCTAAAAGCTCACTAGTTTATTTTATCAATATATATAATGAAAGCATAAAATATCTTACATTGAAGATATTTACGGAAAAATAAATAGGAAATACATAATAAAAGTAATAGAACCAATAAATATAAATCTGAATTTCCCTTATGAGTTTGAATGCGCTTAGTGTAAAAACTGCTAACTCAAATAAAATGGAGCTTTGAGAAAATACAGGATTTTATATTTCATCGAAATTGGTGCACAAAATTGGAATATATGAAAATTAGATATGTAAAAAAATGTATTTACATTGAACTTAAGCAAAATTACACCCAATGCAGCAAAACAACAAAAAAGGCCTAGCTTTTCGACGTGTACTAATTACACAAATATTATTGTGTCTGTGCACATCAACAGGTGTACCCTATGGGTAATTGAAATCGCGCAATAACATTTTTCTGGCATAGCCCAGAAGGAAAAGTAGAAAGATTATGGTATGATTTGGAATAGTATTTTCGTGCAAATAACCTGTAAAATGGTTAGTTCTTTTTGTCGTGGTTTAATAAGTAATTCGATTTTCAATAATAAATTTTGGAAATTTTTAAGACAACATTTTCAGTCTTTGTTAATATTAACTTTATTTTGAAATAAATACTATAACGAAATATTTACTATGTAACGTAAATATTTATCTAATAGAAAAAATATAGGTAATTTAACGATTCTTAGCTTATTTAATGCTCTAAATCGTATATATTTGTCAATATTTGCGTGAAAAAATTGGGCAAATAAAGGATAAAAGATCAAAAACCAAAAAAAATAAAAGGAACGTTAAATATATAAACAATAATGAACGATTATTTGTTAGAGACTTTTACTTGAAATTCACCATAGTAAAAAATCATATCAACCCGCACATATCTCAACACAAAAATATTTGTATGAAAATTTCAGTAGCCGAAACATTTTTTCAATGTCGTGTATAGTTTACAGTATTGATTGAAAGGGCTAGTATCAGTGGTCTACAAATATAGTTTAATAATTTACGTATTAAAACTTCAGAAATATACAGAAAAATATGCAAAAATTTTCGTCCTTTCCACCATCCCTTTATTTTCAAAGTTACTGAGCTCCAAAAACAAATTTAGAGCAGTAATGAACTTTCCTCTCCTAATAATTTAATACTTTGGATTTTATTATTGAATTTTATGCCAAAACACAGTGAAATGTACAGTACGGGGATAGGTACTACTTATATATTTAATACAACGTTGACTGTAGAGGTAAAAGATATAATGGGATGGGAGGATGGGGCTAGAAACCGGGAGAGAAAATATAACATCCATTAATCGTCAGTTTATCAACATTAATCATAATTGAGAAGTGTTTTACCAGGTACTTAACCAAACTAATAATTATCCTAGCCTTAATTTATAATACATATATAATACATGAATATCAGTGGAGTCTCTATTTGTAATTAGGTATCTAGGAATATTTATTATGAAATATATTTTAGAATATTTGAGTACTTGATTTATCCAAAAGTAAACTTGAAAATGACTTTAAATTTAATTGAATTTAGAACCATATTAATGACTTTCCAAAAATTATTTCGTAAATGTAAAACTGGGCAAGAAATTACAAGGAAAATTAATTTCCTCCGTCATTTTAATTTAAGTTCCACCGCATGGAGAAACTTATTTACTTGCTAAAATTAATAAATTTATTTCAGACACAATTGAGTTCCGCAAAGTATTTTTACACGGCCGCATATATTAATAAATTAATTATATTTTACAATCCAATGTTTTCATAATTTTTCTTGCGTATCTACTTAATATGCAAAATAGACGGAAGTTCTTTAATACAAGAATTTATTTTCTGTATTCACGAAATTCCTCATTAGCGTAAATCCATCAAAACAGAATTTATCTCGCCTCGAAGATTATTTATGATATACTCACTTACTATATCAAAGACGGCTGGCCTTAAAAATTTAAGTAGATAACCAAATTTGACAAACTGAGTTATTTATATCAGATACGCTTTTTTGAAGCATTTTAAAAGTGCGACGAAAAATTACTTTATAATTTATGTTATTTCTGGTTGCCCTGTTATAAATTATTCTAAGGTTAAGAAATAATTTTATGTCCAAATTAAAATTAGAAATTGTTTAAGAGTAATGGCCTTCCCATGTTCGGCCTACGGGGTAAACTTCTATGAATGTTATTTTAAAGAACATAAACCTAACTACCCAACTAACTAAACCAACATAAACCTTATTTCTAAGTTTATTAAGTGTCTCGGAAAGAAAAGTTTTCAAGGAAACGTCGTTTTATTGAATTTAAACTGTATCTCCCTTCCTCCTATTATAAATGCTCTGTATTTATCGTTACCGTTTAATTATGCATTATCTCTAAATATCAAGCTCAAATAGTTCTATTACATTATATCCTACCAGGACAATTTAGAAAGAGCAAATAATGCAAATTATGTGAACTAAATCCTAGAAAATGTGTATACCTCAAACCAAGTGACATTATTTAAAATGGGGTATGCTTAGTATATCACTAAAATTTAACGTCAAAAATCTTTAACCTACACTCAAAGTATATCAAGCGAATGAGCGCATCGTATACTGAGTACGATCAATATTTTATTACGAGTTGCACATTACAAACACAGAAAAACTCAGGCACAGCCTTGGAATTATTTGGCTTCTTAGATACTGTTTCGCTACCATGACTTGAAATGTTTTTGCCGTGGATTAATTTGCTTGACACTATTTTTGACGCTGTTAAATCAATATAAGTTAGTTAAGTATTGAAAATGAATGTATTTAGTATACTCAGCTAACCGTTAAAAGTATGAAGTATAATTTAAAGTTTAAATGTAGCAAGAATATATTAGATAGGTAAAAACATCATTATTCTCTGTCACCGGGCAGGACATTGCCAGGTTTATAATCGTTAGAGACGCAATAAAAATTTATCTCAACTGAGTTATGAATTAAGTGATTCAATAGGACGTGAATGGGCTGCAAACGTCTCTCCAGCAGAATATAAAATTATTTTCTCTTAATGTGATAGTTATTAAAATCAAAAGGCAACCAAGAAACAATAAAATACAACCTCCTTCAATTTTTACACTTGATAGATACGATTTATTACTTTAAAATATTTACCGATATATATTACATAATAACGAATAGAGTAATTGCACGAGTTTTTAAAATAAACGCGTGTAATATAGCTCAGTAACATTTATATAATTTTCTTTTATGTATATTTATTAAGTTTTAGAAATCTGGAGCCTAAGACAAAATTTTACTTCTGTTAATAACTCTTTTAAATACTAATTGTCATAATCATCACTTGACACGTAGACAGTTATCGGATACAACGGCTAAGTATCCACACAAGTGTTAAGTATACGTACTAAGTTTTTTAAGTTTTGATCACATATAAACATATTATTTGTGTAACATGTTCATCTTCATGCCACCAGGCTTTACATACATTGCACTCTACAGATTCTTCTATATGAATGATCATATTTTTTACCACACCATAGGTAAAACGTTTCTATTGGCAATGCTACAACTTGAGCCCAGTTGCTAGTTCTTCACCTTCTCTTTCGTTCTTTAATGCGGTTCGTTTTTGTTTTCGAATTTTACTTACCCCTGGCATTTTTTTACTCTTTGTTCAAACTTTTTTTGTAAGGACTTATTGGCATTTTGTCGTCGTAATGAGTATGTTGTGCTTATGAGAACAGACTTATATCGGCTATCTGAACATGGAAAGCAGTATTCAAAATATGAATAAGAGCAGAAGGCTAAGTTTTATCTGTGCTTTTAATTTGTTCATCGCCATGTACATTTGTTTTGTTGTAGACACAGTGCTAAACGCCGTTACTGGGTCAATATTCCATTTTTTGTCTAGAGTGAATGTTGTTATTTGGATTATATTTATAAAAAAATTTCAGATTGCTTGACTAAACCAAAGTTATTTGAGAGTATATTGTATTAGATTCTTCATGATACAATCCACTTAAAAGAGCTTTAAATGTCTCAAATGCTAATGGACTGCGGCGTGAATTTGGTGAGAAATTTTAATGATGTTCTTCCCATAAAAAGGGCTTCTTTCATTATTCTTCCCACTATGTAAGATTAGTGACAGGTTATTTGAAATTCTGAAAACAACAAGGAATAGATAGTTTTCCTAATTTCCGTCTTGGGTTTTCTATTTGGTCGAAACCAGTAACACTTTTGGGTTTGTGTGTATTGTAATTACAATCTCTTCTTTATACAATATGCGACTAAAAGTAAACCATGTATGTATGTTGATGTTTCCCCCGATAAGTCCATATTTACTGGAGCTATTTCATCCAATTATGTTGACAAAAATATTTCCTAATTTAATACGGCCTGGTTAGGATATAACTCAAGTATCCATAGGTTTATAATTTGCAACAAAAAACGTAAAAAGCAAATTAACATAACTTCGTACTTATAACGATTGCAAATGAGATCTTTAATAAATAACGGAAGTTTTTTTTAGTTTCATTAGCTCAACGATAAAATGGGTTGAATAAATGGAGGGATAGGTATTGGATAAATACTCTATGATTGATTATACATGATTTTATTATATTACCATCCGAAAAAGATTATAGAACCTGTAAAAATAAAGTAGTTTTGTCTTTTTTATTTCATAACGGTATTCGGTCGATATTTACATATATTTAATTTGTTAAGAAACATCTTTAATTCCTTCATTGAAATGTATGCCTTATACCATTTTTTTAATAATAATGTACTACATTTCATACAAAGATGAATATTCAAGTTAATTAATTTTAATATCAAAAACATTTAAGAATAATATGTATAGAAAATAATTTGTGTAGAGAATAACTAACCCACTAACTTGTGTATATTCAAAACTTATGTATTTCTCTTTAAATTTAGGGCTACTTTTGTTTATAATGGAATTTCTTAAAAGTAGACTATAAATAATTATGTAAATATTTACTAACCTAATTCAAAAACATCAATATAGATTACGATTAAATGTTCAATTATATGTCGGAAGAGCAGAGTAATTATTTTCTCATGTTATTAATTTATTGTCAATTTAAATTATTCATCTGGTATAATAATTTAATAATAATACAGTATAAGTATAGAGAATAATTTTCTGTACTATTAATGTATATTAATTTGTCTACAATATCGGTTTTTATGTCAAAAAGCCACTCGGTAATATTATTACACAAGTTGATAAAAAAATAACTTGGAAATACATTAATGTGATATTTATGAAAAATTTTCACATCATCTAAGTTCATAACGATCAATACATTTTCTTCTATCTTATATGTAAGGTGACTGATGAATACCATAATTAATACATTATCCTGTAGAAATTCACTCACCGGAATATTTCGGCCATAGACAAGCACATGTCCGACAAGAAATTCGGACACGAATACGGCCACGAGCAAGTAACTTGGAAATAAAACATAACGGAGAGAGCAGTTATCAGTACAACGAATTGTCGGTGTGTGGTAGTTGCTACTCAACTTATTTATTTGCTAAACTATTTACTTCAGAATATAATTCTCCAACGTTTTTATCATCGTTTCAGAGTAAACAGATTTTTAATGTTATCTTTAAATGATTTATTTTACATGAAACGTGTTATTGTGGAAAGTTTTACAATTAAATGTATGTATAAATGTGCAATGTGAGAGAGTGTATAACGCGCCGTCATAAATCGCTCATTCAAAAGGTATCCCAGGCATTATATGGAATAAAAATAATTACTACCATATTATTTGCATCTCATTCTGATATGAATGTTTTTGGATATTAACTATAAAGATGTATGGGGGTGATCTTATGAAGTTTTAATGTTTCTTTTGTATTTTGAAATAAAACCCTAAAAATGAGATTTAGCCTATTAAAATCAAATACGTTAAAATTTAATAGGAATTACCCTACCTTGAAAGAAATGAAAACAAACCTACTTGCACTAAGTAAATTCAAAACTGCATCACTCGTATCTTTCCATGAATGATTGATTACATTCTTATTCAATTTTGTTAACAAAATGTGTCTATAATAATAAACTAGAATTAAATGAGCGCGGACTACCAAATATGAGATTTGGTGTATGATCATATGGTGTATGATATGGATCAGTATTGTCATCCCGAACCCTGATCGTATCAAAAGTGTAACAACATTAAAATTGAATATGCGGTCAATCCTACATTGAAACCGTGAATACTCGCGCAGGTAAAAAGGCTTGGAAAAGTTTTGTTTCCTAGTTAGTTAGCGTAGATATCGCGGTGTTTATTCCCTCGTAATAATTAATGGAATTAATTAAGTATAAATCCTATATTTCCGTACACGAGCCGGGTCCGTACTGAGCAGACTTCCTTTTGAATAATGTTAAGTGGTCGAGTTCGACAAAGTGAGTGTTTTGTGAATTTGAAATAATAATGAAATTTTGTATAATTTTATTAATGTTAATTGTAATTGAAAGACTATATTTATGTATCTTTGTAAATGTTACCCTTTGTAAATTTATTTTCCTTTTGTGACAAGTATAAGCTAAGCAAACTGAGGAAAAATATTTAAAAGCAGCTTTTAAAATATTAATAATAGAATATAAAGGTGAGCTAAAGTTATAATATTTATTGTGTGATAATCATACAAAAATTTTAAACGTCATTTACACCAATGAAGAATTACTAGTTTATGTTACTTTGAGTAAAAATTTCAGTATATAAATATTTTCCATATCGTGATTTTTTTTAGATTTTGATATGCATAATTGAAAAGTTAGAGGATGGCCGATGGTATTCACTGATAATTTGAAGACACAAGAAGGAAAAGAAAATTCATGCATTATTTTCGACTGCGTTTGAAAATATTTTTTTTGACATTCAATTTATATATTTATCTACTTTCATGTATCTAATTGATACATATGGAGGACTTATAGCTACGAAAGCAATCTTTTATAGCCAACCATAACACCAGTCAAGCCCCATTCGACGAACGGCCGAGAATCTAACCCGGGTCGCCTCAGTGCGCCGTATCGTCAAAGACATACGGTCTTGTAATCAACCCTGTTGGGTTGACCCAAAATTGTCGTCGCCGTGGTGTGTTCACCACAATTTAGGGTCATTGTAAATATATTTTTTAAGCTCTAAGTTTGAAGTAGGGGAAGGTTTTTTAAAAAAAAATTGAGTTATTTTATCGTTAGGTGTTAGGAATATTATTCTATGAGTTCCTGTAAAATTTAATTAAGATTGAAAAATCGGTTGCTGGTACATGCGTGTAATTGTATTTGACCAAATTGTAGGGGTCGGTTTTTCTCCATTCGGCTTTGAAGGTCTAAAGTCGAATCCGATGCACTCGGAGGTACTTAATTATTAACCGTGAATATATTGAATTCATTGATGTTATTAATTAATCATTACATATAATAAAACAAACAATTATTACGTGTGCATTATTGCTGACTTTAATATACATCTTGTTCGAATATGTTTCCGCCGTAGAAGTAAGAAAATTTAAGGAGAAGGTGTCAAAGATATTTTATATTAAAACTTAATTGACCCCAAAAATATATGAAAGAGAGAAGGGGAAAACCAAGTCATATAAAGAAAATTCATAACAAAGGTATTAAAACAACAGAGTATCCAGTTGAGTAAAAGAGATACCAGTAAAATAATTTGTGCTACTTGAACTATTGTGTGCATATTTTTTTTATTAATTCCGTATTTTTTAATACACTATTGCCGAGGATTGCAAAAATAAGTCGAATTCTCATGAAAAATAAATAAATCTTATCTACGTGGTCGCGCGGAAGCAGTCCAAAATATTTATGTGGAGTGAGATGAGAAATTTGTGTGCAATTTTCAAAATTATCACAATTTTCGAAAATAATGATATTCTGTTTGTCAAAAACTTGACAACAATTTTACTCAAAACTTGATTCTTCATCGTTGCATACATTCCTTTCAATCTAGTGATGTGATTTGTTACATAATAATTATTAATTAATATTTTTTTTCCACTTTTGTCAATAAATAGCTTTACTCCTTTTTTATATATTTTGCTTTATATATTTACACTTACTTATCATACTTTTGGAAATATATGAGAAGTGCAAACATTTAATTTCATCGGAAAATATCGATTGATGCATATTAAATGTCAAAGCAATGAACATATTTAAATATCGTCCTTGACGGTTTTTTATTTTTTAGAAGACAAATTTTTCAATTTAGCAAATTTTTTTAAAATTTCACAACTTTTTAAAAATTTGCT
The DNA here is from genome assembly GCA_039881145.1 of Druceiella hillmani. Taxonomy (NCBI): domain Eukaryota; kingdom Metazoa; phylum Arthropoda; class Insecta; order Lepidoptera; family Hepialidae; genus Druceiella; species Druceiella hillmani. The sequence goes on from JAYKKI010000001.1 coordinate 29,499,406, forward strand.
TTCTTGCAATTTAACTATTTTAAGAAGAGATTTAAGTTTGTTTGGAGAATTTTTTAAAACCTCACATTTTGGAGACAAATAATTAGACAGGTATGGTTGTGAAAAATAAATTAAATCTTTGTAATGCTCGACTTTACAAATAATAGTTATGTATTCAACTTGGCCATCTGTTAAACTAATGAACCAAATTGAAATGTAAACATTTATTTTTTTATAAAATGTCACCATTGTATTTTAATATTAAAAATATTCACATTTAAATAAAACTACGTGATGTAGTATTATTTCTACTTTCTTTAATTTCTTTACCACGATCTAATTTTCGTTGTATTACAACATCTTCAGGTGGGATATTAGTAAAGATCTTTTTGCTAATATCCCACCTGAAGATTTTGTAATACAACGAAACCTAGATCTTGGTAAAGAACTTAAAGAAAGTAGAAATAATACTACATCACGTAGTTTCATTTAATTATCACTTAAAATTAAGGCAAAATGTTAACATTTATAAATTAAACTTATTAAATCTTTAACATAAAACAACCATGTTAAGCAAATTAAAATTTGGAGCGTTGATTGCTTACTGTGAAAATTATTTTAAAAACCTGAATCCGAGCATTTTTGTTATATTTTCTTCATTATTTAAAGGCAAATTCAATGTTGTCAAATCAGTAATTTGGAGAAATCTAAAGCTTCAACTCTGTCTCATTCTTTATCTTATCATCGATATCACTTCATCATTTCAGCTTTCCATCGTTACCTGAAAGTACTATGAATGAACGTACAATACATTCAATAAAATGCAAGATGCCTTAACCGAATTAGAAACATCAACTTATTATGATATTATTGAATGGGGATTGCAAACATCTTTGCTAATATACCACCGGAAGATGTTGTAATACAACGAAACCTAGGTAGTGGTAAAGAAATTAAAGAAAATAGAAATAATACTATATCACGTAGTTTCATTTAACTGTGAATAATGAATTTCTACAAAATTAACGCCAAATATATTCAATATTAAAAATATCAATCAGACAGACAACTCCAATGGTTCGCTATCGACAGATTTTCTTTATTTTCTTTTTAGAGATTCCAAATTTTTGATAAGTTTAAATAAAACTTAAGTTTGTAGAGTTCTTATATATGGGAAGTAAATATTTCTTTGTAATTAATGTGTAACAGGGGTGTTAACTCAAAATAAAAGAACTTGTAGTAAGTACAAAGGCAAGTACTTACCTTAAAGCCAAGTGTAGAATGCTATATGCAAAAATAAAAGCCAAATCGCAAATTTTTAATGAATTAGGAACCATGACATGTTATTTCATATAATAGTTAACTAAAGATGGCAACATATGAAAATTGTACGAATAACTTTACTGTTTAATGTAAAATAACTGTTTTAGCCATTCGCAAAAATGACATGGTGACTAGCAGTCGATGGTGTAGTTATAGTACCCTCTTACACACGTAAACGGTCCCTTTTTCCCTTTGCCTCCAGCTATTGAACAATATATTCCAAGTTAACAATTTTTGGAAGCAAAATCATCACGCTTCATATTTTGTAACGAAAAGTAAAATCAAAATTTCGTCTCTATCTCCAGGAATTCATATCTTATGAAGATACGTATAATTTGTCACGAATATATAAAAGCAAAATTTCATACCCTTATGTAGGAATTTATATATTATTAAAATGTTGAAAATATAAAAAATGTTCATTCGATTTCGACATTTAAAATATGTGGTTACTATTTATGTACAGGTCCCTCATATTTGTGAGTATGGTCCAATTTACGTCTTCATAAGTGTCATCAATGATTGCTGCACCAGGCCTTCTATTACTAAAAATATAACGTATTTATTTTATCAAACTACGATTGTGTTTTTTTTTTATTCCAAATTATTTTATACGAGAAGGTACCCATTAACACAATATATATTATATGCAGGTACCGATTGCAGTCCGCATTTTGCGTACTGACTTTATTTGACTGGGTATCAGGATAAACATATAAAATATTTTGTTATACGGTTGTAAAAATCAGTAGGTTATTTAATGTATATGATTCATTTGAAATTTTTAGTTATATTCCGTTTTAAATTTAAATTTTTTAACTATTGCCCGTTATTTTCTTTAACAGTTAATTTTCTTTAGTATTTCATATTAACTTACATTGACATGAAATTATAATTCAAAATATATAACATTGAATATATTTGGTATTAAATTTGTAAATGAAACTACATGATGTAATATTATATCTACTCTATTTCAATTCTTAACCACGACCCTGATATTTTTGTATGGTAACTTCTTCAGGTGGGCAATATGAAGAGATATCTCTTCAAATTTTCCCTTTGGAGATGGTCGTGGTTAAGAATCAAAATATATAAATATTCTATCAGTAAAATAAAATATATAAATTCTGTGATTGAAGCTAGCCGTTAATATTAATTAAACATTTTCTCTCATCGGATAAGCAAATATATTTTTATCAATCCACATGTCCTTAAATGGAAGGTAGAGAACACAAGGTAAAGTTATCCCATATAGAGGTGTTACATCACTTACATGAGATAATAACAATAAAATCATATATAAATATGACGTACTCAAATGTAACAAAGCCAAGAGATTGAGAAAACACAAAGTTCTTAAAACATATTCAGAGTTACCAAAGAAATTATTAATGGAAATTACAAAAATACTACGTGGAGCAATTAATTAAATCGTTGTTAGTTATTAATTTAACAAAACTAGCACCAGTTCCTAGGTACTGCCTTTTATCTCATCAGCTGGTTAGTCGGGATAAAATTTAATCGAAAAATATTTGTTATAACAAACCTTTTAAACACGATTAGAACTTACTCTACAAAAGCTCTGTGAATATTTAGATACATAAAAAGATCGAAGATTTGAAGATATTTACTTTCAGGCCTATTGGTCTCATTTTAGTTACTGATATGATACAATACTAAAGTTAATTTAAGTAACAAAATTCAACATATTTTCGTTAAATATTTCATACACTTTCTTGCACTTTTCTTTCGTTACCACTCAAAAAAGACTAGGCTATGATCTTGTAATCAAAATAAGAAGATTTTACTTAACACATTCTTTTTTAAAAATATATTTTATCAAAACCTGCAGAGAAATAATTATATTTTCTATTGATTTTTACTTATATATTATAAAACGAAGACTCAATGTGCTGTTGGTTGTTTAGAGCCAACTAAATATATATCACATACAGAGGCTCTTCATTATGGAAAATGGCAAAAAAAAATTGTCACTTACCCTTACGCCGTATTATAAATAATATCAAATGAAAGAAAAGTGTTGCCAATACACACCCATCAAAAATACAGACAACTGCCCATAAACTTCTTTTTTTTCGTTCCTAAAGTCATTTCAAGTAAGTGCTCAAGTCATCAAGCTAAGGTCATCAAACCACAGTTACAAGGTGCTTCTAAGCTTTTATAATGATGGATATTTTATAAAATGAAAATTTTATAGCAGATTCAAGTAAATAGTCGTACAAAATATTGCACGCACGATATGAAACAGATATAATAGAAAAATGAGAAGCTACATTAGTGGATTTACAAGGCCGAAGAAAGCATTCTCCGTTACCTGTAGATTAATAATAAAAATACTAAATAAAAATAACACAAAGTTATCTCACGCAAATTTCTACGTAAATTTCTTACACAAAGTGAATCTCACGCAAAATATTTAAATAACAAACTAAATATTAAAATTTTGAACAATCTTTCCCAAAAGTTCAGATTTTCAAATTGAGTCATTTTCTTTAGGTGGTGAAATTTTGAAAGCATATTTTTTTATTTTAACATGTTTGAATTCAGTACATTTTCTACCACCGCACACCGTGTTGTCAAGTGAAGGACTTTTGCTGAAAAGTCCTTCCCATGGCAAAAAGCCCAGTTAAGAATAACCGGTAGTATGGTAAGCGATACCGTCAAGTCGATCACACACCATCACATCTTATGATATTAAATCTTTTTCTATTCACTGTAGTCTACAAATTTGTATCTTCAACAGAATAGTACTTCCCAATTTCAAAATTTAGTATTTTTTGTTGTTTGTGAGTAAAAATGCAGCTTACATTAGTTTATTTGCCTATTTCTTTTGTATCGACCTTCATTGTCATACTTTTAATTGAATTGAGGAAACCAAGAAGAAGTCGATTGTTTATTATTTATTTATTTAATAGACTGTGGTTTCCTATTACATCTACAATGTAAATAGGAAACCATATTTTATGAAATTGAATTTATTTATAGACGATATCAATAAATTTTTTCCTTTCATCGTGCTAATTTTCGTAATTCACTTTACTGCTTCTTATTTTTACCAGCATTAAGTAGATATACCATGAGATTTAATATAACAAAAAGTAATAAATGAAAATTTCTAGGTTGAAAAATTCATGTATTCTTAAAAATATCCTTGTAGACATGAGACTAAACTTAATAATATCATGATTCGATGAAAAGTTTTTTTTATTACCTTGAAACGAAAAAAAATACACTAATAATTTTTTCAATGACAACTAAAATCTGTTATGGAAATAATTTTTCATCAATACTTTACAAGTTACAGTCATACAAAGTAAGCAAAGCTACGCTCCAACCATTTGAAATTTATATTAACATTTTATTGCGGGTATTTATATTACATGGTCAAAAACGTAGCAAATATTTCTAACGTTGCATATATTTTACCATTCCGGCAATGAGACTTCCAAAAACTACAAAAATAATTGCTGCATTGCATTACCCAAAGTTTTCATTTAATAGCACATTTATTATAATTTTGCCACTTTTAATATTTGGTCAGCGGATTCGATATAATTTATTACAACGATTTAACAATTATTACCAAGTATATATATATATATATATATATATATATATATATATATATATATAATACACCATAAATTTTAAACTGACGATAGGAGTGAGCTGCTAAATAATATTATATTTTGTAATAAAATGCGGCCATGAGGGATCACTTCAATTCGTTCGTTCGTTAAATTCGTTTGCCGCTTGCACACTTTTTACCGAGTGTAATCAAAATTAGGATCGTAATTAAAATTTGATCTGTAACTAAGGGTTAAAATTAGTTTGAAGATTTGAAGCAAGGTTCTCTAACAGTCGTTTCAGATAAATATATCTATATTTTGTTTATCAAACTGATTTAAACAATCGGTGCTAGATTCTCTAACGCGAGCCTCTCAAGTTCTTCAGTTTTAGCTGGCTAGCCGCATCAAGCATTCGGTACTAGATTCTCCACCGAGAGTTTGTGAGGCTCTTATAATTTGTCTGTCAAACCGTTGAGAGCGTTTGTTGCTACATTCTCTGGTGTGAGCCTGTAAGGTTCTTTTATTTTGGTTAAGTCACCAATAGTGTTTAAAAGTAAATTCTTGATTTTAAGCTATTGAAGTTCTCCTATTTTGCTGGCCAGCTGTTAGCAGTCCATGCTAGATTTTTAGCGTGTGCTTGTAAGTTTCCTTTATTTTGCCATGCGAACCGCTGGTAGTGGTCAGTGCTAGAACCTATACTGAGATAATATAATGTTATTCTATTTCCATTGGCAACCCGCTGAGAGCTTCTTGTACCAGGTTCCCCAGTAATCCTGATGGTCTTGGATGTATTTTTAAATATGTGCGATTTGCTTTTAAGCATGGTGTCGAAGCTTAATGAAGTTGTCACTTAGATGGAATTTATATATTTACTTCCTTAAAATAAATCAATAACATAATTGTAATCATTTCTTACACATATATATTTATTTAGAAAAGTAATATGGACCAACATATCGTGATGTAAACTCGCACATTATATTTTGGGAACTACATTTCGTTTCGGTTTGCTAAAAGATACGTCAACAAATTCTAAATTATTTGGATAATAATAAAATAGTTCTTGCCATTAATTGAGACTATTAATCATTAATTTAAATGGTAGAAGTAGAGAAGCCTATTTCCATATTAAATTTAATCATCAGGCTTGGCAATCTATCATCTCCTTTATATCCATCAAAACACGCACTAACATGAAAGTTCAATTTTAATCGAAAAATTTATTCCGCAACCAAAACTTATCCTTTTATGCTTATAATTCAACCCACTCACCTCATGCCTGCCACAGAAATCCGCAGGCGACTTTTTTAAAGAAATTAAAGGAAGTTGTGCAAGACTTCAATAAACTTTTCACTTTTATCCCCGAATGAATAAGGAAAAAGGGTAGGTAAAGATCAAATAAAAAGCCTACGAAGATTAAACTTTTCCCTTAAATTGAATAGCGCCAGCGGTGGAATAGACGTACGAGTACGTTGAGTTAATCGGATAATGCGAAAGATAAAAGAAACAAGTTGCAAAGTTTTGTTTGTCACGGTTACCCCGGTCGGCTGTTACAATATGAAATATAAATCAATTTTTGGAGCCTGGAGGTTGCTTCTGTCACGGTGTCGTTGTGAATTGTATTCAACACAATTTACTGACTACCTTTTGCCTCAAGGTTGAGGTCGTGTTTCTACGGAGCATGAAATATTTTCCTTAAAAGGGCATTGACCTCATAACAGTTGATTGCAATTACACAGAACATCGATCCCGTAAATAATTAATGATATTGATTTTTAAAATAAATGAGCGAACAATAAGAAATGTACTAATTTACTAATTTTGTTGCAACAGTGAGAAGTTTATACTTTTCCTATAAATGGTATGAAATATGGACTGAGGAAAAATAATGTTCTTGCTGTTTAATTCAAATCTCGTTAAAGTTCTAAAGGCAATTTTATTACACGTGGTTCGCAGTAATTTTCCGTTAGTAAAATAAAAGAAAAAAATATAGTTATACCAAATTATGAAACTATGAAATCCATATTAAAAACTTCGAACTTTCAAGAGGATGATGACAAACTCTGTGAGTACCGTAATTTCCACTAGAATATTTGGTTTTAATAATGCGTGAAACCTTAATAGATGTATGCTGTCTTTGTTGCATTCAAATATTGATGTATAAAAACTGGGATTTTAAGATAATATTATAAGAAGAAAAAAAAATTTATTTAAAATTGTTTAAATAAAGCCAGCATCATTTTTAATTGCGTGGTTTATTCCATAGCAAGTTTTCATTCTTGTTTTGTCAGAATAACTGTGAAGAATGTGCGTGAATTTTCACCTCAAATATTTTTAATAGTTAATGAAAACTTTCATCTAATTTTTGATACTTAATTTGGTCTTCCTTATATTACCATAGAGATATGACTAACTATTCAGAAATATTTGATTAATATTATGTATTAATATTTAATAATATTTACATAATCTTTAAAGTTCCCTGTGAAACGATTACATGTGAAACATTCCCTGCAAAACGATTTTAATAAATTTGGCTGTTACAGGGAAACAGAGATGATCTTATATTGTTTTGCTCGTTTCTCTCGTTCTTGACCTTTATTTCGTTCTTCCTTTTGAGGTAATGAACCCTAAAAGCGATTTGCGAAGTAAATAGCTAATGGTTTATATACCAGAAATTATAATATTAAGTTAACAAAGCCAACACGGTGGGGGGAGGTAGTTGTCTATCTATATATATGTGTATATATATATATATATATATATATATATAAGTATATATTACTTTTCCTCAAAATTATCTTTACCTATTTATCTGATTACCTGAATTTACGATATTTATAACTTATGTTTAATGTAGATTGGTTTTAATGCGATATCACTCACTAGGTTCAATATTGTGTTAACTTTTAAATCAGTAATTTAAGTCGTACTTAATCTGATTAAATATTAAAATGTTTAATGAAGTTTTAAAATGTTTATAAATATATTGAAATAAATATTTATTTAAGTAAATTCAACAATATCAATATCAACACAATTTATTTACTTACGCTACCCCAATATTCAACTTCGCGCACAATTTCTTTCATCAACCAAACAGAGAAAAGGTTTATCAGGCTACAGAGTATTTCCAACTTGTCCGAAATAATTACGTCGCTCCGCGATCTTCGGCGCCTATAAAGCTGACTGTACTACGGACTACTCTCGATGAGCACGTCACGGGTTAGATAATTTGTTCTGTATCCTTGGCTTCGCTATTGATTAGTAATGTAACGCGCCGACATGTTCGTGCTATAATGAGATTACCTATGTCCCGTAATTGATGAGACGGAACAACGTATTTTGGACCATTTTTTTCGGTGAGTTCATTGAAGAAAAGTCGCATTTTTTAATTTTTTGCTTTGTCGAAGGTAAATCGATTTTCCATCACTTTGTGCAATTTGTATGTGTTGAATAAATTGAAAACATAGCCACTGGACCGTTTTACTACTTTGCATCAAACATGGGAGTTTAATTAGTTTATAGGTCATTTATAATCTTCAAAGCGGCAGTGATTACTTTATAAAAAAATTAATAATTTTTAAACTGATTTTGTAATAAGTACATTTAGTTACCTTGTCAGATACGTTACCTAGTTTTGTGTCAAACATTGAAATATATCTATTTTAATTTATACTCCGAGGCCTTTACATAATATTTTTTTCATTTTGTTTAAAAGTTGTAAATGAATCTATAGTGTGAATACAAATAGCGAACTTGGTTTAAAGAAAACGAAGCTATCTCTCTCGATAAAATTGTAAAAATAATATAATATTTAACTGTAGTTGATTGCTGAAGGTAAATTTGATCCTAATAAGCAAAAAAGTATCAAGCTACAAAAATTAGAAAATTGAACCACAAAAATGTTGAATATTTATTATAACCGTTCATACATAAAAGGTTTAAAAATTCTTGATTCTTGTAAAAGAATTATTTGTATGTAGTTAAAATTGTCAAAAAAAAATTTGTGAAAATATCAATTGTGTAAGCAAAAAATGTATAAACATTCAAGATTCAAGTGCAAATGAACAAACGCAAAAAGAAACGTGATAAGGTAAGTAGTTACAAAAACAATCTAACGTATGTTCACAAACAATGAAATTTTAGACCAATTTTGAAACAGAAGCTTCACAGGCACCTAATTATACTTTATTTATGTCGGTTCAAGAGTCTGGTTTTATGAAAAAAATATATTTTATTAAGAATTCGTAACTATCGTCGTTATAAGTCATTAAGATAATCTTAAGATGTTTTGGTACGAGTGAAGTAATTAAAGGTCGTTTTTTAAAAGGTGTTGTAAATTGGCCTGAAGAAATAAAATATAATTAAATATATGATAATATTAAAATCGCGACTAATATTCTAAATTATTTTAAGAAAAAAAAAAGAATTAATTATGCACACTTCAATCTATAAATCGTTCTAATGTATAGAAAAGTATTTCGGACGTGTTCATCATGGTATATGTGTTAAGAAATCAGAATAGTTTTTTGTTATGGTTAATGGGTACTTAAGTAATTTTTTTTAATATCATATATGTCATATTGAATATATTTGGCGTTAATTTTGTAGACATTCGTTATTCACAATTAAATTAAACTACATGATGTAGTATTATCTCTACTTTCTTTAAGTTCTTTACCACGACCTAAGTTTCGTTGTCTTACAATATCAACAAAGAATTCTTTGCTAATATCCCACCTGAAGATGTTGTAATACAACGAAACCTAAATACTCTAAAGAGAGCATACTTTTCCATAATAGAAACTATTTGGTATCCAATATCAACATTTGCCGAAGGTAGTTCTTGTATCCGTAGTTTTGTTCCTCGTAAGATGCCTATATCCGAAGCTTTGTTCCTCAAATAAAAAATATTTCCTCAATAAATTGTTTCAACAGAGTATCAAAGAAAATTTAAATTGTGAAATTAAATGTAGGTCTTCTGGAATATATTGACAATCACCTTTTTATTTAGCTCTGTAATAAATATGCTGGGTCCATCATATTTTATCACTAAAAGGTTTTAGTGTACCAAAGTACTAATTCAATCTTTCATAATTTTACAGAATTCTCTGCTTCTAAATTTTACAAATTATATGTTAGTTTTCTACTAAATCTATATAATATAAAACGTCTAATGAAAATTTTTAAATTTGCCCATAATTTAGTATGAGAATATTTTCTTAATGTAAATTAAACAATTATTTTTTTTATATGCCTTACAATTTTTGTTTTGGTTTTAGAATTAAATAATTTTCAGGTAAATTGTTTACATAATTTGACGGTTTGTCATATCTTGATACAAGATGCTAAAACAAATTGCTAACATAATTATTTTACATCTCTTAAATATTTCTAAAATTTCAGAATAAAGAAATTTTACACATTTTCAAATACTTTTATAATTAAGAAATCAATTAGTATATGTATTTTATTTTTGTTATATTATTCCCTTATTTGGAGCTTAGAAATACCTAATTGTCTGTACTTATAACCATAAGTCGTAATTTGTAGCAGTAATTTCACAGTATATTTCTTATATTTCTTTAAGTGGCAAGAAGTACAATATAAACGAATTAAACACTTTTTGTTCTATACAATTCTCAGCGCAGGTACGAGCAATATCATCAATAAAAGTATTCTACTAACACTACTTTTTAGAAACACACCGAATTTAAAACAATTTGGATAATTAATGAAGGACAAAGAGTAATAAATTTTTCTTTTTGTTTTATTAATTAACCGAAAAGCCATGGAATATGTCAAAACTCTATTAAATTTTTTCTTAAAATTAAGGCAAAATGTTAACATTTATAAATAAAACTAATTAAATCTTTAATATAAAACAAACAAGTTAAGCCAATTGAAATTTGGAATATTGATTGCCAACTGTGAAAAAGATTTTAAAAACCTATAGCCGACAGTTTTGTTATATTTTCTTCATTATTTAAAGGCAAATTCAATGTTGCCAAATCAGTAATTTGAAGAAATCTAAAGGAAATTAAAATTTTGAACACTGATTGCTTACTGTGAAAAATATTTTCAAAACCTGAAGCCGAGCAGTTTTGTTATGTTTTCATCATTATTTAAAGGCAAATTCAATGTTGTCAAATCAGTAATTTGGAGAATTCTGAAGCTTCAATTCTATATCTCATCCTTTATCTTATCATCGATATCATTTCACCCTTTCAGTTTTCCATCGTTACCTGAAAGTACGTTAAATGAAAGTACAATACATTCAATAAAATGCAAGATACCTTAACTGAATTAGAAATATCAACTTATTGAAATCTCAGCTAAATTTTATAAAGAATATTATTCAATATTGATAAAGTTCCAATATAACTATGCGTATTTAATTACATTTCACGCTTACGGAATGCTTTTTATGATTAAGTTTTTGAACTAGTGCTGTAATTGGTTCATTGTTAAAGATGAATCCTTTAAATTTGAATTTCTTCGATACCACTGAATAGTATCCACTATTTTCTACGTAATATTTCTTTTCGTATCTTTTCCTGTTCTCGAAATTTACCATTTTTACTATAATGTAAGTATTAAACACTCAACCGTACACGCACACTGAACGTGGCGCAGTATCAACAAAGAGAAGCGGAGAAAATTATATTTTGCCATATTGAGGGTTACAAGTATCATTTCACGGAGAAAAAAATGGTATAAAAATGAAATGTTTTGTTGACTTTTTTCCGTCTGAAGGTTAAAATTTTAATATTGAGACTTTTAAAGGTAATTATGATTGGAAAGTGTGGAAAGCAAATATATATTATAAATAATTACGGACATTTTGCTATTGTGTTATTAGTGGGACATTATAGATATTGTGTATTAAATATTATCTCTTTTCTTATTTCTTCATTTATGTTCTAGCAGATCTACAAGTGATTAATTTGTGAAGTAATACCATATTGAAGAAAAATGAATGCAATGGTAAAATTAAAGTAAAATTAGATGCAAAAGCAAAATTAATAATTGCGAAAAATAAAGTACCGTATTTTTTTGTTTTCCAGTCACTACTTTCTTTATTAGATTAACGTTTGCAAAATAGAATTATATCTTAAAACACAGTTAAAATGAATTATATATTTATATTTATATATATATATATATATATATATATATATATATACATATATATATATATATATATATATATATATACATATATATATATATATATATACATATATATATATATATATATATATATTATTTTAAAAATGCGTTATTACATTAAAACATACTTAAAAATACCATTTAGTTTAGGACTTTAATTCACAGATGTATATAAACAGATGATATACGAAAATCATTGCACACTGTATATGAACACACATAATTCATAAACTCTGTTAGATTTACGAGTAAACTTATACCTACAAAGATAAAATTGTGATAGGGAGAGGTTAATTAATTTTGCTATAGATCGAAGGTTTAAATTTAATGTTCCGCCACTTTAGAAAAAAAAGTACATGTGTGGGTAAAATACACAGAAGAAATATTATCATCAAGCCTGTATTTATAATCTATCATTAAGCTTCTTAATGCTGTTTTTTATTATTTTTATTATATTCGTTTGATTTCTCAAGAACTGAAACCGAACCCTCAAAATCTTCTACTATTTTTAAATTACACAAGTAGCTTTGCATGAAAATTTCAAACCCAGCGAAAAAATAACTGTGTTTTTGTAGCTTTAATATTGTCTTAAGCGCTTCGTGGATAAAATAATGCAAAAGTTATATTGAATCAATAAAGAATTTAACTTTATGAAATTAAATATTCTTTTATTTTGTGACATATTAGTGAAACTAGATTTTTTAATTCCTAAAAATAGGATTTTCATAATTATGTAAAATTTGTGTAATGTTCAAAGAAAAGCTAAGCGAAATAAAAGTTATTTAGGTCGACATAGGTACAAATTTTATAAAACAAAATAAAATTCTTTTATAACTCAAGGAACTAATTCCGACAATTTATGTTTTGACTCCGTATCATGTTTAGATATACATTTCTGAATTTGATATTATCTTTAAAAAGTCTGGCATATTCGATGTCTGAGTCATGTGAATATTCAATCAATTCAGAAATTTGTTTGTTGTCCTAGCAGTTAAGTATTAGGGTGGTAAAATAGCCCCTTCATGGGTATTTTACTACCCCAGTACTCAAGTAACTTTAATACTATAGGCGTTGCGCATTCTCCTTCCACGTACTGCACTACGGCACTATTTCGTATATATGACAACAGGAAGACAAGATATATATTTGACATATTTCATACATTTCAAAGAAAAAAGTGGCAAGAATTTTGTATGGAGCCTGTGGGACTAAAATATCAGATGGCAAACTTAACATTACTAGCGTCTGAGAAGACGGCCTTTAGAAAGCATGATATTGGCAACGTCGTCATACAGAGAATGTTTTGTGATGGAACATTGAATTGATACTTATTAATTATTTTTAAATACTGTTAAAAAAATGTATGTTCAAAAAATTATTTTACTTTAATAACTTTCTATTTAAACTATTAACTAATATTGAAATTTTCCAAAAAAATGTCAGTATTATTTATTAGTTTAAATAGAAAGTTAACACAATAAAATTATTATTTGAACATACATTTTTTTAACAGTCTTAAAATAATTATTAAATATCAATTCAATGTTCCATCATAAAACAATCTATGTATGACAGTTAATCAATGTTCAAATGTAAACAGTATTAATTCAATGTTCCATCATAAAACAATCTATCTATGATGTATGACACGAATAACTAATATTGAATTGATGTGCAGAAGCAGAGATGCAGTTTTATTAGGTGTCATTAATTTGAACATGAATTTATTATTTACGAAGTTTCTCAACATTGTTCAAATAAGCGGACTTCTAAGTCATGAATGGTAATTGGAAAAAGACGCCCACTATTTATTACGCTCGTGAGAAATCCCAATACTGCTAAAGAGTTAATCAACAGAATTCGATTTCTGATAATAAATGTATATATTAATTTTCATTAGGTTTGATAGTTTCAACTAGTACAAATGTAGATAAGAAATTTCTTATCCCGAAAATAAAACTTATTCATAATCCGCTCTTCCATAAAAAATGGAAAAATACCGGTCAACCTTACCCCGTTAACCTTATATTTGCAATAACAAAGAGCAATCATTTAATAATTGACCTGAGCTGAGAAGCTGAGACTGTCTGGCTCTGAGACGCTGAGACTATCTTTCAAATAAGTAAAAATATTTATGGCTAACCAATGGTTTCTCGAAGAATCGCAAGGATTCGCTACTTCCAATGGCATACTATATGCCATGAAATTTGTTGGATTTCAATTGATTCTATATTCGACTACACCAAAACTTAAGAAGTTATTGGTATTATTTGTTGTTAATAAATATGTTCTACAATTAAAAATTTGTTTACCGCAATTTTTTAAATGGTTTATCAAAATTTTGTTCATTAAAATAAAGCAATTTTACAAATAAAATTAATTCATTGTAATTTTTTATCGCGTTAATAGTTTCTAATATGATAGACAAATAAATGTTTTTACATGAGTTTCCACATTTTCATTTTATAAATATTCGGAGATACTAAACATTTCTAATGTTTCATTTCTACATTGAAAACATTTACGAGAAAATAATTAAAACTTTCATAATAAAATATGCAAAAAATTATTTGCCATCACCTTTCCCCTCATCCTCCTTATTTTCAAAGTTACTGAGATCGAAAACAAGGTTTAGAGCAGTAAATTATCTCTACTACTAATTTAGGACTTTGGATTTCATTACTGAATGTGATGTCAGATGCAGCGAAATGTACCGTGCTTGTATAGACATCAATTATATACTATACATAATGTTGACTGTAGAGGTGAATGATATAATGTGATTATAGTGGCTACTTGAGATTCTTAAAATCAACTTACTTACCAATAGAGAAAATATTACTTTCATTATTTTTCAGTTCTTATTAAACATCACACTTTATAGTTGAATAGTGTTATGCCAGATACTTAACCAAATTAATTATCTGAGCCTTAATTTACAATATACGGAATTTGGAAAGTTAACAGTAAGTACTATCAGCGGAAGCTCTGTGTACAATTAGGTATCTGGAAATAATTATTATGAAATATACTTTATAACATTTGTATACCTGATTTATTCAAAAGTAAACTTAAAAATGATTATGAAGAGAGCTGAATTTAAAATCATATTAATGACTTGCCAAAATTATTTCATAAGTCATAAAAGTTGGCAAGAAATTACAATGCAAATTGATTTTCTACGTTATTTTAATTTAAATTACACCGCATCGGGAGACATATTTGTTGAAATTAACAAATGTATTTCTGACTAAATTTTATTCCACAGAGTACTTTTAATCAGCCGTATACATTAATAAATTAATTATATTTTACAATGCAATGTTTTAATAATTCTTCTTGCGTATCTACTTAGTATGCAAAACAAAGGGAAGTTCTTTAGTTTAGAAAATTAATTTCTGAATTCTCGAACTTTTTCGTTAGGATACAACCGTCGGAACTGAATTTATCTCGTCTCGGAAATTATTTATGAGATATTCACTTACTTTAACAAAGACGACTCGTCTTATAAACTTAAATAGATAACCAAATTTCACAAAGTGAATTATTTCTAAAACCAAAATTATTTCTAAATCCTACTTTCATTATTTCTACCAGATATGCTTCTTCGAAGCTTCCTAAAATGGCGGGGAAAAATTACTTTATAATTTATATTATTCTTTGTTACCTAATTATATTATTAAGATCATGTTCTAAAGTAGAGAAATAATTTTATGTCATAGTAGAAAGAATACTTCTTTTTTATATTCAAATCCTACGTTCGAGCTACAGGTAAACTTCTATGAATATAATTTTTAGAACATTGCAAATTAGGTTTATTAAGTGTCTTGGAAAGAAAAGTTTTTAAAGACTGAATTTAAAACTATATATCCCTTCCTACTTTCATATATTGTCCGTATTCGTCGTATCCCACTTAATTATGAATATCGTCTTATATAAGCTCATATAGTTTTTTAAAGTTATCTCCTATCAATCTAGAAAGACCCATTATGCAAATTATGTAAACTAAATTATAGAAAATGCACATATCTCAATCTATGTGACATATTTATAATATTGTCTGGTTAGTATATTATTATTATTAAGTTTTAATATTTATTAGGTTTTAATAATTGACTGCCAAACACAAAATTTTACTCCTGAAAATAGTTTTTCTAAACATTAATTTTTCTAATCAACACGTAATATGCAGACAGTTAACTGACACTGCGGGTAAGTATCCGTCAAAGGGTTAAGTGTGCGTACTAAGTTTTGATAACACAGAAACATATTAATTATGTAACTAATTCCTATTCACGCCACCAGGCTTTACATATATTGAACTCCATAAATTCTTGTTTGTGTAAATGTTCATATTTTTTGCGGCAGAATGGGCAAAATATTTTTTTTGTCAGCGCTACGACTAGAGCCCGGTTGCACGATAGTTCCCTTCTTTTTCTTTACAGGTTTATTTTATATTTTATTCTTTAGCTTCTCTTTCGTTATTGTCACACTGGGAGTTTTCTTTATGTTCTTCTTCTTTATGTTAATTTTTCTTTATGTCCTTTATGTTTCTCTTTTCTGTTCTAACTTGTCTTTTTAAGGATTTAGGGGCATTTTGACGTCGTCATTGAGAATGTTGTGCTTTTGATAATGGGGTTATATCGGGTATAGGAATATGAAAAGAAGTGTTCAAAATGCCATGAAGAGTGGATGGCTAAGTTATATCTGTTCTTTGAATTTGTTCATGGCCATGTGAAATTTGGTTCAGACGCGGTGCTAATCGCCTTTACTAGTTTAATATTCGGTGTTGTAACTAGAACGAATGTTGTTATTTGGGTTAGTTTCATAAACTATTTTCAGATTGCTTGACTAAACTGGATTTAATTATTTGAAACAATATTTCAGAAACGTTTAAAATTAAAATTTTATGAGATCCTTGACTAGCTGTAGAATCAGTTAAAACAGAAGTAGATTCTATTTAATTATTTACTCAAGCCGGCGGTTTACTAAATAAATAATAATATACTATTATATCATTGCTACTATTTGGTTACCAGGTTGCATTGTAGACTGATGTAACTTAAATAATATGAATTATTATAGGCACTGAAACCTTTTGGACACAATTTGTTTTTAAAGCGCTTTAACCAATTTATACAGAAATCTATGCAAATTTATTTGCACGTATATTATTTTTTTGTACATGACCGAGTGTTGTGACGATCAGTTTTATTATTGGTGAGAAAAGCGGATAACTTTAATCTGGCTCGCTTCAACTGTATGAGATATATTCCTTACAGCCATCCTTCGCCGTCAAAGAAACTATCACAACAATTACATCGATTCTTCCATTATCAAACATCATAACAATCCTTCCATCGCGTGTCCAGCAATTTTTGGTTTGGAGATTGCGCAAGCCTCAGTTAATAATACTGTTGGGGACGAAATAAAGGTTCCGTGATGAGCACCTTTAATGTTTTCTTCACCGAACATACTTAATATAAGTTTGTTCGCTGCTGGCGAATTTGACAATTATTGGTCTCGGAGTCTTGCGTTGCATATTTGAAATATACATACGGTGGCACGAATTCAGGTTGAATTCATCTATTGAGGAACAGTCAAGTTTGTCATCGATGATCCTAAGAGCGTCTGATATCGGAGTAACAATAGCTTCTTTTCACGCCGTGAATGATGATGGTAAAATTTTTTCATCATTTTTATTATTTTTACGTCACTATACTTAAAGTATATGACGTCACACTTTTTGACGTTTCTATATGCTTGTTGTGGTGTCGGGCAATTTGTGGTGTGGTGTCAGGCAAAAAAAATTTAAAACTTGGCGGTGAAAAGGTTAAAAAAATATGTTCTCTAAATTAATAAACATACAACTGAAGAATAAGTATAATTCTTAAAGACCTTGAAGAATTGCATTTCCTACTAAAAACTGTTAGTGTCTGGCAAAAAATAATTTAGTGTCATAAATATTAGGTAGGTTTATATCAACTCGCGTCTGTAACTTATTAGTTATGTTAGGATTTAAAATTTAACGAAGACTGCTCTAAAAGGTAAAGGACAAACAGACGGGACACAATCTATAAAGGTATATACAATTAATCTCAAAAAACAAAATGGAACCCTTTTATGATCATTCATGTGTCTGTCTATACATTAGTTGCAGCCGATTTCTCAGAAACCATGCAGCTTAGAAATATGAACGTGATTCTTGCAAGTGTTTTAGGTGTAAATTCGCAATTAAGGTGTAAATCCAAATATGCAATCATTCTCAAATATTGGACTCACACAATTTTGAAACTAAACTATTTAGAATGCTGGAAGCATTATGAAATCAAAATTTTTAGAAATTTTTTAAAATATTTTCACTTAGCACGATTTTATACCATAATCGTGATTAGACAAAATACCACTTCACACTATGTCCCCAAGCTCTCATGCACACACACACCATTTCTCGTAACGATATCATACCGTTGCCATCCAACGTGAAAAGAGCGTACATGTATTCTCTCAATTCACTTAACCAGCTACCAGCCTAGCCGTTAATTCGCCTGAGTATTCGTAAAAAACCAAGATTAGAAATAACTTAATTAATTTAGAATTAAAAAAAAAATTAATTTAGAATTTAATTTCATGTTTCCACAGGTTAATTAATTTACTTTAAACCTTACCTTTTTCAATTAAAATTTCAAAACAGTAAAAGTAAATAAACTTAAAGTAAAGTAAACAAAATACTCCCCAAAATTAAAATTCATCCAATGATAGGATAGTCAGAAATAACAAGTCGGATTTCCGCAGGGAAAGAAAATTAAATTCCAAAGGAAAGTTTGAAAGAAAAAGGGGTCAAAAGCCCAAGGAAGTCGTTACTTTGTGCTTGTAGGTTAATTTTATTCTCGCCATTATCTTTGAGTCATCGTCTGGCGCCGCTTACGCATTTCAACTCGGCAATTGAGAGCGGCGCTTCTTTATAAAGTACTTCCAAGTGTCATCGCGTTCGCCTGTTTTTTTTATCCCTGGAACTTAATATTTCATTTAGTTTAGATTAAGCTGTGGTCAAATAAATACGGTGCTTCGTAATTTTGTGAAGGAATAACTAAATAATTTTATTATGAAATTGTTTCTTCTGTTTACATTTAGCTTTCATTGAATCCAAGATAAGAGAAGCATCCAAGATGAATATCGGTTGTATATATCATATAACGCCACACTTGGTTGTCAATAAGGTATCCTCTTACCTCACAGTCACAACATTTTCTGAGTTACCATATGGTATTCCTTTAAATATTTAAGAAATAATACATTTTCCATATATCCAAACTTATGTTATAGTTGAAAATTATGTCAAAATCCTTTATTCATAAGAAATGAGCAAAATCCACAAATTCTTAAAATTTACTTGTGACGAAACGTCTTCATATCATATATTTCACATTATTATGCGGTTGAACGAATAATTTGGAAAAATTCTGACTAATGTAATGTAATAAAAATACCACAAAAACGTAATTATAAACCACTTAATCATTATAATTACATACATCATTTTCTATTTAAGTGTACAGGTGGTTTATACACTTGAATTAAAAATAATGAGCTCTCATAATATTTTGGTTTACAAGGGACTATCGATTAATGCGCCAAATGTGTGTCCAAAGTAATCTTTATTAGAAATATTCTCATCCAGCGATATTTTATCATGTAATAAAAAAGGACTGTTGGTATTATGAAGATAAACAATTTAGTATAATATGGAGGAAATTAGTGGAAAATGCATCGGAAATCTTTACTGTTTAATTTCTTTTTTATTACATATTAATTTTAATAATATATCCCATTGATTAGTATAAATAGCATAGTTTTGCAGCATATAAGTAAACTCATTAAATTTGGTGATGTACTTTATTAAGATTAACGTGAGCACCGAAGACTTTCTTTGAATAAGTTCAGCTCAAAATTGTACCTAAAAAACAACCGTCCGACTGTCCCGCCAAAACGTGCTTATAATTTGACATTGTCGCTTGATACACCTGCCCATGTTGACGTCATCTTAATTGTAAGATGGTAAGGGCTCTACTTTAGAGGGATACCTCTTTTAAAGAAAACAAGTCTAAAGCCAGGTCCCCTGAGTTTGACGTGGAATATGTTTACATAGTTTAATCATTTTTGTGGTCATAGTTGCATGCCCTCCAAAAATTGTGATCCACCAATCACCACTGACGGAGATATGTAATTCTTGCAGTTCTAGAAAGATTAATTTCCTTATTAAAAACTGTTTGTGTCTTTAACGAGAAATAATTTGGTGTCATCAAGATTAAGTTAGTTTATACCAACTGAGTGTTTAACAAAATAATTAGGTTCAATTTAAATTTTGGGGACGTTTTTGAGGAACAGCCGGAAGTGATTTTTTATATTTATTAGTCTATATTTTATTCCAAAACGTATATTGATGAAACTTTGTAAAGAAAACACAAGTATAGGTTTTGTGTCTTCCTATGCTAGATTTCTTCTATTTTATATTAGAGGAAATTTTTGGGCAAAATCTCTATTTTAAATCACATATATTTTTTAATTTATATTTTATTAAGATGTATATAGACTATAGACTTAAATATTTTTCAAATTAATATATTAATTAATATAATATACACTAACGGTAATATATATATAGACCACCCCATCTCAACGCCTTATTCTTATCTGGTAAAAAAAATATTTGAGTTTTTATTTGACATGATATTTTTTAGAATAGACATAAAATTTAATTTTTTTTCATATAAGCGTTTAAAAAACCACAAATTTAAAAAATTTTATAGTAAAATAAACATAATTATTTTCAGAATCCCACCTTATTCTGAATAATATTACATAAACGTAAATATATTTTGGACGATAAGATTTAGTATAAGACACAGGTGAAAATGCTTATGGTAATACGAATTAGTATTACAATCTTTTTATCATTGAAATGTTTATCAAATTAATCTCTACATTTATGTTTGAAACCTAGAAGTGTAATAATTTTTTTTTAATAGTACTGTATTAAAATATAAATCCCGCAGTAAAAACTGAAACAGACCATTCAGTTTTCATAATAAATAAATGATTTTCTTGAGTTTTGTATTAAGCGTAATGAATAAATAATTTATTTATTATTACAAATCATCATCAAATTAAGGATTATATATTCAATTAATTTTGGCAAGTCAAGACTATTATAAGAAAAAATATGATTATTTCCATTTGTTAAAATGCTTTGATGATGGTGTAAGAAACAATGAATTACTTTATTGAAATTCTTTAAGAAATTTGCATTGTTATGGTAAATTAAATTGAATTTTAAATGCTCTTAGGGCTAAATGTAGCCAGCGTTTAGCACTTGTTATTAACAAGAACCAGTCATTTGGACTCTGTTCTTTAGCCATATTTCTCTTTTCATATTCCATTTGTGGATAAAGGTCCCAATGATAGTATCTAATTTTACATTGTACAAAATGCATACACGCTTTAGTTTCCAATAGACGTCAATAATAACATTCCTTTGTATAATTTTTTTCTGATTTTAAACTCAATCATATATATGTTATATGAAAATATCATTAAATGTGAACGTAATTATAAAATCAATTAAAGTTTGTCCTTAACTTGATTGGCAAAGAATTTGAAGTAGGCCTGGCGGAGGGTTGGTGATCTAAAGTTTTCTTCCGCCGCGTTGAAGCGTAAATAGTATAAAACAATAGAAGTGACAAAGATAAATAAAACAAATAAAATAAGGGAAATAGTGTAGACAGATGTTTATAGGTTTGTGATACTTCCATTTAGCAGATTTTCATAGAATGTTTTCCTCATGTTATCGTCTGGTCGCTGTTAATGAGGTAGGTTCATTCGCTCACCATGGAGAACGCCACACATCCTAGAGCTAATTGTGGCATAAACACGCTGTTCGTTGATCAACACCTACATTCCTTAAAGTCGATGTTTTCAACTTATTTATAATCATTGCAAAGCATGGAAAATCGTAGACCCTTGAACTGGAACGGGAAGTTTGAAAATATTGAAGTTGTTCGTGGGGTGGATATATTATTTCCATAACTTCATCCGATCAGAAAGACAGCGTTTGTAATGTTTTCTTGCACACTGTTCATTTGAATCGTGGTACCATTTTACAGTTTTTATTGGTTAAAATTTTACACAAGCGTAATTGAAATATAATTTGCGCGTGGGAAGCGTAAGAAGTTGGATGCATGTGGGTTTCAACTTGTAGTATAATTAGTAGCACTTCTTGACAAATCGCCACATAATCAGTTTCAAGTATTATATGTTCACATGCATATTTCGTTGTGTCCAATTTGTGGTTAAAAAAATTTTGCATACCGCATTTCTTTAAACTCGCAACCCTTATAATTTAATCATGTCCGTCTGTTTGTCTGTCCATTTATATATTACAGCCATTTTACTAACAGACTATTAGTAGCATAAAGTTGGATTTTTGGCATAGATATACATATTTACACGCCTACAAAGTTATGAAATAAAAGCTTCAAAATATTTCTTTTATATAAATTGTGTTTTTGAGGCATATTGTGATTAAATTTTTTTGGAACAGGGATCGGTTACCGATATAATAATGTTTAAAATGATCACCTAAATCTAATTTTTGTAACGCATAAAGAGTATACGAAATATATATATATATATATATATATATATATATATATGTATATATATATGTATATATATATATATATATATATATATATATATATATATATATATATATATATATATATAACCAAGTTCAAGGAAAATTTGTCACAGCTAAATAAGTTCTACCAGTTGTATGTAATAATCCGCTAATTTTTGACACATAGTTGGGTCCGGAAAAGCTCAGGGAAACTACATACAAGTGACTTAAATCAAATGCAACAATAACTTTTTACTTTGAAACGTTTTAGATGGTATAGAGAAGATAAAGTTAGCATTATATATTTATATGGGGAGATATAATATTATTTAAATATTCACCATGTTATACATAATGTTATACATATAAATATAGTAAAACAGAACATTTATGAAAGTATAATATTTGAAAAGAGTTTAAAAGAAATATTATATACTCTTAAATATTTGTGAGTGGCTAAATGAGTACGACGCCTTCGTAGTGCATATTTTACTATTATTTAACAGCATCTAATCCTGTAATCTTATAGAAATTTTACAAGGACGTATGTATTATTTGTCTGGTGGATTATCTGATAAAAGCCTTTCAAAAGAAAATTGAAATGATACAATATTTACACTTTTCACAGTATCTCTATCCCAAAATTTGAGCTTTCAGTATGGAAAGTAACACTCTCATTATTAATGTTTAACTGGGCATCATTCCTGATAGTAAAATAAATAGACTATATTACTATTCGTGTAAACAATGTAAGAAAATATTAAGTAATTAATACGAATATACGAAGTGTATAAAAATTGTATCTCAATTGTATGCTCCGTAGTTAATAGCTAATTAACTACTTTTAAATATTTCTTATTGACTTATGAAACATCCATAAAGGAAAAATGTATATATGAAAAGAACTTTAAAATTAGCTATTGGGTATATTAAAAAAACTGAAATAAAACTTTATAAATAAAATTGGCTTTAAAAAAATTATGCAAAACTTCGTTATAATTTGAATATCCCAAAACACAGCGACGGCACTCGACCGCTTAATAACATTATTCAGCAGGAAGTAGCAGTAGCGGCCCGATTTGGCTACGGTAATATAGGACTTGAATTTAGTTCATTCCGTCAATAATTAAGCGGGTTTTACTGCGCCATATCCGTGCTAACTAACCCGGAAACACCTTTTTTAAACCTTACTACCTGCGCCTTGTTTATGGCCACAATATGGGATGGCCGCATATTTACTCGTAATTCAATGTAGTTTAAATTTTTTAATACGCTTAGAGTTCGGAGGGACAATCACGATATGATTTTATAATCGGCAATGAATTAAATCTTCATAGTATATTATTACGTAAACTTTGATTTAATAAAATCAAATATGACGATAAGAACCAATTTAATCAAAGAAACGAACGGCGGACAGATATTAATAGTCGAGGCTTATGTGCAATAAGTGTAGTAAGGTTTGTCCCACATTTTTTCAGAATGGAATTCTTAATCGTTTTATTTTTAAATTATTACCGAACCTCATTTTTGGGTTCCTTACCTCAAAAGGAAAAAATGTAATCCTTATACGAAAACTTGAACACGAACGGCCATGTGTGGCTGTCCGTCTATCTGTCTCCCAGAGCTGTTTTTTTTTCGAAAGTATTTGAGACAAACACTAAAAATTTTCCAAAATAAACTAAACTAAAATAAAGCCTACTGAACCGAATATATCTTTACAGTTAATACTCAAAAATAATTGAGCATAAAGTTTAGAGAAAGGCAAATAATGTTATTTCATAAAATTTTTAAGTTAGCAGTGGAATTAATTTTAGTATTTATAAGGATTTCAATAAATATTATAAGATTTCTTAAATTTTACTTCAATTTTTGAGTCTTAAACACCATTAAAATTCTAAAGATATTATTAAAAAATGAACGCAAAGCAGTGTCCGAGGTTCTACATACGGCCTTGAAAAAAAATTTGATAGAAATTACATTGAATTTATAAAAGGAGGAATTGAGATAAAATTTTAAATTTAATAAAAACTTTTTTTCCGAGACCTTTAATAAACCTAACTTCCAAAGTTCTTTAAACAATATTTAAATTTTGGTTTGAATATAAAAAGTTAGTATTATTTCTGCTACGACATTATATTGGTTTTTTAGTTTAGAACATGACCTTAATAATGTAACTGAGTAACAAGAAATAATAAGAATTAAAAAGTAATTTTTCACCGCCCTTATAAAACGTTTCAAAGAAGCGTATCAGATACGAATAATTTACTTTGTTAAATTTGGTTATCTACGTAAATTTTTGATAAAGTAAGTGAATATATCATAAATATTTTCCGAGATGAGAGAAATTCTGTTCAGATGGATTTAAACTAATGAAAAAGTTCGAGATTTCAGAAATTAATTTTGGAAATTAAAGAACGATCCACCTTTAATAAAATAGTGCATTGTGAAAAATGATTTATTAATGTAAGAGGCCAGGTAGAAAATTTTGTTGAACTTACTTGGTGCGAAGTAAATTTGTTAATTTCAGAAAATACTTATTTCAATGTAGTGTAACAAAGATTGCAATGATGGAAGAAATCAATTTGAATTGCAAATTCAATTTTAGTTCTTACGAAGCAATTTTTAGAGTCATTAATATGATTTCAAATTCTATGTCTGTATAATAATTTTTGAGTTTACTTTTGCACAAATCAGGTATGGGAATATTTTAAAATATATTTCATAATAAACATTTCTAGGTACCTAAGACACATAGAGATTCCGCTGATAGTACGTCACTTTCCGATTTCCACATATTATAAATTAAGGTTTGGATAATTATTAGTTTGGTTAAGTACCTGGCCCAAGACATCTCAGTTCGAAAGTACAATTGCTAATAAAAAGTGAAGATTAATGCATGTCATATGTTCTCTGTCCGTAAGTAAATTAGTTTTACAAATCTCAAGTAGCAATTTTCTAGTCCTCAAATTGGTAATTCCATTATTGTCTTTACGTCTTCACTGTACTTTTCGCTGCGTGTCGCATAAAATTCAACATGGACACAGTGCTGGGTTTCAAATTAGTAGCAGAGGAAAGTTTATTACTGCTCTGAACCCTATTTTCGGGCTTAGTAACTGAATATAAGGGGTTGGTGGGAAAGGCGAACAATTTTTTGTATACTTTTCAGTTTATTTATTATGTTGAACTACCTGATATTATCAAAATATATTTTAAGACCGTTGTAACTATCCCTTTCAATCAATACTCTTAACTATACACGGCATTTAAATAAAATATTTCGGGTACTAAAATTTTCATAAAAATATTTTTGAGTTAGATATTGAGATATGTGGGAGTTAATATAATTTATTGCTATGCACAATTTCATATGAAAGTTGCTAACAAATAATCGTTTATTACGTTTGTCTATTCAAGGTTCCGTTTATTTCTTTGGTTTTTGATTCCTTATATCCCGTTTTTTTAATTATTTCATGCGAATATTGACAAATGTATATAATATAGAGCATTAAGCTAGCTAATTAATTTTAAAATACCTAGACTTTTTCTATTAGCTTAATACTTACCTTACATATAAGTTTTCCATGATAGTACTTGCTGAGTCCTTAGTATAACCTTTGAGTCAGTAGTTTTTAAATGATGCTTATTGAAAAACAGAGGGAAACATTTAAAAATCTGTATTTTATTTGTTCTTTTACTTTAATTATGTAAATTTTAATTGTTTTCAATGTAATGACAATTTTAGAGTTTTATGATATGCGTGGTACTCGTGAGCCCGTAAGCATATAAACGTTAGACATTTTTAATCCCTCGGAATATTTATAAGATGAAAATGTGGAAATTCAGGTGAAAACTATGAATTACCTATCAAATTCATATCTATTGACGCGATTAAATATAACAATAAATTTCCTTTGTAAAATTACTTTAGTTTACAGACCAAAATTTAGATATATCGATTAAAAACTTGTGGTAAATTATTAAATGCAGAACATGATTATTAAAAACAAACAACACTAATAACCTTTAAGTTTTGGTGTGGTCAAATAACGAATCAAATGAAATTTAATAAATTCCGTGGCAAATTATATTAGAAATAGCGAATCCTTGCGACTCTTCGAGATTCCTTTAATCATTCAATTGCCCTATTAATATTTTTAGACTTTTATAAGATAGAACGCCACTCAAAATAACGTATAGTTGGTCACTTTTTAAATGATCATTCTTTGTTATTGTTTATTTTCATTGCAAATATAATGTTCACCGGAAGTTGAGAAAGTTCTCTATTTCTGATGGAAAAGCGGATTGTGAATAAGTTTTATTTTCGGGGTAAGAACTTTCTTATCTACATTTATACCAGTTACAGCTATTAAATCTAATGAATTTATATTTACATTTATTATCAGAAATCGAGTTCAATTGATCAATCCTTCAGCAATATTGAAATTTCTCATGAGCATAATGAATAATGGCGTCCTTTTCCAATTACGATTCATGACTTGGAAGTCTGCTTATTTGAATAACGTTGACAAACTCTAAGTGGTGATTATATGTTTGAATTAATGATGTCCAATAAAACTGCATCTCTGCCTATGTACGTCACTTTAATATTAGGTTTTCGGATAAGTGCAATCAAATTAATTTTTAGACAAATTTGATATTTTGGCAAAAAAATAGCTTTGTCATTTATAGACTCTGAAATAACATCAATTTCGAAATACTCGTATTGAAAATCAAATAAAAACAATTTTTAAATAGCCATATGTGTAATATTGGCGACCTATTTCCTTCCTAAGAGAGTATGTCTCTTGAAATTTGAAGTAATTACTTTTTCCCGAATATTTCTTCTGCGTCTTTTACTCGAAAATTTGTCTGTAGCTATAGAAAAAATACGGATGAAAGCCAATGGCCTTCCACAAATCTCCGTATTAGGTTCAGAACTTGGAAGAGAATGTTAATTACTAATTCGAAACAAACTCAAATTACAACCACATGAACTATTTTTCTAAGCTTTATTTTAAGAATTCTTTCCGGTAATAAGCTATTTCTTTCTGGTAATAAGCTTTATTTACCAGAAAGAAATATATTTGATACATTTATAATTATACGACAAATAAATTTGAGCAGTTGACTTTTGTTTCCGTTCCTATTATATATAATTACGGTTGCTTATGAAAGAAATAGACATTCCTATCAATTAAGTAAATATTAATCTAATAATTGATTAAACTTTTGTTAATTATTTCCATTCTAGATACCAAGACCAAACTTGCAAGGTACTGTACCTTAGGCATACAGGTCAGACCCCGTTTTTATTCTATTTTATGTATAAAAATATGACATATCGAGTTTCACATGGAAAAAGTGCTCGTTAATTGTTTTTTTTTTACTTTTCAATTCCATTATATCCCTAAAAGAAAATACCATAAAGCACATTTATATTTTTGTAAGGCTAATTTTTCCATTCCGTTCGTAAATAAAATTTTTTTTATCCTAAAAAACTTTTGTAGGTTAAATTTTACCACTTGGTAACAATTCCGTCATCCTGTTGTTATCATAGATGAGCGCAGAGTAGATTGGACACCCTTGGACGATAATTGAAAACGATCAGCTGATTTCACTTTCCTCCAGTTTGCGAGGTATACAATGAAGAATGCCCATTCAAAAAATAACATACTGCACTAAATGTATTCAATATTCTATAACATCACTAAATCTTCGTCCGATACAGCTCCTTATATCATAATTCTTGAAGGGCAACTTGTTTGATCGTGATGAGAGTAAAATGTCCATGTCTAATAAAATATCCAGATCTCAACGGTTTTCATGAACTGCTTTGCAACGTTTTGAAACGTTTAGACGTAAGGTCTGAATATGACGAATGAATCGTAAGAAGTACGAAAAATAGATAATTAATTAACAACTGAGAAAGGAGATGATAGAATAAGAAAGTATATGTACGCATGTCCAAAAAAAAGGTGGTGCCCACTTTTTTTATCAGCTGACCGTAACTGCGGATCAAAATAAACTGTAAAAATTTCGATTTCTTCATCTGTTTATGATTGATTTATTATCAATTTATCTGTAGAGTGATTTATTATTATTTTTAGCGTGTACTTCATCTATTATAGATAACACATGTACTTAAGTTATTTAGAAGTCTACAAGGAGTCTACATATATTGGTCCTAAATATAATTAAAAATAGGAGTAATATATTCCTACTTTCTTCAGTCGTATTAAACCGTTTTCTGATACTGGACTAGCTGATACATTTTTTAAGCAATTATATTTGCTTTATCAATTCACTATAACACAAATATTAGAATAAAAGATTTATAGATTTTGGTAGATACGAATAAATTAGGCCCTCTGACGATGACATATTTCAATAGTTTAATTTTAATTTGTCAAACTACTCACCTTATTGCAAGTGTGAACATGTTTGAATGCTTAATATTGTCTAAAATGAGAAATGCATGCATTGTTCTATCAAGTTTGTTAATGTTCTTCTAACATTACTTCTTAGTTTATCGAAGACGACAAAAACTGGTCTTCACTTTTTGTATAAATATTTGTTAAGATATTTATTAAAAAATATCGATGTGATGTCTATTCGAGTATTTTTAAAGTAAATTAACTTAGAATAAATGCTGATGAAATATACAATTGAGTTATTTAACGACCCGACAGATGGCATGCATTACGTGATGAATTTGAAACGAAGTATTCTCCTTTTGTTACTATATTATACATATCGCTTTAACGTATTGAAAAAAATCACGAAATATACCAAATGAGTAAATTATTACAAAGCGGTTATAAGGTTTAATTTAGACTATTATTTACGTTTAAATTTTCAAAATTTATTGAATGTTTTTCTCGTTAAACATATTTTTCGATAATAATATACCAATTTAGTATAATTTATGGACTTGAATTTGGTATATTTTTTTAAATATTTTACCCAATCTATTTATTCTGCCCATAAACACATTAGCAACCTTAAACTAACCGTACACTGTACACAGGCGCATTTGCTGTATATATCTCAACAGTGAATAATATGTATTTCTCTCCCTCTCTCTCTCTCTCTGCCCGTTTACTTCTTGCCATATAATTAAAAATCAAGGTTTAGATTGCCAAAGAAGTTTCAAATCAGTCAGGTGTACTGAGTTAGACGCGAAATTTTCTTTTCATTTGTACAAAATTTAGGTTTTCATTTCATTTATATTTTCTCCCTCTTATATTTTTCAATACAACTCTTTATTAAATAAAGTTATATTTGCAGGTCTTTGAAAATGCCACTTAAAATCACAAAGATTGTACCTACCTACATTTCAACATAACACGTTACCGAAATGCAAAACTTTGTAAGTATTATCACCATATTATTTTTTTGGCAATTTATAAACATAATTTAATTATGTTACAACGGAAAATTAAATTATTTTGTTATACATTTACAAATATATAACAACATAATTAAATTTTCCGTGAACGTGAAGATTAAAATCTTTATAATAACAAGTTGTAATGTTTTATTTTTGTAGGACAATCGAATGGCTCATATTGTGTCTGAAAGAGTAGGCAATCAGGTAAGTATAGTACTGCAAGCTTCCAGATAATAATCTATCTGAACAGCATTTGAACAACAGCCACTCGATAATGCAGATATACTTTGAAACAATTATATTTTAGAATACTATGTAATTGTAAAATCAGACTATCAGCACTTAGGTTTTATATAAAATGTTAGCGTTATTTAATAGTCTTAATAAAAAGTTATTAAAATAAAAATATTGTTTTATCACATGTTTTTTAACAGTTTTTTAATTAATGAATGTCAATTCAATCTTCCTTCATCACACGGTCTATGAATGACTACTTTCCAAAGACCGTCTTCTTAGATGCTAGTAATTCTAGATTCCTCTGGTTTGCCAGTAATTTTTTGTATGGAATAAATAGAATATGTGTAGTCTATTTAGTACTTATCTTTGGTTATAGCATTGTCTTTCTATAACCATATATGCACACTAGTGTCTGTGTTCTCGCAATCCGTGGACGAAGAGTGTGCAATGGCTAATAGTATTAAAGTTACTTGAGTACTGGGATTGAAAAATACTCCACTAAGCCACTGACGTGTGTTCTTATACCTTTTTTTTCATTTTTAGGCAAAAGACCTAACCTTTTTAGATGATAATTAAAGTTTATAATTTCTATAAGATCTAGATAATTCACACTTCGAAGACATCTTTTTCTTCTTCCTTGGCCTTACAATTTTTTTAGAGTTCTGCCTCTCTGATATTTTTGACCGTATTTTTCTATTGGTTGCATTTATTTTATAACTGAACGACACTTCAGCAATTCGCTGAATTGTTTGAAAACTTACTTGAATCACATCTCCAACAATTACAAGATTTTTTTTAAGATGATGTCGAATTCAGAAATATACATCTGAATATTATACGGGGTCAAAATAGCAATTATGGAAATTAATTCTTTGAGTTACATAAGAATTTTGTTTCGTTTTCAAAAAATTCTTAACTATGTCGACTTATTTGGCTTAGAAATATTTTTGAACATTAATGAAATTTTGTAAGTAATTAAGATAACCAAACTTTTAGGAATTTTAAAAGAACTATTTTTCCAGTATGCCGCAAATTAAAAGAAATATTTAATTTTATAAAGTCGATTAAAAATAATTTTTTGCAATAATTTATCTATAAAGTGTTTACAACACTAAAGTTAAAAAAACACAGTTATTTTTTTGCTGGGTTAAAAATTTTGACGTAAATCTATTTGTGTAATTTGAAAGTAGCAAATATTTTTGAGGGTTCGGTTTCAATTCTTAAAAAGTCAAAAAAAATATAAAAGAAGAAATAAAAAAACAGCATTGAGGGGCTTAATGATAGAGGATAAATACAGGCTTGATGACAATATTTCTTCTCAGTGTATTTTACCTACACATATATTTATTTCGTCTAAGGGTGAGAGGGATTAAATTCATACCTTCGATCTATCACAAATTTAGGTAACCTCTCCCTATCATCATCTTATCATCGTAAAGGTGAGGTTGCTCGTAAATCTAACAGAGCTTATAAATTGTTCTTTATATTAATATACAGCGTGCTATGCTGTCCGTATACCATCTAAATATATATGTATATATATATATATATATATATATATGTGTGTATATATATATATATATATATATATATATATATATATATATATGTGTGTATATATATATATATATATATATATATATATATATATATATATATATATATATATATGTATATATGCGTGTGTGTGTGTGTATGCATTAGTTAAAGTCCGGACCTAAATATTTAATGTTTATATATAAGTATGTTTTAAGACATAATTTTATTTTACAAATGTTAATCTAATGAAGAAAACACTAACTGAAAAACAAA
The DNA here is from genome assembly GCA_039881145.1 of Druceiella hillmani. NCBI lineage: Eukaryota > Metazoa > Arthropoda > Insecta > Lepidoptera > Hepialidae > Druceiella > Druceiella hillmani. The sequence goes on from JAYKKI010000001.1 coordinate 29,531,597, forward strand.
AAAAATGAGTTCCTTTGATAGTATTATTTGCCAACTTACTTTCATTTTAACATTACGTGGGTCGGTCCTTATTGGATATTTTGATGTTTATACTGCTACAATATATTATTTCTTCGAAAAATACATACTAACAATTAATCACATGCTACTCTGCTAAAACATAGGTTCATGTTATTTCGGAAAATAAGGGAAAAAACTTTACCTTCCTCCTAGATAGTGATATTATTTAATACACAATACCTATAACATATAACGAAACACTAGGAAAATGTCGATAATTAATACAGAGAAATTGTTTATACTTCATCAAAAATATTTTTTTCCACATTTTCTAAATCTCGATATTTTTAAAAGTTTCTTATTAGTATCGGAGTCTCCAGATAGAAAAAAACACATAATAAAATATTTCATTGTGATACATTTTTTTCTCCCTGAAATGATACATGTAACCCTCAATATTGAAAAATGTAATTTTCTCCGCTTGTCTTTGTTGATGCCGCACCACATTCAGGCTGCGTGCACAGTTGAATGCTTAATGCTTGCTTTAACGTTAAAATAGTATACCTCGAGTATAGATAAGATACTCGAGGTATACGATAAGATAAGATACAGAAAAAAAATTAAATATTCATTATCCACTATTATAAAAGAACTTCAAATTTTAGAATTCATCGTAAACAATGAACCAATTACAGCACGAGTCCAATTACTTAATCACAAAAAGCACTTCGTAAGCGTGAAATTAAATTAAATGGACATATTTAACTTGGAACTTTATCGATATTGAATAATTTATTTAATAACATTTGGTTTCAATAAGTCGATATTTCTAATTCAGTTAAGGTATCTTGCATTTTTATTGAATGATCGTACTTTCAAGTATCGTACTTTTTCCACTTGTACGGATGAAAAGTTGAAATGGTGAAGGAATGAAAGTGAAACAGAGAAATACAGCTTCAGATTGCTCCAAATTACTGATTTGACTACATTGAATTTACTTCAAAAAAAGAAAATCAAGACGCACAACAAAACTATTTGGCTTCAAGCTTTGAAAATATTTTTCACAGAAAGCAATCAATGTCGCAAACTTTAAATTGCTTAAATTAATCAGTTTATATTAAGGATTTAATTAATATCATTTGCAAATATTAACCTTTAGGAAGCCTTAGTTTTAAAAGATATTTTAATAAAGTTTTGACATATTCCATGGATTGTCTCTTAATTAATAAAATAAGTAGCAAAGATCTATTGCTCTTTGTACTTCATTAATTATCGATTTTTTTTAATGTTGTGTATTCCTAAAAACGCTGTTATTGACAATGTTACTCCTATGTGTGTTGTGAATTGTACTGAACGAACAATGTTTATTTCGTCTACATTGTCCTTCTTGGCTCTTAAAGCGTTACAAGAAATACACAAAATGAGTGCCATAAAATAGAATTTATATTCATAAGTATTGTTAATTAGGTATTTCTAAGCTCCAAATAACGGAATATTATAATAAAAATATAACAATTATTAATTATTTTCTTACCGTTAATTGTATTTTAAAATATATAAAATTTTGATTGTATTGAAATTTTACAAATATTTAAGACATTTCAACATATAATTATATTAAGAAATTATTTTAGCATCTTATATCAAGATACGATGAATAGTCAAATCATGCAAACCATTTGCTAGAAAATTATTTAATTCTACGAAAATAAAAATTATAAATTGTATAAAAAGCTGTAATTTTCTATAAATATTCAACGAAATGAAGTAAAAATGTTTAATATATTTAAAAAAAAAACTATTCTCGCACCAAATCATGGGAAAATTTAAAATTTTTCAACTTGAAATGTTTTCATATTATAAAGATTTAATGAAATATAGGTTCAGTAGAAAACTGATACATCATTTATAAAATATAAAGACATAGAATTCTATGAAATGGATGGAATTTGTTCTTTTGGTCTGCACCATTCATTGATAAAAAAATTTGCACAGCATATTTATTAGAGAGTTAAATACAAAGTTAATCTTCAATGTATTCTAGAAAGACTTGATTTTATTTAAATATTCACAATTTCATTTTCTTTCGATTTTCTGTGAAAACAAGCCAATAAAACTATTAGAAAGGTCAGGTATTTTTGAGACACAAAACTCGGGACATAGCACTATCTTTGACAAATTTTGATATTGAATACGGAACAGTTTGTATTACGGAATGTTATATTTTGTTTAGAGTTAATGGGCGAAAGGTTATCAGATTAAAACTTAACAATCGTTATAGTCAAAATATCAAATCTGATTTGATAGTATTACGGACATCCCATAATATGAATGTTTTAAATAAATGACTTGAACTAATGTATTTTTCAAAATGTTTTATCGAACGATTTAACTTATTTTTTAAAACGTTTTAGTAAAAGTTTTAAAAAAAATTAAATCATATTGGCATTATTGCTCAAATATCATTATCTCATATTTTTCACACCACGATATCTTAAAAAAAACTTATTTAATTTTTTTTTATGAAACCATTTTATTCAATAGGTGTATTTGCAGACAACATTAGTCTTTAATGACTCATCGATTCCCTTTTCTTTGGCAAGAAAAGACATGGAAAATATTATATTATGTACTCAAAGAAATTACTTAAGTAATGAGATTTTTTTTAAAATACAACAAGGCACATTAACCACAAAAAAACTATTTTAAATTCTCAACTCATATACTGCGATGAACATGTCTGATATATTTCTGTTACTTATTGTCTGATTTGCAGAAGTGTGCACTATTATTCGTTTCATAAAATATTTCGTTTCATAAAATAATTTAAAATATGAGTCACGATTCTAATATTATCATATGATTTATTTCATTTAATTTCGGCCAATTTACAACACTTTTGTAAATGTTCTTGAATTTCTTCACTTATACCAAACCACTTACCAGGGTTTAAACTGATAAAACTGAATTCTTTGTAAAATATCTCATTTCGTCGAGCCAGAGTCTAGATTTACTCACAACTTAAACAAAACGAAAAAAAGATCATAAAAATACGTTAGTGTCAAAAATAAACAGATATATTTCAATACTTCACTAAACTAGGTTATTTATTCGAAAACAAAACTAAATATAAATGTAAAATAAATTCAAAAATTATTCAATTTTCCTAAAAAATAACTACTGCCGCTATGAAGCGTAATTAAAGATATATAAACCGATGAATCTTCTAGGTGTCATACAAAATACACTTAAAACAATCTAGTGTCTATATTTCTAATTTACTCAACATGTACACACTGCGTACGTAGGGTAAACTTGCCCAATTCGTATTTACGCCTAATTCGTACTACGCTCAAATCTCTGCTTCGGTAATATCTATTAGTGAAAAAAAATGTAAATAACAGTAGGTCATTTTACCATCTGATATTTAACACATGTTAAGCTGCTCTCGGCAAAAATATTGAAAAAGTAAGTTTTTTCAACTATTGCTTTAATATTTTTAAACATTTCGTAAGAGTTTTATTCAAGTTAGATCGTGTATAATCTATTTTACGATTTGATATGTATCGATGCGTATCTTTGTAATTTCATCTGACGTGATAATATACGCATGATTATTGTAAAATTCATAAGTACGGGTAAATTTGTAATACGTAATAACGAGTTATTTTTTATTGGAAAAATAACCACAAAAATTAAAAACAAATTCAAACATAATTATTTTCCATTTCAGAACAACATGTAAGAAAAGAATATATTTCTCTTAATATGCCGAAACCGACATTTAAAAGGACTGAATATAAGTCAAAGAATTGGATGTCCGAGTGATTTAACTGAGGAAATGGAAACAGAACTAGCCAGATATGTTCTTTTGTCGGAGTCTAGATTTTTTGGCTTGACAATTACCGACTTACGGCGCTTAGCTTATCAGTGAGCAGAAAAATACGGACTGAAACACAGATTCAAAAACAAAACGCAACTAGCTGGATGAAATGGTATTACACATTTCTGAAGAATCGTCCAGTAATATCTTACGAACCCCAGAATCCATATCTATGGCTCGCTGTAGAAGATTCAACAAAGAAACGGTAATAGCGTTCTCCGAAAAATATGAGTCAATCTTAGATGCAGGTCAATATACGACCAATAAAATTTATAACATGGATGAAACAGGTTTAAGTACAGTTCATAAGGCTTACAAATTTTGGCTCAAAAAGAATGAAAAACAGCTTAAAGTGTGGAGGGCCATCGAATACTTTGTATTGTTCAGAAAGCGGATGGATTTTGAGTACATTATTTATCAAATGGCTTGAACATTTTACAAAATGTCTAAGACTGCAAAAATCACAAGAAAGTCAAGCTATTCTGGTTCTGTAATAAAAGAAATATTGCAGAAATTTTGGGAGAGGCTTATCCTCGAGCCGTTTGTATGGAAACAGGTTTACATGGGTTAGAATCTTGCGGTTTTTTGGCATTACAACCGCTTTAAGATCAGGAATGAAGGATATGTCGTCCTTGAAGAAGCTAATCCGAGTGGATTGGATGAAGTCTCCCAGAATTGAACAACTTAAATACAGCAAGTACAAACAAATGCTTTTATGTGTGCGCCACAATCCGACTAGACTTCTGAACAAGACCATGCTGGGGAAGTTAAGTACCCGCAACTTCCTTAGGTATCGAGAATTTACCCTTCGGAAAAACAGTAAGATCAATTGCCAAGAAGAGAAAAAAAAATGTTTTCCAGATATCAAAGTAAACATTTTTATAGTGCGGACAGTTAGAATGAAACTTGAAATAATATCTCCATTACGTGCTATTCCTAGATAATCGAGACAAATGAAAAGAAAAACTACAGGCACTATTGCTAATACATAAAGTCCTTATAAAAAAGAGCACCAGAATAAAATAGAAGAGTCAAGAAGAAGAAAGTATCAAAGAATCTTGGTGCAAAAAAAAGGAAAACTACTAAGATATCACAAAAGAAAAATAAGAAATAGAAACAAGAACAAGACGAAAATGATAGTTTGTACTGCGAATTATGCCAAGAAGACGTAAAATAAACTATGATCCAGTGCACACAATGGGAGCTCTGGGTACATGAACTTTATGCAGAAACCAATAAAAAAACCAAAGATTACAAGTGCGATGATTGCCAAGAATTGGAGAAGACCATCCGTCGAATTTGTTAATAGTTACTGCATATAATATTAATACATTGCTGATTATGATGCTGATTCTCAAGACTGTAAACCAATTAGATCTCAAAGTACAAATTAAGGATATATTAATACTATTTAAGATGAATGGTCTTAAATCGCACTTCTTTAAAATTGGTTATTTTTCAGCAGTTTATAAGGTTTATATTATAAACCTTAAATTTGGTTATGGTAATAATAAACCATTTTCCAAACAAAAATTCCTTATAATTAAAACTAATTTGTCTTTATTAATTTCCAAAATATGATGTTTTTTTCTTATGGAGTACGAATTAGGCAAGTTTACCCTAAGTGCTGGAAAATAGATTTAACTTCCACAAAGTAAATAATTAAGCAATGTGACTTTTCTACAACGAACTCACCAAACAAGGTAGTTCGAAACACGCTGTCCTAACTCATCAATTACGGGATATATGTAATTTCATTACACCCCGAACATGTCGGGGCGTTACATTACTTTATCAATAACGAAGCCAAGGACCCTTTTCAGAACAAATTATCTAACCCGCGACGTGATCATCGAGAGAAATCCGTTGTACAGTCAGCTTTATCCGCGCCGAAAATCCCGGAGCGACGTAATTATTTTGGACGAGTTGGAAATACTATGCAGCCTGATAAACCTTTTCTCGGTTTGGTTGATGAAGAAAATTGGGCGCGAAATTGTATATTGTGGAAGTGTAAATAAATAAATTGTGATACTAATAGTGTTTAATTTACTTAAACAAATATTCGTTTCAATATGTTTTTAAAAATTTGAAAGCTTCATTAAAAATTGTATAATTAATCAATTAAGTGCGAGGGAAATTTATAAATTAACAAATTTTGAACTTATTAAATATTGTCACATTAAAATAAATCTACATTAAACATAAATTATAAATATGATAACTTCAGGTAATTAGATAAGTATTTAAATACAATTTGGAAAAAGGTGCTCAAATGTAGGACAAAAATATACTCTATATATATATATATATGTATATATATATATATATATATATATATATATATATATATATATATATATATATATAACAGCCTCCCACCATGTTAGCGTGGTTAACGTAAAAAGTATTACATTTCCTTCTTTATAAACCATTAGGAATTTACATCGCAAATTATAGGATGATTTTAGTGTTCCCTAGCTCATTTCATTTCTGTCTGTCATAGTCAAGATTATTGAAAATAGTTTGATAGAGAAACGGTAAATCTTATGCTGGATATAGTAGTTTATTAAACGAAACTTGAAGAAAATAACAAAAGTAATCGTATGGACTATAAAGACGCAGACGCTACGCATCACATTAAAACGTGGTATGCGTTTACCCTCTTCAGTTTGTAACGAGTCATTTCGTTTTTACCTTGAAACTAACAAATAAGTGTAATTTTTCCAATTAAAACTAAAATCTCTTTTGGAAATAATTTTTGATGAATATTTTACAAATTACAATCATACAAAGAAAGCAAAGCTACGCTCCAACCATTACATTTTGATATAAAGATTTTGTAATATATATATATATATATACAAATACATATATATGTATATATATATATATATATACATTTATATATATATATATATATATACAAATACATATATATGTATATATGTATATATACATTTATGTATATATATATAGATAGGATAGTTTTAGGGTTCCCTACCTCAAAGGAAAATCAAAACTATGTAAGATCATTTCTTTCAATCATAGCCAAGTTTATTGAAAATCGTTTGATGGAGAAACTTTCAACTTGTCATATTAATAGATAATGTTAACCATAAATTCCATAGTAGTTACTCTTTATATCTTCTCTATAAAGTGTGCATATTTCTGAAGATACCACTGACACTCTAAGCTTTAAATAACGTACCTTTGTGGCGAAACGTCAATAGAAAATTTCAAATAATAGAGTGGCGACAATGCAGGTGTTCCTTAAATATTAAAAATATTTTAAATGAAGAAACACGCGTATTTTTCGTAGTCATTCTGACAAAACAGAATTTACATCTTGGTCTCAAGTAAACACTGCAATTAAAAATGGTGCTGAATTTATTACCAATTTTCCGTCGAAATTCATACTTATGATCTCAGTTTCTGTACATAAATATGTTAAAAGAAAAAAGAAACAAAATATCTATCAAAGTTTACCATTATTAAAATCAAATTCTCTCATGGCAATTACTTTAATCACAGAGTTTGTAATCATTCTCATTGGAATTTAGAAGTTTTGTGATAATAAATGTCTTGCATAATTTGGGCTAATGTAATTTTTTATTTTATTTTACTGATCAAAAATTACTGCGAACCACATATTATAAAATTGTCTTTAGAACTTTAATGAAGTTTGAATTATATCGAGAGAAGATTATTTTCCTACATTTATTAACATATATTTCATTCATATATTTCATTTTGTAAATAACATACACTCCTTAGTAGTACAATAAAATTAATAGCGTGTGACGTAATAACTTCCATTTCTTAACTAATAATTTCTTCTAGTTCGATCTTTATTTTAAATATCAATATCCTAAATTATATGCGCGATTGATTTCCTGTATCATTGTAATCAGTGTTATGTCGTCAATTCCCTTTTAAAGAAAAATATTTCATGATGCCTTGAAACACGAACACAACCTTGAGGTAAACCGTACTCAGTTAATTGTGTTTATCATTGAAGATAATTAACAACGATACCGTGGCTGAAACAAAGTCCGCGCTCTGCAAATTGATTTATATTTCATATTTATTAGAGCCGACTGGGATAACTGTGGTAAATAAAACTTTGCTAATTTTATCTTTTATCTTTCGCTTTATCTGATTAAATCAACCAATAGCGCTCTTCAACCAATGGCGCGATTCAATTAAATGGAAAAGTTCCTTCTGCGTCTACTTTTTATTTGATCGTTACCTACCCTTTTTCTTTACTCACTTGGGGATAAAAGTGAAAAGTTTACTGAAGTTTTGCACAACGTCCTTTAATTTTCTTAAAAAAGTCATCATTGAATTTCTGTGACGGCATGAGGTGGCTGGGTTGAATTATAAGCGTAAAAAGGTAAGTTTTGGTTACGGAATAAATCTTTCTATTAAAATTTAATCTTGTTGTTAGTGCATATTATGACAGAGATCAAGGCGATGAAATATTTTTTAGTCTGATGATGGAAGTTAATAACGAATATGCTTCTCAACTCCATCCATTTAAATTAATGATTAATATGCTAACCCAACAGCAAGCAATAATTAAAAAAACAAACACACTATTTTTTTATTGCTTTTTCTATACATTAAATTAAAAGTTGAATCTATATATTAATGCATTAAGAGAAAACTTCGTAACCTTTTTAGGCATATTGCGCGCGCTGAGTAGACAAATATAATGAATTACGGTCTAAGTTCGACCACCTCCAGTAGATGGTAATCCTGTAAAAACTACATTCCGTTTATTTACACAATCTTCATTTGTTGTTTGTTTTTACTGCAACTTTATAGAACCTTTTAACACTATGACGAAACAAAAAAATAATAATCATTATTTTCAAATGGGATGTAAAGATTTTTTGGGTTATTTTACAAATTTTAACTCGCTATAAGTTTAGTTTGCTCATTCCTTGATGAAAACGAATAAAGAAAATAATTATTTTGTATGTTATTATGTACTTCATGCGTTACCATAAAAATTTTTTACAAATAATTTTTACTTCATTTAGTTGCAATAAAATATAATGAAAACTGAATATAAATGAAAAACGAAAAACATTGAAAGATATAAAAACCGTTTTTCCTTTGTGTAAAAATTATTTTATTTCATTCTCTGCTACATTTCATCCAAACAAAATTAAGATAAAATGATAACTTAGGAAAAGTAGGAAATTTTTAGTATTTTAAAATAATTGACTGTTAAATATACTTCGAAAATTCATTTAAGTTACAATGAGTACAGTGTGTGAATATCTTTGAGTTGCGAACTACTTATAGAGGTTTATTGCTAAACTATATTTGTATGCAAAAAAATCCTTTAAAAAAAAAGATTTTAAACTTTGAAGCTAATAATTTACAATAAATAATTTTTTTAAAGAAACTAAAGGACGTTGTGCAAAATTTCAATTAACTTTTCACTTTTATCCTCGAATGAATAAAGAAAAATATAACGATTAAATAAAAAACCAGACGCAGAAGGAACTTTTCCATTAAATTGAATTGCGTCAGCCGTGAAAGAGAGGTACGAGCACGTTGAGTTAATCGGATCAAGCGAAAGATAAAAGACAAAAATAGCAAAGTTGCGTTTGTGCTATTTTGGGAGAAAACTATTTCCTTAAAATATTGTTTAACTAAATTAATGTAATATACAGGTAATTTTTGTGAGTTTGTTTGTTTGTTAGTGGTAATCTTAAATCTCTCATTTAAATTGCCAACAATTAAGTGTGTGCATATTTTCAACTTATTTTACCGAAAAAGGCTTATCGTAAAGCATTTCTTTAATAAATTGAAGTTTGTTCCGAAAGAATGTACAAATTTATATTTAATATTATATGTGCCATTGTAAAAAAAGGAAACATAATCTTAAGAATTACTAACCAGATTAAAAAAAGTCATTAAACAGGCCAGACTTTCCAATGTACATATTTCATAAGATTAAGAGAAGAATAAAAAAAATTACGACTGCGAATGTCTAACTGCGAACGTCTCTTCTGCCAAGGTTATCCCACAAATATAAAGACAGGTCATCAAACTAGATGTGGTAAAATTAAATTCTTTTCAGAATCAATATATTTTCCATTAAATGCATTTTACTTCTATAAATATTGTCCAAAATATATTTTGCGATTTTATATAACAATATGACAGTCCTTATTGCTTTTCCATATAAATGAAATATATGTGTGAGGAATAATCAAAATTACGTTTTTGATTTATTTTAAGGCAATGACAATATAAATTCCACCTAAATGATAACTTCATTAAATGCAAATCGCACATTTTTAGAAACACGTCTAAGATTACGGCTCACCAGCGAAAATAGAGTAAAATTAAATATTCTCATTATAAAACCTAATACTGGCCGCTATAAGTGGCTGGCGAGTCAAAATAAAGTAAACTTACAGGCACACGCTAGGAAATCTAGAACTGTATACTCACAGCGGTTACCCAGCAAAACATCATAGACTTGAACTCAAGAATCTAACATTGAACGCTATTGGCTGCTTGTCAGCCAAAATAGTAGAACATTATAGGCCCACGATAGACAATCTAGCACACACGCTTGCACTGGTTTAACTAAGTATAAGAACTTCACAGGTTCTCGGTAGAGAATCTCGTACCGAACGCTTGCAGCGACCGGCCAGTCAATATAAAAGAAACTTACAAGCTCCCGCTATAGAATCTCACACCGAATGCGTACACCAGTTTAACAAACAAAATATAAGATTACGAACAAAATATAAGAATACCTCAGAGTTTAACGCTAGGGAATTCTGCATCGAACGCTCTCAACGATTTGTTCTACTACACTAAACTTGACACGACTGTTACAGAGGCTTACTTCAAATCGTCAAACACATTTTAGTCCTTGGTTTTAGGTAGAATTTTTATTTTTGTTCTAATTTTGCTTACACTACAATCGGAATCACTAGTTCGATAAATAATATTCAAACGGCATTAGACCTTCTATAAATGTTCGGCCAAAGATGGAGCCATGAATCAAACGACATGTGCCGGGCCGCGAGAAAAATTATTCACCCCGAAATTCAGCATTCCTACAAACGTTAAAACATCTATTGACTTATAGTGATCCATTATCTCCGCATTTATTATAAAATATACCAATACGTGATGCTTTATTTCATATAAAATCGTTTGGTACAAAAGAAATGGAGGCAATTTTATGTCTATAATGTTTGAACGTTGAAGAATCAGTAAAATTAGCAGCTTACATCCATGGTCAGATTAAGATTTATTTTGTATTATATATATATATATATATATATATATATATATATACACATATATATATATATATATATATATATATATATATATATATATATGAATATATATATATATATATATATATATATATACATATATATATATATATATATATAATGTGTGTACATACTTTTTGTATTGGTAACCTCAAAATTTTGGGAAGATTTTGTATATAGGAACAAGGGAGACTGAAACCGGTTTATTTATTGACAGGATCCCAGAGATACCCGCCGATATATTTTCGAACCCGGAGCTGGATATCATTTAGGGAACGGGGCGAAAGCGTTTACTTTAGGGGAACATAATAAAAATGATACTATGCGAGGGAAACCGCGGAGCACAGCCAATGTAGTCTAAAAATAAGGTATTTAAATAATTTGGTACATACAATTTTGAAAAGGTTTAAAAATAAAATCAAATTTTAAAAAAGATGGAAATAGCTGAGAGTTTGAAAACCGCTTCATTTTCTGAACAAAATTATATGAATGAAGTTTTATATGTATCGAGAAGTGAGTTCTCTACTACGACATTCTCCGAATTCGGTTCTTCAGATATAAAATAAAATTAGAAATAAAATAAAATCGAGTCCTGGTTTTCAGAAATTTAGTCTAGTTTTTAAAATTACGAATATAAATCAATAAAAAATATAAATCGTCTTCACAACAACGACAGTAGCAAAATTCAATAGAATATGCCCACGTTAAATTTAATAAGCAGTACATGTGCAGATATATGTGTGTGTGTATATGTATATATATATACATATATATATATATATATATATATATATATATATATATATATATATATTCATAATAATACCCTAAGGATGTAAATTTCGTTAATTAATAAGTTATTAACAACTGTCGGGAAAATAAAATATATACAACATTTGATATATTTTATTAGAGAAAATATTTGCTAGATGTAGGCGTTATATGAGTACCCGCAATAAATGTTTATATCAAAAAATATTGGTGGATAGTTTTATTTACGTTGTATGATTGTAATTTGTGAAGTATTAATGAAAATGTTTTTCCATAACAGATTTTATTGATTATTGGAAATGTTATACTAATTTTCTACTTTCAAGGTAAAAATAAAACGACTCGTGATGAACTGAAAAGTCTGAACGCATGCCACGTTTTATCGTCAAGCGTCTTCGTCTATATAATTTACAAAATTGTATTTTTTTAATAGTCTAATAATAAGGTAACAATATAACAAATAAAATTTTTTTTTAAATAATACAGCGTCATTTTCCAGTTAAAATTATATTAATTTTGTTCTATGACATATCTTTTATTTATTACAGTTTATGTGGCGTCTGCAGTTATAATATAATAAATATAATATTAAGTATTTAATTGAAGATATTTTTGTTAACGCACACATTAAATATATAATAAGATGTATTATTTCTCAAAGATATGCTTATAAAAATAAGGTAATGTTATTTGGCGATATAGGAAGTATCGCGGGCATACAGATTGAAATAAAGTTTAGGGCGTTTTCTCCTTTTCCAATAAGTGATGGAAAAAAAATTAACAAATTTTTCAATATAGTTTAAATTTTTCCAAATTTAACCAATAGTGTGATCGAATCTATTATTGTGCTAAGTGTAATCTCCACTGAAAGTTAAATATGACCATATTCGATAAAGATATAGGTGAATTACATAAAAATACATTAAAGACTCATAATTGTGGAAACAATATGTTAAAAATGAACACCCACTGAGAAATTATGAACGTGATTAGGGGAGGATGGGTATCAACATTCGTGTACTGAAATGCTAATCTCTTTAAGACAAACGATTTGAACATGACAATTTAACAATTGTACGTGCTCTGTGTTTTGAAAGCAGTCCACTGAATTAATAGCAGGCGAAAGTTATAGTAGGTTTAATTCAAATTCTATTTTGACCAAAGTTCTTTAGATCTCAAAATTTTGGTTTCGATATTTTATCTGAAGTTATTAATTATTATTTTACATGATGATATGAAAATGTATATACCTAATATAAATTAAATACTTGTAAATGTGTTGTTTCATATTTTTTCTCAGGGAAAATAATTTAGTGCCAGGATTTTGAATTTTCTTGTTTATACCTATTAAATATACTAATTTATCAACACATAGGAGAAAGCATAAATTTCTTCTAGAAGCATAAAGTTTAGAAAGTAATTTTTGTTTCTAACGTACTAGGAACAAATTTTTGAAATGAATTTTCTATATTAAAAAATAATTCGATTTGCCTTTCACCTTAAATGGAATCATATAGGTGGCCTATTTACAGTGGTCCAAACATTTTATTTAGGAAGAAGACATTGTGATAAATCATTTAAAAACAATACTGGTTCCACCTGAATCAATAATTAAGAAGTTAAGATTAAAAAAATATTTGCTGCAGTCACTTTTAGTGTATCACTTTTTTTTACAAAATATTCCACTAAGTCGCATAAAATTTGTTATGGAAGTAAATTTGTCATGTAGAAATCATTCAATGAGCGACTTTTGTGTTTATTTTCAGCTTCAACTATTGTTTAAAACTTTAGGTTGATTTTTTATCAAAAGAAAAACGTACATATATAAAATCACTGCAGGAAAATCTGTACAACCGTAGATTTGGCTATGATATTAAAAATACCTTAGGATATGTTGATGATATATACAAAAACCTGTAGTGGTGTAACAATTGCTACATCTTCATAAATTAGCAATATTTAACTGTATTTAATTGCTAAATTTCTGCAACAATCGGAATTTCACCGTGTTTGTTTTAGAAACCATTCATTTAACTCACCTTTACTTAATCCAATTTTTAATGTTTTTTAGCCTTAACATACACAAAATGTTTTCAAATAAAATTACTGCTAGACAGAGCCCTTTTGTATTGTGCACCCATCAGAAAGAGAGCGACACACCTGTAGTTACGGTATGGGCGTAGATCTTTAATGCAAACAATTATTTCAATTAACGGTCTTGGAAAAACAATGTATCTTTGGCTAGTGGTCGCATTATGGAGTAATTATATGGAGTATTTTTCTCCACTTTCTAAGTACAAAAAAATCATAACTATTAACTTTCGGGCCACTACTGTATTTTTTTCAATGATTTATAACAATATTCTCTACCTAGAAAAAAATGGACCACTGTAAATGGGCTACCTGTGTATGTATTTCATCGATTGCCGAAAATGAGTACTTAAGGTGAAAACAGTACACAAAGTTTTTGTGGAAAACATTTACACTCCCAATACCGTGAAACACAACATTAAGAATGTATTTAAAAAAAATCGTTTCTCATAAAAATAACTTGATCATTGTTTTTTAATTGCTGTTTGAATTACTAATGTCTTATCGTTCAATAATTTTAAGCCATTAAATTGACAAACGTATTTTAAATTATACTTTTTAGGGAAAATATCTTGAAGCACAAAATAATATTAATAAATTAATTTAAAATATAAATAAACTGTATTAAAGAGAAGTTTTATATTAACAAACCGGATATCGCGTAAAATGTGTATGGATCAATTTTTATGTGACTTGAAATTGAGTACCCCAAAAGTGAGTATTTATCTATAAAATAATATCCAATCAAGATCACTGTAATCTACACTAATCTGCCCTTTTTATGCATAATTTCGCGTGTTTAATCCGTCAATATTAATTTTTATCATTGCGATTTTAATTTTTTTTACATTAGTTTCTGCTGTTGTCTGTATACGAGTAATGTTTTTCTTATACTGCATTTTATTCACTGTTTCAGAAAAGATTTACATTTAATCAGATTTTTCTCTATCACATTTGTGTATACCTGATCGTTAGTCTGTCCTGGGCTGCTAGTATCTCCTGTCAAACGGTTTCAACGATGAAATTACACTGACAGATAAATAAACGTAAAGACACGTGAAATACTATAAGAGTTTACGTAAGGTATCCGCATTTTACATTTGGTATATGCAACTGTAAACAGTTACTTCTCTAATTTAATTTTTAATTTCTCAGTTGCATTTATTTTACCAACTAACATAACAATTATTTTTTCAGATCTAGATAACTCGTGTTTTGGAATACATGCAACTAAGTTAAGATTAATTTTTAGGCATGTGTTTTAGTTACATATGGGTTACATAGTTTTATTGCATTTTAATACTTTATTAATTTGATTTATGTGTTTCAATTCCGTAAGAAAATTATCACGTGTGCAGTACTTAATTAAATAAATGACTTATTGCATTTTAATACTTTTTAAATTGTATGTGTGTGTTTTAATTCTGTGACAAAATGATCATGTGTGCAGTACGTAATTAAATAAATGACCTGGGACATATTTGAGTACTTTAAAAATAAATAAGGGCATATTCTAGTAATGAAACAGGAAATAAGAAATATAAATTGATGCGTTTAACTTATTGAATGTATAAAGATTCCGTTGGCAAAATAGCATGTATAAATTAGTCGGATCCAACTATGTGTAAAGTATTATTAGCTTAGACTATAGTTCTACTACAGAGGAATTAGGGATTTCATATTCCTCTCATTACTCATATTTTACAGATTGACTCCTAACACCCTCAACATAAACTCCAAATATTCCTAAGAATTGACATGGAGTTTATCTGAAGTTAAATATAAATAGAAAGGTATATTTTTGTTGGATTTTGAAAACGGAAATAGATAAGTAGCGCGATGCAGCAATATCATTTATGATTATATTGATACCTATCGTACTTGATCATGACTCAAAAGTTCCACTATCTTTAAACATAACGTATTCCATGTTATATTTAAGGATAGTATATAACCAGCCTCTCTGCCTCATTACAGACTCACAAAGTTTTCTTTACGACTTGCAGCAAAAAATTTAAATTAAATTTCAATCTATGCTGAGAGCGAACTTTTTACCTAGCAAGCATAATCGATGCAGTTCAGTATATTTTGTAAAGTTTTTAAATACTCAGACCATTCGAAAATGGTTCGACGTGGTGGAGTAAAAAATATGCACCCTACGAAGTGATAACCGGTAGTTGAATGAACGTGTGGATCTATAGCTCGTCGCGAATTTCTACTAGGGAGCCAGTTTAAATACGTTCCATGTTACTGACGGAGTACCTTTTTACATATCTCAATTAATTAATCACTATGTTGTTTGATTTGAAATACAAATAGAAAAAAAAATTGTTTCAGTTTCAATCTTATTTGATATAATTTTGTTTGAGCTTAAGCCATTTAATAAAGATACGCTTCGTTCACGATTAAATGAAACTAGGTTTCGTTGTATTACAACATCTTCAGGTGGGTGATTAGCAAAGATCTTTTTTCTTATGCTGCATTTTACCACGCCTGTTCCAAAACAAATTCAAATTTAATCAGATTTTTCTCTATCAGATATGTGTATACGTATTGCTATTAGCAAATGTGTGGGCTATTAGCAAAGATCTTTGCTAATAGCCCACCTGAAGATGTTGTAATACAACGAAACCTAGGTTGTAGTAAAGAAATTAAAGAAAATAGAAATAATACTACATCACGTAGTTTCATTTAATCGTGAACAATGAATGTCGCCAAATATATTTAATAATTCAAGATACGCTTCGTTTCAAATTACGATTAAACTTTTTTCGTTTTATTTTTTTCCATAAACTAAAACAGAAACATGTTTTATTGGTGTTCAATACATCTACTATCCAATAATATCTGACAAAGTTCCAAAGTTATAATTCAATTGGTTTCGGATTCTCAAATCAGTAGCATACGAATATTCGTCACCATAACTCAGGCTACAGCATTTACTATTGGCAGAAATGTTGATATAAAGCAATGTAATAAATAATGATACATTTGTAAATATATTAAAACTGTAAATTTTGCATATCTGTAAAGTTTAAAATATTTTCCAAAAAATCCAGGGGGGGTGAAGGATAAGTAACAAATGCATTATTAACTTTTGGAATTTTTGTTTTTTTTTGTAGGTGTGAATATACACTTTTTTATACGCATCACGCCAAAACTACTGGCCCAATTTAAATGTTTTATTTTTAGAAAAAATATGGGAGTCAAATTAATGTGACTTTTATTCTTTAAGGTATCCTATTTGGTGAACAGAAAGAAAAGGATACAAAATTTAATATTTTCTAAATTTATTTAAATTGCATTAGTACGAAAACAAAAATAATTAGCTATCTATTCAATGTAGAGTAATAAAACAAATAGGTATATTGTGTACCTATGTGCATAAGTGACGTCGCCACGTAACTTTGAAATCACGCAATGAAATTTTTCACCTGGATATATGTTGACGATACTAAAATTTAGTGGCCTGGGAAAGATAGATGTTTAATCCAATGCTGGAAAACGTGTGAAGGCAGAGGTCATTGTTGGTCATCTTTTGCACATTTCATTTTCGATATTCCATATAAGCTTATTTCGCTATATTCGTAATTTAATTACTTTGGTAGGTTCAATATTAGGCTATGCAACTTTTTTTCGGGATTTATTGTTTACAAATCTAATAAAGCAGTAGATTTTACTTGTCTGAATATAATTAAAAATATTGAAACAAATTATTTAGAATAGAAAACAATAATTTTTTTGGTATGTTTGCCTGTAAATCTATTTACAATATTTGCTTACACATCATGAAAGATCAGTTGTTGGTTTTAAGGTAATATATATATATATATATATATATATATATATATATATATATGTATATATATATATATATATATATATGTATATATATATATATATATATATATATATATATATATATATATATTATGTTTCATTGCAATCGATTAACTAAAAAATGTTAAGATAATTTGAGAATTGATTGCAAAAGCGAATTTATTTAATAAATATTAATTTCATAAATATCATAATATGATGTTACGTGTTTTAATCATATAGTTAACTTAATAATATTTGTCAAAAGGTCCAGGTCAACTAAGTGTAACTAGTGTATGGTAGTTTAATTCTTGCTATATATTAGTTTACAAAATGAGAGTAGATAATGTAGCAAAATGAAAAAAATAAATAATGTTGTGTCAAACAGTTATATATTTGGAGCTACGTAAACAAGGAATGAACATGCATCAAAGAATACTGCATGGTAACCTTTCGCGCTCTACGTAATTGGAATAAACTATCACTTCATGCCCTCAGGCATAAAGAAACGCGATTATGTAAATTTATACTTATCTTTCATGTAAAAAAACGACAAGAAAATTTAATTTACTTGAATCACCTTGTAAATACAATCTTTTTGCCTTATATCTCCACGATTAAGTGTAATAAATTACACTAAATTTACAATTCTTTATCACGATATTTGATATCAAGTAAAATATCTCATCAATCACGTATCTACTCTTTGACAGTTTATGTGTTACAGAAATATTCACTTGTGAAATTGAATAGCATAATTTTTTTCATACAGTTTGAGTAAGTGATATCTGGTACTTAAATTCATGTTTCATATATCTCATTTTTGTAAATGTAAAAAGAAATGATGTCATCAGATCCATATAATAATTCTAATCATCTATAAAATTTATTAAATCTCAAACCGAAATTGACCATTGGAAAAATTATAAGGCCAAATAATATATATTTCCCTTAGGATATACGTCTCACAGTTAAAAGTTCAAGCAGAAAGCAAAAGGAAGTATAAGATTTCCTTATGAAATGTAATCAATCTTGAATTAGTGTTTAATAAGTATGTTATCGAAATAATTCTAATTTAAGTAATCGACGTTGACATTGTGTAATAAAAATAATTAAATTCTAACTAGCCTGCTATTGTCATGTTAACACTCATTTAAAAGTTGCAATACGTTAACAAATTACAATATTTTTTCTCTATATGGTGAATCTTTGCATATATCTATGAAACCAATAAATTGTAAGAATGTCGCAATTTTGTCCATAGTTTTTTCAAATAGAACTGGCATTAAACATATCATACTTACTTTATGATATAGCAATTAAAAACAATGATAGTATAAAATAAGTGGTTTAATTATAAGCTTTCAACTCATATTTCATGTCAAAATTACTAATAGTTGTAGATATGTCTTTAAGATTGTGGAATTTGTTACATAACGATTCTTAATTTATTTAAATACTGATTCTGCAAATAATTTCCTTTTAATTGCTTTTTTTAATAGTAACACATTAAGAAAAACAGAATAGATAAAATAATTCAGTCTACAGTTGATATTAATTTACTCATACCATTATAATATAAATGAGTAAAATACGTAATTTCTTCACGTTAAACCAATGTTGTAATATTAGATCAGCCACTGCCAGACTAGTTATGGCTGAAACAGAAAGAAATTTGTGTTTAAATTTACCAACTGTGAACTAAAATTTAAACTTAATCGTCCACCCCACCTATGAACTGCTAATGCACGCAGTTTATGGGCGGGGTGGACGATTAAATTTAAATTTTATGAGATACCCCATTAAATTATCTTTGGATACACACGAGTAAGTGTACTAAATGTTAGTTGCCAGGTTAACTTGTCAATTTCTGGACGTTGTCTGTATATTATTTATATAATGTACAAAGACAACAGATATCAGTTACGATATGTGATTTAGGAAAATGTGACGAAATATTTTTCAGAATTAATATATTCTCCTTAAGGGATCTCAAAAAAAGCAACGTGAATAGTATCGGGAAAAAGGAACTTTCTTTAATTTCAGTTTTATAATTTACTTTTAACGGATTCTTTAGAACTATGTTAACCTTGAACGCTCGTATTACATTTCATATTTACTTTTAACATGCTGCAAAAGAATTCGTGGAATGCAACCTCTATGGAGACCTCAGTCTCGGATGATACGGTCTACAAGTGACAAGTTAGACGTTTTGTGCGGAAATCAAATATTAACATTTTCATAAATCACTATTTATAGAGAATATATTGTGTATTCATTGGTAAGTACATTTTCATTGTTATAGTTTTATAACAGATATGTCAACATATTTTTTGTAATAGAAATTTTACTACAGTATTATGTGCCCGTATATTCGGACAATTAAAGACTTCCTAGTACCAGGCAAATTTATTTGACAAAATGGTCTGCTTATCCTTTGCCATAAATTTTGTAAGTTCTTTTATTTATCAATTAAGATAGTTTAAAATGATGAAGAGAAAAAAAAGTATCTGAGAGTCTTAACATTTAAAATTAGAGGTTGACAATGTTTTGAATTAGATTAAGATAATAAAAAAAAGCTTCCTAACGTGTAAAATTACTTTCAAGAAATATGGTCATGTCATGTTAAGATTTAAGAAAATATTTTTAAAAGAGTATGAGCAATTGTCGGAAAGTCACGTTAAAGGTTTAGCTAATCGTTGCATGTTTTTTCCTAAAAAAGATAAGAGAGTTTTTGAAGCTTGCATATGAGTTATAGGACAAGCTTATATTTCCACATCGCTTTAACAATGAAAACAGAATGGCAAAAAAACATTTATATGATGATTTTATGGAAAGATATCCGGATACAAATTTAAGAACTGTAAAATCTGCAAGTTTAATACGTCTTATTGGTTTTGATAAAAACCAAACCGACATATTTTCTGCATGAATTGGTAGATAATTATAATTTTCGTCCATCATATATTTACCACTGTGGGCAGGCGTTAAAAATGTCCAGAATCATAAAAAAGTTGTAGCAAAAAGAAATATACAACGAGTAGGCAAATTAACACTTGAAGAACAAGGAAAAAATGTAACTATAATGTTTTGCATGTGTGTTATGCGAGAGTTTTTTTTCCCAATGTTCAACTTTCCTCGTCAAAGATTAAATGACGTCTAATGAAACTAGAAAGTGAAACTGTAGTTCAGCCTAAAGGATGGATGGATAAAGAATTCACTTAAAACGATTATCACATTTTATGTAGTTAACTAGACTGACGAAGGAATCGCCAGCTTTAATGGTGCTTTATGGGCATAGCAACATTAATTTCTGCAGAGACAATTACACATAGTTGATCAGTACCCCACTGCATACTATACATGAGACCGACCTTTCAAGAAACAATTAACAATGCATAAAATGAATGCTGTGTTATATGAGGGTTAATTCTGGTGCCAGAATTACTAAATGTTATATTGTGGGTCTAGTAGCAGAAGTATTTAAAAAAGTGGCACGCTTTGAAACAGACTATTCGACAAACTTATGTTCACCGATCTGAATTATTTATCCAATGATATTACTAATAATCCTCTCGGAAATAATGAACTTAAAAACGTGTCGGACGCAACTAATCGTAGCTAATTATTGTGCAGTTTGACGTTTATTCAACAACCTGGACTATACATATTATCTTTCAGGAAAAAGTTCCAGCCAATAACAGTGACACTCATTACCCTATGCAGTCAACACCTATTGAAATCGAATATCACACAAGATTCAATCTGGATGTACCCACTCAAAAATCACCAAAACTTTCTATTAGCTAAACAGCTCTACAAACTGAAATGGTAAATAAAAAATAAAGCTCTTAGTCGACAAAAGAAATGTAAGAAAATCTATTCAGGTATTTTACCATTACCAGATGTTGCTAAAAAAAGAGTGCAATCAAGACAAAGTCGAATTGAAAATAGTGAACTTTAACCAACGAAAGTTAAAAAAAAATAAAATGAAAAAAGAGAAAAGAAGAAGACAATCGTAAATTTATAAATAAATGACATAGCAAAAATTAAAAAAAAACTAAAGGTAAACCGATTCAAAATCAGTTAGAGAAGTACTACTGTGTTGTTTGTTGCGAAGACTACGATGAAGATCAGTTCCAGTGCGAGTCATGTAAAAATGTGCTTATGAAAACTGTATAGATATTTCTGAGTATTCCCATGTATGTGTTTGCAACCAAAGTATTTTTTTATTTCATCTTTAGATAGATACTATTACTATGCTAAATTATTGTTTTCATTGATTTATTTGAAAGTTTGTAATGTATACGTATGTCAAAATATTAAGTATTAAAATTTTAATGACTAAACCAATGATTATTTCCTCGTGGTTTTAAAATATTTTTATTGATTTGAATGTATACTATACTACAATAATTATGTTTCAGAATGTTAACCGTATTAATGAAAATTATTGCGCAATTTACGCTATTTCAAAACTTACAAGATTTATTTACTGTCCAGTCATAGGGTTTCGAATTTATACCTGTCCGGTACCAGGCGCTAATTTCAATGATATCAAAAACCGAGTCAAGGAATAGTTCCTTTTTTAATGGTGAAATATTATTTGATATTTTTCTCTGTTGACATATTGTAATGTCTATTATATTTGCGTATATCCAAATATTACGTGTCTTAATAAAACATGATTATTATACTTTCTTTTCTTCGGAAGCTTTAATGGTCCATTACTCAGGATACTACCCCTATACATCGACTAATCTTGACAAGTCAATAAATAAAAGCTTTCGAATATATATAAAACTGAAATAAATAGGTTTCCGAACATATTTGTGTGCATGTAAATTGTAAAGGGATTTTATTTCCATGAAGAATATTCATAATTTCTAATTAACTTTATGTCTTAAAAATGGAATTCATAACAATAAAAATATCGATAATTTTTCAGAAACTTAAATAACTTTCCAGTAATGCTGTTTTTCGTTATTTTTACTTTAGTAGTTTTGCAGATGGTTGTACGCATTCTTATCGACTCTCTCAAAGTCTAACTCGTGTAAAGCTGTAATAAAGTTAACGAGTTTTGAAATCTTGAAACTGTACGCAATATACGAAATTAAAAAATAGTGGAATAGTAGAATTCTGATATTCCCCTTTCGAATTATGGCACGCTAAAAAAAGATCATAAAATATAGATTTCTGAATATTGGCTAATATATGTTTTATTAAAATATTGAATTAACATAATGGAATAAACGTATCTTTACACATTTTTGCATAAACTTTTAATAAAACAAAAATTAGGAGCTTTGGGCAAATGGTTCAATACCACAAGAAAAGAGTTAAATATACTAGATTAAAAAGTTGACAATATTTGAAATAAACAAACAACATAAAAAAACAAATAATTCAGTAAACGCAAAATTTGAAAATATTTCAGGGCAAAAATCTTTGAGATAAATTAAGAATTTCTATAGATATCGAATAATCCTTGCATCTAATAGTTATCAGAGACCAAAACTAAAACATTAATTGACTTTTTATTAATAAATGTGTGCTGTTACCAGTTGTCGCATTTCAGCATTAAAATGTCAATAATATATAATAAAATATGTTTTATATTAATTATCATATAAAGTGACCTAAGCAACCCATAAAACGCTTATATTTTTAATAATAACAACCGATATTAACAGTTAAAATTAGACATTTATAAACAAAAACTTACATGTTTTGGGAAAAATGCCTACCTTTTGTCCATCTATTTGGATCATTTGCGAGCATCACATCTTTGTTAGAGGTAGCAGTCAAATCAGTTGAGTTATACCTTTCACTTGGCAATTGAGTGAAAAACATTTTTACAAATTGTAATACGAATTTGCTTTTACTTTATTTTGTTTATCGCATAAAAAACGTAAAAAATGTGTATATTCGTGAAAAGAATGCCAATATTATTACATAAATCTCAAGGTTTATGAACAGTACCTGACAAGAGATAATATGTAAAAAATTTAAATTTTATTTTTATTGTAAATTATTTTAACGAATATAATTGAATAAAAATATATTGTGTTGATATTATTATCGATAAAACATACGTATCATACAAACTGTGAAAATTAAAACTTATCATTTACTCTATATTATTGAAACATTTCATAGTGAATGGTCGTTAATTTGTAATATTAAAAAAATTTTAAAAATATTTTAAAAAGAAATTTTCCAAAATCATTCAGATTCAGACTTACATGATTAAGAATGAAAAAAATGTATTTACGTATTGTCATGCAAAGTATTATTAATTATTTTTTAGTAAAGTCAATATAAGATTAAATAATGCTCCAGAGCTGGTCTGAGATTTCTTAGATGTTATTGAGTTTTCAGATTCCTGAAAGAAAATATAATCAAGAAAGAAAATATATTTTAGAACGTTAGCGACAATGCGTCGCTAACGTTCGAAAATAAATTTTAATTGTCTTTATTGTCCTATTTAGTTTTACATGAGTTTTTAAGAATCATGTAAACTGTGATTTCTATAATTAAATTCAAATCCCCTATCTCTGTAATTTTACACCAGAATTAGTAAAACGTAACACACATGGGAAACTTCAGTAATGGTTTCTAGGTTAAAATCTGGTAGCATCTAGATTTTAAACAAAAATAGCTGATATTTGGTACGAGAACTAATTGTTAGTTGCAGCAGATTGGTAAAATTAAAAGTAAGGTAGAATAATTCCTTGTTAGAATGTTAACAAAACAGATAACCACATAGCTATACATGCTCTAATACAAAGTAAAAGTGTTATTCAACTAGAACTCGTTTGCGGCGATTTTAATTCCATATAACAGTTACAAGGATTATTTTAGGTCAGCATGCCACTCACACCTCTAAAAACCTATAAAGGACCGTAGACCTAAATATTTGATATTAATTACAACGAGATTCCTCCACGCGAACAGACAGAGAGACGGAAAACGAATTGATCCCGTAAGGGTTTCTTTTTTCCTTTTGTGGTACAAGACCCTAGAAAATGATAAACTATTAAATCTACTAAATATGAAAATGAAACGTTTTCAGATTATAAAATTTGTGACCTGTCGATAAAGATCTCGAAATGAATTGTTGCCAAGGGACATATATTTAAACGTTATAATATATGTGAGCTCAAGCAGTTGCTATCGAAATATACTCCCGAGAGCCATCTGATAAATAGCTTTCCTCTAAAAAAATCTGAAATGTGGATCAGATCATAAGAAACGAATAGCATCTTTTACAGTTTCTCCATCAAAACATATGTAAATCAAATAATCCCGATCATCGCGTTACAAAAAAGTTATAACTTTATTTCATTTATAGTTTTTCAAATACTTTTGTTATATTTCAACAAATAAAATTTGTGGAGAAAATTTTCCTTTAAACGTTTGAAACATATTAACATTAATATGTAGTCTGTAGTCAGTCGTAGTTGAAAGCGGGAGAGAAAATATATGAATTTTTCCAGATGATTTGAATTAAGCGAAAAGATTTCAAGAATGAAGAAGAATGTACGACATTTTAATACAAATTAATAATAATTTATTTTATGTTAGTGAGTTTATTGCAGGGGCGTTAATTACGAAAAAATTACGAACAGTATTTTCAATAGCTTCCCTCAGAAATCCGTAAGAAGAAATTGGACTTTGACACATGTGGCTTATTCGTATAGCTACACCAGTATCTACTTATGAAAGACGACGGCGATTTGTATATCCACTACGATAATTTTTTTAAGCTAATTGATAAATACCCAAAAAATAATAAACTAGACAATTCCTTAATGTCTCGTTGTGACATATATGAATGTATGAAAAAAAATCCAAACGATGTAACGAATTTAGCCAAAACCTATTTCTAGATATATGGAAAGGCGATCAATTTAGCGTAGTCTTTATTTTGGAGAAATAAGGTTATGTTTATCGATTTATGCAAATATATAAAAGATTCATTTTCTACTTTGATTATTAACTGACATCTGTCGGAGACTGACCTTGAGGTCAGTGTGCTGCTGCAAGTGTCACTGAATCCTGAATTTTTCGTAAGATGATACTCCACTCTCATTGCTTAGTGGTACTTGCCCTCGTTTTGAAGGGACTGAGTTACTGGTTCCTCAGGTTTTGCTCAATTTCTTTCCCGGTTTCAAATTTGAAGTGTTAAAAACGTCACACTTATTTCTAAAATAATATATTGTAATGTACAATGAAATGTTCAACGAGTTACGAAAACATATCGAAGGGAGAAATTTCTCCCCAGCTTATTCATTTATTATGTGTTTTTCAATATGGTATCGGTTAGTTATCATACAAAAAGTAAGTAAAAACAAATGTTTATAAAATGTATCAAAACAAAAAGTCTTGAACAATCTTTTATTGACAATAAATATTATACATTCAAGATTCATGTGAGAAAATAGTTTACAAAATCTAAACTATTGACATCCAAATCCAATTATCCCAATGATAGTGAACATGGGTAGAAATAAAATTACGTCAAGCTGTTTGCTACAATCTATTCGCTTCGGACAAAGGAAGGTATGTGAGTTAATTTCATAGGATCAGAAATATTTTTACGTAGTATATTAAAAGCAAAAATAAATATAATATTTTTTCGTAATTAGAAGGAATAAAAGCTTTTTTGTCCCTTAAACATCATTCATACCTAGTCATGACTAGAATTGAGAAAAGGAAATAAAAGGAAATTAACTATATTTTCATGTATTTGAAATTTTCCAATACAAGCAAATAACAAATAGTTTCTTCTCGGATTCCAGTAGAATATGTTAATATAAATTAACGCAATAGGATAAGATAATGACATGATAAGATCGTAAGCATTGCACAGAATAAGTACAGAACAAGTATGGAAGAATATAAGGAATATATTTATAACTTCCTCGTGGAATGTTGCTGAATTTTATGATTGAGTCCGCAATTTTTAGTTAGTCAGGGCTAATATAATTATTCGATCGTCAAGACCGTGGTTACGACTAGATACACGGCTGGGTATAATGCATTTGCTTTACGCTATCAAAGCACCTACATTATGCTGTTAAGCCTGATGACCACCCGTGCATTATATTCCGGAATAAAGTTTAACTTTATTAGCAAATATTATATGAGAAGCATTAATAGTATAAGATTGTCTGATGGGTAAGTGTGTTGGTTATCGAAGCAGTAACAAAACTAATCGACTAGTTTTAACAAAACTAATAATCAAGCTGGAAATAAGGGAAGGCCAGATTATAACCATCCAACAAGAAAATAGTGCATAACCATAACTTTCAGAGTTTTCGAATAATAAGCATTTCCCTTTAAATTGCAATATTATTAGTCTCAATCTAATTTAAATTGAATGGCTTCACTATCTGTTTTACTCTAGTTGTTTTTTGTCCCACTCAAACTTAAAATTCAATCTTTGAGTACCGAAAATAATATCATCCGTTCCGGAATTAATCTTTTTCATCCATAGTACCACCCCTTTTTAAATAAGGGAGTAATAAGTGTTGCATGATTTCAATTAAATAAATCGGCCATTTAAAAAGAAAATGCTTGTCAAAGCAGTGTATTACATTTTTACAGCATGAAAAATTAATATTAGCTAATAAAAATTCAATTTCTTTAGTATGCTGATGAATAAACGGGGTTATTTAAAATTCCAAAACAAAAATTGTTATCAAAGATGATGCATATTTATATGGGCAAAAAGTAGCCATTTTTTCCAACAATATATCGATAGATATTAGATTTATGATTGTGTTTTTTTTATTGTAAGGTGAATTTGTTTTTTTTTATAAAGGTTTATAATAGCAAAAATCTAAATGATTATGCAATAATTTATGATGTATTATTTCATTATAAACGCTCGGATAAATACGGTCCTTTAAAAATATGGATATTTGAAATAAGGTTTCTATTTCGTTCTACATTTAGCTTCTTTATTAAACTAAAATTAGTAAATAAGTAGTATAGAATATGGAACTGGAACATAATTATTCATGACTGGTTTCTTAAGTACGAAATTTAAGTACGAAATATTATAAATTAGTTAATATTTCTAAATTTATTCAAACATTTTTTGTCGCGCCGCAGGGGAGTTACATATTGATCTGTATCATAAATATGACTTTAATATTTTTCTTGACCTTACACTTTTCAACTTTTTCATTAGTTGATCTAGAATTCAAATGGGACTACCTTTGTTTTAGTATTTCAACTACTTGAACAAAGGTAGTAAGCTGACACTGAGGTTAAATTTCTATATATATATACATATATATACATATATATACATATATATACATTATATATATATATATATATATATATATATATATATATATAAATATATATATGACTGTACTTGTTTTAGTATCTCGACTATATCTGTTTAAAAAAGTAAAAGTAAAGTAACGTAAAGTTTTAAAAGATGACAATTAAAACGATAAAGGATTAGGCAATCGCAAAAAACTACTTTAAAATTTATGTAATACTACAGAGCTCAAGGATCATCTCACCTAAATTGGTCATGATTATTAAATCACCGTAATATAAAATTTAAGATGTCAACTTACTAGCTCTAAAGCAAAACAATCTTACACTTCAATTGAGAAACCATGAAATTACCAAACTTCCAAACTTTCATATTCAGAAAATTATTCAAATGCCTTTACAAACTAAAATGCATACTGTTGTTTGCATTTTAGTTTAGTAAAGGTGTTTGAATTTAACAAACGCAATATTACAAAATGTTTTTTGTTGTATGCAAGCATCTCATAGCATCATTCCGTTTTACGTGAAAACGCAGAAATTCGTAATAGACGTAAAGAAACTAACAAATAATTTTAAGATCTAAAGGCACAATACCTCAGTATTTCCTATTTCAAGTATTCATAGGAATATTAATTGGAAATATGCACGTGAAAAACTTAAAGCAATTCCTATATAAATAAACCATGATATAAATATATTAGGTAGACGAAAACAATATTAGTGTCCAAAAAATGTTGTGAAAAAATAATAAAGAATTGAATTAATTGGCTAATGTTCTAGTGTTATTACTTAAAGGAAAAGTTGGGTGGGAAAAACATAATTTCGTTTTAAATTTTGAAAATATTTTTGGCAATGGTTCAAGTAAGTCACAATTTATATAGTATTACTTCCACTCTCTTTAATTGCTTTATCATTACCTAGGTTTTGTTGTATTACAACATCTTCAGTTGGGCAATTTGTGAAGATGTTCTACTTGAACAAAATTGTAACAATTTTTTTTTGAAAATTTGGTTAATTAATATTTTCTTATCTAAAAAAATCCAATTATTACAATTTACCTTTTAAAAAAAAAACAAATAGTTACGACTCTCAATAGTTGACTGTGGATAAAATATTTGTAGTTGGGCAATGAGTGACACCTGCATTTTTTTTTAGTTGCAATGCACATTTCGCAGCGTACCGTAATAGTGTTTTATATGAATTTGCATCATATAGAAAATTTTACAATTATCAATCCTTCAAAAATCTCTCATTTTTTGCTTTAATTTATTCCGTTTCGCTCTTATAATTTATTACAGGTAAACATCACATAATTTTTCACACGACGGAAATAACGACCATTAACCTTTACGTATGTCCATATAACAATATGTAACCAGGTGGTTGCTTTTGGAGTTTGTTAGTAAAGTTTACATGAAAGTTCTTCCTGTGTCAAAAAACTGTCCCGATTATGATTAGGTTTGGAATAATTATGTTTAATTTTAACTAAATATGAACTTTGCTTAGCGTTTTTTTGCGTGAAAAAGGAATAAAATGTACTGTAATTTAAAACTTATTTGTGATCTTAAGCATTTATTGCCCACATACCGTGTTATTTTGTCTTATCAAATAAAGAAAAGTTAATAGCTTCGGTGTAGAGTGTAACGTTTGTAAAGTATGTGTAGCATATAATGCTCAATTTATAAAAAACTACGAAAAATTCGAATATTTTCTAATTCATAAATTTATTAATTTCTTTTTTCATTTAAATGAACTTTATTGCATTTACAGACAACAGACCCTTATAATTACTACTGTTCGACAATTTTCCGCCCCTTAGCCTCCAAGAGCTTACATGTTCTATACTTTTAGGCTTTGTATATTTAATTATGCATGTAGATGTGATTATAAAATAATAATTTTCTTTTTACATAGAAATATTAATTAATATCCGGCAAAATATTATCTGATTTGAAGAAAGTTACAAATTTTTTGGCGCATTCCATAGAATACTCTACTCTCCTATCATTGCAAAATCTTTCGGATATTTTTATCTAGAAATGTATTTCCAACAGTATTCTCTCCGTTAGAAGCTGCGAGACGTTTCATGAATTTATGAAATACTTTAGCCGTATACATTTCAAATCGCGCTCATGATCTGTTGACCCTTGTTAAGTCTTACTGTCAAATCAATGTACGGTTCAATTGCTCTTGGCCGGATAATCGAATATTTATTTGAGTAGCAATATTTGGTCAAATACCGGTTACTCTATTTATTACAGGGAATTGGAAAAAAAATTGGAGTAACAACACGGCCCCCAGGGGTAAATAATGATATTGAACACACAAAAAATAACACTCAGTTGTTTTTGGAAGCCTACAAATTTACATCAATTGGTATATTAACTTTGCCTAGTTGGTTAAATTAAAATAAATTACTGTAGTTTATTTAAAAAAAATATATTAATGTAGTTTTTAGTTATATTAGCTAATATTTTCTTCAAAATATAGTTTTCATTTAATATAACGGGTCTTTTGGGCAAATCTTGAAACGGAAAATCGGTAATCGGCAATTGTTTTTGTGTGAATTAATTTTCCACAAAAAGTTATAAAATAAAATATTTGTATGAACTCTACGGTTAATGTATTCTTTTATTACTTTTAATATTATTAAATATTTAACTCAACAGTGACAACATTTTTTACAATTCCTGATACACCAAGCCTATTGCCATTCGATTCAAATGAAGGGTAATTCAAGGCGGAATCTCTTACTTAACTGAGATCCCGCCATAAATAATTTATTTTTGTTAATAATAGCATCTATATAACGTACTGGCAGTTCAAATAACTGATAACTGAAGAAATTATGGCAAAGATTTGTGTAAAATTGTTTAAATACACCCTTTTTATCATTGAAAATAGCAAAGTCTGGAATCACTATTGACATTTAGAAAAATAAATTATAACCAAAAAATATATTTTACTGCCTGTGTCTTACTTGCAGGTTATGTGGAGGTGTGTTTTAATTGCTCTAGTATAATATTTATCCAGAATTGTATCATTACCATAACAAATTTTAAAGAATAATTTGGTTCAAATGTCTTTTTAGGAGACTTAATTACTATTGACACATAAAAATAAAGTGAAGGACTGAATAAGAGCAATTCCCAGTAAAATATTATTTAGTATTTTCTAATTATTAAAACTTGTTAA
This sequence comes from Druceiella hillmani, assembly GCA_039881145.1. Classification (NCBI taxonomy): domain Eukaryota; kingdom Metazoa; phylum Arthropoda; class Insecta; order Lepidoptera; family Hepialidae; genus Druceiella; species Druceiella hillmani. The sequence continues at coordinate 29,562,977 of JAYKKI010000001.1, forward strand.
GTACAACTCGTACCGGGAATATTCCGTTAGGGATAAATAGTATTTTCAATTAATTTGTTTATAATTATTAAAATTACTTTTTTTATAATTAAATTTATTGCTTGGCATATCATTTGCAGTTGCAAAAATACCTGAATATTTTAAAAATGTGATATATATCATATTTTTGGTTCTATTTTTTCCGTAGATTTTGACAAACTTCTCTGAATTTAGTAGATTTATAGTATTTTATCTTTAAGAGTTTTATAAATGAAAGTGATCGTCATATTTTTACGAAAATTTTCTAGAATATTTTCACAGCTATTGAATATAGAATACTGAATTTTTTTTAAAATTATTATTGCTTATTCTATTCCTTGATATTTCACACGTTCGATTTGAAATCGATTACCTTCTTTGCACTGCTTTAATAGCGAGAGTCAATCCAAAAGTTGAGTTTAGTAAAGTCTCTGATTACCTGCATTGTTTTACATTGAGAATGTAATAATAATGATAATGTAACAAATTTTTTTTATTTAATTATTCAAATATTCACTCTTGAATGGATATCCGTAATTATGGACCAGTCATAAAATCCAGTTCTACTGTGAAATACCACTGCGTCATCTAGTTGCCTTCTAGCAGAAACTTAAGTAGTGATAAGTTTGGTTTTAAGACCTTATATATAATATAGCTGCCTACGCAATTCTTTGTTAATCAATATCTTTATTTAAGCATCTTAAGATCAAAATATATGGTTTAAAATTAACAACCTGTTTTAAAAATATTTCCATTCCGTACAAGAATCAAATTCAAATTACATTATATATGTTATACCGAACTTATTCGATTTTGTTGTATTCTATATGGTCATCTATTTTCTAATGCCTAATGAGTAGCCTTGTAATGTTGTAATGTAGTATCATTACTTTTCCCTGTTTACATGAAATATTATGATAACTCAAAAGAAGTAAACATTTTGGGTATAAGATCATCTGAATTCCAATTTCCCGGGAAAAATGTTTATTTCTTCAAACACTGCTGTATATAACGAAGCGTTTCAGCTTTTATTTTTTACAACACTCATGGCCAGTGTACCCTCGTCAGGCCTTACTGTCAAATTAGTTCAAATAAAGCTTTCGTCTACAAATTGAGTAGAAAATGTTTTTACTTGTTTTATAAATAATTGTCTTTATTTAGTTTTGCTTTTTGTTATACTAGATACAATTTAAATTTAAATTGACTTGAGGTTAGGTATACATTAGGTTTCAGGTTAGCGTTTTTTTGAGTTTTTCAATGTTCCATCGAACTAATAATTATAAAACAAACTAATCAAATAGAGGCAGAATTCATATGCATTAAGACTTTCAAATAAATATGATTGTTTCAATTCAAATATATGAATATACGATAATCGAGATTTAAGATAAGATTTATATTTATCTGCGAAAAAATATAGAAAGCTTCATTTTCAATAACTTTAACTTTTGAAGCAACTAATTAAAAAAATGAGCATCGTTGTATTTTGCGCTCAAAATATTCGTTATTATTATTGCTTTTTAGTTAAATACTAAATTTCTTTCTTAATGTTCCTCCTGTAAGCTAAGATTGCTTAATATTTCATAGAAACCAGGAAAATAGAGTTTAAAGACTGAAGGATAACGTCACCAGGAAAAATAAAACAACTGTTACCTTGAACGAACACTTGCAGTAAAGGTATTCCAAAATTAATGGTTTTCAGACAATTTCAAATATTGTTTTTCGGAATGTTAATTTTTACTGATACGGTGATGGTGCAATATTCTTGTCCAATCAATTCTATCTACGTTCGTTTTCTTAATTATGTAGCATGTGTATAGCTTTATGTGTAATGGTTATATGTAAAATGAAAACAATTTGGTGATTATTTCACAGTAAGGTTCGGCGTATGTTATTTCCGTGCTGACGTAATGTGGCAATGATTTTGAAAGTATGTGAATTATTTAGATTTAAGGGATTGTTACAATGTTTCTTAAATTTCTGTTTCGAATCTTATCTGGGTCTCAATTTAAAGTTTCTATATTATTGAAATTAGTGTATAACTTTTTAATACAATGTAGTGTAGCCTCAATTATGGGGTAATGAAAGTACAGAATAGTGATCATTTGATGTGACCGACAAATATGGGATTCAAATTTAATGATACTATTTACTTAATGTAAGTAATATATGTACTTTAAAAATTGGTAAATTTCGATTGCCAGCGCCAGTTCAAAAGCATGCATTTTGTAAAATATTGATAACTCTTAGCTACTCTTCATACTTTAAAAAAATAATGATGAAAGTCATTATATGTGAAAGAAACATATTGCATTTAAATTATCTAAGACTATACTTTTTAATCCGAATTACCGAAATACAATATCCCTACATCCACCTGCAAATATTTTGATTTAAGCTAGTATTTTATGATTTTTGCGAGTTTCATCGATACCCAATCCATACATATACCAAATCTATTTCGATAAATGAATCCCTCATTCGAAATACCATGCAAATATTAATAGGCGGAATGGAGTGTTCCATATCAGATTTCTATCGTTTTATCTTTTCCTGAAAGGTTTTTGTGTAGATTTCAATTGATTGTTACTTATAATTTATATCAGTTTAAATGCATATTTTCAAATACATCCGCTTCTCTCGTTTACAAAATTGTTCATATTTTGTGAAGTACTATGATTTCCATGTTCTACCCAAGCTTTCACAGTCTCAAATGAAAGAGAAAATATTGGTAGGTTATTTTCATATTTATGTATTAAATTACTTTTTCTTTATACTTTGTAAAACGGAGTATTTATTATAGTTTAGATTGGATTGGAGCATTTTTTATATAAAACACATTCCAGCCAGTTTGTATAGAAATATCACTGAAGTTGTTATTGTTTTAATTAAGTAACGTACAAAAAATTTTTGATTTCTTACAGCATGTACTATAATCGATAAGAGGAATGCTTAGTATTGTAAAGATAAATGCATTTAGTTGATGAGATTACGCCGAATTATTTGGTATTAATACGTAGTTAATATTATATAAATATATTTCACTTTCATGTATTAAGTTCCGAGCTGTCGCTTTTTAATTACTCTAAATAAAAAGAAACCTGGAATTTCCGTTTATACTTTCACTCTTTCTGTAAGGTTAATGACATTTAGGAAACTTGATACATAGAGATTTATTAGTAAATAAATTAATTTCTTTGGATAGCGACAATTTTTTAAGGGGAGAAATTAAAATTTCTTCTGAAAAAATTACTCCCTAGCATATACACCCAATGAAGTAATTTTGGATTCAATTAAGTTACGTTTTTGAAAACTGCTATAGTAGTCTTTAATTTAAAACAATTGACAATAACCTAATCAGTTTTCAGAGAAGATAATTTATATGTGAATTTATGTCATAAATTTCATAGAAGTCGACTAAATATAAAAAAAACCGGCTCTTATTAGCATGAATTACTTTCACACCTTTTGTTTGGAAATACATATAAGTTACATTACGACATTGCTGGCCGATATATTTTTTAAATAAAGTATTATATAATATGATGATGTTAAATACTTCACTTAAATTAGAATATCAAGTAATTAGATAATTAGTCCAAGAGTTCAAAATCAGTAACAAAATTTGAAAGACACAAATTCCCATCTGCTATTACTTCCTACTTCCCATCTGCTAATTCCCAGCTTCCCAGCACCAAATTCCCATCTGCTAATAAAGTCATTGTATTTCAGAATGTAAAAAAAACCTATTATGAACGAGTAGAAATAATACTTTGCGGAGTCATACTTAGGTAAATAAAAGCATTTAAGCTTATATGACATTTCCACAAAATAGCATGTAAGTAAATTACATAGCATATCTAGTACAAGAATGAAATAATAGCGAAGTCTTCGAAATTACAGGATTAAGAATCGTCGCAGAAGTTTTCCTGTGAATAATATATAAATTAAGATAGGAATTGAGTAATTCTTACTAGTTAATATCAGAGATGAACTGTGAATATGTTTTTTGTCCGTGTTGTGGAAAAAATGATTTTTCGTACCTTTATAAATTAAGATTTAAGTTGATACACAAACAGGACGCAGGAAATGAAAAAAGTGCGCCACTTGTCCTCATTTAACATTTCTATATAAATACTTTTAAGTGTTACCTATTGAGATATAAGTTAATTAAAATCTATTATCACTATAACAAACTTGAAGCTTGACCAAAACACAAATGTTTTGGTAGAAGGTTTTAGAACATTTTTATTGACATTTCCTGTAATTTCTCTTAAACTCTGTTACATAAAATTCTACAAATATAGTTTTGGCACTTTGATAACTCACTCTTTCTATTGATATCAAATGAAACACACAAAATTTAAAAAAATCAAACTCTGCTGTATTTGTTCTACTTTAATTTGAACATAAATAGTTTGAGGATTACAATTATGCTACGTGGTTTATTATGTTTTATCACTACACAACATTTTAAATGTTTTCCGTGAAAATTGGTTATGACAGACAAACAATCTGACTTTCCTACATGTAATTAATTTTATAGGGTAAGGAAACCATGAAAATGGAGGAAAATTTACTGCAAAGATTATTTTCTATCACCATTATCCGCCAAAACCCTGGTAACAGGAATAAGTAAAACGCCTCCCAACTTTCATTTCAAATTAAAACAGCTCTAAATGTCGTCTACTTCATTATATTGAAATAAATGTATACATATGTAATGATACCAACAATTTTTAATTTTTGTTCCAAAACAAACCTTTAGTTTAACGTGATTATACGAGTATAAGCTGCTAAATATTTAATTATGATGGTGTCATTCATTTTTAATTAAACATAAAAAACTTAATGCAGGAAGAAGTCATTTATATACATAAGTGTGCCAATTATATATTAATAAACGGTACATAAAGTAAAGATTTAAGCCCGAAAATGGTGGTTATCATTGAATGAAGATAACATCAATAGCAGAAACAAACCCTTTTAGAGAAATTGAAGCTCCAAAAATCGTAAATAAACGCCAAGTTCCACTAGATTTATGTCAAAAAAATTCGCGAATCCTTTATTCCGCGCCACGGGTGTTGCGTGAAGTATTCGGGCACAGTTCTTTATAATGGCATCCGCATGATTTGTGGTATTTCAAACACGGAACAGTTTATCATTTTTTTTATTAAAAATTTTAAAAAAAATGTATTTCCACTCTCCGCCTGATAGTCGTTTAAAGTTTAGATTCACTTTTATAAAGTACTAGCTGGGGCACCCGGCTTCGCTCAGGGAGTTGATGTGAGATTGTGTGGTAGTTGGAATAAAAGGATAAACTTTAAAATATAAGAGGTAAAAATTAAAAATATATTCTCACTCTTTACAATACTTGTTTACAAACAATATTTTTCGTTTTATCGGGGGTATATATGCACAAATTTTTTCCAATTTCCTATTCGAGAGCAAGCTACGTATATTTGACCGTGAGAAAAGCAGGACTCTTTGAGGTTGATGCCGCAATGTTTTAAAGTTTGTCCTTTGTTTTGTTAATTGTAAAACTGTAGGCTAATTTGATTCAAAATTGCAGTCTTTTAAATTGGAATGGCAGTTCAGTAGAGATTAGTAATATTCTGGGGATAAATACTGTGTGTCCTTTGTCCTTTCCAGTCATAAGTTCGGCTTCGATGATGTTATTCGACAGTTGTTTGACAATCATCCTTGTTCCATTACATAGTTTTGGTGAGTTGATATTTCTAAGTAGTATGATTGGGAATCCAATTTTCAGTCGAAGGCAGTGTAATGGCGTTCCTGGTACTTGCAAAGAGTTTAAAAATTCTGTAGGGAAGTAGTTTAACTAAACAAATCAAATACTAACCAAACAAAATCTGATCTCCTGAATTGGGAAAAGTTTGACTAGGTAATGCTTTTGTAAAAATGTCAGCTAATTGTATTTTACTTAAACCCAACTCAACCTTTTCTTATGAAGTTACACTTAACATCTTTTTATTAATTTTTTTCGTGACAAACGGGATTTTTAATCAATTTTGTTTCAACTGTTACCATCTAATTATCAACATTTACTGTGATACATTTCATAATATATTAAAAAAGAATTGTATGCACACAAAATATCATAATTTTCACCTAAATCTGATATGCAACCACAGTATCTCTGTGGGAGATTCGTAAGCAGCCACAAATTCTGCCTAAGTTGTGGAAAGAACAATGGCCTTTTGTTTCTAACTGGACTACATGAAGGGCCTTCACTCATTGTAAAAATATACGCTGTGGTAGACATACTCGTATTTACATCACCTGCACAGTCTGAACCTGTATATCCAAATAAACCACCACTTTCTTCATATTTTATAGATAATTCTTTATTATTTATTGGGTATCTAATTACACGTCTAATAGCATTTACATTTTGTTGACTTAAATTGTTTACATATGTGCTAAATACTACATTTGAACAGCAGAATTAAATATCAGGCCTTGAAACAGTACTCAAAAACCATAAACAACCTTTAGCTGTTCTGTAAGGAAAAATTTCAACATTTTCATCAACATATTTTGTAAAACAACATTAACATCTGCTAGAGTACTTCCAGGATTTGCATTGCTCATACAAAATTTATCCATAATTTTATTTATATAGTTTTCTTGATGAAAACAGATACTCTTATTAACCCTCTCCATTTACATGCTTACAAAATATTTCAAATTGAATTTTTCATTTTGAAAGCTTGTTTTAAATACTCAGTTATTCCTTTTATAACTTGTTTGTTTTGATGATATTCAAAGAGCATTATCAACATTAATAATTAGGAATACTCTAGTCCGTAAAAAACTCCTACATTAGTACAATTATCTGCCTGAAATTGCACAAAACCATATTTTTTTTAATTCAATGGACCTTTTCTTCCAGTCGCCAAGGTACTTGTTTTAAATCATAACTATTTATTTAACTTTAATAAATAATTATTTTTCATTAACATATCTTCAGGTATTTTTATGAATATGTCTTCTTTAAGACACCCATTTAAAAGGGCTGTCGTTATATCAAAATGTTATATTTCTAAGTTATACTTTGCAGCAATAAAAAGAACAATTCTTATCAAATGACACCTTGTTTTCGAAGAAAATATTTCTTGGTTATCAATTTATTTGATCTGACTAAACCCACATGCACATAAATTAGCCTTGTAGTGTACTATTTGATTATTATCATTTGTTTTAACAGTAAAAATCCACTTCTTCTAATTGCTGTCGAGGTATTGTTTTCTTTGTGTGCATACAATTCTTCTTTAATAGATTCAGATCATTCACTTTTCTGTAGACTATTTAGTGCATCAGCTTATGTTTAAGGTAATGACAGCTCGACAAGATTTGCTTCAAAGTTTCTATTAAGTTGTGGTCTGAAATTTACAGTCCATCCTGGTAAATCTTCTAATTCCTGAGGCAACAACTCAACAAGCTGTCTTCATTCTCTGTTGACGAATTTTCAATCAAAGTATCCTCTACTTCAACTGCTTCATTCTGACTTATTTTTTCTATTTTATTCTTGTTTGTTTTGTATCTATATCAGTAATGCTTATTTGTGCAATGTTCTCTTCTGAGATTGGAAATTGATGTTAATCAAATATGCCATTTTTTTTAATTCATATTATACATTTCCTTTTTATTTATATTATACATTCTTTATTTGGTGTTGTCATAGCCAACTTTTGTTACTTTTTTTGTCAAGTTTTTTTCCTTAATTCCGGAATATTTAATTACATTCGACGCTACCAAACATGATATAACTAAGGTTTTATCCCATTCCATTATTCAAAAGGTATTGTATTAGGAGTCTGTGTGGAAGATGTTCTATTTAATTAATATACCACACAGTTCACAGCTTCTGGTAACAAATCCAACTGCACATTCATCTAGTGTATATGGCGCACTACGCTCATGAACTATTCCCTCTATGTCTATATATTTTTTAAAACCTTGATTTACATATTCTGTTTCATCATTAGTAGGTAATATTCTGACATTGTGCATGAATTTATTGTTAATTAAAACATTGAATTTCTTGAACACTTCCATGATTTCACTTTTGTTCTTAATAAAATATACATGCCTCTAACTCGTAGCAGCATATTTGAATAATATAATGTAACTTATACCTTGAATTAATGAGCAGCTCATAGATCCGCAGACATCACTATATACTAGTTCACATGGCTGTAATTCTTCTCACTGAGATTTGTGTAACGGGAAATTACATATTGCCCATAAACACTTGCCTCACAAAAAAAAAACACCTTGTCCATCGTCATTCACTTTCAAGCCTCCCGCATCAATATTTGCAATCATGTGTTTAATTTCTTTCAGATTAATTGTCCCAGTCCTTCATGAGACATGTTGATCTACACTGGCTCCGGTGACATACAGATAAAACTTTTCGTGGATCAACATTTTGCATAGTTCACTTTTTTGTTCGTATATATGTGTATATATATATATATATATATATATATATATATATATATATATATACACATATATATTTTTATATATACATGTATATATATACATACATATATATATATATATATATATATATATATATATATGTATATGTATATATATATTACATTTTTCTGATTATTTCTATAACACTGTCGCAATTTTCTCTCAAAGTTATTTGTTTGAAGTCAATCAAAGAGGTTATAATAAACATGACCATACCATTAGTTTTTGACCATTCAGCACTGTTTTGTTCTGGTTTTGTCATTGTAATACCAATTCATTTTGCTTTCAAAGTGCATTTTATTTGAACCTTGACGAAAGTTATTTTTTTAAATTCATCGATGGCTTTATATCCATTTCGAGGTTATTTTGTCAAAGATTTTCAACAACAATTTTAACTTCCTTTGCCATTTTGTTTCGTTCTTTTATTTTCAGAGTAGACTATGGCCATAACCACTTGTAATATAGGTTTATTCAATAAAACAAAGTATTCTCAATATAACAAACAGTTATTTAGAGTAAATGTATTACAATTTAAAATACAATATATGCAAGAATTTCCAGTTAATTAACCAACGCATTCCTAGTGCTGTCACATGGTATTAAAAATGTATACGTTTAATGTAATACGCTCTTTTAATCTAATAATTTTCTTAAGGTATTGGTCGTACATAAATTATTTTTAAATAGAGAACATATAATTGTATTTACAATATTTTAAATTTTTTTACAATTTGGAGTATAACAACAATAAATTAATTTAAATTGAAACCCAGTCGGTCAATTTATGCATATAAATAAAAGCTGTTCACCATTATATACGCAAGAAAAGCATGTGTCAACCAAACGAATTAACGTATTATGTTTTAAATGCATGAGGACTACAAGAATTTGTGAACGCAACGAAAGAAAAACAGTAAATCCCTTTAAATATTAAACGACAAGCTGACAAACCAAAATTACAATTAATAATTTATTAACAAATTTTATGGATAAGGATAACGGAAACACGAGGTTTGGAAAATTAAGAGAGCTACGAAATGAAGTTAAAAACGTATCTTTTAAACAAAGTTTGAATGAGTAAATTAACGGCATATTATTGTTATCAGAGTCAGGTTTCGCCATAGTGAAGAAATATTTATTGAAAGAGGTATCATATTTTGATATAAGTAAGAAGATTTTTAGAGAAAAGTTCTAGCCCATGCATACTTAATGCAATAATCGAAAATTAATATAATCTGAGCTTCGAAAATACTTTGGTATATTAATATTTTAATTAATTAGAATTTTAGTTTCAGTTTATTAAAACATTCAAGATTATTCGGAGAATATATTCTGATTAAAATTGTATGACTGAGGTCATTTATTTGAGACTGCCAACTAAGATTTAGATCGCTCAGTAGGACGAGATGTTTGACGATTGTGGATTACATTTATGTGTAAATAATAATATGTGGTTGAAGCCTAATGTTCTAAATTTTTAAAGATTATGTGGTAAAAGTGTAAATGGTGTTGACATTTTAAATATTTTACTTTCCTTGAGCATCAACACTTTGTAGTTTGTCAAATAATTTTCAGGTTTTATAAAAAGTAAACTCAAGAGCGAATAAATGTTTAAAATGACGATAAAACATTAATTATTAATTCAGAAATATTTAGTGATGGAACAACTTACTACATGGATTAAAATAAATTCTATATATTAATGACTTACAGAAATATCTTTAAAAAATAATTCTTTCTAAATTTTTTAGACGGAAAACAATTTTTCAAAATTTATTTATTTTGTTTTTACAAGACTATATTTTGTAAAGAAATTGAACTAATATATACATTGACTGTGAATTAATATTTAACTCATATTTTTTAGAATAGGGCGTTTCTGGTTTTTTCAAAATATTTCACAGATTACGTCTGAAAGATTAAATATCCATATCCAGCGCAGTCAATATATTCTGTCATTTTTATAAAATACTCTCAACGTAAATTACTAAGCAGAGTTATGTTTTAAAGACAAAACTATTCTATTAAAATTTCAATAAATGTATAAATATCTTCTTCGGTTTTCATATTCGAAAATATTTTGAAATAACATCATTTGAAATAACTTATAAATCGCAATTTCGTTGATACGTTATAGATCGTAATTCTTAATGAAACTTTTTTTATAGTGTATTCCTCAAAAATAAATTGAGTTCTTGAACTATAAAGTTTAATGCACTTTTAACCGAAAATAATTATTTGTTTAATATAAGAATTTAATCTTATATAAAATAAATTCAGACTTTAATTGAATCAAAACTCCTTGAAACTCCTTTATCGAGATTTTCATGTCACGTGTAGATATGAAAACCTTGATAATCAATTTGCTTATGAAATAATATGTGATATATATTTGATAAAATTTCACTTATTACTAAAAGCAGGGGAAGATCAGTAATATTCGATATTTTAATACAAAGAAAGTCATTTCAAATCACTCACGGAATCAATCGTTTACCCAATATAGACGACTGGGCTCGTAGTATAGACGAACTATTACATTTTCCGTTAAAATAAAGAAATATTAATATTGGCTCTAGGGGAGGAAAGAAATTTCCTAATATTTTTATTCATTTTAAAACTTACAAAGTAAATTCAAGATTTTCAAGATCAATTTTCAGTATCATTTTTATATATTAAAGGATTAATCAGATTACTTGAAATAGATTAAATGAAGTAATTTTAAACTTAACACCATGTGTCTAAGTCAAATATAATTTATGAGGGTGGACAGGTGAGTTAAGTTTCGCTTCAACTGGGTTAAGTTTCGCTTGAATTATAAAATTTTCCTTTGCTTGGATACACAACATCTCCATTACCATCTGTAACTTTAAAGATACAAATTAACTCTTGAGCACGTCGAGTCGCTCTACATATTTTATGTATTGTTCGCAACTTTAGTACCTGTTTCAAAGCGTATTTTATGCGTAAACTTTTATGAAATTTTTTTCGGATTCAAAGTAAAGATGACATTGACATTAGGATCGCAACATGAAAACTAAAAACGTTCTATAAACTTTATATTTCTTTTCAAAGTTAAACGCGAAAGCGACATTCTAGTTATATTATAAATACATAGTTGTTTCATTTTTATTTACGGAGAATATGATTGATCAGCAAGCACTTTAAACCAATGCAGTTTAGACAATCAATATAACATTTAGCAATATATGGACTAATTTTGACTTTCTTAAACAACGCTTAAATGTGTATTGCCGTCCATATCAGTCATCATTTTTGTATTCTGCAGATTTTCAAAATTTCTTCCAGTAAAATGTAATGTAACTAAATGCCTATCGATCACCACAGAATTCTAAAATTTCTTTAAATTTTCCTGGCGTATCCCAAATAATTTTTTGATAATCCTTATTAATATCGAGTAAGGAAGTAGCCGTGCTCGTAAAGATGTAAATTAAACTAGTGGTTTCGTAATAGTTGTTTTGTGCTTCTTAATCAATCCTTTTCTCCGTAAATGAAAATAAAACAACTATATATGTGTAATATTACTAGAATGTCGCTTTCGCCTTTAGATTTTAAAAGAAATATAAAGTATAAAGAATGTTTTTAGTTTTCATGTGGCCATTTAAGTTCATCTGTAAAATTACTACCTTATAAGATCTTAATGTCTATGTCATCTTTACTATGAACCCGAAAAAATATCAAAAAAATTTACGAACGAAGATTTACGTTACGAAGAGTTATGAACATTACATAAAATATGTAGAGCGGCTCGACGTGCTCAAGAGTTCATTTGTATCATTAAAGTTTCAGATGATAATGGAGATGTTGTGTATCTAAGCAAAGGCAAAGTTTATAATTCAGGCGAAACTTACCCCAGTTGAAGATAAACATCTTGAGACTACCCACCTGTCCATCGTCATAAATTATATTTGACTTAGACACATGGTGTTAAGTTTAAAATTACTTCATTTACACTATTTCAAGTCATGTGATTAATCTTTTAATAACTGAAAATGATACCGAAAAATGATCATTCGAAAAATTTACTTTAAAATAGAGTTCTAAAATTAACGAAAATATTAGAAAATCTCTTTCCTCCCCTGGAGTCAATATTAATCTTACTTTATCTGAACAGAAAACGTAACAGTTCGTCTATGCTACGTACCCAGTCGTCGATGTTGAGTAAAGGATTGATTTAAATTTCATATAAATCTATGAGGTAAACGTATGCATGCGTGCGTGCGTGCGTGACATACAATGTGAGAAATGCAAGTATAGATAACTGAACGTTACTTTGTTGACAATTCTTTTAGGAACCCTATTGATTACCTCATTGTCACAGTCTAGCAAGTTTGTGCGACTGTATTCCTCTCCCTCAAGCTAAGTGCATCAATTACGCATCATCTTAAGTCGTGAAGGAAGCGATGCGATAGGTAACGTGTCCTATAGTTTTGTTTGCTTACTCTATGATGGGTTATGGTGAGTGTATTTTGATGGGTGGTCTTTGTCCTCGCTAAGTGTGAAAGCGAGTTTCAGGTGGACGATAAAAATTAGTGCTTTTTTCTGGTAGTTTAAATGTGAACATCTAGGTATGTTGTTTTAACCTTTGTGGTTTTATGGGCCACTTGACCTCGTTTTTACGTGCAAATACATGTTTGCAAGTCAAGAGATGTTGATGAAGGAAGATGGGTTGATGTCGTAGAATACGCGTAAGGTAGTACGTAATTGAGGAGTACGGTGGGCATCGTTTCAGTAAGGCATCGGCTAATAAATCGGATGCGTCAGTAAATAAAGCGATGGGTACAATATTTCACGGGTGAGCGAGTAAGACTTTGTTAATTATGCTGGCTTTATATGCCTCAAATGCTTTATACGCTTACGGTTTCTAAACGACGAATGTTTTTTCTGACTATCTTGCATTACATAGGTATACATTTAGCACCCCTTACAAAGATGCAATTTTGGATTTATTTTCCTTATATTAATTGATCATATAGAAAAGATGTCACCATTCATTGAAGGTTTTAGATAAGTTTATGCAGCAATAAGTTTAGGGTTTTAAATCAACTGAGTTCAAACATTATATATCGAATTTTTTACTTCCTATTTTCCTGTTCATGTAAAATTTTCTTTATGAAAATATTCCAAGATCTTTGATCAATAGAGGATATTTTTTTAAACTTTACTGTAAATCATTTAATTTATTTGTAACACACAAATAAATTAAATAATGTCATATCACTCTAAAATCTAGAAAGAAAAGAAAAATGGATATGCGCCTTAACCTAATTTATTATTTCAATGATTTTCGCAAAGATGTCACTTGTTGAACATTAACGGTCATCAATAATTTTGATTTCATAATTTGTTTTTGCTAAACTATTAATAAAAAATATGCTTACGAAATAGTAAATTTCTTTGTCATAAATTTCATTTCAAAGATATTCCTCACATTTTATTTAAATCATAGGATCGATAAAATAATTTTATTCCTATGCTAAATAAAATAAAATTAATAATTACAAAATATGATTTTGGTAAATAACATCTGTTAAGTACGAGAAGCTAACTTGATTCAGCTTTAATCTCAAAAGTAATATCAAAATTAATTGATTGATCCTTTTATTTCATATAATCAATAATTTTATCTATAAGCATATCTTCAGCATATCATATTAATCAGTGAATTTTTTTTGGAATTAAATGAAATAAAATAAGGCGATAATGAAGATAAAATAAATTCGATTATATGAATATGTTTAAAAAAATGGAATACTTTCTTCTATTTCTCGATAGACAAGAATTCTAATAATTGTATATAATGTCAATAACTAACATCCTTTACGCGCTAGATCGCCAATCTTGGGGTTTGCCGATAGAATTACATCTCAGGTAATCTTAAAATTATTCAATTTTTAATTAACCTGGAAACATATTATCGGACGCGACTTACACTCGCGACCGATGGTAGTGACTGATGCTACATCTGGTCAATATTTATTACACCTAAACTATCAGTAGTAAAGCACGGATGTGAACTTAAGCACTCAGACCTCTGGCAAAAAATTGGCTTGCAAGATGCCTCGGTCACATGTGCTCGGATGCGAACGCGCGGTAGACAGGGCCATCTACATTGTAGTTGGCACTGTCTACTTGTCTACTGTGCACTTGTAAAAAATTAATCGATACGCTTCTTAAATAATAAAATTTATGTAACAATAAATCAAAATATTACAAGAATGTTCCAACTTTATAGAGTGACCGCGCGATACGTCTGAACACAGCGTCCGTACGCAGCTGTCCAGACTATGTAGTTGCGAGTGTTAGTCACGACTTAAGTCGCGCCCGATAATTTGTTCCCAGCTTTAGCCTTCATAAAGAAGGAGATTTTCCTATTATAATCTTCAAATTCATTTGTGAAACGTTTTATAACTCGCTTAAGAGGGTACGACAGATTCTCCACTACGCCGACGGTACCCTATAGTATAATTTGTGGATGTGTTAGCTCCAAGGCTAGTGTTTTCAAATATTGTATCCAAGTAATAGTAACATCTGTATTATCTTTATGTCCAATTTGACAATTTATTCTAGCAATAAATAAAACCAAAAAACATTCTCATCGGCCGTTTCCATGCTACTTAATCCATTTAATATTCTTTTGTTGAGGCTATCTACCATATTAGCTCCCTTTTTTGTTGGATTATAATAGGGGACGATTTCATGTTTTGAGTTTAGGCCAGTACTTGGTTCAATTCTGTTATTGTCATGAAGTGTACTAATTATAAGAACCATTTTTTAATTTTTTTATAGTATATAAGAAACCAAAACGTTAATCATTTGAAATCCAAGGACCATATAGGTTTGATCCTATTTTGGATATCCAGGAACAACGGCTAAATTTATTTTTTGTTCCCTCTAAGAGTACATACCAGAGTTGTTGCTAGATTAGTTTTACGTCAACCATTTGAATCGACATAAAATAATTATCAGCCGTTGTATTTCGCCATGTATTTAGTGTATTTTATGATAAATAATTTACGATAGTTAAAGCAGTATAATAACAATTTTATATCCCATTTGGTTGCTTTCTTGGGTAAATTTCTAAATTATATGTGTGAAAAGAATTTGAATCACACGAGGCAAATATTTTCATCCCATATTTGGCAGATTTATTCGCAATGTACGTAGAAATTCAAGGCCACTTCGAAATAATTTCCATATTTCATCCTTAGTCATATTTTCTATAACCTGGTGATTGAATAGACACTGCAATAAAAACTATGAAATATTTCACGAATTGGATCTTGAGTGCCATATACCAATTTTTCTTGCGGGTGTGAATATCGTCAAATCTTATAGTTCTTATCAGAAAAAGAAAATAGTACTATTACATACGGCTTGAAAAGTATTAAGAGCTATACCGCATTTGTGCCACGTTTCCTTCGAACTCAAGAGGATATTTTTTTTTGTACCAGCCATATACAAAATACCAATAAACACATTCAGTTCTGTGTAGTCATTCTCTTTATAATCTTTCTCCCTTACAAATGTCTTTTCAGTTATTCTAATATAAATATTCGTATTTGCAACTATGCCAGTCAGCATTCGCTCGCTAACACAAAGAAGAAAATTTTTCATAATACCTTTGGTGTCTCTTGCCACTGGTTTTACCCCTTATGTAACAGTCATAATATAATGAAATCTTGTCTTCACATTAGAAATACGTGTATTCTATTTCGTTTCTTTGTTTTTATCTACGCAATATAGCTACCCACTTGCTTTCGTGGGCCTATTTTTAACACACCCTCCTGTTTTTGTGATGACTGTTTGGTGTCAATGCAGTGGTCGCCTACATTATTAATGACTCCAACAGTTTCCTCTTTAATATTTCCTGAGTCATCTTCAAGAATTACATGTTCAAACTAAAAAGCAATTCTTGTAATTGCATATTTCATAAATGTTTAGCCATTATGCATATTAAAAACAATAATAAAATACGAGAAGTTTATTAAAATATAATTTTAGGAGAATATGTATTGTAAATCATATTCTCGCTTTGACGTTTGTCTGATGAAATAAATGCCGCACGACAATGATCGGCCAACTAACAGAACGGTAGTACACTGACTCAACGATAACGTTTTACCTGGAACGGCGAACATGTATAACGTTGCCATTGAGCAAACAAGACTCATGTAGGTAATTTTGACAAAATACTGTTTAAATTTTCTTTGAAAAAAATACTTAAAGCGCAACTGCTCGTGGGTTTACACAGCAAATATACGTTAATGCCTTGAAACACTTACGTTGATAAAAGTCAAACTTCTAAGAGCAGATAAGTGAGAAAGTGACTCGATATATAAAACTACTGCCGATCTGAAAGTAGGAGAGAAATTGAATGGATTCTACCGCTGAAAGAATGATAAATAGCTTCGTACTTGAAAAAGCACAAATCACGCGCATATGATAATAAATAACGGTGCTCGATCGCTTTCCGTAAGACTGGTGGTATGAAATAAAAGATTTGCCAGTTTATTTTTAAACTACATAAATCTGTTGACGTGCAGCGTTAATTTATGACAGATGGCGCTTGGTTTGGTCTAAAAAGTACATCGGGT
Source organism: Druceiella hillmani (assembly GCA_039881145.1). NCBI lineage: Eukaryota > Metazoa > Arthropoda > Insecta > Lepidoptera > Hepialidae > Druceiella > Druceiella hillmani. The sequence continues at coordinate 29,580,121 of JAYKKI010000001.1, forward strand.
CATCGATCATTTTCGACCCTTTCCAAACATCAATAATTATTCTCGGGCGTAAAAATAAATTTCTTGGGTTGTTTCTTTTCTAATAGATTTCATCCTTATATCTACAATTGCTTTTTTGTAATTAACAAATATTGGGGACAAACGACATACAAGTTTTAAAACGTTCAATTTATATTGTCATATTAGCGATGTTTATTTCAATATATGCAAGCCTTTCAATATATCAAAACCTATAGGTACGTCTGGTCTACCCATAATTATGAAACTCGGCATAACAAAAGTCTTGTAGTACAAGTAAAGAAATGAATAAAAAATTCAATGATTTCTAAATATATCTGGAATTTAACGTTCTGAAAAATGACATTTTTTTGAATAATTTAATTGAAATACTATATACTATTAAATATTTTTTAATGCCTAAATGTGTACAAAATCCTCCAACTTGACAGACAGTTTTTGGAGAGCATTTCACTTGTTAATTCACAATAATATATATAAAATATGATTTTTCGATGGAAACATTACGACTGCTACACTGTACGATAGTACATGCTACAATTCTGCTAGCTATGGTCTGCGGTTTCGTTCACGTGTATTTTTTATTTTTGTTGTGGGGATTTTTATAAAGCAATAATATTTTCATTTCGAAGTACCCTTGATCCGATTAAAAAATAACTTATACCTTAACTTTAATTTATGCTAAACCACTGTGAAAATCTATTTTTTTCATTAGTGTTTTTATTAACTTCCTGACTACGAATAATTAAATTCAAGTTTCTCAGAAAATATTTATAAAGAATACTTTAGATTTTCATCTATACCTTGAGTAAATTCCTTTCACCTTAAAGTGACAGTTTTTGCTCAAACCAACTGATGGAAAGACAAAAAAATACTAAAATTAATTTATGGTTCCATAAAAAATAAATTGCAAATTACACTATTTTTATTCAAATATGTTCAATGTACAGATACTTCTCCTTTTGTGTTTTCTAATATATTTATTCTTTGACTAAAAGTGATAAGTTTTTCATCAATAGTAAATGAAAGGAGGCTGTAATTTTGTTAGTTGACAAAGCTTATTTAGCTTTGTATAAAAGGGTATTTTTTAAGAGAAAATTTTTAAACATTTCAAATTCCTAACTATTTGAGAAAAACTATTGACCCATCAATAGCTCACGAGTCTTCAAATGATTATCTAGTTTATGGAAATAATAAGAAAAAAAAGTTCAGTTAAAGTCCTCGATAAATATCCGATCAAGTCAGGAAATAAGATATCTGTTTAATCTTTTCGGTGTACTTGAAATGTGGAAAAGTGTATAGATTGATTAAAAATAGGTATCTCTTTGAAAAAGAAAAACAAAAGGCGAACATACACTTCAATTCGTATTTATTAAAATTTTAATATGTCAGAAGTAACTAGTAGCAACATTAGTTCTGAAATTGTAATTATATTATGAAATTAACAGACTAAAGGTGTGGTTTGTAGATTTTTAGTGAACTGGTAGTTTCACCCGTAGGCGGATTTTAGTTTTAAGGCTGTTCATTTTACTCAAAATATTTGGTCATTTTCTAAAATGTATATTTCTACTTTGTCTTTCATTTCTTTAAATTTATTTCAAACAATAATTAAGGTTAATCCAAACCTCATCGCGTGTGCGTCACAATGTTGTCAGTGTGACATCATAAAGCCTTGGAATCCTGTACGATCGAGGCAAATCCGTAGACCTTTATAAAGTTGATGCGGCAGCTTAGACGTTCGATCCGATAGTCGAAAATATAAGTGCTAAATGCTTCCTTTTTCTTTATCGTTGCCGGATAAAACCTTCTGCATTTTATATTCTTAAGTTTTTAGAACGCATATCCTAATATCTTGAAAACCATATATACAAAGACTTGTTTAAAAAACTTACTATGTATGTTCAAATGTTAGTTTGTTTATTATTATTACCGTAATGACAATCAGTTCAACGATTTACAAAAAGCAATATCGTTTAGCGTCGAGTAAATATGTTGTATATTATATATTTCATGGACGTACAAATATAAGGTAGTAACGCCACTTTTTCATAATTATGACTATGAAACGCGTTGTATTTTTTGTAAACCTTTTCAGCAATATATTTGAAAATATTTTACATTTCATTCTGAAAGAAATATTTGGGAATACTTACAATTCTCTTGAATAATATTCTACAAGAAACATGAAATGAAAACAAAAATAGTATTTTATCAAACTTTGAAACACTGATCGAAACTTACAAAATTTAAATTTTTCGGAACGTAAATATATTGTATATAAAAATTCATGTAGAATTAGAAAGCATTGATTTTCGAATTTTGCCCTTTATTTGTGCTACAAAAACTTCCCATAATGCTGACTTCTTAGATTATAGGTCAACCTGAAATACCCTATGATTTTTAATGATACAGTACAAGACTCTGGTATGAATAAAAGAAAAAAATACGTTATCATTCTATTGCGTGAACTGAAAAACTTGTCATTTTGCATCTGTATATCTTATGGCCGTTTGGGAGACTTTTCTGGGAAAAAGGGGTGTGACACGCAGACGGATGAACGGTCGTCAAGTGATCCGATAAAGTTCGTTTTTTTTCGTTTTGAGGAATGACCCCAAAAATTATTAAAATTCAATGTTTCAATGATAGCGAGTTGAAATTATAAAACTTTATGTAACTACCTTAAACTTATAAAAGTTTTATGCAGGTAATCCATGAGTGTGTCATAATTGTGAGAACATATTTGTTATTAATAAAAAAATGGAAAATTATGAATTGTTAACTTATTTTTCTGGTTTCCGACATCAGATCAAGTATTTTTCAGCTTTAATCAGATGAGAGGATTATTAAAAAGAATCATTTTTCTATTAAAATTTTATTGATTTTGTATTTTTTTAACTGAATTTGCATTGGATATTTGAAAAATCAATGAAAGAAATGTGCACTGTTTGACATTATTCACTAGTGCTTTAAAAGCACAATGAATAGTCGCAAATAGATACTTTGATAAATCAAAATCCTTTTGTAGATAGAACTCGATTAAAAAATCACATCCATTTGAGAGTCCCAAGTAATTAAAATACGTAAAACGATTAGTAATATACGAGTTTGAGAAACATAAATTAGAAAAATATTCACACGGCATAAATCTAGAGAGATTAAGAGTTTATTTAAATCAAATATCGTTTATTTTTTGACTCTTCCGTTTAAAGTTCAACCTAATCAGGATAGAATGAAGATAAAGACTAGATATTGTTGTAACTTCCCGATTTGATGCATTTTAATAGAAAATGTGTCTAAAAATTATTTTATGTTACATAACTTTTTGTATTATATTTCTGTTAAAATATTACTATGTATGCAGGCTTCAATGTTTTTACGCACCTAAATCCTTATGGTTAATAGTATATAGTCTAGTGCTAGTTGTACTCCTTATAGTATAGTGCTAGTTATACTCCTTATGATACTAGTTATACTCACACTTGACCAGTTTATTTCCGAGAATAGTATAAAAAATATGGTTAGATTTCCTTATTGTATATAGCGATATGGAAGAAGAGAAGTTATCTTCTGTAAATTAGGGTACGATATTTGGGAATGTAATTAGATTTCTATAGAAGAAAAGACTGTTTTAAATTAATTTTTGTGATTACCAATCATTAAAAAAAGAAGAGGATGATTTGATATTTTGTGAATACGTAAATACTTTGTTAATTGAGAAGAGGTTAGATTAAATTAAGAAATTTAAAAAATTCAAATATGATTTAAAGTAAAATTTTTAAATATTTCGTTTTACTCGATACTCCAGTCTTATTCTTGAATTCCAAATATGTGAGGTATAGATATCAATTATTTAGCTTTACTATATTTTTTTAAATAAATATTTTCTAGTTTTATTATTAATTTTTTTTTAAATGAAGACAATTACTTGCAAGATTTAGACTACATAATCCGCTTAGTATGTAAATATAATTATATACTTTTGATCACATTCTTATCGCTAAAGAGGTACTTCATTAATTATCTGAAAAATACCATTTCGAGACATAGTGTTTTTAAATTTTGTCAATGTATCCTATAGTATGGATTACTATGATACAACATTGGCAAAATTTCACTGCGATCGGTTGAGTACTTGAGGCGTGAAGGCAAAATAAATAAACTCATTTTCCCACTTATAATTTTATGATTATGACTTCCTTCAAAAGCATATCGTACTGTATCATAATGCAAACCCTTCAAAACTTTCGACGCGTAAAGGTATTTAGAAGAGATATACGTGTAGTACGAAGATGATGATTTTAAAAGATTTCTTATATATACAAGCCTACAGTCGGTATGATATAATTTTAATGCTAAAAATAAAATTACAAAGCATGTTTCCATTATTAAAAATATACACATATTAAATATATGATATTGTGTCACTCAGGTAAAGAGTTAGTTATTATTTATGCAATAAAAATGGCTATTTTTTTTTTAATCTGCTTCGGATGTTGTTGCAAGCATTTATAACTATTTATTATACCATGTTTTAATAAAAAACTGTGTAGTAGTTTGAAGGTTTTTAGATCATCTATGTGCTGGTTGAATTTTTATTAGGAATATGAAGTAAAAATATTTTTATATAACCTTATCTAAAATAATATAATACCTTACTTGGCACTTTGTCAGTAAAAATTTAACAAGAATATTTTCAAGACAAATATCAAACATATTTCAAAAGCTTGTTAATCTAAAACAACTATTTTTGCTAGTATAATTTTGGGATTAAAAAAAGGTAATAAAATTTAAAAAAAAAGTGTAAAAAAGGATAAGTGAAATATTGTTTAAAAATTAATAATATAAATTATGTCATTTTATGTTTGCTTTATGTTTGATAGAGAAATGACTTAAATAAAAAATAAAACTTGATTTTTTAATAAGTTTATATACGTTACAGATAACCCAGCAGTATTACGAATGGTGTAACACAAGAAAATAAGTATTTCTTTTTAGAAAATAACGTCGTATTAATTTACATTTTCATACCGATTTTTAATGCTAAGTTTAATTAACACTTTTCTCGAGAGGTTTTCAGACCCTGGAGAATTTTATTAATTCTTTTAAAAAACGTTTTACCAAATATAGTGAGCGAATTGTGTCAAAATTTTAAAATAAAATTTGCTGAATGTGGCACAGTATGACGTTATATTAAACTGTCAAAAGCAAGTCCATGATTCCTTTTGGCAATTAATTTGTCAATAAATGTTTAATTCTGAAATTATAAACGGAATATTTAGGATGAACCTCATTGACTTATCATGTTTCACGGGAATAATGTTAAATATAAATTCAAGTATCAACATGTATTTCAAACTATCCAAGTCAGTCATTACCTTCAGGTAATGATAGTCATAACCTTCAGGTGATATATAACTGTTAATCAACTACTTTACACTAAACACCAATCCTTGTTTTTGCATATCCATTTCACAAATCGAGAATTTTTCTTTATATTTACAGCCACGCAATAAATCAGAGATGTGTCCATAGCCAACACGCTACCATTATTTTATTTATAGCCGTTTTATCGATACTGCATCATTAATTTACAAAGTCGTTAAGTCACTGACATGAAACTAAATCAGGCAACAATTTTATTTCTTTTCCTTTTACGTTATATAAATTCTCTTCTAGTGAAATACGTTAAATCTAGAAGTTATAAACTACAAGAAAAAAGAGTAGGCAAATGTTTAATGATATTGATATGTGATATATAATGATAGTCATTTCTATTTTCCTAATCCAATTCATATGAATGAATTATTATTATGTAATCAATTTTATTCAAAATATTTACAATATAGAAACTTTATTTGATTTTCAGAAAGTTAATGTTAGAACCAAAACTATACAGGTACTTATTCCATTTAAAGGTAACTTAGTCACAACTCACTAAAAATTAATTTGATTTAAAGTTTAGTTTAAAAGTTAATGGATTAAAAGTGGTACATTCCAAATGACAAATTTGGCCTATAAAGATGTTAAATAACCTTCAATAATTTTGTTGTTTATATTTTACTTTGAGAACGCTTCATACTAAAACATCAATATGTTGCGTAAATAACAAATCAAAAAACCCTTAGACGAATCGAGCAAAAATTCAAGGTCGTACCCGCTAACTTGTCGAGCAGCAAATAAAATTCATGAAGGGATGACCTTTTGCTATATTTTTTCGCATTGTTCGATATATACAGTACTGTATTAGTTCACATTACTATATCATTGCGATGGCTAAATGGTAAAAATAAATTACAGAAGTCACTTGGCCAACATTTTGAAGTTACACCTTTCTTTTTGTAAACTGTTCGTAATAAATGGAACAATAAGTAAGCTTATTTTTTGCAGTATATATTGTATTATACATCAAAAAAATCCATACTTATTGAAAAATTACGCTTGTTTTACTTACTTAAGAAACATTAAAAATTCACTCGGTTTATGCACGTTGAATTCACACATATTCAATAATGCGAAGAAAAGAGGGCAGCATTCATTTTTAAAGTAATTATAATTAACATGTTACATATTTCTAGTGGGAAATATTTTTTTTCCATAAGCGGTATATTATGTATTTTGAGTTAGAAGATAAAATAAAATGTTCTTAACCAAAAAAATAAGGGATATTACATGCTTTCGCTATTTAATAAATTGTGTATTCGCGGACGGATATATTTACAAAAGTGTTAGAAGATATTTTGACAAGTGTTATTTTATTGAACAATATTTGTTCAAGAGAATCATTGATGATGATGATGATTATGAAAAATTATGTAATATTTAATGACAATCTGCACATAAACTGCTTTCGAAATCGATTCAAATTTTACTGATCGTTTTTTTCTTATTACAATCAATATATCTACAAAAATAAGTTTTTTAATATGAAAAATAAACAAAATGTTTAGTTAATACAATTCTACGTAAATAAAAAAGGAAATACGTTGTTTATATGGATAATACTGAACAAAAATATACTCTTCCAACGTCAGTCGCATTAAATCCGCCGTGAACAATTAAGAGTAAAAAATTAATATTAAAATAATTACACTTAATAGATAAATCGTGTATTTTTTTTCTTTATATATATTAAGTAGATTAAGTAAGTATAAATTATTTTACAATTCTAGTGATTATTATTAATTTTACGATTTTAGAGAGTAATATGATAAAATGTGAAAAAAAAATTGTGCGCGTACTTATGATATAATGTAGAAGTTATATTTATTTGGATTAATGAAAGAAATATTTTAACATGCAAATAATTAATTGAAATAAAATAATAAAAGAAATGCATTATAATTATAAATACGGCTCGTAAAATCTAAATTAAATGAAATAATTAAATTTTAAAAATCAAATTTACCCAGTGTGTTTAATACTTTATCTCCTTACTTAGAATTATAGTCGTTATAATGTCATAATTAAATTATTTTTGAAATAACTAGAAAGTAGTAGAAGTTCTCCCATCAGTGGGCTGCCATGTTAGTGAATGCTGTTTCTGCCAAACTTGCCAATAAACGACACATGTGAAAAAATATATGAAGAACTGAGGAATACTATCATCCTGTAAAAAACAGAATTCCGAAAATGATGTCAAAAACCTAATGAATCGATAGAAAAATACTTATTTGAACTAAAAAATAATTTGAAAATAATAATTCCAAGAACTTAGATGAACAAATAAAGGAAAGGTTATTGAATGATAATAACTCTGATTCAGCAAAATTTTAATTATTGAAACAAGCTGACCAATGACTGGAATTGTTAACTAACATTGGAAAAAAAACGGAGTTAACTTATAAACTAGCGTTTAACAATGAAAAAAACAGGAACAAACGCAAAAGTTTCAATTACAATTAATAGAATTGAAAACAATAGTTTATATTCAAGCACACTAATGAATTAATAAAATATGTCATGCCTTTATTGTGAAAATAATGGATATTTAAAAGGACAATATTCACTTCGTGGAAAAATCTGTAGTGACTGTTATGTCGAAGGATATATATTGAAAGTGTATGGTAAAAACAAGGCCTTTAAAGTGATAAATATGAAGTTTGCAGAAGCTATAATTTAGAAGGCTAGGATGTTGTTGAAGACAAATAAATTAATATGGATACAGAAATTTTTGATATCTTCTATTTCAGTGATAAAAACAAAATTCCATCTGTAATGTTGTAGGTTAGATGTAATGGAAAAATTGTAGAGAATTGAGAAATTGAAAAATAAATAATTACTAACTTCAAGGCCATTAGGTGTCACAGAAAATTTAAATATTAACTATAAATTTGTTAAAGTAAATAATCAAAGACTTTTTTGTAAAGGACCGACTTCCAAAAATAATGGGAAACGATTAGCTTTCTTTGTTGCATTTATGGCCTCCAAAATTTAAACAAAAATCGGTGAAAAAGTTTCTAAAGATAAATGAATAAACAAATAAAAGTGGATATTCCACCTTATTTGAACCAGGTTTGGAGCTTTAAGTGATACCTGTTTATCTGTTTAACAAGGTATGAGGCCAATATTCAGGTCTGTAAAATTGTTCCATTTGCATTAAAGAATGAAATGAAACAAGAAATTGAAAGATTAATTGCAAATAAGTAAATTGAAACAGTGGAGTACTCAGAATAGGGTGCTCCATTGATACTGGTGTTAAAACCAGATGGATCAGTTCGATTGCGTAGTGATTTTCGAATCAAAATAAATATTTGTAGATTGATCATTTATATTGATGAAAATAAAGGGCAATAGTTTTTAGTGAAAGTTATTTTTACACAAATAATTTCAAGAACTAATCACGACAGTTATTAAAAAAACTTAACTAGAGATATTTATACTAATCTTTTGGTGTCAGTACCGGTCCTGATTTTTTCCAAAGACTGATTATACAAAAATTAAATGGAATTGAGATAATAGTGTACATCGTTAACACACACACACCTACGTATACATATATATATATATATATATATATATATATATATATATATATATATATATCTCAAAATTATGAAAAGTGAAACTAAACCTTTATTGCTCCAGAAAATAATTATTATAACCAATTTTTATAAGACGTGGCAATAAAATTAACGCCATTACACGATTGTTTAAAGAAATGTATGTTTAACGGAACAAATCATTCTAAGTTATGAAAAAACCCTTATTAATAAAACCCTTTTATCTCATCTAGGTCAAAACTCTATAATTGTATTAACTTGTGATTCAACAGATACTGGGGTAACCGCAAGCAAATATTTGAATTATACCTAAATAATATATCCTATCTTAAAAAAGGGCGATTTATTTTTGGAGTGAGAAAATTTTAATAGCTTTTATTTTGTTATAATTTATTTTAGAAATTGAAAATATTGACAAAAACATTAGGACCAAAGTTTGTCTTACCACAAATCATCAGTGAGGCAATTACATTATCAATTTTTCTAAGTAGATTTAATTATGAATGTCAGAAATAACCTAATGGACTATTTATCACGTGTAGCCATTAATTGTTAAGACAATTTAAGAAACACCGAAATGTTTGATAAAAGCTTTGATTGTAACACTATTAATTTTTTCTAATCAATTTTTTACAAATGTTAACATTATATTACCCATATAAATATGTTGTCTATGATAGTTTTCAAGAGCCAAAGACCTGTAGGTTCGTGGATTAATCATTATATGGAAAATATTTCAAAATGCAGAGTGTGAGAGAGTATAAACGAAATAAACAAACAATTCCACACATGAATTTATTGTTTTTGTAAACTAAATGAAATAATATTTTTGAAAATTTCTATGAAATTATATGATACTATATCGCTAAAAGCCTTTATTTGTTACAATAATAATAATCGCGGAACTCAAATTCTAGTAACTCTAAATTTCTTTTAAACGCCAGAATCTATAAAAAAATTGAGTTCACTGAATAAAATTTATTTTCATCTTCATTCAGCATCAGGTGCAAAGAAATGCTGGAAGCATTTTTAAAATTAATACGTGAAGAAAAGGAGCTAATACGGACCTAGGATTCTATAAATGAACATCTTCAAATTTATAATTAATAAGTAACATTAATGATTTTTACTACCATATAATTATTAGAGATAAAACTAAGTTATTTTTATATAATTTATACGAATCTTATAGTATTTTATACGAATCTTTAGTATATAATTTATACGAATCTTATTGCAACGAAAAATGTTTGATCAAGAGCAATTTGGCTGGGATATTTCCACTTTGTTCTGTTTTAATGTTATTTTTATTTAAATTTAACGATTTTGCAAAATTGTTCTTAGGATACTCGAAAATTTGCTATAAAATTCTCGTTACTGCATTCAAGCTCAAGAAAACTCTTCCCGTTAATTTTTGAAAATTTCATAGTGTTTTTACTTTTTATGTTTGAAACCAATTTTTTATGTTTGAAACAAATTCCCCTCTTCTTCAAAAAGTAGCAACTTTAACATTTTTTATTCATTTCGTGTCAGTTGCGAACACTGCTGTTCAAACAATATTCGCACGCCGGATCTCGGATCACGAGTTGAAAAAAACCATGCACCCGCGGCCGACAGCGGACACGCTCACATCGCATCTCCTGACATTGTGGATTGCGTATGTCGTGTCAGAAAAACCATCGCCGTATGAAACAATATCAAAAGAGGATGAAATATAAATAATACGTGTTACTCGGTACAACGTTGTATACGGTTACAATGGTTCTACGGTTGCAATGTTAATGGTTTTTGAGACAAATTTAAAAAAATAAATGCAGCTATGACGCAAAAGTAATTATATATTAAAGTATAAATGCAAGTAAATTTTAAATTAGTTGCCTTTTTGCGTCAAAAATTCTACCGAATCACCCTATTTGAATATATTAAAAATGTTGTGAGTAATATACTGTAATACAAAATTACGTTAAAAAATAAATTAAAATTATATTTGAAAAATTGTCAATGACGCCAAGGTCGATTTTGCGACAACAGCGAGTAAACAAGAACAAACACATTCGATTTATGTTCATATTAAAATAGATACATAAAAATTCAAATAAGAATAAAACATTTCCATTTCAGATTCCATTTAATCTCACACGCTTTAATTTGCGTCCTTTATATTTTCCATAATACAAAATATTTCAAACTTTCGGGAAAATATCAATTCGATAGAATGCTGACAGCGTATTTGAATAACACTTGAATTTATTTTAAATATACAGATTGCTGTATTGCTAGATATCGAGAATAGATAAGAGTGCGACATTCAATATAATCTATAAATTATTTCGTGTTGAGGCTTGACATAAATGTTGGAAGCTTGTTTTTCTGTGTACAAAGGAAAAGAACAGGCGAGACACATAAATGTAAAAGAATATTTTCGAACACAGAGTTATCCACTGAAAGTGTTGAGGAATAAAAATCTGATCTGTTCTTCAATAATCAGCGATGAAAAAATTATATTTGAAATAAAGAGGATAAAGAATTCACCCCCATTCTTAACCGTGTTTTATTACTATTAACCTCTTCTCCATTGAAGCATGAAAATAAGTCTAATATGGTTAGTAAACATAAATCTTACCGACAAGTTTTCATGAAAAATTAATCGCCATCACTTATGTTTTAAAATATCGTTACTTTTCTTTAGATCAGGTCGTATTTTAATTTTATTTTCGTTAATATCATTTTCCAACATTAACATTCTCATAACAATCATATAAATTATTCAGATCCTTTTCTTTATATTAATTTATCATCGTATATTATTGCACGTGGACTATATATTGGAAAAAACTTTGAAGTTGAATATTCACATGGTAATAGAATTAAAATTTCTTCTGCTAAGTATTTTTGAAGAATTTGTATATACAGCATTATATATCGCATTAAATTTAATTTAATTTAATATTATAACTGATTGGATCTAACAGAACGATTTGAATATATAAAGGATTGTGCTTTTATTAAAATAAATTAAACAATTTGTCTTTTCTTTTAATTACTCTATTTCATTCAGTAATATAAAACAAATATTTACTTTTGAAACTAAACGAATTATTGACTCGCAAAGGCGGAAATGACCAGATAATAATGTACAGAATAGAAAGGTCCAATTACCTATCTAAAATACTTATAAAAACTTACTAACATATACTAACACTAAATTATTTAACTTTGCGTATTTAGAAATTAAATACTAATACTGCTAATAACATTTCTTATCTCTAATACCCTTGGTATGTTTATTGAATTATAGGCAAAATAAATTATGCATTTATTACTTTTATTTCAACAGGCATAATTGCAAACAGTTAAAAACAAAACTATTACAAAATTACAAAATTTTATTGTTTAATTAAAAGAACAAATTTTATTTTGATATTTAAGTAGGTTAGAATTGTTGAACTTAAATGTGAAGCTCATGGCAACTGCTGATCATATTTTTGCAATTAGGAGGGATATGAAAATGTAAACCTCGCAAAAATTCTCGGAAAACTACTACCCGTAGAATTAATAATAAATTTTCCTATATCTAAAGGCAGGTACTAGATATAATGTTTTTGTATAAACTTCTCTAAACGCGAGTATACTATTAATTAAATACACGAGCCTTATAACTACAAACTAAATTACAGAACTTACACATGATGTTACCGAGAATTCTGTTAACAAGTTCTTGGTAACAATAAAATACTCGCATGGTTAATTAATTCAGCTTACAAGTAATTTTATGTTAGACATTTTACAATTACATATGTATATATATATATATATATATATATATATATATATATATATATATATATATATATGTATATATATATATATATATATATATATATGTATATATATATATATATACTAAGAGCACATATTTATAAAATTAAGAAGCATATGACACATAAATAATAGGACGACATCCAGCGAAAATAATAAACACTGGCATACTTTCATTTCCTTCTTTTCCTCGTTACTTGTGATGGTTCGCGCTAGATCTCGTTAGTTTCATATGTTTCACATGTTATCCACTGAAAGTATTGAGCATTGCAAATCTGATCTAATTGATGAAAAAGTTATATTTAAAATAAAGAGGCTATAGGATTCACCCTCATTCTTAACCATATTTCTTCACTATTTACCCGCTCTCCATGAAAGTATGAAAATAAGTCTTATAATCGCTATCACTGATATTTTAAAACATCGTTAGTTTTGTTTAGATCAGGACGTAATATTTTGATTTTCTTTTCGTTAATATCGTTTTCGAACATTTATATTCTCATAACAATTATATAAATTATTTAAATCCTTTTCTTCATATTAATTTATCATCGCATATTATTGTACGTGAACTATGTTTGGAAAAACTTGTAAAGTTGAATATTCACATGGTAACCGAATTTAAATTTCTTCTGTTACACAGATGTCCAAAACTGAAATTTAAAATTGCGTTGAATTTAATTTAGTTTAATATTATCACTTATACAATCTGACTGACTAACTATTTGAATACATAAAGAAATAAATGTTCAAGGGATTAAACAATAAAAATTAAAAAAATATATTCAGACTTCACAATTTTCTCCGCAGAATTGTACTTCACAATTTTCTCCGCAGAATTGTGCTTTTATTAAACAAATTAAAATATTTATCTTTCTTTTTATTTTATTTTGTTCAGTAATATAAAACAACTATGGTTATTTACTTTTGAAACTAAATTAACTATTAACTCGTGAAGGCGGAACTGATCAGATACAGAACAGAATTGTCAAATACTTTCATTTATAAAATATAAAATACTTATAAAAACTTACTAACTACCAATACTATGTTATTTTACTTTGCGTATTTAGCAACTAAATACTAATATTTCTTAAATCTAATACCCCTTGTATGTTTATTGATTTATAGGCAAAATAAAATATGCATTTATTACTTTTATTTCTATAGGAATAATTGCAAACGGTTAAAAACAAAATTATAAACAAAATTACAAAATTTTATTTATGAAATGAGAAACAAAATTAAATATTTATATTTAAGTAGATTAGAATTGTTAAACCTGAATATAAACCTCATGGCAACTGCTGATTATATTGTTGCAATTAGGAGAAATATAAAGATGTAACCCTCCCAAAAATTCTCGGAAAACTACTACCCGTAGAATTAATAATAAATTTTCCTATATCTAAGGGCAGGTACTAGATATAATGTTCTTGTATAAACTTCTCTAAACATGAGTATAATATTAATTAAATACACGAGCCTTATAACTACAAACTAAATTACAGAACTTACACATGATGTTACCGAGAATTCTGTTAACAAGTTCTTGGTAGCAATAAAATACTCGTATAGTTAATTAATTCAGCTTACAAGTAATTTTATGTTAGACATTTTACAATTATATATATATATATATATATATATATATACACACACACACACACACACACACACACACATATATATATATATATATATATATATATATATATATATATATATTAACTTAGACAAGGACACAGATTTATAATATTAAGAAGCATATGACACAAATAATAGGACGACATCCCGCGAAAATAATAAATACTGGCATCTTTCATTTCCTTCTTTTCCTCGTTACTTGTGATAGTTCGCGCTAGATCTCGTTAGTTTCACATGTTTTCTTAACTCGAAACTTTCACCACGCCCCAGTTTGCCATTTAACGGGGGCGCCATATTGACAAAAAGATTGTCGACCTCATAGAATTTTATGTGTAATTTCTAAATATACATAAATTAGTTATTCAAACAGTATTCCAAAAATTGGGTAAATGTCGTGACTATATATGTGATACCGCTTCGCACGACGTCGCGCGTCGAATTTGTCAGGTATTGCATTTCACGGGTACGTAAAACGTGACATTGATTTCTTCAGTTTCAAATTTTCTCGTTATTTATTGCGAAATAAATGTTACATTTCTGTAAAAATTTCAGGATTAAAACATTATTTAATTGTTAATATATACACTAACCGCATATATATTTTAGATTCACTTTATTATCCTAATAAAGTTAGAAATCTTCGTCTGTCGTTAACAGAGGCGTGGAGTAAATTTTTACCATAAAAATAAAGTTATTAATTTTATACTTTCCGTTGCCATTTGACATTATGTAAGGATTACCTAGCGGATTATTTCATTGCCGCCCGGTGTGGATCACTGATGTTTCACAATTCTTTTTTTCTACTACAAAAACCGCAGCGAGACGAAGCCATTTTTGTCAAGGATCATGACATTATACAGATTTTAGGGACCATTCCATGTGGTATTATTTCCTTAATGAAAGCCAATCAACTTTCTGCTAAGAAGCTTTGAACATTGAGTTACCAGGTATTAAGCAACTTTGTGAAACATTCTGTTAGCGTATCGATATTAAAACTTATCGTCAATTACCTGAAGAAGATTATTGCTAGAAGAAGATGTGACGGATTTGTCAGAAGATTTGGAAGAATCGTTGGCTGATATTACTAATTTTCCTGCAGGTCTTATAAAGAGATTTCATGGCCCTGTGTATTAATCTAGTTCTACTTCAGAAAGCAAAAATGATCAGCACCTTGCTAATCTTTAAAAATCTTTAGGTTTGTTGAAACGGAATTCGTATAACGCAGGAAAAAAATATTTAAAAATAAATAAGTATCTATTGACTACAGGTTGTGAACACTACATTGCCATTAAAAAATAATTTACAAATATCATAAATATTTCACTAGAAAAGCACCGTGACAATTTATTTTAATTTTACGTTTTTATAAGAGAAAAATATAAGGTTGATTTGGATTTTAAGATAGTTCAAATTTGTCCCGATTATCACCTTTCAGGATTCCATCAAATATAAAATGGTTTGTTATTTAATAAATCACTTTAATTTTAAGACCGCTTTCAAGTTTATTTTTATACTATCTAATTTAAAGTTGTTTTGACGGTGGACTAATTCAGGAAAGCAAACTCAATAAATGTATTCATACGATATGAAAGATTATACGGGAGCATTTTTTTTGTATAACATTTATTTCCTGGTTAAATCGGCTATCTATTCTTTATTTATCGATTTTCATAGAATGAAACTTTAAACAAAATTGTTTAAAACAGATGCACCTAAAAATTGGATTCCAAAGTAACATAGTCCCCTTGTTCAAAATATTTTGATGATGGTAACATAGAATTAAAGTAACAAGTAACATTTATGTTATATTATAAAGATCCAAACTCTAAATTTCTAAGGAAACAAACCTGATGACGGCAGCAATACAGACTAGAATATTTCAAATTCAAATCTATTGACAATTACACAATCAGATTAACTGAATCGAATATATTATCTAATTATCTATTTGTGTTCTATAATCGTGTGTTGAAACTTTCATTGAGATTACACATTGTTAGTGTATTCCTTGGGTTAGATCGTACAATTTCTGGTCACCCGATAAACATGGACTATATATATATATATATATATATATATATATATATATATACATATATATATATTATATATATATATATATATATATATATATATACATATATATATTTATATATATATATATATATATATATATATATATGTAGTTATAAGCACCATAAATGAAATTAATATATTACATATAAATGAAATTGAAGTTTACGTCAATATGCAAATTTTTAAACGTAATATGAAATATTTACACATTAATATGAAAATATTTATACTGACCTACGAGTTGCCACTGAATTAAGACACGCCCCCTAAATATATTTAAGGACCTGTTTTAATAGATTCCGCCTTTTGTTTACGGTTTTAATATTCTTATGTGTTATCTGCTTCTAATATTTTAAATCTACGGACAGTAGCTAATGTCAAAATAGTAAATAAAAACAATATCTTGTATGCACCAATAATAAGTAATTACGAAAGTAATCTCCTTTTGGCTTAATAAAAGCATACGTTTCCCGATACTGCTTTTATTATGATACTTTGTTAATTTTACGCTTAAAAACCAAAAATTGTTTGTCTGCATTCCACGAAAATAGAATAGCGTCGTTCGTGTTCCTCGGTTACTTGCACGCTTGAAGATTTTCAAGTGTCGACTCTAAGATATAACGAGAAAGATTATAACGTATCTTTTAATTAGCAAACAAAATCATTTCCTAACGAGTCAAAGAAAACATCAGCACTGGTATTATAAATCCGCATCCCACAAGAGCATTTGTTCCGTGCGAAAGTAGCCTGTCCCATAGGACAATAGTCACTTATATCTAATATATCATAAGTACCACTTTAATGGAAATCTATAATCTGTTGCCAAATAGATGTGTTATTTGGAACTTATTTAGTCCCTTCATGCAATAAATAGGAAATTGTGCTTCTCGATTATGCTTCTTGATAACAGATAAAATTACACCGATCATAAATGCTACGAAAATGCTAAATAGATATAAATAAACTTAATTATTTATCACCATGTAAAACCAACTAATATGCCCAAACATTCGTGATTTCTTACAAAGCCTAGATTATAACGCAACAATTATCCACATTAGTTTCATTTGTCAAGGGCATACCTTATGGTTTGTACAATCCAGCATTATAGGAATTCCGTTCCTTAAATTTAATATGAAAATATAAACAATACATTATAATAATAGTCTATTAAGGGAAAGTTATAATTTTCTATAGCATGTAGAAAAATGCTAATTTTATTAAATAATATTTCCGTTAATTAGTTTCATAGCGTGCAAAGTATTCACGTTTATTTCATTGAAATTAATTTCACAGAGGTGTTCTTTTACAAACTCCTATATATTCATATTTATATATATTCATATTTTGCACGATTTTAAACGAATGGATCCTTTATTCATGCCCACTGTAACGATAAAACTAGTATATGAATTTAAAACTTACTATTAACTTCTGCAAATAAACAACGTCTCCGCAAAGTACATGAATTAACGCAGTATTATTTTAACGGAAAGTAAATACGTCTTAATATATATTTTATAATACTCAAATCAAGGAAATAAAATATTTTTTCATCTCCGTTTGGGTGCAAAAAATACTCTTTTGCTTAGGTAATATTTTTTACCAGTTACTAGTATAAAAAAAAATTGTAGAAACCCTATCTTAAAATATAGCATAATAAATAGTTCTATTATAAAAATATCTTTACCTTTGAAAACTTTACAACGTAGAGTAATAAGTGTATTTCTTAATTTTATAACCAAATATAAGAACATAAATTTAATTTATAAATATAAATTATGTACATAAATTAAAGTGTATATTAATTATCAATCATTTTTAATCAACTTATACATAATAAATAACCCATTAAATGCATGAAATTTACATTGCCTGTAAACTTATCTAAATTATGGTCAATAAGCTCTGTACATTCCTCGATAAAATTATACATAGAAGAATATCTAACTTTATGGTATGAAATGTGAACAATTTTTTTTCACAAACGCAAAATTCCATCCTGCCATACAAAAGTTTTCCAGGTACTTCAAACTAAACCAATTTTCCAATTATTTATTTTTAAAAACAAAATTTAAAAAAGTGAAAATGTTGTTTTTTAAAATCAAGTCATTATTGCAGTTGTCAAGTGTAAGTAATTACAAGATTGATGTACACAAAGAAATCATCGATATGTAGCAATATAAAATGAAAATATAGCAAGTATATATAACCATTGAAGTCACAAGTCTACAAAAATATTGTGCCTGTGACAGATGTATTAGGTGATATATTCCTTGTCAATGCAATATGGCTACTTCATATCTACGAGTATATTAATATCCCTCAAATTAAACTGTCCTTGACATTATATAATTTTATAACTCGGAAAAATATTGCAGATTCAATATAATTATAAACACCAAAATCCATGCAATCATTTAAAATCTAGAGTGATATACATTGTCATGCACGTGAGAATGTAGAACTGAGAAATATTACTTTCCTTCTATCGCACAGTCGGTTCAAAGAACATAGTTTTGCAGGTGTACTTTTAATTACATACAGAAGTAAGTTTTAATAAAAGTCAAAATACAAAAAGAATCAACACGTTTTGAATTGTAATAAAATCAAGATATTACAGAGCATTTGCTAATGAAAAAGTATAAATATGGAAATACTGAAAATACTATTTATATTTTTAGAAATCTCATATTTAATAGAACAATTTAGTATTATTTTAATAAATGGTACGAGCCATTAATTTTAGTATGACTGATACCAGTAAATTAGTTATTAAAAAAGTGATGACAAAAAAAATTAGAAAGATCAAAACAGCAATAAATATTATAAATTATTTGAATTAAAGCATACATACAAAATTGGTTGATGATAAAATATAAAAGCGAGTGTGTTGAAAAAATTTCTTACCAGAATGGGAGTACTTGGTGTCCCAACAGATTTACACTACCTCATATGGTATATAGAATATGAAAATGCGAAAGTAATAAAACAGAGTCACTAATAAATCCATTTCGAATCATACCGATTATTTTAATAAAAATGACCGTATTTCTGGAAATCATAAATCTACCAAATATCTCTGGAAAATATTTTTACATTAACAGTGAGATGAATACATCTAATACCATGTAAAATATAAGTAAAAAAGTAAATTTTTTTACGCAAGTAAACTTTGTATTGAAACGTCACTTTGTAATAAGGTTGCACCAGACCCAATGCAATCCAAAATGGAATACCTTATCAAAATCCTTTCAGATGTACTTATGTAATGCTTGATTACATAAACAGATTCACAGACAAACAGACAAACATTCCAAAAACAATATTTTTGGGTTCTGTTCCTTTTTTAATGATCTCCTATATATATTTTTTGTAAATATGATCAATGTACATATTTTGAAAATTTACTATTTTTTATGTGTGTGTATATTAAAATACGCAATAATCAAATTTGTACAGCCTATTACTAAAGCTACCAAAAGAACTGAATTGTAATTATTTAGAATAAATGAAAATTTTAAAGAACTTGGGAAAACAAAGTACGTCAATGACCAATACAATAAAATTTTTTACGTTGTAAGACGACTGAAAACCGTATCTCTCCGCATCAATTCACAGTTCACCACTGACCATGCCCACTTACCTAATGTACGTCCGGGTATCAAGTACCATTTGGTGATTCAAAATATATGTAGCGCAATCTATTGACGTACGACGAGTAACTAGGTATTTCTTTATTGCTGTTTTATTAAAGCAATAGAAATGAATTTTTATAAATATGAAAGTTACATGTTTATCATAATATTAAATTTTTATACCCGTAATCATAAATATACAAATGATTTTCATGTCGCTTAATATCATAAAAAGTGCGGCTGCTTTCTCTCGACTTCATGTTGCGAACTATAGCGGGTTTATTTTTTTTTTTGGTATATTTCTACTTGCAGAAATAGGACGTATAGAGAATATTCAATATAAACAGTATATTGTGAGAAGAAGTTATTTATAATTAAAAATACCAATTTACAAGTTTAATAATGCAAACAGTAATTAATTAGTGATTTTAAGTTTGGTTTGTGTGATGAATAATGTTATAGCACTTTATACAAATATATATTCTAAATAAAACTTAATTTTTAATTAGAAGATTATATTATTTTTCAATCACAACTATATGAAACTATGTGATATAATATTAAGATATTCTTTTCAAATTGCCCACCTAAAGATGTTGTCGTACAACGAAACTTAAGTAGTAATTAAATTTTTTTATAAAGTAGATATAATACTACATCACCTAGTTTCATTTATTTGTGAATAAAAATTAAATGACAATGAATTTCTACAAAATTAACGGCAATTATATTCAATATTAGAAAAATGCATATTTAATTAAATAGGCTTATACATTTTTTTCTTTCAATCAATATTTCGGACAAAATCCATATGAATTTCAGATAAATGTCATATATATACTTATAACCTAAAATAATGTCCTGAAAAATTAATCATGGTGGGTACTTTTTCTATAACCCCTGTTAGCATTTGGAGCAAGTTTTGTCTACAATTTTTAAGTTTGTATCAAACTCATACATCTGTCAGTTATGTTCTTCAGCTAACTTTATTATTCTGGGAGTACCAGAAATGGAAGAGATCATAGTAGAGTGTAAAATAAAAAAAATATGTGAGTATGTGATATAGTAATCATTAAACTTTCTCGTTCAGTTTTTATTCTATTTGTCATTTTAAAGAGAATGAAAATAAATTTATCTAGTATATAGATAAAGAAATGTATTTCGGTCATAAATATAAATAATAAAATTACCGTATCTAAATAAGGAATTTTGCTTTTCGTTTAATTTATTGTATAATCAATGGCTTAAATTGAGGGTACAAAACAAAAGTTGAAATTTGAGTGTAATAAGATATGGTATAACGAATCTATAAATACTTTATTATGGCTATTGGGAAAACAGTATCTAGTCTCTGATGCAGTACGCAATAAGAAGAGATTAGAAAACTGTCACTTCAAATAATTATTATGGTTTAGTTCAAATATACCATTAAAAAAAATTAAAACCAACAAGATAATTTAAATATTGACCTCATGGTATACATATCTCATGGTAAAATTTAATATTTATCGTGGTGAATGTTAAATTGCTCCTAAATTTATTAGACCAAATATGACGTGGACATATAGCACAAACATAGGCCAAAAAAAAGTAGATTTTTATCCATAAGCTGAAAACGCTTTCCTTCTCAATGAATTATGTAAATGAAATTTAAGTTCGCCGAAAATAATTTTTTCCTCTCTGTTGTATATATTCGTCCATTTTGTCATTATTTGGGAAACTGAAGAAAAACCATGGTTTGAATTCCAAAAAAACACGGATATAAAATTTAATCATAAAATTATTTCAACCGATAATATCGATATTGACATGCATAGCATATTTTAAAGAAAACGAAATCGACTGACAAAAAGATGAAAAATGTTAAAAATTGATAATCCTATGAGACTTGGTCCTTACCGGTGATACGTGATGTCCCTTGTTTTAAAGTTTTTGTTCGCAATATTGTTTTTATGTACAAATATTGATTAACTCGACATTTCGACAAAGCTTTCGAACGATATTGATGTGACGCAATCAAAACACGACTGGCGATAGTACTCCAAGCGCGATCATAAAGGTACGTAGAGGAGATATGCGCCACACTACTATAATATATCACTCTTGTCTGTTCGATCATTATTATTGAATTCATAATTAGATACGTGGTTTTTGTGATCGGCTAACTATCAATGAATATTTGATATTGCAGTTAATTGAAGTATGCTCTGTACCTATGAATTTAGTAATTTACTAACAAAGTGACTATGTGATTGTTGGGTCGTTATGTATATTTAAGATGATCTTTGATTTTAATTGATGGTTTGTTACCAATACAAAAACTGTCAGATAAATTGGTGGATGAAAGATGTCTACAAATGTATATTATTAAGATTTACTAAAAATTTAAATACAGTCACTTCATCCGATATTGAGATATTTTGTGAATCCGAGTAATTTGTATCATATCATTTTAAACCCCTTTTTGTGAAGATAATCATTGCTATAACCTTCAGTCTCATTTTAAAGCATAAAAACTATCTTTATTGTACAATATTAACTATTTTTTCTTCGAAAATTTCAAACATATTAATGACAATATTTAATTTTATTCATTGACACTACGCTGAGGACGTATATTGAGAATCTTGATCCAAGAAATAAGATTCGACTTCGTAAACGTTTATCACAAATTCATGAGAAATATGATTATTTTTATCATATGACGTAGAATATAGCAATGATTATTAAAATGATGAATGGTGTGGATCCAAAATCAAAATACTTAAATTAGTGTTTCATCATTTGTGTTGAAAACCACTATTACCAAGTTACCATAAAAATATTTTTTCCCGTACAAACATAGCCACCCCTTTTCACCAAAGAGGCCATAGAGGTTGGATTTCGGAAAATGCTAAAAATATGTTTTCCATTATTTGTGTCGAAGAACATTAATATCAATTTTCACGTAAAAATTTACAATAGAAATATTAACACATAAAAAATAGCCACCAGTTTCCACCCCCTATAGGGTTGAAACTCGGAAAATGCTTAAATACCTGTTTTATTATTTGTGTTGAAAAGAATTAATACCAAGGTTTAAATAAATATTACCATAAAAAAACTTTTTCTCGAAAAAATTATCCACTCAATTTCATACAATAATGTCTCAGGAAATGCTTTAATATGTATTTCGTTAATTGTGTTCAAGAGCATTGATACCAAATTTACATTTTACCTAAATATTTACAATAGAAATATTTACCTCTTACAAATTTAACCCACCATTTCACCTCCTTAGGGATTAAATTTCAGAAAATGCTTGAATACGTGTTTCGTAATTTGTGTTCAAGAGCCTTAATTCCAAGTTTTACTTAATAATTTATACAGATATAATTATCCCATAAAATTTTAGCCACCATTTTACTTTTTTACATCCTTACATCCTTTTTTTCAGTGAAGAGCATTAGTACCAAGTTTTAAGTAAAAATTCCATAAATATATTTTTTCCCATAAAAATTTAACCGCCCTTTTCACTCCCTCAAGGATTGAATCTGAGAACATCATTAAATACACGTTTCATTAATTATATTCAAGAGCATGAGCTAAATTACAAGTAACAAAATATAACAGAAATAATTATCACATAAAAATTTAGTCATCACTTTTCACACCTTTATGGGTTGAATCTCGAAAAATTCTTAAGTACATCTTTTATTATTAGTTTTGAAGAACGTCAGTACCAAGTTTCATGTAAGAATTTAGAATATGACTATTTTTGTTATACAAATTTAACCACCACTTTTCACCTTTTCCGGTCGAATCTCAGAAAATGCTTAGACCTCTTTCATTATTTTTCTTAAAGAGCATTAATACCAAGTTTGAAGTAAAAAATTACGATGGAAATATTTTTTCACATATAAATTTTGCCACTCCTTTTTACCCACTTAGAAACTGAATCTCGAAAATTGCTGAAATGTAATTTTATTATTTGTGTCGAAAAGTATAAAAAAAACATTTTTCTTAAAAATTTACAATATATTCTCACGCAAAATTAGTCACCACTTTTCACCCTTTTCGTGTTTGAATCTCAAAAAATTATTAAATACTTCTTTGATTATTTCTGTTGAAGAGTGTTAGTATCATGTTTTAAGTAAAAGTTGTCATAAAAATATTTTTTCCATACAAATTATTCACCCTTTCTCACCCTCTAAAAGATTGAATCTCGAAAACCGCTTAAATACGCGTTTAATTTTTTTCTATACAAAAGCATTTATGCCAAGTTTCACGAAACAATTTATGATAGAAATATTTTTACTTTTTACATGCTTAGGGGTTGAATCTCCGAAATGCTGAAATACTTAGTTCATTAATAGTTAGTATTGTAGAACATTATTATCAAATTTTAAGTAAAAGTTACCATAAAAACAATTTTTCTCGTAAATAAACAGCACCTGGACCTTCCACGTGAAAATTTATAATAGACATATTTTTACCATTCAAATTTCACAAACTCTTTTCACCCGCTTAGGGAATGAATTTTGAGGGATTTCTTCTTAAATGATGTCTTGAATATAAAACCAACACCCCCTTAAAATTTTTAATTTTTATCACTTGTGATTCGGATTGGGGGTTGATATGTCAGTCAATCTGGAGTTCGCCTCATATATATTTAGATAAATCCTTTATAGACAGAAGGGGAATTAGTATTTGAAAATTTCCTTATACGGAAAGTTCCTTTCAACAAGATGAATAAAAAATATAAATTCAATGTATTACAATAATACTAACCTAACAGTTACGTTCTAAACTTGCGTTGAAGTAAAAATTTACTAATATTTTGCATATTTATAAAAAAAAATTACTTTTTTCTTTACTTATTAAATTTAACATCCAAAAATAAACTACCTCAAAATAAATATATTAAATTTGAGGTTCGCAATAATTTCTTCCAAGTGCAGATTCCAATACCGCTGCTCTAATGACTAATTTATACAAATGACGAAATAAAAGTATATTACTACGTACTTTTTCACTTATTTTAATTTTTTTGGTAATTAGATAATAAACTGTTTAGATCAGACATTTATTCGTATTATCTACAATACATGTACTGTCCCAATATCCAGTTGTTATTTTTCATGACATTTAGAATTATCCAAATGACATGATTATATGATGGCGCAAAATGTTCCCATATGCATATCCGGCGGTAGAACATTCCAGAAGAGAATAGATCCCATTAAATAAAGAGAAGTTTATTATCCGTGGATCGTGATATCAGCACTTACTGCATATATTTGACTATTTGATATTTCCAATTATTTCGGAAATATTAAGCCATAATATAAAATGAACGAGAAAATAATTCCTTTTGGTCTTCATTTAGTTAAATTTTTATTGAAACAAAATTTTAGTTGAAATGAAATAAAGAGATCTTAATCGTTTTTTAAACGTAGTAAACAGAATGTAAATCTGATAAACTCCGAAAATAAAATAAAGAAAATTTCACATTTGGTGATTTTCTCGAGGAATTAGATAATTTTTACAAAATCATTTCTGTAAAAAATACAAGAGAAGATAAAAAATTTTGTCAGATATGTCGATTTTATTTATACTTTCAAAAGAAAATTATTCACTTTACCTTGAAATAAGCTGAAAATACCGGCTTGACCATTTTATTATCACTATTTAACAATACAAGTATTACAACATTTGTCAACATAAGGCTGCACTTGTAAAGATGCGACTAATATTGCATTGCATTAAATAGTCTGTGAAGGGCAGCCATTGCAATGTAGCTCTTGTTTACAGGTATTCGCCTGTAAACCAGAACTACATTATTATGCTTCATGCGAAAGCAGCACAACTTTAATTTTCCTTATGTCACTGGATGGAATCTTTCGTGGATTCAGGTTCGTAAAGATGAACCCAAGTTTCGGCATCAAAATTTCATCTTTATTCTCCCAACATAAGCATCCAAATTTCACGTTTTCGATCAAAAACCTGCCTTGTTTGAAGAGATTATGCCAGTTTTAATTATGGTTTTACTATGCCAAGAGTCTGCGTAAACCGATGATATCACATTCAACATACTGTGTGTTGTTTTTTCTGGGTTTTTCAGAAACTTAATGATATTTTGAATTTTGATGTTCTCCATAGTCGATGATGTGGATGATAGCTCAAAGGTTAGTAACTAAATTAAGTTGTTGAAACTTAATACATATATTCGTAATGAATCACTCATTAGCGACTGTGTGTGTGAATAACCCCATACCTATCCCCTCTATTCCGCAACTTTTTTAGTCCACCTGCGTAAATTTGACACATAATGCTATTGCTAGGGATAATTAGAGTCAGTGCAAAGTGAAATACAGCATCATCTAAGTGTATGTGGGTATCTCAGAGAGAAGAGAAGTCTACTTAACACCGGATTCTAAAAATCTCTAGCAACAGCAGTACTTTGCAAATTGATATACGGAAACGAAATTTATCGGTAATGATTACGGCAAATGTTCCAAGTAAGTTCTCGTACTTCCTTTATTTTATAATTTCCGTGCTTTCTTATTCGGCGGTTATTCGAAGTAGGATACTTCCATTTTGTAAAAAAGGTTTGATTTGAAAATGTAAGTTTATTACATTCTAATTGGTTATCTAAGGTACAGAGTTGAATTAGTTTTTTTAAGACTCTAATTTTCTATAATGTGTTCCATAGTCGAATTTCTATGCCTTCCTTCTCATGATACCCAGAGATTCTTAGTTAATGTTATTCCATGTAAATATAAATTTTATTTCTTTTTTCTATGAAAAAATATCATCGATACTATGAGGTAATATACAGGATAATTTTGTACCAGGATTATACTTATTTATTAATATGGTATTCTGTTAGAGAAATTCCTATGTGGGAGAAGACATGGACGGTGAGTTATCAATTTGTCCGCGTTCAAATATAAATTATATAAGATTTCCTCTAAATTCAATAAACTGAAAATTAATAATTACTTTTTTATTTTCTAACGTGAAAATTACTACCTAAATATTTTCCCTCGGTTACGATTTTTATTTACGTTCCAATCCTCCTGTATGCTAATACATCAAGCTGATAACTACTCACAATTTAATTTCCATTCAAAATCATATTCTTCAAATTATGAATTTGAAGATGATAAAAATATTCGAATATCATCATTTCTTTAAATGC